>CAMTDV010000024.1:54504934-57099427 GCA_947069175.1 Scalesia atractyloides | reverse complement strand
TAGGAATTTTTCCTTCACGTAGCTCTTCAGTAATCCTATCTTTTAACATGTCTTCATTCAGCTGTTTATACATTTCTTCGAATGTAGGAAAGATTTCTGAATCCTGACCAACATATTTATCTTTTTTTTATGTTTCATCATCTGAGGACCAGTCTTCAACAATCACACAGTTGTATTCATCAGCTTCAAATCTTCTTTCATACTGATACTCTTTTGGCTTAAATGTATCGACATTCATTATCTCCTCAAAATCAAATTCCAAGTTTTCAACTTCAGCTTCAACTAGCTTTGCCAGATCTTCTTTCGAATAATTATGTACAAACTCACCTTCTTCAACATTATGTTCCAACATCAATATCAAAGGTATCGTAGGTACTACAGTCATAGGCTTGCCAAAACCGATCAACATCTCACATATCAATGTCATCTGAAGGCCCTTTTTGCCCTAACTCCCCCTGGTTTCTTATCTTCCATTTGATTCAATTCATCGTTCATCAGATCAGAGAAATCAAATTCATCAGAGACTTTTGCTTCATTGATCTTTAAGCAAGTACCACCCTGATCAAAATCATCATCACCCTGATCAAAATCGTCATCATCCTCCCCTACATTCCAATCTTCATATCCTTCCTCTTCTTCATCCTCATTCTTATCCTCTTTCTCGGCTTCATCATCATCTTTTTCTTTAGTCACGACAATATGATCTGAAGGCTTGACAGATTCATCAACCTTTTGTATATCAGACTCAGAAGCTTTTGAAACATCTTCAGCAGACTTCTCGGGAACATCAGAAGATTTCTCTGCAGTAGATTTAGGGGCTTCTCCCTCTACCTGCTTCCCTTTACCACCCTCAGCCAATTCTTTTTCAGCATGCTCCTTGGCTTCTTGACAATCCAGACGACCGTATTCGGCGATAAAATCAATATTCAGATTATAGGATAACACCTTTTGTAATCTGATGAATCTTCGATCATTCAGAGCTTGAATTTTCTTCAATTCACCAATCTTTGTTTGTAATTTTTCGTTTGCGTCCTGCAGACTCTCTATCAACGCTTTGTAATATTCACGTTCATTTTCGAGCACCTTCACTCTATCATCAAGAATTTCCTTTTCGACTTCGCTTTTATTTACCTTCTTTCGAGCTCAGGCTTTTCTAACTCAATCTTCACAACTTTATCTTCCAAAACCTTCACACGCTTCTCTAACATCTCAGCATTCGTTTCAGGGAAAAATTCATCCAAGTCTTCAAAACTTATAGGACCATGTGGCATATCACCAAACATACTTCCCTTCGGCGTCTTTGGTGTTGAGTCTTTTGGTGTTGCAGTTTTTGGTGTAAACTTCTTTGGAGTAGAGCTTTCAGGAATAGAAGTCTTTTGAGCACTCGGCGATTCAACGATCAGAATTTCAACAAACTCAGACACAGGAGGTTCTTGTGTAACTCCTTGCCTTTCTGTTTCAGCATAAATGATAATAGGAGGTTCTTGTGTAGGAGGTTATTGTGTTGCTCCTTTCTCCTGAGCACCAGAAGGTTCTTGTGTGGCTTCTGTGCTTTGTATCTTGCTCTTGTATCTTTTGCTCACGGCTTTCTAGCTTTCTTGGCCTTTCGTTTTCCTTTCGTGTGAAGTGACCCTGTAGTTTTCTTAGAAATTTCGATTGCAGGCGACTTTGTTCTTTTAGTCTTTTTCTTTGGCCTCTCCTCATCAGAATCCATTTCTGCATTCGGATCAAAATCTGCATCCAATCTCTTTTCTTTTTCTGCTCTTATTTCAGCCTCTGTCTTTTCAGGCTCTTTATCAGATTCTTCATTTTCAGACGTAGCAGAAATTACTTCTTCTTGAGTCGATTTCATTGTTTCTTGATTCTTATTAACGACTGCAGCGCTAGATACAGCCACTGCCTCAACATTCTCAGTCTCCTCCTCATCAACAAGCAAAGTCTCAACTTTCTTTGACCCTCGCTTCTTCTTTGGTTTATCATCTTCATCTTTCAAAAACCATTCACTTCTTGCCTTTGGTTTAAACTCTTTAAACCATTCTCATTCAGCTTTTAGCTCATTGTCATCGTCACTACCTTCTTTTCTCCATTTGCTACCAGTGGCGATACATAATCTGAATCTTTAATTGCTCCGAATACAGGTTTGGCGATAGGAGCTGAAGCTTGTTTCTGAAACTTGATAAGCTTCTTCACTGTGGTTTCGTCGAGATGAACCAATAAAGAACATCATTAGGATCTTGAGCAATGTTGGGATACTTCTCGTCGATCAGCATCTGAATAAATCTTGGATATAAACACAGTCTTGAATCCTCCATATTCTTTGCCATATGAACGAACACCATCTTAGAAACGTTGAATGGCTTCTTCAAAATAAGCGTCGTTGCCATGCTAACCAAATAATCTTGAACATCATCTAACCCTGCTTTGCGATGGCTGAACGTGTGAATTAGAGCATGCATCAAAAGTTTAGAGGGGTTTGGCACTTCCTCATTCTTCAATGTTGGTTTATTCACACTCCCTTTATATCCCATGCGGAAGAAACATCCGGAACCATCTTCTCATCTAGATGAATCGGATCATCTTCTTTATCTTTAAGCTCTAAAATTCTTCGAATATCGCCTTCAGTAACTGTAATCGGCTTTATTTCATCACCAACCTGTACTGTAGAAGAGATTGTCTTCTCATCAGCGCTTAGATTCGCGTTCATCCAGAAGTGAATAACATGAGATCGATAAGAAACAGTGCGCTCAGTAATAGCTCGGCGAATATGGCTATCTTCAAGAAACTTCAAAATGCTGTCATATTCCTTCAGCGACGGACAAATAGACTTGTCAAGCGTGATACATGTGTTATGAGTTTTAGAAAACTCAACTGAGACAACACGCGCTGGAATCTGAGCATGAAAAACGACTTAAAACAATTAGCACGCTTTTCGAGGAAAAATCACAAAAAAATTTCTAACATTTTTCTAACACTTTAATCAAGTTCGAGCGAACTTGATTAGTGTTAAACACACTGATTTTAACAAGTTCGCCCGAACATGTAACACACATGTTCAAAATTTTTCTTAATGCAAGTTCGGGCGAACTTACAGTTTTATTATACAATTTTTCCTAAGTTCGGCCAAACATGTATGAGACACATGTTTCATGTTAAAGAACAAGTTCGGTCGAACTTACACTACAAACAAATCATTTTTGTTAATATAAGTTCAGTCGAACATGTATGGTCAAAAATATTTCAACACTCAAGTTCGGGCGAACATGTTCCTGATTTATTCAAGTGTGTTTTGGACAAGTTCGGTCGAACTTGACAACAAGTTCGGCCGAACTTGTCATCTTCTTCATTCAGACCAAACAAGTTTAGGCATGCAAACATGATATTCAATTCAATCAAAAACGATTTCACGATCGATTTTAAGTGTAGATCGAAGATCTATGTTCAATTTTGTCCAATAACACCTAAAACTATCAGATTTTAAGTTTTTAGATTTGGTTTTGTTTGTTAACAGTTCAAACATTGTTTATTATCAATTAATTACCTCTGCCATAGTAGTTGGTGTGCTAATCACCAAAAACTATCTTCAAATTGACAGTATAACGGCTTAAAAATGACAATTTCATACAAATTCTCTAAAACACTCAAGTTCGCTCAAAAAGTTATGATATCAAGTGAATGAGTTCGGCCGAACTTGAATGTTATTTATACCATCTCAAGTTCGGGCGAACTTGTTAAGCCCATCCTTAGGCCCAGAGAAGTTCGGGCGAACTTATCGTAAAACTAACACTCAGCCATCTGCAAGTTCGGTCGAACTTGCTGATTATTAAGCTCGAATTGTTTAGCAAGTTCGGCCGAACTTACCAAACCTCAAAATTTTCAAACTTTTTCAAATTTTCCATTTTAACCCTGAACTTTCCAACTTTTTACCAGTTATGAAAATCCACTTAGTTGACCAAGTCCAAGCTAATGACCTTGGTTAACCGATTTGTCTACCGAGTCCAAGTTAATGACCCCGGTTTAACCTGTTACGAACAAACTGTTGATATTTTCAAAATCAGAGTTTCAAATTAATGAACTTTTCATCGTTTTAACTTTTCAGATTTTAACAGATTAGCTCCCAGCCCATTGTCAAAGAGATTCCCACCAGTTCTAGCATCTTACCAGACTTCGAAGATCCGTTCTCCAACATTGGTTTGCTGAAATCAATGTAGAAATAAAATCTTTTTGTATTTTTGTAAGTTTATGCTAAAACTCACTGAAAATCTTTTTGATTTTTAATCTGAAAAGCTGAAATATAATGAAATAAGCAATGTAAACTATATACAAACATATTTACAGACATATTTTTGTCAATTCGTTTCTAAGGATCATATCAGTTGATTGAGCACCAGTACCGTTGACCTTTATATGACTTTAAGTTTTAAACTTGTTTACCTAGATTGTCGATATGTTTGTCCACTTAAACTTTACCACATTTCTCAACTGTTTCAAGATATGTTAAGATAAAATTCATGAAAATTGACTTATCTATGCTTCCCACTTCTTGAATATACTCCCGTATCCAGATTCCCTAGATTTCATCTTACAGGTGAATATAGCGTAATTGATATCTGTATCTGGGTTGTGCGAGACCTTGAGAGCTCAGGTTAGTACTACCGTACAGACAAAGAGATGAAGGCTCGTCTTTAAGGTGTGTTCCACTTAAGGAATCTTTTCAGCATTGCATATGATTATATCTTTCGATACTTTTCAATATTGGATGCAATTAGGGGGTTTAAGCGAAAGTATTATAGAAGTTCTAGGCCATTGCTTCCGCAAAATCAGAAGAACTTGTATAATACCCCAGATATCAACTATCTATAAAGACCTCGTATCTCAGAATCAGGCAATCTTTCAAACGAAATTTCGGAGTACTAAGTCCATATATCCAAGATGTGTTAATCCACAAGATTAAGCAGTTGTAAAATTTAGTTTATATCTCGAAAACAGTTTACTGAACGTGTTAAGCCTATCGACACATCCGCAGTAAGACTCGTTTATTACTTTTTAAAACTTTACATTTCTTTAGCATACTGTGATAGTTCACTGATGTACTATCATTTCCTTTTATGACACTGAATTCTTTTTTTTTTTTTACTTTTTTCAATGTTTTTGAACATATTGAATTTTTATATGTTTTTGGATTTTAAAATTTTTCGAAAGTTTTTGTACTTACTTTAACATTTCTCCCCTAAAATCAAAAACATCTTTTTGGATTTTAGTTTTTAACAAAATTCTAAGCTAGAAAGGTATTTACAAACCAATGTGGATCACGCGAACTCATCATCCGATCCGTATTCAACCTCAGCGTCCGCACCTGTCAGCAAATTTTTCATACCGTTAATTCTCAACAAGTATTTAAATCGTGATAATGAAAATGGTTTGGTATAAAAATTAGCCTTTTGTTCGTCAGTGTGGATTTTTTCTACTCGTACCAATTTATTTTCGTAACAATCACGAATGAAATGATAACGAATTTCAGTGTATTTTGTGCGTGAGTGATGAACCGGATTTTTAGTTATATCCATGGCTGCCTTGTTATCAACATACAGCAGAGTGTCTAGAAATTGCAGACCAAAGTCTCTCATCTGTTGTTGAATCCACAGAATCTGTGAACAACAACTGGAGGCCGAGATATACTCAGCTTCACAGGTAGAGAGAGCGACCGTAGTCTGTTTCTTACACTACCAGGTTACCATTCTTGTTCCGAAGAACTGGCATCCCGCTGTAGTTGATTTAGAATTCAACTTATCTACACCAAAATCGGAATCAGTATAGCATGTGAGGTCAAAATTGTCGTTCTTCGAGTACCACAAGCCGGTGCTTGGGCATCCTTTCAGATATCTGAAGATACGCTTCATGATCTGCATGTGTAAGATCCTCGGGTTGACTGATATTTGGCGCATAGGCAGGTTGGATACATAATATCTGGGCGCGATGCCGTCAGATACATCAGTGGTCCAATCATCGATCTGTATAACGTCTTGTCAACTTTGGCTCCAGTCTCGTCAACGCAAATGCCGTGGTTGAGAGCAAGAGGCGTAGATAGAGGCTTCAAGCTTTCCATTCCAAACTTTTTCAAGATGTTGTGAACATACTTAGTCTGATGAATGAAAATACCATCCGGAAGCTGGTCTACTTGCAAACCAAGAAAGAACTTCATTTCGCCCATTGAGGACATTTCGAATTTCTTTTTCATGATTCCCTTAAACTCTAGCAGAGACTATCATTTGTAGATCCAAAGATGATGTCGTCAACATAGATTTGAACTATAATCAGATGGCCATCAACTTCTCTGGTGAAAAGAGTACTATCCACAGTTCCTCTGATAAAGCCGTTTCCGACGAGATGTTGTGATAACGTCTCGTACCAAGCTCTCGGGGCTTGGTGTAGACCATAAAGTGCTTTATCCAGTAGGTATGTTTTCTTCTTGTTAAGTGGATCGACAAACCCTGGTGGTTGTCCAACGTACACCTTCTCACGTAATTTGCCATACAGAAAAGCTGATTTGACATCCAATTGATAGACCTTAAATCCTTTCCATGATGCAAAAGCTAGAAATATTCGAATAGATTGCAATCGAGCTACTGGTGCATAGACTTCTGTGTAGTCTATACCTTCCTGCTGGTGAAATCCCTTGACAACAAGCCTAGCTTTGTTACGAACAATAACTCCTCTATCATCACGTTTACACTTAAGGACCCATTTTGTATCAATTGCTTTCTGATTTTCTGGTAGGTCTTCAAGCTTCCACGCACCCAACTTCTCAAACTGCAATAATTCTTCTTGCATTGCTTGTACCCAGTTTTCATCTGCTAAAGCTTCATTAACTGTCTTAGGCTCAATCTGAGAGATGAAACATGAATGGAAACAATAGTTCTGGGTTGTAGCAACACGTGTATAGAAACCACTGAGTGCTTTATTAATTTGCCCTCGAGTTTAACACCAGTTTGAAGTTCTCCGATAATATTTGTTGACGGATGATAGGAATATGATCGCGATAATTCTTCACTTGGAACATCTACTGAGTTTTGTTGATTCGTGATGTTGAGATCAACAACCAATTCAATGTTTGGAGAGCTTGATGAAGCTTCATTTCTGTTGTTCGGGACTGCAGATTGATTAAGAAGACTTGTTATCTGCTCCACTTCTTCATCTGAAGAAGATGATTCCCCATCAGCATCAAATGTTGATGCTTCATCTGAATCAGAATCTTGATTCTAAGGCATACTGGGCTCCGTTGTTGTATTCATTGGTTCAGTAGAGGCATTCGTTGGAAGAGTAGTGGGTGAAGATAATGTTTCAGAAACATTTTCAGCCGGAACACCACTATTGTTTGAACTTGCGCCAGAAGAAGATGGATCCAACATGGGTTGATTAACCATAATTGGTCGAACAATTTGCTCTTGATTCGCTGACTGGTGAAGATAATATAATGCTGCAACTTCTTCGTCGGTTGGTTCTTTGGGCAAGTCAAATGACTTCCATAGGTCTTGATAGTTAAACAGCCACGCGTCACCTTTTCGTTGAGTAGGATTCGTGTAATTGAAACAATCAACGTGTTGTGCTTCAATAACCTTTCACAATGAAGGAGCATATACTCTTCTCAACGGACTCGCATATCCGAAAAAGAAACCTTCGAGAGATTTAGCTCCAAATTTGCCATCTTGGTCTATTACGGTACAAGGAGCACCAAATGGTTTAAGAACTTCAAATTTGGCTTCCGTCGGTTTATCATCTCAAAACATGTTTTCTTTGTTGGTTTGATAGTGAGAACCCTGTTTAGCGTGTAGCAAGCTGCAGTAACTGCTTCACTCTAGAAACTGATTGGAAGTTTAGAATCTGCAAGCATGGTTCTGCAGTTTCATTTAAAGTTTGATTCTTCCGTTCAGCAATTCTGTTTTGCTGTGGAGTATAGGGAGTACTAAACTCGTGCAAAATCCCTTTTGCGTTGCAGAATTCCTTCATTTTGTTATTCTTAAACTCTGTGTTGTTGTCACTTCTAATGCGTCTGACCGGCAAATGATAAGTGTCCTCGAGTTTCTTGAATAGAATAACCAAATTCTCGAACATTTCGTCTTTTGATTCTTAAAAGAATACCCATGAATATCTCGAATAGTCATCTGTCACGACCAAGCAATATAAGTCTCCTGATATGCTTCGGACATTTACAGGACCAAATAAATCCATGTGGAGACGTTCTAATGACAACTTGATTGAGTTTGAATTTTCTTCGGATGTGTTTTCTTGTTCTGCTTTCCCTTCTTGCATTCTAAGCAATGATCAGACATTTGAAAACTTTGAAGATACGCCTTCTACAAGATCATTATGAACCAAGAAATTCATTTTTCGCAAATGAATATGCCCCGTCTTACGATGCCAAAGAATAAAATCTTTTTCAGTAGCCTTTGATACAAAACATTGTGCTGATTGTGATGAAGTGGTAGCAACACCCATGTCAAGAACATATAAATCATTCTCACGTGGTGCTCGCATCATAATCCACTCATCTGGAATTTTGAATCCCAGCTTCAAGATAATACACTCCATATCATTGAAATGAACTGTGAATTTCTTGTCACAAATCTGTGATATACTCAGAAGATTGTTCTCAAGCTCTGCAATATAGTTCACGCGATCAAATGAAACTACGCCATTGGAGAGTTTTCCCTCGGCGATTATCCTTCCACCTTGATTTCCTGCAAATCCAACATATCCACCATTGATAGCTTTAATGTCGAATAGTAATGCCTTCATTCCTGTCATGTGCCTGGACGCTCCACTATCCAAAATCCACTTTGAAAGTATGGATCTTTGGAGTCCCTGCAAAATTCAGAAATTAGGTGAAAAGCTCTACCCAAGCGTTCTTGGTCTTGGGTTTTACAGGATAACCATCAACAAAAGCATATTCAAACTCATCAACATCATCAAAATCAAATTCATCATCTGTTTCAACAATGTTAATGTTAGAAAATTTCACTTTTTTCTTATCTTTTACAGATTTGACATTATCGTTTTTAATTTCTGTTTTATAATTTCTTTCACATTCTCACTAGTCTTTACCTGCTCAGACTTAGTGATTTCAGTCTTTGATTCTTTTGTGTTGTCAGTGTTTACTAGCTCAGACTTAACAGCACCAGATGTTGTTGACCTTTTCTTGGCAATCCAGGTTTGAGATTTGATATTAGCCTTTTTGATGTAAAACTTGTTTTCATTAGACCTAGAAGCTTCACCTTTTTCAAAAATGGAATTTTCAAAATTCTTTTCAGACTTTGGTTTAACTTCTGGTTTTGATTCATTTCGTTTTAAAACCTTTACAGGTTTTACAAACACTGGTTGCTTTGGTTTAACAACATTAGAATCTTCTTTTCTTTGAAGATAAGCCGGTTTTGATTTCGGACATAGTCGTGCCACATGACCAATTTTATTGCACTTGAAACATGTCCGATTATCAAGTGGATGTCCTTTAATTTGTGATTTAACATTACTTGAGGTTTTGACATCACTTGTAACCTTGGCTTTATCTCGAATTTCTTTCTCCTTCTTGAACTCATCATTTGACTGTTTACCAATCAAATTCTCCTCATGAACTATACTCGTCCCATATACAAACTTCATGTTTTTGTTTTTATATTCATGAAATGGTGACGTTTTGTTTACAGATTCATCAGTTTCTTCTAGACCCAACCCTGCTCTCCGATTTTCTGGATGATCACCACTGTTCCTTTGGTAATTGTTTCTTTTAGGTTTGGAATATAATTTTTGTTCATTGATTACCAATTCCTCTGATGTGACTTCCACGAGTTTAAAGAATTTATCAAGCAATTCTTCTTTCACATTCTGAATCGGGAAGCTATCATCAAAGTATAGTCTATCAGAATCCTTAATTTTGTACATTACAACATTAGGATCGTCACTTAGACCATCTTCTGACGACTTATCGTCATTTTTAGATTGTGAATCAGAATTCTTTGAACTCGAGTTGACGCCTTTGAAGCTGCCATCATCAGAATCACTTAATACATTTTCAACAACGTTGTTATCATCATCAAATTTAGCATAGATTATATCAATGTTCTCTGGCAACTCGTTTTTCTTTTCAGAAAGTAATTCAACATTGAGTGCCTTATCCATCCCGTCTGCAGATTTAACACAGTATTTTTCGCAAAGGGGTGGAGGAACATTGCTATATTCTTTGCCCGTTTTCTTTTTAGGTTTTTCTTCCGATGAGATTGTTGGAAGAATGTGATCGATATCATATGCGTTAGTGGTATAACTTCTTAACAATTTTCGAACTCTTTCAGTTTAAATTGTCATATCTTGAAGTTGTTGTTTTATTTCAGCAATGGTGTTGATATAAATGTTAATTGCTCTTTGTTTATCCATTACTGTACCACTCAACATTCTTATATTATCATGTTGTTCGGTGTTATTTCTGTCGAGTCCGCCATAATCATTTTTCATTTTGTTATACGCTTCTTTAATTGTGCGATAATCATATTTTAGCAAATCATTATGCACATTGTTTTCAGCGATGATCTTTGATTTTTTGGCACATTCGACACAAGGTTTAGTACATTTTGTACATGTATGTAAACCTCTACAACTTGTACTTTAACAACTTCTTTCTCGACAATCTTTACCTCTGGACCTACCTTAGTTAGATTTTCCATTGAAGCTTTATCTGCCATGTCCTTGAGGTCTTCGACTTTCATTTCTTGAGTGATATCAACAATCACTTCATCAATCTTTTTCTCCTCAACCACTTATTCTTTCGTGCTTCTATCAAAGTGACCTACAAAACTGTCATAAGAATTAGATGATAAAATTCCTTGTCTCTGCATATGGATATATTCCTCTTCTTCCTGCTGTTGATGCAAGTATTGTTCCAGAATAGCTTGTTCGAAAGCTGCTACTTCTGCTGCTGCCGCTGCCGCTGCCTCCTCTTGCAGAATTATCTTCAACTATCTCTGCCATCAAACAACTCTGGTCTTTTTCCCAATTTAAGAATTCCAGTCAAAACCATCATCTTCTGTAGATGCAACCATGGCTTTCTCCGTTGTCACACCCTCAATTTCCACTTGCGGAGTTTTACCGCGAGGCGTGTGAACAAACCAGAATCTGAGACACTAGTAACGTCGAACGACTCTATATGAATTTTTTATGCGTTTTCCAAAATCATTTGTTTAACCATTCATAGTTAATTTTAAATTGTCGTAGTTTGGTTTCAATGTTTAGTGGAAGCATTATTTTTGAAGTTGAGCGGAAGCATTAAAGTAAGGTAAAGGAACGGGCGCCAACACAAACGCCAAAACTAAAGAAAAACCCAAATAATATTCATAAATGAGACTCGATAAAAAGATGTCTTGATCAATGCAAGTGAGTGCATCAGAGCTCCTAGCGTCCTGAGAAACATGTAAAGAAACAAGTGTCAACATTAAAGAAGAGTGAGTTCACAGGTTTTTATATGTTCATTAGTTCGGTTATAAGTTTGTTTCCCCGTTATCCCTAACC
This sequence comes from Scalesia atractyloides, assembly GCA_947069175.1. Classification (NCBI taxonomy): domain Eukaryota; kingdom Viridiplantae; phylum Streptophyta; class Magnoliopsida; order Asterales; family Asteraceae; genus Scalesia; species Scalesia atractyloides. Next base: position 57,087,877 of record CAMTDV010000024.1, on the reverse strand, counting down.
CGGGATAACGACTTAATTCCATTATTCCCAACCCGGAATAATACTGATGGTTCCATTATTCCATACCCGGAATAATATTGATGTTCCATTATTCCTAACCCGGAATAACAATGTTGTTGGTTCCATTATCCCAAACCCGGAATAATATTGATGTTCCATTATTCCTAAACCCGGAATAACAATGTTGTTGGTTCCATTATCCCAAACCCGGGATAATATTGCTGATTCGTAATTAAGCTCAATGTTAACATGTAGGTAGCTAGCCTAAAGTTATGTCACGTAAGTGTTCGCGATCGAAGCTGACTGTTGTGCCTCCGTGTTGCCAGGCCTATCACTGACCATGGCGAAAGTTAGGCCAAATTATTCACCCGTTGACCATACCCGGTCGGCTAGCGCGACTAGCTCGGGTGGGGCTTGTCGGGCCCAGTAGTACTACTTATAATTTTCCCGCTATCTAACCCAATACTAACGATCCGAGAGATTGTCGAGGACTTGTGTGATATAGCTGCTTAGTGACCATAACGTACGTTAACATTAACTTAGTTACCGAATAGTTTAATGACGTTAATTTCATATAACGTAAAGAGATAGAGTTGTAGAGTGTATACATGTTTCTCCCCCTGTTGTTTAAAACCGGATAAAATTAGGGGCCGTGAACTCACCTTTAGTTGCTCGGTTAGTGTAACACAGATGTAGCAAATGATGGGACCGCTAATTGCGTCCTAACAAGTCAATTGATTTAGAGTTAGTGTGTGAACACACTGATACAAACCCTACACATACTAACACACAATGCGGTACATACAATAACAATTCCTAAAACTCAAATCATGCATGCAAGTATCATCATACCAACATAGTGATCAAACCAACCTATCATGAACACAAATCAATCCATACAACACTTTGGTACACACATTCGCAAGTTATCAAGTTTCAGCTTATATACTCATAATTAGGCTGTTTTCGAGGATTTTTATAAAATAGTTCCAGTTCCAAAAATTCCAATTTTTTACAGAAGGTATCAACTAAGCTGTAGAATTTTATGTAAATTTTTCGAGTTCAAACACTTTACTAATTATTCATAAATATTAATATACTAGGCTGCAGTCAGATTCTTCGCTTTCTGACTGCAGTCCACGGGAGAATTTATTTAAAAATCACCGTTCGTCCAATTAACAAAATTCCAGTGGGAGTTTCCCGGAAATTTCCATATCCAGTTGCTGTACAAATTTCGTGATTCGACTCTCTACAGATTATTAGATCCGACTCGATAAACAACTAACAAATTTTCAGAATTTTCACATCTTCAGTTACTGAACTTAATTGGCCACTTAAAAATATCAAACGACTTCAGAAAAATATGAATCCAGCGCCATTAGAAGCGTTTTTCAAAAATCTACGTTTTAGGCTTCAGAAATTCCGTTTTTCGATAAATAATAACCAAGTTACAGCCAGTTGAAGTTGGCTGTAAACACCATTCAGCATCCTGATTTCAGCATTTTATCGCAATATAACACGCTTAAACAATCGAGACGTTAAATATAAACGATCAAGAACAGATTTATCAATTATATATCATCATGTACATCATACTCATGCAAACTCTAATCATATTATATGGTTTTTATCACACAAAACGCAGCCTAATGATTCTTGATTCCAACTAATCATCATAATCGCCAAACTTGCAAAATCAATCGACTAACATCATAACACTTTCATAAACCATGATTCTACCATTACATTCAAGCATGATCAATAGTTCTTAAACCCTACATGATTTGCGAAATAATATAAAACCCTAACCTTTAACAATGGAGATTAACGAATCGGAACGAATGGTAGTTGATTTGGGTTTGAAAGGGGATCGCGACCAAGAAGGAGAATGGAGAGGAGGCTGCCGCGACCGAGAGAAAGGATGAGGAGAAGGCTGCCGTCGACTTGTTTGGAACTAGGGTTTGTGTGTGTGTTTTGTTTTTGAAACATAACACATGCATATATAGTGCAAGAGGGAAAAGAAAAGGAAAAAGGAAAAAGGGTTTGCGGTTGGGTGTTCGCGGCCGCAAGGGTTTGGGTGGGTCGGTTTGGGTCTATAACTTGATCCTCAAGTTTCGCTCAACTCCTTGAGTCGCAAGGAAATGAGGTCGACTTGTTTCGTGGCTCGGTTCGATTCGTCTATCTATTTATCATATATATTTTTTTTAACTAAAAATCACGGATTCGAAACATGGCATAATAACTCACCGAACTTATAAACGTTTAATACACATAACACGTAATTCACTTGATAAGTTCACGAAGTTATCGTAATTATTTCGAGCGTGCAATTTAAATCTCCGAATCAATTTAGCGTAGGAACGAATAACCGTGAAGTAGTGCGTTTAAGATGTCTGAAAAACCGGGATGTCACATTATCCCCATGTTGAAAGAATTTTCGTCCCGAAATTGAGTAAACGCGGTTTAGAATGCAACGTACAGGTTTAGAGTGCCATGCACAAAGATTTAGTTCGTTAACAATGGTACAAGAAATTACAAGAAATTCCCAGGTTGTCACATCATCCCCATGTTGAAAGAATTTTCGTCCCGAAAATTTAGTTAGTGGTATCGTTAACTTGTTGCTCAGCTGCAAAAAGGTGTGGGTATTTGCTTTTCATTTGGTCCTCTCTTTCCCACGTGAACTCCGGTCCACGCTTAGAGTCCCAACGAACCTTGACGATCGGAATCTTGATGTGCCTTCGAGTCTTGATCTCACGATCCATGATCTCGATAGGTTGTTCCACAAAGTGCAGTTGTTCATCCACTTGAATCTCATCCAATGGAATGATTAGGGTTTCATCTGATAGACACTTCTTCAGATTTGACACGTGAAAAACGTTGTGAACTCACTGAGTTCGGCAGGAAGGTCTAATTGATAAGCTACGGGTCCGATATGTTTCAAGATCACAAACGGGCCTACGTACTGTGGGTTTAGTTTGCCTCGTTTCCCAAAGCGGATTACACCCTTCCAGGGTGACACCTTCAGTAGGACGCAGTCGCCTTCTTGAAATTCAAGTGGTTTGCGTCGTTGATCAGCGTAGCTTTTCTGTCGATCTCATGCCGCTGCCATGCGGTTTCTGATTTGTACTATCTTTTCAGTAGCCTCAAGTATCAACTCAGGGCCTGTGATTTGACTGTCACCGAATTCTGTCCAACAGACCAGTGATCTACATTTACGACCGTATAATGCTTCAAACGGTGCTGCCGATATACTCGTATGGTAACTGTTGTTATACGATAATTCCACTAAAGGCAGATGGATTTCCCAACTATTCCCGAAGTCTACCACGCATGCCCTAAGCATGTCTTCCAAGGTCTGTATGGTCCTTTCGCTTTGACCATCAGTCTGAGGGTGATAAGCTGTGCTCATATCTAAGCGTGTACCCAACGCTTTCTGAAGTGACTTCCAAAAGTTGGACGTGAAACGAGCATCTCTGTCCGAGATGATGGACGTTGGCACTCCGTGCCGAGAAACAACTTCCTTAATGTAGATGCGAGTCAACTTATCCATCTTATCTGTTTCTTTAATCGCTAGGAAGTGTGCGGACTTGTTTAAACGATCCACAACCACCCAGATGTTATCGTAACCACTCAAAGTTCACGGGAGTTTAGTGATGAAATCCATCGAGATCTGATCCCATTTCCACACCTGGATCTCAGGTTGTTGGAGTAGCCCCGATGGCTTCTGATACTGTACCTTGACTTTCGCACAAGTCAAACACTTGCTTACGTAGGTGGCTATATCCGCTTTCATGTTGGGCCACCAGTAGGCAGCTTTAAGGTCTTGATACATCTTATCCGAACCAGGATGGACAGAGTGTCGGGATTTGTGAGCTTCGTCCATGACTAGCTTTCTAAGGTCTCCGTAGAGAGGTACCCATATACGATTCATGAAATACCGGGCTCCATTGGGTTTTACTTCCCAATCGCGTTCCATTTTTCCCACCGATTCGGCCTTGATGTTTTCTTCCTTAACTGCTTCTAACTGTGCATCGCGTATCTGTTCGGGTAATCCCGAATGAATGGTGAACTGTAGTGCTCGTACCCGACGAAGTTTCAAGTGCTCCTTCCTACTGAGGGCATCAGCTACCACGTTAGCTTTACCCGGGTGATACCGAATGGCACATTCATAATCGTTCAAGAGTTCGACCCAGCGACGCTGTCGCATGTTCAACTCCTTCTGGTCAAAGATGTGTTGGAGGCTCTTGTGATCTGTATAGATTGTGCACTTCGTTCCATATAGGTAGTGTCTCCAAATCTTAAGTGCAAACACTACTGCTCCCAATTCCAGGTCATGTGTTGTGTAGTTTTTCTCGTGAACCTTCAATTGTCGGGACGCATACGCGATGACCTTATCGCGTTGCATGAGTACGCATCCCAATCCCTGAATGGAAGCATCACAATATACTACAAAATCATCTGTCCCTTCCAGCAAGGACATAATGGGTGCACTGTAAAGCTTCTGCTTCAGCAATTGAAATGCCGCTTCCTGCTTGTCACCCCAAGCATACTTGATGCCTTTCTGGGTGAGGGTGGTAAGCGGTTGCGCGATCTTTGAAAATCCCTCGATGAAACGTCTGTAGTAACCAGCCAAACCCAAAAATTGGCGGATCTCCGTCGGTGTCCTGGGTGCTTCCCAGTTTTTAATAGCTTCAATCTTGGCGGGGTCGACGTGGATACCCTTTTCATTCACGATATGCCCGAGGAACTGAACTTCCCGAATCCAAAAATCACACTTTGAAAGCTTGGCATATAGTTTCTCCTGTTGAAGTAATTCCAGCAGTAATCGTAGATGTTCAGCATGTTCTGCTTCACCTTTAGAGTAGATGAGTATGTCATCGATGAACACAATGACAAACTTGTCGAGATATGGTTTACACACACGGTTCATGAGGTCCATGAACACCGCGGGTGCGTTGGTGAGACCGAAGGGCATGACCAAGAACTCATAATGGCCATATCGAGTACGAAATGCCGTCTTAGCGATATCCTCCTCCCTAACGCGTAACTGGTGATAACCGGACCGTAGATCAATCTTGGAGTAGTAGCTTGACCCTTGAAGTTGGTCGAAGAGATCGTCGATGCGAGGTAATGGGTATCGGTTCTTGACAGTAACCTTATTGAGTTCCCTGTAGTCGATGCACATGCGGAAGGTCCCGTCCTTCTTCTTGACAAAAAGGACTGGAGCTCCCCATGGCGAAGGGCTAGGTCGGATAAATCCTTTTTCTAACAGTTCCTGAAGTTGGGTAGACAGCTCCTGCAGCTCGGCTGGAGCTAGGCGGTATGGGGCCTTGGCTATAGGAGTTGCATGGTTCGCCAATTCAATTTCAAATTCTACTTGTCGACGTGGTGGATGACCAGGTAACTCCTCTGGGAATACATCAGAAAAATCACGAACGACGGGGATGTCTTCTATACGTTTCTCGTCCTTAGGCTGTTCGGTAACCAGTGCGAGCAAAGCGAAGGAGTTCTTCCTCCGAAGATACTTCTGCGCTTTGCATGTAAGAGATGATGTTTGTGACGGCGCCTGCCTTCTCGCCTTGCACCGTCAAGATTTCGTCGTTAGAGAGCGGAATACGGATAGATTTTTCGAAACAGAGAACTTCAGCTCGGACGTCGGATAGCCAGTCCATTCCGACTACCACGTCAAAACTACCCAGGGTAGTTGTCATCATATCAATGGTAAAGGTGTGACTCGCGAGTTTGAGTTGACATCCGGATACTATATGGGTCACATCTACAGATTTACCATCGGCTAGTTCTATGACGTAAGGGGTCTCTAGAGGTTTAGGCGTGAGATTTAGGTTCTTCCTAAAAGACTCAGATATAAAACTCCTATCCGCACCCGTATCAAAAAGCACAGTAGCAAAATGTTCATTAAGGGGAAACTTACCGGTGACCACGTTCGAGTCGTTTCTGGCCTCTCCGCGGCCCAGCGTAAATGCACGCCCTTTGGCACCTCCTATGCCACCATTTCCATTGTTGTTGTTGTTATTGTTGTTGTTGTTGTTACGAAGCTGTGGGCAGTCTCGTTTGAAGTGGGCAGTGCTACCACACTGATAGCACCCCCGGTTAACACCCTGTGGTGTTGATTTTGATTTTGTCGGGACATGATTTCCCCGGACAATCCTTTGCCGCGTGTCCCACTTTGCCAATCGTTGGCAGCGATTCCCGGCACAAGGGCCGTGATGATGAAGGTTACAGCGATTGCACTGCGGCTTTCGACCTACATAGCCTCTTGTGTTCTGGGTGTTGTTGGCGGGCTGATTATTGTGACCCCGGTGGCTGTTGAAATTATTGAACCGTTTCTGGTTCCCTTGTTGTGGCTGGGCCGCGAAGACTGTCGAGCAGACGAGTCTTCAAACTTTCTTTTATTATCAGGGGAAACTTCAGTCGTACCCCGAGGTGGCAACTTCTTTTGTTCCACCGCCTTATGAGTGAGTTTGTGCGCCAACCTGATTGCTTGATGTTCAGTCGCAGGGTTGCTAGCCATTACCATACCCTGGATCTCGGGGACCAGACCCCAAGGTAAAACTCGAGTCGTTTCTCGACGGTGTTGGCCAGATCGGGACATAGGAATCCAGGTCGTGATGTTTCGCTGTGTATGCTTCGATTTCAGATCCCACCATCTTGTGGTTCCATAATGTTTGCTCCAACTGTTGAACCCTGTCTCGCGGACAGTACTCCTCTTTGATTAGGGCTTTAAACTCGGCCCAGGCCATTGCATTTGCGGCAATAAGTCCACGCGTTTGGACTTGTGCATTCTACCAAGTTAGTGCCCCATCCTCCAACGTTGAGGCAGCATACTTGACCTTGTTGGCCTCCAGACAATTGCACATTTCGAACACTGATTCAGACTTTTCAATCCAGCGGACCAGTCCTATGGGTCCTTCTGCCCCCGTGAATTTGCTCGGCTTCGATCGAGAAACATCTTGTAGGGGTTAAGACCCCTCCTGCTGCTGGTTGGTTTTGGACAACTGCAAGAGCAGCATTCACATGTTCTTGGATCATTGCGGCCAATTCTTCAGGTGACATGTTGAGGTTTCCGCGACGTCCAGTTGCCATTTCAGATAAACTAAAGAAAACAAAGCGGGGATTGGGAGACGAGTCAGTCTTCTACGTCTCCATCTCCCAAGTCGCTATCATTGCCGTCATCCCCCACGGACGTTTCCAGCTTCTACAGCCGGGTCTTCCTCCGGATCCTCCTCTGGATCCTCCTCTTCTTCCTCTACCGACACTGGAGGGGCCGGTGCTGGTGCGGGTACTGTTACAGGTGCCTGATTCTGTTCTAGTTCTTGAATTCTCCCGCTAGACTCAAGGACTCTGTCTTCGAGCCAGTCAGCCCTTAGCTGCTCAGCACGAAGATCTCTTGCTGAAGTGTTACGAGCTATCTTGCTCGCATGTTGCCCTTCCTCGAGCGATCCAGTCTTACCTGTTAATTGTCGTATCATCCATCCCTGTGCTAGGATGGTTTCATGCATTCTCTCTAGTTGTTATGTTGCTTTCTTATCATGTCTCTAAGTAGGTCGTTCCCTACTTCTAACGAGTTAACCGGTTCGACCGGCATAGCGATGGTCGGGCGTGAGGACGACTCCTCTCCTAGAGCGAGTCTTTTCCTAGCAGCTGAGCGTGTCTCCACGCCATGAGGTGGTGAGGATTCGACCATAGGTGCCTTCCCGGCGCCCTTGGTTGTAAAGGTTTGTCGGATGATGATGGTGACATTGCCTATTGGGTTGTGTAGTTAGTTACGAGTTGCGTTCATCACAATATGCATTTATATTTTACATAACACAGTTGTAGTACAACACATACAAGATATCACAGTTCAGTGCCAAACTAAGTCTAGTGTCGTGTAATCAGCTATAGTTTAGGTCTACTTTTAATGCAAACTGGTTCTCTATAGCTAGAGGCTTGATACAATCTGTCACACCCTCAATTTCCACTTGCGGAGTTTTACCGCGAGGCGTGTGAACAAACCAAATCTGAGACACTAGTAACGTCGAACGACTCTATATGAATTGTTTATACGTTTTCCAAAATCATTTATTTAACCATTCATAGTTAATTTTAAATTATCGTAGTTTGGTTTCAATGTTTAGCAAAGCATTAGTTTTTGAAGTTGAGCGGAAGCATTAAAGTAAGGTAAAGGAACGGGCGCCAACACAAACGCCAAAACTAAAGAAAAACCCAAATAATATTCATAAATAAGACTCGATAAAAAGATGTCTTGATCAATGCAAGTGAGTGCATCTAGAGCTCCTAGCGTCCTGAGAAACATGTAAAGAAACAAGTGTCAACATTAAAGAAGAGTGAGTTCACAGGTTTTTATATGTTCATTTGTTCGGTTATAAGTTTGTTTCCCGTTATCCCTAACCCGGATAACGACTTAATTCCATTATCCCAACCCGGAATAATACTGATGGTTCCATTATTCCATACCCGGAATAATATTGATGTTCCATTATTCCTAACCCGGAATAACAATGTTGTTGGTTCCATTCCAACCCGATATATGATGTCCATATCAACCCGGAATAACAATGCTTGTTGGTTCCATTATCCCAAACCCTGGATAATATTGCTGATTCGTAATTAAGCTCAATGTTAACATGTAGGTAGCTAGCCTAAAGTTATGTCACGTAAGTGTTCGCGATCGAAGCTGACTGTTGTGCCTCCGTGTTGCCAGGCCTATCACTGACCATGGCGAAAGTTAGGCCAAATTATTCACCCGTTGACCATACCCGGTCGGCTAGCGCGACTAGCTCGGGTGGGGCTTGTCGGGCCCAGTATTACTACTTATAATTTCCCCGCTATCTAACCCAATACTAACGATCCGAGAGATTGTCGAGGACTTGTGTGATATAGCTGCTTAGTGACCATAACGTACGTTAACATTAACTTAGTTACCGAATAGTTTAATGACGTTAATTTCATATAACGTAAAGAGATAGAGTTGTAGAGTGTATACATGTTTCTCCCCCTGTTGTTTAAAACCGGATAAAATTAGGGGCCGTGAACTCACCTTTAGTTGCTCGGTTAGTGTAACACAGATGTAGCAAATGATGGGACCGCTAATTGCGTCCTAACAAGTCAATTGATTTAGAGTTAGTGTGTGAACACACTGATACAAACCATACACATACTAACACACAATGCGGTACATACAATAACAATTCCTAAAACTCAAATCATGCATGAAGTATCATCATACCAACATAGTGATCAAACCAACCTATCATGAACACAAATCAATCCATACAACACTTTGGTACACACATTCGCAAGTTATCAAGTTTCAGCTTATATACTCATAATTAGGCTGTTTTCGAAGATTTTTATAAAATAGTTCCAAAAATTCCAATTTTTTTACAGAAGGTATCAACTAAGCTGTAGAATTTTATGTAAATTTTTTCGAGTTCTAACACTTTACTAATTATTCATAAATATTAATATACTAGGCTGCAGTCAGATTCGTCGCTTTCTGACTGCAGTCCACGGGAGAATTTATTTAAAAATCACCGTTCGTCCAATTAACAAAATTCCAGTGGGAGTTTCCTGGAAATTTCCATATCCAGTTGCTGTACAAATTTCGTGATTCGACTCTCTACAGATTATTAGATCCGACTCGATAAACAACTAACAAATTTTCAGAATTTTCACATGCTTCAGTTACTGAACTTAATTGGCCACTTAAAAATATCAAACGACTTCAGAAAAATATGAATCCAGCGCCATTAGAAGCGTTTTTCAAAAATCTACGTTTTAGGCTTCAGAAAATCCGTTTTTCGATAAATAATAACCAAGTTACAGCCAGTTGAAGTTGGCTGTAAACACCATTCAGCATCCTGATTTCAGCATTTTATCGCAATATAACACGCTTAAACAATCGAGACGTTAAATATAAACGATCAAGAACAGATTTATCAATTATATATCATCATGTACATCATACTCATGCAAACTCTAATCATATTATATGGTTTTTATCACACAAAACGCAGCCTAATGATTCTTGATTCCAACTAATCATCATAATCGCCAAACTTGCAAAATCAATCGACTAACATCATAACACTTTCATAAACCATGATTCTACCATTACATTCAAGCATGATCAATAGTTCTTAAACCCTACATGATTTGCGAAATAATATAAAACTCCTAACCTTTAACAATGGAGATTAACGAATCGGGAACGAGATGGTAGTTGATTTGGGTTTGAAAGGGGATCGCGACCGAGAAGGAGAATGGAGAGGAGGCTGCCGCGACCGAGAGAAAGGATGAGGAGAAGGCTGCCGTCGACTTGTTTGGAACTAGGGTTTGTGTGTGTGTTTTGTTTTTGAAACATAACACATGCATATATAGTGCAAGAGGGAAAAGAAAAGGAAAAAGGAAAAAAGGGTTTGCGGTTGGGTGTTCGCGGCCGCAAGGGTTTGGGTGGGTCGTTTGGGTCTATAACTTGATCGTCAAGTTTCGCTCAACTCCTTGAGTCGCAAGGAAATGAGGTCGACTTGTTCGCGGCTCGGTTTGATTCGTCTATCTATTTATCATATATATTTTTTTATAACTAAAAATCACGGATTCGAAACATGGCATAATAACTCACCGAACTTATAAACTTTAATACACATAGCACGTAATTCACTTGATAAGTTCACGAAGTTATCGTAATTATTTCGAGCGTGCAATTTAAATCTCCGAATCAATTTAGCGTAGGAACTAATAACCGTGAAGTAGTGCTTTAAGATATCTGAAAAACGGGATGTCACATCCGTGGTACTACTGTTTGGCTTTTCTTGGATCTCAATCTGAGTTTTCTTCAGGAAAGGTTAATATTGAAGCGCCTTCTTGTAATAATCATTCCCTCCTCCGAAAGGACTTTGATTTCCTGTTGCCTTGGTGTTCTTACACTCTCTTTTAAAATGTCCCTTCTGTCGACATCTAAAACACGTGACTTTGGATTTGTCAAAACCCAATTTGTTGCTGGGGTTTCCTATGTCACGGCCCGTGAGTGCAACGAACTTTGTACTCTCCTGATGATCGAAGCTAAGGACCATTTGATGTCCATTAGTTTGAGTTCTTCCTCGTCTACCTGGTCATAATCTTCTGCAGTCATCTCGGGGTTTCCGATCTTACCGGCTAACAAGACATTCATAAGATTCTAAGACGGTAGCGAGTAGTGACATATGTTGTTTTGCAACTTCTTCTCAAACAACATTGTTCAAGTTTACTGCTATGTTGCACTTGTAAACATTCGGATCAGAACTTTGCTGTTGGTTCTGATTTGCTTGACTTTGGAATGTTGAATTTGAACCAGTGCTCGAGTAAGAATTTTGTGGACTTTGGTCATACTGAGGCTATGAATGATTCTAGTTCTGTGGAGAAACATTCATGTTTGCACTAAAAGCAGTTACAATTTTTGGACTCGAAATGTTATCTTGCATTCCGGTTTTGTAGTACAAACCGATGTCTTGAACTACATTAGCGTTCTTTGACTTTGCTATCTTCAGAAGCTCCATTTCGTGGCCTTTGAGTTTATCGATAAATGTTGACAACTTGAAGAAATCCCACTTATCACTATTCTTCAGAACCATCAAATACGTAGTCCATTCACCCTCTGGTAGTGCGTCAGCAAGTTTGTCGATGTATTCTTGTTCAGTCTTCTCAAGACCGTGTCTTCGCATTTGCACTTTGAGGTGACAGAAACGCTCAATCATTTGTTTAATGGTCTCATTCTTTAGCATGCTAAAGATATCGAACTCTTTCAGAATGAGAGCCTTCTTGCTTTTGATCATTTCGGCACTGCCTTGGTATTTCTTCTGTAATGACAACCAAAGCTCTCTTGCAGTAGTATATTCTGGTAACATAATCAGAATATCTTCTTTGACAGACTGTTGGATGAGACTGATCATCTTTTTCTCTGCAATGTATTCGTCTCTCTGAGTTGTCGAGTAGTTGTACTCAAGAACTTGTTGATGCTCATCTACCGGAATAGTGTAGCCTCTTTCAATTGACACCCAGCCAGCGAAGTGCATGCTTGAACCCAGTAGGTAAATGTCTCTTTCCATGCTTCGTATTCGTCCATGCTCATCGGCTTGGGCGGTTTGACGGTCGTTCCCATTTCGTTATCAAGATTGACTTGATTAATCACATTGGCATTTGACGAAACTAGCTCTGGACATATAAGCTCTTAGTTGATCTTCCATTGTGAATCACGAAACGTATACGCTGAAAATTTTTCAAAAACTTTGAAAACAGTTAGTCCTACTACAAGTTCGGTCGAACTTGTAGTGACAAATGAAGAATTCTTGAATTTTCTAACAAGTTCGGTCGAACTTGTTAGGTTTACTTTGAAACAATTTCGTTTATCTTCGGTCGAACTTATAACCCAATTAAACAGATCTTCGAGCGAACTTGTTCAAAGAACTTTGATGAAATACAAGCAAGTTCAGGCGAACTTACTTAAGATCTTCTTGATTTTACACAAGTTCGGTGAACTTGATGTAAAATTAATGAAAATTTAGTATCTTCGGGCAAACTTGACTCAAATTTCCTCAAAAAATCACCTAAGTTCGGGCGAACTTACTAAAACTCACTTGAAAAGTGGTGTTTTAGTGTAAGTTCGGCCGAACATGGCCGACATGAATTCGGTTGAATTTGGTCTCCAATCTTTCAAGGGTTTATCTTTGTTGTATTTTACATGATATATTCAAAATTCAAAAGATTTTGACTATGAATTCTTCATTTTGTGATCAAAAGTTAAAGAAAAAGAAGAATGGAGTAGAAATAGAAGTGTTCTTGTCTTTATACTATCAAATCAGGCTTTTCTAGCTCTAATACCACTTGTAGGACTGATCCTCGATGCGTAGGAACCTAAATTTGATATCTAACATCCATAATAGAGGAAATATTACGTCGTGTTACCAATAGACAAGAATTAATCAGTTAATCTTCAGTTTCATTGATTAAACGTTCAGATTACAGACTGACAGAGCTTCGCCTCTACAATAACAAAGTTACAAATGAGACACACAAGCTAGGTATTTATAGGTTTACAAGTTCGCTCCACATGTGTAAGTTCGCCCAAGTTCGACCGAACATGCTTAACCATGTCAACTTACGAGCGAACTTGGCTACAACTTTTCATAAATACTTCTTAACCTAGCCTATCCAGCTCTATACAATACAGACTCATATAAGACTAAGACATAGACATTCTGCAGCAACATGAAGATGAGCCAGAACCACCCGATACGTGTGGGTCTAGCTAAGGACCTTATAAACGTGGGCCACCATGGAGGCATTCCATGATTAAAAATTAATAGAAGTAGTTTACTTAAACATACTTGTTCAACTTTCACAAGTATGGCTTCTTTTATTTTGAAAGGACAATCATGTTTAAGATTTAATTTAATTCTCAGATAATGCTTTCATTTTTAAGTTTATAAATTAGTAGGGGTAATAAACACTCAAAGAAGGATTGGAGATGGCAAAGGGACGTTGAAAAAGGGACCACATGCACGTAAACAGGAGCCTCCCGATAAATTTCCAGCATTACAGCATGTGCAGCACGGGGCCGTGGCCACCCAACACACCTTCGTGCCCAGGGTTCTGCAGAAAAATTTTCTAACATGTACCTGACCACGGGGCGTGCCCAAAAGGTACTGGACCACGGGCCGTGTCCACTAGGCATGCCCCATGGTCAACCTTCTGTAACTTTTTGTTACTGGCAATCTGACCACGGGGCCGTGGTCAGCTCATCTCGCCCCGTGCTAAACAGCCCAGTAATATAAAAACTTGTTTTTAACCCACTTTTCACATTCTAATCAACCAAAAAAACTTATTTTTGGACATATTGATGACAATGTGTAATTTTAGTGTGAGGGATGCTAAAACCTTAAATTTTGTAAGTCCTAAAAACAAGCCTTACACAAAACTCTCCTTGGAACCACTTTCAAAAAAAAAATTTATTTGTCTTGATTTAGTTTGGGAAAAATAAGTTCTAAAAATTATTTTTTTACTAATTTACAATTGATAGCGTCGTGATAAAAAGAACCGATTAAGAAAATTATAAAAGAGCGGACATAACAAGTCTTTGTAAAAATTCGATTGTATATACACTTTTACACTATACCCTTTTTCCACAAAAAGTGAGTTTTGAGCCTTTACCGAGCATACAAATACATATCTATATTAATTGCTCAATTTTTTGTTTCTTCTGTGAATAGCCTGTTCGGTTCTTACAAATCTAGAACTTGGCAAAGAAATACGTTCCAAATCCTTACCGACAAAAATTCAAGTAAGTAAATGATGGAGGCATTAGGACTATATCCCATTTTTCATTCTAAACCATTATTTTCCTTTTTCCATCACTTACCAAAATTATCCCCTGGTAAACCCCTTTGAGCCTTAACCCTTTCATTTTTAAAAACCCGCAAAAATACAAACTTTTGCAACGACAACCACCCACATCCACCAAACCTTTTATTTTCACAACCCTTATTTTTTCGTAAAAAGTTCGGTTATAAAAATATGAAGTATGGCTTAGTTTCAACTTTATAAAAATAATGATAATGGAAAAAAAAGAAGACGAAGAAGATTGATTAAAGTTTTTTTTTCTAAGCCACAAAAGAATTATAAAAACCAACACTTTTTACATTTTTCACCATTTTTACCCAAAAACACCTACCTAAGCCAAAACCTACCCTTTTTAAAGCCCTCTTGTTATTTACGGGGATAAAAACATCAAAAATGAGGAGGTTTGATTGTTTGTCAAGCCCATGGTATGAGTAAGCTCCACATCGGGTCCGAGCGTTTCTACTTAACTATCTCCGGCCGAGAGTTGAGTGAATACTTGTGAGGTGTGTAAATATGTATATAACTAAATAGAATTTTATAAAGGCATGTTATGCCCAAAATAAATATTTTTTCTTAAAATGTGTTTTAAATAAATCATGACGAATAAGATTTTAAATAAAATAAAAACAAAATAAATTTAGAACTTGGATTCCCGAAACTCTAAAGATAAGCTCAAAATTTCTCTTCTACCTATTCTATTTGGGAGTGTAAGCCACATTTAAGAGTTTTGCTTGAGGACAAGCAAAGATTCAAGTGTGGGGTTATTTGATGTGCACAAAATGCAACATATAAATTACATCAAACGAGGTATAAAACCAACCCCTTTTCAGTACTAATGTTGGAAAAAGCACGTTTCTTTGTTCCATTTTAATTTACAGGACTAAAAGAGCTGAAACAAATAAAAGAAGCAAATTTGTGGCTAAAAACAACACAAAATACAAGAAGAAGAAATAACATGACATGCTCGGCCCCTCGGCAGCATCGCAAGAACCAAAATAAGAGAAACAGAAGCTGACCACGGGGCCGTGCCCAGCTCACCACACCCCGTGCCCGGCATCACCACGCCCCGTGCCCAGCTCACCACGCTTCGTGCCCAGCATTAAGCCCTCCAGAAAAAGACAAATTGTAGATTTCAGGCCACAACGGGCCGTGTCCAGCTCACCACGGGTCGTGGTCAACTCTAAGATTCGCAAAATCTTTATAGTACAGCAAGTACACTGACCACGGGGCCGTGCTCGGTCACCACGGGGCGTGTTCGTACAAGACCAGACATCTGCAGTTAATGAAGGAAGAGAAATTGGTCACCATAGGGTTGTGCCCAGCGGGCACGGGGCCGTGGTCAGGGCTCTATTCTGGATATGAATAGGGGTGCTTGGTTCACTTCAAATGCATCCCTTGGCAAACCACTTCTCTCTCACTTTGCCACCACTACAACACCAACACCCACAACCATCATCCATCTATCATCTTTAGAGTGTGTAGTAGTCTCGGGATCCAAGATTGACTGTAAGGGTTTTTGTCAAACAAAAGCCATGCTTGGCTAATCTCTTACATCACTTGGTGAAGACAAGTATTTAATGTATTACTTTGATTTTTAATCTTTCGGCACTTTTTAATTGGGTATGTATTAATGACTTTAATAACTAGTTTCTTATGTTGAAAGTGAATTTTCCTAACCATTTCTTCATGATGTCATTTATTTTATCATTCGTGTCTTTACGGTCTATATAAAGCGCGTTAACTACTTGGAAGGGGGTTAGAAGGGTGGTTTGGTAAAGTTCTTGTCTAGTTTAGTGTATAGATCCTACGAGGACTTGGTTCAAGCTTACTAGGACCTCCTTCAATGCCTCAAAGGTATTGGATGGCAGGGGTGCGAATAGCTTGAACCCCTCATGTGTAAACTACTATTAATACTTTAAACCGGCTACTTAGGATTGTATTCCTGCTGACTCAAACCACTTAGCCGAGGGTAACGTCACCTTCAAAAGAGGGGCCTACCACTTTTTGCATTAATATTTAATTATCTTCCAATATTCTGACCCTTTGGGATTGTATCCCTGCTGACTCAAACTACTGGGTTGAGGGTAACGTCACCTTCAAAAGAGGGGCCTACTACTATAACTAAGATAATCTCTTAAAAAGTCCGAAAGTGCGAAAATCATCAAAGGATACATTGAAGATGAGGTGGATCCAAGTGATTCTATCTTATCTATCTGCTTTTCATATTATTTATCTTTTTATTTATTTTTTCTTTTATGTTTAAAATCTTTTATCAAAAATTTAGATTGATTAGATTTTGTGATAAACCGGTATTAAAAGCTCTTGTGTCCTTGGACGACCTCGGTATCTTACCTAACACTATACTACGCTCACGATGGGTGCACTTGCCCAAGTTTGTGTTTAGTGTTAGTACAATATCGTGTTTTAAAACTTGAATAATGCGTAAAAAGGGCTCAAAATATTACTAAAAATATAATACGCTCATCACACACTACTACTCTGCTCCATCATCGGAAGTAGTTCCGTCATTATCATATGTCGGTTCATCATCAGAATTAGAATCATCACTTTGATTGAACGAGGGTGCAGAAACATTCATTTCTTGATTTTGTTGTGCGATCACTTATTCCAGCAATCTGAGTAACCGGTTGTTGAGTACTTGGCCCCACTTCTGCATCGTGTGTTAGGATCTGAGTTTGAATTACTTGTAGTTTTGTTTCAAAAATGGAAAATTATTGAATTAAAAGAGATTTGCAGTGGAATAAGATGGAAAACTTTTACTACAAACAATGGTAATTTGTTTTCATCATCATCATGCTTTCAAGTTAATTAACTTGCATGTGATTCACAAACTCCCCCTCAGCCTTTGCAATTTACAATTTGGTAATGAGAAAATGCAGAGAAGATGATATGCGAAAGTTGATCTTTTAAGAGACAAGTTTATAGGTTACAAGAGTTGCCTATTTATACTAACTATCTAACCTCTGAGCATCTTTGATGACGTCAGGGTTGATAGTGACAGGAAACATATGTAACTAACTCTAAACACTGCTTATACTAACTATCAGTGCTTGGCACTATTACATTGATTAACTAAGCTAATGACTAAACTCTGATTCATATCCTATGTCCTTGTTAACTCTGGCAGACCTTGAAGCTTTGTGAAGGCAGATGATAGGATGAGCAGTCTTTATGGAAAGCAGTGTAAGTACATCAGAGGATTTAACCTCTGATAGTTGAACCAAAGCTCAGATAGTGTTGTTTGGCTTTATATCATCTGTTCCTTTCATAGGGTTCAATCCCAACAATCTCCCCTGGAACAGATCATGCCAAAAACACTTCATTCTTGGTTTTTATTCCTCAGAAGGAATTCTCTTATTTGACCTTTGAATTGAAGTTCAAAGTTAAGAGATTCCATGTCATCAGCATCCTTCACCAGCTCTAAACATAGTAGTTCTTGGAAGTCTTCTACTGTAAGCTCATAAGCATCTTCCATGGATAGTTTAGTGGCTGCACCATCAGACTTGAGCAATGTTAATTCATGGGTGTCTTTGTCGACCTTCCATTTTAGAATTTTTGGGTCTGATGGTTTTTCTTGAAATGAGCCATCTTTGACAAATCTTTGGCCAGCTTAGCACTTGTATCATCTGTGTGATAATCAATCATATTCTGAATCCCTTCTTTGATAAATGTATCCTCAAACTCTTTGTCAGTCTTTACATTCATCTCCCCTTGCTTTTTCCTGTGTTGCAGGGCAAGAGTGGAGTGGGCAGATGTTGAGCTGGACCTTTTAGAGAGTTGAGCTCTGAGGATAGCATCTCCTTTGAGTAGTCAAGCTTGGGAGGCATGGATGGATCCTTTTTCCTTCTTTCTTCCAAACTTTTGTAAGTGTCTAACACCCTCACCTCACCCCATCTCATCACTTGGTTTTTGGAACCATAATGATTTTGAATCAGATCTTGCTTCATTCTCTTCAACTTCAACGCATTTTCAGTGATATCTTTCTTGTATAAATCCCAGTTGGGAGGAGTTGGCTTTTTAAGAGGGTCTTTCAACATTTCTTGCATTCTCTTGATTTCCTCCCATAGTTCATCTATGCTCCAATCCCTGAACTGTGGCCTTTTTTCCTTATACATCTTCTTTTCCATGATATACTCAATGAGTTCACTCTTGAGCAACTTATCTTCCCTTACTGACAACTGGTTGCTCAGATCCTTGACAAAATTTTGTAGAATGGTGACTTTACTCAGTTGAAAGGACATGATAATCTGTATCTCTCTATCATTTTTACCAGCTGATTCTCTTTTGGTAATATCCTCTGCTTGCTTGTTTTTCAATTCTAGATAGGCATCAACATTTGCTGGTCTTGGATAGCCATCAAGGGATAGAATTGTTCTTTTCTCAGGGTCATCTTCTGAAAAGAAACTTAGGATCTCTTCCCTGACTGCTGGTAAATCAAGAGGATACAACTTTGATGCAGGAATGACTTTAAGAGTTGAAGAAGTTGTAAGCACTGATGTGGGGATCACTGGTGATGATAATAGTGGAAGTGGTGCAGAGATCTCATCATCATTTAACACTTTTGTGATTTTCCTCCTTTTAAACCTTAAAGTAGGTGATGGTGGTTGTGGGATTTTTGGTGGTGTGGATAATGATTGAGTTGATGTGGGAAATGTGATCATGGCAGTGGATGAAGTTGCATCTGTTGCAACCTCTGCTGTATCAACAGATGTTGACACAACAGTTGCTGTAACATCTGCTTGTGTGGATGTGGGTTGTGGTTTTGAATATGTGATAGGTTTTTGTAGAGGCAGAGGTTTTCATGGTTGGATTGGTTTCAGGCTTAGTTTTAGGAGGTGTGGATGTTGGTTGCCTGGCTTTTCTAGCAGGAGCTCTTTTTGATGAAGTACCAACCTCTCCTTTTTCTTTTTGCTGATTAATCTTTTTCTCAACCAACATTCTGCTCTCCTCAATCACATTCTTCTTGTGACTAGCCCTTGCCTTGGCCACTAGTTCTTCAGTTAAATCTATCTTCTTTGAACCATCAGGCCTTGGAATGTTCAATGTAGGTCTGGTCTTATCATCATCTATTGTTAGCTTCTTTGGACCCAAAGGTTTCTCCCCCTTTTTGGCTTCATCTGTTGTAACAAATATAACGTTGGAGGTGCATGGCCAGTGGTTGTGAGTAGATGTGCTTTGATGGCTTTAATGTCTGCTGCAGTGTCTTGATACCTTGATTCAAACATGTTTCAAACATTATTCACATGATGCTTGTGTTGTAAATCCAAATAATGTTGTTGATGTTGAAACAGAGGGTTAAGAGCTTCTTTGAGATCAGTAATGGATAGAACAGAGGGTTGACTTGTTGTAGCTATCATCTGCTTTAGTAAATCTTTGATTTCACCAACAGAGTTTTCTATTCTATTCACTCTCTGTCAAATCCTGGTATTTTAGATCATCACCTAATTTAATAGGATCATCTGAACTCCTACCAGTGGTGGTAGTTATATCTATGTTATCATGAGTAGTGGTTTTAGGACCAGCTTCAAGCATAGATGCCCCTTTGTCTTGGTACTGGGGACTTCCCACAATAGAGGTAACAGTTGTTGCCTCAGCAGTGGTTGCCTTCAACCAAGTCTTATTAATGAAACCATTGTCCAACTGAGAACTAGGGAGTTCAGCAATTGTAGTGGCTGCTTGTGTTAAAATATCACCAAGGGTTACATGTAACCCAAGGGATGTAGCCTCTTCATTTGCTGATGGGCTAGCAATGAATAAAGAATCAGACCCAGCCATTGGATGAAGTATATTCTCAATAATAGGTTGTTGAGAAGTGCTGGTTTGTGTCTGGACTAATTCAATTGCATTCAGCAATGGTACAATTGTGGGTGGAAGTGAAGGTATGGTGAAGGTGGTTGAGTAGAAAGCGACAGTGCCCTTGGAGAGGGGCTGTGGAAGATAGACCCAAGTGGATCTAGAGCTTCATAAAGTGGTGTCCGTGTGTTTACATCCTATTCCTTTTGCGAGGAAGAAGGAGGAGTTTCAAAGCCGGTGGGAGATCTTTGAATCATCTGCTGTGAAGAAGTAGCAGTAGTGGTTTGTGACTTTGGTGTTGTCACAAGGTTAACCTCTGGGATCTCATTTCCAGAGGACCCTTTTTTGGGTTTGGTGGGCTTTTTGGAGATTGTTTTGGTTTTATTTTTGGAAATTTTTGGTGAGGGTTTTAGGGCAGCGGTTGTGTTAACCTGATCACCAAGAGCAGTGGGCTCAGTAGCAAGAGGTTGAGATTGAACATTTTGTTCTGGTAAAACTTGTCATCCTCCTCTACTTGTGTTTTCTCAACTTTATCTTGGTTTGTTATTCTGGTGAAAGTTTCATGATTAAGGCTGCCTAGATTAACCACAACGCCAATTTTACTTGCAGGACCTTTAATTTGATCCTGTAAGTAAACACTGAAGAAACGTGGATGCATCAAAAAAAACTTTTCTTTTTTCAATATTTTTAAAGTTATTCACAAGATCATTGAACAGTATCTGGGAGTAGTTCAAATCGGTGTCAGTTAAAATTGCATACCCCAAATATTGCATATTCAATGGGATTTCATTGAAAGCAGTGGATTTTGCTGAGAGACAAGTAAGAATGGTGTGAAAGAAAAATCTCATCTCAGCAGGAAAGTTAGGTTTAAAAATGGTCATACCTTTTATCTGGCCGAAATAACCTCTTTCCAGAAACTCTGCTTGGATCTCATTAATTGGAAATGACACAGGGTGTTGTATGTCATTTAACTTGAAAACTTGAGAGATCGATTGGGGGCTAATTTGCATCAACACTCCCCCTACTCTTGAAATTATTGTATAAGGAACACCATCAGCAGATGAATGAACCTTTGCATTTTTCCAGAAATCACGAAGAGCATCAATGTAAATGGGGGCTTTGACGGTTAACATGTGCAAGAATTTAGACTTTTGCAAAATTCGAATCATTGGATGATAGCGAGTATTTGCGTCGTTTTCTTCAAGTATGGCAGTGTAGCTGTGTAGGGTTTTGATTATGAGAGTGAAAGGTGGAGGTTCTTCTTGCGATTTAGCTTTGTATTTTGAAGATTTTGATTTGGGAGCCATGGTGTTTGAGAGAAAAAATGTTTTGAGATTTTGAAATCGACACAGTTTAGGGTAACCACTGGTGAGATAAAACAGGGGTTTTATAAGGGTTTTGAAAAAGTGAACATGACGTGGCATCTGTTGCAAGATCGGATGGCTAACATCTGGCCACGTGTAACCTCTGATGAGAAAAGTAACCGTTGATGTGGCAAAACATTGTTTTAGGACAGTGGTTTGGACAATACTGATTTTGTTAGCCATCAGTGGTTTTGAAGAAGTGAAAAATAGAAGTCAGAGGATGCACTGTATCAGTGGATAAGATTTTAAAGCCTATCAGAGGTTTTGAGCAAACAGATGTTGTGATCAGACTTTTAAAATTTATTGAAAAATTTCAAATTTAAACTATTTTTAAGGAATTTATGAATTTCTGAAAATATTTTGATGTTATGTACACATGGATTTACAAGAAAACTTGTTTTTTTAATCCATGTTTAGCATACCAAGCCTTGAGATCAATTTTTCAAAGGTAGATGTATCCAATGCCTTGGTTAAAACATCTGCCCATTGATCTGAAGTATGGACATGATGCAAAGAAATCAAACCATTTTCATAGCAATCTCTCACAAAGTGATGTTTGATGTCAATGTGCTTTGTAGTTGAATGAGAAACTAGATTTTTGATGATATTTTCAGCAGCTTGACTGTCCAATTTGAGTGGAGTCTTTAGTGCAAGGATACCAAAATCCAACAACTGGTTTTGAAGCCACAAGAGTTGAGCAGTGCAGCTAGCAGCAGCAATATACTCTACCTCAGCAGTGGATGTTGAAACTGCAACCTGCTTTTTGCTTTGCCAAGACACTAGACAATCACCTAGGAATTGACATCCTCCTGATGTGGACTTCCTTGTAGTTTTACACCCAGCAAAATCATTTTCTGAAAAACCTGAAAGCTCAATATTCCCATTAGCTGGATACCAGATACCAAGTGTGGGAGCACCTTTTATGTATCTGAATATCCTTTTTACAGCAATAAGGTCAGACTTTCTAGGTAATGCCTGTGATCTGGCACGAACACATGTTGCAAACATGATGTCTGGACTTAATGCAGTTAGGTACAATAAAGACCCAATCATGCTTCTATAAAGAGTTTGATCAACAAGGTCATCTTTACCATCAATGGTGACTAGCTTGGAGGTTGCCATGGGTGTGCTACATGGTTTACAATCATCCATATCAAACTTTTTAAGCAGTTCTTTCACATACCTGTTTTGATGGATAAATATACCATTGTGCAATTGTTTAACTTGAAGACCAAGAAAACATTGGAGCTCACCCATTGCACTCATCTCAAACTCTGCTGCCATGAGTTTTCGAAACTCTTCACACATAGCAGTGCTTGTGGATCCAAAAATGATGTCATCCACATAAATTTGTACAAGCATCAAATCTTTTCCTTTCCATTTTAAAGATAGGGTTTTATCTATTTTGCCTCTAGTAAACCCTATTGATAAGAGAAAAGTGGATAGAGTTTCATACCATGCTCTTGGTGCTTGTTTCAAGCCATACAATGCTTTGTTGAGCTTGTAGACATGATCACGATGGAATGCATCTTCAAAACCTGGAGGTTGACAGACATACACCTCTTCTTTGATTTTTCCATACAAAAATGCACTCTTTATATCCATTTGAAACACCTTTATGTTGTGGTTAGCAGCAAAAGCTAAGAATAGGCGAACAACTTCCAACCTTGCTACAGGAGTAATAGTCTCATCATAGTCTATACCTTCTTCCTGTTTGTAGCCTTGAACCACGAGCCTTGCTTTGTTTTTGACAACAATACCCCTTTCATCAGTTTTGTTCTTGAAGACCCACTTTGTGCCAATTGGACTTACATCTTTTGGCAGTGGCACAAGCTCCCAAACTTGTTGTTTTTTGAACTGAATGAGTTCCTCTTGCATGGCCTCTACCCAGCTGTTGTCTTTCAGTGCCTCTTGGTACCTGACTGGCTGTATGAGTGATAGAAAACCAGCAAAAAGACAAATATTTTGGGATTGGCTTCGTGTGAGCACCCCCAGATTTGATGTTGCCAATAACTTGATCTGCTGGATGGCTTTTGAGAAAAATCAAATCACCTTGGTATGGAACAATAGCATTTTGAGGTGATGGTTGCAAATGTGTATCATCTGAGCTAACCTCTGCTGGTGAAATTGAAGTATCAGCCACTGATGAGAATGGTGGTCTGATGATTTTGGTGCCCAGATTAGGAATTTTATCAACAGATGTTTGATTTTGTGAACGGCAGAGGTTTGAGGGTCAACCACTATTGACCCAAAAGTAGCAGAGTTTACACAAGAGCTTGTAGTACTTGATCCTCTGTTTGAAGAATAGACTTTTGTTTGTGGAAGCACACAGTCATATCCTTGATCTTGATCTTCTTCAGATGATTGTTGTGTACCTGCATTGTCTAGCTTGATAGAAACATCAGCAAATGTGAATTTATCTAAATCAAAAAGCTCTGTAGGATTTGCTGGGATTTTCAGTGATGATAGTTCATTAAACTTCACATTCAAAGTTTCTTCAACACACTTTGTCCTAGAGTTAAAAACTCTGTAGGCTTTGGCAGTGGTTGAGTATCCCAGAAAATAACCACAATCAATTTTGGCTGCAAATTAGATATATAATCTTTTAAGTTCAAAATGAAACATGGACAGCCAAAAATTTTAAAATATGAAATCAGAGGTTTGATTTTATACAAAATCTCATAGGCAGTCTTTTGATGCATGGGGTTAATCAAAACTCTGTTTTGAACATAGCAAGCAGTGTTTACAGCCTCTGCCCAAAAGGACAGGGGTAAACCAGAATCTGCTAGCATAGTTCTTGCTGATTCAATTAAGGTTTTGTTTTTCCTTTCAACCACCCAATTTTTTTCTGGAGTTCTTGGAATGCTATAGTGTCTAACAATTCCTTTTGACTCACAAAAAGCACCCAACTCCCTATTTTAAACTCTATTCCATTGTCACTTCTAAAGATTTTTACTGGAAGATCAAATTGCTTTTCTACTTGTTTGACAAAGTTTTGCAAAATGCTTGTAGTTTCATCCTTCGAATGAAGAAAGAAGGTCCATGTAAACCTAGAGAAATCATCAACTATCACTAGGCAATACCTTTTGTGTTTTAAGCTCATGATTTGCACTGGGCCAAACAAGTCCATGTGCAACAGTTGTAAACACTGGCTTGTTTTGGACTCTTCAATTGATTTGACAGAACTCTTATGTTGTTTTGCCTTTTAAACTGGAAACACAATGTTCATCACAGGAAAATTGCTTGTGAGGCAAGCCTCTTACAAGACTTTGTTTTGAGAGTGTGGTGATAGTTTTAAGATTTGTGTGTCTAAGTCTTCTATGCCATAACTCAGTCTCTTTGCTAGAAGCAACTAAGAATAGACATGACCCAGACATAGGATTATCTTTTAGCATATCTACCACATACACATTCCCACTTCTGTTGCAGTGAGTTGTGCTTTGCTCTCAGCAATGATTTGATCAATCCTTTTAACAACCTCTGGTCCCACAATTTGACAAGTTTTCTTAGTGAAGAAGGATCCATATCCTCTTCACTCATTTGTCAGACACTCTACAGGTTAAATTTCAGATTGTCAATCAAATTCACATTTTCAAACTTGAGTTTACTAGCCAGAATCGATTCAGACCCTAAAACCTTTCCCTTTGAGTTATTACCAAAAGATATATCACCCCCCCCCCCATGAGCCATGAAGTCCTTGAGAAGGGCTCTACGTCTTGTCAAGTGCCTGGAACCTCCACTATCTACATACCATAAGCTATCAAGGCAAGTAGAGGGTCCCTGCACATTTAAGTAAATAGATCAGTTAAGATTGATCTCCAAAGCCAAAATGGCTTTGGATGGGGTCACAGATGGTCCAGCCTCAAGTCTAGGACAATGATTAGTGGTTTTGAAATTTTCTTGTAAATCTGCTCTTGACCATTACCTATCAGATGATTGTATCCATAAGGGTGCTGTTTACTCTTTGCTTTGAAGGCTTTTTGTAGCCTTCATAAGCATGAGGGACCTTTTTATAAGTAGGTTGGTCATACCCTCTTGGAAATGAGTTTGAAGGTGGGGCATCTGTCACTTGCACCTCTCTTTGAACAGAGGTTTTGGTTAAGGCTTTTGTAACAGATGTTTCAATTGATTCAAAACTCTGCTTGGATTTATTTCCAACAGAACTTGAACTTTCTCTTTCAAGTGCTTTTGTCTTGATCTCTTTTACTTTTTGTTCATAGTTTTTGAGATAGGCACACTGTTGAGTTGAGTGATTTGTTTTGCTGCAGATGGTGCATTTTGAAGATTTTTTGATAATACAAGTTTTGTTAATGTCATAGGCTTTTAAAAGAAAACAATCTGCAGCCACATGATTTCTTTTTTCACAAAATTCACAAAACAAGTGTTTAATCTTTACTCTTCTTTTCCTATCAGACTTTTTCTCAGCAGTGGTTGTAACCTCTGCTGGCACAACTTTGATAGGGATCACCAGTGCTTTTGGGGCTTTAATACCATCAGCGGTTGTGAAGTCCATTGGCTTAAAGTTCTCTAAGATATCACATTCATCTGACCAGATTGGTTTAAACTGATATTTTTCAATTTCTTTATCTTTTGTTGAAACCTCTGGCTTTTCCAAAACAATTTTGTTTCTAGCTTTATCTGTGATTTTTATCTCTTCACCAGCCAAATTTGTAGGGACAACTTCAACCAACTCAGAATCAATTTCAGCAACATTTTTCTCATTTTGGTCATAGGCTCTAAAACCTACACCAAACTTGATGTTGCTCAGCATCAAGCATAATTTCATAATCTTTGCAGGACTCAACCCATTTTTCACAAGTGATTTGGGTTTCTTCTAACTCCTTTTTACAAACTTGGTATTTTTCTACCATAGTTTGGAGTTGGTCCTTGGTTATGCTTGATTCATGTCTTAGGCTACTCATTTCAGAATCTTTTTCACTTAACTTTGATTTTACTCTTTAATCAGTTTTTTAAATTAAGTTCATCTTCTAAAATTTTGTTTCTCGGGTTTTCATTCACCTTTTTTATGTTTGCAAAAGCAATGATGCATTTGTCAGAACATAGATCTTTAAGGATCTGAGGTGATACCTTTGTAGCAGCCATAAGGGCACAATCACACTCATCTTCACACACATCAATGTTCCATGGGTCAGTAGGGGAGTTTTTTTCCTTATCAGCAGCATTTTCTCTTTCTTCACTTGAAACCACCGTTTCATCACAAACTTGAACTTCATCAGATTTTGACACTATCTCCACAGATTCAACATCTTCAGCAATAGTCTCTAAGGCCATTAAACAAAATTCTTGTTCAACATCATTTTTGGCCATTAAAGCAAAGTTTTCATCAATCAAATCCTCAGGCAAACTACTCCAGTTAACATAACTTTGTGTGAAAAAGCTTTGTTGACCAACCGTGCTTGACTAGTAGTGGTTTGAGCAAGTTGTGTAACAATGGGTGCTTGTTGAACAAGCACTTGAGAATGAGATGGTGCCTGAACATATTGAATTTGTGGAGCAGTGGATTGAACTTAATGCATTGGAACAGGGGTAGCAGGATGTGCAAAGTAGGCAGTGTTTTGAACATGTTGAGCAGGGCATATTGTGAATAATGAGCAGTGTTTTGTGTGTGCTGAGGTCTAGGGCTAGGATGAGTCACTATTGGTCCAGAACTTTGAGACCTGCATTCTCTGGCAAAGTGTCCTAGCCTATTACACTTATAACACTTGACTTTTGATTTATCCAGCCCAACCTTCAACCCCCCATGCAAACCTGGGAATTTTCTACCAATTCTCTTATAAAATTTACTAGCCCTAACACTCATCAGGCCAGTTGGTGCAAAATATCCATTTCTTCAAGGTCAGAAGGTTCAATGTGTTGTAAATCATTCAGCTCAAATGATAGATTGTCAGAGATTTGGCTTTCCTCACTAGCAGTAAAAGCATAGTTGGGTGCATATGTTTCAGATCCAAAGTTCCCACCGGATGTAATATCTATATAGTGATCATAACTTTGATCCTTACTGCTGCCAGAATCCTCTTCTTGGCAAAAAAGAGTTGTATTACCCAATGAGTAATCATCAGTCATTTTGCCAGAATCTTGCAACTTCTTTTTCTGGTTTAACTCTCTCTCATAGGTGAGTAGTATCCCATGAAGTTGTGTCAACAACATTTCTTTAAACCCAACAGATTTTCGCGTTACATAAGCTACCGTCTCCCACTTATCTAGTAACGATCTAAGGAAACGACTATTGACAGTCGAATTAGGAAAAACCACGTTAACCAGTCTAAGTTCACTGATGAGACAGCTGTAACGTTCAAATTGTTGTGTTAGAGACTCTCCTTTCAAGTGACAAAACGTTTCATACTGCTGATTTAGAACTTCTCTATTACTTTCTACCACTTCCTCAGTCCCACCAAATTGCTCCTTAAGTGCATCCCATAACTCCTTTGCACTATTGCAATAGAGTAGACCAGCATAAATTTCATTGGGTAAGGCCGAAGCAACTATGCTAAATGCATTAGCATCCAATTCCATTTTCTGGAAATCCTGCTCCGAAAAGTTTTCAGGATTTTTCGGCACTTGCTTGGTTGGATCCTCTGTGCTTGGAACCATTGGAACGTGAGGTCCATAAGCAACAGATCTCCAGCAACCAGTGTTTTGCTGAACAAGGATGTGACCCATCCGTCGTTGCAAAATGAAATATTCATTTCTTTTGAGCATCGGCGGTTTGAACAAGGAACCAGAATTGGCATCCTGTGTGTTTTGAGACATTTTCAGTTGATTTTTCACAGATTTTGTTTTAAAAACTTTGAACGTAATAAAACTCTCAATATCAAGCTAAAAACAACCAAACTGATTAGCAAGAGAGCTGATATGTTCGAACCAAATCAATTGTTAGATCGAATTTGATGAATCAAGCTCTGATACCAATCGTTAGGATCTGAGTTTGAATTACTTGTAGTTTTTGTTTCAAAAATGGAAAATGATTGAATTAAAAGATATTTGCAGCGGAATAAGATGGAAAACTTTTAATACAAACAATGGTCGTTTGTTTTCATCATCATCATGCTTTCAAGTTAATTAACTTGCATGTGATTCACAAACTCCCCCTCAGCCTTTGCAATTCACAGTTTGGTATGAGAAAATGCAGAGAAGATGATACACGAACGTTGATCTTTTAAGAGACAAGTTTAAAGGTTACAAGAGTTGCCTATTTATACTGACTATCTAACCTCTGAGCATCTTTGATGACATCAGGGTTGATAGTGACAGGAAACAATATGTAACTAACTCTAAACACTGCTTATACTAACTATCAGTGCTTGGCACTGTTACATTGATTAACTAAGCTAATGACTAAACTCTATTTCTATCCTCTGTCCTTGTTAACTCTGGCAGACCTTGAAGCTTTGTGAAGGCAGATGATAGGATGAGCAGTCTTTATGAAAAGCAGTGTAAGTACATCAGAGGATGTAACCTCTGATAGTTGAACCAAAGCTCGGATAGTGTTGTTTGGCTTTATATCATATGTTCCTTTCATAGGGTTCAATCCCAACATCGTGCTTACCAACAAGTGTTTGAGTAATCACCATTTGTCTAGGAACTTGTTCTTGTGATGAAGCTTGTTGCTGTTAATAAAGAATCAAGATGTCCACTTCTGTTGGTTCCGTAGGCAGTTCGAAGAATCCTAGAGACTGTCATAGTTGAACAGCTCTCCTGGTTTCTGTGTTGGAGACGTGTATTTTTGACAATTGACATTCTAAGCTTCACTAACCCAGTTTATGCTCGAGATATAAGCTCTTCTAAGTGGACTCGCATATCCCACGAAGAACCCTTCCATCGATTTAGCTCTGAATTTTCCATCTACATCGATTACCGTGCAAGGTGACCCAAAAGGCTCTAAATACTTCAGGTTTGCCTTTCGCTAGTTAAGTAGCTCGAAACACATTTTCTTGTGATATCCATAACCCACCCAAGACCGACAAGGCCTGGGTCTTGCTTTTAAATAATCATCTGATTGCATGTGCAGGGGCTCCCGAGATCAATAATTTCTAAATGGATAATCGATACTGGAGCTTACCGGCACATGACCGGGATGTTAGCCCTATTATACGACGTTAAATCAATTTGTGGGGGCTATGCCCGGGTTTGCAGGAAATCAAGGTGGGAGGATAGTTGGAGAAGGCATTCTAATAAACGGTGCGGTTTCATTCGACAAAGTCAACTACATTGTCGAGTTAGAGAACAACTTGCTAAGCATTTCTCAGATTTGCGATAAGAAGTTCACGACACACTTCACTGATCGTGAATGTCTCATTCTTATACCTGGATTTCATGTTCTGGATGAGTGAATTCTCATGCGCACTCCCCGAGAGAATGATCTTTATGTCTTAGACATGAGCGTTGTGACAACAAAGACGAAATCCGCGCAATGCTTCATGTCCAAAGCAACAGAAAAAGAATCATTCATGTGGCACATGAAGACGGGGCATATACAGCTCAGAAAGATGAATTCCCTAGTCATAACAACCTAGTGGAGGGAGTCAGCTTAAAGAGTTTTTCTTTTGAATGACGACTACATAAGCTGCAAAAGGGGAAAACAACACAAGAAATCTCATCCAAGAAACCCCCTGAACTCCATAAAACTCCCAGTAGAGAGACTGCATATAGATCTTTTTGGACCTGTCAACGTCCAAAGTATTTCAGGAGATCTATACTGTCTCGTTGTTACTGACGATTACTCCATATTTTCTTGGGTGATGTTCCTACAAAGCAAAGACGAAACCTTTGAAAGTCTGATGATCTTATTCGGAAAGTTGGAGAACTTGTACCATTTACTGACCCGATGTATTAGAAGTGAGAGTTAATTATTGTTTTCGTCCCTATGGTTTGTCAAAAATCACTATTTCAGTCCATTAGTTTAAAAATTACGATTTCAGTCCCTGTGGTTTCACTTTCATAACCATTTCAGTCCTTGTGATTTCACTTTCGTAACCACTTCAACCCATTTATTATGTAAGTACATGGACTGAAATGGTTACGAGGTGGGCTGAAATGGTTACGAAAGTGAAACCACAGGGACTGAAATCGCAATTTTTAAACTAATGGACTGAAATAGTGATTTTTGACAAACCACAGGGATGGAAACAGTAATTAACTCTAGAAGTGATAATGGTACGGAGTTCAAAAACAATCGAATGGACGGGTTCTGCAATGAGAAGGGGGTTTTGCATGAGTTTAGCACTCCATATACACAGCAATAGAACGGTGTAGCAGAACGCAATAACCGAACCCTAATAGACATAGCCAGAACCATGCTCGCATATTCTAAACTGCCAGTCAGCTTTTGGAGTGAAGCAGTGGCTTCTGCATGCTATACATTGAACAGAGTGTTTGTAGCCATGAACCATATTGCAGCCACTGCATGTCTGCAGGGCTTGCTTGTGAAATAATGAGTAGTCAATTAAAAATTAGCAAGACATATTATTGTAAATTAACAATAACGCCTAACCCTTAACAGTGTACTTGTGATTTCGCAGCCCCTGCAAGCACAAGTCTTCTGGCCCAAATAAACCACCCTTATGTGACCACGTTTACCACTCACCCCATACTGATCCCTTCCATTCCACTGCACATGATAAGTGATTGCATCCTTCTTAATTGTTTGAAGTTGTTCTTGTTCCCAAGGCCGAACTAAAAATCGACAATCTAATCGAATAAACCAAACTTATCAACTAAAACCCGATCGGTTAATAGCTTAGATTAATTGATGACTAACCTTTCGGTTTCGATTGAGGCTAATAACTGAACTAAATTGTGCACACCCGTGGTAGTGTCTCTGTTTCCCGACGCATCGCGCGAGCAACCTTTTAGTATATATAAATATATCATTTTTAAGGAACGACTCAACAGACGTTGTGCTCATAGTGATCCCACTCAGCCTCTTGACGTCCACCAAAACATATCACTTTCTCAAATCTTAATGACAATATACGTTTGAGGTGATTACTTAGATGGTCCCTTTGGTTTGCACATATTGCAAATTTCCTCGTTAACTTTTCGAAATTATACATGGTGTTGGTGGTATGCATTTTATGATTATAGTGGTCTCAACCATGGATGGCCGTCTATTTTTATGTTTGATTTCCCCATCTGCTTCCCACTGGGGTAACATAGGTTATTTAAGTTGAAAATGTCGTAACTTTTAGTCTTACCCTCTACCTCCTTAATGTTAGTTGTCCAATATTAGGAGTTTCCCTCTCATTTATTCATTATCTTTTTTTTCGCTCTATTAATTATTTCTATGAACATCAAGCAAATCATAGCTTACAAAATCAAAGAAATGTTTATGGTATGATATTATATGAAGTTTAAAACCATAAATTTAACAGATTTTTTTTCTTTAAATGTATTATATAATTTGTGTGACAACATTATAGAGGTCTATTTAGGAACTTCCACAGAAGAAGGTATGCCTATGGTAGGGATATTTCCATAGAAAGGGCCTACATGAGTTTATAGTGCAAGAAGTAGATTGGATGATACGAGAACTAGAGTTTTTTTATAAAAAAAACCTCAAACAACATTATCATCTTCAAATATTGTAACATCCGTCAAAAACGGATGCTAGAAACCCGACCCGTTTGTAAACCAAATTCGAAAATCGTAATAAATAATAATGTGAATTTTTATTTTCTTCTACCATTTGTATTATTGTTGTTATTACTTTAATCAACAAAATTACATTTAGGTTAAGAATATTTACTTTATTAACAATGTAAGTTAGTTTAGTTTGGTAGTTATTAAACGGGGAATAATATAATCAAGTTAAATAGAACCATTACATCTCCTAAACGATATCATTCAAGCAACACTCTACCTATTGAACGATATCTCGCAACAAAATGCCACACTACATCTACACTTCACCATCCAAACGATATCCCCACTCCAAACAACACCACTACTTAAACGGAATCCAACACCACTACTTAAACGGAATCCCCACTTATAAATGGCTTGTTATCCAGGCGACATCTCAAATAGCATTCAGCCTAACCCAAACGACACTCCCCTTACCACCATGCGATAATCCAAATGACAATATACCAAATGATTAGGCCAAAACAACTTCACCTAAGCCCATACGACATTAGCCCACAAACCAAATGACATCATCACCCTTACAAACGATATGTGGCTATCGTTTCATCTCCTTCCCCCAAGCACGAACCCATCAACTCGAACCACTCATAACTCACTCATTTTTTGACCATTTGGCTTCTTTATGGTCCCATTTAATTTAGTTTTGATGGAGAAGCTTATTGCAATCATAAACAACTCTTTAACACCTCTTAATTCATATAATTAAAACCAAATTGATTCACCAATTACAACACATCTTGAACCAAAGAGACTGTGCAAAATTCGACCACACCACACATAATCTAGACATCAAACGGCATCTCTCTGCATTTTCTCTCAAATCCCCACTCTCAAGTTCTGCAAACAACATTCTAAGTCATGATTCTATGGCTTGGAACTTCATCTCTCGATATCTTTCTCATTTCTTAACCAATTAACGTGATTCTTGAGCCTAACTTTATTAATTTTCGTGCTCTAGAAACCCATCTATCCATTTCTGTGATAGGAGTATGTGAATCTGCATTTGATTTCTTGTTATTTTAGGGCTCTTAGACTTTAGATTTTAGGGTTTTTGATCTTAGACATGTGTTTTTGTGAAATTGAAATTTGATTACAGTTCATTATCATGTTAGATTAGTTTGTGTAATTTTTTAGAAATTTTAGACATCATATGGATTCATTATAAATTTTGATCAATTATATAGAACAAATATATAAAAGGCAAAATTGTCAAAATAAAATTTCATAAATATTGTTCCTAGTTTTCTAGAAAATCTATAAGGCATGGAATCTATAAGTTTTCTAAAGTTAGCATATGATATATATAGGGAATGGATCATGAGAAAACTAGTTTAAATAAGAAAACCAAAAAACTAACTAAAAAAGCCAAAAAAACATATCAATTTTTTTTATTTTTTTTATAAAAATTCGCTATATATATTATATAAAAAATTTAAAAAAATAAAAAAAAAACATATAATGCACATGTGCAACATATACATATAATGCACATGTGTAGTACACATATTGCACATGTGTAGTACAGGTTTTTTTTTTTTTTGAAAAAAAAGTTTTTTATACATAATATGCAGCGATTTTTTATAAAAAATTGTAAAAAAAATTGTATGTTTTTTATGCTTTTTTTGGCTTTTTTTTAGTTAGTTTTCTAGTTTTCTCATTTATATCTAGTTATCTAGTTTTCTCATGACCCTCCCCCTCTATATATATATATATATAGACATAAATAATTTTATATTAATATTAGAAGTTTTCACATATATACTTGTTTTTACAATATTAATTTATTATTCACAATTGGAAATTATTATATATTTTAGTTATATAAAAGCCCCCGAATCATATAACTCAATTTCATAGTTTTGTTTATGTTGTTGGTTTGTTTAGATATTTTTGTTATTTTATATTTCAAGGTAATCATTATCATTTGGAGTTTTCCTCATTTTCGTGCAGTATTCCTCAAGGATCTAATTATGCAAATAGTGAGTAGATATTCATTCTCATTTTTATATTAGACGTTTTTGGGTGTATCATGTGTCACGTAATAATCGCTGATACATTTAAATTCAGATATCAAAACATGCAAAGTCAATGTGTAGATTATGTGTTATATGTATTTGTTACTTGTTTGTTTATATCGCTTTGTGTCTCAGACAATTATTCTATAACATTGTGGATCCACTGGCTTAGCGGTTCCCCACGGCCATGGGTTGAGCCAGGTATCGTCATCATCATTTAAATTCGCTCTTTGTGACTTTCGCTTATTACATTGGTTGGTATTTATTTATATATTGTTGTTATTGGTTGTGATTGTCTCATTTACACTTGACACGCATTTTAACATCTAAATAAATTATTTTATTAAACTTGGATTTACTTACCAACTTCTTTTAGTTGACCCAAAAATATTTTACGCATGGTACAGGTAACCAGGTTTGATGAAGTGAGGATGAATACACGTAGGATTGCCTTAGACAAAATAAACAAGATTGTTTTTATGTTTATGTGTAGGTCCAGGATTTGGTGGGTCTAGACGGTAGTTTGGGTGTATGATAGTACTAATTCGGTAGAATGTTAATAAGAAAGGAGTAGAAACAGAATACGTGGAAGCTTCATTCATTCATACCGAAAGAGTATACATCTTGTCAAGCTTACGAAATCCACCAGCACATACATACACAACACACATATATATATGTGTGTGTGTGTATATATGTATATATATATATATGTGTGTGTGTGTGTGTATATATATATAGACATGACCACCTCGTGCAAAGTGAGCATATTTACTTCATACGAAGTGGCTTCACTTCGTACGAAGTGAGTTCTCTTCGTACGAAGTGACATAAATGTTCCTCTCAAGTTCGCACTTCAGTCGTGTGTTCGTATCTAATCTATACAATATTCAACACATGCTCTATCTAGCTTTTCGTACAGTGATGGACATAAAATGTATCAACAATTTCCCCAATGTCGAAGCTTGATCTTGATCTTGATATATGAGAGTCGTGTTTGAATATTCTGCAACTTCAATTAGGTATTTGTCGATGTCTAAGAACGCGTCAACATATTCCCCCTTGATTCATGATTCGGGTTTGCATTATCAACATTAAAGCACCAATTCCCCCTGAAAATAATTCATCCAGTAATTAATCTTCAGGTCTTTGTTTGCACGGTTCCCGACCTCCTCAGATTTGCTTAATTGACAAATTTCCTTGAATAACCACCAACTTGAAACTA
Organism: Scalesia atractyloides; assembly: GCA_947069175.1. Classification (NCBI taxonomy): domain Eukaryota; kingdom Viridiplantae; phylum Streptophyta; class Magnoliopsida; order Asterales; family Asteraceae; genus Scalesia; species Scalesia atractyloides. The sequence continues at coordinate 57,052,397 of CAMTDV010000024.1, read as the reverse complement.
ATCAATGCAGCTTCTCCATTTCAACTTTTAACCACATCCAAGTTTGGTTTTAGCACTCCTCTTATGCTCGATCCTCTGATTTTCTAAAAACCCAACTGTCAATTGATAGAAACTTTGAATTACCACATCGGTAAACTTCAAGTCTATAATACCCACGAAAATATGAAATCCCGTTTTACGTGATCACATTTAAGCATCCTCCTGAAAGATAGATCAGCAAAATAGCAATCTGCTCAATCAGCAAATCATCATCAAAATCAAATCATCTTGTAACACATCAGATCTGAGAAACATTCTTCCGTGATCAGAATCACATTCTTCATCTTCAGTAACAATGCAGATATATAGCTATCTCCGCTGAATCGGCACAACTTTTTCAAAAAACATCATCATTCAACGGCGGTTAGTCCAAGAAGAACAATTCATCTGCTTGAAGAACAAAAATGGTACCAAAGGCTATCATCAGCCATTCGTGTACACACAACATATCTTGAATAACCTCAGATCTCCTTGGTAATTTTTGGGAACAAAAAGCTAGTTCATGCTGCACTTGATCCCCATCAAAGATCAGGACTCTAACCCTTAAGTATCAATTTGTATCACGATCTGAAAATTCTGAACCTCCTGTGATCATGAACTAACAAAGCAAGATCTTCTGCACCCCGGGATAATTTGAAAAACTATCTGTCAATCCACAGTAACCTTTTCTTCTTCGTTCAAGATCAATAATCATGCTATTAATTTTGTTTGAACTATTTGAAATTTGTTATGTTTAGTGTTACAAATTAAATTGTGGCATGAATAATATTGAAACATCTAATAATGCAATAAGCTTTGGACAATCATCTCATTCTGACCGATAACCCGCTGCGAGTCATGGTGTGACAATTACAATGGATAGATTTGGAAACTGGTTTAGTAGTATTAGGCAATGATATGGATTTCTAGAATTGGCCTAATATGTGGCTGACAATAAGCTTATTAACTCTTTTATTGAACATAATCAGACAAAGGTTGATACTTACTTAAAATCAACACAGGCATCTATTGTAAGGTTGTTATTAAGGAATTCAAGGATGTAGAAGGTTATGTTAATAACATTCATCCTTGAAATAAGTTGGTCCCTTGGAGGAGATTATTGATGGAATACTGTGAGAGTTCAAGTCAAGCAGTCAATGATCTTGTTGAGACTAAAAATGAGGGTGTAACTAAGTGGTGAACTTAGAACTAAGGCAACGTGTTAGTGAAAATACAAATACACATGAAGATGATGTTAATGGTAAGAATGCAAATGAGGGTAATGCTAATGGTTTTGAGAGTGGTAATTGATAGGGTTTGTGAAATTAGTGTAACTCAATCGGGGAAGTAGAATAGTTTATTGAATGATTTAAAGGATGATTACAAGATGATGATATACGAAAAGATAAAAGAAGAAAAGAAACAAAGATAATCCAGGGCTACGCCCTCTCCCCACGCACAAACGCAAGAGCCCTAACGAACTAACAAACTCAATCCTACCTCTAACATGCCTTATTCTCTATTACTTATACTATTCTCCATATTACACTTTAGTCCCTTAAGAATACTTATATATCACTTCCACCTCATAGCTCATTCACATCATTACTCTCCCTTCAAAACAGTCTTGTCCTCAAGACTAGAATCAGTTACGTTGTCTGGTGGCCGACCCTGCCCATTCTCCATCGACAAGTGATATGATCCAACAAGTAACTCAATAACGGAATTATGAAGAATGACATATGGACAATAAAGCATAGGTATTGTACCACCTTTCCAACCAAGGCGTCTATCGCTAATTTTGAACGTAGACACCACTGTTGCCATCGGAAGCTGTTTTTCCAATAGTGGGGGTCGCTAAAACAGAAGTACTGTGAGTAAGAAATCCTCGGAACCCCCCGAGTTGACCAGCAGATAGGGTAGGACGCCCACAAGTGAATTTGAATTCCATTGCAACCCAGCCATATTAGAGCTAAGTCGGGCTAGAATTGTCACATGTAACAGGCCCAAAGCTGGAGAGTCCCGGCCCACAATAATTTCCTGCTCCTCACTGTACCCACCACTGTGCCAGAGCCTAACATCCCTTGTAGGTCGTCTGATACGACTCCATTAATCTTATGCGACATCAAACGACCATGGCTAAGTGCGTTTTCTAAATAATCGCATTCCTAAATTCTAATTGCATCTTCTTCAGCAATATACCTGAATTTCAGTTATGGACCGATGCAATTGGAGCCGAAAAATAACTCGCTGAAGCAGCAGCAATAGGCGGCCCGACTCCTTCAACAATGTTGAGCGAAACACCAGGAAATATATCCGGATCTGAAAGTACCTCCATGTATTTGGTAGAGACGTGCTCAGAAGGTAAGGAGGAATAGAGAAAAGGAAAGCCTGGATGAAGTCTTCCACTTATCGAGCCCATATCTGGAGAGTCCAGGCCCACTACCGTTTCCTGCTCTACACCTTGGCCCACCACAATCCCGAAGCCCAAATTTCTCTGAAAACAGTCCGACATCACTCCAATTTCATGAGATTTTAATCGGTCGTCAATAATTTGTGCACATGCATAATGAAATTGTGCAATTGACATACCTGGAGTCGGCAATTTAGAATCATAAGCTAAAAGAACATCAATTTGTATGGCTAGTCGACATTAAGTGTCTAAAGCCACTCAAACGTTCTCAGATCTGGACACCAACGCCTCCAATTGAGCTAATAAAGACGGGGGTAGAGAAATTGAACCGGAAGAGTGCTCTGGAAGAGGTGACGACAAACTGGAAGACCAAGACTCAACCACGGAACTGGAATATTGTCGTTTTATCCAAGCAATCACCACCCTCCAAAATTCACCAGATTCAGCTCGATCATCTTCCAATACCTTCAAAGTGTGTTTGATTTCAGCGACATCACCTAGAAGTTGTGTGATTTGCTTATCCTGAGCATTCAAACGAGTAATTGTACGAGCTTGCATGGAAGAAGAAGAAAGGAAATCGATAGGTCTAGGGTAGGTCGGACCAATGATAGGGTTTATGAAATTAGTGTAACTCAATCAGGGAAGTAGAATAGTTTACTGAATTATTTAAAGGATGATTACAAGATGATGATATACAAAAATATAAAAGAAAAACAGAAACAGAGATATTCCAGGGCTATGCCCTCTCTCCACGCACAAATGCAGGAGCCCTAGCAAACTAACAAACTCAATCCTACCTCTAACATGCCTTATTCTCTATTACTTATTACACTTAGCCCTTAAGAATACTTATATATCACTTCCACCTCATAGCTCATTCCCATCAGTAATGCAAATGAGGGTGAGAATGCGAATGATAAGGCTATTGTTAATGGTCCTTATTTGGACCTAAATGAGCATGTTAATAAGGATTCTTTAGTTAATGGTTTTAGTTGTTAATGCGAATATGGTTGACAATCCAGAAGTTAGTAATCATTCACCTTTTAATGACAATGGATATATTGTGGATAACGGACATGAGGCTAATAATGAGCATGAGGGTTTTAATGAGGATGAAGGTGATGATTCTAACTGAATTTGGACTTCAAAAATAATATCACTTGGACTCTATTTTTAATTAAATGCCATCCAGTTTTTACGAAGACTGTAATATGTTTTGCTTTTCTTCTTGTTCTCAAATCAAGCAACCCTAATCCTCATTCTTCTCTATCAAAAACCAACCGTAACCCTAATTTCAATTCTTGTCATTTGTTGTTTGATATCTAACGAGGTACAATAATAGTCGCATCCAATTCCGATTTCCTTTCTTCACTTATCGAAATTATCAGTCAATAAACAAGTTTTTCATGTCACAAGAAGATTTCGCATCTAGGATTTCAGGTTGACATGGTTTCATTCCAAGACCTACTTTTCGTGACTATTATACCGCAAAAATTAGAGATTTATTGTATACCTTTTCGTATATTTTGTTTGTTAACTTGTCGTGAGAAGAAGGATTTCGTATTGCAGAGACGAAAGCTGAACTTTTCGTGAATGGTTATGATGCTTGAAAAAAAATCTTCAAAAATTAAGCATGTGCTTTGATGCCAATTGTAAGGAACATTTTTTCTCAATAATTTGTTCGTATCACCAATTAAGATGAAGAATCTCTCAATAGGTTAATAAATCAATCAAAGATGAACATGAATCTAACTAAACCCCAATCTTGTATTCAATGAAGCTTGAATATGTTCTTTTCATGGAAACCTCAGTATTTATCTAAATATACAAATGAACTCCCTAGAGATTACATATGAAATACAAGCCAACACATACTAATATCGTAACTACCACTCATAAGTTAGTCTTCTCTTAATGTAATAGGGTGCCGTTTAATAAATAACTTGATCACAATTCACCACCAATTGTTCGATAAGACTAAATTATCTTTGATCACAATGAATCATCGTCGTAAATGTGCAGCAAACCAAGAAATTGGGTCTGCTCGGGGCACAGTGTCGTGACTCGCCCGGAGAGATGCGATGTGGTGCTACTTGAGTATAGTAGGTTGTTATAACTATACAAAATACTAAATGTATCATATATTAGGTAAAGTTCTGGTAAAACTTAACGTACTAACTACGAAAGCATGAAAAACAAAAAAACGCGGTGCATTCGTAATATGGCCGTAGGTATTACAAATACTCTACAAGATCTGTGATAATTGATCATGTAATTTTGTAAACGTCTTTAGAAATTTGATCTTGTAAATATTGAGAGTAATACCTAAAATATTGTGTTAATTTGAATTGTAGTTTTGATAAATGAGTAATTTGATGTAAAATTTGATACACTTGAGGTAATTTTGATAATTACCCTAGAAGATTCCAAAATTACTCTACGAAATTTAAAAATTGCCTACAAGTGAAGTATAAATCAATCAAAATAACAAATCCTACCCCATCTTGTATTCAAATGAAGCTTGAATATGTTCTTTTTGGAAACCTCAGTATTTATTAAAATACAAATGAACTCCCTAGAGATTACATATGAAATACAAGCCACACACAGCTACCTAATAAGTCGGTAAACCTACCTACGTCATTAAAATGTTAGGGTTCTTTTCTCTTAATGTAACGTAGGGTGCCGGTGTTAAATTAAAATAAGACTTTGATCACAAATTCCATCCACCAATTATTGTTCGAAGTAAGACTAAAATTGTTATCTTTGATCACGAATCTGAAAGTCAATCGAGTCGTAAATGTAGCAGTGCAAACCAAGAAATTAGGGTCCTGCTCGGGGAGTGGCACAGTGGTCGTGACTCCGGCCCGTGATGAGAGTGCGATGTGTGGTGCTGACTTGAGTAATAGGTTAGGTTGTTATAATCTATCACAAAAATTACTAAAACTTGTATTCTATGTAATTAATAGTAGAGTAAAGTTCTGGTACAAATAACTTTAACGTACTAAACGTACGAAAGGCATGAAAAAGCCAAAAAAACGCGGTGGCATTTTCGTAAATATTTGGCCGTAGGGTGATTATCAAAATTACTCTACAAAAGATCTTGTGGAGTAATTTTGATCCTATAGAGTAATTTTGTAAAACGTTCTTGTAGAGTAATTTTGATCTTGTAGAATAATTTTGTAGAGTATCATATTACTCTACAAATGATTTTGTAGATTAATTTTGAATTGTATGTTGTTTGATAAACTTGTAGAGTAATTTTGATGTATAGTAATTTTGATACACTTGTAGAGTAATTTTGATAATTACCCTAGAAGATCAAAATTACTCTACGAGAACAATTTACAAAATTGCCCTACAAGTGAAGATGAACATGAATCTAACTAAACCCCAATCTTGTATTCAAATGAAGCTTGAATATGTTCTTTTCATGGAAACCTCAGTATTTATCTAAATATACAAATGAACTCCCTAGAGATTACATATGAAATACAAGCCACACACAGCTACCTAATAAGTCGTAAACCTACCTACGTCATTAAAATGTTAGGGTTCTTTTCTCTTAATGTAACGTAGGGTGCCGGTGTTAAATTAAAATAAGACTTTGATCACAAATTCCATCCACCAATTATTGTTCGAAGTAAGACTAAAATTGTTATCTTTGATCACGAATCTGAAAGTCAATCGAGTCGTAAATGTAGCAGTGCAAACCAAGAAATTAGGGTCCTGCTCGGGGAGTGGCACAGTGGTCGTGACTCCGGCCCGTGATGAGAGTGCGATGTGTGGTGCTGACTTGAGTAATAGGTTAGGTTGTTATAATCTATCACAAAAATTACTAAAACTTGTATTCTATGTAATTAATAGTAGAGTAAAGTTCTGGTACAAATAACTTTAACGTACTAAACGTACGAAAGGCATGAAAAAGCCAAAAAAACGCGATGGCATTTTCGTAAATATTTGGCCGTAGGGTGATTATCAAAATTACTCTACAAAAGATCTTGTGGAGTAATTTTGATCCTATAGAGTAATTTTGTAAAACGTTCTTGTAGAGTAATTTTGATCTTGTAGAATAATTTTGTAGAGTATCATATTACTCTACAAATGATTTTGTAGATTAATTTTGAATTGTATGTTGTTTGATAAACTTGTAGAGTAATTTTGATGTATAGTAATTTTGATACACTTGTAGAGTAATTTTGATAATTACCCTAGAAGATCAAAATTACTCTACGAGAACAATTTACAAAATTGCCCTACAAGATCAAAATTACTCTACAAGAACATTTTACAAAATTACTCTACAATATCATTTGTAGAGTAATTTTGATAATTCAGTTTGTATGTTCTGTATGTTAAAATTATTTGTCTTTGATTTTTTGTTATTAATAGTAATGCGTAAGGGAGTTGGTGAAAAATTTAGCAAAAGTCTCAATCCTTCTTATTTAAATTATTAGAACGAATCATCAAAGTAGTTGAATTCGCGATTTGTATTGAAATTAGTAGTCTCAATCCTTCTTCTTCACTCGAATTGTCAAAATAGTTTAATTCGTGATTTCTATTGAAATTGGCAACGATAAGCGGTTCATTACTCAATAAACTCTAAATTTCCAACGAAAACCGGTTGGTTACGTTTTGGAGATGTAGATGGAAAATAGTTAGTCTTCAATTTTGGTAGCTAATGCTTTTCAAATAAAAGATGGATGAATGGCATTTAACTCCAATCAAGTTTAGCTTTAATTATATTGATTATAACTTCCTATTGAATTTATTACGCTAAATTAGTTTTCTTGTCATTCATAATTCCTTTTTTAAAATTATAGTTTCTTTGTACTCTAATTATTTGTACTATATTATAACGAATGAGGAAAGGGCATTTTAAGATACCCAAAAAATAGGATTTTTTTCTCTTTTAATTTATAAATACACCTCTAAAATGAAGATAAATTGGTCTTTTGAATAATAGTTATATCTTAGCCCTTCATCTTATTACATTTAAATCCCTAAGTTTTATCTATCTTTCAAACACTAATTACATTTTAACTCCTCTTATCTTAATTACACTTTATTCCCTCTTTATATAAATAATAGTTACACATTACATTTTGCCTTATTTTAAGCTAACTAATTCCACGATTTTAAAACGTGTATGACTCCTTATGCATTTGGTACAAACTTGAAGCTAAGTTATGTTTTAAAAGGTGAGCGGCAAGTTTTTTAGCAATAGGTTTCAAATTTAGAGAGAGGGAAGTCTGCAAAAACTAACTCTCCACCTTTTCAAACCCCACCCCTGATTCTCTCTCATGCCATTATCCAATTTATAACGTATATGATGAAGTCGGAGAAGAACGAATAATTGGAATGATGAAGGCAAAGATTAAACAAGGATATGTTCTTCTTGATTGCTATTTTGCTTTCTTCGAACAGATATGAATCTGGCGACCTTTAGTATGAATCGAATGTTGTGTTTCTGACTTGCGATGTTGACCGTCAGTTTGAATGGAAAGTTTTCTTTAGTTTTGTTCGTTGAGAGTGACATCCATTCGAAAAATGGTATGATACTATTTCATTGACCCAAATGGTTGCAAAATGGTAAGTTTAATGTTTCCATATTTTTTTATATTTGTATGGCTGAGTCTTAGAATATCGTCGAGCCTCCTTAGATGTTGATATGCAAACTTGACCTTGCTATATTTTGTTAGAATTCAAAAGGTGATAGACCTTCATTTTTGTTTAACGTACGATGAAGAAAAATATGTAATCTTTTTCATTGTTGTTTGATTTTAGGGTTTGGTTGATCTTGAGGACTTTATGAAAGAACTTTAGAATAAAAAGTAAGTTGTTTAATCTGGTATCATGCAGCTGAGGATGCAATAGACATAATAAAGTCATGTGCAATTTACACAAGAACATGTTTCAAATGTAAATTTTTTTGGATACTAACTTATTTTTAACCCAAGACGAATTTGAGTTGAGTTTTGAAGTCAATCAGGGTTATGTGATAATCTTTCTAAATTGCTGGAGGATGACAATGTATTTTCAAAAGCTCATCTGATAACATTGAACAAGCTAATCCTAATGCTATGGAAATTGGAAATTTTAGTGACTCTTTTGATTGTGGTGAGAATGGTTCTTCCAAATTTCTTATCATTAGTTACATATATTTTATCATCTATTTGCTAATATTAGTAATTGGTATAATCTATGTATAAAGTATTGATGAAAAAACTTTTAGTTAGTTTATTGTTCGGTTTGGTTTGCAATTCTCAAAAGAAACGGATCGTGTATCAAGTATTGATGAAAAAACTTTTCAGGGGTATCCATGTCTTTTCCTAATTAGTAAGGTGTGATATCTCTATAGAGAGACTGTAATATGTTTTTGAATTTTAGGGGGAGAAAAAAAATTCAGAACATCCAAAAACATATTAAATACGAAAAGTACAAAAACATTGAAAAAGCAAAAAGAGTTTTGTGGATAAAAGGAAATGATAGTACATCAGTGGACTATCACAGTATGCGAAGGATTTGTAAAGTTTAAAAGTGATAAACAAGTCTTACTGTGGATGTGTCGATAGGCTTTACACGTTCAGTAAATTGTTTCCGGGATATAAAATAAATTTTACAACTGCTTAAACTTGTGGATTAACATCTCTCGGATATATGGACTTAGTACTCTGAAATTTCGTTTGAGAGATTGCCTGATTCTGAGATACGAGGTCTTTATAGATGATTGATATCTGGAGTATTATACAAGTTCTTCTGATTTTGCGTAAGCAATGGCCTAGAACTTCTATAATGCTTTTGCTAAAACCCTAAAACTGCAGCAAAATTGAAACTGTCGAAAGATACTACAATTGCAGTCAAAAGATTCCAGTTTTGGAACACTACTTATAAGACGAGCCTTCATCTCTTTGTCGGTACGGTGGTACTAACCTGAGCTCTCAAGGTCTCGCACAACCTAGATACAGATATCAATTACGCTATACTCACCTGTAAGATGAAATCTAGGGAATCTTGATGCGGGAGTATATTCTAAGATATGAACCATAGTTAAGTCAAGTTTCTTAATTCTACATAACGTATCTTGGAACAATTGAGAAATGTGTTGAAGTTTAAGAGGACAAACATATTGACAATTTAGGTAAATTTGTTCAAAACTTAAAGTCTCAAAAGGTCAATGGTACTTGTGATATCTCTCAAAAATTGATATGATCTTTAACACAACTCAACAAAAGTATATCTGTAAATATGTTTGTACATACTTAGTGTTTGATATTAGTTTCATAAAAACAAAAAGATTATTTATCTTTTAGTTTCGACTACTGATGATGAAAAGCTTATTTTCAAAGTCTAGAGTTGCTAAACAAAATCTAAAAAAACTTTTGAAAAATTAATCTGAAAAGTTTAAAAGTTCATTAAGTTGAAACTTACATTTGAATAAATGTGTCAGTTTAGTGTGAAAACGTTTAATCAAGATCATTAAATTGAACTTGATACATAAATCAGATATTCAAGATTATTAATTTGGACTTGATTAACTGAGGAGGTTTAAAAACTGATAGAAGATTAAAATTTGATATGTTTGTGGTTAGAAATTTCAAAGTTTTAATCTAAAATGTTTATTTGATTGTTTGAGGAACTTTGAAACAGGAAGTAAATTTTAAGAGGGAGCTAGATAAAAACGTTGATTGAAGATACTAGAAAGCTCAAAGCAAGGGGGAGCATGGTGATTAAAGTTTTTATCAAGACAAGCTCGAGAAGAAAAGAGAAAAGGATTGTAGATGTTATGAAAATCAAGGAAGTTAAAGTTATTCGAGAAATAAAGATCAAGAGAACATTAAAGACTCAGGAATTTAATTGAAGACTGATGACTACGGCAACATCCAAGGGGCAGTCTGTTGATGGATATGTCTGTTGCCTACGTCATCGTATTATATCGAGTCTGTGTTTCGGAGCGAAACGTTAAGTTTATGAGTGATATGATACAAGTTCACCCGAACTTGACCATGGCTCATTTCAGGCGAACTTGTTCTACTATATATCGGATACTTGTGTTCTCATTTGTAAGATTCAGAGTTTTTGTCACAACAGAGGCGAAGCTCTGTCCAAGTGTTTCCAGGATCTGTAACGTCTACACATTAATGAAACAGTGATTAAACAGTAAAGAACTTGTATCCAATGTTGCCTATGCAAACGGATTCCGCAAGTTTACCTTAGGTTTGCCAAATTAGGAACAGAACGATCCGTACAACGGACCTAAAAGAAAGATCGAAATCATGACAAATTGACAGGTGACATGTTGCAAACGTCGCAACGGTTTGCTGAAGAAAGCTTGTGAGTTTTTTTTTTTTTTTATGATGTCAAGGTTGCCCTTATCTTCTTCTCGAGTCGCGGGCACTTATATTTATTTGCCCAACTGGTTGTCTAAATATGCAAAAAAGAGATTACAACACTGTAAGGACTGCACAAACCAGAATATGAAGACAAACATAGCTATAAACAACAAAGGGGATCCCAAATGCTTACATGGAATTCTTACCTAAGGTATGATTGAATACAAATGTTGATTAGGTGCTTGATTATTTAGTTACCTTTTCGGTTATACTTTTGATGATTAGGTTTTATTGTTTCAGGCTTGCAAAGTATATGGTTTTTCTTGGCTTTATCTCTATATACTATTTTGAATTTGTTTAAAAATTACTAGAATTTGTTAAAGTATTTGACAAACAAATATAGAATATTTAGTCGACGCCTAGCCAGCAAACAAGTACCTTTTATCGAGTCTTGCTAACCTTATTCTTGATGGTTTTGGCAATCACAGTTGTTCAGCCATCTTCAACTGCCACAACTTCAGTGAAAGTACCCTCAGAATGGGCATTGACCCTTGTAATTGCTCCAAGCTTTAATGGGAGTGTCACATCTGCAAGCAATTGGTACACACTTATATCTTGACGTACTTTCTTATATATTATGCCCTCCAATACATGTTATGTTTGGCCTTACATTGTTTTGTGAATTTATGTGACCATTACACTATTATGTAATATAAAACACACCCCTAAATACCGACTAGGGGTGTTAATGGTCTGGTTATGATAGGATTTAGGCCAGACCAATAACACGAACGACTTGGTTTCGGTTTGGCTTCACAGGTTAGGCTTATTAAGCAAGAAGTAATTTTTTTCGTAACCATGATGCCACATCAGACTGCACCAGACCCATCTTATGCTTCTGTCAGCATAACTGCACCACACAACATCCATATGGCTCAACAACAAGAAGCTATCAATGTCCATCAGCAACGACAAATGATGATAGGTCCACCCTTACCACAGCAAGGTCCAAATCCCTTTGCTAACACATATGTACTTAGCCCCCAACTTTATGCTTCAGGTCTGTCAGTTCAATCCTTTAATTTGTATACTGGTCTCATATGAACATCTTAATAATTCATTTGAAGGGAAATCCTTGTGCAAGATAAATATTATCGTAGGGTCAACATTACCGGTTCGAAATAATGTTTCGGATTACAATCAAATTCTTTTGGTCTGATTGGTACCAGTTATCAGTTCCGGTTCTCAGAAAGTATTTGTCATCTATGCCCTACACTGTCACGTTTTCATGTGCCATGACCTCATGGCACATGCTTTTTAATTTATTTATTTTTTTTGTGGTTGTGGAACTTGTTGGTAATGTCAGTACTGGTTCTTGGTTCATGGGCCTTGAGGTCAAACATACAACACAACAACCATACCCAGTAAATCCCGCCAATAGCAAAGCTAAAGGTAGGGTCTGGAGAGGGTGGGATGTAAGCAGACCTTTCCCCTATCGTTGAGGATAGAGAGGCTGCTTCCAAAGAGACCTCCAACTCTGTAACAACAAGCACTAGATGAGTTCCCGAAAACACCTGAGACAAAAGAAGTTGTGCAAGCAAAAACAGTAGAGTGAAGGTAAATATAGAATCATAGAAAGACATACACATATCCATATACATAACATAAGACAATCATCCTTCAAGACCACCTAATGTGTAGGTAAATCTATACTCCCTATGACAACCCCCAACCACATCTTACCTAACCCCTAAGACTCCTTAACTTTAATCCTACATCTTTATGTACTCCTATCTTGGACCATGTCCTCAGAGAGGTGCATTAACTCAAGCTGAAGAAACTTATTCAATGGTCACACGTCAATTTGGGTCTACCTCTACCTCTCCTTCCATCTATTGTGAGGGTTTCCACTACTCTAACTGGCGCTGTTGCTTTCCTCCTCTTCACATGCCTAAACCATCTCAATCTTTCCTCCTTAATCTTATCTGATAATCTAGACACCCCTAACCTTTCCCTAAAAACCTCATTTCTTATTCGGTGTAACCTTGTGTGACCACACATCCACCTCATCATCCTCATCTCTGCTACCTCCATTTTACGTGCTTGTGATTTCTTAATGGCCCAAAAGTAAAAGTTTTGTTGTACATCTTTGTAATCCACATAACACAAAGTTGCTTTTAAACTAAAACTTTTATTGAGATTTCAAAATTTCTCATCATTGTAGTAATATTTGTATTTTTTTTCTACAGAACTCAAAAGAAAAAAAAAACAAAGTGCCGACCAGATTTACCACTTATCCATATCCACTTTGTCACTTTTAGGTGTAAAGAATGTGCCTAAAGTATAGTTTTGTTACGGAGGTGGAGTTTAACGTGGTAGTTGTTTTTTAAAGTTTTGGTCTTTTTTGTTTGTGATGTTAGTGTGCTTTCCCACAATTGAAACTGGAACAACGCTGATTACTTTTTATGCAATTACCTCTCAAAAGACTTGCATGAATGTTCTTGACGGTATTTTTATTATATTAATGTAGATAATCTTTGCTATTTTTGTTTCAACCAAGGTCTCCATGTTCTCGAATCTAAAGCTCGAAAATCTTATTGAGTTGCTTGGTTACTATGTTAAAAGGAGATATTTGTGGCTTATGAATTTGCAACCATGGGATCTCTACATGATATTTTGCATGGTATGCTGCATTTGAAGGAGCCCTTATAGATGTGTTATTTATGTTGCATTAAATTATGTATTTCGGTGGTCTTGAGACTCCCGTCAAATAACACTTTAGTAACTTGATGAGTTTTTGTATAGAAACTTTGTTTTGGTTCAAGTCAAATGATTAGTTGGTTTATTTTATTGGTTGGAGTAAAAAAATTGTTGATTTGTTTATTTACTTTTAAATTTCAATATTTGTCATAAATTGTTGCACTCTGGCCCAAGCTTGAGTTCACATCCAACAACAACTATTTTAGGTTTGATATTCCATCCATTACAGCAGCAGCTAAAGTCCCTTTTCAGTTACTAAATAGTATCATAAGGGGTTATAGCCCAATTTAACGTAACATGTTTTGACCCGTAATAAAAATGATCCGACCTGAAAAATAGAATAAACATCATCAACTTTGGTAAATATTATACGAATGAGAAAACGAAGATAAATACTATACGATATATATCTAGACGATTGATATAAGGGAAACGAGTATCGCAATGCAAATTGTCATCTCCGCCGCATCGTGCGGGCATCTTACTAGTAAATATATAGAAGGGAGATTGGATTTAAATAACTCCACTTCACCAATTGGCTGATAATACTCCTAACTTTCGATTTGTACACCGGTACTCCCAACTTTCAACTTATTGGCCAACAACATTTCCTAACTAACTGAACCTAACTCAGTTAGTTTTTGCTGATGTGGCCCTTTTTTGCTGATGTGGCACACGATGTGGTATTTTTTTATGATGTGGCAGCCGACGTGGCATTTTTGATGACATGGCAGCTGACATCAGCTAACTGGGTTAGGGTTCGGTTAATTAAGGAGTGTTATCGGCCAATAAGTTGAAAGTTCAGAGTACTAGAGTACGAATCGAAAGTTTGGAATGTTATCGGCTAATTGATGAAAGTTCAGGTTATTTAAATCCAAAACTCCTAGGCAAAATAAAGTACTAGTATATTACGCTTACTCCACATTTCTCATATTTTTGTGTGTCCTGAGGAAACTTTACCAATTGTTGAAAGGGCATTGACGTTTGTGATGGTCGCACATGATTCGGCTGCGCTAATCCTCAATTAGCTCAAATGCTTACGTAAATAGTTTTCTTAATATTTCTCTTTTTCTTTACCGAAGAACACTTGCAGAGAAAACAAAATTATTATCAACTAACTGTCGTTTATAAAAATATTCTTTAAGTCTATGCCTTTTCACTAGATGCATAAAAAAGATGAATTCATTGGTGATAACCCAAACTCGTTACACATGCACTTTTACTTATGGTCGAGACCAAACATCATAGTAAAAAAAAAACATGACATGCTTCTAAGGCAGTAAAACTTTAAAAATACTAATCAACCCCTATAGCAAGGTTGGATGGATATAATAAGAGAAGGATTGTGAACCCAGTAAAACCCCTATACGGGGTGTATGTATATACCATGAAAGAAACAATCACAAAGATAGAGGCTTCATTCAAATTCCTTGTAGACCAATTCTTGGCCCGCCCTCCACTGTACTCGAGCTCGATCCTCTAGGTTTCAGCACCGCATTCGGCTTATGCGGCACTGCTGATTCTTGATCAAAAAATCGAAACGAGCCCATTGAAAGTGATCTCCTGATTGGTTCAAGTTTTTGGCAACAATGGTTGGTCAGATCACTCTGCCCCCTAATAGCATTGGTATTTTCAGTTCCGGGGGTCGAATCTTCTTCCTGTGTGCTTGATTCAACCAAATTTCCGTTAGTGTGAACCACCGGTGCTCGACACAAGGGGCAGTTTTTGTGAGATCGCAGCCACGTATCAATGCAAGGGACATGAAAAGCGTGGCTACATTTAGGCAAAAGTCGAAGGCTTTCTTCCTCTTCAAAGACACCCAAACAAACAGGGCAATCAGAGTCGATCAAGGCGTCTTCCCTTCTGTACTTGAACATCTGGATGGAGTCGATCACGGACTGATCCAAACCGATGGTGTTGATCAACCAAACGGGATGAAACAGCACGGGCTCTTGAAGGGGGGTTTCATTTGTATTATTATTGTTAATTCTCCTACGACGTCTGGTTTGAAAAGCACGACATATTTTGGTGAGGATGATGTAGCAAAGGAAAGCGAAAGTAGCAGCAAGTGTGCATATCAACAAGATTTTGAGTGGTGAAAGGGGATGATGTTCTTCCAACGTTGGCGGTGGATCCTCGTCGTCACAGTCATCGTCATCGCCATCGCGGGGTTTACAGAGCTTTCGTATGGTGATGACGATAGACATTGTCATGAGGGGGAGATCAAGTCATGGGTATGTGTGTGTTTTAGTCTCTTGGGGCAGCGACTTTAAGGTAGTTTCTGTGATCCTTCCACTCGGATTTTGTGGGACACTGTTGGAGAAGAGTTTACGCGTTAAGGAAAAAACCAAAATTATTAATTATCCCCTTGCTTTATTTCTTTTTTCCTTATATAATCAAGAGGAAACGTACGTACGTTTATAATAAACCCCAAAATCACTCTTTTAGTTTTTTTTTAACAAAGCTTATAGCTTTTATTTATAAAATATGCTTAATTTAGTATTTGGTTTAGCTTTTTAAGCTTATGCTTATTAGTTTATATAAGCTAATTTGAAGAAGCTTATTTGAAGATTGTTTTTTAGCTTATTT
Organism: Scalesia atractyloides; assembly: GCA_947069175.1. Lineage (NCBI taxonomy): Eukaryota > Viridiplantae > Streptophyta > Magnoliopsida > Asterales > Asteraceae > Scalesia > Scalesia atractyloides. The sequence goes on along the minus strand of CAMTDV010000024.1, from coordinate 57,036,284 downwards.
GAAGAAGCTTATTTGTGTAAGGATGGAAGTTACTCATTTGTCCTCAAATGGTGGTTAATTAATAATTATTGAAACAACTTATTACTGTAACAAATTAAAGAATGGTAGGTTTAACAACTTATTAAGACGCATAATTAATAAGAGGCAAATATTTTATAATTAATAAGAGGCAAATAGTGGATAATTATCATATGCCAGATTTTCGTCATGGAAAAACGGTTGTTAGTCGTGCTCCTAGAGGACCTAAAGAGATATTTAACTACCATCATTCATGGAAATGTCATTGAACGAACTTTTGGAGTATAGAAGGCTAGATGGGAGATATTACAACATATGCATGTCAATTACACCTACGAGACACAAGCGAAGATCATGCTAACATCTATGGCTATTCATAATTATATTAGAAAAAATATACATGTGATGAAGAATTTAACAAGACGCAACAAAAATCTTACACTCCAAATAATGGTATTGATAGTCGAGGATCTAGCGACATTAATGAAATGGATGAAGACACAAGTACACAACGTAGAATAGATGATTTATACATGAGTGCAGTTAGAGATATGATTGCAGGAGATCTAACCAAACCAAGATGTATGTCTATTGAATATTAATGTATTTTTGTAGAAGTTTTACGTAATCCTCGATATAAATTTATCCAAAAATGATGGTATAACTCATAAAAACAAAGCAGATACATATAAGATATAAGTTATGTGATAATATGTAACCATGCAAAGTTTGGTCATTTTACTAACATAAGCTAAATAAAAAAAGCTAACACAAACACTTAAAAAGAGCTTATCAACTTGTAGAATATAAGCTAATCCGAACACTTAAAAAGACCTTATCAATGATAAAAATAAGCTATAAATTACTTTTAGATATAAGCATAAGCCAAAAAATAAAATCTAGGCCAAACACCCCTTAATCACTTTAAAAAATCTTTAAACATTTACATCCAATTCGTTTTCATTTTCTACAATCATCGGTATCTTTGTATTACCCACAGGGGTATTATTTTCTTTTCCCCCACCCAACCCCTCAATGTCCAAATAAAACCTTATCATTTTCCACACACCTCACTTAACAACCCTGCGTTTTACCAAAAAATATTTTCCCATCTAAGTAAAATCTATATAACCAAACAAACACTCGAACAATATATATACGAACTTGTATGTCACACCCTGACCCGCATCAGATTTGGTACGTAACATGATATGATGATTGTTCATGGCACATGACAGCTGCTATAAGTTTAAATATATAAAGTATGACCAAATTAAAATGTCACATATACCATAGAAATCTTAAAAAAATCATATAATACAAATGTCATAAATCATAAAACAAAATCCAATTTATTTAACTAAGGCATGTCCTTCATGTCTTCATCTTCAACTCTGTCTCATCTGGTTACCTGTTTCATGCGTAAAAACTTTTGGATCAACATAAAGTTGGTGAATAGATCTAAAGTTAAATAAAATGTTTTGCTTTATTATTTTAATTATTTAATATTTAATCTAAAAAAGATATAACATGCAACTTCATGTGTAGTAGATGCATCCATAACAATTCACAATAACAACAATCACCTAAATCTAATCTGATAATGCGACATAATATAGAAAACAATAGACACAATGAGATTCAAGCCCCGAAGAGCGAATCGAAATCGTGTTGGCGATACCAAGTTCAACCTATGGCCATCGGGAACCGCTTATCTAGTGGATCCACACTTGAAACCATAGACAGAAAGGGAGTAAACACATAGAACACGTATATGCAACAATAGGTACTAGAAACAATACAAACATGAGTATGAGACACGTAGTGACGCATTAATTTTGCATGTTATTGATTTAAATAGAAACCAATAAAAATAAGACACATGATACACCCCAAAAAAATATTTAATGATAAAAAAGAGGATATGTAAAAGATCTACTCATAATTTGCGAAGAAATTGATCCACGAGAATTACTACACGAAGAGAAATGGATAAAATCTAAAAGAATAACAATAATCTTATAATATAAATAAACAAAGTACCAAACGAACGAAACAATATAGTAATTCTAGGAAATTGGGTTCTCCTATTTGGGGACATAAAATATATAAAATAACTAGGTTATAACCCGGTGTATTACACGTGTTGAATAAATGTTATTTATATACTAGATAATAAAACAATACATCTTTAAAAACCTAATTGGTTACACAATTTGAATAAATGTAATTTTATATATTAAATAATAAAAAATATTATATCTTTAAGAACCCCTTGTATGGTATGGGTTGAATAAATGTAATTTTGAATTAATAGTATATTAAATAAATATAATTTTGTATAAAGTATCATATATATATATATATATATATAAATTGTAATAGATATATTTGATAAATAAAAATAATAGTAAAAATATCTAATTTATATAGTAATAAGAATATATCTTTCAAAACCTCATTTATTACACGAGTTGAATTAATATAATTTTATATATTAAATAATAAAAAATATTATATGTTTAAGAACCCCGTATATTTTATTGGTTGATTAAATGTAATTTATTAACCAAATAATAAAAAAGTTAAATCTTTACAAACTCTGTATATTAATAAAACAATATTTTTAAAACCCAATTTATCATATATGTGGAATAAATGTAATTTTGGATTAATAGTATATTAAATAAATATAATTTTGGATAAAGTATTATACATATATATAAACAAACTTTAAGTAATGGATATATTTGATAAATAATAATAATAATAATAATAATAATATGTAATAGTAAAAAAATCTCATACATAGTATTCGAAACACATGTGATGTTATCCTATATTTTTTTTATTTAGTTAACATTTTTCTATTTAATATATATCTACAATTATTAAAAGATAAATATGAAAGTAAGGCGGGAACACCTAAAAATAGGTGCTTTCAATGAATGACACATGTCACACCTTGGATTACTTATTATATTGTACTACTAGTAATGTCACACCCCGATCGCGTAAAACAACAAACCACGGCGGAAACGTCAGGGGGTGGAGTAACAGAAGTATTGTTTCAACAACCATGAAAATTAAAGTTTTGTATTATTGACTCAAATGTTTTACATTGTCTGGAATTTAACAGAAACATAACATAAATTTATTTATCTTGCTAATTTTTAAGTCACTAAAGCCCAGTCCGTCCTAAGTGTCGCATGAATCATCCTTAAGCATTAGCTCCTGAAACACATAATAAAAATGCCTGTGAGATACATAGGTTTTGTTGATGAGGATTCATGACTTGAAGTTAAAATAATAGTTTAACGAAAAGTAGTCATGAACCCTATAAAATGTTTTCTTTTATAAAATCATATGAAAATCAAATGATATAAAAGAACGATGTATGGTAAAAAAAATTAACCGAATGAAAATGAATTGTATAAAATATGTCATTTGTAAAACAATGTCTTGTGAAAATATATGTTATTTGTACCAAATGTGTCATGTCTTTGTCTTTGTCGAAGTGGTTTAAATAATGCTACGATATGTAATATCATGAAAGTGTTTATATATAGGAAGTACCAGCGGCATATCCACCATGCTTTTATCATATCACATACATCTCGTTATTTAAATCACTTATCAAATAACCACCAAAAACTCCTTGTTAAACAAATGTCAAATGTCATGTGTAAATAATGTAATATGTCACAATGTTAGGTATAAACCATGTCTTGTATAACAAATGTCTTGTATGGCAAGTAAGAAGACTTTACTCAAGCCATATGTATAATGTCGTGTATAACCAATGTCATGTACAAAACAATGTCTTGAATAAACCGAAGTTTTAAATCAAAAGTCATGTTTTGCAAAACCAATGCTTTATTTGATATGAACATTTATGTAGTTATGTTTATCGCATACATTCAAGCCTTGAGACTATCGGATAAACCCTTATCAAGTCAAAGGTTTATTAAAAATGTATTCGGATTCTTTCATTCCCTACTTCCAAACAAACCTAGGAAGCGGGAACGGGATTTGTCAAATCCTATGGTACCATTACATACTACCGGGCGGCGTGATCAATGTTAATGAATGCATTATGTCCCGTTAAACAAACCAAATGTCTTAGTCAATGTAAGCAATGTCGTGAAAAATGTCTTTAAACCATGTACTAAGTGTGCTAAGTCAACATACGAAGTAGAAATGTCCATAAAATCAATGTGCTAGCATGCTCAGTCAACATACATAGCAAAATGTAATGTAAATCAATGTGCTCATATGCTAAGTCAACATATGCCGCAAAAGGTGTCTTTGAAATCAATGTGCTAGCATGCTCAAGTCAACATACATAGCAAAACATAATTGAAATCATGTACTATATGTGTACTAGATGAAAATAGCAATGAGATGTCATGAAAGCATGAAATCAATAAAGTAATGAGTAGGCACATGTGTTTCACCCCAAAATATTTGAAAACGTAAAAGAGGGGACTATGTACTCACATAATCACCTTAAAACATTTATAAAAGATGGGTCAATGTACTCACTTGGGGTTGCAAGAGTATCCTTGTTCAAGAAAATAACAAAGCGCAAGAGTCCGAGGAAAATCAAGCGAGTCCTAATATCGGATAATTATGTTAATAAGTCGGGACTTTAATCGGCGGATTGGATAGAATTATGTCTTATAAATCAAATGAGTGTTGGTACTCATATGGTATGATTTAATAAACTCAACATTCTGATTTGGAAGTGATCCTAGGTGCTTTTGACCCATAATGACCTGTAAGGTAGTTTACGCTACTTTAACGTGTCATTTGCGTAAAGGCATGATCGGATAGTTAAACATGTCCTATGATGAGTCTTAAATGCCCAAACATGTTTAGTAATGTTGTAATATCAGTTTATATGTCAAAACTTTAGCCACATATGCTTAAAATTAATTTTATGCGCAAAAAGGGCATCTTGGTCATTTATAAAGGGCATAATAACGACCTATCATAATACTAACCAAACGACGTGATCATAAGGTATAACCTCAGAGGGTTATTCTCTATATAACTATGGTCACTAATATGAGTTTGGTCGGATCCTAAGATCGACCAAACGGGTCGGATTCAAAAGTCAAAGCGATGGTCAAGACCGCTCGACTTACGACCCTAAACAAGCACTAAACTAAAAGTGATGAGTTAGACATGTTTAACATGTCTAACTAAGTTTATAAAACTGATTTGGTATCAAAACAAAGTGTTTTGGTACCCGAAAATAGTTCCGTCGAATAATGCGCATTTTGCGTATTATTGACCGAAACCTTGACTCGTCACTTCGACTAGGAAAACGTGGTAATCAGTAGGCATGATCACTATGGATCATAACCATCGTGATTACGATCACGTTGCAAAGTCCAATTGGACCTTGACTTGACCAACTAATGGTCAAAACCGAAAGTCAAACAGTAAGTCAGACTGTTTGACTTTTAGCTCATAATAAGCTAAAATAATGAACAAGGCTTAGTTAGAGCACTTACTTGCACTCAAGGAAGCCAAGATTACTAGAAAAACTCAGATTGGAGGCCTCCTAATAAGGTAGCAACTCCACTTAGAGTTTAGAGAGAAGAAAGATGGAAATGAGCAAGGAATTTGTTTGAAGATCAATGGTATTTATAGTTGTGGAGGATGAATTTGATGATCACAAGTGTCAAGGACCATTCTAGGGTCATTCCACATGCTCAAAGACGTGTCAAGACCAGGCTAGAACTTGGAGATCACGAATCTTGGGTTTCAAAGCTGTAAAACAGCTGTCTGCCATTTTTCTGCTGTAACTGGGCATCCCCGCGTGTCGCGGGAGATCTTGAGGGGTCTCTCGCGTGGCGCCTAGGATTCCTAAATTTCAGAATTGGCAGAACAGGTCCCTGCAGCATAAAACTTGTTTTTCGACGCGTTTTGGCACTTTTAACACCCGTTAACCCTATTTTTAAGCTTTACAAGGAGATAAAGCATAGGGAACTTGAAAAATGCTCGGAAACTTTTTGGAGGTCGGTTCGTTTGGCCATACGGTTGCGGTTTTCGGTTAATTACGACGGAAATCGTAATGATCGCGCAAATGACCGTAAACGCGTAACGAGTTATATTTTTGCATTCCAATCATTAAAATGCTATATTTTAATGATTAAAAGAAATTTTGGATGTGCGTATATGTTTCGGATTAGGAAATACGCAATTTGGCATAGTTTCATAGAATTTGCAAAATAGCCCCTGAAGTTGCATAAGCATGTTTTTGCCATACCGAAGCCTTCAAAACTTATTTCTAAGTTATGTAAAGTGTATTTAAGGTATGTTTAGCTTATGTCTTTGTTCCGGAGTGTACGTCGCATTAAACTGAGTACGTTTGCGTAACGGTTTGCGATTTCACTTCTAGAAGTGATTCGAAAGATCAGAATTGAACAAGGATTGAAAATATGAAATACCATATATAAAAACATAAATCTTGGAATAAAATACAATATTATAAAATTACAAAGTCGTTCGGAATAGCACGATGATTAAAATACACAGATGTCACAGTCTCCCTACTTTCGGAAATTTCGTCCCGAAATTTAACTAGAGGAAACTTGTGAGAATAGATGTGGATATTTCGCCTTCATCTGGTCCTCTCATTTCCAGGTAAACTCTGGGCCACGTTTGGACTCCCAGCGAACTTTAACAATCGGTATACGTCTGCGCTTAAGCTTTTTGACTTCACGATCCAAAATTTCCACAGGTTTCTCGACAAAGTGTAAATTGTTATCAACACGAATTTCATCAAGAGGGATGTGGAGGTTTTCATCAGCTAAACACTTTTTCAAATGGGACACGATGAAGGTTGGATGAACATTTCCAAGTTCAGGAGGTAGCTCAAGTTTATAGGCCACCTTTCCGATTTTCTCAGTTATCTTAAATGGTCCAACATATCTAGGTGCAAGTTTTCCTTTCTTTCCAAATCTAACCACGCCTTTCCAAGGGATACCTTGAGTAGGACATGATCACCGACTTGGAATTCAAGGGCTTGCGTCGTTTGTCCGCGTAACTCTTTTGATGGCTTCTAGCTGTCAAGAGATTATCGCGAATTGTTTTGACTTTGTCTGTTGTGTCTTGAATGAGTTCAGGTCCAGTGAATTGAGATTCACCGATTTCATTCCAACAGACAGGTGAACGACATTTTCGACCATAAAGAGCTTCGAAAGGAGCCATGTTAATGCTGGTGTGATAACTGTTGTTGTAAGAGAATTCGATCAAAGGTAGATGTGAATCCCAACTACCACCAAAGTCGATCACACAAGCTCTAAGCATATCCTCCAGTGTCTGGATTGTCCTTTCGGATTGTCCATCCGTTTGAGGATGATAAGCAGTGCTCAGGTTAAGTTTGGTCCCCATGGCAGATTGCATGGTCCTCCAAAAATGAGATGAAAATCGAGCATCACGATCAGATATGATGTCCAAAGGAACACCATGACGAAATACAATTTCATCCACATAGATTTTAGCAAGTTTGCCAACAGGGAAATCCTCACGGATTGCTATAAAGTGTGCTGACTTGGTTAGACGATGAATGATTACCCAAATGGCATCATGACCTCTAGATGTACGCGGTAATTTGGTAATGAGATCCATTGCAATGCTTTCCCATTTCCAAACCGGAATTTCTGGTTGTTCAAGCAAACAAGAAGGGCATTGATGTCCTGCCTTAACTTTGAGACAAGTAAGACATTTAGATATGTACAAGGCAATGTCTTTTTTCATACCCGGCCACCAATATTGGGTACGAAGATCCTTATACATTTTGTCTGCACCTGGATGAATTGAATAACGAGACTTATGAGCTTCATCCATTATCAAGGTGCAGATATTGTCTTGACTTGGAACCCACAAACGGATCAGATAATAGGATAACCCATTGTCTTTCGTTTCAAGTTGAAGCTCAAGATGATGTGGTATTCATCACCCATCATACCTTGTGTAACACAAGTTCGTTGAGCTTGAAAGATACGGTTTTGAGTATCGGATCGAACTTGAACACAATGTAGCTTGACTCGTTCTTTACGAGTAAGAGCATCGGCTACGACATTCGCCTTACCAGGATGGTAGCGAATCTCACAGTCGTAGTCGTTCAGAAGTTCGACCCATCGTCGCTGTCTCATGTTTAGTTCTTTCTGATGAGAATGTGCTGGAGGCTTTTGTGGTCCGTGAAAACCACACATTTTGTACCGTATAGATAGTGTCTCCCAATTTTCAGAGCAAAAACAACGACGCCCAACTCAAGATCATGAGTGGTGTAGTTCTTTTCGTGAATCTTTAACTGTCTTGATGCATAGGCTATAACTTTGTTCCTTTGCATGAGAACGCAGCCAAGGCCTAAGTTCGATGCATCACAGTATATGACAAAGTCGTCGTTACCTTCAGGTAAGGATAAAATAGGAGCATTACAGAGCTTTTGCTTCAAGGTCTGAAAAGCTTCTTCTTGTTTGGGTCCCCACTCAAAAGGTTTATTCTTTTGAGTCATAGCAGTGAGGGGAACCGCAATCTTTGAGAAGTTTGCGATAAAGTGACGGTAATAACCCACGAGACCAAGAAATGAACGAACTCCGGTAGGAGTAGTGGGCGTATCCCATTCCTTAATCGCACTGATTTTGGCGGGATTCACATGAATACCTTGGTCGTTGACAATATGACCCAAGAACTGAACTTCCTTAAGCCAAAATTCACACTTGGAGAACTTGGCATAGAGTTGTTCTTTCTTTAGGAGTTCCATCATTAAACGGAGATGTTGCTCGTGATCGGCTTGAGACTTTGAGTAAATCAAAATGTTATTAATGAAAACAATGATGAACTTGTGCAAATAAGGCTTACAAACCCTATTCATTAAGTCCATGAAAACGGCAGAAGCATTTGTCAGACCAAACGGCATAACAGTGAACTCATAATGACCGTATCGAGTGCGGAAAGCAGTTTTGGGAATATCTTCTTCGAGAACACGAAGTTGATGATACCCAGAACGTAGATCAATCTTTGAGAAGCAAGTAGCACCTTGTAGCTGGTCAAAGAGATCATCAATACGGGGTAGGGGATATCGATTTTTGATTGTGAGTTTGTTTAGCTCACGGTAATCGATACACATACGGAATGATCCATCCTTCTTTTTCACAAATAGGACTGGAGTGCCCCAAGGTGAAAAGCTTGGACGAATGAATCCTTTGTCAGACAACTCCTGAAGCTGTTTAGATAACTCTTGCATCTTTGACGGTGCAAGTCGGTATGGGGATTTGGCTATAGGGTTGGCACCAGGTATAAGATCTATACGAAACTCGACTTGACGTGCTGGGGGTAAACCAGGTAGCTCGTCAGGAAACACCTCGGTATAATCCCGAACAACAGGGATGTCCTGAATAGATTTGCCCTTGCCTTTCTCCTCTACGATATGTGCCAAGAAAGCAACATAATTCTTTCGTAGGTATTTATGGGCTTGGGTGCATGTCATGAGTTTAAGGCTACTGACGGGTTTTTCTCCATGCACCTCTAAGGTTTCACCAGAGGGAAGAGATATACGAACGATCTTATCAAAGCAAATCACCTCAGCATGGTGCTTGGTTAACCAATCCATTCCAACTATGATGTCAAAGCTCCCGAGTTGCATTGGCGTGAGGTCAATGGAAAAAAGATGGTTGTTAAGGTTCAATCGGCAATCACGGATGACAGAATCAAGAACAAGGGGTTCACCACTAGCTATTTCGACTATCAAGGGCTTTCCTAGTTTGGTTCTAGGCATGGAAAGCAAAGGTTCAAAAGCTAGGGATACAAAACTCTTATCGGCACCCGAATCAAAAAGAATAGATACAGGATGGTTGTTAACAAAGAACGTACCGTTTACCACTTCGTTATCAGCACGCGCCTTGTTAGCATTAATATTAAATGCTCGTCCAAGAGCCTGGTTTGCATTTGCAACTTCGGGCAATTGTTTCTGTAGTGGGTAAGATCCCCATAATTGTAGCAAGAACCAGGTGGATAGTGAGGTCGTGCAGGCTGCTGAGCAAGGTTTTGGGCTACTGGATTTTGGGTAGGAGCAAAACGAAAAATGTTGGCAAGATGACCAGATTTCCCACAGTTAGTGCAAATGCGGCAATGTAAATGTGGTTGATAGTGACTATTACACTTGTTGCACAAAGGTGCATTGCCAACTTATTGTTTCTTGGCCGGTTTGCTGAGCAGGCTGATTGGGAGCAGTTTGGTTAGGTTGGGTAGTGAGAGCGAAGTTCTTAGAAGCCTTGCGCTTCCTCGACTTCTTGGAGGTTTCAGCTTTGTTACCCTTTTGCTTCTCAGACTTAACAACGGTTTCTTATCACCCTTTTGATGAAGCTTACCCTTTTTGACTTGCGATTCGGTAAGGGTTGCAGCTAGCTCAATGGCTTGACGGACAGATGTAGGGTTACTGCCAGTGACAATGTCCTGAACTGGTCAGGAAGACCGTCTATGTGCTTTTCAATCGCCTTATCCAAAGGCGTCACCATCTCAGGAAATAATAGGCTCAACTCCTCATACCGATCGGTATACGCACGGTGCTCACCACTGTCCTGCTTTAGGTCGTGGAACTCATTCTCAAGCACCCTCTTTTCATGACGGGGGCAGAACTCTTTCATCATTAGAGCTCTAAGTTCCTCTCATGTCTGACCTGTAACATCCGTCAAAAACGGATTTTACCAAACCCGCTCCGTTTATCAACCGAACAATCAGTTAAAAATTTCGTTGCGAATTTAATGCCCAAAATAATTTTAAACGATACATAATTAATTATTATATGGGAATATATAATTAGTTTTTGAAAAACTGTTAAAAATAAGAAAATAAAAACAAATTGTTTCTGCCGGGTTTCGAACCCGGGTCAGTAACCGGTTCAACACAGACTTAACACTCAACACTTAAACCACTGCGCCACTGGCCACTGATGAATCTTGTTAATTATTAGAATCAATTAATTCATAACATCTTTTTCGAATTCAAAACCGGCGCCCAAATTTCAGTCGTCGGAAATCCCGGCGATCTCGCGAAATTTAACGATTCCTTCAGTTATAACGTAAACTTTAAACACACATCGGTTATAACCGACGCCTGAGTCCGCGACACCAACTATAACCGCCGGAAAACGTAATGACTTTGAATCAAGTCGGAAATTGGACCAAGTTCATCGATAACCTGCCTTATAAATACCCCCTCGAACCTCTGCAAACTTTTTCGCTCAAAACCGCACCCTTTCTAGGCGAAAACTCACTCGCCGGAAAACTTCTGTGTCTCGCCGGAAAACCGAACCCTCCACTTATAAGCCTTACTAAACCCCCTGAGCTTATACCGAAGTCACCCACATCCTTTTCAAGCTTTCTGAAGACTCATTGCTGCAAGACACACGACGCCGGAACCTGTTGCTGTCGCCGGAGTTCTGCCGGAGAAACAGAGGAATCCAGTCGGTATACCTCACGCTTAAATCGTCCCTTCTTTTTATTTAATCTCACCTGTAATTAACTAAAAAACGCTAAAGAAACCGATTAAAACATTGAACCAGTCGGACTTCCGATTCTGGTTAAAACTGACGAAGAAGACGAAGTTCGGTAACATATAAGTATAATTAAAATCAAGTTATTACTCGGGTTAGACACACAGTCCAGCGGTGGACTGTGTGCACAATAAACACACTAACGTCTCGAGTTCGAATCTTGTCCCACACACGCTGCCTTAATAAAAATGTCTTTTTTGTTAACTGAACCGGATTCATTTCATATATATGTTAAGTTTATTAATAACCGGAGTAATAACCAAGTTAGACACACAGTCCAGTGGTAGACTGTGTGTATGTTTAAATCACAGGACACGAGTTCGAGTCCGGGCTACTGCATCGACTCGGACAAATGTCTAATTTTTTAAATAAGTCAGAAATGAAAATACTTAGTTTGTATTTAAGTATAATAAAAATCGGTTTATATAACATGTTAAACACACAGTCCAGCGGTGGACTGTGTGTTAACGCAACCCACAGGTCCCGGGATCGAGACCTGTGGAGCGCACCGGTCCGATTCAGTTAAATCATTTTTAAAATAAATGATTTTCGATTAATCTAATTCATATATAAATATAATTAAAAACAGAAATATTTCGGGTTAGACACGTAGCTCAGTTGGTAGAGCTGCGTGCACGCGTACGGGAGGTCTCGGGTTCGAGCCTCACTCAGCGCACATATACTCGCATTCGAACCGGTCAAAGTCAACAGTCAACGGTCAACACGGTCAAAAAAGTCAATTTTTTTATTATTTTTATTTATTTATTTTAATTAAAAATCAATTAAAAATACTTAAAAATAACATTTTTAAGGTTAGAAAATAGCCTTAAACTCACAAAAAATACACCCAACAATCCTACTAAAATGGACTAATAAAATCCGTTTACTTACCAACCATAATGCTATTTATCTAGGTTAATTTCACTCGTGGTTAAAACCACTTCGCGTGCATTCAACATCATCAACCGGACGCACCCACTGTGAGTGAATCTTACAACTCCCCCCTTTTTAATTACACGTTTTGGGGTGTGTCATGTGTCACAAAATAATTAACTCGTTTATTTAAACTTGTGCCATACCATATCGTGATCTAAACTTAGATTGTTTATATTGTTGTGATTACTTATTTCATTTTGTCAAATTATATGAAATTCATTCATTAAGCCCATCAGTTCCTCGTGGGAGACGAGTTGAACAAGCGTGCCTCAAAACCAATCCATTATTGTTCATGTGTGTATCATTGAGTTTATATTGTTTGTAGTTATGTCTTTCATATTATCATGTTTATGCAATTCATTCATTAGGCCCATCAGTTCCTCGTGAGAGACGAGTAGAGCAACGCGTGCCTCTAAACGTTCCATTATTGTTCATGTGTGCTTTATTTAATATCTAATGATTGTTGAATAAGTTTACATCTATTTTTACTCATGTGTGGTTGTGCACTCATTTCATAATCAATTAAATAAACTTGTTCAAATGTTTTCCATAGGATTCACTCGCCAACTTTTTGTTGATCCAAAAACCTTTTTACACATGATACAGGTGAACAGGATGAAGCAAGGAAAACATAGGAAATGCCTTAGAAGAAAACAAAGAAGCTTAGATTGATGTTAGGTCATGATGTAATTATAGTTGTAAATTTCCTATTAAATTGTATTTAATGAATATGAAACGTATAATAAATGTCATGAGCTTTGATGATAACCCAATCATGCCCCGGTCACCTTTTCCGCTGCGGGTCGGGGTGTGACAGATTGGTATCAGAGCCATGACTATAGGGATATAGGATAGGTTATTAGACCCTTAGAGCCTATACTATAGTCTGCCTAAATTTTAATTGATTAGGTGGTTGCATACAAACTTGTGATATTTATTTGTTTCATATTTGTTTATACTTGCAGTCAAACATACATACTTATATACATATTCATTATACATATATCAATGATCATATATTCAATTCATTTTCATACTCTCATTATTCAAAGATTTTGTTGCAATTTTCAAATCTCATCAAAGTAAGTTCTGAGACGGGCATGTAGTAACTGGAAGGGTACAAGTACCGGTAGTCGGAACGTCCTGTCTAGGTTGGCATTCGTATAAATCCAATATAACGGACCAGTTTGCCTACCTGGGGACCAACGATGAGAGTACGAAGGACCTATTAGGCCAAAGCATGCCAAACCAAACGTCGTTCGAACTAACCCCACTTTGAGGTGTCACCGTGTCTACACCTGGACACATTCCGAATATCACACGTTGTATACATATTTCTCGATTTTCTCCGGGTTTTAGTGTACGCAACCAGGCAAACCATGCGAACCATATGAAGAACCGGTATTCATGGGGCCCACATGATTACAAAGGTGAAGTATGGCGGTATGTAGGGCCTAATGGCGAGCAAAGCCCAAGACATCCTATGGATGTAGTAGATTTATTTTTCTATAATTATTTTATGAATGTTCATTCCTAGTGCGACCCATGATCCCAAAAGCATCCAACTCATACTCTTGTCATGTATTCCTTGTAGATGTCTTCTAACCACGCCCGTAGGAAGACGAGAGCAGGAAAAGCCCGCGAACGCATGGCTGCCCTAATCGCTCAACAAATGGCTGCAGTAATACCCAACATTGTAATCCAAGTTCAACAAGCACTTACCGCTAATCCTGTCAATCAGGAAAACCAAAACATTATCAACACTCCCCCAAATACCACTAAATGCACCTACAAGCATTTCAAATCATGCGACCCTCCGAAATACAAAGGGGCTGAAGGTGTCACCGCTCTCCTCCATTGGTTTGAAGAAATGGAGAACACTTTTCTAAATTGCGATTGTCCCGATGATCGCAAAGTCGATATGCTACCGGTCGATTATATGGGATAGCACTTACTTGGTGGAATACAGAGAAAGCCAAACGAGGCGTCGACGATGCTATGACTTTAACTTGGAATGAACTGAAGAAATCATGACCAGACGATTTTGCCCAAGGAGCGAAATCAAGAAATTAGAAGATGAGTTCTATTCGTTGAAGCAAAAGGAAGGCGACCACATCACGTACAACAAAAGATTCCTCGAATTACATCAAATGGTTCCCAACATGTTCATTCCCCTTTACCGTTTGAATCGAGCACTACATTCGTGGTCTTCCGTCAAAGATTCAAGACCCTGTAATAAGTACCACGCCTGCAACCTTGGAAGCGGCAATGGAGTTAGCAACAGAGCTCACCGAGAACCGAATCCGAAACAAAGACTTCAAGGAGGAGAAGAAGAAGGATAAAGAATCGACTGAAACCTCCGACTCCACCCAAACCGAATCCCCTTCTCAACCCAATCCTAAGAGAAAAAGAGACGGGCAACTTTTCACTGCTATCCAACGGAATCAACCAATTTCACACGCCATACCCATCCAAGCTATCCCAATCACCCAAGTGGCACCCAACTCAACCTACCTAAATAAGAAACCATATCTTGGACCTCACCCTCAATGCAACAATTGTTTTTATCACCATCCCCTTACCTTACCTTGTCGACTATGTGCAACTTGTGGACGCTATGGTCATTTGAGCAAGGTTTGCCGCACCTTTCAAAACCAAATCTCTCCCCCTACTCAAACCATGAACCAAACCTATCAACAACCCCAATACCCCATGTTCCCATATGTTCGAGCTTGTTTCAATTGTGGCGACCCTACCCACTTTAGAAACACATGCCGTCAATTGGTTAACGTCATCAACGCTCAAGCCCAATCAAACCCAGTTAACCAAGTAAACCAAGAAAACCCAACCGCTAGGCCACCAGCAAGAGGAAGAGTCTTCAACATCAACGCCAATCCTGTCGAAGATAATGACGGCCCAAACGAAGATACCCAACTAGTCCTCTTCACCGAAAATCCAGATTCAACTCCTATCGTTTAGTTTTATGTTTTTCTTTATCACATAGAACCAAACATAACTTAAGGATAAAGCCAATAAAACTTTGACAAGAATATGGTGGATACGCCGCTGGTACTTCCTATATATAAGTATTCTTGTCAAAGGATCAGAAGCATTATCTGGCGGTTATGAGAGGTTCCATGTGTAGACTGTTAGAGTAATTATTGTTTATTATTTCAGTACCTGCAATTTCATAGGCCGCCGCTCCCCATTACATTATGAGCGTTGAGCATGTTCCCCATTTCATTATGAGGTTGAACCTGGCGTGCCCACATTTTTCATTTTCAGTACATGCAATACGATCGGCTCCGTTTGATTGAGCCTTGATCGCACAGACATTTTCATTATCAGTATCTTGTGGTTGTTGCGTTTGTTGTAGAGTCGCATAGAACTAATCATAACTTGCGGATAAAGTCAATGAGAATTTGACAAGAATATGGTGGATACGCCGTTGGTACTTCCTATATATAAGTATTCTTGTCAAATGATCGGAGGCATTATCAGGCGGTTATGAGAGGTTCCATGTATAGGCTGTTTGTATGATTGTTGTTTCGATTAAGTTTATCATTTTCAGTACATGCAATACGATCGGCTCCGTTTGATTGAGCCTTGATCGCACAGACATTTTCATTTTCAGTACATGCAATACGATCGGCTCCGTTTGATTGAGCCTTGATCGCACAGACATTTTCAATATCAGTATTTTGTGGTTGTTGTGTTTGTAGTAGAGTCACATAGAACTAATCATAACTTGTGGATAAAGTCAATGAAAATTTGACAAGAATATGGTGGATACGCCGCTGGTACTTCCTATATATAAGTATTCTTGTCAAATGATCGGAGGCATTATCAGGCGGTTATGAGAGGTTCCATGTATAGGCTGTTTGTAGATTAAGTTTATTATTTCAGTACATGCAATACGATCAGCTCCGTTTGATTGAGCCTTGATCGCACAGACAATTTCATTTTCAGTACATGCAATACGATCGGCTCCGTTTGATTGAGCCTTGATCGCACAGACATTTTTCATTTCAGTATTTTGTGTTTGTTGTATTGGTTGTAGAGTCATATAGGACTAATCATAATTCACTGATAAAACCTATGAAAATTTGACAAGAATATGGTGGATACGCCGCTGGTATTCCTATATATAAGTATTCTTGTCAAAGGATCAGAGGCATTGTCAGCAGTTATGAGAAGTTCTATGTAGGATTTAGTAGTTTCTTGGTAACTAATCATAACTTGTGGATAAAACCAATGAAAATTTGGCAAGAATATGGTGGATACGCCGCTGGTACTTCCTATATATAAGTATTCTTGCCAAAGGATCAGAGGCATTATCAGGCGGTTATGAGAAGTTCCATGTAGGATTTAGTATTGCCTTGGTTGAAATTTGTGTTACATTTATATCATCTTGCTATTTAAAGAAATTGGATTGTGTTCCATTTCTACATAAACTAACCTCTCCATCATAACAAATGAGAGAGGAACTGTCACCATTCAAACATATATGCTATCAGAATGTGGATTCAAATATTAGCTGTTGTGTTTATTTATTTATTTATGTTCTATAGTATTAGAAGTTTTGCCTTAGGATATAACAATATCCTTCCAAGCATATCCAAACTTTTATGCATGATATCATAGTTAGCGAATCAATTCTGCTTATCAATACATTTACAGTAGGCAACAAAAAGCGATTCCTGTAATAGGGTACTTAACCCTTACAAGGAACGTTACCGCCTCGAACAAAAACTTAAAACCCTTACTTTTCTTCTAAGTATGTAACTGTCAAACTAAACACCATCATTCTTTTAGTCAAATATATCACTATTTAAATTTCGGGACGAAATTTCTAGAAAGCAGGGGATACTGTAACATCCGTCAAAAACGGATTTTACCAAACCTGCTCCGTTTATCAACCGAACAATCAGTTAAAAATTTCGTTGCGAATTTAATGCCCAAAATAATTTTAAGCGATACATAATTAATTATTATATGGGAATATATAATTAGTTTTTGAAAAACTGTTAAAAATAAGAAAATAAAAACAAATTGTTTCTGCCGGGTTTCGAACCCGGGTCAGTAACCGGTTCAACACAGACTTAACACTCAACACTTAAACCACTGCGCCACTGATGAATCTTGCTAATTATTAGAATCAATTAATTCATAACAACTTTTTCGTATTCAAAACCGGCGCCAAATTTCAGTCGTCGGAAATCCCGGCGATCTCGCGAAATTTAACGATTCCTTCAGTTATAACGTAAACTTTAAACACACATCGGTTATAACCGACGCCTCAGTCCGCGACACCAACTATAACCGCCGGAAAATGTAATGACTTTGAATCAAGTCGGAAATTGGACCAAGTTCATCGATAACCTGCCTTATAAATACCCCCTCGAACCTCTGCAAACTTTTTTGCTCAAAATCGCACCCTTTCTCGGCGAAAACTCACTCGCCGGAAAACTTCTGTGTCTCGCCAGGAAAACCGAACCCTCCACTTATAAGCCTTACTAAACCCCCTGAGCTTATACCGAAGTCACCCACATCCTTTTCAAGCTTTCTGAAGACTCATTGCTGCAAGACACACGACGCCGGAACCTGTTGCTGTCGCCGGAGTTCTGCCGGAGAAACAGAGGAATCCAGTCGGTATACCTCACGCATAAATCGTCCCTTCTTTTTATTTAATCTCACCTGTAATTAACTAAAAAACGCTAAAGAAACCGATTAAAACATTGAACCAGTCGGACTTCCGATTCTGGTTAAAACTGACGAAGAAGACGAAGTTCGGTAACATATAAGTATAATTAAAATCAAGTTATTACTCGGGTTAGACACACAGACTGTGTGCACAATAAACACACTAACGTCTCGAGTTCGAATCTTGTCCCACACACGCTGCCTTAATAAAAATGTCTTTTTTGTTAACTGAACCGGATTCATTTCATATATATGTTAAGTTTATTAATAACCGGAATAATAACCAAGTTAGACACACAGTCCAGTGGTGGACTGTGTGTATGTTTAAATCACAGGACACGAGTTCGAGTCCGGGCTACTGCATCGACTCGGACAAATGTCTAACTTTTTAAATAAGTCAGAAATGAAAATACTTAGTTTGTATTTAAGTATAATAAAAATCGGTTTATATAACATGTTAAACACACAGTCCAGCGGTGGACTGTGTGTTAACGCAACCCACAGGTCCCGGGATCGAGACCTGTGGAGCGCACCGGTCCGATTCAGTTAAATCATTTTTAAAATAAATGATTTTCGATTAATCTAATTAATATATAAATATAATTAAAAACAGAAATATTTCGGGTTAGACACGTAGCTCAGTTGGTAGAGCTGCGTGCACGCGTACGGGAGGTCTCGGGTTCGAGCCTCACTCAGCGCACATATACTCGCATTCGAACCGGTCAAAGTCAACAGTCAACGGTCAATGGTCAACGGTCAAAAAAGTCAAATTTTTTTATTATTTTTATTTATTTATTTTAATTAAAAATCAATTAAAAATACTTAAAAATAACATTTTTAAGGTTAGAAAATAGCCTTAAACTCACAAAAATACACCCAACAATCCTACTAAAATGGACTAATAAAATCCGTTTACTTACCGAACCATAATGCTATTTATCTAGGTTAATTTCACTCGTGGTTAAAACCACTTCGCGTGCATTCAACATCATCAACCGAACGCACCCACTGTGAGTGAATCTTACAACTCCCCCCTTTTTAATTACACGTTTTGGGGTGTGTCATGTGTCACAAAATAATTAACTCGTTTATTTAAACTTGTGCCATACCATATCGTGATCTAAACTTAGATTGTTTATATTGTTGTGATTACTTATTTCATTTTGTCAAATTTTATGAAATTCATTCATTAAGCCCATCAGTTCCTCGTGGGAGACGAGTTGAACAAGGCGTGCCTCAAAACCAATCCATTATTGTTCATGTGTGTATCATTGAGTTTATATTGTTTGTAGTTATGTCTTTCATATTATCATGTTTATGCAATTCATTCATTAGGCCCATCAGTTCCTCGTGAGAGACGAGTAGAGCAACGCGTGCCTCTAAACGTTCCATTATTGTTCATGTGTGCTTTATTTAATATCTAATGATTGTTGAATAAGTTTACATCTATTTTTACTCATGTGTGGTTGTGCACTCATTTCATAATCAATTAAATAAACTTGTTCAAATGTTTTCCATAGGATTCACTCGCCAACTTTTTGTTGATCCAAAAACCTTTTTACACATGATACAGGTGAACAGGATGAAGCAAGGAAAACATAGGAAATGCCTTAGAAGAAAACAAAGAAGCTTAGATTGATGTTAGGTCATGATGTAATTATAGTTGTAAATTTCCTATTAAATTGTATTTAATGAATATGAAACGTATAATAAATGTCATGAGCTTTGATGATAACCCAATCATGCCCCGGTCACCTTTTCCGCTGTGGGTCGGGGTGTGACAGACCCATCGCAACATCGGCAACCCTATCTCTCACCACTCTGTTCCACCACGTGAGTGCCTTCTTATGAAATACACTTGAAGCAAACTTGACTTTACGATTATCAGGACCCTGAACATGGTGAAAAGTACTCTCAAGACTCTCAAACCACTGTAGGAGCCCAGTTGCTCCTTCAGAACTACTAAACTTGAGTGGTTTAGCCGAGGAAAACTGTTTAAAGCTGCACGTAGCATGTGTATTGTTATTGTTGTTTGCTTGGTTGATTTGAGTAATGAGATTTGGTAGCATAGCAGCCATCTGTTGTGCTATGATAGTTGCCAGTTCGGTGTTAGGTGGTGGTACGTTTCGTCGAGGAGGCATTCTAAAAGAGGAAATACGAGAGAAAACGAGTGAGATGAATGTTGGATAATGAGATGTCATAAAAATCGACGAAATGAAAGGATGGTGGTCATTCATTCGTTTACTTGCAACAAACAAACAACACACACTGACTAATCAAAGTAAATGGGTTTTTATAATGTATCGCAAAGACATGCTTTAGCCTACAGGTGGACACTCACTCCAAGAGTTCCCAGGTATGAGTGACTGGTCCGATTAAGTGGATTTGTACAAACACTCTAACCTTAGACAGAAAACTCAGGGTACAGGCACCCACCCTTCCAGATTGCATGTGTTCACATTATTAAAACCCAAACTTTGACGAGATTTTGAAAAACTTTGAAGGCAAAGAGCGCCGATGATTTGTTTTGGCTTTTAAAATGAATTTAACTTTGTTTTTGGTAATCACTAAGGATAGATGATGGTATTGTTTTAAGATCGAAACACAAGATAACTTGTGTTAGGGTCCTAGAAAGGTTATAGTCTAGGTCAAAGCATTACTAATAACCTAATTCCCTATAACCATTGGCTCTGATACCAATCTTTCTGTCACACCCCGACCGCGTAAGACAACAAACCACGGCGGAAACGTCGGGGGGTGGAGTAACAGAAGTATTGTTTCAACAACCATGGAAATTAAAGTTTTGTATTATTGACTCAAACTGTTTACATTGTCTGGAATTTAATAGAAACATAACATAAATTTATTTGTCTTGCTAATTTTTAAGTCACTAAAGCCCAGTCCTAAGTGTCGCATGAATCATTCTTAAGCATTAGCTCCTGAAACACATGTGAAAATAGGTACGTCAGCATAAAAATGCCTGTGAGATACATAGGTTTTGTTGATGAGGATTCATGACTTGAAGCTAAAATAATAGTTTAACGAAAAGTAGTCATGAACCCTATAAAATGTTTTCTTTTATAAAATCATATGAAAATCAATATGAAAATCAAATGATATAAAAAAGGATGTATGGTAAAAAAAATTAACCGAATGAAAATGAATTGTATAAAATATGTCATTTGTAAAACAATGTCTTGTGAAAAATATATGTTATTTGTACCAAATGTGTCATGTCTTTGTCTTTGTCGAAGTGGTTTAAATAACGCTACGATATGTAATATCATGAAAGTGCTTATATATAGGAAGTACCAGCGGTGTATCCACCATGCTTTTATCATATCACATACATCTCGTTATTTAAATCACTTATCAAATAACCACCAAAAACTCCTTGTCAAACAAATGTCAAATGTCATGTGTAAACAATGTAATATGACACAATGTTAGGTATAAACCATGTCTTGTATAACAAATGTCTTGTATGGCAAGTAAGAAGACTTTACTCAAGCCATATGTATAATGTCGTGTATAACTAATGTCATGTACAAAACAATGTCTTGAATAAACCGAAGTTTTAAATCAAAAGTCATGTTTTGCAAAACCAATGCTTTATTTGATATGAACATTTATTCATCATCACCATTCATCACAAACCCTAACCATCATCTCCATCATCCATCATGGTTCAAGATGTTCTTGCTCATGCTCTCATCATCCGTGATCACGTTTCATCTACCATGAGCGGCTAATTATCTCAGGTTTCACCCGATGTAGACTTTTGTAAGTTTAAGGTTTGCTATATGTTTCTTAGTTGATTTGTGACAAGTTGTTTTGTATTTTGAATTGATTGATAATTCTCATACATTTGAACTAGATTTGTGAATTGTCGAATGATTATAAAATTTAACTTTGCGAAATAAGTTTGTATATATATGCTTTATCTTTCAAAAGGTTTTACTTGTCCGAGGTAACGAAGTG
Source organism: Scalesia atractyloides (assembly GCA_947069175.1). NCBI lineage: Eukaryota > Viridiplantae > Streptophyta > Magnoliopsida > Asterales > Asteraceae > Scalesia > Scalesia atractyloides. The sequence continues at coordinate 57,014,074 of CAMTDV010000024.1, read as the reverse complement.
CATTGTGGTCTGTCATACGCGTTGATACCAATTGGCACCTAAGCTTCATGATAGAAAACCGTTAATGTCAAATTCAATTGAATCAATCTAAAAATGTGTAGCAACCTTAGGCTTTACAACTGTTGAATCGGGTGTGAACCTTGATTCTCCATTATTGTTTAAAACCATTTAAGCAAGTTTTCTTATAATCACAACCTTTTAAGTTTTAGTAGTTAATCATTTCAATATTACAATCGTCGGTACATTCCGACAACCTTTTCCGACAAACAAACAATTAAATCATTTTAGCAAGCTTCATAAAAGTGACAACACTCATTAAATCAATCGCATCCATCGCAAACCACAAACTCTTCGTGGTTCAGCCCCTTACTATCACTAACGCATTGTTAAGGGTAATTTGGGACTATACATATTATCTTTGACCGGGGCGCGACACTCTGATCAACTTCGCCGTTGCCGGGGAGTTTGTGCGCTTTGCGTTTGGATATTAATTGCTTGTGTGATTATCTGTTTAAGTGATTTGTTTTACTTTTCTATATTCACTTTCTTTGTTACGCGGGTGTGTTACTTGTGCAGATTACAGGTAGTGTATGCATACGAGAAACTCCGGTAGACCTTTCCGTTAGTGTTCGAACCGGAAGTTGAGCGACTAGTGCGAAGAAACTTAGCCAACCGGTTAGAGGCAACACTTGTCTCTAATCCACCCAACACAAAATCACCATCTCACCATCCGTTGGGCCTAGTCCAATGGATCCCCAAAACTCCAATCACCCGCATAACCAAAACCAACACCAATACCCATACCCAAACAACCCTCCACAAAACCAAAACATCCAAAATAACCAACCGGGGGGGGGGGTGGTAGAAATTCGAGACCACCAACACCACCGTTCCAAACCCGTGGCCAAAACCCAAACAACAACCAACGTACACCTACACTTCCACCTCAAAACCAAAACCGACAAAACCCATTACGACCCAATCTTAAAAACCGAAATGTTAACGCCAACCGTGGAGTTAACCAGAATCGTGGCAATCCCGCGAATGAAGATCAGTTCCTAAATCTCGATGATTTGAGGAACAATATTCCCGATGATGCACCATATAGCGTTCACGGTTACCAATCACCGGATGTAACACCCCAAAAACATCGCAATGGAAATACAAACGTAATGGTGACGAAAGTTGGTGCCCATAAGTACTTAGTGGACGATGCATCATTGATTTTGGACATTTAAGTTAATTAAAACATAATATTTAAAGTTTAAAGTTTAAACACAACCGCAACATAATTAAGTTGTCTTGAACCGTATGGATCTTAGTACAAACATGGTCCCATAAAAGTTTTAAAAGTTGTCCAAAACATTATTAATTGAAACATGCATCACAACCACTAGACACGCCAAAGATTCCCGAAGCCGAACTCATGTACCTGAAGAACACGTTATAATCAAGTGTCACTGGAGCATACAATAAAAATGTCAGGATTAGAAGATATCAAGTTGATGACTTGGTATCAAGAAAATCATTCCAGAACACCATGAATCCTGCTGATGGCAAGTTAGCACCAAAGTGGGAAGGCCCCTACTTGATCGAAGCAGAAGCTGGAAAGGGGGCATATCGTTTGCTGACTATGGATGGTAATCTTCTACCAAGAGCTTGGAATGTTGTTCATTTAAAGAAATACTTTATCTAGCAAGTATCAGGCATCCTTGATAGTTCTGCTGTTTAGTTCAGACTGAAGGATCCTCGAAGGATTTGTGATCCTCTTTTTGGTATCAATTTACTAAATTATTATTATTTAATTTTAGTATAGTTATTGTTCATTATCAGGAAAGGATGTTAGAATCCCAACATCCAACTTTATCAAGTTTTAAGTCTTTGTAGAGTTTTCAACATTTTTGATAAAGGATCAAGAGGTTGGCCACCTCTCCAAAGATTCCCAGGCTTGTCCCCAGTTTAAGGTATCTATTACCTTCTAAGGTTTAGAGGTTTTCACCTTTCATACGAATTGGGTTTCAACACCCCGCTAGTTGCGCACGCTATCCAAGTATAGTTCGAGGCAATGGGACTAGTACCCGCTTTAGGGGCTGACAATTTCATTATTGTTGGCTATATGTAGGATCCTAAGTATAATGGTAGACGTACCATACATCCGTTCATAAGGTTTTCTCATTTTCATGTCACTCACGTTGGGTTAGTCGTCAGGATGGGCCATACCCTAGTATCCTATGTTTATTTGGGCTTGTCCCCAGTTATTTGGGCTTGTCCCCATCCGTTTATCTGTTGACGTTCCTAAGTTTATTTCTACAGGTTCTTGAAGTTTTGCAAGTAAGGATCCTGGATCCTCAAACTTTAATTAATTCTTTTGCTCTATTTATGCGACAGTAAGTTCTAAGGATATAGAATCCAACTTGGATTTCCTGGTATGATTTATTCTTACTTTATTTTTGTATATTTATATTACCCTCAACCTTTGATTTGAGAATATATGATCCTTGGTCATATATTCAGCCTTTTAAAGAACTTGTTATGGAAACACTTAGTGTCCTTTTTGACAATTTAAGATTTTCCAAGTTTTATGGAACAAAGTTAATTAACAGGAATTTAACATAACAAAATTTCAAACATAAAAGAAATGCCCAACACCAAAGATACTCAAAAGCTTAAGTTTATTTATTTATAAGAATCCTTTAAAAGGGGTTGTCAAAATTGCCAACCCAAGCTTCTACCAGCAATACGTGGCTCGTCCACTTGGGTTGGCAAAGGGTGTCCTTACTAACGATTCAATAAGTGCAGGCGAGGGGCGTCAAAGGCTTCATCCTCCACAAACAGAAGGACTCAACCACCTTTGCCACCCCCTATTGTTCAAAGGATCAGTGATCCTTAGCCCTAAAACTATTGTTTAGTTACAGACCATAATAGTTCAAATCAAAACACCATTAAACCAAAAAAAAAAACAACCACCAATCCTAAAAAAAGGGTTCCGGCCTCGTCTAAATTATCCATCATCGCCCATTTCAGCAACTTACACCTTCGCTGCTTCATCCTCCTTAGCTTCACCACCTTCACCACTGCCACCAGCCGCTGCCTCCTCTGGATCCTTAGAGCCGCTTGGTTCAGCCTCTAGCAAGGGCACCTGTTCAGACTCTTCTTCATCTCCAAGCTCCTGCAACCGTTGCTTCCAAGCCTCCACATCCCATTCGGCCCTGTTAAAGGAAGGATCCATAGCCTCTTGGGCTATTTGAATCCTTGCCTTCTGGATAGCCCTGACAGCAGAGATCTTGGCCTCATCAGCAGCCTCCAACCGGTCCTTGTTCGCCTGGATTTCATTCACCACAGCCTGCTTCTCCAAGCGGTTGATCTCCTTATCCAGTCGTGCAATCCTCTTATCTTTGGCAGCGCAGAAACTACGGAGATCAACAACAGACTCTTCCGCATCAGCCAGACGTTTTCCTTGGAGAGCCTAGATTTGAGCAACTTTCTGCATGTGGCAACGTGTAACGATTAGGATTAGTGATCCTTAAAAGAGTTCACATGTTATAGAATCAATGATCCTTACCTCGGAGACGCAGTTGTGGATTTCCTGCTCAAGTTGGAGGGTGTCACTTAGTAGCCCGGATGACTTCTTCCTCTTTGACCCAGATTTAGCATGGGTGGTCATACTCTTGGTCTCCAATTGGCTTGGGCATGTGGCCAGCTCTTTCTTGAAGGATTGGGGAGAGATGATTCCTTCGAGTTCGCCAAGGCCAAACTTGGAAGCAGACTTGGATGAGGACTTAGCAGCGCCTACAATGTTAAAATTCAGATAATTATTCATAATTGATTAATTTATTCTAATACTTATATATACATGCATGTATGGATACTTACTTGACATGGTGTAGGAGGTAGAGGTGGTATCTTCTAAATTCTTGACCTTTGGATTGAAAGTTCTAACCGTTGTGTCTATGGCCCAGAAAGCAGCTATTCTTTCAGCGGTGGCAGGAATATCCCTCAAAGCAGCAAAGCTTGTCACTGCACACAAACAAATAAAACAGGATCACTTATCCTCATATAGGCGAAGGGAAAAAATTTCTACAGCCCTATCCTAAGGATCCTACATCCTACTCTTCAAGTTCCAATTTTTAGGAAGATGATCCCCAAAAGAGATAGAGTCTCTCCTCACAATGAAGAACTGTTTTTTTTCCAGTTTGCGTAGTTTTTGGTGGTTTTGAGAAGTGGAAGGGACTGTTGAGGTTTTGCTTTGAAGAGGTATTGGTGGGATCCATGATTCTAGGTTGTACATGTGAGGAAGTTCGGTGAGACCAAAGGTTAAACCCTCTCTGCTAATGATCTGCTTGAGAGTGTACAATACTCTCTACAACATAGGCATTGCCTGGCTATAGCACAAGCCGGTGTGACTAAAGAAGCTAGACTCATAATCACTTTTTAAAGAGGAATAAAAGGGTTTGAAGATGGTTCCTTCTGGGAAACAATGGCGTAACTGATCAATCTCAGGATCAGTAAATCGGCACATCCGGAAGGGTTATTGAGGAGGTTCTGGCTTCTAGGGGACTGTCGCGCTCAGGATCCTTGAGTGGGGAAGATCGTGTAGCCATTTTCGCCATGCATGTTGAGGAAAGAAGAAGACGAGAAGATGAAAGATGGAGAAAGGGAGAGGAAGAAAACCTGAATTACCTATGGAATAAGGATTTTAAATGAGAAATCCTGATCTTAAATGGGAAATCTCAACCCTATCTCTATCCTATATACAATGATGGTTGTTGTAGGGTGTCTTATCAGTGACGTCAGGATTTGCAACGGATACATCCAAGTTGCAACGACTAGTCCGATTCTAACGGAAATATGACTAATCTGCTTAGCATTAAATTCGTCATATTTGGGGGCAATTGTTAGGGGTTAACTTTTAACACAATGGATCATTAATCCTGAGATTGACCTGGATCATTTATCCTTCACGGGTGATGCAGGAAGTCTGAGGATCAAGGATCCTTATCTTTAATAACATTACCTAACGATTGTTTCCTATATTTCTAGCTTGTGTTGGCAGGTATAATACAAGCCAGACTTGTTCTAAGCGGGAATCTCGGAGAATATGCCTTTATTCCACACATGCAAATGGAGCAAGGAAGACGTTATGGTGATCGTGTGATACTTGCAAGATTATCAGGTAGTTAGTTGAGGATATTTTTAACTGATTTAATGGGGGTATTGAGCTAGATTTAAGAACATTTTTGCACATTTTGACGCCAACTCTCATACTCGCATCTATTCTAACACACACTCACTGTAATACATTGTAACAAGCTCAATACCATCCGAAGTTGTAACCTTTTGAGGGAAATATAGTTGGTGATCGGTAGTTTCCATCACCCGAAGTTTTTTATGCCGGAGATCATTTGTTGATCAAGGGCTTTTTCCTGTATAAATCTCTGTCTTCATTATCATTGTTTGCTATACAAACGCTTACATTATCATTCATACACATCAAGCACTCAACCTCACAAAATCAGATTTGGTTACATTATCCTTATTGTGATTTTTGACCGAAACAGGCGGGTCTTTTATATCTGTTTCTTGTAGCTACAACACTCTAATGGAGATTAGTGCTTCCATCTTGCAAGCAAATATCAAACTGGAAACTAATTAATCTCTAAATCTTCATCACTGTTAAGTGATGATAGGCTAGATGATGGATTAAATTTCAAATCTTCGGTTTCGTAATTTCCTTCAATACACGTCTATAGATCTAACTCCAGTCGGTACTTCCAGGATATTTGTATCACCTATGCCAAACGGAGACATGCTTCCTACACTGCAGACCTTCTTGGTGACGGTCGTTCCGACGGACTCTAGGGATAGATCGGAGACATGGATAGCAGTTCCCACTTAACATCCGTCAAAAACGGATTTACCAAACCCGCTCCGTTTATCAACCGATCAGTCAGTCAAAAATTTCGTTGCGAATTAAATGCCCAAAATAATTTTAAACGATACATAATCAATTATTATACGGGAATATATAATTAGTTTTTGAAAAACTGTTAAAAAACGCAAAATAAAAATGTTTTGTTCCTGCCGGGTTTCGAACCCGGGTCAGTCGCCGAGTCGGTTCAGCGACTTATCACTTAACACACAAACCATTGCGCCACTTGTATTGTTTGTTAAATATTGGAATCATTTAAATTATAAAGTGACGTTACGAATTCAAAACCGGCGCCCAATAGTTCAGTCGTCGGAAATCCCGGAAATCTCGCGAGTCTTAACGACAACTTACGTTATAACGTAAACCATTACTAAGACATCGGTTATAACCGACGTTTGAGTCCGCGACCAAAGTTATAACCGCCGGGTTTTTATAACTTACGAATACAGTCGGAAATCAGACCAGGTTCTTCGACGATTTGCCCTATAAATTCACCCACAACCCACTGCAAACCTTTTCGCTCAAAACCACACCTTTTCTCGGCGTAATTCCACTCGCCGGAATTTTTCTGTTTGTCGCCGGATAACCGGGTTCCCCATTGCCGAGCCTTATTGAACCTCCTAAGCTTATACCGAAGTCACCCACACCTTTTGTAAACTTTCTGAAGGCTCGCTGCTGCAAGACACACGTCGCCGGAGGTGATTTCTGTCGCCGGAGTTCTGTCGGAAAACAGAGGAAAGTGAGTCGGTATACCTCACGCTTATTTTTCCTTCTTTTTACTTATATCTCATCTATAATTAACCTAAAACGTTAAAGGAACCTGAATTAATCATTGAACCAGTCCGTCGTCTTTTCTGGTTATACCTTGATGAAGAAGACGATGTATTCGGTATCTTATAAGTATAATTAAAATCAACTTATTAATCGGGTTAGACACACAGTCCAGCGGTGGACTGTGTGCACATAAAACGCAAAGGTCTCGAGTTCGAATCCCGTTTCACACACGCCGCCTTAATATAATGCCTTTTTGTTTTGTTAACCGAACCGGAGTCGCCACAGGTATATGTTAAGTATATTAATAATCGGAATAATAACCAAGTTAGACACACAGTCCAGCGGTGGACTGTGTGTATGTTTAATCAAAGTGCACGAGTTCGAGTCTGTTTTCTGCATCGACCCGGTCAATTGTTTACCTTTTTAAAATAAGTCAGAAATGAAAACAAATAGTTTGTATTTAAGTATAATAAAAGTTGGATTATATAACATGTTAAACACACAGTCCAGCGGTGGACTGTGTGTTAGTTTAAGCCACAGGTCCCGGGTTCGAGACCTGTGGAGCGCATCGTCCGAGTAAATTAAACCGTTTTTAAAATAAAATGATTTTCGGTTTAAACTAATTAATGTATAAATATAATTAAAATCAGATATATAACGGGTTAGACACGTAGCTCAGTTGGTAGAGCTGCGTGCACGCTACGAGAGGTCTCGGGTTCGAGCCTCACTCAGCGCACTTGTATACATGAATCGAACCGGTCAACGGTCAGGTCAACGGTCAACGGTCAGAAAAAAATCAAAATTTTTTTATTATTTTTATTTAATTATTTTAATTAAAAATCAATTAAAAATACTTAAAAATAACATTTTTAAGGTTTGAAAATAGCCTTAAACTCACAAAAATACACCAACAATCCTACTAAAATAGATTAATAAAACCCGTTTACTTACAAAACCATAATGCAATTTATCTAGGTTAATCTCACTCGTGGTTAAAACCACTTCGCGTGCATTCAACGTCATCAACCGAACGCACCCACTGTGAGTGAATCTTACAACTTCCCCTTTTAAATTACACGTTTTGGGGTGTGTCATGTGTTATGAAAATAATTAATTTATTTATTTAAACTTGTGCCATACCACATCATGACCTAAACTTAGATTGTTTATATTGTTGTGATTTACTTATTTCCTTTTGTCAAATTATATGAAACTCATTCATTAAGCCCATCAGTTCCTCGTGGGAGACAGTTGAACAACGCGTGCCTCAAATCAAATTCATTATTGTTCATGTGTGTATCATTGAGTTTATATTGTTTGTAGTTGTGTCATTCATATTATCAGGTTTATGCAATTCATTCATCAGGCCCCTCAGTTCCTCGTGAGAGACGAGTTGAGCATCGCGTGCCTCTAAATGTTCCATTATTGTTCATGTGTGTTTCATTTAATATCTTATGATGTTGATTAAGTTTACATCTATTTTTACTCATGTTTGGTTGTGCACATATTTCATAATCAATTTAAATAAATTTGTTCAAATGTTTTCCATAGGATTCACTCGCCAACATTATGTTGATCCAAAAACCCTTTTACACATGATACAGGTGAACAGGTTGAAGCAAGGAAAACATAGGATATGCCTTAGAAGAGAACAAAGAAGTTTAGATTGTTAGTTAGAGCATGATGTAACATTTATTGTAAATTTCCATTTAATTTGTATTAATGAATATGAAACGCATAATAAATGTCATGAGCTTTGATGATAACCCAATCATGCCCCGATCACCTTTTCCGCTGCGGGTCGGGGTGTGACATCGCCGTCGTACTATGTTAGTGTTCGTCAGAGTGAACAGTGCCGTAATCTCCTGACGTCGTACTACGTTTGTGTTCGCCGGAGTGAACAGTGTTCACCGAAGTGAACAGGCGATTTTGTCACCGTAGCTTCAAATATATTTTATTTTATCTTTTTATTATTTTGTATATATTACATAAATAGTCCATCAATATTAGAAAGTTACATAATTAGTCTTTAAGATGTTAAATGACTGAAATGCCTTTAACTTAAAAAAATGAGTAAACTGCCATTTTGGTCCCTGAGGTTTGGTCACTTTTGCCACTTTAGTCCAAAACTCAAACCTTTTGAATCCGGGTGCCTGTGGTTTCAATTTTGTTGCCATTTTGGTCCAAAAGTGAAATCAGCTCTTATTTGTCTAATAAAATCCTAGTATTTTGTCTTTTTCCTCAGGAACCAAATGGTCATTATAATTTTATTATAACACATTAACTAAAATAATAAAATTATATAATCCCTTTGACCTAAAAAAGCAGCAGAGATTATCATTTTCCCCAAAATATCATCTTCTCCAAACCCAAACCCTCCTAAACCCTGCCCGGTTCTACGATCATCTTCTCCAAACGATCATCTTCTCCAACGGATGATTACGACGATTTTAACCCCTCTGTTCGAAAAGAAGGCTCCACTTTTGATCCTGATGTAAAATACGGTATGTATTTCTGATTGATAACTTGAATTTTGATGCAATTTTTTCAAATGGGGGTAATATGAATGTTGATTAATAACGTGCAAAAGCAGTATAGTTTGGGTGCGGGTAATATGAATGCTGCGAGGGTTTACGGGTAGGTGAGTTTTGGAAGCGGGCAACAACATAATCAGCAAATGGGGCAGATTGGGAATAATGCGAATTTGGCACGGCCAAACTTGATGGGTCTTGATGGCTCAAACGGGTCATCTTACTATATTGCCTAATCAAGCTGTTGCTGCTGCTCAGCTTAATTGGTAGTCTCATTTGTTAGCTTCGGTAAAAGTTTTGATTTTTAGCTGAGTTTTATGTGTTTAGGTTCTTCTCATGTTGTGAGTTTGATTCAGTTGATAAAAGTTGGGTTTTTTTTGTCAGTTTTGTGTGTAAAATGTTTCGGTTTTTAGCGCAATTTACATTTTTATACATGTTTGGAGAAGATGATGGTTGCAGGAGAATTTGGTTTGGAGAAGATGATGGATTAGGGTTTGGGTTTGAAGGAAGATGATAATCTCTGCTACTTTTATAGGATTAAAAGGATTATTTAATTTTATTATTATTTTAATTAAAAATGTGTTATAATAAAATTATAATGACCATTTGGCCCTAAGGAAAATGACAATACCAGGATTTTATTAGACAAAGATGATTTGATTTCACTTTTGGACTAAAATGACAACAAAATTGAAACCACATGACCCATATTCAAAGGTTTGAGTTTTGCACTAAAGTGGCAAAAGTGACAAAACCTCAGGGACCAAAATGACAATTTACTCTAAAAAAGTTAACTAAGTTTGGTGTTAGTACTCAAAGGCGAAACTAGCTATAAATTACAGGGTTCATCTATATAATTAACTCGATAAAAATATTATTTATAATTGATAAAAAGAGAGAAAATAGAGTAAACTACCAAAATGGTTTCTGATGTTTGGTCACTTTTACCACTTTAGTCCAAAACTCAAACCTTTTGAATCTGGGTCCCTATGGTTTCAATTTTGTTGCCATTTTTATCCAAAATCAAAATCTGATTAGATTTTTCAGTTAACTTCTAGTTTTTTTTTGTTTTTTCATACCTTTTATTGAAGGGTAAAACGAATCTTTTAACGTTTTATTATAACAAATTAAAAAAATCTGACCATGTTGCCCTTTATTAAATGGGAGAAAAAAGACAAAAAATTGGATGTTAACTAAAATTCCGATTTCACGGCTTGCTAGAGAAAATATTACTTAACAAGGGTCGGAGAGAAGTGGTGCAGGCAGGCAGGCAAAGGTAAGGTAAGGATCGAGAGAAAGAAAGGTGGGTTGAGGATGTGGGTGTTCTATCTGATCTCGCTTCCGGTAACCCTGGGCATGGTTGTGCTGACCCTTAACTACTTCGCCGGTCCTGACGTTCCCAGATACGTCTTGTTCACCGTCGGCTACACCTGGTTCTGCTCCCTCTCCATCATCATCCTCGTTCCTGCTGACATCTCTTCCGTAATTCTTCTTCTTTTTACCATCGTAACCCTAACTACGCTGCTCACTCTAATTTCAGTAGATGATGCTTGCTTTAACCGTATAATCATCATTATACTTTAACTTATTGTCAAAGCTAAATACATACAGACAGACAGGCAATGACCCATACATATTATTACCTTACCATCTCTTATAACTAGGGTTTGTCTTACATACATAAAAAGACTTATTAGTTCTAAGTATTCAGTTTTAAAACTCCCTTGATACTCTGTTATGCATGATCTGAAATTTGAAAGATTTAGAGGAAGCTTATGGAGGCATGATTATAAAAGATCGCGATGGGATAGGATGCAATATGCCCTGACTAAACGAAATATATGTAGGGCTTAAGTAGAGAGTGGGTACATTAACTAATACCGTATTATTATTGTGTTTGCTGCATCAAATTAATTTTAAGCAGACATTTTGTTCCTAAATGGGGGATCTTTGGCATTGCTACAGGTTTATTTCAATGCAATGGAGTCTTGGCATGAGCCACAAAATGAGGTCCATGCCTTGTCAAAGTGAAGTGTGTGGCTTACAAAAAAAATAATGATATTTGCCTGTGTGTAGTCAGTCATTCATAAAACTTAATTTGCAAGGACGACTCAACATGCATTATCAAGGGCGTTAAATCTATAAATTCATTATCAGTCTCGATTAATTAAAGTTCACAACATGAACATAAAGAATCTTTAACATTAAGTAACGTCAATCAGTCTTTGATGCACATTAGCAAAACACGATTGCTTAATCTCCATCCACAGGTGAGCATAGCTGAAGAGGATATAGGGCATCTTTGTTGCATCACTATGATTTTCACTCTTGTTCTCCTTAATTGAACTTATTTTTTTTGTTTGAGCAGACGATTATAGGTCAAGACAATGGAGGTATCTCTTTCTTTTGGAGCTGGTCATATTGGAGCACTTTTTTGCTTACTTGGTAGGTCAGGCTGTGCCCTCCTTTAATATACTATGTGTTTGTGTGTTCATGTACCACCTGCATGAATTCTTAAGCATGTGCCACCTAAAAGTTTGACGTATGCCTTTTAAATATTCGACTGAAAATTAGCAACAAGGGTGATGACATATTTTTCTCTGATGTGCTTGTTTGATTGACTAGAAGATTTTATTCTCAGCAAATGGTTCACATATTTCTTGTCCTCAGTTAATGATTTTATTAATATTTTAATTTGTTTGAGCAGGCTAGTTGTTCCTCTGATTCAGGGATACGAAGATGCTGGAGATTTTTCTGTGGGAGAGAGATTGAAGACTAGCATCCATGTGAACTTGGTTTTCTATCTACTATTGGGATTGATTGGACTTGCTGGACTTATTTTGCTCATAATGATGCAAAAAGATTGGTTTGTTTCGTTTCATGTAACCCATTTTATGCTATTCTATATTCTACATTGTGGTCATTAAAGGCATTATTTTGACAGTGATAATAGCATACCATCACTCCCTCTGTATCTATTGAGACCTATTGGCTAACAAATACAAAATCACACACTATTTAATAATTATTTTGCATTTCATTTAATTACAGGAGTGGAGGTGTAGTGGGTCTAGCCATGGCTTGCTCAAATACTTTTGGACTTGTGACTGGTGTATTTCTTCTCGGTTTTGGCTTAAGTGAGATTCCAAAATCAATTTGGAGGAATACCGACTGGACCACTCGCCAAAAGGTTCTTTCACATAAAATTGCCAAAATGGCCATGAAACTTGACAAGGGTCATCAGGAGTTATCAAATGTCATATTGTAAGTAATTGTAGATTCTTTTCTGGTCAACTTTTTGAACTGTTTTTGGTTTGCTAACTTGTCAAGGTATACATCAGGTGGCCGAGGCAACATCCAAACAAATGTGCAATCGTGATCCGTTTAGGCCCTACATGAATATTATTGATGATATGATAAATCAAATGGTTGTTTTATTATGCTTCTTGTGTAATTGCCATCATTTGAAGGTTCGGTTCTTTCTTGAATGGTTTGTTTCTGTTCTCTTGTTTCAGTTGCATGAAGATCCATCCTTCAAACCGCAAGGAGGTCGTTTAGGTGAAAATGACATGAATTATGATGCAGATGAAAAATCTATGGCAACACTAAGGCGCCGATTAAGAGGAGCTCGTGAGGAATACTATAGATGCAAAAGGTAAACTATATAATTCTTTCAGAAATTTACCTTGCGTTCATAGCATCATTCTTTTCTTCCTATATGCTTGTTTACCTTCTCTTCTTCTATATTGCAGCGAGTATTTGACACATGTCATGGAAGCCCTCAAATTAGAAGAAACAGTAAAGAATTATGAACAACGCAATGAGAATGGGTGGTACATTTTTATCCTTTTTCTGTTTTAAGTTGTACGTTTGGTTCGTTGGTACATTATATAGGTCGATTTATGTATAAGCTCTTGTAACTTAGACCATTGCCTTCTGATTGAATATGTACTTCTTGCTCATGTGATTTATATTTTTTTAAAGTTATTTATCACCACATAAATAGTAAAGAAACCAACTAGAATAGATTTTCTCAGTGCACTTGTAATCAAATTATGTGTGAAAAATAATCACTTGCTTAGTACGTCACATATGTACAGACCTAAACGGTTCATTTGCCTAAACTGATTAGTTGATACATTTTGTTATTTTATCTCTAGGCTTCTGTCAGACATCCAGCATATCTGTAAAGCATAATTGATTGTATCATATGATTGTTATCATTTACTAAAGTATAACTTCAAGGGATTCACTTCAAAGTTTATTTTTTTTCTGTTGAATATAAAAATCTGACCAGCTTTTACCCAAGTTAATTGAAATGACTTTCTCATATTATATTCTCAAAGTTCTGCTGCTTGTTTTGTCATCGCGGAGTGTAAGCATGATGATAATATAAAATTTATTGCAGGAAATTTGTTTCAAGCGTGAGACCTGAGAGGGGTGGTACCTTAGGAAGCTATCTTGATACAATGGGTACTACTTATGCATTAAATATAATACACTTTAGATGACTTTCTAATATATATGTAAGTAAAAAGATTTAGTTTTTCATGGTGGATGGTTTGTTTGTAGAAGTAATATGGCGATGCATTGTGTGGAGGCTACTTAATAGACTCTTTGCCATCGTCCTCGGTTGTATGTCAGCTGCTATTCTTTTGGCAGAGGCGACTCTCTTGCCCAGTGGCGTTGATTTGTCTGTCTTCTCTATTTTAATAAACTCTCTCGCAACACAGGAGATGCTTGTCCAGGTAACTTTTCATCTCTCTTTTTACAAGGTTTTCTTATCACTACAAGCTTTCTAGTTCTCAATCGTATATATTATTATTACTGTAGGTTGCTGCATTTGTTCCTCTTTTTTACATGTGCATTTGCTCATACTACTCTTTGTTCAAAGTTGGTATGCTCACCTTCTATTCATTTACACCAAGGCACACCAGCTCCGTGAGCTTGCTCATGATATGCTCGTAAGGTTTACATTCTTTTGTTTTTTGCAGTTTCATATACACCCTTGAAAATTTGTATATACATAAAATTTCATATTATTAAATACAATTTATAATAACTAACCATTATACCCTAATCTGTTTTCTTACAATCCAAACTCTCTATCTTAATGCAAATTTTGAGAAGGTAAAAGAGATACTTTATTGATATTTTGTGTTTCAAGTATTTTACAATCTGCTAGTATATACAAACGTAATACAAAACCCTAGTTCTAAGAGGGTATAAATGTCATAAATTAAAAAGTGGGTATATGAAATTATCACATTGTCTTTTAAACATATTCTTTTTGTTTGAATAATTTTGTATCTAAGTATAAAATACTTTCACCAATCTGATCCAGAATGGTTGCACGCTATGCTCCTCCAGTTTCCTTCAATTTTCTCAATCTCATTAGTCTAGATGGGGGGAAGAAGACTATTTTTGAAAAGGTATGCGCGTATTTAAGTTGTAAGATAATACCACACTTTTAACGAACATGCTTATATCGCCGCAGCGGATGGGAAATATCGACAATGCTGTCCCTTTCTTTGGGGCAGGATTCAACAAAATCTATCCACTCATTATGGTTGTATATACTCTCCTAGTTGCAACCGGTTTCTTTCACAGGATAATTAAAGTTAATGGAGTTTGGAAGAGAATTGTGTTTCAAAATGAAGCAGATGATCTTGATGGTGTTGATCCAACAGGGCTACTTATTCTGAAAAAAGGTAATTCAATAAGTAAGAGTTATTTTAACTTTATATAAATACAACTTGGTATAACAAGTGTGTGTCCTTGCTTATGTAGAGCACGCTTGGCTTGAACAAGGGCACAGCCTAGGTGAAGAAGTTGTTCCATTGTCAACAAAATTTAATGATTCAGGCATTGACATAGAGTCGCGAAACGTAAGTATTTTAAAACTTGTGGCTTGTTTATGAAACAGATTCTAGTTGTATATATTTTAAAAAATAGTACCATTTAAATGAAGCCAACGAGCAGCCGAAGAGACAATGGTCGGAGATATAGTAGGAGCAGTGAAGCTATCAGTAGCAAATATGCTGCCATTAGGGGTTCAAATACAAACATTGCTGCAGCTAAAGTCTCGTTGCTTGATTCTGACGACTCTAGCACCGCCACTGATGGACCATCATCATCCTCAACCTGGTTATCACTCAAGTCAGGGCTTCATAATTTGAAGGCAAGCATACTATCCAAGAACAATGATTCCTTGGATGAAATTTTCCACAAATTGAGAGATGAAGATGAACTTGATGAGTTGTAATTAGATGTACAGCCAGGCAATACTTCCAAAAAAACTTCCTTTTCTGCTGTGAATTGTGATTCTAGAAGTGGAGAATTTCATTTAAGCTTGAGCTTGGAGTTACTAGACGTGGAATATGTATGTAAGTAAATAGGTTTGGTACTTATAGAAGTTTTCTGACTACGCAAGTACCATTGGGCCCTAGGGGCTCAGGCGAGGCGAGACGCAGGAAAACGCCTCGTGGCAATCCATGCTTGCTCAGCAAAGTTTGATATTGGCCCAGTGCCACAATTTTGCGATTCGCATATTCTGACCAAATTTCTGCCAACTTTGAACATCTAACAAAGACCTAAAACATCCAAAAAGAGGCCTGAAAAACAGCCTAGCCTAAGTTGCAGGTTGCTTGAGTTAGGGAGTGCATCGGTCACAAAAAAATGAAAAGGGAAATTAAATCTTAAATAGGTAAGTCCTAGTCCTCCTACATCTTTGTATTTGAGCAGTGCTATGAATAATGTTATTGTGTTTTTTTTGCGGTGAACATAAATCACTAGACGCTCCATAGTGTAGTTCGTTTTTCAACTTTTTTGTTTAACTTTTTTATCTCTAAATCAAACTACTATTTTTTTTTATATAATATTATTTTAAATTCAGAAAACTTGCCAAGTTACATCAAAACAGAAGGTAGCCTGGCAACAAGCTGCGCTGCCAATCCTTTCTGAATTGCAAACCCTAACCTTCCAAATACAAACCCTTGCCCCCTTGGGGTTGAACAATTGCTGTAGACGACCCGTTGAACCCTCGTCAAGAAGTGGATAGCTTCTGGCGCTAGGGAGCCAAAAATATCAAAGGCAAAAGGGACAAAGACATGCTGGTTCTTTGCGCAAGCTTTAGCGTGCTTATCCACTTTCTTTGATTCTGCCTTTCTTGCCGCTTGTCCAGCTACAAACCCGTTTTCCCTTAAACCAACCAACGGGGAAACCCCCGTGAGGTCTACACAAGTATGTTTCCCCCCAGCCCAGCCAAAGACAGCAGATCCGCTGGTCGCAGAGTAGATCTCCCTTCCATAGGGTCCGTGAGGAAATTCACAGGGGCCTCTTTCTTAGCCGAAATCCCAGCTCTTCTTAAGATGTCCCACAAAGCATCACGCACCCAGTCGTGCTCATATTTGAACCCAGGGAGCTCTTTACAGTGAACTGCATGCTCCCCGTATTTATCCATACAAGCTTTACGACATATCGGGCAAATTTCATCTTCCGGGTACATAGGGATCATCAACCGGTATTTGAGAATGGCTCTATATTCTACTGCAGACATACATTGTCCCAACCCCTCAATTGGTATAACGGTCAAAAATTCCTGAGCATGGGGACCTTTCAGGCACTGAAACACCGCCTTCTGGCGGGATGACAAATTAAAAGCTTCTCCCAGGCTTTGAGCGATTTTGCTAAACAGAGCATTCACCAAAGTTTTTTGTGGCTTCGAGGGGGCGGTGTCCTTATTAGAAAAACCGCCAATATCCAAGTCTGGGAGAGAGACATTTAAGCGTTCAAGCGCCTGCTGATAATCCGGGTCAAGCCCGACGACCTCACAGTTTCGAAGGATATGATCCTGTAGTTCCCAAGACTGAGCTCTAGACGCCACAAAGGCATAAGCCCCAACATCTCGAGCTGAGAAGAGGCCTAAACCACCTAGACGCATTGGCAAAGATGCCAGACGCCACTGGAGGTCACCAAAGAAGGGGCCGCCACCCACTACTATGCCTTCTATAGCCTCTCTAAGGCCATCATCAAACCGAGATACCGCATCCTCCATAAAATGCGGTTGACAAGTCCGCAACCCAAAAAGTAACTTAGCGACCCCCATGCACGACCTTAGCAGAAGGAGTTCACATTGGGGATCTCTCAGGCAGGGTAAGAGTTTCATGAGGTCAACCGCCCCCGAGGCTCGCCGCCCTGCCAACTCCTCAATAAAGCTAGGATCCCGACTAACAGCTCCACCAAGGAGCTTAATCCCCTTCTCTGGTCTACCGATCCCTCTCGGGAAAAGCCCATCTTGAACTTTCCGCCAGTCGCATGTCGGCCAAAAAACCTCTGTTTTCTTAATGTTGAGATAAAGCCCTAGAGATGGCCCCTCCTCGTTGATGATGTCTAAGGCCTTAGCAACCTCAGAGGCGTTGCCGATAATCGTCCCATCATCCAAGTACCAAGCATGAAACGAGAGTTTACAGCGGTCCTGAACCCGGAGAATAAGGGGATGTAAGGCAAGGGCAAAGAGAAGGGGCCCCAAGGGATCTCCTTGTTGAACTTTGGTAGTAGCCCCAATACACTCGTTACCAACATACAACCTAGCAGGCTGGGCGTAAAGAAATTGGACCCATCGATAGATTGACGGGCAACGCTGATGAACCTCGTGCAGAAAAGCTGTGCGGTCGACCGTGTTGAAAGCATTGGAGAAATCTACAGTAAGCAAGGCTAAGGAACCATCTGCATGAAATGAGTTGAGAAACCTATTTGCACTGTGAAGCACCGCCTCTGCCCCATTTGGCACCCCCACCCCAAATTGATAGTCACCCAAGTACTGGGTCATTTCTTTCCCGACCTTCTTCATCGCCACCTTTGAAACCAACCTTCGCCAAATACCCCCCAAAGCAATAGGTCGAATTCATTTATCAGGCTTCAATAAGGGGTGAGGGGGGCCGAGGCAACAAACTCAGCAAGCACCTTAGGGTAGGATCCCCCAAGCCGTAAGTTAACAACTTCTGTAATGCTCGTAAGCAAACCTGAGGAAGTCACCGAGCCCTCGCCACCAATAGCATCTAGCAGGTGTTGGGCCCGTATCCCGTCTCTGCCACATGACGTCCCTTTAGGAAAGGATCAAATACATTTGAGTACACACTCCCCATCAACAACAAGAGTGGGTTGGGCCAAAGGGTTGGAAGGCAAGGACGGGGGCGGCACCACTGGGTGTTTATCAATAAGAGCTTTCAATGTCGAATCACCTAGAGGGGCAACTCCACTAGAGCATAGGACCTTAACCGCAGCTGTGAAATGTCCATCCCTGACTTTCTGAAGACATTGCTTAATATTAGGGTTCATTTCTTTGTCTTCCTCTCTCTGCATTCTCCCCTTGAAGCCCCCGTCTCCCCCACGCTATCCAATAGGGAAGAGACCAAATCATCAAACCCAGACCCATCTTTCCAAATTGTAAGCACGTGTAAGATGTTACTACACTATAGAGATTTCTTGTTCCCTGACCTTCGCTCTTGTCCGGAGGATGGTCTAACCACCCGCAAGGTGCAACGCGGTAGTAAAAACAATTGGACCCAATTGTCAGCCGATCCTGGCGACGCTACCACTTTGCGCAAAGCACCTGTTATAACCTGAGCAAACAACAGCCGGCAACTGGGTGGAATGCTTTTAATAGTCTGAATAGGGAGGGTGATTGTTTCCTTAAATGTATTTTTGTTTTTGTTTTTTTTTTTGGTTGATTCAGTTCAACGAATATTGTTTCCTTTTTTTGTTCTGATTTGTTTTAGGTTCTCGTTTTGTTTTTCCAGGTTGTTTACTAATGTATTTTTAGTTAGTTAGTTAAGCATTAAAACATGTCTAAAAATCTTTTAAAGTTCTTTGACAACATGAATGATTTATTATAACGTTATAATCTTGAACTTTTTGTAACTTCTATTGTGTGAGAAGAATTATGGTATCCAACTTCAACTCCCTGATCAAATTTTATGTTGATTTTTAATCTATATAAAAGCAAAACTAAAAACCAAAAGAAAGTAAAAAAATGTCAAATAACAAAACTAAAGCAAATTATAAAATCAAACCTGATCTAAATAGCAAAAACAATGTTAGACTGATCAATGTAAATCAAACTCGACCCTAAATAATCATTTAATCACTGAAGCGAAGGGTTCAACTCTGAGAATATAGTTTAACATGCTCAGTTTGATGTGATTAAGGTATCATTGCAAAAAAAAAATCAGCAGTATTCTCATCCCAACAACAAAGCTGAAAGTATCTCTCCCATGGTCTTGTCCGAAGATTCGCCTTCGTTTTCGACTTCGACCCCCGACTCCAGCACAGCTGCATCAAGTACTAGTTTCCTTTTTGCAATCTCGTACACATTCTCATCAACGGTATCTTTTGTTACCAACCTTTAAGAAAAAGATATCATCACATATGAGCAAATATAGTTAGCAATTCGGTTGGGATGTTGTAATAACAAGTCCAAACGGTTAAACTTAAACATGAGCTGAATCTGAACATGAGTTTTCGTGGGTTTGTACGAACACACCCTTTTTAAACCGATTTCTTTTCTATTATTAATACTCTAAAAGTACAAATTTACAACCAAAAATGCAAATGCATATAAAAACAAACCCGCCAAGTCAACTTAAACACAACCTGTTTAGCTAAACTTGTTCACAGGTTCGTCCCAAAACTGATCCGAACCTGTTTAGATAACCCAAATCCACGAATTCATGTAAGGTCCGTGTCATGTCAAAAATTCACGTCCCTAAGATTGATTGCAAGTCTTCTGTAAATGTTTTGCAGTTTTTATTAATTAATAGAACTATAGAAAAAAAAAACCTAAATACAGAATCTGTTTGTGGCCGGTACAATCCATTTTGGCATACCGACCCACCAGTTTTGGCACATATAATAAATAGAAAAAGAACTAGAGAGATAGCAAGAGAAATGAACCTGTAAATAGTAACAGGTTTGGTTTGACCAATGCGATGACAACGATCTTCAGCTTGACGGTCAATTTGAGGGTTAAAATCCATGTCATGTATGATGACGGTATCAGCTCCAGTCAAATTCAGACCCTGCCCTCCAGCTCTTGTGGACAGCAAGCATGCATTTATAGAGGTATCATTATTGAATGTGTCCACAATTGTTTGCCTTTCTGTTACCTGGGTACTGCCATCAAGACGTCTGTAGGTAACGCCAATTACATCTAGAGCCCACTCTAAGATGTCAAGCATTGAGGTCCATTGACTAAAAATAAGAACCCGATGCCCACCATCAACAAGTGTAGGGAGAAGTCCAGCCAAAGCCTGCAAGCATTGTAATTAATATTCTGCTTTTTTAAGAGGAAATAAATTAGATCGCATGAATATACCCGGCACTTTGCAGAATCCAGAACATGCTCATCTGAAAGATTTTCCGAATTACCATCACCATGATAAAGCAAAAGCTGTAAGGTAACAAATGAAAAAACTATCAATTAGGGCTCCCATAACAAAATAACCACAATAACTTACAACCGTCGTTCAAGAGTAATGTTAGGGAGTTGAAGCTTTTAGAGTGTTTGTCAAATTCTGATCATTTAGTAGATAAAATAACCAAAGAAAACATTTTTTGAAAAAAAAGGGTGAGAGAAATAGATTTTACTTGAATATGAGAGCAAAAGTCTCTTATTAGGTTATAATAAAATGAGTAGGGATGTAGTGAGCCAAGCTACTAGAGAACACCTAGCTAAAAGCGAGAATCAAGCCTATATTGGAGCGTGTGCAATAAACGAGCTCTAGCCTGAGCTTCGTCGAGAGCTTGGTTAGGCTTGCGAGCCTAAACAAGATTTATTATTTTTATAATATAGAAATATATAATTCCAAAATAAATAATATTAAATATCTAACGATAATAAAATAATAAAGAGTAAACTGCCATTTTGGTCCCTGAGGTTTGGGCAGTTTTGCCACTTTAGTCCAAATCTCAAACCTTTTGCATCTGGGTTCTTGTGGTTTCAGTTTTATTGCCATTTTGGTCCAAAAGTGATATTTATCTTCTAAAATCCTGCTATTTTGTCCTTTTCCTCAAAGGCAAAATGGTCATTTTAAGCAGAGTTTGAGGTTTATTTTTATATAGAATATATACTAATGCTTAAAATGACCATTTTGCTCCTGAGGAACAAGACAAATATCACTTTTGGACCAAAATGGCAATAAAACTAAAACCACAGGGACCCAGATGTAAAATGTTTGAGATTTGGACTAAAGTGGCAAAACTGCCCAAACCTCAGGGACCAAAATGGCAGTTTACTCAATAATAAATTATACACATCACGTTCTATAAATATATTTCAACTCTAAATAAACACAAAATATTAATTACACATACAAACAACAAAAAAACAACCGAGCTCGAGCTTTAGACATTAGACAATGATCTCGAAACAAGCTGAACTTAGGCTCAAGCTCAAATATGTTCGGTGAGGCGAGTTCAAGCTTAATTGGGGTTGGCTCGTTTACACACCCTTATTAGGAATTAGTAAAAAAAGATAATTTAGTTTCTCCTCAAATAACTAGTTTTGTTGTAGTTGATATGAAACTGATAATTTGACACCGAAGTAACCAAATAATTAAAAGCAGATTATGCAACCATCCAAACATTAAAATCTGGTAACTGCTAATTATAGTCGCAAAAACTAGCTACAAAAGCAGATCCAAACACCCTGCCAAACGGTCTAACTTTTCACTTTAGCACACATATTTGTTGGTCTTTTTTATGACAATACAAGTATGATACTGTTATGCATTTCTGCAAGGTGCATACCAATTTCCACATCCATCTTTAATGAAACAGGAAAAAATAATAATAATAAAATCTTTTACAAGAAACAAACAATGAACTCTTAAAAGACTCAAAAGAAAGTCATACAATTAGTTGTAGAAAAAGACTGCTTCAATAAATCTGCATAATATAATTTGAAAAATATGCACTCATGAATGACAAATCTAATACAACATTTTTTAATCAACGTGCAATTAATGTGGCATGATTCAACTAGAGCTTTTTTTGGGCAAAATTGAACAAACTTGGATGTTTACTTGAAGAATACAACTCCATAACAATTAATGGGATATGACTTGTATAAAACAAAACTCTGGTAGGTTATGAGGGTGGGTGATGAATGGGCTAAAAATAAATAAAGAAATAAAAATGAAGGGCCATAACTGAAATACCAGACAGTGAGTGAACAAAATTGACAAAAGAAACCATTTTAAGCAGGTGAAATAGTTACCCTGTGAATAGAAAAGTCATTGTAACTCTTAAGCTCTTCAATTACTCTGTCCAAGGTACATTCACCACCAAATACACCTCTGGGATGTAACATTTTAGCAAATCGAACAACATCCTCATCGGTGTATATGCGCCTCACCAGTAATGGATGATTTGCAATCTGGGAGAAAAAAAAACGTAGTTCTATGAAAAAGTATCCTTAATGTAACTAATTTATAGAAAAAAGTTACAAATGTAGAAACCTTTCTGAACTGAACAAAATAATTTGAAATCTGCCGGCGAGGAAGATGAGCAGACTTGGCCATACGAGCATGTGCAGCTGCACGATAATCCTGAATGGCTTCTTGATAAGCGTTTCCCTGTTCCTTTCCCATGTGAACATATTCAACCTAGCATAAAACATGTCATACATACGAATATATATATAAAAGACACATTTAAAATTTTGTATTAAATAATATGGTGTTCTAATACGAAATACACTGAAGCATTTTGCATACTAGACGATATAAGTTTAATTTGAGCTGCTCTCAGTTAAGAAACACTGAGAGTTTAAGA
Source organism: Scalesia atractyloides (assembly GCA_947069175.1). Lineage (NCBI taxonomy): Eukaryota > Viridiplantae > Streptophyta > Magnoliopsida > Asterales > Asteraceae > Scalesia > Scalesia atractyloides. Next base: position 56,991,007 of record CAMTDV010000024.1, on the reverse strand, counting down.
TATAAAGAGATATTTATGAATGGGACAATTTATGTCATGTTTTATCTTGAACAGGTAAAATAGTAAAATAAAATATAACATAACTTAATAGAAACAGATTAAAAATAGCACAAAGTCCCAGGTCAATTTTATTTAAATACAAAAATCATTATTCAAATAATATAACTTTTATGACCATATTTAACACACTAATAGCATAAAATAATTAAAAACATAAACACAATGTGTTAACCCAACCTGTGTGGGCCCACACCAAACAATACTAACCATTTCACATTTTACCATTCATACAACTTACTGGAAAACTAACTATGTTGTCCATGATAGAAAACTATCTTCTAGTGGATGGAGAATAACATACTTAATCTTCTTATTACATAGAGAATAGTAAATAATTAGCATACCCTTTGAACCTTTGGAACTAACTGCTGCATAACGTCGATTTCAAGCGTCTTAGAATAAACGGACCCAATATTGACTTCATCCGAGCAATCAATTCTGTGTCTTCCGCGTTTAACAGCTTTTTCAAGTCAACATCTTCTGTTTCAAATAAATCGGGCATCATGAACTCCAACAATGACCATAGCTCCTGCAATCAAAACAATATATCAACAATCCAAAAAACTAGACTTTCTTATTACATTAAGAAAAAACTGTAGAAATAATACATACATGCAGATCATTCTGCAAAGGAGTCCCTGTAAGCATTAAACGCTGATTAGCATTTCTTGCAACAGACATCAAGTTTTTCCATCTGTAGCTGTTCTTATCCTTTAAAGCATGAGCCTCATCCATCAAAACACAACTCCATTTCCAACGCTTCAGGACTTTGCGGTCATCTTTCTGTTGTGCACTGTTAACAGAATCTTAGAAACCAGAACAAAAAGTTTAAACCAAAATGGGTTGTCCTTTGACCTGACATACTTTAATACTGTTTCCAATAATTTCATAATTAGAAAATATAACTAACTAGTATTTTGGCCCGACTCGTTTTCGAACAAAATTTACACCAAAACGTAGACCAACTGAAAACGCACATGAAAATAAGCAAGAAAACGTGTGATATTTGACCTAACTCGTCACCGAGAAAATTTACGTCGAAACGTAAACCAACTTGGATTTATAACAGAACTTACTTAAAAAAAGTGCGTAAAAAGTGTTTTTTTACGTTAAAAAAATGGTACCACGGCGCGCTGCAGTGGAGTCGAAACGTAAAGTAACTCGAATCTATACCATCTAGTGAAAACGTATCATATTTGACCTGACTCGTTTCCGAACAAAACGTAGACCAACCAAAAACGTACATAAAAATAAGCAAAAACACATATTATAGTTGACCCGTGTACATAAATATAAGCACGTAAAACTCGAGGGTATCAAAATGAAATTTTACAAAGATTTTAGAAAGTTGAGGGGTTGTAAGTGGCAATGCTAGAAGTTGAAGGGTTAAACACACAAAAAGAAAAAACAATACCCAGGGTTGGATGGCATTGTTGTAAACTTGGCAAAGAAAAACATTAAAAAATAGAGGTTGTGTCTTGGGTGTTATTCCTAAATCCCCAAGACACCCTCTTTTGCTATATTAACACTGTAAAGGTGAAATTATTTCAATAACAGCCGATAGAACATGATAACTTGTATAAGTAAATGGAGAAAAAATGCTTTAAAAGAGGAACCACTAACCTGTGTCGTTCAAAAAGAGAGTAACATACGAGAATGACATTGAAAGGGGGTGGCATTCGACTTTTGGATAGAGAGTTCAAGAGTTTAGAATGAGCTGATCTTCCAGCTCCATGGTACTGAAGAATGGTAAATGAAGGACACCATTTTTTAAGTTCTCGTTCCCAGTTTTCCAAAACAGAAGCGGGACATACAATCAAATGAGGTCCCGGGTCATCTTCCAAGTGGTTCAACAGAGTAAGATATGTTATCGCCTAATTACAGATCAAAACCACAGTAAATATAAAACATATCATTTCGCTATCTGCACAAACATAAATTCAAACAATCATACCTGAATAGTCTTACCAAGTCCCATCTCATCTGCCAATATTGCTGAACAATAAAATAAAAAAATATTACAGACAACATTAGACAAATGAAATGGATGCCATCTTATATGACCCTTATTCAGTAAAGGTGTAAATATCTAAAATAAAAGCAAGAGCATATCATCATCATCACTTAGTAAATCCCACCAATAGCAAAGCTAAGGTAGGGTCTGGAGGGTAAGAAGTAGACAGCCTTACCTCTACCCCATAGGAATAGAGAGGCTGCTTCCAGTTAGACCCCCCGGCTCCAATTTCCATAGTAGTTTTGCATCAAGCCTTGGACCTAAGGCACATATCACTCAGCAATCGGGACAGACCGATTGGTTCATGTACCTCCATTTCTTTCGGCTATCAATGCCACCACATGATGCATGATTAACCGTCCCCTGTTTTTAACGTTATTTTCATGATAATAGTAAAGTAACGTTAAAATTAGCGCAATTTCACTTTGGCCCCCCAAGCATCCACGCATATATATATACAATATATGCGCACACCGCAAGCGGGGCAACAATAAAAAAAAGCAAGAGCATATGCAACGTATAAACTTCTTCACTCGTTATATGCCAACATAAAAAAAGGACTTGAGATCCAGAACAACAGACAACTATTGGTCGATCAACTAGACTGTAATGTCGAACTCATTAAAAGTAGACTCACTGTACTCCACCTAACTAAGCCAATAGAAACTTTTATAAACTGACATATCCCTTTCTTAGGAAAGAATTTCAAGTACACTAACGTATATAGTTCAAGGGGGCATACGGGATCATGACAACTTTCAATGGCATAACAAGCAAATTCTGCGATGAAGTGGCACACCAAGAGAGAAGTCCACTTAGATGAATGGAATCTTTATAACTATATACTTAAAAAGCATGTTTCATGCTCCTTGTCCTACTCGACTAACACGATGCACATGAAAGATGTTGGGATTAATTATCACCCAGCAAAAGTTTATGAACAATAAACTTAAAACTTACCAAAATCTTAACATACAATGTTAACAGACAGCTTACAGAAACACAAGGGAATATACAATACCTCGCTTGAAATTTATGTCTTATCTGAATGTTTTCAACAATCTTAGAAAGCAATACCAACTACTGGTTTTGATGCCCCGAAATTCAGACTTAGCTACTGGTTGTGTGGATGAAAATCATGGGTGACATATGCATGTGACTTTGAGAACATAATAATCCAATTGTGTACATTAACATACTAAAAAAAAGTGAAGCTTATGCTGAAAAACTAGTGTAAATAAAGTAGATTGAAGTAAGCTACCTCCTGCAACTTTCTTCCTGTAAAAAGCATGAGGAAATTGACACCAACAAGCTGGTAGGGTTTAAGAAGAGGTTGAAATCCAGAATCCCCAGCAGCTCCACATGCTTCACATATATCATCCTATATAAGATTGAATAGATAGATAGATATATTACTTGTGTGGAGTAAAGTGAATGAGAGAGAGTAGTGGTAACTGACATGAGTGACGATTCTAAGAGAGGAAGCGTCAACTTCAGCATAACGATGACAGGCATGAGCAGAAGATGATGATCCGTAGAGGTCACTCCGTAGTTGAGCAGATATTTTGGCGCACTTGTGCAACGCTTTTCCAACAACATCAGCATTCTCTCCTCCGTCGTATTCATCTTCGTCGTCGTCGTCAATTACAAACCTCCGGCCGCGGCTGGAATGGTGGTGGAGGGAGGCTGTTCAAAGTCATCGTCCTCTAAAACCTCCTCGTGCTGCTGCTGGTGGTGGTTGATGATTTCAACACAGTCAGAGGAGTCGGAGGAGTAGTTGGAAGTAGAGGTTCCGGCTCTGAAAGCGAAGGACTCGATTGGCGGTGGTGGTTTGGAAGCAGAGGAGGAGGAGGAGGGTGGTGGTTTGGTGAGGATTCGGGAGGAATCGAAGTCGTGATTGGACCACTCGTCGTCTGATATTTCGATTGACTCTAACCCTCGCTTCATTGGAACGGAGGAAGATGAAATGGCGTTGCCTCTCCCTCTCTCTCTCTCTACTTCTAGCCCCCTTTTTCAAAACATTTTTTCAATGATTCTAATCAAGGGCTGTTATCATCCATGCCTCGTAAATTCTAAATTATGAAATCTTTCTCATTTCAAGTGTTCACTTGTAGACTTTATTTTTTTTTTCATTACATTTTAGGGCTTTTTAAGGTGCACTAATAACATTTCTATTCTATTGGAGCATCTATTTCCATCTATATAATTTTATTAAAAATACAAATCTTTTTAAATTATATTTACTTTTCAAAATCTTTCATATCTAACTCTCTATCTATATATTTATTATACTCACAATCACTTACTTAGTTATTTCTTTCTCTTTCTTACACGCTCACAACAAAAATTCAAAGGTTTGGATATGTGTAACACCCAAAATCGCGTAAAATAACACACGGTGGAAACACTTGGGGAGTCACGTTACAAATTGTTTCGCAACACATGGTACTTAAAATTTTGTTTTATTGAATTATCGAATTACATTGTTTTGGAATAACAAAAATGAAATATAATCAAATTGTCTTTCAGGTTTTAAAGTTACTAAGGTCCGCGTCCATCCTATGTGAAGTAAGTAGCGACAATCATCACATAAATAAACCTGAAACATATGTGAAAATAGGTACGTCGGCCAAAAAATGCATGTGAATAACATAGGTTTTGTTATTTAAATTCATGGCTCTGGATGTTCCAAGAAAAAGAATTATGTTTTAAAAAATAGCCATGAATTCTTGTAAAAAGTTTGGTATATAAAATACTTTGCTTTTTAATAAAAAGGATTTATAGTATACATGAAATATACTTTGGTTTTGAAATAATAGAATGAAGTAGTATGTCAAAATGTATATATATATATACTTTGGTTTTTGAATAAGAGTCTTGATAGTATATCAAAATATATACTTTGGTAAACAATATCTCTTTAGTAACGTATCAAAATATGCTTTGGTAAAAAGTATTAGAATCGGTAGTATAGCAAACTATACTTTGGTAAACAATATGAGAATCGTTAGTATATCAAACTATACTTTGGTAAACAATATGAGAATAGGTAGTATATCAAACTATACTTTGGTAAACAATATCATATTGGGAGCATATCAAACTATGCTTTGGTAGTAATCGAAATATACTAAAATTGTGATTTGGTAGTATAGCATGCTATACTTTGGTTTAGGAATTCAACAAAAGATAAGTTTTTATGGTTTAATTGGAAAACCTTTGTAAAAACACATTGTGGTCGTTTGGCAATACATTCAAACCTAGTGTATCAAACTACACTTTGTTGACTATAGATTTACCACGAAGGCCAAATCTATTTGGTTTAAACTTTGGTTTCTGACATTCCATACAACAGGGTGTGGGGTGTCAAGTCCTATAACGCTATATCATACTACCAATCGGCTTGATCCTTGTTAATGAATGTATAAAGAAATACAAACCAACAATAGTATCACAAACTTTGAAAGTCATATTTAAGCTACATATATTGGTTTCAACTCGTTAAAGGATAAGTGTCACGTATACAAAATCATATAGCTTAGAAATCGTGAAAATAGCGAATAAGCACATATGAATCACCCCAAAACATTCGAAAAGTGTAAAAGAGGGGACTATGTACTCACTTAAGATAGCAAGTATCCTTGATCTAGTGAACTGACAAAGCTCGGAAAGTCAAGGAATCAAGTGGCACCTAGTATGGAATCACTATGTTAATAAATCGGAACCTAAATCGGGAGATCGGATAAAATGAGGTCTTGTAAAGCAAAATGAGTGTTAGAACTCATATGATATGGTTTAACAAAGCCTACATTCTTATTTGAAAGCAATCCTAAGTGCTTATGACCCGTTACGACTCGTTCAGGTAGTTTAAGCTACTTTGACGTGTCGTTTGCGCAAAAGCGCGTTCGGATGGTCTAACTAGTCTTATGATAAGTCTTATATGCCTAAACATGTTTAATAATGTTGCACAATCAGTTTAAGTGTCAAAATTTAGGTTACATATGCTTAGATTGAATTCATGCGCAAAAAAGGCATTTTGGTCATTTTCCGAAGGCATATAAACTACCTATCATACAACTAACTAAACGAAGTAACCATAAGGTATAACCCCTGGAGGTTATTCCCTATACAACTATGGTCACAATATATGTTTGGTCGGATCCTAATGATCGACCAAACGGGTCGGGTTCGAAAGTCTAAGCGGTTGTCGAGACCGCTTGACTTACGACCCTAAATAAGCACTAAACTAGAAGTGACGAGTTAAACATGTTAAAACATGTTTAGCTAAGTTAGAAAACTGATTTGGTATCAAAACATAGTGTTTCAATACCCAAAAATAGTTCCATCGCAAAATGCACATAATCGTGCATTTTGACTGAAACTTTGACTCGTCACTACAACTAGTCAACGTGGTAATCAGTAACCATTGTGATTACGATCACGTTGTAAAGTTCAAATGAACTTTTTCTTGACCAACTCATTGTCAAAGCCGAAAGTAAACACTGTTTGACTTTTAGCTTGAAATAGCTAAATTAACTAAACAAGACTAAGATAGAACACTTACTTGTGTTCTAGGATCCAAGAATGCTCAGCAGGAAGCCTCCAAAATAATGGTAGCCTCCAATTTAGAGCAGAGATGAATATAGAAAGCAAATGAGCAAATTGGAATGAAGATGATCATGGGTATTTATAGGAATTCTTGAACCATTAGATCATGCCAAGTGTTTTGAGTGTTTAGCAAGGCTTAACAAGATTGCAACAAGTGTTAGAATCAGGTTTAGTGCTTGGAGAACACACATCTTGGTCACCAAGAAAAGAAAACCAACTGTTGTGCAAAACTGCTGCTACTAGGCTTGGCTTACGGACCGTATGCATATATGCCTTACAGTCCGTAAGGCTCTTGCAGGGGCAGAAGTTTGCAAAAGTTGCAGTTTGGTCCCTGAACTTTGTTTTGTTGCGTTTTGGCACTTTTAACACCCGTTAACCTCATTTTCAAGCTTCATAAGGATGAGTAAGCATAGGGAACTTGAAAAATGCTCGGAAATGTTTCGGATGTCGGCTCGTTCGGTCGTACGGTTGCGGTTTTTGGTTAATTACGACGGAAATCATAACGAACGCGCAAATGACCGTAAATGCGCAACTATGATATTTTTGCATTCCTATCACTGGAATACCAGATTTTAATGATTACAAAAATTTTTGGATGTGCGTACATGTTCCGGATAACGATATACGCGAATCGGCATAGTTTCACAGAATTTGCAAAATAGCCCTTAGAGCTGAATAAACATGTTTTCGCCATACCAAACCCTTCAAAACTTATTTATAAGTTATGTAAAGGATATTTAAGGTATGTTTAGCTCGTGTCATTGTTCCGGAGTGTACGTCGCGTTAAACTGATTACGTTTGCGTAACAGCTTGCGATTTCACTTCCAGAAACGATTCGAAAGATCGAAATTGTACAAGGACTGAAATGTGTGAATGTCGCATGTAATTATACAATTCTCGGGAATGAAACACAAGATCTCATTGGATTCAAAATTGTTTGGAAATTGTACGATGGTTGTAAAGGCACAGATGTTACAATATGAGTCTCTAAAATAGAGGTTTACTTTAATAACTTTTTCTACAACAGAGATTCCAATGTAGTTGTGTTTTTGTTGTCTCCTCTATTTCTTTATCTATATTATTAGAATGTATTAATATAAAGGCTCCAATGTGAATGCTCTGACAAGGAGGAACGAGTGAGATTGAGAGAAACTTACAAAATAACCGAGACGGATACGTAGAAAGCAATGATAGAGGCAAAGAACACATCCTACAAACAGATGAATGAACATCTAGAAACAAAGGAAGGGGAGCATGTCATGTTCAAGATTGCCAAAGTTAGGGAACGTAAGAGACGATATCTAGGAGTAGTAAAGTTCGTAAAGGATGACGAATTTCAAGTATTGATAGTGTTGAATATGTTAAAATATAAAGGAAAATTAGAAAAAGATTGTAATTGCAAAACTGAGATATGTTAAACAAGGTCATGTGATATGTTGCGTCTTATGTACATACAACCAACAAGCTGAATCCTACTCGCAATACAGGTTATGAACATTATGGTTCTAAGCGCAACTATCATTACAACACCACAATGACCCAATTAAGTAGCCCATTACTCAAAGCCCAACAAGTAAATGATTGGAATGTTAAAATGAAAATTAGAAATAGAAGGATATAAGAAAATAGGAGTATGACTATTAGCTTTTGAGTGATTGTTCTAGTTTCCCATCTTCTTATTGATAGTAATAAATTTGTGTTGACTATCTCAGATTTATCTTGTTTCTATTAGTAATATCATATCACTTTATTGGTTCTTTCATTGCTCCTTAGCAGAGTCGTCCCGAAGAACTCTTAAAGAAAATTAGGCCCCAGATGACAAAAAGAATTGGATCCAAAATTGTGGTTAGTGGGAAATGAATTCAAAAAATAAATCCTTGGTAGTGGAGCCAAGACTTGAACTTGAGACCTCTATATTATCTTAAGATATTTTTTTCACTCCACCACCAACACATTTTTTTCATAATAAATATATATATAAGATTATAAAAACCTTTCAAGCCCTTTGAAAATTTAGGCCTTGGGCGACGGTACGGGTTGGTCGGCCCTACTCCTTAGTACAGATGGCTTTGGATGTTGCTTTACAATTGAGTCATTCGATTACTCTAATGGAATGTGATGCTCTACTTGAGGACATCTACAATCAACTGGGTTAATTTTTGATTCCACCTTTAATTGAGCTTAGCGACTTACCAGAGGATGTGATATTTTCTTCTCTATCAGGTATTAATGATCGGGCACCACTATTGCCTCGATTCACTGGTGTGCATCCGGATAAATGGATTTTATACATAGAAAGGTACTTCACTTATTATGCATTTTCTTATTCATATCGTTTCTCTTATGTCTCTGATTTTTTTTTTCGTGGAGGTAGCAGAGACCCAGTTTATGTGGATGCTATGTTGTTTCCACTTATCCACTTAGTCTGAATTCATAACTTCGGGTATCGATTTCGTTCTTCGACCTTCGCTTGTACTGTTCTCAAGGTGTTTTATGAAATGCCTGATAGGGTTAAACTTGAGATTACCAACGAAGTTCATGAAACCATTGATGTTGAGGTATTAGAAATCCATATTGAATCACTGGTTAGTGTTAACGAGCCACTACAAGTAAAGGATGCTAAAATGGTTACATTAGATTATATTTTTGCTTCAAAGTGTTACACTGAGTATAAATTTTAGTACAAGCAGATGATTCGATAAAGAATGATAGGGAAGAAACCAAAAATTGTGTAGTTGATGATTCATCGGTTGCTTCAGTAGTTAATACCTCATTTGCATGGAAACCGGGTTTGATTAAGCATCTTTTTTAGGTATCTCATATGAAATCCATAATTACTATTGTTAGTACAAACAAGGTCATATTTGGTAGTTCTACTATGGTAATTGAATCTCTTACTGTGATTTTGGACCCACTCGTTTTGTTATGGCTCAATTAGTGCAGACTTATAAACCTTCTATCTGGGTATTTTGGACTGTATAAGTGGCTCCTGTTACTCAACCTAAGAAGCACAATTATTTACAAATAGTTAGAGGGGTTCATAAGGATAAAACCGACAATGTGGTGTTTAAATTTCAAGTTGGAGATAAATGAGTTCATTGGAAAGTAAGGACATTACCTATGATTCATGTTTTGGATACACCTGATGTGGTGTTTGATGTTTGGGACATCTATCATCTCGGCAGCGATTGGTTTAGCATACTAACTGATATGGGACATGATCAGTTTACATGGGATCCCCAATGCAACTTTGCTCCTAAGTTGATCTTTTCGGATGTTGATCAAGCAGCACCCGACCCTTCTAAAAATGCAATGTGCTAAAATGAATTTTCTGCCACTTGTACACTGGTGTATTGGATTAGAAGTTAATGAGCACAATGAAGGGACTTACAATTCATGGGAAATGTCTTAACAGGTCAGATTATTGAAGTTGGAAGTGCAACAAGAGAACACGTCATCTACTTGTTATTTTTCAGACGACGGTTGGATCAACTACATGATACGACATTGAATTTTGACTCACTTACCAATGGTGTTTTGGTAGGTGATCTAAAGCTTTTGAGTTATTCTATAATGTGTACTTTATTTTCGTGGGGCTCATAGGAGGTATTAGACTCAAGTTTTGGGAGATTATGCATGTTCTTTGTCCATTTGCGACTTTATCATAATGGTTGAATAATATGGGAATTTGTTAGCTGGGAATGTTCATTCTGGTTCCATAATTCTAGATGACGATTACAAAGTGAGATTGGTTGACTTTAGATTGCCTATAGTTTTGACTTCCAATTATGGTCAAGGTGATACTTATGGTTTGGGTGTCTTGTTCATGGTATTGTCAACTGGAGAGGGGTTCAAGGGTTATCTCATAATTTGGTATCGTTATTTCATAGCTCACTTGTTGGAATGAGCTACTCGAGAAGACAAGTCTCGATCAACCAAATTGCATCCTAACTTTCACCCTAAGGACAAGGTGAATTTGAAACGGAGGAGTACTGTTATGAACATTATGGGTCCAAGCCCCACTATCATTTGTAACACCAAAATGGCTCAATTAAGTAGCCCATTACTCAATGCCTAACAAGTAAAAGATTGGAATGTTCATGCAAGTTACAAACAGAAGGATAAGAGAGAAAAGGATTATGAAAATTAGCTTGAGTGATTGTTCTAGTTTCCCATCTCATTCTCTTTGTATTTTCCCATCTTTTTCTTATTAATCTTAGTAATAAATTTTTGTTGCCTATCTTCAATTTATCTTGTTTCTATTAGCAAACAACATATCACTTAGATACATACTTAAAAATTGTATTCATATGTTACACAAATCATAAAGATGCTTATATGATTTATCACATTATCTAAAAAAGTATCAAGGGATATGTTGAAAACTTGTTGAAGTTTATACCAAGTGTGAAACACTTGAAGTTCTGTAGATTATGAATGATGCCGAAACATAACCTTTGTGGTATTCCTCAAGGAGCAACGTAATCCATTCGTATTAGAGCTCACTATTTACAATGATTCAATCTCGTAACCCACTTAGATCGCGTACCGTATTATGATTTATGTAATACCAAATATCGAAATGAAAAAACAAAGATAATGGGAATGTCTAAAAGGATTGCAAATACAAAACTACTTAAGTAAATATAACTACTGCCAAAAAGTACGTAGTGCCAATGACATCTCTTATTGAGGTTAAATATTATCAAAGGCATGTGGGTTTCAAATAGATGAACAAAAGGCTGAAATACATGGTCAAACTGATTTTTTAATAAGCAAAGAGTAATAACAAAGTTGAAGACGATAACAATTACTGGTACAGGTATGCAGGGTGGTTTTAAGATCAAATGAACCAAAACCAAAATTTTGTTTTTTTTGTTATTTTAGAAACCAATTGATTTCAATTCTTCAATTTTACATATGACTTTGGTTCGATTATGAGTTGGTTTTTGGTTTTACATTTGGGATATATGTGTGAGCCTATGTAATTTATCATTCTAGAAAAGTTAGACTGTTAGGAAACTTTTGTAAGTATTTAAGAAAAATATGATCAATCTGATCATGTGCTGAATATAAGGTCAAGAAGATCAAACAGAAAGAAGATACAAGATAAACAAGACAAAAGAAGAAAGGAAAATACATCTTCAACATTTATTAGAAATTGATCACAATTGAATGAAGACGATTAGAAAGGACCAATCTGATGAGTTGTATGATAAATCTGATGATTATCATTAGAATCTGGTAAACTCTGGTCATCAGAAAATTTGATGATCTGTTCAACAGATTTTTTGACGTGCTGGCTATCAGAATTTTTGATGAGCCAACTTGTCTAAGAGATAAGGCTCTGCCACATTTGTAATGTAGCAAGCTGACCTTGATAGATTTAATGAATATGCCAAAAAGTTACTTTATGCAGAGCAAGTACTATAAACAAATGTTTATTCATGACAAAAACTTCTATAAATAGAGAAGTCACCACTGAAGGATAATGTGTTAAGTCTAGCATTTAATATATACTACAAAAACTCCATTGCCTTCATTATAGAATTTTTAAAGTATTCGTTTGTAATAGTCAATAATCTCAGAATCACCTTGTAAACCGTTTTGTTTCAAAGTGATATAAAGTTGAAAATTTTGTAGTTGTGTTTCTTGAAAGTTTGATTTCCATTTCAGCACATTATTTTCATATAAAAGTTTGATTTCCATTTCCGCACATTATTTTCATATATGTTGAAATCACTTGCCAAATTTAGTTAAAGAGCATTGTTATCTAGGATCAACAATTGGTATCAGAGTAGATTGAATAAATCATTTTCAAACAATCAATTGCTCATTTTTTTCTAACATCTTTTAACTAAATATGGCAAACTTTCAAACATGGAACAATGCTTTCAATATTAGGTCTATGTCAAAGCCTCCGACTTTAGTCAGAGAGGAGCACCCCCATGGAAAATCAAGATAATCAATTTCCTAGGTGGACATGATCGAGCTCTGTTTCAACCCATTGTGAGTGGCCCACATATACCCATGGTTGAAATACCAGCTATTCAAGAAACTGGCAAACACCTGAAATACCTGCCTCTTGGGCTCCAAAGAAAGAAAGAAATTGGAGTAATGAGGACAAGTTAAAGGTGGAAGCCGATGAAAGGGCCAAATCACTTTTGATTATGGCACTTCAAAATCACATATTCTCTCAAGTAGATGCATGTGTTTCTGCTAAAGAGATATGGTATCAATTGGAAAATCTTTGTGAAGGAGGAGAAAGAATGAAAAGAAACATACGTATAAATTGTGTCTCTTCTTATGAAAGATTTAAGAGTCTTCCAAATGAGAGTCTTTTTGAAACATATAACAGATTTGCTAAACTTTTAAATGATCTAAAAAATTTTGGTGTTGAGAAATCTAACAATGAGAGAAATGTAAAATTTCTAGATGCTCTACCAAGGGAATGGAGAAGTCTAACAATGACTTTAGCATCCACCCTAGAGCTGGGAAATATGAGTCTACATGATCTCTATAGTATTCTTGTTCTAAGAGAAGAAGAAATTTATGAAAACTCAAACCAAAGAGGAGGACCCATCGCTCTTATTTCAAACTCTCAAAGGGCAACCAATTCTGATCCGCAAATCTCTCAATGCCAAAGTTTAGAAAATTCTGATACCTCATCAGATTTCTGCATTTATTGAGGCAATTGCACTGCTCACCAAGATATTTGAGCATAGAATAAAAGGTGGAAGTAATAAGTACCAGAAAAGTGATAAAGGGAGTGTCGCACCCCGAGTAGCGACAGATGCAGTAAAAAGGATGCAACAGACACCTCTGGGTCGAGCTCATTATTATAAAGATATGCTATTATACATTAATTAAATAATAGGTTACATCATTGTTTTACAAATATAATATTACACATCATTGTTACACACTTCCGGTGTGTACAATATTGATTCCCGTGATCCGTCTTACTAAGCTACGCGGCATGCTTCTATCCACATAATATCACAAAACAACTTCACAAGCAGCTACTATGATGAGCCGTCATGCAGTGTCCTGATTACCTGAAAAGTTGTTTAAAAAAAAAATTCAACATAATGTTGGCGAGTTCCACAAGTTTGTTTGTTTTCAAAATATATTTGAAAATGTTTTATTGCACATGTGATGAAATCGTTCTGAGTTACAAGTTAAGCCGAGACCAGTATCCAATCACTGTGGCCAACACCAACCACAAACAATAACTAAGTACCCCATGTGGCTATGCCTAACACATCATAGCTCGTTATGAATATGTGCGACCGCGTGTTCGGGCATTAGGCATACAACCGTGTAATCAGTGCGGTCTAGGATTATCGGGCCAAATAGTACTATCCACAGTATTCATCGGCATTGTACTGTAACAACCCGACTTTTTGATTGATATTTACTTACCATCATTTTCGATTTGTAACCGTTTTGTAACCCGAGATTCGATATAAAAAGTGGTTTATGTTATACTAAATACATTTCATCACACAGCATAACATCACACTTAAACGCTTATTACTCGCATCGCTAACGCAACACGAATCACAGAGAACTATTTTAAATTATATGCCGAGTATGTTTGTTTGTTCGATAACCACTCGCGCCTACGACCTCACTTATCACACTAATCACATACACAGTTATTTATATGGGTTATGCAATGCCGTATGTTATATATGTTTATGTTTTATATGTGGTTAACTCTAGCTTAAACGCTCGCTCGCTTACGCAACTTGCATTATCGCATTATTATGTTAACGCAACGCTTAATATCTCGCTAAAATGCTTAATGTACCAAAACCAACTAAATCGAACGAAAACAGCCCAACGCGAAACCAGGCTCACTCGCACAAGTGGTCACTCGTACGAGTGAACCATGGCTCGCACCACGTTGCAACTCACACCAAGAATCCAACCGTACGAATGGCCACTCGCACGAGTGACCATTAGCACGAGCACTCATCCGCACCAACGCACCTGCTCTCACACTTCTCCTATAAATACCACACTTCACCATTCATGCTCCCCTTGCTGTCACACGCACGAAACCTACTATACACGCGTTTCTCTGCTTCCAAGTAAGGAGACTACGTTTTCCAAGCAAATCACAACGATTTTACACAAGATTATCTCCGATTTCATCTAAACTTATTTGTTTACGAAAACCTTCATCTTTTTCATAAAACCTTCTGTTTTTATCCATGATTTGCACTTTAACGAGTATGTTTGAGCAAGCTTAGGCTTCTCAAGTTAGAAAACTTAATGTTTCTAACTCACCAAGTGTTGAATCCTACCTAAAACTGTTTTATATTCGACTTTTACACAAAGACGGACTAACCGACGTGTGTTTCGTTCACTAAATAGTGGGCCAAAACATTATCATAAATACACTTGAAATGGATTTGAAACTACATCTATTTCCGAGTGAAAACTCAGTTCCGGTAGCACGAAGACACAAGAATAGTCACTTGTGCTAACTGGACTGGCTCGCATGAACCACTTCGTGTTCGTACGACCCATTCCGAGTTTCCACAAACGACTAACTCGCTCTAACGACCTCCCCAGCTTTTGGTTTGCTCAGTAGCTTAAGGTTGGATGGATGGACACTCGATTTCCCAAAGAAACGACGCGAAAACATTCGATTTTGGACTCGAAAATAGGTCACTCGCACGAGCAACAACTCGTACGAGTGGTGACTCGCATGAGTAGTGGCTCGCACGAGGGTGATGCCTCGTGCGAGTGGTGCTTCGTACGACCCACTGTTTGTCCCGCACAACTCTACGTTTAACTGCTCAAGCTATCGAAGACTGATGCACTTATGTTTCTACGCGCAGGCTAACCCGACGCTCTTCCCACTCTCCTCAGCTCACTGGTGTTTACTGTTTAAGCAATCACTGTAAGTATACTTGACCCCTTTTCACTTTAATGCACTTTTGGGTGTTACATACGTTCTCTATCAAACAATCACAACACACAACTCTAAAACGCTTTCAAAACGCAAACCTACTATCGCATGACTATACGTGAAACGCTGAACAGCTATATGTTAATTGTATGCCTCAAGATTTGCTGACCACCCTTAACATGATAGCTGCCTATAGGTTGACCCGCCACCTAATCATTCAGGGGTTGTTAAGGCTCGCTCTTGCTTTACTTTACTTGTCTCACTCATGGTTTTGTTGGTTAGTCTATTTCGGTATAGGTAACATATATGTGTTCATGTGACTACGTTAGTGCATGCTGGTTTTGTTAAACGCTTATTTACTATTATTAGGGCAAACCTGTGTACTCACCTTTACTTTATTGTATTGACTTTTATATTAACGTATGTGACAAGTTGATGAATAGTCCATGCTGTAAACGGATAGGACTTTTAGAAACCCACTAATAAATCTAGGTTGTCGGATTGAATTGTTTGAGAGATATGTAATCTGTTTAACTATTGTGAAGTATTTGTTTAATTGCATGGGAA
The DNA here is from genome assembly GCA_947069175.1 of Scalesia atractyloides. NCBI lineage: Eukaryota > Viridiplantae > Streptophyta > Magnoliopsida > Asterales > Asteraceae > Scalesia > Scalesia atractyloides. The sequence goes on along the minus strand of CAMTDV010000024.1, from coordinate 56,974,832 downwards.
CTTAAACTTTAAATATTGTTATTTTAATAGTTGTTATGGATTCTCTTGAACAATCTGATTCGCCTAGTGCCGCGTCCCGATGATTCCGCCATCGGTTGGGGTGTGACAAATTGGTATTAGAGCCATAACTATAGGGAAATTAGGTAGAATTGCCACGTTCGACCTAGTCTATAGTCTAAGTACCAAATCAGACGGATACTAACAAAACGAATCAATCTGTGCAAATCAGAACGCCCATATGAACTAGTACCTCGTACGAAGGATCACTCGTACGAGTAGCCACTCGTACGAAGGGTCACTCGTACGAGCGACCACTCGCACAGGGCAACCTGACTCGTACAAACCAGAACAGTTTCTCGATCAAACAACCGAATCTTTACCTGTTCTGTTTCTGATCTAGCCCTGTTAACTAAGCCACATATGCTTTTCCTAAAGCTACCACAATACACGCTTAAAGATACTCATGTAACAACAAACGAGTGACTGTGTCGAGATTAGGTGTGAAGACCAATAACTCTCGATAAGATCACTCACCCCGCGTATTACTCTCTGCACGAGATTCCTTCGTCGAGTTAGGAGTGATATCCATATCTCGACGAAAATCTCCACTTCTATCTCGTGGTTGTTTATACCATAGTTATGGTGTGAAGTTGTTAAGTTAGGGGTGAAAACCGCATCTTAACAACTAGTTCCACTCCTCAATTTTCAATCTCACCAAAGTCTCGATTGTTTCAATGATTTAGGACGCGTAGTAACCGGAAGGGTAATGCCGTTAGCCGTGAGGCGATGAGAGCATCTACCTATTAGGCCAAAGCGTGTTCCCAAACTCAAGGGAAAAGTCGAATCACTTTGGGTAGTCGCTGTCTCAAAACCTAGGACACTCCTTCTATTTTAAGCATGCAATCGCTGATTTTACGCATCATCAGATTTTATTATGTTTATGTGTTTTAAATTGTGATTTTAAACTTTTTACGCCTTATCGATTTCTCGATTTATCGCTTTTCGCTCCATGAACACACGGACAAGTCGCACAACTCTCGAATCTAAAACGCTAATAAAATCGCATACGAACCTAAAACGCACTACTCTCTTGTGTGCGTACCCTCATGCGCAACATTACTCGCTAATGAATATAGCGTATTGTAAGCTATCTTACGTACATCTCATACATGCTACGCATGATTGAATTAATGAAGGTGAATATGTGTAAAATATGTGCTTACGTGCGTATGTGATTATGTGCCTACGTGATTATGTGCTTATGCGATTACGTGTTTATGTGATTAATTGGTTTTGTGCCTTATGTGAACAATAATAATAAGTAATATGGGGTAAAACACAAAACTTTTAAACAAAACCCACTATAATCGAATCTCATCTATTCCTCCCGTGTAGAGTGGCTTCCATGGGATCTCACACTCGCCTCATCGCCCAGCGAAACAACGCCAACAAACGAATCGCCTCCCTCGTGGCCAAGGAAATGGCCAAGGTGATTCCTCGGATTGTTAGTGATGTTCACGCCGTCAGCAGCAACTCATCTGTGGATTCCAAGAACGATGCTCCAAAGGCTCCTTTCAGCTTCAAGCAATTCAAGCTTGCGCTCCTATGACCTTCGCCGGTGAAGAAGGCCCAAGTAAGATGTTTCAATGGTTCGACGCAATCGAGGTCACTTTCCGCCGAAGCGGATGTCCAGAGCACCTCTGCACTGTCAATACTACTGGTGTTTTTCAGTCGAGGGCACTCGATTGGTGGACTTCCGAGCGCAACAGTCGCGGAAATGACTCAGCCTATGGGCTCTCATGGGGGGAACTGAAAGAATTGATAATCAAGGAATTTTGCCCTCCCCACGAAGTTCAAAAGCTGGAGAATGAGTTCTTGGATATCAAACAGGTTGGAGGTGATAACGCAGGTCTCACCTCCCCATTCAAACAGCTGAGTATTATCTGCCCAGGACAAGTGGATACCACCGAGAAAGCCATCAAGAAGTATCTCCACGCCCTACCTGATTGTGTTTTCGACTTTGTTCAAGCAACGAGACCGACTACTATCAAAGAAACTTATCAACTCGCAACCGATATCAAAGAAAAACGAGTCTTGGTTGGAGCTTTCAAGGTCTCAACCAAGAGTCTTAGCCAACTACTGTCGAGCAAAGTGCCGATGCACTCCATCTCAAGCCGCCAAGCCAAATCGTTAGAGCCGCAAGCGAAGGAACACCAGCAAGAATAACACAGCAGTTGCACAACTGAACCACCAGTTTCATCAGCTTACTATTCCCAATGCACCTCCTTCCAAGCGTGTGTATACTGGTCCTCATCCTTTGTTCCCTAAGCGCACTTATCATCATGCAGTTGGAGGCAACTGTCGTTTTTGTGTCAATTGGAACATCTATGGTCACTACGCCATCAGCTGCCGCTCAGGCCCTCCTCAATAAGCTCCTCAGCCTTTGTCGGCACTGCCAGCTCCACCTCATGCTCCTCAAGTTTACCTAGCTCCGCAAGCACCCGTTGCTAATGCACGTGCTTGCTACACTTGTGGCGATCCTAGCCACTTTAGCAACGTCTTCCCACATCGAGTGGTGAAACAAGAACCACAGCAGCAGCAACCTCAACAACACCCACCACAGTAGCAACAACCACATGCTGTGCGTGGAAGAGCTTTCAACATCAACCACCGCCAAACTCAGAATGACAACAATGTTGTCAATGGTACATTCCTTGTTAATGGTATTTATGCCTCTTCCTTATTTGATACTGGAGCCGATAACTGCTTTGTAACGTTTGACTTCGAAAAACTTTTAAAATGTAAACGCGCTGACCTCCCAAGGTGTGACACCCGGTTATTTTGAACCTATACTAACGTGACACGTGTTATGAATAAATAAAAGACAAAATTTTATTGAATATGATGTTATTTGATGTGTTAATAAATTTAAAATTTGTTAGAAATTATGTTGGCAATTTTAAGATAAACGCTTATCGCGTAACGGTTAAACTTCGGTGACCGCCCGATTAATGTTAAAATCCTAAAAATAGTCCGTTATAAGTAATATAATATATTTAATCATGTTCGTGAGGAAAAATAAATTAAAACGCTTCGAAACTCTATATTTCGAGTTTAAGCGCGTATTGCGCAACACAACGCGCATACTACCAAATACGGGAAACTCAGCCAGTCTAGGCAAATAAAATATTATTCAGTAATATTTTGGTGAGTTTATTTTTATTGAGCGTTAAAAATAATTTAAAACGCGTTAAAACGATTTTAAATGCTAGATAAAATACCCGGTAACAAGTTAAATACCTGTATTTAACTAATAATACATAAAATATACGCTATATGTAAAGTATGAGAGAGAGAGAGGGACCAAGGTGGAAGCCCATAGGGGTGCCCACCACTTTTCTTTTCTTCCAATTTGACACTTGGTGGAAATAGGGATATATGTGATGATTAAAAGATTACAAATCTTCCATAATATGCTAATTCCAACACCCACAATCTTCAACTTTCTCTCCCTCTCTCTTGAACTCGGCCGAACACACACACGTCCATATCCATTTTCAAATTTCAAGCTTGTTCTTGAAGATCCAAGCTCATTCCAAGTTAGTTTCAAGGTGTTTTGAAGATCCTAAGGTGTTTCCAAGCAAGAATCAAGCTCCATACCATCACCTTTTGCTAAAAACCCATCAAAATCTAGAAGGTATAAAATTTACTTTAAAAACTTTGTTCTTGATTCTTGATGAAGATGGAGGTTTCCCTTGTTCTTGGATTTAAACATAAACTTGAAACTAAAAACAAATGGGTTTTGAAAGAAAACAAAATGGACAAGTGTGTGTATGTATATATAGTCGTATGTATGTATGTATGTATGTGAGAGATGAGTTTTGATTTTGATAGATTCTTGTTGATGCGATTCATGGAAGTTGAATGCATGCATGATCAAAATGGGTTTATGTAAAAGTTCTTATAATTGAAGAAGAATATGTAAAAGTGGGTTTTTGGATGTATGTGTGCACATGTGTGTGCGCGTCGTGTATATATGTATATGTACACATGCATGTGGGTATTTGTCTTATGTTCATAAATATGAGAATGTTGCATGCATTTAAATCTATATGATTAGATGATGATTGATGAACATGTCTTGGATTATATGAATTTAATACAAGAAGATGCATATTAGTTCATACAAGATGATGATGTAAACTGGATGCATTAGATGCTTGTACTTAAGCATGCATGTGGATATACGGTCATGAAATGATGAGTAAGATATGGTATGATAAAGATGATTTTTAATCAGGTCCTAAACACTAAAATAATAATATTTGAAGTGTTAAAATAGCATGAAACTTTGTCATAAAGTTTACTAGCTTGCATGTTGTACATTATGCATAAAAGAGTTGTAAAATAAGTGCAATCGCATGATTTAAGAGGCTTACAATAAAAGCTGCACTAATCTGATTATAATCATCATTTTAATCAGTAAGTAACATGGAATATGTTAACATATTAGGTCGTTACGATTTGGGATGGTTATGGTAACGTTTGATGCAAAACTGTGTGTTTAAAAACGTGACATCTATGTATTTTAATCATCGTACTATTCCGAACGATTTTGTAATTTTATAACATTGTGTTTTATTCCAAGAATTGTATTAATACTTATGACATTTCATATTTTCAATCCTTGTTCAGATTCGACCTTTCAAATCACTTCTGGAAGTGAAATCGCAAACCGTTACGCAAACGTAATCAGTTTAATGCGACGTACGCTCTGGAACAATGAAATAAGCTAAACATACCCTAAATATCCTTTACATAACTTAGAAATAAGTTTGGAAGGGTTCGGTATGGCAAAAACATGCTTATTCAACTTTAGGGGCTATTTTGCAAATTCTGTGAAACTATGCCGTTACGTGTATTTCCTAATCCGGAACATGTACGCACATCCAAAAATTTTTGTAATAATTAAAATCTTGTATTTTGATGATTGGAATGCAAAAATATCGTTCGTTACGCATTAATGGTCATTTGCGCGTTCGATACGATTTTCGTCGTAATTAACCGAAAACCGCAACTGTACAACCGAATGAACCGACACCCGGGACATTTTTGGACACATTTCAATTTCCCTATGCTTTATCATCCTTATAAAGCTTTATAATGAGGTTAACGGGTGTTAAAAGTTCCAAAATGCGACAAAAACAAGTTCAGGGGCCAATTCTGAAATTTCTGCCCCTGCAAGGGCCTTACGGACCGTAAGGCAAAACCCCATACGGTCCGTAAGGGGTGCCCAGAGCAGAAGCTTCCTAATTGCAACTTGGAAGCTTCTTGTTTACTTCCTTGGACACTAAGCACTTGTTATTGCCACACTTCCTCTGGTTGCAACACATCACTAGACACATGTTATGATCCTACAACACCTCTCAACACTTGGCATGATCCTACACTTCATCTTCAACTATAAATACCTCCATAGTTGCAACCATTTTCCTTGCTCAATTCTTTTCTTTCTCTCTATAACTCTAAGTGGAGACTACCACATTGTTGGAGGTCTCCCATCTGAGTTCTTTAGTCTTTCCTTCATCATTGGATCACAAGTAATTGTTCCATTCTAGTCTTGTTTATTATTTTTAGCTAAAACTCAAACAGTGTTTGAATTTCAGTTTTGATCATTAATTGGTCAAGTCAAAGTCCAACTGAACTTTGCAACGTGATTGTAATCACGTTGGTTATGATCCATAGCAATCATGACTACTGATTACCACGTTTTCTAGTCGAAGTGACGAGTCAAAGTTTCGGTCAATAATGTGCAAAGTGCGCATTATACGACTTAACTATTTTCGGGTATCAAAACACTTTGTTTTGATACCAAATCAGTTTTATAAACTTAGTTAGACATGTTTAACATGTCTAACTCGTCACTTTTAGTTTAGTGCTTGTTTAGGGCCGTTATGTCTAACTCGTCACTTTTAGTTTAGTGCTTGTTTAGGGTCGTAAGTCGAGCGGTCTTGACCACCGCTTTGACTTTCGAATCCGACCCGTTTGGCCGATGTTAGGATCCGACCAAACTCATATTAGTGACCATAGTTGTATAGGGGATAACACTCTGAGGTTATACCTTATGGTCATGGTGTTTGGTTAGCATTATGTTAAGTCGCTTATTATGCCTTTAACAATGACCAAAATGCCCTTTTATGCATAAATCGACTTTAAGCATATGTAACATAAATTTTGACATATAATCTGATGTTACAACATTATTAAACATGTTTTTAGCATATAAGACTTATCATAACATATATCTAACCATCCGAACACATATTTACGGAAATGACACGTTAAAGTGGCTTAAACCACCTTAACGAGTCATAACGGGTCAAAAGCACTTAGGATCCTTTCCAAATCAGAATGTTAACTTTATTGAACCATTTCATATGAGTTCCAACACTTATTTGGTTCATAAGGTTTCATTCTATCCGAATCTTCCGATTAAGGTCCCGACATTTACATAGTTATCTGATATTAGGACTCACTTGATTTTTCCCGGACTTTTGAGCTATGTATATCCATCTTGAGCAAGGATACTTTTGCAATCCCAAGTGAGTACATAGTCCCCTCTTTTACGTTTTCAAATGATTTGGGGTGATACACATGTGCTTACTCGTTACTTTATTGCTTTCATGTTTCCATGACATATATTTGCTATGTTTATATAATACACATATAGTACATGATTTCAATTATGTTTTGCTATGTATGTTGATTGAGCATGCTAGCACATTGATTTCAAAGACACCTGTTGCGGCATATGTTGACTTAGCATATGAGCACATTGATTTACATTACATTTTGCTATGTATGTTGACTGAGCATGCTAGCACATTGATTTCATGGACATTTCTACTTCGTATGTTGACTTAGAGCATTCACAATGGATTTCTTATATTGTGTGAGTGGGTTAGTTATATTATAAGGAATGGTATTGAGTGGTTTTGAGTGGTTGTGAGTAAACGAGAGAGAAAATGTTACTTTTCATCTGTAAATATATGGGAATACTGTTCATCCCTTATAATTTTTTTAATATTTTTGAAAGTGGTTGTGAGTGGAGGAGAGAGAAAAATGTAATGTGTTAGTACATAATGTCTGTGTCTTAGTCTTGGATCGAGTATGTTTAGATTGGGCTAGATTATGCTAGAAATGTCGTATTTATGTAAATAGTATGACAAGTTCGCCCGGAAGCTGAATGTTGGAACAAGTTTGGCCGAACTTGTTCTAAGCAAGTTCGCCCGAACTTGTTCTATACCCAGCGAACTTGTGATCCTATAAATAGGTGTCTCTAGTTTCTCATTTGTAACTTTTGCAACTTTGTCACAACAGAGGCGAAGCTCTGTCCGATCCGGATCTTACATGTATTTTGACTTAGTGATCAATAAACAATAGTTTAATGAGTAATCTTTACATATTTGATTAACATGTCACTTAGATTTCGCATAATTGGACATTAGATATCAAATTAGGTTCCTGTGCTAATCAAGGAGCGATCTAACAAGTGGTATTAGAGCCACGGATACATGATTTGGTGAAATCATTGCAAGATCTACTTTTATTCTACTCATTTCTACCATTTTTCTTAATTTTTTTCAAGAAAAACATTGAACCTACGGATAAAAGCTGCTCCATTTTTAATATGTCATGTAAAATACACCAATGATAAACCCCTGAGAGTTTCAAGATCAAATTCAAACGAATTAATGTCAAAAAGTTGAAAAAACCATGTTTTGCAAACACACTTTGACCAAACCTGACATCAAGTTCGCCCGGACTTGATTGAAAAATTCATTATTTTTCATCAAGTTCGCCCGAACTTGATTGATTTTCATTGATTTTTACACAAGTCCGCTCGAACTTGCTATTTTATATTAAAATTTCATCAAGTTCGCCCGAACTTGATCAAATTTTATTGAAATTTATATACAAGTTCGCTCAAACTTGATAAATCTCTTGAATTTTTATAACAAGTCCGCTCGAACTTGTTACAGGGTGAAACTTTTCAAAATCTTTCAACAAGTTCGCCCGAACTTGTGTGAAACAAAATCTGATTTTAAAAACTGCACAAGTTCGCCCGAACTTGTTAGTGGGATAATCAATTTTCGAAGTTTGTGAACGTGTTTTCAGCGATTCTCGTCAGTTTTCCACGATGGAAGATATTCACAGTGCGTTTATGACGGCTTCAGCATCGAATTCTCAAATGGTGAATCAAGTTAACATTGATAACGAGTTGGGTACGTCTGTGAAGCCACCAAAACTCATGTGTATTGATGAATACGATGGGTGGAAGGAAAAGTTTACAAACTGGGTTCAGTCTCCGTTCTTCCACAGCTGGGTTGCAGTTGAGACTGGCTACACATGGCCAAGAGATGAAAACGATAATGTTATCGATATAAGCAAGTTTTCTACCGCACAGAAGGATGCGTACGTAGCTGAAAAGAAAATGATCAGTCTAATTCAGCAGTCTGTAAAGGAAGATATCTTGGTGCTATTGCCAGAGTACAAAACTGCACGAGATCTTTGGAAGTCTCTAAAGGCAAAATATCAGGGTAGTGCAGAGATGGTGAAGAGCAAAAAAGCTTTAATCACGAAAGAATTTGATATATTCACTATGATAAAAGGCGAATCGATGAAACAAATGATAGAACGTTTCTGTCATTTGAAAGTGATTATGAGGAGACATGGTCTTGAGAAAACGGAAGAAGAATATATTGATAAATTGGCTGACGCTTTGCCAGAAGGTGAATGGACGACGTATCTCATGGTGCTCAAAGAATGTCCAAGCTGGGTATTCTTCAAGTTATCCACTTTTATCGATAAGTTGGAAGGGCACGAGATGGAGTTGTTAAAGATCGCCAAGTTAAAGAATTCGAACGTTGCTCAAGATGTAGGGCTTTACTACAAGAGGAGCTCAAGAGAATATCTCAAGCCCGAAGATCCAAACCGCTTTTAGCGCGAATCTGAATTCCTCGAATCATTCGCCACAGAGCAAACTCAATCATATCCAAAATATGATCAGAGTCCTCAGAATTCATCATATTCAAGCACAGGTTCAAATCAGAATAATCAATCGAATTCTGATCCAAATGTGTTTAAGTGCAACATTGCAGTCAACTTAAACAACGTTTTTTCGGAACAAGTGGCCAAACAACATATGGCACTACTTGCCACAGTGTTGGAATCTTACGAGAGTTTAGTGGCCGGGAAGATTAGTAATCCTGAGATGACTGCCGAGGATTATGATCAAGTGGATGAAGAAGAGCTTCAGTTAATGGACATCAAATGGTCCTTAGCCTCGATTATTCGAAGGGTTACTAAATTTGTTGCTCTAACCTGCAGAGACATCGGGAGTTCAAGTAACAAATTGGGTTTTGACAAGACGAAAGTTACTTGCTTCAGATGTCGACAATAAGGGCATTTCAAAAGAGAATGCAAGAATCCAGAAGCAACTGGAAATCAAAGTCCTTTCGGAGGAGGCAGTGAATACTACAAGAAATCGTTACAATACAAGCCATTCCTGAAGAAGACTCAAGTTGAAGTTCAAGAAAAACCATCCAACAACACAGAAAAAGCAATGGTTGCTGCGAATGAAGATTACAGTTTTGACTGGAACTCATATATTGCCAAAAAGACCGGAGTTGCTTTAATGTCCGAGATCATGGAAGTACATCTACTGAAGATGCAGCTTTGGAGAGCGCAATGCTAGAAGAATACTTGCAACAAGCAGAAGAAGAGGAGATTTATCATCATACAAATATGCAGGGTATCCTTTCTCCTAACATGACTTCTAGTTTTGCAGGTTGTTTTTGGTGATACAATATCTTCGGAGCATGTTGCTGAGGAGAAACCAGAAGTTGAAGAAGTCATCAACGTGACTAAGGAGATGAATGAGGAAAACCTCACGGAGATCGCCAACAAAGCTATGATGGCAAATCTAACAAAGGTAGGTCCGGAGGTAAAAATTGTAGAAAAGGAAGTTCTTAAAGTGAAAATCGTTGAGGTTGAGAAACCTTGTCCGAAGTGTACCGAGCCTTGTTTGCAATGTGCTGAAAAGACTCAAATCATAAGTGAACTCAATGTGCATAACAACAATTTCAGATATGATTATCGCACAATGAAAGAAGCTTATGATAAAATGAAAGATGATTACAGTAGGCTTGATAAAAACAATGTTGAACAAGTTGACACTGTAAGAATGTTAAAAGCAACAGTAATGGAAAAACAAAAAGCAATTAACGTCTATATCAATACCATTGCTGAAGTAAAACAAGAGCTTCAAGACATGAAAATCGAAACCGAAAGGGTGAGTAAACTTCTGAAAAGCTATACCACAAACGCTTACGTCATCGATCATATTCTTCCAACGATTCCGTCGGAAGAAAATGTTCAGTAAATCAAAAGGTAAGAAATGTGGAGATTATAGCAATGTTCCACCACCCTTGTGCGAAAAATATTATCGCATGAAAGCTGAAGGGATGGAAAAGGCGCTTAACATTGAACTTTTAACTGAAAAGAAAAATGAGCTGCCTGAGAACATTGATATAACCTACACAAGTGATGATGGCGAAGCAGTGGTAAAAATTGTTGTTGAAAATGTATTGAATGAATCTGATGATGGCAGCCATGAGAGCGCCAACTCGAGTTCGAATAATTCTGAATCACAATCTGAAGATGACGATATATTATCGGAAGATAGCCTAAGTGATGATCCTAACGTTGTCATGTACGAAGTTAAGGAATCTAATAGACTATATTTCGACGATACTTTTCCGATTCGGAATGTGAAAGAAGATCAACTTGATAAATTCTTCAAACTCGTTGATGTATCATCAGAGGATTTGGAGAAAAATGAAAAGAAGTTTTATTCTAAACCCAAAAAGAATTTTAACAACTACCGAAGGAATGGTGAACATAGGAGGGCAGGGTTGGGTTTAGATGTAAAAGATGAAACAAAAAAGAAAAATCACCATTTCGCGAATATAAAGATAAAAACATGGCATTTGTATATGGGACTAGTACGGTTCAAGAAGAAAGTTTGATTGGAAAGCAATCAAATGACGAGTTCAAAAAGGAGAAAGAACTTCGAGATAAGGCTAAATCTGCAAGTGGAGTAAAACCCACTAGTGGACATTCTCATGATAATCGGACTTGCTTCAAGTGCAATGAAGTTTGTCACATTGCTCGCAAGTGTCCGAAATCTAAGCCTATCTATCTTCGAAGAAAGACAAGTTCAGATGTTGAGAAGCCTAAGCAACCAGAGGTTGTAAAACCAATCAAAATACTGAAAAGAAATGAATCTAAAATTGAAGTTAAACCTAAAACTGAATCAAAGTTTGAAAATTCAACTTTTGAGAAAGGTGAAACTTCCAAAACGAACGAAAACAAAGATTTAAGGTTTTACATTAAAAAGGCAAGAGTTAAATCACAATCCCCGATTGCTAAGAAAAAAACAACAACATCTGAAGTTGCCAAGTCAGAGTCAGTTAAGATTGTTAACAACAAAGTGTCTGAATCTGAAGTTAAAACTGAAACTGTCAAACTTTCAAAAGATAAGAAGAAAGTTAAGTTTGAAAACGTGAATGTTGATGAAGTCTTAGATGGTGACTTTGAGGACGATTATGAAGTTTATTATCCCAAACCCAAGACCAAAAAGGCTTGGGTTGCACTTTTTCACTGAGTTGTTAATGTGTACAGGGGCTCCAAAGATCCATATTATCGAAGTGGATTCTGGATAGCGGAGTGTCGAGGCACATGACCGGGATGTAAGCACTACTCTATGACATCAAAGCGATTAGGATATGTAGGCTTCGCTGGAAATCAAGGAGGTAGGATTGTTGCTGAAGGAAAGCTTTCAAATGGTGTGGTGTCTTTTGATCAAGTGAATTACATCGCTGAGCTAGAGAACAATCTTCTCAGTATCTCACAGATTTGTGATAAATAGTTCACTGTTCATTTTAATGATAAGGAGTGCATGATTCTAAAGCCGGGCTTCAAGATTCCTGATGAATGGATTCTAATGCGCGCTCCACGGGAAAACGATCTCTACGTACTTGACATGGGTGTTGCTACTACATCGTCAAAGACGACTCAATGTTTTGTCTCAAAAGCCACGAAGAAGGATTCGATTCTATGGCACAGAAAAATGGGGCATATACATCTGATGAAAATGAATTTTCTGGTTCACAACGACTTGGTTGAAGGAGTTAATCTTCGAAGCTTCCACATGACGGATCACTGTCTTGAATGTAAGAAAGGGAAGCAGATCAAAAAGTCATATCCTAAGAAGATTCTAAACTCCATAAAGTTGCCACTTGAACATCTACATATGGATCTTTTCGGTCCAGTGAACGACCGAAGTATTTCAGGAGATCTGTACTGTTTAGTCATCACAGATGATTATTCTCGATATTCATGGGTTTTCTTTCAAGAGTCAAAGGATGAAACGTTCGATAATCTGGTGATTCTCTTCAAGAAACTCGCAAATCTCTATCATCTCCCTGTCAGACGTATTCGCAGTGATAACGGCACGGAGTTCAAGAATAACAAGATGAAAGAGTTTTGCAACGCCAAAGGAATTCTGCACGAATTCAGTGCACCGTATACTCCACAACAAAATGGTGTAGCTGAGAGGAAGAATAGAACTCTAATCAAAACAACAGATTCCAAGCTTCCTGTTAGCTTCTGGAGGGAGGCGGTTGCAGCGGCATGCTACACATTGAATAGGTCTTAACTGTCAAACCGACTAAAAAGATGTGTTTCGAAATGATCAACCGAAGGAAACCAAATCTGAAATATCTAGAACCGTTTGGTGCACCATGTACAGTGATTGATCAAGATGGAAAGTTCGGTGCTAAAATGCTTGAAGGTTTCTTTGTTGGTTACGCTAGTCCGCTAAGAAGAGTGTATATTCCTGCTTTGAGAAGGGTGGTCGAAGCACAACACGTTGATTGCTTTCGGTACACAACTACTATTCAGAGGAAAGGCGATGCGTGGTTGTTCAATTGCCAAGATTTATGGAAGTCATTCGACTTGCCTGAAGAACCGTTTGAGAAAGAACTTGCAGCTCTTTATTATCTTCAACAGTCGCCAAATCAAGAACAGATTCTAAGGCCAATTGTGGTTAATCAACCCACTGTTGGTGTATCATCTTCTGGTTAGGTCCGAGTAATAGTGGTGTTCCGGTTGAACAAGTTTCTGAAGCAGAAGTAACACCTACTACAACTCCAGCAAATGTTTCCACTGAACCAGTAAATGCAACTACAGAGCCCATTATTCCTCAGAATCAGAATTCCGACTCTGATGAAGCTCCTACTTTCGAAGATGATGGTGAATCTTCATCCGATGAAGAATCCGAGCAGATATCCAGCATGTTGAATCAATCTGTTGGCCCAAGCAATCAGAATGAAGCAACATCGAGTAATCATTCAGTTGATTTGATCGTTGATCTGAATATTTCAAATCAGATAAATACGGTTGATGTTCCTAGTGAGGCGATGCCACGATCTTATTCATATCACCCTTCAACAAACATTATTGGAGAGTTACAGACTGGTGTGAGAACGAGAAGCCAGATCAACAAAGCATTAAGTTGTTTTTATACTCGAGTGGCTTCGATTCAAGATTATTGCAATTATTCATGTTTCATATCTCAAATCAAGCCGAAGACTGTGAATGAAGCTTTGGGTGTTGAAAACTGGGTGATAGCGATGCAAGAAGAATTGTTACAGTTTGAGAAACTGGGAGTTTGGAGGCTTGTAGACTTACCACCTAAGCAAAAAAGCGATAGACGCGAAGTGGGTCTTCAAGTGTAAGAGGGATAATCGAGGTGTGATGGTTAGAAACAATGCTTGGTTGGTTGTCAAGGGTTTCCACCAGCAAGAAGGAATTGACTATACGGAAGTATATGCACCGGTTGCACGCTTAGAGTCAATCCACATTTTCCTTGCATTCGCAGCTTGGAAAGGTTTTAAGGTGTACCATTTAGATGTGAAATCCACATTTCTCTATGGTAAGCTACGCGAACAAGTGTACGACGGCTAACCACCGGGATGCAACAGACACCTCTGGTACAAGCACATTGTTTATAAAGACACTACATTTTATTACTTACAAAACGTGATTACAAACTACATGTATGTTACAACTGCGTGTTCCCATGAACCACATAAGTCTTCTAAGCTGCATTCGTCTATATCAGGATTCGTCTACAAACACATCTTGAACAACATATATGGATCACACCAGTCTCAAGTTACCTGAAATGCATGTCAGTTTTAAAAAAGGGTCAGCTAAACACTGTGTGAGTTCCACTGGTTTAGTTGTTGTGTAACAATATGGATTCACAAGTTTAATTGCACTGGTCACAATCACAAATTTATCACTATAAACACCTTCAGCTAGCAGGACCGTGTTACAACAAGCACCTTCAGCTCGCCAGACCGTGTTATAACAGACACCTTCAGCTTGCGGACCGTGTTACAACAAGCACCTTCAGCTTGCCGGACCGTGTCATAACAGACACCTTCAGCTTACCGGACCGCGTGTTATAAAATTTACATCATCACAAGTTGGTGCAATTAACACAGTGTTGTAACATGCAAACCATCTCAGAAAACAGCAACACAGTTTAAAAGTGGTGGAGTGAAACTCACTCCCAACTTGGTGTAATCAACACAGTTTTTAACATGCAAGTCCCCAGAAAACCAGAAAATAATTTAAAAGCGGGGAAGTGATACTCACAGTGCGAGTAGTAGTCTCAACAAAAGAGTGATTAAGCAACTGGATCAACTTTAATAACACACATGCAAGTATGGACTCAAATCAGTATCTAAGTTGGTAATGGTTATAACTTGGATCTGGTCAGGAGTTTTTACTCCGGATTGAGTCTATAGGAAACTGGTATGGTGATGGATGTTAGGGTAGGATTAGTTTTCAGTTTGGCTTCCAGGCACCGGTTCGAGTGCCAGCCAAAGTCAGTAGTTTAACATGTTCGGATAATGGTACCGGAATACCAATAGTGCTAACACGTTGTCATTTAAGAATGATTAACTTTTCATTAAAGGAGTTTGGATGTTTGGGGAGTTTAGGTTGCCCAAATTTGAGTTTCCATTCTCGCCGTCGGGGATTTTCCGGACAGTGACGGAACACACCCAGAGTGTCCCGCGTATCCTGGAACCTCCCAAATTACTCTCGTTATTCAATTATAGTCAAAATAGGTTTTGGTCCATTCCCAGTTTCGGTAGGTTCGTTGTCCGGTATACTGCCGGATTTTGTTAAAATAAGCGTTTTAAATGTCGAAAAATCCCATTTAATCTACATAGTTCATAAAATCCTAGATATTTTTGTAGAACTCAATAAAACTATATAGATTCCAATAAAATTATTTTGGGAATTTATAAAGCTATTTTAACATCTCAAATAAATCATTTGTAAAACAGTATTTACCCGAATAATTCCCTTTGTTTCTCATCCGATATCCAAAAATTCCCAAAATATTTCAGGAACTTCCTTACCTACCCAGAAACTCCCTGTAAAAATTTGGGATTTTTCTGATTTCCTTTCAGTGCGGTCCCGTCTACCAAAAACTCATAAAAACGCAGATTTTTAATCTGAATCAAAACTCAACCAATGGACTCCGAAACTTCCCAATACCTTTCCCATATGTTCCTTAGTGTTCATGTAAATTTTGGTGATTTATTGACTTTGTTTGGTAAAACAGTCAAAAATTCACCAAAAATCGTAGAAAATTGCAAAAATTCTAAAATTTACGTGGACCTTCCTGTCAATACCCTACATCACCACGCCAAATGTTAGCTCAATCCAATACCCACGGACCAAGTTATGGTCCAAACAATATTATGCCTATTCTAGATTCGAGTTTCGGGTGATATACCTAGCGATTCCTTCAATTCCAAGTGTTTTTCTTGAGTCCAGAAGTGGGTGTGAGCCATATTCAGTATCTATATACCAAGAAAAATCCAACCATGCCATAACCCATGTCAATCAAGCCTTGTTTCATAGTTTTTCAGTTAATAACTTTGTTACGCGTTTTTGGTCGAATAGGTGTCGATTAGAGTATCAAAACCTGAAGTTTCATGTTCTTGGCTATCATATAAACACCAGGGAACTCCCAAGATGTTCTTATTCAGCCAATAACATTTTTAAATCTTCCAAAATTCATGGATTAAAATGAGTTTTTCGGTTATAAATCACGTTTAATCAAGAAATAACAATCAAAACCACTTAGAACTTGTAAGATTACCTTGATTTAGTGGAATATTGGTAAGATCAGCTAAGAATTCAGAGGTTTATGGCAGAATTTGTTGTGAAGATGGAAGGAATTCATGGAAAAAAGGATATATATATATATATACATATATTATATATATATATATATATAAAGGGGGTACCCCTACCCCACTTGGTGCATTGTCGTGCTTTGTTAAACGTGTTAAAAGATGATGTTTATCTTCAGTGGCGCGTTTAGGTTCGTTTTCGGGTCTCAGACGCGTACCCGATTTGCGAAACGGACTCCGTTTTTCGCGTTCTTAGTGTCAAAAGACTCGGTTCTAAAAATTGAGCATAACTATCTCGAAACCCAAGCCCGGTTACGTTTTAATCATTAAAGCCTCATATTGGGTTAGTTTAAGTGTTTTTAGGCTTGATTGACCGTTCCTTGCATGTTTGGTTTCTCTTTCATTGCTCCTACGCAAAGGCGTTTCCCTAACCGGGACTGCCTCGTTTTGCGTGCCCGAGCTCCGTTTTGTTTCAAATCTTATGTCAGAGTCTATGGCACATAACTAAGATGTTTCGTGAACTTAGAATCTTAAAGGGCCCTACCGTTGGCTTAATAGTCATGATCGAATGTTTAATGCGCTGTTAAACGTCAAGTCCCCATTTAACACGTTGTTAAAGGCTAAGGACACCAACCTCACATCGTTGGTCCTTATTAGTTGTCATGTTAACCATGACGTGTTTCCAGAGTCGTCAATCCATTCACGACTTTGTCTTGCCAAGTAGGTGACGCATAGCGTCAATGTAATGTTTTTGGTAATTACTGTGCGTATACTCCCATTATAGTCGGTGTCATATGTTCCAGAATTCGTATCATTACACATAATCACAACAAATATCATGATATATATATCACGTCCGGTTACCACGGACATGTACCAAGCAAAGTTTACCGGAATTTTTCACAGGAGTCACATTTACAGATTAAAACCAAAAAGATTTTTAGTGTGTTTTAGCATAAACTTGCAAAAATACAAAAAGATTTTGTTTCTACATTAGTTTCTACAAGCCAATGTTGGGGAACGGATCTTCGAAGTCTGGTAAGGTGCTAAACTGGTGGAAATCTGATTGACAACGGGCTGGGAGCTAATTTGTAAAATCTGATAAGCGAAAACCGATTAAAAGTTCATTAATTTGAAACTTGAAGTTAAGAAAAACCAACAGTTTGTTCATAACGGGTTGAACCGAGGTCATTAACTTGGACCCGGCAGACAAATCGGTTAACCAAGGTCATTAGCTTGGACTTGGTCAACTGAGTGGATTGTTAAAACTGGTAAAAATTGAAAAGTTCAGGGTCAAAATTGAAAATTTGAAAAATTTGAAAAAGTTTGATTTTGGATTTCATTAAGTTCGCCCGGACTTGTTATCAAGTTCCACCGGACTTGTCTGTGCTTAAAAAGGATTATCAGATGGCAAGTTAGCCCGAACTTGTACTAATCTTAATTGTTGGGTTTACAAGTTCACCCGAACTTGTTAACTATAAATAAGATACAAGTTCGCCCAGACTTAATAACTTGTTTCTTGATTCACTGAGCGAACTTGAGGCGATTTAGAGCGATTTCAAAATTGACAATCTTGTGTCAAATTGCTGCCCGATTTTCAAGTGATTTTTAGTGATAAGCACACTAATAATCATGGCTATGGTGAGTAATTCGAGATTGGACCATTAATTGATAGGTTTAGAACGAACTGCTGAACTTGTTGATTGGACATGAATAAGGCTGTTTAAGAACGAATTGGACATTAAAATGTGCTAAATAACTATAAACGAACTTAAACGTGTCATCAATTTGAATCAAAATGTACTGAACATGTTGTTGCAGGTCTCATTTGAAAACGATGACAAGTTTGCCCGAACTTGTCAATTGGTTCATTGAACCAAGTTCGGCCGAACTTGTCCTAAAATAATAAAATGTTGTAAATCTCACAAGTTCGCCCGAACTTCTTTGATGGGTTTCAAAAGTCATGATTCTTTGACAAGTTCGCCCGGACTTGTCTGAATATCTTCAACAATCATGATTCTTTTCCAAGTTCGCCCGAACTTGTTTAAAAATCAATCAAATGGTTTAGCAAGTTCTCCCGGACTTGATGGTTTGTAATGTTTTATTGCTTAATCAAGTTCGCCCGAACTTGATGTATGTTTTGGTGAAAATTGTAATTTTTGGCTAATTGTGTCTCGATTTTCGTGTTTGCAGAATATTCAGCTCTCGTTTAATAAATTTCTAACACGTGCATCACGCTCGACAAAAATGTCTGTCCATCTCTAGAAGCATATGACAGTATTCTCAAATTTATGGAACGATTCCGATTCACAAAGCAATCACCGAGAAAACAGTTGTGTATAGATCTCACATGTATAGATTTTGGAGCTCAGCGTCATTGAACGAGGATAACATAGTGATTAAATTAGTGGTTCGCGATGGAAATGAAGATAAGGAGATTACAGTATCTGAAGCTGATATACGCAAAGTTCTGAATTTCAACGATGAAGCGAATGATCCAATGATGCTTGACGAAAGGATGGTACGAGGTTGCTTTTGCCGAATGGGGTACAAAGGGCATGTGAATGAATCTACCTTGAAGAAAGGGGGAGTTCCGAATCCTTACAAGTTCTTAATGCACGATATAATTCACGCGTTTAGCCATCGAAAGTCTCGCCTTGGAAAGGCGTGGCTAGATTTGGTAAACATGGAAAGTTGAACCCACGCTACATTGGACCGTTTGACATCTTGGAAAAGATCGGAACTGTAGCGTATAAGTTGAAGTTACCGGACGAGCTGAACAGCGTACATGACACATTTCATGTGTCTAATCTTAAGAAAATCATACTCAAGAAACGGTTATCATTCCAGCTGTTGAGATTCACATCGATGACAAACTCCAATTTACTAAAGAACCTGTTGAGGCTACGGACTGGAAGGTCCACAAGACATGGAGAAGTCGTATTAAACTCGTTAAAGTTCGTTGGAACTCGCGTCATGGTCCTGAGTATATGTGGGGACGTGAAGATCAAATCAAGTCCAAGTATCCACATTTGTTTCAAGGATCCCCTGCAAACAGTAACACAGCCTGAATTTCGAGACGAAATCCTTTTAACGGGGGGAGAATGTGACAACCCGCAAAATAATGGTAATTTCCGTACAACTTAACAACTTAATTAATATAATTATTTCCATTCATTACGACTTAATTAATACATGATTAGGTCGCGTAAAGTCTAGAAATCGTAGGATATGGTTAATTATGCTAAACAATATCCATACATTCGTCGTGTCATGAGAAAACTACAAACTATGTCCAAATATGTTGGCAAAGTGTTGAAAGTAATATTCACCTGAACACACTTTCATGCCAGCTAGCTCGGGAAACTGTCCGAACGAGCAACGAGGGCCATGAAAGTATTTCATAGTTGGAATATGAATAAAAATCCCTTACTAGGGACACTAAATACAACAAAAAAAACACTTTAACTTTCTGGAAAATACGTGTCGTTAAAATTCGTCCGAACCGCGCTAAAATATAAAAAAATAGATTGTCCGTAACATTAACAATTCGGCATTTTTAATATTCGTAGAACTTGTAAATAATATTTTACATCCTAAATAAGCGTAGGGATATTAATCAAATACCCGAAACATCTACTCCCGGTGTTACGCTGCGACTTTTATACACATTACCCAAATTCTCGCCGCTAGACGAACAAGTTATATTCCTACCACCCATTTTCCTAAAACTAAAAAGTTAGCGAACTAGTTAGCCATATTTTGGCGTCATAAACGCCATAAATAAACTGTAGGTCCGATGTACGGATCGTTCGGGCATTAATAAGACAAACCTAAGGTACACGTGCGGAATCCGTTTGCATAGGCGGCATTAGATACACTCATTTGTTTCTATTTAATCACCGTTTCATTAATATTCAACGTTACAGATCCTGAAAACACTTGGACAAAGCTTCGCCTCTGTCCTGACAAAATCTCTGAAAGTTACAAATGAAATGACAAGTCTCCTATTTATAGGATTTCAAGTTCGCTGGTGGAATGCAAGTTCGGGCGAACTTGATTAGTCAAGTTCGGCCGAACTTGACTACACAACATACATTTCAAGTGAACTTGGCCTAAAACACACGTAAACTTTGACATTTCGCTCCTAAATACTGACTCGATATTATACGATGACGTAGGCAATAGACATATGCATCAACAGACTCCCCGTTGGATGTTGCCGTAGTCATCATTCTTCAATTAAGATCCTGAGTCTTTCATGTTCTCTTGATCTTTATATCTTGAATAACTTCAACATCCATGCTCCCCCTTGCTTTGAGCTTTCTGGTATCTTTAATCAACGTGTTTATCTAGCTCCCCCTCAAATGATGCTTCGAATCTCTAAGATTTGACGATTAAGAACAATCACACGTATCCACACACAAACAGTTTCTTAACAGTCTCGTTCGTCCGACTCACATTCAACATTATTAGGTTTCCATGGAAGATATGAGAAAAAAATCTTTTTGGATTTTTAATATTGAGTGCAGGAATGTAAACATACTAAAATGTAATATTTACAGTTTGTATTTTGTGAGAAAACGTGCTAGAGGATCATATCAGTTTTTGAGACACATTACCAGTACCATTGACCTTTTAATGACTTTAGGTTTTTAACTGTTTTACCTAGATTGTCAATATGTTTATCCACCTAAACATTAACACATTTCTCAGTTGTTCCAAGATATGTTAGTTAGAATTATAAAACTTGACTTAACTGCGGTTCCCACTTCTTGAATATACTGCCGTATCAAGATTCCCTAGATTTCATCTTACAGGTGAATATAGCGTAATTAATATCTGTGTCTGGGTTTTGCGAGACCTTGAGAGCTCAGGTTAGTACTACCGTACTGACAAAGAGATGAAGGCTCGACTTTGAGGTGTGTTCCATTTAAGGAATCTTTTCAGCACTGCAAATGATTAGATCTTTCGATACTTTTCAAGATTGCATGTAATTTAGGGGTTTATTGAAAAAGTATTATAGAAGTTCTAGGCTATTGCTTCCGCAAAATCAGAAGAACTTGTATAATACCCCAGATATCAACTATCTATAAAGAACTCGTATCTCAGAATCAGGCAATCTCTCAAACGAAATTTCGGAGTACTAAGTCCATATATCCAAGATATGTTAATCCACAAGTTTAAGCAGTTGTAAAATTTAGTTTTATCCCTGAAACAATTTACTGAACGTGTAAAGCCTATCGACACATCCACAGTAAGAATCGTTTATCACTTTTAAACTTTACAAATCCTTAGCATACTGTGAAAGTCCACTGATGTACTATCATTTCCTTTTTGTGACACCAAATTCTTTGTCTTTTTCAATGTTTTTGTACATTTTAAAAATTTTTCATATGTTTTTGTATTTTCCCAATTATTTCTCCCCCTAAAATCAAAACCATATTTTTGGATTTTAAGAAATACTAAACTAGAAAGATATTTACAAACCATACAAACCAATGCGGATTACGTGAATTCGTCATCCGATCCGTATTCAATCTCAGCTCCGCACCTGTAAGCAAATTTTTAATACCGTTAAGCCGCATTAGATATTTAAATCTTGTTAATGGAAATGCTTTGGTATAAAAATCAGCCCTTTGTTCGTCGGTGTGGATTTTTTCTATTTGAACCAATTTCTTTCGTAACAATCACGAATGAAATGGTATCAAATTTCAAAGGGTTTTGTTCGTGAATGATGAACCGGATTTTTAGTTATATCGATGGCTGCTTGGTTATCTACAAATAAATGTGTGTCAAGAAACTGCAGACCATAATCCCTCATGTGTTGCTGAATCTAGAGGATTTGAGAGCAACAGCTAGAAGCAGAAATGTATTCCACTTCACAGGTTGAGAGAGAGACCGTGGTCTGTTTCATACACTGCCACGTTACCAAACGCGTGCCAAAGAACTGGCATCCTGCAGTTGTAGATTTCGAGTTCAGTTTGTCCACTCCGAAGTCTGAGTCAGCGTATCCCGTTAAGTCGAAGTTGTCTTTTTTAGGATACCATAAGCCCGTGCTAGGACATCCCTTTAAGTAACGGAAGATTCGCTTGACTATCTGCATATGTGACATTCGAGGACTTGACTGATATCTCGCACATAAGCAAGTAGGATACGTGATGTCTGGGCGTGATTTCGTTAGATACATCAGTGAACCTATCATCGATGATAAAGT
Source organism: Scalesia atractyloides (assembly GCA_947069175.1). NCBI lineage: Eukaryota > Viridiplantae > Streptophyta > Magnoliopsida > Asterales > Asteraceae > Scalesia > Scalesia atractyloides. Next base: position 56,952,269 of record CAMTDV010000024.1, on the reverse strand, counting down.
GTTTCATCAACTTTTGTTCCCGTCTCGTCTATGCAAATCCCATGGTTCAGTGCCAGCAGTGTCGAAAGCGGCTTCGAACTATCCATTTCAAACTTTTTGAGAATGCCGTGAACATATTTAGTCTGATGAATGAATATCCCGTCTGGAAGCTAATCCACATGAAGACCTAAGATAAACTTTATTTCGCCCATCGAGAACATCTCAAATTTCTTTTTCATGATCTTTTCAAACTCTTTGCATAGACTGTCATCCGTAGAACCGAAAATGATATCATCCAAATAGATTTGTACTATTATCAGATGCGATCCAACTTCTCTGGTAAACAAAGTGTTGCCCACTGTGCCTCGGGTAAAGCCATTTCCTACGAGATGTTGTGATAACGTCTCGTACCAAGCTCTCGGGGCTTGGTGTAGTCCGTACAAGGCTTTATCTAGGATATATGCTTTGTTCTTGTTCAGTGGATCGATGAAACCCGGTGGTTGGCTGACATACATTTGTTCACGAAGTTTACCGTAGAGAAATGCAGATTTTACATCCAACTGGTACACCTTAAGTCCTTTCCAAGGTGCGAACACTAGGAAAATGCGGATAGATTCTAATCGCGCAACCGGTGCGTATACCTCCGTGTAATCTATATCTTCCTGCTGGTAGAATCCCTTGACAACCAGTCGAGCTTTGTTTCTGACTATTACACCCCGATCATCTCTTTTACACTTGAAGACCCACTTTGTGTCAATAGCTTTCTGTTTCGGTGGCAAGTCTACAAGCTTCCAAACACCCAACTTCCTGAACTGTAACAGTTCTTCTTGCATTGCTATCACCCAATTCTCGTCAGCCAGAGCCTCATTAACTGTCCTTGGCTCTATTTGAGAAATGAAACATGAGTAGTAGCAATAATTCTGAGTTGGTGCAACTCGGGTGTAGAACAACTAAGTGCTTTATTGATTTGGCTTCGTGTACGCACACCAGTTGGTAGTTCTTCTATAATATTCGTTGAAGGATGGTAAGAATATGATCGCGGCATTTCTTCTGTTGGAACATCAACTAAGCTTTGCTGATTTGATACAATCAGCTCACTGTTCACATCAACATTAGGAGTACTAGATGAAGCTTCGTTCTGATTTCTCGGACTAGCAGTTTGATTCAACATGTTAGAAATCTGCTCAACTTCTTCATCCGATGAAGTTTCATCATCAGCATCAAATGTCGGTGCTTCATCTGAGACAAAATTCTGATTCTGAGGCATGTTGGGATCTGATGTTGTAGTTCCTGGTTCATTAGAAACATTCACTAAAGGTGTAGCAGGTGTTACTTCTGCTTCAGAAACATCTTCAACTTGAACACCACTGCTATTGCTTGGTCCGGAAGATGAAGAATCCAACGTGGGTTGATTAACCACAATTGGTCTAATGATTTGTTCTTGATTCGCCGACTGTTGAAGATAGTATAATGCTGCAACTTCTTCTTCAGACGGTTCTTCCGGCAAGTCGAATGACTTTCAAAGGTCTTGATAGTTAAACAGCCACGCGTCACCTCTCCTTTGAAAAGGATCCGTATAGTTGAAACAATCTACGTGTTGTGCTTCAATAACTTTTCTTAGCGAAGGAACATAAACTCGTCTCAACGGACTCGCATATCCGACAAAGAAACCTTCAAGAGATTTAGCTTCGAATTTGCCATCTTGATCGATTACAGTACATGGCGCACCAAATGGTTCTAAGAAATTCAAATTTGGCTTCAGTCGGTTTATCATCTCAAAACATGCTTTTTTGTTTGGTTTGACACTGAGAAGTCTGTTTAGTGTGTAGCAAGCCGCAGCAACCGCTTCACTCCAGAAGCTGAATGGAAGTTTAGAATCTACAAGCATGGTTCTCGCAGTTTCAATTAAAGTTCTGTTCTTCCGTTCAGCAACACCGTTTTGCTGTGGAGTATAGGGAGCACTAAACTCGTGAAGAATCCCTTTAGCGTTGCAGAATTCCTTCATTTTGTTATTCTTAAACTCCGTGTCGTTGTCACTTCTAATGCGTCTGAACAGTGATGATAAAGATTCTCGAGTTTCTTAAATAGAATCACCAAGTTCTCGAACATTTCGTCTTTTGATTCCTGAAAGAATACCCATGAATATCTGGAATAGTCATCTGTCACAACCAAGCAATATAAGTCTCCTGCGATGCTTCGAACATTTACAAGACCAAATAAATCCATGTGGAGACGTTCTAAAGGCAACTTGATTGAGTTCAGAATTTTCTTCGGATGAGATTTCTTGATCTGCTTTCCCTTTTTACATTCTAAGCAGTGATCAGACATCTGAAAACTCCGAAGATTTACACCTTCTACAAGATCATTATGAACCAAGAAATTCATTTTTTCAAATGAATATGCCCCATCTTACGATGCCAAAGAATAGAATCTTTTTCAGTAGCCTTTGTCACAAAACATTGCGCTGATTTTGATGAAGTGGTAGCGACGCCCATATCAAGAACATATAAATCATTCTCTCGTGGTGCTCACATCAGAATCCACTCATCTGGAATTTTGAAACCCGGCTTCAAGATAATACATTCTTTATCATTGAAATGCACCGTGAACTTCTTGTCACAAATCTGTGATATGCTCATAAGATTATTCTCCAACTCTGCAATATAATTCACGCGATCAAATGAAATGACGCCATTTGACAATTTGCCTTCGGTGACAATCCTTCCACCCTGGTTACCCGCAAATCCAACATATCCACCATTGATAGCTTTTATGTCGAATAGCAACGCTTTCATTCCCGTCATATGCCTGGAGGCTCCACTATCCAAAATCCACTTGGAAAGTACGGATCTTTGGAGCCCCTGCACATTTCAACAATTAGTTAAACAGCGCGACCCAAGCCTTTTTGGTCTTGGGTTGAATTGGATAACCATCATCGTAATCAAACTCACATTTATTAGCATAATCAAATTCAAATTCATTATCTGAATTTTCTACGATGTTTATGTTTGAAAACTTCACTTCCTTTTTATCTTTTGAAACATTACCACCTGTGGATTTGACAGTGTTGATTTCAATTTCAGATTTTGATTCTTTCGTGTTATCAGTCTTTACAGGCTCAGACTTAATAACATCGGATGTTGTTGACCGTTTATTTGCAATCCAGGCTTGAGATTTTATGTTAGCCTTCTTGATGTAAAACTTGTTTTCATTAGCCTTTGAAGTTTCACCTTTTTTGAAAATTGAATTTTCAAACTTCTTTTCTGTTTTAGGTTTAACTTCAACTTTTGATTCATTTCTTTTCAAAATCTTTACAGGTTTTACAAACTCTAGTTGCTTCGGTTTCACAACATTTGAACTTTCTTCCCTTCGAAGATAACCCGGTTTTGATTTCGGACATTGGCGTGCAATATGACCAATTTCGTTGCACTTCAACAAGTCCGAGAATCATGTGGATATCCTTTAGTAGGTTTTACACCACTTGTTTTGGCACCACTTGCAATTTTGGCTTTATCTTGAAGTTCTTTTTGTTTCTTGAACTCATCATTTGATTGTTTGCCAATCAAATTTTCCTCATGAACCGTGTTCGTCCCATATACAAAATTCATTTTTTTATTCTTGTATTCATGAAATGGTGACGTTTTCTTTTTAGGTTCATCTGATTCTTCTAATCCCCACCCAGCTCTCCGGTTTTCCGGATGATCACCACCATTTCTTTGGTAGTTGTTTCTTTTAGGTTTGGAATAGAATTTCTTTTCATTAATCTCCAGATCATCTGATGTGACTTCCACGAGTTTAAAGAATTTGTCTAACAATTCTTCCTTCACGTTCTGAATCGGAAAACTATCATCAAAGTATAATCTATCAGATTCCTTAATCTAGTACATTACAACATTAGGATCATCACATAGATCATTCTCCGATGATGTATCGTCATCTTCTGATTGTGAATCAGAATTCTTTGAACTCGAGTCGGCGCTTTTAAAGCTGCCTTCATCAGAAACATTCAGAACATTTTCAACCACTTTCTTAACCACAACATTGTCATCATCTGTTTTAGTATAGATTACATCAACGTTCTCTGGCAACTCAGTTTTTTTTTTCAGATAACAACTCAATGTTGAGTGCCTTATCCATCCCATCAGCGGATTTGAGACAATACTTCTCCCATAGGGGTGGAGGAACATTGCTGTATTCTTTACCAATTTTCTTTTTAGGTTTCTCTTCCGATGGAATTGTCGGAAGGATATGATCAACAACATATGCGTAGAAGTATAACTTGTCAAAAGTTGTTGAACACGCTCTGTTTCAATTTTCATGTCCTGGAGTTGTTGCTTAGTTTCAACAATGGTGTTAATATAGATATTAATCGCTTTTTGCTTATCCATTACTGTTCCTTTCAACATCCTCACAGTGTCATGTTGTTCGACATTGTTTCGATCGAGCCTGCCATAATCATCTTTCATTTTGTCATACGCTTCTTTCATTGTGCGATAATCGTATTTTAAAAGTTCATTATGCACATTGATTTCAGCGATGATCCTTGATTTTTCGGCACATTCGATACATGGTTCAATATATTTTGTACAAGGTTTCTCAACCTCTACAACTTGTACTTTGACACTTTCATTTACCTCTGGACCTACCTTTGTTAGATTTGCCATCAAAGCGTTATCGGCAATGTCCTTGAGGTTTTCGGCATTCACTTCTTGAGTAACATCAATGACTACTTCATCAGATTTCTCCTCGACTGCTTGTTCCTGAGAACTTCCATCAAAGTGACCTGCAAAACTATCACATAAATCAGGAGTTAAAATTCCTTGCTGCTTCATGTGAATGTACTCCTCTTCTTCTTGTTGTTGATGCAGATACTATTCCAGTAGAATATTCTCTAAAGCTGCTGCGTCTTCGGCATATGTATCTTCAACGATTTATGCCATCAATGCAACTCCGGTCTTTTTACCGATGTAAGAATTCCAGTGATGCAACCATAACTTTCTCAGTGTTACTGCTATTTGGCTTCTCTTCGATTTCAACCTGATTTTCTTCGGGAAAGGCTTATATTGAAGTGACTTCTTGTAATACTCGTTGCCTCCACCGGATGGACTTTGATTTCCTATTGCTTCAGGGTTTTTGCATTCTCTCTTGAAATGCCCTTTCTGTCGGCATCTGAAGCACGTAACTTTCATTTTGTCGAAGCCCAACTTGTTGCTAGAATTTCCGATATCTCGGCATGTAAGAGCAACGAACTTTGTAACTCTTCGGATGATCGAAGCTAAACACCACTTTATATCCATGAGCTCCAGTTCTTCTTCGTCCACCTAGTCGTAGTCTTCGGCAGTCATCTCAGGATTACCGATTTTCCCAGCTACAAGACTTTAATACGATTCTAGAACAGTGGCGAGAAGTGCCATATGTTGCTTAGCAGTTTGCTCAAAAACAGCATTATTCAAATTAACAGCAATGTTACATTTGAATACATTCGAATCAGAATTTGTTTGTTGGTTCTGATTTGCTTGACTCTGATAAGATGAATTTGAACCAGTGCTTGAGAATGAAATCTGTGGACTTTGATCATATTGAGGATATGACTGATTCTAATTTTGCTGCGAATTGTTCGAAGAATTCAAACTCGCATTGAATGCTGTCTGAATCTTTGGGCTTGAAATGTTGTCTTGCATTCCAGTTTTATAATACAGACCAATATCTTGAACAACATTAGCGCTCTTTGACTTTGCAATCTTCAAGAGTTCCATTTCATGGCCTTCTAGTTTATCGATAAATGTTGACAGCTTGAAGAATTCCCATTTTTCGCTTTCCTTCAGAACCATTAGGTAAGTAGTCCATTCTACATCTAGTAGAGCTCTGTAAGCTTGTCGATGTATTCTTGTTCCGTCTTCTCAAGACCGTGTCTTCGCATTTGGACTTTAAGATGACAGAAGCGTTCAATCATCTGCTTCATGGTCTCACCCTTCACCATGTTGAAGATATCGAACTCTTTCACGATGAGTGCTTTCTTGCTCTTGATCATCTCCGCACTGCCTTGATACTTCTTTTGAAGTGAGAGCCAAGATCTCTTGTAGTTGTGTATTCCGGTAGCAAGATGAGAATATCTTCTTTGAAGGATTGTTGGATAAGACTGATCATATTTTTCTCAGCAATGTATTCTTCTTTATGTGTCGTGGAGTACTTGTATTTCTCAAGAACTTGCTGATGTTCGTCCAACGGAAATGTATAACCTCTCTCGATCGACACCCCACATAGGAAGTGCATGGCTTGAACCCTATATGTAAACTTCTCCTTCCATCCTTCATATTCGTCCATGCTCATTAGCTTTGGCGGTTTAACAGTCGTGCCCATCTCGTTGTCAAGATTGACTTGTTGGATCACGTTGGCATTTGACGAACTAGCTCCGGACATATAAGCTCTTTGAATATCATCCATTGTGAATAACGAGACGTGTAACTGAAAATACTCAAAAACTTTTGAAAATGTTAGTTCTACTACAAGTTCGGTCGAACTTGTAGTGGAAATGAAGAATTCTCAGCTTTATTCACAAGTTCGGTCGAACTTGTGAATTTTTTACTTGAAAATTTTCTTTTAACAACCTCGGACGAACTTGCACTTGAGATTTGAAGTTTTTCGCAAGTTCGGGCGAACTTAGTTGAAAGTTCTTTGAATTTTATCAAGTTCGGTCGAACTTGATAAAATATCAATGAAATCCTAGTAAATCCGAGCGAACTAAGTAGAGATTCTCTCAAAATTCACTCAAGTTCGAGCGAACTTAGTAAAAAATCACCTGAAAAGTGACTTTTTAATCCAAGTTCGGCCGAACTTGGCTAATAAGTTCGATGAACATGGTTTTGTCAAACATGGTTTTTTTCAAAATTTTGACATCAATTCGGTTGAATTTGGTCTCCAATCTTTCAAGGGTTTATCTTTGTTGTATTTTACATGATATATTCAAAATTGAAAAGATTTTGACCGTGAATTCTTCATTTTTTGTGAAAAAGTAATGAAAAAAAGATTAGCTTTCAGCAAGTTAGACCAAACTTGCTAATTGATGGCTGGTGGTTTTAACTCAAGTTTGCCGTACTTCTGATGGACCTTTCTGTTGGGCTCAGCAAGTTTTGCCCGAACTTGTAGGAGTATTTAAACTCAGCAAGTTCGCCAAACTCACTTATCAGTTACCTAATCTCTCTGAGGCGAACTTGTGAGCATTTGAGCGATCTTGTGATTTTGTCAAAATCATAACTTTATACTGCCCAAATTTGGATTGTTTTTGGTGATTAGCACACCATCTACAATGTCTGAGGTATTGATTTGGATTTTGAACCATGATTTGGACTGAAATTGATGAACCAGATCTTGAAACTTAAAAAATGATAGATCTAGGGGCTTAATGATAGAATTGAACATAAAATCTTGATAATGAACTAAAATCGACCATGGATTTATTCTGAATTAGATAATAATGGTTGACTTTAGGCCTGAGCAGGTTTGGTGTGTTGAAGGAGAAGACAAGTTCGGCCGAACTTGTTGTCAAGTTCGACCGAACTTGCATAAAGGAATTGTTATCTAAACCTAAATAAAGAGAACTAATTGCATGTTCGACTGAACTTCATAAAACTGACTATTGAAAGAATATGTGGAAGTTCGCCCGAACTTGTGATATGGAAATCTAAAAACAGTTAAGAGTATAAGTTCGCCCGAACTTACACTTGAATGAGGAACATGTTTGTAATACATGTTCGGGCGAACTTAGCAATATCAGAATGTTATATAACACATCAAGTTCGCCCGAACTTGATGTAAGTGTTAGAAAAAATTTGAAACTTTTTCTCGGTAAGCGTGCTAATTGTTTTGCGTCGTTTTCAGGCTCAAGAACCAGCAAAAGTGATTGCAATAGAGTTTTCTAAGTCGCACAACACTTGTATTACGCTCGACAAGACGATTGTCCATCTTTGAAGGATTACGAGAGTATTTTGAAGTTTTTGAGAGAAAGCCCTATCCATCGAGCTATCACAGAGTGCACAGTTTCATACAGATCTCATACGTATCATTTCTGGACCAATGCGAAGCTTAGTGATGATCAGAAGACGATTATTTCATCAGTGCAAGTTGGGAATGAAGTAAAGGAGATTATTGTGAATGAAGACGATATTCGACGGATCCTGCAGTTCAATGATGATAAAGATGATTCGATATTTCTAGATGAAAAGATGGTTCGTGGTTGTTTCTTTAGAAAGGGTTATAAGGGGAGTGTGAACAAGCCAACGTTAAAGAAAGGGGAAGTGCCTAACCCCTACAAGCTCCTTATGCATGCGATCATCCATACTTTTAGTCACCGAAAGGCGGGTCTTAACGATGTACAAGATTAGCCTGTATGGCAACGACACTTATTCTGAAAAAGCCGTTCAACTATTCGAAGCTTGTATTTACACACATGTCCAAGAATATGGAGGATTCAAGATTGTGTCCTTATCCGAGATTTGTACAGATGCTAATAGATGAAAAGTTACATGAATTTTTGCACGAGATCCGAACGATGTGTTATATCTGAGTCATCTCGATGAAACAACTGTGAAGAAGCTATTAAAATTCAAGAAGCAAGCTTCAGCTCCTGTTGCAAAACCAGTTTTCGGAGCTATCAAAGATTCAAATTACATTGCGCCTGATAATAAATGGAGGAAAGACGGAAGCGATGATGAAAAAAAGCTTAATGTTGAAAAAGAATGGTTTAAAGACTTCAAACCAAAGGCTCGAAGCGAATGGTTCTTAAAGGCCGAAGTGGAAAAGCCAAAGAAGAAACGAGTTCCAAAGAAGGTTGAAACAATGCTCGTCGATGAAGATGAACCAGAAAATGTTCAAGTTGAAGCTGGATCGAGCGCAGCAGTTGTTATCGAAAGCCAAGAGTCTGAGAAAGTAACGCAAGATGATGTTATTTCTGCTACATCCGAAAACGATGAAGATTCTGATGAAGAACCAGTAAAAGAGCCAGAAAAATCAGAAGCTGAGATTAGAGCAGCAAAAGAAAAAGAAATGGATGCTGACTTTGATCCAAATCAGGAAAGAGTCCAATGAAGAGAGGCCCAAGAAAAAAGAAAAACATGTAAAGACTGCTACTATCTCATCGACAAGAACTACAGGGTCTCCTTAGACAAAGGGAAAGAAAAAGAAGAATGTTCAAAGAGCTGTTAGTAAACATTATAAAGGAAAGCTGAAAAGCGCAGAAGTTACACAAGAACCTTCTGGCGCACAGGAGAAAGAAGTCACACAAGAACCTTCTACACTAGAACCTCCTGTTATTGTTTCAAGTGAAGCTGAAAGGCCAGAAGCTACACAAGAACCTCCTGTGTCTGGTTTATTGGAAGTTCCTGTTATTCAATAACCGGTTACTCCAACAACTTCAAATCTTGAAAGTTCTACTCCAAGGAAGTCTACACCAAAGGTTGCTACTCCAATGTCAACACCAAAATCTTCAGGGCCTAATCTATTTGGTGATATGCATAATGATCCGCTTAGTCTGCAAGATCTAATGATTTCTTTTCCAGAGACGAATGTTGAACTTCTGGAAAAACGTGTGAAGGCGTTAGAAGAAAAAGTGGCAAAGAATGAGGAGGAGAAAGCTAAGCTTATTCCGAAAATGAATCAAAGCAATGTTGAGAAAGAGATGTTGGACGACAAAGTGAAAGTTTTGGAAAATGAACGAGAATACTTTAAAGCTTTGGTCGAGAGTTTGCAGGATGCAAATGAAAAGCTTCAAACAGAGATTGCAGATCTAAAGTCAATCCAAGTCCTAAATGATCGAAGATTTTCCAGGATGCAGAAAGTTTTATCTAACTCTCTGGGAATTGATTTCATCAAAGAATATGATCGTCTGGATCAGCAAGAAGCTAAAGAACGATCTGAGAAAGAGTTAGCAGCGAGTGGTAAAGGAAAGAATGTTGAAGGTGAAGCACCTACTTCTTCTGAAGCTGCAAAGAAATCAGTTGAAGAAAATGTTGTTATAGCTTCTGAGTCTGATATTCCAAAGGTTGACGAATCTCTCAAGCCGTCTAATCATATCGTTGCTTCTGAAGATAAGGACGATGAAGAAGCAAAAAAAGAGGATAATGAAGATGATGAAAAGGATGATTCTGAATATGAAGATTGGAATGTTGCTGATGATGACGATGATGATGATCAGGGTGGTGTTGGTCTGAAAATTACTGAAGCTAAAGTCTCAAGTGAATTTGATTTCTCTTCGCTGATGGATGATGAATCAAACAGAATGGATGATAAGATTGAGGGCGATTCAGCGCAGAAAGGGCCAATTGATGAGATTGATTTGTCTAACGTTGAAAGATTTGTAAAGCCATTTGCTGTAGTACCCACTAAGCCTTTATTGTTAATGCTTGAACATAACATGGAGGAAGGCGAGTATGTGCATAACTATACTAAGGAAGATCTTGCAAAGTTAGTTGAAGTTGATGCTAAAGATCTAGAGTTTGATTTCGAAGAAGATGTGTTGAATGTTAACACATTTGAACCAAATGATTATCAGTATGTTAGAAGATTTGAAGTTGATGGGTATAATAGAGTGATTGTGGAAGATTGGTCTTCTAATGATGAGACAGATTAAACTGCGAAGTACGTCGATCCTAATTCTGAAAGTTTTCCTACTTTTGAGGAGATGTACAAGCAACTCGATGAAGACATGCTGAAAGAAAAGATTGAAGAATCTTTACGAGAAGGAAAAGTACCAAAGCCAATGACGAAAGAAGAGATAGCTCAAGCAAAAAAATCTTGGTTTAAAGAGATGGCCGCGCGAACGTAAGTTTAGATGTCCTCTAGCATTCTTTACCAGAGACAAAGACGTTTCTTTGGGAGATATCTTGAGTTGGGGTTGGTTTAAAGAACTTAACGTATATGCAATCAAAAGAGAATTTGGAGTGCAATACTTCAAGTATCTTGCTGATTTCAAGACATTACCATATTGGGATGTGGAAGAGTTGGTTCAGACAGTTAATATTACATACCATATGAAAGTAATTGATCAATTGTTGTAGAAATCGCTAAAGTATGAAGCAGTGAAAGGATTCAGATATTGGAAGCCATTTATTCCATGTCGTTGATGCCGATTATGTAGAACTTCTATCCACTGTTCAAGTGGTGGCAGATAGATCCATCGACTTGTGAAGCAGTTATTGTGTTAAAGTTTGAAGAACACTTGGATATTACGAAGGAACGAGTTGAAATACTTGGTTCTCAGGGTATGAGTGGGTTATGGAGAACAATCAGGATTCTTGATCCGATGTGGTTGGTTAACTGCTCAAGAGAAGATATCAAATGCCTTTTAAACAGCAAGATCGTATTTGAAGAACGTGAAAAGGTACAAGCTATGCAGTTTCAGAAAGTTGTTAATGTTTGCTATGCGCATGAAGTAAACTCAGGAAAGATGTGGCAAACAAATTGGAGGGATTTAGAAAGAGTTGAATTTCTAAAAGAGGAGAAGTGTCTAGAAGCTATTCATGAGAAAACTAGGAAGGAAAGTGTTAAAAGATTTCAGTATATGAACAAGGTGCCTCCTACAGATCAGACGCCGGATCCGAAACAAGAACGACGAAAGAAGTCGTACAAGAACTTCTTCGGTCGTGTGTGTTAAAGTATATTATGAAGACAGAGTTTTGAAGACTGATACAAGACGAAGACGATATCCAAGGGGGAGTCTGTTGGTGCATAATGTCTATGTCTTAGTCTTATATCGACTCTGTATAGAATAGAGCTGAATAGGCTAGCTGAAAGTAGTATTTATGTTTTATTGAGTCAAGTTTGCTCATGAGATGCAGGTTTAGTCAAGTTCGGGCGAACTTGCTAAGGCAAGTTCGGGCGAACTTGCTAAGGCAAGTTCGGCGAACTTACACCTCTCCTCAAGTGAACTTGAGACTCTATAAATAGCTAGCTAGTGTTCCTCATTTGTAACTTTGGCATTTTGGAGGCGAAGCTCTGTCAGTTTGTACTCTTGATGTTTGATCAATTAAACTGATGTTAAACTGATTAATTCTTGTCTATTGGTAAACACGACGTAATATTTCCGCTATTATGGACGTTAGATATCAAATTTAGGTTCCTTAGCATCGAGGATTGGTCCTACAAGTGCTCTGATACCACTTGTAGGTCCGATGTACGGATCGTTCCCTTTATTCGCTAATCTCATTTTCCATTTTTCAATGTTTTTAATATTTTAAGATTTTCTATTGTTTTTGGCTTTTTCAATCATTTTATCTATCTAAAAAGATTTCGAAACGATGTTTTTCAATTTTACAAGAATTTTTAACAATTTTTTAAAAAAATTTTTCTCCCCTAAAATTAAAAACATCTTATTAAAATCGAAAATAAGAATCTTCCATTTTAACCATTTAACGACTTTTTACGAATGTGAACGCGAGACTACCATTTTGTTTGTGTGTAATATCACTCCTGTCTCTTGTCTCTCTGTATGAACAACCACTGCTTTTGAAATGACCTTTGGCTTGAAGCTTGGTTATACTGCACATTCAAACAAACTTTAATCAGTTTTGAATTAGAACCCAATCCATTCTGGATTTAGGTTTACCAAAATCATTATCAGCTGAAGTAAACAAACATTCACACTCTTTTTCATATTCAAACAGTTTGATAGAAACTTTATTTGAAAATTTTACTTTCTTTGATTTTTTAACTGTTTGAATTATCAAATTTTTCTCCACTGCTCTCTCTTTTGTCCTTTGATTTGTATCTGATGAATTCGTTTTACTTGACTGTGAGTAAAATGATTCATTAGAACTTTATCTGATTTTTAGATTTATCCGAGGACAAAATCTTTTCCAATACTCTCTAACTTTTTTACTCTTTTCTCAATCTGTCTTTTTGCCCTTGTGATAACTTGACTTTTTGTTCTTTGGGCTTCTCTACTGTAACATCCGTCAAAAAACCGGATTTACCAAACCCGCTCCGTTTAATAACCGAACAATCAGTTAAAAATTTCGTTGAGTATTTAATGCCCAAAATAATTTTAAACGATACATAATTAATAAGTATATGGGGATATATAATTTGTTTTTGAAAAACTGTTAAAAATAATGAAATAAAAATAAAATGGTACTATCGGGTTTCGAACCCGGGTCAGTCAGCCGGGTCAACAACAACTTAACACTCAACTCTCCAACCACTGCGCCACTTGTATTTCTTGTTCAATATTGAAGACAATTAATTCATAACATGATTATCGAATTCAAAATCGGCGCGCCCAAATTTCAGTCGTCGGAAATTCCGACTATCTCGCTAAGATTGGACGGTTACTTCAGTTATAACGTAAACCTTAATCACTACATCGGTTATAACCGATGCCTGAGTCCGCGACACAAGTTATAACCGCCGGAGAGTTTCTAACCGACGAATCAAGTCGGAAATCGGACCAAATTCATCGATGACCTGCCCTATAAATACCTCCTCGAACCTCTGCAAGCTTTTTCGCTCAAAACCGCACCTTTACCGACGTAATTCCACTCGCCGGAAAAGTTCTGCACATCGCCGGAAAACCGAACCCTTCACTTCTGAGCCTTACTGAACCCCCAGAGCTTATACCGAAGTCACCCACATCCATTTCAAGCTTGCTGAAGAGTCTCTGCCGCAGGACACACGTCGCCGGAAGTTTCTGCTGTCACCGAAGTTTCGCCGGAGAAACAGAGGAGTCCAGTCGGTATACCTTACGCTTAAATCATTCATTCTTTTTATTTAATCTCACATGTAATTAACCACCAGACACTAACGGACATGATTAAAACTTCGAACCAGTCGGAATATGTTTTCTGGTTATGTCCGACGAAGAAGACGAAGTTCAATAATATATAAGTATAATTAAAATCAAGATGTATCTCGGGTTAGACACACAGTCCAGCGGTGGACTGTGTGCAAATAAAACACGCTTACGTCTCGAGTTCGAATCATGTCCCACGCATACTCGCTTTAATAAAAATGTTCCTTTTTATTACTGAACCGGATTCATTTCATATAGTTGTTAAGTATAATAAAAACCAGAATAATAACCAAGATAGACACACAGTCCAGCGGTGGACTGTGTGAATGTTTAAACACACGTCACGAGTTCGAGTCCGGACTACCGCACCGGTCCGGACAATTATCCAACTTTTTATTTAAGACAGAAATGAAAATATTTAGTTTGTATATAAGTATAATAAAAATCAGTTTATTTAACAAGTTAGACACACAGTCCAGCGGTGGACTGTGTGTTAACTCAACCCACAGGTCCCGGGTTCGAGACCTGTGGAGCGCACCGGTCCGACGCATTAAATCGTTTTTAAAAATAAATGATTTTCAGTTTAATCTAATTAGTATATAAATATAATTAAAAACAGAAATATTTCGGGTTAGACACGTAGCTCAGTTGGTAGAGCTGCGTGCACGCGTACGGGAGGTCTCGGGTTCGAGCCTCACCCAGCGCACACATACACACATACGAACCGGTCAAAGTCAATGGTCAATGGTCAATGGTCAACGGTCAACGGTCAAAAAGTCAACATTTTTTTATTATTTTTATTTATTTATTTTATTAAAAAAATCAATTAGAAATACTTAAAAATAACATTTTTAAGGTTAGAAAATAGCCTTAAACTCACAAAAATACACCCAACAATCCTACTAAAATGGATTAATAAAATCCGTTTACTTACCGAACCATAATGCTATTTATCTAGGTTAGTTTCACTCGTGGTTAAAAGCAACTTCGCGTGCATTCAACATCATCAACCGAACGCACCCAATGTGAGTGAATCTTACAAACTCCCCTTTTTAATTACACGTTTTGGGGTGTGTCATGTGTCATAAAATTAACTCGTTTATTTAAACTTGTGCCATACCATATTGTGATCTAAACTTAGATTGTATACATTGCTTGTAGTTATGTATTTCATTTTGTCTATTTATATGCAATTCATTCATTAGGCCCATCAGTTCCTCGTGTGATACGAGTTGAGCAACACGTGCCTCAAAACAAATCCATTATTGTTCGTGTGTGTATTATTGAGTTTATATTGTTTGTAGTTATGTATTTCATATTGTCAAGTTTATGCAATTCATTCATTAGGCCCATCAGTTCCTCGTGAGAGACGAGTTGAGCAACGCGTGCCTCTAAACGATCCATTATTGTTCATGTGTGTATTGTTTAATATTAAATTGATTGGTGAATAAGTTTACATCTATTTTTACTCATGTGTGGTTTGTGCACTTTATTTTATAATCAATTAAATAAACCTGTTCAAATGTTTTCCATAGGATTCACTCGCCAACTTTTTGTTGATCCAAAAACCATTTTTACACATGATACAGGTGAGCAGGATGAAGCAAGGAGAACATAGGAAATGTCTTAGAAGAAAACAAAGAAGCTTAGATTGATGTTTAGGTCATGATGTAATTATGATTGTAAATTTCCATTAAATTGTATTAATGAATATGAAACGTTAAAATAAATGTCATGAGCTTTGATGATAACCCAATCATGCCCCGATCACCTTTTCCGCTGCGGGTCAGGGTGTGACAGATTGGTATCAGAGCCATGACTATAGGGATATAGGATAGGTTATTAGACCCTTAGAGCCTATACTATAGTCTGCCTAAATTTTAATTGATTAGGTGGTTACATACAAACTTATGATATTTATTTGTTTCATATTTGTTTATATTTACAGTCAAACATACATACTTACATACACATTCATTATACATATTTCAAGGTTCATATATTCAAATCATTTTCATACTCTCATTATTCAAAGATTTTGTTGCAATTTTCAAATCTCATCAAAGTAAGTTCTGCGACGGGCATGTAGTAACTGGAATGGTACAAGTACCGGTAGTCGGAACGTCCTGTCTAGGTTGGCATTCGTATAAATCCAATATAACGGACCAGTTTGCCTACCTGGGGACTAACGATGAGAGTACGAAGGACCTATTAGGCCAAAGCATGCCACACCAAACGTCGTTCGAACTAACCCTACTTTGAGGTGTCCCCGTGTCTACACCTGGACACATTCCGAATACCATACGTTATATACATATTTCTCAATTTTCTCCGGGTTTTAGTGTACGTAACCAGGCTAACACATGCGAACCATATGAAAAACCCGGTATTCATGGGGGCCCACGTGATTACGAAGGTGAAGTATGGCGGCTTTTAGGGCCTAAAGACGAGCAAAGCCCAAGACATCCTATGGATGTAGTAGATTTATTTTTCTATAATTATTTTATGAATGTTCATTCCTAAATACGACCCATGATCCCAAAAACATCCAACTCATACTCTTGACATGTATTCCTTGTAGATGTCTTCTAATCTCGCCCGTAGGAAGATGAGAGCAGGAAAAGCCCGCGAGCGCATGGCTGCCCTAATCGCCCAACAAATGGCTGCCGTAATACCCAACATTGTAATCCAAGTCCAACAAGCACTCACCATGAATCCTGTTAATCAAGAAGATCAACACGTTATCAACCCTCCCCCAAATACCACTAAATGCACCTACAAGCATTTCAAATCATGCGACCCTCCAAAATACAAAGGGACTGAAGGTGTCACTGCTATCCTCCATTGGTTTGAAGAAATGGAGAACACTTTTCTAAATTGTGATTGCCCCGATGATCGTAAAGTGCGATATGCTACCGGTCGATTATATGGGATAGCACTTACTTGGTGGAATACAGAGAAGGCCAAACGAGGCGTTGACGATGCTATGACATTAACGTGGGATGAATTGAAGGAAATCATGACCAGACGATTTTGCCCAATGAGCGAAATCAAGAAATTAGAAGATGAGTTTTATTCGCTGAAGCAAAAGGAAGGAGACCACACCACATACAACAAAAGATTCCTCGAGTTACATCAAATGGTTCCCAACTTGTTCACTCCCCTCTACCGTTTGATCGAGCACTACATTCGAGGTCTTCTGTCAAAGATTCAAGACTCTGTAATAAGTACCACGCCTGCAACTTTGGAAGCAGCAATGGAGCTAGCAACAGAGCTCACCGAGAACCGAATCCGGAACAAAGACTTCAAGGAGGAGAAGAAGAAGGATAAAGCATCGACTGAAACTTCAAACTCCACCCAAACCGAATCCCCTTCTCAACCCACTTTTAAGAGAACAAGAGACGGGCAACTTTTCGCTACTACCCAATGTAATCAACTAGTTTTACAAGCCATACCAATCCAAGCTATCCCAATCACTCAAGTGGCACCCAACTCAACTTACCCAAATAAGAAACCATATCTTGGACCTCACCCTCGATGTAACACCTGTTTTTATCACCATCCCCTTACCTTACCTTGTCGTCTATGTGCAACTTGTGGACGCTATGGTCATTTGAGCAAGGTTTGCCGCACCCCTCAAAACCAAATCTCTCCCCCTACTCAAAACATGATCCAAACCTATCATCAACCCCAATACCCCATGTTCCCATATGTTCGAGCTTGTTTCAATTGTGGCGACCCTACCCACTATAGAAACACGTGCCCTCGATTGGTTAACATCATAAACGCTCAAGCTCAGTCAAACCCAGTTAACCAAGTAAATCAAGAAAACCAAATCACTAGGCCACCAGCAAGAGGAAGAGTTTTCAACATCAACGCCAATTCTGTCGAAGATAATGACGGCCCAACGAAGATACCCAACTAGTCCTCTTCACCGAAAATCCAGATTCAACTCCAATCGTTTAGTTTTATGTTTTTCTTTATGTTTTAGAATCACATAGAACCAATCATAACTTAAGGATAAAGCCAATGAAACTTTGACAAGAATATGGTGGATACGCCGCTGGTACTTCCTATATATAAGTATTCTTGTCAAAGGATCGGAGGCATTATCAGGCGGTTATGAGAGGTTCCATGTATAAGCTGTGGTGTGATTATTGTTTAGATTAAATTTATTATTTTCAGTACATGAATACGATCGGCTCCGTTTGATTGAGCCTTGATCGCACAGACATTTTCATTTTCAGTACATGCAATACGATCGGCTCCGTTTGATTGAGCCTTGATCGCACAGACATTTTCATTATCAGTATCTTGTGGTTGTTGTGTTTGTTGTAGAGTCACATAGAACTAATCATAACTTGTGGATAAAGTCAATAAAAATTTGACAAGAATATGATGATACGCCGCTGGTACTTCCTATATATAAGTATTCTTGTCAAAGGATCGGAGGCCTTATCAGGCGGTTATGAGAGGTTCCATGTATAAGCTGTTGGTGTGATTATTGTTTAGATTAAATTTATTATTTTCAGTACATGCAATACGATTGGCTCCGTTTGATTGAGCCTTGATCGCACAGACATTTTCATTTTCAGTACATGCAATACGATCGGCTCCGTTTGATTGAGCCTTGATCGCACAGACATTTTCATTTTCAGTACATGCAATACGATCGGCTCCGTTTGATTGAGCCTTGATCGCACAGACATTTTCATTTTCAGTATTTTGTGTTTGTTGTATTGGTTGTAGAGTCACATAGGACTAATCATAATTCACTGATAAAACAATGAAAATTTGACGAGAATATGGTGGATACGCCGCTGGTACTTCCTATATATAAGTATTCTTGTCAAAGGATCAGAGGCATTGTCAGACAGTTATGAGAAGTTCTATGTAGGATTTAGTAGTTTCTTGGTAACAAATCATAACTTGCGGATAAAACCAACGAAAATTTGACAAGAATATGGTGGATACGCCGCTGGTACTTCCTATATATAAGTATTCTTGCCAAAGGATCAGAGGCATTATCAGGCGGTTATGAGAAGTTCCATGTAGGATTTAGTATTGTCTTGGTTGAAATTTGTGTTACATTCATATCATCTCGCCATTTAAAGAAATTGGATTGTGTTCTATTTCTACATAAACTAACCTCTCCATCATAACAAACGAGAGAGGAACTGTCACCATTCAAACATATATGCTATCAGAATGTGGATTCAAATATTGGTTGTTGTGTTATTTATGTTCTAAAGTTACATCATAGGACCAATCATAACTTACTGATAAAACCAATGAAAATTTGACAAGAATATGGTGGATACGCCGCGGGTACTTCCTATATATAAAGTATTCTTGTCAAAGGACCAGAGGCATTGTCAGACGGTTATGAGAAGTTCTATGTAGGATTTAGTAATTTCTTGGTACATTAGTTGTTGTGTTTATTTATGTTCTATAGTCATAGAACCAATAATAACTTACTGATAAAACCAATAAAAATTTGACAAGAATATGGTGGATACGCCGCTGGTACTTCCTATATATAAGTATTCTTGTCAAAGGATAAGAGGTATTGTTAGATGGTTATGAGAAGTTCCATGTAGGTTGTAGTATTAGAAGTTTTGCTTTAGGATATAACCATATCCTTCCAAACATATCAAAACTCTTACGCATGATATCATATTTAGCGAATCAACTCCGCTTATCAATATTTTTACCATAGGCAACAAAAAGCGATTCCTGTAACAGGGTACTTAACCCTTACAAGGGACGTTACCGCCTCAAACAAAATTTAAACTCTTACTCTTCTTCTAAGTATGTAGCTGTCAAACTAAACACCATCATTCTTTTAGTCAAATATATCACTACTTAAATTTCGGGACGAAATTTCTAAAAAGCAGGGGATACTGTAACATCTGTCAAAAACCGGATTTACCAAACCCGCTCCGTTTAATAACCGAACAATCAGTTAAAAATTTCGTTGCGTATTTAATGCCCAAAATAATTTTAAACGATACATAATTAATAACTATATGGGGATATATAATTTGTTTTTGAAAAACTGTTAAAAATAATGAAATAAAAATAAAATGGTACTGCCGGGTTTCGAACCCGGGTCAGTCAGCCGGGTCAACAACAACTTAACACTCAACTCTCCAACCACTGCGCCACTTGTATTTCTTGTTCAATATTGAAGACAATTAATTCATAACATGATTATCGAATTCAAAATCGGCGCGCCCAAATTTCAGTCGTCGGAAATTCCGACTATCTCGCTAAGATTGGACGGTTACTTCAGTTATAACGTAAACCTTAATCACTACATCGGTTATAACCGATGCCTGAGTCCGCGACACAAGTTATAACCGCCGGAGAGTTTCTAACCGACGAATCAAGTCGGAAATCGGACCAAATTTATCGATGACCTGCCCTATAAATACCTCCTCGAACCTCTGCAAGCTTTTTCGCTCAAAACCGCACCTTTACCCGACGTAATTCCACTCGCCGGAAAAGTTCTGCACATCGCCGGAAAACCGAACCCTTCACTTCTGAGCCTTACTGAACCCCAGAGCTTATACCAAAGTCATCCACATCCATTTCAAGCTTGCTGAAGACTCTCTGCCGCAGGACACACGTCGCCGGAAGTTTCTGCTGTCACCGGAGTTTCGCCGGAGAAACAGAGGAGTCCAGTCGGTATACCTTACGCTTAAATCCTTCATTCTTTTTATTTAATCTCACATGTAATTAACCACCAGCACTAACAACATGATTAAAACTTCGAACCAGTCGGAATATGTTTTCTGGTTAAGTCCGACGAAGAAGACGAAGTTCAGTATTATATAAGTATAATTAAAATCAAGATATATCTCGGGTTAGACACACAGTCCAGCGGTGGACTGTGTGCAAATAAAACACGCTTACGTCTCGAGTTCGAATCATGTCCCACGCATACTCGCTTTAATAAAAATGTTCCTTTTTATTACTGAACCGGATTCATTTCATATAGTTGTTAAGTATAATAAAAACCAGAATAATAACCAAGATAGACACACAGTCCAGCGGTGGACTGTGTGAATGTTTAAACACACGTTACGAGTTCGAGTCCGGACTACCGCACCGGTCCGGACAATTATCCAACTTTTTATTTAAGACAGAAATGAAAATATTTAGTTTGTATATAAGTATTATAAAAATCAGTTTATTTAACAAGTTAGACACACAGTCCAGCGGTGGACTGTGTGTTAACTCAACCCATAGGTCCCGGGTTCGAGACCTGTGGAGCGCACCGGTCCGACGCATTAAATCGTTTTTAAAAATAAATGATTTTCAGTTTAATCTAATTAGTATATAAATATAATTAAAAACAGAAATATTTCGGTTAGACACGTAGCTCAGTTGGTAGAGCTGCGTGCACGCGTACGGGAGGTCTCGGGTTCGAGCCTCACCCAGCGCACACATACACACATACGAACCGGTCAAAGTCAATGGTCAATGGTCAATGGTCAACGGTCAAGGTCAAAAAGTCAACATTTTTTTATTATTTTTATTTATTTATTTTATTAAAAAAATCAATTAAAAATACTTAAAAATAACATTTTTAAGGTTAGAAAATAGCCTTAAACTCACAAAAATACACCCAACAATCCTACTAAAATGGATTAATAAAATCCGTTTACTTACCGAACCATAATGCTATTTATCTAGGTTAGTTTCACTCGTGGTTAAAACCAACTTCGCGTGCATTCAACATCATCAACCGAACGCACCCAATGTGAGTGAATCTTACAAACTCCCCTTTTTAATTACACGTTTTGGGGTGTGTCATGTGTCATAAAATTAACTCGTTTATTTAAACTTGTGCCATACCATATTGTGATCTAAACTTAGATTGTATACATTGCTTGTATTTATGTATTTCATTTTGTCTATTTATATGCAATTCATTCATTAGGCCCATCATTCCTCGTGTGAGACGAGTTGAGCAACACTGCCTCAAAACAAATCCATTATTGTTCGTGTGTGTATTATTGAGTTTATATTGTTTGTAGTTATGTATTTCATATTGTCAATTTATGCAATTCATTCATTAGGCCCATCAGTTCCTCGTGAGAGACGAGTTGAGCAACGCGTGCCTCTAAACGATCCATTATTGTTCATGTGTGTATTGTTTAATATTAAATTGATTGGTGAATAAGTTTACATCTATTTTTACTCATGTGTGGTTGTACACTTTATTTTATAATCAATTAAATAAACCTGTTCAAATGTTTTCCATAGGATTCACTCGCCAACTTTTTGTTGATCCAAAAACCATTTTTACACATGATACAGGTGAGCAGGATGAAGCAAGGAGAACATAGGAAATGCCTTAGAAGAAAACAAAGAAGCTTAGATTGATGTTTAGGTCATGATGTAATTATGATTGTAAATTTCCATTAAATTGTATTAATGAATATGAAACGTTAAAATAAATGTCATGAGCTTTGATGATAACCCAATCATGCCCCGATCATCTTTTCCGCTGCGGGTCGGGGTGTGACATCTACAGTTTTCTCAATTTTCTTCTCTGTTTTCTTCTCCTCTGGTCTTTTCTCCCCCTGAGATTTAACTGATCTTCTTTTCATATTAGTCGGACAATCCCTGGAAATATGACATTTGATTTGACATTTATAGCATCTTCTCGTATCAAATCTCTTTTTCAGGCAGTTAACAGCAATGTGTCCACCAAATCCACAGTTGTAAAACACTCTGTTATCGTACCAATCTCTTCATTTAGACCAAATACCCAAATCAGCACATTGATTTGACATGTAGTAGTCATCTTTCCTGCTTCTTCTTTAAAATTGATTTGACTTTGAAGCACCGTGGTCCGACTTGCACCACATATTCTAAAATTTTTGTGAGTTTTTATGATGATTGGATGACCGTACCGATGAGCTTTTAATTTTGTTTTGAAAATTTATAGAATTTTTTTTTCATGTTGTTTTTGTTCTCCATTCTGCTTAGAAGGTTTTTGCGTTGAGCATTCACCTTTTTCAGCAGATTGTAGAACAGTTTCTTGAAAATTTTCTTTTAGTTTCAAAAATATTTCCTTTTTATCATTTTTATCATTTTCATCATTGGTATTATCATCACAATCCTCAATTATGACATTGTCATAATTTGCGACATTGTCACTTATTGGAATTTTCTTTTTATTATCATTGATCGGTTTTGGACATATATGTTCTAACTTTAATGAGAAAGTCACAAATCCTTTCAATAATTTTGCTGAATTAGCAGGTTTATTTATAACAGTCTCAACTTCTTTTCAAGTTGAGCTATTTTCTCAATATGAGAATTTATTGCTATTTGATTTTCTATATTTAATTTTTCAAAAACAATTTTACCATTTTTAAACATTTTTATTTCATTTTGAAAATATACTACCATTTGTAATTTTTCATTTTCTAAAATTTTTATTTTGTTTTCAAAATTCTTTTCATTTTCTTTTAACTTTTTATTTTCTAGTGTCAAACTCTTAATCTTACTCAAGAGTTTTGCATTATCTGCCTGAAAATTGTCTACATCATAGACCGGGCAGACTGGTTTAGAACTTAAAGACTCATTTGTGGATACTTGAAAATAGAGCTTCACAGTTCTTAACCACTACACTCTCTTGAAACTTATTCTTCAGAGATGTCCATAATTCTTTCGCAATCTTGTATTCTGGTAAAGTATCAGGATGTCTTCCTTAACCGATTGCTGGATAAGATCAATTATTTTCTTTTCAGCAAAATAATAAACTTTCTGTTGAGTAGAATATTTGCACTTCTCCAGAATTTTCTGATTCTCATCTCTAGGAAAGACATAACCTGTCTTAATCGTAACCCAACTGCGGAAATGTATAGCTTGACCCAGCTCTAAAATTTTTCTTTCCAAACTTCATACTCATCAACTTTGACGGCTTCACGAACTCCATTTCGTTTCCAAATATATCTGTCGTTCAAAACACTTGACAAATGATTAGCAAACAGACAACTTTTAGAAAAAATTGACTTTTTACTCGACAATATTAACGTATCGGTTTGCTAAAAACCTTTAAAATTTTTCAGAAATTTGTTTTTACCAAGATTAGAGCTTTAAACTCATATTGTCAATACGAATCTAACGATATATAATGCCCGAGACGTTTTTTGGGATTTTCATACCTTTAGACAAGTTCGGGCGAACTTGTAATAGACAAGTTCGAGCGAACTTGTATATTGCTTGACAAGTTTGAGCGAACTTGTGAGAATTTTCAAGAGAACTTATAAGTTCGGGCGAACTTGTAGGAATTTCAAGAGGCTATACAAGTTTGGGCGAACTTTTAATATTTTTCAACAATATTTAATCAAGTTCGGGCGAACTTGATGAAATTTGTTTGAAAAATAAACAAGTTCGAGCGAACTTACCACAAAATCTTGAAAACTCAATCAAGTTCGGGCGAACTTGATGAAAAGTTGTGAATTTTTCAGTCAAGTTAGAGCGAACTTGATGTCAAGTTCGAGCGAACATGTGTTTTTCAAACATGGTTTTTTCAAATTTTTTACATGAATTCGTTTGTTTTAAGCTCTGATCTTTTCAAGGGTTTTACTATTATGGATTTTATGTATTATACTTGAAAATCAGTCCATTTTGTCCGTGAATTGTCTAAGAAAAGTTAAAAATAGAAGAAATGAGTAGAAGATGAGATGTTCTATGTCTAATGTCTTCAAATTAGGTCAATCCTGCTCTGATACCACTTGTAGGTCTGATGTACGGATCGTTCGGGCACTAATCTGACAAACCTAAGGTAAACGTGCGGAATCCGTTTCCATAGGCGACATTAGATACACTCATTTTTTTCTGTTTAATCACCGTTTCATTAATATTCAACGTTACAGATCCTGGAAACACTTGGACAAAGCTTCGCCTCTGTCGTGACAAAATATCTGAAAGTTACAAATGAAATGACAAGTCTCCTATTTATAGGATTTCAAGTTCGCTGGTGGAATGCAAGTTCGGGCGAATTTTAGTCAAGTTCGCGAACTTGACACACAACATACATTTCAAGTGAACTTGGCCTAAAACATACGTAAACTTCGGCATTTCGCTCCTAAATATTGACTCGATATTATACGATGACATAGGCAACAGACATATGCATCAACATAAACGCCATAACATTGATGGTAAAATAAAACTATTGCTCCCGGTGTTATATAGTATCTTTTATGTAACACCCGATATCAAACCGACGGGCGAACTAGTGGTATTTATACCATCTAAAATAAATACCCACTAAACTACGAACTAGTTAGACTTAAATTAGCATCATAAGTATCATTAAACCACTAATGATGCAAGAGTCACACTAATTCCAAAATATCTAAACAAAATATTATACCATATGTGTAAGGTTTATAAAAAGAAATTAAACCTATCCATCCTACACAAAAAAAAAATCGGTCATATGGGGGGCCCCACAAGTCTACCTACAATTTGACTTTGTGTTGAAAGAATGATGAAAACAAGCGTGGCTTATGGAAGATCTTTTAGACTTGTAAGATTGCAACAATTATAAACAACAAATCACCACAAGTTCCTTACCATTTTCAACTTTCAAAAATCACAACCAAAAACCCTCTTTGCCTACTCTCATTCACGGCAACATCACCACCATCCTACATCCCCATTTTCTTTATCAAAATATATAAATACAAGCATTTAAAATCTCATTTTGAAATGATTTAAAAGAATTACAAATATGGATGCACACTAGGAGACATTTTGGAGCTTCACATCTTTATATTCTTCTCATCTTGGTGCTACCCTAGCCTTGTGCTAGTAGTAAGACCCTTATACACTCAATTTTTTTTATATACTTGTTATATTATGTAGAAGACTAATGTATATGTTGATCATCTTGAACAAAATAAAAATCAAAGATTAAAACCCTAACCCACCATAAAAGTCTACTAAATATAATGTATAAGGTGTTGATTGTGTTATTATTTGCTAGATGATGCTTTTACATGTATTGATCTTGTTAAAGTAGATTGTTTAAATGTATGATCTTGCTTGGTTAAGAACAAAAATGAGGATTTAAACATTGTAATGTTTAAATCTAGACAAGATCATCATCTTCATCTTGATGAGCTATGAACTTTACTACAAAATAAAAGTGATGTTTATTTTAACATTTTAAAACTTTCATAGAGATTAAAAATCATGATTTACACTAAGGTGTTTTTAAAAGTGTGTTAAAAATGATGGTGTAAGTAATCTTGTTAAAAGATTTAAAATGTTATCGTATTGTTATGAAAAAAATATGTGGTTAAAAATATATATAAAGTTCAAGGATTATGAGGATAATTATGTAAAATTATTACTTGCAAAATTGGGGTTTGAAACTTGATTTGAGTTTGTTTATGATTAAGGGGCTTAAACATGTTTAAAATACGTTTTTTATAAACGTGGAAAACGCCATAGTTTAGGGGAAACTATGGCAAAATTTTCTAAAATATTAATCACGATTAAAAAGTAATTAATGGGGTGATTAGCATGGTTAATCGATATTAGTAATCATAATTGTGATTAACGGCCCTAATCGTGATTAGACGAACCTTAATGACAGAAGTTAAGTATTAATCATTCAAGGAGTTTACTAGAACTTGAAAAGATATTTTCTTGTAAATAATAAATTGTAAAAAGCATAAAAATAACATGAAGTATTATTTTTGATAAAGTTACATAAACTTGTGTTAAAACACTATTTTGATGAATATTGTTTGCGCTTTATGTGTATATACTAGTTATAGGAAGAATACACACTAAACATATAAATTCGGTTCACTCGGATAAATACAAGTTAACATATATTCCGAACCGACAAAAAAATATAATAAACATTGTACCGAACAAAGCGCGTCGACATCGGTGGTAACGACAATTCTAGCGTATTGACCCGAAACGTGTATTCATCGCGAACGGCACATAGTCACTTGCGGCACGGATATATACTTACTCGACTATACATCAAAACTCTAAAAATAATATCTATTATTTTTAAACAAGAAAGTATAAATGTTTGTTAACATTTATAAAATCACGGAAAGTATAAGATGAAGTGTCTAAGAGTATATATATGTACACAAAGTATAAAGTATATAAGTATATTTATACGCTTAAATACGCTCAACATACACTTAAAAGAATACTAGATTTCTTGAAACTTATAATAGGTTAATAAAAGCCCATTTGTATAATAAGTTGGGCTAGGCCCATTAAGACATCAACTGGGCTAGGCCCATCATCAAATAACACTTTGGGCTAGGCCTACTTACCTAACACATTGGGCTAGGCCCACTCATTCTTAACTTCTTTGGGCTAGGCCCATTCACACTTAACTAATTTGTGCAAAGCCCAAATGTATAAAAAAAATACCAAATACTAAGGTATACATACGGTATACCTACACGTATAAATACAGTATACATACGATACAAATACGGTATGAATACGGTATAAATATGATATAAATACGGTATAAATACGACATAAATATGGTTTAAATACATCAACAAATATATGAAGTTAAAAATAAATATTTATAACATTAATAATTATTCAAAACATACAAGTTAAAGAACAAGTACTCCTACTCCAATGCAACGTAACATTACAAGTGAACGAGGTTCACTAGACTCGAAATTTATATATATTAAGAACATATATAATAAACGTAAGCCGTGCGTGGCACGAAGACTCTCACAGGCTAGGCCCACTCATACCGTGTGGAACACGAAGACACAAATGGGCTAGGCCCATTCATACTTGTGCGAGGCACAAAGACTCAAATGGGCTAGGCCCACTTATACTCGTGCGAGACACGAAGACTCACAAAGGGCAAGGCCCTTTCGTACTATGGATGAATGCGAAACATATATAAAAGAAATATATAACGAAGATACAAAACAAATGTCAACATATTTAAAATACTTAGGGAATCCAAATACTATAACGTTCAAGATGAACAACGTACACACTTTTATCATAATCCCCAAGTGTCTAATGAGTTAGAGCACTTGTAGGTTATCACGCGTTGTTGGATACCGCTTTCGGTAGCACACTTATACGGACGCAAAATTGTGAGTTCATGTCCCCCTTTTCTCTTAAATGTTTTTGGTTTATAACTCTCGGGGGAAATACATGATTTGATGGTATGGTTTAGCTATGGAATGAAATATTAGATCATGTGCGAATGGGTGAAACTTAAGTGCCATTAATCTTTTATAAGACCTTTGGAACAAGAGTGGTAGATCTATCGGGTGTAGGCGAGCCCCACTCATGGGTCCATGTGTGGCCACATGTAGTGCTTTTGTTGTCCCAGCCGGGTGGACCGGAAACTAAATCGTCGATGTTGAGTGCTTCCTATATCGTCACACATATTAATGTCCTTGCAAAACATTAATGATCAACAAGTTCATTGACGCTTTACAAACCACATTTTCACACAACGATATTTCAAATGTTTTAAGATCATTTGTTATGAACCCAAAACATATGAACTCGCCAACTTTTTTGATGTTTTCAAACTTACATGTATTTTAGGAAATTGAAGTGGATCTTGGTGCCGTTGGTCAAGTGGTTTCAAGAATAACAAGTAGTCGATGTCATCCATGTTTTGAATGGTTTGGTTCATATATCTCATCTACAATGAGATATAGGATGCAAAGCCTTTGCTTTTAAAAACTAAGTTGAACTTGTCTTTTGTAAAACTTATAACTTATGTTGTCTTGTATTTGAACAACCTATGATGTGTATCTCTTACTTATATCAATGGGTGAACATCGTGTTTCTTTTAATCATATAGTTGTTTACTTATATTATGCGATGAAAACTAATCAAGTTCACACCGCGCGCTTCCGCCACTGGACGGGTGTGACAGATAAAGCCTTGATAGCAGGTTTGCAACTAGCTAAACATATGAGGATCAGGTATCATCAAGTATTTGTAGATTCGTTGATAATTACTAATCACTATAATGGTTCCTATGTTGTTAAAGGTGAGAAACTAATCAAATATTTGGAGATAGTCAAGAAATTGGTAGATTCTTTTGCTTTTTTCATCCTTACACAGGTACCTAGAGAAGAAAATGCAGAAGCCGATGCTCTAGCCAATCTTTGATCCTCATTGAAGATGCCTGAGGATGTGAAGATACCTATTATCCATGTACTAACTCCTGCAATTTAGGAGAATGAAGCAATGGAAATAGTGGATGGTGCTGCAGTTGTTCCCAATGATGATATGCAGTCAAATTCAGGATCCTGGATCCTTCCAATTCTGAAACACATTCAGAATGGAGAAATCCCTACTGGAGAAAATCCAAGAGCATTCAGGATTAAGGTATCCCATTTTACCTTTATAAATAACATGTTATATAAAAAAATCTCTTGCAGGACCCTATCTAAGCTTCATTGAGGATCCTGAGATATAAGAAGTTCTGAAAGATTTTCACGAAGGAGACTATGGGATTCAAACTGGGGGCAGAGCACTATTTTTAAGGATCCTTAGAACAGGATATTATTGGCTACTATGAAGAAGGATGTTGTAGAATACGTGAAGAAATGTGATGCTTGCTAGAGACACAGTAATATCCTTCATCAACCGGCAAAACCTCTGCATCCTATATCCTCCTCTTGGCCATTTATGAGATGGGGAATGGATATAGTAGGCAAACTTCCCAAGGCACCAGGAGGAAAAGTGTTCATGTTGGCTATGACAGACTACTTCTCCAAATGGTTAGAAGCTGAAGCCTTTGCCAAAGTCAGAGAAAAGGAAGCCATATCCTTTATTAAAAGAAATATTATAAATAGATTTGGAATTCCTTCCGAGATTGTTTGTGATAACGGATCCCAATTTATTGGGAATCGTACTACAAACTTTTGTGACAGCTGGGGGATTAGGATGATAACATCAACATCAGTCCACCCACAAGCTAATGGCCAGGCAGAATCATCCAACAAGATCATTATCAACAACTTGAAGAAGAAACTTGGATCCAAAAAGGGCAAATGGGCTGAGGAGTTACCTTATGTCTTATGGGCAGATAAAACAACTCCTAAGAATGCTACGTGTCAAACTCCCTTTTCTTTAGTCTTTGGAGCTGAAGTAGTGATCCTTACAGAAATGGTAGTACCGACAACCAGAACGAGCATCCGTGATCCAGAAGCGAATGTTGAGACTCTAATTAAAGATTTGGATACTGTGGAAGAATTGCGAGAACATGGCAAGAATAAGGATGGCTAGCTATCAACAAAAGATGGTTGGTGCATATAATGAGAATGTCAGAATGAGAAGGTTTTCAAGTTGGTGATATGGTATTGAGGAAAGCATTCTAGAATACTATGAATCCTGCTGATGGTAAGTTGGCACCAAAGTGGGATGGTCCTTATCTCATTGAGGCTGAAGCCGGAAAGGGGGCATATCGTTTACTAACCATGGATAGTGATCTCCTGCCAAGAGCTTGGAATGCTATTCACTTGAAGAGATACTTTATGTAATAAGGATCAAGAATCCATAAGAATTCCGGTATTCAATTCAGGATAAATGATCCACAAGAGATATATGATCCTTTGCTTGGTAACATTTTACTAGTTATTTCATATCATATTTGTTATTATGAAAAGGATGTTAGATTCTTAACATCCAATTTTATCAAGTTTTAAGTCTTGTAGGTTTTGTTACATCGTTGACAAAGGATCAAGAAGTTGGCCACCTCTCCAAGACTTTGGGCATGTCCCCAGCTTAAGGTATCCAATACCTTCTAAGGTTTAAAGGTTTTCACCTTTCACACGAATTCAGTTTCAACACCCGCCAGCAGTGGATGTTATCCAAGTATAGATCGAGGCAATGGGACCAGTACCCGCTTTAGGGGCTGATAATTTTATTCTTGTTGGCTATATGTAGGATCCTAAGTATAATGGTAGACGTACCATACATCTGTTCCTAAGGTTTCTAATGTTTTCACGTTAGCTAAGGTTTTGGCATTTTCATGTCGCTCATGATTGGATAGATGCCAGTTTGGTCCATACTCCAGTTTACACCAGTTATTTGGGCTTGTCCCCAGTTATTTGGGCTTGCCCGCAGTTGCTAGTGAGTTATTCAATTGATGTTTGGCTTAGTCCCAAGTTGCATGTTATTACAGGTTCCTGAAGCTTAACAAATAAGGATCCTGGATCCTACAGTTCTACTAGTTTTTATTCCTTGTTGCTACGATTGTAAGTTTTAAGGATAAAGAATCCTAACTTGGATTCACTGGTATGATCCTTTACTGATCCTTATTTTGTCTTTGGATATTATCCTCAATCTTTAACAAGAGCCTAGGTGACCCTTGATCATGTATTGTTTAACCTTTTAAAACTAAACTTGTTTTGACAAATACTTAATATTCTTTTTAAGAACTCATGAATTCCTAAATCTGAATTTTCCTAACAAGTACAAGTATAATGATGATCAAATCAGAAAAGAAACATAGTCGAAAAGCTTAAGTTTTATTTATTTATAAAAACCCTTTTTAAAAGGTTATTAAAATTGCCTACCCAAGCTTCTACCAGCAAAACGTGGCCCGTCCACTTGGGTTGGCAAAGGGTGTCCATGCTAACGGTTCATAAAGTGCAGGAAAATAAAGGCAGGGGGCATCAAGGGCTTCATCCTCCACAAACAGAAGGACCCATCCACCTTTGTTACCCCCTATTGTCCAAAGGATCAGTGATACTTAATCTTAAAAACTATTGTTTAAGTATAGACCATCATTGTCCAAATAAAAACACCAACAACCAAAAGACATTAAAAAATGGGCTCCGGCCACGTCTAGAAATTTCCATCATTGCCCATTGATGCAGCGTACTCCTTCGCTGCTTCATCATCCACACCGCTACCACCAGTCGCTGCCTCCTCAGGATCCTTAGTGCCACTTGGGATAGCCTCCAGCGTGAGTGTCTCCTCCGGCTCATCCTCATCACCCAGCTCCTTCAGCCTTTGCCTCCAGCTAGCAGTGTCCCACTCAGCCCTGTCGAAGGAAGGATTCGTAGCCTCCTATGCCATCTTGAGTTTGGCCTTTAGAATCATGATGGCAACGGATAGCTTGGCCTCTTCTGTGACCTCCAACCGATCCTTGTTGGCCTGGATTTCACCCACCAGGATCTGCTTCTCCAAGCGACCATTCTCCTTCTCCAGCTGGGCGTTTTTCTTCTCCATGGCAGCACCGATGGCACGAAGGTTAGCCACAGTTTCCTCAGCCTCGAAAAGACGCTTGCTCTAGATGGTTTGGATCTCAACAAGTTTCTGTTAAGAGGAAGTTGTTAGAAATTATGACGCTCCAATATCTTTAAAAGAAGGATCCATGATCCTTACCTCGGAGATGAAGTCGTGGATCTGTTGTTCAATCCCGGGAACGTCACTGGATGGCGCGTCTGGCTTCTTCCTTTTGGCTCCTGGTTTAGCTTTGCTGGTGGTGCTCCTGGTCCCAACTTGGCTTGGGCCTGCGGCCAGCTCTTTCTTGATGGATCGGGGAGACATGATACCTTCGATATCTCCCATGCCGAACCTGGTAGCTGATTTTGATGAAGATTTAGCAGCACCTACAAACATAGAACTCAGATAAGTATTCATTTTTATTTCATACTAAATAATTAAATACATATGTACATGCATACTTACTTGACATGTTGTAGGAGGCTGATGTTATTTCTTCTAAATCTTTGATCTTGGGGTGGAATGTTCTAACAGTTGAGTCCAGAGCCCAAAAAGCAGCAACTCTCTCAGTGGTGGTAGCAAAGTCCTTTGAGGTGTTGAGATTGGTTACTGCACAAAAAATGAAGGATCAGATATCCTTAGATTAAAATAACGAATTTTCTGTGGAGCAATCTTATGAATCCTATATCCTACCCTCTACATTCCACTTTTAGGGAAGATGATCCCCGTTGGGAATGGAATCCCTCCTGACGAAGAAGAATTGACTTCGCCAATGGGAATCATTTTTGGTAGTTTTGAGTATAGGGTGGGGTTGTTGAGGCTTGGCTTTGAAGAGGAATGGTGAGACCCGTGGCTAACCAGATTGTTTAGGTGGTTGAGTTCAGCAAGAGGAAGCTCTATGCCTTCTGCTCAAGGGTATAAAGAACCCTATAGAGCATAGGCATGCCCTGGATGTAGCACAAGCCGGTAAAGGTAAAAAAGCTCTGGGTAAAGGCTGGAATAGGGTAAGTAAAACCTATTTAAAAAGGGGTAGCAGGAAAACACACCCATGTGGATGATATGCAGTCGCTTTTCATTGAAGAATCAAAGGGCTTAAAAATAGTACCCTTTGGAAAATAGGGGTGCATCTGCTCGATCTCAGGATCAATGTATCGGCAAAGTTCTTGCGAAGGTTCTTTCAAAAGGTTTTGGCTTTTGGGAGGACTGTTTTTCTCTTGATCCTTGTGTGGTGAGGATCGGATCATGGTTTTGGTCATGATGAACGAGAAGGAAAAGAGGATTGAAACAGAAATTCAAAAGAAAAGGAGAGAGATATCACCTGATAGATCTTCGAATGAGGATTTAAAGAAAGGAGATCTTGGATTTAAATGAATATCTTCATCCCTATCTCTAACCTATATATAATGATGATTATTGCAGGGAAGGTCTTATCACTGACGTCACCAAAGCAACGGCTAGCCCGGTTATAATGGCTAGTTTCTAGGCAGCGAATAGTCCAGAATCAATGAAAATATGACTCATCTAGTTACAATTAATTCTTCATATTTTGGGGGCAATTGTTAGGGCATGGATTTTATGCTAAGGATCATCCATCCTGAGACTGGTCCTGGATCACGGATCCTTAACATATAATGCAGGGAGTCTAAGGATCAAGGATCCTTACTAATGTTTATGTTTTTAAAAATTGTTCCTTGTGTATTTACTTTACGTTTGCAGGTATAAAGTGAACTAAGTCAATGAGGAAATATCGGAGGAATATGCCGAATGTAGCACGTGCAGAAAAAACAATGACCGTTGAGGGGGAACGTGTGAAGTTTGCATGGATTTCGGGATAGTTTGTTAGCTAGATATTTCTAATTCTAAAAGGGGTAAACAAGCTCATAATAGATATATACGAACGCACTCTGGCATTCTCTGACTAAACTGGCGAAACACTCACTTTCACATTAGGAAATAATTGTATCGAGCTTATTACCATCCAAAGTTGTAATCTTTCTGGTCCAATATAGTTGGTGATCTGTAGTTTCCATCACCCGAGGTTTTTTATGCCGGAGATCAACTCTTGATCAAGGCTTTTTCCTCGTACAAATCATTGTCTTCATTGTTATTTACTTTTAATATTTGTTCATACACTTATTCATTTAACCAAGCATCTAACCTCACAAATCAGATTTGGTTACATTATCCTTGATCAGATTTTTGACAAAAACAGGTCACAAGGTTTGGGAGTGCAACACCATCTATTGAACGATTAATGCCGCCATTTCGGCGTCTGGGGTAGTGTTGTGATGAGGAGGAATTCTAAAAGAGAAGGAAATTGTGCAAGAAAACGAGTGAGATTGATAAAGGATTGTCAAAAGAAATTTTAAAAACATCGACGAAACATAGGGATTGTAGGTCCGTTGTACGGATCGTTCGGGCACTAATCTGACAAACCTAAGGTAAACGTGCGGAATCCGTTTTGCTTAGGCGACATTGGATACACTCATTTGTTTCTATTTAATCACTGTTTCATTAATATTCAACGTTACAGATCCTGGAAACACTTGGACAGAGCTTCGCCTCTGTCGTGACAAAATCTCTGAATGTTACAAATGAAATGTCAAGACTCCTATTTATAGGAGTGCAAGTTCGCTGGAGGGAATGCAAGTTCGGGCGAACTTGCTTAGTCAAGTTCGGCCGAACTTGACTAGAAAACTTCCTTTTCGAGCGAACTTGACCCTAAATATACATAAACTTCAACATTTCGCTCCTGAATACTGAGTCGATATTATACGATGACGTATGCAACATACATATGCATCAACAGACTCCCCCTTGGATGTTGCCATAGTCATCATTCTTCAATTAAGTTCCTGAGTTTTTAATGTTCTCTTGATCTTTATATCTTGAATAACTTTAACATCCATGCTCCCCCTTGCTTTGAGCTTTCTGGTATCTTTAATCAACGTGTTTATCTAGCTCCCCCTCAAATGATGCTTCGAATCTCTAAGATTTGACGATTAAGAACAATCACACGTATCCACACACAAATAGTTTCTTAACAGTCTCGTTGGTCCAGCTCACATTTAACATTATTAGGTTTCCATGGAAGATATGAGAGAAAATCTTTTTGGATTTTTAATATTGAATGCAGAAATGTAAACATACTAAAATGTAATATTTACAGTTTCTATTTTTGTGAGAAAACGTGCTAGAGGATCATATCAGTTTTTGAGAAACTTGTTTACCTAGATTGTCGATATGTTTGTCCACTTAAACTTTAACACATTTCTCAATTGTTCCAAGGTATGTTAGTTAGAATTATGAAACTTGACTTAACTGCGGTTCCCACTTCTTGAATATACTCCCGTATCAAGTTTCCCTATATTTCATCTTACAGGTGAATATAGCATAATTGATATCCGTATCTGGGTTGTGCAAGACCTTGAGAGCTCAGGTTAGTACTACCGTACAGACAAAGAGATGAAGGCTCGACTTTGAGGTGTGTTCCAATTAAGGAATCTTTTAATCACTGCAATTGATTAGATCTTTCGATACTTTTCAAGTTTGCATGCAGTTTTGGGGTTTATTGCAAAAGTATTATAGAAGTTCTAGGCTATTGCTTCCGCAAAATCAGAAGAACTTGAATAATACCCCAGATATCAACTATCAAAGACCTCGTATCCCAGAATCAGGCAATCTCTCAAACGAAATTTCGGAGTACTAAGTCCATATATCCAAGATATGTTAATCCACACGATTAAGCAGTTGCTAAATTTAGTTTATATCTCGAAAACAGTTTACTGAACGTGTTAAGCCTATCGACATATCCACAGTAAGACTCGTTTATTACTTTTAAACTTTCCATTTCTGTAGCATACTGTGATAGTCCACTGATGTACTATCATTTCCTTTTTGTGACATTAAATTCTTTTTGTCTTTTTTCAATGTTTTTGTACATTTTTGAAAATTTTCATATGTTTTTATATTTTCCCTAAATATTTGTAGGATCGATCGTTGATGCTAAGGAACCTAAATTTGATATCTAACGTCCATAATAGCGAAATATTACATCGTGTTTACCAATAGACATGAATTTTTCAGTTTAACATTAGTTTTATTGACCAAATGTCAAGAGTACAAACTGACAGAGCTTCGCCTCCAAAATGCAAAGTTACAAATGAGAGAGGCTAGCTAGGTATTTATAGACTCACAAATTCGCCTAGGGAGACTCAAGTTCGGCCGAACTTGGCTATACATGAAGGATTATGAGCAACTTGCCTAAACTTTACATAAATACTTCATACGACTAGCCTATTCTGCTCTATTCTATACAAACTCGATATAAGACTAAGACATAGACATTATGCACCAACAGACTCCCCCTTGGATATCGTCTTCGTCTTGTATCAGTCTTCAAAACTCTATCTTCATAATATACTTTAACGCACACGACCGAAGAAGTTCTTAAATGCTTCTTTCGTCGTTCTTGCTTAGGATCCGGCGTCTGGTCTGTAGGAGGCACTTTGTTCATATGCTGAAATCTCCTAATACTTGCCTTTCTTGTTCTCTCATGAATTGCTTGAAGACGCTTCTCCTCTTTCAGAAATTCAACCCTTTCTAAATCCCTCCAATTTGTTTGCCACATCTTTCCTGGATTTGCTTCATGCGCATAGCAAACATTAACAACTTTCTGAAACTGCATAGCTTGTACCTCTTCACGTTCTTCAAATACGATCTTGTTGTAGAACAAGGTTTTAATATCTTCTCTTGAGCAGTTAAACAACCACATAGCATCAAGAATCCTGATTGTTCTCCATAACCCCCTCATGCCTTGATATCCCAATACTTCAACTCTTTCCTTTGAAATATCCAAGTGTTCTTCAAATTTTAA
This sequence comes from Scalesia atractyloides, assembly GCA_947069175.1. Lineage (NCBI taxonomy): Eukaryota > Viridiplantae > Streptophyta > Magnoliopsida > Asterales > Asteraceae > Scalesia > Scalesia atractyloides. The sequence continues at coordinate 56,915,379 of CAMTDV010000024.1, read as the reverse complement.
AACAATAACAGCTTCACAAGTAGATGGATCTATCTGCCACCTGCTCAATCGGCATCAGTGGCATGTTTCTCATTGCCCTTGGTCGCTTCATTATCAATGTAATGTCTTTCTCCCCTGTTTTCTTGTTAGTCTTGATTCGGCGACCAGGAATGAATGGCTTCCAATATCTGAATCCTTTGACTGCTTCAGACTTGATCAATTTCCACAACAACTGATCAATCACCTTCATGTGGTATGTAACATTAACTGTCTGAACTAACTCTTCCACATCCCAATATGGTAATGTCTTGAAATCAGCAAGATATTTGAAGTATTGCACTCCAAATTCTCTTTTTATTGCATATACGTTAAGTTCCTTGAACCAACCGCAACTCAAGATATCCCCAATGACACTTCTTTGTCTCCGGTAAAGAATGCTAGAGGACGTCAAAACTTATGTTCGCGTGGCATCTCTTTAAACCAAGACTTTTTCACTTGAGCAATTTCTTCTTTTGTCATAGGCTTTGGAACTTTACCTTCACGTAAAGATCCTTCAATCTTTTCTTTCAGCATGTCTTCATCGAGTTGCTTGTACATCTCCTCGAAAGTAGGAAAACTTTCAGAATTAGGACCGACGTACTTTGCAGTATGATTTGTCTCATCATCAGAAGACCAATCTTCAACAATAACTCTATTGTATTCATCAGCCTTAAATCTTCTAACATACTGGTAATCGTTCGGCTCAAATGTGTTAACATTCAATACATCTTCTTCAAAATCAAACTCTAAATCTTCAGCATCAACTTCAACTAACTTTGCCAGATCTTCCTTTGTATAGTTGTGCACATACTCTCCTTCCTCCACGTTATGCTCTAACATCAACAATAAAGGCTTAGAAGGTACTGCAGCAACCGATTTTACAAATCTTTCAACATTCAACAAATCAATTTCATCAGATAGCCCTTTCTGCCCTGACTCCCCGTCACTTTTATCATCCATTCTGTTTGATTCATCATCCATTAACGAGGAGAAATCAAATTCATCTGACACTTTTGCTTCAGTAATCTTTATACCAACACCACCCTGATCATCATCATCATCATCATCATCGTCAGCTACATTCCAATACTCATATTCAGAATCATCCTTTTCATCATCTTCTTTATCCTCTTTCTATGCTTCTTCATCGTCCTTATCTTCAGAAGCAATGATAGGATCAGAAGGCTTGACAGATTCGTCAACCTTTGGAATCTCGGACTCAGAAGCTATAACAAAATTTTCTTCAACTGGTTTCTCGGCAGCTTCAGAAAACTTAGGAGTTTCACCTTCAATCCCTTTTCCTTTTCCACTCACAGCTAGTTCTTTTTATGATCGTTCTTTAGCTTCTTGATGATCCAGACGATCGTATTCAGTGATGAAATCAATATTCAGAGCATTTGACAAAACTTTCTGCATCCTGGAAAATCTTCTATCGTTTAGAGCTTGAATTGTCTTCAAATCAGCTATTTCTGTGTGCAGCTTCTCATTTGCATCTTGCAGACTGTCGATCAAAGCTTTAAAGTATTCATGTTCATTCTTCAAAACTTTAACTTTGTCGTCCAATATCTCTTTCTCAACATTGCTTTGATACATCTTTTGAATAAGCTCAGCTTTCTCCTCCTCATTCTTGTCCACTTTTTTTTCTAACACCTTCACACGCTTTTCCAGAAGTTCAACATTCGTCTCTGGAAAGAAATCATTTAGATCTTGTAGACTAACCGGATCATTATGCATATCACCAAACAGATTAGGCCTGAAGATTTTGGCGTTGACTTTGGAGTAGCAGCCTTTGGTGTTGACTTCCTTGGAGTAGACTTTCAAGATTTGAAGTCGTTGGAGCAAGCGGTGATTGAATAACAGGAACTTCCAATAAACCAGACACGGGAGGTTCTTGTGTAGCTCTAGGCCTTTCAGCTTCACTTGAAACATAACAGAAGGTTCTTGTGTGACTTCTTTCTCCTGTGCGCCAGAAGGTTCTTGTGTACCTTCTGCGCTTTTCAGCTTTCCTCTGTATCTTTTGCTAACAGCTTTTTGAACTTTCTTCTTTTTCTTGCCCTTTGTCTGAGGAGACCCTGTAGTTTTCGTCATTGAAATAGTAGCAGTCTTTACACGTTTTTCTTTTTTCTTGGGTCTTTCCTCATCAGAATCTTTCTCAAGATTTGGATCGAAATTAGCATCAAACTCTCTTTCTTTTTCAGCTTGTATTTCTGCTGCTGTCTTTTCAGGTTCTTTCACTGGTTCTTCGTCAGAATCATCATCTTGTTCAGAAGTAGCAGATATAACATCATCTTGGTTAGCTTTTTCAGTCTCTTGAATTTCAATAGTAACTGATGCACTTGAACCTGCTTCAGCTTGAACATTCTCAGGTTCATCTTCGTCAATGAGCATTGTATCAACTTTCTTTGCCGCTCGTTTCTTCTTAGGCTTATCAGCTTCAGCCTTTAAGAATCATTCACCTCTAGCTTTTGGCTTGAAGTCTTTAAACCATTCATTTTCAGCGTGAAGTTATTTTTCATCATCGCTTCCGTCTTTCCTCCATTTATTTTCAGGCGACGCAATGTAGTTTGAATCTTTTATAGCTCCGAAAACTGGTTTAGCCACTGGTGCTGACGCTTGTTTCTGAAACTTTAAGAGCTTCTTCACCGTTGTCTCATCGAGATGAACTAGGTATAACACATTGTTTGGATCTTGTACAATATTCGTGTACTTCTCATCTATCAGCATCTGCACGAATCTAGGATATAAACATAACCTTGAATCCTCCATATTCTTTGACATATGAGTGAAAACCACCTTGGAATAGTTGAACGGCTTTTTCAGAATAAGTGTCGTTGCCATACAGGCCAAATAATCTTGAACATCATCAAGACCCGCCTTTCGATGAATAAATGTATGAATGATCGCATACGAAAGAAACAGCCACGAACCATCTTTTCATCGAGAAATATCGGATCATCTTTATCATCATTGAACTGCAGGATCCGTCGAATATCATCTTCAATCACAGTGATTGGTTTGACTTCATTGCCGACTTGCACAGATGAAATAAGAGACTTATGATCATCACTTAGACATGCGTTCATCCAGAAATGGTACGTGTGAGATCTGTATGAAACTGTGCGTCTTGTGATAGCTCGATGAATAGGGCTTTCTTTCAAAAACTTCAAAATACTCTCGTATTCCTTCAAAGATGGACATATAGTCTTGTCGAGCGTAATACAAGTGTTGTGCGACTTGGAAAATTCTATTGCAATCACTCTCGCTGGTTCTTGAGCCTGAAAAACGACGCAAAACAATTAGCACGCTTATCGAGAAAAATTACAAAATTTTTTCTAACACTTTCATCACGTTCGGGCAAACTTGAGAAGTGTTAAAACATTTTGTTGTTATCAAGTTCGTCCGAACATGTATCAACCACATGTTCAATATAACTTTTCTAAGTTCGGGGGAACTTCTATCTTATCACATCATTCATCATGCCTAAGTTCGGTCGAACATGCTCTTTTATCAGTTTTAAAAAGATTTTTATGCAAGTCCGGTCGAACTTGATAACAAGTTCGGCCGAACTTGTCATCTTCTTCATACCAAACCTGTTCAATATGACAACAATCATTTTAATCAAATTCAAGATAGTTCCATGGTCGGTTTTAAGTGTTAATCATGATTTTAAATTTGATTTGATCATTAAACCCCTAGATCTAACCGATTTTAACATCTGAGATCTGAAATTTCAAATTCGAGTTCAAAATACGGTCCAATGTTCAAATCTATACCTCGGCCATTGTAGTTGGTGTGTAAATCACCAAAAAACAAACAGAATTTGGGCAGAGTAACGGTGTGTTTTTACCAATTTCACTCAATTCTTTCAAACACTCAAGTTCACTTTGGAGAAATTGTTGCACAAATGAGTTCGGCCGAACTTACTTAGGTACTTATACCCTGACAAGTTCGGGCGAACTTGAAAAGCCCAACTAACAAAGCCCAACAAGAAGTCCGGGCGAACTTAGAAACTAACAATCAGCCATTTTGCAAGCTCGGTCGAACTTGCTGTATTGTTAAACTTGTTCAGTTTAGCAAGTTCGGCCGAACTTGCCAAACCACAAACTTAAACTTTTTTTCAAATTTTACATTTTAATCCCTGAACTTTCCAACTTTTACCAGATATGAAAATCCACTCAGTTGACCAAGTCCAAGCTAATGACCTTGGTTAACCGATTTGTCTACCGAGTCCAAGTTAATGACCCCGGTTTGACCCGTTACGAACAAACTGTTGATATTTTCAAAATCAAAATTTCAAATTAATAAACTTTTTAGCGTTTTGACTTTCAGTTTTTACAGATTAGCTCCCAGCCCGTTGTCAAAGAGATTCCCACCAGTTCTAGCATCTTACCAGACTTCGAAGACCCGTTCTCCAACATTGGTTTGCTGAAAACAAAGTAGAAATAAAATCTTTTTTGTATTTTTGTAAGTTTATGCTAAAACACACTGAAAATCTTTTTGATTTTAATCTGTAAAGCTGATACATTATGTACAGGACAATATAAACTATGTACAAACATATTTACAGACATATTTTTGTGAATTCGCATCTAAAGGATCATATCAGTTAATTGAGACATATCACCAGTACCGTTGACCTTTAGATGAATTTAAGCTTTAAACTCGTTTACCTAGATTGTCGATATGTTTGTCCACTTAAACCTTACCACATTTCTCAACTGTTTCAAGATATGTTAAGGTAGGATTTATGAAACTTGACTTATCTGTGGTTCCCACTTCTTGAATATACTCCCGTATCAAGATTCCCTAGATTTCATCTTACAGGTGAATATAGCGTAATTGATATCTGTATCTGGGTAATGCGAGGCCTTGAGAGCTCAGGTTAGTTCTATCGTACAGACAAAGAGATGAAGGCTCGACTTTAAGGTGTGTTCCACTTAAGGAATCTTTTCAGCACTGCAAATGATTATATCTTTTGATACTTTTCAAGTTTTGCATGCAGTTTGGGGTTTATAGCGAAAGTGTTATAGAAGTTCTAGGCTATTGCTTCCGCAAAATCAGAAGAACTTGTGTAATACCTCAGATATCAACTATCTATAAAGACCTCGTATCTCAGAATCAGGCAATCTCTCAAATGAAATTTCGGAGTACTAAGTCCACATATCCAAGATACATTAATCCACATGATTATGCAGTTGCTAGATTTAGTTTATATCTCGAAAACAGTTTACTGAACGTGTTAAGTCTATCGACATATCCACAGTAAGACTCGTTTATTACTTTTAAACTTTCCATTTCTTTAGCATACTATGATAGTCCACTGATGTACTATAATTTCCTTTTTGTGACATCAAATTCTTTTTATCTTTTTTCAATGTTTTTGTACATTTTTTAAAATTTTAATATGTTTTTGTATTTTCCCAAATATTTCTCCCCCTAAAATCAAAAACATATTTTTTTGGATTTTAGATTTTTAAGAAATACTAAAGTAAAAAGATATTTACAAACCATACAAACCAATGAGATTACGTGAATTCGTCATCTGATCCGTATTCAACCTCAGCTTCCACACTTGTAAGCAAATTTTTAATACTGTTAGGCCGCATTAGATATTTAAATCTTGTTAATGGAAATGATTTGGTATAAAAATCAGCCCTTTGTTCGTCGGTGTGGATTTTTTCTATTCGAACAAATTTCTTTTCGTAACAATCACGAATGAAATGGTAACGAATTTCAATGTGTTTTGTACGTGAGTGATGAATCGGATTTTTAGTTATATCGATTGCTGCTTTGTTATCTACAAATAAAGGCGTGTCAAGAAACTGCAGACCATAATCCCTCATCTGTTGCTGAATCTAGAGGATTTGAGAGCAACATCTGGAAGCAGAAATGTATGCAGTTCTAGATTTCGAGTTCAGCTTGTCCACTCCAAAGTCTGAGTCAGCGTATCCAGTGAGATCAAAATTTTCATTCTTGGGGTACCACAGGCCGGTGCTTGGGCAACCTTTCAAGTAAAGGAAGATTCGCTTGACTATCTGCATGTGTGACAATCGAGGACTTGACTGATATCTCGCGCATAAGCAAGTAGGATACATGATGTCTGGGCGCTATGCCGTCAGATACATCAATGAACCTATCATCGATCGATAAAGTGTTTCATCAACTTTTGTTCCCGTCTCGTCTATGCAAATCCCATGGTTCAATTCCAGCGGTGTCGAAAGCGGCTTCGAGCTATCCATTTCAAACTTTTTGAGAATGTCGTGCACATAATTAGTCTGATGAATGAATAGCCCGTCTGGAAGCTGATCCACTTGAAGACCAAAGAAGAACTTCATTTTGCCCATCGAGGACATCTCAAATTTCTTCTTCATGATCTTTTCAAACTCTTTGCACAGACTGTCATCCGTAGAACCAAAAATGATATCATCCACATAGATTTGTACTATTATCAGATGTGATCCAACTTCTCTTGTAAACAAAGTGTTGTCTATTGTGCCTTGTGTAAAACCATTTCCTACGAGATGTGCGATAACATCTCGTCCCAAGCTCTCGGGGCTTGGTGTAAACCATACAAGGCTTTGTCAAGAAGATATGCTTTATTCTTGTTCAGTGGATCGACAAACCCCGGTGGTTGGACGACATACACTTGTTCATAAAGTTTACCGTAGAGAAATGCGGATTTTACATCCAATTGGTACACCTTAAATCCTTTCCAAGCTACGAACGCTAGGAATATGCGGATAGATTCTAATCGCGCAACCGGTGCGTATACCTCCGTGTAATCTATACCTTCCTGCTGGTGGAATCCCTTGACAAGCAGCCGAGCTTTGTTTCTGACTATTACCCCCGATCGTCTCTTTTACACTTAAAGACCCACTTTGTATCTATAGCTTTCTGCTTCCGTGGCAAGTCTACAAGCTTCCAAACACCCAACTTCTCAAATTATAAAAGTTCCTCTTGCATTGCTATCACCCAGTTCTCGTCTGCCTGGGCCTCATTAACTGTCTTTGACACTATTTGAAAATGAAACATGAGTAGTAGCAGTAGTTCTGAGTTGGTGCAACTCGGGTGTAGAAACAACTAAGTGCTTTATTGATTTGGCTTCGTGTACGTACACCAGTTTGTAGTTCTCCTATAATATTCGTTGAAGGATGGTACGAATATGATTGCGACATTTCTTCTGTCGGAACATCAACTGAGCTTTGCTGATTTGAAACAATTAGATCACTATTCACAGCAACATTAGGAGTACTTGATGAAGCTTCGTTCTGATTTCTCGAACTAGAGATTGATTCAACATGACAGATATCTGCTCAACTTCTTCATCCGATGAAGTTTCATTATCAGCATCAAATGTTGGTGCTTCATCTGAATCAGAATTCTGATTCTGAGGCGTACTGGGCACTGTTGTGTTTTCTAGTTCATTAGAAGCATTCACTAGAGGTGTAGCAGGTGTTACTTCTGCTTCAGAAGTATTTTCAACTTGAACACCACTGCTATTGTTTGGACCTGCTCCAGAAGATGAAGAATCCAACGTGGGTTGATTAACCACAATTGGTCTAATGATTTGTTCTTGATTCGCCGACTGTTGAAGATAGTATAATGCTGCAATTTCTTCTTTAGACGGTTCTTCCGGCAAGTCGAATAACTTCCAAAGGTCTTGATAGTTAAACACCCACGCGTCACCTCTCCTTTGAATAGGATCCGTATAGTTGAAACAATCTACGTGTTGTGCTTCAATAACTTTTCTTAGCGAAGGAACATAAACTCGTCTCAACGGACTCGCATATTCGACAAAGAAACCTTCAAGAGATTTAGAGTTGCCATCTTGATCGATTACAGTACATGGCGCACCAAATGGTTCTAAGAAATTCAAATTTGGCTTCCGTCAGTTTATCATCTCAAAACATGCTTTCTTTGTTGGTTTAACACTGAGAACTCTGTTTAGCGTGTAGTAAGCCGCAGCAACCGCTTCACTCCAGAAGCTAACTGGAAGTTTAGAATCTGCAAGCATGGTTCTCGCAGTTTCAAGTAAAGTTATGTTCTTTCGTTCAGCAACACCTTTTGCTGTGGAGTATAGGGAGCACTAAACTCGTGCAGAATCCCTTTAGCGTTGCAGAATCCCTTCATTCTGTTATTCTTAAACTCTGTGTCGTTGTCACTTCTAATGCGTCTGACTGACAAATGATAAAGATCACCAAGTTCTCGAGCGTTTCGTCTTTTGATTCCTTAAAGAATACCCACGAATATCTGGAATAGTCATATGTCATGACCAAGCAATATAATTCTCTTGCGATACTTTGAACATTGACAGAACCAAATAAATCCATGTGGAGACGTTCTAATGGCACCTTGATTGAGTTTAGAATTTTCTTCGGATGAGATTTCTTGATCTGCTTTCCCTTTTTACATTCTAAGCAGTGATCAGACATATGAAAGCGCCGAAGATTTACACCTTCTACAAGATCATTATGAACCAAGAAATTCATTTTTCGCAAATGAATATGCCCCATCTTACAATGCCAAAGAATAGAATCCTTTTCAGTAGCCTTTGTCACAAAACATTGCGCTGATTTTGATGAAGTGGTAGCGACGCCTATATCAAGAACATATAGATCATTCTCTCGAGGTGCTCGCATCAGAATCCACTCATCTGGTATTATAAATCCCGGCTTCAAGATAATACATTCTTTGTCGTTGAAATGCACTGTGAACTTCTTGTCACAAGTCTGCGATATGCTCAGAAGATTATTCTCCAACTCTGCAATATAGTTCACACGATCGAATGGAACGATGCCATTGGAAAGTTTTCCCTCGGTGACTATCCTTCCACCCTGGTTACCCGCAAATCCAACATTCCACCATTGATAGCTTTTATGTCGAATAGCAACGCTTTCATTCCAGTCATATGCCTGGATGCTCTACTATCCAAAATCCACTTGGAGAGTACGGATCTTTGGAGCCCCTGCACATTTAGCAATTAGTTAAACAGCGAGACCCAAGCCTTTTTGGTCTTGGGTTGAATTGGATAACCATCATCGTAATCAAACTCAGATTCATCAGCATAATCAAATTCAAATTCATCAGAATTTTCTATGATGTTTATGTTTGAATACTTCACTGTCTTTTTATCTTTCAAACTGTTACCACTTGTAGATTTGACAATATTAGTTTCAATTTCAGATTTTGATTCATTCATGTTATCAGTCTTTACAAGCTCAGACTTAATAACATCGGATGTTGTTAACCGTTTCTTTGCAATCCAGGCTTGAGATTTGATGTTAGCCTTTTTGATGTAAAACTTGTTTTCATTAGCTTTTGAAGATTCGCCTTTTTCGAAAGTTGAACTTTCAAACTTCTTTTCTGTTTTAGGTTTAACTTCATCTTTTGATTCATTTCTTTTCAAAATCTTTACAGGTTTTACAAATTCTGGTTGCTTCGGTTTCACAACATTTAAACTTTCTTTCCTTCGAAGATAAGCCGGCTTTGATTTCGGACAGTAACGTGCAATATGACCAATTTCGTTGCACTTGAAACAAGTCCGAGAATCATGTGGATGACCTTTAGTGGGTTTTTCACCACTTGTTTTGGCACCACTTGCAATTTTGGCTTTATCTCGAAGTTCTTTTTGTTTCTTGAACTCATAATTTGATTGTTTGCCAATCAAACTTTCCTCATGAACCGTGTTCGTCCCATATACAAAATTCATGTTTTGTTCTTGTATTCGTGAAATAGTGACGTTTTCTTTTTAGGTTCATCTGATTCTTCTAAACCCAACCCAGCTCTCCAGTTTTCTGGATGATCACCACCATTCCTTCGGTAGTTATTTCTTTTAGATTTGGAATAGAATTTCTTTTCATTGATCTCCAGATCATCTGATGTGACTTCCACGAGTTTAAAGAATTTATCTAACAATTCTTCCTTCACGTTCTGAATCGGAAAACTGTCATCAAAGTATAATCTATCAGATTCCTTAATCTTTTACATTACAACATTAGGATCATCACATAGATCATTCTCTGATGATATATCGTCATCTTTGGTCTGTGAATCAGAATTCGTTGAACTCGAGTCGACGCTATTTAAGCTGCCTACATCAGAATCATTCAGAACATTTTCAACCACTTTCTTAACCACAACATTATCATTATCAGATTTAGTATAAATTACATCAATGTTCTCTGGCAACTCAGTTTTCTTTTCAGATAACAACTCAATGTTGAGTCCCTTATCCATCCCATCAGCAGATTTGCAACAATACTTCTCGCATAGGGGTGGAGGAACATTGCTGTATTCTTTACCAATTTTCTTTTTAGGTTTCTCTTCCGATGGAATTGTCGGAAGAATGTGATCATTGACATATGCTTTACAAGTATAACTTCTCAAAAGTTGTTGAACACGCTCTGTTTCAATTTTCATGTCCTGAAATTGTTGCTTAGTTTCAGCAATGGTGTTAATATAGATATTAATCGCTTTTTGCTTATCCATTACTGTTCCTTGAAACATCCTCACAGAGTCGTGTTATTCGACATTGTTTCGATCGAGCCTGCCATAATCATCTTTCATTTTGTCATACGCTTCTTTCATTGTGTGATAATCATATTTTACAAGTTCATTATGCACATTGATTTCAGCGATGATCTTTGATTTTTTGACACATTTGATACATGGTTCAGTACATTTTGTATAAGATTTCTCAACCTCTACAACTTGTACTTTGACACTTTAATTTACCGCTGGACCTACCTTGGTTAGATTTGCCATTAAAGCTTTGTCGGCAATGTCCTTGAGGTTTTCGGTAACATCAATGACCACTTTATCAGTTGATTTCTTCTCGGGACTTGCACCTGAGAACTTCCATCAAAATGTCCTGCAAAACTATCACACGAATTAGGAGATAAAATTCCTTGCTTCTGCAAGTGGATATACTCCTCTTCTTCACGTTGTTGTTGCAGATTTGTTCCAGCAGAATATTCTCCATAGCTGCTACTTCTTCTGCAGATGTATCTTCAACAATTTCAGCCATTAACGAAACTCCGGTCTTCTTACCGATATAAGAATTCAAGTCGAAACTGTCATCTTCGTTTGATGCAACCATAGCCTTTTCAGTGTTACTTCTATTCGGTTTCTCTTGAATTTCAACCTGAGTCTTCTTCGGGAAAGGCTTGTACTGAAGTGACTTCTTGTAATACTCATTGCCTCCTCCGAATGGACTTTGATTTCCCGTTACTTCAGGATTTTTGCACTCTCTCTTGAAATATCCCTTCTGGCGACATCTGAGGCACGTGACTTTTGTCTTGTCAAAACCTAGTTTGTTGCTCGAATTTCCAATATCTTGGCCTGTAAGAGCAATGAACTTTGTAATCCTTCGGATGATAGATGCTAAACACCATTTTATATCCATGAGCTCCAGTTCTTCTTCGTCCACCTGGTCGTAGTCTTTGGCGGTCATTTCGAGATTGCCGATTTTCTCAGCTACGAGACTTTCATACGATTCTAGAACGGTGGCGAGAAGTGCCATGTGTTGCTTAGCAGTTTGCTCAAAAACAACATTATTCAAATTAATAACGATGTTACATTTAAATGCATTTGAATCAGAATTTGTTTGTTGGTTCTTATTTGCTTGACTCTGATAAGACGATTTTGAACCAGTGCTTGAGAATGAAGACTGTGGACTTTGATCATATTGAGGATATGATTGATTCTATTTCTGCTGCGAATTGTTCGAAGAATTCAAACTTGCGTTGAATGTTGTCTAAATCTTTGGACTTGAAATGTTATCTTGCATTCCAGTTTTATAATAGAGACCAACATCTTGAACAACATTAGCATTCTTCGACTTTGCAATCTTCAGGAGTTCCATTTCGTGACCTTCTAATTTGTTGATGAATGTTGACAGCTTGAAAAATTCCCATTTTTCGCTTTCCTTGGAACCATTAGATAAGTAGTCCATTCTCCATCTGGTAGTGCGTCAGCAAGCTTGTCGATGTACTCTTGTTCCGTCTTCTCAAGACCGTGTCTTCGCATTTGGACTTTAAGATGACAAAAGCGTTCAATCATCTGCTTCATGGTCTCACCTTTCAGCATGTTGAAGATATCAAACTCTTTCATAATAAGAGCTTTCTTGCTCTTGATCATCTCTGCGCTTCCTTGATACTTCTTTTGAAGTGAAAGCCAGAGATCTCTTGCAGTTGTGTATTCCGGTAGTAAAACTAGAATATCTTCTTTTACGGATTGTTGGATAAGACTAATCATCTTTTTCTCAGCAATTTATTCTTCTTTGTGTGTCGTTGAGTACTTGTATTTCTCCAGAACTTGCTGATGTTCGTCCAACGGAACTCTATAACCTCTGTCGATCGACACCCAGCCTAAGAAATGCATGGCTTGAACCCAATATGTAAACTTCTCTTTCCATCCTTCATACTCGTCCATGCTCATTAGCTTTGGTGGTTTAACAGTCGTGCCCATCTCGTTGTCAAGATTGACTTGTTGGATCACGTTGGCATTTGATGAACTAGCTCTGGACATATAAGCTCGTTGAATATCATCCATTGTGAATAACGAAACGTGTACGCTAAAACACTCAAAAACTTTTGAAAATGTTAGTTTTACTACAAGTTCGGTCGAACTTGTAGTGTAAATGAAGAATTTTCAGATTTAATCACAAGTTCGATCGAACTTGTGATTTTTGAACTTGAAAAATTCTCTTTAACAACCTCGGTCGAACTTGCACTTGAAATATAATAAGTATTTCGCAAGTTCGGGCGAACTTAGTTGAAAGTTCTTTAAATTTTATCAAGTTCGGTCGAACTTGATAAAATATCAATGAAATCCTTGTAAGTTTGAGCGAACTAAGCAGAAAATCCCTCAAATTTCACTCATGTTCGAGCGAACTTGGTAAAAAATCACTGAAAAAGTGAGTTTTTATCACAAGTTCGGCCGAACTTGGTTAACAAGTTCAATGAACATGTTTTTGCAAAACATTGTTTTTTCAAAATTTTGACATTAGTTCAATTGATTTTGGTCTCCAATCTTTCAAGGGTTTATCTTTGTTGTATTTTACATGATATATTCAAAATTGAAAAGATTTTGACCTTGAATTCTTCATTTTTGATGAAAAAGTAATGAAAATAGAAGAATAGAGATGAAATAGAAGTGTTCTTGTCTTGATACTATCAAATCAGGCTGTTCTAGCTCTGATACCACTTGTAAGTTCGTTGTATGGATCGTTCGGGCACTAATCTGATAAACCTAAGGTAAACGTGCGGAATCCGTTTTGCTTAGGTGACATTGGATACACTCATTTGTTTCTATTTAATCACCGATTCATTAATATTCAACGTTACAGATCCTGGAAACACTTGGACAGAGCTTCGCCTCTGTCGTGACAAAATCTCTGAATGTTATAAACGAAATGTCAAGACTCCTATTTATAGGAGTGCAAGATCCCTGGAGGGAATGCAAGTTCGGGCGAAGTTGCTTAGTCAAGTTCGGCCGAACTTGATTACAAAACTTCCTTTTCGAGCGAACTTGACCCTAAATATACATAAACTTCAACATTTCGCTCCTAAATACTGACTAGATATTATTCGATGACGTAGGCAACAGACATATGCATCAACAAGGATTGTGATCATTTGTTTGTGACAAACAAACCTAATGGTGACTAATCAAAGTAAATAGGTCTTTATAATGTATCACGAAGACATGCTTTAGCCTATAAGTGGACACTCACCCCAAGAGTTCCTAGGTAGGAGTGACTGGTCCGATAATGCGGATTTTGTACAAACACTCTAGCCTTAGACAGAAAACCCAGGGTACATGCATCCACCCTTCCATATTGCATGTGTTCACATTATTAAAACCCAAACTTTGACGAGATTTTGAAAACATCAAAGACTTAAAAGGCCGATGATTTGTATTAGGCTTTTAAGAATGAACTGTGCTTTATTTTTGGTAATCTCCTAAGGATAGGTGATGATATTGTATAAAGAACCTAAATGCAAGATAACTCGTGTCAGGGTCCAATCTTTCTGTAACACCCCGACCGCGTAAAATAACAAACCGCGGCGGAAACGTCGGGGAGTCATGTCACATAACTATTGTTTCACAACACATGGTACATAAAGTTTTGTATTTTTAAATTAATTATTTACATTGTCTTGGAAATAAAACAACAAAGTACAATAATTGTCTTACAAATTTTTATGTCACTAAGGCCCAAGCCCGCCCTATGTGAGGCATGCTCAAAGTCAAACATTAGCTCCTAAAACATATGTGAAAATAAAACTTCAGCATAAAATGCCTGTGAGTAACATAGGTTTTGTGATAAAGATTCATGGTTTTGAATGTTAAAAGAAATATTTAACTATTGTAAACGTAGCCATGAACCATATAAAAATGTTTCTTTAATGAAATCATACGAAAATCAAATGATTTAATAGATATGATGCATAGTTAACTTAATAACCAAAATATGTCATGCCTTGTATAAAATATGTCATGTCTTGTATTTTGTTTGAAGTGGTTTAGATAACGCTAAGATATGTAATAAAATAAAAGCACTTATATATAGGAAATACCAGCGGCGTATCCACCATGCTTTTATCATTATACACACGCCTCATTATTTAAATCATTTACCATAAACCAATAAAAGAAATGTCTTGTTTAAACCGATGTCATGTATAACCCAATGCCATGTATAAACCAAATGTCTTGTATAAACAAATGTGTATATTTAAACCAATGTCTTGTATGGTAAACAAAAGGTCTTTCATTAAACCTTATGAAATAATGTCTTGTATAACGAAAATGTCTTGTATAAAACAATGTTTTTGAATAAACAAAGTCTTGTTTAATCAAAGGTTTTGTTTCATAAAATTATTGCTTTTATTGTGCGGACATATAAATATGGATTGTTGGCGATTACATTCAAGCCTTGTTGACTGTCGGATAAACCCTTAAAAGACAAAGGTTTATCAAATGTTCATCGGATTCTGTCATAACCTAAGTCACTTCCAAACAATCCTAGGAAGCGGGAACGGGATTATCAATCCTATGGTACCATTACAAACTACCGGTCGGCGTGATCAATGTTAATGAATGTATCATTGTCATATTTAACGCACCAAATGTCTTGTACAATGTAAGCATGTAGTAAAAATGTCTTTGAAAACCGTGTCCTAGGTATGCTAAGTCAACATACGAAGCAAAATGTGTTTTGAAAACCATGTACTAGGTATGCTAGGTCAACATACGAAGCCAATATGTCTTTGAAAACCATGTGCTAGGTATGCTAGGTGAACATACGAAGCAAAATGTTTTCGAAAACCGTGTACTAGGTATCCTAAGTCAACATACGAAGCAAAATGTTTTTGAAATCATGTACTAGGTATGCTAGTCAACATACGAAGCAAAAATGTGTTTGAAATCATGTACTATATATACTAGATACACAAAACATGTATAATGTCATGAAAACAAGAAAGTAGTGATAGGCACATATGAATTGTTGACGCGTTTCAACGACATTGGCAAACACCTTGATTGAAGTTGCAGAATATTCAAACACGGCTCACGTTTGAAGACCAAGATTCGACAGTAACGAACAAGGGGGAATCTGTTGGTGCACTTTGTGTTCGTCACCTGTCGAATAGGCTAGATAGAGCGTGTGTTGAGTATTGTATAGGTTAGAATTTAACACACGACCGAAATACGGAGTTTTCAGTGTAAAATGTAACAAGTTCGCTCAAACTTGACCTCAGTCAAGTTCGCCCGAACTTAGATGCTTACCAGCGAACTTCTTACCCTATAAATAGGTGGTGTGTGTTCATTTGTCATTTAAGTTTTTGGAATCCCTACGGGGAGGTGCTGCCGGATTCTCTCAGATTTGACGATTAAGAACAATCACACGTATCCACACACAACCAATTTCTTAACAGTCTAGTTGGTCCGGCTCACATTCAACATTATCAAGTTTCCATGGAAGATTTTGAAAGAAAATCTTTTTGGATTTTTAAAATTGAATGCAAAAATGTAAACATACTGAAATGTAATATTTACAGTTTATATTTTTGTGAGAACACGTGCTAGAGGATCATATAAGTTTTTGAGACATATCACTAGTACCGTTGACTTTTAATGACTATAAGGTTTAAACTCGTTTACCTAGATTGTCGATATATTTGTCCACTTAAACTTCATCACATTTCTCAATTGTTCCAAGATATTTTATCTGCGGTTCCCACTTCTTGAATATACTCCCGTATCAAGATTCCCTAGATTTCATCTTACAGGTGAATATAGCGTAATTGATATCTGTATCTGGGTTAGTGCGAGGCCTTGAGAGCTCAGGTTAATACACCGTATCGACAGAGAGATGAAGGCTCGACTTATAAGGTGGTGTTCCAATTTTGGAATCTTTTAAACTGCAATTGTAATATCTTTCGATAGTTCCAATTTAATGCAGCTTTTGGGGTTTTTAATGCAAAAGTATTCTACAAGTTCTAGGTCATTGCTTACGCAAAATCAGAAGAACTTGTACAATACCCCAGATATCAACTATCTATAAAGACCTCGTATCTCAGAATCAGGCAATCTTTCAAAGGAAATTTTGGAGTACTAAGTCCATATATCCAAGATGTGTTAATCCACAAGTATAAGTAGTTGTAAAATTTAGTTTATATCTCAGAAACTATTTACAGAACGTGTAAAGCCTATCGACACATCCATAGTAAGACTTGTTTATCACTTTTAAACTTTACAAATCCTTAGCGTACTGTGATAGTCCACTGATTTACTATCATTTCCTTTTTTCGCATAAGTCCATATATCCAAGATGTGATAGTCCACTTTTAAACTTTACAAATCTCGTTTTTCATTTTTCATTGTTTTTTTATTTTTATCTATCTAAAAATGATTTTGAAATGATGTTTTTCAATTTTACATGAATTTTTCACAATTTTTAAAAATTTTTCTCCCCCTAAAATTGAAAACATCTTATTAAAATAAAAAATAAGAATCTTCCATTTTAACCATTTAACGACTTTTTAAGAATGTGAACACGAGACTACCATTTTTTTTGTGTGGAATATCACTCATATCTCTTGTCTCTATGCATGAACAACCATTCTTTCTGTATGACGTTTGGCTTGAAGCTTGGTTATCCTACACATTCAAACAAACTTCAATTAGTTTTGAATTGGAACACAATACATTCTGGATTTAGGTTTACAAAATTCATTAACATCTGAAATAAACAACTATACACACTCTTTTTGATATTCAGTTTGATAGAAACTTTATTTGAAAATTTTACTTTCTTTGATTTTTTTAACTGTTTGAATTATCAAATTATTCTTCACTGCTCTCTCTTTTGTCCTCAGATTTGTATCTGGTGAATTCGTTTTACTTGAATGTGAGTAAAATGATTAATCAGAACTATTATCCGATTTCTTAGATGTATCCGAGGACAAAATCTTTTCCAAATACTGTCTAACATTTTTCCTCTTTTTTCTCAATCTGTCTTTTTGCCCGTGTGATAACTTGACTTTTTGTTCGTTGGGCTTTTCTTCTGTTTTTACTGTCTTCTTCACAGCATTTACATTCTACCCCTGAGATTTATCCGATCTTCTTTTCAGATTAGTCGGACAAACCCTAGCAATGTGACCTTTAATTTGACATTTATAGCATCTTCTCGAATCAAATCTCTTTCTTAGGCAGTTAACAGAAATGTGTCCACTAAATCCACAGTTGTAACACACTCTGTTATCGTACCAATCTCTACATTCAGACCAAACACCCAAATCAGCACATTGATTTGACGTGTAGTAGTCATCTTTCCTGCTTTTTCTGTAAAATTGATTTGACTTTGAAGCACGGTGGTCCGACCTGCACCACTTATTTACAAATTTTTGTGAGTTTTTATTTATCTTTTGAAAATTTTCAGAATTCTTAAAACTTTGTTTTTCTTTTTGTTTTCGTTCTTCATTCTGCTTAGAAGGTTTTTGCGTTGAGCATTCACCTTTCTCAGAAGATTGTAGAACAGTATCTTGGAATTTCTCGTTTAGTTTTAAAAATATTTCATGTTTATCATTTTTAGCTCTTTCATCATCAGTATCATCATCACAGTCTTCAATTATGACATCGTCATAATTTGTGATATTATCACTTATTGGAATTTCCTTTTTATTATCATTGATCGGTTTTGGACATATATGATCTAACTTTAATGAGGAGGTCACAAAACCTTTCAATAATTTTTCTGAATTAACAGCTTTATTTTTAACAATCTCAACTTTCTTTTCAAGTTGAGCAATTTTCTCAATATGAGAATTTATTGCTATTGGATTTTCGATATTTAATTTTTCAAAAACAAATTTATCATTTTCTAAAATTTTTATTTGAGTTTGAAAATTCTTTTCGTTTTCTTTTAACTTTTTATTTCTAATGACAAACATTCCAAATCTTTCAAAATTTTGTCATTAATAGATTTGGATTTTTGACAATTTAAGCACCCATATTCAGTACACTTTGTGCAAGGTTTTTCGACCTCCACAATTTGCACCTTTACCACTTCTTTATCAACAACCTTTACCTCCTTGCTTTTAATCATCTCAGCATGCTCCAGATATTTAGCATGTAGAGCATTCCATAGCTTTTGTGCCGTATCACATTCTGGTAGCAGATTCAAGATATTTCCTTTCACCAACTGCTGTATCAGATTAATCATTTTCTTTTCAGCAAAATAATCATCTTTTTGTTGAATAGAATATTTGCACTTCTCCAGAATTTGCTGATTTTCATCTCTAGGAATGACATAACCTGTCTCAATCGCGACCAACTGCGGAAATGCATAGCTTGGACCAGCTCTCAAATTTCCCTTTCCAAACTTCATACTCTTCTAATCTCATCAACTTTGACGGCTTCACGGAATCCATTTCGTTTTCCAAATTTATCTGTCGTTTCAAAAACACTTGACAAATGATTAGCAAACAGACAATTTTAGCAAAAAACTGACGTTTTAATCGACAATCGGTACGTTAAAAACGTTTAAAATTTGTCGGAAAATAGTTTTTACCAGATTAGAGCTTTAAACTCGTCTCGTCAATACGAATCTAACGATATATAATGTCCGAGACGTTTTTCGGGATTTTCATGCCTTGATGAAAAGTTATGAACTTTTCAGTCAAGTTCGAGCGAACTTGATGTCCAGTTCGAGCGAACTTGATGTCAAGTTCGAGCGAACATGTGTGTTTCAAACATGGTTTTTTCAATTTTTCGGCATGAATTCGTTTGTTTTTATGCTCTGATATTTTCAAGGGTTTATCTATTATGGATTTTACGTATTATACTTGAATATCAGTCCATTTTATCCGTGAATTGTCCATGAAAAGTTAAAAATGAAAGAAATGAGTAGAAGATGATATGATTTCAGTCCAGTGTCTTCAAATTAGGCCAATCACGCTCTGATACAACTTGTAGGTCCGTTGTACGGATCATTCGGGCACTAATCTGGCTAACCTAAGGTAAATGTGCGGAATCCGTTTGCTAGGCGACATTGGATACGCTCATTTGTTTCTGTTTAACATCGTTTCATTGATTATATGACGTTACAGACCCTGGAAACACTTGGACAGAGCTTCGCCTCTGTCGTGACAAAATCTCTGAATGTTTAGACACCAATTTGAAGCTCATCAATGCAGCTTCTCCATTTCAACTTTAACCACATCCGTGTTCAGTTTAGCGCATATCTCCCATGCTCGATCTTCCGATCTTCAAAAGTCAACCGAAAATTGATAGAAACTTCAAAATACCACACCGGTAAACTTCAAATCAATGTTTACCCGCAATAATCTGAAATCCCAATTTCCGTAATCACTCCAGATCAGCAAATCGGTAATCTTTTTCAATCAGCAAATCTTCATCGGAACCAAATAATCTGGTAACACTTCAACTCTGAGAAACATTCGTCCGCGATCAAAATCACATTCTTCTACTTCAGTCACAATGTCAGATATATAGCTTTCCGGTAGACCAACGCCACTTAATCACCAAACATCATCATCCAACGGCGGTTAGTCCAAATAGAAGAATGATTCATATGCTTGAAGATTAAAAATAATGGCCACCAAAGATTATCATCAGATTTCCTTGGTAATCTTGAAACCATCCGTCTTCGGAGCTAGTCATTAATTCCTAAGATCATCACCGAACGTTTTAAACGTCCTCAGTTCCTCACTGGTACTAACGACTGCTAATCCAGATAACTGTTCCTTCACCGGAGATCAGGACTCTAACCCTTAAGCATCAATCTGAATCATGATATGAATAATCTGAACTTCCTGTGATCACATAATCCCAAATGGATAATCTCTTTCGTCAGCAACTGGTACACTTCTTTGTCTAAAAGATCCGATCCCATAAATCATCTTCCTTAATCATGGTACCGCGTACAACCCTGGGCAACTGAAACTACAAAGCATCCTTATCTCCTGGCGGTTAGTCCAGTCAATAATTCATGTGCAAAGCAGAGTTAAAGATAGGTAGTCGTGTGTGCTTCCAAACTATACGCGCGACTCAGGTGTCAATCCACAACCATGACCGCAAAATCTGATAAACAACTCCTCCAAGACTCAGTTATGTAACCACCTGCTTTCAAACTAGACATCAACTTGATCAATTTACAGATGAATCTCAAATCTCTGTATTTCCCGGTTAATCTGTAGTCGGAAACCACCCGAATACTGTTGCAGTGTCACGAATTTCAAAAATGCCGGAATCTTCAAATATTGAAATTTATTGTTGCCCCTCATTTTTGTAAATTCTGACCATACTGAAATTGTCACTGAAATTCCCCCACAAATCCGGAATTTTCAGTATTTAACAAATGCGGAGTTTACTTTAAGGCCCATCGGTAGTCTTCAACCCTAATGATCACCAAATTGCTTTGGTATCAATGACTACCCTCTCATCTTCAACCATCTCTAACCTCATCATCTCAGCCTCTCTCTAAGGCCTCCGACGGTGTCCCCGAATAGTCAGTATCGGACGTTAAAATTTCGAAAAAATTTCTATCACCAAATTTTTTCTTGACACCCGTCTCATCAAACCAAGCAATAAATTTTTTTCAATGCTTTTTTAGGCATCCTGACAAGTTCGGGCGAACTTGGTTGGCCACCACCAAGTTCGGGCGAACTTTCATGAAATAGACAAGTTCGGGCGAACTTGTGCTTAATTTCAAAGAAAATCAGTCATGTTCGGGCGAACTTGAGAGAAATCTTGAAAAAACCTTGTCAAGTTCGGGCGAACTTGACCTCCACAGGTCAAGTTTGGCCAACTTGGTCTCCCAAATCAGCCTTTTTTCATATTTTTCGATCCAAAATCCTTATTTCTTTGAATTTCGAGATGATTCCACCATAGATCAGGTCGGAAATGGTTTTCTAACAATCCTATCCGTTCAATTTTAGATTTTGTCCATGGATTGTATGTTTATTTCAAGATTTACGTCCAAAACCCCTCCTAATGTCCATAAATGTCCAAATTCATGAGCGTAGGTGATAACGTAGCTCTGATACCAATTGAAGGTCCAAGATCAGGTGGTTCTAGACGGAAGTTAGTAGATAAAGGTAAACCGATTCGGTATAATGCTATTACAGAAAGGAGTAGAAACAAAATGTAGCGGAAGTCTTCATTCATACTGAAAGAGTATACTTCTTTATAAGTCCAGCTGCCGGAGTTCCTGGAGAGAATCCGACTGCACCTCCCCGTAGGGAAGCCAAAAAATTAAATGACAAATGAACACACACCACCTATTTATAGGGTAAGAAGTTCGCTGGTAAGCATCTAAGTTCGGGCGAACTTGACCTAGTCAAGTTCGGCCGAACTTGACATCAACATTACCATTATGAGCGAACTTGACCTTCACAGGTCAAGTTCGAGCGAACTTGACCCCCACAGGTCAAGTTTGAGCGAACTTGTTGCATTTTACACTGAAAACTCTGTATTTCGGTCGTGTTTTCAATTCTAACCTATACAATACTCAACACACGCTCTATCTAGCCTATTCGACAAGTGACGAACACAAAGTGCACCAATATGAATCACCCCAAAACATTTGAAAATGTAAAAGAGGGGACTATGTACCCACTTCGGATTGTGTATAAGTCTTGTTCAAATGATCAAATAAACTCAAAGACTGAAGAGTTCAAGTGTCTGCTAATGTATTGGAATACTATGTTAATGTGTCGAGAATTTAGTCGGAGGATTGGATAGAATGAATTCTTATAAACCAAACGAGTATTGGAACTCATATGATATGGTTTACTAAACTTAAAGTTATGATTTGAAAGAATCCTAAGTGCTTTTGACTCGTTATGACTTGATAAAGTGGTTTACGCCACTTTAACAGGTCATAAGTGTAGTTATAAGTTCGGATGGTTAAATATGTCCTATGATGATTCTTATGTGCCAAAGCATGTTTGATTATGTTATAACATCAGTTTCGATGTCAAAATGTTGGTTACATATGCTTAAAATCAATTTATGCCCACAAAAAGGTGTTTTGGTCATTTTAAAAGAACATAAAAGCGACTCATCATATATTAACCAAATCTTATGACCATAAGGTATAACCTCAGAGGGTTATTCCCTATACAACTATAGTCACAAAAATGTTCTTGGTCAAATCCTAAGATTGACCAAACGGGTCAGATTCAAAAGTCAAAGCGGTGGTCAAACCGCTCGACTTACGACCCAAATAAAAGCACTAAACTAGAAGTGACGAGTTAGACATGTTGGAACATGTCTAACTAAGTTATAAAACGGATTTGGTATCAAAACTTGGAGTTTAATACCCGAAAATAGTTTCGTCGTAAAATGCACTTATGCACATCTTTAGCTTTTAATAAATAAAACTTTGACTCATCACTTCGCCTAGTAAACATGATAAGCAGAAGGTACAATCGCAAGGGATTATAACCTCCGTGATTACGATCACGTTGCAAACTTTAATTGAACTTTGACTTGACCAAAAATGGTTAGAACTGAAAGCCAAACAGAAAGTCAAACTGTTAGAATTTTAGCTCAAAATAGCTAAGCTAAATGAAATAGACTAAGAGAGTGCTTACTTGTGTTGAAGAAAACTATAAGAACTTAGAGTTCGAGGCCTCCAAAAGCTGGAAGCAAGCTCCAAGAGAGTGGACGAAGGAGATTGAGAATTAAATGGGCAAAGTTCTTGGCTATTTATATTGATCTTGAGCTCACAAGATCAACCCAAGTGTCACCTGGTGTGTCATGATCAGAGGGATGTCATAACACATGTCAAGTGGAGGCAAAAACCTGGAAAAATCGCGAGCTTAGAGGCCAAGGCATGAAACAAGGAGCTGCCAAGTTTCTGTTGTGCTTGCAGTGGATACGAAATATATGGAAAAGTGGTTATGGTCTGCATCCAAGTCTGTGGGCCAAGTTTTTCTTTTTGGCAGATTTGATCACTGTACTTGTATTGTCGCATTTTGTCACTTTTAACCCCTTTTAACCTAATATTTAGGCTATATAAAGGTGTTAAGGCATGTGTAACTTGGATTTGTCCGGAAATGCCGTGGCTATCGATTCGTTCGGTTGTACGGTTACACGTGTCACAAATAAAGTATAAAACTTTTTCGAAAACGAAAATGACCGAAATTATGCACCGATTGACATTTTTGCATTCTTACCAATAAAAAGCAAGATATTGTTGAACAAAAATGTCCGGGATTGTATAATGATTGAAAATTGTACATTCTTGCAAATAAAAACAAGATTTAATTGATTCCGAAAATGTTCGACATCGTACAAAGATTGAAAATATGTAAATGTCACATTTGTTATCTCAGCCGGGTGGACTGGATTGAAATCGTCTAGGGTTGAGTGCTTCCTATGTCGTCACACATATTAATGTCCTTGCAAAACATTAATGATCATCAAGTTCATTGACGCTTTACATAGCACATTTTCACACAATGATATTTAAAATGTTTTTAAGATCATTTGATGCACATTTAAAACACATGAACTCGCCAACTTTTGTTGATGTTTTGAATCTTACATGTATTTCAAGAAATTGAATGGATCTTGGCACAGTCGGTTCTCAAGAAGCTTTTGGTGTTATCATGTTAACGATTTCATCCTTTTAAAAGGGTTTGATCCGTATCTCATCTTCAATGAGATACAGGATGCAAAGCCTTTGCATTTTAAAACTATGTTGAACTAGTCTTTTGTAAAAACTTATAACTTATGTTGTCTTGTATTTTGAACAACTTATTATGTGTATCTTTTAATTATGTCAATGGATGAACATCTTGTGTGTTTTTAATCATATAGTTGTTTACTTATACCAAATGTGATGAAAACTAATCAAGTTCACACCGCACGTTTCCGCTATCTAACGGGTGTGACAAATTGGTATTAGAGTTAAGGACTGCCAGCGAGGATGCTGGGCTCCGTAAGGGGGTGGCACATTAGTTGTGAAAGGGAACGGAGGCTTCCTTATAAGGGGCTTGATACCTTCACCATCATGACGCATTTTAAATCCGTGAGGAGATAGTGGTTCGTCCCGGCCAAAGCAGACAATATCATGGTGCGATACGCTGGGCTATTATAGATGGTATCAGAGCTAGGGCCGGAACGGTGGTGCCAGGTCCCGCAAGGACGCTGGAGCCCTTAAGGGGGGTGGATTGTGATATCCCACATCGGTTGTGAAGGGGAACAAAGGCTTCCTTATATGGGGCTTCCTTATATGGCGTTTTATAACTGTGAGGGGCAGGCGCTAGGGGCGTGCTAGCTGCCAAAGCGGATAATATCATGGTGCGGTTACACTGGGCTGTTATAGCTAATGGGGTTAGACATTACGCCACGCCTACTAGGGTTAGGCTATGCGTTGCGCCAATCCCCATTTTAGCCAGATTTTGAGTTTTTTTTTTGCTTTTTAATCCCTAAACTTTGGTTTGTCCTTCATTTTAGCTAAAACTTGGTGTTTTGGCATGTTTTTAAATATATAACACGTATGCAAGTATACTTTGAGTATTCTGAATGCGTGAATAGCGCTTCGAAAGTAAAATAAGTATTAGATTGTAAGTAAAGACGTAATTAACGATTAACTGTCAGAATAATACGTATGTAAATGGTATGGAATTTACTACGATCAAAGTCTCGGCTATTAAAGTTGGAAATGAATACGGGTATAATACGACTACAAGTTTCCAAAAATAGAGATATGAATATGCTTTCTAAATATGGAAAGTATGAAAATGCGAAGCATTACAGTCAAACCTACTTTAGGAAATTTCATCCCAAAATTTGTTTAAGAGGAAGACTTTGGAAAAGGTGGCATTTTTTGGGTGATTTAATATAGGTGATAATCGTTTAAATTGTTTTAGCTAGAAATGGAAAATTGGAGTTAAAAGCATGCTGGGTGTTTATGTATAATAGTGTTGAAAATTCGCGGTTTCAAAAGTTTAAGCTAAACAAACGATTCGTGGTTGATTGAGCATACGCAGGAAACTTTTAGGGATAACAAGGTAGGTTTTAAAAGTAACTCATTTGACTAAGGCGTTTTGAGACATCAATCGTACATAAGTGTAGGAATAAGTAAAACGTGTATGTGTGTGTAGTGCATAACGAGTTTGAACAACTCAATTGGGTGGAATATTTAAAAAAAAATTGTAACTTAAAAAGTTTTGTGTAAATAAGGATATAGTTTGATGAAATGTGTGGTCCGCATCGTAGGTTTTAGGAAAATAATTATTGGTTCTAATGTGTATTACTAACATCATACGTTGTAGAAAAATGTTTATAGGTGAAAAACTAGGATGGTAAGTAATTATGGTTTCAAAAGGTTTTGGCGGTGATAGGCTGTCTAGTTGAAGTTTGCGCGTAATAAAGTATGAAAGAGATTTTAAAAGTATTTTGACCGACTCAAACTAGTGAGAATGTTTGTATAAATGGATAAATAGTTTAGGCCGATTTACTGTAAATAAAGTTTGGATGAAATGTTAAAGGAATAATTGGGAATATTCGTGATATGCGAATGAATGAAGATTTGGTAGGTGTAAACGAGTAGAAAGAATGATATGGATATCAAATGAAATATGAACACAAAAGTTGAGAGATGCTAGTGATAGTTGTAGTGGTTATAGCTAACGATTTTGAGAATGAGGCTTTGTCATGGATAATCGAGTACCAAGCATTTCGAAGTTGTGTCACCAAAGTTTGTTATTAATCAAATGTATTTAACAAGGTCCGTGAAAATCACCGAATTTCTCATGGCACGTTTTACAAAAGTTTTGTAATATGGTAGGGACACTTATATATAGGAAGTACCAGCGGTGTATACCATGTTCACACCATGTTACGTTTGTTTCGCTATTTATTGTCCTGTTACATTCCGTGTTACGATACACAATAGAACCCGCTATGGTTTTCATGTGCCTACCAATATAATCTTGTGTACACCCGTGATTATTTTGGTTCGTGCATGATCCGCATAATTTGTACTAGTAGTGTATGGTCAGGGTACATTTTAGTATTATAAGCGATAGTGTGTACGTGGGATAACGTATAAATTAAGTATGCAAGCATGATTGTATGTAAGTATGAGTATGTCTAATGTAGGCAACCCACTTAAGTTATGCCCCTGTATAGACTTCTAGTATAACTACCAAATAGTACGAATGTATGAATTTTTAGTATGATTGATGACGATTACGTAAAACATCAGCATGTAGCATAGGACGTATAAGTTGAAGTATAATGAAATTAAGCATACATAAGTTACCATGAAGTTTCGAGTGTGTAAAATACGAAGTGTGACGTTCATAAGTGTAAGAGTGTTATCAAATACAGACTTCATGAATTTGAACTTGTATGATAATATGCATGTGTATGGTTGCTTGAGTTAAAAGATTGAGTTTGTCGAAATAAAATAGGTCGGGTCTGTCGGGAATGAAGGATCGGATTTGTGAATGCCGAGAGAATATTGACAAAGTGTTACCTTATGACAAAATATGGGGTTTGTAAAAAAGGAATTGGTACCTTTTTATAGAAAGTTTAGATTTGCGTATATCGTAGATTGTCCAATCTAATGAATCTTCTATGCCCACGTGTTTAAGTTTAGAATGGCATGTTATCGATCTTAAAAAAAAGGTTTTTAAAATAGTGAGGTTGCTTTTTATATATATTGATATAAGGAAAGTCATGTTTTTGAAGATTTTCATGGAAAATTTGGGTTTTGAAAAGTATTTTAGCAAAGTGAACTTATATGTATGCAAGAGAAAGTTTTCATTGGTTTCCTATTGGGAATAAAATGTCTTTAGATTGATAGTATATTGTGAGTGTGTTCTAGTGATTGGCCGAATTACGAAAATCGAGGGCAAGAGGTTCATTAGACCGACTAAGCTGATAGATATCACTTCATAAGATTTTTGAAAATTTGGGAAAAAAAACTTTTAAAGTATAAATAGGAATTTTGTGTATGTGATTTACGTAAATAGGTCGTAGTGTAAAAAATATGTTAGGATAAAACAAGAGGCTCTAAATCAAGTGATTGTCATGAAAATGGTTGAGTTGTGATTCAATGTTTCATTGAGGTGTGGACATCACTCATATCTCAAAGGTAAGATTTCTTCGAGAAATGCTTAATGTCTATCTTGTGGGTGACGTTTTAAAATCGTATATATACATGTTGTGTGAGGTATGTGATAAGTATTAGTATGATAGTTGAGTAGTCATTGTGAAAGAAATTTTGAATTTCGAAGAGGGGGATGTTTGAGTTGTGTTATGCATAAAATTAACAATAGTATAATGATGGTTTTGACTAAAACTTGGATTATTCCAATACGGAACGTTGACTAACCAAAGTGATTGAAAGTTCTTTTGAGTTTAGGAAGCATGCTTTGGCCTAATAGGTAAAATACTCTCGCCGAAATTTTGGTTAACGGTATTCACCCTTCTGGTTACTACATGACCATAGTCAATTGTAAGTTTGAGACTTTGGCAGGATTCGAAATTGAGGAGTGGGACTAGTTACCAAAGTGCGAGTTTCACCCCTATCTTGATAACATTATATCCTAAGTATGGTTTGCACTTGCTAATCGAGGAGAAAATTCTGACTCGTTAGTAAGATCCTTTAAACAAAATATGAGATAGAAGCAAATAGGAAGAATTTGAGTATTTGAAGCATAAAATCAAGAATGGTCAAGTATGGGTACTTAGACTATAGACTAGGTCAAGTCATGGCAATTTTTCCTAATTCTCAATAGTTATGGCTCTGATACTAATCTGTCAGACCCCAACGAATGGCACAATCATCGGGGTGGACGTACTATGATTGCTCGAGACATCATAACTTCTATCTTCGCGACAAGTATTTAAGGTAACAAAATTTCATTTCATTAATCGAAAAACTAGTACATAGTTTTCAAGTTCAAAATACAACAACATGGAAAACAAAATACAAGTATAACAACTTTGCTAATAAAAATTAGATGAGTATCGAAGTCCCCCTACTTGATTTCATATGTATCATCATCAACATCAACTTGCAATACATGTTAAAGTATAGTTCAACACACAAGGCATTGGCGAGCATACAAGTTTAAGTAATAGCATTGTATAAATGTTTTTAAACAAATCCTTCATGCATAAACGTCTATTCTCGAGGCTAAAATACATTAAACTAGCATTACAAGTCAACCCAAAGTTTCCCGCTAGCATAATCTATTCATAGCAATGAAAAGACCGTATGCGTTTAACTTAACATGACCTCAAGATAATGGTGGCGCGTTACTCCTATAGCGCTATACATTTTAAGGGAGGCTTGATCGAAGTTAATGACTAAGTATAAGCATTTCAAGTATAAGCAAGTGTGAATTCAAGTTTAGCACATAAGCATGGATAAAGTACATGTATTGCACCCAAAAGTGAAAAAGGTAAACGGGTCGAGTATACTCACGGTTTTGCAAAGCTTCCTTTATAATCACGTGAAAAGTTGGAAGGTTGGAGGATGGAACACCGAGTTATCCTCCACGAGGAAACGTAGGTGTGTGAGTATTAAGATGTTTAACAAAGGATTCGGAATTTAAAGTATGCAAAAGTATGTATACAAGAAAGTTATTATCTAGACTTAAACACTCGTTTTTGACACTATAAGTCCCGTAATGGTTGATGTGATTTCATGAGTCAAGATACCCATTAGAATCGTAACGAGAGGTTTAAGTGTTATATAATATAACTTATTACCATGAAAAGTAACCATATTGGTTATCATCAAGGATTCAGTTATGTATATGTATATATATATATATTATATATATATATATAATTGTATAGTTTATATAATAATTCTAAGCTAAGTCCATCAAGAATATCATAGACTGTCATATAAGTTAAGCATGGAGGTAGGAGGATAACCGTCCTTTAATCTCATTTGTATAATTCACCAATACACAAATCATCACAATGGTCATGAATGAAAAGAAATGTACAACAATCATTATATCAAGTAGCCAAGTAAACATTAACCGATGAGCCACTTCCGACATGGAAAGAGTTAACTAAGTGTCGGAGGATAGATGGGGTTAGGTTACTTTCAATCTAGCAATCTAATTTGAGATAGCAATGGTAAAAACATCAAGTGAGGTGGTGGAATGAAGTTAGGATAGCCAAGACTTCCAAGTATTCATACCTATATCAAAACACACGTCTTGTCATAAGAATCATAACAAGCTCAGATGGTTTCATCACTTGTGGGTTGTGTAAACCCTTTCAAAACAAAAAGATTCGAGGTGTTTGCACCTCTTAAACTCATAAGGATCTATCCCCAACAAGTCTCATAATCTTAGATAGATTCAAGAACATGTGGGGACAAGATTAAGTTAAGAAAAATATGTTTTGTAAAAGTTTAACAAAGTTCTTCCAAAACAGAAAGTGTGGACCTCAAAATGGTGATTTCCCACCTTGGTTTGCCATGGAAAACTTGTGGAAACACTCCTAGAGGTGTTCCAAGCTTTGTAGTGGAAGATTTGATGAAGAAAAGATGAAGAAAATGAAGTATAGTGCTCACTTTGGCACTTAGAACAATCTGAGTTTTTTTATGTTTGCAACTCATTTTAGAGTGTTTTTGGAGAGTAGAAGAGTTAGAAAAGTGAAAATGAGGTGATGGAGCTTTGTTTTATAATGGGGGATTATGGTTTGGTGTTAAAGAAGGTTGAATGATGGTTGGGGAAGAAGAGAGGTGAATAAAATGGCCAACCAGCTTAAAGGAAACACTTTCTGCGTATAAGGGGGCTAGACGTTACGCCACACCTACTAGGGTTAGGGTACGCGAGCGCCAATGTGACAACCCACAAATTCTAGGTTGATACTTTAACCTAATCACAGTTAACTTAAACATACATTCATAACATTGCATTTAAGTAGGAATAGTTAAATGAGTTTACGTTGGTAATTTGGGGGATTACCAGATAACACGTACATGCTAATACTCGAACGCTAGTGACTAAAATGAATAATCGTAAACGAACTAGTACATGAAATTTGTATGTTGATTGACAAATATGTGAGTTATGTGTCTTAAATGTGAATTAGACGATAAATATGTGTTTTGTCTATAAGTTATATAGTTAGGGGTGTTTAGAGTTAATTGTGAAACTCCAATAAAACTGCCACAAGCCCTAAAACCTCCCATAATCAAAGTACGGTAGTTCATTCTTCTCAATCAATCTCTTCTCATTTTTTGGTTTGCAACACAATTCTGTATCCTCAATCTTGATTATTCTAATCTTCCTAGAACAAACACTAGGTTGAATCTAAGGTATGTGTTTATATTTATGTTAATAACTTATTCTTTTGATTCATACAAAACCTAGTCCTCCAAACAAGGATTCTGTGTTTAGTTAACAATTCTGATTGATTGTGCAATGGTTTGTGAATGATTGTGTAATGGGTTCCCTGATATTAGGATTTAATCGACA
This sequence comes from Scalesia atractyloides, assembly GCA_947069175.1. NCBI lineage: Eukaryota > Viridiplantae > Streptophyta > Magnoliopsida > Asterales > Asteraceae > Scalesia > Scalesia atractyloides. The sequence goes on along the minus strand of CAMTDV010000024.1, from coordinate 56,884,354 downwards.
TGCTAGAACTGTTAAAATGTTGTTGAATATTGTTGTTAGGGTTTTGATCTGTTGATACATGATGTCTATTGTCTAGGTCTTGGATCGAGTCTGTGTGATTAGGGTTTAGAAAATGTTAGATTTGAAGTATTTATGTTGTAAATACTCAAGTTCGGCCGAAGTTGTACACAGGCAGGACAAGTTCGCCCGAACTTGTCCTGGCCATGCCACACTTCGAGCGACCTTGCGTGTCTATATATAGTCGTCTTGGTTCTTTATCATATGTAACTTTGCATTGAAGACGGCGAAGCTCTGTCTGTTTGGATTCTCGATGTAATATGATTTTAGACTAATAAACACACAATTTAAACAGTAAATCTTGTGTATTCGATTAACAATTCATGTAATTTCCGCTTACAATGACTTTAGGTACAAATTAGGTTCCTAAGCAGTGGAGGAGCGATCCTAACAAGTGGTATCAGAGCCATGGATACCCAATTTGCTGAGATCTACACAAGACACTCTCTATTTCTACCCATTTCTTTCATTTTTCTACACCTTTTCACCGAATTGATGAATCTACGGTTAAAAATGGCTAAAAATTGAATATGTCATACATAATCACCTAATAACAAACCCTTGAAACTTTCAGAATCAAATTCAATCGATTTCATGTCAAAAATCACAAAAAACCATGTTTCATAAACTCATTTCAGCCGAACTTATACATCAAGTTCGCCCAAAGTTGTATTAAAATCACAATTTTGCTGGTTTTTAAACAACTTCGCACGAAGTTGCCAGATTTTTCAAGAATTTTACATAAGTTCGCCCGATCTTGGTTGAATTTTTGTCACAAGTTCGCCCGAACTTGGAAAAGGTTGAAAAGTTTTCTGAAAATCATCACAAGTTCGCCCGAACTTGTCATCAAGTGAAATTTCTGTTATTTTCACACAAGTTCTCCCGAACTTGTCAAAACTGAATCTGAAATTTGTTTTCTGCACAAGTTCGCCTGAACTTGTCTGTTTGCTAATCAATCTTCAAGTGTTTTGAACGTGTTTCAGTCATATCCGTCTGATTTTCGAGATGGATGATTTTCATAACGCCTTTGCTTCAACAATTGCTTCTACATCAAATGCGAACACAAATGCAAACGCGGTAAACCAGATGAATCTGGATAATGAGATGGGGAATTCGGTTAAACCGCCAAAGTTGATGAGCATGGATGAGTTTGAAGGCTGGAAAGAAAAGTTCGTGAACTGGGTTCAAGAGAATCACTTCTACATTTGGGTTGCTGTTCAAACCGGATATACGTGGCCAAAGGATGAACGTGATCAAGATCTTTCTTTGGTAAAGTTTACGCCAGAACTTAAAGATGCATATGTGGCAGAGAAGAAGATGATAAGTCTGATACAACAATCGGTGAAAAAAGACATCTTGATCTTGCTACCTGAATGCAAGACATCAGAGATGTTGTGGAATGCACTATGTGCTAAATATGTGGGAAGTGTCGAGATGATTAAAAGCAAGAAGGCTTTAATCAAGAAAGAGTTTGACACTTTCACGATGATCAAAGGCGAAACCATGAAACAGATGATCGATAGATATTGTCATTTGATGGTTCAGATGCGAAGACACGATCTACATAAAACAGATGAAGAAATGACTGATAAGTTGGCCGATGCACTTCCTGAGGGGGAGACGACCTACTTGATGGTAGTAAAGAATGGTCCGAGTTGGATGTATTACAAGTTATCAACTTTCATTGACAAGTTAGAGGGACATGAAATGGAGATGCTAAAAATGGCCAAATCGAAGAATGCAAATGTTGTGCAAGACGTAGGTCTGTACTACAAAGGAGGCGTTCAGGAAATTTCGAGTCCGAAAATTCAGACAACATTTAGTGCGAATATGAATTCTTCGAATCATTCGTTCCAAAGTTAACCGAACACTCAATCATACCCGAGTTATGATCAGAGTCCTCCGAATACAGGATATTCGAGTGCTAGTTCAAATTCTCCGTTCCAGAATCAAACTAATCAGACAAATCATTCTAATTCTGCTTAAAACGTATTTCAGTGCAACATTGTGGTCAATCTGAAGAACGTTTTTCCTGAACAAGTGGCCAAACAACATATAGCGCTTCTTGCAACCGTTCTTGAATCTTATGAAAGTTTAGTTGCGGGAAAAATCAGGAATCCAGAGATGACAGCTGAGGATTACGACCAGGTTGATGAAGAGGAATTGGAACTGATAGATATCAAGTGGAGCTTAGCTTCGATTATCAGAAGGGTCACAAAGTTTGTCGCGCTTACTGGAAGAGACATTGGAAATTCGAGCAATAAACTTGGATTTGATAAATCGAAAGTAACGTGCTTCAAATGTAGACAAAAAGGACATTTCAAACGCGAGTGCACAAACTAAGAAGCAAGCAGAAATCAAAGCCCTTTTGGAAACAATAATGATTATTACAAGATAGCGTAGCAGTACAAGCCATAACCAAAAAGAACTCAAGTAGAAGTTCAAGAAAATTCCTCAAAGCCAACCGAAAAAGCTCTAGTTGTGTCTCATGAAGACGAAGGGTTTGACTTGAATAATTATATTGGAAAGAAGACTGGAGTTGCACTAATGGCAGAGATCATGGATGAATCAGAGTCAATGGTAGATGATGCAGTTCTTGAGAACGTGATCTTAGAAAAGTATTTGCAAAGAACAGAAGAAGAGGAGATGATTTATCACGAGACAAAGATGAAGAACATTATTCCTCCTAATCTTCATTCTTGTTTTACAGGTTGCTTTAAAGCTACATCGCAAGAGCATATGCCTGAAAAAAGAAACCAGAGGTCGAGGAAGTCATTGATGTGACAAAGGAGATGAATGAAAAGACCTCACACTGATTGCCGACAAAGCAATGATGGCCAATCTGAAACAGGTAGGTTTAGAGGTAAAGGTGATTGAGAGAGAAGCTGTGAAAGTGCAAATTGTAGAGTTTGAAAAACCTTGCACAAAGTGCACAAAACCTTGTGAGCAATGTGCTGAGAAATCTCTAATCATAAGTGAACTAAATGCGCATAACGAAAATTTTAAATACGATTATCGCACAATGAAAGAAGCTTATGATAAGATGAAAGGCACTTATTGCAATGTTGAAAAGGCTAATTTAGAACAAGGTGTCACAATAAGAATGTTAAAAGCAACGGTAATTGAAAAACAAGAAGCAATTAATATGTACATTAATACCATTGCTGAAACAAAACATGAACTTCAAGAAATGAAAATAGAAACTGAACGAGTAAGAGAACTTTTCTCAGTTACACGACTAACGCTTATGTCATCAATCATATTCTCCCAACGATTTTGTCGGAAGAAAATGATGTGAAACCAAAAGGTAAGAAGCGTGGAGATTATAGCAATGTTCCATCTCCATTGTACGCAAGTTACTGTCGCAAGAAAGTTGAAGGAATGGAGAAGGCACTCAATATAACACTTTTATCCGAAACGAAAAATGAGTCTCCTGAGAAAATTGATGTAATTTACACAAATCCTAATGATGACCAATGAAGCGATCGTGAAAAATGTGGTTGAAAATGTTTTGGGAAGTGAGTCTGATGATGGCAGCTTTGAGAGCGCCAATTCAAGTTTGAAAGTTCAGAATCATAATCCGAAAATGACGATACATCATCAGAAAATAGCCTAAGTGATGATCCCAATGTTGTGATGTACAAAGTTAAGGATTCTGATAGACTATATTTGAAGATAGTTTTTCGATTCAGAATGTGAAAGAAGATCAGATTAACAAACTATTCAAACTTGTTGAAGTATCATCAGATGATCTAGAGAAGAATGAAAAGAAATTTTACTCAAAACCCAAGAAAAATTATAATAACTACCGAAGGAATGGTGGTGATTTTCCTGAGAATAGGAGAGCGGGTTTGGGTTTGGAAGTAGAAAATAAACCGAAAAAGAATCAAAAGTCACCATTTCACAAATATGAGAATAAAAATATGAAATTCTTGTTTGGGACAAACACGGTTCAGGAAGAGGTTTCGATTGGAAAGCAATCGAACGATGAATTTAAGAAGGAAAAAGAACTTCGTGATAAGGCTAAATCCACAAATGGAGTAAAACCCACGAGTGGACATTCTGCTGATACTCGGACTTGCTTCAAATGCAATGAAGTTGGTTACATTGCACGCAAGTGTCCGAAATAAAAGCCTATGTATCAACGAAGAAAGAAAACTTCAGATGATGAGAAACTTAAGCACCCAGAGATTGTAAAGCCAATAACGATCTTAAAATGAAATAATGAATCTAACATCAAAGGGAAGCCTAAAATTGAATCTAAAATTGAGAAAACAACTTTGAAAAGGGCGAAACTTCTAAATCAAATGAAAACAAAGATTCAAAATTTTACATCAAGAAAGCTCGAATGAAATCTCAATCATGGGTTGCAAAGAAAACACCATCATCCTCTGAAGGTACAAAGATAACTACTGTATCTGTAAAAAATAAAAATGTCAATGATACTAAAACTGATCAGAAGCTACCAAATGTTGATTTGCAAGTTCCTACTTATGACATCCCGAATCCACCCAATATCGGAAAGGCTTGGGTTTCCCTCTTTAAATTAGTTCTTTGCATGTGCAGGGGCTCCCAAGATCCATTTTGTCAAAGTGGATTATGGATACTGGAGCTTCACGTCACATGACTAGGATGCGTGCCTTGCTCTTCGATATTAAAGCAATCAATGGAGGGTACGTGGGATTCGCGGGTAATCATGGAGGTAGAATCGTTGCAAAGGGAAAGCTATCTAATGGTATGGTGTCGTTTGATAAGGTCAACTATATCGCTAAGCTGGAGAACAATCTTCTCAGTATTTCTCAGATCTGTGATAAGCAGTTTACCACCCACTTCAACGACAAGGAGTGCATGATTATTAAACCGGTCTTCAAGATTCCAAAAGAGTGGATTCTCATTTGAGCTCCTCGCGAGAATGATCTTTATGTGCTATGAGCGTTGCAACAACTACTTCAAAGTTGGCTCAATGTTTCGTTACGAAGGCCAAGAAGGAATCAATTCTTTGGCACTGAAAGATGGGTCGTATACACCTCAGAAAGATGAATCATCTGGTTCACAATAATTTAGTTGAAGGAGTGAATCTTAGAAGGTTTCACATGACTGAAAATTGTCTGGAATGCAAGAAAGGAAAGCAGATTAAAAAATCTCATCCAAGAGAGATTCTTAACTCCATCAAGCTGCCACTCGAAAGATTACATATGGATCTCTTCGGTCCAGTGAATGTGAAAAGTATATCTGGAGATCTTTATTGTCTTGTCGTCACTGATGATTATTCAAGATTTTCATGGGTCTTCTTCCAAGAGAGCAAAGACGAAACGTTTGATAATCTTATGATCCTCTTCAGGAAGATTGAAAATTTGTACCATCTCCCTATTAGAAGAATCCGAAGTGATAACGGTATAGAATTCAAAAACGCCCGAATGAAAGAATTTTGCAACGATAAAGGCATCTTATACAAATTCAGTGCTCCATACACTCCGCAACAGAATGGAGTGGCTGAGAGGAAGAACCGAACGTTAATAGAGACCGCAAGAACTATGCTTGCTGATTCAAAACTTCCTATTTGCTTCTAGAGTGAAGCAGTCGCAGCAGCATGCTATACATTGAACATTGACGGTCAACGAAGACTTGCTTTGAATTGCTAAACCGAAGGAAACCTAATCTGAAGTATTTAGAACCGTTTGGCGCACCTTGTACAGTAATAGATTCAGACGAAAAGTTTGGTGCCAAAACAATAGATGGTTTCTTTGTCGGCTACGCAAGTCCGCTCAATAGAGTTTACCTTCCAAGTTTAAGAAGAGTGGTAGAAGCACAGCATGTCGACTGTTTTCGGTATACAACTCCAATTCAAAGAGTAGGCGATGCTTGGTTGTTCAATTATAGTGAATTGTGGAAATCATTTGACTTGCCAGAGGAGCCTTCTAAAGAAGATATTGTTGTGTTATAGTACCTACATCAGTCGGCTAATCAAGAGCAGATTATCAGACCAATAGTGGTTAATTAACCAATTGTTGGATCATCTTCTTCTGGTGAAGGTCCAAGCAATAGCGGTGTTCAAGAAACTCATGCAGAACAAGTGATACCGGCTACAGAACCAGTAAATGTTACAGAAGAACCCAATCTTTCTCAAGCACGTAATTCCGACTCTGACGAGGCTCCGACGTTTGATGATGATGGAGAATCTTCTTCTAACAAAGAATCTGAGTAGATCACAAACATGTTGAATCAAACTGCTGACCCGAGTTTTCGAGATGAAGCGTCTTCCAATGCTCCTGCATTTGATGTGGTGGTTGGTCAGAATATTACGAATCAGGAGAACTCTGTTGATGTTCCAAGTGAAGTGATACTGAGATCTTATTCATACCACCCATCGAACTCTATAATTGGTGAATTACAGGCAGGTGTAGCTCCAATTCAAGATTATTGTACTTATCAGTGCTTCATATCCCAGATTGAGCGGACATGAGAATTGGGTGCTTGCGATGCAAGAAGAATTATTACAATTCGAAAAGTTAGTGGTATGGAAACTTGTTGATCTTCCAGAGAATCAAAAGGCGATAGATACTAAATGGCTCTTCAAGTGTAAGCGTGATGATCGTGGAGTTATAGTGTGCAACAAAGCTCGGCTCGTTGTCAAAGGTTTCCATCAATAAGAAGGAATTGATTATACAGAAGTATATGCACAAGTTGCAAGAGTGGAGTCAATCTGCAATTTCCTTGCATTTGCTGCTTGGAAAGGTTTTAAAGTGTATCAATTAGATGTGAAATCCGCTTTTCTATATGGTAAGCTACGAGAGCAAGTGTACGTCGGCCAACCACCGTGTTTTGTCGATCCGCTGAACAAAAAGAAAGCATATCTTCTGGATAAAGCATGTACGGTTTGCATCAGGCCCCGAGAGCCTGGTACGAGACGTTATCTCAACATCTCGTTGGCAACGGCTTTATTAGAGGAACAGTGGATAGTACGCTATTTACCAGAGAAGTCGGAAGTCATCTGATTATTGTACAAATTTATGTGGATGACATCATCTCTAATGTATCTGACGACATCTCGCCTGGATATCATGTATCCTACATGCCTCTGTGCACGTTATCAATCAAGTCCAGAATATCTCACATGCAGATCGTGAAGTATATTTTCAGATATTTGAAGGGATGTCCAAGCACCGGCTTGTGGTATCCAAAGAATGACAACTTTGATCTGACGGGATATGCAGACTCTGATTTCGGTGTTGACAGACTGAATGCAAAGTCTACGACGGCCGGTTGCCAGTTCTTCGAAACACGTTTAGTAACTTGGTACTGCAAGAAACAAACCACGGTCGCTCTCTCTACTTGTGAGGCTGAGTACATCTCGGCTTCCGGTTGTTGTTCACATATCTTGTGGATACAACAAAAGATGAGAGACTATGGATCGCAATTTCTTGACACTCCATTATATGTAGACAATAAGGCAGCAATTGACATAACTAAAAATACAGTTCATCACTCTCGAACTAAACATGTTGAGATCCGTTACCACTTTATTCATGATTGCTATGAAAAAATATTGGTACGAATTGAGAAAATGCACACCGATGAACAAAAAGCTGATTATATACCAAACCTTTTTATACCAAACCCAGTCTTTCACGGTTAAATACTTACTGAGGCTTAACGGTATAAAAATCTTTTGACAGGTGCGGAAGCAGAGGTTGAATATGGATCGGACGATGAGTTCTCGTGATCCTCATTGGTTTGTTATCTTTTAGGATTAGAATTTCTTAAAGACTAAAATACAAAAATAAATGTTTTTGATTTTAGGGGGAGAAATGTAACGAGAAAATACAAAAAACATATGAAAAACCAAAAAGTACAAAAAAAGGAATAAGACAAAAAGGATTTTAGTGTCAAAAAGGAAATGATAGTATATCAGTGGACTATCACAGTATGCTAAGGATTCGTAAAGTTTAAAAGGTTTAAACAAGTCTTACTGTGGATGTGTTGATAGGCTTTACACGTTCAGTAAATTGTTTCTGGGATATAAACTAAATTTTACAACTACTTAAACATGTGGATTAACATCTCTCGGATATATGGACTTTAGTACTCTGAAATTTCGTTTGAGAGATTGCCTGATTCTGAGATATGAGGTCTTTATAGATGATTGATATCTGGGGTATTATACAAGTTCTTCTGATTTTGCGGAAGCAATAGCCTAGAACTTCTATAATGCTTTTGCTAAAACCCTAAACTGCAGCAAAAATGAAAGAATCAAAAGATCTAATCAATTGCAGTGCTTAAAAGATTCCATTTATGGAACACACCTAAAAGTCTAACCTTCATCTCTTTGTCGATACGGTGGTATTAACCTGAGCTCTCAAGGCTTCGCATAACCCAGATACATATATCAATTATCCTATACTCACCTGTAAGATGAAATCTTGGGAATCTTGATACGGGAGTATATTCTGAGATTGGAACCATAGTTTGAGTCATGTTTCATAAGTCTACCTAAGTATCTTGGAACAATTGAGAAATGTGTCAAAGTTTAAGTGGACAAACATATCGACAATCTAGGTAAACAAGTTTAAAACTTAAAGTCATCAAAATATGTCTCAATCTGGTGATATTTCTCAATCAAATGATATGATCCTTAGACACGAATTCACAAAAATATGTTTGTAAATACGTTTGTACATAGTTTATTTGATTTCAGATTTAAACCCAAAAAGATTTTCAGTGTGTTTTAGCATAAACTTTTGAAAATTCAAAAAGATTTTGTTTCTACATTGATTTCAACAGCCAATGATGGAAAGCGGATCTTTGGAGTTCGGAATGGTGCAAGTTGTTGGAAATCTTGGTGACAACGGGTTGGGAGCTAATCTGTAAAATCAAAATACACGAAAAACGATGAAAATTTTATTAATTTGAAACTTTAATTTGAAGAAAACATCAGTTTGTTCATAACGGGTCAAACCGGGGTCATTAACTTGGACTCGGAAGACAAATCGGTTAACCAAGGTCAACTTGGACTTGGTCAACTGAGTGGTTTTTCATAACTGGTAAACATGTGAAAGTTCAGGGTCTAAAGTGTAAAAAGTTGCAAAAAAGTTTGAAATTGGGCCTTGAACAAGTTCAGGCGAAGTTGTTGGTCATGAATTGTTTCATTATTTGATAACTTCGGGTGAAGTTGTTTAATGAAATTGGTGTTTGAGGGTCAAGTTCGCCCGGCCTGAGTATAAATAATGAAGTTCGCGCAAAAATTCATTTCATCATATCGTATAACTTTGAGCGAACTTAAGTGCAATAAAAGAGAGTTGTGATTTTGTAAACTTAGTGTCGTTATACTGCCCAAATTGAGACCTGGTATAAGTGATTGGCACACTTATAATCATGGCCGAGGTATAAATTGCATAAATCATCCATAAATTCGATGTGTTTTGAACTGTTTGGACCGAATCTGTTAAAATCAAGTAGCTCAAGGAAGTTTTGAACAAATTGAACGGTGAAAAGTTGTTAATAAACAAGTAAATAACATAAACAAACAAAAAATTTGAACATTGGATCAGGTTTGATATTGCAATCTAATTGGGGAAGACAACAAGTTCGCCCGAACTTGTTGAAGTTATTTTGCATCAACTTCGGGCGAAGTTGTTCAATGAACGCCCGACTTTTTCATACATTCCATATTTAGAATGCTCGTATTGTAGTTCTATTTTTGGAAGCTTTGTAACCTTGTATTCATTCTTCGTTGTAATCATTGTAATCCGAGACTTGAATCATAATGAAAACTCGTGTTTTATTCCTATTCATGTTATACATATTCATACATTTATACATATGATACCTAAATCGTGATACTTGTAAACGTGTGACAAACTTGCAAATACATGACATTCTTACTTCATACGAGACTTAAACGTGATTCTTATACTTTTTCATACTCGTTATATATTGTAACCTTTAGTACATGTTATTTTTGCTTATAAAACCTTAGGTTATAATAACCAAGCATTAGGAATATCATGCCACACCTTATTACAAGTTCATAACCCATTAAAAGGTAAAAGAGTTAACCAATTAACAACCTTTACTTAGCAAAAATAAATAAATAAATGGCAGCCCACTTTTAAGGGTGTGTTTAGGCTTATTTCAAGCCTTGATGCCAACTAACCTTGTCCAAAGCCCAACCCATTGAAATTCTAATCCCTTCCCTATATAATAAACACTTTCCCGGGAAAATTTCAATTTTTCAAGCCTCCAAAACTTCAAAAACCCTCCCAAACTCAGCTGAGTTTCAGCCACGTTTTTTAGAGTTCCAGCCATAAAAAGTGAGTTTTAACTCACTTCCACTTCAGTTTTCTTCTTATTTCTTCTTCTAAAACACTTGGATAACCTCTAGGAAGGTTCTCACAAGTTTTCTTGGGCAAACCAAGGTGAAACCTCACCATTTTTGAGGTCCAAAGTGCACCTATAATTCTGCTCATTTTTATCTTTTTAATTCTTCATATTTTGAAAGAAAACTCACGTTTTACTTATACAAACCTATGATTGGTGTGCTTAAAAACAATTCTATGATTTGTGTGCTTAAAAACAAGGTTGTTACATACAAATCAGAGGTGTTTAACCCCTCCAAACTTTCTATTTTCATAGAGCTTTAAGCTCACAAGTGATGCAAGTTCTTGAACTTGTTCGTGTGTGTCCACCTTGGTTAGCTTGGGCTATCCTAACTTTGAGACCGCACATCACTTGATAATTTTAATCATTATTCCAAGTTAGTTTGCTAGATTGAAAGTGTCACAACCCGTCTAGCCTTTGACGTGTGTTTAAAGTGTGGTCACCGGGTTGTATTTCACTTTGCTACTTGGTATCATGGTGACATATTTTACATTCTTGTCATTTACATTCTTGTTCATATTATTGTTCTAAGACCCTCCTTGTTACCTATGGTAACTTGTGTAGTGGTGAACATCATACGATGTTCCAAAGTGGATGGTTAATCCTCCCACCTCCTACTTGACTTACATGACATAGGAGGTACCAAAGTGGATGGTTAATCCTCCCACCTCCTACATGATTATATAACTGTATATGTATCTATGGACTATAATATAATCCTTAAAACCAAACCCTTGATAGTGACTAATTAATCACCTATCAAGTTAATAAGTTTATCACTAATGTGTATAGTTCCTTGTCACGATTCTAATAGGTCTTGAACATATGAAAACACATTCAATCCTTATGGATTACTATAGTGTCAAAGACAAGTGCTAATACCTTAGTGATTATTTTCGTATTATATACTTTTTCATATTTTGAATCTTAAATCTGAATGTTCCATCATCATCCCAAAATACTCATACGCCTTTGTTTTCCTCTTGTAGGATAACTCGGCGTTCATCCCATCAAAACAACTACCTTCACGGACTTGTCAAGTTAGAAGACTTAGCAAAACCGTGAGTACACTCGACCCATTTTCGTTTATAACGCTTTTAGGTGTAACATGTTCTCCATATACAAAATCACAACACATAAACTATATGAAATGCACTAACAATCCTATATCCATGAATACTTGAATCGTTTACATTGATTCTTATATCTTGGACATTCTTTATGTAATACCTTCGTCATTAACGATTTTAGCCTTCGTTTGACATGTATAGCGCTATAGGAAGTAACGCATCCCCCTCCGCATGAAATCTAGAGGCCATGTTAAAATATCATGTTTGCGTTAAGAGTTTGACTAGTAGTATTGCGTGCCTTGTATATGCACTTGTAAAATCATAGTTGCCATGAGGATTTGTTTAAACTTTATTCATATACGTATGCTATGCTTAAACTTGTTTACTCGCCTTTGCTTTTGCATTGAATTGTTATTTTAAAACATGTTACAAGTTGATGGAGATGATGCTATGAAATCAAAATAGCAAGGACGATAGATACACATTTAGATGTTAGGTTTAATATTGTTGTATCAAATTTTGTCACATTAATGTTGTTATTTGAATTTCCCTTGTATTGTAATGACTTTTGCTATGAAATGAAATTTGGATTTAATTAATTATTGTCACGTTTAGTTTTATGAGCAATGAGCAATCTCTTTCGTCCCACCTTGATGTTTCCGCCATCGGTTCGGGTGTGACATTCAAAATATAAATAAAACCTGCAAATACAACAAGTTCACCCAAACTTGTTGTATATCTTTCAAAATGTAATTTTCACAAGTTCGCACGAAGTTGTTGAAAATTTGAAAATTATCTTTTGTAATACAAGTTCGAGCGAAGTTGTGTAAAATTGTAATGTTTTGGTATGTCAAGTTCGCCCGAACTTGATGTATTTTGTTGAAAAACTGTGAAAAGTGTCTAATTTGTTTGAATTTCTTGTCCATATAATATTTAGCTTTCATTTTCGAAGTTCCACAACACATGCATATCTTTGGATGAGAAGATTTATCCTTCGCTGGCTGCATTTTCAGAGATTCTTGAGTTTATGGGAAGAATTCTGATAAAAAAGGCTATTACAGACAAGCAAGTGGTTTATCGATTGCACGTATATTTTTTCTGGAATTCAACGACCTTCAATGAAGAAACTAATGTTATTACTTCTGCCGTGCGAGTTGGAAACGAAGATAAAGAGATTAAGGTTTCTGAAGCTAATATTCGAAGGGTTCTGGAATTCAAAGATAATTCGAAGAAAGGATGGTGAAAGGTTGTTTCTATAGAATGGGTACAAAGGGCATGCAAATGAGCCAACATTGAAGAAAGGCGGTGTTCCTCTTCCGTATAAGTTCCTTATTCATGCCATTATTCATGCATTTAGCAACAGAAAAGCTGGTTTAGACGATATTCAAGATTATATGGCTTGCATGACAGCATTGGTGATCAATAAGAAATTTAACTTTTCTAAAGTGATTTTCAAGTTTATGTCGAAGAATATGGGAAGAGACAGATTGGTGATGTATCCAAGGTTTGTTCAGATGTTGATAGACGAAAAATTCAAAGACACTGCGAAAGATCCTAACGATATCTTGTACCTGAGCCACATGGACGGGACAACTCTAAAGAAGCTCAAAACGTTTCAAAGACAAGATTCTGCTCCAGTTGTGAAACCTGTATTTGGTGCTATAGTCAAAGCTGATTATGTGTCACCACCTGACGATAAATGGAGGAAAGATGGTAGTGGAGACGATAAGGATGAGGTTGAGTTGTTAAAGAATTTCAAGGAGAAAAGAGGTGATTGGTATATAAAGAAGATTGTTGTTGTTGAAAGCCGAAACAAAAAAGGGCATCAAAGAAAGTGGAAACCATGTTGATAGATGAGCTTTATATTAATCAAGAAAATCTTCAGAATATTGAAGGATCAAGCGCTGCAGTTAATGTTGAAAGTCAAGAAGTTGAGACTGGTATAGCAGGTGGTGAATAAGATGATGTTATTTAGCGACTTCTGACAAAGATGATGAATCTTCTGAAGATTCTGCTGACATTCGACAAAGAGAAGCAGAGAAAGAAAAAGAAGAAGAACGTTTAAAAAAGCGCGGTGAAGATCTGTATATACCGTGTGCTGATGAGGTTTCTGATGAAGAACGACCAAAGAAGAAAACAAAGCGCTCTAAATCAAAGGCAGGAGATTCAAAGAAAACTACGGGTTCTCCTAGTACTAGAGGAAAGAAAAAGCCTCAGAGTCGTAGATATTTGAGCGAGAAAAGGAAGAAAGGAGCTACACAAGAACCTCATGTTTCTGATTTGCAAGAAATACCAATTGTTGAAGCTCAAGTTCCACCGATGACTGTAACTCAAGAACCACCGATTGTTATTGAAGTACCAGTACAGAGTACACCTCAATCAACGCCAAAGTCTGCTATAAAGGGTACTCGACTCCTCCAAGATCAAAGCAGTCTACTCCACAAAGCACCAGAGCTAAGGAATTTAAAGATGTTTTTGGAAATATTCCAGATGATGTTACTCATCCTATCACAGCTGAAGATTTTCAAAATTGGTTTGAAGATACTCCAGTAGATGTGTTAGAGAAAAGGATCAAAGCTTTGGAAGATAAACTTAAATAGAATAAAATCGATAAAGAAGCTATGGAAAGTAAAGTAAAGCAGAGTATGGTTGAAAAAGAAATTCTGCAAGATAAAGTCAAATTTCTTGAAGATGACAGAGGGTATATGAAAGCATGGTTGATAGTATGAGCGCTGCAAATGAAAAATTAGAGAAAGAAACCGCTAAACTTAGATCTGAAAGAGATCAAAATGATAGAAGGTTTTCCAGGCTTTAGAAAGTTTTAACTAACAGCTTGGGTATTGATTTCAAAGCAGAATATGAAAGACTCGATATTCAAGAAGCCAAAGAGAAAGCTAAAAAAGATCTAGCAGAACAGGGAAAGGGTAAAGGGGTTGTTGATGGTATCCCTAAACCAACAGAAGAGCTTGCGATTAAAAAGGTTGATGAAACAACAAAAAATACAGAATCTGAGATTGTTCCTGAAGTTGTATCTGTTGTTGAATCTCAGGAAGCAGAAAAGAATGATGAATCGGTTCAAAACTTCCGAGTTATAGAAAGAGACAAAAGAGATAGACGACGATGATGAAGATAATGATAAAGACAACGACCCTGAAGGTGATGATTCAGATTACGATGATGGTGATGATGATGATCAGGGTGACATTGGTCTAAAGATTGATTCTGCCAAGGTTCACACTGATTTTGATTTTGAATCCTTGACAAATGATGATGTGAACATGGAGGATGATCAGAGTAAGGGGGAGCACACAGAGCAAACAGGGCCTAAAGATGATGATGTTTCTGACGCAATAGTTGCTATGCCTGTTGCTGCTTTCATGATAAACCCTTGATCATTATGTTGGATCCGAGTATTGAAGAGGGAGAATTCATTCACAACTATACAAAAGAAGAGTTTTCCATTTGAACCAAAAGAGTATGTGTACAAGCGTGTATCAGAAGCAGATGATTCTGATCGTGTTATCTTTGATGAATCTTATGACGATGAAGCTAAAAAGTATTCTGGTATCAAGACTGACAGTTTTCCAATGATTGAAGAAATCATGAGTCAGATTGATGTGGATTTGTTAAAGCAAAAGATTGATGAAGTGGTGAAAGAAAGCAATATCCCTAAACGTTACACCAAAGAACAGATTGCTGAAGCGAAGAAGTTGTGGGTTAAAGAGGTGTCTAAAGAAAGAAAGTTCTGTTAATGCACTATGGGTGATAAGTGTGGGACTTCTACTTGTTTAGGGTCTTTTATGTAAATGTTTTGTGAGGGTTTACACCATAGGGTTTCCTCCATAGAGTTTACCTCATAGAGTTTACTCCATAGGGTTTACTCCATAGAGTTTACCCCATAGAGTTTACTCCATAGGGTTTTCTCCATAGAGTTTACTTCATAGAGTTTATCATAGAGTTTGGTGATAGAGTTTAGTATACGGAAAGTTTGTCAAGGTTTATGTTATGTATGTATGTTTGGCTGGTCTTCCAATATGTTATGGAGTCCAAGGTTTAGGTTTTGTCTCCGGACAATATGTTGTCCGGAGTTTGTCTTGTATATATACCTTTATGTGGAAAAGACAAGAAAGCGATTCTTTTGTGGAAATTTGTGCCGTATCATTGTGTGTGTTTTGTCTGGCGGCTACTGTGTGTGACGTCACTCATATCCTACTTCAAAATACTCAGTGTATTATTGATTTCTCTCATAAATCTTGCATTCTTGTTCTACATCCTACAGTGGTTGATCATCAGGTGGATTCCGCACCCCTGTTGGTTTTCTTTTTTGAGTGAGATTTTGGTTAGGTGACCTTACAAGTGGCATCGGATAAGTGTGCTCATACTACTGTAGGTGTTTCTTAGTTTGAAGTTTTTGTGAGAAAAGTTCAAACTTTGATAGGGTTTAGTGTTTGTTTTGTGAGTTTTTGTGATTTATTCTTGATTCTTCACCCGTTTCTAGTGATTTGGAGATGGATATTGAGTAGTTTAGTGATTTTAAGTGTTGATCTTCATCTGGATTTTTACAAAGTTTTCTTGGTGTTCATACTGTGTTTTTAAGGTTTATGAAAGATTTCTTGTGTTGATCTTAAAAAATAGAGTAAACTGCCATTTTGGTCCCTGAGGTTTGGGCAGTTTTGCCACTTTAGTCCAAATCTTAAACTTTTTACATTTGGGTCCATGTGGTTTCAATTTTATTGCCATTTTGGTCCAAAAGTAATTTTTGTCTTCTAAAATCCTGCTATTTTGTCCTTTTTCTCAAGGGCAAAATGGTCATTTTAAGCAGAGTTTGAGATTTATTTATATATATAATATATATTAATGTTAAAATGACTATTTTGCCCCTGAGGAAAAGGACAAAATTGTAGGATTTTAGAAGTCAAATATCACTTCTGGACCAAAATGGCAATAAAACTGAAACCACAGGGACCCAGATGCAAAAAGTTTGAGATTTGGACTAAAATGGCAAAACTGCCCAAACCTCAGGGACCAAAATGGCAGTTTACTCTAAAAAATATTGTCCGTGTTTTAATTCACTGTTTGTGTTTCCAGAGTATTGGTGAGCCAGTGTGAAGTCACATTGGGGAGATAATCTGGAAGCAAGGTCAGAGTTTTAAACCCAATTGGTTGTAGGAGTTTTAAACTCTTTAAGCTGGTAGACTTTTAAACCCTATTGGTTGTAGGAGTTTTAAACTCTTTGAGCTGGTAGAGTTTTAAACCCTTTCAATTGTAAGAGTTTTAAACCCTTTCACTAGTAAGAGTTTTAAACCTTTTTTAAGTGTCTAAGTTTTGGTTCCAAGGTTTATTGTCCAATTTTTTAAATCCAGTCCATGTTTGAAAGTCCAAATTTGAAAGAAGTAGGTGAGGTTTCCGAGTTTTAATACTAGGTTCCGAGTTTTAGTTTTAGTTAGGTCCGGATATAATAGTTTATGAGTTCAAGTGTCTGAATTATAACTAAATTTCTTGTGTCTTCTGAGTTTAGTTAGCGTCCGAGGTTATGTTTTCATATCAGGTTGTAGGTCCGGTTTACACTCTGATATTCCTCACACTCACCATTTCGTGTTTATCACTCTGAGTTTTGAACTTAGAGACTTTCTTAGTCACTTTTTGTTTGTAACATATTGTTATCCTTTTGTGAACTCTCTGTTTCATTCAAACACTCTTCAAATGGCGAATAATCTTACTGCCATGGTTCAGAACCTCAAACACAATGCTGAAGTGGGAAGTCGTGACAAACCGCCTCTTCTAATTAACGAATTAGACTTTCCTGAATGGAAGGAACATTTTGAATCGATATGTGAGAGCTAAGGATATCAAGATATGGTTGTGTATTGTCAAAGGGTGTGGAGCTACACTGATTAGAACTTTAACGATTGACACTCATCTAGCTCTGACAGATGAGCAGAAGAAGTTTTTCGAGTGTGAAGAATGAGCGATGTCCATGATAACTATGGCTCTTACCCAATCCATAATTCATACTTTTCGAAAAAGAAACACTTCGAAAGAATTATGGGATAGCATGATTGAGCGCTACGAAGGGAATGCCATTTACAAGAAGCGTCGTTTAGACCGATTGAAGACTCAATTCGTTGTGTTCAAAGCGTTGAAAAATGAGTCTTTCGATGACACTGTGAACAGATTTTATCATTTGTTAAGTGAACTAGATATAAGTCAAGAAAGCATTTACACCGAATTCGAGAAGGTTGAAATTCTTGAACTGTCTTCCTAGAGAATGGAATATGTATACGGCATTGATAAGAGAAGGTGTTCTTTATGAAGAGTTATCATTGGAAGAAGCTATTCAGAATTTGAAAGGATATGCATGGAACATGGAAGATCAAGCATTGGATTTTGAGAAGATTCAAGATCCCCAATTGTATAAAGCTTCAAAACCAACGGATAAGGGAAACACAGGTGGTGTTGGTGTTGCCCTATATTCTGAAAATGAAGATTCCGCTTCTCATCAGCTTTTATAAGCAACAATGCCAATGCCAGTGTATCAAGTTGAACTACAAGTTCGAATCAAGGAATGTATTCTTCGTATGGAAGTCAAAAGTCACAAGCAATGAACTTTAACATTCCTAAGTTAGATCTAAACTGTTTAAGTTGATTGAAGAAAACATGAGTCTCCTAGCGTCGCTTATGACGGCCTATGAGAACTTTTGTCTCTGGAAGCTTGTCGAACAATCCACTCTTGATGAAGACTTTGACCAGATTGATCAAGATGAAATGGAAGAACTTGATCTTCAACTCAATATGGCGTTATTGGTTAGAAGAGCAAAGAAGTTTCTTTTGAAGACGGGAAAGAAGTTTATTGGTGGTCAAACCAAGACATGAATGGGTCACTATGACACCAAAGATTGTCAATCCGAAGATGGAGAGATCTAACAAAGAAGGTAGCTCTCAGAATGGAACAACTCAAGGAATCAGTCGAATGCCAACCGTGGATCTACTTCAAACTCTCGATCAAACACTTCAGACAACCTTGTTCCTTCTTCAAACAATGCTTTAGTTGCCCAACCATTACAAGAAGTGACTGAAACATATGATTGGTGTTGTGCATTAAAAGGTTTGTTGGTAGCTATTGTTTCGCAAGCATTCATGGCTGAGATTGTTGAAGATGAAGCATGCGAAGAAGTTATCGTAGATGAAGTATGTGAAGAACTTGTTGAAGAAGCTAGCATGGAAGAACTTACGGTTGTGGCTGAAGTTATGAGTGATGAATTGGTAGCTAGTGAAGTTGCTGAAAAGGAAGAAAACTTAAATGAAGAAGAAACAAAAGGGTCAGATAGGAAAAGAAAAGGTGAAAGTTTTGAGTTTAGGATCTCAACAGCCGAAATGCAGAACTTTGCGATGATGAAGCTCAGAAATTGGATGAAAGTTCCACATCAAAGGAGGATTGTGCTTTCATGGCTGGCATTGAGGTACCATCAAACCCTATAGATAAATGTTGTGCTAGATGTGTTGATTTTGTTGCTAAGATCGATAGATACGCTTTACGCAACACAAATCTAATTGCAGATCTTGAAAAATCCAGAGAACTCATTGCTGTTCTATCTTGTTCGGATAAAGAACACTGAATTAAGATAAAATCTCTAAAGAATGACATCTCTGAATTTGAAAGACGTGTGGCTCAAGCAACTCTTAAAAATCAAGAATTAAAATCGGAGCTTGAAATGAATCAAAATTGTGTTTTGGAAAAGAACAAAATCATTTTAGAAAAGGATAATCTGATTTTAGATTTAGAAAGAAAAATTGAAAAGTTTGGAAGTTCATCTGAAGTGATGAATTAATGCATCAATAGCCAACGTATCAAAGAAACTGAAGAGGAAATGTTTGGCATCGGGTATAGTAGGTTTCCTCCACCAACTAACCACAACTATACATCGATGGCAAACATTGATCCAGAGATAGCTAAGTTTGTTCCAACAACTCCTCTGACCGTTGATCCGCCAAGTGGGATGGATTCTGAGCTCGAGATTCCTCGGACTCAGAACAATCGGAGTTTGATGAAGCATCAAAGAAAAGTGAATTTAATCATGAAAACATTGAAAACTTAATCAATAACAAAATTTTGGAAATTTTTAATCAAATCAAAATGCAAGTGAGAAACCCAAACTTCGTGGGAAGTCTCAAAAGAAATCGAAAAATGTTTCCAAAACTGAATTTGTTAAAGGAGAAGATTTTAATACAGAAGTCGAGAACATTGAGACTGTATCAAATTCTCAATTTGTTTCACAAATCTTAAAAAATCCAACAAATGCTTCATCATCTTCGAACAGTCAAGAGGAACGTTCAAGGAACGCGGAAAAATTTCAAAAATGTTATAAATGTCGTTTGAAAGGACACCTAGCTGCTGAATGCCCAAATAACAATGGCAAACCCCTTGTTGATCCTAATATAAGAAAACCATTTGTTGAAAAACCTGAAATTGAGGTAAAAGTTGAGAAGAAATATAACAAACCTCAAAAGGTTGAGAAAGCAGAAGTGATTAAACAAGAAACAAAACCTATTGTTAAATCAAATGCCAAATCATAAAAACATCATGATCAACGTGAGGGACCACTGGATATTCGTCCAAAACATGGATCGGAAAGTTCGTCACAAACACATGATGCTCGTGAGAAAAGCCTCACCGATGCCAAAATCGTGTTATTTTCCAACCACAAGAGAATGAGAAACGTTCTGGAGGATCAAACGGCGACTATGTTAGACCTCATGCTCAGAACCGGTTTTGAATGACCGAAGTGCCTCTCCCACTGATATCACAATCAAAGAGCACATTCGGTTAACCAATCTAGACAATTCTCAAGAAATTACGAAGCGCCAAGGTTTAATCGAAATTTCGAAACTCCGAGAAGTCAAAATTTCGGTTATCAACATCATGGTGGGAGAAACTTTGAAAATTCTGGTTACATAAATCGATCGCCAACTCCATACAATTCCCGTTTCGATGGGAAACACTCCAACAACTTCCGAAATGGAAATGAAGGACGTGGTGGTCGTGACAGTTATTTCAAAGAATTTTCGTATGTTGATGAAATGGGATGACCCAAGACAATTATGGCTTAGGTCCCACATTCTAACTGGTTTTCTTTGGTGAGTGTAGGAGCAGCTAAAGTGGGCTATCTATATTTGGTATATCGATAGTAGTTGTTCCAGACACATGACAGGAAATAAAGAGTTGTTGGAAAATCTCAAGTCGATTCGTGGTGATTATGTGAACTTTGCTAGTGAAAAGGGAGGTTATATCACTGTTGAATGTTCTGTTTCAAATGGAAATATTACGCTGCACAAAGTGAATTTTGTCAAAGAACTACAAGTATAATTTGATGTCGGTATCTCAAATCTATGACAACAAGTATTCGATGTTGTTCACTGATAAAGCTTGCTTCGTTTTGTGTCCTGGATTTGCTGTTCCTGAAGATTGGATGGTTATGAGGGCTCCACGGGTGAATAACACATATGTCATGGACATGCGCCCGTTGGTCAACTCATCTGCTCCAGTTACATGTTTACTATAAAAAGCGACTGAAGATCAATCTTATTTATGGCATACACGAATGGGCCATGTGCATCTGCGAAAAATGAACCACTTAGTGTAAAACAACTTGGTGTTGAGGGTTCCTTTACGTAGTTTTAATATGCAAATAAATGTGAATGATGCGAAAAAGGAAAAATCAAAAGAAAGCCTCATGAACCGAAAACTATTAACTTCATCCAAAAACCACTTGAATTGCTTCACATGGATCTTTTCAGCCCTATCCATGTTGCTAGCATTGGTGGTATGTCCTACTGTCTAGTTATCACCGACGATTTCTCACGATACTCGTGGGTATTTTTCTTAAAAACTAAGGATCAAACACATGGTATTTTAAGAGATCATTTTAAAAACTTGAGAAAAATTATTCACTACCTATTAAGAAAATCCAAAGTGACAACGGGTCGGAATTTAAAATCAACATATGGATGAGTTATGTCGGGAAATGGGAATAGTTCATCAATTCACGCTCCTTATGTTCCCCAACAGAATGGAGTTGCAGAACGGAAGAACCGAACCCGTATTGAGGCGGCCCGTACTATGCTTTCTGAATCAAAATTACCGATTTTCTTCTGGGCTGAGGCAGTAAACACATCATGCTATATGCTTAACCATGTGCTTATGGTCAAAAGGGAAGATAAAACTTGCTATGAACTTCTCAATAATAAGAAACCTAATTTGTCTGGGTTTCAACCTTGATCAATTTGTTATCTAACGAACAAAGGATACTCCTAAGATGGGTGAACTTGGAGAGATAGGTTTCTTTCTGGGTTACGTTAACGGAGCTCCAAATAAACGTGTTTATAACATTAAAAACGGGCAGTGGAGGTTGTGTTTGATATTACTCCTTTAAGTTACGATCCTCCACCGTCCGAATTTGGTCCTAAAAATGGGTATGACTATGAGAAATTATTTGATTCTTTTAATATGCCTGATGTTAAAGAAGCAGATTCGGAGGTTGTCTACACGCATTTGGTGGATAAGGATGAAGTGGATGCTAGCTGGAGGGCAGTATTACAACAAACGTGACTCCTAATGTCGCATCAGAAGATCTAGTCGTTGAACCGTCGTTAGTAAATAATGTTGTTGCTGGACAGATAAGTTGGTTACAGTCACTCTGAAGTGAGTAGCAGTGCAAGTGCTGAGGGGGAGATTCAATCTAATTTGGGAAGCAATCTCCAAGCTCCGGCTATCCCTGTTTTGACAACAAATATCTATCATCCTGTTGATAATATTATTGGGAATCCAAATGCTAAAGTGTAAACTCGAAGAAGTCTTTCAGAGATGTAGTGTCTGTTTACAGAAATCAAGCAGGAACCGATTTTCAATCTAAGCCTTCATGAATGCTATATCTCTCAAGTTGAGCCGAAAAAACTATCAAATGGCTTTGAAAGATAGCTCATGGTGTAAGGCAATGCAGAAGAGTTAGCTCAGTTCGACAAATTAAAAGTGTGGAGTTTGGTCGACTTCCAAAGGGTCAACACGCAATCAACACTAAGTGGGTCTTTAAGTGAAAAAAGGATGACAAGGTGTGGTCGTCAGAAATAAAGCACGATTGGTTGTTTAAGGTTTCAATCAGGAAGAAGGGATTGATTACACAGAGGTGTGGCTCGACTGGAAGCAATTCGTCTGTTTCTAACGTTCACAACTCATATGCGTTTCAAGGTCTATCAGTTAGATGTCAAGAGTGCATTCCTTTATGGGAAGCTTTCAGAAACTGTGTATGTATCTCAACCACCTAGGTTCGTTGCTCCTGAGTCTAACAATAAGGTTTATCAGTTGGTTAAAGCTTTGTATGGTCTTCATCAAGCTCGCCGTGCCTGGTAAGCGACCTTATTGAATCATCTATTGGAGCATGGATTCAAGCGTGGTGCGATCGACTCCACATTATTCATTTTGAAGAAAAGGGGGAGATTTTCTGATTGTGCAAATTTACATGGACGACATAATTTTTGGTTCTTCAAATGAAGAAGTGTGTCACGAGTTTGAGAAGGTGATGTCGTCAAAATTTGAAATGAGTGCGATGGGAGAATATCTTTCTTTCTTGGTCTCCAACTCAGTCAAGAGAAAGAAGGGACGTATGTGCATCAAACAAAGTATGTCCATGAAATTCTCAAGAGATTCGGATTGGAAGATAGCTCACTATTCAACACACCATTGCTGATGAATCACAAGCTGACGGCTGATAAGGAGAAGGATCCTAAAGGGGACCCGACTTTATATCGGGCTATGATTGGCTCTCTTATGTATCTAACAGCATCGAGTCCTGATATTATGTTTTCTGTTTGTTTGTGTGCTAGTACGAATCAACTCCTAGGGAATCTCATACGGCTGCAGTCAAGCGCATTTTCAGATATCTCAAAGGGAAACCAAAGCTTGGTCGATGGTAGCCAGCTGGGGGTGTTCTGGATTTGATTGCATATGCGGATGCAGATTTCGAAGGGTGTCCAGTTAATAGAAAATCAACTTCTGGCGGCGCACAACTGCTTGGAAACTGTCTTGTGTCTTGGCAATGCAAGAAACAAGTTGTCGTGTTGCTATCCACATGTGAGGCCGAATATATAGCAGCTTCAAGATGTTGTGCTCAGGTTTTGTGGATTCAGCAACAACTAAGGGACTACGGTTTGAATTTTACTTGAACACCTATCTTGATCGACAATAAATCTGCCATTTCCATTACTAATAATCCGGTTAAACATTCACGCACTAAACACATAGATGTAAGGCATCATTTCATTCGTGACTGTGCTAAAAAAGGTTTAATCGATGTGGTTAGGGTAGACATGTTGGATAATTTTGCCGACCTTTTTACTAAGACTTTCGATCGGGCTAGGTTTGAGGATCTGGTTCGAATGTGTTGATGCACTTTGTGTTCGTCACTTGTCGAATAGGCTAGATTGAGCGTGTGTTGAATATTGTATGGGTTAGAATCTAACACACGTCCAAAATACAGAGCGTATAGTGAAAATGGGAACAAGTTCGCCCGGACTTGGCATGTGATGGTCATGTTCGCCTGAACATGTCCTGTGAAGGACAAGTTCGCCCGAACTTGTCCATGACACATTCCGGGCGAATTTGTAACCCTATATATAGGTGTGTGTTCATTTTTTCGTTTAAGTTTTTGCAATCCCTACGGGGAGGTGTTGTCGGATTCTCTCTTGGAACTCCAATAGCTGGACTTAAAGATGTGTACTCTTTCGATATGAATGAAGACTTCCGCTGCATTTTGTTTCTACTCCTTTATGTAATAACATTCTACCGAGTCGGTTCGTTTACGCACTAACTTCCGTCTAGAACCGCCTGATCACGGACCTTTAATTGGTATAAGAGCTACGGTTATCACCTACGCTCATGAATTTAGACATTTATGGACATTAGGAGGGGTTTTAGACGTAAATCATTAAATAAACATACAATCCACGGACGAAAAGTAAATTGAATGGATAGGATTGTTAGAAAACCATTTTCGACCAGATCTATGGTGGAATCATCTCGAAAGTCGAAGAAATAAGAATTCTGGATCTAAAAATGTAAAAAAGGGTTGTTTCAAGTTCGCCCAAACTTCTGATTTGGAGATCAAGTTCGCCCTAATTTGTAACACATTGATTAAGTTCGCCCGAAGTTGTAACATTGTGGACAAGGCATGGAAAAATTTTGTTGATCATTTTGACGAGATGAGTGTCCAGAAGAAATTTGGCGATAGAAATTTTTTCGAGTTTCCGATGACCGAACCGGGATGTTCGGGGACACCGTCTAGAGCTTCAAAGTACATATTAGGTGATACGGTCACAAAAGTTTGAAGATAACGACAGAGTCATTGATACCGGTGCGAAATGTTGATCATTTGGGTGTCGTGACTAGTAATGGGCCTAAATGTTACATATGCATTTGTTAAATACTGAAAGTTCCGGATTTTAGGGGGAATATCAGTGAAAATTTCAGTGTGGTCAGAAGTTGATAAAAATGAGGGGGAATAAAAATTTTACGATATATGAAGATTCCAACATTTTTGAAATTCGTGACTCCTACAATGGTATCCGGGTGGTTACCGATTGCAGATTATCGGGAATGCAGAGGATCGAGATTCAGTGGGTATTTCAAATTGATGTCTAGTTTGAAAGCGGGTGGTTATATAACAGAGTTTGGAGGAGTTGTTTATCAGATTCTGAGCGTGGTTGTGGATTGACACCTGAGTCGCGCGTATGGTTTGGAAGCACATACGACTGTCTATCTTTAACTCTGCTTTGCACATGAATTATTGACTGGACTAACCGTCAGGAGGTAAGGATACTTTGTAGTTTCAGTTGCCCAGGGTTGTACGTTGTACCATGATTAAGGAAGATGATATAATGTGTTTTTCAGACAAAGTTGTGTACCGGTTGTTGACGAAAGAGACTATATATTTGGGATTCCGTGATCACAGGAAGTTCAGAGTTTTCTGATTATGATACAGGTTGATGCTTAAGGGATGTATGATTTAGGTCCTGATCTCCGATGTTGGGTTGGTGCATACACGACTCCTTAACATTAACTCTGCAAAGCAAATGAACTGTTTTGACCGGGTAAGCCGAAAATAGGGATGTTTTGTAGTTTCAAGGCACCAGGTTCAGCGGAGATAGCTATATATCTGTTATTGTGACTGAAGAGGAAGAATGTGATTTTGATTACGAACGTATATGTCTCAGATTTGATGCTTTACCAGATTATCTGTTTCGATGAAGATTTGCCGATTGAACAGATTACCGATTTGCTGATCAAATCTTTTTGAAGGGTGCTTAACTGTGATTATGGAAATCGGGATTTCAGATTTTCAAGGGAATTGTTTTCTTCTTTGCAACCCAAATTGTGACTTAACTCTTGCTTTTTTAACATAGAATTTTGAATCTTTGTTTTCATTCATTTTGGAAGTTTCACCTTTCTCAAAAGTTGAATTTTCAAACTTTGATTCCGTTTTAGGTTTCACTTTGTGTTTAGATTCATTGTTTCATTTTAAGATTGTGATTGGTTTTACAATCTCTGGGTGTTTAAGTTTTTCAACATCTGAAACTTTTTTTCTTCGGTGATAAACAGGCTTTGATTTCGGACACTTGCGCGCAATGTGACCAACTTCATTGCATTTGAAGCAAGTCCGAGTATCATGAGAATGTCCACTAGTGGGTTTTACTCCACTTGCGGATTTAGCCTTATCCTGAAGTTCCTTCTCTTTTTTAAACTCCTCATTTGATTGATTTCCAATCAAATTCTCTTCCTGAACCGTGCTCGTCCCATACACAAATGTCATGTTTTTATTCTTGTATTCGTGAAATGATGATGTTTGTTTCTTAATCGGTTCATTTTCAACCTCCAAACCCAAACCCGCTCTCCTGTTCTCAGGAAAGTTACCACCATTCCTTCGGTAGTTGTTATGAACTTTCTTGGGTTTTGAGTAAAACTTTTTCTCATTTATCTCAAGATCATCTGATGACACTTCTACAAGTTTGAACAATTTATCGATTTGATCTTGTTTCACGTTTTGAATTGGAAAGCTACCATCAAAATATAATCTATCAGATTCCTTAACTTTGTACATCACAACATTAGGATCATCACTTAGATCATTTTCCCATGATGTATCGTCATTTTCGGATTGTGATTCCGAACTGTTCAAACTTGAGTTGGCGCTTTCAAAGCTGCCATCCTCAGTATCACTTCCCAAACATATTCTACCACATTTTTCACAACCGCTTCACTGTCATCATTTGATATCGTATAGACTACGTCAATGTTCTCAGGCAACTGATCTTTTGTTTCTGATAAAAGCGTTATGTTTGTTGCCTTCTCAATACCATCCACTTTCTTGTGGCAATAGCTTGCAAGTAGTGGAGGTGGAACATTGTCGTACTCTTTACGCTTCATACCTTTTATTTTTCGACAATTTCCTCCGACTTAATCATAGGAAGAATGCGATCGATGACATAAGTGTTTGTTGTATAACTGAGCAAGAGTTGTCTTACTCGTTCAGTTTTGATTTTCATATCTTGAAGCTCTTGTCTTGTTTCAGCAATAGTGTTAATTACATGTTAATTGCTTTTTGTTTTTCAATTATGGTAACATTTAACATTGTTATATTAGCACTTAGTTCACGATTAGCTTTTTCAACATTGCAATATGTGCCTTTCATTTTATCATAAGCTTCTTTCATCGTGTGATAATCATATCGAAAATTTTCGTTATGCACGGTCATTTCACTTATGATTTTAGATTTTTCAGCACATTGCTCACAAGGATTTGTGCACTTTGTGCAAGGTTTTTCAACCTCCGCAACCTTCACAACTTCCTTTTAAATAACCTTTACCTCAGAACCCACTTGTTTCAGATTAGCCATCATTGCTTTATTAGCAATCTCTGTAAGGTTCTTTGCATTCATTTCCTTCGTCACGTCAATGACCTCCTCAACCTCTGGTTTCTTTTCTTCAGCCACTTGCGATGTATTCTCAAAGCAACCTGCAAAACTAGCATTAAAGTTAGGAGAGAGGATATTCTTCATCTGTGTCTGGTGATAGACCAATTCCTCTTCCTCTGTTCTTTGTAGATACTCTTCTAGAATCGCATTCTCCAGAGCGGTGTCGTCAATTGTTGATACCGATTCTTCCACAATCTCAGCCATCAAAGCAACACTAGTCTTTTTGCCGATGTACTTATTCCAATCAAACCCTTCTTCTTCGTGAGACACAACAAGAGCTTGTTCGGTTGGCTTTGAAGAGTTATCTTGAACTTCAACTTGATTTCTCTTTGGATATGGCTTGTATTGCAGCGCTTTCTTGTAATAGTCATTGTTGTTTCCGAAAGGACTTTGGTTGCCACTTGCTTCTTGATTGGTGCACTCACGTTTCAAATGTCCCTTTTGTCGACATTTGAAGCATGTGACTTTTGACTTATCAAATCCAAGCTTGTTGCTTGAATTACCAATGTCTCTTCCAGTGAGCGCTACAAACTTTGTAACTCTTATGATGATTGAAGCTAGACTCAATTTGATATCCATTTGTTCCAATTCTTCTTCATCAACCTGATTGTAATCCTCAGCTGTCATCTCTGGATTCCCGATCTTTCCCGCAACTAAACTTTCATAGGATTCGAGAACGGTTGCAAGAAGGGCTATGTGTTGTTTAGCCACATTTTCTAGAAAAGCATTCTTCAGATTAACTGCGATGTTGCACTGAAAAACATTCGGCTCGGAACTAGAATGGTTTCTCTGATTCGACTGATTGGATTGATTGTTCTGATTTTGGAATGGTGAATTTGAACCAGCACTTGAATATCCTGTGTTCGGAGGACTCTGATCATAACTTAGATATGATTGAGTATTCTGATGATTTTGTGACGAATGATTCGAGGAATTCATATTCACACTAAATGCCGTTTAGATTTTCGGACTTTGAATATGTTGAACACCTCCTTTATAATACACACCTACATCTTGTACGATGTTTGCATTCTTTGATTTTGCTATCTTTAACAGCTCCATTTCATAACTCTAATTTATCAATGAAAGATGACAACTTGAAATGCATCCAAGCCGGACTGTTTGTGAAAACCATCAGATAAGTTGTCCACTCCCCCTCAGGAAGTGCATCGGCCAACTTATCCATCTGCTCTTTGGTAGTTTTCTGAATATTGTGCCTTCGCATCTGGACCATTAGATGAAAATATCGGTCGATCATTTGTTTCATGGTCTCGCCTCTGATCATTGTGAAGATGTCGAATTCTTTCTTGATTAAGGCCTTCTGCTCTTTATCATCTCATCGCTTCCCAGATATTTAGCACAAAGAGCCTGCCACAATTCTTGTGAAGTTTCATATTCTGGTAGTAGTATCAAGATATCTTCCTTCACAGATTGTTGTATCAGACTGATCATTTTCTCTTCAGCCACGTACGCATCTTTATCACCGGGTGTAAACTTAACCAAAGCGAGATCTTGATCACGTTCGTCTTTTGGCCACTTTTATCCGGTTTCTACCACGACCCAACTGTGGAATTGATTGGCTTGAACCCAGTTTACAAACTTCTCCTTCCATCCTTCATACTTGTCCATACTCATCAACTTTGGTGGTTTTGTAGTAGTTCCCATCTCATTATCTAGATTCATCTGGTTAACCGCATTAGCATTTGCATTTGCATTAGATGTTGAAGCCAATGGTGAAGCAAAAGCGTTATGGAAATCATCCATCTTGGCAATCTGAAAGCTTAACTGAAAGCACGATAAAAAACACTCGAAAACTGATTAGCAACTGACAAGTTCGGTCGAACTTGTGAGAAAAACATATGTTGATTTCAATTCGAAATTTTCAAGAATTTACACATTTATTCAAGTTCGGGCGAACTAGAATGAGATTTTCAAAACTTTTCTGATTTGCTCAAATTCGGGCGAACTTGGGTAATGATTTTGAAAAATTTCCAAGCTTTTCTTCAAGTTCGGGCGAACTTACTGAGAATTTCAACAAACAAGATCAAGTTCGGTCGAACTTGGTCAAATTTCACTGAACTTTCAATGAAGTTCGGGCGAAGATGATGAAAATCAACAAAATTTGATGATTTTAATCAAGTTCGAGCGAACTTGTGGGTAAAGTTCGAGCGAAGTTAGTTTCAAAAACTTGGTTTTTTGACAATTTCAACATGAATTCGTTTGTTTTTTATTCTCAAACTTTCAGGGGTTTGTAATTATGTGATTATCTATGACATGTTCAATTTTTAGCCATTTTTGTCCATGAATTCTTCAATTATGTGAAAAAGTTAAGAAAAATGGTAGAAATGAGTAGAAATAGAATGATTCTTGTATTGATTTCAGCAAATTCAGGTATCCAGGCTCTGATACCACTTGATAGGACTGTCCTCCTCAGCTCGGGAACCTATATTTGTATCTATTGTCCATATATGTGGAATTTATATAACCAAATACACAAGAATTACAGTTTAATCGTCTGTTTATTAAGTCCAAAAGTATTACAGTTCGCTGGAAGTATGTCTTAGCTAGATCAAGTTCGGCCGAACTTGATCAGCTGACATTAACTTCGGCCGAACTTGTACATACATGTTAAATAAACTTTCAAATCTAACAAATACAAGCTCTAAACAAACAGACTCGATCCAAGACCTAGACAATAGACATCATGTATCAACAGAATGATCGACATGATCGATCCAGAGTGAAATGCTTTCAGAAAGTTGCATAGAAACTTTATTTTAAAATTCATGTATAGTTCTTACTGCTTTTCAAAATTAAAAAAAAAATCCAAAAATATTTTACTTAGTTGTGGGATTATTTTCAAAAGAAAATACAAAACCATCAGAAAAATGAAAAATGAAGTTGTTTTGAGATATAGGAGAAATGATAGTACATCGGTTGTCGTATTTGTTGCAGGTCTATGGCAAAATATATAATAAACATTAACTGTAACAGCTTCATCATATGTTACTTCGGTAGGCTTTACACGTAAATAAGAACCTGCTTTTGGTATATACACATAATGAACTGCATAATTTGTGTGACGCATCCCTCAGATATATGGTCTTGGTACCGTAATTTTGTTTGACAAATTGCCAAACTTCTGAGATACTAGGTCTTTATGTTTGTTAAATCTCTGGGGTATTATACTTGGTCTTATGATATTGTGTGAGCAATGGCCTAGACCTCGTATAATGCTTCGCTAAGCGCTTTGTTTGTGCGCAAACCCTCTTGGTGGATTTCTTTTTCTGCCTCAACAATCATCACCGGATGATCTGTTCTAAAAGTTGTCATCACCGGATGTACAAGTTGCAAATCTATGCTACCATCGGGTGCATAGAATAAAATGCTAAAAACTTTTGCAGAAAAAGATACCAAACGATGGTACACCACCTTTAAGTCGAGCCTTCATCTCTTTTCTGTGCGGTGGCACTAACCGGAGCTCTCAAGGCATCGCATCTAGCCGAATACAGAGATTTTTCAGATATACTCACGTGTAAGATGCAATGTTTGGTAGTTTTGATACGGGAGTATATTCTGGGGTGGGATTACATAGTTATAATCAATAATTAATACACTTAATGCATATCTCGAAAGCAGTGTTCGAAAGCGTGCTAAAGTTTAAGTGGACTACAATACTGTTGAACGTCTTGAACTGTTAATATCATTCTAAGTGCTTAACTAGAAATCTACAGTGTTGTGATTGGATATTGACAGAAAAGCCAATATGATCTCCTTGCTCCAACTTTGCAAAAACATAGTTAGTGTATATATTTCTCGTAGTGTTTAGATTTTAATTTCTGTCAAAAATGAAAAATGTTAAAAAGATTTTACTTCTTGTTTTCTATGCCCGAGTTATAATACGAATACTCTTCAGGTTGGAAGCATTCTTTAAATAAGGTGAAAAATTCATCAGGTCAGGTAATTCGTCGCTAAGTCTTTTTATAATAAAATTTTTGTCGTGCATGTTTTATCCAAGTGTGTACTTAGTTATTTTCGTCAAAAAGTGTGGTGAGTTAAAAAGAAACCACTTGTGAAATCTTTTGTAGTTCAAGGGTAAAAATGAAGAGTTTATTATGAACTTAGGGTCAAAAGTGAAAATTTTTTTGATTTAATATATGGATAAGAAATTCTGGTTTTGTTTAAAGAAATTATGTAGTTCCGAATCTTGGTTCCAGTTTTATTACATGTTTTTGGTATCTTGATGGAAAAATTGGAGAGGCTGTAATCACTCAGAAGGATTCAACAAAAGATATTGTGAGGATTTTGATCCGGTTTGGCTGGTGAATCTGAAAGAAGAGCATTTGAAGAAACTTCGTCGTCTGCCCTTACTATACCTTAAAGAAGATCGCGAGTTAGCTATTTAGTTCATCAAGGTAGTTCAGTTATGAGTGAAAAAACAAGGTTTGGGCAGGCAGCGAATACTCGAAGCGAGGATGAAGATTTCAAGACCACATGAAGACCATGCACTGATCAAGGGGAGTTTTTTAATGCACTATGGGTGATAAGTGCAGGCCTTCTACCTGTTTAGGGTCTTTTATGTAAAGGTTTTGTGAGGGTTTACTCTGTAGGGTTTTCTCCATAGTGTTTACCTCATAGAGTTTACTCCATAGGGTTTACTCCTTAGGGTTTATTCCATAGAGTTTACCTCATAGAGTTTACTCCATAGGGTTTTCTCCATAGAGTTTACTTCATACAGTTTACCCATAGATTTTGGGGATAGAGTTTAGTATAAGGAAAGTTTGTCAGGGTTTATGTTATGTAAGTTTGTCTGGTCTTCCAATATGTTATGGAGTCGAGGTTTAGGTTTTGTCTCCGGACAATCCGGAGTTTGTCCTGTATATATACCTTTATGTGGAATAGACAAGAAAGCGATTCTTTTAGGGAAATCTGTGCCCTAATCATTGTGTGTGTTTTGTATGGCGGCTACTTTGTGTGATGTCACTGATCCCCTACATCAAGAATACTCAGTGTAGTGTATTCTTGATTTCTCTCATAAATCTTGCATTCTTGTTCTACATCCTACAGTGGTTGATCATCAGGTGGATTCCGCATACATGTTGGTTTTCTTTGTAGAGTGAGATCTTGGGTTTGGTGACCTTACAAGTTCAAGCGACCACTGCATTCTTTACTCATGATAAAGACAAATTTCTTGGTGATATTCTGAGTTAGGGATGGATTAGAGAACTTAACGTTTATGCTATGAAGAGAGAGTTTAGGATGCAATACTTCAAACATCTTACTGATATAAAGACGTTACCATTTTGGGTTGTTGAAGAATTGGTTCAAACGAGAAACATTAGTCTTCAGATGAAATTCAACGAAAAACGGCTAAGGAGGGTTATCAAGTTTGAAATTCTAGACGTTTTGAATTATGGAAGCCGTTTATTCCAAAACGTAGAATCAAGATTGATAAGAAGACGGGTGTTAAAGATGTTACTTTGGTGATGAAAAGGCCAAGAGTGATGAAGATTATATCAGCGAAACCTATTGAACAAGATTTTTATCCTTACTTCCTATGGTGGCAAACGGATCCTGAAACATGCGAAGCAGTGAAAGTGTTACCAGCTGACGATACATGGGATATCACTAAAGAGTTAATCTTGAATGCATTGAAAGACGAAGAATTTGGGGGTTGTGGAGAACTCTACGTATACTAGTCTCGATGTGGCTAGTCAATTGTTCAAGAGAAGATGTGAAGTGTTTGTTCTTCAACAAGATTTGTTTCGATAAACGTGAATAAGTTCAAGCTAAACAATACCAAGGTGTGATAATGTATGTTATACACCTGGTATTAACTCCGGTCATATGTGAGAATCAAAATGGAAAGAGTTAGAAAGGGAAGAGTTTTTGAAAGAGGAAAAGCGTGTAAAGAAGATATATGAAAGGGGTAGAGAGGCAAGGCTCAGAAGATTTCAGTTCTTGTAGTGGGCACCTCCTACTGACCAAACGCCTATTCCTAAGCAAGAGCGAAGACGAAAGCTGTACAAGAACATCTTTGGAAGAGGTTGAAGATTTTGAAGACTGATCAAGACTGCGACAATATCCAAGGGGGAGTCTGTTGATACATGATGTCTAGGTCTTGGATCGAGTCTGTGTGATTAGGGTTTTGAAAATGTTAGATTTGAAGTATTTATGTTGTAAATACTCTAGTTCGACCAAAGTTGTACACAGGCCATGCCACACTTCGAGCGAACTTGTGTGTCTATATATAGTTGTCTTGGTTCTTTGTCATTTGTAACTTTGCATTGAAGACGGCGAAGCTCTGTCTATTTGGATTCTAGATGTAATATGATTTGGGAGTAATAAACAAACAATTTAAACAGTAAATCTTGTGTATTCGATTAACAATTCATGTAATGTCCGTTTACAATAACTTTAGATACAAATTAGGCTCCTAAGCAGTGGAGGAGCGATCCTAACATGATCGTAGAATTGCAAATTGTAACTATTGCATTGAAGGATTTAAATAAGGTGAAAAATTCATCAGGTCAGGTAATCGTTGCTAAGTCTTTTTATAATAAAATTTTGGTCGTGAATGTTTTATCCAAGTGTGTACTTAGTTATTTTCCTCAAAAAGTGTGGTGAGTTAAAAAGAAACCACTAGTGAAATATTTTATAGTTCAAGGGTAAAAATGAAGAGTTTATTATGAACTTAGGGATAAAAGTGAAAATTATTTTGATTTAATATATGGATAAGAAATTCTGGGTTTTGTTTAAAGAAATTATGTATTTCCAAATCTTTGTTCCAGTTTTATTACAGGTTTTTGGTATCTTGATGGAAAAACTAGAGAGGCTGTAATCACTCAGAAGGATTCAACAAAAGAGATTGTGAGGATTCTTGATCCGATTTGGCTGGTGAATCTGAAAGAAGAGCATTTGAAGAAACTTCGTCGTCTGCCCTTACAGTACCTTAAAGAAGATCGCGAGTTAGTTGTTTAGTTCATCAAGGTAGTTCAGTTTTGTGTGAAAAGCAAGGTTTGGGCAGGCAGCGAGTACTCGAAGCGAGGATGAAGATTTCAAGACCACATGAAGACCATGCACTGATCAAGGGGGAGTTTGTTAATGCACTATGGGTGATAAGTGCAGGACTTCTACTTGTTTAGGGTCTTTTATGTAAATGTTTTGTGAGGGTTTACTCCGTAGGGTTTTCTCCATAGTGTTTACCTCATAGAGTTTACTCCATAGGGTTTACTCCATAGGGTTTACCCATAGAGTTTACTCCATAGGCTTTTCTCCATATAGTTTACTTCATAGAGTTTATCCATAGAGTTTGGTGATATAGTTCAGTATAAGGAAAGTTTGTTAGGTTTTATGTTATGTAATATTGTCTGGTCTTCCAATATGTTATGGAGTCCAGGTTTAGGTTTTGTCTCCGGACAATGTGTTGTCCGGAGATTGTCTTATATATATACCTTTATGTGGAATAGCCAAGAAAGCGATTCTTTTGGGGAAATCTGTGCCCTAATCATTGTGTGTGTTTTGTAAGGCGGCTACTGTGTGTGACGTCACTCATCTCCTACATCAAGAATACTCACTGTATTCTTGATTTCTCTCATAAATCTTGCATTCTTTTTCTACATCCTACAGTGATTAATCATCAGGTGGATTCCGCACACATGTTGGTTGTCTTTATTGAGTGAGATCTTTTAGGTGACCTTACAAGTTCAAGCGATCACTCGCATTCTTTATTCGTGATAAAGACAAATCTCTTGGTGATATTCTGAGTTGGGATGGATTAGAGAACTTGACGTTTATGCTATAAAGAGAGAGTTCAGGGTGCAATACTACAGACATCTTACTGATATAAAGACATTACCATTTTTGGATGTTGAAGAATTGGTGCAAACGAGAAACATTAGTCTTCAGATGAAATTTAATGAACAACGGCTATGGAGGGTTATCAAGTTTGAAGTTTCTAGAGGTTTTGAATTATGGAACCAGTTTATTCCGAAACATAGAATCAAGATTGATAAGAAGACGGGTGTTAAAGATGTTACTTTGGTGATGAAAAGGCCAAGAGTGATGAAGAATATGCCACTGAAACCTATTGAACAAGATTTTCATCCTTACTTATTATGGTGGCAAATGGATCCTGAAACATGTGAAGCAATGATAGTGTTACTAGCTGACGAAACGTGGGATTTCACAAAAGAGTTAAATCCTGAATACATTGAAAGACGAAGAATTTAGGGGTTGTGGAGAACTATACGTATACTAGACCCGGTGTGGCTAGTCAATTGTTCAAGAGAAGATGTGAAGTGTTTGTTCTTCAACAAGATTTGTTTCGATAAACGTGAAGAAGTTCAAGCTAAACAATAACAAGGTGTGATCAATGTATGTTATGTACATGGTATTAACTCCGGTCATATATGGGAATCAAAATGGAGAGAGTTGGAAAGGGAAGAGTTTTTGAAAGAGGAAAAGCGTCTAGAGAAGATATATGAAAGGGGTAGAGAGGCAAGGCTCAGAAGATTTCAGTTCATGTATTGGGCACCTCCTACTGACCAAACGCCCATTCCTAAGCAAGAGCGAAGATGAAAGCCTTACAAGAACTTCTTTGGAAGAGGTTGAAGATTTTGAAGACTTATCAAGACTGCGACAATATCCAAGGGGGAGTCTGTTGATACGTGATGTCTATTGTCTAGGTCTTGGATCGAGTCTGTGTGATTAGGGTTTTGAAAATGTTAGATTTGAAGTATTTATGTTGTAAATACTCAAGTTCAGCCGAAGTTGTACACAGGCAGGAGAAGTTCGCCCGAACTTGTCCTGGCCATGCCACACTTCGAGCGAACTTGTGTATCTATATATAGTCGTCTTGGTTCTTTGTCTTTTGTAACTTTGCATTGAAGACGGCGAAGCTCTGTCTGTTTGGATTCTCGATGTAATATGATTTTGGACTTATAAACATACAATTTAAATAGTAAATCTAGCGTATTCGATTAACAATTCATGTAATTTCCGCTTACAATGACTTTAGATACAAATTAGGTTCCTAAGCAGTGGAGGAGCAATCCTAACATGATCGTAGAACTGAAAATCATAACTATTGCATTGAAGGATTGAAATAAGGTGAAAAATTCACCAGGTCAGGTAATTCGTCGCTAAGTCTTTTTATAATAAAATTTTGGTCGTGCATGTTTTATCCAAGTGCGTACTTAGTTATTTTTGTCAAAAAGTGTGGTGAGTTAAAAAGAAACCACTTGTGAAATATTTTGTAGTTCAATGGTAAAATGAAGAGTTTATTATGGACTTAAGGTTAAAAGTGAAAATTGTGTTGATTTAATATATGGATAAGAAATTCTGGGTTTTGTTTAAAGAAATTATGTGGTTCTGAATCTTGGTTCCAGTTATATTACAAGGTTTTTTGTATCTTGATAGAAAAACTAAAGAGGCTGTAATCACTCAAAAGGATTCAACAAAAGAGTTTGTGAGGATTCTTGATCCGGTTTGGCTGGTGAATCTGAAAGAAGAGCATTTGAAGAAACTTCGTCGTTTGCCCTTACAGTACCGTAAAGAAGATCGCGAGTTAGCTGTTTAGTTCATCAAGGTAGTTCAGTTCTGTGTGAAAAACAAGGTTTGGGCAGGCAGCGAGTACTCGAAGCGAGGATGAAGATTTCAAGACCACATGAAGACCATGCACTGATCAAGGGGGAGTTTGTTAATGCACTATGGGTGATAAGTGCATGCCTTCTACTTGTTTAGGGTCTTCTATGTAAATGTTTTGTGAGGGTTTACTCCATAGGGTTTTCTCCATAGTTTTTTCCTCATAGAGTTAACTCCATAGGGTTTACTCCATAGAGTTTACCTCATAGAGTTTACTCCATAGGGTTTTCTCCATAGAGTTTACTTCATAGAGTTTATCCATAGAGTTTGGTGATATAGATCAGTATAAGGAAAGTTTGTTAGGTTTTATGTTATGTAATATTGTCTGGTCTTCAAATATGTTATGGAGTCCAGGTTTAGGTTTTGTCTTCGGACAATGTGTTGTCCGGAGTTTGTCTTGTACATATACCTTTATGTGGAATAGACAAGAAAGCGATTCTTTTGTGGAAATCTGTGCCCTAATCATGGTGTGTGTTTTGTCTGGCGGCTACTGTGTGTGACGTCACTCATCTCCTACATCAAGAATACTCAGTGTATTCTTGATTTCTCTCATAAATCTTGCATTCTTATTCTACTTCCTACAGTGGTTGATCATCAGGTGGATTTCGCACACCTGTTGGTTGTCTATGTTGAGTGAGATCTTGGGTTAGGTGACCTTACAAGTTCAAGCAACCACTAGCATTCTTTACTCGTGATAAAGACAAATCTCTTGGTGATATTTTGAATTGGGGATGGATTAGAGAACTTGACGTTTATGCTATAAAGAGAGAGTTCGGGGTGCAATACTTCAGACATCTTACTGATATAAAGACGTTACCATTTTCGGATGTTGAAGAATTGGTGCAAACGAGAAACATTAGTCTTTAGATGAAATTCAACGAACAACGGCTATGCAGGGTTATCAAGTTTGAAGCTTCTAGAGGTTTTGAATTATGGAAGTCGTTTATTCCGAAATGTACTATCAAGATTTATAAGAAGACGGGTGTTAAATATGTTACTTTGGTGATGCAAAGGCCAAGAGTGATGAAGAATCTGCCACTGAAACCTATTGAACAAGATTTTCATCCTTACTCCCTATGGTGCCAAACGGATCCTGAAACATGCGAAGCAGTGATAGTGTTACGAGCTGATGAAACATGGGATATCACAAAAGAGTTAGATCCTGAATGCATTGAAAGACGAAGAATCTGGGGGTTGTGGAGAACTATATGTATATTAGAGCCGATGTGACTAGTCAATTGTTCAAGAGAAGATGTGAAGTGTTTTTCTTCAACAAGATTTGTTTCGATAAACGTGAAGAAGTTCAAGCTAAACAATACCAAGGTGTGATTAATGTATGTTATGCACATGGTATTAACTCCGGTCATATGTGAGAATCAAAATGGAGAGAGTTAGAAAGGGAAAAGTTTTTGAAAGAGGAAAAGCGTCTAGAGAAGATATATGAAAGGGGTAGAGAGGCAAGGCTTAGAAGATTTCAGTTCATGTAGTGGGCACCTCCTACTGACCAAACGCCTATTTCTAAGCAAGAGCGAAGATGAAAGCCGTACAAGAACTTCTTTGGAGGAGGTTGAAGATTTTGAAGACTGATCAAGACTGCGACAATATCCAAGGGGGAGTCTTTTGATACATGATGTCTATTGCCTAGGTCTTGGATCGAGTCTTCGTGATTAGGGTTTTGAAAATGTCAGATTTGAAGTATTTATGTTGTAAATACTCAAGTTCGGGCAAAGTTGTACATAGGCAGGACAAGTTCGCCCGAACTTGTCCTGGCACTGCCACACTTCGAGCAAACTTATGTGTCTATATTAGTCGTCTTGGTTCTTTGTCATTTGTAACTTTGCATTGAAGATGGCGAAGCTCTGTCTGTTTGGATTCTCGATGTAATATGATTTTGGACTAATAAATAGACAATTTAAACAATAAATCTTGTGTATTCGATTAACAATTCATGTAAATTCCGCTTACTATGACTTTAGATACAAATTAGGTTCCTAAGCAGTGGAGGAGCGATCCTAACATGATCGTAGAACTGCAAATTCTAACTATTGCATTGAAGGATTTACCTATTATGTGTTTGTTGTGTGCGATTGCAAATGATCCGACTTTGTGAAGTCACAGAGTCTGAGTTTCTCAGAAACTCTGGAGCCGAACTTGTTGTTCACCGAGTTTAAATTTAATACATGATGTCCGGGTTTATGTATACTCCTCCGAGTTTAACATGTTGTAAGTGTATCCGAGTTTATCATGTTGTAAGTGTATCCGAGTTAAACATGTTGTGGGAGGATCGGCTTTCCCCCAAAAGCACTAGACTGGACTTGAACTAATCAACATGCGCGGAATTCATCGTTAATCTGTTTGACAAACAATCGGGAATACTGTTCAATGTTCTTCAATCTTGTATTGATAAACGTTTGAGAATTACAGACACAAACTGACAGGGCTTCGCCTCTTGATCAGAAAAATAGCTAAGGACTCAACACCCTTGAGCTGTTATTTATAGACATGCTCAAGTCGCACAAGGGTGTCCTAGATCACCTCGTACGAGGTGATGTTGTCCACCTCGTACGAGTTGGGTAACACCTCATACGAGGTGACCGTATTACATACAAAAACTCATAAAATCTAAAATTTCAAGCCTTGTTACATTAGACGTGACCCTAAGACGTAGGCTATAGACATATTGCACCAACAAACTCCCCCTTGGATATTGTCGTAGTGTTGGTCAGTCTTCAAAATCTTCAAAGCATTTGACGTTATTTCCCAGCGAAGTCCTTATTTTTTCTTCCACACTCCTCAGTATAACTTGGCGTTTGATCTATCGAAGGAGGTCTGTTGTATGTGTTCCCGAACTGGAATCTATTTAGGGAAGCTTGCTTCAATTTCTTAGCAATTCGTGCTTCCTTCTTTAATTTATTTCGCAGCTCTTTCTTTTCAAGCTTTATCCAGTCGGTATTCCAGACCTTACCCGAATTTAATCATTAGCATAACAAACGTTAATAACCTTCTGGAATTATAATGCATGCTCCTTGTATTTTTCTTCATAATTGATCTTGACATAGGATAGACGTTCAATATCCTTCTTCGAGCAGTTTACTAGCCACATTGGTTCTAGCACACGA
The DNA here is from genome assembly GCA_947069175.1 of Scalesia atractyloides. NCBI lineage: Eukaryota > Viridiplantae > Streptophyta > Magnoliopsida > Asterales > Asteraceae > Scalesia > Scalesia atractyloides. The sequence goes on along the minus strand of CAMTDV010000024.1, from coordinate 56,844,067 downwards.
ATACCCCTCCACAAGCCATAGAGCAATTATGGCTTCAGACAACTCTTTAGTGATCTTCCAAGAATCATCATTCTGAACCACGATCACTACTTCACAAGTCTCTGAATCATAGTGCCACCAATTGAATATCTTATAAAAATCTTTTTCAATCTTCATCAAAGGTATATTCTTCATTGCATGTGGCCGTTTGACTATCAGCGTTACATCCTTTTCATTCGTCACTGGATCAACTTAGTAATATTTTTAGGGTTGTGAGGAATCCAATGTTTAAATACATGGAGAGCTTCATACTTTATCTACTTCTAGAGGTGTTGATCGTGAAATTTCATCTTGAGATTGAACGTTTTTGTTTGCACCAACTCTTCAATATCCTAAAAACGTAATGACTTTAGATCATTCAAATATCTGAAGTACTACACCCCAAACTCCCCTTTAATGGCATACACGTCTAGTTCTTCAATCCATCCCAATGATACATTGGGATCACGTGTAAAGAATGCTAACGGACGTTTGAACTTTTGCTCAACGTGCATATCTTTAAACCATAGCTTTTTCATTGTAGCAATATCCTCTTTTGATAAACTCTTAGGAATATTGCCCTCTTTCACAGCTTCATTTACCTTTAGCTTCAGCAGCTCATCATTAGCATTAGCAATCATTTCATTAAAGGTTGGGAAGTCATCTGTTTCTTCACCTGAATATCCAGCATTAACATCTTCCTGAGAATAATCCTCCATCACAACCCTATCGTAATCATCAGCCTCAGGCACATGGTTATATACGTAATCATTAGGCTGAATAGCACTAATGTCATTCAATTCTTCTTCAGAATCGAAAGTGAAGGATTCTTCTTCTATACCTAACATCTTGGCAATCTCTTCCTTGGTGTAGTTATGTACGAATTCACCCTCTTCAACATCGTGCTCAAGATAGATAACTCGTGGCTCACGCACGTCAGGAACAGCCGACTTAGGAGTCGTCGCGAGGATTCCTGACTGCTCAAATTCATTCACTAGGTCCTTAGACTCCCCCTGATTTTTTTGCATCATCTTCCTGATTAGCATAGTCATTCAAGTGCGCATCAAAGTCAAACTTTTCATTAAAATTAGCATTTTGTATAGAAGACCCACCACTCCGTGACCCATACCATTATCATCTCCTTTGTCATTGTCATCTTTCTTCTCATATTTTGAGTCACCCTCTTCGTCAACATCCTCTTCGTCTCCTTCAAAGTAACCATCAACCAATTCATCAACCTCAGCATCTAACTTTCTCTTTTTCGGAATTTATTCCTTTGTTTGGGTTTGGGGAACAAAGACACATTCATCGATGATGACATAATTGATCAACGAATATTCTTCATCAAGTGGCACATAAGGTACAATAGGAGATGGACGTGATTCAGTGAGTAGCTCTTCTTGAGTGATAGGTGCATTAGATTCATCAATTTGTACATCTTCAGTAGAAGGCGCACTTGTTTCAACCACATGAGCACTTGGTTCAATAACATGAATTTCAACAATTGGTTTCTTTCCTTTCCCATTCTTAGCAGCTTCAGCTTCAGCTATACGTTTTCATTCGGCTGCTTTGGCTTGAACTTCATCTATCTCAATCTCTGCATGTTCTGCCGCGAAGTTGATCCCATATCTTTTGATCAATATATCAAACTTCTTTGTATTCTCAGCCTTCTCAGTCTCCAAATCTTTAACTACCAGGTGTAATCTTTCATTTTCGGCAGTGATTCTTGAAAGATTTGTTACTAAGCTCATGTTTTCTACTTAAAGCTGCTTGATCATTTTTTTCATTCTCCAACACCTTTACATGCATCTCTTAAGACTTATCATTATCATTTACAAGAAGTTTCAACAAACTCTCTAACCTTTTCTTATCGTCCTCCAGAAATTTGATCGAACTTCATGCTCTTTTATTTGTTTCTCCAACTCCCCGATCCTTCCTTCGTTAAACATATCTTCCACAAAGCCTTCTGAATAAGGAATATCTTCAAAGTTAGGAAAGTGATCACTCAGAAACTGACTTGGTCCAGATTATGGAGTTCTTTGCTACACAGTAGAGGTAGGCTGTTTGGGAGTTGTTTGTTTTTGTGGAGATGATTGTGGTGGTGTTATATGTTATGGAGATGGTGGAATAGTTGGTGGCGGAGAAATAGGATGTGGTGGTGATTGAGGTTGTATCGGTGAAGTGGGTGGTTATTGTATTGGTTGTACAGTGGGTGGTCGTGAGGTTGGTGGTGATTGTTCAGCTTCCACATTTTTCTTGCTTTTTTTCCAAACTTCTTCCTAGCCTTTACCGCTGAAGGAGAACCAGTAGAATTTGCTGCAGCTTTAGAAACTTTACTTTAGCACGTTTTGTTGGCTTCCTGGCAAGCGTAGTAACCACAATCTCTTCATCAGAATTGGACGGCTCATAAGAATCATCGTCATCGCCAATATCTTTCCGTTTTCGTTCCTGTTCACATTGCCGTTGTTCTTCTTGACGTTTAAGTACTTTTTCTTTCTCTGCAACAACTTCATCATTGGTATCAGTGCTCTTAGAGGAAGAACCCTCATCATCACCATCACCACCTTCAGCGGCTCCAAACACTTGTTTCTCAATATCAGCAATCACGCTTTCAATATTCTCTCCTTGTTCTTTATCATGTTCGGATGTGGTTGAATAGACTTCTTCGTAAACAGTTACATCACCTTGAACCTCCTCATGAGCAGGTTTGTTCACTGGGGCTTCTTCTTCCTCAGGTTCATTAATTAGCATGGTTTTAACTGTTGCACGTTTGCGTTTTCTGGTAATAGTTGAAGTAGAAGTGTGCACAACTTTCTTTGGGGTTGAGCGTTTACTTTTCTTTTTCACCTCCTCTTTCTCATAATAAGCACTTCTCCTCAGAACCAAATCTTCAAGCTGGGCAGCTTCATCCATTTCATCACCACTTCCATCTTTTCTCCATCTTCCCTTTGGAGGAGGAATATAATCTTTATTTTTATCGCTCCAAAAATGGTTTAGCAATAGGCTCAGATTTCTGGTACCATAACATATTACTGGTCGGCTCGGCCAAAGCTAATGAATGTCATTCGTGTAATGGATAACGCACCAACAAGTTGTTCACATTATTGAAATCGTATTGTTTTGAATATAAACCATAGACTTTGTTTTGAAAACTAGAAAAAGATTTAGCACATATGAATCACCCCAAAACATTTGAAAACGTAAAAGAAGAGAACTATGTACTCACTTGGGATTGTGTATACGTTCTTGATCAATGAAATAAACAAAGCTCAAGTGCGTCTTAATGTGTCGGATAACAATGTTAGTGTACTGGGACTTAATCAAAGGATTCGGGTAGAATGATGGATTATAAACCAAATGAGTGTTGGAGCTCATGTGATATGGTTTAATAAACTTAACATTCTAATTTGGAAAGGAACCTAAGTGCTTTTGACCCGTTATGACACGTTAAAGTAGTTTACGCTACTTTAACGGGTCATTAGCGTAATTATAAGTTCGGATGGTCAAATATGTCATATGATGAGTCTTACATGCCAAATCAAGTTTGGTTATGTTATAGCATCAGTTTAAATGTCAAAACTTTGGTTACATATGTTTAAAATCAATTTATGCGCAAAAAGGGTATTTTAGTCAATTTAAAAGATCATAAAAGTAACTCATCATATAACTAATCAAACCACAAGACCATAGGGTATAACATCAAAGGGTTATTCCCTATACAACTATGGTCCTAAAATATGCTTGGTGAACTCCTAAGATTGACAAAACGGGTCGGATTCGAAAGTCAAAGTGGTAGCCAAACCGCTCGACTTACGACCCAAATAAAGCACTAAACTAGAAGTGACGAGTTAGACATGTTAAAACATGTCTAACTAAGTTATAAAACTGACTTGGTACCAAAACATGGAGTTTTGATACCCGAAAATAGTTTGGTCGTAAAATGCACTTAAGCGCATTTTTTTACTTTTAATAAATAAAACTTTGATTCATCGCTTAGCCTAGTAAACGTGGTAATCAGAAGGTTCAATTTCAAGGGGTTAATACCTTTGTGATTATGATCACATTGCAAAGTTCAATTGAACTTTGACTTGGCCGAAATGGTGAGAACCGAAAGTCAAACAGGAAGCCAAACTGTTCGACTTTTAGCTTAAAATAGCTAAAATGATGAAAGAACTTGGAAGATTACTTACTCGTGTTGAAGAACACTTTCAGAACTCAAGATAGGAGGCTTCCAAATGCTGGAAACAAGCTCCAAGAAGGATACAAAGAAGAACTTCACACTTTGCTTTGAAGTGTTTTGAAGTGGTGTGAAAAAAATGGAAGAATCATGGGGTATTTATAGTATTTTAGGATCAAAGAGGTGATGAGAAGTGTCCTCAAGTGTGGATTAGTGTCCTAAATGTGTCAACAACAAATTACGTGTGGCAAAATTAGTGCTAGGTGTCAAAAATTGTAGATAGGTGGTAAACTTGGTGAAGAAGCAAAATCTTTATTATATTTTTTATATTTTTGGCCATTGGACTTGTATTTTCACTTGTTTGCAATATTTAACCCATTCAACCTAATATTTAGGTTATATAAAGGTGTAAGACATGTGTAACTTGGATTTTGTCCGGATATGTTGTGGATGTCGGTTCGTTCGGTTGTATGGTTACACGTTTCGCAAATAACGCACAACGCTTTATGGAACAAGAAAATGAACGAAATTTTGCAAGGATTGACATTTTTGCATTCTTATCAATAAAATACAAGATTTTATTGAGTACAAAAATATTCGGATTTGTACACATGGTTCGTATCTTGAATACGGACTAATAGACTCTTGAAGTTTGTGAAAATAGTCCATAGGCTTGTAAAAGCGTGTTTTTGTCATACCTAACCCTTCGAAACTTATATTTAAGTTATTTAAAGGGTATTTAGGGTATGTGTGGCTTATGTTCTTGTTCCAGAGTGTACTCTATTAAATTGATTACGTTTGACTAACAGTTTACGTATTACTTTAAAAAGAGGTTTTCGAGAGTTCGAAATTGTACAAGGATTGAAAATGTGCAAATGTCATAGATAATTATACAAATTTCGGAAATAAAACACAAGGTTTCATTGAATACTAAATCATTCAGAATTGTAAAATGATTGAAACGTCACAAATGTCACATTCTGGATCAACTTCGGCTACAAACCTTGGCAATGATTTGGTGGCTCAGGAAGGGGGAGGATTTGATTGGTCAAATCAGATGGCTGATCTCCAAATCGCTGAAGATAATGCGTTTCATGCCCTCATAGCTCAGATAAGCGACTTTACTCCCTCTGCTGCTGAGGTATGTGTAGATAATATCTATTGTACTGATGCTAATAGGGATAAAGTTAGAGGTTACAAAGAGCAGGCTGACTCGCTAATTATGCAACTACAAGCATCCAAATTTGATCTATATCAGATCAAAAAGAAAATTAATGGATACAAGGATATGGTGGTGGCGCAAAAGCGCGATATAGGACAGTTGCAAAATGATTTGAGTCAAGAAAAATGTTGGCATCTCCACTTCAAAGAATTGACATAAAAATTAACCGTTGAACTTGATAATCTAAAATAAACTTTTGAAAATACAGAATTTAACTTTAAAAAATTTGATGTGTCAAGTGAGAAGGTTGAGAAAATGATAAATCAACAGCTACAATATAGTAAAAAGGAGGGTAGAAATAAAGGATTAGGATTTCTATACATTCCACCACCATACAATCACAATTACACCTCCCTTCCTATGACTGAGTAGGAGATAGCAACCATGCCTGACATGGAATATGGGTCGAAAGAGTGATGTAAGGGTTGGCCCAGCCAAATCTAAATAAAATCAGAATCATGAGACCAGACAAAACTGAAATTAAGTTAGAAAAACCGGTCTTGAACAAAATAATCATAAAATCTGTTGATTTCACAAAGCACACTGAGACTCTTTTTTATGAAAAATGTTGATGCCGGTAAACATTGTCAAGTGTTAGATAATACTGAGAGTATCGAATCAACAATTTCTAAAAACTCATGTGAACTGAAAATTCAAAATGAAGAGTCTCAGGAAGGTCCAATATGTTGTGAGTTTGCTATGATGAATGGTTTGGCTGAGTTCATCAAAGAATTTGAGTCTAGAAAACAAACTGAATCAACTAGTTTGGGTGATTCCTCACGTAACTCCTCAGAATCAGTTGATTGTGAGTGCTCAGAATAAGATGAAACTGTCGTGTTTAATAATGAATTATTTAAAGAAGTTAAATCGGAACAGATGAATGTAGAATAGAATCAACCACAGAAACTCATGTTCAGTCACAGAACACTATTGATTCTGAAACTACTGAACAAGTTGAGTCATCTGAAACTGAGAACACTGTTCCAGATTCAACTGACATTGCTTGTGAGAGAATGAAAGTTACTAAATCGGTTGCTTCACATGCAGAAAAAGTGATTAATGAAGAATGGGTAGGTAATGACGAGGATGATGGTGTTGAATTGCTTGATTTAAAAATAAAAATCAGAAAAACAATCATTCAGTTTCTTAAAAGTCAAACAATTTTTCAATTTCTCATGATGTTTAAATTGTTTAGGCTCTGTTTTTAAGAGCGATGAATGTTTAAATACTTACTTTAATTCAGTTTCTGATTGCTCGAATTCACTTGTTTTTTCCAGATTGATGCGTCTAAAAATCTATTGGTAAAACAAACTAAACAGGGTAGAGAAACAAAGTATATCCCACCTAAATCAAAAGGTCAATAAGCAATTTAGAAATCAAAGCAAGTTTGTTTTGTCAAGACCTCAGGATCCACACACGTCTTCTAGTTCTGAAAGGGCTGATAGACCTCCAACAAAGCTGTAGGACCGTTGAATTCCTTTGCAAAGGTGCCTAAGTTTGTATCTAATCCATGTATGCGGAAATTACATGAATTAGTGACAATATACACAAGATATTCAGTTTAAACATCAATTTATTAATGTTTAAAGTTGTACATTCGAGATCCCAAACTGACAGAGCTCCGCCGTCTAGATTGCAAAACTATTACAAATGAAATCACCTAACACTATTTATAGACTAGCTAGTTCACACCAAAACCACCTTGTGTCTAATTCGTACGAAGTTCTACTTCATACGAACTAGCACATTACATTGCACACTTCGTGCGAACTAGTCCTTTAACTAACATAAAATTAACTTTAAACATCATAACCCTATACATTTAGACTAGATCAAAGACAAAGACTATATACATCGTGCACTAACAGACTCTCCCTTGAATGTTGTCGTCAACTTGATCAGTCTTCAAAATCTTCAACCACGTCCAAAGAAATTCTTGTAAGGCTTATGGTTTCTTTCTTGTGATGGAATTGGCGTTTGATCCGTAGGAGGTGCCCATTTCATGAATTGAAATCTTATAAAACGTCCCTCTCTTCCTTTCTCGTGTATTTCTTCTAAACGCTTTTTTTCTTTCAGAAATTCTTCTCAAACTCGCGCCACTTATGCTCCCACATATGACCAAAATTAATACCATGTGCGTAGCAAACATTGATCACACCTTGGTATTGCTTCGCTTGAATCTCTTCGCGTTTATCATAGCATATCTTGTTAAAAAACAAACATTTCACATCTTCTTTCGAACAATTAACTAGCCACATCGGGTCTAGTATCCTTATCGGCCTCCATAAACCCCAAATCCTTCGACGTTCAATCAATTCTGGAGTTACTTCTTTAGTGACATCCCAATTACCTTTAGCTCTAAGTGTGACAACCGGCAAAATAATAGTAATTCCCGTACAACTTAACAATTTAGTTATACGTTTAAATGAGTTCATTACGACTTAATTTAATGCATGATTAGGTCGCGTAAAGTCTAGCAATCGTAGGACATGGTTAATTATGTTAAACAATATCGATAAATTCGCCGGGCCGGAGAAAACTACAAACTATGTCCTAGTATGTTGGCGAAGTGCTGAAAGCACTATTCACCTGAACACACTATTCATGTCAGCAAGTTGAGAAAATTTTCCGAACGAGCTATGACTGGCACGAAAGCAAATTACGTATGGAGTACAAATAAAAATCCCTAATTAGGGACACTAAATACAAAAAAAAATTTAAATTAACTTTCAGGAAAACATGTGTCGTTAAAATTCGTCCGAATAGCGGTAAAATATAATAAAATAAATGGTACGAACATTAAAAATTTGGCATTTTTTTTATTTCCGTAGGACTTGTAAATAATATTTTAGATCCCAAATAAGCGTAGGGATATCAATGGTATACCCAAAACATAAACTCCCGGTGTGACACCACAACTTTCACACATTACCTAAATTCGAGCCGCTAGGCGAACAAGCTATATTCTTACCATCCAATTTCTTAAACTAAAAACCTAGCGAACTAGTTAGCGATATTTTGGCATCGCAGACGCCTTGAATAAATGCCATGTGATCGATGGTAAAATAAAATCATAGCTCCCGGTATTAAATAGCAACTTTTATATAACACCCAATATCGAACCGACGAGCGATCTAGTGGAATTTGTACCATCCAAAATCATTACTCACTAAACTAATGAACTATTTAGACTTTATGTAAAATCCTAAACTACCAATAACACTTAAATTAAACCCCACTTTACCTAATGATCAGAATATCTATCTATTTTACATTTTGTCACATGTTTCATTCTATAAAAAAAAAAAAAAACCTCAAGTAACCATGCCTTGTACCCCCAATCGGCCATCCCTCCCATTAAAACAAGGCATGATGATGATTGGTAAGGCATAGGAGATTATATCTTTGACTAAAAAAAAAAGTGTTGCAATAATATAACACTTAACCTCCCTATCATTCACCATTTTTCAACACATTCAACAAACCAAAAACTCCTCTTTCTTCCTCTAACCTCAGGCAGCCCTCAAATACTTTTTTTATTCATTACACACACAATAATTTGAGCATTAAACAACCAATTCAAGATGATTTAAAGGGGTTTCAAGCATGGATGCACATTAGAGGGTACTTTGGAGCTTGTTCACCTTCTTAATCTTCATCTTAAAACACTTGCAAAGTTGTAAGATTTCATTTCATACATTTTAAGCTTATTACAATATGTAGTTTAATAAAATATATGTTGATCATCTTGAATATCTTACGTAACAAAGCCAAGAAAAAAAAACTCTAAATATAACTTAAAAGCTTACAAAAATTAAGTATTTACATGTTGATTATATTAATTTTTGTGAGCTAGTTAGTAGGAACTTGATGGTTATGATAAAGTAGGTTGTTTATTTATTATGATCTTGTATAATTATGTTTAAAAATGATGATCTAAACATCAAGATGTTTAGATCTAACAAGATCATCATCTCCATAACCCATGAACTTAAATAATAAGCTAAAAAAATGATTTTTAACAAGTGCAACTCATACAAGAAGTAAAAACCATGGTTTATTATATATTGATTTTAAAAAGTAGCTTACATGAGTTGTTTAAATGGGTGAACTATGTTAAAGATCATAAGAAAATAAGTTGGTTTCAAATATCTTGTTAAAATATATTTTTAGAAGTTCATGCTAAAATATACATATATATTTGGTTCATGGGAAAATGAAGATGTATTATGTTATTTCTATACATTCAAAGTTGACATGGAACTTGTTTTGAGTTGATTATGAAATTTCAGTTTAAACATGCTTAAAAATACGTTTAATAAACGTGGAAAACGCCATAGTTTAAGACAAACTATGGCGAAATTTTCTAAAATCTTAATCGTGATTAAAATACGATTAACGGGGTGATTAGCATGGTTATCGTGATTAGTAACCTTAATCGGGATTAACTACCTTAAACGTGATTAGACAAATCCTAATGACAATGGTTAAGCATTAACCATACAAGTGTTCATTTAAATACTTGAAAGTATTTTTCATAATAAAATGGCTAAAGTTATAAAAATAATATGAAGTATTATTTTTGGTAAAGTTATGTAACTTGTATTAAAACACCATATTTATGAATGTGTTTGCATATATGTGTATATACTAGCTATAGGAACAATATACACTAAAAATATAAATTTGGCTCACTCGGAAAAATATAAGTTAACATATATTTCGAACCAATACAAAATATTTAACTAGAGTCCTATCGAACAAAGCGTGTCGCCATCGGTAACGACCATTCTAGCGGATCGACTCGACTAGTATACACATCGCGGACAACACTTTACCACTTGAGACACGAAAACATACCCAACCGGTTACCACGGCAAAACTCTAAAAATAATATCTATTTTTAGACAAGAGAAGTGTAAACAAATGTTAACACTTATAAAAATTCTGGAAAGTATAAGGTAAATAATCCTAAGTGTATGGATCCATACAAGTATACAAGTATAATAATACGTATAAAATACACTCAAAATACACTTGAAGGAATACAAGAGTACATGAGACCTATAATGGGCTAGTAAAAGCCCATTTATAAAATAAGTTGGCTAGACCCATTAGCACATCAAATTGGCTAGGCCCGTCATCAAATAACACATTGGGATAGGCCCACCTACATAACACATTAGGCTAAGCCCACCTACATAATCTAAATGGACTAGGCCCATTCATACCTAACTTCGTTAGGCTAGGCCCAATTATATAAAATACCAAATACTAGAATGTACAAATACCGTATACATACGGTATACCTAAATGTACAAATACAGTATAAATACGACATAAATACGGTATAAATACGACATAAATATGGTACAAATACCAAGAATATACTTTCGTAGAGAATTACGGTATAAATATATAAACAAATGTAGGAAGTTAAAAATAAATATTTTTAACTATCAAAGTATACGAATTAAAGAACAAGTACTCGTACTTTTGACCGGACATGATGTTACAAGTGAACGAGGTTCACTAGACCTGAAATATATATTTGAGAATGTATATATAACGGACGTATGCCGTGCGTGGCCCCGGAGACTCTCACGGGCTAGGCCCACTTTTACCGTGTGGATCACGGAGACTCAAATGGGCTAGGCCCATTCGTACTCGTGCGAGGTACGAAGACTCACGAAGGGCAAGGCCCGTTCGTACTATGGATGAATGCGAGACATATATAAAAGAAATATATAACGAACACATGAAACAAATGCCAACATATTTAAAAATACTAAAGGGATCCAAATACCATAACGTTCAAGATGAACAACGTGTGCACTTTTAACATAACCCCAAGCGTCTAATGAGTTAGAGCACTTGTAGGTTACTACGCGCTTTTGGATACTCATTTGCTAGCACAATCACACGGACGCAAATCTGTGAGTTCATGTCCCCCTTTTCTCTTAAAGTTTTCGGTTTTACAAACCCTCGGGGGGAAAGACATGTTTCGATGGTATGGTTTAGCTATGGAATGAAATATTAGATCATGTGAGAATATGGTGTAACTTAAGTGCCATTAATCTTTTTAAGACCGTGGAACAAGAGTGGTAGATCTATCGGGTTTTAGACGAGCCCCACTCATGGGTCCTTGTGTGGCCACATGTAGTGCTTTTGTTGTCCCAACCGGAAGGACCGGAGGAAATCGTCTAGGGTTGAGTACTTCCTATGTCGTCACACATATTAATGTCCTTGCACAACATTAATGATTAACAAGTTCATTGGCGATTTACATACCACATTTTCACTTAACAATATTTCAAATGTTTTTAAGATCATTTGATGCGCATTTAAAATACATGAACTCGCCAACTTTTGTTGATGTTTTCAAACTTACATGTATTTCAGGAAACTAAAGTGGATCTTGATGAAGTGATTACAAGGTTGCAAGGTTAACAAGTAGACGATGTCATCCTTTTTGGAAGGGTTTGGTTCGTATATCTCATCTTCAATGAGATATAGAATGCAAAGCCTTAATCTTTTAAAACATTGTTGAACTAGTCTTTTGTAAAAACTTATAACTTATGTTGTCATGTATTTGAACAGCTTATGGTGTGTATTTCTTACTTATATCAACAGATGAACATCGTCTTTATTTTGATCATATAGTTGTTTACTTATATCGTATGTGATGAAAACTAATCAAGTTCACACCGCGCGCTTCCGCTATCGACCGGGTGTGACAGATTGGTATCAGAGCTTCGATTGTAGTGAACTAGGAATTCTTTTCGAGTCTAGTCTACAATCACTATAAATCACTCATGAAAACATTTTTTTTACAAAAACAAAGTAGTGTTTTCATTGCATATACAAAAACGAAAGATCCACTAACAAAACTACTTTTCAAAATAAATAATGCAAGACATTATTCAGGGCAAGGTCTATATGGGGTAGACTTGCAAACTTTGATGGATTCGCACAGACCAACATGACTATGCTTAGCGTACCCATAATTATATGTAATAAGTAATGATATTATTTAATGATTTCTATACCTGTTGTACGGATTATTTTGCCAGGGTACTCTGGCGTTATCGGCTAGTAGTGGTGTTTATGATGACCACGATCCTATAGAGATTCCTTCTGACGACGAGCCTATTGTTGAGATTATTTCGAGTGGTGAGTCGGAGCTGGATGAGATTCCCGATTTCGGGTCCGATGGCGAGGACCCTGATGCTTTCCAGCCTTTCGCGCTGCATGATCCTATCATGGATGACGTCCCCATGGAGGACGATGTTTTAGCAGCACCAAACCCACTCCATGATATCATATCATCGGTCATCCCGATGGCGAGCACCTCATTGAGCCTATACCTATCCTTGCTATACCCCTTTCCATGGTCCCTCCCATTATTGTTTTATCTATGACGAGGACGAGGTCCCCGTCTTTCACGTAGACCAACTCGATGATGATATCGGCGACGGCGAGGTTATTGGCATTGCTATCCTTGAGGTTTCCTCACCTGTTGTTTCTGTGGTAGCCATTTCTTCATCCGATGCGCACGATGGCGCGTCCTCCTCTGCTATGCCATTACCCGATGCGAGTGACCGTGCGTCTTCTTCCGTGATTCCCCGCGCTGGACTGCGGGCGAATGCCACCGATAGTAGCTTTGATACGATACCTATAGCCACACCGACCCCACCACCCATGCCGACCCATGCACACACACGCACTACTACCTCACTTGTTACCCCCACCCCTCCCCTTACCACTGACTTACCTGTCGACCCTCCCGCTCCTCCAATTGATGTCCCGCAACCTCGCAACCTTTCTACATTGAGACACCTCCATTCTACTAGCCCATCTATCATATTCACACATGAGATTCCTGCCCCACGTCCGGGAGAGGATCTTCACGCCAGCCATTCCAGTCACCAACCCATGTACCAGCCGAGCAATATTCCACACGACATCCGCCACCTCACATGTCCACATCAGACCCTTACCACCCATGCCATTACCCTACTTACACTCATGGATGATCTCATTCTGTCCCTACAGCTTTAGGTTCAACTCCTGACCCGAAAGGTCAGAGAGTTGGAGCATCTCCAAGACACGATGCTACCACCACCACCTGCCTACCCACCACCACCTACTCACCACCACCATCATCACCACCACCCCCATCTCTACCACGTCCCACATCATCTGCTGGTCCTGATCTACGAGCACTTGTCCGAGAGCTCCAGCAGCAAGTGATAGCCCTAGCTCGTCGTGTGTACGAGTTAGAGGAAGAGAGCACTCACTTTAGTAGCTTGTTGTTTCCTACCCCACCCCCTATGCCTCCCGCACCGTAGTTTATTTTATTGCAGGTACTTGTACAGGATTAGAAGACCCACTTTTGGTATGTATATATGAAGACTAGATGCAGATGTCGACACTTGAAGACTTTTGGAAGACCGATGGGAAGAAAATATTTTACCACTTTTGTGTATTATAAACTTGTATGACCGGGATTATGTCTTCCCATGTACTTTTGTTTTTCTTTCCTGAAAACAATGTAACAAGTTGTCGAATATATATATGAAAGTCTGGTATTATGTTTTTTTCTTTATTGCATGTTGTGATTATTTATGCATGACTTGATATTGTGGATGATGTTTGGACGATGCGATTATAGTTATATTTATATCTATATATATTTTAGCCGACAGTATTTATTATTAAATATTTGTCTAACCTCTTTCGCTACCTTTTACTAGAAGACAATGCCACCTAGACGAAAAACTAAGGTGAACGCACTGCCAACGACTGAGGCAGAGCAGAATGAGCGCATCTGGCAGGCGATAGCGCAACATGAGGCTAACCCACTGAACACAGGGTGGCATCAGAGGTTCATCTGGAGGCAACTCCAATACCGGTAATATTTGGTTGCCTATGACACCATATAATACCCTCGTTTATTCTATTTGTGCTTTGGACAATGCTTATTTACAATTTGATCATACAAATGTTTCAGGGTGCTCATACAAGCAGTTTTTGGGCTGCAAACCTCTGAACTTTGATGGCACTGGAGGTGCCATAGTATTTGTTCGTTGGACTGAGAAAACTGATTCGGTTATCAGAATGAGCAAATGCCCAGCTGACCAAAGCGTCACGTACATTACCGGTTTATTCCTAGACGGAGCGTTGTCATGGTGGAACCTCCAAGTCCAAACCAAAGGGGAAGATGCTGCTTATTCAATGACGTGGGAAGAACTCAAGGAGTTAATGAGGAAGAAATATTGTTTAAGGGCTGAAATTCAAAAACTTGAGACTGAGTTCTGGAATTTGAAGATGGTTGGAGATGATATTGCTGGGTATACACAATGTTTTCATGATTTGTCAAGGGTTGTTCCATATCTGGTGGAACCAGAGTTTAAGAGAGTTGAAAGATACATTTGGGGACTTGCTCCGGAAATATTGAGCATGGTTACTTCTTCCAAGCCTGCTAAATATCACGGATGCGATTGATTTGGCTGTTGCCCTCACTGAGGAGGCTGTTCGTTCGTCTAGGAAAGCTATCAAGAACTGGTTCTGGCAAGAAAGAGACTCATGTGGAGTCGGCCAGTGACGGAAAGAGAAAGTTCTCAAACTTTAAAAAGGGCACACAAGCAAATAACAACAATAACAACCGTTCCAACAAAAGAAGGGAAGCGAACACACCAAGGGAATCTAAATCATTTGCGGCAACTAACACCACTAGTGGTAAAGGTTATGCGGGTTCTCTACCAAAATGCGATAAGTGTAAATACCACCACTTGGGCGCTTGCAAAATACCAAGTGTGAAAAATGCGGTAAGACGGGGCACAACAAGGAAACATGTTGGGCGGGTACTGGATGAGGAAACCAGGGCGGTAATGGAAATCAAGGTGGTAACGGCAATAACAATCAAGGTGGAAATGGGAATGGCAAAGGTCAAGGATGTTAGGGGTGTGGAGATAAGGGGCATTATCAGAAGGATTGCCCGAAGGAAAACCAAGCTCGGGGAGAGCTTTTGTATTAGGAGCTAAGGATGCACGTCAAGACCCGAACGTGGTTACGGGTACGTTTCCTATAAACCAACACTTTGCATCCATTCTATTTGATACTGGCGCCAACTTTAGTTTTATATCTATAGAATTTAAAAATATACTTGGCCTAGAGTCGAGTAAACTCGACATCCCTTATTCTATAGAACTGGAAAATGGGAAATTAGTCAAAACGGGAGAAATTATTCGGGGTTGCTCACTCGAAGTTGGAGCGCGAGAATTTTCTATCAATCTACTACCTGTTGACTTGGGTAGTTTTGATGAGGTTATCGGGATGGATTGGTTGTCCGACAACCGGGCAGAAGTGATTTGCCATGAGAAGACCATCCGCATCCCCCTGTTGGATGGGGAAACGCTCGTAGTACATGGAGAAAAGCGCGAAACATCCATTACGGATTATTAACTGTGTGAAGGCGCAAAAGTGCCTCCGAAAAGGTTGTGAAGCCTTCCTCGCACATGTAGTTGACAAAGAAGCTAAGGAACCGAAGTTAGAAGACATCCCTGTCATGAAGGAGTTTTCGGAAGTCTTCCCAGAAGACTTGCCGGGACTGCCTCCCCAACGTCAAGTGGAGTTTCGCATCGACTTGGTGCCTGGAGCGGCACCAGTGGCAAAGTCTCCTTATAGATTAGCTCCGTTCGAGATGCAGGAATTATCTATCAACTTCAAGAGTTATTAGATAAAGGATTTATTAGACCAATTTCTCACCTTGGGGAGCTCCGGTATTAGTCGTTAAAAAGGACGGGAGTGGGCGCATGTGTATAGATTACCGTGAGTTGAACAAGCTCACAATCAAGAACCGATACCCCTTACCTAGAATTGATGACTTGTTTGATCAATTGCAAGGTTCAAGTTTCTATTCGAAGATCGATCGGCGATCGGGTTACCATCAATTGAGGATTCAAGAAGAAAGTATACCTAAAACGGCTTTTCGAACTCGTTACGGTCACTACGAGTTTCTTGTTATGCCATGAGGCTTAACAAATGCACCGGTGGTTTTCATGGACCTTATAAACCGTGTGTGCAAGCCGTATCTAGACAAATTCGTCATAGTCTTCATTGACGATATATTGATATATTCGCAAACGAAGGATGAGCACGAACAGCATTTGCGGGCTATTTTGGAACTTTTGAAGAATGTACAACTGGACGCGAAGTTTTCCAAATGCGAGTTTTGGATGCGCGAGGTTCAGTTTCTTGGACACGTAGTAAATGAAAAGGGAATTCATGTCGATCCTTCCAAGATTGAGGCGATAAAAATTGGGAATCGCCTAAGACACCAAAGGAAGTGCGCCAATTTTTGGGATTAGCGGGTTATTACCGACGGTTTATTGAGAATTTTTCAAAGATTGCCCAACCGCTAATGTCTCTAACCCTAAAATATAAGAAATTTGACTGTGGCAACAAGCAAGAAGCAGCATTTCAACTGTTGAAAGACAAACTATGTGATGCGCCCATTCTGTCATTACCTGACGGTACCGACGACTTTGTCGTATATTGTGATGCTTCACATCAAGGACTTGGTTGCGTGTTGATGCAAAGAGATAAAGTCATCGCGTACGCATCCAGACAACTTAAGGTACATGAGAAAAATTATACCACGCATGACCTCGAATTAGGTGCAGTGGTATTTGCATTTAAAATCTGGCGGCACTACTTATATGGGACACGTTGTACGATCTTTATGGATCACAAGAGTTTGCAACACATATTTGATTAGAAGGAATTAAATATGCGACAAAGAAGATGGGTCGAGTTATTGAACGATTACGACTGCGAAATAAAGTATCATCCGGGCAAGGCGAACGTAGTGGCAGACGCCTTGAGTCGTAAAGAACGAGTGAAAACTCTAAGGGTTCGAGCCTTGGAGATGACTATACAAAATAATCTAACTTCTCAGATTCATGATGCGCAACAAGAGGCACTCAAACCCGAGAATGTACCAGCTGAATCGTTGAGTGGAATGGAAAAACAATTGGTGCTAAAGGAGGATGGAACGTTATACTTTATGGGACGGATTTGGGTTCCATACTTTGGCGACCTACAGACGATTATTTTAGACAAAGCTCTCAAGTCAAGGTACTCTATCCACCCCGGCTCGGATAAGATGTACCAAGACTTAAAGGAATTCTATTGGTGGCCTAACCTTAAGGGTGACATTTGATTATGTCGGAAAATGCCTTACATGCGCCAAGGTTAAGGTAGAGTATCAAAAGCCTTCGGGACTACTGCAACAACCTGAAATTCCCGTATGGAAATGGGAACAGATCTTAATGGACTATGTTACTAAGTTACCCAGTACCTCGAGAGGTCACGACATGATATGGGTTATTGTTGATCGACTCACGAAGTCAGAACACTTCCTGCCTATCCGTGAGAAGGATAGCACTGAAAAGCTAGCTGAGCTATATCTCAACGAGATAGTGGCACGACACGGAGTGCCTATTTCTATCATATCGGACCGAGACGGTCGGTTCGTATCAAGGATTTGGCAATATTTCCAAAAGGCCTTTGGATCACGGTTGGATCTTAGTACGGCCTTTCACCCTCAAACGGACGGTCAAAGTGAGTGGACGATACAAACTTTGGAGGACATGTTACGTGCTTGTGTGATGGACTTGGGCGGAAATTGGGATACCCACTTGCCGTTAGTGGAGTTCTCGTATAATAACAGCTATCACACTAGCATTCAGGCCGCCCCGTTGGAAGCTTTATATGGACGGAAATGTCGGTCACCGCTATGTTGGGCGGAGACCAGTGACAAGCAACTCATTGGTCCGGAATTGGTCCAGGAGACTACAGACAAGATCTTCCAGATACGAGACCGTATCAAAGCGGCTCTGATCGACAAAAGAGCTATGCGACAAGCGACGAAAACCACTAACTTTCAAAGTTGGAGACAAGGTGTTATTGAAACCTCGCCTTGGAAAGGCGTGGCAAGATTTGGTAAACGTGAAAAGTTGAACCCACGCTACATTGGACCGTTTGAAATCCTGGAGAAGATTGGAACCGTCGCTTATAAGTTAAAATTACCAGACGAACTCAGTGGTGTGCATGACACATTCCATGTGTCTAATCTTAAGAAAAGTCCTACTCAAGAAACGTTTTTATTCCCGCGGATGAGATTCACATCGATGACAAACTCCATTTCACTGAAGAACACGTTGAGGTTACGGACTGGAAGGTCCACAAGACACGGAGAAGTCGTATCAAACTTGTTAAAGTGCGTTGGAACTCACGTCACGGTCTCGAGTATACGTGGGAACGTGAAGATCAGATCAAGTCCAAGTACCCCATTTGTTTCAAGGCTTCCCTACAAACAATAACACAACTTGAATTTCGGCAAAATAATGTTAATTCCCGTACAACTTAACAATTTAATTATACGTTTAAATGTGTTCATTACGACTTAATTTAATGCATGATTAGGTCGCGTAAAGTCTAGCAATCGTAGGACATGGTTAATTATGTCAAACAATATCGATACATTCTCCGTGCCGTGAGAAAACTACAAACTATGTCCTAATATGTTGTGAAGTGCTCAAAGCACTATTCACCTGAACACACTATTCATGTCAGCAAGTTTAGAAAATTTTCTGAACGAGCTATGACTGGCACGAAAGCAAATTACTTATGGAGTACAAATAAAAATCCCTAATTAGGAACACTAAATAAAAAAAATTAAATTAACTTTCCGGAAACATGTGTCATTAAAATTCGTCCGAATCGCGGTAAAATATAATAAAATAAATGGTACGCAACATTAAAAATTTGGCATTTTTTATTTCTGTAGGACTTGTAAATAATATTTAGATCCCAAAAAAACATAGGGATATCAATGGTATACCCAAAACATAAACTCCCGGTGTGACACCACAACTTTCACACATTACCCAAATTCGAGCCGCTAGGTGAACAAGTTATATTCTTACCATCCAATTTCCTAAACTAAAAAGCTAGCGACTATTTAGCCATATTTTGGCATCACAGACGCCTTGAATAAATGCCATGAGATCGATGGTAAAATAAAACCATAGCTCCCGGTATTAAATAGCAACTTTTATATAACACCCAATATCGAACCGACGAGCAATCTAGTGGAATTTGTACCATCCAAAATCATTACCCACTAAACTAGTGAACTGTTTAGACTTTATGTAAAATCCTAAACTACCAATAACACCTAAATTAAACCCCACTTTGCCTAATGATCAAAATATCTATCTTTTTACATTTTGTCACATGTTTCATTCTATATATAAAAAAAACCCTCAAGTAACCATACCTTGTACCCCCCAATCGGCCATCCCTCCTATTAAAATCAAGGCATGATGATGATTGGTAAGGCATAGGAATTATACCCTTTTACTAGAAAAAAAAGTGTTGCAACAATATAACACTTAACCTCCCTATCATTCACCATTTTTCAACACATTCAACAAACCAAAAACCTCCTCTTCTTCCTCTAACCTCACGGCAGCCCTCAAATACTTTTTTTTTATTCATTACACACACAATAACTTGAGCCTTAAAAACCAATTCAAGATGATTTAAAGGGGTTTCAATAATGGATGCACATTAGAGGGTACTTTGGAGCTTGTTCACCTTCTTAATCTTCATCTTAAAACACTTGCAAAGTTGTAAGATTTCATTTCATACATTTAAGCTTATATAATATGTAGTTTAATAAAATATATGTTGATCATCTTGAACATCTTACATAACAAAGCCAAGAAAAAAAAACTCTAAATATAACTTAAAAGCTTACAAAAATTAAGTATTTACATGTTGATTATATTAATTTTTGTGAGCTAGTTAGTAGGAACTTGATGGTTATGATAAAGTAGGTTGTTTATTTATTATGATCTTGTATAATCATGTTTAAAAATGATGATCTAAACATCAAGATGTTTAGATCCAACAAGATCATCATCTCCATAACCCATAAACTTAAATAATAAGCTAAAAAATGATTTTTAACAAGTGCAACTTTTACAAGAAGTAAAAATCATGGTTTATTATATATTGATTTTAAAAAGTAGCTTACATGAGTTGTTTAAATGGGTGAACTATGTTAAAGATCATAAGAAAATAAGTTGGTTTCAAATATCTTGTTAAAATATATTTTTAGATGTTCATGCTAAAAATATACATATATATTTGGTTCATGGGAAAATGAAGATGTATTATGTTATTTCTATACATGCAAAGTTGACATGGAACTTGTTTTGAGTTGATTATGAAATTTGAGTTTAAACACGCTTAAAAAATACGTTTAATAAACGTGAAAAACGCCATGGTTTAGGGGAAACTATGGAGAAATTTTCTAAAATCTTAATCGCGATTAAAATTGGATTAACGGGGTGATTAGCATGGTTAATCGTGATTAGTAACTTTAATTGCGATTAACGACCTTAAACGTGATTAAACAAATCCTAATGACAATGGTTAAGCATTAACCATACAAGTGTTCATTTAAATACTTGAAAGTATTTTTAATAATAAATTTGTAAAGTTATAAAAATAATACGAAGTATTATTTTTGGTAAAGTTATGTAACTTGTATTAAAACACCATATTTATGAATTGTTTGCATATATGTGTATATACTAGCTATAGGAACAGTATACACTAAAAATATAAATTTGGCTCACTCGGAAAAATACAAGTTAACATATACTTCGAACCAATACAAAATATTTAACTAGAGTCCTAAACAACAAAGCGTGTCGCCATCGGTAACGACCATTCTAGCGGATCGACTCGACTAGTATACACATCGCGGACGACACTTTACCACTTGAGACACGAAAACATACCCAACCGGTTACCACGGCAAAACTCTAAAAATAATATCTATTTTTAGACAAGAGAAGTGTAAACAAATGTTAACACTTATAAAAATTCCGGAAAGTACAAGGTAAATAATCCTATGTGTATGGATCCATACAAGTATACAAGTATAATAATACGTATAAAATACACTCAGATACAATTGAAGGAATACAAGAGTACTTGAAACCTATAATGGGCTAGTAAAAGCCCATTTATAAAATAAGTTGGCTAGACCCATTAGCACATCAAATGGGCTAGGCCCATCATCAAATAACACATTGGGATAGGCCCACCTACATAACACATTAGGCTAAGCCCACCTACATAATCTAAATGGGCTAGGCCCATTCATACCTAACTTCGTTAGGCTAGGCCCAATTATATAAAATACCAAATACTACAATGTACAAATACGGTATACATACGGTATACCTAAATGTACAAATACGGTATAAATACGACATAAATACGGTTACAAATACCAAGAATATACTTTCGTAGAGAATTATGGTATAAATATATAAACAAATGTAGGACAGAGCTAGAACAGCCTGACTTGATAGTATCAAGACAAGAAAGAACAGCCTGACTTGATAGTATCAAGACAAGAACACTTCTATTTGATCTCCATTCTTCTATTTTTCTTAACTTTTTCATCAAAAATGAAGAATTCACGATCAAAATCTTTTCAATTTTGAATATATCATAAAAAATACAACAAAGATAAACCCTTGAAAGATTGGAGACCAAATTCAACCGAATTGATGTCAAAATTTTGAAAAAAAAACATGTTTTCTAAAACTTGTCCATCGAACTTGTTTAACCAAGTTCGACCGAACTTGTGCTAAAAACTCACCTTTTCAGTGATTTTTTACCAAGTTCGTTCGAACTTGAGGTGTTTTCAAGAAAATTTTGCCAAGTTCGCTCGAACTTGAGTGAATTTTTGAAGAAAAATGGTTAAGTTCACTCGAAGTTGCTAGATTTTTACTGAATTCTTGTCAAGTTCGACCGAACTTGATAAAATTCAAGGATTTTTAGCTAAGTTCGCCTGAACTTGCTAGTTTTTCATCAAAGTCATTGCTAAGTTCGCTCGAACTTACAAAATCTTTACAAATCATCAACAAGTTCGATCGAGGTTGTTAAAAGGAAAATTTTTCAAAACACAAATCACAAGTTCGACCGAAATTGTGAGTAAACTGAGAATTCTTCATCCTAACTAAAAGTTCAACCGAACTTGTAGTAAATCTAACATTTTCAAAAGTTTTTTGATTGTTTTCAGCGTACATGTCTCGTTATTCACAATGGATGATATTCAAAGAGCTTTTATGTCCGGAGCTAGTTCGTCAAATGCCAACGTGATCCATCAAGTCAATCTTGATAACGAAATGGGCACGACTGTTAAACCACCTAAGCTAATGAGCATGGACAAGTATGAAGCATGGAAAGAGAAGTTTACATATAAGGTTCAAGCCGTGCACTTTGCAGGCTGGGTGTCGATTGAAAGAGGTTACACTGTTCCGGTGGATGAACATCAGCAAGTTCTGGAAAAGTACAACTACACGATTGTACAGAAAGACGAATACATTGCTGAGAAAAAGATGATCAGTCTTATCCAACAATCTGTCAAAGAAGATATTCTCGTTTTGCTACCGAAATACACAACTGCAAGAGATCTCTGGCTTTCACTTCAAAAGAAGTATCAAGGAACGGAGATGATAAAGAGCAAGAAGGCGCTCATTATGAAAGAGTTCGCCATCTTTAACATGTTGAAGGGTGAGACCATGAAGCAGATGATTGAACGCTTGTCATCTTAAAGTCCAAATGCGAAGACACGGTCTCGAGAAGACGGAACAAGAGTACATCGACAAGCTTGCAGATGCTCTACCAGATGGAGAGTGGACTAATTATGTTATGGTTCTAAAGGAAAGTGATAAATGGGAATTCTTCAAGCTGTCAACATTTATTGATAAACTCGAAGGTCATGAAATGGAACTCTTGAAGATTGCAAAGTCAAAGAACGCTAATGTTGTTCAAGACGTTGGGTTGTACTACAAGAGTGGAATGCAAGATAACATTTCAAGTCCAAAGATTCAGACAGCATTCAATGCTAGTTTGAATTCTTCGAACAATTCGCAGCAGAATCAAAATCAGTCATATCCTCAATATGATCAAAGTCCACAGTCTTCATTCTCAAGTACTTGTTCAAATTCATCTTATCAAAGTCAAGCAAATCAGAATCAACAAACAAATTTTGATTCGAATGTATACAAGTGCAACATCATAGTGAATTTGAACAATGTTGTTTCAGAACAAGTCGCTAAACAGCATATGTCTCTTCTTGCCACTGTTCTGGAGTCATACGAAAGTCTTGTAGCTAGTAAAATTGGAAATCCCGAAATGATGGCAGAAGATTATGACCAAGTGGATGAAGTAGAACTCGAGTTAATGGATATCAAGTGGTGTTTAGCATTTATCATTCGAAGAGTCACAAAGTTCGTTGCTCTCACTGGCAGAGATATCGGAAACTCAAGCAACAAACTAGGTTTTGACAAGACGAAAGTGACGTGCTTCAGATGTCCCCAAAAGGGACATTTCAAGAGAGAGTGTAAAAATCCTGAAGCAACAGGAAATCAGAGTCCATTCGGAGGAGGCAACGAATGTTACAAGAAGTCACTTCAGTACAAGCCTTTCCCGAAGAAGACTCAGATTGAATCAAAGAGAAACCAAATAGCAGCAACACTGAAAAAGCTATGGTTGCATCAAACAAAGATGATGGTTTCGACTGGAATTCCTACATCGGTAAGAAGACCGGAGTTGCATTAATGGCTAAAATTGTTGAAGATACTTCTGCAGAAGAAGCAGCCGCTTTGGAGAATATTCTGCTGGAACAATATCTGCAACAACAACGTGAAGAAGAGGAGTATATCCACATGCAGAAGCAAGGAAGTTTATCTCCTAATTCGTGTGATAATTGTGCAGGTCATTTTGATGGAAGTTCTTAGGAACAAGTTCCCGAGAAGAAATCAACTGATGAAGTAGTTATTGATGTTACTCAAGAAGTGAATGCCGAAAACCTCAAGGACATTGCGGATAAAGCATTGATGGCAAATCTAACAAAGGTAGGTCCAGAGGTAAATGAAGTTGTCAAAGTACAAGTTGTAGAGGTTGAGAAACCTTGTACAAAATGTACCGAACCATGTTCTGAGTGTGCCGAAAAATCAAAGATCATCGCTGAAAACAATGTGCATAATGAACTTTTGAAATATGATTATCGCACAATGAAGGAAGCGTATGACAAAATGAAAAATGATTATTGTAGGCTTGATAGAAATAACATCGAACAACATGATACAATAAGGATGTTAAAAAGAACAGTAATGGATAGGCAAAAAGCGATTAATAACTATATTAACACCATTGCTGACACTAAGCAACAACTCCAGGACATGACAATTGAAACAAAGCGTGTTCAACAACTTTTGAGAAGTTACACTTGTAACGCATATGTCATCGATCACATCCTTACGACAATTCCATCAGAAGAGAAACCTAAAAAGAAAATTGGTAAAGAATACAGTAATGTTCCTCCACCCCTATGCGAGAAGTATTGTCGCAAATCCGCTGATGGGATGGAGAAGGAACTCAATATTGAGTTGTTATCTGAAAAGAAAACTGAGTTGCCAGAGAACATTGATGTAATCTATACTAAAACTGATGATGACAATGCAGTGGTTAAAAAAGTTGTTGGAAATGTTTTGAATGATTCTGATGAAGGCAGCTTTCAAAGCGCTGACTCAAGTTCAAAGAATTCTTATTCACAGTCCGAAGATGACGATACATCATTGGAGAATTATCTATGTGATGACCCTAATGTTGTCATGTACAAGATTAAGGAATCTGATAGATTATACTTTGATGACAGTTTTCCGATTCAGAATGTGAAGGAAGTAGACAAATTCTTTAAACTCGTGGAAGTCACATCAGATGATCTGGAGATCAATGAAAAGAAATTCTATTCCAAACCTACAAGAAATAACTACCGAAAGAATGGTGGTGATCATCCGAAAAACCGGAGAGCTGGGTTGGGATTAGAGGAATCAGATGAACCTAAAAAGAAAGTGTCACCATTTCATGAAACAAGAATAAAAACATGAATTTTGTATATGGGACGAACACGGTTCATGAGGAAAGTTTGATCGGGAAACAATCAAACGATGAGTTCAAGAAACAGAAAGAACTTCGAGATAAAGCCAAAATTGCAAGTGGTGCCAAAACAAGTGGTGTAAAACCGACAAAAGGACATCCACATATTCTCGGACTTGTTTCAAGTGCAACAAAATTGGTCATATTGCACGTCAGTATCCGAAATCAAAGCCGGCTTATCTTCGAAGGAAAGAAAGTTCAAATGTTGTGAAACCAAAGCAACCAGTGTTTGTAAAACCTGTAAAGATTTTGAAAAGAAATGAATCAAAAGCTGAAGTTAAACCTAAGTTTGAAAATCAATTTATGAAAAAGGTGAAACTTCAAAGGCTAATGAAAACAATTTTTACATCAAGAAGGCTAACATAAAATCTCAAGCCTGGATTGCAAAGAAACGGTCAGCAACATCTAAGATCACTAAGTCTGAGCTTGTTAAGACTAGTGATAGAATGAAAGAATCAAAATCTGAAATCATAATTGAAACCACATCTGAAAATGTCAAAACTACAAGGGGTAACAATGCAAAAGATAAAAAAAGTGGTAACAATTCAAAAGATAAAAAGACAGTAAAGTTTTGCGGGTAATCAAATTCATGGTGGATATGTTGGATTTGCGAGTAACCAGGGTGGAAGGATAGTCACCGAGGGAAAACTCTCCAATGGCGTCGTTTCATTCGATCGCGTGAATTTCATTGCAGAGTTGGAAAATAATCTTCTGAGCATATCGCCGATTTGTGACAAGTTCACGTGCATTTCAACGACAAAGAGTGTATTATCTTGAAGCTTGGATTCAAAATACCAGATGAGTGGATTCTGATGCGAGCACCACGTGAGAATGATTTATATGTTCTTGATATGGGCGTCGCTACCACTTCATCAAAATCAGCACAATGTTTTGTGACAAAGGCTACTGAAAAGGATTCTATTCTTTGGCATCATAAGATGGGGCATATTCATTTGTGAAAAATGAATTACTTGGTTCATAATGATCTTGAAGATGGTGTAAATCTTCGGAGCTTTCATATGTCTGATCACTACTTAGAATGCAAAAAGGGAAAGCAGATCAAGAAATCTCATACGTAGAAAATTCTAAACTCAATCAAGTTGCCATTAGAACGTCTCCACATGGATTTATTTGGTCCTGTAAATGTTTGAAGCATCTCAGGAGACTTATATTGCTTGGTCGTAACATATGACTATTCGAGATATTCGTGGGTATTCTTTCAGGAATCAAAAGACGAAACGTTCGAGAACTTTGTTATTCTATTCAAGAAACTCGAGAACCTTTATCATCTGCCGGTCAGACGTATTAGAAGTGACAACGGCATAGAGTTTAAGAATAACAAAATGAAGGAATTCTGCAACGCAAAAAGGATTCTGCACGAGTTTAGTGCTCCCTATACTCCACAACAAAACGGAGTAGCTGAACAGAAAAACAGAACTTTGATTGAAACTGCGAGAACCATGCTTGCAGATTCTAAACTTCCAATCAGCTTCTGGAGTGAAGCGTTTGCTGCGGCTTGCTACACGCTAAACAGAGTTCTCACTGTCAAACCAACAAAGAAAACATGTTTTGAGATGATAAACCGACGGAAGCCAAATTTGAAATTCTTAGAACCATTTGATGTGCCATGCACTGTAATTGATCAAGATGGCAAATTCGGAGCTAGATCTCTTGAGGGCTTCTTTGTCGGATATGCGAGTCCGTTGAGAAGAGTATATGTTCCTTCATTGAGAAAGGTTTTTGAGGCACAGCACGTGGATTCTTTCAACTATACGGATCCTATTTAAAGGAGAGGTGACGCATGGCTGTTTAACTATCAAGATTTTTGGAAGTCTTTTGACTTGCCGGAAGAACCGTCTGACGAAGAAGTTGCAGCATTATACTATCTTCACCAGTTAGCGAATCAAGATCAAATCATTAGACCAATTGTGGTTAGTCAACCCACGTTGGATTCTTCATCTTCCGGAGCAGGTCCAAGCAATAGCAGCAGTGTTCAAATTGAAAATACTTCTGAAATAGAAGTAACTCCTGCTACACCTCTAGTGAATGCTTCTAATGAACCAAAAAACACAACAGTGCCCAGAACGCCTCAAAATCAGAATTATGATTCAGATGAAGCACCGACATTTGATGCTGATGATGAAACTTCATCGGATGAAGAAGTTGAGCAGATTTCTAACATGTTGAATCAATCTCCTAGTCCGAGAAATCAGAACGAAGCTTCAACAAGTACTTCTAATGTTGATGTGAACAGTGATCTGATTGTTTCAAATCAGCAAAGCTCAGTTGATGTTCCAACAGAAGAAATGCCGCGATCATATTTGTACCATCCTTCAACAAATATTATAGGAGAACTACAAACTGGTGTGCATACACGAAACCAAATAAACAAAGCACTTAGCTGTTTCTACACCTGAGTTGCACCAACTCAGAACTACTACTACTACTCATGTTTCATTTCTCAAATTGAGCCAAAGACGGTTAATGAGGCTCTGGCAGACGAGAATTGGGTGATAGCAATGCAAGAGGAACTTTTACAGTTCGAGAAGTTGGGTGTTTGGAAGCTTGTAGACTTGCCACCGAAGCAGAAAGCTATTGATACAAAGTGGGTCTTCAAGTGTAAAAGAGATGATCGGGGGGTTATCGTTAGAAACAAAGCTCGGCTGGTTGTCAAGGGATTCCACCAGCAGGAAGGTGTAGATTATACGGAGGTATACGCAGCGGTTGCGTGATTAGAGTCTATCCGCATTTTCCTAGAGTTCGTAGCTTGGAAAGGATTTAAGGTGTACCAGTTGGATGTAAAATGTGCATTTCTTTATGGTAAACTTCGTGAACAAGTGTATGTCGGCCAACCACGGGGGTTTGTCGATCCACTAAACAAGAACAAAGCATATCTCCTTGATAAAGCCTTGTACGGTTTACACCAAGCCCCGAGAGCTTGGTACGAGACGTTATCGCAACATCTCGTAGGAAATGGTTTTAACGAGGCACAGTGGACAGCACTTTGTTTACCATAGAAGTTGGATCGCATTTGATTATAGTACAAATCTCTGTGGATGATATCATTTTCGGGTCTACGGATGACAGTCTGTGCAGAGAGTTTGAAAAGATCATGAAGAAGAAATTTGAGATGTCCTCGATGGGCGAAATGAAGTTCTTCTTAGGTCTTAAAGTGGATCAGCTTCCAGACGGGATATTCATTAATCAGACTAATATGTTCACGACATTATCAAAATGTTTGAAATGGATTCTTCGAAGCCGCTTTTGACACCGCTGGCACTGAACCATGGGATTTGCGTAGACGAGACGGGACAAAAGTTGATGAAACACTGTATCGATCGATGATAGGTTCATTGATGTATCTAACGGCATCGCGCCCGGAAATCATGTATCCTACATGCTTATGTGAGAGATATCAGTCAAGTCCTCGAATGTCACACTTGCAGATAGTCAAGCGAATCTTCCGTTACTTGAAAGGTTGCCCAAGCACCAGCCTGTGGTACCCCAAGAACGACAATTTTGATCTCACTAGATACGATGACTCAGACTTCGGAGTGGACAAACTGAACTCCAAATTTACAACTGCAGGATGCCAGTTCTTTGGCACACGTTTGGTAACGTGACAGTGTAAGAAACAGACCACGGTCTCTCTCTCAACCTGTGAAGCGGAATACATTTCTGCTTCCAGCTATTGCTCTCAAATCCTCTGGATTCAGCAACAAATGAGGGATTATGGTCTGCAGTTTCTTGACACGCCTTTATTTGTAGATAACAAAGCAGCCATCGATATAACTAAAAATCTGGTTCATCACTCACGTACAAACACATTGAAATTCGACACCAGTTCATTCGTGATTGTTACGAAAAGAAATTGGTTCGAATAAAAAAATCCACACCGACGAACAAAGGGCTGATTTTTATACCAAGGCATTGTTAAATATCTAATGCGACTTAACGGTATTAAAAATTTGCTTATAGGTGCGGAAGATGAGGTTGAATACGGATCGGATGACGCATTCACGTGATCCACATTGGTTTATATGGTTTGTAAATAGCTTTCTAGTTTAGTGTTTCTTAAAAAATCTAAATTTCAAAAATATGTTTTGGATTTTAGGGGGAGAAATATTTGGGAAAATACAAAAACATATGAAAATTTTCAAAAATGTACAAAAACATTGAAAAAGACAAAAAGAATTCGATGTCACAAAAAGAAAATGATAGTACATCAGTGGACTATCATAGTATGCTAAAGAAATGTAAAGTTTAAAAGTAATAAACGAGTCTTACTGTGGATGTGTCGATAGGCTTAACACGTTCAGTAAATTGTTTTCGAGATATAAACTAAATTTAGCAACTGCTTAATCTTGTGGATTAAATCTTGGATATATGGACTTAGTACTCCAAAATTTCGTTTGAGAGATTGCCTGATTCTGAGATACGAGGTCTTTATAGATAGTTGATATATGTGGTATTATACAAGTTCTTCTGATTTTGCGGAAGTAATAGCCTAGAACTTCTATAATACTTTCACTATAAACCCCAAACTGCATGCAAACTTGAAAAGTATCAAAGATCTAAATTCATTTGCAGTGCTAAAAAGATTCCTTAAGTGGAACAAACCTTAAAGACGAGCCTTCATCTCTTTGTCTGTACGGTAGTACTAACCTGAGCTCTCAAGGTCTCGCATTACCCAGATACAGATATCAATTACGCTATATTCACCTGTAAGATGAAATCTAGGGAATCTTGATACGGGAGTATATTCAAGAAGTGGGAACCACAGATAAGTCAAGTTTCATAATTCATACCTAAGCATATATTGAAAAAGTTGAGAAATGTGGTAAAGTTTAAGTGGACAAACATATCGACAATCTAGGTAAACGAGTTTAAAGCTTAAAGTCATCTAAAGGTCAACGGTACTGGTGATATGTCTCAATTAACTGATATGATCCTTTAGACACGAATTCACAAAAATATGTATGTAAATATATTTGTACATAGTTTACTTTGTCATGTACATAGTTTATCAGCTTTACAGATTAAAAATCAAAAAGATTTTCAGTGTGTTTTAACATACACTTTCAAAAATTCAAAAAGATTTTATTTCTACATTGTTTTCAGCAAATCAATGTTGGAGAACGGGTCTTTGAAGTCTCGTATGATGCTAGAATTGATGGGAATCTCTTTGACAACAGGCTGGGAGCTAATCTGTAAAATCTTAAAAGTCAAAAAACAATAAAAAGTTCATTAATTTGAAACTTTGATTTTGAAAATATCAACAGTTTGTTCATAACGGGTCAAACCGGGGTCATTAACTTGGACTCGACAGACAAATCGGTTAACCAAGGTCATTAGCTTGGACTTGGTCAATTGAGTGGATTTTCATAACTGGTAAAAAGTTGGAAAGTTCAGGGGTTAAAATGGAAAATTGAAAAAAGTTTGAAGTTGTAGTGTGCCAGTTCGGCCGAACTTGCTAAACAAAATCATGTTTATCAAATAAGCAAGTTCGACCGAACTTGCAGATGGTTGTTTGTATATTTTCCTAAGTTCGCCCGGACTTGCTGAGTATTGTCAACTGGGCTTGCAAGTTCGCTCGGACTTGCATACGTATAAATACCTAAGTAAGTTCGGCCGTTCTCACTTCTGCAAAAACAAAAACCCTGAGCGAACTTAAGTTTGAGAGCGAAGTTATGATTTTGACAAAAATAAGCCATTACGCTGCCAAATTGTTGATTGTTCTTCGTGATTTGCACACCATTGACAAAGTCTGAAGTGTGTATGTGAAACTTGAACCATAAATCAGACTGAATCGAACATGTTGAATCTGAACCTTTAAAATCTAATAGATCTAGGAGTTTGGACCAAATCGAACTTAAAATTGACATAAACAAAGTAAATCGACCATGAAGTCATGAGGAATTGATTTAAAATGGTCGTTATAGTGTTGTGCAGGTTTGGTTTGTAGATGATGACAAGTTCGGCCGAACTTGTTATCAAGTTCGACCGGACTTGTTAACAAAACTGAATAAAAAGATATAAGGCATGTTCGACCGAACTTCCAAAATGATATTGATAATTCTAATGGAAGTTCGCCCGAACTTGTGAAAAAGAAATCTGAATATTGTTTAGTGTATAAGTTCGCCCAAACTTATACTTGTATAAGGAACATGTTGTTAAGGCATGTTCGGGCGAACTTGATCAAAACATAATGTTTAACACATACCAAGTTCGCCCGAACTTGATAAATGTGTTAGAAAATTTTTGTAATTTTTTCTCGATAAGCGTGCTAATTGTTTTGCGTCGTTTTTCAGGATCAAGTTCCAGCGCGTGCAATCTTGGTAGAATTTTCTAAGACGCACAACACATGTATTACTCTCGACAAATCGATATGTCCATCTTTGAAGGAGTACGAGAGTATATTGAAATTTTTGGAAGAAAGTCCTATTCATAGAGCTATAACGGAGCGCACGGTATCGTATAGATCACACACTTTCCATTTTTGGACGAACGCGAGTTTAAGTGATGATCAAAAGTCGATTATTTCAACCGTGTAAGTCGGCAATGAAGTCAAACCGATCACTGTTACTGAAGATGATATACGCAGAGTGTTACAATTCAACGATAACGAAGACGATCCAATTTATCTCGATGAAAAGATGGTTCGTGGTTGTTTCTTTCGGATGGGCTATGAAGGAAGCGTGAATAAGCCGACGTTGAAGAAAGGGGAAGTGCCTAACCCCTACAAGCTTCTCATGCACGTTATTATTCACACATTTAGTCATCGCAAGGCAGGATTAGATGACGTGCAAGATTATTTGGCCTATATAGGCAATGACATTGATTTTGAAGAAACCGTTCAACTTTTCAAAGCTTGTCTTTATGCACATGTCAAAGAATATGGAGGGTTCAAGGTTATGTTTATATCCTAGATTTGTGCAGATGTTGATTGATGAGAAGTTCAAGAATATAGCACGAGATCCAAATGATGTACGTTTATCTAGTTCATC
Organism: Scalesia atractyloides; assembly: GCA_947069175.1. NCBI lineage: Eukaryota > Viridiplantae > Streptophyta > Magnoliopsida > Asterales > Asteraceae > Scalesia > Scalesia atractyloides. The sequence goes on along the minus strand of CAMTDV010000024.1, from coordinate 56,811,543 downwards.
TTGATGAAACAACTGTGAAGAAGCTAATCAAGTTTCAGAAGCAAACATCAGCTCATGTTGCAAAGCCAGTTTTCAGAGTAATTAAAGATTCAAACTACATTGCGCCACCTGAAAACAAATGAAGGAAAGACGGCAGTGATGATAAAAAGAACTTAACGCTAAGAAGGAATGGTTCAAAGACTTCAAGCCGAAAGCTAGAAGTGAGTGGTTCTTAAAGGCAGAAGCTGATAAGCCTAAGAAGAAACGAGCAGCTAAAAAGGTTGAAACGATGCTCATTGACGAAGATGAACCACAAAAAATTCAAACTGCAGCAGGTTCGAGCGCTGCGGTAGTTGTTGAGAGTCAGGAAACTGTTAAGACGACTCAGGGAGATGTTATTTCAGCAACTTCTGAACAAGATAATGATTCTGACGAAGAACATGTGAAAGAACCTGAAAAGACAGCAACAGAAAAAGAAAAAGAAATGGATGCTGATTTTGATCCAAATCAAGAAAAAGAGTTAGATGAGGAAAGACCAAAGAAGAAATCTAAACGTGTAAACTCTGCAACTGTTTCGTCGACAAAGACTACAGGGTCTCCTCATACAAAAGGCAAGAGGAAATCAAAGAAAGCTCAAAAGGCAGTTAGCAAAAGATAAAAGGGATCATTGAAAAGCGCAGAAGTTACACAAGAACCTTCTGGCGCACAGGAGAAAGGAGTTACACAAGAACCTCCTACACAATAACCTCCTATTGTTGATACAAGTGAAGTTGAACGTCCAGAAGTCACACAAGAACCTTCTATGATTATTTCATCGGAAGCTGAAAGGCCAGGAGCTACACAAGAACCTCCTGTGTCTGGTTTTGTGGAAGTACCTGTTATTCAATCGCTTGTTGCTCCAACGACGTCAAATCTTGAAAGTTCTACTCCAAGGAAGTCAACACCAAAGGCTGCTACTCCAAAATCAACACCAAAATCTTCTGGGCCTAATATAATTGTTGATATGCATAGTGATCCGATTAGCCTGCAAGATCTAAACGATTTCTTTCCAGAGACTAATGTTGAACTTCTGGAAAAGCGTGTGAAGATATTAGAAGAAAAAGTGGCACAAAATGAAGTTGAAAAAGCAGAGCATATTCAAAAGATGAATCACCCAATGTTGAGAAAGAAGTGCTAGACAATAAAGTGAAATTGTTGGAGAATGAGCGAGAATATTCTAAAGCGTTGATAGAGAGTTTGCAAGATGCTAAAGAAAAGATGCAAACTGAGATAGCTGATCTGAAGTCTATCCAAGCCCTAAATGATCAAAGATCTCCAGGATGCAGAAAGTTTTATCTGAATCGATCGATTTCATCAAAGAATATGATCGTCTGGATCAACAAGAAGCCAAAGAAAAGTCTGAGAAAGAACTAGCAGTGAGTGGTAAAGGAAAGAATGTTGAGGGTGAAGCCCCTAAATCTTCTGAAGCTGCTGAGAAATCTGTTGAAGATGTTTCTAAAGCTTCTGAGTCCGATATTCCAAAGGTTGACAAATCTGTCAAGCCTTCTGATCCTATAGTTGCTTCTGAAAAGGACGATGAAGAAGCTAAAAAGGAGGATAAAGATGATGAAGAAAAAGATGATTCGGAATATGAGGATTGGAATGTAGCTGACGACGATGACGATGATGACGATCAGGGTGGTGTTGGTATTAGAATCACTCAAGCCAAAGTCTCAAGTGAATTTGATTTTTCCTCACTAATGGATGACGAATCAAACAAAATGGATGATAAAAGTGAGGGGGAGTCAGGGCAGAAAGGGCCAACTGATGAGATTGATCTGTTGAATGTTGATAGATTTGCTAAGCCAGTTGCTGCTATACCACGAAGCCTTTATTGTTAATGCTTGAACATAACATGGAGGAAGGCGAGTTTATACACAACTATACAAAGGAAGATCTTGCAAAGTTAGTTGAAGTTGATGCTGCAGATCTACAGTTTGATTTCGAAGAAGATGTGTTGAATATTAAAACTTTCGAGCCAAACGATTATCAGTATGTTAGAATATTTGAGGCTGACGAGTATAATAGAGTGATCGTTGAAGATTGGTCTTCTAATGATGAAACGATCATACTGCGAAGTACATCGGTCTTAATTCTGAAAGTTTTCCTACTTTCGAGGAGATGTACAAGCAACTCGATGAAGATATGCTGAAAGAAAAGATTGAAGAATCTTTGCGTGAAGGAAAAGTACCAAAGCCAACGAGTAAAGACGAAATTGCTCAAGAGAAGACATCAAAACCTTGTTCTTTAACAAGATCGTATTTGAAGAACGTGAAAAGGTACAAGCGATGCAGTTTCAGAAAGTTGTGAATGTTTGCTATCCACACAAGTTAATTCAGGGAAGATGTGGCAAACAAAGTGGAGAGATCTAGAAAGAGTAGAGTTTTTAAAAGAGGAAAAGCGTCTTGAAGCAATTCACGAAAGAACTAGGAAGGCAAGTGTTAAGAGATTTCAGCATTTGAACAAAGTGCCTCCTACAGATCAGACGCTAGATCCTAAGCAAGAACGACGAAGGAAGTCGTACAAGAACTTCTTCGGTCGGGTGCATTAAAGTATATTATGAAGACAGAGTTTTGGAGACTGATACAAGACGAAGACTATATCCAATGGGGAGTCTGTTGGTGCATAATGTCTATGTCTTAGTCTTATATCGAGTCTGTATAGTATAGAGCTGATTAGGCTAGCTGAACAATGTATTTATGTAGGTAGAAGACAAGTTCGCCCATATGTTCATGTTAGCCCAAGTCCGGTCGAACTTTCTATGGCAAGTTCGGGCGAACTTAGGTTCTCCAGGAGCGAACTTGTACTTCTATATAAACCTAGCTAGCCCTCCTCGTTTGTAACTTTGGCATTTTGGAGACGAAGCTCTGTCAGTTTGTACTGTCGACGTTTGATCAATAAAACTGATGATTAACTGATTAATTTCTATGGTAACCGACTAATATTTCGCTATTATGGACATTAGAGATCAAATTTAGGTTCCTTAGCATTGAGGATCGGTCCTACAGTTTTAGAGGCACATTCTTCATGACTTTGGGCCTCTTCATTATCAACGTAACATCTTTCACTTTAGTCACTTGTTGATCACCCTCCATTTAGGAATAAATGGTTTCCAGTGATTGAAACCATGCATCGCTTCAAACTTTATTGCCTTCTATAATCGTTGATCGTTAAACTACATCTGATAATTGATATTCTTTGTTTGCACCAGTTCTTCAACATCCCATAACGGTAAACTCTTCAGATCATTCAAATATCAAAAGTCTTGAACACCAAACTCCCTTTTGATAGCATATACATTCAGCTCACTAATCCAACCCCAGCTTAGAATATCTCCAAGTGATTTGTCTTTATCTCGTGTAAAGAATGCCAACGGACGTTTAAACTTTCTTTCTTTCGGCATTTCTTTAAACCAATACTTCTTAGCTTCAACTACCTCTTCTTTTGACAAATATTTCATAATACTTGTGTCTTTCACAAATTCATCTATCTTTCTTTTCAGTAACTCTAGATCAACCTGACTCATAATTTCTTCAAACGTTGGAAAACTATCAGTGTTAGTTCCAGAGTATTTCTCAACTTCGTCATCTGAAGCATCTTCAATAATGACACGATCATAATCATCTGCTTCAGGCACTTTCTTATACACGTATCTATTTGGCTCAAACGTGCTAATATTCACCAACTCTTCTTCAAAGTCGAAATTAATTGATCCTTCATCAACCTCCTTTGAATAATTATGCACATATTCGCCCTCTTCAACATTATGTTCCAACATTAACATCATAGGTTTGTAGCTATCAGGAACAACTGTTACAGGATTAGCTATGAAAATTCCTGATGCTTCATTCGTTGTTGGCCCTGTTTGCTCCCCCTGTGTCACACCCCAACCGATGGCGGAAACATCGGGGTTAGTGGCACTAGGCGAACATATTGATTTCACGAGATGTTCCATAACAATCATTTAACATATCACAACCTGCTTAATATCCCATACTATTAAACGTAACATTTAAACAATTATTACAAAACAAAGATTTCTCATAAAATTCAACCGGGTTCGATTTCCCCTAGATTTCATACATAAGTTCAAAATCTGAAATACATCAACAAATAAACTAAACTACGCTAAGCATGCAACATCCAAGCATCCATAGCTAAAATCCTCAACCTGTTACATACGTTAAAATACAAGTCAATACAATTAAGTAAAGGTGAGCATACAGGTTTAAGTACTACTAGCATAATCGAGAAAGCGTTCGCGAAATAATCTAACTACACTTATGATACACAAAAACAACTCACATAGATTAACATAGGCTTATTTCTCATGCTAACTACCATGAGAAGGCTTGCGCGTCCATCCTAACTAGACCCTGTCGGGTGTAAGCCACACTAAAGTACCATACTAGCTAAGGAGGCAAGTTAACGAAAATAAGTCCTAGTCACATATATAATCAGATTATTCGCGTGTGATAAACGGTTTGATTTGTGTAGTGATTTTGATATAGGAACGTATGTAAGACCCAAAAAGTGCGTTAAAGCGAAAATGGGTCAAGTATACTCACTGTGGGTGCGTTTAGGTAAGAGTTCGGGATCTGAGGAGAGTCGAGAAGAGCGCCAGATCAGCCTGCATACGCGAACGGAAGTGCATCACTCTTCGAAAAGCTGAAATGGTTAAGTCTTGGTTCGGCAGTAGCCAAGTTCGGGTGAACTTGTGCAAAAACACACAAGTTCGAGCGAACTTGTATGATTTGGTAGATTAGAGCCAAGTTCGGTCAAACTTGAGGAGTTTCTTTGAGAAACTTTTCAAGTTCGGGCGAACTTGTAAGATAACCTTACTAAAAAGGCAAGTTCGGTCGAACTTGTAAGAACTTTGGTGAAGAAACACTCAAGTTCGATCGAACTTGACCCAAATGGGTACAAGTTCGGTCGAACTTGACTTGGTGAGCTGGTGATTCTCGAGCGAACTTGATGTTTTCGGGTCCAAAATATTGCGTTTTCGCGTCGTTTGCTGAGGAAAATCGAGTGTTCATCCCTCCAACCCTGTGCTACTGAACAAACTTAGGTCGGAGAGGTCTTTTAGAGCAGTTTTAGCTGTTTTACAAAAGCGTGGGCTAATTCGGGTGAACTTGGGGTTCGTTCGGATTAGTCCGGCTTGTGTAAACCAACATAAACGTCCTTGTGCTTCCAGATCTGGGATCTTGAATGATAGATGCTTCGTTTCATATCAGAAAATGAACAAAACACCATCAAAAGTCTGTATCAAGTGTAGAAATGGATGGTTTTCAAAGGCTTTTCTCAGATCTATCACTTACAAGCCGAGATCTTGCAGATCTCGTGTTTGGAAGTCTCTACTATCGCCAGACGAACTCGTATTGTGTAGATCTAAGCTTAAAACAGAAGTTTTTGAAGAAAAAGATGAAGGTTTTCTTAAAAGAATGAGTTTTAATGAAAACGAAGGCTACGCCTTGTGCCAAAATCGTTGTAAACCTTTGTAGATCGTTGATAAACGTTGTTGCAGTGAAATCGGGTTAATTCTTACTTAGAACACGAAGGTTTCGGGTTTTGAGAGCTCTTGGCGAACTTGCAGTAAGTTCAAATGAGAGAACAGAGCTTGGTATTTATAAGAGAAAACAAAAATGAGAGCTGGTGAGTCAAGTTCGGTCGAACTTGCATGTTTTCATGCAAGTTCGAGCGAACTTGTGGGATATTCAAAGGGAATTCAGCAAGTTCGGTTTGAACTTGCTATGTTGGTGAAGGAAAGGATAAGTTCGAGCTAACTTATTAGAGGAAGAAGAGAGTTTGGTTAACCAGTCAAGTTCGGCCGAACTTGGGGTCCCCAAGTTCGAGCGAACTTGACCCAATTGTTGGGTTTCTTCGTTTGTTTCGCGTTAAGAGTTCGTTTAGTTATTCGGTTCGTATTAGTTAGTTATATTAAGAGTTTTAGTAAAGCATTAACCGTTATATTTGATGTAATAGTGCGATTTAGCGATTCGAGAGTGCGAGAGCGATGCGACAGCGAGCGTAATCATAACCACAAACACACATAACACATAATTAACATAAACCACATAAATAACTGCGATTTGCGATGCGATGAGATTAGCGATGTGATTTAATAAGTGATTAGATGCGATAATAACATACAACACCATAAGTAATTAACATAAACTTTATTATAAGTCGAATCTCGGAATTACAAAAGATAGGTAAACAGGAAAACAAAAAGAAGAGATAACAATCGAATTTTCGAGTTGTTACACCCTGACTTTTAACATCCTCAGCATTCACTACATCATTCAAAATCGAATCATAGTCAAACTCATCATGTATCTTAGCAGATTCAACAGTAAGACCAATACCAGCCTGACCATCATCATCATCGTTATCATCTTTCTTTTCAGAATCATCTTGTTTGTCGTCATCTATTTTATCTTCATCTTCGTCCTTCTCTTCTTCAGTTACAACTCTCTCAGCTCTTAGACGTCTGATTTCTGCGATTCTCTGAAGAATAGGATTGTCAATGATATCAACAACCTGGCCCACTACCACTAAACCTCTTTCAGCAACCTCTTCAACAATCGGTTCAGCAGTTCCTTCAATAAAACTTTTATCCCTTCCCTGAACTTCTGATTCAGCAACAACTTTTCTTTTACGCTCAGCAACTCTTTGTTTCGCTTCTTGTACTTCCAAACGGTCGTACAACGGAAAAATCTATTCCAAGGTTATTTGTTAGTACTTTTTGAAGCATGTCGAACCTCTTGTTGCTCACTGCTCGTTCATTCTCTAGAACATTCACCACTTTTCTTAATCTTTCATTGTCAGTAGTTAAGCTTTCGATCACAGCTTTCATGAATTCACGATCATTTTCCATGAATTTCATTCTTCCCTTTAAAACTTCTTTCTCCACTTCATTTTCTTTCATTTTTATTTCCAATTCTTTAATTTTGTTCTCCAACTCAACTATCTTAGATTCGTTGAACATATCGGGCAATGAATCAATAGTAATTCCTTGATCAAAATCTCGTGGAGGAAGAGGAATATCTTCGAAAGCATCATGAAAATCAGGTTCACGATCACGTTCAGAAGTTTGACTTTGGGGAGTTTTCTGTGTTGGAGCCGATTTTGGTGTTGCTTGCTTCGGAGTTGTTTGTTGTTATGGAGAAATTGGTAGTGCAGTAGTCGTTGGTGTTTGATCATGAATAGGATATGTAGTAACATGAATTGGTGACGTTTGTGGTGCGTAGAAGTTGTTTCTATCACAGGCTTTGACTTCTTTAAATATTTACGCCTTGCCATGGCAACAGGCGACCCTGTAGACTTCTTTGAATCTCCAGCTTTTTGCTTAACACGTCTTGTTCTCTTTTTGGGCCTTTCTTCTTCTGTATTCGTCTTCGAAGGCTCGTATAAGTCATCACCTTGTTTCTTTAATCTTCTGTGTTCAATCTCTTCTTGAATTTGTTTTCCACGAACATCTGTAGAATCAACAGAATCTTCTTTATCAGCTGTAGCACTAATAACACCATGATCATCACCTTCAACGTTTTCAGTTTCCATGTTTTCTGATTCAACATTTACAGCAGTACTCGCCTCAGGATTGTCTTCAACATTAACAGGCTCATCTTCTAGCTCATCGACTAATAATGTTTCAGCTTTCTTTGAAGATTGTTTGCGTTTCATCCCTTTTTCAGGTTCATTCTTCTTGTACCAGAAACTTCTTTTCTCAACAAAATCTTTTAAACTTTCAATTTCATCTGCATCATCACCACTGTCATCGTTCCTCCATTTTCCTTCAACTGTCCCAACATAATCCTTATTCGATATAGCACCAAAAACAAGCTTCGGAATAGGCTCTGTTGCTTGCCTCAAATATTGTTCAACTTGGTAAGAGTTTCATCATCCATGTGATGCAGATAAAGAACATCACTGTCTTTCTTCTCAAGTGTGTCAAACTTATAATCAAGTAACATGTAACACCTAAATCGTGAAATACAACACACGCAGCAGAAACACTTGGGGAGACACGTTACAAATTGATTCACAACACATGGTACTTAAGGTTTATTTTATTGAATCATCAAATTACATTGTCTTAGAATAATGATTATGAAATATAATGGAAATGTCTTTCAAGTTTTAAAGTCACTAAAGCCCGAGTCCATCCTATGTGTAGCATGCTGCAACAATCATCACAAAAGTAAACCTAAAACATATATGAAAAAAGGTACGTCAGCACAAAAATGCATGTGCGTAACATAGGTTTTTGTTGATGAGGATTCATGGATTTGATTTGTTAAAAAGAAATGTTTAACTAAAAGTAACCAATAAACCTTCGTAAAAATGTTTTCTTTTGTAAAATCATATGAAAATCAATGATTTAAAAGAATGATGCATGGTTAACTTAATAAACAAAATGTGTCTTTTTGTAAAAGTAGTCATGTTTTTGTATGAAATATATTGTGTCTTTGTATAAAAAAGTAATTATGTATAAATCAATGTCTTTGTGTAAACCAGATGTTATGTATAAACAATGTCTAGTGTAAACCAAGTGCTATGTATAAACAATGTCTAGTGTAAACCAAGTATTATGTATAAACAATGTCTAGTGTAAACCAAGTCTATGTATAAACATTGTCTAGTGTAAACCAATTATTATGTGTAAACAATGTCTGGTGTAGACCAAGTGTTATGTATAAACTAATGTCATGTGTAACAACGTCGAGTAATATCCAATGTCTTGTATAAAAATGTCATGTCTTCTCTTAGTTCAAAGTGAGTTAGATAACGCTACGATATGTAATATAATAAAAGCACTTATATATAGGAAGTACCAGCGGCTTATCCACCGTGCTTTTATTATATTACACACACCTCGTTATCTAAAACACTTACCAAAAACCAATCGTCCAATTGTCCTTGTTATAAACCAAATCGTCCTTGTATAAAACAATATCTTTGAATAAACAAAGTTTTGTTTATATCCAAAAGTTATGTCTTATAAACCATTGCTTCTATTGTAAAAACATATATTAGGATTGTTGGCGAATACACCTTGTCGACTATAGAATAAACCATTATAAAAACAAAGGTCCATTGATGTTCATCGGATTCTGTCATTCCCCAATGGATACTTTCAAACGACTAGAAAGTGTGAATGGGGTGTCAAACTTATGGTACCATTACATACTACCGGTCAGGCATCAATGTTAATGAATGTATCATCGTATGTTCAACGCACCAATATGTCTTGAACAATGTGAGCATGTCATGAAAATGTTTTGAAACCATGTACTTGGCATACTAAGTCAATATACCAAGCAAGATGTCTTTGAAATCGTGTGCTAGTATGCTCAGTCAACATACATAGCATAAATGTCTTTGAAAATCAATGTGCTAGATATATTAAGTAAACATATGAAGAAAAAGTGTAATAGAAATCAATGCGCTAAGCATGTTAAGTCAATATACAAATCAAAATGCAATGGAAATCATGTACTAAATGTACTATGTAATCAAAGCATGTATGATGTCATGAAAACACGAAAGTAGTTATAGGAACAATATGTTTCACACCAAAACATTTGTATAACGTAAAAGATGGGACTATGTACTCACTTGGGATTGCTAAGTAACCTTGAATCAAAGATCGAAGAAGCTCAAAAGTCAGAGAAATCAAGTGTGTCTTAAAATCGGATAATTGTGTAAACACCGGGACTTAATCGGCGGATCGGATAGAATGAAGTCTTGTAAACCAAATGAGTGTTGAAACTCATATAAAATGGTTTAACAAAGTCTACATTCTGATTTGAAAAGGTTCCTAAGTGCTTTTGACCCATAATGACTCGTTTAGGTAGTTTACGCTACTTTAATGGGTCATTTGCGTAAACATGTGATCGATGGTTAGATATGTGTTATGATAAGTCATTAATGATTAAACATGTTTGAAAATGTTATTTGATCAGATTACATGTCAAAATTCATGTTACATATGATGGAGGTTGATCTATTCGCAAAAAGGGCGTTTTGGTCATTATTGAAGATTATAACAACTAATTATCATAACACTAACCAAATGATATGACCATAAGGTATAACCTCAGAGGGTTATTCCCTATATAACTATGGTCACAAATATGTGTTTGGTCGGATCCTAAGATCGAAAAAACGGGTCGGATTCGAAAGTCAAATCAGTGGTCAAAACCGCTCGACAAACGTTCCTAAACAAGCACTAAACTAAAAGTGACGAATTACACATGTTTTGACATGTCTAACTAAGTTATAAAATTGTTTTGGTGTCAAAACAAAGTGTTTTGATACCCGAAAATAGTTCATAGTATAATGCGCATTTTTCGCATTGTTGACCGAAACTTTGACTCGCCACAATAACTAGAAAACGTGGTAATCAGTAGGCATGATCACTAAGGACCATAACCACCATGATCACGATCATGTTGCAAAGTTTAAATTGAACTTTGTTTTGATGAATTCATGTTCAGGATTGAAAGTCAAACAGAAAGTCAAACTGTTTAATTTTTAGCTCAAATATGCTAAGAGAATTGAACTAGACATGGATGAGACACTTACTAACACTTCAGGGGAGCCTAGAACTCAGAAGATGATCACCAAATGGTTGCAACTCCAGATGAATGAAAGAAAGGATTGAGTAAAGTTCTAAATGATTCAGTTACCTTTCTATTTATAGTTGAATTGGAGCTATAAGATTAATACAAGTGTCCATGAGTCATCAAGGAGGTTAGATTAGTGTCCTAACACTTGCCAATTGTAGAGAAAGGGTGGCAACTTCGAATGCTTAATCATCAAAGAAGTTAACCAGATTCTGCCACATATCTGCTGATCTGGGGACCCTTACGGACCATATGGGGTTTTGCCTTACGGTCCGTAAGGCCCTTGCAGGGGCAGAAGCTTCAAAATTGGCAGAACAGGCCCCTGCACACGTTTCGTCGCATTTTAGCACTTCTAACACCCATTAACCTCATTTTTAAGCTCCAATAGGACGATAAAGCATAGGGAACTTGAAATATGTTCAAAAATGTTCTGGTTGTCGGTTCGTTTGGTCGTACGGTTGTGGTTTTCGGTTAATTACGATGAAAATCGTAACGATCGCGTGCATGACCGTAAATGCGTAGTGAATGATATTTTTGCATTCCAATCATCAAAATACAATATTTTAATGATTAGAAAAATTTTTGGATGTGTGTACATGTTCCGGATTAGGAAATACGCGTGACAGCATAGCTTCGTAGAATTTGCAAAATAGCCCCTGAAGTTGAATAAACATGTTTTTGCCATACTGAAGCCCTCAAAAGTTATTTCTAAGCTATGTTATGGGTAATTAAGGTATGTTTAGCTTATGAACTTGTTCCGGAGTGTGCGTTGCTACGAGAATAGGCAGACTTTCGTAGTTTGTCATAAATAGTCCCTGTGATCGAATAAGCTTGTTTTTGACATACCAAACCCTTCAAAACTTATTTCTAAGTTATGTAAAGGATAGTTAGGGTATGTTTAGCTTATGTCACTAATATGTTGCGTTAAACAGATTATGTTTACGTAACAGTTTACATATAATTTTCCAGAAATTGTTTAAGAGCTCGATTTTGAACAAGGATTGAAAACGTGAAGTATCACAGTCTCCCCTCCTTTAGGAAATTTCGTCCCGAAATTTATTCATAGGAGTCTGTTTGCATAAAGCTGGAGTGCATTCGTAGGAGACTGTTTTCATGAATTTGTGTCAAATATTTGTTTTGTATGGAATCTAGGGTTTTTATCCATTTACATAGAACACCCCATCATGGATTCCTATGTAAGGTATAACTTTATCCTTTTCCCAAGAGGATACTTCCTCAAATAATGCAAGAAGTCGGAGTGGATCGTAATACATATGGCGCTCATTCCCTAATGGATACTTCCTCAATTTATGTTGGAAGTGGGAATGAGGGATTAATTTATCTTAAAACCATATAAATCAATAACACTATGAGTATCCTTTAAGAATCCGACTGTTGGGATAGAAGGTTCTATAAGGATTTAGCTTGTGTTTCATTTCCCCATGGATGCTTCTTCAAAGCGAAAATGAATGGATAATTCATTTTCCAATGGATACTTCATCAGAAGTGGAAATGAAGTATTGTTGAATAGATTATTCATTTCCCCAATGGATATTTCTTCGGAAGCGAAAATGAATAGATAATTCATTTTGCAATGGATACTCGTCAGAAGTGGAAATGAGGGTTGTTGAATAGATTATTCATTGCCCGATGGATATTTCTTCGAAAGCGAAAATGAATGGATAATCATTTTCCAATGGATACTTCGTCAGAAGTGGAAATGAAGGATTGTTGAATAGATTATTCATTTCCCCGATGGATATTTCTTCGGAAGCGAAAATGAATGGATAATTCATTTTCCAATGGATACTTCGTCAGAAGTGGAAATGAAGGACTGTTGAATAGATTATTCATTTCCCCGATGGATATTTCTTCGGAAGAGAAAATGAATGGCTAATTCAATTCCAATGGATACTTCGTCAGAAGTGGAAATGAAGGATTGTTGAATAGATTGTTCATTTCCCTGATGGATTTTTCTTCAGAAGAGAAAATAAATGGATAATTCATTTTCCAATGGATACTTCGTCAGAAGTGGAAATGAAGGATTGTTGAATAGATAATTCATTTCCCCGATGGATATTTCTTTGGAAGCAAAACTGAATGGATAATTCATTTTCCAATGGATACTTCGTCAGAAGTGGAAATGAAGGATCAGGACAGGATTATTCATTCCCCAAATGGGTATTTCTTCTGAAGCGAAAATGAATGGATAATTCATTTTTCTCAATGGATACTTCATCAGAAGCGGAATGAATTTATTCATTTTCCCAATGGATATTTCTTCATCAGCTAAAACGAATGGATAGTTCATTCTCCTCGATGGATACTTCATTAGAAACGAAAAAGAATGTGGACTTTGAATGAATTATTCATTTCCCAATGGATATCTCTGCAGAAGCGAAAAATGAGTAGCTAGTTCATTTTTCCTCAATGGATACTTCAGCAGAAATGGAAATGAATATAGATGGCTTTCGATTCTTGTTTCAGTTAATACATATGGGTCTGGGTAACATAAAATATTCAAGTGATTTGGATAACGCTACGACAAATAATACAATAAGAACACTTATATATAGGAAGTACCAGCGGCGTATCCACCATGTTCTTATTGTATTACATTCATCTCGTTATTTAGTCATTCTAGATTTTATGTTCTTATTCTTAACAGGACTTACTATGGTTTCCATGCATCGAATTTCATAATTATGTGTGCACCCATAATCACTTAATTCGTTGCGTAGTCTGCATAGCTTATCTTGCCAAGTGGTGGATTACGAACATGGTCAAAGAAGAATGCTTTGTTTCAACAATTGGAATTATTGTGTGTCTCTCGTGTGTTTCATGGATGAATGGCTTCATAGGTTTGGTAAAGAACACGATTATAACGAGATGCATTACGAGAGTCGTTTAATTCCGTAAAGAAGGAAAGTTTAGTAATTTGATATCTTGACACACATTACACATACAAGCACATTTGTTTATAATGAAAAGTCATTACATAAGAGCTGAAAAGTACAAAGGAGTTTTGGATAACAAAGGAAATCGAAATGTGAACTCCTAGTTGTTTAAAACTGCATCATTGTTGGCATTAGGCTCGTTAACACCAGCGTTAAAAGCACGTCGTGAGTAGGGTTGTTAAGAACTTGGTTTTGTGTAGAAGCAACTCGGAAAATGTTAGTTGTATGACCAATAAGCCCACAATTTAAACATTTGTGGCACTGTACAATGGCATGATGATGAAGGTTACATTGGTTGCACAGAGGTGCAGTTCCATTGTATAGTCTTCTAGCACGGGATTGTGCTGGATAGTTCGGAGCAGCTTGATTGGGTCGAGTAACCACAACAAGGTTTTGAGAAGCCTTACGCTTCTTTGACCTTTTTGAGGGTTCAGCTTTGATTCCCTTGGGTTTCTCTTATATATCTCATCAGATGGTTTCTTATCGCCTTTGCGGAATCGTTTACCCTTTTTGATTTGAGACTCAGTCAGGGTAGCAGAGAGTTCGATAGCCTGTCGAATGGTGGTAGGGTTGCTACCATTAACAATGTCCTGAACAGGGTCAGGCAGGCCATCAATGTATTTTTCGATTGCCTTGTCCAAAGACGTAACCATCGCGGGACACAACAAACTTAGCTCCTCATATCGGTCAGTGTAGGCATGATGTTCTCCACTATCCTGTTTAAGATCATGGAACTCATTCTCAAGTGCTCTTTGTTCATGACATGGGCAGAATTCTTTCATATGAGAGCACGAAGCTCTTCCCACGTTTGAGCCATTGCCACATTAGCACCCCTATCTCTCATCACTCCATTCCACCACGTGAGCGCTATATTTTGGAAAACACTCGTAGCAAACTCTACCTTGCGTTCGTTAGGGCACTGCACATAACGAAAAGTACTTTCGATACTCCCGAACCATTGTAGGAGCCCAGTAGCTCCCTCAGACCCAAAAAACTTGAGTGGTTTAGTCGAACAAAGTTGTTTATAGTTGCACTGAGCAGGTGCATTGTTGTTTTTATTCTTATTGTAAGCTTGATTTAGTTGGGTCACAAGGTTTGGAAGTATAACGGCCATTTGTTGCGCAATTAAAGCTGCCATTTCGGCGTCTTGAGCAGTGTTACGACGAGGAGGCATTCTAAAAGAGAGAGGAAATATGTGAGAGAGTGAATTAGATTGATAAAAGATAATCAAAGATAAATATTGACGAAGTATAAGGATTGTGATCATGTGTTCGTTATTTAAAACAAACATACGACACAATGACTAATCAAAGTAAATGAGTCTTTATAATGTATCGCGAAGACATGCTTTAGCCATAAGTGGACATTCACCCCAAGAGTTCCCAGGTAAGAGTGACTGGTCCGATAATGCGGATTTGTACGAACACTCTAGCCTTAGACAGAAAACTCATAGTACAGGCACCCACCCTTCTAGATTGCACGTGTTCACATTAATAAAATCCAAACATTGACGAGATTTTGAAAACTTTAAAAGCATAAGCCAAAAACGAATCATCCAAAAATAGACGATTTATTTTCAAAATATTTTAAAATTTGTGTTTTTGTTTTTGTTTTTGTTTGTTGTATTCACCTAGGAATATGTGATGGTATTGTGTTAAGAATCTAAACGCAAATAAACTCGTGTTAGGGTCCTAGGAAGGTTATAGACTAGGTCAAAGCATTACTAATAACCTAATTCCCTATAACCATGGCTCTGATAATAATCTGTAACACAACAAATCACGAAATACAACACACGCGGCGGAAACACTTGGGGAGTCACGTTACAAATTGTTTCACAACACATGGTACTTAAAGTTTATTTTATTGAATCATCGAATTACATTGTCTTAGAATAATGATTATGAAATATAATGGAAATGTCTTTCAAGTTTTAAAGTCACTAAAGCCCGAGTCCATCCTATGTGTAGCATGCTGCGACAATCATCACAAAAGTAAACCTGAAACATATGTGAAAAAAGGTACGTCTGCATAAAAATGCATGTGAGTAACATAGGTTTTTGTTGATGAGGATTCATGGCTTTGATTTGTTAAAAAGAAATGTTTAATAAACCTTTGTAAAAATGTTTTCTTTTGTAAAATCATATGAAAATCAATGATTTAAAAGAACGATGCATGGTTAACTTAATAACAAAAATATGTCTTTTATAAAAGTAGTCATGTCTTTGTAAGAAATATGTTGTGTCTTTGTATAAAAAAGTAATCATGTATAAATCAATGTCCTTGTGTAAACCAGATGTTATGTACAACCAATGTCTAGTGTAAACCAAGTGCTATGTATAAACAATGTCTAGTGTCAACCAAATGCTATGTATAAACATTGTCTAGTGTAAACCAAGTATTATGTATATACAACGTCTAGTGTAGACCAAGTGTTATGTATAAACTAATGTCATGTGTAACAATGTCGAGTAATATCCAATGTCTTGTACAAAAAGGTCATGTCTTGTCTTAGCTCAAAGTGAGTTAGATAACGCTACGATAATGTAATATAATAAAAGCACTTATATATAGGAAGTACCAGAGGCGTATCCACCATCTTTTATTATATTACACACGCTTCGTTATCTAAAACACTTACCGTAAACCAATCGCCCAATGCCCTTGTTATAAACCAAATCGTCCTTGTATAAAACAATATCTTTGAATAAACAAATGTTTTGTTTATATCCAAAAGTTATGTCTTATAAACCATTGCTTTTATTGTAAAAACATATATTAGGATTGTTAGCGAATACATTCAAGCCTTGTCGACTATCGAATAAACCATTATAAAAACAAAGGTCTATTAATGTTCATTGGATTCTATCAATCCCCCATGGATACTTTCAACTGACTAGAAAGCGGGAATGGGGTGTCAAATCTATGATACCATTACAAACTATCGGACGGCATCAATGTTAATGAATGTATCATTGTATGTTCAACGCAACAATATGTCTTGAACAATGTAAGCATGTCATGAAAATGTTTTGAAACCATGTACTTGGCATACTAAGTCAATATACCAAGCAAGATGTCTTTGAAATCGTGTGCTAGTATGCTCAGTCAACATACATAGCATAAATGTCTTTGAAAATCAATGTGCTAGATATATTAAGTAAACATATGAAGCAAAAGTGTAATAGAAATCAATGTGCTAAGCATGTTAAGTCAACATAAAAAGCAAAATGCAATGGAAATCATGTACTAAATGTACTATGTAATCAAAGCATGTATGATGTCATGAAAACAGGAAAGTAGTTATAGGCACAATATGTTTCACCCCAAAACATTTGTAAAACGTAAAAGAGGGGACTATGTACTCACTTGGGACTGCTAACTAACCTTGAATCAAAGATCGAAGAAGCTTAAAAGTCCGAGAAATCAAGCGTGTCCTAAAATTGGATAATTGTACATCGGGACTTAATCGCGGATCGGATAGAATCCGGTCTTGTAAACCAAATGAGTGATAGAACTCATATAAAATGGTTTAAACAAGTCTACATTCTGATTTGAAAAGGTTCCTAAGTGCTTTTGACCCATTATGGCTCGTTAAGGTAGTTTACGCTACTTTAACGGTTCATTTGCGTAAACATGTGATCGGATGGTTAGATATATGTTATGATAAGTCTTTAATGCTTAAACATGTTTAAAAATATTATTTGATCAGATTACATGTCAAAATTTATGTCACACCACGATTCGCAGCGGAAGACAATTGCAAGGTGCGGCAGATACATGGTAATTCCCAATAATTTAAAAACATGATATCACATAAAAAGGGATCCTTGGTTACAACATACTATTAGTATCATATTACAAACCATAAGTTCAAGTACGGTACTACGAGCTACCACAGCTCTTATTCTGCTACAGTTTACTACCAATGCCATCCACACGCACGTTCCTTACTCCTGTTTAGTTTTAGCTGAAATGCATGTTAGTTTGAAAAAGGGTCAGCTAAACGCTGCGTGAGTTCCACTGGTTTAATTGTTGTGCAACAATATGTGTTAATAAGTTTAATTGCACTGGTCATAGTCACAGATGGAATTACACGAGAAGCAAGTGAAACCTTGACCGTTTTGCCCCGGCCAGTGTCACCCAGACACTCCCGGTCCACCAACTACGTCACGTGCAGTTCAACGTTCCCCTGAACTTATGCCTAACAACATAACCGATTTTAGGACGCGTGCAGACCTTGTTGTCGACATCCTGTCGGTCACGGCCTGAGTTTGTCAGACCAATAGTACTATTCACTGTCCACGGCTTACGCTAATCACTTGTAGTGGGGATGTAGTTCGTTGTTAGATAATTCATATCATCACAAGTTGGTGCAATTAACACAGTTTGTAATATGCAAATCATTCCAGAGAAACGTAAAAAAGTTTAACAGTGGGAAGTGAAACACACTCCCAATTGGGTGTAATCAACACAGTTTTAACATGCAAGTCCCCAGAAAAAAGTACAACAATTCAAAAGTGGGAAGTGAAACTCACAGTGCGAGTAGTGGTCTCAACATGAGTGATCAAGTGTTTAATAACACACATACAAGATGGACTCAATCAGTATCTAACTTGGTAATGGTTATAACTTGGATCTGGTCAGGAGTTTTTACTCCGGATTGAGTCTATAGGACACTGGTATGGTGATGGACGTCAGGGTAGTATTAGTTTTTGTTTGGCTTCCGGGCACCGTTTCGCGTGCCATGCCAAAGTCAGTAGTTTAACATGTTCGGATAACGGTACGGGAATACCAATAGTGTCAACACATGGTTATTTGAGAATGATTAACTTTTCATCAAGGGAGTTTGAGTGTTAGGGGAGTTTAGGTTGCCCAAATTTGAGTTTATATTTCCACCGTTGGGAATTCTCCTGAACTTTCTTAGGACACCCCCATACTGCCCAATTTGCCCGGGAATCTCCCGGAGTGCTCCCGGTGTTCTAGTTTAGTATTTGTCGGGTTGGGTCAGTTCCCGGTTCCGGCAGGTTCATTATACGGTAAACTGCCGAAATTGATTTAAAATAACCTATTCTTAATTCCATAAATTCCCATTTAATCTATAATTTGACTAAAAATCTGTAATTTTTTATATAACTTAGTAAAAATCTTTAGATTTTGGGAAAAAAATTTTGGGAATTTATTTTGGCATTTTAACTATTTAAATAATTTATTTGTAAAACAATATTTAACCCATAATTTACATTAGTTACTATCAGAGGTACAAAAATTCCCAAAAAATTCAGGAACATCCTTTGAATGTCCAGAAACTTCTCACAAAATTTTGAGATTTTTTGAGATTTCGTTTCGGTGCGTTCCCCGCTACCGAAAACTCGCAAAAACGCGGATTTTTATCCCAATTCAATACTCAACCAACAGCCTTTGAATTTTTCAAGAACATTTCCCATATGTTCCTTAGTGTCTCTGTAAAATTTGGTGATTTATTGAATTCGTTTGATGATTTTTCCGAAATTCTTTCGGTAAAAACAGTTAACAATTCACCAAAAATCCTAAACAATTCCAAAAAATCTAAAATTTTACTTGTAGACTCCTGTTAACACCTTCACCACCATACCAAGTTGCAACTCAATCCAAGTTTCACAGACCAAGTTATAGGCAAAACAATTCTGCCTATCATAGTTTCGGTTTTCGGATGGTATACCTAGCGAAAGCTTCGTTTCCAAGCGCTTCTTGTGAGTCCAGAAGGGTGAAGGAGCTATATTCAGTACCTACAAATCAAGTACAACCCAAATATGCTAGAACTTAGATCAATCAAGCTTTGTTTCATTTTTTTCGGTTAATCAAATAGTTATGCAATTTTTGTCGAATAAGTGTTGATTAGGGTATCAAACCCCAAAGATTTGTGATCATGGCTGCCATATAACACCAGGGAAATACCAAAATTTTCTTGTTTAGCCCATAAACATGTTTAACCTTCAAAATCTTGGATTAAAATGAGTTTTTCGGCTAGAAATCACGTTTAATCAAGAAAACAAGGTTAAAACTATAAGAACCAAGGTTTATACCTTTGATTTGTTGAAGTTTAAGGTGAAACTCAGCTGAAGAAGATGATGAATTTCAGAATTTAAGATAAGGTTATGGATTTTTAAGGTTAATTTGTAAATAAAAAAGAATAATAAACTTTTTATATATAAAAAGGGGGGTGGCGGTTTGGGTGTGGGTCCCAAGGGACACCTCGTGCTTCGTATTACGTGCTAAAAGATGATGTTTATCTTCCATGTTGAGTTTAGGTTCGTTTTCGGGTCCCGGACGCATCTCCGATTTGCGAACGGGCTCCGTTTTTCGCGTTCTTACCGTCAAAAGACTCGGTTTTAAAAACTGAGCATAATCATCTTGAAAGCCGAGCATGGATACGTTTTAATCATAAAAGTCTCGTATGACGTTAGTTTAAATGTTTTTAAGCTTGATTGATCGTTCCTTGCACATTTGGTTGCCTTATGTTATGCCCAAAACGAAAGCGTTTCCCTAACCGGGAAGCTGCTTCGTTTTGCGTGCCCGGGCTACGATTATCTTCAAACCTTATGTCACAGTCTATGGGACAAAACTAAGTTGTTTCTGGAACTCGAAATCTTAAATGATGCTACCGATACCCTAATAATTAACGTCTAAGGTTTAATGTGCTGTTAAACGTCAAGTCTCCGTTTAACACGTTGTTCAAGGCTAAGGACACCAACCTTGCATCATTGGTCCTTAATAGTGTCATGTTAACCATGACGTACTCTCGGATTCCTCCGAGACATAATAACAATTGCTCAGTATAGCACAAAGTCATACAAGTTTGCAAAGTTTAGGCGCAATTAATGTTTTGATCATGACTTAAGTTTTAGGACCAATTAAGGGGTACCTGGTTTCGTCGTGGCTATCACAGTCTCCCCTGGTTAAGAAATTTCGTCCCCGAAATTTACTTCGTCAAGCTAGGGAGGAGGTGAGGGTATTTTCTATGGAATTCATCATTGCGTTCCCAGGTATATTCAGGTCCTTGTTTCGAGTTCCACCGGACTTTAACCAATGAAATCTTGTTATGCCTTAATTGTTTGACCCTACCATCAACTATTTCCACCGGCTCTCTTCCATAAAGTGGAGTTTATCATCAACGTGTATGTCTTCCAATGGTATCTGAGTGGCCTCGTCTGAAAGGCACTTCTTTAAGTTCGAAACGTGGAAGACGTTATGAATGGCACTAAGCTCGGTTGGTAGCTGCAATACGCTACGGGACCTACTTTTTCTAGGATCTCGTAGGGTCCAATGTATCACGGGGCTAACTTTTCGGTCTTTCCAAATCTGATAACGCCTTTCTATGGCGATACTTTTAACAATACCGGTTCACCCACTTTAAACGATAGCCGTTTCCTACGTATATCACCCCAACTCTTTTGTCGGCTCTGAGCGGCTTTCAGACGATTCCGAATCTGATGGACCTTATCGGTCATTTCCTGAACTAGTTCAGATCCAGTCAGTTGAGTGTTACCCACTTCGGCCCAACAAAGTGGGGATCGGCACTTTCGACCATAGAGTGCCTCGTATAGGGCTACCTGAATGCTACTATGGTAACTATTGTTATACGAAATTCCACTAGTGGGAGATGCTTTTCCCAGCTTCCTCCAAAGTCCAGGACACAAGCATGAAGTAAGTCCTCTAGTTTTTGAATTGTGCGTTCCGATTGGCCATCGGTTAGGGGATGGTAAGCAGTACTCAAATCAATTCGTGTCCACAATGCTTCTTTTAGTTTCTGCCAGTATCGCGAAGTAAAGTGGTTGTCTCGGTCGGAAATAATAGCAATCGGGACACCATGTCTAGCTACTATCTCATTAGTATAGATTTCGGCCAACTGGTCGGTCTTACAGGTAGTACGGATCGGAATAAAATGTGAGGATTTGGTCAATCGATCGACGACTACCATCATGACCACGAGGCGTTTTCGGAAGATGGGTCACGAAATCCATCGGGATTTGTTCCCACTTCCACTGAGGTATCTCGAGTTCTTGCAACATTCCAGATGGTTTATGATACTCGGCCTTGACTCGCGCACAAGTCAGGCATTGGCGCACATATTCAGCCACGTCCTTTTTCATCCCTGGCCACCAGTAAAATTCTTTAAGGTCGTCTTACATCTTATTTGTACGGGGTGAATTGAATATTTCGAATTATGAGCCTCGTCCATTATCAACTGTCTCAACTCCAAATTTGCAGGAATCCACACTCGATTCTTGAAATACCACACCTCGTCCGTTTTCTTCACAAAACTTTTCTCATTCCCGTTCAATCCTTCGCCGAGTAACTGGCTTTCTTCCAGGGCTTGCATCTGCGCGTTCCAGATTTGATCTATCAGGTTTGTCTGCACAATCGTTCCCAAGGCTATCACTCGGAGGGGTTTAATTCGATCCTTCCTACTTAGCGCATCCGCTACCACATTAGCTTTCCCCGGGTTGTACTTTATTTCACAGTCGTAATCATTTAACAATTCCACCCATCTACACTGCCTCATGTTCAATTCCTTTTAGTCGAAGATATGTTGGAGGCTTCTATGGTCCGTATATAGTACACTTGGTACCGTATAAGTAATGTCTCTTAATTTTTAGTTCAGATATAACCGCGCCTAGTTCCAAATCATGCGTCGTGTGGTTCTTTTGTGCACTTTCAACTGTCTAGAAGCGTACGCAATTACTTTATTCCTTTGCATAAGGACACATCCAAGCCCTTGTCGTGATGCGTCACAATATACGACAAAGTCGTTCATTGCCTTCGGGTAATGTTATGGGGCCTCACATAACTTTCGTTTTTTAAAAGCTGGAACGCTATTTCCTGATCTTCACCCCATTCGTACTTCCGGTCCTTTTGTGTCAAAACGGTTAGCGATTGGGCGATACTTGAGAAATTTTCGATGAAGCGACGGTAATATCCCGCCAGTCCCAAGAATTGGCGTATCTCTTTTGGAGATTTCAGCGCAGGCCAATTCTTGATTGCTTCTATTTTGCTTGGATCTACATGAATTCCATACTGATCCACCACATGTCCTTAAAATTGCACGGCTTGCAACCAAAAGTCGCACTTAGACAATTTAGCGTACAGTTGTTTAGTCCGTCATATTTCTAAAACAGCACGTAAGTGATGCTCGTGCTCGTCCTTACTCATAGAATAGATTAAGATATCATCGATAAAGACGATGACAAACTTGTCGAGGTACGGTTTACATACTCAGTTCATGAGGTCCATGAATACCGCAGGTGCGTTGGTTAGCCCGAAGGGCCTAACTAGGAACTCATAGTGGCCATAACGAATTCGAGACGCTGTCTTAGAATACCGTCCTCTTGGACCTTCACTTGACGGTAACCTGATCGAAGATCTATCTTAGAAAAATATCGGGCTCCTGTAGCTGATCAAAAAGATCATCGATCCTTGGAAGAGGGTAACGATTCTTGATAGTGACCTTATTCAACTCTTGGTAGTCAATGCACATGCGGAAGCTACCGTCCTTCTTCTTTACAAATAAAACGAGGGCTCCCCAGGGGGAATAACTAGGACGGATGAAACAACGATCAAGTAACTCCTGCAGCTACGTCGATAGTTCTTGCATCTTAGAGGTGCAAGACGATATGGGGCTTTGGCAACGGGTGCCGTTCCCGGTATTAAGTCGATGCGAAACTCGACTTGCCGATTGGGCGGCAATCCGGGCAATTCCTCCAGGAACACATCAGGGTATTCACATACTACCGGGATGTCTTCAATATGCTTCTCGGCTGGTTCCTCGGTTGTGATGCTGGCCAATAACACGTCACATCCTTGTCGTATACACTTCAATGACTTGAGGTGAGATATGAGGTTCAGCGTGGCACCTAACTTCTCTCCTTGTACCATAATTTCATCCAGTGGGGGATAAAGGAATCTTCACAACCTTTTGTTCACATAACAACTCTGCACGATGGTTGGACAGCCAATCCATTCCTATGACGATATCAAAACTACCCAATTCTACTGGTAAAAGGTCGATAGTGAATTGGTATCCGTTAAGGGTTATAGGGCAATTAACAATAAATTGGTGACTGGTATATTCAAGAGTAGGCATATTCAAGAGTGGCAAAAATACAAGAGTGGCAATAGTAGGCATATTCAAGAGTGGCAAAAATACAATCGACACATAACTTCTATCATCTCCCGTATTAAATAACACTGAAGCAAATTGGTTGGAAACGAGGAACGTACCTGAAACCACGTTGGGATCCTGGCGTGCGTCACTAGGTCCCGTGACAAAGGCACGACCTCGAGCTGCATTCAGGTAGATGCTTGGTTCAATGTGTTCCTTCCTACCAGCTGCTGGGCTAACTTCAGACAATTATTACGAAAATGCTCTGTGCTGACACATCCAAAGCATGCACGGGGTAGGTAACCTGTGGTGTTGGTTGTTGAGGTCGCTGCTGAAGAGGTTGAGGCCTAGGAGGTTGAAAACAGACTGGTTTGGGATTAGGTTCAATGGGCATGCTACAGTTTTGGGCATAATGCCCAGTTCTATGACACCTCGAGCACATCGCTGCTCCGCACGCACCAGAGTGGTGGTAAGTACACTTGTTGCACTTCGGGGCCTTTCCTTTGTAGCCTTCAGAGTTATCTGTCGGGATAGTCATGGCTAGTCTGGCTAGTAGCTTCCCTTTCGTATTCTGCCCCTACTCGCTACTTCTGGCTTTGCTTATTCCGCCTGTTCCAGGCACGCAAATCTGCGTCAACCATACGTACGTAAGTACCGCCGGCTATGACTCGGCATAGTCAGTTCCACGAGTTAATGATTTGAATTGTTGTAAATTGTTTAAAACCAAGATTTAAATCAAGAGGAAGCTATAATTGTCACATCAAAGGTCATATTACCAGAGACTGTCTGATCAATTGGAAGAGAAGATCGTCGGTTAAATTTCAGGGGGAGAACAGAAATGCTGCAAAGAAAACAGTTTTCCGAAAAATTCAGAAAAACATCTCGGACATCATATATCGTTAGATTCGTATCGACGGGATGAGTTTAAAGCTCTAATCTGGTAAAACTGTTTTTCAAAAAATTTTAAATGTTTTTTAGCAAACTGATACGTTAATATTGTCGGTTAAAAAGTCATTTTTTACTAAAATTGTCTGTTTGCTAATCATTTTTCAAGTGTTTTGAACGATAGATTAGTTTCGAAAACGAAATGGGGTCTGTGAAGCCGCCAATGTTGATGAGATTAGAAGAGTATGAAGCCTGGAAAGAAAAGTTTACCAACTGGGTCCAAGCTATGCACTTTCAAAGTTGGGTTGCGATCAAAACAGGATATGTGTTCCAAGAGATGAGAATCAGAATATTCTAGAGAAGTACAAGTATTCTACGCAACAGAAAGAGGAGTATTTTGCTGAAAAGAAAGTGATTAGTCTGATTCAACAATCTGTTAAGGAAGATATCTTGATACGACAGCCTGAGTACAAAACTACAAAAGAACTCTGGATATCTCTGAAAAATAAATATCAGGTGAAGAGAGAAGAGAATGTAGTGGTTAAGAACTGTGAAGGTCAACTTTCAAGTACATCTACAAATGGATCTTCAAGTTCTAAACCAGTCTGTCCAGTTTATGATGTAGATAACCATCAGGCAGATAATGCCAAACTCTTGAGTGAGATTGAAAGTTTGACATTAGAAAATAAAAAATTAAAAGAAAATAAAAAGAATTTTGAAAACAAATAAAAATTTTAGAAAATGAAAAACTACAAATGGTAGTAGATTTTCAAAATGAAATAAAAATGTTTAAAAATAAAAAAAATTGTTTTTTAAAAATTAAATATAAAAAATCAAATACCAATAAATTCTCATATTGAAAAAATAGCTCAACTTGGAAAAAAAAAGTTGAGACAGTTAAAAATAAAGCTGTTAATTCAGAAAAATTATTGAAATGTTTTGTGACCTCCTCATTAAAGTTAGATCATATATGTCCAAAACCGATCAATAATAATAAAAAGGAAACTTCAATAAGTGACAATGTCATAAATTATGACGATGTCATAATTGAGAATTGTGATGATGATATCGATGATGAAAAAGCTAAAAATGATACTGTTCTACAATCTACTGAAAAAAGTGAATGCTCAACGTAAAAACCTTCTAAGCAGATGAAGAACAAAAACAAAGTTTTAAAAGTTTTCAAAACAAAAATAAAAGCTATCGGAACGATCATCCAATCATTATAAATATTCAAACAAATTTGAAAAACAAAACTTATAAAAATTTGAAAATAAGTGGTGCAGGTCGGACCACAGTACTTCAACATCAAATCAAAGGAACAAGTGAAGCAGGAAAGATGGCTACCACACATCAAATCAATGTTATGATTGAGTGTATAATTTTATAGAAAAGATCGATACGGAATAGGAAGTGTCATAAATGTGGAGTAACTGGACACATTGCTAGTAAATGTTTAAATTAAACCTAATCCTGCTCATATTGATAACAAAAATTCTAGAGTACCAACTCAGGTTTTGAAACAATGTACAAAAACTACAAACAAGGTGAAACGAGTTATTACTAAGTTTTCAAATCTTGAAACTGATGAATCCTCGAGTTGTAATGAACAAAGAGTTTCTACATTGTATTTCAAGAAAGCTTTAACGAAAAATCAATCATGGTTGGTAAAAGAAAAAGAAGTTACACAATCAGTAAAAATTGAAAGTTTAGAGAACTTTCTGAAACGTGAGAAAGTTCAAATAAACCTGACTGTGAAAAGAAAATCAAAATTAAGGTTGAAGAAACAACGCCTAAGACTGCAAAGGCTTGGGTGTCACTATTCAACTAATTGTTTGAATTTTTGTGCAGGAACTTCTGAGATGAACGCAAATTACTTAGAATGGAGTTCCGTGGCACACATTGAAGACGGGCCGGGTTATCATGTTAAATATAAAGTCCATTATTTTTTTATAAAACATGTTCCAACAATGTTTACTTTAAAAATTTTGAAAATTTTTGGAGAAAATTGTTCGAAAACACATCCAATAACGTTTACTTGAAAATTTTACAATTTTTTTGAAAAAGATTTGAAAATTTTCACAGAACCCTCACTGTTGAACATACAAAACTCATGGATTTAAATTGTTATAAACGCAAAAGTGTCAAGGTTTTTGTTATCATGAGGGGGAGAGCGCTTTAAAAGTAAAATTGTGAAGCAGTAATGGATGGAGAATTGAAGAGATTTTCATCAGTTGGTCAATGTTTTTCTTAAAAAACAAAAATTCCAAAAATGTATTTTTGAATTTTAGGGGGAGAAATTTTTTTCAGAAAATCCAAAAACATATTAAAAATAAAAAGTACAAAAACATTAAAAAAGGAAAAAGAGTTTTGTGGATAAAAGGAAATAATAGTACATCAGTGGACTATCACAGTATGCTAAGGAATTGTAAAGTTAAAAAGTGATAAACAAGTTTTACTGTGGATATGTCGATAGGCTTTACACGTTCAGTAAATTGTTTTCGGGATATAAACTAAATTTTACAACGGCTTAAACTTGTGGATTAACATCTCTCGGATATATGGACTTAGTACTCCGAAATTTCGTTTGAGAGATTGCCTGGTTCTGAGATACGAGGTCTTTATAGATGATTGATATCTGGGGTATTATACAAGTTCTTCTGATTTTGCGTAAGCAATGGCCTAGAACTTCTATAATGCTTTTGCAAAAAAATCCCCTAAAAACTGCTTTCAATTGAAAATATCGAAAGATACTACAATTGTAGTACAAAAAGATTCCATTTTGGAACACTACCTTATAAGTCGAGCCTTCACCTCTTTGCCGGTACGATGGTACTAACCTGAGCTCTCAAGTTCTCGCACAACCCAGATACAGATATCAATTACGCTATACTCACCTGTAAGATGAAATCTAGGGAATCTTGATACGGGAGTATATTCTGCGATGGGAACCATAGTTAAATCAAGTTTCTTAATTCTCCATAACGTATCTTGGAACAATTAGGAAATGTGTTGAAGTTTAAGAGGACAAACATATCGATAACCTAGGTAAATTTGTTTAAAACTTAGTGTCTCAAAAGGTCAAGGTACTTGTGATTTGTCTCAAAAGTGATATGATCCTTTAACACAAACTCAACAAAATTATGTTTGTAAATATGTTTTTACATACTTAGTGTTTGATATTCATTCATAAAAACAAAAATATTATATTATCTTTTAGTTTCGACCACTGATGATGAAATGCTGATTTTCAAAATCTAAAAGCTGCTGATCAAAAGTTTGAAAATTTCAAATTGATCTGAAAAGCTTAAAAAGTTCATTAATTTGAAACTTGCATTTGAATAAATGCATCAATTTAGTGTCAAAGCGGTTATTCAAGGTCATTAATTTGGACTTGATTAACTGAGAGAGTTTAAAACTGATGAGAAGATTAAAATTTGAAATGTTTGTGTTTTGAAATTTAAAAGTTTGAATCTGAAATGTTTATTTGAATGTTTGAAGAACTTTGAAACAGGAAGTAGATTTTAAGGGGGAGCTAGATAAAACGCGTTGATTGAAGATACCTGAAAGCTCAAAGCAAGGTGGAGTATGGTGATTAAAGTTTTATCAAGACAAGCTCGAGAAGAAAAGAGAAAGGATTGTAGATTCTATGAAGATCAAGGAAGTTAAAGTTATTCAAGAAATAAAGATCAAGAGAACATTAAAGACTCAGGAACTTAATTGAAGAATAATGACTACGGCAACATCCAAGGGGGAGTCTGTTGATTCATATGTCTGTTGCCTACGTCATCGTATAATATCGAGTCTGTATTTAGGAGCGAAATGATGAAGTTTATGTATGCTAAAGGTCAAGTTCGCTTGGAATTGTGATGTTAAAGTCAAGTTTGGCCGAACTTACACTCCCATCAGCGAACTTGACAATGTATAAATAGGGGTCTAGACATTTCATTTTTAAGATTCAGAGATTTTGTCACGACAGAGGCGAAGCTCTGTCTAAGTGTTTCCAGGATCTGTAACGTCTACACATTAATGAAACAGTGATTAATTAGTGAATAACTTGTATCCAATGTCGCCTATGCAAACGGATTCCGCACATTTACTTTAGGTTTGCCAAATTAAGACCCGAACGATCCGTACAACGGACCCTCAATAATCTGTTGATGCACTATTGTGTTTGTCACTTGTTGAATAGGCTAGATTGAGTGTGTGTTGAATATTGTATAGGTTAGAATCAAACACATGACCAAAATATGGAGTTTACAGTGTAAAAGGGAACAAGTTCGCCCGAACTTGAGCTGTGGAGGTCAAGTTCGCTAGAACTTGAAATGTGGCAGACAAGTTCGCTCGAACTTGTCATATGGTAGACAAGTTCACCCGAACTTGTCCTCCTATGCACATATCAAGCGAACTTGTGTGTTTCCCTATAAATAGGTGGTGTGTGTTCATTTGTCATTTGAGATTTTGCCATTCCTACTGGGAGGTGCTGTCGGATTCTCTCCAGGAACTCCGGCAGCTGGACTTAAAGATGTATACTCTTTCAGTATGAATGAAGACTTCCGCTGCATTCTACTTCTACTCCATTCTTATTAACATTCTACCGAAACTGTAATCGTTAAGTTTATGCACTAACTTCCGTCTAGAACCGCCTGACACGGATCTTCAATGGGTATCAGAGCTACGGTTATCACCTACGCTCATGAATTTGGACATTTATGGACATTAGGAGGGGTTTTGGACGTAAAACTTGAAATAAACATACAATCCACGGATGAAAAGTAAAATTGAACGGACAGGATTGTTAGAAAGTGATTTTCGACCAGATCTATGGTGGATTCATCTCGAAATTCGAAGAAATAAGGATTCTGGATTGAAAAATGTGAAAAAGGCTGATTTGGGGGGACCAAGTTCGCCCAAACTTGACAAGGATTTTCAAGATTTCTCATCAAGTTCGCCCGAACTTAACAAGGATTTTCAAGATTTATCATCAAGTTCGCCCGAACTTGACTGTTTTTCTTTGAAATTAAGCACAAGTTCGCACGAACTTGTCTATTTCATGCAAGTTCACTCGAAATTGGTGGTGGCCAACCAAGTTCGCCCGAACTTGTCACAATCTGACTAAGTTCGCCCAAACTTGTCACATACTGACTAAGTTCGCCCGTACTTGTCATACAAGTTTGCCCGTACTTGTCATACAAGTTCGCCCGAACTTGTCCAGGAGCCTAAAAAAAGGCATGGAAAATTTTGTTGATCGTATTGATGGGATGAGTGCCCAGAAAAAATTTGGCGATAGAGATTTTTTCGAGTTTTCCAAGACCGAACCGGGATGTTTGGGGACACCGTCTAGAGCTTCAGAGTAAAGATTTGGTGATACGGTCAAAAAATTTTGAAGATAGCGGGAGAGTCATTGATACCGATGCAGAATGTTGATCATTTGGGTGTCGTGACTAGTAATGGGCCTAAACGTTAAATACGCATTTGTTAAAAACTGAAAGTTCCGGATTTCAGGGGGAATTTCAGTGAAAATTTCAGTATGGTCAGAATTTGCAAAAATCAGGGGGAATAAAAAATTTTCAATATTTGAAGATTCCGGCAATTTTGAAATTCATGACTACTGCAACAGTATCCGGGTGGTTACCGATTGCAGATTATCAGGAAATGTAGAGGATCGAGATTCATCGGGTGATCACAGGAAGTTCCGAGTTTTCAGTTCATGATACAGAGTGATGCTTAAGGGTTAGAGTCCTGATCTCCAGTGAAGGAACAGTTGCTGGATTAGTAGTCGTTAGTACTAGTGAGGAACCGAGGACGTTCAAAACGTTCGGTGATGATCTTAGGAATTAATGACTAGCTCCGCAGACGGATGGTTTCAAAATTAACAAGGAAATCTGATGATAGACTTTGGTGGCCATTATTTTTTTAGTCTTTAACCAGGTGAATCATTCTTCTCTTTGGACTAACCACCATTGGATGATGATGTTTGGTGACTAAGTGGCGCTGGTCTACGGAGATAGCTATATCTATGGCATTGTGACTGAAGAGGAAGAATGTGATTTTGATTACGGACGTATGTTTCTCAGATTCGATGTGTTACCAGATTATTTGTTTCCGATGAAGATTTGTTGATTGAGCAGATTACCGATTTGCTGATCAAATATTTCTGAAGGGTGCTTAACTGCGATTACGGAAATCAGGATTTCAGATTTTCGAGGGTATTCGTTGATTTGAAGTTTTCCGATCCGGTGATTCGAAGTTTCTATCAATTGCCGGTTGAGCTTTAGTACTTTAGGAGTGTGCGGAATAAACTCTCGATGCTCAACGCTTATTCAAAAACTGAACTCGGATGCGGTTATCGTCAAAATGGAGAAGATGCTGCATTGATTAGCTTCGAGTTGATGGTTATTCGAGAAAATTTGTCGTCAAGTAAATCAGAGGAGTCGGAAACCACGCAACCAAAGATCTGAACTGGAGATTTCAGCGGTATTGAAAGTTGATATGCAAACCCGAATCATCAATTAAGGGGGAATCTGTTGACGTGTTTCGACGACATCGGCAGACATCTTGATTGAAGTTGCAGAATATTCAAACACAGCTCAAAGTTTTGAAGTTCAAGATCAAGCTTCAACAGTAACGAACAAGGGGGAATCTGTTGATGCACAATTGTGTTCGTCACTTGTCGAATAGGCTAGATTGAGTGTGTGTTGAATATTGTATAGGTTAGAATTAAACACACGATGAAAATACGGAGTTTACAGTGTAAAAGGGAACAAGTTCGCCCGAACTTGAGCTGTGGAGGTCAACTTCGCTCGAACTTGACATGTGGCAAACAAGTTCGCTCGAACTTGTCATATGGTAGACAAGTTCGCCTGAACTTGTCCTCCTATGCACATGTCAAGCAAACTTGTGTGTTTTCCTATAAATAGGTGGTGTGTGTTCATTTGTCATTTGAGTTTTTGCCATCCCTACGGGGAGGTGCTGCCGATTCTCTCCAGGAACTCTGGCAGCTGGACTTAAAGATGTATACTCTTTCGGTATGAGTGAAGACTTCCGCTGCATTCTACTTCTACTCCATTCTTAATAACATTCTACCGAAACTGTAATCGTTAAGTTTATGCACTAACTTCCGTCTAGAACCGCCTGATCATGGACCTTCAAATGATACTCCTCACTTCTGGGGCCAGTTCCCAGATATACCTTTCAATCCTATTGGACTCCGGTCGGACCATGTCTGGCAATATACGTGCCAGTTCATTGAGATGGTTTGTGTAACCTGCACGGTCGGCACCTTGCATCTGCAGGTTCCAAAACTCATGTTCAAGCTTCTGAATTTCATGGGTGGGACAGAACCTTTCCCTCATCAGTACCTTAAGATCATCCCAAGTCATAGCATTAATCGCGTCCTGTCCGCGAGTTTGAACAATAGTGTTCCACCAGTTTAAAGCATGGTTGGTAAAGGTACAAGTTGTATACTTAACTGCGCAATTACTGGGACAATTGCTTATTTAAGAACCGATTCCGACTTCTCGATCCATTTTACAAACCCATTTGGTCCTTCGGTACCATTGAATTCCATCGGTTTGCATTCCATGAAATGCTTATATGTGCAAACTGGCCTACCGTTATTCTGATTATCGTTCTGACTTACCGGTCCGGGTTGCGGATTCGGTTGCGGGTTAGCATTAATATCGGTGCTAACCTGCGCCACAATCATGGGAATAACAACCCGGAGTTGCTGCGCTATCATTTGCAATTTATGCCTCAGTCATCTGTGGTGCGCGTTTCGGGGCCATTCTATTATAAACAATATATGTATATGTATCAATGTCACGTATCCAGTTAACACATATCACATAATTGGCTAAAACATATCACACACTTTATCAGACACATGAATCCATGGCACATATAGTCAAAAGCATCATCATATATATATGTAATATCATCATCATATAAGCGTCAAAATTTGCACATAG
This sequence comes from Scalesia atractyloides, assembly GCA_947069175.1. Taxonomy (NCBI): domain Eukaryota; kingdom Viridiplantae; phylum Streptophyta; class Magnoliopsida; order Asterales; family Asteraceae; genus Scalesia; species Scalesia atractyloides. The sequence goes on along the minus strand of CAMTDV010000024.1, from coordinate 56,778,944 downwards.
ACTTAACCCATAAGGACCAGTGCTTAAATGTGCTGCCAAAATATGTCACCATAGTGACGTACAGACTTGATGCAACGAGAGTACTAACTAGGAAAACGTGAAAACACTATGACTGCATCACTACCTCGACATGGGTATAACCCAGTGCTTGGTAGGATGTACAAAAGATACATCACCTCTAACTATACTAGAAAGAAACCATACTAGGAATGCCACATCCACCATGCCAATCCTCCAAGACCTGCGACCAAACCTACAATGGCACCGACACATCCGTATACCAACGCCCGGAAATGATCCTGCTCATGATGAACATATCCCGTACCCTGCTGTAAGGCGATGATCGCCTGCTGTAAGACGATCAGGTAGTCTCCCATCGACCTCCTTCTGCTACTCATCCTCATCCAGTGCCATCCATAATAGTGAAATCTGCTCAAACAAAAACCCCATCAAGCAGCTCTCGGTGATGGGAGCAGGCACCTCCTGAGGAGGAACAGATATGCCCTAGACGGGTGGGGAAGGCTCTCTAAACGGCTGGGAAGGGCCACCTCGCTCGTAAGTGTGAAACGGGGAAGGGTCCTCCGAGGTGGTGTCAGAAAATGGGCGGTAAAATGCTGCTGGTCCCTATAGGTACAGGTATCGGACGAATAGGGGAAACGGGTGGTGTGAACACAGGTACAGGTGTAAGTACCCTCCGGCGAGCCGTCTGTCGGAGGCCAAAGGTGGGTATCTCCTGAGAACTAGGGGAGGAGGGTGAATAAGCACTCAGAGTGGAAGGAGTATAAAGGTCAGGGGGAGTCTCTGGTGTAGGTAACCTAGGTGCTACCGGCTCCCACTCCCAATGCCCCATGGCGGGAGTAGGGCTCCAAGGAATAGGTCCTACTGGTATAGCAATATCCGGGGTACGACTATGCTCCGAGGAGCTAGTCAGGTGGTGAGGTGGGGAACGGTAGGCGCTCGAGGCCTCTCCCTCGCGCCTAGTACTAGGTCTGGGTGGGTAACGACCGCAACAGTAACTAGAAAGATCTGGCTCGTTGCTCGATGTCCAAAGAGGTGTCAACAGATCCTCCTCAGGATCGGTCTCCATATGCGAAGTAGTCTGGTGACTCGAACGATACGACATGCTATCTGTAAACAAGAAAACCACACGCAACGCTGATTTGACTAACCGAAATACTGAACTCAACATTCCACAAATATACACATAAGCACGTATGGCACGCAGTTTTGATTTTTAAGATTTATAAAAAAAATTGTGGTTGGTAACGTTAGTAGACGGATTTCCGTCCTATCTCAATGACGTTCCCAAAACTCCCAAGTATGAGCAGATAAATTATGGTGTTCCGGACCACAATAATTTATTTGCCCCACCAGGGCTTCCTGGTAATAGCCATACTACTCAGTTTTTAGAGGTTCTCAGCGTGTGAAGACTAACTTAGGATTATAGTCTAGGTTCTTTAGAGATACCTAGTTCGCTATAACCGAAGGCTCTTGAAGAAACCCTAGATCAACTAGACCGGAATCTAAGTAGATCTATGGAATAGGCTCTGTATAAAAGGGTTAACCCTTCGTTTGGTTTCACGATGAGGATGAATGAAACAAGACTTCGGCTGATCCTGCAAAACAGACACCGTTAGCTCGCCACGGGGAGAAGGGGGTTCTCTCCGTGACCACCCTCCAGCGTGAGAATAAGTACAGGTAGTCGGAAGTAAAGTATTGTAAGAGAGAGAGTAGTTGAGAGTGAATACCTTTCCTTGAACTCCAAGTCACTTATTTATAGCCAGCGTTTGGCGCCAAAAGGAGAGATTGTTAACTTTAACGGAATCTTCTGCTATTCCGTTAATGTTTGTTGGCAATCCGTTAGTGCACACGGATCGTGAGCTCATCAAGAAAAAAAATATATCGGTTAGGGAGGTGCCACGTGTCAACATGAGATCACTACATTTTATAAATGTGAGCATGCTATCACCGTAATCTTCCTCATCCGTCCAGATGCTGTCATGTGGCAATTGGTTATAACCGAAAAGATGCTTGCACGATTGGGTGTTAATGGCTTCTAGAAGATTTCACATATGTTACCCATCTGTTGTTCGCCACGTGTACATTCTGTTATAACAGAAAAGATTCCCTTTGCTTCTGCACCAAGTCAAGGATTTTGCTAAGGGAAAGTTTCTCAAGGTTAACTGTTTCCTTGTGCGAGAAGCGCAAGTTAGTTAACTGATCTTCTTTCTTCTCCTTGCTGCTTAGCGCAACGTTTGGTGAATATTTGCTTTGATATAAATATCCGTGCAAGGTTTGTACATGAGGCATTATCAAACGAGATTATTCAAGGTTAACTTTGAACCTCGCGCGAGCCCGCGCGAGGTAGTTAAATGAAACATTTATCCAAAGAGAATGTTTGGGCTTTTAACTTTGAACCTTGCGCGAGCCCGCGCAAGGTAGTTATATGATCCTTTCCTCTCTTGGATATTTGGCGCAGAGTTCTAATAAATCTTATTTTGGCAAAGAAGTCTGCGCGAAGTTTCCTTAGAAGTTATTAATGGGTATGGTTTCCTTGATTGGCGGTTTTTGGGACCATACCCCTTAAAGTCCCCCCAGTCCAGTGTTGCTCCTATGTAAGAATAAAAAGTAGATGGAGCACTGGACTTAAGATAAATGTGTCGCGCTAGGTAAGTACTAGCCTTTTGTTGTTTTCTGCATCTTGGTGACGTGTCGTAAGTGGATTTTGAAAAAGTATTTGAATTTCAAATATACTTAGACACGTGTCACTTATCCGGATGGTGTAGTTGGTGAAGATGCACGTTCTTGAGACGTGGTGGTACTGTTGACAGGCTGTCAACAGTACATGCCTTACGGCATTTAATGTTATTTCGGCGACACTCGCGCGCATGGGGCGGTTACTGTTCCCCACTCGCCCTTGCAGTTACTTGGGGATACGTGACTGTCGCAAAAGTCGCTGCAGTCAAATCGTGCATTAGTTGCGATTAGCATATAAAGGGATCAACGATCCATTTGCTTCCTCACCAGACTAAATCTTGAGAGAAAACTTGTGTTCAATATATTCCGGCGACCTTCAAAGTTTTCTGAGTATTCTTCGAAGTTTGAGTTATGGCCACCGGTGCAAGTTCTGCTGAGAGGCCATCATCGTCAAGTTTGCCACCCTTAAAGTGGTCGAAGAAAGATTTTGATAATCTTGCTACCAACTTCATGTTTGCTCCGTCCTGGAAAGCGTTTTTTTCCGGTGGCGAATGCCACGGCAGCTGATGCTCCGGCCGGCTATATCACGTTATTCTATGACTATTTTGCCGAAGGAAATTTCAGACTTCCGGTGACCCATTTTATGCTGGAAATTCTTGGTTTTTTAAGTTCCATATTTCTCAGTTGAGCCCGATGGGAATGGTTAGGATCCGGCATTTTGAGTTTGTTTGCCGGTCGATGCAGATCATACTGACGGTTGAGAAGTTTAGAGTCTTCTATCAGTTGCACTGCTTGTTGGGTTTCTACTCGTTCCAACAACGTGTGTAAGCAAAACGATTGCTGTTAGTGCCACCTAAATCTTACCACGACTGGAAACCGAAGTTCTTCTTCATAAAGGCGGCAGTAATCCCGATGAAGATGACTTTCCGAGCTGGTGATGATATCGAGCTGGAGACCCTCCCCATACCTGCCGATGAGGTGTGGTACCAGGATATTACAGATGTGCCCAACATTGTTTTGCCGGAGAGGGCCCTCATCGCTGCTGGGATGAGTATTTTTTGGAAGAAAGAACGTCGGGAAAAACCAGTGTATATTGAAGACGGAACCGATACGTAACTGTTTTACCTCCTAGTAATATCTTTTAATAGATATGTGCTGATGCAAAAATATTTGTTATGTAGTTGCGCCGCTGTACTTGGTATCTTTCAAGAGAGAGAAAGGGAAAATAGTCGTCGTGCCCATTACTGAGGGTGAGGATACTTGGTTCTCACAAATCTTGGGAAACTTTGAGCAAGAAGGAGGATCTAGAGGCGCAACCATCATCTAAGACTGGTAATTAAATTCTTACACGGCCTAAGTTGATATTGCAATATTACTCTTGAACATAATTTCTAAGTAATATTGCAATATAACTAATGGCGCAACCTTTGTTCAATATGATTGACTATGTAGGTGATTTGTTAAATTTGGGTGTAGGCCTTGACTCGAAGAAGAAGAAGAAGAAACCAACTGTTGACGCAGCTGCTGCACCTCCCCCTTCTAAACCAGATCAAAAAACCAAGCCATCAGCTGCTGCGAAAGCTGAGGGTAAGAAAGGTACGCGTCTCGTATCTGACTCTTGGTGTGATTATGTGGTGGTGTCGGACTCACTGGAGGGTCTTGCGCCTGCAGGTTTGAGGAAACCAAATCCTGACACCTCCTCCTCTTCCTGCCTCGAACCCAGATGATCCCTTGGAAATACCCTCAAGCCCAGAAGAGGCGTTGAAGCGCACGTCCAAGAAGAGGAAGGAGTCTGAAACTATACCTCCTATTCCAACGAAAGTTGCGCGGCCGCGCGTTGGCAAGAAAGACAATCTGGATGCCTTTGCAAAGAAGTTCTCACCTGGTATGTTCAGTTTGTTGCGCATTTCTGTCAGAAAAGTTGCGCAGAATCTTAGACTTGGTATTTGTTAATATGCTTTGCAGAGAAAATGGTGAAGGCTGCGCCGGCCACCTCATCTGCTATACCATCGCCGCGCAGGCCTGAAAACGTTGAGGAGAGAGATGTGGAGCCAGAAACACCCGTTTTTTACGCTGACCTCATCGCCCCAGAAAATAATGAGAAGGTGGCTCCGGAAGAAGAGCCTAAAAACTTTGATGCTGAGAATCCTGCTGGCGAGGAGGTTAAAGATACAGCTACAGATGCTGGGGTGAAAGATACTGTAACCGCGGAGTAAGAAAAAATATCTTCCCCTGTGCCGGAGCCTTCAAAGTTGATGTTTAAGGGAGCTGGCCCTTCAACACAAAGTGAAGGCTTTATGTTTGTGGAGGATTTTGATGAGGAGTCGCCCATTCGCCTAGAGGAGACGCCTAGGGATTATTACTATCGCTCTTATTTTGAGAAGCGGGCCTCTGCGATCCATCAGCCTGTGTGGAAGGTTAGACAGGGTGATATTTTTACTGCAGGGAGTGGTATAAGGGCATCTCCCCCCCCCCCCCGGCGGAGGTGAAGCGCCAGGAAGAGAAAGATCATGAGTCTACATATGAATCATATTTGAAAGAGTCTGCCCTTGCCTCTTCCACAATAAATAGGATCGTGCGCGAATGGCGCAGTATGAACAAGGAGTGGGACGAGGTTGAGATTGATAAGGCGAAGGCCAAACTTGAGAAAGAGAAGACGTTAAAGATGATCGTCGATTTTGAGGCTGAAAAGGCCAAGTTTGAGGAGGAGAAGAAGACCGAGGAGTGGTCTGCGCTGTCTTGGAAGCGCAAATGTGAGGCCTCTGCTGTGCAACATGCGGACGAGCGCAAGCGCTTTGTGGAGGCTTGCGATCGTGATAATAAAGAAAAGATATCTCTGCGCAACGAAATTGAGAAGCTTAAGAAAGAGAAAGCTGATGCAGTTGCGCAGCAGAAGAGGCGCGCTCTCATAGAGAAAGGAGCGAGCAGAATGAGGTATCACCCAAATTACTCTCCTTCTTAAGAATAAAGAGATTGATGATCTAACTTATATGCTATTTGACCAGGCGCGGCTGCAAGATGAGGTTGATGTTTGAAAAAAGATATCAACCTTCACCGAACAGAGAACGCCGAGTTGACCGGTCGTTTAACTGAAGGTGAACAAAAGCTTAATGACACGGAGGTCGCTCGCGCAACAGCAGAAAGCCTGACCGAATCCCTCATGAACCAGCTTACCTGGTTGCGGGAGTATGGGATTGTGGAGGTAATATTCCTTTCTTTCAATATATTCATCTGTGTTGAATATTTATATCTTATATTGACATGTTGATTTTGTAGATCGCGAACTCCATCTTTAACACTACAGAATTAGATGAGAGAGTGGCGGAACTAATGGTAGCAGCGCAGAATGATGGTCATGCTGAGGGTTATAAGGAGTGCACCCTTCATGTGGCTCATGCGCTGAAGACCCAATGGGATACAAGCCGCGCTGCTACGCATGGAACTGACACTGTTGCCATTTATACAGCTGCCAAGGAGAGCTATGATCAATTACATATTCCTGTCATGGACTTGTCGATGTTGCGCTGCAGCATGATGATTTCGTGGATAGATTAAAAGAAATCTTTTCTAAGGAAAAGGAACAAAAAGATGTGAAGGATGCAGGTTAGTAGAGTTAGATTGTGTTTACTCCTGTAGCTGTCTGTAAATTTCTTTTTTAGTGTATCGTTGCGCTTGATGCACAAGTACTTTTGATTGTGAATATAGTATATTTAGTTTACAATTTTTGCATGTGACCAATTACTTATTTAGGATAGACAAATGAACAATTTCTTTCCTCATGTGAGAGCGTAAGTATTAAGTTAACTTGTGGCTCATGTGTTTGTTTTTTTGTTTATCCAAAGGAATTGCATGCATCTGTAAATAAGCATATAGTAGACTGTAAGTAGTGACAGAGTATTTTATTCATACTGATAAAGCGTTAAAGCTATGGCTGCCACTAAGATTACATAAGAAATAAAGTTAGTAGTCTCGTTACGCAATGCCCAGAAGTTGCTTAGAGGACTGAGATTACATATAACACCGGCGTAGTTGTTGGGCGTTCCAGATTCGAGGAACACTGGTTCCGTCCATACGCTTCCCAATACTTCATTTATCACGTACGGTCCTTCCCATCGGGGAGCTAACTTCCCCGGTTTTTCGGCATTCGACGCTTCATTAGCGCGAAGAACAAAGTCACCAGGCATAAAGGAGCAGATGCGTATCCTTTTGTTGTAATACTTTTCAAGCTGAGACTTGTACTTAGCTTTACGAATCATTGCATTCTCTCGTCTTTCCTCTACTAAGTCTAGATCAATGCGTCTTTGTTCTTCGTTATCTTGTTTTTCCAAGGCTAGCATCCGTGGAGATGGTAACCCAATTTCGGCAGGAATCACAGCCTCTGTGCCGTACACAAGGCTAAAAGGAGTTTCGGCAGTGCTAGTCTTGGGCATAGTTCGGTGTGCCCACAAGATGCTAGGCAATTCGTCAACCCACCCCGCCGCGCCGTGCCGAGGCGTGCTTTGATACCGTCGACCAACTATTTGTTTATGCTTTCAACTTGACCATTTGCTTGTGGGTGTGCAACAGAAGCGAAAACATACTGGATTCCCGTTTCGGTCATCCACATTTGCAACTCTTCAGCCGTTAAATTTGGACCGTTGTCTGTAATAATGCACATGGGCAGATCAAAACGGCAAATAATGTATTCCCAGGTGAATTTGCGAATTACCATCACTGTAGTAGAAGCTAAGAGTTTAGCTTCAACCCATTTGGTGAAGTAATCGACCACAACAATGATAAACTTGACTGCGCCAGGTGCATCTAGAAATGGTCCCACTAAATCAATGGCCCATTGTTGAAAAGGCCAAGCTGTTGTGACGGGTACTAAAGGATTCTTTAGGCGCAACGTTTTAGGGGCATGCCTTTGCCAGGACATGCATTTGCGCAAGATCTCTACAGCGTCAACGTACATTCCGAGCCAATAATACCCTGCGCTTTTCACTTTGGCTACTACCATGCGCGGCCTAGAATGTATACCACATAGCCCCTCATGAACCTCCCTGATCAGGTATTGCGCATCATGTTTGTTACCCTGCGCTTTTCACTTTGGCTACTACCATGCGCGGCCCAGAATGTATACCACATAGCCCCTCATGAACCTCCCTGATCAGGTATTGCGCATCATGTTTGTTAACACAGCGGTGCGAAGTACCCATGTACGAGCGTCGGTACAGAATACCGTCAATCATCTCGTAATTAAGGGCTTTGCACGTTAACTTACGTGCTTGCGTTTTATCTTCTGTAAAGAACCATGTAACAAATACATCATTATTGGAGACATCCATGATGGATCTCCTACTTCGACCATTGTTACTTGTCTGAGAGGAACTGATGGATTACTTAAAACTTCGATGCCAACTTCCTTTGCCAAATGTTTAAAACTAGTTGCTGCTAATATACTTAGAGCGTCAGCGTGTTTGTTTTCGCTTCGCTTTACGTGTGTGACTTTAAATTGTTGGAACTGTGCTATAAGACCTTTAACTTGCGCCAAGTACAAAGCCATGATATCTCCTTTGCATCGTACGTTCCAATTACTTGCTCAGCAACTAACAATGAATCAACATAGGCTTCTAAGTTTGTTGCACCCATTTTAATAGCGAGGCGTAAGCCTGCTAGGAAAGCTTCATATTCGGCCTCGTTGTTGGTGCTTTTAAAATCCAACCGAATTGCATATGTGAATTCTGCTCCCTCTGGACTCATTAATCGAAGACCTGCTCCAGCCCCGTCACTGTTTGATGTGCCATTTGTAAACAGTCTCCATGCTCTATTGTCTATGACCGGGACTGGGTTTTGAATTGCTTGACATTCTTCAATTTTATCAGCAGGAATTTCAGCGATGAAATCTGCCAAAACTTGGCCTTTGATAGCTAGTTTAGGTTTATAACAGATGTTATAACCTCCCAATTCTATTGCCCACTTCGCAAGTCGTCCAGAAATATCTGGCTTTGTCAAGACTTGGCCAATGTGAAAATTTATTAAAACTGTAATAACATGCCCTGAAAAGTATCTTCGCAGCCTGCGCGAGGCGTGGACCAATGCTAAAACTAATTTCTCCATAATTGAATACCTTGTCTCTAGATCGTTCAACATCTTGCTGATATAATAAATTGGAGACTGGACCCCTTCGCGTTCTACCAAAAAGACAGCACCTACTGCTACCTCAGATGCAGCAAGATATAAGACCATGGGTTCTTTTTCATGAGGAGCAGTAAGTGTGGGAAGTTGAACTAAACAATCTTTCATTTGCTGGAAAGCTTGATCAGCTTCAGGAGTCCATGTGAACTCTTTGCTCTTCGTACAATTGCGTAAGGTTCGAATAAATGGATAAGACTTTGCAGCATGATTGGCGAGGAAGCAGTTTAGCGCAGCTAACCTTCCAGCCAAACGTTGCATCTCTTTGATGGTATTAGGAGAAGACATTTTTGTATTGCTTCGACCTTCTCAGGATTAACTTTGAAACCGTCCTTGGTGACGATGAAACCCAAAAATTTTGCCCTCCTCCATGCCGAAGGAGCACTTGCTTGGATTTAACTTTAGATTTACCTTTCGCAGAGAGTCAAAAGTTTGTTGGATGTTGTCTAACATAGTGTCTTCTGAATTACTCATAATGACCAAATCATCAATGTAGACTTCCACAGTTTTCCCGATATCATCTCCAAAAACTGTATCCATCAATCTTTGATAAGTAGCTCCCGCATTGCGGAGACCAAAAGGCATCTTGGTATAACAAAAAATGCCCTTCTCCGTGCGAAAAGTTGTTTTATCTTTGTCCTTTTTTTAATCAAGACTTGATGATAACCTTTATAACAATCTAGAAAACATTTCCAGTAAAAGGAAGCTAAGGAGTCAACCTTTTTGTCAATCTCGGGAAGAGAATAACAATCTTTCGGACACGCCTTGTTTAAATCTTTAAAATCTACGCACGTCCGCCACCCGCCATTATGTTTCTTTACCATGACTGGGTTTGCCACCCAGGTCTGGTATTTAACTTCGCGCAGAATGCCAGCATTTAATAACTCGGTGACTTGTTCATTCATCGCCTCTGTCTTTTCTGACCTGAGGCTGCGCTTTTTCTATACAACTGGTTCTGCTGATGGAAATACATTTCCGCAATGTTGTGTGGGACGCCGACAATGTCGGCGGCTGTCCAGGCGAAAATGTCTTTGTTGCGAAACAACAGTAGTTTAAGTTTTGCGCGAATTTCAATACTGACTGCAGGCCCTAAGAAGATTGTTTGCTCAGGATACTTATTGTTGAGTACCCATTTTTCTGGTTCGTTACTTGGAAATGTCTTGACAGCCTTCATAACTGGTTCTTCAATTGACATGATTTCTTTCCCCGCATAAAGTATAGCTATACCATTTGGTGTCAGAAAACCACAAGCAGCATGTGGAGCGGAGGTAATCATACTAAAATCACGTTGCGCGCGGCGTCCCAATAGTACATCGTGACGGGAATTTGCCGGCATCACCATGAAATTGACGTTACTCGTTTGAGAACACCTCCCATCAGATAAAGTAACAGGAAAAAGGATTTGTCCTAGAGGAAAGACAGCCTCATTGCATAACCCAGTTAATGGAAAATCAACTGGTTCCAAGCGTGCCTTATCCTCAGGATATAGCTTCTTGAAGCACTGTTCATACATAATATCCATGGAACTACCAGGATCTATAAACATATAATCTGTTTGGTAATGCCCAAAGATACCGGTGATAACTACTAGCCGGTCTTCTTGAGGACCTCCTGGAACGATAGGAAAAATGACTTGCTGCTCGCGCCATGTGTTGTTTTGAAAGTGTTGAAGATTACGCTTGCGCGACGGACCTCCTTGAATCATGGAAACATGCTGTTTTATTTTCTTGTTGCTAGGACCTTCGTCCCCGCGCGTAATCTGTTTAATCTCTTTGTGCACATTCTGTAGTAGATGTGTAAACTTCCCACTCTTTAATTTAATGCTTTCTCAATCTCCGTGCGCAGACTGATGCAGTTGTCTGTTGTGTGGCATGTGTCTCTATGATAGTCACAGAATAAATTTGGGTCTTGCCCTTTTTTGTTTTTCATTGGTTGCGGTTGTTTGAACTGATAATTCTCAGTGTTGAGAACTTCAGCCGGAGATTTCGTTAAGGGAGTCCACTGGCGTTCCCTATTCTCTTGTTTAATTGCTTTTTGAGTTGTTATCTTGTTGATTGTTGTACGCGCATCAACTGGTGAATAAGGAGAGTACGAATTCTGACTTGACTCTTTCCAATTTCTCTTATACTTGCGACTACCTCTACTCAGGTCTTGCGGGCGATTCTGACTTAACTCTTTCCAATTTCTCTAGAACTTAGATCAATCAAGCTTTGTTTCATCGTTTTTCGGTTAATCGAATAGTTATGCGATCTTTGTCGAATAAGTGTTGATTAGGGTATCAAACCCTAAAGATTTGTGATCATGGCTGCCATATAACACCAGGGAAATGCCAAGGTGTTCTTATTCAGCCCATCGCATGTTTAAACCTTCAAAAATCTTGGATTAAAATGAGCTTTTCGGCTAGAAATCGCGTTTAATCAAGTAAACATGGTTAAACTATAAGAACCAAGGTTTATAACTGTGATTTGTTGAAGTTTAAGGTGAAACTCAGCTGAAGAAGATGATGAATTTCAGAATTTGAGAGAAGGTTATGGATATTTAAGGTTAATTTGTAAATAAAAAAAAGAAAAATAAACTTTTTAATATATAAAAAGGGGGTGGCGGTTTGGGTGTGGGTCCCAAGAGACACCTCGTGCTTCGTATTACGTGCCAAAATATGATGTTTATCTTCCGTGTTGAGTTTAGGTTCGTTTCGGGGCCCGGACGCGTCTCCGATTTGCGAAACGGGCTCCGTTTTTCACGTTCTTACTGTCAAAAGACTCGGTTTTAAAAACTGAGCATAACCGTCTCGAAATCCGAGCATTGTTACGTTTTAATCATAAAAGTCTCGTATGACATTAGTTTAAGTGGTTTTAAGCTTGATTGATCGTTCCTTGCACATTTGGTTGCCTTATGTTATGCCTGAAAGGAAGGCGTTTCCCTAACCGAGAAGCTGCTTCGTTTTGCGTGCCCGGGCTTCGACTATCTTCAAACCTTATGTCACAGTCTATGGCACAAAACTAAGTTGTTTCTGGAACTCGGAATCTTAAATGATGCTACCGATACCCTAATAATCATCGTCAAAGGTTTAATGTGCTGTTAAACGTCAAGTCTCCGTTTAACACGTTGTTCAAGGCTAAGGACACCAAACTCGCATCGTTGGTCCTTAATAGTGTCATGTTAACCATGACGTGCTCTCGGCTTCCTCCGAGACATAATAACGATTGCTCAGTATAGCACACAAGTCATACAAGTTTGCAAAGTTTACGCGCAATTAATGTTTTGATCATGACTTAAGGTTTAGGACCAATTAACTGGTACCTGGTTTCGTCGTGGGTATCACACTTTATTTTACATATGATTGAGGTTGATTTATTTGCAAAAAGGACGTTTTGGTCATTATTGATGATTATAACAACTAATTATCATAACACTAACCAAATGATATGACCATAAGGTAGAACCTCATAGGGTTATTCCCTATATAACTATGGTCACAAACATGTGTTTGGTTGGATCCTAAGATCGACCAAACGGGTCGGATTCGAAAGTCAAAGCGGTGGTCAAAACCGCTCGACAAACGATCCTAAACAAGCACTAAACTAAAAGTGACGAATTAGACATGTTTTGACATGTCTAACTAAGTAATAAAATTGTTTTGGTATCAAAACAAAGTGTTTTGATATCCGAAAATAGTTCCGTAGTATAATGCACATTTATTGCATTGTTGACCGAAACTTTGACTCGCCACAATAACTGTAAAACGTGGTAATCAGTAGGCATGATCACTAAGGACCATAACCATCATGATCACGATCACGTTGCAAAGTTCAATTGAACTTTATTTTGACCAATTCATTTTCAGAAGTGAAAGTCAAACTGTTTGATTTTTAGCTCAAATATGCTAAGAAAATTGAACAAGACATGGATGAGACACTTACTAACACTCCAGGAGAGCCTAAAACTCAGAAGATGATCACCAAATGGTTGCAACTCCAGATGAAAGAAAGAAAGGATTGAGTAAAGTTCAAAATGCTTGAATTACCTTGCTATTTATAGTTGAATTGGAGATATAAGATTAATACAAGTGTCCATTAGTCATCAAGGAGGTTGGATTAGTGTCCTAACACTTGCCAATTGCAGAGAAAGAGTGGTAACATCGAATGCTTAATCATCAAAGAAGTTAACCAGCTACTGCCACATATCTGCTGATCTGGGGACCCCTAACGGACCGTATGGGGTTTTGCCTTACGGTCCGTAAGGCCCTAGCAGGGGCAGAAGTTTCAAAATTGGCAGAACAAGCCCCTTCACACGTTTCGTCGCGTTTTGGCACTTCTAACACCCGTTAATCTCATTTTTAAGCTCCAATAGGACGATAAAGCATAGGGAACTTGAAATATGTTCAAAAATGTTCCGGGTGTCGGTTCGTTTGGTCATACGGTTGTCACACCCCGACCCGCAGCGGAAGACAATTGCAGGGTGCGGCAGACACATGGTAATACCCCATAATTTAAAAACATGATATCATATAAAGAGGGAACCTCGGTTACAACATACACTAAGTATCATATTACAAACCACAAGTTCAAGTACGGTACTACGAGTCACAGCTCTTATTCTGCTACAGTCCGCTACCCAAGTCATCCGTACGCACGTTCCTTATTCCTGTGTAGTTTTTCCTGAAATGCATGTTAGTTTTAAAAAGGGTCAGGTAAACGCTGCTGGTGAGTTCCACTGGTGTAGTTGTTGTGGAACAATATGTGTTAACAAGTTTAATTGCACTGGTCATAGTCACAGTTCACCAATGGAATTACACGAGTATGCACCCAGGAAACCTTGACTGTTATAACCGTGTCGTGTCACATTCGACACCTCAGCACACCAGGCCGTGTCACGTTCGACACCTCGGCCCATCCACTGCGTCACGTGCAGCCCAACACTCCAGATGTAGTTATGCCTAACAACATAACCGAGTTTAAGAACTGGGTTTGTCAAACCAATAGTACTATCCACTGCCCACGTCTTACGTTAATCCCGTGCACTAGTTGGGGATTATTCGTGCGTTAGGTAATTCACATCATAAGTTGGTGCAATTAACACAGTTGGTAACATGCAAGTCACACCAGAAAACAGTAAAACAGTTTGAAAGTGGGGGAGTGAAAACTCACCCACAAGTTGGTGTAATTAACACAGGTTGTAACATGCAAGTCCCTAGAAAATAGTAAAACAATTCAAAAGTGGGGAAGTGAAAACTCACAGTGCGAGTAGTAGTCTAAACAACAGAGTGATCAAGCAACTGGATCAACTTTAATAACACGCATGCAAGTATGGACCCAAATCTGTATCTAAGTTGGTAATGGTTATAACTTGGATTCGGTCAGGAGTTTTCACCCCGGATTGAGTCTATAGGACACTGGCATGGTGATGGAGGTCAGGGTAGTATTAGTTTTCAGTTTAGCTTCCGGGCACCGTTTCGCGTGCCAGCCAAAGTCGGTTGTTTAACATGTTCGGATAATGGTATAAGAATACCAATAGTGCCAATACGTTGTTATTTAAGAATGATTAACTTTTCATTAAGGGAGTTTGGATGTTTGGGGAGTCTAGGTTGCCCAAATTTGAGTTTCCATTCCCGCCGTCGGGGATTCTCCCGAACTGGCCTAGGACACACCCCTAGTGTCCAATCCGCCCTGGAATCTTCTGAATAACTCCCGGTGTTCCAATTATAGTACTAGTCGGTTTTGGTCAGTTCCCGGTTCTGACAGGTTCGTTATACGGTAAACTGCCGAAATTATTTTAAAATGACCCGTTTTTAATTCCATAAATTCTTGTTTAACCCATAATTCGAATAAAAATCTATAAATTTATATACAAATCAGTAAAAATCTGTAGATTATGGAAAAATAATTTGGGAATTTATTTAACCATTTTATCTATTTAAATAAATTCTTTGTAAAACAGTATTCAGCCGAATAATTATCATTAATTATCATCTGTGGTCCAAAAATTTCCAAAAAATTCCAGAACATCCCTTACATGTCTAGGAACTTCTCATAAAAATTTGAGATTTTTCCATTTCGTTTCGGTGCGTTTCCGGCTACCGAAAACTCACGAAAACATGGATTTTTATTCCGAATCAAAACTCAACCAATAGACTTCGAAATTTCCCAGAACTTTTCTTATATGTTGCTTAGTGTTAAGGTAAATTTTGGTGATTTATTGACTCTGTTTGGTATTTTTCTGGAAACGAAACATTATGCTTCTAAATACGGACTCGATGTTATTCGATGACGAATGCAACAGACATATGCATCAACATATTCCTCCTTGGATGTTGCTGTAGTCATCGATCTTCAATTAAACTCCAGAATCTTTAAAATTATATGATCTTTAATTCTTGAATAACTTTAACATCCATGATCTTCAAATCTTCTTCAATCCTATTATCTTTTCTTGAACTTGTCTTGATAAAAACTTGAATCAACATGCTCCTCCTTTCTTTGAGCTTTCTGTTATCTTCAATCAACATGTTTATCCAGCACCCCTTTAAAATCTATTTTCTATTCAAAGTACCTCAAACATTCAAATAAACATTTCAGATTCAAACTTTGAAATTTCTAAACATAAACATTTCAAATTTTAATCTTCATATCAGTTTTAAACTCTCTCAGTTGATCAAGTCCAAATTAATGACCTTGAATATCTTATTTATGTATCAAGTTCAAACTAAAGATTTTGGTTGAACATTTCGAAACAAACGGATGCATTAATTCAAATGTAAGTATCAAATTAATGAACTTTTAAACTTTTCAGAACAATTACTTTTTTTGGATTTTGCTCAGCAACTCTAGACTTTAAAGATCAGTTTTCATCATCAGTGGTCGAAACTAAAAGATGATAAAATCTTTTTGTTTTTATGAAAATGAATATCAAACTCTAACGATGTACAAACATATTACAGACATTTTTGTGTGTTCGTGTTTGAGGATCATATCAGTTTTTGAGACAAATCACTAGTACCGTTGACCTTTATAAGACTTTAAGTTTCAAAAACTAATTCACCTAGATTATCAGTATGTTTGTCCTTTTAAACTTCAACACATTTCTCAGTTGATCCGAGATATGTTCGGTAGACTTAAAAAACTTGACTTAACTGTGTTTCCCACCTCAAAATATACTTCCGTATCAAGATTCCCTAGATTCATCTTACATGTGAGTATAGCTTAACTGATATATGTATCTGGGTTGTGCGAGACCTTGAGAGCTCAGGTATTAAAGTGTTGTTCCAATATGGAATCTTTTGTCTGCAATTGTTTGAATCTTTTGATACTTACAATTCGTTGCAGTTTAGGGGTTTTTAAGCAAAAGTATTATATAAGTTCTAGGCCATTGCTTACACAAAATCAGAAGAACTTGTATAATACCCCAGATACCAATTATCTATAAAGACTTAGTATCTCAAAATCAGGCAATCTCTCAAATGAAATTTCGGAGTACCAAGTTCGTATATCCGAGAGATGTTGACCCACAAATTAAGAAGATGTAAATTTAGGTTTATATCCCAGAAACAATCTACTGAACATGCAAAGCCTACTGGCACATCCATACTTAAATTCGTTTTCTCAACCTTTTAAACACCTCAATTCTTTAGCATACTGTGATAGTCCACTGATGTACTATCATTTCGTTGTTTTACACAAAACTCTTTTTGCCTTTTTCAGTTTTTGTACTTTTTGAATTCAATATGTTTTTGGATTTTCTGAAGAAAAAGAATATCTCCCCCTAAAATTCAAAAACATATTTTTATATTTTTTATTTATAGAAAAACATTGACCAACCGATGACAATCACTTCAATTCGTCGTCCATCACTGCTTCACAATTTTACTTTTAAGCTCTCTCCCCCTCATGATGACAACAAACTTTGACACTTTTGTGTTTATAAAACATTTATTTCCATGAGTTTTGTCTGTTCAACAATGAGAGTTCTGTGAAAAAATTTTCAAATTTTCTTCAAAAATTTGCAAAACGTTTTAACGTAAACGTTATTAGAGTTTCCAAATTTGTAAAAAATGGTCTTTATAAAGAACTTGTTAACCCGGCCCTTTTCTTTATTGAGTGCCTTGGAACTCCACTCTCAATAATTTGCTTTTATCTCAGAAGTTCCTGCACAAAAATTCTCACAATTAGTTGAATAGTGACACCCAAGTCTTTTCAGTCTTAGGTGTTGTTTCTTCAACCTCAGTTTTAATTTTCTTATCACAATCAGGTTTACTTTGGCCTTTCTCAAGTTTCAGAAAATCCTTGAGACATTCAATTTTCGCTGATTGTTTAACTTTTTTTTCTTTAACCAACCATGTTTGATTTTTCTTTAATGCTTTCTTGAAATACAATGTGGAAACTTTTTGTTCATTACTTTTCGTGGATTCACCAGTTTCAAAATTTGAAAATTATGTAATAAATGGTATCACCTTGTTTGTAGTTTCTGTACATTGTCTCCAAACCTGTGTTGGTACGAACATGAGTGACGATTTTTGTTTCAAATCTTCAAAATTTTTCTTTACATTATGAAAAGGTTTAGGATTATTTTGTGGACATTTTCTTACAATGTGTCCAACATTGTTACATTTAAAGCATGTCCTACTGTCAGTGACAGAAGGTTCCTTAACCTGTTTACTTTGTTGCTCTCTGAAAAATTCTTCATTAGATTGTTTATAGAAATGACTTTCGTTTGTGTTTTCTAATTTTGCAGGTACAAAAGTCATTTTCTTCACATATTTTGGTTTTTCAAACTTGTTATTATTTTTCTTACCATTCCCATACCCTTTCCAACAAGTGTAATTTCTTTGTTGATTATTTGAATGAACATTTTTTGGTTTGGAGTAGTAAGGTTTATTTCTGTTAAAGTTCAAAACTTCTGATTCTTTTGTTAAACTTTCTATATCAGAAATTTTGATTTCAACAAGTTTGAAAACCTTTTCAACTCTGTTCAAGTTCACATTCTGAACTGGAAATTCAGAATCAGAATGTAGTTCATCCGATCCAATCATTTTGTACATTAAAATACTTGGATCATCATTTGAACAATTTTCTGATGTATTGATATAAGCATCATGAAAATTTTCATCATTTTCAAATTGTGAACTCAAACATGCTTTTTCATTTTTCAGTTGAATGTTTTCAAAATTATTTTTATCTTGTTCTTTAACCAAAACATTCTCAACCACTTTCTTAATCACATCTGATCCATCATTTCCATCATATTTTGAATAGGTAACATCGATGTTGTCAGGCAACGGATCTTCTTGTTCAGGTTTTACTGTCTTTAATTTCAAGTTCAGCGCCTCTTCCACCCCTCAGGCTTTTTTATAGCATAACTGTTCCACATTGGAGGTGGACATCGATTGTAACCTAAACCTTTGTTTTGATAGCGGTAAGTATCTTCTCCATTTTCATCTTTTCCAGTTGGCTTCGGGAGAATATAATCCAAGAAATATGAAGCTGTTGAGTAACTGATTAACTTTTTATCAACCCTTACAGTCTCTATTCTCATTGCTTCCAGCTCCCATTTCAATTTGGCTATTGTATCAATATGAGTATTTATTGCTATCTGTTTACTCATCATTGTAGCCTTTAACATGCTGATCGTAGCTCCCTGTTCTAAGTTGACTTGTTCTAAATTTTCATATGTCCCCTTCAACACATCATAAGCTTCTTTCATTGTTCTATAATCATATTTGAAATGTTCATTGTGTCTTTTAAGCTCGTTAATGATCTCATCCTTATCTAAAAATGACTTGCATCGTTCAAGACATTTTGTACATTGTCGTTCTACCACAACTTCTACTTGTTGGACACTTTCAACTTTCTTGTCTTGTGCAACCCTAGAATATGCCTCTTCTTCATCTCTTCAATCCATATACATTTTTTTAGCAATCATCTCTTCTTCACTTTGCGTATTCTGACAATTATCCTTAGGACCATAAAATGCATTAAAAAGATATGACTGTAAATATTCTCTTGCATCAAAATGACAGTGATTACTCTTCAGGAACATCGTCATAATGAACTTCTTCCATTTTCGTCAAAAATTTGATTTTCGGAAAGTTTTACGCAAAATAAGACTTTTTAATCAACAATTTTAACGAATCGGTTTGCTAAAAACGTTTAAAATTTTCCGAAAACTATTTTTACCAGATTATAGCATTAAACTCGTCTCGTGATACGAACTCAACGATGTATAATGTCTGAGACCCTTTTCGGAATTTTCTACCAATCAAAGGGACGTTTGGGTCATTTTGGACATTGTCCAAACGTGGTAATGGCACGATTTGGGTCATTTTGGACAGACTGACTAAATCAGCTCATTTTCTACCAATCAAAGAGACATTTAGTTCTGATAAATTGGCTAAGATGTACGTGGACGAGATTGTGTCCCTACACGGAGTGCCGGTATCTATTGTATCCGATAGAGATATAAGATACACATCACATTTCTGGAAGAGCTTCCAACAATCTTTAGGCACCCAACTAAATTTTATTACGGCTTACCATCCGCAAATTAATGGACAGGGTAAGCGTACAATCCAGACACTGGAAGACATGCTACATGCATGTGTAATCGACTTAGGTGGAAGTTGGGATGACCACTTACCCCTAACTGAATTCTCCTACAATAACAGCTATCATACGAGCATCAAGGCTGCACCTTTTGAAGCCTTATACGGGAGAAAATGTTGAATTCCCGTCTGTTGGGCAGAAGTTGGGGAAGCCCAACTATCAGGACCTGAAGTTGTTCTAGAGACCACGGATAAGATAACACAAATCCCTGATCGTCTCAAAGCTGCCAGAGATAGACAGAAAAGCTGTGCGGATAAGAGGCGTAAACCTCTTCAGGTCCAGATAGGGGACAAGGTTTTACTGAAAGTGTCGCCCTGGAAAGGCGTGATGCGATTCGGTAAAAAGGGCAAGTTGAGCCCGAGATACATAGGACCATTCAAAATCATCGAATGTCTCGGATCAGTAGCTTATAAGCTTAAACCCAGAGGAACTAAATGGAATTCACGATGGGTTCCACATATCAAATCTAAAGAAGTGTCTAGCCGATGAGTCGCTAGCAATGTCACACGAAGATGTACAAATTGACGAAAACCTGTTCGTTGAGAAACCTATATCGATCGAAGATCGACAGGTTAAAAAGCTTCGAAGAAAGCACGTGCCTATTGTAAAGGTCAATTGGGATCCCCGTCGAGGCCTCGAATACACATGGGAGGTCGAGTCCACTATGCGACAGAAGTATCCATATCTTTTTGAATAAAATCTCGTTCTTTTAAGGGGTGAGGATGTAACACCTCGTAAAAACTCGTCCAATGAAATCCCAACACGTGTTTCGCTGATCCTCGTATGCCACGTGCTAAATGAGAGGGACTAAAGTTGTAGTTATGTTATTAATTTAACCTCTGAACGAATACTATAAAGTAGAGGGAGTAAAATTGTCACCATGCCAAAAGTTTGGCCTCTGAGTGGTCCTTACGGACCGTAAGCCAGAATGAAGCATTGAGGCTGATAGGCAGTTACGGACCGCAAGGTAGGGTCCTTACGGTCCATAACAGATTTGAATACCATAGGGCCAAAGGTCCTTGCGGAACGTAAGACTCTGTCCATACGGTCCGTAAGGACCTGCCAGAGACAGAATACTTGGCAGCTTGCTGCCTTGCCACCATTCACGCAACTTGCCACCTTTGAGCAGCTTGTGCCACGACCATGGACACTTGGAGACCTCCTAGAACACCCCTAACACCTGGCACTAGCTCCATTCACCCTCCTCAACTATAAAAAAGCACATGCGTTGCCTCATTTCCTTGCTCACTCACTCTCTTCTCCTCTCTACTTTGCTTGGAGCTTGCTTCTGATTAAGAGGCCTCCAATTTAGTTATATTCTCTCCTACGATCACTTGTAAGTGTTCCAAACCTCTGCTTTTCTTTTTATAGGCTTTAAAGCCAAAAGTCAAGCGTTTACGTAAAAATGCTTTGACCTCCGATTAAGACCATTATGGTCCATCCATTGTTCGATACGAACATGGATACGTGATCGTAATAAGGTAGGTGTTAATCCCTCAAGAGGGCACCTCCTGGAAATCACGTTTGCTTGGTCAATTGACGGGTCAAAGTTATTAATATAAAAAGTCAAACAGGTCAATTTTTGAAATAATTCATATCTGATAATTTAGGTGTTATAAAATATGTTTTATCACTTTAATAACTCGGTAATAATTGTTGAACATGTGTAAACATGTTCGGCTCGTCAATTCCAGGTTTAAGGTCGGTTCGCAACCGAAAGTCGCAAGGTTTGATTCCTGCTTTGACTTTCAGTCTGACCTGAATTAGCAACTTTAGCTACTGATTCTAAGTTGCATTATGACCATATTATGTTGTAGTATAACCCTCTGGAGTTATATTACATGGTCATATAGTAATCTGAGTTTATATGCAAATTTCCGTTAATATGCTAAACTTTGACTAAAATGCCCTTTTTGTCTAAAAATGAGGCTTTGAACATAAATGAGCATGCAAATGAATTACCTACTGATGTAATATCATAAGTAGGATTATTTGGGATGTCAAATCAGATTATAGACTGAGTTTACACATGAGTCCTTGTATTAAGTTCTTAAATGACAATATTGCCCTTACAACATCTAAATGGGTTTTAACTATGAATTTTATATAAAACCTTTTTGCTTACTGATGTATTATATTATATAACATATTTTCATCATATAAACCTATCATAACATCAGTTTTCCTTAAACATTGCTTAAATCGTCATTGAGCGACTTAATCGCCATTTCGGCACATAGTATGGTTTAAAACCCTATTTAATCATCAAGACTTGTTACCTACTGAATATAAAACTTATTTCTAATAATTTTATAGTAGGTACATAGTCTAAACTCAGATTTCCAAATAAGTCATCAAGGCTATGTGTCAAATGACTAAAATGCCCTTACGGGGCATAGTTTGGCCCTAAGTTATAAACCACACATATAATTGATATCCTACTGATATAACATCATAATTTAACTATTTTTCCAGTATGTCTATGACCATCACATCAGTTTACTTGCAAGCTCCTTTATAGTCGAAAATGACCAAAACACCCTTTTGAGGCTTAACTTGATTTTGAAACCTTAACGGGCATCCAATTACCCGGTTTCGCTTATAGGCGTACGGTTAAGACTATGTGACTAGTTTACGTGATTTAATCGAAACGGGTTTAACCTTATCATTTTATTTCAAAATCCAGAATGTAATATATTTACCCTTATTAAACAAGTCTTAGTACTTGTCAGGTTTAAACTACATTCTATTCCGGTCATCGCTTAATCTAGCGTATCGTACCGTATATCATTATTTAAGACTAGCCTGTCCGAGTCTATGACTTAATAGGACCCGTTATCATTCTAATTGGTTATTAATACCATCATTCCATACTAGAAGCCTCCTTGTAGATTTTCACTTTTACTTCTCTATTTGATTAATGGCTGAGTTATTATTCGTTTGAAGAACTAGCTCAGGTAAATATATTAACCTATTTTCCCTATATGGGCTTGGCATACGGTATATTATTACCACTTGGTCGGGTATGGGATCATGTTGTCGGATTTTGATTTAACTAAATCTCGTAACTCGTTTTAATCTTTATTGTCTGATAACTTAAACATTTGGGGTTAACTCGACCATGTCCTGGATATCCTCGTCTCATTTAAGTTACTAATGGCCACGACCAATGCATGGGGTGTAGGCATACACCCGTCAGATGCTATTGCTAAATTTTTATACACTCCCTGGAGTTATTTAAGTGGCATGTCGGTTAATCAAGTTATTCGGTTTCTGCACCAGACCCCATATGTATTGACAGACCTGTAAAACTGTATACAAGATCATTTAGAATTGTCCCAAGTTATTTATGAAAATGTGTCATGTGCACTTAAATCAATTTTGAAAGATTTTAAAAATGTGTCGGTTATTTGTATTAACCGGTGTAAACTGACGTATTTTCAAAAGACTAAATTATAGGTACAACACGTAATAGGCTGGGAGCTGCTTGGTAGCGACGTAGAGGATCTTGCAAGTCCTTAGTTGTGCCTAAAGTCTGTTGATCACTTATTACACATTTTACGATCCGCCTGTGGATCTTTATTACAAGTCGTTGTATAATTATTTTGAACATATGAACATTTGGTTTGTAATATTAATTTAAATCCAAGACTTCCGTTGTGTTGCTCTGTGTTGTTGGGTTATGATGTTATCAATCTTACGTCACAATATTCCCCACCGGGCCCACCGGGACTTACGTGGAAATCGGGGTTTGACAATCCACCTCTCTGGTAAAGAGGGTATTGTATACTATTCCTCTGGTAAAGTCGTTTCCCAAGAGGTATTGTGAAAGCGTCTCGTACCAGGCTCTCGGGGCCTGGTCTAAACCATAGAGCGCTTTATAAAGTAGGTATACTATATCTTTGTGTATCGGATCGACAAACCCCGGTGTATTGGTCTTGGTATGAAGCTTTTGTTCAAATGGTTGCTAAGTTGAATTTTTATGAAACGTATTGCTTAGGGACAAGCAATGTTCAAGTGTGGGGATATTTGTTGTGTCTGAAAGACAAATATTTTCATAGTGTTAAAAACTTGCATTTGATAGTTGTTTGTTATAATTTTTTTTGGAATGGATTAAACATTTGTTTTTAAGAGATTTATAGATTCCTAAGTGAAAAGAAGGATTTTTGGGCCATATTAGGAGATTACTAAAGATGCGATGAAGGCAAGCCCAGTTGATACCCTTATGGGCCGTGGATCAACTAGGGAGCGACGAGTCGTGGGCCCCAAGTAACTGCACTGCCCTAAAGATTGAAACCCTAATGTGATAATGCAACACTGAAAAACTTACGGCCATAACCTGGGTTCTGGTTACGGGTCGTAACTCCCCTAGAGACTACCTGGGTCATATTTAAGGAATTGGATGTTGTAGAAACCCTAGGAGTTGCGAAATCAGGAGCAGGATAGCGAACTGGGTTGTTGAAAGAAGATGATTCAAGTTCGGATCAACGAGGATGAAGATTAATAATGTACATGAGGTCGAGATATCAATCCTTACTGAGTTAGACCCTTCATATTATCATTTTCCTTTAGATTACTGAATTCCCTAGTTTTGTTTGTTTCTATGAGTATCTAACCGCGCTATAGCCTGTTAGGTTCGAATGAATTCCCTAGTTCTGTTTGCAACTGATGAACTTATGATTGATTAATCTATATGATAAGTATTAATGTTTGAATGAGTTTGTGTGAATGATTTAGGTGTTTCTATGAGGTTATGCATATTAGACATGCTTTGTTAATCTTTAGGATGTATATATCATCGTTAGTCTAGGGTTGTATACTTAGTAGGTAAAGGACAAACTTGTTTGAGGGTTGGTAAATCATATGGGTCACCTACGTGAAGAATCTGAATAAAAGAGTTTGGAAACTAGTTAAGATTTTGCTTTAAATTGAGTAACATAGATTGTAATTTGCTCAGGATGAGTAAATGATTAGTTACTTAGAACCGGATATAGCCTGGTTATTTGGGGATACGGGGTTAACCTGAGAAGGCTCTAAGCTTTTCACACTACACCCTCATTATTAGTGTCAACTATGACGAGCTTTTCATAAAAACCATAATGGACTGCTTTAAAAAAAAGTATTAAGGTGATTTTGAACCTAACTGGTTATCTTTCTTATACGTGTTTTCGCAAACTTAATCATTAAAATGTTTAATGTTATCTTGATTACTAAAGTTACTTAGGTTAGGTTAGATATTACGTAAGAGATAGGGTAATAGATTTGGTGTCAACGGAGTGATACTTGGGTACTTACCTTAGCTTTATTATATCTTGATAGGTATGCTTGTCTAACATGTGTGTTTTTACCTTAAAACTAGTATGTGTTACCATGCAATTTATTTGTTATGTTCTAAGCACGACAGAACGGATAACGGATTCTAATTGCTCATTTGACTCCATCTACAATTATCCCTATTGGTTAAGGTTTTAATTAGGGTTTGTTATGTTTAATTAAGACTTTTACGTTTAATTAGGACTTGTTTGTTTAATTAGGGCTTGTTATGTTTAATTCAGGACTTGTTATATTTAATTTTTACTTGATATGTTTACCTAGGGCATAAGTATGCATAATTTTAATGTTAGTATGTTTAATATTATGTATTCGTTCAATCCTTCTTTTCTAAGATATTTAATTTTTTTATTTAATTAACTAAGTTTAAATAAATACAAAATTAATTAATTTAATTTAAGTAAATTAGTTTATAAAAAAATAAGATTTAATGGATAATAATTAAAAAATAACTGGGGTGGGTTATAACTAGTGAAACCGTACTAAGGGTTGGTAAAAAAACCGAAGGAAAGTGGTGTGGGGATCTGTCAGTAATCTGACAGTTACTTTATAAGGTGGCATTGATGTGGAGTGAAAGCTTATGAAACCATAGTAGATGGTCAAAGGGGGAAAAGGTCGTTGACAAAGCTACTCTAAAACGGCCAATCCCTACAATGTTGACTCACTCCTTTTATCCATTACTTTAAAACACTTTATTTTGTGGCACCCTCTAAAACATTTTTTTTCAACAATTTTTTTTGTTTAAAAATGCAAAATTAAAATAAAATTAAAAGGCAATCAAAATAATAATTATAATAATAATAACAAAACATAAATTAAAAATAAAATTAAATAAAAATACTAAAAACCATAAGATAGTATCCACGTTTGTATAAGTGCCCGTTTAAATGAAACGGACAATTCGACGCGGTTCCATTCAGCTGGGTGAGAAATATTGGAGAACATGGAGATAGTGAGTGATCCAGGTGACCAAAAAACCCTCGACAAAGCCCCAAATCTTGTGACGCAACCCCTTCTAGCATGATCGTAAGGTGGTGATCACCTCTCATATATTGTCTTCGCAAATCATGCGTGCTTCGTACAAATGTGCAATGTCGTGGCTTGTCGGTCTTCATAAAAACTCTTAGCCGTATAATTAAATTATGAAAACGTAAAAATATTGTAGACATTCACATGACGTCCTCTCGACCATACATAACTACTCATCGTATTCGTCATGACGATTACCGGTTGCAAGTTATATAGTCAGAGATGTGCATTTTTGTATTGTTGTACAATTCTTTTTCATTCTCCCTTCTAGGCCATCTTGAAACCATTTGTTATTTGTTTCTACATCGCCTACAATTTTTAAAAATAGATGTTTCGACATACGAAACCTTTGTCTAAACATACCTTTGTTGTATTTGAGGTTGTCGGCAAAATGATCTACCACTAACATTGTTGCCTTTTTCACGATCACGTGACACATATCTTTTTTAGATGTTTCCATGTCTTCATGTTTGGCTCGCTCGACGATATCTGTGAAAAAATTGTAGCCTAGTATTGTTTGATAATACGACATTTTTGATATTGAGCGAAGGAATGATTTGTTCATTTTCTTGCAAGTCAAACATTTTGTAAAAATAATGGAAGGATATGAGTGTAAAAGTTTTAAATAGAGTTGAGATTGATGATAGAAATTGTGTTAAAATTGGTAGTGTATAGATAGATGGATATATATTAAGGAAAATTGTTTTTAGTTCTAGTCGATAACCTCGATGGCCACAATTTTAATCCCTGTTCACCCAACTCGAAATCCATTACCTGGGACAATGGTAACAATGTTCTCGCTTGGTAGTGAGTACCTGAGATCTTCCCACCGAACACCCGAAGGAGCACATTACATTATTACTAAGGCTTATTTTTGTTTCTTTTAGAACAAAATATATTATTATGGGGAAAAAATATAAGAATTACTAGACTAATCACATATTAGTATTATGAGTACCTGACATCTTGCTCCGGAACACCAGTCCCTAACCCACCGAAACTCCAGTCACCACCTTGCTACTCCTTCACAACTACACCGTAACACCCACCGACACTTCCTATAACACCTGCACCATCAAACACCATAAATCACCTACAACTCCATCACTACCACAGACGAACAAAGATCCAAAAGAAAAGGAATAGAGTAGGAAAAGAAGCAGCTTGTTGTTGGTGTGATTAGTTGGTGGCTGTTGCTGTTGTTCTAAGTGATTCCAAGAGAGAGTTCTTATGTGGCGGCTAAATTTTGATCTAGTTTTGGCTTGTGTGTATTGCAAAAAGAGAGAGAGAACCAGATAAGAAATTAACGTTGGATTGTGTTGAAGAGACAAAATAACCAATATATATATATATATAATAGGGGAAGTTTCATTCGAGAACCACCTTTATTACAAAATAAAATCTAAAAAAAATCAAAAAGCACTCAATTTTTTTTTAAATTTTTTTAAAAAATCGCTATATTTAATTTCCAAAAAAAATAACAAAAAAAAAACTTTTTTTTTCGAGTAACAGTTATCCATGCAAATGTGCATATGTATCATAACTTCGACAAATTCCGTAATACATTATCAGTAGTAAACATGTGTACTTTAATTTACAATATCATCCGTAATACACTACTTTTTACATTACCCATATTCAAAATGCACATGTGCATCATTATATATAACCATTATATAACATGCTTTGGTACAAATAGTTTGTGATTTTGAATGATGAAGTAGGCTCACATACATGTTTTTTGGTTAGTTATATCTAATGGTTGATAGTTTGGTTATAGTTATCACTTTATGATGTATGTTGATTGGATGGTATAAATGGTGTTGATATATACATTTAATAAAGTGAAAATATTAGTATTGGTATTGTATTATAGATGGTAGGAGGTAATGGTATTGTATTATGGATGGTAGGAGGTAATGGAAGTGTATTATGGATGGTATGATAGATGAAAGATAAAGTGTATTCAAAGTAGGGTACCAAAACACCTTATTTCATGTTGATACATATAGATGCACATGTGCATTTCTAATATTTGTAACGTAAAACGTAGTGTATTACACATGGTAGTGTAAATGAAAGTACAATTGTCTAATATTTGTAACGTATTACGGAATTTGTCGAAAAAATGATACATATGCACATATGCATGGCAGTGTATTATGGATGGAATGAAAGATGAAAGAGAAAGTATTAAAAGTAGTGTACCAAAACACTTTATTCATGTTGATACATATAAACGCATATGTGCATTTCTAATATTTGTAACGTAAAAAGTGGTGTATTACACGTGGAAGTGTAAATAAAAGTACAATTGTCCAATGTTTGTAACGTATTACGGAATTTGTCAAAGAAATGATAAAAATGCACATGTGCATAGATAACTGTTACTCAAAAGAAAAGTTTTTTGAAATTTTTTTTATTGTTTACAAAATATAGCGAATTTTTCAAAAAAAAAATTATTGGTGTTTTTTATATTTTTTTAGGTATTTTTTGCTGGTTCTCGCAATAAAGTATGGTTCCTAACGGATCCTTCTCATATATATATATATATATATATATATAGGGGATGGATCATGAGAAAACTAGTTTAAATGAGAAAACCAAAAAACTAACTAAAAAGCCAAAAAAACATATCAATTTTTTTTATTTTTTTATTAAAATTCACTATATATATTATATAAAAAAAACTTTTTAAAAAAAAATAAAAAAAACATATAATGCACATGTGCAACATAAACATATAATGCACATGTGTAGTGCAGTACAATTTTTTTTTTTGAAAAAAAAAAGTTCTTTTATACATAAAATGCAGCGATTTTTTATAAAAAAAAATTGTAAAAAAATTGAATGTTTTTATGCTTTTTTTTTTTTTGCTTTTTTTATTAGTTTTCTAGTTTTCTCATTTATATCTAGTTTTCTCATGATCATCTCCCTATATATATATATTATATATATATATATAGGGTAAGTTTTATGCGAGAACAACCTTTATTGGAAAATAAAATCTAAAAAAATCAAAAAAGCACTCAAATATCGTTATATTTCGTTACATAAAAAAATTTCGAGTAATAGTTATCCATGCACATATGCATATGTATCATAACTTCGACAAATTCAGTAATACTTATCACTAGTAGACAATTGCACTTATGCATCATTATGTATAACAATTATATACCGTGTTATGGTACAAAAAGTTTATGATTTTGAATGATGAAGTATGCTCATATATATGTTTTTTGGTTAGTTATATCTAGTGGTTGATGGACTCATTATAGTTGTCACTTTATGATGTAATATGTTGACTGGATGGTATAAACGGTGTTGATATACATGTAATAAAGTGAAAATATTGGTATTGGTATTCTATTATAAATGGTAGGAGGTAATGGTATTGTATTATGGATGGTAGGAGGTAATGGAAGTGTATTATGGATGGTATGATAGATGAAAGAGAAAGTGTATTCGAAGTAGTGTACCAAAACACCTTATTTCATGTTGATACATATAGATGCACATGTGCATTTCTTATATTGGTAACTTAAAAAGTAATGTATTACACATGGTAGTGTAAATGAAAGTACAATTGTCTAATGTTTGTAATGTACTACGGAATTTGTCAAAGAAATGATGAAAATGCGCATGTGCATGGTAGTGTATTATTGATGGTATGATAGATGAAAGATAAAATGTATACAAATTAGTGTACCAAAACACCTTATTTCATGTTGATATATATAGATACACATGTGCATTGCTAATATTGGTAACGTAAAAAGTAGTGTGTTACACATGGTAGTGTAAATGAAAGTACAATTGTCTAATGTTTGTAATGTATTATGGAATTTGTCAAAGAAATGACGAAAATACACATGTGTATGGATAGTTGATAATCACAATTTTTTATTTTTATTTTTTTGAAATTTTTTTTATTGTTAAGTAAATATAGCGACTTTTTCAAAAAAAAAACATTAAAAAAAAAAAAAATTGGTATTTTTTTGGATTTTTTTAAGTGTTACTGTTTGTGTTCACACTGGTTCTCGTGGTTCTCGCAATAAATGGTGGTTCCTAACGGATCCTTGTCCTCTCTCTCTCTCTCTCTCTCTCTCTCTCTATATATTATATATATATATATATATATATATATATATATATATATATATGGCTCGGTTCAAATGAGAACCACCACGAGTTGCGAGAACCGTGAGAACTTTTTGATCCGGGGCGAGTTAGGCAAAAAATTTTTGCACAAATTTAGATGAAAATATTATAAACACATATGTTATAAAACTAAAATGAAATGTCGAGGCGGTAGTTTTTACTGATGCAAGTTTTATTTACGTCTTGGTGTAAATTTTGTACGAAAATAAATATTTTTTACGTCTCATGTAAATGTAGGTATGCGCCTTTTTTTGCCGAAACAAATGATTTTTTATGACTTTTGAGAAAAAAATTGGAAAACCTTTTGAATGACCTAGTTCTTACGGTTCTCACAAGTCAAGTGGTTCTCATTTTAACCCATCTATATATATATATATATATATATATATATTATATAATATGGGATGGATCATGAGAAAACTAGTTTAAATAAGAAAACCAAAAAACTAACTAAAACATGTAAAAAAACATATAATATTTTTTTTTATAAAAAACGCTATATATATTATATAAAAAACTTAAAAAAAACATATAATGCACATGTGCAACATATACATATATATGCACATGTGTAGTATACATATAGTACACATGTGCAGTACAAGTTATTTTTTCATTTTTTTTGAAAAAAAAAGGTTTTTTATACATAAAAAGCAGTGATTTTTTATAAAAAAATTGTATGTTTTTTATGTTTTTTTGTTGGCTTTTTTAGTTAGTTTTCTAGTTTTCTCATTTATATCTAGTTCTTTGATTATCCTCTCCCTATATATTATATATATATATATATAGGGGATGGATCATGAGAAAACTAGTTTAAATGAGAAAACAAAAACTAACTAAAAAAGCCAAAAAACGTATCAATTTTTTTTTTTGATTTTTTTATTAAAATTCGCTATATATATTATATAAAAAAACTTTTTTTAAAAAAATAATAAAAAAACATATAATGCACATGTGTAGTACACATATAGTGCACATGTGCAATACAAGTTTTTTTTTGAAAAAAAAGTTTTTTGTATATAAAATGCAGCGATTTTTTATAAAAAAATTGTAAAAAATATTGTAAGGTTTTTATGCTTTTTTGGCTTTTTTTAGTTAGTTTTCTAGTTTTCTCGTGATCCTCTCCCTATATATATATATATATATATATATATATAAACTATCAATCTGGGTTAAGGGGTTATGTGGGGTACCATTAGAGGTTGGGAACTCGCGGTTGATGCCCTCCTTCGTTTTGTATAGGGTTTTTTTTTGCCGGTTTTCTACCCCTACAACTCATCTCGAGTTCGGTTTACCGTTTGCGTAAGTGTTTTTTTTTTATTTTTAGTGGCAATTAACATATGTGCATGGTTCCTACGAGGAGTGGGCAGAACGTTAAGTCAGGGGGCCCTGTGTAGGGCTCTGCTAGTGGTTTAAGGACCTGCCCTTTCAAAATTTTCCACGAATGTAAAGATGGAAAACCGGGGTCTGTGGGTTTTTCCGCCTACTTGAACACATATAAAGCACCCACCTCAAGATCGAAAACCGAAGGCTATCTTTGAAAGAGGCTATCTCCAAGGACTTGGACCTTTTTTGGATGTTGGGGAAGTTCTTAGGGTAGGGGATAAATGGTTACGTGGAAGGCGCATGCACTTTGTAGGGGGTGGGGATTCAGAAACCATGTCAAGTGGTAGTTGACGCAAACCCACGTCACCCAGCAGGGCTCAGGGGTGATGTTAACCTCCTCGAGCGTGCTTATTCCCTCCCTATTCAGACTGTTAAAAACATTCCCCCCAGTTATCGGCTGGTGTTTGCTCATGTGTTTAACAGGTTTAACAGGTGATTTTCGCAAAGTGGTGGCGTCGCCAGGATCAGTCGACAATTGGATCCAATTGCTTTTGCTACCGCGTCGCACCTTGCGGGTCGTCAAACCATCCTCCAGACAAGAGTGTAGATCAAGGAACAAGAAATCTCTACAGTGTAGTAACATCTTGCACGTGCTTGCAGTTTGGAAAGATGGGTCTGGGTTTGATGATTTGGTCTCTTCTTTATTGGATAGGTCGGGAAAGACATGGCCCAGTACTTGGGGGACTTTCAATGTGGGGTGGGGACGCCAAATGGGGCAGAGGCGGTGCTTCACAGTGCGACCAGGTTTCTCAACTCATTTTATGCATATGGTTCCTTGACCTTGCTTATTGTGGACTTTTCTAATGCTTTCAACACGGTTGACCGCACAGCCTTCCTCCAAGAGGTTCATCAGAGTTGCCCGTGAATCGATCAGTGGGTAAAAAGGAGATCCCTTGGGGGCCCCTTCTTTTTTCCCTTGCCTTACACCCCCTTATTCTCCGGTTCAGGACCGTTGTAACCTCATGTTTCATGCTTGGTACTTGGATGATGGGACGATTATTGGAAACGCGTCTATGGTTGCTAAGGCCTTAAACATCATCAATGAGGAGGGGTCATCTCTGGGGCTTTATCTCAGCCTTAAGAAAACAGAGGTTTTTTGGCCGACATGCGACAGACGGAAATTTCGGGACGAGCTTTTCCCGAGAGGGATTGGCAGATGAGAAAGGGGGGTTAAGCTCCTTGGTGGAGTTGTTAGCCGTGATCCTAGCTTTATTGGGGAGTTGGTAGGGCGCGGGCCTCAGGGGCGGTTGACCATGAAACTCTTGCCCTGCCTTAGGGATCCCCAATGTGAACTCCTTCTTCTAAGGTCGTGCATAGGGGTTGCTAAGTTACTTTTTGGGCTGTGGACTTGTCAATCCTATTTGATGGTGGATGCGGTATCTCGGTTCGATGATGGCCTCGTGAGGCTATAGAAGACATAGTCGTGGGTGGCAGCCTCTTCTTTGGCGACCTCCAGTGGCGTCTGGCATCTCTACCATTGCGTCCAGGTGGTTTGGGCCACCTCTCAGCTCGAGATGATGGGGCTTATGCCTTTGTGGCGTCTAGAGCTCAGTCTTGGGAACTACAGGATCATATCCTTCGAAACAGTGGGGTCGTCAGGCTTGACCCAGACTATCACCAGGTGCTCAAACACTAAATGTCTCTCTCCCTGACTTTGATATTGGTGGTTTCTCTAATAAGGACACCGCCCCTCGAATCCACAAAAAACTTTGGCCAATGCTTTGTTTATAAAAATCGCTCAAAGCTTGGGAGAAAATTTTGATTTATCACCCCACAAGAAGGCGGTGTTTGAGTGCCTGAAGGTCACCATGCTCAGGATTTTTTGACCGTTATCCCGATTGTGGGGTTGGGACAATGAATGTCTGCAGTAGAATACATAGTCATTCTCAAATACCGGCTAATGATCCCTGTGTATCCAGAAGATGAAACATGCCCGATATTTCGTAAAGCTTGTATGGATAAATACGGGGAGTACGCAGTTCATTGTAAAGAGCTCCCTGGGTTCAAATATTGGCATGACTGGGTGCCGGATGTTTTGTTGGACATCGTGAGAAGAGCTGAATTCCTCATAGACCCTATGGAAGGGAGATCAACTCTGCGACCAACAGATTTGCTCGTCTTTGGTTGGGTTGGGGGAAACATGCTTGTGTGGACCTCACGGGGGTTTCCCTTGAAAACGGGTTTGTAGCTGGACAAACAGCAAGAAAGGCAAGAAAGTGAATAAACACGCTAAAACTTGCGCGACAAACCAACATGTCTTTGTCCATTTTGCCTTTGATACCTTTGGCTCCTTGTGTCAGATGTTGTCCAGTTCTTGACCAAGGTCCAACGGGTCATCCACAACAATTGTTCAGCCCCAGGGGGACACGGTTTGTCTTTGAAAGGTTAGGGTTTGTAATTCAGAAAGGGTGGCGGCACAGCTTGTTGCTCGTCTAACTTCTGTTTTGATGTAACTGGTAAATTTTTTTAGTGAAATAAGAAATGAGTTTTTAACAAAATATATATATTAAAATTGAAAATAAAAAATATATTTGTATGTGAATGTATATAAGCAGAAACAGGCAAGTGAAGCAACATTTGATATAGATGTTGTACTGCCAAAATAATGTCTGAACCATCACCCAACACATCCACCACACCACCTTATCCTGCCACCATCTCCTACAAAAACCACCATCTGAGCACCAGTACCATCCATGGCGGCGCAGCAACCATCCGCGACTACCGCAAAGGCAACTGGACCCCGGAAGAAACCCTGATCCTGATTACCGCCAAGAGGTTGGACGATGAACGTCGCATCACCACCACCTCGAGCAGCCGTGCCGGCGGGGAGCTGCGGTGGAAGTGGGTGGAGAACTACTGCTGGAGCAACGGGTGCCTCCGCAGCCAGAACCAATGCAATGACAAGTGGGATAACTTGCTTCGTGACTACAAGAAGGTCCGTGATTATCAACTCCGGTCAACTGGTCAACCTCCTTATTGGGCCATGGATAAAACCCAACGCAAGCATCTCAATCTTCCTTCCAACATGTTACCCAACATCTACAAGGCATTGAACGACGTCGTTCAGAAGAAACACTTCCCCCACAAGACCTCTTTTCCTCAACACCAGCCTCTCTCCGTCCTTCTGCCGCCGCCACCTCCACTAGCTCCGCTTCCTCCTCCTCCTCCTCCGACCTCAGGTACGCCCCACACCCCAGTTACCTGCATTTATGTTACTGTCTCTATGTATTATGAATCTTATTATGTGTTTCATGTCTTTTCACTTGGTTCAAAATTCAAATATAATCTTTATTTAGTATTTTCTGAAACTCAAAAGGTTATATCAACGTCAAATTTTGATTAGTCTGATTATACAGATAATATTTTTTTAGTGCACGGTAAAAAAATGAACATTTTAGGTTTGCTATTTTTATCCTCTGAATAATTTATTATTTTGTACTAAACTTACCCGTACACATATTTTTTTATAAAATGTTGCAATTGTAAAATAGACAATGTGTTTATCTTTAGATTTCATATAAAGTGGGAAGATCTAACCTTTTTAACACCTACGTGGCATCTCCCAAGTAAAATATATATAATTTAAACTTCATATCTAATTCAATATTTCTCATTAGTTTCGTTATTGTTATGTATAAGTTTTAGATAAACTCAAAAATCCTGCTAAAACACCCTGATCTAACATAATCAAAAGACTAACTCATCAACTCAAAAATTCAATTAATTAAACCGTTTAAAATTTTGACAATGATGGGTAAATCAATTTATTTAGGACAATCAACCTTGTAACTCAAAAAACATGGTTTTAAGATTTAATATTAATTTGTTATCAAATAAGTTTTTTTTTCTTACAAATTATTAAACCCGAGTGATTTAAACAAAGTTAGAAAATTATATATCATTTATATTTTCCATTGAATTCTTTTGAACATGTGTGTGTTTTTATCTTATATATACAACTATCTATTTGTATCTTCTTTATTTTTTAATTTAGTTTTTCTAACCTTAATAATTTAAGACGTGTTACATTTTTTTCAAAATCATTCTTTATAGTTGTAGGGATTAATAGTGGACAACATAACCTAGAGGGAAACAAAGCTATTATAATGATTACAAACAATTGAACATAAAAATGTTCAAAGTGGTTTCATATTTCTTTGGATGTAACTAGTAAGGACATTATCTTAGTTAACGAACTTTCTTGCAACCAAAAATATGTATGTACCTTGTTTATAAACTTAAGATGAAAAAGAATAAATGAAGAAATAACAAAAACGAGAATGAATAAATTAAAATAATAATTATAATTGTGGGGGGTATATGGAATGAAAAAAAAAAAAAAAAATAAAAAGTTGATATGAAGTTTATGCGTCGGTTATAGATGTATATATACAGAGTGAGAGATAGATACAGAGAGAGAGGGGGGGGGGGGAAGATAATGTTGGTCAAAGATGCAGGTTTGAAAACTGTGTGACAGTAGAGTTATTGCAATCCTTTCCTTTCCTTCCATTTATTGTTGTTGGATTTTATACAGTACAGTCAACAGCTGTTGAGACTGCTTTACAACCTCACCATTTCATCAAGTACCTGCAAAAGCTCCTCATTCATGCCATCATGTGGGTCCTATTTGTATTCAACCTTTTTGGAGCTTTCTTTTTACATGTTTTGGTTATAAAGTATTAGTTTTCTTGGTATTTTGGAGTGTAGTGACACTGATGATGGTGGTCACCTGCACACAAAGATTCTCCCATCCCATGCAATACCTAATACTGCACCACACTTTGACTACGTACTAAATCTACCTTAATCATTGCTTACCTTAAACCCCTCCTACCTAACATGGGTTTAACAAAAAACCACGTTGTTAGTCATCCATCATACGAGAAAAAGAGACAACACTCATAAGTCATAATTCATAGAGATAGAAGATTCTAGGAGGTGAGATCTCAACGACCGATCTATTTGAAATGAAATTATACGATTAAAATATTACTAGTTTGATAACTATTTAATTTAATATATTTATGTATACACACATGCGGAGGCAAACCCTTCAATTTTTCATACCGGGTCAGCTCTTTTCGCTCGTTTGGGTTGACTTGGTCACATACATTGTCATTGCAACAAGTAAAACCAAGAGTTATTATATTAATATATATTAAACTACATCCTTAACTACATGAAAGTTTTTAAAATTTTTATTTTGATCACATTTATATTGATTTTTATTTTAACCATAATATTTTTCCTTTTTCTTTCTATTTTTGTATTTGTTGGCCAAAGATTACAAATTTGCTGTTCTTATCTCCTTATCCCTTATTTTTCAATTTCTCCACATAGAATTTTAATGTTTTTATCTTTTACCCAAATGCCAAGAGTCTTTCTTTGGTTTTTATGTTTTGACCATCAATCTTTTGGTTCTTATAGTTTTGTCTCCTCAATTTTAGTTAGTTTTTTTTTAAACCATATCATAAGATTTCTTTTGTTTTGTTTATATTTTTACCACTAAAGTTTTGGTTCTTACACTTTTAGTTAGCGGCTGCATTTCTTTTTTTATTTTTAAGTTTCAAATTAGCCTTATACATTATAATAAGTTACGTCTTTAACCTAATAGTTTTATATTTTTATTTTTCTTTATTCATTCGTTAGTTTTTTTACAAAAATACTAAATACGTGATATAACTTTTTTTTTGGAAACGGCTCAACACCACGTCACCACCACCTTTTTTTTCCATTCGTTTGTTCGGGTTGCAACACCGCGTCATAGGTACCATGTCACTATTTTTTCTTCCATTTGTCATATTTATTTCAATTTTAGTTTTTATGCATTTATATTTTGTATCTTCATATGGATCTTTATTGTTTAGTACATACGCGGCGGATTCCCCGCCGCAACGTGCGGTGGGGAAATCCTAGTTAAAAAGAAATTATGACAATAAAAAGTTGTATTATTGTTGAATAAACATTTGAAAAGAATAACTTTAGTTCTGAAACCAATCCGGTTCCTCAATTGTTTTTCATTTTTTAATGCAAAATGTAGAGATTGACCTTTATTAAGTTCAAAATTCTTCGGGGTCGGTTAAATATAAAAAGAAAAAAAATGTGGGGTCGATTGGTGTTTCTAGGTCTGTCCGTGCGTGTCTCTTACTAAACTCAAAGAACATTTCACTCAACATTAGATATGATCTCTTTACAATTAAGTCTATCATAAATGAAAACCAGAAAATGTAGCAAACTGAATGATTTGTTACAGTGGCATTACACTAATAACTTAAGATATATGGGACACGTTTGTCTTAATGTAAATGTAACGCTCGAACAGGTGTTTTTTGATGCATATATGTTTATAATTTATGCTGGCTTTTATTTCTAAGATATATTGTTCATAAGTTGTTATTCTGGGTGTTCTAAATTGAAGTTGTCTGCTTTGAATATACGTTAGAAGCATCAGCAGAATCGCTAGAATCACAAGGAGGAGACGCGGCGGAGCGAGTGGACAGCGAAACGAAAAGGAGAAGGGTGAGAGACGAGGACATAGGATCAGCCATTATTCGCAGCACAAAACTCTTGTCGGAAACACTAAAACATCATGACGACAATAAAGAAAAACGGCACAATCAGTTAGTCGAACTTGAACAGCAGAGGCTTCAATTGGAAGAAACGCATAACGAAGTTAACCGTCAAGGGATTGCTGCTTTGATCACCTCCATAAATAAGCTTTCGGATGCTATTCATTCCCTCATTTCAGAGAAGCGTACATGACAAACTATGCGCAGGATTCAAATTTAATTGATCGAGATAATACTATATATATATATATATATATATATATATTATACGTAGGATGATTGGTGGTTCATTATTGCATTATGCTATACAAGTTTATTATGTGCTTTCACGTATATATATTGGAATTCTGAGGTGTTCATTGAAGCAGAAGTACTTGGAAGATAAATCTATGGCCTTCTGTTTTTTGGTGTGTTGGAGGATAATATATATGCATGGGGTTTTCTTTTAAAAAAAGAAGCAGAAAATATGTCATGTGGTTGTGTATATTCGAATTTTTGTTTTTTATGATTAGTTATTTTACTAACATGCACCATAAATGTTGGACATGCACCATAAATGTTGGAGAGTGTAATGCTAATATTCACTAAACAAAAGGATTCATAATATCAGATATTTGTATTTTCTTTATGTACGTATACATTCTTATCACTTACATTTTTATTAATATTAGAATTTAGACATTTTTTAAATTGTATGTTATAAAATAGTTATCTTTGAGAATAATTACGTGAAAGGTATAATAATAAAACTTACATATTTACATATTTTTAAACTTACATTAATTTGTGTTATATATGAGGATTCAAATTGACTTAATATTATATTATTATTATTATTTTATGCATAAAAGTGACTTATTATTATTATTATTATTATTATTATTATTATTTTTATGTATAAAGTGACTTCTTCTTTTATTATTATTATTATTAACTTTCCTCGTGTGCTATTATTATTATTACCGGTGTTAATTAATAATCATCATATAGTGTATGGTACAACCACTTGAAGTGCATGTTATTCTAGTTTCTATTTGTTGATTTTGGCGTATTTTTGTCATAGTACACGTATGAGAGTATTTGGTAGGTTGCACGGTTTAGGTTGGGTTTAAGATTCAAAATTTATGAAGATATTTAACCATAAACAAGTATTTGATTGAAACAAAGTGTTGCTATGTTTCTTAAGATGACATGATCACTCACCATTGAATATCCTAATTTAGCAACGGAATACCGACAAACATGATGTTCGTTGAAAAAGTTGGAAGTACCTACCAATGTCCAACGAAACATGTGATAATTTATATAATTTCGCTCTCCTCTAAGATTATAATTTTCTCATGAAATTATCACTAAGGGTTAAGGATTCAAGAAGATATTGAACTACTCTATCTACCTGGGTTACTACCCTTTCGTATAATTTTAAAAGATTAGATCCATGTCCAGTATCGTAGCTAGGTCAATTAGATGGCCTTTTTAGTTATAGGTGATTTCTTAGTAATATATATTCTTAGATTGGTGATCATGTCTCCTGACGTAAAATACAAAATAGAGGTATTGGTGGTGAAAGGGGAAACCGTAAAACATTGATGTTTGTTCGTAAGAAACCCTGAAACGTTGAGCCATCTCATTCATATTTGTTATTTTGGTGTTTTTATATGATTAATTAATACTTTTTGTTAGTTTGCTGATTAACTTTCCCCAAAGTTGATCTGAGTTTAAGAAACATGACCAAAAAAAGAGTAACACAATCTTGTTAAATGTCGTAGATTGCAGAAGAAGAAAAGACAATTGGAGGGCAGAAGGAGCGTATAGGCATCTATCTTGTTCAACAATTAGGAAAGGAAACAAAAGAAGTAAGGGAGGTGTTTTTTCTCAACAAGAGCCAATACGAAAGGCTTTCTCACCACACAGATCTTGGTTTAAAGGGCGACAATTCGTAGGAAAAGGACTGACGAGAAGAAGGGTGTAGGGATCATGTACCAACATTAGAGAATCTGGGGTAGCGCAGATTCAGCCGATTAGACAGAGACCTATTAGAGAAAGGTTGGATGTCATACCCCCAAATTTCCACACACGGAGTTTTACCACGAGGCGTGTGACGTACCAGGATCTAGCTACTAATCATGTCGAACTATTACTAAATAATACAACACGAGTCATCAATAACCAACATGAAAAGTGACTTTTAGTTTAAACAATTCACGATAGTATATGTTCAGCGGAAGCAACTGTAAGTATCTCAAACAATTGAAATCAAAATGCTTTATTACGTATAGTTTTATTGTTTGCCATCACGTAACATACCCCATGACACTTCAAGCTCCCCAGACTGCAAGTTTCCATGCATGAATCATCTAACAACCTGCAAGCATGCAGAAAACAAGTGTATCAACGATAAAGCCGGCAAGTTCATAGTTTTGTTTGACAAAAACAAGTTTGGTGTTTTGTTGGTGCACCTGGTGACGAAATTAAAGGTCCGTGATCAGGCGGTTCTAGACGGAAGTTAGTGGATAAACGTAAACCGATTCGGTAGAATGTTATTACAGAAAGGAGTAGAAACAGAATGCAGCGGAAGTCTTCATTCATACCGAAAGAGTATAAATCTTTATAAGTCCAGCTGCCGGAGTTCCTGGAGAGAATCCGGTAGCACCTCCCCGTAGGGATGCCAAACACTTAAATGACAAATGAACAACACACATATATATAGGGAGACAAGTTCGCTGGTAGTGAAGATGAGTTCGGGCGAACTTGCATATGCAAGTTCGGCCGAACTTGACATCAACATGTCAAGTTCGAGCGAACTTGACCTCCACAGGTCAAGTTCGGGTGAACTTGTTCCCTTTTACACTATACACTCCGTATTTTGGTCGTATGTTCGATTCTAACCTATACAATATTCAACACACACTCAAACTAGCCTATTCGACAAGTGACGACCACCAGGTGCACCAACATGTTTAGTTTAAAGACATGTTGATAATAACTCGATACCGCAGTGACGTCAGTTTGTTTGTCCTTCCCCAATGCCTATCAACATTGGTCATGTGGTTAAGGTCATTAGTTCACGCCCGTCCTCCCAGGTACGGTGTGAGGTTGTCAAGCCTAATAGCGCAATCAACTAATACCCCGTTGCCCTCCAAGCAACTAGTTCGGTAGTAAGATGTGACTTAAAGTGATAGATTTGAGTGTATTATCCAACATCGAAATTAAACAAAACAGTTAACAAAGTATTCCTCCAAGGAATAGTAGTCATCCCCTCCAGGGATAAAAGTTTGCAAAGTATCCATTTAAACACTTTTTGACACTACATTTCCTTAGTATAATGTGATAGTCCACTGATGTACTATCATTTCCTCTTTTACACAAAAACTTTTTTTGTCTTTTTCATGTTTTTGTACTTTTTCTTTTTAATATGTTTTTGTATTTTCTCAAAAATTTTCTCCCCCTAACATCAAAAACATATTTTTGCTTTTTAGGTTTAAAGAAAGAAACATTAACCGAC
This sequence comes from Scalesia atractyloides, assembly GCA_947069175.1. Taxonomy (NCBI): domain Eukaryota; kingdom Viridiplantae; phylum Streptophyta; class Magnoliopsida; order Asterales; family Asteraceae; genus Scalesia; species Scalesia atractyloides. The sequence continues at coordinate 56,737,494 of CAMTDV010000024.1, read as the reverse complement.
CAATGAGAAACACATAAATTCGTCATCCATTACTACTTCACATTTTTTTTCTTTTAAACTCTCTCCCTATCAAAATGACAAAACTTTGACACTTATGATTTTCAAATATTTATAAATCTGTCTTTTCAACCAGTTTTGTTTGTTCAACAGTGAGTGTTTTGTGAATTTTAAACTTTTCAAAAATTTATTCAAATGGCCTGAAAATTTTGTCATTAATCATCACGGCTCGTCGTCATGTGCCAAAGAACTTCACTCTTCATGATTTTCTTTGATTCTCGGAATTTCCTACACACAAATACAAACAATTAGTTGAATAGAGATACCCAAGTCTTTTCAGTCTTGGGTGAACTTTCTTTGACTTTAATTTTCTCTACCCAAACAGATTTATTTACAACTTTTTCAAGTTGAGGAAAATCTTCTAAACTTTCAATTGTAACCGTCTTTTTAGCTTTTTCAAAAATTTCTTTTTCTCTTATTACCCATGATCATTACTTTTTGAAGATTCACCAGTTTCATTATTTAAAACTTTAGTATTAACTAGTTTCACTTTGTTTGCAGATTAAGTACATTGTTTCCAAACCTGAGTTGGTACAAACATCAGTGATGATTTTTGTTTCAAATCTTCAGAATTTTTCTTACATCATGAACAGGTTTAGGATTATTTTGTGGACATTTCTGGCAATGTGTCCAATCTGATTACATTTGAAGCACACCCTACTGTCTTTTACAATAAAGGATTCCTCAACCTACATACGTTGTTGTTGAGTGAAAAATTCCTTACTAGATTGTTTAAAAAATTGACTTTCTTTTGTACTTTCTGAACTTGCTGGCACAAAAATCATTTTCTTTACAATTGTTTTCTTTCCAAACTTATTATTATTCTTCTTACCATACCATGACCCATTCCTACCATTGTAATTTCTCTGCTGTATATTTGAATAAGAATATTTGGGTTTGGAAAAGTAAGATTTCTCACATTTATGGTTCGAAAATTGTTTTTATTCTATCAAATTCTCAAATTCAGAAATTTCGATTTTGACAAGTTTGAAAACCTTTTGTTCAAGTTCACATTATTCAGAATTCGAATGTAGTTGATCAGATCCACACATTTTGTACATTAAAATAGTTGGATCATCATTTGAACTACTTGTTGATGTTTTTTCTAATATAAGCAAAATGGATATTTTCGTCATTTTCAGGTTGTGAATTTGAACTTTCTTTGTCATACTTTGGTTGAGTGTTTTCAAAAACATTTTTATCTTTTTCTTGACCTAAAACATTATCAACTACTTTCTTAACCACATCTGATCCATCATCACCATCAGACTTTGAATAAGTCACATCGATGTTGTCAGGCAGCTGATCTTTCTGTTCAGTCTTTACTGTCTTCAGGTTCAGGTTCAGTGCCTTTTCCTTCCCATCAGGATTTTTTCTGGAGTAACTGTTCCACATCGGGGGTGGACATCGATTGTAACCTAGACCTCTATCCTGATAACTGTACATATCTTCTACATTTTTATCTTTACCAGTCGACTTCGGAAGATTATGATCCAAGACGTAAGACGCCGTTGAATAACTGATCAATTTTTTATCAACCCTTTCTGTTTCTAGGTTTCTAGATCACGCTTCAATTTGGCAATCATGTCAATATGAATGTTTGTCACCATCTACTTGTCCATGATTGTTGCCTTTAACATTGAAATTGTGTGGGAGGAATCGGCTTTCCTCCGAAAGCATGCGCGAAATTCATCAATATTAGTTGACAACAATCAGATATAGTGTTTCAATGCTTCTGCTTCTTTCTATTGATAAACAATGAAGAAAACAGATACAAAACTGACAGGGCTTCGCCTTACAGTCAGAAAAACAGCTTGGGACTCAACACCCTTGCTTAGCTATATATAGACATGGCTGCCTCGCACAAGGATGGTCATGCCGCTTCGTCCGAGGCTCAGCTCGTACGATGTGGCTTCATCACTTCATACGAGTTGGGCAACACCTTGTACGAAGTGGCCTATACACATACAAAACAAATAGAAATCGAACATTTAAGCCCTGTTACATATATGACATGACCCTAAGACGTAGGCTATAGACACTCTGCACCAACAAATTGTAGCGCTATCTTCCCTCCTTGCATCACGGTGTATGTTGATTGTTTTACTTAGCGTATGATAGGCCTCTTTCGTCTCTTTGAAATCACTTAACAGATTATCAGTATGACGTTTTAGCTCTGTATACTTTTCATCTTTTTCAAGACAAGATATGCAATGTTCAAAACATTTTGTGCACTGTCTTTCTATCTCAATCTTCTCAACTTTTTTCTCTTCTTGTACTCTTACAACTTCGACTTTCTGATCAACTTTAAAAGTTTCATCTTATTCATTTAACTGATCCATTAATACTTTCTCAACAATCATGTCTTCTTCGCATTGTGTGTTCTGATTATCTCTTTATTCATCGAAGAATCCTGCAAAAGATTGATAAACTTTAGGAGTCATAAATTCTTGGCAAGCGTTTTGTAAAAATTCTCTTTTAGAAAAATAACAATGATCATATTATTCTGCAACTTCTCGTAAACAATCTCAACACAACTATCTTCCATTTCTAGTTCCGGTTCTTCAATAATTTATGCCAACAATGCGTGACCTTCGGTTTTCAAAATATATTTATCCCAGTTAAAACCTTCATCTTCTTGTGTATCGAACAGAGCTTTATCTTTTGATCTTGTCGAACCCTCATCTTGTTGGAAAAGTCTTGATTGATTCTGATATTAAGAAGTTATGTGATATATTGCCCTTTTATAATAATCATCAAAAGGATTTTGATGACTTTCAAGAACTTCTCTGTCTAACATTCTTTTTTGAAGTGACCCTTTTCCCTACACTTGAAGCAAGTCACATTGGATTTATCAAATCGCAGTTTTGTGTCAGGCTTAGTGAGACATATCATCCTAGTAATTTCTGAAAATCTTTGAGCTCTATGAAGTACACAAGCCAAACACCATTTTTATATCCATCAGCTCTAGCTCCTCTGGATCAATCTGATCAAAGTCCTCTTTTGTCATTTCTGGATTCCGAATCTTCCTGCAACTAGACTCTCATATGATTCCAACACTGAAGCAAGTAAGCCCACGTGCTGTTTAGCCGTGTTTTCTGTGAAATCTTGAGCGTTCTGAAGATTTATAGCATTGTTACCTTGCATGATATGAGGATTGGAGTTTCTTTGACTGTGCTGGCTATTATAACTGTTTGAGCTTTGAGATGACTGGGGCTCTGTATCGTAGTATTTTGCTCAAAACTAGAATAAGATGTGAAACCACTACCACTGTTGGAAGTAAATGTTGAATAACCAGATGAACTTTCTGAAGTATATGCGGTTTGAATCTTTGGGCTTTGAATGCTAGTTGTTGGACTTCCTTTGTAGTAAAGATTAACACCTTGTTGAGTATTAACATTTTTAGCCATTTTTCTCATTTCCAATTCATGCCCTTCGAGTTTCTCGATGAATTTATTAAAACTCAACGAACTATATTCTGAACTGTTTTTCAAAATTGTTAGATAAGTCGACCATTCTCCCTAAGGTATTGTGTCGGCCAACTTATCAACTAGTTCTTCGTTCTCTTTTCTTATTCCCAGCCTTTTCATTTCTACGACAAGATGACAATATCTTTCAATGACTTGTTTCATCGTTTCTCCTCTAAGAGCTGTGAAGATGTCAAATTCTTTTTGAGTAGCTCTACTTTGGTTTTCAACATTTATGTGCTACCTTGAAACTTTACTCTTAACGCATTCTAGATTGACTGAGCATCACCATCATGTTGTAGCAAAGTAAATATGTCTTCTTTCACGGCTTGTTGCAAGATATTCATCATCTTATTTTCTCTCACAAATTTATCTTTCTCTGCTGTAGTAAGCTGAGTTAACGTTTTTTCAAGCCCATTCTCACCAGTAGGTGCAACATATTTCTCCTTGATGACGTACCAGCAATCAAAATAATCTGCTTGAACCCAGTTTACAAATCGTTCTTACCAACCTCCACAATCTCCTAGATTCATCAATTTGGGTGGCTTCTGCATCGTTCCCATTAGATTGTCCAAGTTTATATTTTGATTAATCAATCAGAAGTTGATGTGGACATTGTAGCAAAATAATTATAAAACCGTTCTCTATTTTGTTAAAATTTGGTCAGAACTTGTTTGATGCGAAGATAATCCTTTGTGTGAAGAGAACCTTGTATGAAGTTAAAACATACACTCAAGACAACAAATTAAATTCAAGTTCGTGCAAAGTAAAAATACAAAATTTAGATTTATCTTCGTGCGAAGGTAAAATCCAAAATTTTCAAGAATTTCACTTTGTACAAAGTTAGCTTTAGCTTCGTGCGAGGGTAAAATTTTTAAACTTGACAGAAATTTATCTTTGTGCGAAGATAATATTATCTTCTGTGAAGTGAGGTTTAAGCTCATGCGAAGTGAAATTTCAAGTTTCACGGTTTTTTTCCTGCCATTTTGATAATGAATTCAGTTGATTTTAGGTCTAATTGTTTCAAGGGTTTGTTATTAGTCAATTTTAAGTAGTCCTGAAAACAATCAGTCCATTTTGTTTGTTCAATCTCTGAAATGACAAAAAGAGTGAAAAATTAGCAGAAAAGAAGTAGAATCTTGATAAATGTCTTCAAATCAAGCCTCTAGCTCTGATACCACTTGTAGGTCCGTTTTCGGATACAAAAGCTCAGGTCCTAATTTGATTAGCCTAGTCTTAAATATGTGGAATCCATTTTAGAGTTAGACGACATGTTTAACAAGATTACAATTCATTCAATTGTCTGTTTTCATTAATAGCTCAACATGTACAAGATCCAGAAAACAGTTGGACACGGCTCCGCTGTCCAGTCTACCAAAACCAATGCCTAACACTAACATTGCACCTCTATTTATAGACTTCCTCTCTTCGTGCGAAGCTAGGTTTGCCTTCGTACGAAGTGAAATATCACCTTCGTACGAGGTGACTAATTACCTTCGTACGAAGTGACATTCCACCTTCGTACGAAGTGGACATACAAACATATGAAATCTAACATTTCGATCCTATTACAGACTTGATGTTATTCGATGACGTAGGCGACAAACATATACATCAACAGTTGATCGTGTTCCGTTCACCATGAGCGGCTAATATCCTTGGGTTTCACCCCGGTGTAGGTTTTTGTAAGATTTTCTAGGGTTCCGACTTATTATTTTTTATTTGATTTTGTGACAAGTTGTATTAATCATTTCAAACTTTTATAATTGTCGTGCATTTGAATTGAATTTGTTAATATCGAGTGACGATAAAATTTGACTTTGCAAAATGAGTTTGTGCACTTATGCCTTATCAATTGATAGGGTTTACATGTTCTTGGTCAAGAAGTATATTGCAATCCATTCTTAAGGTCGATAGCTCTCGGCACCTAAGCCACGTGACACTAAATCCGTTAATCCCCATATGCACTAAATTGAATTTAAAACGTGTAAGAACCCTAGGTCTTCAATTACCGAACCGGGTATGACCCTTGTTCTAATTATTGCTTACAACCAAAATTGTGTTTTGAGCTAGTTCTAAGTAATCGAAGTTAGTGTTAATTGCAAGTAATCAAGTTTAGTAATTTTACAAATTAAAGTGTTAGTCCAATCCGACATCCATTTTCCATTCAAACAAACAAACAAATAAAATAAAGAAATAGTAAGCTTCATTAATTGTGACAAAACCTCCTAATCAATCAAGTCCATACACAATCCACAAACTCTTCGTGGATCGACCCTTACTACCACAAACTCATAGTTAAGGGTAATTTGTATAAAAATATTATTTTTGACTCGGAAGCAACATCCAGATCAAATTTTGGTTGCGGGGGAGTTCCTGCGCTTTGTGTTAGGACATTGCTTGATTTTTGTGTGACTATCTGTTTAAGTGCTTTGATTTCTTTTTCCATATTTGCTTTCGTGTTACGCGGTGTGTTACTTGTGCAGGATTCAGGTAGTGTATGCATACATGGAATTCCGGAAGAACTTCACCGTTGGTGTTTGAACTGGAAATTGATAGAGTTGTGAGAAGGAACCTAGCCAATCAGGTAGAGGCGACTCTTGCCCTAACCCACCCAACCTAAACTCACCACATGCCCTGTAACACCCCGACCGCGTAAAACAACAAACCTCGGCGGAAACGTCGGGGAGTGTTGGTGCATAATGTCTATGTCTTAGTCTTATATCGAGTTTGTATAGTATAGAGCTGAATAGACTAGGTGAATGAAGTATTTATGAACAATGTAAGCAAGTTCGCCCATGACTATCATGTATAGCCAAGTTCGGCCGAACTTGCTAAGGCAAGTTCGGGCGAACTTAGGTGTCTCCTAGGGAGAACTTGCATCTCTATAAATACCTAGCTAGCCTACCTTCATTTGGAACTTTGGCATTTCAGAGGCGAAGCTCTGTCAGTTTGTAACTAGAACGTTTGATTTATAAAACTGACGATTAACTGTTAAATCTTGTCTATTGGTAAACACGACGTAATATTTCCGCTATTATGGACGTTAGATATCAAATTTAGGTTCCTAAGCATCGAGGATCGGTCCTACAAGTGGTATCAGAGCTAGAACAGCCTGATTTGATAGTATCAAGACAAGAACGCTTCTATTTCTACTCCATTCTTCTCTTTTTCTTAACTTTTGAACATAAAATGAAGAATTCACGGTCAAAATCTTTTGAATTTTGAATATATCATGTAAAATACAACAAAGATAAACCCTTGAAAGATTGGAGACCAAATTCAACCGAATTCATGTTGAAATTTTGAAAAAACCATGTTTTTGAAAACCGTTCGAACTTATTGGCCATGTTCGGCCGAACTTATCCTAAAACATCACTTTTCAAGTGATTTTTAGCAAGTTCGCCCGAACTTGAGTAGTTTTTGAAGAAATTTCAGCTAAGTTCGCTCGAAGTTACACAATTTTTCATTGATTTTACATCAAGTTCGATCGAACTTGTGTAAATTTCAAAGAAACTTTAAGTAAGTTTGCCCGAACTTACTAAATTTTTATCAAATTCTTGAAGATAAGTTCGCCCGAAGTTCTGTTGGATTTGTGTCTCAAGTTCGACTGAACTTAATGCAAAGTTTTCAGAACAAATCTAACAAGTTCGACCGAACTTGTTTGAAAATCAGAAAATTCTTCATTTGTTACTACAAGTTCGACCGAACTTGTAGTAGGACTAATTGTTTTCAAAGTTTTTTGAAAATTTTCAGAGTAAACGTTTCGTTATTCACAATGGAGGATCAACTAAGAGCTTTTATGTCTGGAGCTAGTTCGTCAAATGCCAATGTGATCAATCAAGTCAATCTTGATAATGAAATGGGAACGACTGTCAAACCGCCCGAGCTGATGAGCATGGACGAGTATGAAGCATGGAAAGAGAAGTTTACCTATTGGGTTCAAGCCATGCACTTTGTTGGCTGGGTCTCAATTGAAAGAGGCTACACTGTTCCGATAGATGAACATCAACGGGTTCTTGAAAAGTACAACTACTCGACGGTTCAGAAAGAAGAATATATCGCCGAGAAAAAGATGATCAATCTCATCCAACAGTCTGTCAAAGAAGATATCCTGATTTTGCTACCAGAGTATGCTACTACAAGAGATCTTTGGTTGTCATTACATAAGAAGTATCTAGGCAGCGCCGAAATGATAAAAAGCAAAAAGGCACTTATCCTGAAAGAGTTCGATATCTTCACTATGCTAAAGAATGAGACCATAAAGCAAATGATCGAGCGTTTCTGTCATCTTAAAGTGCAAATGCGAAGACACAGTCTCGAAAAGACAGAACAAAAATACATCGACAAACTTGCTGACGCACTACCAGAGGGTGAATGGACTACGTATTTGATGGTTCTAAAGAACAGTGATAAGTGGGAATTTTTCAAGTTGTCGACGTTTATGGATAACTCGAAGGCCACGAAATGGAACTTCTGAAGATGGCGAAGTCAAAAAACGCTAATATTGTTCAAGACGTTGGTCTGTATTACAAATCCGGAATGCTAGATAGTGTTTCGAGTCCTAAAATTTAGACGGCTTTTAGTGCAAACATAAAGGCTTCTCCACAGAATCAGAATCAATCACAGCCTTAGTATGACCAGAGTCCTCAAAGTTCTTACTCAAGCACTGGTTCAAATTCAACTTATCAAAGCCAAGTGAACCAGAATCAACAACAAAGTTCTGATCCGCATGTATATAAATGCAACATCGCAGTGAATTTGAACAATGTTGTTTCAGAACAAGTTGCAAAACAACATATGTCACTACTCGCTACCATATTAGAATCTTATGAATGTCTTGTTGCCGGTAAGATCGGAAACCCTGAGATGACCGCAGAAGATTATGACCAGGTAGACGAGGAAGAACTCGAACTAATGGAAATTAAATGATCCTTAGCTTCGATCATCAGGAGAGTGACAAAGTTCGTTGCACTCACAGGCCGTGATATAGGAAATTCCAGCAACAAATTGGGTTTTGACAAAACCAAAGTCACGTGCTTTAAATGTCGTCAAAAGGGGCATTTAAAAGAGAGTGTAAGAACACCGAAGCAACCGGAAATCAAAGTCCTTTCGGAGGAGGAAATGAATATTACAAAAAGGCACTTCAATATAATCCATTTCCGAAGAAAACTCAGGTTGAAATCCAAGAAAAACCTGACAATAGCACCACTGAGAAAGCTATGGTGGCATCCAGGGAAGATGATGGTTTTGATTGGAATTCTTACATTGGGAAAAAGCCCGGAGTTGCTTTGATGGCGGAGATAGTTGAAGATAATTCTGCAGAGGAAGCAGCGGCAGCAGCAGAAGCAGCAACTATTGAACAAGCTCTTCTAGAACAATACTGGCATCAACAGCAGGAAGAAGAGGAATATATCCATATGCAGAGACAAGGAATTTTATCCTCTAATTCTTGTGATAGTTTGGCAGGACATTTTGATGGCAGCTCGAAAGAACAAGTGGTTGAGGAGAAAAAGATTGATGAAGTGATCTTTGATGTTACTCAAGAAGTGAAAGTCGAAGACCTCAAGGACATGGCAGATAAAGCTTTAATGGTGAATCTAACCAAGGTAGGTCTAGAGGTAAAAATTGTCGAGAAAGAAGTTGTCAAAGTACAAGTTGTTGAGGTTGAGAAACCTTGTACAAATGTACTGAATTTTGTGTCGAATGTGCCGAAAAATCAAAGATCATCGCTGAAAACAATGTGCATAACGAATTGTTGAAATATGATTATCGCACAATGAAAGAAGCATATGATAAAATGAAAAATGATTATGGCAGACTCGACAGAAATAACATTGAACAACATGATAATATAAGGATGTTGAGTGGAACAGTAATGGATAAACAACAGGCAATTAACACCTATATTAACACCATTGCTGAAACTAAACAACAACTTCAAGACATGATAATCGAAACTGAAAGAGTTCAACAGTTGTTGAGAAGTTATACCACAAATGCATGTTATTGATCACATTCTTCCGACAATCTCAACAGAAGAAAAATCTAAAAAGAAAACTGGCAAAGAATATAGCAATGTTCTTCCACCCCTTTGCGAGAAGTATTGTCGCAAAACCACAGACGGGATGGATAAGGCACTCAATGTTGAGTTACTTTCTGAGAAAAAAATGAGTTGCCAGAGAATATTGATACAGTTTATGCTAAATCTGATGATGATAACAACGTTGTGGTTAACAAAGTGGTTGAAAATGTTCTAAGTGATTCTTATGACGGCAGCTTCAAAAGCGCCGACTCGAGTTCAAAGAATTCCGATTCACAGTCTGAAAATGACGATAAGTCGTCGGATGGTCTAAGTGACGATCCTAATGTTGTAATGTACAAAATTAAGGATTCGGATAGATTATACTTTGATGATAGCTTCCCGATTCAGAATGTGAAGGAAGAATTGCTTGATAAATTCTTTAAACTCGTGGAAGTCACATCAGAGAAATTGGAAATTAATGAACGAAAATTCTATTCCAAACCTAAAAGAAACAACTACCAAAGGAATGGTGGTGATCATCCAGAAAACCGGAGAACAGGGTTGGGTCTAGAAGAATCAGATGAACCAGTAAAGAAAGTGTCACCATTTCATGAATATAAAAACAAAAACATGAATTTTGTATATGGGACAAACATGGTTCACGAAGAAAATTTGATTGGTAAACAATCAAATGATGAGTTTAAAAAGGAGAAAGAAATTCGAGATAAAGCCAAGGTTACAAGTGGTGCCAAAACATCAAGTGGGTAAAACCACCCACTAAAGGATATCCACTTGATAATCAGACATGTTTCAAGTGCAATGAAATGGGTCATATTGCACGACAATGTCTGAAATCAAAGCCGGCTTATCCTCGAAGAAGAGAATCAAATGTTGTAAAACCAAGGTATCCAGAGTTTAAAAACCAATCAAGATTTTGAAAAGAAATGAATCTTTGCCAGAAGTTAAACCTAAAATATAAAAGAGGTTTGAGAATTCTACTTTTGAAAAAGGAGAAACTTCTAGGGCAAATGAAAACAAATTTTATATCAAGAAGGCTAATATCAAATCTCAAGCCTGGATTACCAAGAAAAGGTCAACAACATCTGGTGTTATTAAGTCTGACTTGGTAAAGACTGATAACATGAAAGAATCTAAACCTGAAATCACTAAGTTTGAGCTTGTTAAGACTAGTGATAGCAAGAAAGAATCAAAATCTGAAATCATAATTGAAACCACATCTGAAACTGTCAAAAATGCAAGTGGTAACAAGTCAAAAGATAAAAAGACGGTAAAGTTTTCAAACATAAATATCATAGAACATTCAGATGAAGAATTCGATTATGCTGATGAATGTGAACTTGATTTTGATGATAGTTATCCAATTCAACCCAAGACCAAAAAGGCTTGGGTCTCACTTTTTAAATAGATTGTTAAAATGTGCAGGGACTCCATAGATCCGTACTTTCTAAGTGGATTTTGGATAGTGGAGCGTCCTGGCATATGACGGGAATGAAGGCCTTGCTATTCGACATTACAGCTATCAATGGTGGATATGTTGGATTTGTAGGAAATCAAGGAGGAAGGATAGTCGCCGAGAGAAAACTCTCCAATGGCGTAGTTTCATTTGATCGCATGAACTATATTGCAGAACTTGAGAACAATCTTCTGAGTATATCGCAGATTTATGACAAGAAATTCACAGTTCATTTCAACGACAAAGAGTGTATTATCTTGAAGCCAGGATTCAAAATACCAGATGAGTGGATTCTGATGCGAGCACCTCGAGAGAATGATTTATATGTTCTTGATATGGGTGTCGCTACCACTTCATCAAAATCAGCACAATGTTTTGTGTCAAAGGCTACTGAAAAAAGATTTTATTCTTTGGCATCGTAAGATGGGGCATATTCATTTGCGAAAAATGAATTTCTTGGTTCATAATGATCTTGTAGAAGGCGTAAATCTTCAAAGTTTTCAGATGTCTGATCATTGCTTGGAATGCAAAAAGGGAAACAGATCAAGAAATCTTATCCAAAGAAAATTCTAAACTCAATCAAGTTGCCATTAGAACGTCTCCACATGGACTTATTTGGTCCTGTAAATGTTCGAAGTATCTCAGGAGACTTATATTGCTTGGTCGTGATAGATGACTATTCGAGATATTCGTGGGTATTTTTTCAAGAATCTAAAGACGAAACGTTCGAGAACTTGGTTATTTTATTCAAGAAACTCGAGAACCTTATCATCTGCCGGTCAGATGCATTAGAAGTGACAACGGCACAGAGTTTAAGAATAACAAAATGAAGGAATTCTGCAACGCAAAAGGGATTCTGCATGAGTTTAGTGCTCCGTGTACTCCACAGCAAAAGGGAGTTGCTGAACGGAAAAAACAGAACTTCTTCGGACGGGCACGTTAATGTTTATAAGAAGACAGAGTTTTGAAGACTGATTAAAGATGAAGACGATATCCAAGGGGGAGTCTGTTGGTGCATAATGTCTATGTCTTAGTCTTATATCGAGTCTGTATAGTATAGAGCTGAATAGACTAGGTGAATGAAGTATTTATGAACAATGTAAGCAAGTTCGCCCATGACTATCATGTATAGCCAAGTTCGGCCGAACTTGCTAAGGCAAGTTCGGGCGAACTTAGGTGTCTCCTAGGGCGAACTTGCATCTCTATAAATACCTAGCTAGCCTACTTCATTTGGAACTTTGGCATTTTAGAGGCGAAGCTCTGTCAGTTTGTAACCAGAATGTTTGATTTATAAAACTGACGATTAACTGATTAAATCTTGTCTATTGGTAAACACGACGTAATATTTCCGCTATTATGGACGTTAGATATCAAATTTAGGTTCCTAAGCATCGAGGATCGGTCCTACAGGGAGTCACGTTAACAGATTGTTACAACAACACATGGTATCTCATATTTTGTTTTATTGGATATTAAACATAGATTACATCGTTATATGGTCTAGAGGTTACACAATTAAACAAACATAGTAAATATCTTTCAAGTTTTAAAGCACTAAAGTCCAGGTCCATTCCTACGTGAGCATGCATCAGTATCATCAAGCATTGTTCCCTGAAACATATTTGAAAAACGAGTCAGCATAAAAGAATGCCGGCGAGTACATAGGTTTTGTGAGTGTGTCAATTTCATGGCCTTGAATATGTATTGCAATACCCCATCAGACTACTAGAGTCGTTAATTGAAAACCTTGTTATCGAAAAGTATTTGGTATTGCAATGATAACTAACCAACTAAATTAAGTTAGTTATAGTTTATAAAAGACTTGTAGCCATGAATTTTGACCAAAACATTTGTTTCATAAATCCGAGTAGTAAATCGTCTTGTAATAACTTGTATGGTTTATACCTTTAATTGAATTTGTTGCGTGTCATCGTTTGAAAAACATTTGTTCAAGTGATGAAAATAACGCCACGAATGTAATACGATAAAAGCACTTATATATAGGAAGTACCAGCGGCGTATCCACCATGCTTTTATAACATTACACATGTACCGTTATCTAAATTACTTACCATAAACCAATCGTCTATTGTTCATTGTTCTTATTATAAACCAATCGTTCATCGTTCCTTGTTACAAACCAATCGTTCATCGTTCCTTGTTTTAGTTGTGAAAACCTTTGGTCATTTCGTGAATACATTCAAACCTTTGTTGACTTGTTCGAGACCACCCACGGTGTCCCTTAATCGTATAACATACCACCAAAGGGTATGTTAGAAATACAGTTTCAGTCGCTTCCCAAATTTCCCCACAAACCCCGGAAATTAATTGTCAGTCCTAGGCGCCCTAACTTACTACCGGTCGGCTTGGCCATTGTTAATGAATGTCATTCTTGTTATGAATATGACGCACCAACATGTTCGTTCACATTATTGAAATCAAATTGTTTATATAAACCATAGCATTTGTATCTTGTAAACTCGAAAATGATTTAGCACATATGAATCACCCCAAAATATTTGCAAAACATAAAAGAGGGGAACTATGTACTCACTTGTGATTGCAATAAAGTCCTTGTTCAAGAAGATAAACCAAGATCAAGAGTCCGTGAAATCAAGCGTGTCCTAAAATTGGATAATTGTGTAAATATCGGGAGTTTAATCGGCGGAACGGATAGAATGAGACCTTATAAACCAAATGAGTATTGGAGCTCATATGACATGGTTTATAAAGTTAACATTCTGAGTTGGAAAGATTCTTAAGTGCTTTTGACCCGTTCTGACCAGTTAAGGTAGTTTAAGCCACTTTAACGCGTCATTTACGTAACTACGTGTTCAGATGGTTAAATATGTGTTATGATAATTCTAAATTACCAAAACATGTTTAATAATTTTATTTAATCAGATTATATGTCAAAACTTATGTCACATATGTTTATAGTTGATTTATTTGTAAAAAGGGCATTTTGGTCATTATTGAAGATTATATAAACTAATTATCATAACACTAACCAAATGACATGACCATAAGGTATAACCTCAGAGGGTTATTCCCTAATAATTATGGTCATAAATATGTATTTGGTTGGGTCCAACGATCAACCAAACGGGTCAGATTCGAAAGTCAAAGGGTGGTCAAAACCGCTAGACTTACGGCTCTAAACAAGCACTAAAATAAGTGTGACGATTTAGACATGTTTTGACATGTCTAATTAAGTTTATAAAAGAGTTTTGGTACCAAAACAACTGTTTTGACACTCGAAATCAGTTTCGTCATAAAAATGCGTATTTATCGCCTTTTGACCAAAACTTTGACTTGTCAAAATGACTAGAAAAGATATAAATCAGTTGGTATCAGTAGGTATGATCATTAGGGATTATGACCAACATGATTATGATCATATTAACAAGTTCGATTGGATTTTGTTTTGACCAATTTATGATCAAAACCGAAAGTCAAATAGAAGTCAAACTATTTGATTTTTAGCTCAAATATGCTACAAAAATGGAACAATACTTGAATGAAATACTTACAAGCTCCAAGGATTACCAAAGAATCATAGAGGGAGCTCCAAAGATGGTTGCAAATTCGGATTGTAGCAGAGTGGATCAAAGAAGGTGGTTGCAAAGGTTCAAAATGAAGATGATCATGGAATTTATAGATTTATTGGAGTTTCTAGGTGTAAGACAAGTGTCCATGACTCACCAACATGTTAGATTAGTGTCCCACACTTGTCAAATGCAGAGATTAGGGTGGCAAAGTCGTTTGATGAGTCAAAGAATGAATTAACCAGCTACTGCCACCTTTCTGATGAGCTGGACACCCCTTACGGACTGTATGGGGTTTTGTCTTATGGTCCGTAAGGCCCTTGCAGGGGCTAAGGTTTCAAATTTGGCAGAAATGGCCCCTGAACTTGTATTTGACGCGTTTTGGCACTTCTAACACTCGTTAACCCCATTTTTAAGCTCCATAAGGACGTTAAAACATAGGGAACTTGAAATGTGTCCAAAAATGTTCCAAAGGTCGTTCGTTTGGTCGTACGGTTGCGGTTCGGGTTAATTACGACGAAAATCGTAACGAACGTGTGCGTGACCGTAAACGCGTAACGAATGATATTTTTGCATTCCAATCACTTATATAAAAGATTTTAATAATTACAAAAATTTTTGGATGCCCGTACATGTTCCGGATAGCGAAATACGCAAAAAGACATAGTTTCGCAGAATTTGCAAATAGCCCCTGAAGTTACAAAAGCGTGATTTTGCCATACCGAAGCCCTCGAAACTTATTTCTATGCTATGTTAAGGGTATTTAGGGTAAGTTTAGCTTATGACCTTGTTCCGGAGTGTGCATCGCTACAAGAATCGGCAGACTTTCGTATTTTGTCGTAAATAGTCCCTATGATCGAATAGGCTTGTTTTTGGCATACCAAACCCTTCAAAACTTATTTCTCAGTTAAGTAAGGTTATTTAAGGTATGTTTGGCTTGTGTCATTGTTCCAGAGTTTATGTCGTGTTAAACTAGTTTCGTTCGCGTATTAGTTTATGGTTTAGCTTCTAGAAGTCGATTGAAAGTTTGGAATCGTGCAAGAATCGAGTGTGTGCAAATATCATAACATAAAGAAAACTCATATATAAAACACAAAATTTCATTTATTGATAAAATTGTTTAACATTGTTACATGATTGAATCGTCACAGATATTACATGCCCCATCCTTTGGAACCGTCCAAATGGATCATTAAAACTCCAACCAACCCAACAATCGAAACCTACACGAATTACCAATAGAAAGACTACCATCATCAAAACCAAAACAACCAAAACAATCAATTAGGAAGTGGTAACAATTCAAGACCACTGACACCACAAGACCTAACCTACACCCAAATCCAAAATCACAACCAACGTCAACCCACGCCACAACCTCAAAACCATCCTCGCCAAGACCCTTTTACCACCAAACCCAATAACCGAAATGTTAACCCCAACTGTAGGGCTAACCAATACCGCAATAATCCCGCTAATGAACTCCAAATTCTCAACATCAACGAATTGAGAAATAATATCCCCGACGATGAGCCATATAGTGATCCAGGTTACCAATCACCGGAACACGTTAGTATCCATTTGGAGTATTCTAGAGAATGGGGAACTATGACAATCGGAATGATGATGGGTGGAACGAGTACAACAACGAAAACGTTCTACAATGGTAGTGGTTTTGAAGATGAAGAGATTGGTTATCAAAATGCTAACTATGTGGATTGATTATAGGTTTTATTATGCCCGTAATGACGGCTATGGCAATAACCATCAACCATAATAAAACAACCAAAGGAACCGGGTTGACAGCAACAACAACAACAATAACAACGCTAATTGTAACCGGATTCCTCAATTTGTGGGCGGGGGTAACCAACGGGTTAACCGTGGACCACCGATGCATCAAGAGGTCAACGGTCCACCTCGAAATCGACCACAACACTAGAACCAAATGTAATAACCAAGAGGTGTTAATGGTCGATTTAGACTGATGATCTCTTATAACGATTCGACTATCGCTCGGCCACCCATAGGAAGAGCTTCATTTGATTGCAAGCCCATCTACATCAACATCTTACCTCACTTCAACGGTAGGACCAACAACAAGCCGTACACACCTTTGGCTGAATTTTTCGCCTTCTATAGTACCATTGGGGGACATAATTTCTCCCAAGACGAGGTTAATTGTGACTCTTCCAATTCTCATTGAAAGACAAAGCCAAACAATGGTATTTAACCTTGCCGGCTAATAGTATTCGAATATAAGAAAAGATGCTACAAGTCTTCCTTGACGAGTACAATTCAATGGCCAAAACTGATGACACGAGGGATGAGATTCGGTCGTTCAGGCACTTACTGAGTGAACCGTTACATGAATCCTTCACTCACTTCAAGGAATTGATTCGAAAATGTCCCCATCATCAAATCAAGTGGTGGAAGTTAGTTAAATGCTTCATGAAGGGGTTAGACACAGAGGAGTAGAAGTAACTTTAATCGTCTAGTAACGGTACACTATTGAATAATCATTAAGACGACAATGGGCTTTCTTGGAGTGTTTGAACAAAAACTAAAAGGTCGTTGAGTCGGTTGACAGAGCCAAAAAGCACCCCATTTCCCGATCTCTCCCCGATCTCTATTAGAGTTCTAAGGATCGGATCGCCACGTTGGAGCAAGAGTCAATTCGAATGAAGAAGAAGGATGTGAGCGCCATACAATTTGTCGTGTGTGGAAGTTGTGTTGACATTGGTCACTGGACCGATGAATGTCAAGCGAATACGACCAATTCCACCAAGGAAGTAAGTCAAGTGTATGAAGATCGAAAGCCATATATATGAATCCCAACACTTATAATCCTGGTTTGAAAAATCATCCCAACTTCAAATACGAGAATGCTTCAAACCAAATGAACCCGAATTTCCAATAGGGTAATCAAGGTGGGTCAGGTCACCAAAACCGTCAAGGCGATAACCACGGTGGGTTACCAACAGAACTATAATCAAGGTGGTAATAAAGGGTAGCAAGGTCGTGACAACAACAATTATCAAGGCGGGTAACAACAGAATTACAACAATGGTGGTGGGTCAGCAAATAACCAAGGTGGTGGTGATGGCTTGACTGTGAAGATACATACGCTATTGAGTGTAGTGAAGGACTCAGATAGCGGCATCAAAGAAATGAAGAGGGTAAACGAGATGAGTGATAAGTCTAATGAGGTGTTGGAAGAGCAAGTGGGCCAACTTGCAGAAAGAGTGGCTCAGATGAGAGGAAGCGGAGGAAGACTCCCAAGTGACACCATGGTAAATCCGAAGGATCAAGGATCAACGTCGAAAAACACACGTGAGGTATCTATTAATAAAATTTCTTTACGTAGTGGTCGAGTAGTAGATAATGGCACCGAGTTGCAACCACTGCAGTTGGTTGAGGGGGTGGTGAAAGATGTGAGTGAGGGTGGTGTTGAGAAGGACCAAAGTGGTCTGAGTAGTCAACTGAGTCTAAATAAAAAAATTTCTGAAAAGGTCAAAAATAAACTCGTCCTGACCACTCCCGTTCCAAAAGCTAAGGATAACGGGTCGGAGGGTAATATCGCCTCGTATCCCAAAGCTTTGTTGGAACCGTCTTAGAGGGTGGTGAAAAGGCATGGTCCATAACAAGAGGAGATGTGGGAAGTTTTCAAACAAGTAAAGATAATTTACCCCTCTTTAACGCGATAAAGCAAGTCCCATCTTATGCTAAATACTTTCGGGTGCACTTCCACCTAAGTTCCAAGATCCGGGAGCGCCCATTATTTCTATTCAAGTGACCCATATGAGTTTTGTCCGCTTTGGGAGGCAAATACCACTATGGTGTTAGCCGACTTGACTCCCAAACTACTTCGTAGGGTAGTCACGGATGTCATAGTGAAAGTCGATGAATTCTATTACCCAGAGGATTTTCTGTTGGTTAGAATATGTTTCCTTGGACCAGACTAAACAACCCACACTTATTTTGGGTCGACGGTTTTTAGCAACATCACATGCTCAAATTAATTGTAAAACGGGCACGGTCGATAAGACTTTTGGTAACTATCGGTTGCGGTTATATGTTTTTCGGGGTTGACGGATCCTCTAGTTAACGAACAATGCTATATGGCGGACATTGTTGACGCGTGTTTACTTCTATGAAACATGGTTGTCAATAAGGAAAACACAATAGAGGAGTGTTTTATGTTTGACAGGTTAAAGGTGGAGACATGCCGGAGCATAGATGAGTAGGAAAAGAAGTTGTAGGTTTTGGCGGTGAAAGAAGGGAGGCCTCTGTGGACTCGCCAGGTGGAGCGTCTACCGGACGAAATCGACACCAAGCTAAAGCCTCCAATGGTGGAAATGAAGGTGTTGTCAAAGCATTTAAAATATGCTTATGTTGGTGAAGGCAACACGCTCCCAGTCATCGTTGCGTCTAACTACCGGAAAACAAGAAGAGAAACTTATGGCAGTTTTGGTCACCAATATGGAAGCTATTGGGTGGACCATCACATATTTGAAGGCTATTAGTCCCTCGGTGGTGATGCACAAGATCATCACGGATGAAACGGTAACTCCAGCATGAGACGCGCAAAGACGGTTAAACCCGAACATGCGGGAAGTGGTGAAGAAAGAAGTACTAAAGTGGCTAGATGCGGGTATCATTTACCCCATCTCAAATAGCCTATGGGTGAGCCCCACACAAACCATTCCTAAGAAGGCGGGTATTCAAGTCGTTAAAAATGACTCGGGTGAGGAGGTAGCTACTCGGGTGATAACCGGTGGCGAATTTGTATAGATTATAGGAAGTTAAATTCTGCTACTTCCAAAGTTCATTTTTCCTTACCTTTTATTGACCAAATAGTGGCGAAATTAGCCAGACAATAGTTATTGTTCTTGGATGGTTATTCCGGATACAATCAAATTGCTATTCATCCGGAAGATCAACAAAAGACTACTTTTACTTGTCCTTAGGGCACATTCGCATTTAGGGGAATGCCGTTTGGATTATGTAATGTCTCCGCCACCTTTCAAAGGTGTATGATGAATATCTTTTCGGATTTGGTGAGGGAGTCTTTGGAGATTTTCATGGATGATTTCTTCATTTTTTGGATCATCATTTGAAACAATTGGAAAAAAATTTAAAAAGATGTGTAGAAACCAATTTGGTCTTGAGTTAGAAAAAAGAGCCATTTTATGGTTCAAGAGGGGATTGGATTGGGACATGCGGTGTCTAGTCATGGGATAGTAGTAGATCATGTCAAAGTGCAAGTTATTTCTACTCTACCTTATCCCACAAGTGTTAACGGTATTAGATCATTTTTGGGTCACGCGGTTTTTATAGGATGTTTATAAAAGGGTTTAGTGATATTACAAAACTATTGTGTAACCTCTTATTAAAAAATACACCATTTGTCTTTGAAGAGAATTGTGAAAATGCCTTTAACATTCTAAAAAAGAAATTGATTGAAGCCCCAATTTTTCAATCACCGAATTGGTCTTTACCATTCGAAATCATGTGTGATGCAAGTGATTAAGTGATTGGGGCTGTGTTGGTTCAACGGATTGACAAAAATCCGATTGCTATATATTACACGAGTAAGACTATTTCGGATGCACAATTAAGTTACACAACAACCGAGAAAGAGCTACTCACGGTGGTATATGCGTTGGATAAGTTTCGGGCTTACATATGTGTAACACCCCGATCGCATAAAACAACAAACCGCGGAGGAAACATCGGGAAGTCACGTTACAGGAAATTGTTTCACAACACATGGTATTTAAAGTTTTGTTTTATTGAAATATTGAATTACATTGTCTTGGAATAACGAAACCAAATACAATCAAATTATCTTTCAAGTTTTAAAGCCACTAAGGCCCACGTCCATCCTATGTGAAGTATGCAATCTAATCATCAAACAATTGCTCCTGAAACATATGTGAAAATAAAACGTCAGCATAAAAATGCCTGTGAGTACCATAGGTTTTGTGATGATGATTCATGGCTTTGAATGTTTAAAAGGAAATGTTTAACTAATACAAAAGTAGCCATGAACCATTATAAAATGTTTCTTTTATGAAATCATATGAAAATCAAATGATAAAAAAATGATGCATGATTAACTTAATAACCAAAATATGGCATGTCTTATATAAAATATGTCGTGTCTTGTTTAATATATGTAATGTATAAACCATTGTCATGTATAAACAAATGTCTTGTATATCTAAATGTCGTGTATAAAACAATGTTTTTATTGAACAAAGGTCTTATTTAATCAAAGGTTTGTTTTATAAAATCATTGTTTTCATTTTGTAAACATATAAATATGGATTGTTGGCGAATACATTCAAGCCTTGTTGACTGACGGATAAACCCTTATACGGACAAAGGTTTATCAATATTCATCGGATTTTGTCATTCCCTAAGGTCACTTCCAAACAAACCTAGGAAGCGGGAATGGGATTGTCAATCCTATGGTACCATTACATACTACCGGTCGGCGTGATCAATGTTAATGAATGTATCGTTGTCGAGTTCAACGCACCAAAATTTCTAGAACAATGTAAACATGTCATGAAAATGTTTTGAAACCATGTACTAGGTATGCTAGGTCAACATATGAAGCAAAATGTCTTTGAAAACCATGTACTAGGTATGCTAGGTCAACATACGAAGCAAAATTTCTTTGAAAACCATGTACTAGGTATGCTAGGTCAACATACGAAACAAAAATATGTTTTTTGAAAACCATGTACTATATGTACTAGATAAGCAAAACATGTATAGTGTCATGAAAACAAGAAAGTAGTGATATGCACATATGAATCACCCCAAAACATATAAAAAATGTAAAAGAGGGGACTATGTACTCACTTAGGATTGCGTAAGTGTCCTTGAATCAATGGAATAGACAAAGCTCAAACGTGTCCTAATGTGTCGGATAACTATGTTAGTGTGTCGGGACTTTAAACGTAAGATCGGATATAATGAAGTCTTACAAACCAAACGAGCAATGGGACTCATATGATATAGTTTAATAAGCTTAACATTCTGATTTGGAAAGGATCCTAAGTGCTTTTGACCCGTTATGACTCGTTATGGTAGTTTACGCTACTTTAACGGGTCATTTGCGTAAATATATGTTCGGATGGTTAAATATGTCTTATGATAAGTCTTACATGTTAAAACATGTTTGATAATGTTGTAACATTATTTTATGTGTCAAAACTTTGGTTACATATGCTTAAAATTGATTTATGCGCAAAAAAGGCATTTTGGTCATTTTTAAGAACATAGAAGTGACTTATCATAACACTAACCAAAGGACGTGACCATAAGGTATAACCTCAGTAGGTTATTCCCTATACAACTATGGTCACAAATATGTGTTTGGTCGAATCCTAAGATCAACCAAACGGGTTGGATTCGAAAGTCAAAGCGGTGGTCAAGACCGCTCGACTTACGACCCTAATAAAGCACTAAACTTGAAGTGACGAGTTAGACATGTCAAAACATGTCTAACTAAGCTTATAAAACTGATTTGGTATCAAAATTTGGTGTTTTGATACCCGAAAATAGTTTCGTCGTAAAATACACATGATGTGCATCTTTGACCGAAACTTTGACTCGTCACTTCACCTGGTAAACATGGTAATCAGAAGGTGCAATCGCTAGGGATTATAACCTTCATGATTACGATCACGTTGCAAAGTTCAATTGAACTTTGACTTGACCAATTATGGTCTGAACCGAAAGTCAAACAGAAAGTCAACTATTTGACTTTTAGCTCAAATTTAAGCTAAAATAATGAACAAGACTAGGAAAGAACACTTACTTGTGTTCTATGAAGGCAAGAATACTCAGTAGGAGGCCTCTAAGAAGAAGCAAACTCCAGGAATGAGTAATTAGAGAGAAAGAAATGAAATGAGCAAAGAATGAGGTTGAACATGGAGGCTATTTATACTTGAAGCTTGATCATAGGATCATGCCAAGTGTTAGGAAGTCTTCTAGGATCATAACAGGTGTTTAGTGAGGTGTAAGGATCTGAGGGTGGTCATAACACATGTCACTTGCAGGTACAAACTAGGAAAATTTGTGGACTTGGGGTGCAAGCAAAGAAAACCATGGGCTACAAGGCAATTCTGCTAGTGCCTACTGTAGCTTATGCTGGCTACCGTAAGCAACCTTGGCCACAAGTTTCATTTTAGGCAGATTTGGCCCCTGGACTTGTTTCGTCTTGTTTTGTCACTTCTAACACCCGTTAACCTAATTTTTAAGCTCTATAAGGATGTTAAAGCATATAGACTTGAATTTTGCCCAAAAATATCGTGGATGTCGGTTCGTTCGGTTGTACGGGTGCGTTTTTCGCTTAATTACGACGAACGCTATAACGACCACGAAAATGATCGAAATTGCGCAACAAATGATATTTTGCATTATTATCAATAAAATACAACATTTTATTGATTACAAAAATATTTGGATTTGTATATGTGGTTCGTATTCCAAAATACGAGAATCGGCAGACTTTCGCGGTTGGTTGCAAATAGTCCCTGAGCTTGAATAAGTATGTTTTTGCCATACCGAACCCCTTAAAACTTAATTCTAAGTTATGTAAAGGGTATTTAGGGTATGTTTAGCTAATGTCCTTGTTCCAGAGTGTACGTCGTGTTAAACTGGTTATGTTTGCGTAACAGTTTACGATTTTACTTCTGGAAAAGGTTTGAGAGTTTGAAGTTGTACAAGGACTTAAAACGTGCAAATGTACAAGATTTCATTGTAATTGAAATTTTTCGGGATTGTATAATGGTTGAAAAGGCACAAATGTCACAATATGGGGTAATAAGGTGAAAACATATTCTGACCATAGTTTCGTAAGGTATCTTATGGAAAAGAAAGATGATAAGCCAAGACTAATTCGATGGGTTTTGTTGTTACATGAATTTGACTTAGAAATAAGGGACAAGTAGGGTAGTGAAAATGTGGTGGCCAACCACTTGTCCCATTTGATGGTAGAGAAGGGTCCTACAACTGTAGATATCAACGAGACCATCCCCGATGAGCACATTTTACATACTTCTAAATTATCTTGGTTTGCTTATATTGTCATGGTTATAGATGATTTGTCGGCTCATTGGGATAGGAGGAAGAGATTGTATTTCTTTTCTCATATCAAATTCTACAAATAGGAGGAACCGGACTTGTTCAGGATTTGTACGAATCAAGTCGTGAGAAGATGCATACTGGATGATAAGATTCCGACTGTGCTGATGCACTTGCATTCATTTGCTTGTGGGGGTCATTCAGTGATCATAAACCTGGGCGCAAAATGCTAAATAGTGGGCTTTATTGGCCTACCATTTTTAAAGACGCTTTTGAGTTCTCTAAAAACTGCATTGAGTGTCAAAAATTAATGAACATAGCTAAACGGGACGAGATGCCCATGCAACCAATCCTCATAGTTGATACTTTTGATGTGTGAGGGATTGAGTTCATGTGCCCGTTCCCGAACTCTTATGGTAACTTGTACATTTTGGTGGCCGTTGATTATGTATCAATGTGGGTCAAAGCGATAGCCCCCAAAACGAACGAACAACCATTTTGTAGTGTGTATTTTGTCCAAACCCACATCTTTTCGAGGTTCGGGATTCCTCGGGACATCATTAATGATGGAGGGTCCCATTTTAAAATCTTTAGGTTTGGAAAACTCTTGAAACGGTATGGTGTTGACCATAGAATAGCTACTCCCTACCACCTGCAAACGAGTTGTCAAGTAGAAGTGTCGAATAGGCAAATAAAGGAAATTTTGCAAAAGGTTGTTAGGGCAGACCGTAAGGATTGGTCAACTAAGTTGAACGACGCCTTATGGACCTACCAGACGACTAACCAAACTCCTATCGGCACTACAGCTTAGTGTTTAGTTACAGTAAAATTTGTCATTTGCCGATTGAACTTGTACATCGTTCATTATGGGCTATCAAAGAAGTTAATCTATAATACGATGATTCAGGTAGAGAGTGAAAGCTAAAGTTGTATGAGTTGAAAGAGCTTCAAGAAGAGGCATATGAGTGCACTTCAAAGTACAAGGACGGAATGAAGAAGCGTATGATGCCAAGTTGAAAAAGAAAGATTTTGTAGTGGGTCAAAAGGTTTGTCTATACAACTCGAGGTTGAAATTCTTCCCCATGAAGCTTAGAAGCAAGTGGATTGGCGTATATGTCACTACGTGGGTCGGGCAATTGGGCAATGTTACCATTGAGGATCCGAAAGACGGGTCAAGGCAAACAGTGAATGGTCATTGGATGAAATTGTTCTTTGAAGACAAACAGTGAGCTTCTTGGCAAGCATCCCGAGCTATGAGGTCGACTAAAAGGACCGGTAACATTGTAGAAGTTGTATATTTTCATTAGTTCCTTTTATTTTTCACTCCTTTATTTTTCTAGTTATCACGTATCGTATTAACCCTTTATTGTGTGAAGTTCCGGAAATCATAAACGGGTCATGAAGATGTAAGGTATGTTTTTAGACTTGTTGTGTATTGGGGACAATACACGATTATTTGGGGGGTGGTAGGATTCGTTAAAACGAAGTTTCGTTTTTCGTTAAAACCATAAAAATTTACAAAAATATTTTCAATAATTTATATGATTTTTTTTGTAGACTAGGCCCCTTTTGAAATAAAAAAGTATATATTTTTGTTCATATTTAAAAAAATACTTTGAATTTGCGTCGCCGACGAGCTGCATTTTTGTCGCCGCCACAACCCGTCGGTAGGAAATGGGCATAGATAGTAGGACTAAGCGTCGCTGGCAAATCAGAAAAAGAACACGCGTCGCTGACCCGATGATTCCCCATCGCCGACTCGTTTTCTCAGGTCAGCCGACGTTGGGTTGTTCCCAGCATTACCTACTCGATCCAAACACCTCTCGAACCCTTTTAAAAAATAACCCGATATATTTTAACCACACAATTGACCCGGGAATCACCCAAACTGATCCATAACTGATTAAAAATACAAAATTACGGTCATAATTACTCTTTATCTTCACCTCTCACTTCATCTTCCCTGAATTCTCTCAAGAACCCTAAATCTTCAATCACTCAAAACTTTCTCAAATCTCAACCAAATTAAGTGATTCTTTAGCTCATTATGTTCAGATTTTAGAGAGTTACAAAATCCCCCAACTTTATTTTCATTAATCTCGTTTGTGAGATTTTTGGGCTGCAAATTTCGGGTTTCATAGGGTGTTCATCAAAGTTGTTAGCTTTGCATCTTTTGTTAGTTCTCTTAGCTCTACAACACAAAAGGTATGGACTTTACTAGTTTTAGCATTACTATTACATGGTTTCTTAATTTCTTTCGAAATTTTGAGTTTAATTGTTTGAGAGTAGGTTGATTATGATAAACCTTATATTTAGGAGCTTGAATGCTAGTTGAAACTTGTTTTGGTGGGGATTGGGCATTAAACAAGTGTGGGGATGTAACTACACCCACTTGTTGAATGAATAGGCACAGAGATGTTGAAACTTGTTGAAGTTTTATGAACATAATAATTGAACATAAACTTGGTTTTCGGATGATAAAATTTACTACTTGAAAGAGTTTAAAATGGTTTTTTTAAATCCAAATATTAACTAAAGTTCAACATCATAGTATATGATTTGGTTATGACTTGTCATGAATGTTTATTGTTGTTTTGATTGTTCGATTTATTGTTTTGTAGTAATGGCAAGCCGTAAAAGAACTGTAACGCTTCGTATTTTCGCGTTTATTTAATTATTGAAAAATTACCTATTTATGTAGCCATTTAATCATGTATTGATTATTTAATACATTTTAATGAATAATTAATAACTAATTTAATTAAACTTATTAATTAATTATTCTTAATTACTTAATTAAAGCATTTATTTACTTAATCAATAAATTTATATATTAGTTTATTGAATTAATTAAATCATTTAATTTGTCTAATAATTATTTAATATCTAATAGTTAAATAAAAATTTTAAAACTATAAAGAGAAATACCTCCTTTAACTTGGTTAAGTTTGGTTAACTTGGTTAAGATTCCTTAAGTGAATTAAGTTTATCAATTAACTTAGTTAACATAATTAACTTACAAGTGCAAGGACTGAAATGTATATTTTATGAAACACAATTACAGGGACTGTTTGTGTCATTTCTGGAACTTAATAAATCAAAAAGAGAAAAAGGTGAGGCCGACCGGTTTTAAACCCGCAACCGAACCCGACAAACACGCCACCAACAACTTAACTCCCGAATCTCAAGCCGTGTTGCCACGACCCAGAGGACGTGATTACTCGGTTTTTAATTATACTTATGCACGCTTTCGAATTGAATGATCTTCCTCTTTACCGCAAAACCGAACCTGCAAACATTCATAACTCAAAACCTTTACACTTCTTGACCATTCAAATCATTGTTTCCATAACCCCCGTAACTGATTAAGAAGCTAACCAAGGTCTCGATTTCAATCCTTTATATACCTGATTCATTCTCCATTTTCGCCTTCACACAACTCGATATCATCTCACTCACTCTCGCCCCCTGTTCGACAAACCGAAAGTCGCCAGGAAACTCAAGCAGGCGCCGGAGCTTCACCGGAGAAGACGTTGTGACCACCGGAAATCTCGCCACTTGTCGGAGCACGTCGGAAACCATTTCGGCACCATCTCGTTAGCGGTATATCCTCTTCTACCCTTTGACCTCTTGTATTCATGTTCACCGGATTGTTAGGAATGTATAATTTTCATGTTGTTGTCTGCGTTTCTTTTTTGAAAACAAATGAAGGAGACAACTTGTCTTTAAAACTATTAAAATTCAAAATTAACACCACCTGGGCTGTAGCCCAGCGGTGTGTGGCGCACCTATTGGTCCGCTGGGCCGGCCCCTATGAGCCCATTTCTTTTTTTTTATTTATTTTATTTATTTGATTTTAAATATTGTTGGGCCAGACCAACTTGATATGGGTTGTGTTCCTTTAGGCTGTTTTGAAATCAGTCATTGCTTGATAACATATATCCGCCTTTACTTTACTGATTTTAGTAACAGGTCTGCGTTTCTTTTTTGAAAACAAATGAAGGAGACAACTTGTCTTTAAAACTATTAAAATTCAAAATTAACACCAAACTGGGCTGTAGCCCAGCGGTGTGTGGCGCACCTGTTGGTCCGCTGGGCCAGCCCCTATGGGCCCATTTCTTTTTTTATTTATTTTATTTATTTGATTTTAAACATGTTGGGCCAGACCAACTTGATATGGGCTGTGTTCCTTTGGGCTGTTTTGAAATCAGTCATTGCTTGATAACATATATCCGCCTTCACTTTACTGATTTTAGTAACAGGTCTGCTTTTCTTTTTTGAAAACAAATGAAGGAGGCAACTTGTATTTAAAACTATTAAAATTCAAATTAACACCAACTGGGCTGTAGCCCACGGTGTGTGGCGCACCTGTTGGTCTGCTGGGCCGGCCCCTATGGGCCCATTTCTTTTATTTATTTATTTTATTTATTTGATTTTAAACATGTTGGGCCAGACCAACTTGATATGGGCTGTGTTCCTTTGGGCTGTTTTAAAATCAGTCATTGCTTGATAACATATATCCGCCTTCACTTTACTGATTTTAGGAACAGGTCTGCATTTCTTTTTTGAAAACAAATGAAGGAGACAACTTGTCTTTAAAACTATTAAAATTCAAAATTAACACCAGCGGTGTGTGGCGCACCTGTTGGTCCGCTGGGCGGCCCCTATGGGCCCATTTCTTTTTTTTATTTATTTTATTTATTTGATTTTAAATATTGTTGACCGACCAACTTGATATGGGCTGTGTTCCTTTGGGCTGTTTTGAAATCAGTCATTGCTTGATAACATATATTCGCCTTCACTTTACTAATTTTAGTAACAGATTTATTTATTTTCCTTCTTTTCTTTACAATCTATGTTATATAGTAAATAATGAATATTATTATAACATTATAAAAAAGGTAAGTCAGTATTGTCTTAAGCCGTTACACGTTTTATCTGTAAACTTATTACAAATATTATTATTATCACCTATATATTTTAGTATTGATGAATTATTATTACCATTAATATTGTTATTATTAATATTACTTATTAGTTAAAACAAGTATTATTTATATCAATAATCACTAATATTTTTATTATTGTCCTTATTTTTATTAATACTTACTTGTATACATATATATCACCACTTACATTTTTTTAACGCAATACATGTATTAAAATTCATTAATCCCATCATCTTGATTATAAGGATTATTACTTATCAAACATCTTGTATATAAAATAGACAGAAAAATCACTTATGTTATTACCCTAAAAAGATAATATTACCTTGGGTCACGAATCAATCAAATCATATACACAACACTCTATCATTCCGTAGCACGACTCAAAATCTTAACGAACTTATCCTCATTCTAGGTTAAATACTTTTGGCGATTCTTATTCGTGCGTTAATTCCAAGATCTATAACGCAACCTAAGGTGAGTATACTTGATCCCTTTTTTGTGTTTTAACACTTTGGGTGTGACATGTATTTGTATCAAAACACACAAAACACATGAAACTTATTTTTCACACTCTATCCACGTTTAAACATGGAACATGTGATACTTGCTAATCTCATTTGCTATGTAAACACCTCATGTCTATATGCTCATGAACTTTGCTAGCCTACCTTAACAATTATAGCGCTATAGGATTAACGCACCGCGCTTGAGTCTTGGGGTATTGTTAAGTAAATCACATTAACCTCCCTTGAGTCTTGGGGAAAGGCACATTTGCGTTGGAAACTTGGGTTTGACAGATAGTGACATCGTTTCAGCATATTAGTAACAGGTGCTATGTTATCATGTTGGATATGAGCATTAACCATTTTTATTTTATTATATTATGTACAAAACCTGTATACTCGCCAACTTTTTGTTGATGTTATTTTAATACATGTTGCAGGTTAACAGTCAAGTTAAGATGAAACAAGCTAGGATGGCCTAGAAACCCATCTACTAAATAAACTATGTTTGGAATTTTATGTTATGTTTATTTGGAACAATGTATGAATTTTAGACAATTTATGAAATGGAATTAAATTATATTGTCACATTTAGTGTTATGATGTTTTGAGCAATTTGTTCGTCTCATCCCGATATTTCCGCCATCGGTTGGGGTGTGACAAGAACCAACTCTCCTGGTGAAGAAGCTTCATCCTCATTTGGTTTAAAAATAGTAAAATCGCAAAAGATTTGCTCTATACCGGACGCAGACAACCGGTTGTTCAGGCAAGACTGGCAATGGGTGAAGCATAAGAATGATCGAAATGGGGATTTGTGGGAAGAAGACAAGAAGAAGAGGCTATCTCAGTTTAGAAATAAACCATTGGAGGTGAAGTTGTGGAAGTACAAAATGTCACTTGTATAGAACAGGGTGGTGGAAGTGTGTGTGTGAGAGAGACTAGTGAATGTGGAGGAGTTCCGACAAATCTGAATCACTCAGAAGTTTGAGAGGCTCGGTTGGGAGTGGGTTTTAGATTGGTGTGCCGATGCAACCTAACGTGTTTACTGAAGGCGGTAACGGAGTGTTGCCGTCGTTACGTTCTAAGAACCAGATGATCCCGCCAGCATGTGGCGATTGGTAGGAGATACGGGTAGAGGGATAATGGTCATGACTTTTTAGACCATTAATCAGATTACCAATTTCGATTCCTTAGGCGTAAACAATTACAACTATTACGACAAGAATTTGTTTTAGTAGAAGAATATTGTTGGAGCGGACCCGGATAACCTCATCTCTTGGAGTCTCCCTAACTACACATGGGGGTAGTTATGATAGAAAACACATGTCCCTTGATTGTAAAATCCTTCAGAATATCTCAATGGAGTATGTAATGGTCTGGTTCAGAGACATGGGAAGGTACGTACAAGGATCTTCGTGTCCTCCACTCCTTGCTTTACGGGGAGCCAAGCTTTCATGGAGACAAATCGTTATCATGAACATATGGGACACGATGGAGTCGTTTAATAGAAAAATGATCCCATATGTACGATTGATCAGTGCCATGATCGTGCAGCAAAACCGCCTTCCGGAAGACTCACTTTGGGTGGTCAAACCCTTAGATGATTTCAACTTCCCAAAGATGAGGAAGGGGTCACGTATACATGTTCAATCAACCGGTCATCAGCACAAGGTTTCCGATAGGGATACGGGGTACACTTTCTCATCTATCGAAGAGGTAGAGGGTGAAGATGCGGAGATAGAGGAAGATTATGAAGAGGATGAGTCCGAGCCAAAGGTGGGTATAACCATGGGCAGCAAGAAGTGTACGATGATGTGTCCGCGGTAAAGGCCGAGGCGAGAGAACGGGAGGAGCAAAGACTCAAAGTTGAAGAAGAATGGAGATCCCAGCAGGAGGCGTATTAGGCGTCTCATCAGAATCTTTAGAATGAGTAGGAGGCTCATAGGCTAGAGGAATTGGCTCGTAGGAGGTCATGGGAGGACGAGCAAGATCGTCTTCGGATTGAGCGAAACGCCTTGGA
The DNA here is from genome assembly GCA_947069175.1 of Scalesia atractyloides. Classification (NCBI taxonomy): domain Eukaryota; kingdom Viridiplantae; phylum Streptophyta; class Magnoliopsida; order Asterales; family Asteraceae; genus Scalesia; species Scalesia atractyloides. The sequence continues at coordinate 56,706,343 of CAMTDV010000024.1, read as the reverse complement.
TGATAGACGTTGGATGACAGTGGGCACACAACAGCAGTTAGCCATCAATAATGCTCACCTTTTACATGACCAAAAGAGGCACTAGTGTGACCTTGAGGCACGGCAAGATTATCAATCAATCACCCCATGGACGAACTATGAAACCATTCGGCACCAGCCCCAATCAGTTCAAAGGGATGTCCATTGGCCTTAAGGTGTGGCCTCTAGTTTTATTCCGATTCTGATGCCACCACCGACCGAAGGGGACCCGCTCGACAAATATAATGAGATGATGTCGACCCTTACCGATTACCCGTACCAACCATAACCACTTGTAGATCCTAAAGAGTGTTATCAGCGATAGGGTGAGGTATGTGTTATGTTGTTGTATATTTTCCTTTCTTTTTGTATTTTTGTATTTTCTTTTGCATTTAATTCCTTAGATAAAGAACGTTCTGGGTGTATTCCCTATATAACCCTCACGACACCTGTCCTCCCGAGCTATCGGAGTAACGCTCCGTATTTTTTTCACGTTTAATTAATTAATTATTTATTTTTAAGACTATTTAAATATTAATTCATTCATTTGATTAATACATAAATGAACTATTTATTTATTCTCTAGTTATTATTCTTTAATGTATTTATCCAATTATTTAAATAATTTATAATCAATATTCTTTAATTATTAAAATTATTTATCTATTTAATCATTTTATTTAACTATGATTTTGTTAATTCATAATATAAAAAGGTTAACTTAATTAAGACCCCTTTTTGTTAATCAACTAACTAAGTTAGCATGTACAGGGACTATAAGTGCACCTTTTATAAAACCAGGGTCTGCTTTTGTAACCATAGAAACTTAAAAATTCGAAAACCCATAAAGAGGGACTGTGGCCGGAACTCGAACCCGCGCCACCCTCTCAAACACAGACGCGCTTTACCACTCGGCCAAAGGCCTCAATGGTTGAAAATTATAAACCAATTAAGTCATATCGCGAATTACGTTTAAACTTCATTTTGTGTTTACCGCCAAATCAATCAGTGGATTCATCATCATCAACTGCTAGCTGTACGATCACATTTTTTGGCAAGTGCTGATTGTTCGTGATTGGCTTGATTACGCGTTTCCTTTTTATCTACCATGAACGTAACTTATATCACGACTCGATTCGATTCCGCGTCAACTATATAATCCGAAGCATTTCTCTTTGCTCACCCTCATCACCTCTCTCGTTCCTCACTCTCTCAAACTCTCGTCTCACTGCTACAAAACATAATCGCCGGAAACCCGCAAGCTCCGCGGAGAAGACAAAACTCGCCGGAGATCGGAGCCGCACCAATGTCGACCGGAATTTCAGTTAATTACAAACCAACTGAAAGTCGGCTAGTTAGTCACAGTTGTCGAGTTCTCTTTTTATGAAGAAGATAACATGATGCGATATGTTAAATTTCTAAAAACACTGAGAAGCCAACACCAAAGTTGAAGCAGATCAGGTGGTGTTGCTGTTTGTCTAAACCACGAGAGGTTGTGGGTTCGACCCCCACCTCCGAAATATTCGCTGCACTTTTTTTTTTGTTTTTATAAAACTATTATGTGAGATCTGCTAGTCAGTACATATATATAATTAAAATCAATACTTCCACTGGGTTAGACACCTGTCCCATTGGAGCGGGCGGGTGCACACGAGGAGAAGGTCGCCGGTGTTCGCGAGTGTGTTGTTGTTCAGATCCGTTCTGTGCCCACCTGCGTGCCAATTCTATTTAATTTCCTTTTTGGTTTGTTGTGGGCCACCAGTCTTGGGCCTCACCAGATTAACACATGACACTTGAAACTTACTTGCTCACACTCTATCCATATTTAAACATGAAACAACTTGATGCTTGTTAATCTCGTATGCTATATAAACTTTTTATGTCTATATGAGTCCACCTTAACAATTATGGTACTATGCATATGCTAAGGAGTAACGCACCGCCCTTGAGACTTAGGGTCTTGTTAAGTTAAACACCCTCCCATTAGACTTTGTGAAAGGCACTTTGCGTTGTAAACTAGGGTTTTATCATATTGTGACATCGTTTCAGCATATTAATAACTTGTGTTATATGATTCATGGTGGATTTGAGTATTGAAACTTTTTATTCTGTTATGCTATGTATCAACTTTGTATACTCGCTCAACAATTTTTGTTGATATATTTTAATACATGTTGCAGGTTGATATTCAAGATGAAGCGAACAAACAAGTTAGGATGGACTTTAGAAATGCACTTCAATAAGTATTCGTTAATCTTGTTTATTTATATGAAAGTTTGTATTGAATCTTAGTCATTAATGAAATTTGATTTAATTATATTGTCACAATAGTGTTATGATGCTTTTAATGATTTGTTCGTCTCATCCCGATATTTCCGCCATCGGTTGGGGTGTGACAATCGGGGGTATAAAAGGGCTTGCGTGCATATGCTAAATGTCGCTATGATTCCTATGAAAATGATGTAGGATTGTTATTGTTGTAAATTATTTTTCAACAAATCAAGGTTAAATAACGAATGGCTTGGAAAAAAATATTTTCATAAAAATGGTAAAAATAGAGTATCTAATAGGTTTTGATTTTTGTGAGAAGTTTGCTTCCACATGAGTATTGAGATTTATAGGTACACCTACGCTCGTTTTGGGATGGCCATTTGCATGAAAAGATTGAAGAGCACACGAAGAATGAGTAAAACCAGGTGCATACGTTCCATTTTAACTTTGATTAGTTAGTTAGCGAATAAGTGGAGTGTTTTTGTATATCGTTGTTCATGGTGAAATTTTGGGAAAAGAGTCGTGTCACATCCCTTGCGTTTTGAAAAACCCCTATCCAAAATACTACACATTAAGGACAATGTTGACCTCAAGTGTGGGGACGGGGAGAAAAAGTTAAGATTTTAACCCTACATTTAAATTGAGGACAATGTTGACCTCAAATGTAGGGATGGGGGAAAGTTTCAAAAATTCTCAAAATGTCCTTTTTGAGCAGTCTAACTAATTAAAAAAAGTATCAAATGGGTCAACTGCGAAGAATGGCCGACTAAGAAGCAGTGGAAGACTTCCAAGCGACACTACGGTAAACCCGAAGCATCAAAGCTCAAGCATGAACAATGTGAGGAATGTACACATTAGCGCGGTAAGTCTTCTTTCAAATGATGAGGTTTGTAATGTTGAGAGCACTCCACCACCACAACTTGTTGATGGTGTAGTGGAGGATTATAATGATGAAAGCGAATATGAGCAAGAAACAATTTCACAACCTAAAATTGAAAACGATAGGTTAAAAAATTCTTTTTGTGAAAGTTGTTTAAATGAATTGCTTGCTAGGGCCAATGATATGGGTGTGGAGTTTAATACCATCCCATATTCGTTGCTTTATTAAAACCAGGCATCAACATTGAAAAAACAAACCCCACCAAAGGACAAGAGGTGGGAAAATTTTAAACAAGCAAAAATCAATATTGCTTGATGCCATAATAAAGGTTCTTGCTCATGTTGAATACTTGAAAGAGTTAAGCACCGAAAAACGGCACAACAAACTACCTGAACCGGTTGATTTGATATCTCATGCTAGTGTCGTTTTACCGAGTGCCCTCCCCAAAAAGCTCAATATCCGGGAGACAATCTTATTCCAATACAAATTGGTAAGAGGGCGCTCTTAGATCTTGGAGCTTGCGTGAGCATCTTGCCTGGGAGTCTGTATGACCAATATGATTTTGGTCCTTTGAAAAAGTTTGACACCCCCGTGTTGTTGGTCGATCAGACTCCCACGCATCCAAGGGGGATGGTGGAAGATGTGATAGTGAAGGTTGATGGTTGCTATTACCGAGTTGACTTTTTGGTAGTAAACTATGTTATTTGTGTCGAAGACACACAATCGATAGTCATACTGGGTAGATCGTTCCTGGAAACTACTAACGCCATAATAAATTGGGCAACGGGAACGGTAAGCATGAATTTTGGGGATCGGGAATTGATCTTGAATGTGTTTCTTAAATTTACTAACCCGCTCGGTGAGGATAAGTGTCCTAAGGTGGACATTGCCCAAACAAAAAGATATGTGCTATGGTTGGTAGGTTTGGAGAAACAAAGAAGAAGCCGGTCAAGAAGAAGAAGGTGAAGAAGTCACCTCAAGAGAAAAAGGAAGAGGAGAGGTTGAGAAGGTTTGGTCCATTTGGGACTAAATGGTACGAATGGCCGGTGGGTAATATGGGAGAGTTTGTGGGCGAAAAGCACTCTGTTCGACCACCATGAGATGATATGTCGTTTGTTGTTTAATAATATTTTCGGTACTTTTTAATTCCTATTTTTAGTTTAGTTTTCGTTTTTGTATATTTCTTTCCATACTTTGAGTTCTTAGGTAAATGAAACGAGACCTTCCTCGTCCTCCCGAGCTATCGAGATGTTTAAAGGGCTTGTTGCATACGCTAAATACGATCGTGATTCCTACAAAAGTGAGTTAGGTTTGTTGTTGTCCTAAAATATTTTTCCACAAGAAAATCAAAGTTGAGTAAAAATATGGCTTGGTAAGTCTTTATTAAAAACGGTAGAGCCGGGTATCTAATAAGTTTTGATGGTTGTGAGAAGCATGCTTCTAAACGAGGGTTGAGATTTGTAGGTACATGATGCTCGTGAGACGACCATTTTTATTGAAGAATGAAGAGCACACGCAGAACAGGTGAAAACCAGGTGCATATGTTTCTTTTTAGCTTTGGTTATTAGTTCGTAAATAAGTGGATTGTATTTTTTATATTATTGACCGGGTGAAGTTTGGGAGGTTGGTCGTGTCACATCCTTTAGGCGTTTTTAGAAGCTCTCATTCCAACACATTGAGGACAATGTTGACCTCAAGTATGGGGATGGGGAGAAAAAGTTTTTGATTTTTTGACCATTTCATTTAAACACTACACATTGAGGACAATGTTGACCTCAAGTGTGGGGCTGGGGGGAAAAATATCAAAAAAATTTCAAAATGTCTTTGTTTGAGCAATCTAAAAAGCACAAGTACTAATTAAATGAGGGATGGTACAATCCATTTGGTCTTTTGTCATGGTCAAGTTCTAATGAGTAACATGACGGGTATTTAGCGAGTGGTTATTTGGGAATAATCCGCTTAAGAAACTTATATATTTTGCATGTCACATACCATACCCTTTGTTCGTGAGATTTTGAGCCACTTTTACACATTATAGATGTACATATTTCATTGTTGAGTGTGCCATTAGTCGTGTATTGTAGAACTTGCAGCTTTTGATGCGTTTGAGACCATAGACCGAATACAAGCACAAGAATGATTAAGGCATTAGGTAAACCTTTTCTTTTACACCATTTATCTTATCCTTACCCGAAATCAATCCCTTAGTTGCCAACTTTGAGCCTAAACCTTTCGTTTGACCAACCCATTTAGCCTTTGACCGTTAAACCTTTTATATTTAACCCGTGTTATGAAAATTCGAGTTTAGGACTAGTTTGTTTTGTATAGTCTTGCATTCGAAAAAAAACGAAAATTCAGAAATATCATGAAAAACAGCATAAAATTGTTGTGAAAGGCACAAAAATATGCTTTGGTAGTTTGTTAAATAAAAGGTGAAAAATATTGCCTTGTGGTTTGATGTTCGTAGTTAGTTTGTTTATTAGTTTTTTGTAAAAAAAAATGAGTTTTCATCACCTTAGCCACTTTTAAAAATATCCTTTTCCACACCCTTAGCCAAGCCCCGTTACAACCCACAAAACCTTTTGACTTATGCTTTGTAGTCGTGTTTAGTCGTGGAGAATGATTGGGTTGCAAGCTTATGCGGGTACGTGTTCTAATCGGTTTGAGGGCTTACTTTAAAAGTGCTAATGCATCATTGATTAGCCAAGTTTTGAACCGAGTGGAGAGAACATTGTGAGGGATGCGTATGATCTGTTAGTTTCAAGGGCGGGTTAATCTTGGGTAACCATCTTTATGTGATTAATGATTTTACCGCTAACTATTCGGGAGCTATACGGAGCATCGGGACGGAAAATGGATCAACCTAGAATGCGAAAGAGAGAAATAGAAAACAAGAAATGGAGAAGCCGTTGCTGACGCGCTCCTGGGACGTCGGCGAGACCCTCTAGAAACGGTCGTCGGCTGGTTTGGCTCGTAAACAGTGGGTTAAGCCGTCAGAGGAATTTGGAACAACCAGGAGTCGTCGCCGATGCCATGGTTAGCCGTCGCCGATGCCCCCCCCTTATGCCAGACATTGAAATTCGTTTTTCAATGTTTAGGAACGGGTTATATCCATGTTTTGACTATTTTCTGGGAGTTACGTATTTTGTGAGTTTTGAACTTCATCTTGGAGCCAAGAACCCTTCCACCTTCATCTTGAATCATTCCCAATCATCCATTCATTATCCTTTCGATCATAACCCTAATTCACTACCATCAACTCATCTTCAATCCATTCACCACCACCACCAACCACAAACCCTAATCATCATCCATCTTCATCATCAAGCTTCAAGATGTTCAAGTTCAAGATTTCATCATCCGGTGATCGTGTTCCGTTCCCCATGAGCGGCTAGTCTCTTCGGGTTTCACCCTGGTGTAGGTTTTTGTAAGTTTCTAGGGTTAAACATTGTTTTGAGTTTTAATTTCTGATAAATTGTAATTTGATTTTGAAACCTATGATAATTGTCTTGCATTTGTATCGTATTCGTGAATTGTCGAGTGAAGATTAAATATGACTTTGCGAAATGTTTATTTGCAATTATGCCTTGTCTAGGTTAGAATTTACATGTCCTTGGTAACGAAGTGCATTGCGGTCCGTCCTCTATGACGTTGATAGATTTTGGCACCTAAGCCACGCGACACTAAATTCGTTGATCATTTTGCAATTGAATTGAATCTAAAACGTGTAGAAACCCTAGGTCTTCAACTACCGAACTGGGTGTGAACCTTTTTCCAAAGTATTGTTTTCAATCATCAACTAAGTTTTCATGGAAATCAAATTGTTCGGTTTAAGTAATTTAAAATCAAAAAATCGTCGGTACATTTCGACACCTTTTCTCAAACAAACAAAGTAACAAATAAGCAAGCTTCATAATCGTGACATTCTCTAAAATCAATCATGTCCGTGCACAAACCACAAACTCTTTGTGGATCGACCCCGTACTACCACTAACTCATAGTTAAGGGTAAATCGGGTTTATAAATATTATCTTTGACCGGGGCGCGACACTCCGATCAAATTTTGGAGCCGTTGTCGGAGAGTTTGTGCGCTTTGGGTTTGGATATTAATTGATTGTGTGATTATATGTTTAAGTGCTTATTTATTTATATAGTTTCTACTTTTGTGTTACGAGGGTGTGTTACTTGTGCAGTTACATATAGTGCATGCATACACGGAACTCCGGAAGAACATCACCATTGGTGTTTGAACCGGAGATCGAGCGTGTAACGTCTCGCTTTTCACAACTTCATTCATACAAGATACTTGGTTATTCAATCGCGAAAATTATAATTATTCGACGCTTCATTATAAATTTTACACTTGTTATCTACTTTGTGACATTAAACTTTTATAAACTTGTCATTTTTACCAAGTTAACAATAGAATATGACGTCCATACTTCAAAAATACCATGCCACAACTTAATATATGTTAATTATATAATAAATGGCATCAAATAAACAATTATATATCAATTAACTAACAAAAAAAATAAAAATAAAGAGTGGACAACCCACTTTTTAGACTGTGTTTGGGCTTGTTTCAAGCCTTAATTACCCACTAACCTTCTCCAAAGCCCAACCCATTGAAACCCTAATCCCTTCCCTATATAATGAACACTTCCCAATCCTTTATCCCACTTTTTCAAGCCCCCAAACACTTCAAAAAGCCTCCCAAACTCAGCTACATTTTAAGCAAGTTTCAGCCATTAAAAGTGAGTTTTAACTCACTTCTTCTTCTAATTTCTTCTTTTTCTTTCTTCTACAACACTTGGATGACCTCTAGGAAGGTTTTCACAAGTTTGCTTGGGCAAACTAAGGTGAATCCTCATCCAAAACAAGGTCCAAAGTGCTCTTAAAATTCTACTCATTTTTATCTTTTTGATTCTTCATGTTTTGAAAGAAAAACTTATGTTTTACTCATACAAACCTATGTTCCTATGCTCCTAAACAAACCTATGATTAGTGAGCTTAAAAACAAGGTTGTGACATCTAAAATCAGAGGTTAAAACCTCATAAACATTCTGTATTTACAAGGGTTTTAAACCCACAAGTGATGAACAACTCTTGAACTTGTGTTTGTGTGATTAAGGTTAGCTTGGGCTATCCTACTTGGAAAATCCACAAATCACTTGATGTTTTCATAGGTTAGTGATAGTATTTCATTACTTATTGTATGTTCATGACCCTCCTTGTTGTCTATGACAACATGTGTAGTGGTGAATCCAAAGATGTCTTAAGCGGATGGTTAATCCTCCCACCTCATGCTTGACTTATGTGACACCAAGAGGTCTTAAGTGGATGGTTAATCCTCACACCTCCTACTTGACTATGTAATACATATATATGAACTATGTAATATGCTTAAAATCGAAACCTTGATGATGACTAAATAATCACTTGTCAAGTTACTAAGTTTAATCACCAAAGTGTTTAGTTCCTCGTTGCGATTCTAATAGGTGTTATAACCTATGAAATCACATAAACCCGAATGGGTTCCCATAGTGTCAAAACGAGTGCTAGACCTTGGTGCATATTTTCATATACACACTTTTTTATACTTTGTTTCGAATTCCAAACCATCCATTATCATCCGAATACTCACACACCTACGTTTTCCTCTTGTAGGATAACTCGGTGTTCCTCCATCAACCAAACAACTCTTCACGGATTCAAGTTGGAAAGCTTGCAAAACCGTGAGTACACTCGACCCACTTTTGTTTATAACACTTTTAGGTGTAACATGTTTTACTTATACAAAAATCACCAACACTTAAACTTCATGAAACGCACAAACAATCTTATACACATGAATACTTGAATCTCATACTTGATGCTTGTCTTGGATATTCGTTATGCTATGCTTTAATCATTAACTATTTTTAGCCTTCGTTTGACATGCTTAGCGCTATAGGAATTCACGCATCCACCTTCATCATGTTATTCGTGAGGTAATGTTAAAACAACGTGTTTGCGTTAAGGGTTTAATTAATAGTATTGCATGCCTTGACATTGCCCTTGTATAGATTATAGTTGCCATGAGGATTGTTTAAACTTTATTCGTATACGTATGCTATGCTTAAACTTGTGTACTCGCCTTTGCTTTTGCATTGACTTTATTTTAAAACATGTTACAGGATGAAGGAGACGATGCTATGAAATCAAAATAGCAAGGACTTGGATACTCACAATTAGACGTTAGGTTTAATATTGTTGTATCAATTTTGTTATGACATTCTGAAATTTGTTATGTTGTTCGTTGTATTTGTTTCGATGATGTATTTGACAATCTATTATGAAATGAAATCATGTTTAATTAAATATTGTCATTTATTAGTATTTATGAGCGATGAGCAATCTCGTTTTCGTCTCATCCCGATGTTTCCGCCATCGGTTGAGGTGTGACAGATTGGTATCAGAGCCATAACTATAGGGAATTAGTTATAATTGCCATGTTCGACCTAGTCTATAGTTTAAGCGTCCCGCTTTTAGCATTCCTATATCATGCTTAAAACTTTATTCTTACTTCATTGCTTCTTCCTTTCTTTTGGTCTTAATACTTACATAATGTCTTTCCTAAGACATTTACACAATACACTTGAAGACATTCATGATGCAAACGAAGTGATTTGCACCAAGATAGGTCCAATGACTTACAATTTTTGGTGAATTCCCTCATTCCGCGTATTACATTTTTCACGAAGTTACGCCATCAAGTTAGGAGTGACATCCATACCTTGATGGAAGACTTCCATTTCATGCTCTAGTGGATCTTACAAACAAGACGAATATGCTCCTCGTTAGTAAGAAGCAAACCACACTTAGGGTACGATGTTGTCAAGTTAGGGGTGAAACCCGCGCCTTGTCAACTAGTCCCGTTCCTCGATTTTCAATCTCACCAAAGTCTCGAATTTTTGATTGACTAGGGACATGTAGTAACTGGAAGGGTAAAATACCGTTAATCGCTTCTCGACGAGAGTATTCTACCTATTAGGCCAAAGCATGTTCCCTAACTCGAAAGATCTTACGAATCACTTTGGAATAGTCGACGTTTCTCTACCCGAAACAATCTAATACTTTATGAGCCTCTCTTTTATGCTATTTTAATCTATTCTGAAATTCTTATACTTGTTACCTCTTCTTTTCAAATTTCCATTTATCTTAAGGTTTCTACGCAAGTCATACTAAACTTTTTTCATACATCTATACGTCATTCACATGCATGATTTCAAAAACGTCACCAACTAGAATTACATTTCTTGTAACCCCAAAATGGAGACATTTCATCGAGAAAGGAGTGACTTCCTTTCCTTGACGATTAACTCCGCTCCTTCCTTTCCCTTCTCAAGAAATGACTTCACCAACGGGTTAGGGGTGATTCCATTACCTAGGTGATCGTTACCAAATTTTCCTTCAAGGAGACTTTATTATGCAAACACGATCAAGTTTTACACCTAAATCGCTTATCATTTGTCAAAATCCCTACTTATGCCAATTTCAAAACTTATTGTTTTCTCATCCTACAATCTACTTCACATAAACCACATACACGAAATTCTTAATCATACTATAACGTTTTGTTTCCCGATTTTCAAATTTTACAAAATGCTACCCATTAATTTAACAAGTCTAATAAATCTCTTGTCCACAAATTTCATACTCGACGGAAACACTAAAACAAGCTCACATTATATCATTGTACTAAGGATTTTCATTCGCAATCAGGAAATCAAACCAACCTTTCTCACATGCCTATAAGATCTTATAGATATTATAGGATCGTGTTACTGAAACTCTTTTCAAAAATTGCTAAAACTTTTCAATTATCACTAAGTTCGTGATGCTAAATTTCTTTTAGGAGCAACGTTTCACAAGAACCTCCAAATTTCAAATTTCTTATTTTAATGCAAGATCCTTTAAAACGATGCAAACTTACTATTTTCAAAATCCTTTCATACACCGCTCAATACGTCATTTCAATTTCAAAACACGTGGACAAGGAAACTCCAGAGGGACCGACCATTTCCGACTTACATAAATTCTTCAAAAACAAGAGTAGCATTTCCGTTCTTTACAAAATACGTCACGCATAACCAATAAGTACCTTATATTCTTTTTACATTCACAAACTAGATTCTACATTCAAGTAAAGCTCAATTTATTTTGATTCGATAAAAACAACTATACATGCATATCATCGTACATGTTTTAGTCAATATGCCACGGCAATTTCATTTATATCATTTGTTTTTATATACTCAAACTTCTTGATCATTTTATATGCTTAAATTCGTCATGTTTCAATTAATACTATATAGGAAATCGTTATTATTCATACTTATACTCATACTTGTATTCAAACTATATATACTTATACTTATACTCATACGCATACTTATATTAATACTCATATTCATACATTCGTACCTATACGTGAGCATAACCCGAGGGGTTCATTTACGTTGGTCTCATACATACTTAAACATAAACATGCTACTTCTTATATGGACACATTCTTATTTCCAGAATTTATGTAGACCCTAATTCATACACAACTAGTACAAACTATGCGGATCGTGCGACGATCAATATAATCACAGGTGCACACGGGATTATAATGGTAGGCGCATGAAAATCATAGGGTGTACTACTGTGTATGGTAAGACATGAAACATAACATGACACCGAATAACGAAACAAATGTAACATGATTAAAACATGGTGGATACGCCGATGGTACTTCCTATATATAAGTGTTTTTATTATGTTACCAAACTTTTGTAAAACGTGCCATGAGAAATTCGGTGTTTTACAGACCTTAATTAGACCCAATAGACAAACTTTAACAACTCACAAACACATTGCTAGCACACGATATCCAATTATCCATGATGAAACCTCATTCTTAACACCTCATAATCATTTCATATCTGATACTCATACCATTCTTATCCTTGGGTTCACCTGCTAGATCGAGCATTCACCCTCATACCTCATCATTCCTAGTTACTCTTCAACTTTTATTCATGCCTTACTTACACTCAATCGGTTTAAACATTCAAACCCTAAAATGCTTTTGCTTAAAACTATCTTCCATCCTTTACTTATGCGCAAACGCACCTAGTTGGCCGTTACCTCCAAAACCGTTTTATTAAAATGCCCGACTTCCTCGTTCCTCACCAATAAAAAATTTTCTATGAACATGTGATTTAATGACCCTTTAAAACCAATGGAACTTTCCTTACAACCTACAGTGTGGCCATACTTTTCACCAAAATACATACCGTTTTATACGAAAACTTTTTCTTAAGATAGCATATTATATAGTACCTCTTCATTTCGATCTATTCAAACTTGTTTAAGTTCGCTCGCCTATACACACGCATGTACGTTTTGATGCCTCAGATCCTTTTTGTCAAACGAAACCTTTTTACAAACCTATCTTTTCACTCCTCAAAATTTTATACTTTTCAACACGTCTCAAACTTCCATGTCTCGAGTTTAGACAATCATACTTTTAGCCAAAATGCCTTTTGAGTCTTCCTCTTGAATAAATTGCGGGACGAAATTTCCTAAAGGAGGGGAGACTGTAACGTCTCGCTTTTCAAAACTTCATTCATATAAGATACTTGGTTATTCAATCGCGAAAATTATAATTATTCGACGCTTCATTATTACTCTTGTTATCTACTTTGTGACATTAAACTTTTATAAACTTGTCATTTTTACCAAGTAAACACTAGCATATGACGTCCATACTTTGAAAATATCATGCCACAACTTAATATATGTTAATTATATAATAAATGGCATCAAATAAACAATTATATATCAATTAACTAACAAAAAAAAATAAAAATAAAGAGTGGACATCCCACTTTTTAGAGTGTGTTTGGGCTTGTTTCAAGCCTTAATGACCCACTAACCTTGTCCAAAGCCCAACCCATTGAAACCCTAATCCCTTCCCTATATAATGAACACTTCCCCATACTTTATCCCACTTTTTCAAGCCTCCAAACACTTCAAAAAGCCTCCCAAACTCAGCTGCATTTTCAGCAAGTTTCAGCCATTAAAAGTGAGTTTTAACTCACTTCTTCTTCTAATTTCTTCTTTTTCTTTCTTCTACAACACTTGGATAACCTCTAGGAAGGTTTTCACAAGTTTACTTGGGCAAACTAAGGTGAATCCTCATCCAAAACAAGGTCCAAAGTGCTCTTAAATTCTACCCATTTTTATCTTTTTGATTCTTCATGTTTTGAAAGAATAACTTATGTTTTACTCATACAAACCTATGTTCCTATGCTCCTAAACAAACCTATGATTAGTGAGCTTAAAAACAAGGTTTTGACATCTAAAATCAGAGATTAAAACCTCATAAACATTCTGTTTTTACAAGGGTTTTAAACCCACAAGTGATGAACAACTCTTGAACTTGTGTTTGTGTGATTAAGGTAAGCTTGGGCTATCCTACTTGGAAAATCCACAAATCACTTGATGTTTTCATAGGTTAGTGATAGTATTTCATTACTTATTGTATGTTCATGACCCTCCTTGTTGTCTATGACAACATGTGTAGTGGTGAATCCAAAGAGGTCTTAAGCGGATGGTTAATCCTCCCACCTCATGCTTGACTTATGTGACACCAAGAGGTCTTAAGTGGATGGTTAATCCTCCCACCTCCTACTTGACTATGTAACTAATACATATATATGAACTATGTAATATGCTTAAAATCGAAACCTTGATGATGACTAAATAATCACTTGTCAAGTTACTAAGTTTAATCACCAAAGTGTTTAGTTCCTCGTTGCGATTCTAATAGGTGTTATAACCTATGAAATCACATAAACCCGAATGGGTTCCCATAGTGTCAAAGCGAGTGCTAGACCTTGGTGCATATTTTCATATACATACTTTTTTATACTTTGTTTCGAATTCCAAACCCTCCATTATCATCCGAATACTAACACACCTACGTTTTCCTCTTGTAGGATAACTCAGTGTTCCTCCATCAACCAAACAACTCTTCACGGATTCAAGTTGGAAAGCTTGCAAAACCGTGAGTACACTCGACCCACTTTTGTTTATAACACTTTTAGGTGTAACATGTTTTACTTATACAAAAATCACCAACACTTAAACTTCATGAAATGCACAAACAATCTTATACACATGAATACTTGAATCTCATACTTGATGCTTGTCTTGGATATTCGTTATGCTATGCTTTAATCATTAACTATTTTTAGCCTTCGTTTGACATGCTTAGCGATATAGGAATTCACGCATCCACCTCCATCATGTTATTCGTGAGGTCATGTTAAAACAACGTGTTTGCGTTAAGGGTTTGATTAATAGTATTGCATGCCTTGACATTGCCCTTGTATAGATTATAGTTGCCATGAGGATTGTTTAAACTTTATTCGTATACGTATGCTATGCTTAAACTTGTGTACTCGCCTTTGCTTTTGCATTGACTTTATTTTAAAACATGTTACAGGATGAAGGAGACAATGCTATGAAATCAAAATAGCAAGGACTTAGATACTCACAATTTGACGTTAGGTTTAATATTGTTGTATCGATTTTGTTATGACATTCTGAAATTTGTTATGTTGTTCGTTGTATTTGTTTCGATGATGTATTTGACAATCTATTATGAAATGAAATCATGTTTAATTAAATATTGTCATTTATTAGTATTTATGAGCAATGAGCAATCTCGTTTTTGTCTCATCCTGATGTTTCCGCCATCGGTTGGGGTGTGACAGAGCGAGACATACGAAGAACTCTAGCCAACCGGTTAGAGGCAACCCTTGTCTCTAATCCAATTAAAACCAACTCACCACTTACACCTTCCTTTGGACCCAATCCAATGGATCACCAAAATTCCAACCAACCCTAACACCAATTCCAATATCAAGACTACCCTCGCCCGAACCCAAACATCCAAAACAACCAACGAGGGAGTGGTAACAATTCAAGACCACCAACACCACCATTCCAAACCCGTGGTCAAAACCCAAACAACAACCAACGTACACCCACACCTCTACCTCAAAACCAAAACTGACAAAACCCATTACCACCCAACATCAACAACTGAACTGTTAACGCCAACCGTGGAGTTAACCAAAATCGTGGCATTCCCACGAACAAAGATCAGTTTCTCGATCTTGACAATTTGAGAAACAATATTCCTGACGATGCATCGTGTAGCCTTCCCGGTTATTAATCACTGGAACATGTGAGCATTCACTCGGAATACTCGAACGCCAGAGGGAATTATAACGAGATGTTGGACGACGAAGTTTGGGTGAGGATAATGCGGGTAATTTCTTCAATGCTTGGGGGTTTGAGTATGAAGACATTGGCTATCAAAACGCCAATTTTGTGGGGAAGAACAAGGGTTATGGTTATGATTATGGTCGAAATGACGGGTATGGCAATAAACGTCAACCACGAAACAACAATCAACGGAACCGGGATGGCGGGAATTATAACAACACTAACTCATAGTTAAGGGTAAATCGGGTTTATAAATATTATCTTTGACCGGGGCACGACACTCCGATCACGGACACACTTAGTATAGACTCGAACAAATGTGTAATTTCACAAACTCGGAATAGTTTGCAAATACACACACTCGGACAAAACCAATTTAACAAATTCGGACACTATTAAACTCGGAACTATATCCAGAGTGTCTTAAATTCGGATAAGCAAACTTGGAAATTTTATTCCAGAATAACCCTGAAAGTCCCCGGGACCCCCCGGAATCGATACGAACAACACACTGCGCTTAATTCAAGACATGAAATAACAATCATAAACAAAATAGAAAGATGTAAAACATGAAACTCTTTATTATATAATCAATCATCACATATTTATGCAAACCGAAAGAGTATACATCATCCATTAGTACAGTATGTCTATGTCTTAGTCTTGTATAGAGTCTGTTTAGAATAGATGAGATTACGTTAGAAAATGAAGTATTTATGTAATTAGGAGATCAGGTTCGCCTGGAAAAGTGATGTGTGAACAAGTTCGGCCGAACTTGTTCAACAAGTTCGCCCGAACGTGTGTCCTCCCAAGCGAACTTGACACTCTATAAATAGGTGCCTTAGGTTCTCTCATTTGTAACTTTTGCACACTTAGAGGCGAAGCTCTATCGGATCAGGAACTCGAATGTATACAAACTTTTGATCAATAAAACAGACTTTAATGAGTAATTCTTGCATATTTGATTAACTTGTCATATAAATTCCGCGTATATGGACAATAGAAACCAAATTAGGTTCCCGAGCTATTTAAGAGCGATCTAACAAGTGGTATCAGAGCCACGGATACCTGATTTGGTGAAATCATCATAAGAACTACTCTATTTCTACCATTTTTCTTAACTTTTTCATGAAAAACAATGAACCTACGGATAAAATCTGCAAAATTTTGAATATGTCATGTAAATTCCACTAAAGATAAATCCCTGAAAGTTTCAAGACCTAATTCAAAAGAATTGATGACGAAAAGTTGAAAAAATCATGATTGCAAACCTAGTTTGACCGAACTTGACATCAAGTCTGCTCGAACTTGACTGAAAAATTCACTTTTTGGGTGATTTTCATCAAGTCCGCCCGAACTTGATTGATTTTTCAAATTCTTTAACTAAGTTCGCTCGAACTTGCTAAGTTTTTCTTCAAAATTTCATCAAGTTCGCCCGAACTTGATTAAAGTTTGCTGAAAATTCCTTACAAGTTCGCCCGAACTTTTTAGCTATCTTGAAATATTTTAAAAGTTCCCTCGAACTTAATCAGGGTGAAATTTTTCAAAGATTTCACCACAAGTTCGCCAGAACTTGTTTGAAATTGAATCTAATTTGTTTTTGCTGCACAAGTTCACCCGAACTTGTCAGTATACTAATCAATTTTCAAGTTTGTGAATGTGTTTTCAGCGATACTCGTTTGTTTTCCACGATGGAAGATATCAACAATGCGTTTATGACAGCCGAGGCTTCAACATCGAATGCCAACATGGTGAATCAAGTTAATCTGGATAACGAGATGGGTACATCAGTGAATCCACCAAAACTTATGAGCATGGATGAATATGAGGGGTGGAAGGAGAAGTTTACGAACTGGGTTCAGGCTACTTTCTTTCACAATTGGGTTGCGGTTGAAACAAGTTACACATGGCCAAGAGATGAACATGATAATGTTATTGAGATGAGCAAGTTTTCTACTCAACAGAAGGATGCGTATGTTGCTGAAAAGAAAATGATCAGTCTAATTCAGCAGTCCGTAAAGGAAGACATCTTGGTGCTATTACCAGAGTACAAAACTGCACAAGATTTATGGAAGTCGTTAAAGACTAAATATCAGGGGAGTGCAGAGATGGTTAAGAGAAAAAAGGCTCTAATCATGAAAGAGTTTGACATATTCACAAAGCTTAAAGGCGAGTCAATGAAACAGATGATAGAACGATTTTGTCATTTGAAAGTGATAATGAGAAGGCATGGTCTAGAAAAGACTGAAGAATAATATATTGACAAATTGGCTGATGCTTTACCGGAAGGTGAATGGTAAACTTTGATTAGTACAAGTCCGTGGTAACCGAACGTGATATGTATATCATGATATTGTTGTGATTATGTGTGATGATATGAATTCTGGAACATGTGACACTGACTGTAATAGGAGTATATGCACAGTAATTACCAAAAAATTACGTTGACACTATGCGTCACCTACATGGCAAGACAAAGTCGTGAATGAACTGACGACTCTGGGAACACGTCATGGTTGACATGACACTATTAAGGGCCAACGATGTGAGGTTGGTATCCTTAGCCTTTAACAACGTGTTAAACGCGGACTTGACGTTTAACATCGCATTAAACATTCGATCATGATTATTAGGCCAATGGTAGGGCCCTTTAAGATTCTAAGTTCACGAAACATCTTAGTTATGTGCCATAGACTCTGACATAAGATTTAAAACAAATCGGAGTTCGAGCATGAAAACGAGGCAGCCCCGGTTAGGGAAACGCCTTTGCGTTAGGAGAAATGAAAGACAAACCAAACATGCTAGGAACGGTCAATCAAGCATAAAAACACTTAAACTAACCCAATACGAGGCTTTTATGATTAAAACGTAACCGGGCTGGGTTTCAAGACGTTATGCTCGATTTTTAGAACCGTGTCTTTTGACACTAACAACGTGAAAAACGGAGTCCGTTTCTCAAATCAGGTACGCGTCTGAGACCCGAAAACGAACCTAAACGCGCTACCGAACATAAACATCATCTTTTAACACAAAAAACGAAGCACGACAAAGCAGAAGTGGGGTAGGGGTACCCCCCATATTTTAATGTTTTTTTTCTTTAAAAGCTTTTATTAATTCATTTTTCATAATTTCATCAACAAATCTGCCATAAACACCCTAACTCCAGCAGAGTTTCATCCTAGACTTCAACAAATCAAGGTATAAACCTTGGTTCTTATAGTTTTAACCTTGTTTTCTTGATTAAACGCGATTTCTAGCCGAAAAACTCATTTTAATCCCAGATTTTTGAAGGTTTAAACATGTTTATGGGCTGAATAAGAACATTTGGTATTTCCCTGGTGTTATATGGCAGCCATGATCACAAATCTTTGGGGTTTGATACCCTAATCAACACCTATTTGACGAAAATCGCATAAATGTTCGATTAACCGAAAAACAATGAAACAAAGTTTGATTGATCTGAGTTCTAGCATATTTGGGTTGTACTTGATGTTTAGGTACTGAATATAGCACCCACCCACTTCTGACTCAAGAAAAACACTTGGAATCGAAGGAATCGCTAGGTATATCACCTGAAACTCGAATCTAGAATATGCAGAATATTGTTTGGACTATAACTTGGTCCGTGGGTATTGGATTGAGCTGAAATTTGGTGTGGTGATGTCGGGTATTGACAAGAAGGTCCATGTAAAATATTAGAAGTTTTGGAATTTTCTACGAATTTTTGTGAATTTTTAACAGTTTTACAAAAGAATTCCGGAAAAATCATCAAACAAATTCAATAAATCATCAAATTTTACAGAGACACTAAGAATCATATGGGGAATGTTCTGGGAAAGTTCGAAGTCCATTGGTTGAGTGTTGACGTGGGCTAAAATCCTAGTTTTTGCGAGTTTTTGGTAGTCGGGAACGTACCGAAACGAAATCGGAAAAATCTCAAATTTATATGAGACGTTCCTGGACATGTATGTAATGTGCAGGAATTGTTTGGGAATTTTTGAACCTACTGATGCTATTTAATGATGATTGTGTGGTTAAAAATGGTTTTCTAAATAATTTATTTAAATATGTAAAATGCCAAAATAAATTCCTAGAAATTTTTCCCATAATCTACAGATTTTTACTGATTTATATAAAAATTTATAGAATTTATTCAAATTTAGATTAAATGGGAATTTAAGGGATTAAAAATGGGTTATTTTAAATCCATTTCGGCAGTTCACCGTATAACGAACCTGCCGAAACCGGGAACTGACCCAACCCGACAAACACTATAATTGTAACACCGCGAGTATTCCGGGAGATTCCCAGCAGATTGGGCACTAGGGGGTGTGTCCTAAGCAATTCGGGAGAATTCCCGACGGTGAAAATGGAAACTCAATTTTGGGCGACCTAGACACCCCAAACACTCAAACTCCCTTGATGAAAGTTAATCATTCTGAAATAACGACGTGTGGGCACTATTGGTATTCCCGTACCATTACCGAACACGTTAAACTACTGACTTTGACTGGCACGTGAAACGGTGCCCGAAAGCTATACTGAAAACTAATACTACACTGACGTCCATCACCATACCAGTGTCCTATAGACTCAATCCGGAGTAAAAACTCCTAACCAGATCCATGTTATAACCATTACCAACTTAGTTACTGATTTGAGTCCATACTTGCATGTGTGTACTAAAGTTGATCCAGTTGCTTGATCACTCTTGTGTGTTGAGACTACTACGTACACAGTGAGTTTCACTTCCCCACTTTTGAATGATTTTACTGTTTTCTGGGGACTTGCATGTTATAAACCGTGTTGATTACACCAACATGGGAGTGAATCTTACTCCCCCACTTCTAAACTGTGATACTATTTCTAAGATGATTGGCATGTTATGAAACTGTGTTAATTGCACCAACATATGATGTGAATTATCTAACACACGAACTACCTCCCCACTGCAAGACAAGTGATTAATGTAAGCCTATGGACAGTGGATAGTACTATCGGTTTGACCAACCAGTGCCACGACTGACGGTGTGTCGGCACTAGGCTACTGCACTCGTCCTAATTTGGTTGTGTTGTTAGGCATAACTACTATGGGGCGTTGAACTGCACGTGACGCAGTTGATGGGCCGGGAGTGTCTTTGTGACACGGTCCGGTGGCCGGGAGCGTCTGGGATGACACGGCCGGGGAAAAACAGTCAAGGTTTCACTTGTATACTCATGTGATTCCATCTGTGACTAAGACTGTGACCTGTGCAATTAAACTTGTTAACACATATTGTTACACAACAATTAAACCAGTGGAACTCACGCATCGTTTAGATGAACCTTTTAAAACTAACATGCATTTCAGGTAACTTGAGAACTGGTGTGATCCGTGTATGTTGTTCAAGATATGTTTGTAGGCGAACCCTGATATAGACGCATGTGGCTTAGAAGACTTATGTGGTTCATGGGAACACGCAGTTGTAACATACATGTAGTATGTAATCAACATTTTGTAAGTAATCAAATGTAGTGTCTTTATAAACAATGTTCTTGTACTAGAGGTGTCTGTTGCATCCCGTATTTTTCATCCACTGCAAGTAGGGGTGTGACAGAAGATGGTATCAGAGCCATTGGTTATAGATAATAAGGTGCCTTTGAGGAAACCTAGACTATAAATACAGGCTCGGACTTTAGTGGACATCATTGGAAAAATTAACCTCTACTCAAGGTCTTTAGTGAACATTGTAAAGTACCCTATTTGCAAGTACCAGGATGGCCTTTTGGGGCAAGTGGGTTATTATGGTCCGGAACGTAATAACAGACTTGCTCATACGAGGCAGTGTTGGGAAAGTCGCGATAATAAAAACACTTAAATACGTGGAATGATACATACGTGTAACAAGGTGATAATGTGTGAATGTTTGTGCGAGAATTGATACATGAATTGGGATTGGTGGATAATGCGTTACTACATATGCTTTTGGGATAGGCAGAAAACTGGTATTATCGTCCATTCCACATTCCTACTGACCACCTGTTTAATATACACTAGAGTTGGATTCACATCACTCCCATAGTTGTTACTTATACTTTATGAGGTGAGAACCCAAGCCTTTAGTGCGATACGATCTCACCAACTCTATCCTTATAATTATTATAACAACAATTGCATACCAGAATGGTATTTCAAGAAGAACATAGATACATAAAGAACGTGTGGGTCGTCCTGATAAAATGGGAGGACGTGTACGGATCCTTACTCCGCTTCTCGTTGTTTCACATTTGATTGTTATACACTCGCAGAATTCAAACATTTTATGAAACTTTTCATCCTTGAATCCACGATTCATTTGATTGTCCGAGGGATTCCTCTTCTGCTTACAATATTGGCCTTAGCTTTCATGTCAAATGATACTATAATACTTAGTGGTATTCATTAGCATGTGTTTCGATATATGTTATATCTGAATATGGCGATCTCTAGGTTATGGAGATGGCATTGGATGCGCGAATAAGTTACCCTTTCCGTTGTCATTCGATGTCATGGGGTTAGAGTTTGTGATGATATATATTCCTTTGAAACGCTTTGCGATGTGGAACATGGTTTCGTGTGACCATCGGCTACATTGTTTTCTATTACGATTATTGAGTGTTTCGAATTTCAGTTGGCTAGTCGCGAAAAACAGTATTAGGCCGAATATCTTGGTGAACGGAACGTTGATCAGGTATAAGGGTATGGTGGATACGCTGCGGTACTTCCTATATATAAACACCCGGCTACATGATCAAGGTACCGTTACTCAGGGTAGACGGGCTTCATGTTGCGATTCATTCGGTTATGTTTTGGGCAATGCAGCATTGAGACTTCAACCCTGTTTGATGCGATATATGACGCCATAGTTGTTGTAACCTTGATGTCTATACACGGTTGTAGTAATTTTACATGAAAGGTAGTTTGGGTCGGCATATAAATGACCACTGGATTAATTATTGGAAAGTTTTTTTTCTCAACTACGTGACACGATTTCTAAGGGCACTACACCCTGGTAGTACTCTGTACTAAACTATTTGGGTATAGCCGGTGATAGCTTACCCACACCGATTTACCCAATGCTTGATTCATGATAAGTAACCATATTTCTATCTTTGATAAGACAATTCAGTGTAAGTTATTTCTTTTGGCGGGATTTGCTAGTCATATATTCGAAATCATTACGTTACGGCGAACAAACTATACTCATGTCGCCGACCGTCGTCTATGAAACTATTCGGTTGAAGCATATATTTCCTTTACTAACCGTCGTTCGTTAGTGATACAACCTCTAAGTCTTAGTAAGAACACGTAATTATCATCAGTATTGATACCCAAGAGGATTTAGCGGTAACACATAAATGGAGAAACTCATCCGTTGTAATAAGAGACCGGCAAGAGGTTGTGTGGATGCGGATGTGATTGTAATAAGACTCGTGGAGGCGAAAACATGTTGTCCATAGTCCACGTAACGTTAATACTTCGTATTAACCAGACACTTATATGTATACGTGTATTTATAAATGCAACATTATCCGCAGTCCAACCCAAGGGTCAATTTGGTAAATCTCGGGTAGGGGTGACGTAACCCCTGTATGAAGTAAGAAAACTATAATAAAAAAGTAATCCGATTCATTGCTTTAAATCACTTCAACTCTCCTTACTAACATTGTTGGAAAGTGTTGAGGTCCGATACATATAAATTACTAAAGTGATACACCCTATTTTTAATCAATGTTCAACCCCGTTGCGGTTGTTAGTGCATATGTCTGTTGCCTACGTCATTATATATCGAGTCTGAGTGATTAGAGCTTAATCTGTTAGAAACGAGGCGTATTTAAGTGAAATATAGGCCAAGTTCACCGGTAATGGTGTGTGTTAAGTCAAGTTCGGCCGAACTTGACTAGGTCAAGTTCGCCCGAACTTAGTGTCTCACCAGCGAACTTGAGTTAGTATAAATAGGTGCCTTGGTGATTTCATTTGTAACTTCAGTGAATTTGGCACAGAGACGGCGAAGCTCTGTCCAAGTGTTTCCAGGATCTGTAACGTCTACACATTAATGAAATAGTGATTAATCAGTGAATAACATGTCTACAATGTCGCCTATGCAAACGGATTCCACACGTTTACCTTAGGTTTGCCAAATTAGGACCCGAACGATCCGTACAACGAATCCTCAATTGGTATCAGAGCAGGATTGGCCTAATTTGAAGACATTGGACATAGAACATCTCATCTTCTACTCTATTTTTTTCATTTTGGAACTTTTCTTTGACAATTCATGGACAAAATGGACTGATTTTCAAGTATAATACGTAAAATCCATAATAGATAAACCCTTGAAAAGATTAGAGATTAAAACAAACGAATTCATGTCGAAAATTAAAAAAATCATGTTTTGTAACTCAAGTTCGCTCGGACTTGATTGAAAAACTCACTTTTCAGTGATTTTTCATCAAGTTCGCCTGAACTTGATTGGTTTTTCAGTGATTTTTTATAAGTTCGCTCGAACTTGTAATTTTTCATCAAAATTTAATCAAGTTCGCCCGAACTTGATCAAATTTTGTTAAAATCTACTACAAGTTCGCTCGAACTTGCAATTTTTCTTGAAATCCAATATAAGTTCGCTCGAACTTAACCTTCAGGGAAATTTTCATAAAATCTATAACAAGTTCGACTGAACTTGTTAATAAGCTGATCTTCACAAGCTTTGACAAGTTGGCCCGAACTTGTCTAAGAGACTAAAAAAAACGTCTCGGACATTATATATCGTTAGATTCGTATTGACGAGAAGAGTTTAAAACTCTAATCTGGTAAAAACAGTTTTCCGAAAAATTTTAAACGTTTTTAGTAAACCGATACGTTAAAATTGACGATTAAAAAGTCAAATTTAACTAAAATTGTCTGTTTGCTAACCATTTTTCAAGTGTTTTGAACGACAGATTAGTTTGGAAAACGAAATGGGGTATGTGAAGCCGCCAAAGTTGATGAGTATGAACGAGTATGAAGTTTGGAAAGGAAAATTTGAGAGCTGGGTCCAAGCTATGCATTTCCGCAGTTGGGTCGCGATTGAGACAGGTTATGTCGTTCCTAGAGATGAGAATCAGAAAATTTTGGAGAAGTGCAAATATTCTACTCAACAGAAAGATGATTATTTTGCTGAAAAGAAAATGATTAATCTTATCTAGCAATCGGTTAAGGAAGACATCCTGATACTTTTACCAGAATACAAGACTGCGAAAGAATTATGGACATCTCTGAAGAATAAGTTTCAAGAGAGTGTAGTAGTTAAGAACCGTGAAGCTCTAGTTTCAAGTATATCTACAAATGAGTCTTCAAGTTCTAAACCAGTCTGTTCGGTCTATGATGTAGACAATTATCAGGCAGATAATGCCAAACTCTTGAGTAAGATTGAGAGTTTGACATTAGAAAATAAAAAATTAAAAGAAAATGAAAAGAATTTTGAAAAAAAATAAAAATTTTAGAAAACTAAAAATTACAAATGGTAATAGATTTTCAAAATGAAATAAAAAAGGAAAAATTGGAAAAATTGTTTTTGAAAAATTAAATATAGAAAATCAAAAATCAATAAATTCTCATATTGAGAAAATTGCTCAACTTGAAAAAGAAGTTGAGACTGTTAAAAATAAAGCTGTTAATTCAGAAAAAATATTGAAAGGTTTTGTAACTTCCTCATTCAAGTTTGATCATATATGTCCAAAACCTATCAATAATAATAAAAAAGAAATTCCAATAAGTGATAAAGTCACAAATTATGACAATGTCATAATTAAGGATTGTGATGATGATACCGATGATGAAAAGCTAAAAATGATAAAAATGAATTATTTTTAAAACTAAAAGAAAATTTTCAAGAAACTGTTCTACAATCTACTGAGAAAGGTGAATGCTCAACGCAAAAACCTTCTAAGTAGAATGGAGAACGAAAACAAAAAGAAAAACAAAGTTTTAAAAATTCTAAAAAAATTGAAAAGAAAAATAAAAGCCCATCGGTACGATCATTCAATCATTATGAAAGCGCAAAAATCTGTGAATAAGTGGTGAACGCCGGACCACAGTGCTTCAACGTCAAATCAAAGTTACAGGAGAAGAAGGAAAGATGGCTACCACACGTCAAATCAATGTTATGATTTGAGAGTATGGTTTGATAGAAAAGATCGATATGAGAACAGGAATTGTCATAAATATGAAATAACTGGACACATTGCTAGTAAATGTTTACAAATTAAACCTAATCCTGTTCATATTGATAAAAAAAATTATAAAGTATCAACTCAGGCTTTGAAACAATGTACAGAAACTACAAACAAGGTGAAATCAGTTATTACTAAGTTTTCAAATTTTGAAACTGGTGAATCTTCGAATAGTAATGAGCAAAAAGTTTCTACATTGTATTTTAAGAAAGCTTTAAAGACAAATTAAACATGGTTGGTGAAAGAAAAAGAAGTTACACAATCAGTGAAAATCGAAAGTTTTGAGGACTATCCAAAACTTGAGAAAGTCCAAAATAAACCTGATTGTGAAACGGAAGTCAAAATTAAGGTTGAAGAATTAACGCCTATGGCTGAAAAGGCTTGGGTGTCACTATTCAACTAATTGTTTGAATTTTTGTGCAGGAACTTCTGTGAATGCAAATTACTAAGAATGGAGTTTCGTGGCACACATTAAAGACGGGCCGGGTTAACAAGTTTTATATAAAGGCCATTTTTACAAAATTTGAAATTCAAATAACGTTTATTTTACAATATTTGAAAAATTTTAGGAGAAAATTTTTCGAAAACATGTTATAATACGTTTACTTGAAAATTTTACAAATTTTTAAAGAAAATTTGAAAACTATCACAGAACCCTCACTGTTCAACAAGACAAAACTCATGTTCAGTAAATTGTTATAAACACAAAAGTGTCAAGGTTTTGTCATCATGAGGGGGAGAGTGCTTAAAAGAAAATTTGTGAAGCAGTAATGGATGGCGAATTGAAGTGATAGGTTGGTCTATAAATCAAAATTCCAAAAATATGTTTTTGAATTTTAAGAGGAGAAAAAATTTTCAGAAAATCCAAAAACATATTAAATGCGAAAAGCACAAAAACATTGAAAAAGGCAAAAAGAGTTTTGTGGATAAAAGAAAATTATAGTACATCAGTGGACTATCACGGTACGCTAAAGAAATGTACAGTTTAAAAAGTGTTAAACAAGTCTTACTGTGGATGTGTCGATAGGCTTAACACGTTCAGTAAATTGTTTCCAGGATATAAACTAAATTTTACAACTGCTTAATCTTGTGGATTAACACCTCTCGGATATATGGACTTAGTACTCCGAAATTTCGTTTGAGAGATTGCTTGATTCTGAGATACAAGGTCTTTATCGATGGTTGATATCTGGGGTATTATACAAGTTCTCTGATGTTGCGTAAGCAATGGCCTAGAACTTCTATAATGCTTTTGCAAAAATCCCCTAAAACTGCATTCAATTGAAAATATTGAAAGATACTACAATTGCAGTACAAAAAGATTCCATTTTGGAACACTACCTTATAAGTCGAGCCTTCATCTCTTTGTCGATACGGTGGTTTTAACCTGAGCTCTCAAGCCTTCGCATAACCCAGATACGGATATCAATTACGCTATATTCACCTGTAAGATGAAATCTAGGGAATCTTGATACGGGAGTATATTCTGAGATGGGAACCATAGTTAAGTCAAGTTTCTTAAATCTATCTAACATAACTTGGAACAATTGAGAAATGTGTCGAAGTTTAAATGGACAATCATATCGACAATCTAGGTAAATTTGTTTAAAACTTAATGTCATGAAGAGGTCAACAGTACTAGTGATATGTCTCAAAAACTGACATGATCCTTTACCACAAACTCAACAAAAATATGGTTGTAAATATGTTTGTAAATTCTTAGTGTTTGATATTCATTTCATAAAAACAAAAAGATTATATTATCTTTTAGTTTCGACCACTGATGATGAAAAGCTGATTTTCAAAGTCTAGAGTTGCTAAACAAAATTTAAAAACTTTTGAAAATTGATCTGAAAAGTTTAAAAGTTCATTAAGTTGAAACTTACATTTGAATAAATGTGTCAGTTTTGTGTCAAAATGTTTGATCAAGATCATTAAGTGGAACTTGATATAAATCAGATATTCAAGGTCATTAATTTGGACTTGAATAACTGAGAAGGTTTAAAAAACTGATAGAAGATTAAAATTTGAATGTTGGTGTTTAGAAATTTTAAAGTTTGAATCTGAAATATTTGTTAGAATGTTTGAAGATCTTTGAAACAGGAAGTTGATTTTAAGGGGGAGCTGGATAAAACTCGTTGATTAAAGATACCAGAAAGCTCAAAGCAAGGGGGAGCATGGTGATTAAAGTTTTATCAAGACAAGCTCAAGAGACAAGATAAAAATTGAAGATCAAAGATGCTAAAATTATTCAAGACTAAAGATCAAGAGAATGATAAAGACTCAGGAGCTTATTCGAAGACAAATGTCTACGAGAGAAAATGACTACGGCAACATCCAAGGGGGAGTCTGTTAGTGCATATGTCTGTTGCCTACGTCATTATATATCGAGTCTGAGTGATTAGAGCTTAATCTGTTAGAAACGAGGCGTATTTAAGTGAAATGTAGGCCAAGTTCGCTGGTAATGGTGTGTGTGAAGTCAAGTTCAGCCGCACTTGACTAGGTCAAGTTCGCCTGAACTTAGTGTCTCACCAGCGAACTTGAGTTAGCATAAATAGGTGCCTTGGTGATTTCATTTGTAACTTCAGTGAATTTGGCACAGAGACGGCAAGCTCTGTCCAAGTGTTTCCAGGATCTGAAACGTCTACACATTAATGAAATAGTGATTAATCAGTGAATAACATGTCTACAATGTCGCCTATGCAAACGATTTCGCACGTTTACCTTAGGTTTGCAAATTAGGACCTGAACGATCCGTACAACGGACCCTCAGCGGTACGTTAGCTTCCTATGGAATTATGGCAGGTGGCTCGGTGATAGAACCAAGTGGCATACAACCTTGAATCCTATCGATTTAGTTCAACCTAATACAAGGTAAATCCCCAGTAACTCGAAGTAATAATGAGTGAACGGTACAAAGAACCGTAACGAAGTTATCTCTTACTGTATATGTAATAAATAAAACGACAGGAAATGAATTTTCATCAAACGATTATTTTATCTATATATATCTAATTCAAAGGACGATATTTAAAAGAATCATATAAGATTTCTATATACCAAATGAACCTTTGTTTTCAGTCTCGCATAACTTCGGAAATGTGTTCAAGTGAGAGACGAGAGCGCCTCGAGTAGTATTAGAGTACACTAATCCAATGACTAACCTATCTGACAACTCTTATCTAAACCTGCATACTCTAAACCGCCGGTTCCTTCAGTCTTTTTAGGTCATAATTTGTGACGACCGTACTAGTTATTCATCTCGATAATGATCGTAAGAGTAGTCGATCAAGTATTACCATTCCTAAGCAGGGCGATGAAACAACCATGAAAAGGAATGGTACCGTAAAACCCGGACAAAAGGGAATGACGCCTGAGCTCTATTTCACGGGGTCATGACCTGAATTCTTTCATTTTCCGGAACCCCGAGGTACTAACTCTTGAATCAATATCACCCGTATGAGGGCGGTGCATTCGTTCTAGAAATCGCATAAGGGAATGCATGGTTCTTTGATTCCTTTTGGTTAAGGTTTTTTCGCGTCACACTACTGTATGCCTATAAAACATGTTGACTCCCCAACGTTACGATAAGAATAACCGAAGAAAACTATACGTCGCCTCCTCTTCCTTGAAACACCCGAGTCCAAATTTTATACATGATGAATTCATGATTCATAGGGGATGATTGAAATTCCCTCCGGGCTACTGTAAAGGTGCTATTGGGAGTGGTCTCCTACATGAGTAGGAGAATGATACATGAGATACACTGACTTTCATCCGTTGATTGGACACAAAATGAATGATACCCTACACTTGCAAGTAACCAAGAGTATGCGTTAAACGGTGTTGCTTGTCCTCGTGAGTATACGAGAAATAAATTCTTTAGATCAGGGAGTATTGTTGAATCATCCCTCGTCTCTCTTCGAATGGTTCGTACCTTCAATTGATTTTCAGTTTGATCGATTTAAATAAGTATTCGTAAAATGCGATACTACCAAGAAACCCGATTCTTCGTTATTTTCGAACGACGAAAATTCTAGTTACTTAAGGACACAAGAATGGGAGAAATCTTAAGTATAATACTGTATATATACATATATACCTGTGTATTCGTACCACGAGTGAAATTCACGATCATGGGGATGATTGTCGGAAGTTGTGCGCTATCATTTACGCGATTTCTGCCTCGGTCATTTGTGGTAAGTGCTTCGGAACCATTCTATTATATATATATATATATATATATATACACACATGCATTAATGTCACATTTTTAATCGTCCCATATCACACAAATTCGTCGGGCACATGAGTCCACAACCTGTATAACCAACATCATTAGCATGTATCTAATAGTATCCGTTATCATACAACAGTTAAAATTTGCACTTAGACTTAACCCAAAAAGGGCCAGTGCTTAAATGTGCGGTTAAAACATGTCACCGGAGTGACGCACATACGCCATACTATGAAAAGCACGAACTACCCTGCATGAAGGATCACGGTCAAGACCAAACTCGTTTTGAAATAAGAGTCGTCCGAATATCGTAATTGGTGTCTTTTATACGTTGAACCCACCTGGGAAAAACTAAACCAGAATTCTAGCAGTCCCAATCATTCCAGATGAAGGGACTAGTGAATCTTCCGAATACGTCCCTCAGATATCATGCCCATCCAGAGGGGAATTCCTTTGATAAGCACGTATTATATACCTACAAGAAGAATAAGACTTCAATGCTACATCTAAGTCTCTTCCAACCTAGAGAATTACTAAACATCTTCTACGAATTGTAGATACCTTGATGTGCGATACCAAGCCAAACTAAATGACCAAAGTATAAATCGGAGCTTGGTTGGATGCACCGATTGACAGTGAAATGGCATTCATAACCTTTATTCATATTCTAGCCGTCAGAGTGCTAGACTCACTCGAGTGATTACAACTTTCATTCAGTCTCTCTTAAAGTCACTTTTGTTATTTAAAGAGGTT
This sequence comes from Scalesia atractyloides, assembly GCA_947069175.1. Lineage (NCBI taxonomy): Eukaryota > Viridiplantae > Streptophyta > Magnoliopsida > Asterales > Asteraceae > Scalesia > Scalesia atractyloides. Next base: position 56,675,624 of record CAMTDV010000024.1, on the reverse strand, counting down.
GCCGAGCGATTGTGGATCTATGTTACTACATTTCCTAGCAGCACTTATTCCTTCCGTTCCCTATTAAGATAGAACTGACTAATCCCACGACAAAAGGTCGAGAAACTCAACGACCCTAGTTTTGACCAACTCGGGGGCCAGGTTTTCATTTCTTGTTTGCCTTATTGCAAATAATGGACTAGTGGGAAAAATCAGATTCAGTGGTCAATTGTCCCTAGCGGACTAGGGTGACTATGGATTCGGGCTTTAGCCCATGGTTTCATCAAACCACATGAATTTCCCAATCTAAACCAAGATGGTTTTGCGTGAACGAACTCGACGAAACCCTTACGTATACTCGGTGATTCACATGGCAGAGGTGCCAAGATGGGGAAGCAACATATCTTCCTATCCTCATATACAGTTCAGATTATACCAAGTCTGAGTTTGACTCGAAAAACCACGAGACCTAGACGGTCAAGTGGTGATTAATCATCTTGGGATTAGTAGGGGAAATATTCGCCTATGCATTAGGTAATCTTTTGAGAACATGATGGGAAACGATTACTTCTCGTTTTTTTTTCATTAAAGATATCCTTGTGAAACGTTAGTTGAGTGTGGCTATGTTCCTACCCTACGAGGGGTACTCCGTTGATTGGGAATCTTGACTTGATGACTCGTTACTTAGTCATCTTTTACAAAATTACATGTACGTCTACGATTAAATCTGGTCCCATGTGTAGGGACATCATGGTGATACTTGTGGTCGCTAGACACTCGTCACACCTCAAATATGTCTACGTGATAGTAGCGTTCGAGAGGTGGTGTTACTTGAATTACAAACCGCATTGGGTACACACTCTACCATTCCTGGTATATGGGAATTTTTATACGATTATCTCCCGGAGAATCACATCGATGTTATCAAAGCTGCTAAGATTTTTTTTTCCTTCTGGAGAAGACATAAACAGTGGTACAACAGCTGGAGGCAAGCTCCTGAAACTTAACGCAAACTGGAATTATTATTATAGAAATTCCATATCCTTATGACGTAATCCGACTACTGGTGAGTAGTGTGAGCACACCATTGACGTAAGTGTGCAGATTCGTTATTACTCGTATACATGCTCGCCTTATGGCAGCCTTAGGCTCTTAAAAGCCTTTATCTTCTTGTTCTCTACCATAGAACAGGGACTCTCGTGGTCGGTTAGTATTAGCCGAAGATATTCACGTACACGACAACAAGGGAAGATTGTCACGCACCACACGGTTAGACCAAATTTATTTCCTTAACACAAACATGCGGAGCATGATGCTCACCATTGCGACATTCGCAACGAACCTTGGGAGGGTATCCATACTCCTCCTCTATAGGGGGTGTTCAATAGCCCTTAAAAAAATCTTAAATGAAACTTATGGTGTCTGTATGGTAAACACAATGAATGCGAAGAAAACATAATAATTGCAGTTAACTGCAAGCTGAACACGTGACTCCTAGTTTGCTATGAGTCTAACAACACTCTCACTTTCAGATTGGAAGTGATGACAAACGTTAATCTTAATAATATGTAGGAATTGTGGATGGACATATTACACAGCTACGATGATAATACTAAACGAAAAGCGAAAACATACTTGTCTGTCGGATGGCTGACTGAGCTTTCCAACAAATTACTAAACGGAATTTCGAGGACGAAATTCTTTTAACCGGGGAGACTGCGACAATTGTGAAAAAATACCGGTAAACTTTGATTGGTACAAGTCTGTGGTAACCGAACGTGATATGTATATCATGATATGGTTGTGATTATGTGTGATGATACGAATTCTGGAACATGTGACACTGACTATAATAGGAGTATATGCACAGTAATTACCAAAACCATTACGTTGACGCTATGCGTCAGCTACATGGCAAGACAAAGTCGTGAATGGATTGACGACTCTGGGAACACGTCATGGTTGACATGACACTATTAAGGGCCAACAATGTGAGGTTGGTGTCCTTAGCCTTTAACAACGTGTTAAACGAGGACTTAACGGTGAACAGCGCATTAAACATTCGATCATGATTATTTGGCCAACGGTAGGGACCGTTAAGATTCTAAGTTCACGAAACATCTTAGTTATGTTCCATAGACTCTGACATAAGATTTGAAACAAATCGGAGCTCAGGCACGAAAACGAGGCAGCCCCGGTTATGGAAACGCCTTTGCGTTAGGAGCAATGAAAGACAAACCAAACATGCAAGGAACGGTCAATCAAGCCTAAAGCACTTAAACTAACCCAATACAAGGCTTTTATGATTAAAACGTAACCGGGCTCGGGTTTTGAGACGGTTATGCTCGATTTTTAGATCTGAGTCTTTTGACACTAACAACGCGAAAAACGGAGCCCGTTTCTCAAATCGGGTACGCGTCTGAGACCCGAAAACGAACCTAATCGCGCCACCGAAGATAAACATCATCTTTTAACAAAAAAAAAGACGAAGCACGACAACGCAGAAGTGGGGTAGGGGTACCCCCCATATTTTAATGTTTTTTTTTCTTTTAAAACTTTTATTAATTCATTTTTCATAATTTCTTCAACAAATCTGCCATAAACACCCTAAATCCAGGTTAGTTTCATCCTAAACTTTAACAAATCAAAGGTATAAACCTTGGTTCTTGTAGTTTTAACCTTGTTTTCTTGATTAAACGCGATTTCTAGCCGAAAAACTCATTTTAATCCAAGATTTTTGATGGTTTAAACATGTTTATGGGCTGAATAAGAACACCTTGGTATTTCCCTGGTGTTATATGGTAGCCATGATCACAAATCTTTGGGGTTTGATACCCTAATCAACACATATTCGACAAAAATCGCATAACTATTCGATTAACCGAAAAACAATGAAACAAAGCTTGATTGATCTAAGTTCTAGCATCTTTGGGTTGTACTTGATGTGTAGATACTAAATATAGCACCCACCTACTTCTGGACTCAAGAAAAGCACTTGGAATCAAAGGAATCGCTAGTTATATCACTCGAAACTCGAATCTAGAATAGGCAGAATATCTTTTGGACTATAACTTGGTCCGTGGGTATTGGATTGAGGTGACATTTGGTGTGCTGATGTAGGGTATTGACAGGAAGGTCCACCTAAAAGTTTAGAATTTTTGGAATTTTCTACAATTTTTTGTGAATTTTTAACTATTTTACAAAAAGAATTCCGGAAAAATTATCAAACAATTCAATAAATCACCAAATTTACAGAGACACTAAAGAACATATGGGAAATGTTCTGGGAAAATTCGGAGTCCATTGGTTGAGTGTTGACTTGGGTTAAAAATCCGCGTTTTTGCGAGTTTTCGGTAGCCAAGAACGCACCGAAACGAAATCGGAAAAATCTCAAATTTTTATGAGACGTTTCTGTTCATGTAAGGGATGTTCAGGAAATTTTTGAACCACTTATGGCATTTAATGATAATTATGTGGTTAAAAATGGATTTATAAAAAAATTATTTAAATAAGTAAAATGCCAAAAAAAATTCCTAGAATTTTTTCCCATAATCTACAGATTTTTACTGATTTATATAAAAATTTACAGAATTTTATTGAAATTCTAGATTAAATGGGAATTTATGGGATTAAAAATGGGTTATTTTAAATCCATTTCGGCAGTTCACCGTATATCTAACCTGCCGAAACCGGGAACTGACCCAACCCGACAAACACTATAATTGGAACACCGGGAGTATTCCGGGAGATTCCCGGGCAGATTGGGCACTAGGGGTGTGTCCTAAGACAATTCGGGAGAATTCCCGACGGTGAAAATGGAAACTCAATTTTGGGTGACCTAGACTCCCCAAACACTCAAACTCCCTTGATGAAAAGTTAATCATTCTTAAATAACAACGTGTGGGCACTATTGGTATTCCCGTACCATTTTCTAAACACGTTAAACTACTGACTAGCACGTGAAACGGTGCCCGGAAGCCAAACTGAAAACTAATGCTACCCTGACGTCCATCACCATACCAGTGTCCTATAGACTCAATCCGGAGTAAAAACTCCTGACCAGATCCAAGTAATAACCATTACCACCTTAGATACCGATTTATGTCCATACTTGCATGTGTGTACTAAAGTTGATCCAGTTGCTTGATCACTCTTGTGTGTTGAGACTACTACGTACACAGTGAGTTTCACTTCCCCACTTTTGAATGATTTTACTGTTTTCTGGGGACTTGCATGTTATAAACCGTGTTGATTACACCAACGTGGGAGTGAATCTTACTCCCCCACTTCTAAACTGTGATATTGTTTCTGAGATGATTGGCATGTTACGAAACTGTGTTAATTGCACCAACATATGATGTGAATTATCTAACACACGAACTACCTCCCCACTACAAGACAAGTGATTATCGTAAGCCTGTGGACAGTGGATAGTACTATCGGTTTGACCAACCCAGTGCCACGACTGACGATGTGTCGGCACTAGGCTACTTCACTCGTCCTAATTTGGTTGTGTTGTTAGGCATAACTATCATGTGGCGTTGAACTGCACGTGACGCAGTTGATGGGCCGGGAGTGTCTTTGTGACACGGTCCGGTGGCCGGGAGTGTCTAGGATGACACGGCCCGGGGAAAAACAGTCAATGTTTCACTTGTATACTCGTGTAATTCCATCTGTGACTAAGACTATGACCAATTAAACTTGTTAACACATATTGTGACACAACAATTAAACCAGTGGAACTCACGCAGCGTTTACCTGACCCTTTTTAAAACTAACATGCATTTCAGGTAACTTGAGACTGGTGTGATCCGTGTATGTTGTTCAAGATATGTTTGTAGGCGAACCCTGATATAGACGCATGTGGCTTAGAAGACTTATGTGGTTAATGGGAACACGCAGTTGTAACATACATGTAGTATGTAATCAACATTTTGTAAGTAATAAAATGTAGTGTCTTTATAAACAATGTGCTTGTACCAGAGGTGTCTGTTGCATCCCGTATTTTTCTTCCGCTGTAAGTCGGGGTGTGACAGTCGACAACTTATCTCATGGTGCTAAAAGAAAATCCAAGCTGGGAATTTTTCAAGTTATCCACCTTTACTGATAAGCTGGAGGGGCACGAGATGGAACTGTTGAAGATTGCCAAGTCAAAGAATTCGAACATGGCTCAAGATGTAGGGCTTTATTACAAGAGTGGAGCTCAAGAGAATATTTCAAGCCCAAAGATCCAAACTGCTTTTAGTGCGAATATGAATTCCTCAAATCATTCACCACAGAGCCAAACTCAATCATATCCAAACTATGATCAGAGTTGTAACATTTGTCAAAAACGGGTTTTCCAAACCCGCTTCGTTTGTAATCGAATATCAAGTTATAAATTTTTCGTTGCGTATTTATGTTTATTTTAATTTTAAAAGATGCATAATTAATAAACAAATTAGAATTTAAAAACTATAATTAATAAAAAGTGAAAATAAAATAAATAAAAAAAGAAAACCACCTGCCGGGATTCGAACCCGGGTCAGCCGGGTGAGTCTAGTCTTAACTCACGCACATATAACCACTCCGCCACTAGTTGCCTTTGTGAAATGTAGGAAACAATTAAAACATAACTTCAACTATGAATCGACCTGTTTATGCCAACTGAAACCGTTATCGGCTTCCAAACGTCCAAGACGTTTGAGTGATCACGGATTTCTGATTATAACCGATAAACCGACATTTTTAATCAATTCAGTCTTGAATGGACTTGAATTCATGTGATGATCGGTTTTAATAACCGAAAATCTTCACTTTCTGAATTACTCCATCAAAATCACCATCTCGCGACTCACTAGCATTCACAGAACTTCTAATTTCACTTTTACTCTAATTTCTGATCGTCGGAATCGCTTTTTGAACTCGCCGACTTTCGTCGAAAAACCGTGTCTTCCATCAAAACAGTAAATTTCTCAATTCTTCCATCTTCTATCAGTTGTTAAGCTTTTGCTAACTCAAACCCTTCAATCAGAATCAGTTCCAGGCGACGATATCGGATAATCATCACTCGCCAGAAAATTTCTGAGAATTTCTAGAATTCGCTGTGAAACGGTATAAACCATTAAACCTTCTGATAACTCTTGTTCAGTACTTCAATTCCAAATCTAGCTAATCAAAACTGTTAATTGGCCCGCTCAGACGAAGCCCATAAAAACAGAGCCGACGACTTCGCCGGAATTCGGAGAAAGAACATTTTTCCGGTATGTTTACTCCCAAAATCTTCCCTGTGATTTCATTTAATCACTTGAATGTTTGTCAATCGAATTAATTAAGAACAGTAGGGTAATCGTTGTCTGAGATATTGTAACGAAGAAGATGAAGTTAGTTTGTGTATAAGTTTAATATAAATTGGATTATATCTCGGGTTAGACACACAGTCCAGCGGTGGACTGTGTGCGCACATTTATCACACGTGCGAGTTCGATCCTTGACACAATCGTATTCTCTGTAATAAAGATGTTTCCTTTTTAACTGAACCGGATTAACTCACTGAAGATGTTAAGTATAATAAAAATCAGTATATTAACCAGGTTAGACACACAATCCAGCGGTGGACTGTGTGCAACATTAACCCACAGGTCCCGGGTTCGAGACCTGTTACGCACGCCGGTTCGAGGATTAAAATCCTTTTTGAAAATAAAAGAATTTTGAAGAAACTAAAACAGTATATAAATATAATTAAAAACAGAATTATTTCGGGTTAGACACGTAGCTCAGTTGGTAGAGTTGCGTGCACGCGTACGGGAGGTCTCGGGTTCGAGCCTTACCCGGCGCACACTTGCACACTAGCGAACCGGTCAAACAGTCAACAGTCATGGTCAACGGTCAATGGTCAACGCAAAAGTCAACAATTTTTTATATTTTTATTTATTTATTTAATTTAAAAATCAATTAAAAATACTTAAAAATAATGTTTTAAAAGTTAGAAAATAGCCTTAAACTCACAAAAATATATCAAAAAATCTTATTAAAATTATTAATAAAATCCACTCATACCTTTTCGTTATTATTTAGGTTAGTTAATTCCCGTCGATCAATCCTCTCAACTCGTGCGCATTTCATCATCTTCAACCGAACGCAACCCAATGTGAGTGAATCTCTACAAATTCCCCGTTTTAATCACGTTTTTGGGGTGTATCATGTGTCATATTATTTATCACATTTAAACTATTGTGCATCCATTATATCCATGAACAAATGTGTATTCAACATGTATCAACTGTTTGTGTGGTTATTGTTTAGATTAAATTTATCATTTTCAGTACATACATTATCATAGGCCGCCGCTCCCCATTACATATGAGCATTGAGCTGTTCCCCATTACATTATGAGCGTGAACTAGGCGTTGCCAACATACGATCGGCTCCATTTGATTGAGCCTTGATCGCACAGACATTTATCATAGGCCGTCCGTTCCCCATTACATTATGAGCGTGAACGTGACGTTGCCAACATATACAGTTTCATTCATGTTATATATTCGTGCAAGTTGGTTTGTTATTGTATGTTATTGTTTGTTGTTGTTATTGTTATTGTATGATTATTTACGTTTGCTCACATATGATTATTGCACAATTTTCCATGATAAAGATAACAAGAGATCAATAATAGATGTTTTTCTAACAAGGTTCACTCGCCAACTTATGTTGACCCAAAAACCCCCATTTTTACACATGATACAGGTGATCCAGCTGCAGCAAGATACACATAGATGGCTTAGAAGAATAAACTGGTTTAGACTTTGGATTGTTTAGTTGATTATCTTTCTTTGTATTTGTATGAACATGTTTGGAATATTTAGGATGTAATTTTGAATTTAATAAATATGAAACATATTAGTAAATATCATGAGCTTTGGTGATAACCCAATTATGCCCCGACTCTTATTCCGCTGAGGGGCGGGGTGTGACAGATTGGTATCAGAGCCATGACTATAGGGATATAGGATAGGTTATTAGACCCTTAGAGCCTATACTATAGTTGATTAAAATTTTATTTTTTTTTAAATTTTTGTGTGTTACATGCAAAATTCATGATGTTTATATGTTTTATGTTTAATGTTACATTCAATGTTATGCAAGCATGTTCATAAGTACATATTATTATATAATGCCTATCATGAATCATATTCTCATAACATATCATATCCATGAGAGCACACACCACATCATTTTCATGATTGTTTTCGTAATGATTTTTGTATTTTCAAATCACATCAAAGTGAGTTCTCATGGCGGGCATGTAGTAACTGGAAGGGTACAAGTACCGGTAGTCGGAACGTCCTGTCTAGGCTTGGCATTCGTATAAATCCAAAATAAAGGACCAGTTTGCCTACCTGGGGACCAACGATGAGAGTACGAAGGACCTATTAGGCCAAAGCATGCTATACCAAACGTCGTGTGAGCTAACCCCACTTTGAGTTGTCATTGTGTCTACACCTGGACACCTTCCGACCATACATCTCGTAAACATAATTCATGGTTTTCATTCGGGTGATGCGAGTGTTAAACCGCCAATACCAATGTGAATCCTACTAAGCCAATAGTCATGGGGGCCCACATGACTATACAGGTGAAGGTATGGGGGACATTTGAGGCCCAACATGAGCAAACCCAAGACATCCGATGGATCTAGTTGCATTATTGATGTTTATGTTTATTATTATTTTTTTTAAAGACACATGACACCTAAAAAGACTCCATAAACTCACAATCTTCTTATGTATGTTCCTGTAGATGTCGGCTAGGCAACAACGAGGGGGTAGAAGATCAGGAAGGTCACACGAACGCTTGGCCACTCAAATCGCTAAACAAATGGCCGCGGTGCTTCCTGACATTGTGGTTCAAGTACAACAAGCTCTCGCCACAAATCCCATCAATCCTCCCCAGCAAGAAGACCAGAACATCGGCAACCCTCCTACCAAAAAGTGCTCATATAAACATTTCAAGTCCTGCGATCCTCCGAAATTTGAAGGGACCGAAGGTGTCACTGCTCTCCTCCACTGGTTTGAGGAAATGGAAAACACCTTCCTCAACTGCGATTGTCCCGAGGATCGCAAGGTACGATACGCAACCGGGAGACTATTTGGGGTAGCTCTTACCTGGTGGAATACTGAAAAGGGTAAGAGAGGAATCGAAGATGCAATGGCCTTAACGTGGAGGAGTTAAGGGAAATCATGACGAGACGCTCCTGTCCTAGAAGCGAGATCAAAAAGTTAGAGGATGAATTTCATTCGTTGAAGCAAAAGGAGGGAGATCATACTTCCTACAACAAAAGGTTTTTAGAGTTGAACCAAATGGTCCCTAACTTGTTCACCCCAGTTTACCGCTTAGTCGAACATTATATTCGAGGCCTTCCCTCGAAAATTCAAGACTCAGTTCTCAGCACTTCGCCTGCAACACTTGAAGCTGCTATGGAACTAGCTACCGAGCTTACCGAGAATCGAATTCGCAACGGTAAATTTAAAGATGAGAAAAAGAAAGCCCCCGTTGAGGGCCAAACTTCAAACCATTCCACCTCCTCCTCTAAGTTTGCTAACAAGAGGAAACGAAACACCAGAAACTTCGCTGTTACACAAACAAATTTCCCTATCCCTGCTGCACCCATTACCCAAGTTGCCCCCTCAACTGCACCATATAAAAGGCCATACTCCGGCCCATACCCAAAATGCAACCGTTGCCAATACCATCATTTTCCTGATCATCCCTGCCAAATTGCACCGGCTGTGGTCGCGCAGGTCACACCATTCAAACCTGTCGCATACCTCAGTGAACGAACCGCCACCAGCCTCAACCCAAACCCACCATCAGATAATGGGTCAAGCCCAACAACCTCTACTACTACCACCTACCCAACATTTAGCCCAATCCTACTACCAACCCAACTATCCCATGGTGCAACCTATGCGGGCTTGCTACAATTGTGGAGACCCAAGCCACTTTAGAAACACTTGTCCACGTTTGGTGAACATTATACATGCTCAAGCCCAAGCAAATCCGGTGAATCAGGCTAACCAAGCTCCTCCACCTGCAAGAGGAAGAGCTTTCAACATCAACGCCAATCAAGCTAGGGCCGACAACAATGTGGTTAACGGTACGTTTCTCATCAATGGTAGTTATGCATCCATGTTGTTTGATACTGGTGCGGATAAAAGTTTTGTGTCCTTAGAATTTGAACCCATCCTCAACCAAACTCGTGATAAACTCATGGAATCCATAACAGTAGAAGTTGCTGACGGAAAACCAGTCTCATTAAACTCTATTATACGCAATTGTACTCTCACCTTAAACGATCACGATTTTCCAGTTGACCTCATTCCTATGAAGTTGGGAAGCTTTGACATTATAATTGGTATGGACTGGCTCAGCCAACATCATGCTGAAGTTGTGTGCCGCGAAAAGTTTATACGCATTCCTCTTGCAAACGGTCAGACTTTACGAATCTTTGGAGAAACCCCATCGAAAGGGCTCAAATTAATGTCATGTCTTCAAGCCCGAAAATATATCCGCAAGAATTATGTCGCATTTTTAACTCATGTCGTCAAAAAGGGAACCAAGGAGAAGAAACTTGAAGACATCCCAGTAGTAAAAGATTTTCCGCAAGTTTTTCCTGACGACATCTCAGGACTTCCTCCAGAGAGTCATCCTTATAGGTTACACTGCCACCAGTCCCCTCCGAAATGCAAGAGCTAGCCAGTCAATTGCAAGAGTTGACTGACAAAGGATTCATACGTCCTAGCTCCTCGCCTTGGGGTGCACCTATCCTTTTTGTGAAGAAGAAAGATGGAACGTTTCACATGTGCATCGACTACAGAGAACTCAACAAGTTAACGTCAAGAACCGCTACCCATTACCTCGCATCGATGATCTTCTTGACCAACTTCAAGGCGCCAGCTGTTTTTCAAAAATCGACCATTCGTTCTGGTTATCATCAACTCAGAGTACATGAAGAAGACGTCCCAAAGACCGCCTTCCGAACTAGTTATGGTCATTATGAATTCATGGTCATGCCATTTGGTCTAACCAACGCTCCAGCTGTCTTCATGGATCTAATGAACAGAGTCTGCAAACCCTATCTCGATCGCTTTGTTATAGTCTTCATCGACGACATCCTCATTTTCTCAAAGTCTAAGTCTGATCATGAACGGCACCTTCGACTCATTCTTACACTCTTAGAGAATGAAAAGCTCTACGCCAAATTCTCCAAATGCGAATTCTGGTTAAAAGAGGTACAATTCCTTGGACATGTCGTCAATGACAAGGGAATACATGTCGACCCCTCAAAGATCAAAGCAGTACAAGAATGGCAAGCGCCACGTACACCAACCGAAGTAAGATCATCCCTTGGTTTGGCTGGTTATTATCGCCGTTTCATTTCAAATTTCTCCCGCATTGCTGTACCACTCACGGCTTTAACTCATAAAGGAAAACCCTTCATATGGGGACCCAAACAAGAAGAAGGCTTCCAGACCCTTAAACAAAAACTCTGTGATGCACCTATCCTCACTCTTCCTGAAGGTTGTGATGACTTCGTGGTTTATTGCGACGCGTCAGGGCAAGGACTAGGCTGTGTTCTAATGCAAAGAGGAAAGGTGATAGCTTATGCTTCTAGACAACTCAAAACTCATGAGAAGAACTACACCACACACGACCTAGAACTTGGAGCCGTTGTGTTCGCTCTTAAGATATGGAGACATTATCTCTACGGTACTAAGTGTGAAATACACATTGACCACAAGAGTCTTCAACATATCTTCAACCAAAAGGAGTTAAACATGAGGCAACGAAGATGGGTCGAACTTCTTAATGACTACGACTGTGAAATTCGGTATCACCCTGGTAAGGCAAATGTGGTGGCCGATGCACTCAGTCGAAAGGGTTATGCGAACTCCATTCGTCTTCTATGTTCGCAAATCATAACCGACATCAAAGATCAAATTCGAGAAGCCCAACATGTTTCAGTAACGGAATACGACGTACGAAAGGAGCTGTCCTGTGGAGCTGAACTTAAAATTGAAACTAAATCTGACGGTATTCTGTACTATCTAGATCGCATATGGATTCCTGACCACAACAACCTTCGTGAATTCCTTATGAATGAGGCACACAAAACACGATACTCTATACACCCAGGAGCCGACAAGATGTATCAAGACCTTCGATACACCTATTGGTGGCCTGGAATGAAAAAGGATATTGCTGTTTTTGTTTCCAAGTGCCTTACATGTTCCAAGGTGAAAGCTGAACATCAAAGACCCTCAGGACTTCTGGTCCAACCTGAAATACCTGTATGGAAGTGGGAAAACATAACCATGGACTTCATTACCGGGTTACCTCGCACTTCTGGTGGGTATGACACTATATGGGTAATCATTGATCGTCTTACAAAATCAGCTCACTTCATTCCGATCCGCGAAGATTTCAAGAACGAGAAGTTAGCTCGTATCTACATCAGCGAAATCGTAAGCCGTCATGGTGTACCGTTAAGCATTATTTCAGATCGTGATGGTCGTTTCACTTCACGAACATGGCAAGCCGTACAAGCCGCTTTGGGTACACTATTAGACCTCAGTACCGCTTATCATCCTCAAACTGATGGATAATCTGAACGCACCATACAAACTCTTGAAGATATGCTTCGAGCATGTGTCATAGACTTCAAGGGAAATTGGGACGCTCATCTACCATTAGTTGAATTTTCGTACAACAACAGCTGTCATTCAAGTATCGGCATGGCACCTTTCGAAGCCTTATATGGTCGTAAGTGCCGATCTCCAGTATGTTGGCACGAAATTGGGGAAGCTCAAATCACCGGTCCAGAATTGATTCAAGAAACCACAGACAAGATCCATCAAATACGAAACAATCTTCTAACGGCTCAAAGTCGTCAAAAGAGTTATGCAGATAAACGACGAAAGCCTTTGGAGTTTAAAATTGGTGATCATGTACTTCTAAAAGTATCACCGTGGAAGGGAGTAGTTCGTTTTGGCCAGAAAGGCAAGCTAGCACCACGCTACGTAGGACCTTTCAAGATACTCGAAAGAGTAGGACCTATAGCATACAAGCTTGATCTACCAGAAGAACTCAACAGAATTCACCCCACATTCCACGTATCAAACTTGAAGAAGTGTCTCGCCGAAGAAAACCTCCATATTCCCCTGGAAGATATTCAGATCGATAAATCTATGCATTTCATTGAAAGACCAGTAGAGATCATGGACTTCGAAGAAAAACGTTTAAGACGGAGTCGTATTCCAATTGTTAGGGTACGCTGGGAGTCGAAACGGGGACCTGAGTTTACTTGGGAACGTGAAGACTCAATGCGCGAAAAATACCCGCATCTTTTTCCTATTACCACTACTACTTAAATTTCGGGACGAAATTTCTAAAAGTAGGGGATACTGTAACATTTGTCAAAAACGGGTTTTCCAAACCCGCTTCGTTTGTAATCAAATATCAAGTTATAAATTTTTCGTTGCGTATTTATGTTTATTTTAATTTTAAACGATGCATAATTAATAAACAAATTATAATTTAAAAACTATAATTAATAAAAAGTGAAAATAAAATAAATAAAAAAAGAAAACCGGCTGCCGGGATTCGAACCCGGGTCAGCCGGGTGAGTCTAGTCTTAACTCGCGCACATATAACCACTCCGCCACTAGTTGCCTTTGTGAAATGTAGGAAACAATTAAAACATAACTTCAACCATGAATCGACCTGTTTACGCCAACTGAAACCGTTATCGGCTTCCAAACGTCCAAGACGTTTGAGTGATCGCGGATTTTGATTATAACCGATAAACCGACATTTTTAATCAATTAAGTCTTGAATGGACTTGAATTCATGTGATGATCGGTTTTAATAACCGAAAATCTTCACTTTCTGAATTACTCCATCAAAATCACCATCTCGCGACTCACTAGCATTCACAGAACTTCTAATTTCACTTTTACTCTAATTTCTGATCGTCGGAATCGCTTTTTGAACTCGCCGGAAAACCGTATCTTCCATCAAAACAGTAAGTTTCTCAATTCTTCCATCTTCTATCAGTTGTTAAGCTTTTGCTAACTCAAACCCTTCAATCAGAATCAGTTCCAGGTGACGATATCGGATAATCATCACTCGCCGGAAAATTTCTGAGAATTTCTAGAATTCGCTGTGAAACGGTATAAACCTTTAAACCTTCTGATAACTCTTGTTCAGTACTTCAATTCCACATCTAGCTAATCAAAACTGTTAATTGGCCCGCTCAGACGAAGCCCATAAAAACAGAGCCGACGACTTCGCCGGAATTCTAAAAAGAACATTTTTCCGGTATGTTTGCTCCCAAAATCTTCCCTGCCATTTCATTTTAATCACTTGAATGTTTGTCAATCGAATTAAATAAGAACAGTAGGGTAATCGTTGTCTGAGATATTGTAACGAAGAAGATGAAGCTAGTTTGTGTATAAGTTTAATATAAATTGGATTATATCTCGGGTTAGACACACAGTCCAGCGGTGGACTGTGTGCGCACATTTATCACACGCCGCGAGTTCGATCCTTGACACAATCGTATTCTCTGTAATAAAGATGTTTCCTTTTTAACTGAACCGCACTGAAGATGTTAAGTATAATAAAAATCAGTATATTAACCAGGTTAGACACACAGTCCAGCGGTGGACTGTGTGCAACATTAACCCACAGGTCCCGGGTTCGAGACCTGTTACGCACGCCGGTTCGAGGATTAAAATCCTTTTTGAAAATAAAAGAATTTTGAAGAAACTAAAACAGTATATAAATATAATTAAAAACAGAATTATTTCGGGTTAGACACGTAGCTCAGTTGGTAGAGCTGCGTGCACGCGTACGGGAGGTCTCGGGTTCGAGCCTTACCCGGCGCACACTTGCACACTAGCGAACCGGTCAAACATTCAACAGTCACGGTCAACGGTCAATGGTCAACGCAAAAGTCAACAATTTTTTTATATTTTTATTTATTTATTTAATTTAAAAATCAATTAAAAATACTTAAAAATAATGTTTTAAAAGTTAGAAAATAGCCTTAAACTCACAAAAATATATCAAAAAATCTTATTAAAATTATTAATAAAATCCACTCATTTACCATACCTTTTCGTTATTATTTAGGTTAGTTAATTCCCGTCGATCAATCCTCTCAACTCGTGCGCATTTCATCATCTTCAACCGAACGCACCCAATGTGAGTGAATCTCTACAAATTCCCCGTTTTAATCACGTTTTTGGGGTGTATCATGTGTCATATTATTTATCACATTTAAACTATTGTGCATCCATTATATCCATGAACAAATGTGTATTCAACATGTATCAACTGTTTGTGTGGTTATTGTTTAAATTAAATTTATCATTTTAGTACATACATTATCATAGGCCGCCGCTCCCCATTACATATGAGCGTTGAGCTGTTCCCCATTACATTATGAGCGTGAACTAGGCGTTGCCAACATACGATCGGCTCCGTTTGATTGAGCCTTGATCGCACAGACATTTATCATAGGCCGTTCGTTCCCCATTACATTATGAGCGTGAACATGACTTTGCCAACATATACAGTTTCATTCATGTTATATATTCGTGCAAGTTGGTTTGTTATTGTATGTTATTGTTTGTTGTTGTTATTGTTATTGTATGATTATTTACGTTTGCTCACATATGATTATTGCACAATTTTCCATGATAAAGATAACAAGAGATCAATAATAGATGTTTTTCTAACAAGGTTCACTCGCCAACTTATGTTGACCCAAAAACCCCGATTTTTACACATGATACAGGTGATCCAGCTGCAGCAAGAAACACATAGGATGGCTTAGAAGAATAAACTGGTTTAGACTTTGGACTGTTTAGTTGATTATCTTTCTTTGTATTTGTATGAACATGTTTGGAATATTGAGGATGTAATTTTGAATTTAATAAATATGAAACATATTAGTAAATATCATGAGCTTTGGTGATAACCCAATTATGCCCCGACTCTTATTCCGCTGCGGGTCGGGGTGTGACAAGAGTCCTCAAAATGCATCATATTTAAGCACAAGTTCTAACTCACCATTTTAGAATCAGACGAATCAGAATAATCAATCGAATTCTGATCCAAATGTGTTTAGATGCAACATTGCAGTCAACCTAAACAACGTCGTTTCTGAACAAGTGGCCAAACAACATATGGCGCTACTTGCCACTGCGTTGGAATCTTATGAGAGTTTAGTGGTCGGGAAAATTGGTAATCCAGAAATGACTGCCGAGGATTATGATCAAGTGGATGAGGAGGAGCTTGAGTTGATGGACATCAAATTTTCCTTAGCTTCGATTATCCGGAGAGTTACCAAATTTGTTGCTCTAACTGGAAGAGACATCGGGAACTCGAGCAACAAATTGGGATTTGACAAGAAGAAAGTTACTTGCTTCAGATGTCGACAAAAAGGGCATTTGAAATGAGAGTGCAAGAATCCAGAAGCAAGTGGCAACCAAAGTCCTTTCAGAGGCGGCAGTGATTACTACAAGAAGTCGTTGCAATATAAGCCATTTCCGAAGAAAACTCAAATCGAAGTTCAAGAGAAACCATCCAACAATGCAGAAAAAGATATGGTTGCTTCTAATGAAGATGACGGCTTTGATTGGAACTCTTATATTGCTAAGAAGACAGGAGTTGCTCTAATGTCCGAAATCGGGAAGAACAAGATACATTTGCTGAGGATGCAGCTCTGGAAAATGCTAGAAGAATACTTGCAACAAAAAGAAGAAGAGGAGATCTATTATCATACGAGGATGTAGAGTGTTCTTTCTTCTAACATTACTTCTAGTTTTGCAGGTTGCTTTGGTGATACAACATCTTCCGAGCATGTTGTTGAAGAAACGAAACCGGATGTTGAAGAAGTCATCAACGTAACCAAGGAGATGAATGAGGAAAATCTCATGGAGATCGCCAACAAAGCGATGATAGCAAAGTTAACAAAGGTAGGTCCGGAGGTAAAAGTTGTTGAAAAAGAGGTTGTAAAAGTGTAAATCGTTGAGGTTGAAAAACCTTGCACGAAATGTATTGAGCCTTGTGTGCAATGCGCCGAAAAATCTCAAATCATAAGTGAACTCAATGTGTATAACAATAATTTTAAATATGATTATCGCACAATGAAGGAAGCCTATGATAAAATGAAAGGCGATTACGGCAGACTTGATAAAAACAACATTGAACAACATAACACAGTAAGAATGTTAAAAGCAACAGTTGTGGAAAAACAAAAAGCCATTAACATTTACATAAATACCATTGCTGAAATAAAACAAGAGCTTCAAGATATGAAAATTGAAACCGAAAGGGTGAGACAGCTTTTGAAAAGTTATACCACAAATGCTTATGTCATCGATCATATTCTTCCAACAATTCCGTCGGAAGAAAATGTTCAGAAATCAAAAGGTAAGAAACATGGGGATTATAGCAATGTTCCACCTCCCTTGTCAAAAATATTCTCGCAAGAAAGTTGATGGGAAGGAAAACGCGCTTAATGTTGAACTTTTTACCGATAAGAAAAATGAGCTGCCTGAGAACATTGACATAACCTACACAAACAATGATAGCAAAGCAGTGGTGAAAATGTTGTTGAAATGTTTTGAGTGAATCTGATGATGGCAGCTTTGAGAGCGCCAATGCGAGTTTGAAAAGTTCTGATTCACAATCCGAAGATGACGATACATCATTGGAAGATAACCTAAGTGATGATCCTAACGTTGTCATGTACAAAGTTAAGGAATCTGATAGACTATATTTCGATGATAGCTTTCGATTCGGAATGTTAAAGAAGATCAACTTGATAAATTGTTCAAACTTGTCGAAGTATCATCAGAAGATTTGGAGAGAAATGAGAAGAAGTTTTATTCTAAACCTAAAAGAGGATATAACAACTACTGGAGAAATGGTGGTGACTTTCCTGAAAACAGGAGAGCGGGTTTGGATTTGAAGGAAGAAGAAGAACCGAAAAAGAAACAGTCACCATTTAGCGAATATAAAAATAAGAATATGGCATTTGTGTATGGACTTGTATGGTTCAGGAAGAGAATTTGATTGGAAAGCAATCAAATGATGAGTTTAAAAAGGAAAAGGAACTTCGGGACAAGGCTAAATCCGCAAGTGGAGTAAAACCCACTAGTGGACGTTCTCATGATACTCGGACTTGCTTCAAATGCAATGAAGTTGGTCATATTGCACGCAAGTGTCCGAAATCAAAGCTTGTGTATCACCGAAGAAAGACAAATTCAGATGTTGAGAAACTTAAGCAACCAGAGATTGTAAAATCAATCACAATCTTAAAACGAAATAATGAATCTAAAAACGAAGTGAAACCTAAAACTGAGTCAAAGTTTGAAAATTCAACTTTTGAGAAAGGTGAAACTTCCAAATCGAATGAAAACAAAGATTCAAGATTATACATTAAGAAAGCGAGGATTAAATCACAATCTTGGGTTGCAAAGAAGAAAACAACATCATCTGAAGTTGCAAAGTCTGAATCAAAGGGTAAAACTGAAACTGACAAAGTTTTTCCAAAACTTTCAAAAGAAAAGAAGAAAGTCAAGTTTGAAAACTTAAATGTCGACGAAGTCTCAGATTCTGATTTTGAATATCAGAGGGCTTATGAGGATGTTTATGAACATTATTATCCCACACCCAAGACCAAATAGGCTTGGGTTGCACTTTTTCACTGAGTGTTAACGTGTGCAGGGGCTCCAAAGATCCATATTATCGAAGTGGATTCTGGATAGCGGAGCTTCGAGGCACATGACCGGGATGAAAACACTACTCTTTGATCTTAAAGCGACTAAAGGAGGGTATGTAGGCTTCACTAGAAATCAAGGAGGCCGGATCGTAGCAGAAGGGAAGCTTTCGAATGGTGTGGTTTCTTTTGATCGTGTTAACTATATCACCGAGTAGAGAACAATCTTCTCAGTATCTCTCAGATTTGCGATAAGCAGTTCACATTTCATTTCAATGATAAGGAGTGCCTGATTCTGAAGCCGGGTTTCAAGATTCCGGATGAATGGATTCTAATGCGCGCTCCACGTGAAAATGATCTCTACGTGCTAGACATGAGTGTTGCTACTACATCGTCAAAGTCGGCTCAATGTTTTGTCACAAAAGCCACAGAGAAGGATTCGATTCTATGGCACAGGAAGATGGGGCATATACATCTGAGGAAAATGAATTTTCTGGTTCACAATGACTTGGTCGAAGGAGTAAATCTTCAGAGCTTCCATATGATGGATCATTGTATTGAATGCAAGAAAGGGAAGCAGATTAAGAAATTCACATCCTAAGAAGATTCTTAATTCCATAAAGTTGCCGCTTGAACGTCTACATATGGATCTTTTCAGTCCGGTGAATGTCCGTAGTATATCAGGAGATTTGTATTGACTGGTCGTCATAGATGATTATTCTCGATATTATGGGTTTTCTTTCAAGAGACCAAAGATGAAACATTCGATAATCTTGTGATTCTCTTCAAGAAGCTTGAAAATCTATATCATCTCCCTGTTAGACGGATTCGAAGCGGTAATGGTACGGAGTTCAAAAATACCAGGATGAAAGATTTTTACAACGCCAAAGAAATTCTGCACGAATTTAGTGCTCCTTACACTCCACAATAAAATGTAGTAGCTGAGAGGAAGAATCGAACTCTAATCGAAACAACAAGAACCATGCTTGCAGATTCCAAACTTCCTGTTAGCTTCTGGAGTGAGGCGGTTGTCGCGGCATGCTATACTTTAAACAGGGTCTTAACAGTCAAACCGACCAAGAAGACTTCTTTGAGATGATTAACCGAAGGAAACCAAATTTAAAGTATCTAGAACCGTTTGGTGCACCTTGCACAGTGATTGATTCGGATGGAAAATTCGGCGCCAAAACGTTGGAAGGTTTCTTTGTCGGTTATGCTAGTCCGCTCACGAGAGTTTACATTCCTACTTTGAGAAGAGTGGTTGAAGCACAACATGTTGATTGCTTTCGGTACACAACTCCTATTCAAAGAAAAGGCGACGCGTGGTTATTCAATCATCAAGATTTGTGGAAGTCATTCGGCTTGCTAGAAGAACCGTCTGAAGAAGATCTTGCAGCACTTTATTTTATTCAACAGTCGGCTAATCAAGAACAGATTCTAAGGCCAATAGTGGTTAATTAACCTACTGTTGGTAAAACGTCTTCTGGTGCAGGTCCGAGTAGTAGTGGGGTTCCAGTTGAACAAGTAAGTTTCTGAAGCAGAAGTAGAACCCACTACAACTCCAGCAAATGTTTCCACTGAACCAGGAAATACTTCTACAGAGCCCTTCTTTCTCAGAATCAGAGTTCCGACTCTGATGAAGCTCCGACTTTCGATGATGATGGAGAATCTTCCTCTGATGAAGATCTAAGCAGATATCCAATATGTTAAACCAATATGCTGGCCCTAGCAAGCAAAATGAAGCAACATCTAGTACTCCTGAAGTTGATTTGATAGTTGATCTGAATATTACAAATCAGAACAGTATGGTTGATGTTCCTAGAGAAGAGATTCCGCGATCTTATTCATATCACCCTTCGAATAATATAATTGGAGAGTTACAGACTAGTGTGAGAACGAGAAGCCAGATCAACAAAGCTTTAAGTTGTTTCTATACTCGAGTGGCTCCGACTCAAGATTATTGCTATTATTCATGTTTCATATCTCAAATCGAGCCGAAGACTGTGAATGAAGCTTTAGGTGATGAGAACTGGGTGATAGCAATGCAGGAAGAGTTATTACAGTTTGAGAAACTAGGAGTTTGGAGACTTGTTGACTTACCACCAAAGCAAAAAGCGATAGATACGAAGTGGGTCTTCAAGTGTAAGAGGGATGATCGAGGCATGATTTGTCAAAGGTTTCCACCAGCAAGAAGGAATTGACTATACGGAAGTCTATGCACCAGTTGCACGTTTAAAGTCAATCCTCATTTTCCTTGCATTGGCTGCTTGGAAGGTTTTAAAGTGTACCAGTTAGATGTGAAATCCGCATTTCTTTATGGTAAGCTACGCGAGCAAGTGTACGTCGGCCAACCACTGGGGTTCGTCGATCCACTGAACAAAAACAAAGCTTATCTCCTAGACAAAGCCTTATACGGATTACATCAAGCCTGAGAGTTTGGTATGAGACATTATCTCAACATCTTGTTGGAAACGGCTTTACAAGAGGCACGGTGGATAGTACATTGTTTACCAAAGAAGTCGGAAGTCATCTAATCATCATACAAATCTATGTGGATGATATCATTTTTGGTTCAACAGATGATAATCTTTGCAAAGAATTCGAGAAGATAATGAAGAAGAAGTTGAGATGTCTTCTATGGGCGAAATGAAATTCTTCCTTGGGTTACAAGTTGATCAGTTACCAGACGGCATATTCATTCATCAAACACAATATGTTCGTGATATTCTGAAGAAGTTTGAGATGGATAGCTCGAAGCCGCTTTCGACTCCTCTGGCGCTGAATCTCGAAATTTGCGTCGATGAAACAGGAACCAAAGTGGATGATACGCTCTATAGGTCGATGATAGGATTCTCTTATGCAACTGACGGCATCTCGCCCATATATCATGTATCCTACCTATCTTTGCGCAAGATATCAGTCTAGTCCCAGAGTATCTCACATGCAGATAGTGAAGAGAATATTTCGTTACCTGAAGGGATGTCCAAGCACCGGTTTGTGGTGTCCAAAGAATGATAACTTTGATCTAAAGGGATATGTTGTTCTAACTTTGGGGTGGACAAGCTGAATTCGAAGTCTACGACGGCTGGTTGCCAGTTCTTTGGAACTCGATTAGTAACGTGGCAATGCAAGAAACAAACCACGGTCTCTCTCTACTTGCGAGGCAGAATACATTTCTGCTTCCAGTTGTTGTTCACAAATCCTATGGATTCAACAACCGATGAGGGACTTTGGATTGCAATTTCTTGATACGCCTTTATATGTAGATAATAAGGCAGCAATCGACATTACTAAAAATCTAGTTCATCACTCTCGAACTAAACACATAGAAATTCGTTACCACTTCATTCGTGACTGTTACGAAAAGAAGTTGGTGCGAATAGAAAAAATCCACACCGATGAACAAAAAGCTGATTTTTATACCAAAGCTTTTCCTTTAACAAGATTTAAATATCTAATGAGGCTTAATGGTATTAAAAATTTGTTGACAGGGGCTGAGGCAGAGGTTGAATATGGATCGGACGACGAGTTCACGTGATCCACATTGGTTTGTTTATCTTTTAGATTAGTATTTCTTAAAAACTAAAATACAAAAATATGTTTTTGATTTTAGGGGGGGAAATATTACGAGAAAATACAAAAACATATGAAAAATCAAAAAGTACAAAAACATGAAAAAGACAAAAAGAATTTTGTGTCACAAAGGAAATGATAGTACATTAGTAGAATATCACAGTACGCTAAAGAATTGTAAAGTTTAAAAAAGTTATACAAGTCTTACTGTGGATGTGTCGATAGGCGTTACACGTTCAGTAAATTGTTTCTGGGATATAAACTAAATTTTACAACTGCTTAAACTTGTGGATTAACATCTCTCGGATATATGGACTTAGTACTCCGAAATTTTGTTTGAAAGATTGCCTAATTATGAGATACGAGGTCTTTATAGATGATTGATATCTGGGGTATTATACAAGTTCTTCTAATTTTGCGAAAGCAATAGCCTAGAACTTCTATAATGCTTTTGCTAAAGCCTCTAAACTGCATGCAAAATTGAAAGAATCGAAAGATCTAATCATTTGCAGTGCTTAAAAGATTCCTTAATTGGAACACACCTTAAAGTCGAGCCTTCATCTCTTTGTCTATAAAGTGGTATTAACCTGAGCTTTCAAGGCTTCACATTAACCCAGATACATATATCAGTTACGCTACACTCACATGTAAGATGAAATCTAGGGAATCTTGATAGGGAGTATATTCTGAGAAGGGAACCATAGTTGAGTCAAGTTTCATAAGTCTAACTAAGATATATTGGAACAATTGAGAAATGTGTCGAAGCTTAAGTGGACAAACATATCGACAATCTAAGTAAACGAGTTTAAAACTTAAAGTCATCATAAGGTCAACGGTACTGGTGATATGTCTCAATCAACTGATACGATCCTTAGACATGAATTCACAAAAGTATGTCTGTAAATATGTTTGTACATAGTTTACTTGCTTTACAGATTAAAACCAAAAAGATTTTCAGTGTGTTTTAGCATAAACTTTCAAAAATACAAAAAGATTTTGTTTCTACATTAGTTTCAACAAGCAATGTTGGAGAACGGATCTTCGATGTCTAGTAAGGTGCTGAACTGGTGGAAATCTAATTGACAAGGGCTGGGAGCTAATCTGTAAAATCTGATAAGCGATAACGATTAAAAGTTCATTAATTTGAAACTTTAGTTTGAGAAAAACCAACAGTTTGTTCATAATGGGTCGAACCGAGGTCATTAACTTGAACTCGGCAGACAAATCGGTTAACCAAGGTTATTAACTTGGACTTGGTCAACTGAGTGGATTTTTAAAACTGGTAAAAGTTGAAAAGTTCAGGGTTAAAATTGAAAAATCTGAAAAAGTTGATTTAGGGTTTGATCAAGTTCGCCCGAACTTGATCAGGGCAAAATTACATTGTTGTGATAACAAGTTCGCCCGGACATGTTCTGATTATGTTGATTTGATTACAAGTTCGCCCGGACTTGTTATACTATATAAGACACAATTCTGCCCGAACTTCATATCACTTGTCATTTGAACTAATCAGAGCGAACTTGAGCGATTTGTGCGAAAATCAAAATTGACACATTAGTAACGAATTGCTGCCAAAATTTCTTGTGATCTTTGATTGAATTGGCACACTACTGATCATGGCAGAAGTGAGAAATTTGAGATTGAACCTTAAATTGATTGACTTTGAACGAACCAAATCTGAACATGCTTAAACATTTAGATTAAGAGTGTTTAAGGACAAATTGAACCATGAAATGTGTTAAATAATCATAACCGACCTTAAACATGTCTGTAATTTGATAAAAAATGCATTAAAATGATGGTTGCAGGTCTTGAACGAAAACGAAGACAAGTTAGCCCGAACTTGTTAATTGGTTCTTTGAACCAAGTTCGGCCGAACTTGTCCTCAAATGTGAAAAAGGTTGTATTTCTTACAAGTTCGCCCGAACTTGTTTGATATTTTCAAAACTCATAAGAATTTAATAAGTTCGCCCGAACTTGTGTGATATTCAATTAAAAATTGTTTGTCAAGTTCGCCTGGACTTAATGAAATCTGATGTTTAATTGTCTATCAAGTTCGCCCGAACTTGATGTGGAGATTTGTGAAAATTATAATTTTTTTCTAAGTGTTTGTCTCGATTTTCGTGTTTGCAGAATATTCAGCTTTCTTTCTCGAAGTTTCATAATACTTGTGTTATGCTCGACAAGACGATCTGTCCATCTCTAGCTGCATACGACAGTATTCTGGATTTCATGGCGTGAATACCGATACACAAAGCAATTACAGAGAAGACGTGGTTTATAGATCTGATGTTTATAGATTCTAGGGGTGCAGCGTCACTAAATGAAGATAATTCAGAAATCAGGTCGATTGTTCGCATCGGAAATGAAGACAGAGAGCTTACAGTGACTGAAGCCGATATCCGCAAAGTTTTAAACTTTAACGACAGTGCTGAAGATCCAATGTTTTTAGATGAAAGGATGGTTTATGGTTGTTTCTATCGGATGGGCTACAAAGGCCATGTTAATGAATCGACATTGAAGAAAGGGGAGTTCCTAATCCCTACAAGTTTCTGATGCAGTTTTAAACTTTAAGACAGTGCGAAGATCCAATGTTTTAGATAAGATGGTTTATAGTTTCATCGGTATGGGCTACAAAGCCGTTAAGAATCGACATGAAAAAGGGAGTTCCTAATCCCTACAAGTTTCTGATGCATGATTATCATGCTTTAGTCATCGCAAAGCGTAGAGATGTCAGACTACATGGCGTGTATGGCTACAATAATTATGAAAAAAAGTTAACTTAAGCTCAGTGTTTACACAGATGAAGACATATGAATGAAAAAATTTTCAAATTGAAAATTTATGACGACAAGTTTGAGAATATAGCGAAAGATCCAAATGACATTCTTTATCTAAGCCACATGGATGATACTACAGTCAAGAAGCTGATTACGTTTCAAAAGCAAGCTTCAGGGACCAGTTGCAAAACCACTATTTGGTGCTATTGCGTCTGCAGATTATGTTGCACCGCCTGAATACAAGTGGAGAAAGGCAGGTAGTTGTGATGAAAAAGAAGTTAAAGCTGAAGAAGAATGGCTATCTACTTTCAAAGAAAAGCGTAGCGATTGGTTTCTGAAGGAAATCGTTGAAGAGAAAAAGAAACAATCCAGAAACTCAAAGAAAGTTGAAACAATGCTTATTGATGAAGATGAACCAGAGAA
Organism: Scalesia atractyloides; assembly: GCA_947069175.1. Taxonomy (NCBI): domain Eukaryota; kingdom Viridiplantae; phylum Streptophyta; class Magnoliopsida; order Asterales; family Asteraceae; genus Scalesia; species Scalesia atractyloides. Next base: position 56,650,097 of record CAMTDV010000024.1, on the reverse strand, counting down.
TGTTCAAACTGAAGCTGGTTCTAGTGCTGCAATCAACATTCAAAGTCAAGAGACAGAAAAAGATACTCAAGAGGATGATGTAATCTCTGCGACTTCTGATAAGAATGAAGAAAGTGACGATTCGCTTGAGAAACAGACAAAGAAGGCTATTGCAGAGAAAGAGAAAGAAAAATTAAAGGAAGGTGATGTTGATTATTAACCGGGTTCTTATAAAGGTTCTGATGAAGAAAGACCAAAGAAAAAGGCTAAGCACGTAAAGTCTTCAGCGAAAGATGCTACTTTGAAGACTACAGGTTCTCCAAGTACCAAGGGGAGAAAAGCAATGCAAAAACCGCAGAGCCCTCATTATATAAGCCAAAAGAAGCGCACAGAAGTTACACAAGAACCTTCTGGTGCTAAAGTAATAGGAGTTACACAAGAACCTCCTACAGTTGAAGCGGTTCATATCATTTCAGAGACTACTGAGCAACCAGGAGTCACACAAGAACCTCCTGTGTCTGATTAGCTTGATATTCCTATTATTGAGTCTCAAGAACCTCCGACAACATCATAGCCTGAAAGTTCTATTCTGAAAGAAGTTCCAGTTCATACTTCACCGCATACTCCGAAAAGTACACCAAAGACGACTCCAAGGTCGAAATTATTTGGAAGTATTCCTGAAGAGCCTGTTTCTCTTGAAGATCTGAATGATTTCTTTCCAGACTCTAATGTCGATGAATTAGAGAAAAGAGTCAAAGTACTAGAAGAAAGATTATCAAAGAACGACGCCGAAAAAGTTGCTCTGGAACAGAAAGTGAATCAAAGTGAAGTTGAAAAAGAAATTCTGAGCAAAAAAGTGAAGTTCTTAGAAGGAGATCGTGGGTACTTGAAAACATTAATTGAAAGTCTGGAGGATGCTAATGAAAGATTGGAGAAAGAAATTGCTGATTTACATTCTGAAAGAGAATTAAATGATAGAAGATTTACTAGATGCAGAAAGTGTTATCTAACAGTCTGGGGATTGATTTCAAAGAAGAATATGAACGATTAGATGTGCAAGAAGCTAAAGAAAAAGCAGAAAAAGAGCTTGCAGCACAGGGCAAAGGAAAGAATGTGATTCATGGTGTTCCCATAACAACAGAATAGATTGTGTCTGAAACAGTTGATGCTCCTAAAGCTTCTGAGTCCGAGATTATTCCAGAGGGTATTCCAGAGAAAGAAACTGAACAAAAGGACGATGAAGAAGCTGAGGATGAAGATAATGATGATGAGCATGTAGATAATCCAAAAGATGATTATGACAATGATGATGGAAATGATGATGGTCAGAGTGGTGTTGGATTGAAAATGGTTGATGCTAAAGTGTCTGATGAGTTTGATTTTTCTTCCCTACTGAATGATGACGTGAACATGATGGAAGATCAAAGTAAGGGGGAGCCATCAGGGCAAGCAGGGCAAATAGATGAAGATATGACTGATGCGATTGTTGCATGCCTGTTGCTGCTATGCCTGCAAAACCATTGGTACTTATGTTAGAGCACAATGTTGAAGAAGGAGAGTTTGTTCACAACATGATGAAAGAAGATCTTGCAAAACTACTGAATGTTGATGCTGAATCGTTTGATTTTAATTTTGAAGAGGAAGTTGTTAACATTGATACTTTTGATCCAAACAAGTACTGCTACAAACGTAGATCTGATGCTGATGATTATGACAGAGTTATTATTGAAGATAGATCAGACGATGAAAAGGATGAAGCAGAGAAGTATGTTGGTTTGAACACTGATAGTTTTCCTACGTTTGAAGAAATGTACGAACAACTAAACGAAGACTTGTTAAAAGAAAAGATTGCAGAGTCTGTTCGTGAAGGAAAAGTTCCAAAGCCTATGACGAAAGCTGAGATTGTTGAAGCAAAGAAATCCTGGTTTAAAGAGATGCCTAAGGAAAGAAAGTTTCGACGACTATTAGCATTCTTTACCAAAGACGCCGACAAGTCATTAGGTGATATCCTAAGTTGGGGGTGGCTAAAAGAGTTGAACGTCTACGCCATCAAACGTGAATTCGGTGTACAGTACTTTCGATACATGGCAGATTTCAGTACGTTACCTTACTGGGATATGGAGGAATTAGTGCAGACGAGGAATGTAAGTTACCATATGAAGTTTATTGATCAGTTGCTGTGGAAAATGATAAAGTTTGAAGCAACTCAAGGGTTCAAATACTGGAAGCCGTTTTACCTAAACGCCAAATCAAGACTAACAAGCAGACGGGTTAGAAAGACATTACGTTGATAATGAAGCGTCCTTGTGCGATGAAGAATATGCCACATATGCCAATCGAGCAGGATTTCTATTCTTTGTTCATATGGTGGCAAGTTGATCTATAGACGTGTGAAGCTGTTATAGTTTTGAGGTTTGAAGAACATCTGGATATTACAAAAGAAAGGTCAACTGAAGTACTACAAAAGGAAGGATTTTGGGGACTATGGAGAACGATACGCATACTAGACCCGATGTGGCTAGTAAATTGTTCAAGGGAGGTTATTCGATGTTTATTCTTTAATAAGATTTGTTATGAGAAGCGTGAAGAGGCACAGGCGAAGCAGTATCAAGGGATCGTTAATGTTTGCTACGCTCACGGCGTAAATTCTCGAAAGATGTGGGAATCAGGCTGGAGAGAGCTAGAACGTGAAGAGTTTTTGAAAGAAGAAAGGCGTCTTGAACGTTTACATGAAAAAGGTAAGGAGGCGAGACTTAGACGTTTTCAGTTTATGACAAAGGTGCTACCTACTGATCAAACGTCGATTCCTGCTCAAGAGAGAAGAAAGAAACCGTATAAGAACTTCTTTAGGCGTTGTAGATAGTGAATTGAAGATAGAGCTTTTGAAGATTGATCAAGACGAAGACGATATCCAAGGGGGAGTCTGTTAATACAGTATGTCTATGTCTTAGTCTTGTATCGAGTCTGTTTAGAATAGATGAGATTACGTTAGAAAATGAAGTATTTATGTAATTAGGAGATCAAGTTCGCCCGGAAAAGTGATGTGGAACAAGTTCGCCGAACTGTCAACAAGTTCGCCCGAACTTGTGTCCTCCCAAGCGAACTTGACACTTTATAAATAGGTGCCTTAGGTTCTCTCATTTGTAACTTTTGCACACTTAGAGGCGAACTCTGTCGAATCAGGAACTCGAATGTATACGAACTTTTGATCAATAAACAGACTTTAATGAGTAATTCTTGCATATTTGATTAACGTGTCATATAAATTCCGCGTATATGGACAATAGAAACCAAATTAGGTTCCCGAGCTATTCAGGAGCGATCTAACATCATCCTCCCAACCTGGTTAAGGTCACAGAAACCTAAACCAGGATTTTCTCTCTCTAGACACACAGTCTCTCTTTCTAGAAACTTTCTCTCCAAGTTTTCCTCAAAACCTCTCTAAAGGCTTGCCCTAATCTAACCTATACAACACATATATATATACTAGGACCTAAACCCAAACAAAACACATTGTCCGGGATACAACACAGAATAGTACGGAACAACCTTTATCTCGGGCTCTATCTAATGCACATTTCATTTTAAGTTTAACTAAGATAAACTCGGAATATTCCAAAACAAAATCAGAATGTTACAACCCTCACAAACTCGGAATGCCCACCATATAAATAAACTCAGAAAAACAATAATGATCAATATGTTTCGAGTTTAACATCGTAAACTCGGAACTTACATAATATAAGTAACCTGGAATAGCTTCCGAATTCTTGACTTGCCATTGCCCTCGTTGACCACAACTGATAAATCCACATTACCTGGCAGGAACTGCACTTATTGACTTCCCTTAACCATTGCTATCAGTTCTGTGTGGCACTGATAATCTTCAATCACCGCATACTGCACTTACACCACGTGAATTAGGTTGATAGATGAAGGTGAAGTAACATGACGCTGACGTGGAGAGTGGTGGTAGTCATTTAGATCATGACCACACCACATAGCCTAACAATCACGCTAATTAGGAAGCATCCTAAACCAGATCATGTGTTAAAATACTTAACTACGTCTTGGTTAAAACTCCATAAAAGTTTATTTTCTTTCTAAAAATGTATATGATGATTTTTTATGTCATCAGGTACTTACAGAAGTTGGGGAAACCGGATATGGAACCATACCCGATAAAAATATTGGAACCGGGTTTGTTCATACGTGGATATTTTATACTCGAAAGCGAATCTGACCCTACCCATAGGGTATAGACATGGTACATATTTTGAGCTCAATACCTAGAAGCAAAATTGGTTTTTTCATGCCCGATAGAATGACTAAACCCGGTTATAACATATAACCTGTATTAGTTTTTTTTAATACATGATAGAGTACGCAAATTTTATAGTATATTTTATGTAAACTTAACAACTTTAATACTTAATTTTTTTAGATACATAATATAAAATAAATAATTTGTACGTAAGTGAATTTATGTTATTGGAATTTATGTTAATTAATTTTACAAAACAAAAGAAAAATTAACTTTTATGTGTATTATTTTAATTGTTGTGTAAAATAAGAGTATTATTTTAAACTGTGTACCTGGTTTCAATACCCCGCTATACGCGAACTCAATCATACCCTACGAGGGTTCATAGGGTTGAGTTTTTCTCCTACGGAATCTTACCCGGTTTCTCTCAATAGTCGATCATACTTGAACCTAGTTCCATACTTAAAATTGGATATGTAAAAAAACCTGATTTGTGCACCTCAAGGTACTTCCAATGTTGCTTTCGCTTAGGATTTTAAAGGGTATTTCTACTTTACTCGTAAAAATCTAGTCATTTTTGTTTTTAATTTATTTCTAGCCTTGTTAAGAAAAGGATCTTCGTGTGTTTTTCTTTACCCTAGGCTATTTTGGTTCAATTCGAAATGACAATAGTGCGTTGTTTTTCTTCGAACTCCTACTTTACCCTCCATATCCCTGATTTAGTTCTATTTGCAATGAAAATGTACGGGGAATTTTGGATCATTGGAATTTATGCGGAACTAGAATTGTTCCAGCTCTTAAGATATTTGGTTCTCAGAATTTGTTGGAATTGGAATCTGAATTCTAATCTTTACATGTTTGGTTGATAAGGGAATTAGAATTGAAATTTGGCATGAATTCCTTTCAAGTTCCTTTAGCTAAAGGAATTCAAAATCCTTTCTATATGTGAAGGAATTATAGTAAATTCATTGGAATCTTCAACCGTTTCGACCCGCACCATTTCAACCTGTACCGTTTCGACTTGAACCGTTTTGATGTGAATCGTTTTGATGCGAACCGTTTGGACCCGAACCGTTTCCCCCGAACTGTTTCCACCCGAACTATTTTGACGCGAACTGTTTGGACTCGAACCATTTTTACGTGAACCGTATGGACTCGAACCGTTTTGGCGCGACCTGAACTGTTTTCAAATCGTACTGTTTCGACCGAAACCGTTTCGACGCGAACTCTTTCGACCCGAACGAAATATTTCAACGCAAATTGTTTCAACCTGAACGCCTTCAACGTAAACCGTTTCAACCCGAACCGTTTTGACGCTAACCGTTTGGAACCGAACGGCTTTGACGCGAGCCGTTTCGACCCGAACCATTTTGACGCAAATCGTTTTGACTCGTACCATTTCCACCCAAACCGTTTCGACCCGTACGGTTTCAACTCGGGTCGTTTTGACACGAACCTGTTGGAACAGAACAGCTTTGACGTAAACCATTTCTACGTCAACTATTTCAACTGAACTATTTCAACGCGAACCGTTTCGACCCGTACCGTTTTGACGCGAACCATTTGGAACCGAAATCCTTTAACGTGAACCGCTTCGGCCGTAGCGTACCCATCCAACCAGGGGTGATGATTCCAATTCATTTGACAACCAAACACATGAAAATTGGAATTGAGATTCCAGTTCCAACAATTTCCAATTCCAATTGGAATTTATAAATTCCAAATCCAATTCTTTCAAATTCTAATTTTTACACAAATTCAATTCCAAAACATTCTGCGAACCAAACGCACCCTAAGTGTTTGAAGTTGCCCTCGATGAATATCGTTCAAATTCGTGATTCCATGTTGCTGTTGAGGAAGGGCAAGCATTCGTATTTGAATATTGGGGTTTTATTAATTTAACTATTAAATAAAAATATGAATGTGTTATGATACCCTTGCCATTGAGCTAACTAAACTTCTTATATAAGAGTAAACTGTCATTTTCATTCTTAAGGTTTGGACGAAATTGTCATTTTCATCCAATAGTTTAATTTTGTGTATCTGGGTCCTTGTGGTTTTAAAAATGTTGCCATTTTCATTCGGTTACATATCACCATTCAAAATTCTCAGTCAAATAAAATAAAGGAAGGGTATAACTGTCCTTATGCATAATTGTTTTATTTAATTTTTTTTAAACCTCGTGTAAATATCCTAATCGCATATTTTTCAGGTTCATTTCCCATACGACATTCTTCATTTCTTCAACATCCTCAAGAGAAAAAGATCGATGCTAGAAGCAACTGAATCAATTAACATCGAATGCAAGCAATCTGGTTTTGTGAATGTATTAATAAAACGAACGACCAGTCCAATCATGCGAATTTATACATTAATTTCAACAACATTTGATATGGCTAAAGATGAAGGTACATAGATCTACCTGTTGCTTATATAAATGAGGTTGTGAGGAACCTCGCAAAGATGAAACCATAAAGTTTATTAGTACTCTGCTCTGGTCAAAGCTATGTCAAATTCCAAAGCTTTTAAGATAGGACAAAACTTGGATCAAGTAAAAATTGAGATTTCGTTATAAAGATAATAATTTGTTTGAAGAAGGTTACAAACAATATTATGAGTAAGTTGTGGCATCCAAGGTAAATAATAAAAAATAATATAATAATTGAAGAAAACTAGACCAATTATTTATGCTACTTTAACCGGCTTGGAGAAGTACCACTAGAGATAATTGCATTGCACGTCATAGGATAAAATTGCTTGGGCCTGCAATATTAGGAAGGAAAGCCTGAGAATCAGAATCGTTCAATCATTTTCACACATAGAGAGGACTTACAGACTATGAACATGAATCAGATCCATTTGCAAAGGAAAAATCTTTTGGCCTTCCATAATTGCAATCAAACTTAACTTTTATACAAAATTTAATATGATCATGTTCTTAGTTAAAATAAAATTTGATTTGCGAGTCATGAATCTCTACACGCAATCTGAATTTGCGAATATTAATCTCATACCCACCATTATCTTTTTATTGCATCAATAAAACCGACAAACAGGGTTCAAAGACTTCCATGAAGTGCAAATTATGGTTTGCGATTGGCGTAGGAGCAGAGACAAGATTGTGGTGTTCAAAAATAAGGTCATCTTAATGAATCGGCTCATGGACATTAGATGAACAATACATTCAAGAGCTTAGGGGTCACATCAGGAAAAACAAATGGACACAAGGAGTCTTGGTGGTGGATTGAGGAAGTGCAAACCAAAATAAGAGATAAGCAAAGGAGTTTTAGGGATCTTTTGACATGCACGAACAAGGAGGAGCATGTGAGATTGAGGGAGAGATACAAAAAGGCTAAAAGGGAGGCGAAGAAGGTAGTGACGGAGGCAAGAACACAACTTATAAGGAGATTTATAAACGCCTGGAAACAAAAGAGGGACAACATGCTATGTTTAAGATTCCCAAAGCCAGGGAGCGTACCTGGAAACAAAAGAGGGACAACATGCTATGTTTAAGATTCCCAAAGCCAGGGAGCGTAGAAGGCAAGATCTAGGAGTAATAATGTTAAGTTATATATGTTTGTTGCCTACGTCATCGTATAATATCGAGTCTGTATTTAGGAGCGAAATGTTAAGTTTATGTATGTCTAGGGACAAGTTCGCCTGAACTTGTAAGGTACATGGACAAGTTCGCCCGAAGTTGCCCTATGAAGGACAGGTTCACCCGAACTTGACCATAACACTTTTCAAGCGAACTTGTCATGCCTATATATAGTGAGTCTTGGTTTCTCATTTGTAACATTCAGAGATTGTGTACTGGACGGCAAAGCTCTGTCCAAGTGTTTCCAGGAGCTGTAACGTTTACTACTCAATCAAACGGTGTTAAACAGTGACAAACTTGTCTACAATGTCGCCTATGCAAACGGATTCCGCGCGTTTACCTTAGGTTTGCCAAATTAGGACCTGAACGATCCGTACAACGGACCTACAAGTGGTATCAGAGCAGGATTGGCCTGATTTGAAGACATTGGACTTAGAACATCACATCTTCTACTCATTTCTTTCTATTTTTAATTTTTCTTGGACATTACACGGATAAAATGGACTGATTTTCAAGTATAATACGTAAAATCCATAATAGTAAAACCCTAGAAAAGATCAGAGCTAAAAACGATCAAAATCATGTCGAAATTTATAAAAAACCAAGTTTTGGGATCACATCTTGTCCGAACTTCTTAAATAAGTTCGCCCGAAGATGATCTAAAAGGTTTAGAAACTGTATTAAAGAACTTCGGACGAAGTTGTCAAGGGTTCAAAAGTTGTTTGAAATTGTATAACTTCGCCCGAAGTTGTGCATAGTCTCACAAGTTGACTTGGTAACCAACTTCGCACGAAGTTGTCCAAAAGGGTACATTCGACGAAGTTGCCCAACGTGACAAGTTCGGAGAAGTTAAGGTAGATCTAAACAAAAGGCATGAAAATCCCGAAAAACGTCTCGAATATTATATATCGTTAGATTCGTATCGACGAGACAGTTTTAAAGATATAATTTGGTAAAAACGGTTTTCGGAAAAATTTTAAACGTTTGTAGTGAACCGATACTTTAATATTGTCGATTAAAAGGTCGAATTTTTGCATAAAAATTCTGAAAACTAAATTTTTTGTCGGAAATGGTAGATATTGATTTTGAAAAAATGAATGATTGGGAAAATTTGCCTTCTTATTTGGATTGTTATGAATGTTGGTATAAAAGATTTGAAATTTTAAATGCAAAAAGAATGAATCTGTAATTGAGCTAGTAAAACGTTTTTGTGTCATGGTTAGGCATTTATATCCGTAATGAAGATGAGTTTTTGAAATTAGAAGATGCATTACCATCAGAATAGGATGATTTCTTGAAAGAATTAAAAAAGAAATCTAGATTTGATGTCAATCATCTTTATGAATTTATGAACAAAATTTGCGATCATATTCCTGTAATTGAAAATATGAAAGTTTTAAAACTAAAGAAGGAATGTGAGTCTGAGATTAAATCTGAAAATGAAAATGCTTGTCAAAGTTTTAATAATCCTGAAGTTTATCAATCTTCTGCAGGTATAGTTAGTGATCAAGGAAACAATATGGAAATACAAAGTTTAAATGATCGGATAAGAAGAGAAAGAAGAATAATGGCGAAGAACTGTGAAGAACAAGTTTCAAGTACATCTATAAATGAATCTTCAAGTTCTAAACCAATCTGCCCAGTATATGATGAAGATTTTAATGATTATCTGGCAGATAATACCAAACTCTTGACCAAACTGGAGAGTTTGACATTAGAAAATAAAAAGTTAAAAGAAAATAAAAAGATTTTTGAAAATAGAATAAAAATTTTAGAAAATGAAAAATTTGTTTTAAATAAAATTGATTTTGAAAAACAAAATATAATAAACTCGCATCTTGAAAAAATCAGAAAATTTGAACAAGATGCTGAGATTGCTAAAAATAAAATTGTTGATTTGGAAAAGAAATTGAAAGGTTTTGTGACCTTGTCATTAATGTTAGATTATATATCTCCAAAACTGATCAATGAGAATAAAAATGTAAATCAATAAGTGACAATGTCGCAATTTATGACGATGTCATAATTGAGGATTGTGATAATGATACCGACGATGAAAGTGATAAAAATGATAAAAATGAAATATTTTTAAAACTAAAAGAGAAATTTCAAGAAACTGTTCTACAATCTACTGAAAAAGGTGAATGCTCAACGCAAAAACCTTTAAGCAGAATGGAGAACGAAAACAAAAGGAAAAACGAAGTTTTAGAAATTCTAAAAGGTTCCAAAAGAAAAATAAAAGTTCATCGGTACGATCATCCAATTATTATAAAAAATCACAAAAAAATGAAAATCAAAACTCACAAAAATTTGAAAATAAGTGGTACAGGTCGGACCACAGTGCTTCAGAGTCAAATCATGTTTATAGAAGAAACAGGAAAGATGACTACCACATTTCAAGTCAATGTTATGATTTGAGTGTATGGTTTGATAAAAAGGATCAGTATGATAACAGGGTGTGTCATAGCTGTGGGGTAAATGGACACATTGCTAGAAAATATCCACAAATTAATCCTAAACCTGTTCATATTGATAAGAAAAATTCTGAGGATTTGAAAGTACCAACTCAGGTTTGAAAACAATGTATAGAAACTACAAACAAAGTGAAACCAGTTATTACTAAATTTTCAAATTTTGAAACTAGTGAATCCTCGAGTTGTAATGAACAAAAGGTTTCTACATTGAGCCTAACGAAAAATCAAACATTGTTGGTGAAAGAAAAAGAAGTTACACAATCAGTGAAAGTTGAAAGTTTAGAGAACTTTACGAAGCTTGAGAAAGTCCATAATAAACCGGATTGTGAAAAGAAAATCAAAATTGAGGTTGAAGAAATAATACCTAAGACTGAAAAGACTTGGGTGTCGTTATTCAACTAATTGTTTGAATTTTTGTGCAGGAACTTCCGAGATGAAAGCATATCACTGAGAGTGAAGTTCCGTGGCACACCTAAGAATGAAGATGGGCTGGGTTAACAAGTTATATAAAGGCCATTTTTACAAAATTTTGAAATTCCAATAATGTTTATCTCAATTTTTTGAAAATTTTTGGAGAAAATTTTTCAAAAACACATTCAAATAACGTTTACTTTACAATTTTGAAAATTTTTGGAGAAAACTTTTCAAAAAAACATTCCAATAACGTTTACTTGAAAATTTTACAAATTTTTAAAGAAAATTTGAAGAATTACACAGAACCCTCACTGTTAAACAGAAAAAAACTTATGGATATAAATGTTTTCTAAAACTCAAGAGGGTCATAGTTTTTTGTTATTATGAGGGGAAGAGTTCTTAAAAGGAAAATTGTGAAGCAGTAATGGATGGCGAATTGAAGTGATTCTCATCAGTTGGTCAATGTTTTTCTATAAATCAGAAATTCCAAAAATATGTTTTTGAATTTTAGGGGGAGAATAAATTTTTCAATAAATCCAAAAATATATTAAAAGCAAAAAGTACAAAAACATTGAAAAAGGCAAAAGAGTTTTGTGTAAAAAGGAAATGATAGTACACCAGTGGACTATCACAGTATGCTAAAGATTTGTAGAGTTTAATTGAGTTAAACAAGTCTTACTGTGGATGTGTCGATAGACTTTACACATTCAGTAGATTGTTTCTGGGATATAAACTAAATTTTACAACAGCTTAATTTGTGGATTAACATCTCTCGGATATATGGACTTGGTACTCCAAAATTTCGTTTGAGAAATTGCCTGATTCTGAGATACAAGGTCTTTATAGATAATTGATATCTGGAGTATTATACAACTTCTTCCTATTTTGCGGAAGCAATGGCCTAGAACTTCTATAATTAATTGCAGTCAATAGATTCCATATTTGGAACAACACCTTAAAGTCGAGCCTTCATCTCTCTGTCGATACGGTAGTATTAACATGAGCTCTCCAGGCTTCGCATAGATACAGATATTAATTACGCTATACTCACCTGTAAGATGAAATCTAGGGAATCTTGATACGGGAGTATATTCTGAGATGGGAACCACAGTTAAGTCAAGTTTCTTAATTCTATCTAACGTATCTTGGAACAACTGAGAAATGTGTTGAAGTTTAAAGTGGACAAATATATCGACAATCTAGGTAAATTTGTTTAAAACTAAAAGTCATAATAAGGTCAACGGTACTAGTGATGTGTCTCAACAACTTATATGATCCTTTAACACAAACTTAACAAAATATGTCTGTAAATATGTTTGTACATAGTTAGTGTTTTGATATTAGTTTTTCATAAAACCAAAAAATATTCTATCTTTTTAGTTTCGACTACTGATGATGAAATGCTGATTTTCAAAATCTAGAGCTGCTGAAAAAATTCTTGAAACTGAAATTGTTCTGAAAAGTTTAAAAGCTCATAAGTTGAAACTTACATTTGAATAAATACATCAGTTTGTGTCAAAATGTTTAATCAAGATCATTAAGTTGAACTTGATACATAAATCAGATATTCAAGGTCAATAATTTGGACTTGATTAATTGAGAGGGTTTAAAACTGATGAGAAGATTAAAATTTGAAATGGTTGTATTTAGAGGTTTCAAAGTTTGAATCTGAAATGTTTATTTGAAAGTTTGAGGAACTTTGAAACAGAAAATAGTTTTTTAAAGGGGAGCTGGATAAACATGTTGATTGAAGATAACAGAAAGCTCAAAGTAAGGGGGCATGGTGATTAAAGTTTTATCAAGAAAAGCTCAAAAAAAGAGAATAGAATTGACGAAGATATGAAGATCATCGATGTTAAAGTTATCCAAGAAATAAAGATCAAGAGAATTTTAAAGACTCTGGAACTTAATTGAAGACTGGTGACTACGACAACATCCAAGGGGGAGTCTGTTGATGCATATGTCTGTTGCCTACGTCATCGTATAATATCGAGTCTGTATTAGGAGCGAAATGTTAAGTTTATGTATGTCTAGGGACAAGTTCGCCCGAACTTGTAAGGTACATGGACAAGTTCGCCGAAGTTGTCCTGTGAAGGACAAGTTCGCCCGAACTTGACCATGACACTTTTCAAGCGAACTTGTCATGGCTATATATAGTGAGTCTTGGTTTCTCATTTGTAACATTCAGAGATTTTGTGTACTGGAACGCGAAGCTCTGTCCAAGTGTTTCTAGGAGCTGTAACGTTTACTAATCAATGAAACGGTGTTAAACAGTGATAAACTTGTCTACCATGTCGCTTATGCAAACGGATTCTGCACGTTTACCTTAGGTTTGCCAAATTAAGACCTGAACTATCCGTACAACGGACCTACAATCTCTTCAACGGCGAAGGACTGACCAATGGCAAAACAACTTCCCTGCTACTCAAAAGCGACCACAGAATAACTGCTATTGTTGGCGGATCACACAGGGAGAGGTGAGGGCAGCACTTAGGAAGATGGAAAGGGCTAAGGCAGTAGGTACGGACAACATCCCGATTGAGGTGTGGAAGTGTTTGGGGGATGAAGGAACTCGGTGGCTAACTAATTTGTTCAATCTTATTTTTAAATATGGAAGAATGGCAGATCAATGGAGGAGTAGTGTTGTAGTGCATTTATATAAGAACAAAGGAGATGCTCAATGTTGTGGGAATTACAGAGGGATTAAGTTGCTAAGTCACACTATGAAGTTATGGGAGAGGGTAATTGAGACTAGGCTTAGAAGAGAAACTCAGGTTACGGTGAACCAATTTGGTTTCATACAAGGGCGGTCAACTATGGAAGCGATAATGGAAAAATATAGGGAGAAGAAACAAGATCTACATATGGTGTTCATTGACCTTGAAAAAGCATAAGATAGTGTGCCGCGTAGATTGATTTGGGATAGTTTAAAGGGTATACGTGTTCCTAGGAGGTATATAGACATGGTTAAGGATATGTATGTTAGGACTGAAACTAGTGTTCGTGCGCCCGTAGAGGATACTGATTTCTTCCCTGTGGAGGTAGGACTCCACCAAAGGTCTGCATTGAGTCCGTTTCTTTTTGTGGTTGTGCTAGATGAGCTGTCAAAGTCAATTCAGGAGATTGTTCCATGGTGCTTGCTTTTTGCGGATGATATTGTGTTACTCGCGGAGAGTAAACAGAGCTTAAACGCGAAACTAGAGGAGTGGCGGGCAGCTTTGGATGGAAAAGGTTTAAAGATAAGTCGTTCTAAAATCGAGTACCTTTATAGTGATTTCAGTGGTGCAGGTGATGGAGAGGACACTCGGATCAACATAGAGGGCCAAGTGGTCCCGCATGCGACCAAGTTCAAATATCTAGGGTCGTTTGTACAAAGTGATGGGGAGATAGATAGTGATTAGCCCATCGCGTCCAAGTTGGATGGTGTAAGTGAAAGCAGCGAGGCGTTTTGTATTGTGCAATAAGAGGTTCCTAGTTAAACTAAAGGGGAAGTTTTATAGGGTTGCAATTAGAACGAGCATGTCATATGGAAAAGACTGTTGGGCAATCAAGAAGTCGCAGGCGCGTAAGCTGAAGGTAGCAGAGATGAGGATGTTAAGGTGGATGTGTGGACACACTAAGCTAGACAAGATAAGAAATAAGGTTTTTAGGGATAGATTAGGGGTAGCTAATATATCAGATAAAATAAGAGAGGGGAGGTTGAGATGGTTTGGGCATGTTAGAAGGAGACAAACGACAACCACAGTTAGAAGCGCAGAAAATCTCAATGTGGAGGGAGGAGGAGTAGAGGTGGGCCAAAGCTAACATGGGAGTAGTGGATTGGACAGGATTTGCTAGAATTACACCTCTCTAAGGACATGGTCCAGGATAGGAGTTCGTAGAGACGTAGGATTAAGGTTAAGGACTTTTATAACAATAGTTCGGTTTAACATTAAACTTGTTCTTTAGGAGTTTAGGATGTTGGTCTTTTCTAAGGAGCTTAGCGTGTTGATGTGCTTTGGGGGCCTTTTCATGTTATTGCTTGTCTGTGTGTTTTTATATTGTGTTGTATGTCACTAATTGTCTATTTGGTAGCCTTGCTAAAAATATCTTTAATGCATTATGTTTATGTTGTTTTTTGATTAGCTATGTGTCTTGTATGTTTGGATGTAACTTTGATGTCTGGATATGGCGTTGGAGCTGGGGGTCTCACAAGAAGCGGTCTCTTTATCCCTTGGGATAGAGGTAATGCTTGCCTACATCTCACATTTTCCAGACCCTACCGATAGCTTTGTTTAAGTGAGATTACTGGGTACGGTTGTTGTTATAGGAGCAGAGCATCAAATTTTTTTCTGTTGAAGATGTTGAAGAATCGTAAAGGGAAGGAACAAGGAAGATATGCGATTAGGACTTTAGAAAATAATTATACTGGGATATTTAAATGAGGTTTAAAAAATGAATACATAAAACAATTATGTATAAGGACGATTATACCCTTTATTTAACAAGAATTTTGGATGTTGTTATGTAACCGGATGAAAATGACAACATTTTTAAACCACAAAGATCATTAAACTATTGGATGAAATTGGCAACTCTGCCCAACCATATAGATGAAAATGACAATTTGCTCTTATTTAAAAGAACCAAATGAACACACCATGGATATTCTACTCCTATGTGCGCGCCCTTGGATACTCATCACTTCTGTACACATTTATTTTTGTATGTGATCTGAAACAAAAATTATTGACCAACCAATTACGCAAAAAGGTATTCCATAAAATATCCTAGTTCTTAACCTACGCCTTTTGTCCACCGTGAACCATCAATCTCAGTGGAGAGACATAATATTTCCATCATATATATTAGTACCACTACACTACACTACAATGAACAAGAATTCGTCTTTTGAGTTCATTTGTTTGGTTAAACCTACCACAACAAAAGGGCATGCATGATTTAGTTGATTTTGCAAGAATATGATAAATGCCAAGGATTTTTCTTTCTTTTCCTTCATTTGTTAACTTTCTTCCATTAGAGTTTAACTCAAAGCACAATATAGTTAATTTTACTTCAAAAATATCGATGATAAAGCAATGCAACTTGACCAGTTGATCTCTCTAAGCCCAAAACACATGGAGTGAAGGATATGCAAAAAAAAAAATTATAGGCAATAACTAAAGATTACTGCCGCCAGTTACTTCCCTTTGTATTCTCATGCCAATCATATGAGTCTGCTATTATTCCAACTACATTTCTAAAACTTGACCAAAGATCTTTTTTTTTTCCTTTTTGTAGGGTCGGTGGGGCGGGGTGGCAATTAAGCAAAACATGATTTCTGTACAAATCATATGTCTAAAGAGACAGAAGAGAAGGGAATTGCCACACACCCATATCCAACTCATCAAAATCGCCTGTCTGTCTAATGTACCAAAACTGCACCTGAATATAATAATATATCTTTCTTTATCATCAACTTACCGAAGACGGGGGACTGGTTGACTCGTTATCTCCTCCTGTACAAGAAGCTTTGATTGCTTCAGCTGTCATTAGAGCAGAGACAGCCTTGTGAATAGCCAGGTCAGCACTCAACATTAGTTTCTGAGCTCTCTCCCTCTTTAGCTTAGCCATATTACGAGCATGCTTTGCAGCGCTGGAGGCATCCCGCAGTCTGAACTCATCAAGATCAGAACCACCCAACACTAGTTGCTGTTGTTGAACCCTGTTATGATGCCAATCACTAAACTTTTTACGGTTGTTTCTCTTCACTGATGATGACTTCCTTAAGGTGGCGGATGGACCCAGTTTTGGTGATACCAGTGTTCTAATGCTGCTCTTGGAGCTCTGGATTCTCAGTTGATGGTCAGATGCATCATCACCGTCTAACCAAAAGTGGCCCGTGTCTCTTGGTGAGTACATCTTAGTAACGAGCAGTGGAGAGACATCTGACGGATCCGCCCTCTCATCTCCAAAACCATATGTATGTACTCTTCTACCTAAAAATCAAATGTTAGTACAGATCAAAAACCAGCAAACATTTTTTTTAAATAGTAGCTTACCAGAATGATGAGCATCGTGATCACCTAGGCTATGGCCAGAAAGCGAAATTTTCTTATGCGGCCTGTGTTTAGAACCCTTGTTGAGCACTTCCAGCCCACGGGGCTTCAAACAAAAAGCAAACATTGGTGGTTTATCTCCTGCTGCTGCAGATGCCTTCTCCTGGGACCCACTACCGGGGCCTGTTGTCGATTTGGGCTTTAGTTTCTCCCATTCTCTGCATATTTGCTGGTACCTTTCCCACAGCGGAGGCTGATGATTAAAAAAAAGTAAAATCTGATTAGACAACAGCTGTTTCCAAACAGAAATTGAAACATCATTTCAAGTAAAACTACGCAAGAAGTAGAAAAGGTAGCCTCGAGACTGTGCAAGTTTTCCATGACGGAGAACTCGCATAGAGAGCATTCCCTTGTAATAATGACAACTCTAAGATGCATGTATAAATAAACGAGATACCATCAGATATGTAAAGAATACAATAAAGTAGGGCCAAAATGGAAGGATATTATCATCCCTTATTGCTTGGATATACAGGAAAGATATGTAATTTATTTCTATTATAACATCCTGGGGTCTACTCTATTGACTTTTCATATTTTACAAGTATTGACCTGTTTTTTACTGAACTCGATTATTCCTAGCAATCACTTCGTTTATTCCTAGCAACCACTGCTATCCATTTAGCTCACTAGGACGAAAACTATATCTAGTTCATATACTCAGTTCGTTTTTTACTTTATTTGTTAGGGTGCAACTTGCTGACACTTATTACTTTAAATATTTCATTGTTACTTCGTACTATACTTCAATAGTGAATAATTTCGAGGGATTCCTTAACCACAGCTGTTCATATAATAGCTTATTACTTTATTCAGAACTATTGGCCTGCATTATACTCTTTTTTCGATTATTCCTAGCAATCGCACATTTTCCTGAACAAAAAGTTTATATGGTAATATTCATTTAGCATACTAAGGAGAAAACTATATCTGGTTCATACACGCAGTTCGTTTTTTACTTTATTTATTAGGGTGCAATTTGCTGATACTTATTAAATATTTGCTTGTTACTTGTACTACACGTCAATAATGTATAATTACGACGGATTCCTTAATATTATTAACTATTGGCCTGCTTTATACTCTTATCTATTCACTTCAGTTATTCCAAGCAATCACACACTATCCTGAACAAAAAAGTTGGTGCAATTTGTTGATACTTATTACTTTAAATATTTACTTGTTACTTCGTACTATACGTCAATAATGAATAATTACAACGGGTTCCTCGACCATTGCCATTGATACATTAGCTTATAACTATACTCAGAACTAGTGGCCTGCTATTTATTCTCATTTCGATTATTCCTAGCAATCACACATTTTCCTGAACAAAAAGTTTAGGTGTTATTTCATTTAGCTTACTAAGGAGAAAACTATATCAAGTTCATACATACGCAGTTTATTTTTACTTTATTTATTAGGGTGCAATTTTCTGATGCTTATTCCTTTAAATGATTACTTGTTACTCCATACTATACGTCAATTATGAATAACTACGACGGATTTCTTAACTACTGATATTGATATATTAGCTTATTACTTTACTACCATCTATTATTAGCTTTTTTACTGTAGTTACTACTTTAGACGTAACGTGCACATTATTGATTAATAATGTTTGATATTTGTTAATGAGAAAAATTAATAGTTAATATTTAGAGGATAATATTATATAGATTCACAATGTAATACATTTTATACAAAAAAAATAAAGTCTGGCATTAACTCTGGTGTCTAAATGGTTGGCTACCGCCATAAATCATTATGGTATCAAGACAACCATGATAAACTTTAATCTAGAGAAAAGAAACAAATTACTCCCTACTTGGGCCACTTGGCACAGAAACAGATCTGAAACATAGAACTAGTAGCGGTGCCCCTGTTGACAATATAGCCCATGGGCATTGAAAACCGCAATCCTAGCTACACGCCAATCCTATCCTATCATTTGTAATTCCTAACTCAAAGCAAACATAAATAGTGTTTATAGGGCAGATAATAAATAGAAAACTAAGGAGGTCAAAAGACATGAAGGAGAAAGATCATGAAAAAAAGTGATTGCAAAAAAAGTGCCAAACACTTGTTCATTAACCCAACCTTTTTTTCTTTAAAGAATCAAATGTGCCTACATCCAAATCTCAACAGCCAGCATTTAGCCAGAATTAAAGACTCTGAGAGAAACTAGTATGCTAAAACTACACTCATCTTCAGAATCTTGAAACATTCCACTGAGTTTTGACATTGCTTTCATATCTTTCATATCGGATATGATGCATCCATAATTACATGATATAAGATGGCAGTATAGCAATGAGCATAAAAGTGTCACAGCTCAATCAAAAGAGCATGCTGTCAGCACATTCCTTTTTAGAGGAAGGGAGATTCTCATACAAGCAACATAG
This sequence comes from Scalesia atractyloides, assembly GCA_947069175.1. Taxonomy (NCBI): domain Eukaryota; kingdom Viridiplantae; phylum Streptophyta; class Magnoliopsida; order Asterales; family Asteraceae; genus Scalesia; species Scalesia atractyloides. The sequence goes on along the minus strand of CAMTDV010000024.1, from coordinate 56,630,865 downwards.
CAGCAGAATTCACAACGTTGGAGAACATCTCATATATTTCTGAATCAATGCCCGTCAAAAAAGGATGATAAAGGAAAAGATTCTAAAAAGAGGTGACAAGATATAAGTATACAAACATCTCTACTTATCTTATCACTTGGCTGAACTTAAACGAGTAAAAAAAAGCAAATTATAATTTAACACAATCACAGATAACATCGCTAGAAATTTCTTTACCGCATGAGCTAGATCAGGCCCTATACAGCTTGGTCAAGTTTGCAGATTTTGAAAAAGAAAAACTGATAAAAGAATAAAGCACCAGGGTGAGCACACACACACACACACATATACATGTGAAGCTATTTTTGTAGGGCATGACAAACCTGGAGTTGTCTGACTAATGGCATGCCCTTTCTTTGCCTTTTTTCACGCCAGTGGTCATAGATGGATTTTGCAGCTTGCATGGGAGTTACTCTAGCAATAAGCTCGTCAATTTCCCCAGAAGAAAAGTGATCACGCTTCTGAGCATAGGAAACTTTCTCCAACATATCCATCACCTTCTCGAAAAGCTCATCAGAGATGATATCATGACCGTCACTGCCCTCTTTACTCCTGCTCCTACAAACCCATTTTTCATCGTCGCTGTCCATGTCATACATAACACGTGATGCATCCATTGCCATTTCGACATCATCTCTAACCTGGCGCAAGTACCAGGGGGTGCGGGTGAAACATTCTTCTTTTTGGTGAGGATGGTCAACAACCTGAATCAGGCGAACACCAGGTATAGGAATGTTTTTAATTGATGCTGCTCGTATGTTCCTATTGTGACACTCCTCATGCAGCTCCTTGAAAACAAACCACTGACTCCTCTCTGGAAACTCAAGGGCCCAGTCCTTCCCTCCTTTCCACATCATAGCATGGGTATAGCGGTTTGTTGACCCAGGCTGTAAATCCTGATGTACCTTATATGCGTACCTTAACTCCCCACTACACTTCACTGCAAGTTTCCACTCTTTCTGCTGATCAGCTTCCAAGAAAACCCGTGCCCCACATTCTCTCCACCCTTTGTCCCCACCGTTGATCAATATATTTGCATCACAAGTCACCAACTCAAGGTTTCTCTTTGGACCACCACCTTTAGTGTCTGATATTTTCTTATCATTTGTTTTCCTAATTCTTTGGTAAGGAAGATTATTATGGCCTTTATTCTTATTAGAATAAGGCAATGTGTACTGGACCTGAGTCCTTGGCTTCTTAGGCCCATTCCCAAAGATCTCTGTCTTTCCATCACCCCACGGTTTGCGATGATGCCACAAACTTGTTTTAGGGCCTGTAGAATGCTGGTTGGGGCTACAGATGATGCCATCACTTAAATTCCATGTGAGGTCAGACATCTGATGCTGTTGGGGCCTGTAAACTTCATCCGATGCCGGGATTTCAACACTAATAATACCTTTCAAGTTAGATGTGTGAGGATCATTAAACTGTCTTGACGGTCGATTATTTTCTTGTGAATTTCCAGCAGCTTCATTAAAATTGGAATCAGAAACAATTGTAGATGACTCTATCCCCCTTCCATCAATGGCAGCATCATGACTACTGCCCTTAGAAGAAGAGCTTTCTGAAGATATTTCAAACTGACTAAAATCTTCATCATCATCGCCATCATCAGCTGCTGCAAGGCTAATACTACGTTCCAACAAAAGCTTGAGATGTAAGCTAATGAACAAATTCGGGGAAGCAGTAAAAGAAAGAGCAAACGGAGGAACATTTCCATGCCTCAAACCGTAAATTGTCCGAATCCCAGGTACATGCTTCGATGATCTAGAACTACTGAGCAACGAAGAACCACCACCATTTGACTTCTTATGGAAAACCTACAGGATAGAAATATTCTCATTATAATTTTTTCTTCATATGAATTCATATTTCAAAATGCAGCTAATCAACTATCTTATGGTCACTTAATACGTAAAGTCAACATTTTTTGTCCCCCTAACTGCTGATTGTAACTGTTATTATTCATTCAGATTATACTTCTCTAGCGTCTACAAGTTTCTATTTTTCAACTATCAACATAACTTCTATGAATAGAACTGAATCATCACAAGTATTATGAGTGTAGACTTGGAAAAGAGACAAATACCTCAGTTTGAACAGCATAAGGTATATGCTTTGTTTGTGGTACACCTTGCAGTAGTTTAATGTTGTCATATGTGCACTCAGAAAGAGACAGGTGTTTTGAAAGTAAACAATGTGGCTTGAACACAGAATCAAGGTACTGCCAGTCAAAATCCCTCACTTTTGAGAAACTAAAATATGCAAAAACCTTGTGGTTTTTGAAGTTGTGAAAGAAAGAAAGTTTAAATCTTATTGACATGACTGGAACTTGATGGTTGATAGACTCATCTTTCTCAGGTTCACAAAACACATTCATGACTAGGAAGATGAAGGCCACAGCTTGCTTTAAGCAACCTTCAAACAGAAAAAGCCTCAATCCAACTATATTATCAACAAACAGAACCTCCAAGAAAACGGTAGGCCATATGGTAACCAGGGTGCCAAACTGAAGCAAGAAAACACTGCGAAGCAACCATAATATATCCGCCCCAAGGACGGAGTATGTAAGCATCGGCCAAAGTGGTATGCATATCTCAAACTTGTCTCGTTGTATTATCGGTTGGGTTGTATCTAACTTCAACACAGCTGTTGCATTATTCAGGGGCCAGGGTGGTGCTGCTGCTTCAGCATCACTAAACCTGTGGTATTGTCGCCTACGCACATAAACAATAGGAACATGTCCTTCTTCACTGCCATTATTATCTTCGACTGATGTATTAAATAAAACCGAAGTGCAGTTCAGCTTATCAGTTTCTCTTTCCATCATGCTACACACATCTCGGGAAAAATTTTGCTTTTTCAAACAAGTAGCAGTGGATGATTTGACTCGATGATGCGCCAACCATGAGATAATTGGCTCTGATTCCAAAAAGCCATCATCCTTCATGTGAACGAGTGAGCTTTCCTCTGATGGGGTGGTATAGTTTAAACTGTTTGCCTTATGTGGAAGCTCACTAGGAAGAAGCAATAGTTTAAATCTCTCACTTTCAAGGCTAATCCATTCTTCATCCCGATCCTCATATTTTATATGATGAAGATTTTTTTCGGCATCATAATCATTTACCAGGCCATAGTACCAACTTTCATCCAGAGGCCAAAATATCTTAATCTTCCTGTTGAGGAACCAGTGAGCATCCATGTCATCAGAATGTATTTCATAAAAATGCCGTCTCTTTCTAGAGGCGCCCTTGCCTTTCTTTTGTCTCCTGGGGCGTAAAACTCTGTCTTGAGCCTCTGCAGAAGCAGTCATTGGACCTTGGCTACCAGTATGTTTTTCCTGCTCACCCTCATTCACAGACAACAGACCCAATGTTGTGCTTTCTGAAGCAAATCCAGTACAGCTAGGGTCAAAACGAGACGAGAGCATCCTTGCCGCATTTTGTTCAAGATCATCATCAGGATCAAGGTCAACAGATGATGATGCAGCAACCTTCTTTGAAACAGTCTCACCGTTTGATCCCAGCCTCTTTCTTTTCATACGGTTGCCGCCATTTCTTTTAGAAGTCATAGCCACATCAGTACCTTCCCCCTTTGCAAGAAGAAATGAACTAACTACTGCAGGATCTTCCATTTGCTTTTGTTTTCCATCTATTTCCATAATTTTAGATTTTCCTTTTAACTTGCCCATCTGATCATCCTTGTTCTGTGGATTCTCCTGTTTTTTTAACTTGGCAACATCATATTTAGAACCCAACGAGCTACTGCTTAAGGGCGCATCATCTGTTGCACCAGGAAACTTGATCTCGCCTTTTAACTGGGCAACTTCATCTTTCGAAAACAATGACTCAACCAAATCTCCACCACTCTTTGCATGACGACCTGAAGCAACTGCAGTTGACCCCTGTTTTTTATTCCCTTTAGAACCAACAACTCCCTTGTCCTTTTTTCTAGACTTAACCCCATTTAACTTAACAGGCGTTGGTACAAAACTGTGACCGCTGCCAGAAACTTCTTTCTGGTCATGAATTTTTTCAACAGAAGCAGACGGATTCAAAAGATGGCCCTTAGCAAACTTACTCCGACCGCCTGCTCCACGTGGTCGTTTTGGAATAAGTACAGCATGGCCATCAGCACCAATACCACCATTTGTCTTCTGGCCAAACCCAGAGGACGATCGGGAGTCAACTTGAGTATCATCATCATCTATGCTATGCCTAACCTTCTTACTCTTTGTGAGATCATCAAAGCCACTAACACCCAGCTCTTTCCTCTTCAACTTTGTCTCATCCCCCTCACCATTTCCTAACCAGCTACTCCTTTCCTTGTTACCAACCTCCGGTTTATAAACAGTTTCGAGATCCGCTCCTACACTAATCTCCATCAACAACCCCTCAATTTTAACGCCCCACACCCAAATCACCAATTCATATATCTATCTATCCCATCTCACACAGCTTAAACCCACTTTCAGATCTGCAGGCCAAAATCAACCGACAGCCGTAAACATTTTCTCCCAAAACAACCGTAACTAACACGAAACAAAAGTATCACAAAAGAAGTAGGTACCTGTCATGGATGAGATCGAAACGGTGAAGATCAGATGATATGCAGCCTCAATTTGGATGATTCAACCAGAGAATTCGATACGCCCAAAAACCAGACCTCTGATTCGAAACCCTAATTCAAGATCATCAGCCTAATTGGTATTCAATTTTCACCTTTTTTTTTTACTTTATATTCCGTTTTTTACCAGAGAGAGAGATAGAGAGATGGCTAGGGCTTGTTTTATGAGTATTTAGGGTAGAGTGGATTTATATTTCTAAAATCAATATAACTATAAATACCACGTCAACACTTCAACAACCGTTGGATTAAATAACCTACGGTCCTTGTTTTTCCTCACTATTTATTTGGTTAAATTAAATTTTATTAATTAACAACCTGTTTACATTACGATTTTGGTTCATAAATCTTCACTATTTATTTAGTTAAATTAAATATTAACAACCTACCTATAAATATGATATAAGATGATAGTAGTTTAAGAACTCATGTAAGATGATACTAGTTAAGAAACTCGTGTGTTACACAGGTTACTTAAGGTATATTATATTATTTAACGGTGTTTACATTAACTTTGAAATGAAAGCAAACGCTCACGAAGTGTAGCCTTCAAAGCATGTTGACCACGCTTTCTGGTTGATCTGATACTCTTTCTCCTTCATGACTAGTGATAAACAATTGTGCCTTCTTTTGAAATAAAAATAAAAAAAAGCTTCAGTTTTGTAACAAAACAACAAATGTGCTTTAAAAAATGTGACACCTCATTTGCTAGATGAGATAAGTGACATGATTTGGGCCATATTTCACAACAATAGACTGCTTTGCTTACATTGTTTCTCCATCAACCTCTGCCTCAACTCATTTTTAAGACTTTTTGTTTTTGTTTCTATCACACCCCGATTTCCACATAAGTCACGGTGGGTAGTATCGTGACGTATGTTGATATCATCATAACCAAACAACACAGAGTAACACAGTGGAAGTCTTGTAATAAAATTACTATTACAAACGTATTGTTCAAAGTTCAAAATAATATACAACGCTTGTAATAGATCCACAGGCGAATCGAAAATATTACAAAATGAAATTTAATAGACTATGGCTTTCTAAGCAAGGAGTTGCATTTTCCTCTTAAGCTTCGCAAAGTACTTCTAGCCTATTTCGCAACCTTGCTACATGCGCTTAGTCTTTTGAAAATACGTCAGTTTTCACTGGTAAATACAAATAACCGACACGTTTTGAAATCATTTCAAAAAAGTTTCCATGTACACATTGGTACATATAATTTATAAATAACTTGGGACAAACTATATCTCATGTTATCAGTTTAAATGCTAATAATTCATTTAAGGCCTGGTAACTATGCCGAGATCATGATTAACCGACACGCCACTTAAATACCTTTATTAGGTATACACATATTGGGTTATAAAATATTTTAGCATCTGGCGGGTGTATCCCTACACCCAGCGCTTAAGTCGTGGCCATTTACAATTAAATGAGCCGAGGATATCCAGGACACGGTCGCATTAACCCCAATGTTTAATATTAAGCAATACGAATTAAAAACGGATTATTTGAATTCCCGACACATTGGTCTTTGATCCCATATCCGACCATGCGGTAATATTGTGCCATATCCCAAGCCCGTATAGGGAAAATAGGTTAAGAGTATTTACCTGGCTTAGCAAAATCCTTTAAAGCAAGAAAATATAATAAGCACAGCCGTACACAAAATAACTAGCTCGGGTGCAATCTACCGGAAGTCTCTAGTCTGGAGTGAATGGTATTATTCACCAATTAGATTGTTAACGGGTCTTATTCAAGTCATTGACTTAGACCGTCTAACTTAAATTAATGAAACCGGCGTGATACGCTAGATTAAGCGGGGACCGGAATAGAATGTAGTTTAAACCTCACAAGTACTAAGACTTGTAAAATATGGGTAAACAATATACATTCTAGAATTTGATATTAAAATGACAAGGTTTGGCCCGTTTCGGTAATCTTACGTAAAAAGTCTACATAAGCTTAACCGAACGCACTAACGCGATACCGGGTAACCGGATGAGTTATGAACAAGTTCTACATGCCAATATACTTTAAATAAGTTGTGATATCATAGGATACCTACTTATGTGCCCGTTATGGTTTTAAAACGAAACTATGCCTCATAAGGGCGTTTTGGTCATTATATGATGTATATAAGGAACTTGTGTAAAATCTGATGTTATGATCATAAATATTTTGGAAAAAATACTTAATTTGGGATATAATATCATTAGGATATCAAATATATGTGTGGTTTGTATTTTAAGACCAAACTATGCACCGTAGGGGCATTTTGGTTATTTCACACATAGTTCGAAAGCTTATTCGAGATTCTAAGTTTAGAACATGTACCTACTGTAAAAATATTTAAAAATGAGTTTATAACTCAGTAGGTAACAAGTCTTGATGGCAAGTATGGTTTGAAACCATACTATACGTCGAAATGGCATTTAAGTCGTTAAATGACGATTTATGTGACGTTTAGCGTGAACTGAAGTTATAAACAGGTTTGTGTGACCAAAATAAGTTAATTAATATAACATATCAGTAGGTAAATGGTTTTATATAAAAGGTTTGATTAAAACCATTTTATGTGCCGAAAGGGCGTTATCGTCATTTATCGAAATAATACAAGAACTCATATGTAAACTCATAATGTAATCTAGTTTGATACCCCAAATAATTTCAATTATGATATTATATCAGTAGGTTTCATGTTTGATATGAAAATTATGTTTAGAAATCGATTTATACCTCATAAGGGTATTTTAGTCCTTTTAAGGACATAGTTTGCGATAATTACCAAAACTCAGTTTATGATCAGTATAATAACATCATGATATGTTAATTAAGTTAGCATATCAGTATATATTTCATTTGTAAGTTCTTTGTTGATTAAAACCTTATTTTTAACAAAAAGGGCAATATGGTCAAAGATTGGCATAATGACGAACAAGTGCATAAACTCATATTTTGATTATGATCTTGTAGTATAACCTTAGAGAGTTACACTACATTATATTAGGATCATAATGCAACTTAAAGTCAGTAGCTAAAGTTGCTAAATCGATTCATAATCGAAAGTCAAAGCAAAAGTCAAACTTCGTGACTTTCGGTTGCTAACCGACACTAAGACTGAGATTGACGGGCTGAACATGTTTACACATGTTCTATTATTTATTACCAAGTTATTTTAAGTGTGAAAACATTTTTATAGTATTTATAAACTCAGATTATGAGTTTTATAAAAATATGATCCGGTTGACTTTTAATGATTTAACTTTAACCCGTCAATAGGTCTAGTAAACGTGATCTTTAGGAGGTGCCATTTTAAGGGACTAACACCTACCTAATTACGATCACTTAGCCATGTTCGATTTGGACAATGGCTGGACCATGATGGTCTTAACCGAAAGTCAAAGCGTGGTGTGGCATTGATATCCTCCTAAAGTTGACTTCCTTGTGGTGTGGCATCCAGCAAAATCACTGTCTGAGTAACCTGAAAGCTCAATGTTTCCATTAGCAAGATACCAGATACCAAGTGTGGGAGCACCTTTTATGTATCTGAATATCCTTTTCACAGCAATAAGATTTAACTTTCTAGGTGCTGACTGGGATCTGACACAAACACATGCTGCAAACATAATTTCTGGCCTAGAAGCAGTTAGGTACAATAAAGACCCAATCATGCTTCTATACAGAGTTTGATCAACCAAGTCATCTTTGTCATCAACACTGACAAGCTTTGAGGTTGCCATGGGTGTGCTACATGGTTTACAATCATTCATATCAAATTTTGTAAGTAGTTCTTTGGCATACTTACTTTGATGAATGAATGTACCATTTTGCATCTGCTTAACTTGGAGACCAAGAAAGCATTGAAGCTCACCCATTGCACTCATTTCAAACTCTGCTGTCATGAGTTGTCTGAACTCTTCACACATGTCATGGCATATAGATCCATAACTGATGTCATCCACATAAATTTGGACAAGCATCAAATCTTTTTCTCTCCATTTTAAAAAAAAGTTTTGTCAATTTTACCTCTTGTAAAGCTTATGGATAAGAGAAAAGTGGAAAGAGTTTCATACCAGGCTCTAGGTGCTTGTTTCAAGCCATACAAAGCTTTGTTAAGCTTGTAGACATGATCTGGATAAAAGGCATCTTCAAAACAAGGAGGTTGACATACAAATACCTCTTCTTTGATCTTACCATACAAGAATGCACATTTTATATGGTACACCTTGATGTTGTGGTTGACAAAAAATCTAAGAACAATCTGACGACTTCTAACCTTGCGACATGAGAAAAGGTTTCATCATAGTCAATGTCTTCTTCTTGTCTATAGCCTTGAACCACAAGCCTAGCTATATTCTTGACAACAATACCCCTTTCATCAGTTTTATTCTTGAAGACCCATTTTGTGCCAATGGGACAAACATCCTTTGGCAATGGTACAAGTTCCCATACTTGTTGTCTTTTGAACTGTAGGAGTTCTTCTTGCATGGCCTGTACCCAACTGTTGTCTTTTAGTGCCTCTTGGTACTTGACATGTTGTGTGAGTGATAGAAAACCAGCAAAAAGACAAAAGTTTTGGGATTGACTTCTTGTGAGAACCCCTTCATTTATGTTGCCAATGATTTGATCAGATGGATGATTTTTAAGGTAGATCAGATCTCCTTTATATGGAATAATGGCATTTTTGAGGTGGGAATCATCTGAGCTAACATCTGTTGGCAATTTGAAGAGCCAACATCTGTTTGAAATGGAGGTGGAGGTATAGGTGGGAGAGGCGTGGAAACATGTTGACTTTTATCAACAGAGTTTGGACTTTTATCAACAGAGGTTAGATTTGATGAGCTTGCAGAGATTTGAGAATCAACAACAGTTGATGCAGCAGTGGCAGAATTTTCATAGTTGTTAGTAACATCCGTTGCTCTGGTGGTTGAATGACTTTGTATTGTGGAATCACAATGTCATATCCATTGTCTTGATGAGAAGATTTGATGTACATGCAGGGTTAGTCTTGATAGACACGCCTTTAAATGTAAATTTGTCTAAATCAAATAATTCAGCAGGATTTGTGGGATTTTTAGTGAAGAAAGTTCATTGAACTTTACATTTAAGGTCTCTTCCACACACCTAGTCCTTGAATTAAAGACTATGTAGGCTTTAGTAGTGGTTGAGTATCCCAGAAAATAACCACAATCCACTTTGGCGGTAGAGGAGGGTCCTACAACTGTGGATATCAACGAGACCATTCCCGATGAGCACATTTTACATATTTCTAAATTACCTTTGCTTATATTATCAATTATTTGGTTACAGATGATTTGTCGGCTCATTGGGATAGGAGGAAGAGACTGTATTTCTTGTCTCATATCAAATTCTACAAATAGGAGGAACCGGACTTGTTCAGGATTTGTGCCGATCAAGTCGTGAGAAGATGCATATTGGATGATGAGATTCCGAGTGTGCTGATGCACTCGTATTCATTTGCTTGTGGGGGTCATTCAGTGGTCATAAACTGGGCGCAAAGTGCTAAATAGTGGGCTTTATTAGCCTACCATTTTTAAAGACGCTTTTGAGTTCTCTAAAAACTGCGTTGAGTGTCAAAAATTAATGAACACAGCTAAACGGGACGAGATGCCCATGCAACCAATCCTCATAGTTGATACTTTTGATGTGTGAGGGATTGAGTTCATGGGCCCGTTCCGAACTCTTATGGTAACTTGTACATTTTGGTGGCCGTTAATTATGTATCCATGTGGGTCGAAGCGATAGCCCCCAAAACCGAACGAACAACCATTCTGTAGTGTGTAATTTTGTCCAAACCCACATCTTTTCAAGGTTCAGGATCCCTCGGGTCATCATTAATGATGGATGGTCCCATTTTAAAATATTTAGGTTCGGAAAACTCTTGAAACGGTATGGTGTTGACCATAGAATAGCTACTCCCTACCACCCGCGAACGAGTTGTCAAGTAGAAGTGTCGAATAGGAAAATAAAGGAAATTTTGCAAAAGCCTGTTAGTGCAGACCGTAAGGATTGGTCAACTAAGTTGAACGACGCCTTATGGACCTACCAGACGACTAACCAAACTCCTATGGACATTACACCTTAGTGTTTAGTTTACGGTAAAAATTGTCATTTGCCGATTGAACTTGTACATCGTTCATTATGGGCTATCAAAGAAGTTAACCTATAATACAATGATTCAGGTAGAGAGCGAAAGCTAAAGTTGTGTGAGTTAGAAGAGCTTCAAGAAGAGGCATATGAGTGCACTTCAAAGTACAAGGACGGAATGAAGAACCGCATGATGCCAAGTTGAAAAAGAAAGAGTTTGTAGTGGGTCAAAAGGTTTGGCTCTACAACTCGAGGTTGAAATTCTTCCCCGTGAAGCTTAGAAGCAAGTGGATGTTAGTGCATATGTCTGTTGCCTTCGTCATTACACGAGAACGAGTCTGGAATAAACTAGAGTTTCTGAAGACCGAACAAGACAAAGTAGATATCCAAGAGGGAGTCTATTGGTGCATAATGTCTATAGAATAGTATTGTATCGAGTCTGTATAGTATAGATGAAACGAGGCGTATTTAAGAGTGTTTTAGGATAGGTTCGCTTGAGATGGTAATGGGGAAGTCAAGTTCGGCCGAACTTGACTAAGTTAAGTTCGCCCGAACTTCAACACCAAACCAGCGAACTTCTGTTCCTATTAATAGGTGCCTTGGGATTTCATTTGGAACTTAGAGATATTTTGGCACAGAGACGACGAAGCTCTGTCGGATCCGGATCTCGAATGTATTGAACTTTAGATCAATGAAAACAACTATTAAACGAGTAATTCTTGTTATTTGGTTAACTTGTCATTAGTTTCCGCCTAATCGGACGATAGATAACAAATTTAGGTTCCCGTGCTAATCGTGGACGTTCCTACAAGTGGTATCAGAGCCTGGATACCTAAATTTGTTGAAATCAAGACAAGAATCTCTCTGTTTCATCTCCATTCTTCTATTTTTCTTAACTTTTGAACAAAAACAAAGAATTCACGGTCAAATTTTGTCCAATTTTGAATATGTCATGTTAAATACATTCGTGGTAAACCCCTGAGAGTTTGGAGGCTAAAATCAAACGTTTTGATACCAAAAAGTTGTAAAAACCATGTTTTGGAAACTAGATTCAGCCGAACTTAACACTAAGTTCGACCGAACTTGATTGAAAAATCTTGGAATTTCATCAAGTTCGACCGAACTTGAGTAATTTTTAAGGTTTTGAGCTTAAGTCCGCTCGAACTTGTTGATTTTTGCTTGAAATTCCATCAAGTTCGACTGAACTTGATATATTTTAGTGAAAATTCATTCAAGTTCGCCCTAACTTACTTTTTATCTTGAAATTCAAACTTAAGTTCGACCGAACTTAACAGCTTCTTCTGAAAAAGTTACAAGTCCGCTTGAAATCTGTTTTTTTTCTCAAAATTTCACCTCAAGTTCGACCGAACTTGAGTGTAAGAGATAAAATTTGAAACTTGATTACCTAAGTTCGACCGAACTTGTGAATACTTGAAATCAAAAATTGTTTTCACATAAGTTCGACCGAACTTATCTGTTTCGTGACAATTTTCACAAGCTCGCTCAAAATCAAAAATCTTTAAAATTCTTTATCCAAGTTCGACCGAACTTGGATTAAAACTGAAAATTTTCATCTTTCAACTACAAGTTCGACCGAACTTGTAGTTAGTTCTAATATTTTTCAAAGTTTCAAGTGTTTTCAGCGTACGTGTCTTGATTTTCAAAATGGAAGATTTCCGTAACGCGTTTGCAGCTGGAGTAGCACAAGCCTCAACGTCAAATTCAATTGCGGTTAACCAGATGAACCTCGATAATGAAATGGGAACTACTCAGAAACCACCGAAGTTGATGAATATGGACGAGTTCGAGGAATGGAAGGAAAAGTTTGTTAATTGGATTCAAGCGAATCAATTCAACAGCTGGGTTGCGATTGAAGATGGTCATACATGGCCCAAAGACGAATGTGATCAAGATCTTCCACTGAACAAGTTTTCAGCGATTGACAAAGAGAAATATGTTGCTGAAAAGAAGATGATCAGCTTGATACAACAATCTATCAAAGAAGATATCTTGATATTATTACCAGAATATGATACTTCTCAAGAATTATGGAATTCTCTTTGCGAAAAACTCTAAGGAAGTGATGAAATGATCAAAAGCAAAAAAGCTTTGATAAAGAAAGAATTCTAGATTTTCACAATGATCAAAGGAGAGACAATGAAGCAAATGATTGATAGATATTGTCACCTCATGCTCCAGATGCGAAGACATGATATCAAGAGAACTAACGAAGAACAAATTGAGAAGCTGGCCGATGCACTTCCAGAAGGAGAATGGACAACGTATCTGATAATTTTAAAGAATAGTCCATCTTGGAGACATTTTAAGTTGTCATCTTTCATTGAGAAACTTGAAGGTCATGAAATGGAATTGATGAATATTGCAAAATCCAAAAACACTAATGTTGTTCAGATGTCGGAGTTTATTACAAAGGTGGTGTTCCACATACTCCGATTCAAAGTCCAAAAATCCAAACGTATTTAGTGCAAACATGAATACATCAGATCAGTCGTCACAAAATCAGTATTTTCAAACACTGGTTATTCATATGATGGTTCAAGTTCTTCTTCTCAAAGTCAATCTCATCAGACAAGCCAATCCACTTCTAATTCAAATGTTTTCCAATGCAACATAGCAGTTGATTTAAAGAATGTGTTTCCTGAAAAAGTTGTGAAACAACACATAGCACTTCTTGGTACAGTTCTGGAATCGTATGAAAGTCTTGTTGCTGGAAAGATCGGAAATCCTGAAATGACAGCTGAGGATTACGATCAGGTAGATGAGGAAGAGTTGGAACTGATGGACATCAAATGGTCCTTAGCATCGATTATCCGGGGAGTTTCAAAGTTTGTAGCACTCACTTGAAGGGATATTGGCAACTCAAACAATAAACTTGGTTTCAACAAAACGAAAGTTAGTTTTTTCAGATGTCGAAAAAAAGGGCACTTCAAACGAGAATGCCATAACCAAGAAGCTAGTGGAAACCAAAACCCTTTTGGAACCGGTAACGAATATTACAAGAAAGCGTGCAATACAAATCATATCCAAATAGAACACAAGTTGAAGTTAAAGATAAATTGCAAAGAAAGCCGAACAAGCTCTTGTTGCTAATCATTAAGATGATGGTTTCGATTGGAACAAATACATCGGAAAGAAAACTGGTGTTGCTATGATGGCAGGGGTTGTGAATGAATCGGATACATCATTTATGGATGTTGCTATCGAAAATGCTATTCAAGAAGCATTAATGCAGAGAGCTGAGGAAGAAGTTGTCATGGAGAATGCAGTTCTGGAAAGATACAAGCAACAAACAGAGGAAGAAGGAATAGCTTACCTTGAGACACAAAAGCAAGAAGAGTTGAAAGCAGAAGCTGAAAAGGTAAAAGCAAAGGTAAACATGTCTAAAAAGGAAATTGTGAAAGTTGTGGAGGTTGAAAAACCTTGCACAAAGTGCGCAAGTCCTTGTGAACCCTATCTGGATAAAGTCAAAGTCATAAGAGAATTAACGAACATAACGAGAACTTTCATTATGATTACAGAACCATAAAAGAAGCTTATGACAAAATATCAGGCAAATATAAACATGTTGAAACGAGCTAACAGTGAACTCAACGCTAATGTCACCATGTTAAATGCCACAGTTATTGAAAAACAAAAGGCAATTAACATGTACATTAATACAATTGCTGAGACAAAGCGTGAGTTTCACGAAATGAAAATTGAAACAAAAAGAGTCAGACAATTACTAAAAAGTTACACCACAAACGCATATGTCATTGATCACATTCTTCCTACGATCAAGTCGGAGGATAATGTTGATAACTCAAAGCGTAAAGTTTACGGAAATGTTCCTCCACCATTTCTTGCAAGTTACTGTTGCAAGAAAGATGATGATATTAAAAAGGCATTTAATCTTTTACTTCTTTCAGAAAAGAAAGTTAAATTGCCTGAGAACATTGACTTAGATTTTACGAAATCAAACGATGACAATGAATCGATGGTAAAAGATGTGGTAAAAAATGTTTTGAATGATTATGATGAAGGCAGCTTTAAAAGCGCCAACTCGAGTTCAAACAGCTCTGGTTCACAATCTGAAAGTGACGATACATCATTAGAAAATGATCTAAGTGATGATCCTAACATTGTCTTGTACAAGGTTAAGGAATCTGATAGATTATATTTCAATGATAGCTTTCCGATTCAGAATGTGAAAGAAGATCAAATCGATAAACTGTTTAAACTTGTGGAAGTTTCATCAGATGATCTCGAGAAAAATGAAAAGAAGTTTTATTCTAAACCGAAACGGAATTTTAACAAATACCGTAGAAACGTGGTGATTTTCTTGAGAACAGGAGAGCAGGTTTAGGTTTGGAAGAAGCTGAAGATGAACCGAAGAAGAATCAGAAGTCAACGTTCCAGGAATACAAAGGTAAGAACATAAAGTTTGTGTATGGAACGAGCACGGTTCGAGAAGAAAACTTGATTGGTAAGAAATCAAATGATGAATTCAAGAAAGAAAAGGAACTTTGGGACAAGGCTAAGTCCGCAAGTGGAGTAAAGCCCACTAGTGGACAGAGTCATGATAATCGGACTTACTTCAAATGTAATGAAGTTGGTCACATTGCTCGCAAGTGTCCGAAGTCTAAGCCTGTGAATCCCCGAAGAAAAGAAGTTTCAAGAGAGGTAAAACAAAAGCAATCTGAAAATGATCAAATCAGGATTGTAAAAAGAAACAGACATCAAAGAAATGAAACGTAATGTTGAATCCAATCTTGAAATAAAACCTAAAAATGAATCAAAATTTGAAAATTCAAATTTTCAAAAAGGAAAGACTTCAAAGTCAGACATTGATTCTAGGTTTTATATCAAGAAAGCTAGAGTTAATTCTCAAGCATGGATTACTAAAAAGAAATCACCTGAAAAAGTGAAGGTTGTTTGTGATAAAACCGAAAATGTCAAATCAATCAAGAAAGATAAAAGTAAAGTTGATTGTGAGTTTGAAGGTTGTGATGTTGAATATGCTTATCAAAGAGCATACGAAATTGATTATGAAGAGGTGTATGAGGAGTTATATCCAAAACCCAAGACCAAGAAGGCTTGGGTTGAACTTTTGAACTAAATTCTTTCATGTGCAGGAGTTCCAAGATCCAGATTATCAAAGTTGATTCGTGATTGAGGAGCTTCATAAATTTTAACTTATCTAGAATGTTAAAATCTTTGTCATTTTGAGGGGGAGTAGTTAATAAGAAAATTTTTGAAAAAA
Organism: Scalesia atractyloides; assembly: GCA_947069175.1. Lineage (NCBI taxonomy): Eukaryota > Viridiplantae > Streptophyta > Magnoliopsida > Asterales > Asteraceae > Scalesia > Scalesia atractyloides. The sequence goes on along the minus strand of CAMTDV010000024.1, from coordinate 56,614,820 downwards.
AGTCAAAATTATGAAAATCCACAACGTTGAACAGAAAAACTGATTTCAAAGTTCTTACATGTTCAAACTGTTTTTACAAGTAGTAAATGAGTCTAATGATTGTTTGTTAAACAATTGCAGATACAGGATTGAGAAAAAGGATCGGACGACGAGGTCACGGGATTCACATTGGTTGGTTATATTTTTCAAATAGAATTTGTTAAAAAATCTAAAATTCAAAAATATGTTTTTGATTTTAGGGGGAGTAAGAAAATTTAAAAAAAATTTGTTGAAAAATAAAAAACATATGAAAAAGTTAAAAATTCAAAAACATTGAAAAAGTTCAAAAAGTACAAAAACATGAAAAAGACAAAAAGATTTTGTTGTCAAAAAGGAAATGATAGTACATCAGTGGATTATCACAGTATACTAAAGAATTGTAAAGTTTAAAAGTGATAAACGAGTCTTACTGTGGATGTGTCGATAGGCTTTACATGTTCAGTAGATTGTTTCCGGGATATAAACTAAATTTACAACTGCTTAATCTTGTGGATTAACACATCTTGGATATATGGACTTAGTACTCCGAAATTTCGATTGAAGGGTTGCCTGATTCTGAGATAGGAGTTCTTTATAGATAGTTGATATCTGGGGTATTATACAAGTTCTTCTGATTTTGCGGAAGCAATAGACTAGAACTTCTATAATGCTTTTGCAAAAACCCCAAATAGCATGCATACTTGAAAAAAATCGAAAGATCTAATCATTTGCAATGCTGAAAAGATTCCTTAAATGGAACACTGCTGAAAGACGAGCCTTCATCTCTTTGTCTGTACGGTAGTAGTAACCTGAGCTCTCAAGGCCTCGCATAACCCAGATACAGATATCAATTACGCTATATTCACATGTAAGATGAAATCTAGGGAATCTGGATTCGGGAGTATATTCAAGAGGTGGGAACCATAGTTAAGTCAAGTATTATAATTCTTACCTAACATATCTTGGAACAATTGATAAATGTGATGAAGTTTAAGAGGACAAACATATCGACAATATAGGTAAATGAGTTTAAAACTTAAAGTCTCAAAAGGTCAACGGTACTTGTGATATGTCTCAATAAAACTGATATGATCCTTAGACACGAATTCACAAAAAGATGTCTGTAAATATGTTTGTATATAGTTTACTTTACTTGTTAAAAGTTCTGTAAATACTTAACTTACTTTTTAAATCCAAAAAGTTTTTTAACGAGCCAATGTTGGAGAACGGATCATCGAAGTCTGGTAAGAAAAAGTTAATTAATTTGAAACTTTAAAATTGAAGATAGTATCAGGTGTTCACAACGGGTTTAGCCAAGGTCATTAACTTGGACTTGGTAACCAAAATTAGTTAATCAAGGTCATTAACTTGGACTTGATCAACTAAGTGGATTTCATTTCAAAAATTGGAAATTTAAATGAATTGAAAAAGGTTTTGAATGATAAAATTTTTCAAGGTCATTAATTTGAACTTGAAATAACTGAAAAATGAAGATTAAAAGTTGAAGTACAAGTATTGTACAGGTGGTATGTAATACAAGAGGTACAAAATTTCAAAGTTAGAATCTGAAATGTTTATTTGAATTCCCAAGTACTTTGAAACATGAAGTAAAATTTTCGGGAAATCAGGATGAAACTTAATTGAAGATAAAGCTCAAAGCCAGGGGGAGCAAAGCTCACAGCAATGGGAAGCTTGGAGATTAAAGTTTTATCAAGTTAAATTGAAGAAAAGAGAACGTTTGAAGATCATAAAGTTTAATGCTTATTCAAGGTTAAAGAGAAAGACTCAGGAACTTATTTGAAGTCTGATAATTACGAGGCATTCAAAGAAGACTGTGACACTTGAAGACTGACGAGGATGATTATTGTCAAAGATGTCTATGAAAGAAGATGACTGCGGCAACATCCAAGGGGGAGTCTGTTGGTGCATATGTCTGTTGCCTTCGTCATTACACGAGAACGAGTCTGGAATAAACTAGAGTTTCTGAAGACCGAACAAGACAAAGTAGATATCCAAGAGGGAGTTTATTGGTGCATAATGTCTATAGAATAGTATTGTATCGAGTCTGTATAGTATAGATGAAACGAGGCGTATTTAAGAGTGTTTTAGGACAGGTTCGCTTGAGATGGTAATGGGGAAGTCAAGTTCGGCCGAACTTGACTAAGTCAAGTTCGCCCGAACTTCAACACCAAACCAGCGAATTTCTATTCCTATAACTAGGTGCCTTGGGATTTCATTTGGAACTTGGAGATCTTTTGGCACAGAGACGGCGAAGCTCTGTCGGATCCGGATCTCGAATGTATTGAACTTTAGATCAATGAAAACAAATATTAAACGAGTAATTCTTGTTATTTGGTTAACTTGTCATTAGTTTTCGCCCAATTGGACAATAGATAACAAATTTAGGTTCCCGTGCTAACCGTCGACATTCCTACAGTGGATGGGCCGGTATGTCACTATGTGGGTCGGGGAATTGGGCGATGTTACAATTGAGGATCCGAAAGACGGTGAAGGCAAACAGTGAATGGTCATTGGATAAAATTGTTCTTTGATGGTAACAAGAAGATGAACGAGAACATGGAGTCGGTGAGCTTCTTGGCAAGCATCCCGAGCTATGAGGTCGACTAAAGGACCAGTAACATTGTAGAAGTTGTATATTTTCATTTGTTCCTTTTATTTTTCATTCCTTTATTTGTCTCGTTATTACGTATCGTATTAACCCTTTATTGTGTGAAGTTTCGGAAATCATGAACGGGTCATGAAGATGTAAGGTATGCTTTTAGACTTTTGTGTATTGGGGACAATACACGATTATTTGGGGGGGGGGGTAGGATTCGTTAAAACAAAGTTTTGTTTTTCGTTAAAACCCATAAAAATTTACAAAAATATCTTCAGTAATTTATATGATTTTTTTGTAGACTAGGCCCATTCTAAAAAAAGTATATATTTTTGTTCATATTTAAAAAATACTTTGAATTTACGTCGCCGACGGGCTGCATTTCTGTCGTCGCTGCAACCCGTCGGTAGAAAATGGGCGTAGATAGTAGGACTAAGCGTCGCTGGCAAATCAGAAGTTAGAACACGTGTCGCTGACCTGATGATTCCCCATGCCGACTCGTTTTCTCAGTTCAGCCGACGTTGGGTTGTTCCCAGCATTACCCACTCGATCCAAACACCTCCCGAACCCCTTTAAAAAAATAACCCGATATATTTTAACCACACAATTTACCCGGGAATCACCCAACTGATCCATAGCTGATTAAAAATAAAAAATCACGGTCATAATCACTCTTTATCTTCACCTCTCACTTCATCTTCCCCAAATTCTCTCAAGAACCCTAAATCTTCAATCACTCATAACTTCTCAAATCTCAACCAAATCAAGTGATTCTTTAGCCCATTATGTTCAGATTTTTGAGAGCTACAAAACCCCCAACTTTGTTTTCATCAATCTCGTTTGTGAGATTTTGGGCTGTAAATTTCGGGTTTCATAGGGTGTTCATCAAAGTTGTTTGCTTTGCATCTTTTGTTAGTTCTCTTAGCTCTACAACACAACAGGTATGGACTTTACTAGTTTTAAGCATTACTATTACATGGTTTCTTAATTTCTTCTGAAATTTTGAGTTTAATTGTTTGAGAGTAGGTTGTTATGATGAACCTTATATTTAGGAGCTTGAATGCTAGTTGAAACTTGTTTTGGTGGGGATTGGGCATTAAACAAGTGTGGGGATGTAATCAAAAGTAAGGCTAATAACCTAATTCCCTATAACCATGGCTCTGATACCAATCTCTGTAACACCCTGATCGCGTAATAGATCAAACCGCAGCGGAAACTTCGGGGAGTTACGTTACAAGAAATTGTTTCACAACACATGGTATTTAAAGTTTCATTTTATTGAATTAATATGTTACATTGTTTTGAAACAGACAAAACAAATAAAAAAACAAGGTTTTCGATAGGGATACGAGGTACACCCTCTCATTTATCGAAGAGGTAGAGGGTTAAGATGCGGAGATGGAGGAAGGTGATGAAGAGGACGAGTCCGAGCCGGGGGTCGAGAGGGCTCGAGGCGAAGGTTTGCCTGTCAACATCATGAAGTGTCGAGTAGTGTGGCACAGTTTGTGATTGGTCGGCATTGTTCATCCTTTGGTGGGTATAACCATGGGCAGGAAGAAGTGTACGATGATGTGTCCGCGGTAAAGGCCGAGACGAGAGAGCCGGAGGAGCAAAGACTCAAAGCTGAAGAAGAATGGAGATCCCAGCAGGAGGCGTATTAGGCATCTCATCAGAGTTTTTAGAATGAGCAGGAGGCTCACAGGCTAGAGGAATTGGCTAGTAAGAGGTCATGGGAGGACGAACAAGATCGTCCCCGGATTGAGTGAAATGCCTTGGATGATAGGCGTTGGATGACAGTGGGCCAGCAGTTAGCCATCAATAATGCTCACCTTTTACATGACTAAAAGAGGCACCAGTGTGACCTTACGGCAGGGCAGGATTATCAGCCAATCACCCCATGGACGAACTATGAAACCATTCGATAGCAGCCCCAATCAGTTCAAAGGGATGTCCATTGGCCTTAAGGTGTGGCCTTTAGTTTTATTTCGATTCTGATGCCGCCACCGACCAAGGGGGGCCGCTCGACAACTTTAGTGAGATGATGTCGACCCTTACCGGTTACCCGTACCAACCATCACCACCTGTAGATCCGAATGAGTTTTATCAGCGACAGGGTGAGGTATTTGTTATGTTGTTGTATATTTTCCTTTCTTTTATTTTTAGTTTTCTTTTTTTTATTTTTGTATTTTCTTTTTCATTTTAATTCCTTAGATAAATGAATGTTGTGTTTACATACCCTCACGACACCTACTCGTCCTCACGAGCTATCAGGGGGGTTTAAAAGGGCTTGCGTGCATATGCTAAATGTCGTTGTGATTCCTACGAAAGTGATTTAGTATTATTGTTGTTGTAAATTACTTTTCACAAAATCAAGGTTAAATAACGAATGGCTTGGTAAATTTTTTTTTCATAAAATGGTAAAATTAGAGTATCTAATGGGTTTTGATTTTTGTGAGAAGTTTGCTTCTACATGAGTATTGAGATTTGTAGGCCATTTGCATGAAAAGAACAAAGAGCACACGAAGAATGAGTAAAACCAGGTGCATACGTTTCATTTTAACTTTGATAGTTAGTTAGCGAATAAGCGGAGTGTATTTTGTATATCTTGTTCGGGGTGAAAATTTGGGAAAAGAGTTGTGTCGCATCCCTTGCGTTTTGAAAAGCCCCTATCCAGAATACCACACATTGAGGACAATGTTGACCTCAAGTGTGGGGATGGGGAGAAAAAGTTAAGATTTTAACCCAATCACCAGTGTGACCTTAGGCAGGGCAGGATTATCAACCAATCACCCCATGGACGAACTATGAAACCATTCGATAGCAGCCCCAATCAGTTCAAATGGATGTCCATTGGCCTTAAGGTGTGGCCTCTAGTTTTATTCCGATTCTGATGCCGCCACCGACCAAAGGGGGCGCTCGACAACTTTAGTGAGATGATGTCGACCCTTACCGGTTACCCGTACCAACCATCACCACCTGTAGATCAAAACGAGTTTTATCAGCAACAGGGTGAGGTATTTGTTATGTTGTTGTATATTTTCCTTTCTTTTATTTTTAGTTTTCTTTTTTTTTTGTATTTTCTTTTTCATTTTAATTCCTTAGATAAATGAACGTTGTGGGTGTGTTCCCTATATAACCCTCACGACACCTACTCGTCCTCCCGAGCTATCGGGGGGTTTAAAAGGGCTTGCGTGCATATGCTAAATGTCTGTTGTGATTCCTGCGAAAGTGATTTAGTATTATTGTTGTTGTAAATTACTTTTCACAAAATCAAGGTAAATAACGAATGACTTGGTAATTTTTTTTTCATAAAAATGGTAAAATTAGAGTATCTAATGGGTTTTGATTTTTCTGAGAAGTTTGCTTCTACATGAGTATTGAGATTTGTAGGCCATTTGCATGAAAAGATCAAAGAGCACACGAAGAATGAGTAAAACCAGGTGCATACGTTTCATTTTAACTTTGATTAGTTAGTGAGCGAATAAGTGGAGTGTATTTTGTATATCTTGTTTGGGGTGAAATTTTGGGAAAAGAGTTGTGTCGCATCCCTTGCGTTTTGAAAAGTCCCTATCCAGAATACCACACATTGAGGACAATGTTGACCTCAAGTGTGGGGATGGAGAGAAAAAGTTAAGATTTTAACCCTTCATTTAAACATGACACATTGAGGATAATGTGACCTCAAATGTAGGGATGGGGGAAAGTTTTAAAAATTTTCAAAATGTCCATTTTTGAGCAGTCTAACTAATTTTAAAAAACGTATCAAATGGGTCAACTTGCGAAAGAAATGGCTCGACTCAAAGGAAGTGGTGGAAGACTTCGAAGCGAGACTATGGTAAACCCGAAGCATCAAAGCTCAAACGTGAACAATGTGAGAAATGTACACATTAGCGCGGTAAGTCTTCTTTCAAATGATGAGGTTTGTAGTGTTGAGAGCACTCCACCACCACAACTTGTTGATGGTGTAGTGGAGGATTATATTGATGAAAGTGAATATGAGCAAGAAACAATTTCACAAGCTAAAATTGAAAACGATAAGTTAAAAAATTCTCTTTGTGAAAGTTGTTTAAATGAATTGCATACTAGGGGCAACGATATGGGTGTGGAGTTTAATACCATCCCATATTCGTTGGCTTTATTGAAACCAATTAAGGCATCAACATTGAAAAAACAAACCCCACCAAAGGACGAGAGGTAGGAAAATTTTAAACAAGCAAAAATCAATGTACCATTCTTGATGCCATAATAAAGGTTCCTGCTCATGTTGAATGCTTGAAAGAGTTAAGCACCGAAAAACGACATAACAAACTACCTGAACTGGTTGATTTGATATCTCATGTTAGTGCCGTTTTATCGAGTGCCCTCCCCCAAAAAGCTCAACATCCGGGAGACCATCTTATTCCAATCCAAATTGGTAAATTTAAAATTAAGAGGACGCTCTTAGATCTTGGAGTTTGCGTGAGCATCTTGCCTGGGAGTCTGTATGACCAATATGATTTTGGTCCTTTGAAAAAGTTTGACACCCCCGTGGTGTTGGCCGATCAGACTCCCATGCATCCAAGGGGGATAGTGGAAGATGTGATAGTGAAGGTTGATGATTGGTATTACCGAGTTGACTTTATGGTAGTAAACTATGTTGTTTGTGCCGAAGACACACAACCGATAGTCATACTGGCTAGACCGTTCCTGGAAACTGCTAACGCCATAATAAATTATGCAACGGGAATGGTAAGCATGACAGTTGGGGATCGGGAATTGATCTTGAATGTATTTCTTAAATTTACTAACCCGCTCGGTGAGGATAAGTGTCCTAAGGAGGATATTAGCCCAAACAAAAAGTATGGTTGGTAGGTTTGGAGAAACAAAGATGAAGCCGATCAAGAAGAAGAAGGTGAAGAAGTCACCTCAAGAGAAAAAGGAAGAGGAGAGGTTGAGAAGGTTTGGTCCATTTGGGACTAAATGGTATGAATCCCCGGTGGGTAATATGGAGAGTTTGTCGGCGACAAGCACTCCGTTCGACCACCATGAGATGGTATGTCGTTTGTTGTTGTATAATATTTTTGGTACTTTTTAATTCCTCTTTTTAGTTTAGTTTTCTTTTTTGTATATTTCTTTCCATACTTTGAGTTCTTAGGTAAATGAAACGAGACCTTCGTCGTCATCCCGAGCTATCGAGAGGTTTAAAGGGCTTGTTGCATACGCTTAATGCGACCGTGATTCCTACGAAAGTGAGTTAGGTTTGTTGTTGTTGTAAAATATTTTTCCACAAGAAAATCAAAGTTGAATAAAAATATGGCTTGGTAAGTCTTTATTAAAAATGATAGAGCCGGGTATCTAATAAGTTTTGATGGTTGTGAGAAGCATGCTTCTACACGAGGGTTGAGATTTGTAGGTACATGATACTCGTGAGACGACCATTTTTATTGAAGAATGAAGAGCACATGCATAACGAGTGAATACCAGGTGCATACGTTTCTTTTTAGCTTTGGTTATTAGTTAGTAAATAAGTGGATTGTATTTTGTATATTATTGACCGGGTGAAGTTTGGGAGGTTGGTCGTGTCACATCCTTTGGGCGTTTTTAGAAGCTCTCATTCCAACACATTAAGGACAATGTTGACCTAAAGTGTGGAGATGGGGAGAAAAAGTTTTTGATTTTTTTGACCCTTTCATTTAAACACTACACATTGAGGACAATGTTGACCTCAAGTGTAGGGATGGGGGGAATTTCAAAAAAAATCAAAATGTCTTTATTTGAGCAATCTAAAAAGCATAAGTAACTAACTAAATGAGGGATGGCACAACCCATTTGGTCTTTTGTCATGGTCAAGTTCTAATGAGTAACATGACGGGTATTTAGCGAGTGGTTATTTGGGAATAATCCCATTAAGAAACTAATATATTGTGCATGTCACATACCATACCCTTTGTACATGAGATTTTGAGCCACTTTTACACATTATAGATATACATATTTCATTGTTGAGTGTGCCATTAGTCGTGTATTGTAGAACTTGTAGCTTTTGATGCGTTTGAGACCATAGACGAATACGAGCATGAGAATGATTAAGGCATTAGATAAACCTTTTCTTTTACACCATTTTTCTTATCCTTACCCGGAATCAATCCCTTAGTCGCCGACTTTGAGCCTAAACCTTTTGTTTAACCAACGAATTTAGCCTTTGACTGTTAAACCTTTTATATTTAACCCGTGTTATGAAAATTCAAGTTTAGGACTAGTTTGTTTGAGATGGTGGTTGGTCAGGAATTATGGTGGGAGTAGATATTGGGTGAGCAATGGTAGGAAATGTGATCATGGCAGTGGATGGGTTAATATCTGTTGTAACCACTGCTGTATCAACTGTTGTCGACACAACAGGAGTTATAACATCTGTTGTGGTTGTGGTAGTGATGGTTGTAGTTGTAGTTCGTGGTTGAGATTTTATGGGAGTAGAGGTTGAGGTTGGAGGGACAACAGTGGTTTTGGAAGTTGCGGATGATGGTTGTCTTGCTTTTCTAGCAGCTCTCTTATTTTGAGAAGTACCTATCTCTTCTTTTCTTTTTGTTGAGCCAAATTTTGTTCAACCAAAGCCCTACTCTCATCTCTTACCCTTTGCTTGTTTTTCTCCTTTTCCCTAGCCAAGATGTTTTGAGTCTCATCAATTTTCTTGGTTCCATCTGGCCTTGGGATATCCACTGTTGGTCTTGAAGATGGATCTGTTTTGAGTCTTAACACATCTCTTTCATTCTCCCACTTTTTGGCATCATCTGTGTTAACCAGAACCACAGTGGGAGGAGATGTGCGAGTGGTTTGGAGTAAATGAGCTTTGATAGTCTTGATATCTGCAAGTGTGTCATTGTATCTTGCATCAACTAAATTTCTAAACTGTTGCATGTGTTGCTTATGTTGGATGTCAGCATGTTGTCGTTGTTGTTGAAGCAGAGGATACATTAGTTCGCCAGAGCTCAGCAGTGGGTAGAACAGTGGATTGACATTTGGAGTGTGCTAACATTTGCTTCATCATATCTTTGATTTCATCCATAGAATTTTCAATTTAGTAACCCTCTCCATCAAATCCTTGTATTTTAGCCCATCACCTAACTTAATAGGATCATCAGAACACCTACCACTTATGGTAGTTTTATCTGTGGTATCATGAGCAGAGGTTTCAAAACTTGCTTCAAACACAAATGCCCCTTTGTCTTGGTACTGGGGACTTCCCACTGGAACAGAGGTTACCTTAGTAGCCTCAACAGTGGTTTCCTTTAAGAGAGTCTTATAGATGTAAGCATTGTCCAATTGAGAACTTGGGAATTCAGCAATTGTAGTGATTGCTCTACTTGAATTATCACCAAGGCTTACATGTAACCCAAGGGATGTAGCCTCCTCAACTGTTGATGGGTTAACAAAGATAGAGGAAACAGACTCAGTCACTTGTTGAGGTATATTCTCAGTGATAGGTTGTTGAGAAGAACTGATTTATGTCTGTTCCATATCTATTGCATTCAACAGAGGTATAAGAGTATGTGGAAGATTTGTTGGTGAAGGTTATGGTGTAGAAAGCGACATTGCCCTGGAGAGGGGCTGCGGAAGATAGAGCCAAGTGGATCTAGAGCTTCATAAAGTGGTGTCCCTGTGCTTACAACTTGTTCCTTTTGTGAGGAATCAAGAAGAGTTTGGTCTAATGGTGGAGATCTTTCTAACATCTGCTGTGAGGAAGTAGCAGTCGTGTTTTCTTGTGACTTTTGTGTTGTCACAGGGTACACCTCTAGGATCTCATCTTCCAGAGAACCCTTTTTGGTTCTTTGTTTGGTGGGCTTTTTGGATTGTTTCTTTGGTTTCTTTTTGGAAATTGCTGGTGTGGGTTTCAAAACACTGGTTGTAGTGCTTTGATCACCAGGAGCAGTGGGCTTAGTAGCAGTGGGTTGAGCTTGTGATGTTGGTTCTAAACTTTGCTCTTCCCCCTCTACTTGTGTTTTTTATTTTGATTGATTGTTGATGCGAGTAAAAGTTTCATGAATTAGGCTACCATTTCACTTGCATCATCAGTATGGAATTGGGTTTAATGATGCCCTCTTTGATAAAGGTACGATCAAACCTTTTCTTATCTTCCTCAGACATCTCCCTTTGCCTTTTTCTTTGATTTAAGGCAAGGATGGATGGGGTAGATGTTGAAGTTGATTTTTAAACAGGTTGGGTCTTTTGAACACTATCCTCTGATGTGTAGTCTGTTTCTTTGGCATTGATAGATCTCTTTTTCTTCTTTCTTCCAACCTTTTGTAGGTGTCTACAACCTTAACCTCTACCACCTAGTGATCTGGTTTGTTATACCATAGTTTGCAGCTATTAACTCTTCCTTTATTCTTCTGAGTTTCAAAACTTTGTCAGGCACATTCTTTTTGAATTTATTCCAGTCTGGAGGAGTGGGCTTTTTGGTAGGATCTTTCAGCATCTCTTGCTTCCTTTCTACTTCTTGTTTAAGCTCACTCACAGACCAATCCTTGAATTGTGCTCTGGTTGCTTTGTACTACTTGTTTTCCATGATGTGATCTATGTAATCTTTTCTCAAACTTGCATCTTTTTCAGATAGCCTCTTGCACTTGTCTTTGGAGAAGTCTTCAAGTCTTCTGACCTTGCTAAGTTGATATTGCATGTATTTCTGAACTTCTCTATCACTTCTTCCCTTTGTATCCTTTTGGTAACATCCTCTGCTTGTTTGGCCTTCAATTGAAGGTAGTAATCAATGTTCTTGGGCTTAGGATAACCTTGCAGAGATGGGAAGTTTCTCTTTTCTGGATCTTCTTCAGAATAGAAGGATTTGATCTCTTCCTTGACAACAGGTAAATATAGTGGAAATTGATTGGTAAGAGGAAGCACTGTTGGTGGTTTCACAGTGGTTTGAGATGATGTGGATATTTGAAGAGTAACAGAGGTTGTGGTCAGTGGTTGTGAGGATAGTGGAAGTGGTGAAGGAATGATATTTTCATCATTTATGACATTTGTCATTTTCCTTCTTTTGAAAATGAGTTTGGGTGATGGTGGTTGATTGGGAATTCTTGTGGGAGTAGGTATTTCGTGAGTGGTGGTGGGAAAAAGTGACCATAGCAGTGGTTGAGGTAGCATCTGGTGTAACCACTGTTGTATCAACAATTGTTGACACAACATGTGTTATAACATCTGCTGGTGATGATGATATTTTGGTGTGCTTTTAGACTTTTCAGTGGTTTTGGAAGGGGTGGGTGTTGGTGGTTAACCTTTCTGGCTGACTTTCTTCTTTGCTTTGAAGTACCAAGATCTTCCTTTTCCATCTGAGCAATCTTTTATTTTTCAAATCTATCTGCACCTTTAGTCTCCAACCTCTCTTTTCTCTTTTGCTTTTCTTCAGCAAAGAAGTTGAGGGTCTCATCAATTTTCTTTAACCCATCTGGCTTACGGATTTCAACAACTGGTTTGGCCTTAGGACCAGGCTTTAGCTTTATCCCTTCAATGTCTTTCTCCCCCTTTTTGGCATCAGCTGTTTCAACAAGTAGTAATGTAGGAGGAGAAGAGCCAGTTGTAACACCCCAAAAAGTCGCAGCGGAAATACAAACGTAATGGTGACGTAAGTTGTTGCCCATAAATATCTTAGTGGACGATGAATCGTTAATTTTGGACATATTACTTAATTAAAACATTGTTTACAAGTTTAAACATAAACCACAACCATAGAGTAGTTAAGTTGTCTCAATCCTTATGGATCTTAATACAGTCGGTCCCAAATAAGTTTTAAAAGTTGTCCAAAGTTTATTATTAAACAAAACATGCATCTCAACCACAAGACACGCCAAAGATTCCCGAAGCCATGCTCAAGTACCTGAAGAACACGTTAAAATCAAGTGTCAACAAAAAGGAAGGTGAGCTCACATATTCAAATTTAAAACAAGGAAAACTTTCTAATTATGTGTTTATTATCAAAACATCCAAATAATATTTTCGAAAGTTTATTTATTTCCTTAATAAAATCCATGGGTCAGCCGTCGTAAGCGTTTCCCCGAAACCTTCGATCTAAAGCATCTTCCCATGTTTTACATATTAAATTGATAGCATCAAATGTTCAGAATCGTATGTTTGCAAGACATTATGAACCATATATTAACAATAATGGTATAGATCAAGACTAGACTATAATAGAATATCAATTCGTCGTTTGACTTGACCGGAGCGACCGATCACGACGGGGTAGTCAACCCGATAGATCTACCAACAATTCCACGTGTTCAATACTTAAATGATTAAACAGCAATACTTGCGCATGCATCCATATCGGGCCATCTATATCGCTTGCCTCATGAACAATATATATATCTACTAAAATGATAAATTTAATATTTCATTTTGTACGAATTCCCCGAAGTCCCCACCGAAACGTAAACTATACCCGGTACTTACTCTCTTGAGACCGAGCCAATTCGTCACAACTTTAGATTTAAGCATTTTAAATCTACACGGTCGTTTTATCAAAAACACCGCAAAATCCCCGTTTCCTTCTCGAAACATATTTATTCACAAAACCGTTTCTACCCGAAACATATTGATATCATCAAAATCATATATTTTCCATGAAAATATACATTTTATATAAGCAAAGGTATGTTTTATTCAAAAACATCTTTAATCCTTTTAAGGCGTGTTCTTCCCCCAAAAAATATACAAAACAGTAAAAAGAGGGGTTTAGTGACACTCACCTTTGGGTGCGTATTTAAAATAGCGCGATCCCACAATTTGATTCTACACGTCCTATTATACGTAGGAACGGTTTATCAAACAATATATCACAAAATTCCTAAGTTTCTCCAAATCTTAGAATTTTCACATAACTTTGAGATTTTCTCAAAAAGTCATTGTTTTTTATTAGGTTGGCATATTAATATATATATATATATATATATAATAATATATTATATATATAATATATATAATATATATATGAGTTCATATATATATACTTTAAGGTTTTGCGACTTGAACGAATTTATTGGTGACCTTTAATGTTATACCCGTTAACACTCCCGTATATAAGTACTATATATCTACGATTTGCGCGTCGTAATATATATACATAAACGTGCACATAGACACAATATCATAATACGCGAAATCTTGTTAACTTATACTATTTATCATTTTTATAGCATGAATACATGCAATAACTTATTAAGTTAACCTATGTATCAATTTTCATGCTCAACAAGTAAGTTACACAATTGACGCGATTTTACCGATTCTACCATTTTAATCATACAAGCGTACATGCATAGACTTAATTCCCGCTATCATGTCAACACTTAACATATCATCATATACACATATTTAAATCACATAACACATTTAACACATAAGGTTCACCCATGAACAACCCTTTCTAGTGTACATTGAAAAATGCGTATTTTAGCGATTCGGTAACGTCTTCAGGCGTGGAAGTCACGTATGACCAACCAAACACCAAATAAACTTAATATAAGTTAAAATACTTATATTTATATCAAAAATATCAGTTTATTTACTGATCTAAAATAGTTTCGTAAAAACCTCTTAAAAAGGCGATTTTTACCGTTTTTATCGCATAGTTTTGCGTCAAATGTTACCATAACCATCTGAACTCGAAACGACTTCACATTTTAACAAAATACATTTTATATACTGAATAAAATGATGGTTATAATCAGATTAGTGCAGTTTTCGTGTAGGTCACATAAATCATGCGATTTCACACATTTTACAACTTTTTAAGCACTAAGTACTACATGTAAAGCTAGTAAACATATGACAAGTCTCATACTACTTTAACACATGAAATAACCTTATTTTTAAGGTTCATAATCTGATCTAAAACTATTTTTATCATGACATAATTAAATCATCATTTCATGATCACTAATCATCATGCATGATTAAGTACAAGCACTTAATGCACACATAACATGCATGTGTGCCTATGCATATCACCATCAACATGCATGTACTCATTTGCATCAAACATTCATTTATTTCATGTTCACTCATCCAAGAACATCATCATATTTATATTATCATCATCAATCATTTCTCATAAATGCAAGTAACACTTTCAAATTTATCAACTTATGACAAAACTCACATGCATGCACATATACATATACATACACGGCATATATATACACACGTGTAAACTCCAAAATTTCACTTTTTCATAATCATCTTTCTAAATCATAAGAACCTTCTTATATGACAACTTTTTATTCATGCATGTAGCAACTTCCAAAAATCTCATCATCAAGAATCAATCAAACATCAAAACTCAAAATTTCATATGTATATATACACATACATACATACGGCCATATATATATGTATACACACACACACCTCCATTTTCATTTTATATAAAAACCCATTTGATATTGTTTTCAAGTTAGTGTTTAAATACAAGAACATGAGAAACCTCCCTCTTCATCAAAACTCATCAAGAATCAAGAACAAGTTTTTAAAGTAAATTTTTATACCTTCTTGTTTTTTATGGGTTTTTAGCAAAGTATGATGGTATGGAGCTTGCTTCTTGCTTGGAAACACCTTTGAATCTTCAAAACTACTTGAAAACACCTTGATATGAACTTGGATGTTCAAGAAATGGTTTGAGATTTCAAAAATGGTGATGTTAAGGGGGGGGGGGGTGTTCGGCCGAGAGCAAGCAAGGAGAGAGAGTGGTTTGAATTTTGTCACTTGGAATTGTAGAGATTATGGAAGATATGGAAGAAGGCTAATCATCATTGCATCTTCCAATGCCCACAAGTGTCAAGAGAGAGAAGAAAGTTGCCCTATGAGGCCGCCACCTCTTGCCCACACACACATACATATCAAATACATACATATATTACATATTTTGGCCATAAAATGGTATTTAACTGGATACCGGATGTTTTATTTAGCGTTTTAATTACGTTTTGACATGTTTTAAATTATTTTCAATGCTCTATAAAAATAAACTCACTAAAATATTAGTGATCAATATTTTATTTGCCTGGTCCGGCTACGTTGTCGGTATTTAGCAGTACGCGCTTAAATTCGCAAAATAGGGATTTTAATCGTTTAATTTATTTTTATCATTATATAAAATAAAAATTGTCAAATTATTACTATAATAATTATTAGTTGCACTGAACTGGCTGTGTTGACAGTATTTTGTCAGATACGCGCAGTATCGCGCAGTACGCGCCGAAACTCGAAAAATAGAGTTTCTTAGCATTTTAAATTATTTTTCCTCACAAACATGCTTAAATATATTATTTCAATCATAACAGGCTATTTTTGGATTTTAACATTATTCAGGCGGTCACCGAAGTTCGTTTCGCATTTTAACCGTTACGCGATAAACGGTTATCTTAAAATTGCCAACATAATTTTTATCAAACTTTGGATTTACCTACTCATCAAATACCATATATAAACATCATAAGTAATCAAATACAGCCTTTTATTCATTCATGACACGTGTTACATTTGTATGGTACAATCTAAATAGCCGGGTGTCACAGTCTCCCCTGTTTGAGGAATTTCGTCCCCGAAATTCTTACACTACTGGTTTCGTTTTCACACTAGATTTAAAGAGATGCGGATATTTTCATTGCATCTGGTCCTGTCGTTCCCATGTATCGGGTCCACGCTTGGAATTCCGGCGAACTTTGACCAACTTAATCCGACTCCTTCTAAGCTTCCGAATCTTCTCATCCAGAACTTCTACCGGTTCCTCGATAAATCTCAATTTATCGTCTACTTTAACCTCATCAGAGAGTATAATTAGTGTCTCATCCGACAAACACTTGCTCAGGTTGGAAACATTAAACACGTCATGAACTCCATTCAAATCCTGTGGCAGCTTATGTTAGTGCATATGTCTGTTGCCTATGTCATTATATATCGAGTCTGAGTGTTAGAGCTTAATCTGTTAGAAACGAGGCGTATTTAAGTGAAATATAGGCCAAGTTCGCTGGTAATGGTGTGTGTGAAGTCAAGTTCGGCCGAACTTGACTAGGTCAAGTTCGCCCGAACTTAGTCTCTCACCAGCGAACTTGAGTTAGTATAAATAGGTGCCTTGGTGATTTCATTTGTAACTTCAGTGATTTGGCATAAAGACAGCGAAGCTCTGTCCAAGTGTTTCCAGGATCTATAACGTCTACTAATCAATGAAACAATGATTAATCAGTGAATAACTTGTATCCAATGTCACCTATGCAAACGGATTCCGCACGTTTACCTTAGGTTTGCCAAATTAGGACCGAACGATCCGTACAACGGACTCAATTGGTATCAGAGCAGGATTGGCCTAATTTGAAGACATTGGATACAAGTTATTCACTAATTAATCACTGTTTCATTAATGTGTAGACGTTACAGATCCTGGAAACACTTGGACAGAGCTTCGCCGTCTCTGTGCCAAAATCACTGAAGTTACAAAATGAAATCACCAAGGCACCTATTTATACTAACTCAAGTTCGCTGGTGAGAGACTAAGTTCGGGCGAACTTGACCTAGTCAAGTTCGGCGGAACTTGACTTCACACACACCATTACCACGAACTTGGCCTATATTTCACTTAAATACGCCTCGTTTCTAACAGATTAAGCTCTAATCACTCAGACTCGATATATAATGACATAGGCAACAAACATATGCACTAACAGACTCCCCCTTGGATGTTGCCATAGTCATTTTCTCTCGTAAACATTTGTCTTCGAATAAGCTACTGAGTCTTTATCATTCTCTTGATCTTTAGTCTTGAATAATTTTAACATCTTTGATCTTCAATTTTTCTCTTGTCTCTCGAGCTTGTCTTGATAAAACTTTAATCACCATGCTCCCCCTTGCTTTGAGCTTTCTGGTATCTTCAATCAACGAGTTTTATCCAGCTCCCCCTTAAAATCAACTTCCTATTTCAAAGTTCCTTAAACATTCAAATAAACATTTCAGATTCAAACTTTGAAATTCCTATCCATCAATATTTCAAATTTTAATCTTCTATCAGTTTTTAAACCTTCTCAGTTTTTCAAGTCCAAATTAATGACCTTGAATATCTGATTTATATCAAGTTCAACTTAATGATCTTGATCAAACGTTTTGACACAAAACTAACACATTTATTCAAATTTAAGTTTCAACTTAATGAACTTTTAAACGTTTCAGATCAATTTTCAAAAAGTTTTTAAATTTTGTTTAGCAACTCTAGACTTTGAAAATCAGCTTTTCATCATCATTGGTCGAAACTAAAAGATAATATAATCTTTTTGTTTTTATTAAATGAATATCAAACACTAAGAATTTACAAGCATATTTACAACCATATTTTTGTGGAGTTTGTGGTAAAGGATCATATCAGTTTTTGAGACATATCACTAGTACCATTGACCTCTTCATGACATTAAGTTTTAAACAAATTTACCTAGATTGTCGATATGATTTTCCATTTAAACTTCGACACATTTCTCAGTTGTTCCAAGATATGTTAGATAGATTTAAGAAACCTGACTTAACTATGGTTCCCATCACAGAATATACTCCCGTATCAAGATTCCCTAGATTTCATCTTACAGTTGAATATAGCATACTCGATATCTGTATCTGTGTTGTGCGAGACCTTGAGAGCTCAGGTTAGTACCACGTACAGACAAAGAGATGAAGGCTCGACTTATAAGGTAGTGTTCCAAAATGGAATCTTTTTGTACTGCAATTGTAATACTTTCGATATTTTCATTGAATGCAGTTTTAGGGGATTTTGAAATAGCGTTATAGAAGTTCTAGGCCATTGCTTACGCAAAGTAATCCGTTTGCATAGGCAACATTGGATACAAGTTATTCACTGATTAATCACTGTTTCATTAATGTGTAGACGTTACAGATCCTGGAAACACTTGGACAGAGCTTTGCCGTCTCTGTGCCAAAATCACTGAAGTTACAAATGAAATCTCAAGGCACCTATTTATAGATTTAGAAGTTCGCTGGTGAGAGGCTAAGTTCGGGCGAACTTGACATCCACACCATCATGACCAGCGAACTTGCCTTCTATCTCACTTAAATACGCCTAGTTTCTAACAAATTAAGCCCTAATCGCTCAGACTCGATACATAATGACGTAGGCAACAGGCATATGCATCAACAGACTCCCCCTTGGATGTTGCCGTAGTCATCGTTCTTCATTTAAGTTCCTGAGTCTTTAATGTTCTCTTGATCTTTATTTCTTGAATAACTTTAATTTCCTTGATCTTCATAGCATTTACAATCCTTTTCTCTTTTCTTCTCGAGCTTGTCTTGATAAAACTTTAATCACCATGCTCCCCCTTACTTTGAGCTTTCTGGTATCTTCAATCAACGAGTTTTATCCAGCTCCCCCTTAACATCTACTTCCTGTTTCAAAGTTCCTCAAACATTCAAATAAACATTTCAGATTCAAACTTTGAAATTTCTATCCAGCAACATTTCAAATTTTAATCTTCTATCAGTTTTGAAACCCTCTTAGTTATTCAAGTCCAAATTAATGACCTTGAATATCTGATTTATATCAAGTTCAACTTAATGATCTTGATCAAACGTTTTGACACAAAACTGACACATTATTTATTCAAATGTAAGTTTCAACTTAATGAACTTTTAAACTTTTCAGATAATTTTCAAAAAAAATTTTAAATTTTGTTTAGCAACTCTAGACTTTGAAAATCAGCTTTTCATCATCATTGGTCGAAACTAAAAGATAATATAATCTTTTTGTTTTTATTAAATGAATATCAAACCCTAAGAATTTACAAACATATTTACAACCATATTTTTGTGGAGTTTGTGGTAAAGGATCATATCAGTTTTTGAGACATATCACTAGTACCATTGACCTCTTCATAACATTAGGTTTTAAACAAATTTACCTAGATTGTCGATATGATTGTCCATTTAAACTTCGACACATTTCTCAGTTGTTCCAAGATATGTTAGATAGATTTAAGAAACTTGACTTAACTATGGTTCACATCTCAGAATATACTCCCGTATCAAGATTCCCTAGATTTCATCTTACAGTTGAATATAGCATACTCGATATCTGTATCTGCATTGTGCGAGACCTTGAGAGCTCAGGTTAGTACCACCGTACAGACAAAGAGATGAAGGCTCGACTTATAAGGTAGTGTTCCAAAATGGAATGTTTTTGTACTGCAATTGTAATACTTTCTATATTTTCAATTGAATGCAGTTTTAGGGGATTTTGAAATAGCGTTATAGAAGTTCTAGGCCATTGCTTACGCAAAGTAATCCGTTTGCATAGGCAACATTGGATACAAGTTATTCACTGATTAATCATTGTTTCATTAATGTGTAGACGTTACAGATCCTGGAAACACTTGGACAGAGCTTTGCCGTCTCTGTGCCAAAATCACTGAAGTTACAAATGAAATCCCAAGGCACCTATTTATAGATTTAGAAGTTCGCTGGTGAGAGGCTAAGTTCGGGCGAACTTGACATCCACACCATCATGACCAGCGAACTTGCCCTATCCATCAATATTTCAAATTTTAATCTTCTATCAGTTTTTAAACCTTCTCAGTTTTTAAACTCCCGTATCAAGATTCCCTAGATTTCATCTTACAGTTGAATATAGCATACTCGATATCTGTATCTGGGTTGTGCGAGACCTTGAGAGCTCAGGTTAGTACCACCGTACAGACAAAGATATGAAGGCTCGACTTATAAGGTAGTGTTCCAAAATGGAATCTTTTTGTACTGCAATTGTAATACTTTCGATATTTTCAATTGAATGCAGTTTTAGGGGATTTTGCAATAGCGTTATAGAAGTTATAGACCATTGCTTACACAAAATCAAAAGAACTTGTATAAAACCCCACATATCAACTATCTATAAAGATCTCGTATTTCAGAATCAGGCAATCTCTCAAACGAAATTTCGGAGTACTAAGTCCATATATCCGAGAGATGTTAATCCACAAAATTAAGCAGTTGTAAAATTTAGTTTATATCTCATAAACAATTTACGGAACGTGTAAAGCCTATCGACACATCCACAGTAAGACATGTTTACACTTTTAAACTTTACAATTCTTTAGCATACTGTGATAGTCCACTAATGTACTATCATTTCCTTTTTATCCACAAAACTCTTTTTGCCTTTTTCAATGTTTTTGTACTTTTCGTATTTAATATGTTTTGGATTTTCTGAAAATTTTTTCTCCCACTAAAATTCAAAAACATATTTTTGGAAAATTTGATTTATAGAAAACATTGACCAACCGATGAGAATCACTTCAAGTCTCCATCCATTATTGCTTCACATATTTACTTTTAAAGCACTCTCCCCCTCATGATGACAAAAACTATAACACTTTTGTTTTTATGACAATTTATACCCCTGGGTTTTGTCTATTCAACAGTGAGAGTTGTGTGAAATACCTTAATTTTGACTTTCTTTTCACAATCATGTTTATTTTGGACTTGCTCAAGTTTCGGAAAGTACTCTAAACTTTCAATTTTCACTGATTGTGTAAATTCTTTTCCTTTCACCAACCATTTTGATTTTTCATTAAAGCTTTCTTGAAATACAATGTAGAAACTTTTTGTTCACTACTATTCGAGGATTCACCAGTTTCAAAATTTGAAAACTTAGTAATAACTGGTTTTACCTTGTTTGTAGTTTCTGTACATTGTTTCAAAACCTGAGTTCGTATTCCAGATTTTTTGTTATCAATATGAGCAGGATTAGGTTTAGTTTGTAAACATTTACTAGCAATGTGTCCAGTTACTCCACATTTATGATACTTCCTGTTCTCATATCGATCTTTTCTATCAAACCATACACTCAAATCATAACATTGATTTGATGTGTGGTAGCCATCTTTCCTTCTTCTCCTGTAACTTTGATTTGACATTGAAGCACTGTGGTCCGACCTGCACCACTTATTCACAAATTTTTGTGAGTTTTGCTTTTCAAATTTGTTTGAATTTTTATAATGATTGGATGATTGTTCCGATGAGCTTTTATTTTTGTTTTAAAAATTTCAGAATTTTTAAAACTTTGTTTTTCTTTTTGTTTTCGTTCTCCATTCCGCTTAGAAGGTTTATGCGTTGAGCATTCACCTTTCTCAGTAGATTGTAGAACAGTTTTTTTGAAAATTTTCTTTTAGTTTTAAAAACATTTCATGTTTATCATTTTTAGCTCTTTCATCATCGGTATCATCATCACAGTTCTCAATTATGACTTTGTCATATTTGTGACATTGTCACTTATGGAATTTTCTTTTTATTAACATTGATCGGTTTTGGAGATATATGATCTAACTTTAATGAGGAAGTCACAAAACCTTTCAATAATTTTGCTGAATTAGCAGCTTTATTTATAACAGTCTCAGCTTCTTTTTCAAGTTGAGCAATTTTCTCAATATGAGAATTTATGCTTTTTGATTTTCTATATTTAATTTTTCAAAAACAACTTTATCATTTTTAAACATTTTTATTTCATTTTGAAAATCTACTACCATTTGTAATTTATCATTTTCTAAAATTTTTATTTTGTTTTCAAAATTCTTTTCGTTTTCTTTTAAGTTTTTGTTTTCTAATGTTAAACTCTCAATCTCATTTAAGAGTTTGGCATTATCTGCCTGATAATTGTCTACATCATAGACCGGGCAGACTGGTTTAGAACTTGAAGAATTATTTGTGGATTGAAACTAGAGCTTCACAGTTCTTAACCACTAACTCTCTTGAAACTTATTCTTCAGAAATGTCCATAATTCTTTCGCAGTCCTGTATTCTGGTAAAAGTATCAGGATGTCTTCCTTAACCGATTGCTGGATAAGATTAATCATTTTCTTTTCAGCAAAATAATCATTTTTCTGTTGAGTAGAATATTTACACTTCTCCAGAATTTTCTGATTCTCATCTTTAGGAACGACATAACCTGTCTCAATCACGACCCAACTGCAGAAATGCCTAGCTTGGACCCAGCTCTCAAATTTTCCTTTCTAAACTTCATACTCGTTCATACTCATCAACTTTGGCGGCTTCACAGCCCCCATTTTGTTTTCGAAACTAATATGTCATTCAAAACACTTGAAAAATGATTAGCAAACAGACAATTTAGTTAAATTTGACTTTTTAACCGACAATATCAACGTATCGGTTTGCTAAACACGTTTAAAATTTTTCAGAAAACTGTTTTTACAAGATTATAGCTTTCAACTTGTCTCGTCAATACGAATTTAACGATATATAATGTCCGAGACGTTTTTCGGGATTTTCATGCGTTTTTTTAGAAACCTTAGACAAGTTTGGGCGAACCTGTAATAGCTTGTGAGACAAGTTCGAGCGAACTTGTGCTAACAAACAATCAGATTTAACAAGTTCAGGCGAACTTGTGAGATTTTTCAAGAGAACTTACAAGTTCGGGCGAACTTGTAAGATTACTCAAGAGACTTTACAAGTTCGGGCGAACTTGTAATAGAACTTACGCAAAATCAGAAGAACTTGTATAAAACCCCAGATATCAACCATCTATAAAGATCTCGTATTTCAGAATCAGGCAATCTCTCAAACGAAATTTCGGAGTACTAAGTCCATATATCCGAGAGATGTTAATCCACAAAATTAAGCAGTTGTAAAATTTAGTTTATATCTCAGAAACAATTTACGGAACGTGTAAAGCCTATCGACACATCCACAGTAAGACATGTTTAAACTTTTAAACTTTACAATTCTTTAGCATACTGTGATAGTCCACTAATGTACTATCATTTCCTTTTTATCCACAAAACTCTTTTTGCCTTTTTCAATGTTTTTGTACTTTTCGTATTTAATATGTTTTGGATTTTCTGAAAATTTTTTCTCCCACTAAAATTCAAAAACATATTTTTGGAAAATTTGATTTATAGAAAACATTGACCAACCGATGAGAATCACTTCAAGTCTCCATCCATTATTGCTTCACATATTTACTTTTAAAGCACTCTCCCCCTCATGATGACAAAAACTATAACACTTTTGTGTTTATGACAATTTATACCCCTGGGTTTTGTCTATTCAACAGTGAGAGTTGTGTGAAATACCTTAATTTTGACTTTCTTTTCACAATCATGTTTATTTTGGATTTGCTCAAGTTTCGGAAAGTACTCTAAACTTTCAATTTTCACTGATTGTGTAAATTCTTTTCCTTTCACCAACCATGTTTGATTTTTCATTAAAGCTTTCTTGAAATACAATGTAGAAACTTTTTGTTCACTACTATTCGAGGATTCACCAGTTTCAAAATTTGAAAACTTAGTAATAACTGGTTTTACCTTGTTTGTAGTTTCTGTACATTGTTTCAAAACCTGAGTTCGTATTCCAGATTTTTTGTTATCAATATGAGCAGGATTAGGTTTAGTTTGTAAACATTTACTAGCAATGTGTCCAGTTACTCCACATTTATGATACTTCCTGTTCTCATATCGATCTTTTCTATCAAACCATACACTCAAATCATAACATTGATTTGATGTGTGGTAGCCATCTTTCCTTCTTCTCCTGTAACTTTGATTTGACATTGAAGCACTGTGGTCCGACCTGCACCACTTATTCACAAATTTTTGTGAGTTTTGCTTTTCAAATTTGTTTGAATTTTTATAATGATTGGATGATTGTTCCGATGAGCTTTTATTTTTGTTTTAAAAATTTCAGAATTTTTAAAACTTTGTTTTTCTTTTTGTTTTCGTTCTCCATTCCGCTTAGAAGGTTTATGCGTTGAGCATTCACCTTTCTCAGTAGATTGTAGAACAGTTTTTTTGAAAATTTTCTTTTAGTTTTAAAAACATTTCATGTTTATCATTTTTAGCTCTTTCATCATCGGTATCATCATCACAGTTCTCAATTATGACTTTGTCATATTTGTGACATTGTCACTTATGGAATTTTCTTTTTATTAACATTGATCGGTTTTGGAGATATATGATCTAACTTTAATGAGGAAGTCACAAAACCTTTCAATAATTTTGCTGAATTAGCAGCTTTATTTATAACAGTCTCAGCTTCTTTTTCAAGTTGAGCAATTTTCTCAATATGAGAATTTATGCTTTTTGATTTTCTATATTTAATTTTTCAAAAACAACTTTATCATTTTTAAACATTTTTATTTCATTTTGAAAATCTACTACCATTTGTAATTTATCATTTTCTAAAATTTTTATTTTGTTTTCAAAATTCTTTTCATTTTCTTTTAAGTTTTTTTTTCTAATGTTAAACTCTCAATCTCATTTAAGAGTTTGGCATTATCTGCCTGATAATTGTCTACATCATAGACCGGGCAGACTGGTTTAGAACTTGAAGAATTATTTGTGGATTGAAACTAGAGCTTCACAGTTCTTAACCACTAACTCTCTTGAAACTTATTCTTCAGAAATGTCCATAATTCTTTCGCAGTCCTGTATTCTGGTAAAAGTATCAGGATGTCTTCCTTAACCGATTGCTGGATAAGATTAATCATTTTCTTTTCAGCAAAATAATCATTTTTCTGTTGAGTAGAATATTTGCACTTCTCCAGAATTTTCTGATTCTCATCTTTAGGAACGACATAACCTGTCTCAATCACGACCCAACTGCGGAAATGCCTAGCTTGGACCCAGCTCTCAAATTTTCCTTTCTAAACTTCATACTCGTTCATACTCATCAACTTTGGCGGCTTCACAGCCCCATTTTGTTTTCGAAACTAATATGTCATTCAAAACACTTGAAAAATGATTAGCAAACAGACAATTTAGTTAAATTTGACTTTTTAACCGACAATATCAACGTATCGGTTTGCTAAACACGTTTAAAATTTTTCAGAAAACTGTTTTTACAAGATTAGAGCTTTCAACTTGTCTCGTCAATACGAATTTAACGATATATAATGTCCGAGACGTTTTTCGGGATTTTCATGCGTTTTTTTTAGAAACCTTAGACAAGTTTGGGCGAACTTGTAATAGCTTGTGAGACAAGTTCGAGCGAACTTGTGCTAACAAACAAATCAGATTAAACAAGTTCAGTCAGCGAACTTGTG
This sequence comes from Scalesia atractyloides, assembly GCA_947069175.1. Taxonomy (NCBI): domain Eukaryota; kingdom Viridiplantae; phylum Streptophyta; class Magnoliopsida; order Asterales; family Asteraceae; genus Scalesia; species Scalesia atractyloides. The sequence goes on along the minus strand of CAMTDV010000024.1, from coordinate 56,589,111 downwards.
AGATTTTTCAAGAGAACTTACAAGTTCGGGCGAACTTGTAAGATTATTCAAGAGACTTACAGTGGCGAACTTGTAATAGAACTTACGCAAAATCAGAAGAACTTGTATAAAACCCCAGATATCAACCATCTATAAAGACCTCGTATTTCAGAATCAGGCAATCTCTCAAACGAAATTTCGGAGTACTAAGTCCATATATCCGAGAGATGTTAATCCACAAAATTAAGCAGTTGTAAAATTTAGTTTATATCTCAGAAACAATTTACTGAACGTGTAAAGCCTATCGACACATCCACAGTAAGACATGTTTAAACTTTTAAACTTTACAATTCTTTAGCATACTGTGATAGTCCACTAATGTACTATCATTTCCTTTTTATTCCACAAAACTCTTTTTGCCTTTTTCAATGTTTTTGTACTTTTCGTATTTAATATGTTTTGGATTTTCTGAAAATTTTTTCTCCACTAAAATTCAAAAACATATTTTTGGAAATTTTGATTTATAGAAAACATTGACCAACCGATGAGAATCACTTCAAGTCTCCATCCATTACTGCTTCACATATTTACTTTTAAAGCACTCTCCCCCTCATGATGACAAAAACTATGACACTTTTGTGTTTATGACAATTTATACCCTGGGTTTTGTCTATTCAACAGTGAGAGTTGTGTGAAATACCTTAATTTTGACTTTCTTTTCACAATCATGTTTATTTTGGACTTTGCTCAAGTTTCGGAAAGTACTCTAAACTTTCAATTTTCATGATTGTGTAAATTCTTTTCCTTTCACCAACCATGTTTGATTTTTCATTAAAGCTTTCTTGAAATACAATGTAGAAACTTTTTGTTCACTACTATTCGAGGATTCACCAGTTTCAAAATTTGAAAACTTAGTAATAACTGGTTTTACCTTGTTTGTAGTTTCTGTACATTGTTTCAAAACCTGAGTTCGTATTCCAGATTTTTTGTTATCAATATGAGCAGGATTAGGTTTAATTTGTAAACATTTACTAGCAATGTGTCCAGTTACTCCACATTTATGATACTTCCTGTTCTCATATCGATCTTTTCTATCAAACCATACACTCAAATCATAACATTGATTTGATGTGTGGTAGCCATCTTTCCTTCTTCTCCTGTAACTTTGATTTGACATTGAAGCACTGTGGTCCGACCTGCACCACTTATTCACAAATTTTTGTGAGTTTTGTTTTTCAAATTTGTTTGAATTTTTATAATGATGGGATGATTGTTCCGATGAGCTTTTATTTTTGTTTTAAAAATTTCAGAATTTTTAAAACTTTGTTTTTCTTTTTGTTTTCGTTCTCCATTCTGCTTAGAAGGTTTATGCGTTGAGCATTCACCTTTCTCAGTAGATTGTAGAACAGTTTTTTTTTTTGAAAATTTTCTTTTAGTTTTAAAAACATTTCAAGTTTATTATTTTTAGCTCTTTCATCATCGGTATCATCATCACAATTCTCAATTATGACTTTGTCATATTTGTGACATTGTCACTTATGGAATTTTCTTTTTATTAACATTGATCGGTTTTGGAGATATATGATCTAACTTTAATGAGGAAGTCACAAAACCTTTCAATAATTTTGCTGAATTAGCAGCTTTATTTATAACAGTCTCAGCTTCTTTTTCAAGTTGAGCAATTTTCTCAATATGAGAATTTATGCTTTTTGATTTTCTATATTTAATTTTTCAAAAACAACTTTATCATTTTTAAACATTTTTATTTCATTTTGAAAATTACTACCATTTGTAATTTATCATTTTCTAAAATTTTTATTTTGTTTTCAAAATTCTTTTCATTTTCTTTTAATTTTTTATTTTCTAATGTTAAACTCTCAATCTCATTTAAGAGTTTGGCATTATCTGCCTGATAATTGTCTACATCATAGACGGGAGACTGGTTTAGAACTTGAAGAATTATTTGTGGATTGAAACTAGAGCTTCACAGTTCTTAACCACTAACTCTCTTGAAACTTATTCTTCAGAAATGTCCATAATTCTTTCGCAGTCCTGTATTCTGGTAAAAGTATCAGGATGTCTTCCTTAACCGATTGCTGGATAAGATTAATCATTTTCTTTTCAGCAAAATAATCATTTTTCTGTTGAGTAGAATATTGCCCTTCTCCAGAATTTTCTGATTCTCATATTTAGGAACGACATAACCTGTCTCAATCACGACCCAACTGCGGAAATGCCTAGCTTGGACCCAGCTCTCAAATTTTCCTTTCTAAACTTCATACTCCTTCATACTCATCAACTTTGGCGGCTTCACATACCCCATTTCGTTTTCCAAACTAATCTGTCGTTCAAACACTTGAAAAATGTTAGCAAACAGACAATTTAGTTAAATTTGACTTTTTAATCGTCAATTTTAAGTATCGGTTTACTAAAAAGTTTAAAATTTTTCGGAAAACTGTTTTTACCAGATTAGAGTTTAAACTCTTCTCGTCAGTACGAATCTAACGATATATAATGTCCGAGACGTTTTTCGGTATTTTCATGCATTTTTTTAGAAACCTAGACAAGTTCGGGCGAACTTGTAATAGCTTGTGAGACAAGTTCTTGCAAACTTGTGCTAACAAACAATCAGATTTAACAAGTTCAGGCGAACTTGTATATTGCTTGACAAGTTCGAGCGAACTTGTGAGATTTTTCAAGAGAACTTACAAGTTCGGGCGAACTTGTAAGATTATTCAAGAGACTTTACAAGTTCGGGCGAACTTTTAATAGATTTTCAACAAAATTTAATCAAGTTCGGGCGAACATGATGAAATCTTAATGAAAAGTATGCAAGTTCGAGCGAATTATCAAAAATCTTGAAAAATCAATCAAGTTCGGGCGAACTTGATGAAAAGTTATGAACTTTTCAGTCAAGTTCGAGCGAACTTGATGTCAAGTTCGAGCGAACATGTGTTTTCAAACATGGTTTTTTCAAATTTTCGACATGAATTCGTTTGTTATAAGCTCTGATCTTTTCAAGGGTTTTACTATTATGGATTTAATGTATTATACTTGAAAATCAGTCCATTTTGTCCGTGAATTGTCCAAGAAAAGTTAAAAAAAATGAAAGAATAGAGTAGAAGATGAGATGTTCTATGTCCAATGTCTTCAAATTAGGCCAATCCTGCTCTGATACCAATTGAGGGTCCGTGATCAGGCGGTTCTAGACGGAAGTTAATGCGTAAACGTAAACCGATTCGGTAGAATGTTATTAAGAATGGAGTAGAAACAGAATGCAGCGGAAGTCTTCATTCATACCGAAAGAGTATACATCTTTATAAATCCAGTTGTCGGAGTTCCTTGAGAGAATCCGGCAGCACCTCCCCGTAGGGATGCCAAAAACTTAAACTACAAATGAACAACACACCTATATATAGTATGTCAAGTTCGCTGGTGGGGAAGCGAACTTGACCCTTTTACACAGTAATCTCTGTATTTCGGTCGTGTGTTCGTATCTAACCTATACAATATTCAACACACGCTCAATCTAGCCTATTCGACAAGTGACGAACACAATAGTGCATCAACAGATTCCCCCTTGTTCGTTACTGTCGAAGCTTGATCTTGAACTTCAAAACTTTGAGCCGTGTTTGAATATTCTGCAACTTCAATCAAGGTGTCTATCGATGTCGTCGAGATGCGTCAACAAATTCCCCCTTAACTGATGATACGGGTTTGCATTAACAATTTACAATACCCCTGAAATCTCCAGTTCAGATCTTTGGTTGCACGGTTTCCGATCTCCTCTGATTTGCTTGACCGACAAATTTTCTCGAATAACCATCAACTCGAAGCTAATCAATGCAGTAGCTTCTCCATTTCGATGATTTCTGCAGCCGAGTTCAGTTTTTGAATAAGCATTGAGCATCGAGAGTTTATTCCGCACATCCTAAAGTATCAAAAACTCAACCGACAATTGATAGAAACTTCGAATCACCGCATCAGAAAACTTCAAATCAACAAATACCCTCGAAAATCTGAAATCCCAATTTCCGTAGTCACAGTAAGCACCCTTCAGAAAGATTTGATCAACAAATCAGTAATCTGCTCAATCAACAAATCTTCATCGGAAACAGATAATCTGGTAATGCATCAAATCTGGGAAACATATTTTCGTGACCAAAATCACATTCTTCCTCCTCAGTCACAATGCCAGATATATAGCTATCTCCGGTAGACCAGCGCCACTTAATCACCAAACATCATCATCCAACGACGGTTTGTCAAAAGAGAAGAATGATTCATCTGCTTGAAGACTAAAAATAATGGCCACCAAAGTTATCATCAGATTTCCTTGGAAATTTTGAAACCATCCGTCTGCGGAGCTAGTCATTAATTCCTAAGATCATCACCGAACGTTTTGAACGTCCTCAGTTCCTCACTGGTACTAACAACTGCTAATCCAGCTAATTGTTCCTTCACCGGAGATCAGGACTCTAACCCCTAAGCATCACTCTGTATCATGAACTGAAAAACTCGGAACTTCCTGTGATCACCCGATGAATCTCGATCCTCTGCATTTCCTGATAATCTGCAATCAGTAACCACCCGGATACTGTTGCAGCAGTCACGAATTTCAAAAATGCCGGAATATTCAAATATTGAAATTTTTTTATTCCCCCTCGTTTTTGCAAATTCTGACCATACTGAAATTCCCCCTGAAATCCAGAATTTTCAGTTTTTAGCAAATGCGGATTTAATGTTTAGGCCCATTACTAGTCACGACACCCAAATGATCAACATTCTGCACCGGTTTCAATGACTCTCCCGTTATCTTCAAAATTTTGTGACCGTAACACCAAATCTGTACTTTGAAGCTCTAGACGGTGTCCCCGAACATCCCGATTCGGTCTTCGAAAACTCGAAAAAATTTCTATCGCCAAATTTTTTCTGGACATTCATCCCATCAATACGACCAACAAAATTTTTCCATGCCTTTTTTTAGGCTCTTGACAAGTTCGGGCGAACTTGTATGACAAGTACGGGCGAACTTAGTCAGTATGTGACAAGTTCGGGCGAACTTAGTCAGTTTGTGACAAGTTCGGCGAACTTGCAAGAAATAGACAAGTTCGGGCGAACTTGACAGAAAAACTTGAAAATCCTTGTCAAGTTCGGGCGAACTTAACCAATACCGGTCAAGTTCGGGCGAACTTGGTCCCCCAAATCAGCCTTTTTTCACATTTTTCGATCCAGGATCCTTATTTCTTCGAATTTCGAGATGAATCCACCATAGATCTGGTTGAAAATGACTTTCTACCAATCCTATCCGTTTAATTTTACTTTTCATCCGTGGATTATATGTTTATTTCATGTTTTACGTCCAAAACCCCTCCTAATGTCCATAAATGTCCAAATTCATTAGTGATTAGGGCTTAATCTGTTAGAAACTAGGCGTATTTAAGTGGGATAGAGGGCAAGTTCGCTGGTCATGGTGGTGTTGATGTCAAGTTCGGCCGAACTTGACTAGGTCAAGTTCGTCCGAACTTAGCCTCTTACCAGCGAACTTCTAAATCTATAAATAGGTGCCTTGGGATTTCATTTGTAACTTCAGTGATTTTGGCACAGAGACGGCGAAGCTCTGTCTAAGTATTCCCAGGATCTGTAACGTCTACACATTAATGAAACAGTGGTTAATCAGTGAATAACTTGTATCCAGTGTCGCCTATGCAAACGGATTCCGCACGTTTACCTTAGGTTTGCTAAATTAGGACCGGAACAATCCGTACAACGGACCCTCAGCTTAAGCCTATACGCGACTGATACATCTCGAGAGAGGACTTCGAAAGGACCTATATAACGCGGGCTAAGATTTCCCCTTTCCCAAATCTCACAACACCTTTCCAAGGTGACACCTTTAGTAGAACACGATCTCCGACTTGAAACTGCAATGGTTTCCTTCGGTTGTCTGCATAACTTTTCTGTCGATCGACGACAACTTTCAACCTTTCCTTAATCTGGACAACCTTGTCGGTGGTTTCCTGGATAAGCTCAGGTCCGGTTATTTGCCTTTCACCAACTTCAGCCCAGCACAAGGGCGATCGACATTTCCTTCCATACAAAGCTTCAAACGGAGCGGCTTTGATAATAACGTGTAACTATTGTTGTAAGAAAACTCTGCCAATGGCAAATGAGTATCCCAACTTCCACCAAAATCAATCACGCACGCGCTCAACATATCCTCTAACGTCTGAATGGTTCTCTCGCTCTGACCATCCGTTTGAAGATGATATGCAGTACTCATGTCCAAACGAGAACCCAACGACTCTTGAAGAGATCGCCAAATCTGGAGTCAAATCGTCCATCTCTATCGGAGATAATTGACACATGCACGCCATGTCAGGCTACAATCTCGTTGAGGTACAACTGCGATATCTTTTCCGTCTTGTCTGTTTCCTTAATGGGCAAGAAATGAGCAGACTTCGTCAATCGATCCACAATTACCCATATGTTGTCATGTCCACGTGAAGTACAAGGTAATTTGGTGATAAAGTCCATAGTAAGATGCTTCCATTTTATTTAGGAATCTCTGGTTGCTGCAGAAGCCCAGACGGCCTCTGATATTCAGCCTTAACCTTTGAGCATGTTAGACATTTACTCACATACACCGCAATATCTTTCTTCATATTCGGCCACCAATACAACTCCTTAATATCCTGATACATCTTGGTAGAACCTGGGTGAATCGAATATCTGGACTTATGAGCCTCGTTCATAACCAGTTCACGTAGGTTACCTCTAAGCGGAACCCCCAAACTCGGTTCATGAAGTACATCACTTCATCCGCTTTTGGTATCAGTTCACATTCCGAACCTATCAGACCTATGAGGCCGCCACCTCTTGCCCACACACAAAGACATATCGTATACATACATATATATTACATATTTTGGCCATAAACTGGTATTTAACTGGATACCTGGTGTTTTATTTAGCGTTTTAATCACGTTTTGACACATTTTAAATTCTTTTCAAGCTTTATAAAAATAACTAACTAAAATATTAGTGATCAATATTTTATTTGTCTGGTCCGGCTACGTTGTCGGTATTTGTCAGTATGCGCGCTGTCTTGCGCAGTATGCGCTTAAATTCGCAAAATAGGGATTTTAAGCGTTTTAATTTATTTTTATCATTCTAATAAAATAAACTTGTCAAATTATTACTATAATAATTATTAGTTGCCCTGAACTGGCCGTGTTGACAGTATTTTGTCAGATACACGCAGTATCGCGTAATACGCGCTTAAACTCGAAAAATAGAGTTTCTTAGCGTTTTAAATTGTTTTTCCTCATGAACATGATTAAATATATTATTTCAGTCATAACGGATTATTTTTGGATTTTAACATTATTCAGGCGGTCACCGACGTTCGTTTCGCATTTTAACCGTTACGCGATAAGCGTTTATCTTAAAATTGCCAACATAATTTTTATCAAACTTTGGATTTACCAACTCATCAAATACCATATATAAACATCATAAATAATCAATTACATCCTTTTATTCATTCATGACACGTGTTATATTTGTATGGTAAAACCTAAATAGCCGGGTGTCACACCAGTGGTTTGAATTAAGTGAGCTTTGATGGCTTTAATGTCTGCAAGTGTGTCTTGATATCTTGCATCAACCATATTTCTAATTTTTTGCATGTGATGCTCATGTTGAAGATCAGCATGTTGTCTTTGTAGTTGAAGCAGAGGATATAATTGTTTCCATAGCTCATCAGTGCTTGCAACAGAGGATTTATTTTTGGAGGTTTCTAACATCTGTTGCATCATATTTTTTATATCAACAATAGATGTTTCAATTCTTGATACTCCTCCGTCAAATCCTTGTATCTTAGCTCATCACCTAATTTAATAGCAACATCTGAACTCCTACATGTGGTAGTTGTATCTGTGTTATCATTAGCAGAAAGTTACCTTCATAGCTTAAGACACAGATGCCCCTTTTTCTTGGAACTGGGGACTTCCCACTTGAACAGAGGTTACCTTGGTAGCCTCAACAGTGGTTGCCTTCAAGAGAGTCTTATAGATGTAACCAATGTCCAACTAAGAACTTGGGAGTTCTGCAATTGTAGTGATTGCTCCACTTGAAAAATCACCAAGAGTTACATGTAACCTAAGGGATGTAGCCTCCTCATGTGGCATTTGTGATGATTGATCATGTAACAATTCTGAACAATTTATCAATCAATAAAATATTGTGTTTTATTTCCGAGATCTGTACGATTATCCTGACAATTGCACATAATCAATTCTTGCACGATTTCGAACCCTCCGAAGCTTTTCTGGAAATTATACGTAAACTGTTATGCAAACGTAACCAATTTAACATGAAAACACTCTAGGAACAATGAAATAAGCTAAACATACCTTAAATACCCTTTACATAACTTTGAAATAAGTTTTGAGGGTTTCGGTATGGAATAAAACATGTTTATTCAAGCTCAGGGGCTATTTTGCAAAATCTGTGAAAGTATGCCGATTTGAGTATTCTCAATACGGAACACGTACACACATTCAAAAAAATTTTGTGATCATTAAAATCTTGTACTTTAGTGATGAGAATGCAAAATATCACTCGTTACGCAATTACGGTCGTTTTCGCATTAATTAAAGCTTTCGTCGTAATTAAGCGAAAAAATGCAACCGAAAAACCAAACGAACCAAAAATCACAACATTTCCGGGCATATTTCAAGTTCCCTATGCTTTATCATCCTTATAGAGCTTAAAAATGAGGTTAACGGGTGTTAGAAGTGCCAAAACTCGACAATACAAGTCCAGGGGCCAATGCTGTCAAACTTTCAAACTTTTTGCCAGCACAGGGCCTTACGAACCGTATCCACTTGTTCGGTTGTAAGGAGTCCCCAGCTCAGCAGAAACTTATTTACAAATTGGCAGCTTCACAACTCATTCCTTGGACACCAAGCTTGCGATTTTTGCCACTTCTCACCTGCTTTGGACACCTAGGGGGACACTAAGCAATGCCTTAACACCTGAATGAACACTTGTCATGATTTCGTGAGCTCAAGTTCACTATAAATAGCCTTGTTCATCAACATTCCAAACTTGCACCTTTCATTCTTGTCACACCCCGACCGCGTAAAACAACAAACCGCGGTGGAAACATCGGGGGGGGGGGTACCGTAGCAGAACTATTGTTTCACAACCATGGTAATTAAAGTTTTGTGTTATTGAATAAAATTGTTTACATTGTCTGGAGTTTAAACATAAAACGTAACATAAATTAAACTGTCTTCGGATTTTAACTCACTAAAGCCCAAAGTCCATCCTAGATGTAGCATGATCGACCTTAAGCATTCGCTCCTGAAACATATGTGAAAATAAAACATCAGCATAAAAATGCTTGTGAGTAACATAGGTTTTGTGTTAAAGATTCATGACCTAGAATGTTTAATAAAAAGTGGCCATGAATACTTACAAAAAAATGTTTTCTTTCATGAAATCACAAGAAAAATTGAATGATATAAAAGAAATAATATATGGTTAAATCATTAACCAAAAATATGTCATGTCTCGTGTAAAAATATCATGTATTTGTATAAAAATGTCATGTTTTGTATAAAAGATGTCGTGTCTTGTATAAAAATGTCTGTCTTGTATTTTGTTTGAAATGGTTTAGATAATGCCACGATATGTAATATAATAAAAGCATTTATATATAGGAAAAGCGTATCCACCATGCTTTTATCATATTACACACACCCCGTCATTTAAATCACTTACCATAAACCAACAAATGAAATGTCCTGTTTAAACCAAAGTAATGTCTTGTAATAACCAAAGCAATGTCATGTATAAACCAATGTCATATGTAAACCAAAGTTATGTATAAACAAATGTCATGTCTTGAATAGCCAAAATGTCGTGTGTAAACCAATGTCATGTTTTGAATAGCCAAAATGTCTTGTATAAAACAATGTATTTGAATAAACAAAAGTTTTGTTTAAACTCAAAAGTTATGTCTTATAAACCATTGCTTTTATTCTAAAAACATATATTAGGATTGTTGCGAATACATTTAAGCCTTGTTGACTGTCGGATAAACCCTTACAAAGATAAAGGTCTATCAATGTTCATCGGATTCTGTCATTCCCTAAATTCGCTTCCAAACAAACCTAGGAAGTGGGAACGAGATTGTCAATCCTATGGTACCATTACTTACTACTGGTCGGCGTGATCAATGTTAATGAATGTATCATTGTCGAGTTCAACGCACCAATATGTCTAGAACAATGCAAGCTTTTGAAACCATGTACTTGGCATACTAAGTCAATATACCAAGCAAAAATGTCTTTGAAACCGTGTACTAGGATGCTAAGTCAACATACGAAGTAAAATGTCTTTGAAACCATATGTAGGTATACTAAGTCAATATACCATGAAAATGTCTTTAAGATCGTATACTAGGTATGCTAAGTCAACATATGAAGTAAATTTGTGACAGACGACAAATAACCGGTAATTCCGTACAATCTAATCACCTATTTTATTTTATTATCTCATGCATTTAATCGTAATTATTTACGTGACTGAGTCGTACGACACATAACAAGTATTAGGACAAGAAAATCATGATATAACATCTATTGGTTTCCGTTACAACGCAAGACAAACAAAACTATTTCCTAAAAGTGTTGGTAGAGAGTGCTGGGCGCACTATTCACGGTTGCGCACTATTCATGCCAGCAACCGCTGAACAAAACAGAACCATGAATCAAGACATATGAATGACATAACTGAGTCCATATATATCTGAAAACACAAATGTGGGAATAAGTCTTATATTATTACACAACCTTCCGGTGCAACGCCCTAAATAACAGATCGTTCGATCGGCTAAAAATACAATATTTTTAACCCGTCCGTAATAATAATTGGCAATTCTGGACCTCCAGAATTATGACAAATGTGGAAAACACACCAAAACATTTAAAGGATATCATTAGAATATTCAAACATAAGCTTCCGGTATTATATCGCCATAAACATAAGTTGTCCGTTAGCGAACCGACGAATTAGTAAGCGTTATTTCCGACACCGTAACAACTAAACGAGGAAGCGAGTGAACTAGTTAAGCTTATTTTGGAACTACAAATTACTTCATACATCATTTGGATGGACGTTTATATCTTGCTGAGATTTCTTATCGTTGTGACACCAAAGCTTCGTTAGTGCACCGACACCTAACCGGGAACCGAATAAACTAGTTAAACATTATTTCTACTAGTCTAGTAAACTAGTTAATAATATTTATAGTCCTAATCCCTAACTACCATTCTAATGGTGTGTTTAAACCCCTAATCACCGTACTTAACCTAATGACCAAAATATCTAATAATTAGTAACTTTTATAAAAAAATAAACATCCTATCCCCCTCCCCTCATATTGACAGTCACAAGTGGGTCTCACATGGGCTCACTTTCTTGATTTGGTGGAGATTGTGAAGAGATAAGATGGTATGGCCTTGCAAGGGTTGTTTTGACTAAGAAAGAAAGCATGGTTATAACCTACTCCAATCCATCACTTCTCATTTTACCATTTTCAAACTCAAAAACACTTCTTTCATCCCTCTAAAAATCGGCCAAGGCATCACCACCATAGCACCACCACTTTCCACCATAAATCACCTCCTTTTAATCCATTTCAAGGCATTCTAAGGGTGTTCAAGGAAGAAGGAAGCAAGGAGAAGCATTAGGAGTCTTTTTGGAGCTTATTATCTTCTTATTCTTCTACTTAAACTCTTGCAAAGTTGTAAGATCCCTAAGCACCATTTTTATGCTTCTTAATACTAGTAGGTTACAAAAGTACAAGTTGTTGATCTTGAAATTAAAGTTTAACATAATCAAAAACCCTAAACATAAACATAAAGATCACTAAATATAACTATTATTATGTGTTTACTTGATGTATTTATGTTACTTGCTCATGAAATTTATGATGTTCATGCTGTTATATTGTTTATGTTAAAAACAAGTTCATAGAAAAATAAAGACAAGATGATCTTGAAGCTTGTAAGTTGTAGTAACTTACAAGCATGATAATATTAGTAAGATGAACACAAAAATATAATTTAAACATGGATATGTTTAAATCATGTAGGATCATCAACTTCATGATCATGAGTTATATATATATTTCTTGAGAATAATAAAAGAAACAAAGATTTAAAAAGGTTTATAACTTGATTTTTGAAAGATATATAAACTTGGATTTTTATAAAAGAAGTTTATATAAAAGTTGGTTATAAAGGTTCATGTAAAAGTATTAAACTTTTTGCTACAAAAAAATATATACATGTTAAAAAAAATAATACTTGATGGATAATGGTGATTTGGAAAATTGATTGTGTTAATGATGATTTGGGGAGTTTAAAAGTGTTTAAATACGTTTTTATAACGTGGAAAACACCATAGTTTTAGGGGAAACTATGGCGAAATTTGCTAAAAACTAATCGCGATTAAAAGTATGATTAAAGGGTGATTAACAAGGTTAAACGCGATTAGTGGTCTTAATCGTCATTAAATAAGCCTTTATATAAAGGGTAACTACTAATCACCCAATAGCTTTTGTAACTCATATATATTGTTTTTACAAGAATAAGTGGTGGAAAATAATAAAATGTACAAATATAATTTTGGTAAGAATTATATATATGCATTTCAAGTAACCTATTGGTGTGAAAATACTTGTATGTTGTGTGTATGTATTAATACTAGGAATACTGGTCAAATAATAATCACAATACGTGTGAAAATACAAAATTACATGCCATAAGAACAAGTAGAAAATCTATACAAATGTATGTAAATCCACACCTCCGAAATGACAAGCAAACACTAAACCAATATATCTTGAACCATTTAAACGGACAAGCCCCAAATCGGACAACGGATGAATCCACAAAAATATATGTTCTTAAGAAATAACATTATTTTCACCCGACAAGAGAAATATTTGTAACTTACTTTTGGTGAAATAAAAGAATATATATCGTCAACGGTTATGAAGAGACATATCAACACCACGAGGAGAATCCTACAACACTTGGGCATTATCGACACAAAAATATATTAAAAACGATCATGACAACACCTTCAAAAATATAAATATTTTTGACACCAAACTAATATATATTTTCAATAACAAAATTCCGAAAGTTGAAGGTGTATAAAAATTATAAGTGTCATAATATATGTAAAAATACTTGTATCATCAATACTTAGTAAAAATACATAATTATAAGAACTCCCACTAATGGACTCAATTATTGGAAATGGGCTAGGCCCAAATAATAACATAACTAAGTGGGCTAGGCCCAATGACATAGCTAAGTGGGCTAGGCCAATCATATAACTAAGTGGGCTAGGCCCAATGACATAAACTAAGTGGGCTAAGCTCAACCATATAACTAAGTGGGCTAGGCCCAATGACATAAACTAAGTGGGCAAGGCCCAATGATTTGCGTGCTACACACGAGGACAAGTGAAGGGCAAGGCCCGTTCACCTACGATTACATACAAGATAACAAATATATATTGATGAAATATATATGTAAATTAATCAAACACACAAACCTACCAACACTATTAAAACAATCACGTTGTTCAAAGAAAATAAACGAATACATAATAACAAATCAAGATGAAAACTTGTACGAGGTCCAATTAGACCTGAGAGTCTAATGAATTAAATACACATGTAGGTTATACACATGTACGGACACTCGCGGTACTTTAGTACTATTGTATGGAACGCAAACCAGTGAGTTCGTGTCCCCCCTTTTCTTTTAAACGTTTTTCGGTTTTATAAAAATCGGGGGTGAAATACATGCTATGACATTCTATGACAAAGGGTATGTTAGCTATGGGTTTAGAAGATAACAAGATCAATGTGTGTAAGTAGGATGATAACATAATAACCATTAATCACTTAGTGACCAAGGTGCAAAGGTGTAGATCTATTGAGCTTGAGACACACTCCACTCTGAATAAAACAAGTCCGTTCAGAGTGCTTTTGTGAACCCTATGAATGACAGAGTTGTCTCGGTTTGGTTATTTACTTATGACACAGAATGTCTGGGGCTCGCTACCCACTGATAGATCCTTAAACCCTAGGAATAACAATAACATACCGGGATTTTCAATATTGATAACAATTACTTATACGAAAACAATATTACATGAACTCGCTCAACTTTTGTTGATTTTTTAAAATTACATGTATATCAGGAAAACAAGACATGAAAGATGATAGACTTCGGGAATTTGGGAAGGAAGTAACAAAGGTTGCCACTTTGGAAGGTTTGCCTCTTATATCCTAACTTCGTGTGGGTATATAGGAGTCAAAGCTTCGGTTTATTGTATGATTATAACAAGTTAATTTTGATGTTGTAATGTTACTTAAACCTATATTTTGGATGTTAACTAATTAACCTATTCTAAACTTGTAATGTGATTGAAACTTAATCTATGATATGGCAACATTGGTATTTATTACATGTTTACTCGATTGGACGCAATGATTACCTTGCAGTCACACGTTGCGCTTCCGCTACGACCAGGGTATGACAAACTGGTATCAGAGCTTCGATTGTAGTGAACCGGGAAAAACCTTTTACTAAGTTTGGTCTACAATCAATAAGGGCTCTCACATGAAAAACAAAGTTTATAACATCGTGAAAATGATTTCAAAATAAAGCAAATATAACAATTGTTTTTCATTATGTCACAATGACATAAGGATCTATCACACAAGCTCAATCCTAAGTAGTGACTAAGGATATACATGATTAGTCTATGGAAGATAGACACGAGAACATTAAGATTACACGTGAAACCAAAGAAACAAGACTTGCATGAGAATTGGTGATTAATATAAAATGTACTATAAGTAACCATTGAATACTAAACCATATATGTATATGCATTGTACGGATTATTTGCCAGGACCATGTCGTCATCTTCTTCGGCTATTACAACACTGACCCGATGGAGTTAGTTTCAGATGACGAGTATGTGCCTGATATCGAGATTATATCATCTGCCGAGGAGTTAGATCATGAGGCTATGTTAGACAATGATGATCTGCTGGATGACTTCCAGACGTTCGCCCTTATCGATCCCGCACTGGACGATGCTCCCTTAGCAGACGACGTCTTAGCCCTCCCTCTACACATGCAGGACATGATCATTTACGGACACCCTGAGGGGAGCACCTTGTCGTGTACTTAGCCGTACCTGTAGACGTCGTTCCACCTATCATCGATCTTGATGATGACCATGATGACATCCTGGTATTTCATGTTGACCATCTCGAGGATGACCTCAATGGTGGCGAGGTCTTTGATATCGGTATCCTTGAGATACCTTTGCCTGTTGTTTCTGTAGTTGATGTCTCATCCACTGCCTCTACTGTTGCTCCCACTACGCCCTCCCACGAGTCCTCCCCCACATCAGTACTACCTGCCCCTGCTTCAGTACCTCCTACCCCTACTACCGATCCCATGCATTTGTTGGGATTCTCACACTCTCTGCATTCTCCACTCATTATCACTTGGGATAGTCTTCACACCAGCCAAATACCCACACTTCTCATGATCCATATGCTGCTGGACCATCCCATACCACTAGACACGGTCCTTACCACCCTGGATTATACGCTCCGATCTCACCACCGGGCATGAGCCCGTCTGACCCTTATTATCCCTTGCATTTTCCTCCATCTACTATGGAGGATAGACAACTATCGTCTGAGATACATATTACCATACTCTTTCATAGAATCAGAGGGCTTCAGATTGAGTTAGAAGCCATCAGAGTCACTATCACTCCCCAGCCACCACCTGCATCACCACTACCACCCCTACCATCCTCACCCCCTCCATCACCACCACCACTACCACAGTCACCACCCCCACCCTCTCCACCTCAGTAGCATGTTGGTAGTTATATTTTGGGGATTAGTCCCGTGTTTGTGCATATAGCTTTTGGAAGACTTCGGCTAGAAGATCCAGCTTCCGAAGACAACTAAAGACATGAAGATGCAATGTTGAAGAAAAGTTTACTTTTGTATTATATTAACTTGTATTGACTAGGGCTTTGTACCCCTAAGTCCCTTTTGATCTTCATGAACGAATTGTAACAAGTTGTCATTATGTATAAAAGTGTGCTTTATTTATCTCGCATTGTATTTGTGTTATGTTATGATTGATGTTATGGTGATTATTGTGGGTGATGATATTTCTTTATGTTGTGGTGATTATCTATGCCTTGAGATTCCATAGTTATTGCGATGATTGGTGTGTTCATGCATGTTCGTGATCGTGTGATTACACCGTTTATATATGTTTATTACATACCCGACATGTTGGTTATATATATATATATAATAATATGTATAAATAACTAGTAAATAAATAAATAAAGGAATAAATGATGGACACATAATATTTTTTTAGTATATATTGGTGATAATAAATATTTATTTCATTATAAAAAAATCGTCTAATTACGATTAGTATTCCTATTAGAAAACGATGCCGCCACGACGAAGGAGGATTAATACTAACGTGATACCGATGACTCAAGAGGAGCTGAACGAGCGTATCTCTCAGGCAATTGCTCAATACGAAGCCAACCGCACCAAACATAGCGGTGGAACCGGAGGGACATCCGGAACTAACCGTCGACAGGTAACTTTTGGTTATTTATATAGCCATATAACACCCTCATTTATTCCATTCGTGCTTTTGTTATCCTCACTCTTGAATTGGTGCGTGTAATGATTTATAGTTGCACCTACAAGCAGTTCTTAGACTGCAAGCCTCTAAACTTTGACGGTACAGGAGGTGATGTTTCCTTCGTACGCTGGATTGAGAAGACTGACTCAGTCATTCGTATGAGAAAGTGCCCTACGGAACAAAGAGTCACTTATGTCACTGGACTCTTCGTTGATGGAGCATTATCGTGGTTGAATTTCCAGGTTTAGACCAAAGGTGACGATACAGCGTACGGTTTAACCTGGGAGGAGCTGAAAGAACTTATGAGGAAAAGTACTGCTCGAGGTCGGAAATTCAGAAGTTAGAGACGGAATTCTAGAATCTAAAGATGGTTGGCTCGGACATCGCAGGATACATACAGAGGTTTCATGACTTGTCATGAGTGGTTCTTTACTTGGTGGAACCAAAATTTAAAAGGATTGGAGGTTCATATGGGGACTTGCCCCTGAAATTCTAAGTTTGGTTACCTCTTCGAAACCCACCGACATTAGTGAAGCAATTGAACTAGCTGCCAGTCTTACCGAGGAGGCTGTGCGTCAGAAGAAATTACCTAAGCTAGGGAGAACAAAAAGGAAAATACTGTGGAGACTACAGAATCCAACAAAAGAAAATCCTCTCATTTCAAGAAGAATACACGGGGTAACAACAATAGGAACAAAAGACAAGCCACAGGGAGAACAGAGAAGCAAAGTCATACGTTACTACCACTACAAACAATACCGACAGGAAGCTTTACACTGGGGATGCTCCAAAATGCCCCAAATGCCCTTTCCACCATTACTGGGAATGTCGAGTCCCCAAGTGTGGCAAATGTGGAAGATGGGGGCATACCACTACCGCTTGTCGAGGAAACCCAGAGAACCAAGGAAATCAGGGAAATCAAGGAAACCGGTGAAACCAAGGAGACAACAGAGACTAGGGCTATTATAACTGTGGTGACAAGGGGCACTTCAAGAGAAATTTCCCAAAGGAAAAACAAGCTCGGGGGAGAGCTTTTGTACTAGGTGCCCAGGACGCTCGCCAGGACCCAAATGTGGTCACCGGTATGTTCCGTATAAACAATCACTTTGCATCTATACTTTTGATACCAGGGCAGACTTTAGTTTTATTTCTAAGGAATTTAGAAATATACTTGGGGTAGAATCGAGTAAGTCAGACTTTCCATACTCGATTGAACTAGGTGACGGGAAATTGGTAGAATCGGGTGAAGTCATAAGGAAATGCACCTTAGAAATGGGTGAACGAAAATTCGATATATATCTCTTACCGGTTCAATTAGGCAGTTTTGACGTCGTTGTCGGCATGGATTGGCTGTCCGATAATCGAGCCGAAGTCGTGTGTCACGAGAAGATCAGTCGTATCCCCATACCTGACGGAGAACACTTGTTGGTGCACGGAGAAAAACACGACATGGGCCTTACGAATTATTAACTGCATGAAGGCTCAAAAATGTTTAAGGAAAGGGTGCGTCGCCTTCCTTGCTCATGTGGTTGATAAGAAGGCCAAGGAGCGCAAAGTAGAGGACATACCAGTAGTAAAGGAGTACCCAGAAGTCTTTCCCAAAGACTTGCCAGGTTTACCTCCACAGCGACAAGTCGAATTCCGTATCGACTTAGTACTAGGAGTTGCACCTGTGGCGAAAGTTCTATATCGATTAGCGCCCTTGGAGATGCAAGAACTATCTACTCAGCTCCAGGAACTACTTGACAAAGGGTTCATAAGACCGAGTTTCTCGCCTTGGGGAGCTCCGGTGCTATTTGTTAAAAAGAAGGACAAAAATTTTCGAATGTGCATTGATTACATAGAGCTAAAAAAGTTAACCATCAAAAATCGGTATCCACTACCGAGGATTGATGACTTATTCAATCAATTGCAAGGCTCGAGTTTTTATTCCAAGATTGACTTAAGATCCAGATATCATCAGTTGAGAATCCAAGAGGAGAGTATTCCTAAGACAAAGTTCAGGACTCGCTATGGTCATTATGAGTTCCTTGTTATGCCCTTTGGCTTAACGAATGCTCCTGCCGTGTTCATAGACTTAATGAACCGGGTATGCAAGCCCTATCTCGACAAATTCATGATTGTGTTTATCGATGACATCCTAATATACTCACGAACCGAGAAAGAGCACGAGCAACACTTGAGAACTATTTTGGAACTTCTAAAGAAGGAGCAATTGTACGCCAAGTTTTCGAAATGCAAATTTTGGATTCGCGAGGTACAGTTCCTCGGTCACGTTGTGAACGAGAATGGAATACATGTTGATCCAACAAAGATTGAGGCGATAAAGAACTGGAATGCTCCAAAAACCCCCACGGAAGTACGACAATTTATAGGCTTAGAGGGATATTACATGAGATTTATTGAGAACTTTTCTAAAATTGCTCAGCCGCTAACCTCTCTTACACAAAGGATAAAAAGTTCGATTGGGGAGAGAAACAAGAATCGGCTTTTCAAATGTTGAAGGACGAACTATGCCAGGCACCGATATTATCCCTACCAGACCATACCGATGACTTTGTGGTGTATTGTGACGCATCGCATCAAGGCTTGGGTTGCGTGCTAATGCAACGTGAAAAGGTCATCGCATACGTGTCGCGCCAACTAAAAGTTCACGAGAAGAACTATACCACACATGACCTAGAGTTAGGTGCAGTGGTATTTGCCTTGAAAATCTGGCGTCATTATTTATATGGTACTAGGTGTACCATATTCACAGATCATAAAAGCCTGCAACACATATTCGATCAGAAAGAATTGAATATGCGCCAACGACGTGTTGAATGATTATGACTGTGAGATCAAGTATCATCCGGGCAAGGCTAACGTTGTGGCCGATGCCTTGAGCCGGAAGGAACGAGTCAAGACTCTACGAGTAAGAGCTTTGGAAATGACAATTCAGACGGACTTTACTACTCGTGTGCGTGATGCACAACAAGAAGCTCTTAAACCAGAAAACATTCTAGCAGAATCGTCAAAAGGAATGGAAAAACAAATGGAACCGAACAAAGATGGAACTTTATATTTCATGGGAAGAATCTGGGTTCCCTATTTTGGGGAATTACGAGACTTGGTACTAGACGAGGCACACAAGTCTAAATACTCAATTCACCCAGGATCTGACAAGATGTATCAGGATCTGAAGAAGTATTATTGGTGGCCTAATCTCAAAGGAGATATTGTGACCTATGTTGGGAAATGCCTAACTTGTGCAAAGGTCAAGGCCAAATATCAGAAACCATCGGGATTAATTCTCGGTTGGAAATGGGAGCAGATATCAATGGATTTCATTACAAAGTTGCCACAGACTTCTCGAGGTCATGACATGATTTGGGTTATTGTTGATCGATTAACCAAGTCAGCTCACTTCTTAGCAATTCGAGAGAAAGACAGTACCGAGAAGTTAGCTGGCTTTTCCTCAAAGAGATTGTGGCACGTCACGGAGTGCCAGTGTCGATAATCTCGGATAGAGATGGTCGCTTTGTGTCATGGATATGGCAATCATTTAAGGCTTCGTTTGGATCTCGGTTGGATCTAAGTACAGCGTTTCATCCGCAAACTGATGGTCAAAGCGAGCGGACCATCCAAACTTTGGAAGATATGCTTCGCGCCTGTGTGATGGACTTAGGCGGAAACTGGGATACTCATTTGCCGTTGGTAGAATTTTCCTACAAGAATAGTTATCACACAAGTATCAAGGCCGTGCCATTTGAAGCACTATGTGGACGTAAGTGCCGATCTCCGCTATGCTGGGCGGAAGTCGGTGACATACAGCTCATTGGTCCTGAACTGGTCCAGAAGACCACAGACAAGATATTCAAGATCCGCGAGCGAATCAAGACAGCTCGGGATAAGCAAAAGAGCTAAGCAGATCGAAGAGGCAAAACACTATTCTTCGAGGTCGGAGACAAAGTGTTGTTATAAGTCTCGCCTTGGAAAGGCGTAGCTAGATTCGGGAAATGTGGAAAGCTAAACCCGAGATATATTGGACCATTTGAAATTCTGGCTAAGGTTGGAACAGTTGCATACAAGTTGAAATTGCCAGAGGAACTCAACAATGCACATGACACCTTCCATGTATCTAATCTCAAGAAAAGTCCAACCAATGAAACAGTTATTATCCCGGCGGATGAAATACATACCGATGACAAGCTCCAGTTTACCGAAGAACCCGTTTTGGTTATGGAAAAGACTCGGAGAAGTCAAATTAAACTAGTCAAGGTCCGCTGGAATTCCCGTCACGGACCTGAGGATACTTGGGAACGTGAAGATCAGATCAAAGCAAAGTAACCCCACCTGTTCGAGAAGAATTCTTCAGAGGATGCCTCCAAGTGAATTTCAGGAAAAAATTCTTTTTAACAGGGGGAGTATGTGACAAATGCAAATAACTGGTAATTCCGTACAATCTAATCACCTATTTTATTTTATTATCTCATGCATTTAATCGTAATTAATTTACGTGACTGAGTCGTACGACACATAACAAGTATTAGCACAAGAAAATCATGATATAACATCTATTGTTTCCGTTACAATGCAAAACAAACAAAACTATGTCCTAAAAGTATTGGTAGAGAGTGTTGGGCGCACTATTCGCAGTTGCACTATTCATGCCAGCAACCGCTGAACTGAACAGAACAATGAATCAAGACATATGAATGACATAACTGAGTCCATATATATCTGAAAACACAAATGTGGGAATAAGTCTTATATTATTACACAACCTTCCGGTGCAACGCCCTAAATAACAGATCGTCCGATCGGCTAAAAATACAATATTTTTAACCCGTCCGTAATAATAATTCGGCAATTCTGGACCTCCAGAATTATGACAAATGTGGAAAACACACCAAAACATTTAATGGATATCATTAGAATATTCAAAAACATAAGCTTCCGGTATTATATCGCCATAAACATAACTTGTCCGTTAGCGAACCGACGAACTAGTAAGCGGTATTTCTGACACCGTAACAACTAAACGAGGAAGCGAGTGAACTAGTTAAGCTTATTTTGGAACTAAAATTACTTCATACATCATTTGGATGGAAGTTTATATCTTGCGGAGATTTCTTATCGTTATGACACCAAAGCTTCGTTAGTGCACCGACACCTAACCGGGAACCGAATAAACTAGTTAAACATTATTTCTACTAGTCTAGTAAACTAGTTAATAATATTTAAAGTCCTAATCCCTAATTACCCTTCTAATGGTGTGTTTAAACCCCTAATCACCGTACTTAACCTAATGACCATATATCTAATTCTATAAAAAATAAACATCCTATCCCCCCTCCCCTCATATTGACGGTCACAAGTGGGTCTCACATGGGCTCACTTTCTTGATTTGGTGGAGATTGTGAAGAGATAAGATGGTATGGCCTTGCAAGGGTTGTTTTGACTAAGAAAGAAAGCATGGTTATAACCTACTCCAATCCATCACTTCTCATTTTACCATTTTCAAACTCAAAAACACTTCTTTCATCCCTCTAAAAATCGGCCAAGGCATCACCACCATAGCACCACCACTTTCCACCATAAATCACCTCCTTTTAATCCATTTCAAGGCATTCTAAGGGTGTAAGGAAGAAGGAAGCAAGGAGAAGCATTAGGAGTCTTCTTTGGAGCTTATTATCTTCTTATTCTTCTACTTAAACTCTTGTAAAGTTGTAAGATCCATAAACACCATTTTTATGCTTCTTAATACTAGTAGGTTACAAAAGTACAAGTTGTTGATCTTGAAATTAAAGTTTAACATAATCAAAAACCCTAAACATAAACATAAAGATCACTAAATATTATGTGTTTACTTGATGTATTTATGTTACTCGCTCATGAAATTTATGATGTTCATGTTGTTATATTGTTTATGTTAAAAACAAGTTCATAGAAAAATAAAGACAAGATGATCTTGAAGCTTGTAAGTTGTAGTAACTTACAAGCTTGATAATATTAGTAAGATGAACACAAAAATATGATTTAAACATGGATATGTTTAAATCATGTAAGATCATCAACTTCATGATCATGAGTTATATATATATATTTCTTGAGAATACTAAAAGAAACAAGGATTTAAAAAGGTTTATAACTTGATTTTTGAAAGAGATATAAACTTGGACTTTTATAAAAGAAGTTTATATAAAAGTTGGTTATAAAGGTTCATGTAAAAGTATTAAACTTTTTGCTACAAAAAATATATACATGTTAAAAAAAATAATACTTGATGGATAATGGTGATTTGGAAAATTGATTGTGTTGATGATGATTTGGGGAATTTAAAAATGTTTAAATACGTTTTTACAATGTGGAAAACGCCATAGTTTAAGGGGAAACTATGGCGAAATTTTCTAAAAACTAATCGCGATTAAAAGTATGATGAAAGGCTGATTAACAAGGTTAAACACAATTAGTGGTCTTAATCGTCATTAAAGAAGACTTGATACAAAGGGTTAAATACTAATCACCCAAGAGCTTTTATAAACTCATATATATTGTTTTTACAAGAATAAGTGCTGGAAAATAATAAAATGTACAAATATAATTTTGGTAAGAATTGTATATATGCATTTCAAGTAACCTATTGGTGTGAAAATACTTGTATGTTGTGTGTATGTAATAGTACTAGGAATGCTCGTCAAATAATAATCACAATACGTGTGAAAATACACAATTACATGCCATAAGAACAAGTAGAAAATCTATAAAAATGTATGTAAATCCACACCTCCAAAATGTCAAGGAAATACTAAACCAATATATCTTGAACCAATTAAACGGACAAGCCACAAATCGGACAATGGACGAAACCACAAAAAATATATGTTCTTAAGAAATAACATTATTTTCACCCGACAAGAGAAATATGCGTAACTTATTTTTGGTGAAATAAAAGAATATATATCGTCAACGGTTATGAAGAGACATATCGACACCACGAGGAGAATCCTACAACACTTGGGCGTTATCGACACAAAAATATATTAAAAACGCAACACCTTCGAAAATATAAATATTTTTGACACCAAACTAATATATATTTTCAATAACAAAAATCTGGAAGTTGAAGGTGTATAAAAATTACTAAGTGTCATAATATATGTAAAAATACATGTATCATCAATACTTAGTAAAAATACATAATTATAAGAACTCCCACTAATGGACTCAATTGGAAATGGGCTAGGCCCAAATAATAACATAACTAAGTGGGCTAGGCCCAATCACATAACTAAGTGGGCTAGGCCCAATCATATAACTACGTAGGCTAGGCCCAATCATATAACTAAGTGGGCTAGGCCCAATCATATAAATAAGTAGGCTAGGCTCAATGACATAAACTAAGTGGGCTAGGCACAATCATATAACTAAGTGGGCTAGGCCCAATGACATAAACTAAGTTGGTAAGGCCCAATGATTTGCGTGCTAGGCATGAGGACAAGTCAAGGGCAAGGCCCGTTCACCTATGATTACATACAAGATAACAAATATATATTGATGAATTACATAAATCAAACACACAACCCTACTAACACTATAAAAACAATCACATTCTTCAAAGAAAACAAACGAATACATAATAACAAATCAAGATGAACAACTTGTACGAGGTCCAATTAGACCTGAGAGTCTAATGAATTAAATACACATGTAGGTTATACACGTGTATGGACACTCGCGGTACTTTAGTACTACTGTACGGAACGCAAACCTGTGAGTTCATGTCCCCCCTTTTCTTTTAAATGTTTTTCAGTTTTATAACAATCGGGGGTGAAATACATGATATGACATTCTATGACAAAGGGTATGTTAGCTATGCGTTTAGAAGATAACAAGATCAATGTATAAGTAGGATGATAACATAATAACCATTAATCACTTAGTGATCAAGGTGCAAAGGTGTAGAGCTATTGAGCTTGAGACACGCTCCACTCTGAATAAAACAAGTCCGTTCAGTAGAGTGCTTTTGTGAACCCTATGAATGACAGAGTTATCTCGGTTTGGTTATTTACTCATGACACATAATGTCAGGGGCTCGCTACGCATTGATAGATCCTTAAACCCTAGGAATAACAATAACATACGGGATTTTCAATATTGATAACAATTACTTATACGAAAACAATATTACATGAACTCGCTCAACTTTTGTTATTTTTTTTTAAAATTACATGTATTTCAGGAAACAAGACATGAAAGATGATAGACTTCGGGCATTTGGGAAGGAAGTAACAATGGTTGCCACTTTTGGAAGGTTTGCCTATTATATCCCAACTTCGTGTGGGTATATAGGAGTCAAAGCTTCGGTTTATTGTATGATGATAACAAGTTAATTTTGATGTTGTAATGTTACTTAAACCTATATTTTGGATGTTAAGTAATTAACCTATTCTAAACTTGTAGTGTGATTGAAACTTAATCTATGATATGGCAACATTGTTATTTATTACATGTTTACTCGATTAGACGCAATGATTACCTTACAGTCACACGTTGCGCTTCCGCTACGACCAGGGTGTGACAAAAATGTCTTGGAAATCAATGTGCTAGATATGCTAAGTCAACATATGAAGCTAAATTGTAATTGAAATCATTGTGCTAGGTATGCTAAGTCAACATACGAAGCAAAATGCAATGGAAATCATGTACTATATGTACTATATATTCAAATCATATATAATGTCATGAAATCGGGAAAGTAATGATAGGCACATATGAATCACCCCAAAACATTTGAAAAATGTAAAAGAGGGGACTATGTACTCACTTGGGATTGCAAGAGTGTCCTTGTTCAAGAAGATAAACAAAGCTCAAGAGTCCGAGGATTCAAGTATGTCCCAATATCGGATAACTATGTTAATATCGGGACTTTAATCGGAAGATTCAAATAGAATGAAGCCTTATAAACCAAATGAGTGTTGTTAACATTCTGATTTGGAAAGGATCCTAAGTGCTTTAGACCCATTATGACTTGTTAAGGTAGTTTACGCTACTTTAACGGGTCATTTGTGTAAACGCATGATCAGATGGTTAAATATATGTTATGATAAGTCTTAATTGCCCAAACATGTTTAAAAATGTTATAACATCAGTGTTTAAGTCAAAAGTTGGATTACATAAGCTTAAAATGGATTTTTGCGCAAAAAGGGCGTTTGTGGTCATTATAAAGGGCATAACTAGCGACTTATCATAAAACTAACCAAACGACGTGACCATAAGGTATAACCTCGGACGGTTATTCTCTATATAACTATGGTCAAGAATATGTGTTCGGTCGGATCCTAAGATCGACCAAACAGGTCAGATTTGAAAGTCAAAGCGATGGTCAAGACCGCTCGACTTACGACCCTAAATAAGCACTAAACTAAAAGTGACGAGTTAGACATGTCAAAACATGTCTAACTAAGTTATAAAAATGTTTTGGTATCAGAACTTAGTGTTTTGATACTCGTAATAGTTTCGTTGCAAAATGCACATAATACGCATTTTGACCGAAACTTTGACTCGTCACTTCGACTAGTAAACATGGTAATCAGTAGGCGTGATCGCTATGGATCATAACCTTCGTGATTACGATCACTTTGCAAATTCAATTGAACTTTGCTTTGACCAATTTTGGTCAGAACCGAAAGTCAAACTGTTTGACTTTTAGCTCAAAATAGCTAAAAGAAATGAACAAGACTAGGAGAGAGCACTTACTTGTGTTGAAGAACACTTGAAGAGCTCAAGAAAACTCAGTAGGAGGCCTCCAAAAGATGGAAGGAAGCTCCAAGAGAGTGGGAGGGAGAAAGAATGAAATGAGAAAGTTGAAATGGGTGATAATCAAGGGTATTTATACTAATCTTGGAGCTCGCAAATCATGACAAGTGTTGATCCAGGTGTTAGAGCATAGATTAGTGTCTCTCCAGGTGTTCAAAGCAGGTTAATGGTGGCAAAAATCGCGAGCTTGGTGTCCAAGGATTAAACAAGAAGCTGCCAAGTTGCTGTTGCGATTCTACTGAGCTGGGGATAGCTTACAGACCGTATGGATTTATGCCTTACGGTCCGTAAGGCCCTTGCAGGGGCAGAAGTTTCATAAATTACAGTTTTGGCCCCTGAACTTGTATTTGTCACGTTTTGGCACTTTTAACACCCGCTAACCTCATTTTTAAGCTCTATGAGGATGTTAAAGCATAGGAAACTTGAAATATGTCCAAAAATGTCATGGATGTTGGTTAGTTCGGTTGTACGGTTGCGTTTTTCACTTAATTACGACGAATGCTTTAATTAACGTGTAAACGACCGTAATTGCGTAACGAGTGATATTTTTGCATTCCAATCATTAAAATACAAGATTTTAATGATTACCAATTTTTTTAG
This sequence comes from Scalesia atractyloides, assembly GCA_947069175.1. Lineage (NCBI taxonomy): Eukaryota > Viridiplantae > Streptophyta > Magnoliopsida > Asterales > Asteraceae > Scalesia > Scalesia atractyloides. Next base: position 56,561,923 of record CAMTDV010000024.1, on the reverse strand, counting down.
ATATACGCATGTGTTGCGTATTAAGAAATACGCAAATCGGCGTACTTTCGCAGAATTTGCAAAATAGTCCCTGGAGTTACATAAGCATGTTTTTGCCATACCGAACCCTTGCAAACTTATTTCTAAGTTATGTAAAGGATATTTAAGGTATGTTTAGCTTGTGTCATTGTTCTGGAGTGTGCGTTTGCGTTAAACTGATTACGTTTGCGTAATGGTTGTGATTTCACTTCCAGAAAAGGTTCGAAAGATCGGAATTGAAGAAAGTTGAAAATAGAAAAATGTTATGAATTTAAAAAAATCTCGGGAATAAAACAAAATATTTTATTGATCACACAATTGTTCGGAAATTGTTACATGATTGAAAGTCACAAATGTCACAGTCTCCCCTACTTTAGGAAATTTCGTCCTGAAATTTAATTAGAGGAAACTTGTGGAAAAAGATGTGGATATTTCGCTTTCATCTGATCCTCTCATTTCCAAGTAAACTATTGGCCACGTTTGGACTCCCAGCGAACTTTAACAATCGGTATTCGTCTGTTCTTAAGCTTTTTTACTTCACGGTCCAATATTTCCACTGGTTTCTCGTCAAAATGCATCGTGTCATCAACACGAATTTCATCAAGAGGAATGTGAAGGTTTTCATCAGCCAAACACTTTTTTAGATTGGACATGTGGAAAGTTGGATGAACATTACCAAGTTCAGGAGGTAACTCAAGTTTGTAGGCCACCTTTTCGATTCTCTCAACGATCTTGAATGGTCCAACATATCGTGGTGCAAGTTTTCCTTTCTTTCCAAATCTGACCACACCTTTCCATGGGGATACCTTGAGTAGGACGTGGTCACCGACTTGAAATTCCAAGGGCTTGCATCGTTTGTCCGCATAACTCTTTTGACGGCTTCTAGCTGTCAAGAGATTATCACTAATTGTCTTGACTTTGTCGGTTGTGTCTTGAATGAGTTCAGGTCCAGTGAATTGAGATTCACCAACTTCATTTCAACAGACAGGTGAATTACATTTTCTACCATAAAGAGCTTCAAAAGGTGCCATGTTAATGCTAGAGTGATAACTGTTGTTGTAGGAGAATTCGATCAACAGTAGATGCGAATCCCAACTACCAAATCGATCACACAAGCTCTAATCATATCCTCCAATGTTTGGATTGTCCTTTCGGATTGTTCATCCGTTTGAGAATGATAGGCAGTGCTCAAGTTAAGTTTGGTTCCCATGGCAGATTGCATGGTTCTTCAAAAGTGAGATGAGAATCGAGCATCACGATCTGATATAATGTCCAAAGGAACACCATGACGAGATAGAATCTCATCAACATAAATCTTAGCAAGTTTGTCAGCAGAGAAATCCTCACGAATCGCTATAAAGTGTGCTGACTTTGTTAGATGATCAACGATTACCCAAATGGCATCGTGACCTCTAGGAGTGCGCGGTAATTTGGTAATGAGATCCATATCAATGTTTTCCCATTTCCAAACCGGAATTTCTGGTTGTTCAAGCAAACCAGAAGGACATTGATGTTCTGCCTTTACCTTAAGACAAGTAAGGCATTTGGAGACATACAAAGCTATGTCTTTCTTCATACCCGGCCACCAATACTAGGTACGAAGATCCTTGTACATTTTTCTGCACCTGGATGAATTGAATAACGAGACTTATGAGCTTCATCCATTATCAAGGTGCGGAGATTGTCTTTACTTGGAACCCACAAACGGTTCAGATAATAAAATGAACCATTGTCTTTTTTTCAAGTTGAAGCTCAAGATGATGTGGTAATTCATTACCCATCATGTTTTGCGTAAGACAAGTACGTTGAGCTTGGAAGATACGGTTTTGAATATCAGATCAAACTTGAACACAATGTAGCTTTGACACATTCTTTATGACTAAGAGCATTAGCCACGACATTCACCTTACTAGGATGGTAGCGAATCTCGCAGTCATAGTCGTTCAACAATTTGATCCATCGTCGTTGTCTCCTGTTTAGTTCTTTCTGATTGAAAATGTGTTGGAGACTTTTATGGTCCGTGAAAATCATGCAATTTGTGCCGTATAGATAATGTCTCCAAATTTTGAGAGCGAAAACAACAGCAGCCAACTCAAGATCATGAGTGGTGTAGTTCTTTTCGTGAACTTTCAATTGTCTTGATGCATATGCTATAACTTTGTCTCTTTGCATGAGAACACAACCAAGGCCTAAGTTTGATGCGTCACAATAAAAGACAAAATCGTCTTTACCCTCAGGTAAAGATAAAATAGGAGCATTACAAAGTTTCTGTTTCAAGGTCTGGAATGCTTCTTCTTGTTTAGGTCCAACTCAAAAGGTTTATTCTTTTGAGTTAGAGCAGTGAGAGGAACCACAATTTTTGAGAAGTTTGCAAAAAAGTGCCCAGTAATAACCCGCGAGACCAAGAAATGAACGAACTTCGGTAGGACTAGTAGGCATATCCATTCTTAATCGCACTGATTTTGGCGGGATATACATGTATACCTTGTTCGTTGACAATATGTCCCAAAAATTGAATTTCCTTGAGCCAAAATTCACACTTGGAGAACTTGGCATAGAGTTGTTCTTTCTTTAGGAGTTCCATCATTAAACGTAGGTGTTGCTCTGATCGGGTCGGATTGAAATCAATGTCATCTAACAGATGATGCCAAATAGGTTTACAAACCCTATTCATCAAGTCTATGAAAACATCAAGAGCATTTATCAAACCGAAGGGCATAACAGTGAACTCATAGTGACCGTAACATGTGCGAAAAGCTGTCTTGGGAATATCTTCCTGATTACACGAAGCTGATGATACCCAAAACGTAGATCAATCTTTGAGAAGCAGGTAGCACCTTGTAGCTGATCTAAGAGATCATCAATGCGAGGTAGGGGATATCGATTCTTGATTGTGAGTTTGTTGAGCTCATGGTAATCGATACACATACGAAAAGATCCATCTTTCTTTTTCACAAATATGACTGGAGCGCCCCAAGGTGAAAAGCTCGGATGAATGAATCCTTTGTCAGATAAATCCTGAAGCTGTTTTGACAACTCTTGCATGTCAGACAGTGCAAGACGGTATGGAGATTTAGCAATAGGGTTGCACCAGGTACAATATCTATACGAAACTCAACTTGTCGTGCTGAGGGTAAATCAGGTAGCTCTTCAGGAAATACCTCAGGATAATCCCGAACAACAGGGATGTCTTGAATAGTTTTGCCCTTGCCTTTGCCTTCTACGATACGTGCCAAGAAGGCAACATAATTCTTTCGTAGGTATTTATGGGCTTGGGTACATGTCATGAGTTTAAGGCTACTAACGGGTTTTTCCCACGAACCTCTAAGGTTTCACTAGACGGAAGGGGTATACGAACGATCTTATAAAAAAATCACCTCAGCATGGTGTTTTGATAACCAGTCCATCCCTACTATGATATCAAAGCTCCCAAGTTGCATTGGCGTGAGGTCAATGGAAAAAGATGGTTATTGAGGTTCAACTGGCAACTGCGAATGATAGAATCGAGTATAAGAGGTTCGCCACTAGCTATTTTGACTGTCAAGGGCTTTCCTAGTTTGGTTCTAGGCATTGAACGCAACGGTTCAAAAGCTAAGGATACGAAACTTCTATCAGCACCCGAATAAAAAAGAAATGATGCCAGATGGTTGTTAACGAGGAACGTACCGTTCACTACCTCTTTGTCTGCCCGTGCCTCGTTTGCATTAATGTTAAAAGCTCGTCCCCGAGCCTGGTTCGCATTTTCCAACTTCGGGAATTGTTTCTGTAGTGGGTAAGATCCCCACAATTGTAGCAAGACCCAGGTGGATAGTGAGGTCGTGCAGGATTGACTAGCTAAACAGGGTTTTGGACCACATTATTCGGGCAAGAGCTGAGGACATGTGTTGGCCAGATGGCCAGATCTATCACAGTTTGTACAAATACGACATGGAAGATGGGGCTGGTGGTGACTGTTGCACTTGTTGCACAAAGGTGCAGTGCCGACATACTGTTTCTTGGCTGGTGGTTAAGCAGGTGATTAGGAGCAGCTTGGCTGTGCTGTGTAAAAACAATTAAATTCTTGGAAGCCTTACGCTTCCTGGATTTCTTGGAGGTTTCAGCTTTGTTACCCTTTCGTTTCTCAGACTTGTCAGTCGGTTTCTTGTCACCCTTACGGTGGAGTTTACCCTTTTTAACTTGTGATCCAGTCAGGGTTGCAGCCAGCTCAATAGGTTGCCTAACCAAAGTAGGGTTGCTGCCAGTGACACTATCTTGAACCGGGTCAGGAAGACCATCTATATACTTTTCAATCGCCTTATCCAAAGGCGTTACCATAGCAGGACATAACAAGCTTAATTCCTCAACCTATCGGTGCAAGCATGGTGTTCTCCGCTGTCTTGTTTGAGGTCGTGGAACTCATTTTCTAGTGCCCTCTGCTCATGACAAGGGCATAACTCTTTCATCATCAAAGCCCTTAGTTCCTCCCAAGTTTGACCCATCGCAACATCAGCACCCCTATCTCTCACCACTCCGTTCCACCACTGAGCGCCCTATTTTGGAACACGCTCGAAGAAACTCGACTTTACGCTCATTCGGACATTGGACATGGCGAAATGTACTCTCAAGACTTTCAAACCACTGTAGGAGCCTAGTTGCTCCTTCAGTACCACTAAACTTGAGTGGCTTAGCCGAGTTGAACTTTTTATAATTGCATGGAGCAGGTGCATTATTGTTGTTATTGTTGGCTTGGTTTATTTGAGTTATGAGATTGGGTAGCACTGCCGTAAACTGCTGAGCTATCAAAGCTGCCATATCGGCGTCCGAATTCACATTTCAACGAGGAGGCATTCTAAAAGAGAGGAAAAACATGAGAGAAAACGAGTGAGATAAATGTTGGATAATCAAAATGAAATGTTATAAATATCGACGAAATGTAAGGATGGTGGTCATTTGTTCATTCCACCAAACAAACAAACGACACACAGTGACTAATCAAAGTAAATGGGTATTTATAATGTATCGTGAAGACATGCTTTAGCCTATAAGTGGACACTCACCCCAAGAGTTCCCAGGTAAGAGTGACTGGTCTGATTAAGTGGATTTGTACGAACACTCTAGCCTTAGAGAGAAAACTCAGGGTACATGCACCCACCCTTCTAGATTGCATGTGTTCACATTATAAAAAATCCAAACTTTGACGAGATTTTGAAAACTTTCAAAGTCATTAAGCCAAAAACGAATCATCCAAGAATAGACGATTGATTTCAAAATTGTTTTGAAAATTGTGTTTCTCTTTTGGTATTCACCTAAGGATAGGTGATGGTATTGTTTTAAGATCTAAACACAAGATAACTTGTGTTAGGGTCCTAGAAAGGTTATAGTTAGGTCAAAGCATTACTAATAACCTAATTCCCTATAACCATTGGCTCTGATACCAATCTTTCTGTCACACCCCGACCGCGTAAAACAACAAACCGCGGTGGAAACGTGGGGGGTGTCATAACAGAACTATTGTTTCAAAATTGGTAATTAAAGTTTTGTGTTATTGAATAAAATTGTTTACATTGTCTGGAGTTTAAACATAGAACATAACATAAATTGAATTATCTTCGGATTTTAAGTCACTAAAGCCCAAAGTCCGTCCTAGATGTAGCATGATCGACCTTAAGCATTCGCTCCTGAAACATACGTGAAAATAAAAAGTCAGCATAAAAATACTTGTGCGTAACATAGGTTTTGCGTTAAAGATTCATGACCTAGAATGTTTAAAGGAATGTTTAATAAAAAGTGTCCATGAATACTTACAAAAAAATGTTTTCTTTCATGAAATCATAAGAAAAATCGAATGATATAAAATAAATAATGTATGGTTAAATCATTAACCAAAAATATGCCATGTCTCGTGTAAAAATGTCATGTCTTTGTATAAAAATGTCATGTTTTGTATAAAAGATGTCGTGTCTTGTATAAAAATGTCTTGTCTTGTATTTGTTTGAAATGACTTAGATAACGCCACGATATGTAACATAATAAAAGCATTTATATATAGGAAGTACCAACGGCGTATCCACCATGCTTTTATCATATTACATACGTCCCGTCATTTAAATCACTTACCATAAACCAACAAATGAAATGTCTTGTTTAAACCAAAGTAATGTCTTCTAATAACCAAAGCAATGTCTTGTATAAACCAATGTCATGTGTAAACCAAAGTTATGTATAAACAAATGTCATGTCGTGAATAGCCAAAATGTCGTGTGTAAACCAATGTCATGTCTTGAATAGCCAAAATGTCTTGTATAAACCAATGTCTTTTAATAAATAAAAGTTTTGTTTAAACACAAAAGTTATGTCTTATAAACCATTGATTTTATCCTAAAAACATATATTAGGATTGTTGGCGAATACATTTAAGCCTTGTTGACTGTCGGATAAACCCTTATAAAGATAAAGGTCTATCATAAAGTCGCTTCCAAACAAACCTAAGAAGTGGGAACAGGATTGTCAATCCTATGGTACCATTACTTACTACCGGTCGACGTGATCAATGTTAATGAATGTATCATTGTCGAGTTCAGCACCAATATGTCTAGAACAATTCACGCTTGTCAGGAAAATGTTTTGAAACCATGTACATGGCATACTAAGTCAATACACCAAGCAAAAATGTCTTTGAAACTGTGTACTAGGTATGCTAAGTCAACATACGAAGTAAAATGTCTTTGAAACCATATGTAGGTATACTAAGTCAATATACCATGAAAATGTCTTTAAAATCGTATACTAGGTACGCTAAGTCAACATACGAAGTTAAATGTCTTGGAAATCAATGTTCTAGATATGCTAAGTTAACATATGAAGCAAAAATGTAATTGAAATCAATGTGCTAAGAATGCTATGTCAACATACGAAGCAAAATGCAATGGAAGTCATGTACTATATGTACTATGTATTCAAAGCATATATAATGTCATGAAATCGGGAAAGTAATGATACACACATATGAATCACCCCAAAACATTTGAAAAATGTAAAAGAGGGGACTATGTACTCACTTGGGATTGCAAGAGTGTCCTTGTTCAACAAGATAAACAAAGCTCAAGAGTCCGAGGATTCAAGTATGTCCTAATATCGGATAACTATGTTAATATCATGACTTTAATCGGACGATTCGGATAGAATGAAGCCTTATAAACCAAATGGTTGTTGGAACTCATATGAAATGGTTTAATAAAGTTAACATTCTGATTTGGAAAGGATCCTAAGTTCTTTAGACTCATTATGACTTGTTAAGGTAGTTTACGCTACTTTAACGGGTCATTTGCGTAAACGCACGATTGGATGGTTAAATATATGTTATGATAAGTCTTAATTGCCCAAACATGTTTAAAAATGTTATAACATCAGTGTTTAAGTCAAAACTTGGATTACCTAAGCTCAAAATGGATTTATGCGCAAAAAGGGCGTTTTGGTCATTATAAAGGGAATAACTAGCGAACTAACCAAACGACGTGACCATAAGGTATAACCTCAGACGGTTATTCCCTATATAACTATGGGCACAAATATGTGTTCGTCGGATCCTAAGATCGACCAAATGGGTCGGATTCGAAAGTCAAAGCGGTGGTCAAGACCGCTCGACTTACGACCCTAAATAAGCACTAAACTAAAAGTGACAAGTTAGACATGTCAAAACATGTCTAAATAAGTTATATAAATGTTTTGGTAGCAAAACTTAGTGTTTTGATACCCAAAAATAGTCTCATCGCAAAATGCACATAATGCGCATTTTAACCAAAACTTTGACTCGTCACTTCGGCTAGTAAACGTGGTAATCAGTAGGCGTGATCGCTATGGATCATAACCTTCGTGATTATGATCACGTTGCAAACTTCAATTGAACTTTGCTTTGACCAATTTTGGTCAGAACTCAAAAAGTCAAACAGAAAGTCAAACTGTTTGACTTTTAGCTCAAAATAGCTAAAAGAAATGAACAAGACTAGGAGGGAGCCCTTACTTGTTTTGAAGAAACTTGAAGAGCTCAAGAAACTCAGTAGGAGGCCTCCAAAAGATGGAAGCAAACTCTAAGAGAGTGGGAGGGAGAAAGTATGAAATGAGCAAGTTGAAATGGGTGATGATCAAGGGTATTTATACTAACCTTGGAGCTCCCAAATCATAACACGTGTTGATCCAGGTGTTAGAGCCTAGATTAGTGTCCCTCCAGGTGTTCAAAGCAGGTTAAAGGTGGCAAAAATCAAGAGCTTGGTGTCCAAGGATTAAACAAGAAGCTGCCAAGTTGCTGTTGCAATTCTGCTTAGCTGGGGATAGCTTACATACCATATGGGTTTATGCCTTACGATTCGTAGGGCCCTTGTAGGGGCAGAAGTTTCAGAAATTACAGTTTTGGCCCCTGAACTTGTATTTGTCACGTTTTGGCACTTTTAACACCTGTTAACCTCATTTTTTAAGCTCTATGAGGATGTTAAAGCATAGGGAACTTGAAATATGTCCTGAAATGTCACGGATGTTGGTTCGTGCGGTTGTACGGTTGCGTTTTTCGCTTAATTACGACGAATGCTTTAGTTAACGCGTAAATGACCGTAATTGCGTAACGAATGATATTTTTGCATTCCAATCATTAATATACAATATTTTAATGATTACAAAATTTTTTGGATGTACGCACGTGTTCTGTATTAAGAAATACGCAAATTGGCGTACTTTCGCAGAATTTGCAAAATTGTTCCTGGAGTTGCATAAGCATGTTTTTGCCATACCGAACCCTTCCAAACTTATTTCTAAGTTATGTAAAGGATATTTAGGGTATGTTTAGCTTGTGTCATTGTTCCAAAGTGTGAGTCATGTTAAACTGATTACGTTTGCATAACGGTTTGCGATTTCACTTCCAGAAAAGGATCGAAACATCAAAATTGAACAAAGGTCGAAAATAGACGAATGTTATGAGTTTAAACAAATCTTGGGAATAAAACACAAATATTTTATGATCACACAATTGTTCGGAAATTCTTACATGATCGAAAGTCACAATCTTCTTTCTCTCTTCTCTTGGAGCTTGCTTCCATCTTTTGGAGGCCTCCTACTGAGCATTCTTACCATCCTAGAACACAAGTAATTGTTCTTCCTTAATCTTTTTCATTATTTTAGATTGTTATGAGCTAAAAGTCAAACAGTTGAGTTTCTGTTTGACTTTCGGTTCTTACCATCTTTGGTCAAGTCAAAGTTCAATTGAACTTTGCAACGTGATCATAATCACGAAGGTTATAATTCCTTGCGATTATAGCTACTGATTACCACGTTGACTAGTCGAAGTAACAAGTCAAAGTTTCGGTAAAAAATGCGCATTATGTGCAATTTATGACGGAACTATTTTTGGGTATCAAAACACTAAGTTTTGATACCAAATCACTTTTTTTAACATAGTTAGACATGTTTTGACATGTCTAACTCGTCACTTCTAGTTTAGTGCTTATTTATGGTTGTAAGTCGAGCGTCTTGACCACCGCTTTGACTTTCAAAGCCGACCCGTTTGGTCGATCTTAGGATCCGACCAAACACATATTTGTGACCATAATTGTATAGGGAATAACCCTCTGAGGTTATACCTTATGGTCACATCGTTTGGTTAGTGTTATAACAAGTTGGTTTTATGCACTTTAATAATGACCAAAACGTCCTTTTTGTGCATAAATCAATTTCAAGCATATGTGACCAATGTATTGATATATAAACTGATGTTCCAACATTATTAAACATATATTGGCATATAAGATATACCATAACACATATCTAACCATCCGAACATAAATTAATGCAAATGACCCGTTAAAGTAGCGTAAACTACCGTAACAAGTCATAATGGGTCAAAAGCACTTAGGATTCATTACAAATCAGAATGTTGAGTTTGTTAAACCATTTCATATGAGTTCCAACACTCATTTGGTTTACAAGACCTCATTCTATTCCATCCGCCGATTAAAGTCCCGATAATAACCTAGTTATTCGATATTAGGACAATCTTGAATCCTTGTACTCTTGAGCATTGTTTAATCATTGAAATAAGGACACTCCTGCAATCCCAAGTGAGTACATAGTTCCCCTCTTTTATTGTTTTTGAATATATTTGGGGTGATTCATATGTGCTAAACCGTTTTCAAGTTTGAAACAAAAAGCTACGTTTATATAAAACACGACGATTTCAATAATGTGAACCAACTTGTTGGTGCTTATATCCATAACATGAATGACATTCATTAACTTTGGCCAAGCCGACCAGTAGTAATTTATGGTACCATAGGACTGACAATCCCATTACTAGGCTATTCACTGGAATTTGGTGGGTAGTTTAGGGAATGACTGAAACTGTATTTTTAACAAACCCTTTGGTGGTTTGTTAGTCGGTTTAAAGAGACCCTTTGGTGGTCTAGTCGAGTCAACACAGGTTTGAATGTATTCACCAAAACGACCAAAAGTTTTCACAATTAAAACACGGACGATTTATTTATGACAAGGACGATTGTTTTGTAACAAGGACGATTGGTTTATAACTAGGACGATTGGTTTATAACACGGACGGTTGGACGATTGGTTTTTGGTATGTGATTTAGATAACGAGACGGGTGTAATATAATAAAAGCATGTGGATACGCCGTTGTTACTTCCTATATTTAAGTGCTTTTATCGTATTGCTTACCGTGGCCTTATCTGAATCACTTGGACAAATGTTTTTCAAACAATGACACGCAACAATTTTACTTAAAGATATAAACCATACAAAGTTTCTTTAAATAGATTTACTACTCGGTTTTACAATAGAAATTTTTTGGTCAAGAATCATGGCTACAAGATTTTCACAAACTCTGACCAATTTGTTAGTTGGTAAATTGTATTGCAGTATCAAACACTTTTGATATAAGGTTTTCACTTAACGACTCTAGTAGTCTGACGAGGTATTGCAATACATATTCAAGGCCATGAATTTGACACACGCACAAAACCTATGTACTCGCCGGCATATTTTTGTTGACTCTTTTTTTCACATATGTGTCAGGAAACAATGTTTGATGATTTGATGCATGCTTCACGTAGGATTTAGACGCGGGCTTTAGTGACATAAAATCAAGAAAGACAATTTAAATATGTTTATTTTGTTTTAAATTCCAAGACAAAGTAATCATGTTATTAATTCAATAAAACAAAACTTTAAGTACCATGTGATGTGAAACAATCTGTTAATGTGACTCCCCGACGTTTCCGCCGCGACTTGTTTTTTTACACGATTGGGGTGTTACAGATTGGTATCAGAGCATATGGTTATAGGGAATTAGGTTATTTGTAATGCTTTGACCTAGACTATAACATTCCTGGGACCCTAATGCGAGTTTACTTGCGTTAGATTTAAAATACAATATCGTCACTTATCCTTAGGTGATTACCAAAAACAATACAAAAGTCATAAACTCTTTCCGAAAACTTTTTTACAAGAAAACACTTATCCTTAAATGAATCATTTTCGGCTCTAAGCCTTAAAAGTTTTCGAAATCTAGTCAAAGTTTGGGTTTTATTAATGTGAACACATGCAATCTGGAAGGGTGGATGCCTGTACCCCGAGTTTTCTGTCTAAGGCTAGAGTGTTCGTACAAATCCACTTAGTCGGACCAGTCACTCTTACCTGGGAACTCTTGGGGTGAGTGTTCACTTATACGCTAAAGCATGTCTTCACAATAAATTATAAAGACCCATTTACTTTGATTAGTCACTGTGTGTCATTTGTTTGTTTTGAGAAACAAATGGATGACCGCAATCCTTATGATTCGTCGATATTTTTAATAACTCTTCTGTTTATTCAATATCAATCTCACACATTTTCTCATGTTTCCTTTGTTTTAGAATGCCTCCTCGACGTAATGCAACTCAAGATGCCGAAATGGCAGCTATGATCGCTCAGCAAATTGATGTTGTACTCCCAAACCTAGTGACCCAACTAAACCAAGCGAACAAAAATAACAATAAGAACAACAATTCACCTGTTCCGTGCAAACTATAAACAATTCTGTTCGGCTAAACCACTCAAATTCACTGGGTCTGAGGGAGCAACTGGGCTCCTTTAATGGTTTGAGTCTTGAAAGCACTTTTCGATATGTTCAATGCCCAAACGAGAGAAAAGTTGAGTTTGCATCGAGTGTATTCCAGAAAAGGGCATTGGAAAAATGAATTCCACGATCTTAAACAAGATACTGAAGAGCATCGTGCCTACACTGACTAATACGAGGAGTTGAGTTTGTTATGTCCGACGATGGTGACGCCTTTGGATAAGGCAATTGAGAAATACATCGATGGCTTGCCTGATCCTGTTCAGGACATTGTTACTGGAAGTAACCCTACTACTATTCGACAGGCTATCGTACTAGCTGCTACCTTGACTGAGTCTCAGGTCAAAAAGGGTAACCTTCATCGCAAGGGCGATAAGAGAAAGGAAGCTAAAACCACTCAAGAGAAAACAAAGGGGAACAAATCTGAACTTTCCAAGCGATCAGGGAAGCGTAAGGCTTTGCAGAACTTTGCCATAACTACACAACCAAATCAAGATGCTCCTAATAAGCCAGCTCAGCCTCCTACGAGGAAACCATATGCTGGAACTGCACCATTTTGTAACCGGTGCAATGGTCACCATCAAGCTCATTTAAAGTGTCGTCAATGCACTACTTGTGGAAAACTCGGTCATGTAGCCAACATCTGTTGTTCAAACCCAAACCAAGTGCACAAAACCATGTTCAACCACATGCCAACCCTGTTAGACCTCCATTCCCACCTGTTCTTGCTACAACTGTGGCGAGATTGGTCACTATAGAAACAACTGCCCGAAACTTGTTAATGCTAATCCAGCCCGTGGACATGCATTCAACATCAATGCCAATGAGGCTCATGCTGATAACGATGTAGTTAACGGTACGTTCCTTGTTAACAATTGTCTCGCTTCTGTTCTTTTCGATTCAGGTGCCGATCGAAGCTTTGTATCCCTAGCTTTCGAACTTTTGCTTTCAATGCCTAGAACTAAACTAGGAAAGCCCTTGACAGTCGAAATAGCGAGTGGCGAACCCCTTAAACTTGATTCTGTCATTTGTGGTTGCCAATTGAACCTTAATAACCACCTTTTTGCCATTGACCTCACGCCAATGCAACTCGAGAGTTTTGACATCATCATAGGAATGGATTGGTTAACTAAACATCATGCCGAAGTTATCTGTTTCGACAAAATAGTTTGAATACCTCTTCCATCTGGCGAAATTCTAGAAATTCATGGAGAGAAACCCTCTAGTAGCCTAAAACTCATGAACTATACCCAAGCCCAAAAATACCTACGGAAGAATTGTGTAGCTTTCTTGGCACATATCGTAGAGGAGAAAGGCAAAGGCAAAACTATTCAGGACATCCCCGTTGTTTAGGATTATCCTGAGGTGTTTTCTGAGGAACTACCTGGTTTACCCCAGCACGTCAAGTTGAATTTCCTATAGATCTTGTACCTGGTGCCAACCCAATAGCCAAATCTCTTTACCATCTTGCGCCTTCTGAGATGCAAGAGTTAGAAAACATCTTCAGGAGTTATCTGACAAAGGATTCATTTGTCCGAGCTATTCACCTTGGGGCGCTCCTGTCCTATTTGTGAAAAAGAAGGATGGATCTTTTAACATGTGTATCGATTACCGTGAGCTCAACAAACTCACGATAAAAAATCGTATCCCCTACCTCGCATTGATGATCTCTTCCATCAACTACAAGGGCTACTTGCTTTTCAAAGATTGATCTACGTTCTGGGTATCATCAGCTCATGTACTCGAGGAAGATATTCCCAAGACTGCTTTCCGCACACGATACGGCCATTATGAGTTCGCAGTCACGCCTTTCGGCTTGACAAATGTACCTATCGTCTTCATGGACTTAATGAATCGGGTTTGTAAACTTTATTTAGATAAGTTCATCGTTGTTTTCATCGACGGCATTTTCGTTTATTCCAAGTCTCGAGCCGAAGACGAACAACATCTCCGATTAATGATGGAACTCCTGAAGAAAGAACAACTTTATGCCAAATTTTCCAAATGCGAGTTTTCGCTAAAAGAAGTTCAATTCTTGGGACACATAGTCAATGAACAAGTATACATGTGGATCCTTCCAAAATCACTATGATTAAGGATTGGAATACACCAACTACTCCCACAAAAGTTCGCTCATTTCTTGGTCTTGCTAGATACCATCGATGATTCATCGCGAACTTCTCAAAGATCGCGGTTCCCCTAACTGCTTTAACTCAAAAGAATAAGCCTTTTGAGTGGGGACCCAAACAAGAGGAAGCCTTCCAAACACTAAAACAAAAACTCTGTAATGCTCCTATTCTATCATTACCCGATGGCAACGATGATTTTGTTGTCTACGGTGACGCTTCGAATCAAGGCCTTGGTTGTGTTCCGATGTAATGAGATAAAGTCATAGCCTATGCGTCAAGACAATCTCCGCACCTTATTGATGGAAGAAGCTCATAAGTCTCATTATTCAATCCATCCTGGTGTAGATGAAGTGTACAAGGATCTTGTACTCAGTATTGGTGGCCGGTTATGAAGAAAGACATTGCCTTGTATGTATCTAAATGCCTAACTTGTCTTAAAGTCAAGGCTGAACATCAACACCCATCTGGTTTGCTTGAACAACTCATTCCTTGGACACTAAGCTCGCGATTTTTGCCACTTCTTACCTGCTTTGGACACCTGGGGGACACTAAGCAATGCCTTAACATCTGGATGAACACTTGTCATGATTTGGTGAGCTCAAGTTCACTATAAATAGCCTTGTTCATCCAGATTCCAAACTTGCACCTTTCATTCTTCTTTCTCTCTTCTCTTGGAGCTTGCTTCCATCTTTTGGAGGCCTCCTACTGAGTATTCTTGCCATCCTAGAACACAAGTAAGTGTTCTTCCTTAGTCTTTTTCATTATTTTAGCTTGTTATGAGCTAAAAGTCAAACAATTAACTTTATGTTTGACTTTCGGTTCTGACCATTTTTGGTCAAGTCAAAGTTCAATTTAACTTTGCAACGTGATCGTAATCACGAAGGTTATAATCCCTTGCGATTATACCTACTAATTACCACGTTTACTAGGCGAAGTGACGAGTCAAAGTTTCGGTAAAAAATGCGCATTATGTGCATTTTACGACGGACTATTTTTGGGTATAAAAACACTAAGTTCTGATACCAAATCAGTTTTATAACATAGTTAGACATGTTTTGACATGTGTAACTCGTCACTTCTAGTTTAGTGCCTATTTAGGGTCGTAAGTCGAGCAGTCTTGACTACCGATTTGACTTTCGAATCCGACCCGTTTGGTGATCTTAGGATCCGACCAAACACATATTTGTGACCATAGTTGTATAGGGAATACCCCTCTCAGGTTATACCTTATGGTCACGTTGTTTGGTTAGTGTTATGAAAGTTGCTTTTATGCACTTTAATAATGACCAAAACGCCCTTTTGGCCATAAATCAATTTTAAGCATATGTGACCAATGTTTTGACATATAAACTGATGTTACAACATTATTAAACATATTTTGGCATATAAGACTTATCATAACATATCTAACCATCCGAATATCTATTTACGCAAATGACCCGTTAAATTAGCGTAAACTCCCTTAACAAGTCATAATGGGTCAAAGCACTTAGGATTCATTACAAATCAAAATGTTAAGTTTGTTAAACCATTTCATATGAGTTCCAACACTCATTTGGTTTACAAGAGCTCACTCTATTCGATCCGCCGATTAAAGTCCCGATATTTACATAGTTATTTGATATTAGGACACGCTTGAATCCTTGAACTCTTGAGCATTGTTTATGTCACACCCTCAATTTCCACTTGCGGAGTTTTACCGCGAGGCGTGTGAACAAACCAGAATCTGAAACACTAGTACGTCGAACGACTCTATATGATTTAATAATACGTTTTCCAAAAATCATTTGATTAACCAATCATCGTAGATTTTAGATTGTCTTAGTTAGTTACCAAAGTTTAGCGGAAGCATTAGTTTAAGTGGTTGAGCGGAAGCATAAAATAAGTAGAGAAACGGGCGCCAACACAAACGCCAAAACAAATGAAAACCCAAAACAATGATTGTAAATGAGACTCGATAAAAGATGTCTTGTTCAATGCATGTGAGTGCACTAGAGCTCCTAGCGTCCTGAGAAACATGTAAAGAAACAAGTGTCAACATTAAAGATGAGTGAGTTCACAGGTTTTCATAAATTCCTTTGTTCGGTTATGAGTTTGTTTCCCCCGTTATCCCTAACCCGGGATAACGATTTAGTTCCATTATTCCCAACCCGGAATAATAATGATGTTGGTTCCATTATTCCAAACCCGGAATAATAAGTTGTTGTTTCCATTATCCTCAACCCGGGATAATATAGTTGTTGTTTCCATTATTCCAAACCCTGAATAATAAGTTGTTGTTTCCATATTCCAAACCCGGAATAATAAGTAGTTGTTTCCATTATTTCAACCGGGATAATATAGTTGATTCGTAATTAAGTTCAATGTTAACATATATAGGTAGCTAGCCTAAAGTTATGTCACGTAAGTGTTCGCGATCGAAACTGACTGTTGTGCCTCCGTGTTGCCAGCCTATCACTGACCATGGCGAAGTTAGGCCGAATTATTCACCCGTTGACCATACCCGTCGGCTAGCGCGACTAGCTCGGATGGGGCTTGTCGGGCCCAGTAGTACTACTTATAACTCCCCCGCTATTAAACCCAATACTAAGATCCGAGAGATTGACGAGGACTTAAGTGATATAGCTGCTTAGTGACCATAACATTACATTAACATTAACTTAGTTACCGAATAGTTATGTGACGTTAAATTCGTATAACGTAAAGAGATTGAGTTTGAAGAGTGTATACATGTTTCTCCCCCTGTTGTTTAAAAACAGGATAAAGTTAGGGGCCGTGAACTCACCTTTATTTGCTCGGTTAGTGTAGCAAAGAAGTTGTAAAGGATGGGACGCTAATTGCGTCCTAACAAACCAATTGATTTCAAGTCAGTGTGTGAACACACCAATACAGAGTCTACACTTAATTTACGCACAAAATGATACACAAAACAACATACCTAACACTCAAACATGCATGCAAGTATCCTCATGTGCTCATAGTAATCAACACAATTTATCATGAACATAATCCAATCCATGCAACACTTTGGTGCACACAATCACAAGTTATCAAATTTCAGCTTAATACTCATAATTCAGCTGTTTTCTAGGATTTTTATAAAATAGTTCCAACATTCCAAAAATTCCAATTATTTTACAGCAGGTGACATTTATAATTAGAAATTATATAAATTTTCCAAGTCCTAAATCTTTACCAATTAACCATAAATATTAATATACTAGGCTGCAGTCAGATTCGTCGCTTTCTGACTGCAGTCCACGGAAGAATTTATTTAAAAATCACTGATCGTCCAATTAACAAAATTCCAGTTGGAGTTGCCCGGAAATTTCCATACCTAGTTCTGTACAAAATTCATGACTCGACTCCCTACTGATTATAAAATCCAACTCGATAAACAACTAACAAAATTTCAGGATTTTCACAGCTTTAGTTACTGAACTTATTTAGCCATTTAAAAATATCAAACGACTTCAGAAAAATATGAATCCAGCGCCATTAGATTCGTTATTCAAATCTCTACGTTCTAGAAATCAGAAAATCCGTTTTAGGCAACCAATGACCGAGTTACAGCCAGATGAAGTCGGCTGTAACTATTACTCAGCAAACTGTTTCAGCATTCTATTGCATAAACCGTCCATATAATTAACCTAGGCGATCAAGAACCGGTTTTTCTAATCTTAGATCAATAATATAAACATATCCATGCAAACCCTAATCAACATCTCTAGTTTTTATACACAAATACAGCCTATGATTTCAGATTTTTAAACAAACATCAATCTTTCAATCTAGCATTAACAATCCGAAACATCACACTCACTTCATTCAATCATACAATCCGAAAACAACAAAATCAAAACACATGTATCCGAATATGATCTTGTAACATATGATAAATTCTAATCTTTTAATGATAAGGTAAACGAACCGTGAGTAAGATAAGGAACCGGTGATCAAATATGCTTGCGACCGAGAGGATGAAAGGAATTGTAACAAGCTGCCTGCGGTCGAGGGGCTGAAAGGGGAGGCTGCTCGCGACCGAAGGGAGTGCAAAGAGGGCTGTTTGCGGTCGAGGGGCTGGAGGGTTTGCTGCCGTCGGCTGTTTTTCTCAACTAGGGTTTTGGAGTTGTGAAAGAGCATGCATGAGTGTGTGTATATATAGCGCAACAAGGTGACTCGCAATGGGTTTGCGGTGTTGGGCTTGATCTCGTGGCCGAGGACTTGGGTTGGTTCGGTTTGGGTTTGATCTTGCGGCCGAATAGTTTGAGTTTAAGGTTTGGGTTAGAACTCGGTTCACTCCTAGAGTCACAGGAGTTTAAGGTTTGGTTCGTGTCGCGGTTCGGTTCGTGTACATATTTGTCATGATTATTTTATAACTAACACAATCACATAATCGCAATCACGTATCACATTCACTAACTCGTGCACGTTTAATACATAGCATATAATTCACTCGACAAGTATTACGTTTAAGTTATCCGAAAAACCCGGGATGTCATATTATCCCCATGTTGAAAGAATTTTCATCCCGAAAATTGAGTAAACGCGGTTTAGCGTGCAGCGTACATGTTTAGAGTGCCACGCACAAAGAGTTAGTTCGTTAATGATGGTACGCGAAGTTACAAGAAGTTCCCAAGTGCCATGCACAAAGATTTCCAAGTGCCATGCACAAGAATTTAGTTAACAATGGTACGCGAAAGTACGAGAAATTTCCAGGTTGTCACATCATCCCCATGCTTAAAGAATTTTGGTCCCGAAAATTTAGTTGTTGGTATTGTTAGTTTGCTGCTCAGTTGCGAAGAGGTGTGGGTATTTGCTTTTCATTTGATCCTCTCTTTCCCACGTGAACTCCGGTCCACGCTTAGAGTCCCAACGAACCTTAACGATCGGAATTTTGCTGTGCCTTCGAGTCTTGATCTCACGATCCATGATCTCGATAGGCTGTTCCACAAAGTGTAGTTGTTCATCCACTTGGATCTCATCCAATGGAATGACTAGAGTTTCATCCGATAGACACTTCTTCAGATTTGACACGTGAAATACGTTGTGAACTCCACTGAGTTCGGCAGGAAGGTCTAATTGGTAAGCTACGGGTCCGATACGTTTCAAGATTACAAACGGGCCTACGTACCGTGGGTTAAGTTTGCCCCGTTTTCCAAAGCGGATTACACCCTTCCAGGGTGACACCTTCAGTAGGACGCGGTCGCTTACTTGAAATTCGAGCGGTTTGCGTCGTTGATCAGCGTAGCTTTTCTGTCGATCTCGTGCCGCCGCCATGCGGTTTCTGATTTGTACAATCTTTTCAGTAGCCTCAAGTATTAACTCAGGGCCTGTGAGTTGACTGTCACCGACTTCTCCCAACAGACCGGTGATCTACATTTACGACCGTATAATGCCTCAAACGGTGCTGCCGAAATACTCGTATGATAACTGTTGTTATATGAGAATTCTACTAGAGGCAGGTGGATTTCCCAACTATTTCCGAAGTCTACTACGCATGCCTTTAAACATGTCTTCCAAGGTTTGGATGGTCCTTTCACTTTGACCGTCAGTCTGAGGGTGATAGGCTGTGCTCATATATAAGCGTGTTCCCAACGCTTTCTGGAGTGACTGCCAGAAGTTGGACGTGAAGCGAGCATCTCTGTCTGAGATGATGGATGTTGGCACTCCGTGCCGAGAAACTACTTCCTTAATGTAGATGCGAGTCAACTTCTCCATCTTATCTGTCTCTTTAATAGCTAGGAAGTGTGCGGACTTAGTTAAGCGATCCACAATTACCCAGATGGTATCGCAACCACCCAAAGTTCGCGGGAGTTTAGTGATGAAATCCATTGAGATCTGATCCCATTTCCACACTGGGATCTCAGGTTGTTGGAGTAGCCCCGATGGCTTTTGATACTCTACCTTGACTTTTGCACAAGTCAAACACTTGCTCACGTAGGTGGCTATATCGGCTTTCATGTTGGGCCACCAATACGCAGCTTTAAGGTCTTGATACATCTTATCCGAACCCGGATGGACAGAGTATCGAGATTTGTGAGCTTCATCCATGACTAGCTCTCTGAGGGTTCCGTAGAGAGGTACCCATATGCGATTCATGAAATACCGGGCTCCATTGGGTTTTACTTCCCAATCGCGTTCCATTTTTCCCACCGATTCGGCCTTGATGTTTTCCTCCCTAACTGCTTCTAACTGGGCGTCTCGTATTTGTTCGGGTAGCCCCGAATGAATAGTGAGTTGTAATGCTCGTACACGACAAGGTTTCAAGTGTTCCTTCCTACTGAGGGCATCAGCTACCACGTTAGCTTTACCCGGGTGATACCGAATGGCACACTCATAATCGTTCAAGAGTTCGACCCAGCGACGCTGTCGCGTGTTCAACTCTTTCTGATCAAAGATGTGTTGGAGGCTCTTGTGGTCTGTAAAGATTGTGCACTTCGTTCCATAGAGGTAGTGTCTCCAAATCTTAAGTGCAAACACTACTGCTCCCAATTCCAGGTCATGCGTCGTGTAGTTTTTCTCGTGAACCTTCAGTTGTCGCGACGCATACGCGATGACCTTATCGCGTTGCATGAGTACGCATCCCAACCCCTGAATGGAAGCATCACAATATACTACAAAGTCATCTGTCCCTTCCGGCAAGGACAGAATGGGTGCACTGCAAAGTTTCTGTTTCAGCAATTGAAATGCTGCTTCTTGCTTGTCACCCCAAGCATACTTGATGCCTTTCTGGGTGAGGGTAGTAAGCGGTTGTGCGATCTTTGAAAATCCCTCGATGAAACGTCTGTAGTAACCAGCCAAACCCAAAAATTGGCGGATCTCCGTCGGTGTCTTGGGTGCTTCCCAGTTTTTGATGGCTTCAATCTTGGCAGGGTCTACGTGGATACCCTTTTCATTCACGATATGCCCGAGAAACTGAACTTCCCGAATCCAGAAATCACACTTCGAAAGCTTGGCATATAGCTTTTCCTGTTGAAGTAATCCTAGCAGTAATCGTAGGTGTTCAGCATGTTCTTCTTCACTTTTGGAGTAGATGAGTATGTCATCGATGAACACAATGACAAACTTGTCGAGGTATGGTTTACACACGCGGTTCATGAGGTCCATGAACACCGCGGGTGCGTTGGTGAGACCGAAGGGCATGACCAAGAACTCATAGTGGCCATACCGAGTACGAAATGCCGTCTTAGCGATATCCTCCTCCCTGAGGCGTAGCTGATGGTAACCAGACCGTAAATCAATCTTGGAGTAGTAACTTGACCCTTGAAGTTGGTCGAAGAGATCGTCGATGCGAGGTAAGGGTATCGGTTCTTGACAGTAACCTTGTTGAGTTCCCTGTAGTCGATGCACATGCGGAAGGTCCCGTCCTTTTTCTTGACAAACAGGATTGGAGCTCCCCATGGCGAAACGCTTGGTCGGATAAATCCTTTTTCTAATAGCTCCTGAAGTTGGGTAGACAGCTCCTACAGCTCGGCTGGAGCTAGGCGGTATGGAGCCTTGGCGATAGGAGTTGCATGGTTCGCCAATTCGATTTCAAACTCCAATTGTCGATGGGGTGGAAGACCAGTTAATTCCTCTGGGAATACATCGGAAAAATCACGGACGACAGGGATGTCTTCTAAACGTTTCTCGTCCTTAGGCTGTTCGGTGATCAGTGCGAGTAAAGCGAAGGAGTTCTTTCTCCGAAGATACTTCTGCGCTTGCATGTAAGAGATGATGTTGGTGACGGCGCTTGCCTTCTCGCCTTGTACCGTCAAGATTTCATCGTTAGAGAGCGGAATACGGATAGATTTTTCGAAGCAGAGAACTTCAGCCCGGACGTCGGATAGCCAGTCCATTCCGACTACCACGTCAAAACTACCCAGGGTAGTTGTCATCAGATCAATGGTAATAGTGTGACCCGCGAGTTTGAGTTGACAGCCGGATATGGGTCACATCTACAGATTTACCATCGGCTAATTCTATGATATAAGGGGTCTATAATGGTTTAGGCGTGAGATTTAGGTTCCTCCTAAAAGACTCAGATATAAAGCTCTTATCCGCACCCGTATCAAAAAGCACAGTAGCAAAATGTTCATTAAGGGGAAACTTACGGTGACCACGTTCGAGTCGTTTCTGGCCTCTCCGCGGCCCAATGTAAATGCGCGACCCTTGGCACCTCCTGTGCCACTATTTCCATTGTTGTTGTTGTTATTGTTGTTGTTGTGGTTATTGTGGTTGTGGTTGTTTCCACCATTGTTGTTGTTGTTACGCAGCTGTGGGCAGTCTCTTCTGAAGTGGGCAGTGCTACCACACTGATAGCATCCCCGGTTAATACCCTGCTGCTGACCCTGGGGTTGATTTTGATTTTGTCAGGACATAATTTCCCCACGACAATCCTTTGCCGCATGTCCCACCTTGCCACATCGTTGGCAGCGATTCCCGGCACAAGGGCCGTGATGATGAAGATTACAGCGATTGCACTGCGGCTTTCGACCTACATAGCCGCCTGCATTCTGGTTGTTGTTGGCGGGTTGATTTTGGTGACCCCGGTGGCTGTTGTAATGATTGAAACCGTTTCTGGTTCCCCTGTTGCGGCTGGGATGACGAAGACTGTCGAGCAGACGAGTCTTCAAACTTTCTTTTGTTATCAGGGGCAACTTCAGTTGTACCCCGTGCTGGCAACTTCCTTTGCTCCACCGCCTTATCGGTGAGTTTGTGCGCTAATCGGATTGCTTGATGTTCAGTTACAGGGTTACTAGCCATTACCATACCCTGAATCTCCGGAACCAGACCCCAAGATAGAACTCGAGTCTTTTCTCCACAGTGTTGGCCAAATCGGGACATAGAAATACCAAGTCATGATGTTTTGCAGTGTAAGCTTCGATTTCAGATCCCACCATCTTGTGGTTCCATAAGGCTTGCTCCAACTGTTGTACTCTGTCTCGTGGACAGTACTCCTCTTTGATTAGGGCCTTGAACTCGGCCCAGGCCATTGCATTTGCATCTATAAGTCCACGTTTGGACTTGTGCATTCCACCATGTCAGTGCCCCATCTTCCAGTGTTGAGGCTGCGTACTTGACCTTGTTGGCCTCTAGACAGTTGCACATTTCAAATACGGATTCCGATTTTTCGATCCAGCGGACCAGTCCAATGGGTCCTTCTGCCCCCGAGAATTTGCTTGTTTGCGGAGGAACACTTGTAGGTAAAACCCCTCCTGCTGCTGGTGGGTTTTGAACACCTGCCAGAGCAGCATTCACGTGTTCTTGGATCATTGCGGCTAATTCTTAAGGCTTCATGTTGAGATTTCCGCGACGTCCAGTTGCCATTTTTGATCTAAGTAGAAAATAAATAGACTGAAGGAAAGTAAATAAAATAAGCGAGACGTGTCAGTCTTCTACGTCTCCATCCCCCAAATCGCTATCGTTGCCGTCATCCTCCGCAGGCGTTTCCAGCTTCCACAGTTGGGTCTTCCTCCTCTGGATCCTCCTCTGGATCCTCTTCTGGATCCTCTTCAGGGTCCTCCTCTGGATCCTCTTCCGGATCCTCCTCTACGGTACTGGAGGGGCCGGTGCTGGTGCAGGTGCTTGATATTGTTCTAGTTCTTGAATTCCCCAGCTAGACTCAAGAACTCTGTCCTCTAGCCAGTCAGCCCTTAGCTGCTTAGCACGAAGGTCTCTGGCTAAGGTGTTACGAGCTATCTTACTCGTATGCTGCTCTTCCTCGAGCGACTCCGTTTTACCTGTCAGTTGTCGGATCATCCATCCTTGTGCGAGGATGGTTTCATGCATTCTTTCTAGTGGTTCTTGTTGCGTTCTTATCATATCTCTAAGTAGGTCGTTCCCTACTTCTAACGAGTTAACCGGTTCGACCGTCACAGCGATGGTCGAGCGTGAGGACGACTCCTCCCCTAGAGCGAGTCTTTTCCTAGCAGCTGAGCGTGTCTCCACGCCAAAAGATGGTAAGGGTTCCACCATAGGTGCCTTTCCTGGCGCCCTTGGTTGCGTAAGTTTGTCGGATGATGACGAGGATGATGATGACATTGCCTTTAGGTTGTGTAGTTAGTTACGAGTTGCATTCGTTTCAATTATGCATTCATATTTCACATAACATAGTTGTGGTACATCGCATAACAAGATATAACAGTTCGGTGCCAAACTACGTCTAGTGTTGTGTATTCAGCTATAGTTTAGGTCTACTTCTAATGCAAACCTGGTTCTCTATAGCTAGTGGCTCTGATACCAATCTGTCACACCCTCAATTTCCACTTGCGGAGTTTTACCGCGAGGCGTGTGAACAAACCAGAATTTGAAACACTAGTACGTCGAACGACTCTATATGATTTAATAATACGTTTTCCAAAAATCATTTGATTAACCAATCATCGTAGATTTTAGATTGTCTTAGTTAGTTACCAAAGTTTAGCGGAAGCATTAGTTTAAGTGGTTGAGCGGAAGCATAAAATAAGTAGAGAAACGGGCCCAACACAAACGGCAAAACAAATGAAAAACCCAAAACAATGATTGTAAATGAGACTCGATAAAAGATGTCCTGTTCAATGCATGTGAGTGCACTAGAGCTCCTAGCGTCCTGAGAAACATGTAAAGAAACAAGTGTCAACATTAAAGATGAGTGAGTTCACAGGTTTTCATAAATTCCTTTGTTCGGTTATGAGTTTGTTTCCCCCGTTATCCCTAACCCGGGATAACGATTTAGTTCATTATTCCCAACCCGGAATAATAATGATGTTGGTTCCATTATTCCAAACCGGAATAATAAGTTGTTGTTTCCATTATCCTCAACTCGGGATAATATAGTTGTTGTTTCCATTATTCCAAACCCGAATAATAAGTTGTTGTTTCCATTATTCCAAACCCGGAATAATAAGTTGTTGTTTCCATTATCCTCAACCCGGGATAATATAGTTGATTCGTAATTAAGTTCAATGTTAACATATATAGGTAGCTAGCCTAAAGTTATGTCACGTAAGTGTTCGCGATCGAAGCTGACTGTTGTGCCTCCGTGTTGCCAGGCCTATCACTGACCATGGCGAAGTTAGGCCGAATTATTCACCCGTTGACCATACCCGGTCGGCTAGCGCGACTAGCACGGATGGGGCTTGTCGGGTCCAGTAGTACTACTTATAACTCCCCCGCTATTAAACCCAATACTAACGATCCGAGAGATTGACGAGGACTTAAGTGATATAGCTGCTTAGTGACCATAACATTACATTAACATTAACTTAGTTACCGAATAATTATGTGACGTTAAATTCGTATAACGTAAAGAGATTGAGTTTGAAGAGTGTATACATGTTTCTCCCCCTGTTGTTTAAAAACCGGATAAAGTTAGGGGCCGTGAACTCACCTTTATTTGCTCGGTTGGTGTAGCAAAGAAGTTGTAAAGGATGGGACCGCTAATGCGTCCTAACAAACCAATTGATTTCAAGTCAGTGTGTGAACACACCAATACAGAGTCTACACTTAATTTACGCACAAAATGATACACACAAACAACATACCTAACACTCAAACATGCATGCAAGTATCCTCATGTGCTCATAGTAATCAACACAATTTATCATGAACATAATCCAATCCATGCAACACTTTGGTGCACACAATCACAAGTTATCAAATTTCAGCTTAATACTCATAATTCAGCTGTTTTCTAGGATTTTTATAAAATAGTTCCAATGTTCCAAAAATTCCAATTATTTTACAGAAGCTGACATTTATAATGTAGAAATTTATATAAATTTTCCAAGTCCTAAATCTTTACCAATTAACCATAAATATTAATATACTAGGCTGCAGTCAGATTCGTCGCTTTCTAACTGCAGTCCACGGAAGAATTTATTTAAAAATCACTGATCGTCCAATTAACAAAATTCCAGTTGGAGTTGCCCGGAAATTTCCATACCTAGTTGCTGTACAAAATTCATGACTCGACTCCCTACTGATTATAAAATCCAACTCGATAAACAACTAACAAAATTTCAGGATTTTCACAGCTTTAGTTACTGAACTTATTTAGTCATTTAAAAATATCAAACGACTTCAGAAAAATATGAATCCAGCGCCATTAGATTCGTTATTCAAATCTCTACGTTCTAGACATCAGAAAATCTGTTTCTAGGCAACCAATGACCGAGTTACAGCCAGATGAAGTCAGCTGTAACTATTACTCAGCAAACTGTTTCAGCATTCTATTGCATAAACCGTCCATATAATTAACCTAGGCGATCAAGAACCGGTTTTTCTAATCTTAGATCAATACATATAACATATCCATGCAAACCCTAATCAACATCTCTAGTTTTTATACACAAATACAGCCTATGATTTCAGATTTTTAAACAAACATCAATCTTTCAATCTAGCATTAACAATCCGAAACATCACACTCACTTCATTCAATCATACAATCCGAAAACAACAAAATCAAAACACATGTATACGAATATGATCTTGTAACATATGATAAATTCTAATCTTTTAATGATAAGGTAAACGAACCGTGAGTAAGATAAGGAACCGGTGATCAAATATGCTTGCGACTGAGAGGATGAAAGGAATTGTAACAAGCTGCCTGCGGTCGAGGGGCTGAAAGGGGAGGCTGCTCGCGACCGAAGGGAGTGCAAAGAGGGCTGTTTGCGGTCGAGGGGCTGGAGGGTTTGCTGCCGTCGGCTGTTTTTCTCAACTAGGGTTTTGGAGTTGTGAAAGAGCATGCATGAGTGTGTGTATATATAGCGCAACAAGTTGACTCGCAATGGGTTTGCGGTGTTGGGCTTGATCTCGTGGCGAGGACTTGGGTTGGTTCGGTTTGGGTTTGATCTTGCGGCCGAATAGTTTGAGTTTAAGGTTTGGGTTAGAACTCGGTTCACTCCTAGAGTCACAGGGAGTTTAAGGTTTGGTTCGTGTCGCGGTTCGGTTCGTGTACATATTTGTCATGATTATTTTATAACTAACACAATCACATAATCGCACATCACGTATCACGTATTCACTAACTCGTGCACGTTTAATACATAGCATATAATTCACTCGACAAGTATTACGTTTAAGTTATCCGAAAAACCCGGGATGTCACAGTTTAATCATTGAAACAAGGAAACTCTTGTAATCCCAAGTGAGTAGATAGTTCCCCTCTTTTATGTTTTTGCAAATATTTTGGGGTGATTCATATGTGCTAAACCGTTTTCAAGTTTTCGAAACATTAAGCTATGGTTTATATAAAACACGACGATTTCAATAATGTGAACGAACTTGTTGGTGCGTTATATCCATAACACGAATGACATTCATTAACTTTGGCCAAGCCGACCAGTAGTAAGTTATGGTACCATAGGACTGACAATCCCGTTACTAGGATATTAATTGGAATTTGGTGGGTTATTTAGGAAACGACAGAAACAATACTTTTAACAAACCCTTTGTGGTTTGTTAGTCGATTTAAAGAGACTCTTTGGTGGTCTAGACAAGTCAACACAGTTTTGAATGTATTCACCAAAATGACCAAAAGTTTTCACAATTAAAACACAACCGATTTATTTATGACAAGGACGATTGGTTTATAACAAGGACAATTGGTTTATAACATGGACGATTGGTTTATAACATGGACGATTGGACGATTGGTTTTTGGTAGGTGATTTAGATAACGAGACGGGGCTAATATAATAAAAGCATGGTGGATACGCCGTTAGTACTTCCTATATATAAGTGCTTTTATCGTATTGCATAGCGTGGTCTTATCTGAATCACTTGGACAAATGTTTTCTAAAAATGACGCGTAACGATTTTCTCTTAAAGATAAAAACCATACAATGTTTTCTTTTAAATCGATTTACTACTTGGTTTTACAAAAGAAATGTATTGGTCAAGATTCATGGCTACAAGATTTTCACAAACTCTAACCAATTTATTAGTTTGTTAATTGTATTGCAATATCAAACACTTTTGATACAAGATTTTCACTTAACGACTCTAGTAGTCTGACGAGGTATTACAATACATATTCAAGGCCATGAATTTGACACACTCACAAAACCTATGTACTGCCGGCATATTTTTGCTGACTCTCTTTTCACATATGTTTCAGGCAACAATGTTTGATGATTTGATGCATGCTTCACGTAGGATTTGGACGCGGGCTTTAGTGACATAAAATCAAGAAAGACAATTTAAATATTTTATTTCGTTTTAAATTCCAAGACAAAGTAATCATGTTATTAATTCAATAAAACAAAACTTCAAGCACCATGTGATGTGAAACAATATGTTAACGTGACTCCCCGACGTTTTCGCCACAATTTGATTTTTTTACGTGGACGGGGTGTTACACCTCAGCTGTTGATGGGATAGCAAAAATAGAGGCATCAGATTCAGTCACTTGCTAGAGTATATTCTCATTGATAGGTTGGTGAGAAGAACTAATTTGATCCATGTCAATTGCATTCCACAGGGTAATGGTGGGTGGAATATTTGTTGGTGAGGGTTGTGGTGTAGAAAGCGACATTGCCCTAGGAGAGGGGCTGCGGAAGATAGAACCAAGTGGATCTAGAGCTTCATATATAGGTGTCCCTGTGCTTACAACTTGATCCTTTTGTGAGGATTCAAGAGGAGGTTGGCTTATTGGTTCAGATCTTTCTACCAACTGCTATGAGGAAGTAGTAGTAGTGGTTTCAAGTGACTTTGGTGCTGTCACTGGGTTAACCTCTCTCATCTTCCAGAGGACCCTTTCTGATTTTAGGTTTGGTGGGCTTTTTGGACTTCGTTTTTAGTTTCTTTTTGGAAATGGCTGGTGTGGGTTTCATAGCACTGGTTGTAGTATTTCGATCACCAGGAGCAGTGGGCTCAGTAGCAGTGGGTTGAGCTTGTGATGTTTGTGCATCTAAAATTTGCTCAGCCCCCTCTACTTGTGTTTTTGAAACATTTGATTGGTTGGTGATGCGTGTAAAAGTTTCTTGTGTTAGGCTACCATGAGAAGTCATAGCACCTTGTTTAGCAGCATATCCAACTTTGTTTTGAAGATAAACACTTAAAAATCTAGGGTGCATAAGAAAAGCACGACCCTTTTTGATGTTGTCAATGTTTGTCACCAAGTCATTGAACAATAATTGAGAGAAGTTAAAATCATATTTTGTCAAGATTGCATATCCCAAGTATTGCATGTTTAAAGGTATCCCATTAAAAGCAGTTGTCTTGGCCGACAAACATCTCAACAATTTGTGAAAGAAAAATTTCATTTCAGCGGGAAATTTAGGTTTATAGATGGTTTTACCTGTAAGTTGACCTTCATACCCTTTTTCAATGAATTCATTGTGTAGATCACAGATCAGAAAAGTAGTAGGATGAGTTAGGTCATTCAAACCAAAGTCCTCTCAAAAGCAGGGGTTACTTCTAAAAGTGTTTTCCCCACAGTGGAAAAAATGGCATAAGGTTTTTTCTTTGTATAATGAACCTCAGCATTTGCCCAGAATTGTCGTAATGAGTCTTGATAGATTGGGGCTTTGATTTCCATGATTTCTTTGTATTTGGACTCTTTCAAGACTTTGATCATAGCATGATATTGTCTGTTTGAGTCAGTTTCTTAAAAAATGTTGTGTAGTTGTGGGGTGTTTTGATGATAAGCGTCATGGTAAATGATTCGAATGAAGAACAATTGCGAAGAAGAAGAAGATCTGAGAGAAAACCGCTTTTGGAATTTTTTGAATTCGATACGACAAAGTGAAAACCTCTGATTGGGATAAAACAGGTTTTATAAAGTGAAAAAGTGATGATGACATGACAAAGATCTGACGGCTAACATCTGTCCACGTGTATCCTGTGATAGTGAATGGAAGACATGTGTTATGGAGAACCACTGTTGTGTGTCTACAGTGGAAAGGAACAGTGCTTTGATTTTACACTATTAGTGGATAAGGTCACATAGTGGTTTGACCAACCAGAAGATACACTTTTGACAGTGGATAGATTTTTAAGCCAATCCGTGGTTTCAAGAAAATAGTGGATATAACTTTTGACTTTTGTTAGATCGCTCCATGTTTAGCATAGGAACCTAAATTGGTATCTAACGTTCGTATAGGCGGAAACTATATGACGTGATAATCGAATATGCAAAGATTTACTATTTAATTGTTGTTTATTGATCATAAAGTTCATTTACATGTCAAATCCAGATCGGGAAGAGCTTCGCCGTACAAGTGACAAAGTTGCTGAAGTTACAAATGAAAATCACAAGTCACCTATTTATAGTGTGACAAGTTCGCTGGAGGCTACACAAGTTCGGGCCGAACTTGTACAGAACAAGTTCGGCCAAACTTGTTCTCACATGATATCCTGAGTGAACTTGTTATACTATTTACATAAATACGACCATTTCTAACGTATTCTAGCCTAAACTAAACAGACTCGATCAAAGACTAAGACATAGACATTATGTACTAACAAATTTTGAGATTTATTGAAAAACTTCAATTTTAAGCTATTTTTAAGGATGGTTTTTGATTTTCATGAAAACATTTTATTGCTATTTACACACGGAACACATAAAAATGTTTTTATTCGAAGTTTAGCATTCCAATCCTAGAGATCAAACTTTCAAAGGTGGATGTATCTAATGCTTTGGTTAGAACATCTACTAGTTGATCTTTAGTGTGGATATGTTGTAAAGAAATCAAACCTTTTTCATAGCAATCTCTCACAAAGTGATGTCTGGTGACAATATGCTTTGTTGTGGAGTGAGAAACTGGGTTTTTAATGATATTTTCAGACTGTCTATCTTGAGAGGAGTCTTTAAGGCAGTTACACCAAAATCCAGTAGTTGGTTTTGAAGCTACAAGAGTTGAGCAGTGCAAATTGTAGCAGCAATGTATTCTGCCTCAGTAGTGGATGTAGATACTGCAACTTGCGTTTTGCTAAGACACTAGGCAATCACCTAGGAACTGAACTCCTCCTGATGTGGACTTCCTTGTTGTATGGCAACCAGCAAAATTACTGTCTGAGTAACCTGAAGGCTCAATGTTTCCATTAGCAGGATACCAGATACCAAGTGTGAGAGCACCTTTTATGTATCTGAATATCCACTTCACAACAATAAGATTAGACTTTCTAGGTGCTGACTGGGATCTGGCACAAAAACATGTTGCAAACATGATATTTGGCCTAGAAGCAGTTAGTACAATAAAGACCCAATCATACTTCTGTAAAGAGTTTTATCAACCAAGTCATCTTTTTCATCAACAGTGACAAGCTTTGAAGTTGCCATGGGTGTGCTACAAGGTTTACAGTCATTCTATCAAATTTTTTAACAGTTATTTGACATACTTTTTTTGATGAATTAAAGTACCATCGTGCATTTGTTTAACTTGAAGATCAAGAAAACATTGTAACTCACCCATTGCACTAATTTCAAACTTTGTTACCATGAGTACTCTAAACTCTTCACACATGGCAGTGCATGTGGATCCAAAAATGATGTCATCCACATAAATTTGGACAAGCATCAGATCTTTTCCTTTCCATTTCAAAAATAAAGTTTTATCAAATTTACCTTTTGAAAAGCCAATGGATAAGAGAAAAGTGGATAGAGTTTCATATCAGGCTCTGGGTGCCTGCTTTAGGCCATACAGTGCTTTGTTGAGCTTGTACACATGATCAGGATAATATGCATCTTCAAATCCAGTAGGTTGACATACATACACCTCTTCTTTGATCTTTCCATACAAGAATGCACTTTTAATGTTCATTTGACACACTTTGATGTTGTGGTTGGCAGCAAAAGCTAAGAACAATCTGATGGCTTCTAACCTTGCTACATGAGCAAAGGTTTCATCATAGTCAATGCCTTCTTCTTGTCTGTAGCCTTGAACCACGAGCCTTGCTTTGTTCTTGACAATAATACCCCTTTTATCAGTTTTGTTTTTGAGACCCACTTTATGCCAATTGGACATACATCCTTTGGCAGTGGTGCAAGTTCCCATACTTGTTGTCTTTTGAATTGTAGGAGCTCTTCTTGCATAGTTTCTATCCAATTGTTGTCTTTTAGTGCCTCTTGGTACTTGACAGGTTGTGTGAGTGATACAAAGCCAGCAAAAAGACAAATGTTTTGGGATTGGCTTGTTGTGAGCACTCCCTCAATGACGTTGCCAATAAATTGATCCAATGGATAGCTTTTAAGGAAAATCAAATCTCCTTGGTAAGGGACAATGGCATTTTGAGGTGAAGGTTGTAGATGGGAATCATCTGAGCTAACATCTATTGGCAAATTTGAAGTGCCAACATCTGTTTGAAATGGAAGTGGAGGTATAGGGGGAATAGATGTGAGGTTGTGTTGATTTTTGTTCTTAGAGTGTGGACTTTATCAACAGTGGTTTGATTATGTGAGCCGGCAGAGGTTTGGCGGTCAACAACTATTGAGCCAATAGTGGCAGAGTTTTCACAGTTGTTATTAACATCTGCTCCTCTATTGGATGGATTGACTGTGAATTGTGGAAGCACACTGTCATATCCAGATCTTGATGGGAAGAATGTGATGGACCTGCATGATTAGTCATGATAGATACATCTTCAAATGTAAATTTATCTAGATCAAACGGTTCAGCAGGATTTGATGGATTTTCAATGAGGAAAGTTCATTGAACTTTACATTCAAAGTTTCTTCAACACACTTCGTCCTAGAGTTAAAACCCTATAGGCTTTAGCAGTGGTTGAGTATCCCAGAAAATAACCACAATCAACTTTGGCTGCAAACTTTGAAATTGAATGTTTTAAGTCTAAAATGAAGCATGGGCAGCTAAAGACTTTGAAATAAGAGATCAGAGGTTTGATTTTTTAAAGAATTTGTAGGTAGTCTTTTGATTCCTGGGGTTAATCAAAACTCTGTTCTGAACATAGCAAGCTCTGTTTACAGCCTCTGCCCAAAAAGATAAGGGTAAACCTGAGTCTGCAAGCATAGTTCTTGCTGATTCAATTATAGTTCTATTTTTTCTTTCAATCACCCCATTTTGTTCTGGAGTCATTGGGATGCTATACTGTCTAACAATCCCTTTTGACTCACAGAAAGCATCCAACTCCATATTCCTAAACTCTGTCTTGTTGTCACTTCTAAAAATTTTTTATTGGAAGGTCAAATTGCTTTTCAACTTGTTTGACAAAATTTTGCAAAATGCTAGCAGTTTCATCTTTAGAGTGCATGAAGAATGTCCATATAAACCTTGAAAAATCATCTACATTGACAAGACAATATCTTTTCATCTTAAGACTCATGATATTTACAGGGCCAAACAAATCCATGTGCAACAATTGTAAGCATTGGGTTGTTTTGGACTCTTCAATGGACTTGTAAGAACTTTTATGTTGATTGCCTTTTAAACAGGAAACATTATGTTCTTCACAAGTGAATTGTTTTGAGGGTAAACCTCTTACAAGATTTTGTTTTGAGAGAGTGGTGATAGTTTTCAGATTTGTGTGTCCAAGTCTTCTATTCCATAACTCTATCTCTTTGCTAGAAGCAACTGAGAACAGGCATGCATTAGACATTGGATTATCCTTCAACATATCAACCACATACACATTGCCACTCCTATGAGCAACAAGTTGTGCTTTGCTCTCAGCAATGATTTGATCAATCTTTTTAACAGCCTCTGGTCCTACAATTTGACATGTTTTCTTTGTAAAGAAAGATCCATATCCATTGTCACTCATTTGTGAGACACTTAGCAAGTTGAATTTTAGATTGTCAATGAGATTAACATGCTCAAATTTGAGTTTCCCAGCCTGAACTGACCCTAGCCCCAACACCTTCCCTTTTGAATTGTCACCAAAGGATATATCACCCCTCCATGTGCAATGAAATCTTTGAGTAGGGCTCTACATTCTGTCATGTGCCTGGAGCCTCCACTATCTACATACCATAAACTATCAAGGCAAGTAGAAGCTCCCTACACATTTGTAAACAATTAGTTTAGGTGGGTTTCCAAAGCCAAAATGGCTTTGGATGGAGTCATAGATTGTTCAATCTCAAATTCAGGAAAATGGACAGTGGTTTGATTTGGTCTTTGTAACCACTGTTGTGGACCATTTCCTGTCAGATGTTGGTAACCATGAGGATGCCTATTGACTCTTGGCTTTGAGGGTTTTTTGTAACCCTCATAACTAAGAGAAATCTTTTGGTAAATAGGTTGGCCATATCCTCTTAGATACTTGTTTGCAGGTGGTACATCTGTCACTTGTACCTCTCTGGGAACAACAGTTTTGTTTAGTGCTTTTGTAACAGATGTTTCCATAGGTTCAAAGGTCTGCTTAGATTTATTTCTAGTAGAGCTTGAACTTTGACTTTCAAGAGCTTTTGATTTAGTTTCTTTTACCTTTGTGTTATAGGTTTGAAGATAAACACACTCTTGGGATTGTGGTTTGTTCTACCACAGATGATGCGGTTTGAAGAATTTGGCATCACACAAGTTTTGTTTATATCATAAGCCTTTAACAGAAAACAGTTTTCAGTGTCATGATTTCTTGTCACACAAAAGTTACGAAACAAGTTTGTGACCTTTTCTTTCTTCCCTTTTTCAGACTTCCTTTCAGCAGATATTGTAACATCTGCTGGAAGATCCTTTATAGGGATTATCCTTGCTTTTTGTGCCTTAACACCATCAATGGTTGAGAAGTCCATTGGCTTGAAGTTTTCTAAAATGTCACACTCATCTGACCATGTGGGTTTAAATTGATATTTCTCAACTTCCTCAAAGGTTGAGGATTCCTCATGTTTTTCCAAAAAGATTTGTTTCCATTTTTATCAGTGACTTTTATTTCTTCACCAGCCAAAATCTCGGGGACAATTTCAACCATCTCAGATTCATTTACATAAACACTTTCAGAAACTTGGTCAATTTTCTTGAAACCTATGCCAAATTTTATGTTACTTTTGATCTGATTTTCTAACATGATTTCATAACCTTTGCAAGATT
The DNA here is from genome assembly GCA_947069175.1 of Scalesia atractyloides. Classification (NCBI taxonomy): domain Eukaryota; kingdom Viridiplantae; phylum Streptophyta; class Magnoliopsida; order Asterales; family Asteraceae; genus Scalesia; species Scalesia atractyloides. Next base: position 56,526,727 of record CAMTDV010000024.1, on the reverse strand, counting down.
CTACCCACTTCTCACAAGTGATTTGGGTAGATTCCAACTCCTTTTTGCAAACTTCATATTTTTCTATCATAGTTTGGAGTTGATCTTTGGTTATACTTGCCTCATGTTTTAGACTGCTGATTTGAGAATCTTTGTTAATCAATTTTGTTTTCAATTCTTTTGTGAGTTTTTCAAAATTTAACTCATCTTCCAAAATTTTGTTTCTAAGATTTTCATTCACCTTTTTATGTTTGCAAAAGCTATTATGCATTTTTCAGAACATAGATCTTTAAGGATCTGAGGTGATACCTTAGAAGCAGCCATCAAGGCACAATCACAATCACCTTCACACACCTTGGAATCCCATGGATCAGTAGAGAGATTTTTTTTCATCAACATTCTCTTTTGTAACCACTGTTTTATCATGAACTTCAGACTTATCAGATTTAGGCACTTCTTCTGCAGATTCATCACCTTCAACTATTCTGTCTAGAGCCATAAAGCAAAAATCATTTTCAAAATCATTTTTAGCTACTAGAGCAAAGTTTTCATTAGTTAATTCCTCAGGCAAACTACTCCAATCAACAAAGTCACTGAATTTGTGGAACGGTGATTTGAACATAGTGCACTAGAACAATGGTAGCAGGGTGTGCAAAATGAGCAGTGTTTTGCATTTGAGGAGCAGACAGTGCTTTGTGTATTTTGAGGTCTGGAACTAGAGTGTGTCACAATGGGTCCAGAATTTTGAGATCTACACTGCCTAGCGGAATGTCCTAACCTGTTACACTTATAACACTTGATTTTTGATTTATCCAGCCCAACCTTCAACCCCCCATGCAACCTTGGAAATTTTCCAGTTCTTTTGTAACATTTTTTTGTAACATTTACTAGCTCAACACTTAATAGAGCTAGTTGGTACAAAATGTCCATTTCTTCTAAATCGGATGGTTCAAAGTGTTGAAGATCATTCAACTCAAAGGAAAGGTTGTTAGAGGTTTGGCTTTCTCCACTTGCAGTAAATGCATAGTTGGGTGAGTAAGAATCAGAGTTAAAGTTTCCTCCATAAGTTATGTCAATAAAATGATCATAACTCTGATCCTTTCCACTGCTAGAACCCTCTTCTTGGCCTAAAAGTGTTATGTTACCAAAAGTATAACCATCATCAACCTTTCCTGATTCTTGTAACTTTTTTTTTCTGGTTTAACTCTTTCTCATATGTGAGGAGTCTACCATGAAGTTGGGTAAGATTCATTCTCTAAACCCGACAGAAGTTCATGTCACGAAAGCTATGGTGTCCCACTTATCTGGTAACGATCTTAAGAAACGACTATTGACAGTCGAATTAGGAAATTCCACGTTAACAAGCTTAAGCTCACTTATGAGACAACTAAATCGCTCGAACTGTTGAGTTAGAGACTCTCCTTTGACATGACAAAAGTTTCATATTGTTGATTAAGAACTTCTCTATTGTTTTCAATCACTTCCCCAGTTCCACCGAATTGCTCTTTCAAGGCATCCCACAACTCCTTTGCACTGTTACAGTGGAGCAGGCCAGCATAGATTTCATTAGGTAAGGCAGAAGCAACAATGTTAAACGCCTTAGCATCTAACTCTATTTTCTGGAAATCCTGCTCGGAGTAGTTTTTAGGATTTTTAGGCACTTGTGTAGTAGGGTCCTTTGTACTTGGAACCAAAGGAACGTGTAGTCCAAATACAACGGACCTCCAGCAACCGGTGTTTTGCTGAGTTAAAATGTGACTCATCCGACGCTGCCAGATGTAGTATTCTATCCTGACAAGCATCGAAAGGTTTAAACATAGATCCCGTGTTGGAATCCGGTGTGTTTGAGACATTCTGTTGGTTTTAAACAGATTTTGTTTTAAAAACTTTGAACGTAATTAAACTCTGTTTTCCAATGAAAACAATCAAACTAATTAGCAGGAAGAACTGATCTTTCAAATTAAATTGATAGTTAAATCAAATTTTGATTGACCAAGCTCTGATACCAATTGTTAAGATCTGAGTTTGAATTGATTGTAAATGTTTTAAAGATGGTAAATGGAAAAAAGTAAAATAGAGTGAATTTGCAGCGGAAATAGAAAACTTTGTATTACAATCAATGGAAGATTATTTTCATCATCATGCTTTCAAACTTATAGTTTTGCATGTGAATCATAAACTCCCCCTCAGCCTTTTATAACTTAAGTTTGATTGTACAAAAATCCAGAGAAGATGATTGGTAAATGATCTTTAGATAGATAATAAAACAGTATAACGACGACAACTATTTATAGTACAATGCTAACCTCTGAGCATCTTTGCTGATATCAGAGGTGAAAGCAACTGCTAACAATACTAACTAATCCCAAACACTATTTAGCCTATCATCTGCTAATTACAAACACTGTTACATTTAAAACACTGATAATTACTAAAACACTGATAAACTTCATCAGAGCTTTGTGTCATCAGACCTTGGCATCAACAATGCTTGTGTAGCAGACTTTAGCTATAACAGTGGGTTGGATCACAATATAGAAACTCTGTTGTTATGGATCAATCATCTGAGGTAGTTTTGGCTTTGTATCATCTGTTCCTTTTGAAAGGGTTCAATCTCAACAATTCTTAACATTATGAAAATTAGGGTTTCTAATTAACAATTTAAACTAGTGTTATACCAACGATCTCCACCTTTTTTATAATGTAAAAAACGTGACTTGTACTAGATTTGCCAATAGTATTTAATCATGTTAGCATGCAAGATACCTCTAGTCACAAGTTCTCTTATTTATCTCTCAAATCATGCTTCTTATTCTCCAATTCGCCTTTCTTAAGTTACATGTTTCTCCCCCCTTTTTGACGATATTAAAAAGTAATGCTCCCCCTTGAATTGTGCACCAATTCATCATGTGTATCTTCATATTTAGGGTAGATCTGAGGGTGGTAACATGCAAAACAAGGGTTAATATAACCAATTCATGATAACTAATTATAAGCCAACTAATATATTATCAAGGTATATTTTAGTCATTGGGGTTAAGCAATCATTAAATGACAAAACATCAATAACATCAATATCGAGTAAAACGCACAATATTATTTGGTATGAGAGGTTAATTGGTATATGTAATCTTGGAAATTGCTCTCACAAAGATTATGTAAACTCATGGCCACATCAATACATAAAACATAATGCTATTTTTTATCGACAATACTTATAATACACTCATTCACACATGTCGGTGACGATTAAACTTTACACATATTTTCTATGATGTGTATCTTCAGCGTTACTTTATATACCAAAACAACCACTTTGGACCAAGCAAACACTTTCGTGGCTTGGACACTTTCTCTTGCATTATGGTCATCATATGGACATACATCCCATGTAGACACACACGTATCCTTTATACCCAATGATTTATTATTTTTATGTTTTCCAAGAAAAAGACAAAGGGAAAGAAGCAAGCTCGTCCATTAATACCCAAATATTCAAGTTCTATGGTTACATTTAAGAGAAATCTTATTGTTATATCACATCGAAAAATCAAAGAGAGTCGTTTTGTTTCTTAAGGTTTACTTCATAAATTGAGCATTGGTCCCACCTTTAAGTGTCTAAACCTTACATCTTTTGTAAATCTCAACAATCTCATTTTTCTGATCATGTACATGAATTCTATCAGGTTCATGTACTCAAGTACTTAAGTGAGGTCAACACCATTATAATTACCATGTATTTACACTTTAAAATATTTTGGAGATGCTACATGCACACCTCGTGAAGGTTCGAGATTCTATTCTTCTCAACGCTATATCACCGATCTTCCATGCTACATCATTGGTATTAATGTTATTAAAAACCTCTTACAAACAAAAATTTCCCCCCTAGATTGAATAATTAATTGGAAAATAGTTAATCCCCTATGTAGGAGTTTAGAACAAGGCTCTTGAACACAATGACTATTGCAAATGAGTAGATCATTATCATGTACATGTATGTAACACAAAGATGGTGTACCATCTAAGATGGGCATCAAATTAACATACCTTATATTGTTGTCCAAAGTAAGACGGGTAAACTCTCTGATATCAAGTGTGATTTTGTATGTGTACGACATGCTCCTTAAAAACCTCTTCTATGAACTTACACCACTTTGTAGAAAACATGTAATACTAACAATCGTCCATGTGATATTATCACTTTAAGTCATATGGGTCACACTAAGTCAAAACTAACAACAGGTGAAGGTACTTCCTCAACCAAAAGAATATACAAGTGAGGATGACATTATGGAATTTCAGACTCAAGCCTCACCGAGAAGTCCTCACCTTCACTTATTCATGGAACAACCTATGAACAAATGATCCTTGCTTGTTGTCTTTCTATATATTCTCAATATGTATGCTTCTTTTAAGGTGGAGCCATGCTTTCTCAAGTCAAAAAAAGGGGAGAATAACTATTGAAGAAAGTGCACAATATGGGAAATGGGCTTCAAGGTAAATCATTACACAAAGGGGGAGTATTATTTGATTACACAGAAGAAACCTCTAACCTTGCTTCAGGGGGATCCAATGTAAAGAATGCAACATTACTAATTAGTGATTGTTGTGGAAACTGAATATGAAACCCTGGTTTTGAGATTGCTTCTGGAGATTAAGATCCCTTCATTACAAATTCGACGCTACGTATATAGATCATAAACTTTTACTTTTATTACCTAATGGCTTAACCTTTTAAAGTACTTAAAACATTATTTATCATTTAATGTTTAAGGTGATAAATGTGCTCATAGTTGAGGAAAAATGTTGGAGAATTGGTCAGATGTAACTAAAAACAATTTTGTAAAAAAAATATAACCGATAACGTGTCAGCCATACCTGTCCCCCGTCCGCCGGACGGGAAACACATGCATTTTGTGTTTTATGTACATTAATAATATAAGTAATTTATAAAGGAAACTCAATCTTTTATACAAGCATATAAGCAGTTTTTAACAAAAATCCAACCAAAATCTAGGATGTGCGCATAAGCCAAGAGTAATTTACGTTACCAAAAATATTTTTTCACACGTACTCTAAACATTGTGGTTCGACATGAGACCAGGAATCAAGCATTTGTTCCTCTGCTGGATAGAAAGGTACTTGTGAACCAGCAACCCCTGAAATTACATATAGGTATAGATGAAGATGTAGGGACATGAAGAAGATTGGATTGGATCCATATATTGAATCTTCATCTTCTTCTTCTTTGAAGTTCCAGAGCATGTAAACTATCCACCTCTCTCTCATCTTCTTATTGGAAACTCTAGTGTCGCCTTCGAGCCCACCATCTCCTCCACCTTCTGGCTTCATCGCCACCAATATGAGCACCATTTGTCTACAATCTACAGTCAGAGCCACAACTCTCCACTTCTGTCTTCCCCAAAATAAGGCAGCAGCCTATGTCGTCGATGTTTACCAAAACTAAACAACAAACCCTAGAAACAATTTATAGACTTATAGAATCAAAGATGAATCCGAACGCAACCTCATAAAATCGCCGAAGCAAAATCATATGCGGAAAAAGAAGAATCATAACTTACCAAGATCATCAGCTCTATCAGAGGAGGGGATGGTTTCAATGCCGCTGGGTGCTGAGCATATGCCTGCATCAATATCGCAATTCATTTAAGAAAACCATTTAAAAATGATGCAAAACATAAAACAAACTGTTGTATGAAAGCAAGAATAGACTTTCTACCTTAATCGGCTTTTCCTAGCATTTTCTCGATTCTGAGCCAACCTTCGCATCTGATGACAAGATAGATAAACATGGTAAACTTTATATCGAAGTGGCCTTAACTGTAACCCAAATATGAAAGTAATACCAAGTCCTACATTCACAATCTTCTGCAGGAACGAACAAGGGAGGTGACGGCTTCAAAATATCTCTGTCTTATCCTCCATCCCTCTAGTCCTGTAGTTCAGAACAAATACATGACAATAAGTCAATATAAAACAATTTATCCACAAAAACCAATAGATTTGTTACCTTTCTATTTATAAAATTTAATATATCCACATGGGCATTACATTTTGGGTTCGCTTATGACCCGTTATATTAATAGATAATTTAAATCTTAACAGGTCACCTTTTTTCTTAATTACCTCATAACCAAAAATCATTTATGGCTCCGAGCAGTTGAATAGAATTCATACCAACAACAAAGGGCGTGACACTTTGATTTTCTACACATAGCACACGTAAATAATGTGCTCTGGTAACACGTGTCACACCCTCAAAAATCCACTTGCGGGGTTTTACCGCGAGGCGCCTGATAAACCAGGATCACAGTCATTAGTCATACTGAAGGACCACTATATGAGTTTAAAAAAAATATTCCTGTTTGCTCATTAATGAGAAAATATTGTTTATACAATTGAGTTGCGGAAGCGTAATAATTACAAAACCAAAATAGTTAATGTAATTTAAAGTTGTGTCTAAATATTTGATGAAATCAATGCGACACCATAATGCATCCTAGTCCTGATGTGTGCTACCTTAGCAACCTGAGAAAACATGTAAAAATCAAGTGTCAACAATTATGATGAGTGAGTTCACAGGTTTTAGTTTACAGATATAAGATAAGTTGTTTCCACTGGTTCAAATCCCAAACCAGTATGTTATGATAGGTAACCCCTGATCTAAACCTGAATTGGAATGTTCAACTTTCCCGATTCAAAACCTGAATCGTGTTGTTATAAGTTGTTCCCGATTCAAAACCTGAATCCTGTTGCTATAAGTTGTTCCCGATTCAAAACCCGAATCGTGTTGCTATAAGTTGTTCCCGATTCAAAATCCGAATCGTGTTGTTATAAGTTGTTCACAATTCAAAACCCGAACCGTGTTGTTATATTGATTAGTAATTTATGTTATATGTTTAGGTAGCTAAACTAGGTCATGTCAACAAAGTGTTTGATCCGAAGCTGACGTTGCTGCCCATGTTGTGCCAGGTCTATCACTAACCATGGCTAAGTGTTAGGCAAATTCTACACCCGTGACCATCAACGTTCGGTCTAACTGGCGCGACCAGTTCGAGTGGGGCTTGTCGGACTCAATAGTACTACTAAAAATTCCCTTGCTATAACCCAATACTAACAGTATCGTAAGTGTTAAGGGGACCATAACTGTATAACATAACTCTAAATAGAAAGACGTTACTGTACCGTGATATATACCACCTATACATCACTGTAACGTGTACATGTTTTCCCCCCTGTGTTTTGTAAACGTTTAAAGAATAAGGGGCCGTGAACTTACCTTTGATAGCTCGGTTAGACTTTTAAAGTGATTATGAGTTGAGGTTGGTCAATCATGTCCTAATATGATTACCATTTAGTTTATTAGTGTGCTCATGTAAGACACGAAATCCATACACGTATCTTAACACGAATCATGCAATCATGTTGACAACTTTATATATATATATATATATATATATATTCCATGTATAATCATATATGATCATGGCACACAACAAGTTATATAACATTTAAGTCACCATAAAACGGGTTCGGCTATTCACAGAAAGCACATACAAACATCCAGATGCATATATAACAACTTATTGTGTTTCAGCTTTAATGTCCAGAAATGGGTTCTTTTCGGTTATTTTTATAAAATAGTTCCCATACTCCAAAAATTCCAATTAATTTACAGAACGTGTCAAACGGTCTATAAAAATTTGTGTAAATTTTCCAGCCCTAACTCGTTATCGATTATTTATAAAAAATCATTTACTAGGCTGTAGTCGGATTCGTCACTTTCTGACTGCAGTCCACGGAAAAATTCATTTAAAAATCATTACCCAACCAATTGACGAAATTCTAGTGGGAGATTTTCGGTGACACCTGTATCCAACTACTGTGCGAGTTTCATGACCTAATTCTATCTAGCTTACGAGATATGACACAGCAAACAACACGTAATTTCTGCAGAAGCTTCAGCTGCTGCACGAAATAATTATTTTAAAATTGTAAACGACCTAAAAAAATGCGATTCCAGCGCCATTAAAAGCGTTATCAAAAGCGTACGTTTAAGACTTCAGAAAATCCGTTTTTTTAATAAGTTACGACCTATTTACAGCCAGCTGAATTTTGCTGTATATGCTAATCAGCTTTCAATTTGCACTTATATGATACTAGAACAAGTTTAAACGACGATGGATCCTAGTAACATCAATTAATAACAAGTTAACCCATCACATATCATCTAGTATATTAAAATCACAACAAACCCTAGGCATATATCATCTTTAACATCACAAAACGCAACTTAAACACACCACAAACATCACTAACCTTGAAGCAAGATGAAAGAACTAGAGATGGAGGGTTGCGATCATGAGAGAGAGGGGGGGTGCCGTCGCACAAGGAGAAGGAATTAGGGTTTGTGTAGGAGATGAAAGGGAAAAGGAGAAATAGATGGTTATAAAGCTAGGGTTTGGGTAGATGGGTTGGGCTAAGCCCGTATGTACTAACCGCTTATTATTTGTCACATTTAAATAAATCCGCCCGAATATATCATCGAATAAATACACCATTAAATTATATTTACTAATATAAATAAGACTATTGCGTATATACATGTGTAAAAATATGCGTATAGAATTTGTGGCAAGGCGTCATCGTGATTGTCAATTAAATAATGTGCTCGCTCTTCATATGTTAATATTATTATTTACTAAATAATAATCCATAATATTTCTACAGGTAACTTTTTATAATTAACCAGGGTCGAACATACGGGTTGTCACATTCTCCCCATGTTACAGGAATTTCGTCCTCGAAATTTATGCTAAGATATACTATACTCTCCAGATATGGGTTCTTCAATAACACATTGTTGCGCGTAACTAAATACGTTTTCATGAAGGTTCGCTGGATAACATATAAATCACATTACATGTAGAATTACATAACATATAAATTCACGTAATTTGTATTTATTCAATTGCTAGGGAATAGTATTCAGGTTGTTCGGTTTCGAGCGTATACTTGTGTGTATGTTTCCGTAATCCCCAAATTATCGTTACACGAGTGTTTGTGTAATTGTAATCGCTTTTTGCAGCTTTCCTTTTTTAGCAAGATTGTATCGTAATTCTATTTTTCGGAAACTTGTTTCCCTTGTAATCGTATTTCGTTTTCAAATCTTTGTAAATCCGAGACTTTGATCGTAATAAAAGGAATCTTTTATACATTGTTTATACATGTCTATACATTAATACGTGCATTCGGTTGATACATGATTCACAATTCGCTTAAACGTAAGTTTAACTCGTAAACATTGATCGTGTATTCGTAATTCTCAAATCTCCATACATTCAAATACTTGGTTATTCGATTTTAAGATTAAGTTATATGTTTTCACTTGATTATACCTAACCATAAATCAAACATACTTGTTACTTTTGATATGTCACCTACATGTATTTTTATCACACATTTTGTCACTTAAAACATGTTTAATATGCACTTTAGACCTGGATAACCTATGAATAATACACCAAACATCATGTAACATCTTATTTATATAAAGTGCATCTCAAATACACCTTTTATTACATTTAAACAACAAAAAAAAAAGAATATAAAGACTGAAAATCAGCCTTGCAATCAACCCTTGTTTGGGTATGTTTTTGGGCTTGTTTCAAGTCTAATGACCCACTAATTCCTTTCAAAACCCAACCCACTTAAACCCTAATCCTTTCCCTATAAGTACCTCTTATATTCCAGCCATTTTTCCACTATACAAAGCCTCCAAGCCTCCCAAAACACTCCAAGTTCGTAGCTGAATCCAATTTTCGGGCAGATTTGTACCTCTACACTAAAGTGATCATAACTCACTCAATACTCAACGAAGTTGCCCCATTCGTTTTCCTACATGCTTGGTTTTCCTTTGGGCATGATTCCATGGTCTCTCCTTGGAGAATTCAGACCTTGAAATGCCCCTAAATTGTCCAAAACTTTCTGTTTGTTTTCAAACTCTTTTAAACTTTGTTTATGTTCATCAAACTTGTATCAAACTCATCTCAAACCTATGTCCGAATGCTTACAACACTTCTTGTGGTTGGTTAGGATCAATAACAAGGTTGAGACATTCAAACAAGAGGTAAACCTCACAATGATTCTGTTTTCATAGAGCATTTAGCTCACAAGTGATGCAAGTTCATAGACTTGTTCATGTGCGTCCACCAAGGTTAGCTTTGGCTATCCTAAACATTGAGACCACACATCACTTGATGATTTTCATCATCAACTCAAGTAGTTTGCTAGTCCTAAAGTGTCACAACCCCACCAAGTCATTGACATGTGTCCTCGTGTGCTCTTCAGGTTGTATTCACTTGGCTACTTGGTATTATGGTGACATACTTACAATTCTTGTCATTTCATTCTTGTATTGTTCTCATTCATGACCCTCCTTGTGGTCTATGACAACTCGTGTAGTGGTGAATCATATATCGAGGTTAAATGGATGTTCATCATCCTGCCTCCATGCTTGACTTACTTGAATACTTAGAGGTACCAAAGTGGATGATCCATCCTCACACCTCCTACATGATCTTACTACTATGTATATATTATAGACTATAATATAATCCTAAAACCAAACCTTGATAATGACTAAATAATCACCTATCAAGTTATTAAGTTTATCACTAAAGTATGTAGTTCCTTGTCACGAGGCTAATAGGTCTCGAACCTATGAAACCATATTAACCCCTTTCGGGTTATCATAGTGTCAAGAACAAGTGCTATGTCTTAGTGAATATTTTCATACATAATACTTTAATTCTTATTTCCGTAATCTCGCTCGAATACTCCAAATCCACCGTTGCACCCATAACTAATACCTAAGTTCTTCTTGTAGAAGGACAAGGTGCCAAACTCTAAATCAACACAACCAAGCTCCCGGGATTACTTAAGTGGAACACTTAGCAAAAACCGTGATTACACTCGACCCATTTACCGTTTTAACCACTTTTGGGTTGTAACATGTTTACATATCAAAATACACATATCACAAACTCATGCTTTTACATGCTCAATCCTTATACATGAATACTTGTTATGCCTAGATGCATGCTCGATTTTACATGCTTGATCATTAACTTAGCTAGCCCAACTTATCATATATAGCGCTACAGGAGTAGCATGCCGCCCATCGGGGTTATGTTAAGATATTCATTCTCATTTTAGTCTTGTTGCTTTTGTGACAAGGGAAGCTCGATGTCGTTAAAACTTTTGTGGAAACTCGGGGTTTGATCTAGTACTGCATGATTAGTATGAACTTTGCTTACAAATACCATGTGGATTCGAGTTACATTTTTATACTTATGCTATGTATCACCAAACTTGTGTACTCGCCATTGCTTTTGCATTGAACTCGTATTTTTAACATGTTACAGGTTGACGAAGATTTTTCCATGAAATTGGAGTAGTGATGATGCTCTAGATACACATTTAGACGTTAGGCTAAAACGTTGTGTTATCTTGTCGTTATGCTTATGTTGTACTCATCTTTAATTTCTTAATTGTTGTAATTGACTTAATAATTAATTTTACAATGTTATCGTTGAATGAATGAAATATGGGTTTTCTTTAAATATTGTCGCTAATAGCGTTGAAGTCTCTTGCAATCTCGTTTACGTCTCACTCCGATGTTTCCGCCATCGGTTGGGTGTGACAGATTGGTATCAGAGCCATAACTATAGGGAAATTAGGTAGAATTGCCATGTTTGACCTAGTCTATAGTTTAAGTGTCCATTTTTGGCCATTCCTATATCATCCTTAATACTTTATTCTTCCACATTGCTTCTTCCTTATCTTTTGGTCTTAAAATTTACATAATGTCTTTCCTAAGACATTTTACACAACACACTTGAAGACTTGAAGACACTCATGATTCAAACGAGGTGATTTGCACCAAGAAAGGTTCAATGACTTACAATTTTTGGCGAAATCCCTCATTCCGCGTATTCGATTTTCACGAAGTTATACCATCAACTTAGGAGTGATATCCACATCTTGATGGAAACTTCCATTTCATGCTCTAGTGGATCTTACAAACGAGTCGGAATATGCTCCTCCTTTAGTAAGAAACAACCACTCTTAGGGTACGAAATCCTCAAGTTAGGGGTGAAACCCACACCTTGTCGATTAAGTCCCATTCCTTGATTTTCGCTCTCGCCAAAGTTTCGATTTTCTAATTAGTTAGAGACGTGTAGTAACTGGAAGGGTAAAATACCGTTAGTCGCTTCTCGATGAGAATATTTTACCTATAGGCCAAAGCATGTTTCTCTAATTAGAAAGGATCTTCGATTAACTTTGGAATTGTCGACGTTTCTCTACCCGAAACAATCTCATGTTTTATTAAGCCAATCTTTTATGTTATCTCAATTTTTATGTGGTATTATACTTGTTACATTGTTCTTGAACTGTTACACATTTTTCACATTGTCGCAATAAAAAACAATACTAATCCTCGTGAACACACTAAATTTATACTCCTTATTCGTATTCATACGTGATTGTACATGTTATGCTTAATGAATTCATGCAAACTTTGTGAACTATACTTGATGAACCCATGCAACCTTATGCGAACCATGCTTGAACCTATTACATGCTTATTCATGCACAACTTATTCCATATTATGATCAAGTCTCATCCCTTTTCTTCTATGTTGAAACTCTAGATGAATTCTCCTAACTCGTCCAAGAAATCCAAGAGGTCCAACAAGGGTTCCAACAACAACAACAATGAAGACTCCATATTCAAGCAAGAACTCATTGGTCTTGTCGTCGAGCAAATGGCCGATCAAATGGCCTGTGTGATACCCGATATCGTTAGCCAGCTTCAAACGATTAACACCGAAACCCCCAAATCCTCTGCCGACTCTAAAACTGATAACCCCAAAACGTCTTTCAAATTCAAGCATTTCATGGCTTGTAAACTGGTAGAATTCACTGGCATGGACGGTGTCACCGCCATGATTGACACGATGGAGCTTACTTTCCTTTAGGGCGGGTGCCCTGATGACCTTTGAACCCTTAACGCTACCGTGGTCTTTCGCCAAAGAGCCCCCGAGTGGTGGACTACGGAACGTAACAAGCGTGGCAACAAAGCAGCTCATGCTCTCACTGGGGATGAGCTCAAGCAGCTCATGAGGGATCATTTCTGTCCTCCCCACGAGCCCAGAAGCTCGAGAACGAATTCTGGAACCTCACGCAGCAAGGAAGCGACGCTGAAGGACTGTTCGCTCGCTTCAAACAATTAAGTATCTTCTGTTCTGGACAGGTGGATACGGTTCCCAAGGAGATAGCCAAGCTTATTCGTTCGCTTTCGCCTGTGATCATGAATCACGTAGCCGCCGCAAAACCTAGATCCCTCTAAGAAGCCTTTAGAATTCAGCTGAACCACAACTGCATCCTTCAGGGGGCCTACGATAAGGTTCCTATGAAGCATGCGCACCAAGCCACCGCCAAAGCCACCACCACTACCGAGTCACCTCCCCCTCAAGCCAAAAAGAACAACCTCAAGAACAAGAAGCAGAAGGCTCCTGTTCAAAACAACGATGTTGTCACTCCGCCTGCCCTACACCTTTAAATGCCATCTCCTCCACCCAAAACAACGATCCACCCAAGCGAAACTACACCGGCGCTTGGCCTAGGTGTGATCGCTGCACCTACCACCATCTCCCTTCTACCCCGTGTCGGAAATGCGCCAACTATAACAGGATGGGGCATTTCACTAGCCATTGTCGCCAAACCCAAAGTAATCAAGCCATTGTCCCAACCCTAACTCAAACCAAACCCAACCTCAGCGTCAGAATGCTCCTATGCGAGCATGTTACAAATCTGGCGATATCAATCATCTCGCCAATGTCTGTCCTCTTCTCAACCAGTAGCATCAGCAGCAGTAACAGCCTGAGCCTGCAAAGGGGTGAGCTTTCATGCTCACCTCCGATCAAGCCCAAAGTTCTAACGACGTCATTAGTGGTACGTTCCTTGTGAACCATATTTATGCTACATGTCTATTTGATACTGGCGCCGATAGGAGTTTTGTGTCGCTAGAATTTGAACCCTTTCTTAAGTGCAAATGATCTAAAATGCCTAATCCTTTCGCCGTCAGAGTCGCTAATGGTAGAAACCATCTCCGTTGATTCCGTTCTTTCTGGTTGCTCTTTGATTCTTAACGATCATTCGTTCTCCATTGACCTCATTCCCATGCAAATGGGTAGTTTTGACATCATAGTAGGCATGGATTGGCTTATGCGAGTTCGTGCCGAAGTTGTTTGTTCCGAAAAATTTATTCGCCTCCCTCTTCCTCAAGGTGATTCTCTACCGTCTATGGAGAGAAACCTTCTAAATGTCTCAAGCTTATGTCGTGCATCAAAGCGAACAAGTACTTGCGTAAGGAGTACTTTTCCTTTCTCGCCCACGTTGTGGAAAAGATAGACAAAGGTCCTAGCATAAGTGATGTTCCAGTCGTTTGTGAGTTTCCTTCTGTTTTCCCTGAGGATCTTCCTGGTCCTCTACCTCCTCGAGCTGTTGATTTTCGTATTGATCTTATCCCTGGTGCAACTCCTGTTGTGAAAGCTCCCTATCGTTTAGCACCCTCAGAAATGCAAGAGCTATCAAGCCAACTTCAAGAGCTTCTTGATAAAGGCTTTATACGCCCTAGTACTTACCTGTGGGGCGCTCCTGTGTTGTTCATCAAGAAGAAAGATGGGTCTTTTCGGATGTGCATTGACTATCGTAAACTCAATAAACTTACAGTAAAAAACCGATACCCACTTCTTCGTATTGACAATCTCTTCGATCAATTGCAAGGCGCGAAGTGCTTTTCAAAGATTGGCCTCCGTTCTGGCTATCATCAACTTTGGGTTTCCGAGGAAGATGTACCCAAAACCTCCTTCGCACACGTTATGGACACTACAAGTTCGTGGTCATGCCTTTTGGTTTGACCAATGCTCCTGCAGTGTTTATGGATCTCATGAACCGCGTGTGTAAGCCTTTTCTCGATCATTTCGTCATTGTATTCATCGACGATATCCTAATCTACTCCAAGACGAAAGAAGAACATGGACGACATTTGCGTCTCATTCTTCAGCTTTTGCAAACCGAACAACTTTATGCCAAATTCTCCAAGTGTGAATTTTGGCTAAAAGAGGATCAATTCTTAGGTTACATCGTCAATGAACTCGGTATTCATGTTGACCCTGCAAAGATAAAAGCTGTGAAGAATTGGATTGCACCTAAGTTGCCCTCTGAAATTCGTTCGTTTCTTGGCCTAGCTGGGTATTATCGCCGTTTCATCTCGAACTTCTCAAAGATTGCCGTTCCTTTGACTTCGTTGACTCAAAAAGATAAACCTTTTGTTTGAGGTCTCGAACAAGAGGAATCTTTCCAAACGCTCAAGGACATGCTTTGTACTGCTCCTATCCTCACTCTCCCCGATGGGAACGACGATTTCGTCGTGTATTACGATGCCTCTAACCAGGGTCTTCGTTGCATTCTCATGCAACAGGACAAAGTAATCGCTTACGCGTCGTGACAACTCAAAATCCATGAGAAAAACTATACTACTCACGACCTTGAACTTGGTGCAATTGTTTTTGCATTAAATATTTGGCGACACTACCTTTACGGTACAAAGTGTACGGTCTTCACCGACCATAAGAGCCTCCAACATATCTTTGATCAAAAGGAACTCAACATGCGTCAACGCCGATGGGTAGAATTGTTAAACGACTACGATTGTGATATTCGCTACCACCCCGGTAAGGCGAATGTCGTGGCCGATGCACTTAGTCGCAGGACTCATGTTAAGAGTGTTCGTTGCTACCGAATCGTGGGAAGACTCGACGAGTTGATTCGTCAAGCACAATTTACCGTTATCAACGAGGATAACCTCGGTGACGAGTTGAATTGTGGAGTCAAAAACCCACTCGAAGCTAAACCCGATGGTATTCTTTATTACCATGGTCGTATTTGGATTCCCGATCATCTCAATCTTCGGTCTACCTTAATGGATAAAGCCCACAAATCCCGATACTCCGTTCATCCTGGAGCCGATAAGATGTATCACGACTTACGTACATCCTATTGGTGGCCTGGAATGAAACGCGATATCGCCCTTTACGTGTCCAAATGCCTTATGTGTTCCAAAGTCAAGGCAGAACATCAACGTCCCTCTGGTTTGCTCGAACAACCAGAAAAACCTGTCTGGAAATGGGAAAACATAGCCATGGATTTCATTACGAAATTCCTCATACTTCGTCTCTTTATGACACATTTGGGTTATCATCGATCGTCTGACCAAATCCGCTCATTTCCTCACCATTCGTGAAGATTACAAAGTCGAGAAATTGGCTCGTATCTTCACAGATGAAATCATTAGCCGTCATGGTACTCCTCTTGATATTATCTCTGATCACGATGCTCGTTTCACCTCTCGCCTTTGGCAAACTTTTCAATCCGCCCTTGGCACTCAGCTTAATCTTAGCACCGCTTTTCATCCTCAGTCTGATGGTCAAACCGAGTGTACTATCCAAACCTTGGAGGATATGCTCCGGTCATGCGTAATTGATTTTGGCGGCGGGATTCGCACTTACCCTTGGTTGAATTCTCATAGAACAATAGTTGTCACACTAGTATTCAAATGGCTCCATTTGAAGCATTGTATGGTCGTAAGTGTCGTTCGCCTATTTGTTGGCACGAGATTGGAGACGTACAAATCACCGGTCCCGAGCTAATATAAGAGACAATGGACAAGATCTTACAAATACGTGATAATCTCCTCAAAGCACGAAGTCGACAAAAGAGCTACGCTGACAAAAGACGCAAGCCCTTGGAATTTAATGTGGGTGATCATGTACTTCTCAAGGTATCCCATTGGAAAGGCGTTGTCCGTTTTGGTAAGAAAGGAAAACTCGCTCCTCGCACGCAGGTCCTTTCAAGATCTTGGAAAGGATTGGCAAGGTAGCATATCAACTGGACCTACCTCAAACGCTCAACAATGTTCATCCCGTTTTTCATGTTTCAAATCTCAAGAAATGTCTAGCCAAAGAAGGACTTCAAGTTCTGCTCGAAGATTTTCAAATCAATGAGACGTTGCATTTGTGGAAAAAACCGGTCGAGATCATGGACCGAGGAGTCACACAGCTACGACGCAGTCGGATCCCTATCGTAAAAGTTCGTTGGGAAGGGAAACGTGGCCCAAGTTTACTTGGGAACTCGAGAGTGATATGAAGACTAAGTATTCGCATCTCTTCGTTGCATCTTCCTAAATTTCGGGACGAAATTTCCTAAAGGAGGGGAGACTGTAACGCCTCGCTTTTCGCAGCTTTCCTTTTTTTAGCAAGATTGTATCGTAATTCTATTTTTCGGAAACTTGGTTCCCTTGTAATCGTATTTCGTTTTCAAATCTTTGTAAATCCAAGACTTTGATCGTAATAAAATGAATCTTTTATACATTGTTTATACATTTCTATACATTAATACGTGCATTCGGTTGATACATGATTCACAATTCGCTTAAACGTAAGTTTAACTCGTAAAATTGATCGTGTATTCATAATTCTCAAATCTCCATACATTCAAATACTTGGTTATTCGATTTTAAGATTAAGTTATATGTTTTCACTTGATTATACCTAACCATAAATCAAACATACTTGTTACTTTTGATATGTCACCTACATGTATTTTTATCACACATTTTGGCACTTTAAAACATGTTTAATATGCACTTTAGACCTTGATAACCTATGAATAATACACCAAACATCATGTAACATCTTATTTATATGAAGTGCATCTCAAATACACCTTTTATTACATTTAAACAACAAAAAAAGAATATAAAGGCTGAAAATCAGCGTTGCAATAAGCCCTTGTTTGGGTATGTTTTTGGGCTTGTTTCAAGTCTAATGACCCACTAATTCCATTCAAAACCCAACCCACTTAAACCCTAATCCTTTCCCTATAAGTACCTCTTATATTCCAGCCATTTTTCCACTTTACAAAGCCTCCAAGCCTCCCAAAACACTCCAAGTTTGTAGCTGAATCTAATTTTCGGGTAGATTTGTACCTCTACACTAAAGTGAGCATAACTCACTCAATACTCAACGAAGTTGCCCCATTCGTTTTCCTACATGCTTGGTTTTCCTTTAGGCATGATTCCGTGGTCTCTCCTTGGAGAATTCAGACCTGGAAATGACCCTAAATTGTCCAAAACTTTATCTGTTTGTTTTCAAACTCTTTCAAAGTTTGTTTATGTTCATCCAAACTTTAGTCAAACTCATCTCAAACCAATGTTCGAATGCTTACAACACTTCTTGTGGTCGGTTAGGCTTAAAAACAATGTTGAGACATTCAAACAAGATGTTTAAAGCTCACAATAAATCCGTTTTCATAGAGTATTTAGCTCACACGTGATGCAAGTTCATAGACTTGTTCATGTGTATCCACCAAGGTTAGCTTTGGCTATCCTAAACATTGAGACCACACATCACTTGATGATTTTCATCATCATCTCAAGTAGTTTGCTAGTCCTAAAGTGTCACAACCCCGCCAAGCCATTGACATGTGTCCTCGTGTGCTCTCCGGGTTGTATTCACTTGGCTACTTGGTATTATGGTGACATACTTACAATTCTTGTCATTTCATTCTTGTATTGTTCTCATTCATGACCCTCCTTGTTGTCTATGACAACTTGTGTAGTGGTGAATCATATAACGAGGTTAAATGGATGTTCATCATCCTACCTCCATGCTTGACTTACTTGAATACTTAGAGGTACCAAAGTGGATGGTTCATCCTCCCACCTCCTACATAATCTTACTACTATGTATATATTTAGACTATAATATAATCCTAAAACCGAAACCTTGATAATGACTAAATAATCACCTATCAAGTTATTAAGTTTATCACTAAAGTATGTAGTTCCTTTCACGATTCTAATAGGTCTCAAACCTATGAAACCATATTAACCCCTTTCGGTTTATCATAGTGTCAAGAACAAGCGCTATGTCTTAGTGAATATTTTCATACATAATACTTTAATTCTTATTTCCGTAATCTCGCTCGAATACTCCAAATCCACCGTTGCACCCATAACTAATACCTAAGTTCTTCTTGTAGAAGGACAAGGTGCCAAACTCTAAATCAACACAACAAAGCTTCCAGGATTACTTAAGTGAAACACTTAGCAAAAACCGTGAGTACACTCGACCCATTTACCGTTTTAACCACTTTTGGGTGGTAACATGTTTACCTATCAAAATACCATATCACAAATCATGCTTTACATGCTCAATCCTTATACATGAATACTTGTTATGCCTAGATACATGCTCGATTATACAAGGTTGATCATTAACTTAGCTAGCCCAACTTATCATATATAGCGCTATAGGAGTAGCACGCCGCCCGTCGGGGTTATGTTAAGATATTCATTCTCATTTTAGTTTTGTTGCTTTTGTGACAAAGGAAGCTCGATCTCGTTAAAACTTTTGTGGAAACTCGGGGTTTGATCTAGTATTGCATGATTAGTATGAACTTTGCTTACAAATACCATGTGGATTTGAGTTACATTTTTATACTTATGCTATGTATCACCAAACTTGTGTACTCGCCCTTGCTTTTGCATTGAACTCGTATTTTTAACATGTTACAGGTTGACGAAGATTTTGCCATGAAATTGGAGAAGTGATGATGCTCTAGATACACATTTAGACGTTAGGCTAAAACGTTGTATTATCTTGTCGTTATGCTTATGTTGTACTCGTCTTTAATTTCTAAATTGTTGTAATTGACTTAATGATGTAATTTGACAATGTTATCATTAAATGAATGAAATATGTTTTGTTTAAATATTGCCGCTAATAGCATTATGAAGTCTCTTGCAATCTCGTTTACCTCTTACTCTGATGTTTCCGCCATCGGTTGGGGTGTGACAGTTATAACTGACACACTTAATTAACCCTAATTAAGTGTAATGCATAAATGAGTGTTTGAGATAACAGAGTTTGTGTTAATAGAGTTAACCTGAAATTGCCGTGTGTCACATCATCCCCATGTTGAAAGAATTTTCGTCCCGAAATTTAGATTATGATATTTTTAAAATGATGGTTGCAAGTCCATTGCTAAAGAGAGCGTCAAGATATATGACCGTGCAAGTAGATGAGTTAAACTCAGACTACATGATCGAGAAAACAGTTAATGACAAATGAGTTCAATTGTTCATCCGAACAAGTTACAAAGGATTATATACAGGTATAGAATAGTCAATTGTCGAAGCAACAAACCGATTTCAGCAAGAGTATGTGCACCTAGTGCGACTTTCGAGAGTTATAGGGGTCGCTTACAATGTAAGTATACATAAAATAAAGGGATGACGCAAATTCAAGATTGTCTCATGGTATTGAAGTTTGGTAGTCCAGTTTTCTTTTCATGAATAAGATGGAAAATCACACTGCCTAGTAACCAAGTATAGCTATTTTCATGGAAATGACACCAAAGTTCAGAATTTTAGTAGGTGAAGCCGCTATGGCTTGAAGGGTTGTAATATAACGAAGTGAATTCTTGCATATGGATTTCGAATGGAGTTTATGTGGCTATCAAGGAATACACTGAAACATGTCATTTTGTATGTGGTCTTAAATATAATTATAAGTTGATGGGAGCTCGATAAACAAGAATGTCATAACAAGTTATGTCAAGCACGGGAGAACGGGAGATGCTCACAAGAGTTGGAACACCGGTGTGTCATACATCGGTATAATGTTGACTTGTGTATTTAACATATATGGCGTGGGGGGTTGCACAAAATATAGTTTAGGTGAGCTTAACACATTTGTTATCATAGAGCGATCAGAATATTAAGGAGCCAACACATCACATATCAAGTGTATCTAATGTATATTTTAAGGTTACCCAATGGACACGAATGTCATACGTCATAGACGAAGGGTCAACAAAATAAATCGAACTGGAATTGTGTTAAGGTAGTTTGTTAAAGGCCAAATTACTCAAATTCTAGGATCACGTGTGTTGAGAGCACCACCGGTAACTTACCCAACGTAATCGAGGTGAAAATAGTTCAAAGTGAGTGTCAGAGGGATTTGTTGTTATGAGGCATCCCTACCGAAGATCAGAAATGGTACAATTACCCTACAAGATAACAGTGATGATGCCATCGTACGTAAGACTTCTAGAAAGGAATAATAATAATTGTATGAAACTGGTGATTTGGGTAGATTTATCAACGGATTGGATGAAAACTCAATTCGGGCATTATGCCCTTTCTTTCAGGATGTTAACGTCTCGACGCGTTTATACGGAGGGAAATGAGATTTTTGGTTAAAACTGATCATGACATTTTGGTTGTAGTTAATTGTAATAGATGGACAGCTTTCGGTCGAAGAACAATAAATACGAACAAAGAAATCAATTAAGCTATACATGTCACAACCTGGTCGTAGCGGAAGCACAAACGTGTGACTTAACGGTAATCATTGCAATCAATCGTGTAAACATAATCATAACCAACAACGATGCCATATGTTATATAAATTCAAATTCAAAGTTTACAAGTTTCCAACAAGTTTCATAAGTTTTTCAAAACAATATTTAGTTAAGTTACATCCCCAAAATATGTTTGTTATAATCGTAGATTAAATCGAGGTTTTGACCCCTATATGCCCAAACAAGGAAGGGATATATGAGGCAAATCCTCCAAAAGCGGCCATCGTTGTATCTTCCAAGAATCCATCACCGGTTAAGCGTTGTTTCCTGAAATACATGTAGTTTGAAAAATCAACAAAAGTTGAGCGAGTTCATGTAGTTTTGTTTTCGAATATATTGTCATAATTGTTATCCAATATTGAAATCCGGGTATGTAAATAATTATGGAATATAAGGATCTATCAGTGGGTAGCGAGCCCTCCGATACTATGCACCTAAGTATATATGTAGGACCGATCCTGAATGCATAGGAACCTAGATTTGATCTCTAATGTCTATAATAGCGGAAATATTATGACACGATTACCAAATAACAAGAATTAGTTAGTTAAACATCAATTTTATTGATATAACGTCAAGTCTCCAAATTGACAGAGCCCCGCCTCAAAGTGCGCAAAGTTACAAATGAAAATGACAAGCTAGCTATATATAGTACTCTAAGTTCGCTGGTGAGAGGGAGAGTTCGGGCGAACTTGACATAGTCAAGTTCGGCTGAACTTGACACTACAAAACCTTGACCAGCGAACTTGACTAACAAACCTATAAATACTTGATTTTTCTAGCCTGTTCACATCTAATCTATACAGACTCGATATAAGACTAAGACATAGACATTCTGCACCAACAGACTCCCCTTGGATATCGTCTTCATCTTTTACAGTCTTCAAATAAAACTTTAACGTACACGACCAAAGAAGTTCTTGTATGGCTTCTTTCGTCTTTCCTGCTTTGGATCTGGCGTCTGATCTGTAGAAGCACTTTGTTCATAAACTGAAACCTTCTGAGCCTTGCCACCTTACCTTTTTCATGTACTTCCTCGATACGCTTTTCTTCTTTTAAGAATTCAACACGTTCTAGATCCCTCCAGCTCGTTTCCCACATCTTTCCCGAATTAACTTCACGAGCATAGCAGACGTTAACAACCCTCTGATATTGCATTGCTTGCTCCTTTTCACGTTCTTCGAATACAATCTTACTTTAGAACAAGCATTTGATATCTTCTCTTGAACAATTGACTAGCCACATCGGGTCAAGTATCCTGATCGTTCTCCACAACCCTCTCATACCTTGAAACCCTAATACTTCAACCCTTTCCTTTGGGATATCCAGATGTTCTTCAAATCATAGTACTATCATTGCTTCACATGTGTTAGGATCAATCTGCCACCCAACACTGGATAAAAGTTATGCTCAATTGGCATCAAAGGCATGTTTCTCATAGCTCTCGGTTGTTTCATGATTAACGTTATATCTTTTCCCCTGTCTTCTTGTTCATTTTGATGCGATGACCTAGAATGAATGGCTTCCAATATCTAAATCCCTTTATCGCTTCAAACTTGATCATCTTCCATAGTAACTGATCAATGAACTTCATCTGGTATGTGACATTTCTGTTTGAACAAACTCCTCAACATCCCAGTACGGTTGAGTCTTGAAATCAGCCAGATATTTGAAGTATTGCACCCCAAATTCCTTTTTGATTGCATAAACATTTAGCTCTTTAGACCACCCCCAACTTAGGATATCTCCCAACGACACAACTTTATCTCTGGTAAAGAATGCTAGAGGACATCGAAACTTACGTTCACGCGGCATCTCTTTAAACCAGGATTTCTTAGCTTGAGCTATTTCCTCTTTGTCATTGGCTTCGGAACTTTACCTTCACGAATTGATTCCTCAATCTTTTCTTTTAACATATCTTCATCCAATTGCTTATACATTTCCTCATAAGTAGGAAAACTATCAGTATTAGGACCAATGTACTTCGCAGCTTCATGTCACACCCCGACCAGCAGCGGAATAAGAGTCGAGGCATAATTGGGTTATCACCAAAGCTCATGATGTTTACTAATATGTTTCATATTTATAAAATTCAAAATTACATCGTCATTATTCCAAACAAGTTCATACAATTACAAAGAAAAGTAACTACATAAACATTCCAAAATCTAATCCGATTTATTCTTCTAAGCCATCCTATATGTTTCTTGCTACAACTGGATCACCTGAATCATGTGTAAAAATGGGGGTTTTTGGGTCAACAAAAGTTGGCGAGTGAACCTTGTTAGAAAACATTTATTATTGATTTCTTGTTATATTTAATATGGAAAAATTATGCAATAATCATATGTGAGCAAACGTAAATACACATACAATAACAATAACAATAACAATAATAGTAACAGTAACAATAACAATAACAAACCAACTTGCATGAATATATGACATGAATGATATTGTATATGTTGGCAACGTCACGTTCACGCTCATAGGTAATGGGGAACGGACGGCCTATGATGAATGTATGTGCGATCAAGGCTCAATCAAACGGAGCCGATCGTATGTTGGCAACGCCTCGTTCACGCTCATAGGTAATGGGGAACAGCTCACGCTCATAGGTAATGGGGAGCGACGGCCTATGATAATGTATGTACTGAAAATGATAAATTTAATCTAAACATTAACCACGCAAACAGTTGCTACATAATGAATACACATTTGATCATTGATATGATGGATGCACAAGTGTTTAAATGAAATAAGTAATATGACACATGATACACCCAAAAACGTGATTAAAACGGGGAATTTGTAGAGATTCACTCACATTGGGTGCGTTCGTTTGAAGATGCTGAGTGCGTACGAGTTTAGAGGATTGATCGACAAGGAATAACTAACCTAAATAATAACGAAAAGGTACGGTAAATAATTGAATTTTATTAATAATTTTAATAGGATTTTTTTAGATATATTTTTGTGAGTTTAAGGTTATTTTCTAACTTTAAAAACATTATTTTTAAGTATTTTAATTGATTTTTAAATTAAATAAATAAATAAAAATATAAAAAAATGTTGACTTTTTGGGTTGACCGTTGACTATTGACTTTGACTTGTTGACCGGTTCGGTCGTGTATATTGTTTGCACTGAGTGAGGTTCGAACTTGTGAC
Organism: Scalesia atractyloides; assembly: GCA_947069175.1. Taxonomy (NCBI): domain Eukaryota; kingdom Viridiplantae; phylum Streptophyta; class Magnoliopsida; order Asterales; family Asteraceae; genus Scalesia; species Scalesia atractyloides. The sequence continues at coordinate 56,502,001 of CAMTDV010000024.1, read as the reverse complement.
CTCCCGTACGCGTGCACGCAGCTCTACCAACTGAGCTACGTGTCTAACCCGAAATATTTATGTTTTTAATTATATTTATATACTATTTAATTTATTCAAAATTCATTTATTTTTAAAAAGGATTTTAATTACATCGAACCGGTGTGCATAACAGGTCTCGAACCCGGGACCTGTTGTTTAACACTGCACACAGTCCACCGCTAGACTGTGTGTCTAACCTGGTTAAAACACTTGTTTTTATTTCTCTTATATACTAACTGGAAGTTTCCATATTTGGGTTTTATAAAAAGTCTGAATATTGTGACGAATCGGAACAAGGACAGACTCGAACCCGGGACTCTATGATTCAAATGCACACAGTCCACCGCTGGACTGTGTGTCTAACCCGAGATATAATCCGATTTATATTAAATTTATACACAATCCTAACTTCATCTTCTTCGCTAAAACATTACAGACAACGATTACTCTACTGTTCTTGTCTAATTCGATTGAGTGACATATAAATGATTAAGATGAAATGGATAGGGAAGGTTTTGGAAATGAACGTACCGAAATGATGACTTTTCTCAGAACTCCGGCGAAGTCGTCGGCTCTGTTTTATGAACTCCGTCTGAACGGGCCAATTAATAGTTTTGATGAACAAATTGTGAAATTGAAGGACTAAACAAGAGTTATCAGAAGGTTTAAATGATTATACCGTTTTACAGCGCGAATTAGGAATTTTCAGAAAACTTCCGGCGAGTGCTGATTATCCGATATCGTCGCCTGGGACTGATTCTGGTTGAAGGGTTTGAGTTAGTAAGAGTCTAACAATAGATAGAAGATGAAAGAATTGAGAAATTTACCGTTTTGATGAGAGACACGGTTTTCCGGCGAAAGTCCGGTGATAACAGATAGGGATTCCGATGATCAGAAAATAGAGCAAAAGTGAAATTGAGAGTTCTGTGGGTGTTTTTGAGTCGCGAGATGATGATATTGCCGGTGTAATTCAGGAAGTAAATGATTTCGGTTATTAAACCCGAAAATCATATGAATTCAAGTTCAATAAAGGCTGAATTGATTGAGATCGTGCGTCGTAATGTTTTCATCGGTTATAACCAGTAATATCAACACTCAATCGTCTAGAATGTTGAAAGCCGATATCGGTTTCAGTTTTTGGCGTAAACAGGTGATTCACGGGTGAACTTATGTTGTATTTGTTTCCTAGATTTCACAAAGACATCAAGTGGCGGAGTGGTTATGTGTTTGGTGATTAAGTTCTCTGGCTAACCCGGGTTCGAAACCCGGCAGCCCCTATTTATTTTTAATTGCCTTATTGTTATTTTCTAACAATTTTAATTTCCATATTCTAAAATGTTTATTAGTTATGTATTGTTTAAAATTAAAGTAAGCATTAAATGAGTAACAAAAATTTAAAACTGATTATTCGATTAATAAACGAAGCGGGTTTGGAAAACCCGTTTCTCGACGGATGTTACAGTATCCCCTACTTTTAGAGATTTCGTCCCGAAATTTAAGTAGTAGTGGTAACAGGAAAAAGATGCGGGTATTTTTCGCGCATTGAGTCTTCACGTTCCCAAGTAAACTCATGTCCCCGTTTCGACTCCCAACGTACCCTTACAATTGGAATACGACTCCGTCTTAAACGTTTTTCTCCGAAGTCCATGATCTCTACTGGTCTTTCAATGAAATGCATAGATTCATCGATCTGAATATCTTCCAGGGGAATATGGAGGTTTTCATCGGCGAGACACTTCTTTAAGTTTGATACGTGGAATGTGGGGTGAATTCTGTTGAGTTCTTCTGGTAGGTCAAGCTTGTATGCTACAGGTCCTACTCTTTCGAGTATCTTGAAAGGTCCTACGTAGCGTGGTGCTAGCTTGCCCTTATGGCCAAAACGAACTACTCCCTTCCACGGTGATACTTTTAAAAGTACATGATCACCAATGTTAAACTCCAAAGGCTTTCGTCGTTTATCTGCATAACTCTTTTGACGACTTTGTGCCGCTAGAAGATTGTTTCGAATTTGATGGATCTTGTCTGTGGTTTCCTTAACTAGTTCTGGACCGGTGATTTGAGCTTCCCCAATTTCGTGCCAACATACTGGAGATCGGCACTTACGACCATATAAAGCTTCGAAAGGTGCCATGCCGATACTTGAATGATAACTGTTGTTGTACGAAAATTCAACTAATGGTAAATGAGCGTCCCAATTTCCCTTGAAGTCTATGACACATGCTCGAAGCATATCTTCAAGAGTTTGAATGGTGCGTTCGGATTGTCCATCAGTTTGAGGATGATAAGCGGTACTGAGGTCTAATCATGTACCCAAAGCGGCTTGTACGGCTTGCCATGTTCGTGAAGTGAAACAACCATCACGATCTGAAATAATGCTTAACGGTACACCATGACGGCTTACGATCTCGCTGATGTAGATACGAGCTAACTTCTCATTCTTTTGAAGTCCTCGTGAATCGGAATGAAGTGAGCTGATTTTGTAAGACGATCAATGATTACCCATATAGTGTCATACCCACCAGAAGTGCGAGGTAACCCGGTAATGAAGTCCATGGTTACGTTTTCCCACTTCCATACAGGTATTTCAGGTTGGACCAGAAGTCCTGAGGGTCTTTGATGTTCAGCTTTTACTTTGGAACACGTAAGGCACTTGGAAACAAAAACAGCAATATCCTTTTTCATTCCAGGCCACCAGTAGGTGTATCGAAGGTCTTGATACATCTTGTCGGCTCCTGGGTGTATAGAGTATCGTGTTTTGTGCGCCTCAGTCATAAGGAATTCACGAAGGTTGTTGTGGTCAGGAATCCACATGCGATCTGGATAGTACAGAATACCGTCGGATTTAGTTTCAATTCTAAGTTCAGCTCCACAAGACAGCTCCTTTCGTACGTCGTTTTCCGTTACTGAAACATGTTGGGCTACTCGGATTTGATCTTTGATGTCTGTTATGATTTGCGAACATAGAAGACGAATGGAGTTCGCATAACCCTTTCGACTGAGTGCGTCGGCCACCACATTTGCCTTGCTAGGATGATACCGAATTTCACAGTCGTAGTCATTAAGAAGTTCAACCCATCTTCGTTGCCTCATGTTTAACTCCTTTTGGTTGAAGATATGTTGAAGACTCTTGTGGTCAGTGTATATTTCACACTTAGTACCGTAGAGGTAATGTCTCCATAATTTAAGAGCGAACACAACGGCTCCAAGTTCTAGGTCGTGGGTGGTGTAGTTCTTCTCATGAGTTTTGAGTTGTCTAGAAGCATAAGCTATCACCTTTCCTCTTTGCATTAGAACACAACCTAGTCCTTGCCCTGACCCGTCGCAATAAACCACGAAGTCATCACAACCTTCAGGAAGAGGGAGGATAGGTGTGTCACAGAGTTTTTGTTTAAGGGTTTGGAAGGCTTCTTCTTGTTTGGGTCCCCATATGAAGGGTTTTCCTTTATGTGTTAAAGCCGTGAGTGGTACAGCAATACGGGAGAAATTCGCAATGAAACGGCGATATAACCAGCCAAACCAAGGAATGATCTTACTTCGGTTGGTGTACGTGGCACTTGCCATTCTTGTACTTCTTTGATCTTTGAGGGGTCGACATGTATTCCCTTGTCATTGACGACATGTCCAAGGAATTGTACCTCTTTTAACCAGAATTCGCATTTGGAGAATTTGGCGTAGAGCTTTTCATTCCCTAAGAGTGTAAGGATGAGTCGAAGGTGTCGTTCATGATCAAGCTTAGACTTTGAGTAAATGAGGATGTCGTCGATGAAGACTATAACAAAGCGATCGAGATAGGGTTTGCAGACTCTGTTCATTAGATCCATGAAGAGAGCTGGAGCGTTGGTTAGACCAAATGGCATGACCATGAATTCATAATGACCATAACGAGTTCGGAAGGCGGTCTTTGGGACGTCTTCTTCATGTACTCTGAATTGATGATAACCAGAACGAAGGTCGATTTTTGAAAAACAGCTGGCGCCTTGAAGTTGGTCAAGAAGATCATTGATGCGAGGCAATGGGTAGCGGTTCTTGACCGTTAACTTGTTGAGTTCTCTGTAGTCGAACACATGCGAAACGTTCCATCTTTCTTCTTCACAAAAAGGACAGGTGCACCCCAAGGCGATGAGCTAGGACGTATGAATCCTTTGTCAGTCAGCTCTTGCAATTGACTGGCCAGCTCTTGCATCTCGGATGGGGCTAACCTATAAGGAGATTTTGCAACTGGTGTAGCTCCAGGTATAAGATCAATGCGGAATTCGACTTCTCTCACGGGAGGAAGTCCTGAAAAACTTGCGAAAAATCTTTTACTACTGGGATGTCTTCAAGTTTCTTCTACTTGGTTCCCTTTTTGACGACATGAGTTAGAAATGCGACATAATTCTTGCGGAGATATTTTCGGGCTTGAAGACAGGACATTAATTTGAGCCCTTTCGAAGGGGTTTCTCCAAAGATTCGTAGAGTCTGACCGTTTGCAAGAGGAATGCGTATAAACTTTTTGCGGCATACAACTTCAGCATGATGTTGGCTGAGCCAGTCCATACCAATTATTGTAACATCCGTCAAAAACGGATTTTACCAAACCCGCTCCGTTTATTAACCGAACAATCAGTTAAAAATTTCGTTGCAAATTTAATGCCCAAAATAATTTTAAACGATACATAATTAATTATTATATGGGAATATATAATTAGTTTTTGAAAAACTGTTAAAAATAAGAAAATAAAAATAAATTGTTTCTGCCGGGTTTCGAACCCGGGAGAGTCAGCCGGTTCAGCAACTTAACACACGCACACTCAACCACTGCGCCACTGATGAATCTTGTTAATTATTAGAATCAATTAATTCATAACATCTTTTTCGAATTCAAAACCGGCGCCCAAATTTCAGTCGTCGGAAATCCCGGCGATCTCGCGAAATTTAACGATTCCTTCAGTTATAACGTAAACTTTAAACACACATCGGTTATAACCGATGCCTGAGTCCGCGACACCAACTATAACCGCCGGAAAACGTAATGACTTTGAATCAAGTCGGAAATTGGACCAAATTCATCGATAACCTGCCTTATAAATACCCCCTCGAACCTCTGCAAACTTTTTCGCTCAAAACCGCACCCTTTCTCGGCGAAAACTCACTCGCCGAAAAACTTCTGTATCTCGGTGGAAAACCGAGTCCTTCACTTTTAAGCCTTACTAAACCCCCTGAGCTTATACCGAAGTCACCCACATCCTTTTCAAGCTTTCTGAAGACTCGCTGCTGCAAGACACACGACGCTGGAACCTTTTGCTGTCGCCAGAGTTCTGCCGGAAAACAGAGGAGTCCAGTCGGTATACCTTTCGCCTAATTTCTCTTTCTTTTCACTTATATCTCACCTGTAATTAACTGAAACACGCTAAATAAACCTGATTAAAACTTCGAACCAGTCAGTCATCGTTCCTGGTTAAGACTGACGAAGAAGACGATGTTCGGTAATGTTTAAGTATAATTAAAATCAAGTTATAACTCGGGTTAGACACACAGTCCAGCGGTGGACTGTGTGCACAATAAACACACTAACGTCTCGAGTTCGAATCTTGTCCCACGCATGCTGCCTTAAATAAAAATGCCTTCTTTTGTTAACCGAACCGGAGTCACCACTGGTATATGTTAAGTATAATAATAACCGGAATAATAACCAAGATAGACACACAGTCCAGCGGTGGACTGTGTGTATGTTTAAATCACAGGTCACGAGTTCGAGTCCGGGCTACCGCACCGGCCCGGATAATTATCTACCTTTTTAAATAAGTCAGAAATGAAAATACTTAGTTTGTGTTTAAGTATAATAAAAATCAGTTAAGTTAACAAGTTGGACACACAGTCCAGCGGTGCACTGTGTGTTAACGCAACCCACAGGCCCGGGTTCGAGACCTGTGGAGCGCACCGGTCCGATTCAATTAAATCGTTTTTAAAAATAAAATGATTTTCGGTTTAATCTAATTAATATATAAATATAATTAAAAACTGAAACATTTCGGGTTAGACACGTAGCTCAGTTGGTAGAGCTGCGTGCACGCGTACGGGAGGTCTCGGGTTCGAGCGTCACTCAGCGCACATATACACGCATACGAACCGGTCAACGGTCAAAAAAGGTCAACTTTTTTTATTATTTTTATTTATTTATTTTAATTAAAAATCAATTAAAAATACTTAAAAATAATATTTTTAAGGTTAGAAAATAGCCTTAAACTCACAAAAATACACCCAACAATCCTACTAAAATGGATTAATAAAATCCGTTTACTTACCGAACCATAATGCTATTTATCTAGGTTAATTTCACTCGTGGTTAAAACCACTTCGCGTGCATTCAACATCATCAACCGAACGCACCCACTGTAAGTGAATCTTACAACTCCCCCTTTTTAATTACACGTTTTGGGGTGTGTCATGTGTCACAAAATAATTAACTCGTTTATTTAAACTTGTGCCATACCATATCGCGATCTAAACTTAGATTGTTTATATTGTTGTGATTACTTATTTCATTTTGTCAAATTATATGAAATTCATTCATTAAGCCCATCAGTTCCTCGTGGGAGACGAGTTGAACAACGCGTGCCTCAAAACCAATCCATTATTGTTCATGTGTGTATCATTGAGTTTATATTGTTTGTAGTTATGTCTTTCATATTATCATGTTTATGCAATTCATTCATTAGGCCCATCAGTTCCTCGTGAGAGACGAGTAGAGCAACGCGTGCCTCCAAACGTTCCATTATTGTTCATGTGTGCTTTATTTAATATCTAATGATTGTTGAATAAGTTTACATCTATTTTTACTCATGTGTGGTTGTGCACTCATTTCATAATCAATTAAATAAACTTGTTCAAATGTTTTCCATAGGATTCACTCGCCAACTTTTTGTTGATCCAAAAAACCTTTTTACACATGATACAGGTGAACAGGTTGAAGCAAGGAAAACATAGGAAATGCCTTAGAAGAGAACAAAGAAGCTTAGATTGATTGTTAGAACATGTTGTAATATTTATTGTAAATTTCCATTAAATTGTATTAATGAATATGAAACGTTAAAATAAATGTCATGAGCTTTGATGATAACCCAATCATGCCCCGATCACCTTTTTCCGCTGCGGGTCGGGGTGTGACAGATTGGTATCAGAGCCATGACTATAGGGATATAGGATAGGTTATTAGACCCTTAGAGCCTATACTATAGTCTGCCTAAATTTTAATTGATTAGGTGGTTGCATACAAACTTGTGATATTTATTTGTTTCATATTTGTTTATACTTGCAGTCAAACATACATACTTATATACATATTCATTATACATATATCAATGTTCATATATTCAATTCATTTTCATACTCTCATTATTCAAAGATTTTGTTGCAATTTTCAAATCTCATCAAAGTAAGTTCTGCTACGGGCATGTAGTAATTTTAAGGGTACAAGTACCGGTAGTCGGAACGTCCTGTCTAGGTTGGCATTCGTATAAATCCAATATAACGGACCAGTTTGCCTACCTGGGGACTAACGATGAGAGTACGAAGGACCTATTAGGCCAAAGCATGCCACACCAAACGTCGTTCGAACTAACCCCACTTTGAGGTGTCACCGTGTCTACACCTGGACACATTCCGAATATCAGACGTTGTATACATATTTCTCGATTTTCTCCGGGTTTTAGTGTACGCAACCAGGCAAACCCATGCGAACCATATGAAAAACCGGTATTCATGGGGGCCCACATGATTACAAAGGTAAAGTATGGCGGCATGTAGGGCCTAATGGCGAGCAAAGCCCAAGACATCCTATGGATGTAGTAGATTTATTTTTCTATAATTATTTTTATGAATGTTCATTCCTAGTGCGACCCATGATCCCAAAAGCATCCAACTCATACTCTTGTCATGTATTCCTTGTAGATGTCTTCTAACCACGCCCGTAGGAAGACAAGAGCAGGTAAAGCCCGCGAACGCATGGCTGCCCTAATCGCTCAACAAATGGCTGTCGTAATACCCAACATTGTAATCCAAGTACAACAAGCACTTACCGCTAATCCTGTCAATCAAGAAAACCAAAACATTATCAACTCTCCCCCAAATACCACTAAATGCACCTACAAGCATTTCAAATCATGCGACCCTCCGAAATACAAAGGGACTGAAGGCGTCACCGCTCTCCTCCATTGGTTTGAAGAAATGGAGAACACCTTTCTAAATTGCGATTGTCCCGATGATCGCAAAGTGCGATATGCTACCGGTCGATTATATGGGATAGCACTTACTTGGTGGAATACAAAGAAGGCCAAACGAGGTGTTGAAGATGCTATGACTTTAACTTGGAATGAATTGAAGGAAATCATGATCAGACGATTTTGCCCAAGGAGCGAAATCAAGAAATTAGAAGATGAATTTTATTCGTTGAAGCAAAAGGAAGGAGACCACACCACGTACAACAAAAGATTCCTCGAGTTACATCAAATGGTTCCCAACATGTTCACTCCCCTTTACCGTTTGATCGAGCACTACATTCGTGGTCTTCCGTCAAAGATTCAAGACCCTATAATAAGTACCACGCCTGCAACTTTGGAAGCGGCAATGGAGTTAGCAACAGAGCTCACCGAGAATCGAATCCGAAACAAAGACTTCAAGGAGGAGAAGAAGAAGGATGAAGAATCGATTGAAACCTCCGACTCCACCCAAAACGAATTCCCTTCTCAACCCAATCCTAAGAGAAAAAGAGACGGGCAACTTTTCGCTGCTACCCAACGGAATCAACCAATTTCACACGCCATACCCATCCAAGCTATCCCAATCACTCAAGTGGCACCCAACTCAACTTACCCAAATAAGAAACCATATTTTGGACCTCACCCTCGATGCAACAACTGTTTTTATCACCATCCCCTTACCTTACCTTGTCGACTGTGTACAACTTGTGGACGCTATGGTCATTTGAGCAAGGTTTGCCGCACCTTTCAAAACCAAATCTCTCCCCCTACTCAAACCATGAACCAAACCTATCAACAACCCCAATACCCCATGTTCCCATATGTTCGAGCTTGTTTCAATTGTGGCGACCCTACCCACTTTAGAAACACATGCCCTCAATTGGTTAACGTCATCAACGCTCAAGCCCAATCAAACCCAGTTAACCAAGTAAACCAAGAAAACCCAACCGCTAGGCCACCAGCAAGAGGAAGAGTCTTCAACATCAACGCCAATCCGGTCGAAGATAATGACGGCCCAAGCGAAGATACTCAACTAGTCCTCTTCACCGAAAATCCAGATTCAACTCCTATCGTTTAGTTTTATGTTTTTCATTATCACATAGAACCAAACATAACTTAAGGATAAAGCCAATGAAACTTTGACAAGAATATGGTGGATACGCCGCTGGTACTTCCTATATATAAGTATTCTTGTCAAAGGATCAGAAGCATTATCTTGCGGTTATGAGAGGTTCCATGTGTAGACTGTTAGAGTAATTATTGTTTATTATTTTCAGTACATGCAATTTCATAGGCCGCTGCTCCCCATTACATTATGAGCGTTGAGCATGTTCCCCATTTTATTATGAGGTTGTACCTGGCGTGCCCACATACGATCGGCTCCGTTTGATTGAGCCTTGATCGCACAGACATTTTCATTTTCAGTACATGCAATACGATCGGCTCCGTTTGATTGAGCCTTGATCGCACAGACATTTTCATTATCAGTATCTTGTGGTTGTTGTGTTTGTTGTAGAGTCGTATAGAACTAATCATAACTTACGGATAAAGTCAATGAGAATTTGACAAGAATATGGTGGATACGCCGCTGGTACTTCCTATATATAAGTATTCTTGTCAAATGATCGGAGGCATTATCAGGCGGTTATGAGAGGTTCCATGTATAGGCTGTTTGTATGATTGTTGTTTAGATTAAGTTTATCATTTTCAGTACATGCAATACGATCGGCTCCGTTTGATTGAGCCTTGATCGCACAGAAATTTTCATTTTCAGTACATGCAATACGATCGGCTCCGTTTGATTGAGCCTTGATCGCACAGACATTTTCATTATCAGTATTTTGTGGTTGTTGTGTTTGTAGTAGAGTCACATAGAACTAATCATAACTTGTGGATAAAGTCAATGAAAATTTGACAAGAATATGGTGGATACGTCGCTGGTACTTCCTATATATAAGTATTCTTGTCAAATGATCGGAGGCATTATCAGGCGGTTATGAGAGGTTCCATGTATAGGCTGTTTGTAGATTAAGTTTATTATTTTCAGTACATGCAATACGATCGGCTCCGTTTGATTGAGCCTTGATCGCACAGACAATTTCATTTTCAGTACATGCAATACGATCGGCTCCGTTTGATTGAGCCTTGATCGCACAGACATTTTTCATTTTCAGTATTTATGAGTTTGTTGTATTGGTTGTAGAGTCACATAGGACTAATCATAATTCACTGATAAAACCAATGAAAATTTGACGAGAATATGGTGGATACGCCGCTGGTACTTCCTATATATAAGTATTCTTGTCAAAGGATCAGAGGCATTGTCAGACGATTATGAGAAGTTCTATGTAGGATTTAGTAGTTTCTTGGTAACTAATCATAACTTGTGGATAAAACCAATGAAAATTTGGCAAGAATATGGTGGATACGCCGCTGGTACTTCCTATATATAAGTATTCTTGCCAAAGGATCAGTGGCATTATCAGGCGGTTATGAGAAGTTCCATGTAGGATTTAGTATTGCCTTGGTTGAAATTTGTGTTACATTTATATCATCTTGCTATTTAAAGAGATTGGATTGTGTTCCATTTCTACGTAAACTAACCTCTCCATCATAACAAACGAGAGAGGAACTGCCACCATTCAAACATATATGCTATCAGAATGTGGATTCAAATATTAGCTGTTGTGTTTATTTATGTTCTATAGTCATAGAACCAATCATAGCTTACTAATATTAGCTGTTGTGTTTATTTATGTTCAAATATTAGCTGTTGTGTTTATTTATGTTCCATGTAGGTTGTAGCATTAGAAGTTTTGCCTTAGGATATAACCATACCCTTCCAAACATATCCAAACTCTTATGCATGATATCATAGTTAGCGAATCAATTCTGCTTATCAATACTTTTACAGTAGGCAACAAAAAGCGATTCCTGTAATAGGGTACTTAACCCTTGCAAGGAACGTTACCGCCTCAAACAAAAAAAAAACTTAAAACCTTACTTCTTCTAAGCATGTAACTGTCAAACTAAACACCATCATTCTTTTCGTCAATTATATCACTATTTAAATTTCGGGACGAAATTTCTAAAAAGCAGGGGATACTGTAACATCCGTCAAAAACGGATTTTACCAAACCCGCTCCGTTTATTAACCGAACAATCAGTTAAAAATTTCGTTGCAAATTTAATGCCCAAAATAATTTTAAACGATACATAATTAATTATTATATGGGAATATATAATTAGTTTTTGAAAAACTGTTAAAAATAAGAAAATAAAAATAAATTGTTTCTGCCGGGTTTCGAACCCGGGAGAGTCAGCCGGTTCAGCAACTTAACACAGGCACACTCAACCACTGCGCCACTGATGAATCTTGTTAATTATTAGAATCAATTAATTCATAACATCTTTTTCGAATTCAAAACCGGCGCCCAAATTTCAGTCGTCGGAAATCCCGGCGATCTCGCGAAATTTAACGATTCCTTCAGTTATAACGTAAACTTTAAACACACATCGGTTATAACTGACGCCTGAGTCCGCGACACCAACTATAACCGCCGGAAAACGTAATGACTTTGAATCAAGGCGGAAATTGGACCAAATTCATCGATAACCGGCCTTATAAATACCCCCTCGAACCTCTGCAAACTTTTTCGCTCAAAACCGCACCCTTTCTCGGTGAAAACTCACTCGCCGAAAAACTTCTGTATCTCGGCGGAAAACCGAGTCCTTCACTTTTAAGCCTTACTAAACCCGCTGAGCTTATACCGAAGTCACCCACATCCTTTTCAAGCTTTCTGAAGACTCGCTGCTGCAAGACACACGACACCGGAACCTTTTGCTGTCGCCGGAGTTCTGCCGGAAAACAGAGGAGTCCAGTCGGTATACCTTTCGCCTAATTTCTCTTTCTTTTCACTTATATCTCACCTGTAATTAACTGAAACACGCTAAATAAACCTGTTAAAACTTCGAACCAGTCAGTCATCGTTCCTGGTTAAGACTGACGAAGAAGACGATGTTCGGTAATGTTTAAGTATAATTAAAATCAAGTTATAACTCGGGTTGGACACACAGTCCAGCGGTGGGCTGTGTGCACAATAAACACACTAACGTCTCGAGTTCGAATCTTGTCCCACGCATGCTGCCTTAAATAAAAATGCCTTTTTTTTTTAACCGAACTGGAGTCACCACTGGTATATGTTAAGTATAATAATAACCGGAATAATAACCAAGATAGACACATAGTCCAGCGGTGGACTGTGTGTATGTTTAAATCACAGGTTACGAGTTCGAGTCCGGGCTACCGTACCGTCCGGATAATTATCTACCTTTTTAAATAAGTCAGAAATGAAAATACTTAGTTTGTGTTTAAGTATAATAAAAATCAGTTAAGTTAACAAGTTGGACACACAGTCCAGCGGTGGACTGTGTGTTAACGCAACCCACAGGTTCCGGGTTCGAGACCTGTGGAGCGCACCGGTCCGATTCAATTAAATCGTTTTTAAAAATAAAATGATTTTCGGTTTAATCTAATTAATATATAAATATAATTAAAAACTGAAATATTTCGGGTTAGACACGTAGCTCAGTTGGTAGAGCTGCGTGCACGCGTACGGGAGGTCTCGGGTTCGAGCGTCACTCAGCGCACATATACACGCATACGAACCGGTCAACGGTCAAGGTCAACGGTCAAAAAAAGTCAACTTTTTTTATTATTTTTATTTATTTATTTTAATTAAAAATCAATTAAAAATACTTAAAAATAACATTTTTAAGGTTAGAAAATAGCCTTAAACTCACAAAAATACACCCAACAATCCTACTAAAATGGATTAATAAAATCCGTTTACTTACCGAACCATAATGCTATTTATCTAGGTTAATTTCACTCGTGGTTAAAACCACTTCGCGTGCATTCAACATCATCAATCGAACGCACCCACTATGAGTGAATCTTACAACTCCCCCTTTTTAATTACACGTTTTGGGGTGTGTCATGTGTCACAAAATAATTAACTCGTTTATTTAAACTTGTGCCATACCATATCGTGATCTAAACTTAGATTGTTAAATTGTTGTGATTACTTATTTCATTTTGTCAAATTATATGAAATTCATTCATTAAGCCCATCAGTTCCTCGTGGGAGACGAGTTGAACAACGCGTGCCTCAAAACCACTCCATTATTGTTCATGTGTGTATCATTGAGTTTATATTGTTTGTAGTTATGTCTTTCATATTATCATGTTTATGCAATTCATTCATTAGGCCCATCAGTTCCTCGTGAGAGACGAGTAGAGCAACGCGTGCCTCTAATCGTTCCATTATTGTTCATGTGTGCTTTATTTAATATCTAATGATTGTTGAATAAGTTTACATCTATTTTTACTCATGTGTGGTTGTGCACTCATTTCATAATCAATTAAATAAACTTGTTCAAATGTTTTCCATAGGATTCACTCGCCAACTTTTTGTTGATCCAAAAAACCTTTTTACACATAATACAGGTGAACAGGTTGAAGCAAGAAAAACATAGGAAATGCCTTAGAAGAGAAAAAAGAAGCTTAGATTGATAGTTAGAACATGTTGTAATATTTATTGTAAATTTCCATTAAATTGTATTAATGAATATGAAACGTTAAAATAAATGTCATGAGCTTTGATGATAACCCAATCATGCCCCGATCACCTTTTTCCGCTGCGGGTCGGGGTGTGACAATTATAATGTCGAAACTTCCCAACTTCATAGGAATGAGGTCAACTGGAAAATCGTGATCGTTTAGGGTGAGAGTACAATTGCGTTAATAGAGTTTAATGAGACTGGTTTTCCATCAGCAACTTCTACCGTTATGGATTCCATAAGTTTATCACGAGTTTGGTTGAGGATGGGTTCAAATTCTAAGGACACAAAACTCCTATCCGCGCCAGTATCAAATAACATGGATGCATAACTACCATTTACGAGAAACGTACCGTTAACTACATTGTTGTTAGCCCTGGCTTGATTAGCGTTGATGTTGAAAGCTCTTCCTCTTGCAGGTGGAGGAGCTTGATTAGCCTGGTTTCCTGGATTAGCTTGAGCTTGGGCATGGATAATATTCACTAGGTGTGGACAGGTGTTCCTGAAATGGTTCGGGTCTCCACAGTTGTAACAAGCCCGCATAGGTTGCACCATGGGATAGTTGGGTTGGTAGTAGGATTGGGCTACATGTTGGGTAGGTGGTAGTAGTAAAGGTTGTTGGGCTTGACCCACTATCTGATGGTGGGTTTGGGTTGAGGGCTGATGGTGGTTCGTTCGCTGAGGTATGCGACAGGTTTGAATGGTGTGACCTGCGCGACCACAGCCGGTGTAATGTTGGCAGGGATGATCAGGAAAGTGATGGTATTGGCAACGGTTGCACTTTGGGTATGGCCGGAGTATGGCCTTTTATATGGTGCAGGTGAGGGGCAACTTGGGTAATGGGTGCAGCAGGGATAGGGAAATTTGTTTGTGTGACAGCAAAGTTTTTGGTGTTTCGTTTCCTCTTATTAACAAACTTTGAGGAGGAGGTGGAATGGTTTGAAGTTTGGCCCTCAACGGGGGCTTTCTTTTCTCGTTCTTAAATTTGTCGTTGCGAATACGATTTTCGGTAAGCTCGGTAGCTAGTTCCATAGCAGCTTCGAGTGTTGCAGGCGAAGTGCTGAGAACTGAGTCTTGAATTTTCGAGGGGAGGCCTCGAATATAGTGTTCGACTAAGCGGTAAACTGGGGTGAACAAGTTAGGGACCATTTGGTTCAACTCTAAAAACCGTTTGTTGTAGGAAGTATGATCTCCCTCCTTTTGCTTCAACGAGTGAAATTCATCCTCTAGCTTTTTGATCTCGCTTCTTGGACAGAAGCGTCTCGTCATGATTTCCCTTAACTCCTCCCACGTTAAGGCTATTGCATATTCGATTCCTCTCTTACCCTTTTCAGTATTCCACCAGGTAAGAGCTACTCCAAATAGCCTCCCGGTTGCGTAACGTACCTTGCGATCCTCGGGACAATCGCAATTGAGGAAAGTGTTTTCCATTTCCTCCAACCAGTGGAGGAGGGCAGCGACACCTTCGGTCCCTTCAAATTTTGGGGGATCGCAAGACTTGAAATGTTTGTATGAGCACTTTTTGGGGGGAGGGTTGTAGACGTTCTGGTCTTCTTGCTGGGGAGGATTGATAGGATTTGCGGCGAGAGCTTGTTGGACTTGAACTACGATGTCAGGAAGCACCGCGGCCATTTGTTTTGCGATTTGGGTGGCCAAGCGTTCGTTTGACCTTCCTGACCTTCTACCCCCACGTTGTTGCCTAGCCGACATCTACAGGAATATACATAAGAAGATTGTGAGTTTAAGGGGTCTTTTTAGGTGTCATGTGTCTTAAAAAAATGACATAAACATCAATAATGCAACTACATCCATAGGATGTCTTGGGTTTGCTCATGTTTGGGCCTCAAATGTCCCCCATACCATCACCTGTATAGTCATGTGGGCCCCCTTGACTATTGGCTTAGTAGGATTCACATTGGTATTGGCATTTTAACACTCGCATCACCCGAATGAAAACCATGAAATATGTTTGCGAGATGTATGGTCGGAGGGTGTCCAGGTGTAGACACAATGACAACTCAAAGTGGGGTTAGCTCACACGACGTTTGGTATAGCATGCTTTGGCCTAATAGGTCCTTCGTACTCTCATCGTTAGTCCCCAGGTAGGCAAACTGGTCCTTTATTTTGGATTTATACGAATGCCAAGCCTAGACAGGACGTCCCGACTACCGGTACTTGTACCCTACCAGTTACTACATGCCCGTCATGAGAACTCACTTTGATGTGATTTGAAAATACAAAAATCGTTGCAAAGTCATGGAAATTGTGTGGTGTGTGCTCTCATGGATATGATATGTTATGAGAATATGATTCATGATAGGCATTGTATAATAATATGGAACATGCTTGCATAACATTGAATGTAACAATAAACATAAAGCATATAAACATCATGAATTTTGCATGTAACACACAAATAATTTAAAAATTCTAATCAACTATAGTATAGGCTCTAAGGGTCTAATAACCTATCCTATATCCCTATAGTCATGGCTCTGATACCAATCTGTCACACCCCGACCCGCAGCGGAATAAGAGTCGGGGCATAATTGGGTTATCACCAAAGCTCATGATGTTTACTAATATGTTTCATATTTATTAAATTCAAAATTACATCCTCATTATTCCAAACAAGTTCATACAATTACAAAGAAAAGTAACTACATAAACATTCCAAAATCTAATCCGATTTATTCTTCTAAGCCATCCTATACGTTTCTTGCTGCAACTGGATCACCTGAATCATGTGTAAAAATGGGGGTTTTTGGGTCAACAAAAGTTGGCGAGTGAACCTTGTTAGAAAACATTTATTATTGATTTCTTGTTATATTTAATATGGAAAAATTATGCAATAATCATATGTGAGCAAACGTAAATAAACATACAATAACAATAACAATAACAATAACAGTAACAGTAACAATAACAATAACAAACCACCTTGCATGAATATATGACATGAATGATATTGTATATGTTGGCAACGTCACGTTCACGCTCATAGGTAATGGGGAACGGACGGCCTATGATGAATGTATGTGCGATCAAGGCTCAATCAAACGGAGCCGATCGTATGTTAGCAACGCCTCGTTCACGCTCATAGGTAATGGGGAACAGCTCACCCTCATAGGTAATGGGGAGCGGCTGCCTATGATAATGTATGTACTGAAAATGATAAATTTAATCTAAACATTAACCACGCAAATAGTTGATACATAATGAATACACATTTGATCATTGATATGATGGATGCACAAGTGTTTAAATGAAATAAGTAATATGACACATGATACACCCCAAAAACGTGATTAAAACGGGGAATTTGTAGAGATTCACTCACATCGGGTGCGTTCGTTTGAAGATGTTGAATGCGCACGAGTTTAGAGGATTGATCGACAAGGAATAACTAACCTAAATAATAACGAAAAGGTACGGTAAATAATTGAATTTTATTAATACTTTTAATAGGACTTTTTAGATATATTTTTGTGAGTTTAAGGTTATTTTCTAACTTTAAAAACATTATTTTTAAGTATTTTTAATTGATTTTTAAATTAAATAAATAAATAAAAATATAAAAAAATGTTGACTTTTTGGGTTGACCGTTGACTATTGACTTTGACTTGTTGACCGGTTCGGTCGTGTATATTGTTTGCACTGAGTGAGGTTCGAACTTGTGACCTCCCATACGCGTGCACGCAGCTCTACCAACTGAGCTACGTGTCTAACCCGAAATATTTATGTTTTTAATTATATTTATATACTATTTAATTTATTCAAAATTCATTTATTTTTAAAAAGGATTTTAATTACATCAAACCGGTGTGCATAACAGGTCTCGAACCCGGGACCTGTTGTTTAACGCTGCACACAGTCCACCGCTGGACTGTGTGTCTAACATGGTTAAAACACTTGTTTTTATTTCTCTTATATACTAACTGGAAGTTTCCATATTTGGGTTTTATAAAAAGTCTGAATATTGTGACGAATCGGAACAAGGACAGACTCGAACCCGGGACTCTATGATTCAAATGCACACAGTCCACCGCTGGACTGTGTGTCTAACCCGAGATATAATCCGATTTATATTAAATTTATACACGATCCTAACTTCATCTTCTTCGCTAAAACATTACAGACAACGATTACTCTACTGTTCTTGTCTAATTCGATTGAGGGACATATAAATGATTAAGATGAAATGGATAGGGAAGGTTTTGGAAATGAACATACCGAAATGATGACTTTTCTCAGAACTCCGGCAAAGTCATCGGCTCTGTTTTATGAACTCCGTCTGAACGGGCCAATTAATAGTTTTGATTAACAAATTGTGAAATTGAAGGACTAAACAAGAGTTATCAGAAGGTTTAAATGATTATACCGTTTTACAGCGCGATTTAGGAATTTTCAGAAAACTTCCGGCGAGTGCTGATTATCCGATATCGTCGCCTGGGACTGATTCTGATTGAAGGGTTTGAGTTAGTAAGAGTCTAACAATAGATAGAAGATTAAAGAATTGAGAAATTTACCGTTTTGATGAGAGACACGGTTTTCCGGCGAAAGTTCGGTGATAACAGATAGCGATTCCGATGATCAGAAAATAGAGCAAAAGTGAAATTGAGAGTTCTGTGGTGTTTTTGAGTCGCGAGATGATGATATTGCCGGTGTAATTCAGGAAGTAAATGATTTCGGTTATTAAACCCGAAAATCATATGAATTCAAGTTCAATAAAGGCTGAATTGATTGAGATCGTGCGTCGTAATGTTTTCATCGGTTATAACCAGTAATATCAACACTCAATCGTCTGGAATGTTGAAAGCCGATATCGGTTTCAGTTTTTGGCGCAAACAGGTGATTCACGGGTGAACTTATGTTTTATTTGTTTCCTAGATTTCACAAAGACATCAAGTGGCGGAGTGGTTATGTGTTTGGTGATTAAGTTCTCCGGCTAACCCGGGTTCGAAACCCGGCAGCCCCTATTTATTTTTAATTGCCTTATTGTTATTTTCTAACAATTTTAATTTCCATATTCTAAAATGTTATTTAGTTATGTATTGTTTAAAATAAAATAAGCATTAAATGAGCAACAAAAATTTGAAACTGATTATTCGATTAATAAACGAAGCGGGTTTGGAAAACCCGTTTTTCGACGGATGTTACACTTCATCCTTTTCATCATCAGAGGACCAATCTTCCACTATCACCCTGTTATACTCATCAGCTTCAAATCTACGTTGATAGTGATACTCGTTAGGCTCAAATGTATTCACGTTCAGCACTTATTCCTTAAAATCAAAATCCAGAGATTCAGCCTCAACTTCAATCAACTTGGCCAGATCTTCCTTAGTATAGTTGTGCACGTGCTCGCCTTCTTCAACATTATGTTCAAGCATAAGAATCAATGGCTTTGTCGGTACTGCAGCAACAGGCTTTGCAAACATATCAACATCAGTCATATCTATATCATCAGTTGGCCTTGTTTGCCCTGACCCCCTGATTCTGTTCATTCATAGCATTTGCTTCATCATTCAGAAGATTTGTGAAATCGAAGCTTTCATTCACTGTCGCATCAACCACCTTTATACCTGTACCACTTGGATCATCATCATTACCTCCATCGTGGTTAGAATCATCTTTAGATCATCAACTGGTGGTTCATCATCCTTATCCTCATCTTCTGCTTCATCATCGTCCTTTTCATCAGAAACAATTTCAGCATCTGAAGGCTTGACAGATTCGTCAACCTTAGCAATTTCGGACTCAGAACCTTTTTCAACAATCAATAGGCTTATCGACAACTTTAGAAGATTTAGGTGCATCACCTTCAACACCTTTCCCTTTGCCACTAGCTGCAAGCTCTTTCTCTGCTATATGTTTTGCCTCTTGTCTATCCAAGCGATCAAATTCGGCAATGAAGTTAATTCCAAGGCTGTTAGATAGAACTTTTTGCAACCTTGTGAATCTTCTATCGTTTAGAGCTTGTATCTTCTTCAGATCAGCAATTTTTGTCTGTAACTTCTCATTAGCATCTTGTAGACTTTCAATTAAAGCCTTAAAGAATTCGCGTTCACTTTCTAACACCTTGATTTTATCATCCATCATTTCTTTTTCAACAAAGCTTTGATTCACCTTCTTGATTAGCTCAGCTTTCTCTTCTTCATTCTTCTATACTTTATCTTCCAAGATTTTCACATGCTTTTCAAGAACATCTATATCTGTGTCTAGAAAGAAATCATTCATATCTTGGATATCTATAGGCTCATTCGGCATATCACCAAAAAGTTTTGAACTTGGAGTTTTTGGTGTCGACTTTGGAGTAGCAGCCTTCGGTGTAGACTTCTTTGTAGAACTTTCTAAATGAGAAGTCGTTGGAGCAACCGGAGATAGAATAACAGGCCCTTCAAGTAATCCAGCCTCAGGAGGTTCTTGTGTGACTCCTGGACGTTCAGCTTCAGAAGAAATAACAACAGGAGGCTCTTGTGTAGGAGGTTCTTGTGTAACTCCTCTCTCCTGTGCACCAGAAGGTTCTTGTGTTGCTTCTGTGCTCTTTGGCTTTCCCATGTATCGATGACTAGCAGGTTTCTGAGCTTTCTTTGTTTTCTTGCCCTTAGCTTTTGGAGACCCTGTAGTCTTTGTCGTTGATACTGTAGCAGACTTCACACGCTTAACCCTTTTCTTAGGTCTCTCTTCATCATACTCTTTTTCCAGATTAGGATCAAAATCAGCATCAGTCTCTTTGATCTTTTCAGCCTCAATTTCTGCAATTGACTTCTTTGTCGCTTTCTCGAGTGAATCATCAGAATCTTCACCGTTCTCTGAACTCACATAAATAACATCGTCCTCTTGCGTAGTCTTTTCAGTTTCTTGACTTTCAATCACGACTGCTGCACTAGAACCAGCCTCTGTTTGTACATTAACAGGCTCATCTTCATCTATCAGCATTGTATCAACTTTCTTAGCACCACGCTTTGTTTTCTTCTCAATTTCAGCCTTTAGAAACCATTCACTGCGAGCTTTCGGCTTGAAAGTTGCAAACCATTCTTTCTCTGCATTCAACTCTTTCTCATCACCACTGCCATCGTTTCTCCATTTGTTTTCTAGTGGCGCAACATAGTTTTCATTCTCAACGCCCCAAATATTGGTTTTGGTATCGGTGCTGAATCTTGCTTTTGAAACTTCAACAATTTCTTCACTATAGTCTCATCGAGGTGACTGAAGTATAAAATGTCGTTTGGCTCACGTGCAATGTCTGAAAACTTCTCATCAATAAGCATCTGCATGAACCTCGGATACAAACACAATCTCGTATCTTCCATATTCTTTGACATATATGTGAATACAAGCTTTGAATAGTTATACGGCTTCTTCAGATCAACGCCGTTGCCATGCAGGCCATATAATCTTGAACGTCATCAAGACCTGCCTTTCTGTGGCTGAAAGTGTGAATAATAGCATGCATTAGGAGCTTGTAGGGGTTTGGTACTTCCTTTTTCTTCAACGTTGGCTTATTTACGCTTCCCTTGTAACCCATTCGGTAGAAACAACCTCGTGCCATCTTTTCGTCTAGAAAGATAGGATCATCTTTGTCGTCGTTGAATTGCAAGATCCTGCCTATATCATCCTCAGTGACAGTGATCACTTTGTTCTCGTCTCCAACTTGTACCGACGAAGTGATAGTCTTTTTATCTGCACTTAGGCTTGCGCTTATCCAAAAGTGATATGTGTGCGATCGATAAGACACTGTTCGCTCTGTGATAGCTCTGTGAATCGGACAATCCTTCAGAAACTTCAAGATGCTTTCGTATTCTTTTAGCGACGGACATAACGCCTTGTCAAGCGTAATACATGTGTTATGGAACTTGGAAAGTTAACCCGCGCTGGTACTTGATCCTGAAAATCGACGCAAAACACTTAGCACGCATTACGAGAAAAGTTACAACATTTTTTCCAACCATTTTCATCATGTTCCGGCGAACTTAATGTGAGTATAACAAACAAGTTGAGTCAAGTTCGCCCCAAAATGCATATTTACATGTTCAACAATTCAAACATAAGTTCGGGCGAACTTATAGTCAACACAATTTTCAGATTTCAAAACATAAGTTCGGGCGAACTTCGCAGATAATTCTCAAAATCAAGTTTCAATCGAAGTTCGGTCGGACTTGTGCTTTTATTAGTGTTTATACAAATTTTATTAGCAAGTTCGGTCGAACATGATAACAAGTTCGGCCGAACTTGTTATCTTCTTCAACAAAAGCTGCTCATCACAATAATGACCATTTTAACCAATTCCAACTCGAATCTAAGGTCGATTTATATTAGTTATCATGATTTCAAGTCCAATTTATCCGAACATTCCCCAGATCTATCGATTTTATCAGTTTTAGATCTGAGTTTATCATTTCACGTCCAATTAACGGTTCAAATCTCAATTACACACCTCGGCCATTGAAGATGGTGTGCTAATCACCACAATCAATCGAAATTTCGGCAGAGTAACGGTGGATTCTTGCCAAATTTGAAAAATCTCTCAAGTAAGCTAAGTTCGCTCAGAGATTCTGTTTAGTGATAACGAAGTTCGGCCGAACTTGCAAGGTATATATACCTTAGCAAGTTCGGGCGAACTTATAATCCCAAAACACAAAGTCCACGTAAGTTCGGGCGAACTTACCTTTTATCAACCATCCATCAAAACAAGTTCGGTCGAACTTGTTTCATAAGTGAAACTCTAGTTTAGCAAGTTCGGCCAATCTTGCCTAAACCCAATTTTCAAAATTTTCAAGTTTTTACAATTTAGTCCCTGAACTTTTCACTTTTTACCAGTTTTGAAAATACACTCAGTTGACCGAGTCCAAGCTAATGACCTTGGTTAACCGATTTGCCTGCCGAGTCCAAGTTAATGACCCCGGTTTTATCCGTTACGAATAAACTGTTGATGTTTTCAAAATCAAAGTTTCAAACTAATGAACTTTTCATTGTTTAGGCTTTTCAGATTTTACAGATTAGCTCCCAATCCGTTGTCAATGAGATTCCCACCAGTTTAGCACCTTACCAGACTTCAAAGATCCGTTCTCCATTTACTCAAAACAATGTAGAAACAAAATCTTTTTGTATTTTTGAAAGTTTATGCTAAAACACACTGAAAATCTTTTTGGTTTTAATCTGTAAAGCAGAATAAACTATGTACAGAACAATGTAAACTATGTACAAACATATTTACAGACATATTTTTGTGAATTCCTTTCTAAGGATCATATCAGTTGTTTGACACATATCACCAGTCTCGTTGACCTTTAGATAACTTTAAGTTTTAAACTTGTTTACCTAGATTGTCGATATGTTTGTCCACTTAAACTTTACCACATTTCACAACTGTTCCAAGATATGTTAAGATATGACTTGACTTATCTATGGTTCCCACTTCTTGAATATACTCCCATGTCAAGATTCCCTAGATTTCATCTTACAGGCGAATATAGCGTAATTGATATCTGTATCTGGGTTAATGCAAGGCCTTGAGAGCTCAGGTTAGTACTACCGTACAGACAAAAGATGAAGGCTCGACTTAAGGTGTGTTCCATTTAAGGAGTCTTTTCAGCACTGCAAATGATTAGATCTTTCGATACTTTTCAAGATGTTATGCAGTTTTAGGGGTTTATAGCGAAAGAATTAGAGATGTTCTAGGCTATTGCTTCCGCAAAATCAGAAGAAAATACCCCAGATATCAACTATCTATAAGGACCTCGTATCTCAGAATCAGGCAATCTCTCAAACGAAATTTCGGAG
The DNA here is from genome assembly GCA_947069175.1 of Scalesia atractyloides. Classification (NCBI taxonomy): domain Eukaryota; kingdom Viridiplantae; phylum Streptophyta; class Magnoliopsida; order Asterales; family Asteraceae; genus Scalesia; species Scalesia atractyloides. The sequence goes on along the minus strand of CAMTDV010000024.1, from coordinate 56,478,335 downwards.
TACTAAGTCCATATATCCAAGATGTGTTAATCCACAAGATTAAGCAGTTGTAAAATTTAGTTTATATCTCATAAACAATTTACTGAACGTGTTAAGGGTCTATCGACACATCCACAGTAAGACTTGTTTATCACTTTTTAAACTTTACATTTCTTTAGCATACTGTGATAGTCCACTGATGTACTATCATTTCCTTTTTCTGACACCGAATTCTTTTTGTCTTTTTCAATGCTTTTGTATTTTTGAAATTTTTCATATGTTTTTGTATTTTCTCAAATATTTCTCCCCCTAAAATCAAAAACATATTTTTGAATTTTAGATTTTAAGAAATACTAATCTAGAAAAAATATACAAACCAATGTGGATCACGTGAACTCGCCGTCCGATCCGTATTCAACCTCAGCTTCCGCACCTGTAAGCAAATTTTTAATACCATTAAGCCTCATGAGATATTTAAATCTTGTCGAAGAAAATGCTTTGGTATAAAAATCAGCCTTTTGTTCGTCGGTGTGGATTTTTTCTGTTCGCACCAATTTCTTTTCGTGACAGCCATAAATGAAATGGTAATGAATTTCAATATGTTTAGTACGTGAGTGATGAACCGAATTTTTAGTTATATCGATAGCTGTTTTTTATCTACGAATAAAGGCGTATCAAGAAATTGCAGACCATAATTCCTCATCTGTTGTTGAATCCAGAGGATTTGAGAACAACAGCTGGAAGCAGAAATATATTCTGCCTCACAGGTAGAGAGAGAGACTGTGGTCTGTTTCTTGCACTGCCACGTTAACAAACGTGTTTCGAAGAACTGGCATCCTACCGTTGTAGACTTGAAGTTCAGCTTGTCCACTTTGAAGTTTGAGTCAGCGTATCCCGTTAGATCAAAATTGTCGTTCTTTGGATACCACAAGTCGGTGCTTGGACATCCCTTCAAGTAACGAAAGATTCGCTTGACTATCTGCATGTGTGACACTCGAGGACTAGACTGATATCTTGCACATAAGCAGGTAGGATACATGATGTCTGCGCGAGATGTCGTCAGATACATCAGAGATCCTATCATTGATCGATAGAGTGTGTCATCAACTTTGGTTCCCGTCTCGTCTATGCAAATCCCATGATTCAGTGCCAGTAGAGTCGAAAGCGGCTTCGAGATTTCCATTTCAAATTTCTTGAGAATGTCGTGAACATACTTTGTCTGATGAATGAATATGCCGTCTGGTAACTGATTGACCTGTAATCCGAGGAAGAATTTCATTTCACCCATGGAGGACATCCCGAATTTCTTCTTCATGATCTTTTCGAACTCTTTGCAAAGACTATCATCCGTAGAACCGTAGATGATATCATCCACATAGATTTGCACAATGATTAGATGAGATCCGACTTCTCTGGTAAACAAAGTACTATCCACTGTGCCTCTTGTAAAGCCTTTTCCAACGAGATGTTGCGATAACGTCTCGTACCAAGCTCTCAGGGCTTGGTGTAATCCGTATAAGGCTTTGTCAAGGAGATAAGCTTTGTTCTTGTTCAGCGGATCGACGAACCCTGGTGGTTGGCCGACGTACACTTGTTCACGAAGTTTACCGTAGAGAAATGCATATTTTACATCCAACTGGTACACCTTAAATCCTTTCTAAGCTGCGAATGCGAGGAAAATGCGGATTGACTCTAATCGTGCAACCGTTGCATATACTTCTGTATAATCAATACCCTCTTGCTGGTGGAAACCTTTGATAACCAACCGATCTTTGTTTCTTACTGTTACTCCCTGATCGTCTCTGTTACACTTGAAGACCCACTTCGTATCAATAGCTTTCTGCTTCGGTGGTAAGTCTACAAGCCTCCAAACACCCAATTTCTCGAACTGTAACAGTTCCTCTTGCATTGCTATCACCCAGTTCTCGTCACCCAGAGCTTCATTAACAGTTTTTGGCTCTATTTGTGAGATGATAGCATTAGTCTTGAGTTGGAGCAACTCGGGTGTAGAAACAACTAAGTGCTTTATTGATTTGACTTCGTGTGCGCACACCCATTTGTAGTTCACCAATGATATTTGTTTAAGGATGGTAAGAATATGATCGCGACATTTCTTCTCTAGGAACACCTACTGAGCTTTGCTGATTCGAGACATTCAGATCATTGTTCAATTCAACATTAGGAGCACTTGATGAAGCTTCATTCTGATTTCTCGGAAGCAGATTGATTCAACATGTTAGATATCTGCTCAACTTCTTCATCCGATGAGGTTTCACCGTCAGCATCAAATGTTGGCGCTTCATCAGAGTTAAATTCTGATTCTGAGGCATGCTGGGCTCTGATGTTATATTTCCTGGTTCATTAGAAGCATTCATTGGAGTTGTAGCAGGTGTTACTTCTGTTTCATAAACTTTTTCAACTTGAACACCACTATTACTTGTACCTGCTTCGGAAGATGAAGTATTCAACGTGGGTTGATTAACCACAATTGGTCTAATGATTTGTTCTTGATTTGCCGACTGTTGAAGATAGTATAACGTGCAATTTCTTCTTCAGACGGTTCTTCCGGCAAGTCGAATGACTTCCAAAGATCTTGGTAGTTGAACAACCATGCGTCACCTCTTTTTTTAATAGGATCCGTATAGTTAAAGCAATCCACATGTTGTGCTTCAATTACTTTTCTCAACGAGGGAACATACACACGTCTTAGTGGACTCGCATATCCGACAAAGAAACCTTCAAGAGATTTAGACCCAAATTTACCATCTTGATCGATTACAGTACATGGCGCACCAAATAGCTCTAAGAATTTCAAATTCGGTTTTCGTCGGTTAATCATTTCAAAACATGTCTTCTTCGTTGGTTTGGCAGTTAGAACTCTGTTTAGTGTGTAGCAAGCCGCAACAACCGCTTCACTCCAAAAGCTAACATGAAGTTTTGAGTCTACAAGCATGGTTCTTACTGTTTCTATCAAGGTTCTATTCTTCCTCTCAGCTACACTGTTTTGCTGTCGAGTATACGGTGCACTGAATTCGTGCAGAATCCCTTTTGCGTTGCAAAATTCCTTCATTTTATTATTCTTGAACTCTGTGCCGTTGTCACTGTGAATGCGTCTGACCGGCATATGATAAAGATTCTCAAGTTTCTTGAAAAGAGTCACTAAATTGTCGAACGTTTCATCTTTTGATTCTTGGAAGAATACCCATGAATATCTAGAATAGTCATATGTTACGACCAAGCAGTATAAGTCTCCTGAAATACTTCGCACATTTACAGGACCAAATAAATCCATGTGGAGACACTCAAGCGGTAACTTGATTGAGTTCAGAATTTTCTTCGGATGTGACCTTTTGATTTGCTTCCCCTTTTTGCATTCTAGACAGTGATCGGTCATATGGAAGCTCCGTAAGTTCACACCTTCTACCAGATCATTATGAACCAAGAAATTCATTTTTCGCAAATGAATATGCCCCATTTTTCGATGCCAAAGAATAGAATCTTTCTCAGTAGCCTTCGTCACAAAACAATGGGCTGATTTTGATGAGGTGGTAGAGACGCCCATATCTAAGACGTATAGATCATTCTCTCGAGGTGCTCGCATTAGAATCCACTCATCAGGTATTTTGAAACCCGTTCAGAATAATACATTCTTTTTCATTGAAATGCACCGTGAACTGTTTGTCACAAATCTGCGATATGCTCAGAAGATTATTCTCTAGCTCTGCAATGTAGTTCACGCGATCAAATGAAACAGCGCCATTGGAAAGTTTTCCTTAGGCGACTACCCTTCCACCCTGATTACCAGCAAATCCAACATATCCACCGTTGATAGCTTTTATGTCGAACAACAGTGCTTTCATTCCCGTTATATGCCTGGATGCTCCACTATCCAGAATCCACTTTGAAAGAACGGATCTTTGGAGCCCCTGCACATGTTAAAATCTAGTTAAAGAGCGCGACCCAAGCCTTTTTGGTCTTGGGTTTTGGATAGAAAGCTTGGTAATCATCTTCATAATCTCCATCTGAGCCTCCACTATCGTTTACATTTTCAAAATTTACTTTCTTTTTACGTTTTGAATTGTTACCACTTGTAATTTTGACAGTTTCGGATTTGGTCTCAGATTTTGATTCTTTCTTGTTATCAGTCTTTACAAGCTCAGACTTAATAACCTCAGATGTTGTTGACTTCTTCTTAGCAATCCAGGCTTGAGATTTTATATTAGCCTTCTTGATGTAAAACCATGATTCGTTTGCCCTAGAAGTTTCACCTATTTCGAATGTTGAGTTTTCAAATTTCTTTTCGGTTTTAGGTTTAACTTCAGATTTTGATCCATTTCTTTTCAAAATCGTTACAGGTTTTACAAACTCTGGTTTCTTAGGTTTCACAACATCTGAACTTTCTTTCTTTCGAAGATAAGCCAGTTTTGATTTCGGACACTTGCGTGCAATATGACCACCTTCGTTGCACTTGAAACAAGTCCAATTATCGTGTGAATGACCACTAGTGGATTTTACACCACTTGTGGCTTTCGCCTTATCTCGAAGTTCTTTCTGTTTCTTAAATTCATCGTTTGATTGTTTTCCGATCAAACCCTCCTCTTGAATCGTGTTCATTCCATAAACAAATTTCATGTTTTAATCTTTGTACTCATGAAATGGTGACGTTTTCTTTTTAGGTTCATCAGATTCTTCTAATCCCAACCCAGCTCTCTGGTTTTCCGGATGATCACCACCATTCCTTCGGTAGTTATTATAATTTCTTTTAGGTTTTAAATAGAATTTCTTTTCATTCTTCTCCAGGTCATCTGATGTAACTTCAACTAGCTTGAACAGTTTATCCAATTGATCTTCTTTGACATTCCGAATCAGAAAACTGTCATCAAAGTATAATCTATCAGATTCCTTAACCTTGTACATTACAACGTTAGGATCATCACATAGATCATCTTCCGGATGTATCGTCGTATTCAGAATTTGTGTCAGAACTGTTCAAACTCGAGGTGGCGCTCTCAAAGCTGCCATCATCAGAATCGTTCAGAACATTTTCAACCACATTTTTAACCATCGCATTATTGTCATCATCTGATTTAGTATAGACTACATCAATGTTCTCCGGCAACTCATTTTTCTTTTCAGATAACAACTCAATGTTGAGTGCCTTAATCATCCCATCAACAGTTTTGCGACAATACTTCTCGCATAGGGGTAGAGGAACATTGTTGTATTCTTTACCATTTTTCTTTTTAGACCTATTAACATTTTCTTCCGACGAGATTGTAGGAAGAATATGATCGATGACATAAGCATTAGTTGTGTAACTTCTTAAAAGTTGTTGAACACGTTCTATTCAATTTTCATGTCCTGGAGTTGTTGTTTGGTTTCAACAATGGTGTTTATGTAGATATTTATTGCTTTTTGTTTATCCATTATTGTACCTTTCAACATCCTTACAGTATCATGTTGTTCAATATTATTTCTATCGAGCCTGCCATAATCATCTTTCATTTTGTCATACGCTTCTTTCATTGTACGATAATCGTATTTGAAATGTTCATTATGTACATTGAGTTCAGCGATGATTTGTGATTTTTCGGCACATTTGGCACATGGATCAGTACATTTTGTGCAACGTTTTACAACCTCCACAACTTGTACTTTGACAACTTCTTTTACCTTTGGACCTACCTTGGTTAGATTCGCCATCATAGCTTTATTGGCAATGTCCGTGAGGTTTTCAGCATTCACTTCTTGAACAACATCAATGATAACTTCTTCATTCGACTTTTCCTCGATCACTTGCTCCTTAGAACGTCCATCAAAGTTACATGCAAAACTAGAAGTTGGATTAGGCGTCAAAATACCCTGTGTCTTCATGTGAAGATACATCTCCTCTTCTTCCTGTTGTTGCATATACTATTCCAGTAGAGCATTTTCCATTGCTGCTGCTTCTTCGTCAGAAGAATCTTCTACGATTTCAGCCATCAATGCAACTCCTGTCTTCTTTCCAATGTAAGAATTCCAATCGAAACCATCATCTTCATTTGATGCAACCATTGCCTTCTCAGTGTTGCTGCTGTTCGGTTTCTCTTAAATTTCTATCTGAGTCTTCTTCGGGAATGGCTTGTACTGAAGTGATTTCTTGTAATATTCGTTGCCACCTCCAAATGGACTCTGATTGCCCGTTGCTTCAGGATTTTTGTATTCTCTCTTGAAATGCCCTTTCTGTCGGCATCTGAGCAAGTGACCTTTGATTTGTCGAACCCAAGCTTGTTGCTTGAATTTCTGATATCTTGGCCTGTGAGTGCAACAAACTTTGTCACCCTTCGAATGATAGAAGTAAATGACCATTTAATGTCCATCAGTTCAAGCTCTTCCTTGTCCACCTGATCGTATTCTTCGGTGGTCATTTCAGGATTGCTGATTTTTCCTGCTACCAGACTTTCATATGATTCTAGAACTGTGGCGAGAAGTGCCATGTGTTGTTTTGCAACTTGCTCAGAAACAACATTGTTTAAATTGACTGCAATGTTACACTTGTACACATTTGGATCAGAATCCGTTTGTTGATTCTGCTTTGCTTGATTCTGATATGATGAATTTGAACTTGTGCTTGAAAATGAAGAGCTCTGTGGACTTTGATCATATTGTGGATATAATTGGTTCTGATTCTTTGGCGAAGAGTTCATATTTGCACTGAATGCTGTTTGTATCTTTGGGCTTGAAATGTTGTCTTGCATCCCGTTCTTGTAATTCAGACCAATATCTTGAACAATGTTAGCATTCTTCGACTTTGTAATCTTTAAAAGTTCCATCTCATGACCTTCGAGTTTGTCGATGAATGTAGACAACTTAAAGAATTCCCAGTTATGACTTTCTTTCAAGACCATGAGGTACGTAGTCCACTCTCCGTCAGGTAACGCATATGCAAGCTTATCGATGTACTATGTTTCTGTCTTCTCGAGACCGTGTCTTCTCATTTGGGCTTTTAGATGACAAAAACGTTCAATCATCTGTTTCATTGTCTCGCCCTTCAACATGTTAAAATGTCGAACTCCTTCATGATGAGAGCTTTCCTTACTCTTGATCATCTCTGCGCTTCCTTGGTATTTCTTTTGCAGTGATAACCATAGCTCTCTCGCAGTCGTGTATTCAGGTAACAAGACCAGAATCCTCTTTAACAGATTGTTGAATGAGGCTGATCATCTTTTTCTCAGCAATGTATTCATCTTTTGAATTGTGGAGTACTTGTACTTCTCCAGAACTTGCTGATTTTCGTCCAATACAGTATAACCTCTCTCGATAGCTACCCAGCTTTGGAAATGCATGGCCTGAACTCAGTAGCTGAACTTCTCTATCCATCCTTCGTATTCGTCCATACTCATTAACTTCGGCGGTTTAATGGACGTGCCCATCTCGTTGTCGAGATTGACTTGTTGAATTACATTGGCATTGGATGTACCCACTGCTGTCATAAACGCTCTCTGAAGATCATCCATCACGAATATCGAGACACGTACGCTGAAAACACGTTAAAACTTTGAAAATGATTAGTTTTACTACAAGTTCGGTCGAACTTGCAGTAGAATAAAGAATTTAGATTTTTAATCACAAGTTCGGTCGAACTTATGACTTTACTTTGAAAAATTTCCTAAGACAACCTCGGTCGAACTTGCTTGAATTTAGAAGACAAACTTGTAACTTCAAGCGAACTTGATATAGATTTCAAAGAGATTATTCAAGTTCGAGCGAACTTGAATACAATCAATTGAAAATACCGCAAGCTCAAGCGAACTTAACAAAAATTTCCTTTAAAAATCCTTAAGTTCGAGCGAACTTGATATAAACTCACTCAAAAACTGATTATCTAAGTCAAGTTCGAGCGAACTTGGGTTACAAGTTCGATCCAAGTGAGTTTGAAAAACATGGTTTTTGCAACAATTTGACACCAAATCGTTTGATTTTAGTCTCCAAACTCTCAGGAGTTTATCTATGATGTATTTCACATGTCATATTCAAAATTGGACAGAATTTGTCTGTGAATTCTTCATTTTTGTGTAAAATTAAGAAAAATAGAAGAATGGAGTAGAATTAGAAGTGTTCTTGTCTTGATATCAATCAAATCAGGCTATTCTACCTCTGATACCACTTGTAGGACCGATCCTGAATGCATAAGAACCTAGATTTGATCTCTAATGTCCATAATAGAGGAAATATTATGACACGATTACCAAATAACAAGAATTATTCAGTTAAACGTCAATTGTATTGATATAACGTCAGTCTCCAAATTGACAGAGCTCCGCTTCAAAGTGCGCAAAGTTACAAATGACAATGATAAGCTAGCTATATATAGTACTCTAAGTTCGCGGGTGAGAGGGAGAGTTCGGGCGAACTTGACATAGTCAAGTGCGGCCGAACTTGACAGTACAACACCTTGACCAGCGTACTTGACTAAGACCTATAAATACTTGATTTTTCTAGCCTGTTCACATCTAATCTATACAGACTCGATATAAGACTAAGACATAGACATTCTACACCAACAATATAACCAAACTGAGACACTTTGTTCTCAATTGGGATCACAAAAGCACTCCATGGTATACAACTAGGAGTGGAGCGTGCCTCAAGCTCAATAGATCTACACCTTTTGCACCTTGGTCACTAAGTGATTAATGGTTACTAATGTTATATTGTTATCAATCCTACTTACGCACATCGATCTTGTTGTCATCTAACTCCATAACTAACATACCATATGTCTTGACATGTATTTCCCCGAATGTTATAAAACCAAAAGCATTTAAAAGGAAAGGGGGACATGAACTCACGGATTTGCGTTCCTTGAGTAAACTCACAGATGTTTTCCTCGGTCTCGAACCGAAACCTACAAGTGTTCTGGATTCCATTAGACATCTATGCTTGATTTATGTACAAGTTCCCATCTTTTGTTAGTTTTTCTTAATTGTTTTCTTGATTGATTATTTCTTGACTTAGTAATATATATTTGTTATCGTGTCTTGAATAGTGTTTGAACGGCATTGCTCGTTCCTAGCACGCGTGTCATTGGCCTAGCCCATGTCCTTGTATCATTGGGCCTAGCCCATGTTCTTGTATCTTTGGGCCTAGCCCATGTGTTTGTGTCATTGAGCCTAGCCCATGTTCTTGTGTCATTGGGCCTAGCCCATGCTCTTGTGTCATTGGGCCTAGCCCATGTTTTAGTGTCTTTTGGGCCTAGCCCAAATTCATGGATGGGTTGTTAAAAATAAAGTAATTTTTAACATACTTGTATTTATATACTTAATACTTTTCCAAGTATTTTGGTGTTATACATCTTTGACTAAGTCAAGGTATGTGTTTAGTCATACTTATTTTCCAAAAATAAATATGTATACTTTGTAAATAATATTTCCAATATTATTTGTAGTATAAGTGTATCTGTTATTCACCAAATTTACACTTAGGAAATTGTACATGTATTCTTGCTTTAAAGTTCATGTATCTCTTATTTCTTGACAAGGTTTATTACTTGTAATTTTATATTTTCCCTGAAATTATATTTCTTAAAATAATATATTTTTAAGGCTTGTATATCTATATTTTTACCAACTATGTTAAGCATATATATATATCTTGTGTTAAGTCCATCCAATTTGTCCAAAGTCCATGTGATCAAGGAATATATAAGTGTATATAATTTGTGATGGTTGTCCATGTACCCAAGTAAGGGTATTTTGTGTGTATTTTTCTTGGTATTTTGAGGGTATTGGTGTGTATACTCCATTGGGAGTATTTAGTGTTTTAATTTCCCTAACTTGTCTACTACATATATTACACGTAATATACACATACCACACAAAAATCCTTGGTGACCATTAAATATATATTTTCCTAAATATATATTTATACTTGTTTTAATACTTTATGACATCCTTATCTTTCTTAACTTGTATTTTTACATAAAATAGGGTGTTACCATATTTATTTATTTTAGACATTTTGTAAACACAAGTTTAGTAATAAAAATCATATTTTTCTAAGTGTTGGATTTTTATAAAAAATTGGCCATAGTTTCCCCTAGATTTAGGAGTTTTCCCATGTTTGAAACATGTGTTTAATCTTTACAAAACTCACTTGATCAAACACAATAGTTTCTATAATTTAAACAACTCCATACATACACTTTTTACATGATGATGAACTCATATTTTTTTTTACAAAAACATGTAGTCTTTTAAATCTAGCTTTAACATGTTTGTTTATCTTCAAAAATGCTAATTATCCACTAATTACACAACCTTTGTAGAAATCCATCTTCAACAACTTGTTCATACAACTTCTTAAAAGGTTTAAAAATCCAAGTTTATGTTGTTCTAAGCACTTAACATGTTTATCTTTCAAGTACACTAAGTTCATGATCCTTGTTCTTCATGGATCTTTCAAGATCCATGTATATACTTGTTAGATCCTTACTTTTAACAAGTCTACACATGATGAGCATCAAGCTAAGCACAAAATAATCATACACATGTTATTATACTTCAAGATTATGTTTGTTTTCTTTAGATTTCAAGTGTTCTTCATATGTTCATCATTTTTATGTTTCTTGATGGATTTACTTGTACATGATAAATATACTAGTAACAAGGAGCAAAACAAAGATCAAGAGAGGCTTATTATTAGCTCTTGTGGCTAGGGAAGTGGCAAACAAGAACAAGATGAAGATGATGATGCAAATGAAGTGGATAAAAGCTCCAAAGAGGTCCTTTACCTTCTTCCACTTGAAACCTTCTTAGTATGTCTTGAGACACCTTAGTATATGCTTGAAATTGCTAGATGATCAAAAGAAAGTGGGAGTGTTTTGGTGATGGTGGAGCCGTGCGGTAGCGGGAGGAGAAGGAGGGAGATGGTTTGAATTTTGGTGAAGTGATAAGGTTTGGAGATCTTGTTCCCTTATATTCTTACACATAACTTAGCTCCTTCATACAAACTCTTTAACCATTATGCCATAATCACAACTAGGAGATAACCTTGGGGCATGGGGTTGGCCCCATGTGACCATCCACATCAGGGGGGGGGGTCTAGTTGAGTTTCAATGGTTAGTTAGTTGTCTAGTTAAGATTTAATGGTGATTAGTTAGGGTGTTACATGTATTAGTGATGTTGAGATGAAACAAGGTGTCGGATGCTCTTAGCTAGTCGTATGATCTCAAAATATTGCTCACTAGTTCACCGGATGCTTCTAGTCGTGTTCGGTTCGTTAAATTGCCAAGTAGTGCACTTTGTATGGTTTAAGGTGTTTTTGTATCACCATTTGATTTCCAATACTCTTGTAAGTATTTTAAGTTGCTCGGACTTATTTCTGGACATTACGTTGGCTAGTATAAATGCTGAATTTTTGCTAAATAGCTATTTATTGTCCGGTTCGGACACTTTTTAGTGCTTGTAGTATTTCGGGAAGGTGTTATCACAAATCCTTGTTTTCCATCCTAGGATTTAACATATGATTGCTATTGGACTTCCAGGTAAGTCCTAAAACTGTCATTAAGCTGAGTATCGGACTAGTGCTGACATTGCTAGTCTAACCGGCAAGTCTACTAGTCGTTTTAGTGCATTGTTTAATTGTTGTTCAGACACCATGATCAAGATGAATAATATGCTCTATGTGAATGTAATTCATGACATATCCAGATATATAAAATGTAATCTAGCAGAACATGGCGTTTTAACATATAATTGGATGATTAAATTAATAGTTTAATTGTACAGAAATTACCCGAAAGTTGACAGTTGTCACATACTCCCCTTGTTAAAAGGAATTTCGTCCCGAAATTCAAGTTGAGTTATCCGTTGCAGGAGTCTTCTCTAATAGGTGAGGGTATTTGACCTTGAGTTGATCTTCATGTTCCCAAGTATACTCGGGTCGGTGTCTAGAGTTCCAACGGACTTTGACTAGCTTGATACGACTTCTCCGTGTTTTCTGGACCTTCCAGTCCATAACCTCGACAGGTTCTTCAGTGAATTGGAGCTTGTCGTCTATATGGATCTCATCCGCAGGGATGATGACTGTCTCTTTAGTTGGACTCTTTTTGAGATTAGACACATGGAATGTGCCATGTACATTATTAAGTTCCTCGGGTAGTTTTAGCTTGTATGCAACAGTACCGACTTTTGCCAGAATTTCGAAAGGTCCAAATCTAGCTACGAAGGATAATGGTTTACGTCTTTTGTTTGCATAGCTCTTTTGTCGATCACGAGCTGCCTTAATTCGCTCGCGAATTTTGAATATATTGTCGGTGGTTTCTTGGACTAGTTCGGGACCAATGAGTTGTTTGTCACCAACTTCCTCCCAGCATAGCGGAGATCGGCACTTGCGTCCATAAAGTGCTTCGAATGGTGCGGCTTTAATGCTAGTGTATAGCTGTTATTGTAGGAAAACTCTACCAATGGTAAATGAGTATCCCGGTTTCCGCCTAAGTCCTTCACACAAGCGCGAAGCATGTCCTCTAAAGTTTGGATGGTTCGCTCGCTTTGACCATCAGTCTGCGGATGAAACGTGGTGCTTAGATCTAGACGAGATCCAAACGAAGCTTGAAATGACTGCCATATCCGCGACATAAAGCGACCATCTTGGTCTGAGATTATGGAGACTGGCACTCTGTGACGTGCCACAATTTCCTTAAGGTATAGCTCAGCTAGTTTCTTAGTACTATCCTTCTCTCGAATCGGTAAGAAGTGAGCCGACTTGGTTAACCGATCTATAATCACCCAAATCATGTCATATCCTCGAGATGTTCGTGGGAGCTTGGTTATGAAATCCATTGATATATGTTCCCACTTCCAAACAGGGATTTCAGGTTGTTGTAATAATCTAGACGGTTTCTGGTATTCGGCCTTAACCTTGGCATAAGTCAGGCACTTCCCAACATAGGTTGCAGTGTCTGCCTTGAGATTAGGCCACCAGTAATACTCTTTCAAGTCTTGATACATCTTATCCGATCCTGGATGAATTGAGTACTTTGACTTGTGGGCTTCGTCCAGTACTAAGTCTCGTAAATCTCCAAAATAGGGAACCCAGATTCTTCCCATGAAATATAAAGTTCCATCTTTATTTGGTTCCATTTGCTTTTCCATTCCTCGTAACGATTCCACTGGGATGTTTTCCGGTTTATAGCTTCTTGTTGTGCTTCACGCACGCGGGTCGTAAAGTTTGTCTGTATTGTCATCTCCAAGGCTCGTACTCTTAGCATTTTTACTCGTTCCTTGCGGCTCAAGGCGTCTGCTACAATGTTCGCCTTGCTCGGATGATACTTAATCATGCAATCTAGTCATTCAACAATTCAACCCAATGTCGTTGGCGCATATTTAATTCTTTCTGATTATATTTATATGTTGAAGACTCTTGCGATCCGTGAATATAGTACATTGAGTACCATATAGGTAATGTCGCCAAATCTTCAAAGCAAACACCACGGCACCTAACTCGAGGTCGACTGTGGTATAATTTTTCTCGTGAACCTTAAATTGACGTGACGCATACGCGATGACTTTTTCTCGTTGCATAAGCACGCAACCTAAACCGTGATGCGAAGCATCACAGTACACCATGAAGTAATCGGTACCGTCAGGAAGTGATAAGACGGGCGCATCACATAGTTTATCTTTAGGAGTTGAAATTCCTCTTCTTGTTTTTCATCCCAAACAAACTTCTTGTCTTTTTGCGTGAGAGTCATTAGCGGTTGAGCAATTTTAGAAAAGTTCTCAATAAATATCCGATAATAACCCGCTAATCCAAGAAATTGTCGAACTTCGGTTGGAGTCTTGGGTGCTTCCCAATTCTTGATGGCTTCAATCATTGACGGGTCTACATGAATACCTTTCTCGTTCACCACGTATCCGAGAAATTGTACTTCGCGAATCCAAATTCGCACTTCGAAAATTTTGCGTAGATTTTCTCCTTCTTTAGAAGTTCTAAAATGGTTTTCGAATGTTGCTCGTGCTCTTCCTTCGATCGCGAATATATTAAGATATCATCGATAAACACGATCACAAATTTGTCGAGATACGGCTTGCACAAGAGATTCATTAAATCTATAAAGATCGCCGGCACATTTGTTAGGCCAAATGGCATAACGAGAAACTCGTAATGACCATAACGAGTCCTAAAAGCCGTTTTTGGTATGCTTTCTTCTTGTATCCGCAACTGGTGATATCCAGACCTTAAGTCTATCTTAGAATAGAAGCTCGAACCTTGTAGTTGATCAAATAAGTCATCAATCCTCGGTAGTGGATACCGATTCTTGATAGTAAGCTTATTCAACTCTAGGTAATCGATACACAGTCTGAACGTTCCATCCTTTTTCTTCACGAATAAGATCGGAGCTCCCCAAGGCGAAAAGCTAGGTCTAATGAATCCTTTATTTAGTAACTCTTGAAGTTGTGTAGATAATTCTTGCATTTCAGAAGGTGCTAGTTGATATGGAGACTTGGCTACAGGCGCGGCTCCTGGTACCAAGTCGTTGCAGAATTCGACTTGTCGTTGAGGTGGCAATCCCGGTAAGTCCTCAGGAAAGACTTCAGGAAATTCCTTCACGATCGGAATGTCTTAAAGCTTAGACTCCTCGGCCTTCTTGTCAACAGCATGTGCTAGGAAAGCGATGCAACCTTTCCTTAAGCACTTTTGAGCTTTCATGCAATTAATGATTCGTAGCGGTGTGTTTTGCTTCTCCCTCTGGACCATCAAAGGTTCCCCGTTTGACATTAGAATACGAATGATCTTTTCGTGACATAATATTTCAGCTCGATTATTGGATAGCCAATCCATGCCGATAACGACATCGAAACTACCTAGTTGTACTGGTAAGAGATCTATGTCGAACTTTCGTTCGACCAGTTCTAAGGTACATTTCTTTATAACTTCGCTTGATTCTACCAATTTTCCCTCAGCTAGTTCAATCGAGTAAGGAATATCTAATTTGCTCGATTCTACCCCAAGTATACTAAATTCCTTAGAAATAAAACTAAAGTCTGCCTTGTATCAAAAAGTATAGATGCAAAGTGGTTGTTTATAGGGAACATACCGGTGACCACATTCGGGTCCTCGCGTGCGTCCTTAGCTCCAAGCACAAAAGCTCTTCCCCGAGCTTGATTTCCTTTTGGGCAATCATTCTTGAAATGCACTTTGTCACCACATTTATAGCATCCATCAGTTGTTCCTCGACATACAGTAGTAGTATGCCCAAACTTTCCACACTTGCCGCATTTGGAGCCTCGGCATTCCCCATAATGATGGAAAAGCGCATTTGGGACATTTTGGTGCATCTCCACCATAAGGTTTCCTCTTAGCATTGTTTGGTGTGGTAGCGGCATAAGCTTTCGCTACTTTGTTTTCCCTTGGCGCTTGCCTCTTGCCTCTGTGGTAGTTGTTACCACAAGTACTTTTCTTAAAGTGGAAAACTTGCTCTTGTTGGAGTCCGTAGTCTCCACAATAGCTTCTTTCTTGATTTCCCAAGTTTTGGTAGCTTCTTCTGATGTACAGCCTCTTTAGTAAGGCTCACAGCTAATTCAATCGCATCCCCAATTTCAGTCGGTTTCGATGAAGTCACCATGCTTAAAATTTTAGGGGCAAGTCCCCATATGAATCTCTCAATCCTTTTGAATTCCGGTTCCACCAAGTACGGAACCACTCATGACAAATCATGAAACCTTTGGACGTATCCCGCGATGTTAGAGCCAATGATCTTAAGATTCCAGAATTCTGTTTCCATATTTTGAATTTCAGACCTCGAACAATACCTTTTCCTCATGATCTCTTTCAACTCTTCCCAGATCAGACCATATGCAGCATCGTCTCCTTTGGTCTGCACCTAGAGATTCCACCAAGATAACGCTCCGTCAATGAAGAGTCCAGTGACATAAGTGACTCTTTGCTCAGCAGGGCACTTGCTCATTCATATGACCGAGTCAGTCTTTTCGGTCCAGCGTACGAATGAAACAGCACCGTCGGTGCCATCGAAGTTCAGGGGCTTGCAGTCCAAAAACTGCTTGTGAGTGCAACCTGAAACAGATTAGGTACACCAACTCAAGAATGAGATTAAAGCACGAATAGAATAAAAGAGAGTGTCACGTGGCTATATGAATAACCATAGATTATCGGTAGGTGGGTTGGTTCCAGTTGAACCTCCGGTTCCACCGCTTTGTTCGGTGCGGTTGGCCTCGTGTTTCACAATGGCCTGAGATATGTGCTCGTTCAGCTCTGCTTGGGTAATTGGGAGTAGGTCGTTGTTACATTTCTTCGGCGTGGAGGCATCGTTTACTAGTACGAAATATCGATTGTAATTAGACTATTATTTAATAATGCAAGAAACATTTATTATTATAAAAAAATGTTACCAAAAATTCTGTTTGTTTATTATATATTTTTTTTTCGTCGAGTATATAAGAAAGCATCACGTCGGATAAGGGGTAAGAAGTCGTGTATATGGCGTACAACACAATCGCGCACACGCAAGAATAAGCTAATCATCGCAACATCATGCAATATCTAACGTACATGCGCACCATGGTATAATAAATAAACATCATCCACAACACAATATAAAATCAACCATGACATATCACAATATCAACCAACACATCACAATATCAACCAACACATCACTATATCAACCAACACACCACGATATCCACCAACACATCACAATATCAACCAACCACGACATAAATAAAATACAATGCGAAATAAGAAAATACACTTTCATACATGATTGAAAACTTAGTACATTTGTTCATGAAGAATAAAAAAGACTTAGGGTTACATAGCCCTAGTCGGTACAAGTTCATACAATACAATACAAAAGTAAAGTTTTCTTCTTCGTTGCATCTTCATCTCTTTAGTCGTCACAAAAGCTGGATCTTCTGGCTTGAGTCTTCGGAAGCTAGATCCACAAAAGTTGGGGCCGATCCCCAATGATAGCTAGTACTAAACTACTGAGGTGGCGGGGTGGAGGGGATGGTGACCTATGGAGCAAACTACGGGGTAGGCCAACTCCTCCTCTATCCCGGAGACACGGCGAACGGAGGCAGCCTGGATACGCTCCCACTCGCGCATACGTGCCTTAAATGGACATCTGGGGTGGTGATAGGGACACTGGGGTAGTGGAGTCGGTGGTGGTAGTGAAGATGGTTTATATGGTGGTGGTGATGGTGGTGCTGATGGTAAGTACGAGGTGAGGATGGTGTGTATGGTGGTGGTGATGGTGGTGCAGGTGGTGCTCTAGCAGCAACCTGAGTAGGGCGCTGACCCTGGAGCTCGTGAATCATCCTATAGAGCTGAGCTATCTGGCGATCATGTGCTATCACCTCCTTCTCGAGAGGAAGAATAGGGTAATGACAGGGGTGGTATGGGTCAGATGGGCTCATGCCCGATGGAGGAGAAGGGGGATACCTACGGTAACGGGGTGGTGAAGGGTATGAAGCATACATGGGTGGTGCAGTAGGGGGTGCGGGTCCGACCCAATGAGATGATCCGGTTGCGTGTGGGTCATGGATGGGATGATAAGTGGAGCTACTCATAAAGGGTAGGGGTGGCTGCTCGTAGCGTCAGGGCGTACCGCCCAATGAGTGGTGGCGTGGAGATCCGGAGAATGGGGTAAACATAGGAGCGGGAATGCTAGCATGAGACGGGCCGACAGAAGGATGCTGTGGTACAAAGGGTGGGGGCAACACAGTGTCAGGTGAGTGAACTGGCGATGGTGTGGTAGGTACCGCAGACATGGCATCATAGGACAAGTGTCCATCATCCGAATCAGAGGATGAAGAGGATAGGTCAATGACATTAATAACAGGTGGGGGCAACTCAAGTATGGCTAGCTCATCGACAACCTCACCGTCTCCTAACTCAGCATCCAAATGGTCAACATGGAAGACATGTACGACATCATCCTCATCATCGTCCAGCTCGATGACCGATGGAATGACAGCTAGCGGTGCGACTAAGTGCACAACTACGTGCTCCTCATCAGGGTGACCATGGATGGCCACGTCGTGCTGGGGCTGGGGGATAGCTAGCATATCATCCTCTAGATCGTGTGGGTGCTCCTGGTCGTCTCCCATGTGGTAGTCGGGTAAGGCAAAAGGATGGTAATCGTCAAGATCCTCGTCATCAGAGACCTCATGAATAGCTGCGTTCTCAGGAGGTATAGCCGCAGCAGCCTCAACACCAAATCCATCATCAGAGAGGTACTCCATAGGGTCCTCTTCGTATGAAGAAACATAAGACATGGTCTTGGCAAATACAATCCGTACAATGTATAAACATAAGGTTAGTAATTAATTATTACTTATGATATATTTTATTTTAATCATCAAACCTCATGCAATTTGTTCTTTGGTTTCGTGTCTAATCTTAATGTTTTGTTTCTACTCATTCTTGGCTAAGCATGAACAAATTTCTGTTCTTTCCTACAGTTGAGCTCGTGTGATAGATCCTCATGTTATCGTGAAATTTTTATAATACTTTTGTCATATACTAGAAAACATTTTTGTAATGTTATAAACTTTGTTTTTATGTGAGAGCCCCTGGTGATTATAGACCAAACTTAGTAAAAAGTTTGTCCCCGGTTCACTACAATCGAAGCTCTGATACCAATCTGTCACACCCTGGTCGTAGCGGAAGCACAAACGTGTCACTTAATGGTAATCATTGCAATCAATCGTGTAAACATAATCATAACCAACAACGATGTCATATGTTATATAAATTTAAGTTCAAAGTTTACAAGTTTCCAACAAGTTTCATAAGTTTTTCAAAACAACATTTAGTTAAGTTACATCCCCAAAATATGTTTGTTATAATCGTAGATTAAATCGAGGTTTTGACCCCTATATGCCCAAACAAGGAAGGGATATATGAGGCAAATCCTCCAAAAGCGGCCATCGTTGTATCTTCCAAGAATCCATAACCGGTTAAGCCCTGTTTCCTGAAATACATGTAGTTTGAAAAATCAACAAAAGTTGAGCGAGTTCATGTAGTTTTGTTTTCGAATATGTTGTCATAATTGTTATCCAATATTGAAATCCAGGTATGTAAAATAATTATGGAATATAAGGATCTATTAGTGGGTAGCGAGCCCTCCGATACTATGCGCCGTAAGTATATAACCAAACCGAGACACTTTTTCTCAATTGGGATCACAAAAGCACTCCATTGTATACAATAGGAGTGGAGCGTGCCGCAAGCTCAATAGATCTACACCTTTTGCACCTTGGTCACTAAGTGGTTAATGGTTACTAATGTTATATTGTTATCAATCCTACTTACGCACATCGATCTTGTTGTCATCTAACTCCATAACTAACATACCATATGTCTTGACATGTATTTTCCCCCGAATGTTATAAAACCGAAAGCGTTTAAAAGGAAAGGGGGACATGAACTCACGGATTTGTGTTCCTTGAGTAAACTCACAGATTTTTTCCTTGGTCTCGAACCGAAACCTACTAGTGTTTTGGATTCCATTAGACACTTAAGTCTATGCTTGATTTATGTACAAGTTCCCATCTTTTGTTAGTTGTTCTTAATTGTTTTCTTGATTGATTGTTTCTTGACTTACTAATATATATTTGTTATCGAGTCTTGAATAGTCTTTGAACGCCATTGTTCGTTCCTTGCCCTCGTGCCTAGCACGCGTGTCATTAGGCCTAGCCCGTCGTTGTATCATTGGGCCTAGCCCATGTTCTTGTGTCTTTGGGCCTAGCCCATGTGTTTGTGTCATTGAGCCTAGCCCATGTTCTTGTGTCATTGGGCCTAGCCCATGTTCTTGTGTCATTGGGCCTAGCCCATGTTTTAGTGTCTTTTGGGCCTAGCCCAAATTCATGGATGGGTTGTTAAAAATAAAGTAATTTTTAACATACTTGTATTTATATACTTAATACTTTTCCAAGTATTTTGGTGTTATACATCTTTGACTAAGTCAAGGTATGTGTTTAGTTATATTTATTTTCCAAAAATAAATATGTATACTTTGTAAATAATATTTCCAATATTATTTTTAGTATAAGTGTATCTGTTATTCACCAAATTTACACTTAGTAAATTATACATGTATTCTTGCTTTAAAGTTCATGTATCTCTTATTTCTTGACAAGGTTTATTACTTGTAATTTTATATTTTTTCAGAAATTATATTTCTTAAAAATAATATATTTTAAGGCTTGTATATCTATATTTTTACCAACTATGTTAAGTATAATTATATATATATATATATATATATATATATATTATATATATATATATATTTTATATATATATCTTGTGTTAAGTCCATCCAATTTGTCCAAAGTCCATGTGATCAAGGAATATATAAGTGTATATAATTTATGATGGTTGTCCATGTACCCAAGTAAGGGTATTTTGTGTGTATTTTTCTTGGTATTTGAGGGTATTGGTGTGTATACTCCATTGGGAGTATTTAGTGTTTTAATTTCCCTAACTTGTCTACTACATATATTACACGTAATATACACATACCACACAAAAATCCTTGGTGACCATTAATTATATATTTTCCTAAATATATATTTATACTTGTTTTAATACTTTATGACATCCTTATCTTTCTTAACTTGTATTTTTATATAAAATAGGGTGTTACCATATTTATTTATTTTAGACATTTTGTAAACACAAGTTTAGTAATAAAAATCATATTTTTCTAAGTGTTGGATTTTTATGAAAATTTTGCCATAGTTCCCTTAGATTTAGGAGTTTTCCCATGTTTGAAACATGTGTTTAATCTTTATAAAACTCACTTGATCAAACACAATAGTTTCTATAATTTAAACAACTCCATACATACACTTTTTACATAATGATGAACTCATATTTTTTACAAAAACAAGTAGTCTTTTAAATCTAGCTTTAACATGTTTGTTTAACTTCAAAAATGCTAATTCTCCACTAATTACACAACCTTTGTAGAAATCCATCTTCAACAACTTGTTCATACAACTTCTTAAAAGGTTTAAAAATCCATGTTTATGTTGTTTTAAGCACTTAACATGTTCATCTTTCAAGTAAACTAAGTTCATCATCCTTGTTCTTCATGGATCTTTCAAGATCCATGTATATACTTGTTAGATCCTTACTTTTAACAAGTCTACACATGATGAGCATCAAGCTAAGCACAAAATAATCATACACATGTTATTATACTTCAAGATTATGTTTGTTTTCTTTAGATTTCAAGTGTTCTTCATATGTTCATCATTTTTATCTTATGTTTCTTGATGGATTTACTTGTACATGATAAATATACTAGTAACAAGGAGCAAAACAAAGATCAAGAGGCTTACTACTGGCTCTTGTGGCTAGGGAAGTGGCAAACAAGAACAAGATGAAGATGATGATGCAAAAGAAGTGGATAAAAGCTCCAAAGAGAGGTCCTTTAGCTTCTTCCACTTGAAACCTTCTTAGTATGTCTTGAGACACCTTAGTGTATGCTTGAAATTTCTTGATGATCAAAAGAAAGTGGGGGTGTTTTGGTGATGGCGGAGCCGTGAGGTAGAGGAGGAGAAGGAGGGAGATGGTTTGAATTTTGGTGAGGTGATAAGGTTTGGTGATCTTGTTCCCTTATATTCTTACATATAACTTAGCCCCTTCATACAAACTCTTTAACCATTATGTCATAATCCCAATTAGGAGACAATCTTGGGGCATGGGTGGGCCCCATGTGACCGTCCACATCAAGGGGGGGGGTCTAGTTGAGTTTCAATGGTTAGTTAGTTGTCTAGTTAAGATTTAATGGTAATTAGTTAGGTGTTACATGTATTAGTGGTTTTGAGATAAAACAAGGTGTCAGGTGCTCTTAACTGGTCGTATGATCTCAAAATATTACTCACTAGTTCATCGGATGCTTCTAGTTGTGTTCGGGTGTTTGTTTCATGTTCGGTTTGTTAAATTTCCAAGTAGTGCACTTTGTATGGTTTAAGGTGTTTTTGTATCACCATTTAATTTCCAATACTCTTGTAAGTATTTTAAGTTGCTCGGACTTATTTCTGGACCATTACATTGGCTAGTATAAAAGTTTAAATGCTGATTTTTTTGTTGAATAGCTATTTATTGTCCGGTTCAGACACTTTTTAGTGTTTATAGTATTTCCGGAAGGTGTTATCACAAATCCTTGTTTTCCATTTGAGGATTTAACATATGATTGCTATTGGACTTCCATCTAAGTCCTAAAACTGTCGTTAAGCTGAGTACTGGACAAGTGTTGACACTGCTAGTCTAACCGGCAAGTCTACTAGCCGTTTTAGTGCATTGTTTAATTGTTGTTCAGACACGATGATCAAGATGAATAATATGCACTATTTGAATGTAATTCATGACATATCCAGATATATAGAAGGTAATCTAGCTGAACATGGCGTTTTAACATATAATTGCATGATTGAATTAATAGTTTAATTGTACGGAAATTACCCGAAAGTTGACAGTTGTCACAATACATAAGTATGGCAATTTCACACGGAATGGGTGTTAACCTTGGCATACTTCACGAAGGTAGAAAATTTTATTTTATGCTCCTGCACTTGATGAACTTAAGTATGGCTACTCGCTCCTCGAGTAACGTTCATAGAAAGTGATTTAGCCGTGCGAGGATTAGCATATAACAAGGTCAGTCAAGACTATGACATTGATTTTAGCACAACAAGATAACACCTGAAGAATATAACAAGACGCGATTGTCATCAATCCGTTCTTCATAATTTTTTTATAATCACTAGTGAGACAGTAAATCTGATGATGTGGATGTAGTTGGTCTCACACAAGCGGTATAAATAGAAATAAAATGACACTGCCAGTCATTGGAAGCGCTAAATTGAAGGTGTTGACGCAAAGAGAGTTATGTAGCAAAGTAAGGGTTTGTTGAATTCGTAATGCTCCAGTTCAATTGTAGCGTTCTCCACAATCGTCGAGCTTATCCGCATGTGAATAGGAATGGATTTACTAAAATCCATGTATGAATTTGAGTGTGTAATTAGTTAAACATGTAGGCAACCAAGTTTGAAGGGTTGAACTAAAATGTGTGTATTAGGTACATCACATACGTTGCCATGAAATTTCATTACAAGGGCGGGAAAATGTATTTGAAAATAGTATGGTCATAATAACAATACATCACCATCTTCAAAGTCCAAAAAGTGATCACCAAGGATCAAAAAGACGAGTTCACCAAGTTCTTTAAAAATTTGAGCACACATTTGATGGGAGTTTATGCATAAAGTTTCAAATATGTAGTGCGACCACGACCATGGAGTGAGAGCTGCGTCTACGTCAACAACAATAACTAACTGTCGCATTAAACGGTAAGCGTCCACCAGTGCAATAGATAGGGGATAGACTAGCTTAGAAGGGAAAATTGTTATGGAATAATGAATCTAGCAATACAAGGGGTAAGATTATTTTGTAGACCATCACTTTCATCTGGGTGTTGATAAACTTGTATCTCTGTCTTCCAATGTTCTTGAGATGATGGAACCGTTTTGTGGAAATATGCTCGCAAAGTTAGGTATGCAGGGACGTAAATCAGGTTAGACTAAAGATTAGTCAAAAGACACAAGTAATAGGGTCAAAAGAAATTTTGTGGTTAAGAGTATGGGATAAAGTGTAAATGTACGAGAGTTTCTTCATATTTCGTTTATGCGCTGTGATGAAAGGTTTACACTAAAATTCCGGTAGGGTTTAAACCAAAATGACAGAATCTGAGGGGAATCTTAGTTTCACTAAGACTCTTACATGAGTAAAATAAAATAGAAAAGATAATAATGACAATAATAGTAATATTGAGGGATTCCATTCACGATAGCTTTATGTGCCCAATAATATCTTGAACTTAATTGTTGTGTCCATCAACTACTGAACACATTTAATGGTACCAGTTAGTCGATGAGTGGATTATGAGAACTTCTACCGATAGTGAAAGTTTTTAACGAGGAATTCACAGGATAGGACAATTTATACACAGACAAGGTTTCACAAGGATTCACATGCATCGCAAATTACTATTACGTGTGCACCCATAATGATAAGTTGATTTGCATGCTCACCCGAGTTCGACCTATCTTGTGTTAAAATGTCCCCCAGATTAAATTGTCGAGTATTATCAAAATGATAAGGTCATCAAAATCTTAGTTAATTAGCCAAATGTTGATCAACTAGGAGTTATCAAAAGAGAAATCTGGAATCGATTGACCTGAGGACTCACTCAAGTTGAAACACACCATGTGAATCCAATCCAACGGATTACAGACGTAAAAGTGCGCATGGAACAAACATGCACATAAATTATGACTTCGAGAGTTAAAACTGATTCATTAACATATGTTAATGGAAGCCGTCCGAGTTAAAAGAATGTTCGAGTATGCAATGAGCATGGCGCTCCGACTTCATGGTCAATCCATCTTCAAAAAAAAATATATCAACCAAAGATGTGAATCAGGGTTCGGGAAAATAAAATTGATGACATCTCAGTGTCAACGGATTTACGCAATAATGTGTGCAAGGGTCTGCCCTAATGCAGGGTGCCTCAAGCGAGGCCCACGTGCTCAGGTTGACGGAAAGTAAAACTAGTGGAGCCGGGGTGTTGTTGGTAGGTGGATAAGGGACATGTTTTCGATGAACCAAACTCCCAAGGGATATGTGTCAATGTTGGATGTCATCCAAATCATGGACTTGAGAAAGCTCACCATACCCGATAGTACCATCGGTAGGCTCAAACCGGTGATTTGTTCATTTATGTAGTGTAGGAAGAGGTAAAGATAATTGTGATGTGAGAAACTCCTCCAGAGGCTCCGTCTCACGGTCCTCAGACAGGATTAGACACTGGTTGTTGGCACTCCCACGAACGTCGCCACTAGGGATGAAGATACAAAGAGTTTGGTGTGTTCCTCGTTAGTAGAGGGTTAAGTGGATGATGTCGACATGCCCGCATTTTCAATGTAAGTTTTGATGCCATGTGTATAGGCATATCATGTATGAGTGTTCTTGTATGTCATGTATAAGTGTCTGTGTTGGTGTATGACTAATGAGTGTCTAAGGCTATAGACTAAGTCTAATCTCTAATGCAAACCTAGTTCACTATAACCATTGGCTCTGATATCAATCTGTCACACCCTCAAAAATCCTCTTGCGGGGTTTTACCGCGAGGGCGTGACAAACCAGGATCACAGTCATTAGTCATACTGAAGGACCACTATATGAGTTTAAAAAAAATATTCCATTTTGCTCATTAATGAGAAAATATTGTTTATAAAATTGAGTTGCGGAAGCGTAATAATTACAAAACCAAAATAGTTAATGTAATTTAAAGTTGTGTCTAAATATTTGATGAAATCAATGCGAGACCATAATGCATCCTAGTCCTGATGTGTATTACCTTAGCAACCTGAGAAAACATGTAAAAATCAAGTGTCAACAATTATGATGAGTGAGTTCACAGGTTTTGGTTTACAGATATAAGATAAGTTGTTTCCACTAGTTCAAATCCCAAACCATTACATTATGATAGGTAACCCCTGATCTAAACATGAATTGGAATGTTTTCCCGATTCAAAACCTGAATCGTGTTGTTATAAGTTGTTCCCGATTCAAAACCCGAATCGTGTTGCTATAAGTTGTTCCCGATTCAAAACCCAAATCGTATTGCTATAAGTTGTTCACAATTCAAAACCCGAACCGTGTTGTTATATTGATTAGCAGTTTATGTTATATGTTTAGGTAGCTAACCTAGGATCATGTCAACAAAGTGTTCGATCCGAAGCTGACGTTGCTGCCCCTGTTGTGCCCGGTCTATCACTAACCATGGTTAAGTGTTAGGAAAATTCTACACCCGTGACCATCAACGTTCAGTCTAACTGGCGCGACCAGTTCGAGTGGGGCTTGTCGGGCCCAGTAGTACTAAAAATTCCCTCGCTATAACCCAATACTAATGGTATCTAAGTGTTAAGGGGACTAACAAGTGATATATGCTTCCTTGTGACCATAACCGTATAAAATAATTCTAAATAGAAAGGCGTTATTGTACCGTAATATATACCACCTATACATCACTGTAACGGGTACATGTTTTCTCCCCCTGTGTTTTGTAAACGTTTAAAGAATAAGGGGGCGTGAACTCACCTTTAATAGCTCGGTTAGACTTTTAAAGTGATTATGAGTTGAGGTGGTCAATCACGTCCTAATATGATTACCATTTAGTTTATTAGTGTGCTCATGTAAGACACGAAATCCATACACGTATCTTAACACGAATCATGCAATCACGTTGACAACTTATATACATATTCCACGTATAATCATCTATGACCATGGCACACAACAAGTTATATAACATTTAAGTCACCCTAAAACGGGTTCGGCTATTCACAGATAGCACATACAAACATCCAGATGCACATATAACAACTTATTGTGTTTCAGCTTAAGTTTCCAGAACTGGGCTGTTTTCGGTTATTTTTATAAAATAGTTCCAATATTCTAAAAATTCCAATTAATTTACAGAACATGTCAAACAGTCTGTAAAACTTTGTGTAAACTTTTCTAGCCCTAACTCATTACCGATTATTTATAAAAAAATCATTTACTAGGCTGCAGTCAGATTCGTCACTTTCTGACTGCAGTCCACGGAAAAATTTATTTAAAAATCATTAGCCACCCGACTGACGAAATTCTAGTAGGAGATTTTTGGTGACACCTGTCTCCAACTACTGTACGAATTTCATGACCTAATTTTATCCAGATTACGAGATATGACACAGCAAACAACACATAATTTCTGTAGAAAAAACGCAGCTTCAGCTGCTGCACGAAATTATTATTTTAAAATAGTAAACGACCTCAGAAAAATGCGATTCTAGCGCCATTAAAAGCGTTATTCAAAATCGTACGTTTTAGACTTCAATAAATCCGTTTTCAATAAGTTACGGCCTGTTTACAGCCAGCTGAAGTTGGCTTTATATGCTAATCAGCTTTCAATTTGCACTTATATGATACTAGAACAAGTTTAAACGACCATGGATCCTAGTAACATCAATTAATAACAAGTTAACCCATCACATATCATCTAGTATCTTAAAATCACAACAAACCCTAGGCATATATCATCTTTAACATCACAAAACGCAACTTAAACACACCACAAACATCACTAACCTTGAAGCAAGATGAAAGAACTAGAGATGGAGGGTTGCGATCGTGAGAGAGGGGGGCATGCTGTCGCACAAGGAGAGGGAATTAGGGTTTGTGTAGGAGATGAAAGGGAAAAGGAGAAATAGTTGGTTAATATGCTAGGGTTTGGGTAGATGTGTTGGGCTAAGCCCGTATGTACTAAGCGTTTATTATTTCTCTCGTTTAAATAAATCCGCCCGAATATATCATCGAATAAATGCACTGTTAAATTATATTTACTAATATAAATAAGACGATTGCGTATATACATGTGTAAAAATATGCGTATATAATTTGTGGCAAGGCGTCATCGTGATTTTCAATTAAATAATGTGCTCGCTCTTCATATGTTATTATTATTATTTACTAAATAATAATCCATAATATTTCTACAGGTAACTTTTTATAATTAACCAGGGTCGAACATACGGGTTGTCACAACACGTTGGTTGGATACGCTTCTTTACTGGTTCAGTTATGGTGCCATGGTAACCAACTTTCCTCATAAGTCAGTGGCTTCTATATTTGTCCAGCATGAAAAACATATATATCATTAGATGTTAACTGTCAGTTTTAGCAGCTGCCAGTTCATGGGTCAAAAGTTGAGGGGCAATGGGTTAAAACAAATTTGGATTAAAATATGTCATTTAACAAAAACTATCAGCACCAATAGCTAACCTTCTTGAGCAGTGATTTCGGGTGGTATGTGGCACTTCGCTTTGTATCATTATCGGGATTGGTGAACTCGATTATAATTCCATGCTTCCCAACCTGCAAGATAGGGTGGAAAAAACTTAAAGTTAAGGATTAGGCCAAGGGCTTGGAATTCTTGTAATAATTAAAAGTTGTGTACATTTTAACTCAAGAGAAGGCATAGAATGGTCACCTAGTTAACAAGTTGGTGTCTTCCCTTAACATTCGTCAAAATGATAACAAGCTTGTGTATATCCATAACTAATGCCTCTGAGGCACATGCAATGCAATATATGGAGGTTGTATAAGCAACTAAAAGCACAACGTATTTACATATTGTCACCAGCACCAACAATATTCAACTTTTCATCAATAGAGGCCCCAACTTATCTAATGTATTCTAAAAAACTTATTTATGCATCTTAATACTGCTATATCACCCATACTCGTCCCATTTATATTAGTAGAGAAATTTTCACTTTAGGCATTTAACCTTTTTTTCTAAACAGTCACAATCAGTAGTTAGAAAACTGACCGCAAACCTAGTATCTCCTCACATATTAAACCAAATTGGCCGAAAACTGACCGCAAACCGCATATCGCCACCATGTCTACAGCCAGCATCCACCACTATCTAGTAGCCAAGCATCTATCTGTCACCATAATTACAACCAGTCTCCAAGTTACCAATATTCGAACAATAGACGTCAAATTTGAGTTATTGAATCAAAAAGCAAGAGTGAAAGCATCGATTATTACCTTTGTAGGCGGAGATGGCAGTTATGCAGTGAAAGGGCTCGCCCTTCCGTCTGGAAATCTTCACAACTTTCTGTAACCGAAAACTCGTCCAAACTTCTCCTCATAACCCTAGAATCGACCAGAACTGTTAATATAGTCGTTACCATCACCAACTGCATCTGCTCTGGTGGTCACAGGTCGTCTCCACTGCACTTGAGTCTGGTTAAGACATCGACAACTACCACAACAACATCCACCGACATGTTGTCGTTACCCTCTCTCGCTCTCCCATCTGTGTTTTCTCTCTCTCTCTCTCCCTCTAATTATCTTGTTTCTCTCTCTATTGCTAAAGGGATGTTTCAAAAGGGACACATGAAGGTTTTCAAAATGAATGGTCCTGATTATAATCCGTGTGTAAAAATGGACGGTAGAGATGGTGATCCATGTGTTGTGTTTTAATGTGCTTAAAGGCTTGTACTACATGCATTAACTCAATTTTAAGGGAAGTTGAAAATGACCAAACTTTGCCTTCTAATATTCATATTATATATAGTATAAATATGTTACAGGGAGAAACGAGGAGGATTACGGTGTTTGGGGTAAAACGACCTTATAGATTTAACAATGTTTAAATCTAAAGTTGTGATGAATCTGCTTGATCTCAAGAGAGTAAGTATCGGAATAGGCTCACGTCTCGATGGGGACTTTTGGGAATTCGTACAACATAAAATATTAAATTTATCATTTTAGTAGGATATATATATTGTTCATGAGACAGGCACTATAAGTGACCCATTATGTGGCACTTTGCACGAATTTAGCCATTTAATCATTAATATTGGTATGGTAGAATGGTTGATAGATCTATCGGGTTGACCACCCAGTCGTGACCAGTAGCTTCGTGTCAAGTCAAACGATGAATTAATATATGGGATTGTCTAGCGTTAATTATACCATTGTTGTTAATATATAGCTCGTAGGCCTTGCAAACCTATGAATCTGAAAACTTGATGCTAGAAATTTTATATATAAATAAATCTTTGGAAGATGATTTGTGTCGAAGGTTTTTGGAAAACACTACGATTAGAGAACTGACCCTTGGATTTTCAATAAAGAAATTAACTTGACTTTCTTAATTATATATGGATGCTTTGATATAAAATTCATAACAGGAAAGTTTTCCTTAAACAAATTAATTACAATTTGAATATGTGAACTCACCTTCCTTTGTGTTGACACTTGATTTTACGTGTTCTTCAGGTACATGAGTTCGACTTCGGGATTTTGGCATGGCTTGTGTTAGTGGATGCAATTTATATTAAATAATGTTTTTCGACAAATTTTAAAACTACTTTTGGGACCATGTGTACTAAGATCCATAAGGATCAAACAACAATGATGTGGTTGTGGTTTACGTCTAAAATCTAGACTTTAAACTTATGTTTTAATTAAGTTATATGTCCAAAATTACATCGTTCACAAAGATACTTATGGGTACCAACCTCCGTCATCGTCACGTTTGTATTTCCGCTGCGACGTTTTTGGGGTGTGACAGTTTTTGTTCTTAAGATTATGAACTGTCATCTATCTTCTTTGCTGGTTCAGGAGAGCCACTACTTTTTTCCTTCATGTTTGACAACTAGATCATGGAACAGTGGGAAATGAATCATTAGATCAGCGCTGTTGCAGCCAATGGAAGCTCTTTAACTGTTATGTCTAAGGGTTAGAAAGTTTGATATCTTTATAACAAAGGACACTTCCATATATTTCCTTTTGTATATATCCGTCTGAGTTTCATAATATTGTATTTACTCTTTAAAAACACAAAAAGATCTTATGTATTCAACAATTTACAAGGTCAAGTGCTTGGTGTGAAACAAACCTATAACCTGCAATATTTGTGAATGATTATTATAAAACTTTTTGTAGGCATAGATTTGAGATTGCTGCAGCCGCGAGCCAGCCTTTTACAGATGATGATGATGATGATGCTTAAAAAGGGGTCAAAGTTGTCACACCCCGACCGCGTAAAACAACAAACCGCGGCAGAAACGTCGGGGAGTGTCGTAACAGAAGTATTGTTTCAACAACCATGGAAATTAAAGTTTTGTATTATTGATTCAAATTGTTTACATTGTCTGGAATTTAACAGAAACATAACATAAATTTATTTGTCTTGCTAAGTTTTAAGTCACTAAAGCCCAAGTCCGTCCTAAGTGTCGCATGAATCATCCTTAAGCATTAGCTCCTGAAACACATGTGAAAATAGCTACGTTAGCACAAAAATGCCTGTGAGATACATAGGTTTTGTTGATGAGGATTCATGACTTGAAGTTTAAAATAATAGTTTAACGAAAAGTAGTCATGAACCCTATAAAATGTTTTCTTTTATAAAATCATATGAAAATCAATAAGAAAATCAAATGATATAAGAGAAGGATGTATGGTTAACTAATTAACCGGATGAAAATGAATTGTATAAAATATGTCATTTGTAAAACAATGTCTTGTGAAAAATATATGTTATTTGTACTAGATGTGTCATGTCTTTGTCTTTGTCGAAGTGGTTTAAGTAACGCTACGTTATGTAATATCATGAAAGCACTTATATATAGGAAGTACCAGTGGCGTATCACCATGCTTTTATCATATTACACACATATCGTTATTTAAATCACTTATCAAATAACCACAAAAAATGTCTTGTCAAACAAATGTCAAATGTCATGTGTAAACAATGTAATATGTCACAATGTTAGTTATAAACCATGTCTTGTATAACAAATGTCTTGTACAATACAATGTCTTTGAATAAACAAAGGTTTAAATCAAAAGTTATGTTTTGAAAACCATGGCTTTATTTGATACGAACATTTATCAGAGTTATGTTTATCGCATACATTCAAGCCTTGAGACTATCGGATAAACCCTTATCAAGTCAAAGGTTTATCAAAAGTGTGACCGGATTCTGTCATTCCCTACTTCCAAACAAACCTAGGAAGCGGGGAACAGGATTTGTCAAGTCCTATGGTACCATTACATACTACCGGGCGACGTGATCAATGTTAATGAATGTATTATGTCCCATTAAATAAACCAAATGTCATAGTCAATGTAAGCCATGCCATGAAAAATGTATTTAAACCATGTACTAAGTATGCTAAATCAACATACGAAGTAGAAATGTCCATAAAATCAATGTGCTAGCATGCTCAGTCAACATACATAGCAAATGTAAGGTAAATCAATGTGCTCATATGCTAAGTCAACATATGCCGCAAAAGATGTCTTTGAAATCAATGTGCTAGCATGCTCAGTCAACATACATAGCAAAATATAATTGAAATCATGTACTATATATGTACTAGATGAACATAGCAAGTATATGTTATGAAAGCGTGAAAACATGAAAGTATCAAGTAGGCACATGTGTATCACCCCAAAACTTTTGAAAACGTAAAAGAGGGGACTATGTACTCACTTGGGGTTGCAAAAGTATCCTTGTTCAAGAAGAATAATAAGGCTCAAGAGTATGAGGAATCAAATGGCTCCTAAGATCGGATAACTATCTTAATAAGTCGAGACACTAAATCGGAAGATTCGGATAGAATGAAGCATAATAAACCGAATGAATTTTGGAACTCATGAAATGGTTTAATAAAGTTAACATTCTGACTTGGAAAGATTACTAAGTGCTTTTGACCTGTAATGACCCGTTAAGGTAGTTTACGCTACTTTAACGTGTCATTTGCATAAACGCGTGATCGGATGGTTAAACATGTCCTATGATGAGTCTTAAATGCCCAAACATGTTTAATAATGTTTTAATATCAATTTATATGTTAAAACTTTAGCCACATACACTTAAAATGAATTTATGCGCAAAAAAGGCATTTTGGTCATTTATAAAGGGCATAATAACGACCTATCATAATACTAACCAAACGACGTGACCATAAGGTATAACCTCAGAGGGTTATTCCCTATATAACTATGGTCACTACTATGAGTTTGGTCGGATGCTAAGATCGACCAAACGGGTCGGATTCGAAAGTCAAAGCGGTGGTCAAGACCGCTCGACTTACGACCCTAAACAAGCACTAAACTAAAAGGGACGAGTTAGACATGTTTAACATGTCTAACTAAGTTTATAAAACTTATTTAGTATCAAAACAAAGTGTTTTGACACCCGAAAATATTTCCGTCGTATAATGCGCACTTTGCGCATCATTGACCAAAACTTTGACTCGTCACTTTGACTAGTAAACGTGGAAATCAGTAGGCACGATCGCTAAGGATCATAACCATCGTGATTACGATCACGTTGCAAAGTCAAACACTGTTTGATTTTTAGCTTGAAATAGCTAAAATGAATGAACAAGGCTAAGTTAGAACACTTACTTGTGCTCAAGGCAGCCAAGGATGAAGAAAAGACTTAGAAAACTCAGTTGGGAGCCCTCCAACAAAGTGGGAGTTCTCCTCTTAGAGTTATAGAGAGAAAGGGAAGGAATGAGCAAGTTAAAATGTGAGATCAAGGGCCTATTTATAGTTGTGGAGGATGAATTTGATGATCACAAGTGTCAAGGACCATTCTAGGATCATTCGACATGTTCAAAGACGTGTCAAGACCAGGCTAGAACTTGGAGATCACGAATCTTGGGTTTCAAAGCTGTAAAACAGTTGTCTGCCATTTTCTGCTGTAACTGGGCATCCCCCACACGTCACAGGAGATCTTGGCCGGTCTCTCGCGTGGCACCTGGGATTCCTAAGTTTCAGAATTGGCAGAACAGGTCCCTGCAGCCTAAAACTTGTTTTTCGACGCGTTTTGGCACTTTTATCACCCGTTAACCCTATTTTTAAGTTTTATAAGGAAGATTAAGCATAGGGAACTTGAAAAATGCTTGGAAATTTTTCGGATGTCGGTTCGTTTGGTCGTATGGTTGAGGTTTTCGGTTAATTACGACGAAAATCGTAACGGACGCGTAAATGATCGTAAACGCGTAACGAATGATTTTTTTGCATTCCAATCATTAAAATGATACATTTTAATGATCACAAAAATTTTTGGATGTGTGTATGTGTTCCGGATTAGGAAATACGCGTAACGGCATAGTTTCGCAGAATTTGCAAAATAGCCCCTAAAGTTGCATAAGCATGCTTTTGCCATACCGGAGCCCTCAAAACTTATTTCTAAGTTATGTAAAGGGTATTTAGGGTATGTTTAGCTTATTCCATTGTTCCGGAGTGTACGTTGCGTTAAACTGATTACGTTTGCATAACGGTTTGCGATTTCACTTATAGAAGTGATTTGAAAGGTCAGAATTGAACAAGGATTAAAAATATGAAATACTATATATAAATACACAAATCTTTGAATAAAAACAATGTTATAAAATTACAAAATGGTTTGGAATAGTACGATGATTAAAATACACAGATGTCACAAAAGTCACCTTTTTAGTAAATGGGTCAGGGTTATCATTTTTAGTTAGCAGATCAAATTATCATTTTATAACCAGGTTAGATTACCATTTTTAGCAAACATGGGTCAAGGTTACCATTATTATTTTGTGGGTTCAAGGTTATCATCTTTAGTAAACGGGTCAAAGTGAACGGTTCAAACACTGAGTTTATCGAAATTACTTTTTTTGTTTTTGTTGATCTTCTTTAGATTTTCCCCAAAATTCATTTCTTAATCGAACTATGATTGAAATTACTCTTTTTCGTAAAATAATCCTAACTGGAATCTTGATGCAGATGTGGAAATTGTCACACCCCAACCGATGGCGTAATCATCAGGATGGGCACTATACGACGAGATTGCTCGAGAGATTCATAACGGCTAATTTCTGACAAATATTAATTAAGTTCAATTTCCTAAACAATTAAACAAACATTTAAAACAACTTGTCCGAAATGAAATACATTGTTCTCAAGCAATAACAAAAATGAACAACTAGATTAAGCGTGTATCTAAAGGCCTAATCCAATTGTAGCATATACGATCCATCAACCTGTCACATACGTTAAAATAAAAGTCAATACAAAATGTAAACGTGAGTACACAGGTTTAACATAGTAATAGTAATAAAGAGGTTAGCGAAACCACCATGCACTAACGAAGTCATGTGAACATATATGTTATCAACACCGAAACCAACTAACCAATTAGACCGTGAGTGAGTATGCGCAATACGAATTGGTCCAGTTCGTATGAATTGGCCTAATTCTTATTATGCCAATTCATACGAATTCAGCCAATTCATACGAACTGTGTCAGGTCGTACGAGTTGAGGTTTGTGCGAATTGACCTGTTTTGTGTCCAAAATCGAGTGTTTTTCGCGCCTTTCTTTGGGAATCGAGTGTTCATCCCTTCAGCCTTAAGTTATTGATCAAATCGTGAGCCGGAGAGGTCTTTTGAGAGGGTTAGTCACTTGTGGGAACTTGGACTGGTTCGTACAAATTGGCCAGTTCGTGCGAGCCAGTCTAGTTCGTACGGGTTGACTGCATTCATCTTCGTGCGTCTAGAACTGAGTTTTCACTTAAAACAAATGTGATTTCGAGTCCAATTCAGGTATGTTTTGACACCGTTTCGTCCCACTATCTAGTTAACGAAACGTATGTTGGTTTAATCTGTTTTTAGTGTAAAAATCAAGTTTAAAACAGTCTTCTTGGGTTTGCACACTTGGTGAGTTGAAATAGCAAGATTTCTAACTTGGGAAGCCAAGGCTAAGCCTAATATACTCGTTTAGGTGTGGATCCCAGGTGAAATCAGAAAGTTCTATGAAAAAGATGAAGGTTTTCCTAAACAGAACGATTTAGATGAAATCGGAGATAATCTAATGTAAAATCGTTGTGGAAATCGTTGTGTTTTGTGTAAAACGAGTTGTTACTTACTTGGAATACATAGAAAAGTTGGGTAGAGAGAGTTTCGTGCGAGGGGAAGCAAGAGGAGTGCGTGTGAGGGAGTGTGGTATTTATAGGAGAGAAGGTTAGTGGAATTGGTGGCAATTCGTATGAATTGTCAATTCGTACGAATTGGCCAGTTTCGTGTGAATCGTTTCCAATTCACACGTTAGCTGTTCTTTTGGTGTTTTCGTTCGTATTAGTTAGTCGTGTTAAGCTTTTAGCGAGACATTAAGCGTTGTGTTGCGGTTGGGTGTGATAAATAGAGTTGAGTGAGCAAGCGTGAGAGCGTTAAGAGCGAGTATGTAACATATATAAAACATGTAAAGCATATAAACACACAGCATAACATAACCATCATTAATATCCGCGTTTAGTTTGCGTTGCGACGAGCGTTCGGTTAAGCATTTAAATGTGATAAATAAGCGAGATAAAATGCGTTTTAAATAGTTTACCTTTTTATGTTATCAAATCCCAGAGTACAAGGCGGTTATAACGAAATAAACGGTAAAATAGATAACACCGAAGAGTCGGGTTGTTACAGTCTCCCCTACTTTAGGGAGTTTCATCCCGAAATTCAGGTTGCAGATGTAACGAAGAGATGTGGGTGTATTTAGCCTTCATAACACTTTCGAGTTCCCAAGGGAACTCGCCGCCGCGTTTGCCTTCCAGCTGACTTTCATAATGGGAATACGACTGCGTCGAAGTTTCTTGATCTATCGATCCATGATTTCTACTGGCTCTTCCACAAAGTGCAGAGTCTCGTTTATTTGTAAATTTTTAAGAGGTACGTGAAGATTTTCTTCGGTTAAACACTTTTTGAGGTTTGAGACTGGAAAGTCGGATGTACGTTGCTGAGTTCCACCGGTAATTCGAGTCGATAGGCCACTTTGCCAATTCTTTCAAGAATCTTAAAGGGACCTATGTATCGTGGCGCTAGTTTCCCTTAGTTGCCGAATCGGATCACTCCTTTCCAAGGAGAAACCTTTAAGAGAACATGAGATCCAACTTCGAACTGTAGGGGTTTGCGTCGTTCATTTGACGACTGCGAGCTTTCAGGATATTGTCTCTAATCTGGATAATCTTGTCGGTCGTTTCTTGTATTAACTCGGGACCTGTGATCTGTACGTCTCCGATCTCGTAACATACAATAGGCGATCGACATTTTCTACGGTATAGTGCCTCAAATGGTGCGATTTGTATACTAGTGTGATAACTGTTATTGTACGAAAGTTCTATTAAGGGTAAATGTGAATCACAATTACCACCAAAATCTATGACACACGATCGAAGCATGTCTTTGAGGGTGCGAATCGTGCATTCAGTCTGACCGTCGGTCTGAGGATGGAACGCGGTACTGAGACTAAGAGTAGTACCGAGTGCTGATTGGAATGTCTCAAGACACGTGAGGTAAAACGACCGTCGCGGGCAGAGATGATATCACGAGGCGTCTCGTGTTGCTAATTGTTCAACCTTAAAGTCTTCTCGAATAGGAATAAAATGAGCAAATTTCATAAGACGATCAACGATAACCTAAATGCTATCATAACCAGAGATTGTGCGAGGGAGTTTTGTAACAAAGTCCATAGCTATACTTTCCCATTTCCACATCAGAATGTCTGGTTGCTCAAGTAAACCAGAGGGTCGTTGATGTTCGGCTTTAACCTTTGCGCAAGTTAAGCATTTCGAAACATACAGAGCGATATCCTTTTTTCATGCCCGGCCACCAATAGTTAGAACGGAGGTCCTGTTACATCTTCTCAGCACCGAGGTGAATGGAGTATCGGGACTTGTGAGCTTCGGTCATCAACAGCTCTCGGAGGGTATTGCGACTGGGAATCCAAATACGATCGAGATAATAATAAATACCGTTAGACGTATTCACTAATTGAGTTTCGGAACCACATTTCATTTCCTCATACAAGGTATTCTCAATGAAACATGCGTGCTGAGCGTCGCGAATGAGGGTTCCGAGTTTGTTCTGGGCTTGAATGTCACGAATGCTATACACATAGCTTCGTCGACTGAGAGCATCCGCTAGGACGTTTGCTTTGCCGGGATGGTAGCGTATCTGACAATCATAGTCGTTGAGAAGTTCAACCCATCTGTGTTGGCGCATGTTTAGTTCTTTCTGGTTGAAGATATGTTGTAAGCTCTTATGGTCAGTGAAGACCGTACACTTTGTACCGTAAAGGTAGTGCTGCCATATCTTTAACGCAAAAACAACTGCACTGAGTTCGAGATCGTGAGTAGTGTAATTCTTTTCGTGGATTTTGAGTTGTCGAGACGTATATGCGATAACTTTGTCTCGTTGCATAAGAACACAACCAAGACCTAAGTTAGAGGCTTCACAATAAACAACTAATCGCCGTTTCCGTCGGGGAGTGCGAGAACGGGAGCGTCGCAAAGCATACACTTGAGAGTTTGAAAGGCTTCCTCCTGTTCGGAATCCCAAACAAAAGCTTTATCCTTATGCGTTATTGCGGTAAGAGGTACAAAGACCTTTGAAAATTCGGTGATGAATCGACGGTAGTAACCCGCCAATCCAAGAAAAGAATGATTTCGGACGGAGTCTTCGGAGTATTCCAACTCTTTACAGCTTCTATCTTTGCAGGATCGATGTGAATTCCTTGGTCGTTGACGATGTGACCGAGGAATTGAAATTCCTTAAGCCAAATTCACACTTGGAGAATTTGGCGTTAAGATGATTTCCTTGGGAAGCTCGAGAACCAAACAAAGATGTCGCGCGTGTTCAGCTCTCGACTTCGAGTAGATAAGTATTTCATTGATAAACAAAATAACAAAACGATCCAAGAAGGCTTTGCACACACGGTTCATCAAGTCCATGAAGACTGCGGGTGCGTTACTGTGACCAAAAGGCATGACCACAAATTCATAATGGCCATAGCGAGTACGAAAGGCGGTTTTCAGAATGTCTTGCACATGTATACGTAGCTGATGATATCCGGAACGTAAATCAATCTTCGAAAAACAAGTAGCACCTTGAAGTTCGTCAAACAAATCATTGATTCGAGGAAGAGGGTAGCGGTTCTTAACCGTAAGATTGTTAAGTTCCCTATAATCAATGTACATTCGGAACGATCCAGCCTTCTTTTTCACAAAAAGAACGGGTGTGCCCCATGGTGACGTGCTCGGTCGTATAAAGCCTTTATTAAGCAACTCTTGAAGTTGGCTAGATAGCTCGCACATTTCGGATGGTGCAAGGCGATAGGGAGCTTTAGAGACAGGTGTAGCATCGGGTATGAGATCAATACGAAAATCAATATCACGGGTGGGGGGTAGGCCA
Organism: Scalesia atractyloides; assembly: GCA_947069175.1. Classification (NCBI taxonomy): domain Eukaryota; kingdom Viridiplantae; phylum Streptophyta; class Magnoliopsida; order Asterales; family Asteraceae; genus Scalesia; species Scalesia atractyloides. Next base: position 56,439,484 of record CAMTDV010000024.1, on the reverse strand, counting down.
GGTAATTCATCAGGAAAGACTTTTGGAAAATCACAAACAACGGGTACGTCTAAGGTTTTCTTCTCATTTTCCATCTTCACAATGTGGGCTAGGAAAGCGATGTACTCCTTGCGTAAGTACCTGTTCGCTTGAATACACGATAGAAGCTTCAATCCTCTTGAGGGTTCTCCAAAAACATGTAGTTGATCACTGTTTAGAAGAGGAAAGAGAATCATCTTACCGTAACGAACAACTTCGGCATGATTTTGGCGAAGGAAATCCATGCCTACTATGACATCAAAACTACCTAATTGCATAGGTATGAGATCGACCGAGAAGATGTGATTATTGAGATCGAGGGTACAATCACGTAGAATGGATTTAACAGTATCGGTTCTTCCGGTGGCAATTTCGACATCAAAGTCTTTGGGAGTTTAGCACGTTCATATTTTCAAAGTTTTTCGAATTCAAATGATACAAAACAGTTATCAGCTCTAGTATCAAACAAGCAAGAAACATAAATACCATTTATGAGGAACGTACCATTGACCACGTTGTTGTCATTCTGAGCTTGTCGATGGTTGATGTTGAAAGCCCATACACACACAGCTTGTGGTTGTTGCTGCTACTTCTGTGGCGGCTGTGGTTGTGGCTGCTGCGGCGGCTCTTGTTTCACGACGCGGTGCGGGCAGACATTGCTGAATCACCACAAGTGTAGCAGGCACGTGCAGGAGCGACTGGTGCTTGTGGTGTCGGGTTAACCTGAGGAGCGCGGGGTGGAGCTGGTAGTGTTGCGATAGGCTAAGGAGCCTGTTGACGAGGGCCTGTGCGACAACTGACTGTGTAATGATTGTAGCGGTTGCAGTTGACACAGAAATGACAGTTATCTCCAAATGCATGATGATAAGTGCACTTAGGGCATAGAGGATGAGGACCTGTATACGCACGCTTAGCAGGTGGTGCATTGGGAGTAGTAAGCTGGTGAGACTGGAGGTTCTGTGGTGCAACTACCGCACAATTCTTGCTTGAATTCTTTCGCTTGCGGCCTTTAGACTTGGAGACTTGATATGGTGTGGTGTCGACGCTTGGCTCAACAGTGGCTTGGCTAAGACTCTTGGTTGGGGCCTTGAAAGTTCCAGCCAAGACTTGCTTATCATTGATTTCTGTGGTGAGCTGATAGGTTTCCTCGATGGTTATCGGTTTCACTGCATGAACAAAATCAACAACACAATCCGGGAGAGCGCGGAGATATTTCTTGATTGCTTTCTCGGTCGTATCGACTTGGCTTGGACAGATGATACTCAGCTGCTTGAATCGGGCGGTGAGACCTGCGTTGTCACCCCCAATTTGCTTGATATTCCAAATTCATCTTCCAACTTTTGAACTTCGTGGGGAGGACATAATTCTTTGATCATGAGCTCTCTCAGTTCCTCCCATGTAAGTCCATAGGCTGCATCATTTCCGCGCCTGTTGTGCTCAGCAGTCCACGAGTCAAGTGGCCTTGATTGAAATGCACCGGTAGCGTTAACGGTGCAGAGATTCGCTGGACATCCGCTCTGGCGGAAAGTGGCTTCGATTGAGTCGAACCATTGGAACATTTTTCTAGGACCATCTTCGCCTGTGAAAGTCATATGACTGCAGGCTTTGAACTGTTTGAAGCTGAACGAAGTTTTTGGCGCATTGTTCTTGGAATCGATGGAGGAGTTGTTGCGGACAGCTTGAATCTCACTGATAATCTGGGGAATCACCTTGGCCATTTCCTTGGCCATGAGAGAGGCGATTCGTTTGTCGGTGTTGTTTAGCTGGACAGTCTTGCGAGTGTGAGTTCCCATGGAAGCCATCTACACAAGGATATTGGATGAGATTCGATTGTAACGGGTTTTGTTTAAAAGTTTTGCGTTTTATACAATATATTTTATTATTATTCATATAAGGCACAAAATCACGTAACCACATAATCACATAAGCACTTAATCACATATTTTGCACATATTCACATAATTCACATAAACACATATTTTGAACATATTCACCTTCATTAAATCATGCGAAGAGCGTAGGAGATAGCGTAATTATAACGAGTAATACTGCGTATGAGGACATGTGCGTAAGAGAGTGGCGCGTCTTAGTTTATTTGTGATTAGTTTGTGTTTTTTATTTCGGGAGTGGTGCTGCATACATTGGTAAGGCAAGGAGCGATAAAACGAAAAATCGTTAAAGCGAAGAAAATTTCAAAAATTCACAATCTAAAATGCTAAATCACAACAAAATTTTGACGATGCGTAAAATCGGCGATTGTAGGCTTAAAATCAACGGAGCGTCCTGGGTTTTGAGACATCGACTACCCAAAGTGATTCGACCATTTCTTCGAGTTCGGGCACACGCTTTGGTCTAATAGGTGAATACTCTCACCACAGTGCGGCTAACGACATCACCCTTCCGATTACTACGCGCCCCGAGTCATCGAAATAATCGAGACTATGGTGAGATTTAAAATCAAAGAGTGGAATTAGTTATGAAGATGCGGGTTTCACCCCTAACTTAATAACTTCGTTCCATAACTATGGTTGTTCTCACCGAACAAGTCGAGAGTTCCACAGAATAAAGATGGAGATTTCCGTCGAGATATGAATACCACTACTAACTCAACGAGAGAATCTCGTGCGATAAAGTAATACGCGGGATGAGTGATCTTATTGGGAGTTCTTGGTTTTCACACCTATTCTCGACACAATCACTCGTACGTGTTATACGAGCGTCTTCAAGCGTGTATTGTGGTAGCTTTAAGAAAAGCATATCTAGTTTAGTTAACAGGGCTAGATCAGAAGTAGAATAGGAGAAAATCAATCGTTTCGATCGAGGAAATGTTCAGTTCGTACGAATTGACTCGCTTCGTACGAATTGCCCTCTTCGTACGAGGTGATCCTCCTCGTGCGAGGGGGACCCACTTCATACTAATCGTCCAAGTCGTACGAACTGGTCAAGTCGCACGAGCTGTTCCAGTTTGTACCGAGAGGTTTATTTGTTTCTTAGACTATTGACTAGGCCGAATCATGAAGTTCTACCTAATTCCCTATAGTATGGCTCTGATACTAATCTGTCACACCCAACCGATGGCAGAATCATCGGGATGTGGCACTATGCGATGAGATTGCTCGAGAGATCCATAACGGCTAATATGTGACAAATATTAATTATGTTCAATTTCCCATACAATTAAACAAACATTAAAAAACAACTGGTCCGAAATGAAATACATTGTTCTCAAGCAATAACAAAAATGAACAACTAGATTAAGCATGTATCTAAAGGTCTAATCCAATTGCAGCACATACGAACCATCAACCTGTCACATACGTTAAAATAAAAGTCAATACAAAATGTAAAGGTGAGTACATAGGTTTAGCATAGTAATAGTAATAAAGCGGTTAGCGAAACCAGCATGCACTAACGAAGTCATGTTAACATATATGTTATCAACACCGAAACCAACTAACCAATTAGACCGCGAGTGAGTATGCGTGATACGTGTCCACCGAAATGGCCACACACATAAACAGTAAAGTAAAGCGAACCTTAAAAACCCCCGAACCTACGGTGGCGGCCCCACCTATAGTTGCTATCACGTTAAGGGTGGTAGGCAAGTCTCAAGGCATACAAATAACACATAGCAGTTCAGCATTTCACATATAGTAATGCGAGAGCGGTTTGCGTTTTAAAGCATTTTAGCGTTATGTGTAGTGATCGTTTGATAGAGAACGTATGTAGCACCGAAAAGTGCGTTAAAGCGAAAAGGGGTCAAGTATACTTACAGTGAGTGCTTAAACAGTTAAGCACGAGTGAGATGGAGTGGGGAGAGCGTCGGATCAGCCTGCAAGCGGGAATAGAAGTGCATCAGTCAGTGCTGAAATGGTCGAAACGGAGTGTCGGGTGGGGAAACAGGTGGTTCGTGCGATTTGTGCTTCATACGAATTGGCCCAGTTCGTATGAATTGTGCCAATTCGTATGAATTAGGCCAATGCATATGAACTGTCAGGTCGTACGAGTTGAGGTTTGTACGAATTGGCCTGTTTCGTGTCCAAATCGGTTGTTTTTCGCGTCTTTCTTCAGGAAATCCAGTGTTCATCCCTCCAGCCTTAAGTTACTGATCAAATCGTGAGCCGGAGAGGTCTTTTGAGCAGGTTAGTCACTTGTGGGAACTTGGACTGGTCCGTACGAACTGGTCAGTTCGTGCGAGCCAGTCTAGTTCGCACGAGTTGTCTGCTTTCGTCTTCGTGTGTCCGGAACTGAGTTTTCCCTTGAAACATATGTGATTTCGACTCCAATTCAAGCAGGTTTTGACATCGTTTCATCCCACTATCTAGTGAACGAAACATATGTCGGTTTTAGTTCGTTTTTAGTGCAAAATCAAGTTTAAAACAGTTTTCTTGGGTTTGCACACTTGGTGAGTTGAAATAGCAAGATTTCTAACTTGGGATGTAACACCCCGACCGTGTAAAAACAACAAACCTCGGCGGAAACGTCGAGGAGCCACGTTAACAGATTGTTTCAACAACACGTGGTAGTTAAAATTATGTTCTATTGAATTTTGAAATTTCATTGTTACATTGTCTTGGAAACTAAACAAACTAAATAAACTATTGTCTTTCCTATTTTAAGGCACTAAGTTCACGTCCGATCCTAAGTGAGCATGCATCAACATCAAACATTGTTCCCTGAAACATATGTGAAAACGAGTCAACAAAAATATGCCGGCGAGTACATAGGTTTTTGTGAGGGTGTCAAATTCATGGCCTTGAATATGTATTTGCAATACCTCGTCAGACTACTAGAGTCGTTAATTGAAAACCGTGTTATCAAAAGGTATTTGATATTGCAAGGATAACTAACCAACTAAAACAAGTTAGTTATAGTTTATAAAAGACTTGTAGCCATGAATCTTGACCAAAACATTTGTTTTGTAAATTCGAGTAGAAAATCGTCTTGAAGAAACTTTGTATGGTTTATATCTTTAATTGAAAATCGTTGCGTGTCATTGTTTAAAACCTTTGTTCCAAGTGATGCAAATAACGCCACGAATGTAATATGATAAAAGAACTTATATATAGGAAGTACCAGCGGTGTATCCACCATGCTTTTACCACATTAAACGCGTTCCGTTATCTAAATCACTTACCATAAACCAATCGTTCATTGTTCGTATCATAAACCAATCGTCCATTGTTCGTGTCATAAACCAATTGTTCATCGTCCATGTAAACAAATCGTCCTTGTTTTAATTGTGAAAACTTTTGGTCGTTTTGGTGAATACATTCAAACCTGTGTTGACTCGTCTATACCACCAAAGGGTATCTTTAAATTGCAATAACAAATCACCAAAGGGTTTATTAAAGTAAAAAGTTTCAGTCGTTCCCTAAACTTCCCCACAAGCACCGGGAATCTTGGTAATGGGATTGTCAGTCCTATGGTACCATAACTTACTACTGGTCGGCTTGGCCAAAGCTAATGAATGTCATTCGTGTCATGTATATAACGCACCAACAAGTTCGTTCACATTATTGAAATCGTCGTGTTTATATAAACCATAGCATTTGCAATTTGAAAACTTGAAAACAATTTAGCACATATGAATCACCCCAAAATATTTGAAAACATAGAAGAGAGGAGCTATGTACTCACTTGGGGTTGCAAAATAACCTTGAATCAAAGATCAAACGAGCTAAAAAGTCCGAGAAATCAAACGTGTCCTAAAGTCGGATAACTATGTAAATATTGGGACTTTAATCGGCGGATCAGATAGAATGAGGTCTTGTAAACCAAATGAGTGTTGGAACTCATATGAAATGGTTTAACAAAGTTAACATTCTGATTTGGAGAGATTCCTAAGTGTTTTTGACCCGTTATGACTGGTTAAGGTAGTTTACGCTACTCTAACGTTTCATTTGCGTAAATATGTGTTTGGATGGTTAGATATGTGTTATGATAAGTCTAATATGCCAAAATAAGTTTATTATAGTTGCAACATCAGTTTATATGTCAAAACATTGGTCACATATGCTTAAAGTTGATTTATGCGCAAAAATGGCATTTTGGACATTTATAAAGGCATAACTAGCGACTTAACATAATACTAACCAAATGATGTGACCATAAGGTATAACCTCAAAGGGTTATTCCCTATACACCTATGGTCACAAATATGTGATTGGTCGGATCCTAAGATTGACCAAACGGGTCGGGTTCGAAAGTCAAAGCGATGGTCAAGACCGCTTGACGTACGACCCTAAATAAGCACTAAACTAAAAGTGACAAGTTAAACATGATAAAACATGTTTAACTAAGTTAAAAAACTGATTTGATATCAAAACAAAGTGTTTTGATACCTAAAAATGTTTCGGTCGTAAAATGCACATAATGTGCACTTTTGACCGAAACTTTGGCTCGTAACTTTGACTAGTAACGTGGTAAATCAGTAGGTATGATCGCTAAGGATCATAACCATCGTGATTACGATCACGTTGCAAAGTTCAATTGAACTTTGCTTTGACCAATTAATGGTAAAAGCTGAAAGTCAAAAAATGTTTGACTTTTAGCTTGAAATAGCTAAAAGCAATGAAAATGACTAAAAATGAGATCTTACTTGTGTTTAGGAAACACCAAGATCTCAGAGAACTCAGTAGGAGGCCTCCAGAAAGGATGCAAGCAAACTCCAAGAGTATGGGAGAAAGAAGAAAGAAATGAGCAAGAGAAATGGTGAAGATCAAGCCTATTTATACTAATCTTGGAGCTCCCAAATCATGCCAAGTTCCAGGTGTTAAGGCATGGATTAGTGTCCCTCCAGGTGTCTAATGCAGGTTAAAGGTGGCATAGATCGCGACTTGGTGGCCAAGGAAGTTAACAAGAAGCTGCCAGCTTGATTTAAGAAGCTTCTGAGCTGGGGACCCCTTACGGACCCTATGGGGTTAGCCCTTACGGTCCGTAAGGCCCTTGTAGGGGCATAAGTTTCAAAAATTGGCAGAAATGGCCCCTGAACTTGTTTTCGTCGCGTTTCGGCACTTTGAACACCCATTAACGCCATTTTGAAGCTCCATAAGGATGAATAAACATAGGGAACTTGGAATATGTTCAAAAATGTCTCGGGTGTCGGTTCGTTCGGTCGTACGGTTGTGGTTTTCGGTTAATTAAGACGGGAATCGTAACGAACGCGCAATTGACCGTAAATGCGTAACGAATGATATTTTTGCATTTCAATCATTAAAACATAATATTTTAATGATTACAAAAATTTTTGGATGTTCGTACGTGTCCCGTATTAAGAAATTACGCGAACTGGCTTAGTTTCGCAGAATTTGCAAAATAGCCCCTAAAGTTGCAAAAGCATGTTTTTGCCATACCGAAACCCTCAAAACTTATTTCTAAGTTATGTAAAGGTATTTAGGGTATGTTAGCTTATTTCATTGTTCCGGAGTGTATGTGGCGTTAAATTGATTATGTTTGCGTAATAGTTTGCGATTTCACGTCCAAAAGTTGTTTAAGAGTTCGGAATCGTGCAAGAATTGAATACGTGCAATTGTCATGATAAAAATACAAATCTTGTAAATAAAACACAAAAATTTCATTGATTGATGATCCGTTCGGAATTGTTACATGATCGGATCACCACAAATGTCATAGTCTCCCCTACTTTAGGAAATTTCGTCCCGAAATTTAATTAGAGGAAACTTGTGGAAACAGATGTGGGTATTTTGCTTTCATTTGATCCTCTCGTTCCCAAGTAAATTCTGGGTCACGTTTGGATTCCCAGTGAACTTTGACTATTGGAATTCGTCTTTGCTTGAGTTTCTTCACTTCACAGTCCAAAATCTCCACCGGTTTCTCGACAAAATGCTGTGAATTTCGTCTAGGGGGATGTGAAGATTTGTGTCAGCTAAACGCTTCTTTAGATTAATGTTGGGTGAGCGTTCCCAAGTTTAGGAGGTAGCTCAAGTCGGTAGGCCACCTTTCCGATTCTTTCAACGATCTTGAATGGTCCAACGTATCGTGGTGCAAGTTTTCCTTTCTTTCCAAATCTGACCACTCCTTTCCAAGGGGATACCTTGACTAGGACGTGGTCACCAACTTGGAATTCGAAGGCGTCGTTTGTCCGCATAACTCTTTTGACGGCTTCTAGCTGTCAAAAGGTTATCGCGTATTTTCTAGACTTTGTCTCTTGTGTCATGAATAAGTTCAGGTCCAGTAAACTGAGACTCTCCAACTTCATTCCAACAGACAGGTGAACGACATTTTCGACCGTATAAAGCTTCAAAAGGCGCCATGTTGATGCTAGCGTGATAACTGTTGTTGTAGGAGAATTCGATCAACGGTAGATGCGAATCCCAACTACCACCAAAGTCGATCACACACGCTCTAAGCATATCCTCCAACGTTTGAATTGTTCTCTCGGTTTGTCCATCCGATTGAGGATGATAAGCAGAGCTCAGATTTAGTTTGGTTCCCATAGCAGATTGCATGGTCTTCCAAAAGTGAGATGAGAACCGAGCATCTCTGTCAGATATGATGTCCAAAGGAACACCATGATGAGATACAATCTCATCGACATAGATCTTGGCGAGTTTGTCAGCAGAGTAATCCTCACGAATTGCCAAAAAGTGTGCTGACTTTGTCAGACGGTAAATGATTACCCAAATAGCATCATGACCTCTAGATGTGCGCGGTAGTTTCGTGATGAGATCCATCGCAATGTTCTCCCATTTCCATTCTGGAATTTCTGGTTGTTCAAGCAAACCAGATGGGTGTAGATGTTCAGCCTTGACTTTAAGACAAGTTAGGCATTTTGATACATACAAGGCAATGTCTTTCTTCATAACCGGCCACCAATACTAGGTACGAAGATCCTTGTACATTTTGTCTGCACCAGGATGGATCGAATAACGAGACTTATGAGCTTCATCCATCAACAAGGTATGAGGTTGTCTTGACTTGGAATCCACAAACGGTTTAAATAATAGAGTAATCCATTATCCTTCGTTTCGAGTTGAAGTTTAAGATTTTGAGGTAGCTCATTTTTCAACAAGCTTTGGTTCACACATGTACGTTGTGCTTGTAGGATACGTATCTAAATATCGGATTGAATTTGAACACAATGAAGTTTAACACGTTCCTTACGACTGAGCGCATCGGCCACAACATTCGCCTTACCAGGATGGTAGCGAATTTCGCAGTCGTAGTCGTTTGAAAGTTCGACCCAGCGCCGTTATCTCATCTTCAGCTCCTTTTGATTGAATATGTGTTGGAGACTTTTGTGGTCCGTGAAAACCACGCATTTCGTTCCATAGAAGTAATGTCTCCAAATTTTGAGGGCAAAAACTAAAGCACCTAACTCAAGATCATGAGTCGTATAGTTCTTTTCATGGATTTTCCATTGTCTTGACGCATAGACTATGACTTTATCTCATTGCATGAGAACACAACCAAGGCCTTGATTCGATGCGTCACAATAGACAACAAAATCATCGTTTCCATCGGGTAAGGATAGAATAGGAGCATCACAGAGCTTTTGTTTCATAGTTTGGAAGGCTTCCTCTTGTTTAGGTCCCCACTCAAAATGTTTATTCTTTTGAGTCAAAGCGGTAAGGGGAACCGCGATTTTTGAGAAGTTCGCGACGAATCAACGGTAATATCCAGCAAGACCAAGAAAAGAGCGAACTTCTGTGGGAGTATGGATGTGTTCCAATCCTTAATCGCAACGATTTTGGAAGGATCCACATGTATACCTTGCTCGTTGAATATGTGTCCCAAGAATTGAACTTCTTTAGCCAAAACTCCCACTTAGAGAATTTGGCATAAAGTTGTTCTTTCTTTAGTAGTTCCGTAGTTAATCGAAGGTGTTGTTCATGTTTGGCTCGAGGCTTGCAATAAATAAGAATGTCATCGATGAAAATAATGATGAACTTGTCCAAATAAGGTTTACAAACCCGATTCATCAAGTCCATGAAAACAGCTGGAGCATTTGTCAAGCCGAAAGGCATGACAGTAAACTCGTAGTGGCCGTATCTTGTGCAGAAAGCAGTCTTGGGAATATCTTCTTCGAGCACACGAAGTTGATGATACCCAGAATGTAGATCAATCTTTGAAAAGCAAGTAGCAACTTGTAGCTGATCAAAGAGATCATCAATGCGAGGTAGGGGATATCAATTCTTGATCGTGAGTTTGTTGAGCTCACGGTAATCGATACACATACTGAAGTATCCATCCTTCTTTTTCACAAATAGGACAGGAGTGCCCCAAGGTGAATAGCTTGGACGAATGAATCCTTTATCGGATTGTTCTTGAAGTTGTCTCGATAACTCTTCCATCTCAGACGGTGCAAGACGATAAGGAGATTTAGCAATAGGGTTGGCACTAGGTATAAGGTCAATACGGAACTCAACTTGATGTATAGGAGGTAAACCGGGTAGTTGTTCGGGAAAGACCTCAGATAATCCCGAACAATGGGAATATCCTGAACAGTTTTGCTTTTGCCTTTCTCCTCTATGATATGTGCCAAGAAGGCTACATAGTTCTTTCGTACGTATTTTGGGCTTGGTTATAGGTCAAGAGTTTAAGATTACTAGCGGGTTTCTTTCCACACACTTCTAAGACTTCACCAGAGGGAAGAGGTATTCGAACTACCTTGTCAAAAAAAAATAACTTCGGCATGATGCTTGGTTAACCAATCCATTCCTATGATGATGTCGAAACTCCCGAGTTGCATTGGTGTGAGGTTAATGGCGAAAAGGTGGTTATTGAGGTTCAATTGGCAATCACGAATGACAGAATCTAGTTTAAGAGGTTCGCCACTAGCAATTTCGACTGTCAAGGGCTTTCCTAGTTTAGTTCTAGGCATTGAAAGTAATGTTTCAAAGGTTAAGGACACGAAACTCCTATCGGCACCTGAATCGAAAAGAACAGAAGCAGGATGATTGTTTACAAGGAACGTACCATTAACGACTTCATTATCGGCACGGGCCTCGTTGGCGTTAATGTTGAATACTCGTCCACGAGCTTGGTTGGCATTGGCTAATTTCGGGCAATTGTTCTTGTAATGGCCCATCTCACTACAGTTAAAACATGAACCGGGTGGAAAGTGAGGTCGAACGGGATTTGCTTGGGGTTGGACAGGGTTCTGAGCAGCTTGGTTTGGAATTGACAAACGTTGGCCAAGTGACCAAATCTTCCACAAGTAGTACATTGACGACATGGTTGATGAACTTGGTGGTGACCGTTGCACCGATTGCACAATGGTACAGTACCAGCATATGGCTTCCTCACGAGAGGTTGAGCTAGTTGGTTTTGAGGAGCTTGATTGGCTGGAGCGGGTTGTGTAGTAACGGCGAAGTTCTGAGAAGCCTTACGCTTCTTCGATTATTTAGAAGGCTCGGCTTTGTTTCCCTTTTGTTTCTCTTGATTGGTTTTGGTGGATGACTTCTAATCACCTTTGAGATGAAAGTTACCCTTTTTGACCTGAGACTCGGTCAAAGTTGCAGCTAGCTCAATGGCCTGTGGGACAGTGGTTGGGTTACTTCCGGTAACAATATCCTGAACAGGATCAGGCAAACCATCGACATACTTCTCGATTGCCTTATCCAAAGGCGTCACTATTGAAGGACAGAGTAAACTCAACTCCTCGTACCGGTCAGTAAAAACACAATGTTCACCACTATCCAGTTTGAGATCATGGAATTCGTTTTCAAGCGCCCTCTGCTCATGACGAGGACAGAATTCCTTCATCATTAGAGCCCTAAGCTCTTCCCAAGTTTGAGCTAAGGCTACATTAGCACCTCTGTCTCTCATAATACCATTCCACCATATAAGAGCTCTCTTTTTGAATACGCTCGACGCAAACTCAACTTTTCGCTCATTTGGGCATTGTACATGACGAAAAGTACTTTCGAGGCTCTCAAACCATTGCAAAAGCCCAGTAGCTCACTCAGACCCAGAAAACGAGAGTGATTTAGACGAACAAAATTGTTTATAGTTGCACAGAGCTGGTGCATTGTTATTGTTATTGTTGTTCGCTTGATTGAGTTGGGTCACAAGATTTGGGAGTACAACAGCTATTTGCTGAGCGATAATGGCTGCCATTTCGGCATTTTGAGTTGTATCACATCTAGGAGGCATTCTAAAAGAAAACATGGAGGAAGATATGTGAGACTGATATAAATCAAGAGAGGGGTTGAAAATATCGACGAAATAAGTCATTCGTTCGTTTCTCAAAACAAACAAACGACACACAGTGACTAATCAAAGTAAATGGGTCTTTATAATGAATCGCGAAGACATGCTTTAGCTATAAGTGGACACTCACCCCAAGAGTTCCCAGGTAAGAGTGACTGGTCCGATTAAGTGGATTTGTACGAACACTCTAACCTTGGACAGAAAACTTGGGGTACAGGCACCCACCCTTCCAGAATGCATGTGTTCACATTATTAAAACCCAAACTTTGACGAGATTTGAAAACTTTGAAGGCATAAGGCCCAAAACCGATTCGTTGAAAAAGTTTTCAGAAAAGATTTTGTAACTTTTGTATCATTTTTTGGTAATCATCCAACGATAGATGATAGTGTCATATTTTATGAATCTAAACACAAGTAAACTCACGTTAGGGTCCTAGGAAGGTTATAGTCTAGGTCAAAGCATTACTAATAACCTAATTCCCTATAACATGTGCTTGATACCAATCTGTAACACCCCGACCGCGTAAAAACAACAAACCGCGATGGAAACATTGGGGAGTCACGTTAATAGATTGTTACAACAAAACGTGGTAATTAAAGTTATGTTTTATTGAATATTAAAATTTCATGGTTACATTGTCTTGGAAACTAAACAAACTAAATAAACTATTGCCTTTCATATTTTAAGGCACTAAGTCTGCGTCCGATCCTAAGTGAGCATGCATCAACATCAAACATTGTTCCCTGAAACATATGTGAAAACGAGTCAGCAAAAATATGCCGGCGAGTACATAGGTTTTTGTGAGGGTGTCGAATTCATGGCCTTGAATATGTATTTGCAATCTTCAGACTACTAGAGTCGTTAATTGAAAACCGTGTAATCAAAAGGTATTTGGTATTGCAAGGATAACTAACCAACTAAAACAAGTTAGTTATAGTTTATAAAAGACTTGTGTCACACCCCGACCGCGTAAAACAACAAACCCGGCGGAAACGTCGGGGGTGGAGTAACAGAACTATTGTTTCAACAACCATGGTAATTAAAGTTTTGTATTATTGATTCAAATTGTTTACATTGTCTGGAATTTAACGGAAACATAACATAAATTTATTTGTCTTGCTTGATTTTAAGTCACTAAGCCCAAGTCTGCCTAAGTGTAGCATGATCAAACTAAGATATTAGCTCCTGAAACACATGTGAAAATAGGTACATCAGCATAAAAATGTCTGTGAGTTACATATGTTTTGTTGATGAGGATTCATGACTTGAAGTTAAATAATAGTTTAGCGAAAAGTAGTCATGAACCTTATAAAAATGTTTTCTTTTATAAAATCATATGAAAATCAAATGATATAAAAGAAGGATGTATGTTAAATAATTAACCGAATGTAAATGAATTGTATAAAATATGCCATTGTAAAACAATGTCTTGTGAAAATGTATGTTATATGTACCAAATGTGTCATGTCTTTGTCGAATGGTTTAAATAACGCTATGATATGTAATGTCGTAAAAGCACTTATATATAGGAAGTACCAGCGGCGTATCCATCATGCTTTTATCATATTACACACATCTCGTTATTTAAATCACCCACAATAAACCAACCAACAAAAATGTCTAAAAACATTGTCCAATATCATGCGTAAACAATGTCATATGTCACACTGTTAGGTATAGACCAAGTCGTGTATGACAAATGTCTTGTATGGAAAGTAAAGAAAAAGTCTTTACTCAAACCATATGTAATATGTCGTGTATATCCAAATGTCTTGTATAACCAAATGTATGTACAAAACAATGTCTTAAATAAACCAAAGTTTAAATCAAAAGTCATGTTTTGCAAAACCAATGCTTTATTTGATATGAACATTTATGTAGTAAGTTTATCGCATACATTCAAGCCTTGAGACTGTCGGATAAACCTTAATGAGTGAAAGGTTTATCATAAATGTTTTCGGATTCTGTCATTCCCTACTTTAAACAAACCTAGGAAGCGGAGAATGGGATTTGTCAAGTCCTATGGTACCATTACATAATACCGAGCGGCGTGATCAATGTTAATGAATGTATTTCTTGTCCCGTTAAACATACCAAATGTCATAACCAATGTAAGCATGTCATGTAAAAAAAACCAGTACTAAGTATGCTAAGTAAACATACGTAGTAGAAATTTTCATGAAATCAATGTGCTAGCATGCTCAGTCAACATACATAGCAAAATGTAATGTGAAATCAATGTGCTCATATGCTAAGTCAACATCTGCCACAAAAGGGTGTCTTTGAAATCAATTTTCTAGCATGCTAAGTCAACATACTAGCAAAACATAATTGAAATCATGTACTATATATGTACTAGATGAACATAGCATGTATATGTCATGAAAACGTGAAAACATGAAAGTATCAAGTAGGCACATGTGTTTCACCCCAAAATATTTGAAAAGTAAAGGAGGGGACTATGTACTCACTGGAGATTGCAAGTATCCTTGATCTAGTGAACTAACAAAGCTCGGAAAGTCAAGGAATCAAGTGGCACCTAGTATGGAATCACTATGTTATTAAACCGGAACCTAAATCGGGAGATTGGATAAAATGAGGTCTTGTAAACCAAATGAGTGTTGGAACTCATATGATATGGTTTAATAAAGCCTACATTCTGATTTGAAAGCAATCCTAAGTCTTATGACCCGTTACGACTCGTTAAGGTAGTTTAAGCTACTTTAACGTGTCGTTTGCGCAAAAGCGCGTTCGAATGGTCTAACTAGTCCTATGATAAGTCTTATATGCCTAAACATGTTTAATAATGTTGTACAATCAGTTTAAGTGTCAAAATTTAGGTCACATATGCTTAGATTGAATTCATGCGCAAAAAGGGCATTTTGGTCATTTTTCCTAAGGCATATAAACTACCTATCATACAACTAACTAAAGGAAGTCACCACAAGGTATAACCCGTGGAGGTTATTCCCTATACAACTATGGTCACAATATATGTTTGGTCAGATCCTAATGATCGACCAAACGGGTCAGGTTCGAAAG
Organism: Scalesia atractyloides; assembly: GCA_947069175.1. Taxonomy (NCBI): domain Eukaryota; kingdom Viridiplantae; phylum Streptophyta; class Magnoliopsida; order Asterales; family Asteraceae; genus Scalesia; species Scalesia atractyloides. The sequence continues at coordinate 56,424,246 of CAMTDV010000024.1, read as the reverse complement.
TCTAAGCGATTGTCAAGATCTCTTGACTTACGACCCTAAATAAGCACTAAACTAGAAGTGACGAGTTAAATATGTTAAAACATGTTGAACTAAGTTAGAAAAATGATTTTGTATCCAAACAAAGTGTTTCGATACCTGAAAATAGTTTCTTCACAAAATGCACATAATCGTGCATTTTGACCGAAACTTTGATTCGTCACTACAACTAGTCAACGTGGTAATCAGTAGGTATGGTCGCAAGGGACTATAACCATCGTGATTACGATCACGTTGTAAAGTTCAAATGAACTTTGTCTTGACCAATTCATGATCAAAGCCGAAAGTCAAACATTATTTGACTTTTAGCTTGAAATAGCTAAAATAACTAAACAAGATCAAGATAGAACACTTACTTGTGTTCTAGGATCCAAGAATGCTCAGTAGGAAGCCTCCATAATGATCGTAGCCTCAAATTTAGAGCAAAGATGAACATGGAAAGAAAATGAGCAAGTTGGAGTGAAGATGATCATGGGTATTTATAGGAATTCTTTACCATTGGATCATGCCAAGTGTTTTGTGTGGCGAGCAAGGAATAATCTACCCATACACTTGTTAGGCTAGGAATTAAAGCCTAGGTGATCACACAACCTGGCCTCCTAGAATAAAAACAAGGGGCTGCTAATAATTATGGTTCTGGGCATGCCTTACGGACCGTATGGTCCATGGCTTACGGTCCGCAAGACTTGTGCAGGGGCTGAAGTTTGCAAAAGTTTGCAGTTTTGCTCCCTGCAGCCTTTAAACTTGTTTTTCGACGTGTTTAACCCCCTTTCACAACTTTCCAAGCTTCATAAGGATTCTAAAGCATAGGAACATGAAATATGTTCAAAAATGTCCCGGGTGTCGGTTTTTTCGGTCGTACGGTTGCGGTTTTCGTTAATTACGACAAAAGTTGTAACAAACACGAAAACGATACAAATTGAAAGCGAAAGGTATTTTTGCATTCCAATCACTAAAATATTATATTTTAACGATTACAAAAATTTTTGGATGTCCGAACATGATCCGGATAGTGAAATACGCGAAAAGACGTAGTTTCGCAGAATTTGCAAAATAGCTCCTAGAGCTACATAAACATGTTTTCGCCATACCGAACCCTTCAAAACTTATTTCTAAGTTATATAAAGGATATTTCAGTTATGTTTAGCTTGTGAACATTGTTTCGGAGTGTACGTCGCGTTAAATGGGTTTCATTTGTGTAACGGTCCGCGATTTCACTTCTAGAAAATGTTTGAAGGTCGAATTTGAACAAGGATTGAAAATACGAAATGCCATAAGTAAATACACAAATATTGGAATAAAACATAATGTTATTAAATACGAAATTGCTTCGGAATTGTATGATGATTAAAATACACAGATGTCACAGTCTCCCCTACTTTAGGAAATTTCGTCCCGAATTTTATTTAGAGGAAACTTGTGAGAATAGATGTGGATATTTCGCCTTCATTTGATCCTCTCGTTCCCAAGTAAACTTTGGACCACGTTTGGATTCCCAGCTAATTTTAACAAGAGGTATTTGTTTACGCTTGAGTTTCTTGACTTCATGGTCCACTATCTCCACAAGTTTCTCGACAAAGTGCATCGTGTTATCAACACGAATTTCATCAAGAGGGATGGGAGGTTTTCATCAGCCAAACACTTTTTCAAGTTGGACACGTAAAAGGTTAGATGAACATTCCCAAGTTCAGGAGGTATCTCAAGTTTGTAGGCCACTTTTCCGATTCTCTCAACGATCTTGAATGGTCCAACATGTCATGGTGTAAGTTTTCCATTCTTTCCAAATCTAACCACGCCTTTACAAGGGGATACCTTGAGTAGGACGTGATCACCGAATTGGAATTCCAAGGGCTTGCGTCGTTTATCCATGTAACTCTTTTGACGACTTCTAGCTGTCAGAAGGTTATCGCAAATCTTTTTAACTTTGTCTGTAGTCTCTAGAATGAGTTCAGGTCCAGTAAGTTGAGCTTCACCTATCTCATTCCAGCAGACCGGTGAACGACATTTCCAACCATATAAAGCCTCGAAAGGAGCCATGTTGATGCTGGAGTGATAACTATTGTTGTAGGAGAATTTGATCAACGGTAGATGTGAATCCCAACTACCACCAAAATCGATCACACAAGCTCTAAGCATATCCTCCAGTGTCTGGATTGTTCTTTCAGATTGACCATCCGTTTGAGGATGATAAGCTGTGCTCAAATTAAGTTGGGTTCCCATGGCAGATTGCATGGTTCTCCAAAAGTGAGACGAGAATCGAGCATCACGGTCAGATATGATGTTCAAAGGAACACCATGCCACGATACAATCTCATCTACGTATAACTTGGCTAGTTTATCAGCAGATAGATCCTCACGGATTGGCAAGAAATGTGCTGACTTTGTTAGACGATCAACGACTACCTAAATGGCATCATGACCTCTATTAGTGCGTGGTAGTTTGGTAATGAGATCCATAGCAATGTTTTCCCATTTCCAAATTGGTATCTCTGGCTGTTCCAATAATCCAGAGGATGTTGATGTTCTGCTTTAACTTTAAGACAAGTAAGGCATTTAGACACATATAAGGCAATGTCTTTCTTCATTCCCGGCCACCAATACTGGGTTCGAAGATCCTTATACATTTTATCTGCACCAGGATGAATTGAATAACGAGACTTGTGAGCTTCATCCATTAACAAGGTGCAGAGATTGTCTTGACCTGGGACCCACAAACGGTCCATGAAATAATATAACCCATTGTTTTTCAGTTCAAGATGAGGCTCAAGATGATATGGTAATTCCTTACCCATCAAGTCTTGTGAAACACAAGTACGTTTAGCTTGAGAAATGAAGGTTTGAATATCAGATCGAACTTGGACACAGTGTAGCTTGACGCGTTCCTTACGACTTAATGCATCAGCCACGACATTCGCCTTACCAGGATGGTAGCGAATTTCGCAATCGTAGTCGTTTAGGAGTTCAACCCAACGTTGTTGCCTCATATTTAGTTCTTTCTGATTGAAAATATGTTGGAGACTTTTGTGGTCGGTGAAAACCACACATTTTGTACCATAAAGGTAGTGTCTCCAAATTTTGAGAGCAGAAACTACAGCACCTATCTCAAGATCATGAGTGGTGTAGTTCTTCTCATGGATTTTCAATTGTCTCGATGCATAGGCTATGACTTTGTCTCTTTACATGAGAACGCAGCCAAGGCCTAAGTTTGATGCATCACAATAGATGACAAAATCGTCGTTACCTTCAGGTAAGGATAAAATAGGAGCATTACAAAGTTTCTGTTTCAGGGTCTGGAAAGCTTCTTCCTGTTTGGGTCCCCACTCAAATGGTTTATTCTTTTGAGTTAAAGCAGTGAGAGGAACCGCAATCTTGGAGAAGTTTGCGATAAAGCGATGATAATAACCTGCGAGACCAAGAAAAGAACGAACCTTGGTAGGAGTAGTAGGTGTACTCCAATCCGTGATCGCACTGATTTTAGCGGGATCTACATGAATCCCTTGTTCGTTGACAATATGTCCCAAGAATTGGACTTCCTTTAGCCAAAATTCGCACTTGGAGAATTTGGCATAAAGTTGTTCTTTCTTTAGGAGTTCCATCGTTAGACAGAGATGTTGTTCATGGTCAGCTCGGGTCTTTGAATATATCAAAATATCATCAATGTAAACAATGATGAACTTGTCCAAATAAGGTTTACAAACCCTATTCATCAAGTCCATGAAAACAGCAGGAGCATTAGTTAAACCAAAGGGCATAACAGTAAACTCATAATAACCATATCTTGTGCGAAAAGCTGTCTTGGGAATATCTTCTTCGAGAACACGAAGCTGATGATACCCAAAACGTAAATCAATTTTTGAAAAGTAAGTAGCACCCTGAACTGATCAAAGAGATCATCAATGCGAGGTAGGGGATATCGATTCTTGATCGTTAGTTTGTTGAGCTCACCGTAATCGATACACATACGAAAGATCCATCCTTTTTTTTCACAAATAGGACTGGAGCGCCCCAAGGTGAAAAGCTTGGGCGAATGAATCCTTTGTCAGACAACTCCTGAAGCTGCTTAGATAACTCTTGTATCTTAGACGGTGCAAGACGGTATGGGGATTTGGCTATAGTGTTGGCACCAAGTATAACGTCTATACAAACCTCGACTTGACGTACAGGGGGTAAACCAGGTAGTTCTTCAGGAAAAATCTCAGGGTAGTCCCAAACAACGGGGATGTCCTGAATATTTTTACCCTTGCCTTTATCCTCTACGATACGTGCCAAGAAGGCAACATAATTCTTTCGTAGGTATTTATGGGCTTGAGTACAAGTCATGAGTTTTAGGTTACTAACCTCCAAAATTTCACCAGACAAAAGGGGTATACAAACAATTTTATCAAAACAGACCACCTTAGCATGATGTTTAGTTAACCAATCCATTCCTACTATGATGTCAAAGCTCCCTAGTTGCATAGGCGCGAGGTGGATAGGAAAGAGATGGTTTCTGAGGTTCAATTGGCAACAACGAATGATGGAATCAAGTTTAAGGGGTTCGCCACTAGCTATCTCGACTGTCAAGGGCTTTCCTAGTTTGATTCTAGGAATGGAAAGCAAAGGTTCAAAAGCAAGAGACACAAAACTTCTATTGGCACCCGAATCAAAAAAGAATAGAAGCAGGATGGTTGTTAACGAGAAATGTACCGTTCACCACTTCGTTGTCTTCACGCGCCTCATTTGCGTTAATGTTGAATGCTCGCCCACGAGCCTGATTCGCGTTTGCCAACTTCGGGCAATTGTTTCTGTAGTAGGTAAGATCACCACAGTTATAGCCAGAACCAGGTGGGTAGTGAGGTCGTGCAGGCTGCTGAGCAGGGTTTTGTGCTGCCTAATTTTGGATAGGAGCAAAACGGCAAGTGTTGGCAAGATGACCAGATTTCCCACAGTTAGTGCAAATGCGGCACTGAACATGTGGTTGATGGTGGCTGTTACACTTGTTGCACAAAGGTGCATTGCCAACACACTGCTTTTTAGCTGGTGGTTGTGCAGGCTGATTAGGAACAGCTTGGTTGGGCTGTGTAACAACAGCAAAGTTCTCGGAAGCCTTAGGCTTCCTTGACTTTTTAAAAGACTCAGCCTTTTTCCCCTTTTGTTTCTCATTCTTGTTGGACTAATTCTTGTCACCCTTTCTGTTGAGATTACCTTTCTTGACTTGAGATTCAGTTAAGGTAGCAGCGAGCTCAATGGCTTGTCGAACGGTAGTAGGGTTGCTACCAGTGACGATATCCTGAACAGGATCTGGCAAACCATCAATGTATTTTTCAATTGCCTTGTCCAAAGGCGTGACCCATCGTGGGACAAAGCAGACTTAACTCCTCATACCGGTCTGTGTAAGCACGGTGCTCACCACTGTCTTGCTTTAGGTCATGGAACTCATTTTCTAGTGCCCTCTGCTCGTGACGAGGGCAGAACTCTTTCATCATTAGAGCCCTAAGTTCCTCATGTCTGACCCATGGCGACATTTGCACCTCGATCTCTCATCACTCCTTTCCACCACGTGAGCGCCCTCTTTTGAAACACATTTGAAACAAACTCGACTTTATGATTATCAGGACACTGAACATGGCGAAATGTACTCTCAATACTCTCAAACCACTGCAGGAGCCCAGTTGCTCCTTCAGAACCACTAAACCTGAGTGGTTTAGCCAAATTAAACTGTTTAAAGTTGCACGGAGCAGGTGCATTATTGTTGATGTTGGCTTGGTTAATTTGAGTAATGAGATTTGGTAGCACGGCAGTAAACTGCTGAGCGATTAGAGCTGCCATGTCGGCGTTCATATTTACGTTTCGTCGAGGAGGCATTCTAAAAGAGGATAACATGAGAGAAAACGAGTGAGATGATATGTTGAATAATCAAAATGAGATGTTAAATATCAACGAAGAGTAAGGATGGTGGTCATTTGTTCGTCTCTCAAAACAAACAAAAGACACACAGTGACTAATCAAAGTAGATGGGTCTTTATAATGTATCGCGAAGACATGTTTTAGCCTATAAGTGGACACTCACCCTAAGAGTTCCCAGGTAAAGTGACTGGTCCGAGAATGCGGATTTGTACTAACACTCTAGCCTTAGACAGAAAACTCAGGGTACAGGCACCCACCCTTCAGATTGCACGTGTTCACATTAATAAGACCCAAACTTTGACGAGATTTTGAAACCTTTGAAGGCTAAAAGAGATCGATGATTCATCTTTGACTTTACGCCTTCCATTTTGTTTTGTTTTGTTTTATGCATTCACCTAAGGATAGGTGATGGTAGTGTTTAAATTCTAAACACAAGATAACTTGTGTTAGGGTCCTAGAACAGTTATAGTCTAGGTCAAAGCATTACTAATAACCTAATTCCCTATAACCATTGGCTCTGATACCAATCTTTCTGCCACACCCCGACCGACGTAAAACAACAAACCATGGCGGAAACGTCGGGGGGTGGAGTAACAGAACTATTGTTTCAACAACCATGGTAATTAAAGTGTTGTATTATTGATTCAAATTGTTTACATTGTCCGGAATTTAACGGAAACATAACATAAATTTATTTGTCTTGCTTGATTTTAAGTCACTAAAGCCCAAGTCCGCCTAAGTGTAGCATGATCAAACTCAGATATTAGCTCCTGAAACAAATGTGAAAATAGGTACGTCAGCATAAAAATTCCTGTGAGTTACATAGGTTTTGTTGATGAGGATTCATGACTTGAAGTTAAATAATAGTTTAGCGAAAAGTAGTCATGAACCTTATAAAAATGTTTTCTTTTATAAAATCATATGAAAATCAAATGATATAAAAGAAGGATGTATGTTAAATAATTAACCGAATGTAAATGAATTGTATAAAATATGCCATTGTAAAACAATGTCTTGTGAAAATATATGTTATATGTACCAAATGTGTCATGTCTTTGTCTTTGTCGAAGTGGTTTAAATAACGCTACGATATGTAATATAATAAAAGCACTTATATATAGGAAGTACCAGCGGCGTATCCACCATGCTTTTATCATATTACACACATCTCGTTATTTAAATCACCCACAATAAACCAACCAACGAAAAATGTCTAGTTTAAAACAATGTCAAATGTCATGTGTAAACAATATCATATGTCACACTGTAGGTATAGACCAAGTCGTGTATGACAAATGTCTTGTATGGAAAGTAAAGAAAAAGTCTTTACTCAAACCATATGTAAGATGTCGTGTATAACCAAATGTCTTGTATAACCAAATGTCATGTACAAAACAATGTCTTGAATAAACCAAAGTTTAAATCAAAAGTCATGTTTTGCAAAACCAATGCTTTATTTGATATGAACATTTATGTAGTAATGTTTATCGCATACATTCGAGCCTTGAGACTGTCGGATAAACCCTTAACGAGTCAAAGGTTTAACAAAAATGTTTTGGATTCTGTCATTCCCTACTTCCAAACAAACCTAGGAAGCGGAGAACGGGATTTGTCAAGTCCTATGGCAGCATTACATACTACCGAGCGGCGTGATCAATGTTAATGAATGTATTCTTGTCCCGTTAAACATACCAAATGTCATAACCAATGTAAGCATGTCATGTAAAAAAAACCATGTACTAAGTATGCTAAGTAAAATACGTAGTAGAAATGTCCATGAAATCAATGTGCTAGCATGCTCAGTCAACATACATAGCAAAATGTAACGTGAAATCAATGTGCTCATATGCTAAGTCAACATATGCCGCAAAAGGGTGTCTTTGAAATCAATGTTCTAGCATGCTCAGTCAACATACGTAGCAAAACATAATTGAAATCATGTACTATATATGTACTAGATGAACATAGCATGTATATGTCATGAAAATGTGAAAACATGAAAGTATCGAGTAGGCACATGTGTTTCACCGCAAAATATTTGAAAAAGTAAAAGAGGGGACTATGTACTCACTTGAGATTGCAAGTATCCTTGATCTATTGAACTAACAAAGCTCAGAAACTCAAGGAATCAAGTGGCACCTAGTATGGAATCACTATGTTATTAAACCGGAACCTAAATCGGGAGATCGGATAAAATGAGGTCTTGTAAACCAAATGACTATTGGAACTCATATGATATGGTTTAATAAAGCCTACATTCTGATTTGAAAGTAATCCTAAGTGCTTATGACCCGTTACGACTCGTTAAGGTAGTTTTAAGCTACTTTAACGTGTCGTTTGTGCAAAAGCGCGTTCGGATGGTCTAACTAGTCCTATGATAAGTCTTATATGCCTAAACATGTTTAATAGTGTTGCACAATCAGTTTAAGTGTCAAAATTTAGGTCACATACGCTTAGATTGAATTCATGCGCAAAAATGGCATTTTGGTCATTTTCCTAAGGCATATAAACTACCTATCATACAACTAACTAAATGAAGTAACCACAAGGTATAACCCCTGGAGGTTATTCCCTATACAACTATGGTCACAATATATGTTTGGTCGGATCCTAATGATCGACCAAACGGGTCAGGTTCGAAAGTCTAAGCGGTTGTCAAGATCTCTTGACTTACGACCCTAAATAAGCACTAAACTAGAAGTGACGAGTTAAACATGTTATAATATGTTTAACTAAGTTAGAAAACTGATTTGGTATCAAAGCAAAGTGTTTCAAAACCTGAAAATAATTCCGTCGCAAAATGCACATAATCGTGCATTTTGACCGAAACTTTGACTCGTCACTACAACTAGTCAACGTGGTAATCAGTAAGTATGGTCGCAAGGGACTATAACCATCGTGATTACGATCACGTTGTAAAGTTCAAATGAACTTTGTCTTGACCAACTCATGGTCAAAGCCGAAAGTCAAACATTATTTAACTTTTAGCTTGAAATAGCTAAAACAACTAAATAAGATCAAGCTAGAACACTTACTTGTGTTCTAGGATCCAAGAATGCTCAGTAGGAAGCCTCCATAATGATGGTCGCCTCCAATTTAGAGCAAAGATGAAGATGGAAAGAAAATGAGCAAGTTGGAGTGAAGATGATCATGGGTATTTATAGGAATTCTTGAACCATTGTATCATGCCAAGTGTTTTGTGTGGTAAATAAGGAATAATTTACACCATACACTTGTTAGGCTAGGAATTAAAGCCTTGGTGATCACACAACTTGGACTCCAAGAGTAAAAACAAGGGGCTGCTAATAATTCTGGTTCTGGGCATGCCTTACGGACTGTATGGTCCATGGCTTACGGTCCGTAAGCCTTGTGCAGGGGCTGAAGTTTGCAAAAGTTGCAGTTTTGCTCCCTGCAGCCTTTAAACTTGCTTTTCGACGTGTTTAACCCCCGTTAACCAACTTTCCAAGCTTCATAAGGATTATAAAGCATAGGAACATGAAATATGTTCAAAAATGTCCCGGGTGTCGGTTTTTTCGGTCGTACCATTGCAGTTTTCGGAGAATTACGACGAAAGTTTTAACGAACACGAAAACGATTCAAATTGCGAAACGAAAGGTATTTTTGCATTCCAATCACTAAAATATGATATTTTAACGATTACAAAAATTTTTGGATGTCCGAACATCATCCGGATAGTGAAATACGCGAAAAGGCGTAGTTTCGCAGAATTTGCAAAATAGCCCCTAGAGCTGAATAAACATGTTTTCGCCATACCGAACCCTTCAAAACTTATTTCTAAGTTATATAAAGGATATTTCAGTTATGTTTAGCTTGTGACATTGTTCGGAGTGTACGTCGGTTAAATGGGTTCATTTGTGTAACGGTCCCGATTTCACTTCTAGAAAATGTTTGGAAGGTCGAATTTGAACAAGGATTGAAAATACGAAATGCCATAAGTAAATACACAAATATTGGAATAAAACATAATGTTATTAAATACGAAATTGCTTCGGAATTGTATGATGATTAAAATACACAGATGTCACAGTCTCCCCTACTTTAGGAAATTTCGTCCCGAAATTTATTTAGAGGAAACTTGTGAGAATAGATGTGGATATTTCGCCTTCATTTGATCCTCTCGTTCCCAAGTAAACTTTGGACCACGTTTGGATTCCCAGCTAATTTTAACAAGAGGTATTTGTTTACGCTTGAGTTTCTTGACTTGATGGTCCACTATCTCCACAGGTTTCTCAACAAAGTGCATCGTGTTATCAACACGAATTTCATCAAGAGGGATGGGAGGTTTTCATCAGCCAAACACTTTTTCAAGTTGGACACGTGAAAGGTTAGATGAACATTCCTAAGTTCAGGAGGTAGCTCAAGTTCGTAGGCCACTTTTCTATTCTATCAACAATCTTGAATGGTCCAACATATCATGGTGCAAGTTTTCCATTCTTTCCAAATCTAACCACGCCTTTCCAAGGGGACACCTTGAGTAGGACGTGATCACCGAATTGGAATTCCAAGGGCTTGCGTCGTTTATCCATGTAACTCTTTTGACGACTTCTAGCTGTCAGAAGGTTATTGCAAATCTTTTTAACTTTGTATGTAGTCTCTAGAATGAGTTCAGGTCCAGTAAGTTGAGCTTCACCTATCTCATTCCAGCAGACCGGTGAATGACATTTCCGACCGTATAAAGCCTCGAAAGGAGCCATGTTGATGCTGGAGTGATAACTATTGTTGTAGAGAATTTGATCAACGGTAGATGTGAATCCCAACTACCACCAAAATCGATCACACAAGCTCTAAGCATATCCTCCAGTGTCTGGATTGTTCTTTCAGATTGACCATCCGTTTGAGGATGATAAGATGTGCTCAAATTAAGTTGGGTTCCCATGGCAGATTGCATGGTTCTCAAAAGTGAGACGAGAATCGAGCATCACGGTCAGATATGATATTCAAAGGAACACCATGCCGCGATACAATCTCATCTACGTTAACTTGGCTAGTTTATCAGCAGATAGATCCTCACGGATTGGCAAGAAATGTGCTGACTTTGTTAGACGATCAACGACTACCCAAATGGCATCATGACCTCTATTAGTGGGTGGTTGTTTGGTAATGAGATCCATAGCAATGTTTTCCCATTTCCAAATTGGTATCTCTGGCTGTTCCAATAATCCAGAGGGATGTTGATGTTCTGCCTTAACTTTAAGACAAGTAAGGCATTTAGACACATATAAGGCAATGTCTTTCTTCATTCCCGGCCACCAATACTGGGTTCGAAGATCCTTATACATTTTATCTGCACCAGGATGAATTGAATAACGAGACTTGTGAGCTTCATCCATTAACAAGGTGCGAGATTGTCTTGACCTGGGACCCACAAACGGTCAATGAAATAATATAACCCATTGTTTTTCAGTTCAAGATGAGGCTCAAGATGATATGGTAATTCCTTACCCATCAAGTCTTGTGAAACACAAGTACGTTGAGCTTGAGAAATGCAGTTTTGAATATCAGATCGAACTTGGACATAGTGTAGCTTGACGCGTTCCTTACGACTCAATGCATCAGCCACGACATTCGCCTTACCAGGATGGTAGCGAATTTCGCAATCGTAGTCGTTTAGGAGTTCAACCCAACGTTGTAGCCTCATGTTTAGTTCTTTCTGATTGAAAATATGTTGGAGACTTTTGTGGTCGGTGAAAACCACACATTTTGTACCATAAAGGTAGTGTCTCCAAATTTTGAGAGCAGAAACTACAGCACCTATCTCAAGATCATGAGTGGTGTAGTTCTTCTCGTGGATTTTCAATTTTCTCGATGCATAGGCTATGACTTTGTCTCTTTGCATGAGAACGCAGCCAAGGCCTAAGTTTGATGCATCACAATAGATGACAAAATCGTCGTTACCTTCAGGTAAGGATAAAATAGGAGCATTACAAAGTTTCTGTTTAGGGTCTGGAAAGCTTCTTCCTGTTTGGGTCCCCACTCAAAAGGTTTATTCTTTTGAGTTAAAGCAGTGAGAGGAACCGCAATCTTGGGAAGTTTGCGATAAAGCGATGATAATAACCTGCGAGACCAAAAAAGAACGAACCTTGGTAGGAGTAGTAGGTGTACTCCAATCCCTGATCGCACTGATTTTAGCGGGATCTACATGAATACCTTGTTCGTTGACAATATGTCCCAAGAATTGGACTTCCTTTAGCCGAAATTCGCACTTGGAGAATTTGGCATAAAGTTGTTCTTTCTTTAGGAGTTCCATCGTTAGACAGAGATGTTGTTCATGGTTAGCTCGGGTCTTTGAATAGATCAAAATATCATCAATGTAAACAATGATGAACTTGTCCAAATAAGGCTTACAAACCCTATTCATCAAGTCCATGAAAACAGCAGGAGCATTAGTTAAACCAAAGGGCATAACAGTAAACTCATAATAACCATATCTTGTGCGAAAAGCTGTCTTGGGAATATCTTCTTCGAGAACACGAAGCTGATGATACCCAAAACGTAAATCAATTTTTAAAAAGTAAGTAGCACCCTGAACTGATCAAAGAGATCATCAATGCGAGGTAGGGGATATCGATTCTTGATCGTTAGTTAGTTGAGCTCACCGTAATCGATACACATACGAAAGATCCATCCTTTTTTTTCACAAATAGGACTGGAGCGCCCCAAGGTGAAAAGCTTGGGCGAATGAATCCTTTGTCAGACAACTCCTGAAGCTGCTTAGATAACTCTTGTATCTCAGACGGTGCAAGACGGTATGGGGATTTGGCTATAGGGTTGGCACCAGGTATAACGTCTATACGAACCTCGACTTGACGTACACGGGGTAAACCAGGTAGTTCTTCAGGAAAAATCTCAGGGTAGTCCCAAACAACGGGGATGTCCTGAATAGTTTTACCCTTGCCTTTATCCTCTACGATACATGCCAAGAAGGCAACATAATTCTTTCATAGGTATTTATGGGCTTGAGTACAAGTCATGAGTTTTAGGCTACTAACGGGCTTTTCTCCACGAACCTCCAAAATTTCACCAGACAAAAGGGGTATACGAACAATCTTATCAAAACAGACCACCTCAGCATGATGTTCAGTTAACCAATCCATTCCTACTATGATGTCAATGCTCCCTAGTTGCATAGGCGCGAGGTCGATAGGAAAGAGATGGTTTTTGAGGTTCAAGTGGCAACAACGAATGATGGAATCATGTTTAAGGGGTTCGCCACAGGCTATCTCGACTGTCAAGGGCTTTCCTAGTTTGATTCTAGGCATGGAAAGCATAGGTTCAAAAGCAAGAGACAAGAAACTTCTATCGGCACTCGAATAAAAAAGAATAGAAGCAGGATGGTTGTTAACGAGAACGTACCATTCACCACTTCGTTGTCTGCATGCGCCTCATTTGCATTAATGTTGAATGCTCGCCCACAGCCTGATTCAAGTTTGCCAACTTCGGGCAATTGTTTCTATAGTGGGAAGATCACCACAGTTATAGCAAGAACCAGGTGGGTAGTGAGGTCGTGCGGGCTGCTGAGCAGGGTTTTGTGCTGCCTGATTTTGCGTAGGTGCAAAACAGAAAGTGTTGGTAAGATGACCAGATTTCCCACAGTTAGTGCAAATGCGGCACTAGAACATGTTGTTGATGGTGGTTGTTACACTTGTTGCACAAAGGTGCATTGCCAACATACTGCTTTTTAGCTGGTGGTTGTGCAGGCTGATTAGGAACAGCTTGGTTGGGCTGTGTAACAACAACAAAGTTCTTGGAAGCCTTACGCTTCCTCGACTTTTTAGAAGACTCAGCCTTTTTCCCCTTTTGTTTCTCATTCTTGTTGGACTGATTCTTGTCACCCGTTCTGTGGAGATTACCTTTCTTGACTTGAGATTCAGTCAAGGTAGAGCGAGCTCAATGGCTTGTCGAACGGTTGTAGGGTTGCTACCAGTGACGATATCCTGAACATGATCTGGTAAACCATCAATGTATTTTTCAATTGCCTTGTCCAAAGGCGACCATCGTGGGACAAAGCATATTAACTCCTCATACCGGTCGGTGTAAGCACGGTGCTCTCCACTGTCTTGCTTTAGGTCATGGAACTCATTTTCTAGTGCCCTCTGCTCGTGACGAGGGCAGAACTCTTTCATCATTAGAGCCCTAAGTTCCTCCCATGTCTGATGTAACAACTGGCAATTTTCCATGTATTCCATACATTAATGAACAGTAAATTGTACTTTGATGACTGTGCATGATTGAATTAACAAGACGAATGGTTTTCTGATTCTGTCATATACATACAATGGCATTTAATGTTGCAAGATTTTTATCATTATTACATGCAGCACAATGTGGTTCAACTAATGCACATAACAAAGTTAGCACAGTTATCAGAAAACTAGAAATACTGACGGGAGTTCAGTACTCAGAGACATGATGATAAGACACATAATGAGCCCCGAAACCAAGAGTTACACTAGAATAGTGTGTAGAAAAGTAGGGAGCATAAAACTGCCTTTCTAGTGATGATTTAGGTGCCGGAAAGTGCTACTGCAGAATTCTGCAGAAAACAATAAAATTCAGCAATTTTCAGCATTTTAACTACAAATTATAATGCAGAATTATGGTTTAATAGTCCAGAATGCTTTCCTAAGTGTCAAGAATCAAAACTGTCATAAAAGACTACATATAGCACACTAAACTACGCTATTTAGCACTTTAATGAACCGGTAACCAACTGAACAACCGGACACTACCTGAAACATCAAAATTTCACTAGAAGCATTGTTTTAATGATACGAAGCTAGTTATGACCACCAAACATCATATTACTACTTAAAACACTTAAACACAATTGACACCTAAATTAACACTTAAAGAGTAACTAGATCATGCAACTAAGTGTTGAAACCAAACTAGATACCCCCCCCCATAACCGGTTACAAAGTGTGCCCCACACTTTTGATTTTCTTGATTATTAAAATGGATCATGTTCCCTTGATTTTAAACATATTAACCAATGTTTTAACTTGTTTTGGAGGATAATGATACATAAGACCAGAAGATCATTCTACACTTAACACTCAACATTCAAAATTCACCAAAATCACCTCTATCTCCTTCCATACTCACGGCCACACCCTCATACACACACATCTTCATTTTCATCCATACTACAACATTTCCAAGCTTGTTCTAAGGTGTATGGAGACTATCTAAGAAGACTACAAGTGCTAGAACTTGAAGGACCCCTTTGTGGAGCTATTACCACATAATTTCTTCATCATCTTACATCTTGGTCTTCCCTAGCTATAGTGCTAGTAGTAAGCCTCTTTGATCTTATTTTTATTTATAATTTTGGTGGTTAAAGTATAATGTAACTTGGTAATTCAAAGAATCTCAACAAAACATGAAGATGAACATGAACATAAAGCTTAAAAACATGACAATCAAGGTTGTATTTGTGTAAGTAGTAAACTTGTTTGTTGAATACTTGCATATATGGTGTA
Organism: Scalesia atractyloides; assembly: GCA_947069175.1. NCBI lineage: Eukaryota > Viridiplantae > Streptophyta > Magnoliopsida > Asterales > Asteraceae > Scalesia > Scalesia atractyloides. Next base: position 56,408,821 of record CAMTDV010000024.1, on the reverse strand, counting down.
GATCATTATATGAAGCTTGCTAGATGATGATTAAACACATGATCTAGCAAGTATAAGGATGGATCTTGATAAATTTGTGATGATCGTCCTTTATGTTGAACATGAACTTGAAGATGAGTTTGATTTAGTGTAGGATGATGAATCCTACAAGATTTAAGTCTTGAAAATGTAAGATTTCAAAAATAATATTTTCAAGAAACAAAAGTTTACTACTAGATTCAACATGATTTGGTTTTAAAGGAAAATAATCATGTTTTAAGAATTGAAATAGAACTAGTAAAGTGTAGGTAACATGAAAAATGCAAGAAGATTGATTTTTGTAAAATCACTTTACAAGTTGTAAAGAATGAAATTTCAGAAAAATGAGTTTTATAAAATGAGAACCATGGATTTAGTGATCTTAAACCTTATTAAACAACATGTTAAAAGACTACAAAGTTTTACAAAACTTCAAGTTCATAACATCTAGCAAAATGCATATTTAAGGCTTATGGTAAGTTGTGTGAAACTTGTTGATGATTGATAACGAAATTTTTAAAAGAAAATGATATGCTAATGAGCATGGAAACCTCCATTTTAGAGGAAACTATGGCAAAATTTTTGTATAAATTAAGCACATAGAAAAATATTTTTAAGCGAGTGTTTGCAAGTAAATTTTGATCATGGTTTTCATATAAAAACTTTCCATAATTTTTATTACAAAAAAATACAAATATTGGAGGATGATTTTTGATAATAAAAATGACTAAGTATATATTTAGGAGAATATATATTTAGATGTCACAAATTGTGTGCTATTTGTATAATGATTGTATTAGTTATATTATTTAGAAACTTGAAAATAATATAACATACCAAAATTTGGAACACAAAATATTACCAAGATCCCAAGGGAATAAATATATAAACTATACCCGAATATTGGACAAACCGGACAAGGACCTTGAACTATATTAATATATATATTCGGAAATAAATTCGTAACTCGAAAAGTATGACGAACGATATTTTTGAAACCAAAGAAATGGCGAGATATGAATTTTTACAAGTATTACAAAATACATCATATTTGGTCAAATATAAAATATATTATTTTTCTTGAATGGTGAAAAATATATACATTTTCTTAAACAAGTTGAAATTATATTATTTTGGGTGAAAGATATAAATATATATATTTCTAAAGTTAATCTTAAAAATATATATATATCATTTTTGAGATATATATGAAAGCATATTTATTTTTGCCAAGATAAGTTATAGATATTTTTTTCTATAAAAATTCTCTTAAAATATGAATATCTTAAGAATACAAAGTTGGTGATTTTTAGTTAAATTCCGGAATATTAAATACAAGTTAGGTATAAAATACTTAATAAAATACAAGAAAGTACGTATTCTCATACGACAATTATACACCGGAATACACCATCAATACTTGGCAAAATACACGAGTATAAGAATGCACAAGTACAGGTACACTCATACTTGGGAAAATGCATATGTGGGAATACATAATAAACCAAGTTAAAATATATTATTTTAACAATATTCCACTTAATTGGATAAATATAATTTAAGTTAAAATAATAACTATTTTAACTAATAATTATATACTTTGGTATGATATAATAAACATCAACAATGTAACCCAAAGTACACCTAGGATTCCAAAATAAGTCTTAATAAATGAATAAGACTAAGAGTCGTTACACGACCTAAACGTCTAATTAAACATGGCATGCGTGTAGGTAGTCGTACGACTTTTAGGAAGGATCTTTGATGTGACATCCCGGTTTTTCAGATATCTTAAACGCACTACTTCACGGTTATTCATTCCTACGCTAAATTGATTCGGAGATTTAATTTGCATGCTCGAAATAATTACGATAACTTTGTGAACTTATCAAGTGAATTACGTGCTATGTGTATTAAACGTTTATAAGTTTTGTGAGTTATTATGCCATGTTTCGAATTCGTGATTTTTAGTTATAAAAATATATATATGATAAATAGATAGACGAATCGAACCGAGCCGCGAAACGAGTCGACCTCATTTCCTTGCGACTCAAGGAGTTGAGCGAAACTTGAGGCTCAAGCTAAAGACCCAAACCGCCCCACCCAAACCCTTTGCGGCCGCAAGCTAATCGCCCAAACCCTTCCTCTTTTCCTTCCTTCCTCATACTATATATAGATGTGTATGCATGAGGGTTGTTTTAAAAAAAAAAAAAAAGAGAGAAACCCTAGCACAAGAAGCAGCCAACGGCAGCCCTTCCTACTCCTCCTCTCGATCGCAACTTTCCCCATAAACCGAAGTGATTCCAATCTCGTTCCCGGCGCGTTAATCTTCATTGTTAAATGTTAGGGTTTGTCATTGTTTTGCAAAGTCATATTAGGGTTATAAACTCTTGATCATGCTTGTATGTAATGGTAGAATCATTATTATGAAAGTGTATGATGTTAGTTCGATAAATTATGCAAGTTTGGCGATTATGATGATTAGTTGGAATTAAGAATCATTAGGCTGCGTTTTGTGATAAAAACCATATATTATGATTAGGGTTTGCATGAGTATGGTGTACATGATGACATATGATTGATAAATCTGTTCTTGATCGTTTATATTTAACGTCTCGATTGTTTAAGCGTGTTATATTGCGATAAAATGTTGAAATCAGGATGCTGAATGGTGTTTACAGCCAACTTCAACTGGCTGTAACTTGGTTATTATTTATCGAAAAACGGATTTTCTGAAGCCTAAAACGTAGATTTTTGAAAAACGCTTCTAATGGCGCTGGATTCATATTTTTCTGAAGTCGTTTGATATTTTTAAGTGGTCAATTAAGTGCAGTAACTGAAGCTGTGTAAATTCTGAAAATTTGTTATTTGTTTATCGAGTCGGATCTCATAATCTGTAGAGAGTTGAATCACGAAATTTGTACAGCAACTGGAGATGGAAATTTCCGGGAAACTCCCACTGTAATTTTGTCAATTGGATGAACGATGATTTTTAAATAAATTCTCCCGTGGACTGCAGTCAGAAAGTAACGAATCTGACTGCAGCCTAGTATATTAATATTTATGAATAATTGGTAAAGTGTTAGGACTTGAAAAATTTACATAAAATTCTACAATTTAGTTGAGACTTTCTGTAAAAAAATTGGAATTTTTGGAATGTTGGAACTATTTTATAAAAATCCTCGAAATCAGCCTAATTATGAGTATATAAGCTGAAACTTGATAACTTGCGAATGTGTGTACCAAAGTGTTGTATGGATTGATTTGTGTTCATGATAGGTTGGTTTGATCACTATGTTGGTATGATAATACTTTGCAATGCATGATTTTATCACAAAACGCATTGTATGATAGTTATGTGTAGGATTTGTATCAGTGTGTTCACACACTAACTCTAAATCAATTGACTTGTTAGGACGCAATTAGCGGTCCCATCATTTGCTACATCTGTGTTACACTAACCGAGCAACTAAAGGTGAGTTCACGGCCCCTAATTATATCCGGTTTTAAACAACAGGGGGAGAAACATGTATACACTCTACAACTCTATCTCTTTACGTTATACGAAATTAACGTCAGTAAACTATTCGGTAACTAAGTTAATGTTAATGTACGTTATGGTCACTAAGCAGCTATATCCCACAAGTCCTCGACAAACCTCGGATCGTTAGTATTGGGTTAGATAGCGGGGAAATTATAAGTAGTACTACTGGGCCCGACAAGCCCCACCCGAGCTAGTCGCGCTAGCCGACCGGGTATGGTCAACGGGTGAATAATTTGGCCTAACTTCGCCATGGTCAGTGATAGGCCTGGCAACATGGAGGCACAACAGTCAGCTTCGATCGCGAACACTTACGTGACATAACTTTAGGCTCGCTACCTACATGTTAACATTGAACTTAATTACGAATCAACAATATTATTCCGGTTAGGGATAATGGAACCAACAACGTTATTATTCCGGGTTAGGAATAATGGAACATCATTATTATTCCGGGTAAGGAATAATGGAACCATCAGTATTATTCCGGGTTGGGAATAATGGAACTAAATCGTTACCCCGGGTTAGGGATAACGGGGGAAACAAACTTATAACCGAACAAATGAACTTATGAAAACCTGTGAACTCACTCTTCTTTAATGTTGACACTTGTTTCTTTACATGTTTCTCAGGACGCTAGGAGCTCTAGGTGCACTCACTTGCATTGATCAAGACATCTTTTTATCGAGTCTCATTTACGAATATTGTTTGGGTTTTTCTTTAGTTTTGGCGTTTGTTTTGGCGCCCGTTTCTTTACTTTACTTTAATGCTTCCGCTCAACTTTAAAAACTAATGCTTCCGCTAAACTATGAAACCAAACTAAGACAATTTAAAATAACTATGAATGGTTAAACAAATGATTTTGGAAAACGTATAAACAAATCATATAGAGTCGTTCGATGTTACTAGTGTCTCGGATTCTGGTTTGTTCACACGCCTCGCGGTAAAACTCCGCAAGTGGAAATTTGAGGGTGTGACAGATTGGTATCTGAGCCTCTAGCTATAGAGAACCAGGTTTGCATTAAAATTAGACCTAAACTATAGCTGATTACACGACACTAGACTTAGTTTGGCACTGAAATGTTATATCTTGTTATGTGTTATACCACAACTATGTTATGTAAAATATGAATGCATAATTGAAATGAATGCAACTCGTAACTAACTACCCAACCCAACAGGCTATATCATCATCATCATCATCCGACAAACTTTTGCAACCAAGGGCGCCGGGGAAGGCACCTATGGTGGAACCCTCACCACCTCATGGCGTGGAGACACGCTCAGTTGCGAGAAAAAGGCTCGCTCTAGGGGAGGAGTCGTCCTCACGCCCGACCATCGATGTGCCGGTCAAACCGGTTAACTCGTTAGAAGTAGGGAATGACCTACTTAGAGATATGATAAGAAAGCAACAAGAACAACTAGAGAGAATGCATGAAACCATCCTAGCACAGGGATGGATGATACGACAATTAACAGGTAAGACTGGATCGCTCGAGGAAGAGCAACATGAGAGTAAGATAGCTCTTAACACTTTAGCTAGAGATCTTCGTGCGGAACAGCTAAGGGCTGACTGGCTTGAAGACAGAGTTCTTGAGTCTAGCTGGAGAATTCAAGAACTAGAACAGAATCAGGCACCTGTACCAGTACCCGCACCAGCACCGGCCCCTCCAGTGCCGGTAGAGGAAGAAGAGGAGGATCAAGAGGAGGATCCGGAGGAAGACCCAGCTGTAGAAGCTGGAAACGCCGTGGAGGATGACGGCAACGATAGCGATTTGGGGGACGGAGACGTAGAAGACTGACACGTCTCGCTTATTCCATTTGCTTTCCTTCAGTCTATTTATTTTCTTACTTATGTTTAAACTTGAGATTTTATAGTAAACTGATATGTTTGGTTGGCATTTTGTGAGACGTTGAAATTTTATTTAATCGAATATTTCTTTTGACTGTTTAGTTTATTTGGGTTGACCTAATTTGAGGAATTATTTAAGTATGGAATAGGATAACTATATTGGATATATAGACTTATCGGTGTGTGTTTATGTTGTCTTACGAAGATCTAAAATGGCAACTGGACATCGCGGAAACCTCAACATGACGCCCGAAGAATTAGCCGCAATGATCCAAGAACACGTGAATGCTGCTCTAGCGGGTGTTCAAAACCAACCAGCAGCAGGAGGGAGTCTTAACCCCTACAAGATGTTTCTCGATGCGAAGCCGAGCAAATTCACGGGGGCAGAAGGACCCATAGGACTGGTCCGCTGGATTGAAAAGTCCGAATCAGTGTTCGAAATGTGCAATTGTCTAGAGGCCAACAAAGTCAAGTATGTTGCCTCAACGTTGGAGGATGGGGCACTAACTTGGTGGAATGCACAAGTCCAAATGCGTGGACTTATTGCCGCAAATGCAATGGCCTGGGCCGAGTTTAAGGCCCTAATCAAAGAGGAGTACTGTCCGCGAGACAGGGTTCAACAGTTGGAGCAAACATTATGGAACCACAAGATGGTGGGATCTGAAATTGAAGCATACACAGCGAAACATCATGACCTGGTATTTCTATGTCCCGATCTGGCCAACACCGTGGAGAAACGACTCGAGTTTTACCTTGGGGGTCTGGTCCCCGAGATCCAGGGTATGGTAATGGCTAGCAACCCTGCGACTGAGCATCAAGCAATCAGGTTGGCACACAAACTCACCGATAAGGCGGTGGAACGAAAGAAGTTGCCATCTCGGGGTACGACTGAAGTTGCCCCAGATAATAAAAGGAAGTTTGAAGACTCGTCTGCTCGACAGTCTTCGTCATCCCAGCCACAACAGGGGAACCAGAAACGGTTCAATAATTTCAACAGCCATCGGGGTCACAATAATCAGCCCGCCAACAACACCCAGAACACAAGCGGCTATGTAGGTCGAAAGCCGCAGTGCAATCGCTGTAACCTTCATCATCACGGCCCTTATGCCGGGAATCGCTGCCAACGATGTGGCAAAGTGGGACACGCGGCAAAGGATTGTCGCGGGGAAATCATGTCCCGACAAAATCAAAATCAACCCCAGGGTCAGCAGCAGGGTATAAACCGGGGGTGCTATCAGTGTGGTAGCACTGCCCACTTCAAACGAGACTGCCCACAGCTTCGTAACAACAACAACAATGGTAGGAACAACAACAACCACAACCACAATAACCACAACAACAACAATAACAACAACAACAATGGAAATGGTGGCACAGGAGGTGCCAAAGGGCGTGCATTTACGCTGGGCCGCGGAGAGGCCAGAAACGACTCGAACGTGGTCACCGGTAAGTTTCCCCTTAATGAACATTTTGCTACTGTGCTTTTTGATACGGGTGCGGATAGGAGTTTTATATCTGAGTCTTTTAGGAAGAACCTAAATCTCACGCCTAAACCCCTAGAGACCCCATACGTCATAGAACTAGCCGATGGTAAATCTGTAGATGTGACCCATATGGTGTCCGGCTGTCAACTCAAACTCGCGGGTCACACCTATACCATTGATCTGATGACAACTACCCTGGGTAGTTTTGACGTGGTAGTCGGAATGGACTGGCTATCCGACGTCCGAGCTGAAATTCTCTGTTTCGAAAAATCTATCCGTATTCCGCTCTCTAACGACGAAATCATGACGATGCAAGGCGAGAAGGCAGGCGCCATCACAAACATCATCTCTTACATGCAAGCACAGAAGTATCTTCGGAGGAAGAACTCCTTCGCTTTGCTCGCACTGGTTACCGAACAACCTAAGGACGAGAAACGTATAGAAGATATCCCCGTCGTTCGTGATTTTTCCGATGTATTCCAGAGGAGTTACCTAGTCTTCCACCACATCGACAAGTAGAATTTGAAATTGAATTGGCGAACCATGCAACTCCCATAGCCAAGGCCCCATACCACCTAGCTCCAGCCGAGCTGCAAGAGCTGTCTACCCAACTTCAGGAACTGTTAGAAAAAGGATTTATCCGACCTAGTACTTCGCCATGGGGAGCTCCAGTCCTTTTTGTCAAGAAGAAGGACGGGACCTTCCGCATGTGCATTGACTACAGGGAACTCAATAAGGTTACTGTCAAGAACCGATACCCATTACCTCGCATCGACGATCTCTTCGACCAACTTCAAGGGTCAAGCTACTACTCCAAGATTGATCTACGGTCCGTTATCACCAGTTACGTGTCAGGGAGGAGGATATCGCTAAGACGGCATTTCGTACTCGGTATGGCCTTTATGAGTTCTTGGTCATGCCCTTCGGTCTCACCAACGCACCCGCGGTGTTCATGGATCTTATGAACCGTGTGTGTAAACCATATCTCGACAAGTTTGTCATTGTGTTCATCGATGACATACTCATTTACTCTAAAGGTGAAGCAGAACATGCTGAACATCTACGATTACTGCTGGAATTACTTCAACAGGAGAAACTATATGCCAAGCTTTCAAAGTGTGATTTCTGGATTCGGGAAGTTCAGTTCCTCGGGCATATCGTAAATGAAAAGGGTATCCACGTCGACCCCGCCAAGATTGAAGCTATCAAAAACTGGGAAGCACCCAGGACACCGACGGAGATCCGCCAATTTTTGGGTTTGGCTGGTTACTACAGACGTTTCATCGAGGGATTTTCAAAGATCGCGCAACCGCTTACCACTCTCACCCAGAAAGGCATCAAGTATGCTTGGGGTGACAAGCAGGAAGCGGCATTTCAATTGCTGACCAGAAACTTTGCAGTGCACCCATTCTGTCCTTACCGGAAGGGACTGATGATTTTGTGGTATATTGTGATGCTTCCATTCAAGGATTGGGATGCATACTCATGCAACGTGATAAGGTCATCGCGTATGCGTCCCGACAATTGAAGGTTCACGAGAAAAACAACACAACACATGACCTGGAATTGGGAGCAGTGGTGTTTGCGCTTAAGATTTGGAGACACTACCTATATGGAACAAAGTGCACAATCTATACAGATCACAAGAGCCTCCAACACATCTTTGACCAGAAGGAGTTGAACATGCGGCAGCATCGCTGGGTCGAACTCCTGCGGTATCACCCGGGTAAAGCTAACGTGGTAGCTGATGCCCTCAGTAGGAAGGAGCACTTGAAACCTCGTCGAGTACGAGCACTACAGTTCACCATTCATTCGGGGTTACCCGAACAGATACACGACGCGCAGTTAGAAGCGGTTAAGGAAGAAAACATCAAAGTTGAATCGGTGGGAAAAATGGAACGCGATTGGGAAGTAAAACCCAATGGAGCCCGGTATTTCATGAATCGTATATGGGTACCTCTCTACGGAGACCTCAGAAAGCTAGTCATGGACGAAGCTCACAAATCCCGATACTCTGTCCATCCTGGTTCAGATAAGATGTATCAAGACCTTAAAGCCGCGTACTGGTGGCCCAACATGAAAGCTGATATAGCCACCTACGTGAGCAAGTGTTTGACTTGTGCAAAAGTCAAGGTAGAGTATCAGAAGCCATCGGGCTACTTCAACAACCTGAGATCCCGGTGTGGAAATGGGATCAGATCTCGATGGACTTCATCACTAAACTCCCGCGAACTTTGGGTGGATAAGATACCATCTGGGTGATTGTGGATCGTTTAACCAAGTCCGCACAATTCCTAGCGATTAAAGAAACAGATAAGATGGAGAAGTTGACTCGCATCTACATTAAGGAAGTAGTTTCTCGGCACGGAGTGCCAACGTCCATCATCTCAGACAGAGATGCTCGTTTCACGTCCAACTTTTGGCAGTCACTTCAGGAAGCGTTAGGTACACGCTTAGATATGAGCACAGCTTATCACCCTCAGACTGATGGTCAAAGCGAAAGGACCATACAGACCTTGGAAGACATGCTTAGGGCATGCGTGGTAGACTTCGGGAATAGTTGGGAAATCCATCTGCCTTTAGTGGAATTCTCGTATAACAACAGTTACCATACGAGTATATCGGCAGCACCGTTTGAAGCATTATACGGTCGTAAATGTAGATCACCGGTCTGTTGGGCAGAAGTCGGTGACAGTCAACTCACAGGCCCTGAGTTGATACTTGAGGCTACCGAAAAGATTATACAAATCAGAAAGCGCATGGCGGCGGCACGAGATCGACAGAAAAGCTACGCTGATCAACGACGCAAACCGCTCGAATTTCAAGTAGGCGACCGCGTACTACTAAAGGTGTCACCCTGGAAGGGTGTAATCCATTTTGGGAAACGAGGAAAACTAAACCCACGGTACGTAGGCCCGTTTGTGATCTTGAAACGTATCGGACCCGTAGCTTATCATTTAGACCTTCCTGCTGAACTCAGTGGAGTTCACAACGTTTTTCACGTGTCAAATCTGAAGAAGTGTCTATCAGATGAAACCCTAATTATTCCATTGGATGAGATTCAATGGATGAACAACTGCACTTTTGTGAACAACCTATCGAGATCATGGATCGTGAGATCAAGACTCGAAGACACAGCAAGATTCCGATCGTCAAGGTTCGTTGGGACTCTAAGCGTGGACCGGAGTTCACGTGGGAAAGAGAGGACCAAATGAAAAGCAAATACCCACACCTTTTTGCAGCTGAGCAGCAAGCTAACGATACCACCAACTAAATTTTCGGGATGAAAATTCTTTCAACATGGGGATGATGTGACAACCTGGAATTTCTTGTAATTTCGTGTACCATTGTTAACGAACTAAATCTTTGTGCGTGGCACTCTAAACCTGTGCGTTGCATTCTAAACTGCGTTTACTCAACTTTTCGGGACGAAAATTCTTTCAACATGGGGATAATGTGACATCCCGGTTTTTCAGATATCTTAAACGCACTACTTCACGGTTATTCATTCCTACGCTAAATTGATTCGGAGATTTAATTTGCACGCTCGAAATAATTACGATAACTTTGTGAACTTATCAAGTGAATTACGTGCTATGTGTATTAAATGTTTATAAGTTCGGTGAGTTATTATGCCATGTTTCGAATTCGTGATTTTTAGTTATAAAAATATATATATGATAAATAGATAGACGAATCGAACCGAGCCACGAAACGAGTCGACCTCATTTCCTTGCGACTCAAGGAGTTGAGCGAACTTGAGGCTCAAGCTAAAGACCCAAACCGCCCCACCCAAACCCTTCGCGGCCGCAAGCTAATCGCCCAAACCCTTCCTCTTTTTCCTTCTTTCCTCATACTATATATAGATGTGTATGCATGAGGGCTGTTTTAAAAAAAAAGAAGAGAGAAACCCTAGCACAAGAAGCAGCCGACAGCAGCCCTTCCTACTCCTCCTCTCGATCGCAACTTTCCCCATAAACCGAAGTGATTCCAATCTCGTTCCCGGGGCGTTAATCTTCATTGTTAAAGGTTAGGGTTTGTCATTGTTTTGCAAAGTCATATTAGGGTTATAAACTCTTGATCATGCTTGTATGTAATGGTAGAATCATTATTATGAAAGTGTATGATGTTAGTTCGATAAATTATGCAAGTTTGGCGATTATGATGATTAGTTGGAATCAAGAATCATTAGGCTGCGTTTTGTGATAAAACCATATATTATGATTAGGGTTTGCATGAGTATGGTGTACATGATGATATATGATTGATAAATCTGTTCTTGATCGTTTATATTTAACGTCTCGATTGTTTAAGCGTGTTATATTGCGATAAAATGTTGAAATCAGGATGCTGAATGGTGTTTACAGCCAACTTCAACTGGCTGTAACTTGGTTATTATTTATCAAAAAACGGATTTTCTGAAGCCTAAAACGTAGATTTTTGAAAAATGCTTCTAATGGCGCTGGATTCATATTTTTCTGAAGTCGTTTGATATTTTTAAGTGGTCAATTAAGTGCAGTAACTGAAGCTGTGTAAATTCTGAAAATTTGTTATTTGTTTATCGAGTCGGATCTCATAATCTGTAGAGAGTTGAATCACGAAATTTGTACAGCAACTGGAGATGGAAATTTCCGGGAAACTCCCACTGTAATTTTGTCAATTGGATGAACGATGATTTTTAAATAAATTCTCCCGTGGACTGCAGTCAGAAAGCAACGAATCTGACTGCAGCCTAGTATATTAATATTTATGAATAATTGGTAAAGTGTTAGGACTTGAAAAATTTACATAAAATTCTACAGTTTAGTTGAGACTTTCTGTAAAAAAATTGGAATTTTTGGAACGTTGGAACTATTTTATAAAAATCATCGAAAACAGCCTAATTATGAGTATATAAGCTGAAACTTGATAACTTGCGAATGTGTGTACCAAAGTGTTGTATGGATTGATTTGTGTTCATGATAGGTTGGTTTGATCACTATGTTGGTATGATAATACTTTGCAATGCATGATTGTGTTTACGAAATTGTTATCATGTGTGCCGCATTGTATGATAGTTATGTGTAGGATTTGTATCAGTGTGTTCACACACTAACTCTAAATCAATTGACTTGTTAGGACGCAATTAGTGGTCCCATCATTTGCTACATCTGTGTTACACTAACCGAGCAACTAAAGGTGAGTTCACGGCCCCTAATTTTATCCGGTTTTAAACAACATGGGGAGAAACATGTATACACTCTACAACTCTATCTCTTTACGTTATACGAAATTAACGTCAGTAAACTATTCGGTAACTAAGTTAATGTTAATGTACGTTATGGTCACTAAGCAGCTATATCACACAAGTCCTCGACAAACTCTCGGATCGTTAGTATTGGGTTAGATAGCGGGGAAATTATAAGTAGTACTACTGGGCCCGACAAGCCCCACCCGAGCTAGTCGCCTAGCTGACCGGGTATGGTCAACGGGTGAATAATTTGGCCTAACTTCGCCATGGTCAGTGATAGGCCTGGCAACACGGAGGCACAACAGTCAGCTTCGATCGCGAACACTTACGTGACATAACTTTAGGCTCGCTACCTACATGTTAACATTGAACTTAATTACGAATCAACAATATTATTCCGGGTTAGGGATAATGGAACCAACAACGTTATTATTCCGGGTTAGGAATAATGGAACATCATTATTATTCCGGGTAAGGAATAATGGAACCATCAGTATTATTCCGGGTTGGGAATAATGGAACTAAATCGTTACCCCGGGTTAGGGATAATGGGGGAAACAAACTTATAACCGAACAAATGAACTTATGAAAACCTGTGAACTCACTCTTCTTTAATGTTGACACTTGTTTCTTTACATGTTTCTCAGGACGCTAGGAGCTCTAGGTGCACTCACTTGCATTGATCAAGACATCTTTTTATCGAGTCTCATTTACGAATATTGTTTGGGTTTTTCTTTAGTTTTGGCGTTTGTGTTGGCGCCCGTTTCTTTACTTTACTTTAATGCTTCCGCTCAACTTTAAAAACTAATGCTTCCGCTAAACTATGAAACCAAACTAAGACAATTTAAAATAACTATGAATGGTTAAACAAATGATTTTGGAAAACGTATAAACAAATCATATAGAGTCGTTCGATTGTTACTAGTGTCTCGGATTCTGGTTTGTTCACACGCCTCGCGGTAAAACTCCGCAAGTGGAAATTTGAGGGTGTGACATTTGAGTATACGTGACAGCAGGACGCAAACTTGTGAGTTCATGTCCCCCTCTTCTTTTAACTGTTTTCGGATTTATAACTCTCGGGGGTGATATACATTTCAACATGGGTATGATTTGGCAATGAAATGAACTATTGGATCATGTGAGCATAGGCTGAAACTGAAACGCCATTAACTCTCATAAGAATCATGGACAAAGGTTAGATCTAATGGGTACGGTTGAGCCCCACTCATGGTCCTTGTGTGACCACTTAGAGTGCTTTTGTGTCCCAGTCGAGGTGATTTGACAACAGTCAAAGTGATTTGACACAGCCAAGGTGATTTGATACGGTCAAGGAGATTTGACACAGTCGAGGTGATTCGACACAGTCGAGGGGAATTCGACCCTAATAATCATGTACTCGGGTTGAGTACTCCCTATGTCGTCATATATATTAATGTCCTTGCAAAACATTAATTGATCTGTTCATAGACGCTTTACATACCTGTTTTCAATGGATTCTCTCAAGGTTTACAAGTTTATAGGAACTCATACAAAACACATGAACTCGCTCAACTTTTGTTGATGTTTTTCAAAACTACATGTATTTCAGGAAACAAGATGGATCTGGGGCGCTGGTGTTGTTTTTAGGATATAAATTTTCAAGTTTTAGATGTCATCCACTTTTGTTGGTTTGTAACTTAAACAGAGGTTGTGTTGTTTGAAACTTGAATGACTGGTGCTTGTAATATTTTAAACTTTATTAAGGGATGAAAATCATTTTAATCATATAGTTGTTTATTATAATCGAATGCAATGAAACCTGAACAAGTCACACGTATACGCTTCCGCAAAAGTCAGGGTGTGACAGTTTGGTATCAGTGCCTCGATTGTAGTGAACTAGGATTTCTTCTCGAGTCTAGACTACAATCACTAGGATTCTCTCACAAAAACATTTTTACCAAAAAAATGGTTTTTCATTGCATTTATGAAAGCACCAAGATTCATGAATCAAACATTTTTCAAAGGAAAGACAAAGCAAGGACATTAGTAGGGGGAAGAATACCGCAACTAAAGTGCCAATTGAGGTATAGTCTACGTGAGATAGACTTGCCAAAGACGGAATGACCCCCTGAAAGAACAAACGAGAGTTACCTATGACATGATGCATTTATTTGCCTGTGCTAAGTAACATATTTATTCATTAATTTATATATGCGTGTAAGTGTACGGAATGATTATTTGACGGGAACGAGATACCTTCGACTTCGAATCCTATTATTGTTCTTGACTCGCACAATGAGATTATTGACCTCGCGATCATGGCGGAGCTTATGGTTGGTGAAATTACCACACGAGACCCTGAGCTCGAATTCTGATGGTTGTTCCTCCCCCTCGAATGCGAAGGTGCCTGACTACGGTAGTAACGGCGAGGCAAAGGAGGCAACCTTGGATAGCAACCTTATCAGTGGGACGAGGTCCCTAAGGCATTTACGAAATAAGATTGACGACACCCTTGTCCAGATGAGGAGGATGAGGTACTCATCTTGAAGGTGCCCCTCCAACTACTATTACTAGGAACTCTCCTTATTCCTATTATGTCTAAGCATTGTTGTCACACCCTCAATTTCCACTTGCGGAGTATTACCGCGAGGCGTGTGATCAAACCAGAATCTCAGACACTAACAATATCGAACGACTCTATATGATTTATTTAAACATTTTCCAAAAACATTTGTTGTAAACATTCATAGTCATTTTCAAAATAACAAAGTTTCAAAGTTTAGCGGAAGCATTAAATTTAAGTAACGGGCGCCAACATAAACGCCAAAACCAAAATCCCAAACATTATTCGTAAATAAGACTCGATAAAAATGTCTTGATCAAATGCAAGTGAGTGGACCTAGCGCTCCTAGTGTCCTGAGAAACATGTAAAGAAACAAGTGTCAACATTAAAGAAGAGTGAGTTCACAGGTTTTTATAAGTTCACAAGTTCGGTTTAAAAGTTGGTTTTTCCCCGTTATCCCTAACCCGGGATAACGACATAGTTCCATTATTCCTAACCCGGATTAATACTGTTGGTTCGTAATTAAGTTCAATGTTAACATGTAGGTAGCGAGCCTAAAGTTACGTCACATAAGAGTTCGCGATCGAAGCTGACTGTTGTTGCCTCAGTGTTGCCAGGTCTATCACTGACCATGGCGAAAGTTAGGCCAAATTAATCACCCGTTGACCATTCCCGGTCGGCTAGCGCGACTAGCTTGGGTGGGGCTTGTCGGGCCCAGTAGTACTACCATAATTTCTCCGCTATCTAACCCAATACTAACGATCCGAGAGTTAGTTGAGGACTTCCGTGATATAGCTACTTAGTGACCATAACGTACATTAACATTAACTTAGTTACCGAATAGTTTAACAACGTTAATTTCGCATAACGTAAAAGATAGAGTTTTAGAGCGTATACATGTTTCTCCCTGTTGTTCAAACCCGGGATAAATAGGGCCGTGAACTCACCTTAAATGCTCGGTTAGAATAACACAAAAGAAGCCAATGATGAACGCTAATCCGACCTAACATCCCAACCGATTTAAATAAACATAAATGAACATATGATAACCCGTAATCCTCCTAACACACGATTAAGTTAATGTTGAACATATGAACAACTACGCATACTAAACATAGTGCGGCACACGTAATAACCAATTCGAAAACACAATCATGCATGCAAAGTATCATCATACAAAATAATGATCAAACCAACTTGTCATAAACACAGATTAATTCATACAACACTTTGGTACACACTAACGCAAGTTATCATGTTTCGGCTTGTACGCTCATAACTCGGCTGTTTTCGACGAATTTTATAAAATAGTTCCAACGTTCCAAAAATTCCAATTTTTTTACAGGAGGTGTCAACTAAACTGTAGAATTTTATGTAAACTTTTCAAATCCTAACGCTTTACCAATTATTTATAAACATTTATATACTAGGCTGCAGTCAGATTCGTCGCTTTCTGACTGCAGTCCACGTGAAAAATTATTTAAAAATCATCGTTCATCCAATTAACAAAATTCCAGTGGGAGATTTCCGGAAATTCCCGTCTCCAGTTACTGTAAAAATTTCGTGACCCAACCCCCTACATACTATGAGATCCGACTCGATAAACAACCAGCAAATTCTGCAGAATTTACGCAGCTTTAGCTGCTGCACTAAATGACCACTTAAAAATAGTAAACGACCTCAGAAAAATATGAATCTGGCGCCATTAGAAGCATTTTTCAAAATACACGTTTAGGCTTCAGAAAATCCACTTTTTGATAGATAAAGATCAGGTTACAGCCAATTGAAGTTGGCTGTAAATGTCATTCAGCAAACTGTTTTCGACTTTTATCGCATTAGAACATGCTTAAACGATCATGACGCTTAGTAATAATGATGAACAACAGGTTTATTTGTCAAATATCATCATGGATATCAATATTCATGCAAACCCTAATTATATAACATGATCTTTATCGCTAAAACGCAGCCTATGATTTTAGTATTCAACATAACATCACAATCGCAAAGATTCGCACAATCATCCGAACTAATCATAAATCACAACACTTTTCATACTAATAATCCTACCATTACACATAATCATGATCAAGATTACACAAACCCTAATGTGCATCGTAAAACAATTAAACACTAACCTTGAAACGATGATGATTAGCGAACCGGGACAAGATTGGAATCAATCCGGAAGATGTGGGTTTTGCGATCGTGAGAGGGGGGGCTGCCGTCGCCTTCCTCTAGGTGCTAGGGTTTTGTTGTTTTTTTTTAACAAACAATCCATGCATACATACATATAAATATAACAAGGGAAAAGAAGGGGAGGGGGCGCGAACGCGATGGGGGGGGCGGTTTAGGTTAGGTGGCTTGGGCCTCAAGTTTAGGTTATTTCCTTGGGCCGCAAGGAGGTGAGGTCGACACGTTTCGCGGCTCGTTCGGTTCGGCTATTTATTTATTATTTTTTTATAACTAATAATCGCGAAATCAAGGCGTGATACAATAATCTACAAAATCTACAACTGTCTAATAACACATAGCACGTAATTCACCCAATAGATTCACAAAGTTAGCATAGTTATTGCGAGCGTGTAATTTAATTCTCCGAATTAAATCAGCGTAGGAATGAATAACCGTAAAGTAGCGCGTTTAAGATACCTGAAAAGCCGGGATGTCACATTATCCCCATATTGAAAGAATTTTCGTCCCGAAGATTGAGTAAACGCGGTTTAGAATGCAACGCACAAAGATTCAGTTTGTTAGTAATGGTACAAGTAATTCCCAGGCTGTCACATCATCCCCATGTTGAAAGAATTTCGTCCCGAAATTTATTTGGTGGTAACGTCAGATTGCTGCTCAGCTGCAAAAAGGTTGGGTATTTGCTTTTCATTTGGTCCTCTCTTTCCCACGTGAACTCCGGTCCACGCTTAGAGTCCGAACGAACCTTGACAATTGGTATCTTGCTGTGCGTTCGAGTCTTAATCTCACGATCCATGATCTCAATAGGTTGTTCCACAAAATGCAGTTGCTCATCCACTTGAATCTCATCCAATGGAATGACTAGGGTCTCATCTGATAGGCACTTCTTCAGATTGGACACGTGGAAAACGTTGTGAACTCCACTGAGTTCGGTAGGAAGGTCTAACTGATAAGCTACGGGCCCGATACGCTTCGAAATCACAAATGGGCCTACGTACCGTGGGTTTAGTTTGCCTCGTTTCCCAAAACGAATTACACCCTTCCAGGGTGACACCTTCAGTAGGACGCGGTCGCCTACTTGAAATTCGAGCGCTTTGCGTCGTTGATCAGCGTAACTTTTCTGTCGATCTCATGCCGCTGCCATGCGGTTTCTGATTTGCACAATCTTTTTAGTAGCCTCAAGTATCAACTCAGGACCTGTGAGTTGACTATCACCGACTTCTGCCCAACAGACCGGTGATCTACATTTACGACCGTATAATGCTTCAAACGGTGCCGCTTGAATACTTGTATGGTAACTGTTGTTATACGAGAATTCCACTAAAGGCAGATGGATTTCCCAACTGTTCTCGAAGTCTACCACACATGCCCTAAGCATGTCTTCCAAGGTCTGAATGGTCCTTTCACTTTGACCATCCGTCTGAGGGTGATAAGTTGTGCTCATATCTAAGCGTGTACCCAACACTTTGAAGTGACTGCCAAAAGTTGGACGTGAAACGAGCATCTCAGTCTGAGATGATGGACGTTGGCACCCCGTGCCGAGAAACTACTTCCTTAATGTAGATGCGAGTCAACTTATCCATCTTATCTGGTTCTTTGATCGCTAGAAGTGTGCAGACTTAGTTAGACGATCCACGATTACCCAGATGGTATCGCAGCCACCCGGAGTTCGCGGGAGTTTAGTGATAAAGTCCATCGAGATCCGATCCCATTTCCACACTGGGATCTCAGGTTGTTGAAGTAACCCTGATGGCTTCTGGTATTCCACCTTGACTTTCGCACAAGTCAAACACTTGCTCACGTAGGTAGCTATATCCGCTTTCATGTTGAGCCACCAGTACGCGGCTTTAAGGTCTTGATACATCTTATCTGAACCAGGATGGACAGAGTATCGGGATTTGTGAGCTTCGTCCATACTAGCTTCCTGAGGTCTCCGTAGAGAGGTACCCATATACGATTCATGAAATACCAGGCGCCATTGGGTTTCACTTCCCAATCGCGTTCCATCTTTCCCACAGATTCGGCCTTGATGTTTTCTTCCTTAACTGCTTCTAGCTGCGCGTCGCGTATCTCTTTGGGTAACCCAGAATGAATTGTGAACTGTAGTGCTCGTACCCGACGAGGTTTCAAGTGCTCCTTCCTACTGAGGCCATCAGCTACCACGTTAGCTTTACCCGGGTGATACCGAATGGCGCATTCATAATCGTTTAGGAGTTCGACCCAGCGACGCTGTCGCATGTTCAACTCCTTCTGGTCAAAGATATTCTGGAGGATCTTGTGATCCGTGTAGATTGTGCACTTTGTTCCATATAGATAGTGTC
The DNA here is from genome assembly GCA_947069175.1 of Scalesia atractyloides. NCBI lineage: Eukaryota > Viridiplantae > Streptophyta > Magnoliopsida > Asterales > Asteraceae > Scalesia > Scalesia atractyloides. Next base: position 56,389,640 of record CAMTDV010000024.1, on the reverse strand, counting down.
TCCAAATCTTAAGTGCAAACACAACTGCTCCCAATTCCAGGTCATGTGTCGTGTAGTTTTTCTCGTGAACCTTCAACTGTCGGGATGCATACGCGATGAACTTATCACGTTGCATGAGTACGCATCCCAATCCCTGAATGGAAGCGTCACAATATACCACAAAATGATACGTCCCTTCTGGCAAGGACAAAATGGGCGCACTGCAAAGTTTCTGCTTCAGTAATTGAAATGCTGCTTCCTGCTTGTCACCCTAAGCATACTTGGTGCCCTTCTGGGTGAGAGTGGTAAGTGGTTGTGCGATCTTGGAAAATCCCTCGATGAAACGTCTGTAGTAACCAGCCAGACCCAAAAATTGGCGGATCTCTGTCGGTGTCCTGGGTGCTTCCCAGTTCTTGATAGCATCGATCTTGGCGGGATCAACGTGTATACCCTTTTCATTCACGCTATGCCCGAGGAACTGAACTTCCCGAATCCAGAAATCACACTTCAAAAACTTGGCATATAGTTTCTCCTGTTGAAGTAGTTCCAGCAATAATCGTAGATTCTCAGCATGTTCTTCTTCACCCTTAGAGTAGACGAGTATATCATCGATGAACACGATGACAAACTTGTCGAGATACGGCTTACACACGCGGTTCATGAGGTCCATGAACACCGCGGATGCATTGGTGAGACCGAAGGGCATGACCAAGAACTCATAATGGCCATACCGAGTGCGAAATGCCGTCTTGGGGATATCCTCCTCCCTTACGCGTAACTGGTGATAACCGGACCGTAGATCAATCTTGGAGTAGTAGCTTGACCCTTGAAGCTTGTCGAAAAGATCGTCGATGTGAGGTAATGGGTATCGGTTCTTGACGGTAACCTTATTGAGTTCCCTGTAGTCAATGCACATGCGGAAGGTCCCGTCCTTCTTCTTGACAAAAGGGACCGAAGCTCCCCATGGTGAAGTACTGGGTCGGATAAATCCTTTTTCCAACTATTCCTGAAGTTGGGTAGACAGCTCTTGCAGCTATGCTGGAGCTAGGCGGTACGGGGCCTTGGCGATAGGAGTCGCATGGTTCGCCAACTCGATTTCAAACTCCACTTGTCGATGTGGTGGAAGACCAGGTAACTCCTCTGGAAACACATCGGGAAAGTCATGGACGATGGGGATATCTTCAATCCGCTTCTCGTCCTTAGACTGCTCGGTGACCAGTGCGAGCAAAGCGAAGGAGTTCTTTCTCCGAAGATACTTCTAAGCTTGCATGTAAGAGATGATGTTCGTGACGGCGCCTGCCTTCTCGCCTTGCACCATCAAGACTTCGTCATTAGAGAGCGGAATACGGATAGCTTTCTCAAAACAGAGAACTTCAGCTCGGACGTCGGATAGCCAGTCCATTCCGGCTACCACGTCAAAACTACCCAGGGTAGTTGTCATCAGATCAATGGTAAAGGTGTGACCCGCGAGTTTAAGTTGGCAGCCGGTTACTAAATGGGTCACATCTACAGATTTATCATCGGCTAGTTCTATGACGTAAGGGGTCTCTAGGGGTTTAGGCGTGAGATTTAGGTTCTTCCTAAAAGACTCAGATATAAAACTCTTATCCTCACCCGTATAAAAAAGTACATTAGCAAAATAATCATTAAGAGGAAACTTACCGGTGACCACATTCGAGTCGTTTCTGGCCTCTCCACGACCCAGCGTGAATGCACGACCTTTGGCACCTCTTGTGCCACCATTTCCATTGTTGTCATTGTTGTTATTGTTGTTGTCGTGGTTGTTGTTGTTGTTCCCACCATTGTTGTTGTTGCGAAGCTGCTAGCAGTCCCGCTTGAAATGGGCAGTGCTACCGCACTGATAGCATCCCTGGTTATTACCTTGCTGTTGACCCTGGTGCTGATTTTGATTTTGTCGAGACATGATTTCCTCGCGACAATCCCTTGCCGTGTGTCCCGTTTTGCCACATCTTTGGCAGCGATTTCCGGCGCAAGGGCCGTGATGATGGAGGTTGCAACAGTTACATTGCGGCTTTTGACCCGCATAGCCGCTTGAGTTCTGGGTGTTGTTGGCAGACTGATTATTGTGACCCCGATTGTTGTTGAAATTGTTGGACCGCTTCTGGTTTCCTTGTTGTGGCTGGGCTGACGAAGACTGTCGAGCAGGTGAGTCTTCAAATTTTCTTTTGTTATCAGGGACAACTTCAGTTACACCCCGAGGTGGCAACTTCCTTTGCTCCACCGCCTTATCGGTGAGTTTATGCGCCAGCCTAATCGCTTGATGCTCCGTCGTAGGGTTGCTAGACATTACCATGCCCTGGATCTCAGGGACCAGACCCACAAGATAAAACTCAAGTCGTTTTTCGATGGTGTTAGCCAAATCGGAACAAAGGAACACCAGATCATGATGTCTTGCCGTGTACGCTTCAATTTCTGACCCGACCATCTTGTGGTTCCATAACGCTTACTCCAACTGCTGAACTCTGTCCCGCGGACAGTATCCTTGATTAGGGCCTTAAACTCGGTCCTGGCCATTGCGTTCGCCGCAACAAGTCCACGCGTTTGGACTTGTGCGTTCCACCAGGTTAATGCCCCGTCTTCCAACGTTGAGGCAGCATACTTGACCTTATTGGCTTCAAGGCAATTGCACATCTCGAACACCGATTCAGACTTTTCAATCCAGCAGACCAGTCCTATGGGTCCTTCAACACCGTAAACTTGCTCGGTTTTACATCGAGGAACATCTTGTAGGGGTTAAGACCCCTTCCTGAGGATAGAGGATAGGTAGTCAGCGAGAAAGTCTACTAGCCAAACTGTTAGATTTTCCCATGAAAATTTAAAAATGGTTACCTGCTGGTGGGTTTTGAACACCAGCCAGAGCAGCATTCACATGTTCTTGGATTAAAGCGGCCAATTCTTCAGTTGACATGTTGATATTTCCGCGACGTCCAGTTGCCATTTCAGATCTTCGCAAGACAACACAAACACACACCGATAAGTATATATATCCAATATAGATATCATATTCCACACTTCAATAATCACACAAGTTATGTCAACCCAATAAATTACACAATCAAAAGGAACATTCGATTAAATAAATTGCAATGTCTCACAAAATACCAACCAAACATCTCAGTTTAATTATAAAATTTTCAAGTTCAAACATAAGTGGAAACAAACAAACTAAAGAAAACCAAGCGGAGATTGGCGAGACGAGTTAGTCATCTATGTCTCCATCTTCCAAGTCGCTATCACTTCCGTCATCCTCTTCGGCGTTTTCAGCTTCAACAGCCGGGTCCTGTTCCGGCTCCTCTTCCTCCGGATCCTCCTCCGGGTCTTCCTCTGGATCCTTCTCTTCTTCCTCTACCGGCGCTGGAGGGGCCGGTGCTGGTGCGGGTACTGGGACAGGTGCTTGATTTTGCTCCAGTTCTTAAATCCTCCAACTGGACTCAAGAACTCTGTCTTCGAGCCAGTCAGCCCTCAGCAGCTTAGCACGAAGATCCTTAGCTAAAATGTTTCAAACTCTCTTATTCTCATATTGCTCTTCCTCGAGCTTTCCAGTTTTACCAGTTAGTTGACGTATCATCCATCCTTGTGCTTCGATAGTCTCCTGCATTCTCTCTAGTTGTTCCAGTTGTTTCCTTAACATATCCCTAAGTAGATCGTCCCATACTCCTAAAGAGTTGACCGGTTTGACCGGTATAGCGGTGGTCAGACGGTAGGACGACTCCCCTCCTAGAGCGAGTCTTTTCCTAGCAGCTGAGCGTGTCTCCACGCCATGAGGTGGTGAGGGTTCGACCATGGGTGCCTTCCCCGGCGCGCTGGATTGTCGAGATTTGTCGGATGATGATGATGACATTGCCTGCTGGGTTGGTGTAGTTAGTTACGAGTTGCGTGCATCACAATATACATGTATATCTCACATAAAACAATTGTAGTATAACACATAACAAGATATCATAGTTCCGTGCCAACTAAGTCTAGTGTCGTGTAACAGCTATAGTTTAGGTCTACTTTTAATGCAAACCTGGTTCTCTATAGCTAGAGGCTCTGACACCAATCTGTCACACCCTCAATTTCCACTTGCAGAGTATAACCGCGAGGCGTGTGATCAAACCAGAATCTCAGACACTAGCAATATCGAACGACTCTATATGATTTATTTAAACGTTTTCAAAAAACATTTGTTGTAAACATTCATAGTCATTTTCAAAATAACAAAGTTTCAAAGTTTAGCGGAAGCATTAAATTTAAGTAACGGGCGTCAATATAAACGCCAAAACCAAAATCCCAAACATTATTCGTAAATAAGACTCAATAAAAATGTCTTGATCAAATGCAAGTGAGTGCACCTAGCACTCCTAGCGTCCAGAGAAACATGTAAAGAAACAAGTGTCAACATTAAAGAAGATTGAGTTCAAAGGTTTTTATAAGTTCACAAGTTCGGTTTAAAAGTTGGTTTTACCCCGTTATCCCTAACCCGGGATAACGACATAGTTCCATTATTCCTAACCCGGAATAATAATGTTGGTTCGTAATTAAGTTCATTGTTAACATGTAGGTAGCGAGCCTAAAGTTACGTCACACAAGAGTTCGCGATCGAAGCTGACTGTTGTTGCCTCAGTGTTGCTAGGTCTATCACTGACCATGGCGAAAGTTAGGCCAAATTAATCACCCGTTGACCATTCCCGGTCGGCTAGCGCGACTAGCTCGGGTAGGGCTTGTCGGGCCCAGTAGTACTACCATAATTTCCCCGCTATCTAACCCAATACTAAGGATCCGAGAGTTGGTTGAGGACTTCCGTGATATAGCTACTTAGTGACCATAACGTACATTAACATTAACTTAGTTACCGAATAGTTTAACGACGTTAATTTCGCATAACGTAAAAGATAGAGTTTTAGAGCGTATACATGTTTCTCCCCCTGTTGTTCAAAACCGGATAAAATAGGGGCCGTGAACTCACCTTAAATTGCTCGGTTAGAATAACACAAAAGAAGCAAATGATTGAACCGCTAATCGCGTCCTAACATGCCAACCGATTTAAAGTTAATGTGTGAACATACTGATACAAAACCCTACGCATAACTAACACACAGTGCGGCACACGTAATAACCAATTCGAAAACACAATCATGCATGCAAAGTATCATCATACAAAATAATGATCAAACCAACTTGTCATAAACACAGATTAATTCATACAACACTTTGGTACACACTAACGCAAGTTATCATGTTTCGGCTTGTGCGCTCATAACTCGGCTGTTTTCGACGATTTTTATAAAATAGTTCCAACGTTCCAAAAATTCCAATTTTTTTACAGGAGGTGTCAACTAAACTGTATAATTTTATGTAAACTTTTCAAGTCCTAACGCTTTACCAATTATTTATAAACATTTATATACTAGGCTACAGTCAGATTCGTCGCTTTCTGACTGCAGTCCACGGGAAAAATTATTTAAAAATCATCATTCATCCAATTAACAAAATTCCAGTGGAAGATTTCCGGAAATTCCCGTCTCCAGTTACTGTACAAATTTCGTGACCCAACCCCCTACAGACTATGAGATCCGACTCGATAAACAACCACAAATTCTGCAGAATTTACGCAGCTTTAGCTGCTGCACTAAATGACCACTTAAAATAGTAAACGACCTCATAAAAATATGAATCTGGCGCCATTAGAACGTTTTTCAAAAATACACGTTTTAGGCTTCAGAAAATCCACTTTTCAATAGATAATGATCAGGTTACAGCCAATTGAAGTTGGCTGTAATGTCATTCAGCAAACTGTTTTCGACTTTTATCGCATTAGAACATGCTTAAACGATCATGACGCTTAGTAATAATGATGAACAACAGGTTTATTTGTCAAATATCATCATGTATATCAATATTCATGCAAACCCTAATTATATAACATGATCTTTATCGCTAAAACGCAGCCTATGATTTTAGTATTCAACATAACATCACAATCGCAAAGATTCGCACAGTCATCCGAACTAATCATAAATCACAACACTTTTCATACTAATAATCCTACCATTACACATAATCATGATCAAGATTACACAAACCCTAATGTGCATCTCAAAACAATTAAACCCTAACCTTGTAACGATGATGATTGGCGAACCGGGACAAGATTGGAATTAATCCGGAAGATGTGGGGTTTTGCGATCGTGAGAGGGGGGGGGCTGCCGTCGCCTTCCTCTAGGTGCTAGGGTTTTGTTGTTTTTTTTTATCAAACAATCCATGCATACATACATATAAATATAACAAGGGAAAAGAAGGGGAGGGGGCGCGAACGCGATGGGGGGCGGTTTAGGTTAAGTGGCTTGGGCCTCAAGTTTAGGTTATTTCCTTGGGCCGCAAGGAGGTGAGGTCGACACGTTTCGCGGCTCGGTTCGGTTCGGCTATTTATTTATTATTTTTTTATAACTAATAATCGCGAAATCAAGGCGTGATACAATAATCTACAAAATCTACAACCGTCTAATAACACATAGCACGTAATTCACCCAATAGATTCACAAAGTTAGCATAGTTATTGCGAGCGTGTAATTTAATTCTCCGAATTAAATCAGCGTAGGAATGAATAACCGTAAAGTAGCGCGTTTAAGATACCTGAAAAGCCGGGATGTCACATTATCCCTATGTTGAAAGAATTTTCGTCCCGAAAATTGAGTAAACGCGGCTTAGAATGCAGCGCACAAAGATTCAGTTTGTTAGTAATGGTACAAGTAATTCCCAGGCTGTCACATCATCCCCATGTTGAAAGAATTTCGTCCCGAAATTTATTTGGTGGTAACGTCAGATTGCTGCTCAGCTGCAAAAAGGTGTGGGTATTTGCTTTTCGTTTGGTCCTCTCTTTCCCACGTGAACTCCGGTCCACGCTTAGAGTCCCAACGAACCTTGACAATTGGTATCTTGCTGTGCCTTTGAGTCTTAATCTCACGATCCATGATCTCGATAGGTTGTTCCACAAAATGCAGTTGCTCATCCACTTGAATCTCATCCAATGGAATGACTAGGGTCTCATCTGATAGGCACTTCTTCAGATTGGACACGTGGAAAACGTTGTGAACTCCACTGAGTTCGGTAGGAAGGTCTAACTGATAAGCTACGGGCCCGATACGCTTCAAAATCACAAATGGGCCTACGTACCATGGGTTTAGTTTGCCTCGTTTCCCAAAACGAATTACACCCTTCCAGGGTGACACCTTCAGTAGGACGCGGTCGCCTACTTGAAATTCGAGCGGTTTGCGTCATTGATCAGCGTAACTTTTCTGTCGATCTCATGCCGCTGCCATGCGGTTTCTGATTTGCACAATCTTTTTAGTAGCCTCAAGTATCAACTCAGGACCTGTGAGTTGACTATCACCGACTTCTGCCCAACAGACCGGTGATCTACATTTACGACCGTATAATGCTTTAAACGGTGCCGCTTGAATACTTGTATGGTAACTGTTGTTATACGAGAATTCCACTAAAGGCAAATGGATTTCCCAACTGTTCTCGAAGTCTACCACACATGCCCTAAGCATGTCTTCCAAGGTCTGAATGGTCCTTTCACTTTGACCATCCGTCTGAGGGTGATAAGTTGTGCTCATATCTAAGCGTGTACCCAACACTTTTTGAAGTGACTGCCAAAAGTTGGACGTGAAACGAGCATCTCTGTCTGAGATGATGGACGTTGGCACCCCGTGCGAGAAACTACTTCCTTAATGTAGATGCGAGTCAACTTATCCATCTTATCTATTTATTTGATCGCTAGGAAGTGTGCAGACTTAGTTAGACGATCCACGATTACCCAGATGGTATCGCAGCCACCCGGAGTTCGCGGGAGTTTAGTGATAAAGTCCATCGAGATCTAATCCCATTTCCACACTGGGATCTCAGGTTGTTGAAGTAACCCTGATGGCTTCTGGTATTCCACCTTGACTTTCGCACAAGCCAAACACTTGCTCACGTAGGTGGCTATAACCACTTTCATGTTGAGCCACCAGTACGCGGCTTTAAGGTCTTGATACATCTTATCTGAACCAGGATGGACAGAGTATCGGGATTTGTGAGCTTCGTCCATAACTAGCTTCCTGAGGTCTCCGTAGAGAGGTACCCATATACGATTCATGAAATACCAGGCGCCATTGGGTTTCACTTCCCAATCACGTTCCATCTTTCCCACAGATTCGGCCTTGATGTTTTCTTCCTTAACTGCTTCTAGCTGCGCGTCGCGTATCTCTTCGGGTAACCCAGAATGAATCGCAAAACAATTAAACCTAACCTTGAAACGATGATGATTAGCGAACCGGGACAAGGTTGGAATCAATCCAGAAGATGTGGGGTTTTGCGATCGTGAGGGGGGGGCTGTCGTCGCCTTCCTCTAGGTTCTAGGGTTTTGTTGTTTTTTTTAACAAACAATCCATGCATACATACATATAAATATAACAAGGGAAAAGAAGGGGAGGGGGCCCGACCACGATGGGGTGGGCGGTTTGGGTTAAGTGGCTTGAGCCTCAAGTTTAGGTTATTTCCTTGGGCCGCAAGGAGGTGAGTTCGACACGTTTCGCGGCTCAGTTCGTTCGGCTATTTATTTATTATTTTTTTATAACTAATAATCGCGAAATCAAGGTGTGATACAATAATCTACAAAATCTACAACCGTCTAATAACACATAGCACGTAATTCACCCAATAGATTCACAAAGTTAGCGTAGTTATTGCGAGCATGTAATTTAATTCTCCAATTAAATCAGCGTAGTCCTAACGCTTTACCAATTATTTATAAACATTTATATACTAGGCTGCAGTCAGATTCGTCGCTTTCTGACTGCAGTCCACGGGAAAAATTATTTAAAAATCATCGTTCATCCAATTAACAAAATTCCAGTGGGAGATTTCCGGAAAATTCCCGTCTCCAGTTACTGTACAAATTTCGTGACCCAACCCCCTACAGACTATGAGATCCCACTCGATAAACAACCAGCAAATTCTGCAGAATTTACGCAGCTTTAGCTGCTGCACTAAATGACCACTTAAAAATAGTAAACGACCTCAATCTAGCGCCATTAGAAGCGTTTTTCAAAATACACGTTTTAGGCTTCAGAAAATCCACTTTTCGATAGATAATGATCAGGTTACAGTCAATTGAAGTTGGCTGTAAATGTCATTCAGCAAACATTTTTTGACTTTTATCGCATTAGAACATGCTTAAATGATCATGGCGCTTAGTAATAATGATGAACAACAGGTTTATTTGTCAAATATCATCATGTATATCAATATTCATGCAAACCCTAATTATATAACATGATCTTTATCGCTAAAACGCAGCCTATGATTTTAGTATTCAACATAACATCACAATCGCAAAGATTCGCACAATCATCCGAACTAATCATAAATCACAACACTTTTCATACTAATAATCCTACCATTACACATAATCATGATCAAGATTACACAAACCCTAATGTGCATCGTAAAACAATTAAACCCTAACCTTGAAACGATGATGATTAGCGAACCGGGACAAGATTGGAATCAATCCGGAAGATGTGGGGTTTTGCGATCGTGAGAGGGGGGGCTGCCGTCGCCTTCCTCTAGGTGCTAGGGTTTTGTTGTTTTTTTTAACAAACAATCCATGCATACATACATATAAATATAACAAGGGAAAAGAAGGGGAGGGGGCGCGAACACGATGGGGGGCGGTTTAGGTTAAGTGGCTTGGGCCTCAAGTTTAGGTTATTTCCTTGGGCCGCAAGGATGTGAGGTCGACACGTTTCGCGGCTCGATTCGATTTCGGCTATTTATTTATTATTTTTTTATAACTAATAATCGCGAAATCAAGGCGTGATACAATAATCTACAAAATCTACAACCGTCTAATAACACATAGCACGTAATTCACCCAATAGATTCACAAAGTTAGCGTAGTTATTGCGAGCATGTAATTTAATTCTCCAAATTAAATCAGCGTAGGAATGAATAACCGTAAAGTAGCGCATTTAAGATACCTGAAAAGTCGGGATGTCACAATTGTGCCATTTCACACATGACGACAACGGACGTTAGCGCATGGACCACCATAAAGGTTCCATCTATGTCGAAGGTATGAGAACAGTAGGGTCCCTTCTCTGACTGATCAGCTGCTTTGAACGAGAGAAAATTTGGGTTACCATGCAAGACAATTTATTATTACGGGGGCCCACGTAATAACAACTTGTTGTGCATGGGGAATCCTGGTGGACTCTGCGAGTCAAGCTAACGATCACCACCCATTCAAAATCTCTAAATGTTCAAACCTCCATCTAATGGAACAATACCAAGATAGTTGCTATAACACTCTACAAAGTAGGAAGTCTGTCTTGGCCTAATTCATGCCTAACCCTTCTACCCGTAATACGAGACGTTCGGGACCCGATATCTAAGTAAGTGAAGATGGCTAATCCCTCATAAAAGATTCTTCTCATCCCTCACCTCACATGCACCCTATCACCCCTACCTATACCCCTCCCAGTAAATCTACACCCTTTATCCCGTAAAACGCCCTATCGTTGGGTAGTGCATTCGCGCCTTGGAAAAACCGCTCTACATTGCTACAAGGCACAATTCAGTTCCGAGGAAGAAGTCACGTACCCTCATGACCTTATCTCTGTGTATTCACTATCACTCCCTATACGTGGAAGAAATGCACCACCCCCATCCCTTGGGAAGTATATCCGTCTTTGAGAAACTAAAGACCCAAGAAGACCAATGTAGAAGAAAAATAACTACTACTTTCATATTATGGAACTTGTATGACCAAGGTGATGTGACCTCGAGTCCATGTTGTTTTCCTCAATTAAAAACAATGTGTCAGGTTGTCAAACATATATGAAAGCTAAGTGGTTGCCCCCTTGCTTGTACATTGTTGACTATATAGGCATATGATGTTGGGTGATTACATGTTTGATTGTGGTGATATATACCTCATAGACAATCCCTGGTGAATATCTAACCTACCCAATACCTTTTGCCAGGAGAAAATGCCGCCCAAACGTGACACTGACACTAATACGTTACCAAGGACAGAAGCCGAGCTTCAAGAACGCATCTCACAGGCAATTGCACAGCACGAGGCCAACCGCTCAGTACACAGCGGTGGCACTTCCGGAACTAACCCTCCAACTGGCTGTACTTATAAGCAATTTCTGGATTGCAAGCCCCTCAACTTCCATGGCACTGGAGGTGCTGTCGCGTTTGTTCGCTGGGAAGAGAAAACCGACTCTGTGCTGAGGATGAGCAAGTGTGCTTCTGAACAGAGGGTTACATATTGATTGTTCTGGATGGAGCGCTCTCATGGTGGAATCTCCAAGTTCAAACACTCGGCAAAACTGCTGTATATGCGCTCAGCTGGGATGAGCTTAAAGAGCTAATGCGCAAGAAGTACTGCTCACGAGCCGAAATCCAGAAGCTGGAGACAGAGTTCTCGATTCTAAAGATGGATGGACCAAAGATAGCTGAGTATATTCAGTGTTTCCATGATTTGTCAAGGGTCGTTCCTTATCTTGTTGAGTCGAATTCAAGAGAATCTAGCGATTTATTTGGGACTTGCTCCTCAAATCCTAAGCATGGTTACTGCCGCAAGGCCTCCAACCATCACGGACGCTATTGATTTAAGCGTTACCTTACTGAAGAAGCTCTCCGTATGGGAAAGTTTTCAAAATCTGGGACAAACCAGAAAGAGACTCACATGGAGTCTTCGGGTGACAACAAAAGAAAGTTTTCAAACCTGAAGAAAGGCACTCAAGAAAGCCATGATAACCCAAATGCCAACAAGAGAAGGGAAGCGAACCCGCCTCGTGGCATGAAAGCTTATGGAGCCATTATTAAGGCTAGTGGTAAAGTTTATATGGGGACTAAGCTGAGATGTGACGAATGCAAGTTTCACCATGAAGGTCGATGTCTGAGACCTAAGTGCGACAGATGTGGAAAGGAAGGACACAGCAAGGATGCCTGTTGGGCAAGATATCCTAACCAAGGAGGAAATGGTAACTACAACCAGAGCAGGAACGATAATGGTAGAGTCCCAGGTTGCTTCAACTGTGGTGACGTGGGGCACTTTAGGAAAGATTGCCCTAAAAAGAAGCAAGCGAGGATGAGTCTTCACGATTGGAGCTCGTGAAGCACACCAAAATCCAAATATGATTACGGGTACGTTCCCTATTAACCAACTCTATGCATTCATTTCGATTGATACTGGCGCTGACTTTAGCTTTGTATCAATAGAACTTAAAAACCTAATTTGCCTAGGTTCAAGTAAACTAGACTCCCAATACTATATAGAGCTAGCAAATGGGCAGTCAGTCAGAAAGGATGAAGCTATTAAAGATTGTACTTTGGAACTTGGATAGCGGGAATTTTCTATTGAACTCCTACCTGTTGGGTTGGGGAGTTATGACGTTGTAGTCGGCATGGATTGACTATTCAAATTAGAGCTGAGGTTGTTTGTCATTCGCATCCCTCTTGCGAATGATGAAACACTTATAGTACACAGCCTTCTTGCAATCGATGCGAGGGCGCTGGGCCCCATAAGGAGGTGGATTATGACATCCCACACTGGACATAAAGGCGCGGAATTGCCTCCGAAAGGGGTACATAACCTTCCTTGCTCATGTTGTCGATAAGGAGACCAAGGAGCCGGAGCTAGAAGACATCCCCGTTGCAAAGGAATTTCCAGGAGTCTTTCCTAAAGACTTGCCTGGTTTACCTCCACAACGACAAATGGAGTTTAGGATAAACCTAATGCAAGGAGTTGCTCCAGTGGCGAACGCACCTTACCGAATAGTTCCGTTCGAGATGCAAGAACTAACGACTCAACTACAAGAACTGCTAGAACAAAGGATTCCTCAGACCTAGCGTCTCGCTTTGGGGAGCTCCAGTGCTATTCGTTAAGAAGATAGATGGCAATTTCCGTTTGTGTAACGACTACAGAGAGAGAATAAGTTAACCCTCAAGAATCGGTATCCCTTACCGAGGATTGATGACTTTAGCTACTACTCGAAGACCGACATGAGGTCAGGGTATCATCACTGCGAATACAAGAAGAAAGTATCCCTAAAACGACCTTTAAGACCCGCTATGGACATTACGAGTTCCTTGCCATGTCATAGGCTTAACAAACGCACCGGCAGTATTCATAGATCTCATGAATCGGGTGTGTAAGCCGTATCTGGATAAGTTGATGATTATATTCATGATGACATCCTTATTTACGCACGAACCTAGGAAGAATATGAGCAACACCGGCAAGCTATCCTAGAACTCTTGAAGAAAGGACAGTCGTATGCAACGTGTCGAAAGGCGAATTTTGGATTCGCAAGGTGCAATTCCTAACTCGTGCGCTAAATGAGAATAGAATTCAAGTCGACCCTGCTAAGATTGAAGCAATCAAGAACTGGGAAGCCCCAAAGGCACCAACTGCGATACGACAATTCCTGGGGTTAGCAGGCTATTACAGACGATTCATAGGGGACTTTTCAAAGATTGCTCAACCGCTAGCAACCCTAACCTACACGGTACCTACCTTATCTTTACCCGATGGTATTCACGGTTCTGTGGTCTGCTATGATGCGTCTCGACAAGGTTTGGTTGCGTGTTGAGGCAACGGGACAAAGTCATCGTGTACACGTCACGTCGATTGAAGGATCATGAGAAGGACTATACCACGCACAACCTTGGGCTAGGTGCAGTGAATTGCGCGTTGAAGTTTTAGCGTCATTACTTGTTTGGAAAGCGCTGCACAATCTTTACTGATCACAAGAGTTGCAGCACATCTTTGATCAGAAAGATTTGAATATGAGACGACAAAGATGGGTTGAACTGTTGAATGAATACGACTGTGAGATTAAGTATCACCTTGACAAGGAAAGCGTTGTAGCAAATGCCTTGAGCCGTAAGGAACACGCAAAGCCTCTAAGGGTGCGAGCCTTAGAGGTGACCATACAGACGAATCTCGCTACTTGGATTTAAAGCTGAGCAAGAGGCGCTCAAACCGGAGGACCTACGAGCTGAAGCATTACGTGGAATGGGAGCGCAATCGTTGCCTAAAGAAGATGGAACACTGTACCTCAAAGAGATTGTGGCACGTCATGGAGTGCCTGCTTCTATCATATCCGACCGAGATGGTCGTTTTGAGCCGAGAATATGGCAGACGTTTCAGAAGGCGTTTGGGTCACGAATGAACCTTAGTACTACATTTCACCCTCAGACGGACGGCCAAACTGAACGGACGATACAGACTCTAGAAGACATGCTACGTGCATGTGTGATGAACGTTGGTAGAAGTTGGGATACTCACTTGCCTTTAGTGGAGTTTTCCTAACAATAATAGTTATCACACCAGCATTCAGGCCGCCCCGTTTGAAGCTTCATATGGATATAAGTGTTGGTCCCCGTTGCCTTGGGCGGAGACCGGAGATGACCAGTTTATTGGCCCCGAGTTGGTTGAGGAAACTACAGACAAGATGCTCAGATACATGATTGTACCAGGACAGCCCGTGATAAACAAAAGAGCTATGACGATAGGCAGCAGAAACCGTTGGAATTTGAGATTTGAAAAGTGGTTTTAGTGAAAGTCTCGCCCTGGAAAGGCGCGGTATGATTTGGAAAACGTGGAAAGCTGAACCCACGGTATATTAGACCCTTCGAGATCCTAGAAAGGATCGGAACCGTTGCTTACAAGACTGAAACTTTCAGAAGAACTTAGTATGTCCCCGACACGTTTCGCGTGTCTAATCTCAGGAAGAGTCCTACTCAAGAAGCAGTTGTCATTCCCGAAATGAGATTCACATCAACGACAAACTCCAGTTTATCAAAGAACCTGTTAAGGTTGCGGACTGGAAGTCCATAAAACACGGAGAAGTCGTATTAAATTTGTTAAAGTTCGTTAACATGAAGATCAAATCAGGTCTACGTATCCACATCTATTTCACAACTCCCATGCAACCAATAACACAGCTTGAATTTCGGGACGAAATTTTTTTACGGGAGGAGAATGTGACAACTGACAATTTTCCATGTATTCCATACAATAATGAATAGTAAATTGTACTCTGACGACTGTGCATGATTGAATTAACAAGACGAATGATTTTCTGATTCTGTCATATACAAACAATGGCATTTAATGTTGCAAGATTTTTATCATTATTACATGCAACACAATGTGGTTCAACTAATGCACAGAACAAAGTTAGCACAGTTATCAGACAAACTAGAAATACTGACGGGAGTTCAGTAGTCAGACAGACATGATGATAAGACACAGAATGAGACTCGAAACCGATAGTTACACTAGAATAGTGTGTAGGAAAGTAGGGAGCATAAAACTACCTTTCTAGTTATGATTAGGTGCCAGAAAGTGCCGGAAACACACTAAAACTGCAGAATTCTGCAGAAAACAATAAAATTCAGCAATTTTCAGCATTTTAACTACAAAATATAATGCAGAATTATGGTTTAATAGTCCAGAATGCTTTCCTAAGTGTCGGGAATCAAAACTGACATAAAAGACTACATATAGCACACTAAACTACGCTATTTAGCACTTTAATGAACCGGTAACCAACCGGACACTACCCGAAACATCAAAATTTCACTAGAAGCATTGTTTTAATGATACAAGCTAGTTATGACCACCAAAATCATATTACTACTTAAAACACTTAAACACAACTGACACCTAAATTAACACTTAAAGAGTAACTAGATCATGCAACTAAGTGTTGAAACCAAACTAGATACCCCCCATAACCGATTACAAAGTGGGCCCACACTTTTGATTTTCTTGATTATTAAAATGGATCATATTCCCTTGATTTTAAACCTATTAACCAATGTTTTAACTTGTGTTGGAGGATAATGATACATAAGACCATAAGATCATTCTACACTTAACACTTAACATTCAAAATTCACCAAAATCACCTCCATCTCCTTCCATACTCACGGCCATACCTCATACACACACATCTTCATTTTCATCCATACTACAACATTTCCAAGCTTGTTCTAAGGTGTATGGAGACTATCTAAGAAGACTACAAGTGCTAGAACTTGAAGGACCCCTTTGTGGGGCTATTAACCACATAGTTTCTTCATCATCTTACATCTTGGTCTTCCCTAGCCATAGTGCTAGTAGTAAGCCTCTTTGATCTTGTTTTTATTTATAATTTTGGTGGTTAAAGTATAATGTAATTTGGTAATTCAAAGAATCTCAAAAAAACATGAAGATGAACATGAACATAAAGCTTAAAAACATGAAAATCAAGGTTGTTTTTGTGTAAGTAGTAAACTTGTTTGTTGAATACTTGCATATATGGTGTAGATAATCATATGAAGCTTGCTAGATGATGATTAAACACATGATTTAGCAAGTATAAGGATGGATCTTGAGAAATTTGTGATGATCGTCCTTTATGTTGAACATGAACTTGAAGATGAGTTTGATTTAGTGTAGGATGATGAATCCTACAAGATATAAGTCTTGAAAATGTAAGATTTCAAAAATAATATTTTCAAGAAACAAAAGTTTACTACTAGATTCAACATGATTTGGTTTTAAAGGAAAATAATCATGTTTTAAGAATTGAAATAGAACTAGTAAAGTGTAGGTAACATGAAAAATGCAAGAAGATTGATTTTTGTAAAATCCTGTACAAGTTGTAAAGAATGAAATTTCAGAAAAAAGAGTTTTATAAAATGAGAACCATGGATTTAGTGATCTTAAACCTTATTAAACAATATGTTAAAAGACTACAAAGTTTTACAAAACTTCAAGTTCATAACATCTAGCAAAATGCATATTTATGGCTTATGGTAAGTTGTGTGAAACTTGTTGATGATTGATAACGAAATTTTTAAAAGAAAATGATATGCTAATGAGCATGGAAGCCTCCATTTTAGAGGGAAACTATGGCAAATTTTTTGTAGAAATTAAGCACATAGAAAAATATTTTTAAGCGAGTGTTTGCAAGTAAATTTTGATCATGGTTTTCATATAAAAACTTGCCATAATTTTATTACAAAAAAATACAAATATTGGAGGATGATTTTTGATAATAAAAATGACTAAGTATATATTTAGGAGAATATATATTTAGATGTCACAAACTGTGTGCTATGTGTATATTGATTGTATTAGTTATATTATTTAGAAACTTGAAAATAATATAACATACCAAAATTTGGAATACAAAATATTACCAAGATCCGAAGGGAATAAATATATAAACTATACCCGAATATTGGACAAACCGGACAAGGACCTTGAACTATATTTATATATATATTTTCTGGAAATAATTTCGTAACTCGAAAAGTATGACGATTTTTGAAACCAAAGAAATGGTGAGATATGAATTTTTACAAGTATTACAAAATACATCATATTTGGTCAAATATAAAATATATTAATTTTCTGAATGGTGAAAAATATATATTTTCTTAAACAAGTTGAAAATATATTATTTTGGGTGAAAGATATAAATATATATATTTCTAAAGTTAATCTTAAATATATATATATATATCATTTTTGAGATATATATGAAAGATATTTATTTTTGCCAAGTTAAGTTATAGATATTTTTTCTATAAAAATTATCTTAAAATATGAATATCTTAAGAATATAAAGTTGGTGATTTTTAGTTAAAATTCCGGAATATTAAATACAAGTTAAGTATAAAATACTTAATAAAATACAAGAAAGTACGTATTCTCATACGTACAATTATACACCGGAATACACCACCAATACTTGGCAAAATACACGAGTATAAGAATGCACAAGTACAAGTACACCCATACTTGGGAAAAATGCATATGTGGGAATACATAATAAACCAAGTTAAAATATATTATTTTAACAGTATTCCAATTAATTGGATAAATATAATTTAAGTTAAAATAATACTATTTTAACTAATAATATATACTTTGGTATGATATAATAAACATCAACAATGTAACCCAAAGTACACCTAGGATTCCAAAATAAGTCTTAATAAATGGATAAGACTAAGAGTCGTTACACGACCTAAACGTCTAATTAAACATGGCACATGTGTAGGTAGTCGTACGACTCGTAAGAAGGATCTTTGAGTATACGTGATAGCATGACGCAAACTTGTGAGTTCATGTCCCCCTCTTCTTTTAACTGTTTTCGATTTATAACTCTCGGGGGTGAAATACATGTCAACATGGGTATGATTTGGCTATGAAATGAACTATTGGATCATGTGAGCATAGGCTGAAACTGAAACGCCATTAACTCTCAAAAGAATCATGGACAAAGGTTCGATCTAACGGGTACGGCCGAGCCCCACTCATGGTCCTTGTGTGACCACTTAGAATGCTTTTGTGTCCCAGTCTAGGTGATTCGACAACAGTCAAAGTGATTTGACACAGCCAAGGTGATTTGATACAGTCAAGGAGATTTGACACAGTCGAGGTGATTCGACACAGTCGAGGGGAATTCGACACTAATAATCATGTACTCGGGTTGAGTACTCCCTATGTCGTCATATATATTAATGTCCTTGCAAAACATTAATTGATCTGTTCATAGACGCTTTACATACCTGTTTTCAATGGATTCTCTCAAGGTTTACAAGTTTATTGGAACTCATACAAAACACATGAACTCGCTCAACTTTTGTTGATGTTTCTCAAAACTACATGTATTTCAGTAAACAAGATGGATCTGGGGCGCTGGTGTTGTTTTCAGGATATAAATTTTCAAGTTTTCGATGTCATCCACTTTTGTTGGTTTGTAACTTCAACAGAGGTTGTGTTGTTTGAAACTTGAATGACTGGTGCTTGTAATGTTTTAAACATTATTAATGGATGAACATCATTTTAATCATATAGTTGTTTATTATAACCGAATGCAATGAAACCTAAACAAGTCACACGTATACGCTTCCGCAAAAGTCAGGGTGTGACATCTGACCCATAGGGACATCTGCACCTCGATCTCTCATCACTCTGTTCCACCACGTGAGCGCCCTCTTTTGAAACACACTTGAAGCAAACTCGACTTTACGATTATCAGGACACTGAACATGGTGAAATGTACTCTCAAGACTCTCAAACCACTGTAGGAGCCTAGTTGCTCCTTCAGAACCACTAAACCTGAGTGGTTTAGCCGAATTAAACTGTTTAAAGTTGCACGGAGCAGGTTCATTATTGTTGTTGTTGGCTTGGTTAATTTGAGTAATGAGATTTGGTAGCACATCAGCAAACTGTTGAGCGATTAGAGCCACCATGTCGGCGTTCGTATTTAGTTTCGTCGAGGAGGCATTCTAAAAGAGGATAACATGAGAGAAACGAGTGAGATGATATGTTGAATAATCAAAATGAGATGTTAAAATATCAATGAAGAGTAAGGATGGTGGTCATTTGTTCGTCTCTCAAAACAAACAAAAGACACACAGTGACTAATCAAAGTAGATGGGTCTTTATAATGTATCGCGAATACATGCTTTAGCCTATAAGTGGACACTCACCCCAAGAGTTCCCAGGTAAGAGTGACAGGTCCGATAATGCGGATTTGTACGAACACTCTAGCCTTAGACAGAAAACTAAGGGTAGAAGCACCCACCCTTCCAGATTGCACGTGTTCACATTAATAAGACCCAAACTTTGACGAGATTTTGAAAACTTTGAAGGCTAAAAGAGATCGATGATTCATCTTTGACTTTACGCCTTCCATTTTGTTTTGTTTTGTTTTTGGCATTCACCTAAGGATAGGTGATGTTAGTGTTTTAAATTTTAAACACAAGATAACTTGTGTTAGGGTCCTAGAAAAGTTATAGTCTAGGTCAAAGCATTACTAATAACCTAATTCCTATAACCATTGGCTCTGATACCAATCTTTATGTCACACCTGGACCGCATAAAACAACAAACCGCCACGGAAACGTCGGGGGGTGGAGTAACAGAACTATTGTTTCAACAACCATGGTAATTAAAGTTTTGTATTATTGATTCAAATTGTTTACATTGTCTGGAATTTAACGGAAACATAACATAAATTTATTTGTCTTGCTTGATTTTAAGTCACTAAAGCCCAAGTCCGCCTAAGTGTAGCATGATCAAACTCAGATATTAGCTCCTGAAACACATGTGAAATTAGGTACGTCAGCATAAAAATTCCTGTGAGTTACATAGGTTTTGTTGATGAGGATTCATGACTTGAAGTTAAATAATAGTTTAGCGAAAAGTAGTCATGAACCTTATAAAAATATTTTCTTTTATAAAATCATATGAAAATCAATATGAAAATCAAATGATATAAAAGAAGGATGTATGTTAAATAATTAACCGAATGAAAATGAATTGTATAAAATATGCCAATGTAAAACATTGTATTGTGAAAAATAATGTTACATGTACCAAATGTGTCATGTCTTTGTCTTTGTCGAAGTGGTTTAAATAACACAACGATGTGTAATATCATAAAAGCACTTATATATAGAAGTATCAGCGGCGTATCCACCATGCTTTTATCATATTACACACATCTCATTATTTAAATCACCCACAATAAACCAACCAATGAAAAATGTCTAGTTTAAAACAATGTCAAATGTTATGTGTAAACAATGTCATATGTCACACTGTTAGGTATAGACCAAGTCGTGTATGACAAATGTCTTGTATGGAAAGTAAAGAAAAAGTCTTTGCTCAAACCATATGTAATATGTCGTGTATAACCAAATGTCTTGTATAACCAAATGCATGTACAAAACAATGTCTTGAATAAACCAAAGTTTAAATCAAAAGTCATGTTTTGCAAAACCAATGCTTTATTTGATATGAACATTATGTAGTAATGTTTATCGCATACATTCAAGCCTTGAGACTGTCGGATAAACCCTTAACGAGTCAAAGGTTTATCAAAAATGTTTTCGGATTCTGTCATTCCCTACTTCCAAACAAACCTAGGAAGCTGAGAACGGGATTTGTCAAGTCCTATGGTACCATTACATACTACCGAGCAGCGTGATCAATGTTAATGAATGTATTCTTGTCCTGTTAAACATACCAAATGTTATAACCAATGTAAGCATGTCATGTAAAAAAACCACGTACTAAGTATGCTAAGTAAACATACGTAGTAGAAATGTCCATGAAATCAATGTGCTAGCATGCTCAGTCAACGTACATAGCAAAATGTAATGTGAAATCAATGTGCTCATATGCTAAGTCAACATATGCCGCAAAAGGGTGTCTTTGAAATCAATGTGCTAGCATGCTCAGTCAACATACATAGCAAAACATAATTGAAATCATGTACTATATATGTACTAGATGAACATAGCATGTATATGTCATGAAAACATGAAAACATGAAAGTATCGAGTAGGCACATGTGTTTCACTCAAAATATTTGAAAAAGTAAAAGAGGGGACTATGTACTCACTTGAGATTGCAAGTATCCTTGATCTAGTGAACTAACAAAGCTCGGAAAGTCAAGGAATCAAGTGGCACCTAGTATGGAATCACTATGTTAATAAACCGGAACCTAAATCGAGAGATCGGATAAAATGAGGTCTTGTAAACCAAATGAGTGTTGGAACTCGTATGATAAGGTTTAACAAAGCCTACATTCTGATTTGAAAGCAATCCTAAGTGCTTATGACCCGTTACGACTCGTTAAGGTAGTTTTAAGCTACTTTACGTGTCGTTTGCACAAAAGCGCGTTCGGATGGTCTAACTAGTCCTATGATAAGTCTTAATGCCTAAACATGTTTAATAATGTTGCACACTCAGTTTAAGTGTCAAAATTTAGGTAACATATGCTTATATTGAATTCATGCGCAAAAATGGCATTTTGGTCATTTCCTAAGGCATATAAACTACCTATCATACAACTAACTAAACGAAGTAACCACAAGGTATAACCCCTGGAGGTTATTCCCTATACAACTATGGTCACAATATATGTTTGGTCGGATCCTAATGATCGACCAAACGGGTCAGGTTCGAAAGTCTAAGCGGTTGTCAAGACCGCTTGACTTACGACCCTAAATAAGCACTAAAGTAGAAGTGACGAGTTAAACATGTTAAAACATGTTTAACTAAGTTAGAAAACTGATTTGGTATCAAAACAAAGTGTTTTGATACCTGAAATATTCCGTCGCAAAATGCACATAATCGTGCATTTTGACCGAAACTTTGACTCGTCACTATAACTAGTCAATGTGGTAATCAGTAGGTATAGTCGCAAGGGACTATAACCATCGTGATTACGATCACGTTGTAAAGTTCAAATGAACTTTGTCTTGACCAATTCATGGTCAAAGCCGAAAGTCAAACATTATCTGACTTTTAGCTTGAAATAGCTAAAACAACTAAACAAGATCAATATAGAACACTTACTTGTGTTCTAGGATCCAAGAATGCTCAGTAGGAAGCCTCCATAATGATGGTAGCCTCCAATTTAGAGCAAAGATGAAGATGGAAAGAAAATGAGCAAGTTGAAGGGAAGATGATCATGGGTATTTATAGGAATTCTTGAACCATTGGATCATGCCAAGTGTTTTGTGTGGTGAGCAAGGAATAATCTACACCATACACTTGTTAGGCTAGGAATTAAAGCCTTGGTGATCACACAACTTGGCCTCCAAGAATAAAAACAAAGGGATGCTAATAATTCTGGTTCTGGGCATGCCTTACGGACTGTATGGTCCATGGCTTACGGTTCGTAAGCCTTGTGCAGGGACTGAAGTTTGCAAAAGTTGCAGTTTTGCTCCCTGCAGCCTTTAAACTTGTTTTTCGACAAGTTTAACCCCCGTTAATCAACTTTCCAAGCTTCATAAGGATGTTAAAGCATAGGGAACATGAAATATGTTCAAAAATGTCCCAGGTGTCGGTTCGTTCAATCGTACAGTTGCGGTTTTCGGTTAATTACGACGAAAGTTGTAACGAACACGAAAACGATTCAAATTGCGAAACGAAAGGTATTTTTGCTTTCCAATCACTAAAATATGATACTTTAATGATTACAAAAATTTTTGGATGTCCGAACATGATCCGGATAGTAAAATACTCGAAAAGGCGTAGTTTCGCAGAATTTGCAAATAGCCCCTAGAGCTGAATAAACATGTTTTCGCCATACCGAACCCTTCAAAACTTATTTCTAAGTTCTATAAAGGATATTTCAGGTATGTTTAGCTTGCGACATTGTTCCGGAGTGTACGTCACGTTAAATGGGTTACGTTTGCGTAACGGTCCGCGATTTCACTTCTAGAAAATGTTTGGAAGGTCGAATTTGAACAAGGATTGAAAATACGAAATGCCATAAGTAAATACACAAATATTGGAATAAAACAAAATGTTATTAAATATGAAATTGTTTCGGAATTGTATGATGATTAAAATACACAGATGTCACAACTTGTAGCCATGAATCTTGACCAACACAT
Organism: Scalesia atractyloides; assembly: GCA_947069175.1. Classification (NCBI taxonomy): domain Eukaryota; kingdom Viridiplantae; phylum Streptophyta; class Magnoliopsida; order Asterales; family Asteraceae; genus Scalesia; species Scalesia atractyloides. The sequence goes on along the minus strand of CAMTDV010000024.1, from coordinate 56,366,174 downwards.
TTGTTTTGTAAATTCGAGTAGAAAATCATCTTGAAGAAACTTTGTATGGTTTATATCTTTAATTGAAAATTGTTGCGTGTCATTGTTTGAAAACCTTTGTTCCAAGTGATGCAAATAACGCCACGAATGTAATATGATAAAAGCACTTATATATAGGAAGTACCAGCGGCGTATCCACCATGATTTTACCACATTACACGCATTCTGTTATCTAAATCACTTACCCTAAACCAATCATTCATTGTTCGTGTTATAAACCAATCGTCCATTGTTCGTGTCATAAACCAATTGTTCATCGTCCATGTAAACAAATTATCCTTGTTTTAATTGTGAAAACTTTTGGTCATTTTGGTGAATACATTCAAACCTGTGTTGACTCGTCTGTACCACCAAAGGGTATCTTTAAATTGCAATAACAAACCAGCAAAGGGTTTATTAAAGTAAACAGTTTCAGTTGTTCCCCAAACTTCCCCGCAAACAGCGGGAATCTTGGTAACGGGATTGTCAGTCCTGTGGTACCATAACTTACTACTGGTCGGCTTGGCAAAGCTAATGAATGTCATTCGTGTCATGTATATAACGCACCAACAGGTTCGTTCACATTATTGAAATCGTCGTCTTTATATAAACCATAGCATTTGTAATTTGAAAACTTGAAAACAATTTAGCGCATATGAATACCCCAAAATATTTGAAAACGTAAAAGAGGGTAGCTATGCACTCACTTGGGGTTGCAAAATAACCTTGAATCTAAGGTCAAACGAGCTCAAAAGTCCGAGAAATCAAACGTGTCCTAAAGTCGGATGACTATGTAAATATCGGGACTTTAATCGGCGGATCGGATAGAATGAGGTCTTGTAAACCAAATGAGTGTTGGAACTCATATGAAATGGTTTAACAAAGTTAACATTTTGATTTGGAGAGATTCCTAAGTGCTTTTGACCCGTTATGACTCGTTAAGGTAGTTTATGTCACACCCTCAATTTCCACTTGCGGAGTTTTACCGCGAGGCGTGTGAACAAACCAGAATCTGAAACACTAGTACGTCGAACGACTCTATATGATTTGATAATACGTTTTCCAAAAATCATTTGATTAACCAATCATCGTAGATTTTAGATTGTCTTAGTTAGTTACCAAAGTTTAGCGGAAGCATTAGTTTTTATGGTTGAGCGGAAGCATAAAAATAAGTAGAGAAACGGGCGCCAACACAAACGCCAAAACAAATGAAAAACCCAAAGCAATGTTTGTAAATGAGACTCGATAAAAGATGTCTTGTTCAATGCGTGTGAGTGCACCTAGAGCTCCTAGCGTCCTGAGAAACATGTAAGAAACAAGTGTCAACATTAAAGATGAGTGAGTTCACAGGTTTTCATAAATTCGTTTGTTCGGTTATGAGTTTGTTTCCCCCGTTATCCCTAACCCGGGATAACGACTAGTTCCATTATTCCCAACCCGGAATAATAATGTTGTTGGTTCCATTATTCCAACCCGGAATAATAATGTTGATGGTTCCATTATTCCAAACCCGGAATAATATTGTTGTTTGTTCCATTATTCCTAACCCGGAATAATAATGTTGATTCGTAAATAAGTTCAATGTTAACATATATAGGTAGCTAGCCTAAAGTTATGTCACGTAAGTGTTCGCGATCGACGCTGACTGTGTGCCTCCGTTTGCCAGGCCTATCACTGACCATGGCGAAGTTAGGCCAAATTATTCATCCGTTGACCATACCCGGTCGGCTAGCGCGACTAGCTCGGATGGGGCTTGTCGGGCCCAGTAGTACTACTTATAATTCCCCCGCTATAAAACCCAATACTAACGATCCGAGAGATTGACGAGGACTTAAGTGATATAGCTGCTTAGTGACCATAACATTACATTAACATTAACTTAGTTACCGAATAGTTATGTGACGTTGATTTCATATAACGTAAAGAGATTGAGTTGAAGAGTGTATACATGTTTCTCCCCCTGTTGTTTAAAACCGGATAAAATTAGGGGCCGTGAACTCACCTTTAGTTGCTCGGTTAGTGTAGCAAAGAAGTTGTAAGGGATGGGACCGCTAATTGCGTCCTAACAAACCAATTGATTTCAAGTCAGTGTGTGAACACACCAATACAAATTCTACACGTAATTTACGCACAAAGTGATACACACAACAAAATACCTAACACTCAAACATGCATGCAAGTATCCTCATGTGAACATTAGTAATCAAAACAACTTATCATGAACATAATCCAATCCATGCAACAATTTGGTGCACACAATCACAAGTTATCAAATTTCAGCTTACATACTCATAATTCAGCTGTTTTCTAGGATTTTTATAAAATAGTTCCAACGTTCTAAAAATTCCAATTATTTTACAGCAGGTGACAACTATATTGTAGAAATTTATATAAATTTTCAAGTCCTAATTCTTTACCAATTAACCATAAATATTAATATACTAAGCTGCAGTCAGATTCGTGCTTTCTGACTGCAGTCCACGGAAGAATTTATTTAAAAATCACTGATCGTCCAATTAACAAAATTCCAGTGGGAGTTGCCTGGAAATTTCCATACCTATTGCTGTACAAAATTCATGACTCGACTCCCTACTGATTATAAAATCCAACTCGATAAACAACTAACAAAATTTCAGGATTTTTACAGCTTTAGTTACTGAACTTATTTGGCCACTTAAAAATATCAAACGACTTCAGAAAAATATGAATCCAGCGCCATTAGATTCCGTTATTCAAATCTCTACGTTTTAGACTTCAGAAAATCCGTTTTTCGACAACTAATGACTGAGTTACAGCCAGATGAAGTCGGCTGTAACTATTACTCAGCAACCTGTTTCAGCATTTTGTTACCACTAATTCGCATAAACCGTCAATATAATGAACCTAAGCGATCAAGAACTGATTTTTCTAATCATAGATCAATACATATAACCTATCCATGCAAACCCTAATCAACATCTCTAGTTTTTATAAACAAATACAGCCTATGATTTCAGATTTTCAAACAAACATCCAACTTTCAATCTAGCATTAACAATCCGAAAACAACACAATCACTTCATTCAAACACATATATCCGAATATGATCTTGTAACAAATGATAAATTCTAATCTTTAATGATAAGGTAAACGAACCGTGAGTGAGATGAGGAACCGATGATCAAAGATACTTGCGACCGAGAAGATCCGTAACCGAGAAGGAAGTGTTGTTCGCGACCGGGAAGAAGAGTGGGTGTTTGTGATCGAGGAAGTGAACGAAGGGGCTGATCTCGCGACCGAATGGAATGTAACAAGGCTGATCACGATCGATATGATGAAGGAAGAAGCTGCCGTCAGTTGCTAGGGTTTTTGTGTTAAGGAGCATGCATGTGGGTTTGTATATATAGCGCAAAGAGATAAGGGTTACGGTTTGGGTTTGATCTCGTGGCCGAGAGTGGTTTGGGTTGGTTCGGTTTGGGTTGCACGCAATGGGTTTGCGGTTTGGGTTGCACACAATGGGTTTGGGGTTTGGGTTGCACACGGCCGAGAATGGTTTGGGTTCTAAACTTGGTCCCCAAATCTTGGTTAACTCCTAGAGTCACAAGAAATCAAAGTTGGTTCGTGTCGCGGTTCGGTTCGGTTCGTGTACATATTTACCATAATTATTTTATAACTAAAACAATCACATAATCGCACATCACGTATTCACTAACTCGTACACGTTTAATACGTAGCATACAATTTATTCGACAAGTATTGCGTTTAAGTTATCCGAAAAACCGGGATGTCACATTATCCCCATGTTGAAAGAATTTTCGTCCCGAAAGTTGAGTAAACGCGGTTTAGAATGCAGCGTACATGTTTAGAGTGCCACGCACAAAGAGTTAGTTCGTTATGATGGTACGCGAAGTTACAAGAAGTTCCCAAGTGCCATGCACAAAGATTTCCAAGTGCCATGCACAAGAATTTAGTTAACAATGGTACGCGAAAGTATGAGAAATTTCCAGGTTGTCACATCATCCCCATGTTGAAATAATTTTCGTCCCGAAAATTTAGTTGTTGGTATTGTTAGTTTGCTGCTCAGTTGCGAAGAGGTGTGGGTATTTGCTTTTCATTTGGTCCTCTCTTTCCCACGTGAACTCCGGTCCACGCTTAGAGTCCCAAGAACCTTAACGATCGGAATTTGCTGTGCCTTCGAGTCTTGATCTCATGATCCATGATCTCGATAGGCTGTTCCACAAAGTGTAGTTGTTCATCCACTTGGATCTCATCCAATGGAATGACTAGAGTTTCATCTGATAGACACTTCTTCAGATTTGACACGTGAAAAACGTTGTGAACTCCACTGAGTTCGGCAGGAAGGTCTAATTGATAAGCTACGGGTCCGATACGTTTCAAGATTACAAACGGGCCTACGTACCGTGGGTTTAGTTTGCCCCGTTTTCCAAAGCGATTACACCCTTCCAGGGTGACACCTTTAGTAGGACGCGGTCGCCTACTTGAAATTCGAGCGGTTTGCGTCGTTGATCAGCGTAGCTTTTCTTTTCGATCCCGTGCCGCCGCCATGCGGTTTCTGATTTGTACAATCTTTTCAGTAGCCTCAAGTATTAACTCAGGGCCTGTGAGTTGACTGTCACCGACTTCTGCCCAACAGACCGGTGATCTACATTTACGACCGTATGGTGCCTCAAATGGTGCTGCCGAAATACTCGTATGATAACTGTTGTTATATGAGAATTCCACTAAAGGCAGTGGATTTCCCAACTATTTCCAAAGTCTACTACGCATGCCATAAGCATGTCTTCCAAGGTCTGTATGGTCCTTTCACTTTGACCGTCAGTCTGAGGGTGATAGGTTGGCTCATATCTAAGCGTGTTCCCAACGCTTTCTGGAGTGACTGCCAGAAGTTGGACGTGAAGCGAGCATCTCTGTCTGAGATGATGGATGTTGGCACTCCGTGCCGAGAAACTACTTCCTTAATGTAGATGCGACTCAACTTCTCCATCTTATCTGTTTCTTTAATAGCTAGGAAGTGTGCGGACTTAGTTAAACGATCCACAATACCCAGATGGTATCGCAACCACCCAAAGTTCGCGGGAGTTTAGTGATGAAGTCCATTGAGATCTGATCCATTTCCACACTGGGATCTCAGGTTGTTGGAGTAGCCCGATGGCTTTTGATACTCTACCTTGACTTTTGCACAAGTCAAACATTTACTCACGTAGGTGGCTATATCGGCTTTCATGTTGGGCCACCAATACGCAGCTTTAAGGTCTTGATACATCTTATCCGAACCAGGATGGACAGAGTATCGGATTTGTGAGCTTCGTCATGACTAGCTCTCTGAGGTTTCCGTAGAGAGGTACCCATTTGCGATTCATGAAATACCGGGCTCCATTGGGTTTTACTTCCCAATCACGTTCCATTTTTCCCACCGATTCGGCCCTGATGTTTTCCTCCTTAACTGCTTCTAACTGGGCGTCGCGTATTTGTTCGGGTAGCCCCGAATGAATAGTGAGCTGCAATGCTCGCACACGACGAGGTTTCAAGTGTTCCTTCCTACTGAGGGCATCAGCTACCACGTTAGCTTTACCCGGGTGATACCGAATGGCACACTCATAATCGTTCAAGAGTTCGACCCAGCGACGCTGTCACATGTTCAACTCCTTCTGATCAAAGATGTGTTGGAGGCTCTTGTGGTCTGTGAAGATTGTGCACTTCGTCCCATAGAGGTAGTGTCTCCAAATCTTAAGTGCAAACACTACTGCTCCCAATTCCAGGTCATGCGTTGTGTAGTTTTTCTCGTGAACCTTCAGTTGGCGGGACGCATACGCGATGACCTTATCGCGTTGCATGAGTACGCATCCCAACCCCTGGATGGAAGCATCACAATATACTACAAAGTCATCTGTCCCTTCCGGCAAGGACAGAATGGGCGCACTGCAAAGTTTCTTCTTTAGCAATTGAAATGTGCTTCTTGCTTGTCACCCCAAGCATACTTGATGCCTTTCTGGGTGAGGGTAGTAAGCGGTTGTGCGATCTTTGAAAATCCCTCGATGAAACGTCTGTAGTAACCAGCCAAACCCAAAAATTGGCGGATCTCCGTCGGTGCCCTGGGTGCTTCCCAGTTTTTGATAGCTTCAATCTTGGCAGGGTCTACGTGGATACCCTTTTCATTCACGATATGCCCGAGAAACTGAACTTCCCGAATCCAGAAATCACACTTTGAAAGCTTGCATATAGCTTCTCCTGTTGAAGTAATCCTAACAGTAATCGTAGATGTTCAGCATGTTCTTCTTCACTTTTGGAGTAGATGAGTATGTCATCGATGAACACAATGACAAACTTGTCGAGGTATGGTTTACACACGCGGTTCATGAGGTCCATGAACACCGCGGGTGCGTTGGTGAGACCGAAGGGCATGACCAAGAACTCATAATGGCCATACCGAGTACGAAATGCCGTCTTAGCGATATCCTCCTCCCTGACGCGTAGCTGGTGGTAACCGAACCGTAGATCAATCTTGGAGTAGTAGCTTGACCCTTGGAGTTGGTCGAAGAGATCGTCGATGCGAGGTAACGGGTATCGGTTCTTGACAGTAACCTTGTTGAGTTCCCTGTAGTCGATGCACATGCGGAAGGTCCCGTCCTTCTTCTTGACAAAAAGGACTGGAGCTCCCCATGGCGAAGCGCTTGGTTGGATAAATCCCTTTTCTAACAGTTCCTGAAGTTGGGTAAACAGCTCCTGCAGCTCGGCTGGAGCTAGGCGGTATGGAGCCTTGGCGATGGGAGTTGCATGGTTCGCCAATTCGATTTCAAACTCCAATTGTCGTTGGGGTGGAAGACCAGGTAATTCCTCTGGGAATACATCGGAAAAATCACGGACGACAGGGATGTCTTCTATACGTTTCTCGTCCTTAGGCTGTTCGGTAACCAGTGCGAGTAAAGCGAAGGAGTTCTTTCTCCGAAGATACTTCTGCGCTTGCATGTAAGAGATGATGTTTGTGACGGCGCCTGCCTTCTCGCCTTGCACCATCAAGATTTCTTCGTTAGAGAGCGGAATACGGATAGATTTTTCGAAACAGAGAACTTCAGCTCGGACGTCGGATAGCCAGTCCATTCCGACTACCACGTCAAAACTACCCAGGGTAGTTGTCATCAGATCAATGGTAAAAGTGTGACCCGCGAGTTTGAGTTGACAGCCGGATACTATATGGGTCACATCTACAAATTACCATCGGCTAATTCTATATCATAAGGGGTTTCTAATGGTTTAGGCGTGAGATTTAGGTTCTTCCTAAAAGACTCAGATATAAAGCTCCTATCCGCACCCGTATCAAAAAGCACAGTAGCAAAATGTTCATTAAGGGAAAACTTACCGGTGACCACGTTCGAGTCGTTTCTGGCCTCTCCGCGGCCCAATGTAAATGCGCGACCTTTGGCACCTCCTGTGCCACCGTTTCCATTATTGTTGTTGTTATTGTTGTTGTTGTGGTTATTGTGGTTGTGGTTGTTCCCACCATTGTTGTTGTTGTTGTTACGGAGCTGTGGGCAGTCTCTTTTGATGTGGGCAGTGCTACCACACTGATAGCATCCCCGGTTAACACCCTGTTGTGGGCCTTGGGGTTGATTTTGGTTTTGTCGGGACATGATTTCCCCACGACAATCCTTTGCCGCATATCCCACCTTGCCACATCGTTGGCAGCGATTCCCGACACAAGGGCCGTAATGATGAAGATTACAGCGGGTGCACGGCGGCTTTCGACCTACATAGCCGCTTGCGTTCTGGTTGTTGTTGTTGGCGGGCTGATTTTGGTGACCCCGGTGGCTGTTGTAATGATTGAAGCGTTTCTGGTTCCCCTGTTGCGGCTGGGATGACGAAGACTGTCGAGCAGACGAGTCTTCAAGCTTTCTTTTATTGTCAGGGGCAACTTCAGTTGTACCCCGTGCTGGCAACTTCTTTTGTTCCACCGCCTTATCGGTGAGTTTGTGCGCCAATCGGATTGCTTGATGCTCAGTTGCAGGGTTACTTGACATTACCATACCCTGAATCTCCGGAACCAGACCCCCAAGATAGAACTCGAGTCTTTTCTCCACAGTGTTGGCCAGATCGGGACATAGAAATACCAAGTCATGATGTTTTGCTGTGTAGGCCTCTATTTCAGATCCCACCATCTTGTGGTTCCATAAGGTTTGCTCCAACTGTTGCACTCTGTCTCGCGGACAGTACTCTTCTTTGATTAGGGCCTTAAACTCGGCCCAGGCCATAGCATTTGCAGCAATAAGTCCACGCGTTTGGACTTGTGCATTCCACCAAGTTAGTGCCCCATCTTCCAGTGTTGAGGCTGCGTACTTGACCTTGTTGGCCTCTAGACAGTTGCACATTTCAAATACTGATTCAGATTTTTCGATCCAGCGGACCAGTCCAATGGGTCCTTCTGCCCCCGAGAATTTGCTTGGTTTCGCGTCGAGGAACATCTTGTAGGGGTTAAAACCCCCTCCTGCTGACAGAGGATAGGTAGTCAGCGAGGGATTCTACTAGCCCAACTATTAGATTTTCACATGAAAATTTAATAATGGTTACCTGCCGGTTGGTTCTGAACACCCGCTAGAGCTGCGTTCACGTGCTCTTGAATCATGGCAGCTAGTTCTTCGGGCGTCATGTTAAGGTTTCCACGTCGTACAGTTGCCATTTAGATCTTCGAAAAACAACATAAACACACCCCGATAAGTCTATATATCCAATATAGTTATCCTATTTCGTACTTTAATAATTATCAAGTTATGTCAACTCAAATATATTAAATAGTCAAAAGAAATACTTGATTAAATGAAATCTCAACGTCTTACAAAGTGCCAACCAAACATATGAATTCACTATAAAGTCTCAAGTTTAAACACAAGTGGGAAAATAAATAGACTGAAGGAAAGTAAATAAAATAAGCGAGACGTGTCAGTCGTCTACGTCTCCATCCCCCAGATCACTATCGTTGCCATCATCCTGCGCAGCATTCCCGGCTTCTACAGCTGGGTCCTCCTCCGGATCCTCCTCTGGGTCCTCTTCCGGATCCTCTTCCGGATCCTCCTCTACCGGCACTGGAGGGGCCGGTGCTGGTGCAGGTGCTTGATTTTGCTCTAGCTCCTGAATGTTCCAACTATTTTCCAGGACTCTGTCTTCGAGCCAGTCGGCTCTTATCTGCTCAGCACGCAGATCTCTGGCTAAGGTGTTGCGAGCTATCTTACTCGTATGTTGCTCTTCCTCGAGCGAGTCGGTTTTTCCTGTCAGTTGTCGGATCATCCATCCCTGTGCTAGGATGGTTTCCTGCATTCTTTCTAACTGTTCTTGTTGTTTCTGTATCATGTTTCTAAGTAGGTCATTTCCTACTTCTACAGAGTTAACCGGTTTGACCGGCACAGCGATGATTGGGCGTGATGACGACTCCTCCCCCAGAGCGAGCCTTTTCCTCGCAGCTGAGAGTGTTTCCACGCCATAAGATGGTAAGGGTTCCACCATAGGTGCCTTTCCTGGCGCTCTTGGTGGCGTAAGTTTGTCGGATGATGATGACGATGATGATGATGACATTGCCTGCTAGGTTGTGTGGTTAGTTACGAGTTGTTTTCATTTCTTATTATGAAGTCATAATCTACATAACACAGTTGTGGTACATCGCATAACAAGATATAACAGTTCGGTGCCAAACTACGTCTAGTGTCGTGTATTCAGCTATAGTTTAGGTCTACTTCTAATGCAAACCTGGTTCTCTATAGCTAGTGGCTCTGATACCAATCTGTCACACCCTCAATTTCCACTTGCGGAGTTTTACCGCGAGGCGTGTGAACAAACCAGAATCTGAAACACTAGTACGTCGAACGACTCTATATGATTTGATAATACGTTTTCCAAAAATCATTTGATTAACCAATCATCGTAGATTTTAGATTGTCTTAGTTAGTTACCAAAGTTTAGCGGAAGCATTAGTTTTTATGGTTGAGCGGAAGCATAAAAATAAGTAGAGAAACGGGCGCCAACACAAACGCCAAAACAAATGAAAAACCCAAAGCAATGTTTGTAAATGAGACTCGATAAAAGATGTCTTGTTCAATGCGTGTGAGTGCACCTAGAGCTCCTAGCGTCCTGAGAAACATGTAAGAAACAAGTGTCAACATTAAAGATGAGTGAGTTCACAGTTTTTCATAAATTCGTTTGTTCGGTTATGAGTTTGTTTCCCCCGTTTTCCCTAACCCGGGATAACGACTAGTTCCATTATTCCCAACCCGGAATAATAATGTTGTTGGTTCCATTATTCCAAACCCGGAATAATAATGTTGATGGTTCCATTATTCCAAACCCGGAATAATATTGTTGTTTGTTCCATTATTCCTAACCCGGAATAATAATGTTGATTCGTAAATAAGTTCAATGTTAACATATATAGGTAGCTAGCCTAAAGTTATGTCACGTAAGTGTTCGCGATCGAAGCTGACTGTTGTGCCTCCGTGTTGCCAGGCCTATCACTGACCATGGCGAAGTTAGGCCAAATTATTCACCCGTTGACCATACCCGGTCAGCTAGCGCGACTAGCTCGGATGGGGCTTGTCGGGCCCAGTAGTACTACTTATAATTCCCCCGCTATTAAAACCCAATACTAACGATCCGAGAGATTGACGAGGACTTAAGTGATATAGCTGCTTAGTGACCATAACATTACATTAACATTAACTTAGTTACCGAATAGTTATGTGACGTTGATTTCATATAACGTAAAGAGATTGAGTTGAAGAGTGTATACATGTTTCTCCCCTGTTGTTTAAAACCGGATAAAATTAGGGGCCGTGAACTCACCTTTAGTTGCTCGGTTAGTGTAGCAAAGAAGTTGTAAGGGATGGGACCGCTAATTGCGTCCTAACAAACCAATTGATTTCAAGTCAGTGTGTGAACACACCAATACAAATTCTACACGTAATTTACGCACAAAGTGATACACACAACAAAATACCTAACACTCAAACATGCATGCAAGTATCCTCATGTGAACATAGTAATCAAAACAACTTATCATGAACATAATCCAATCCATGCAACAATTTGGTGCACACAATCACAAGTTATCAAATTTCAGCTTACATACTCATAATTCAGCTGTTTTCTAGGATTTTTATAAAATAGTTCCAACATTCTAAAAATTCCAATTATTTTACAGCAGGTGACAACTATATTGTAGAAATTTATATAAATTTTTCAAGTCCTAATTCTTTACCAATTAACCATAAATATTAATATACTAAGCTGCAGTCAGATTCGTCGCTTTCTGACTGCAGTCCACGGAAGAATTTATTTAAAAATCACTGATCGTCCAATTAACAAAATTCCAGTGGGAGTTGCCTGGAAATTTCCATACCTATTGCTGTACAAAATTCATGACTCGACTCCCTACTGATTATAAAATCCAACTCGATAAACAACTAACAAAATTTCAGGATTTTTACAGCTTTAGTTATTGAACTTATTTGGCCACTTAAAAATATCAAACGACTTCAGAAAAATATGAATCCAGCGCCATTAGATTCGTTATTCAAATCTCTACGTTTTAGACTTCAGAAAATCCGTTTTTCGACAACTAATGACCGAGTTACAGCCAGATGAAGTCGGCTGTAACTATTACTCAGCAACTGTTTCAGCATTTTGTTACCACTAATTCGCATAAACCGTCAATATAATGAACCTAAGCGATCAAGAACTGATTTTTCTAATCATAGATCAATACATATAACATATCCATGCAAACCCTAATCAACATCTCTAGTTTTTATAAACATATACAGCCTATGATTTCAGATTTTCAAACAAACATCCAACTTTCAATCTAGCATTAACAATCCGAAAACAACACAATCACTTCATTCAAACACATATATCCGAATATGATCTTGTAACAAATGATAAATTCTAATCTTTAATGATAAGGTAAACGAACCGTGAGTGAGATGAGGAACCGATGATCAAAGATACTTGCGACCGAGAAGATCCGTAACCGAGAAGGAAGTGTTGTTCGCGACCGGGAAGAAGAGTGGGCTGTTTGTGATCGAGGAAGTGAACGAAGGGGCTGATCTCGCGACCGAATGGAATGTAACAAGGCTGATCACGATCGATATGATGAAGGAAGAAGCTGCCGTCGGTTGCTAGGGTTTTTGTGTTAAGGAGCATGCATGTGGGTTTGTATATATAGCGCAAAGAGATAAGGGTTACGGTTTGGGTTTGATCTCGTGGCCGAGAGTGGTTTGGGTTGGTTCGGTTTGGGTTGCACGCAATGGGTTTGCGGTTTGGGTTGCACACAATGGGTTTGGGGTTTGGGTTGCACACGGCCGAGAATGGTTTGGGTTCTAAACTTGGTCCCCAAATCTTGGTTAACTCCTAGAGTCACAAGAAATCAAAGTTGGTTCGTGTCGCGGTTCGGTTCGGTTCGTGTACATATTTACCATAATTATTTTATAACTAAAACAATCACATAATCGCACATCACGTATTCACTAACTCGTACACGTTTAATACGTAGCATACAATTTATTCGACAAGTATTGCGTTTAAGTTATCCGAAAAACCGGGATGTCACAGTTTACGCTACTTTAATGCTTCATTTGCGTAAATATGTGTCCGCATGGTTAGATATGTGTTATGATAAGTCAATATGCCAAAATAAGTTTATTATAGTTGCAACATCAGTTTATATGTCAAAACATTGGTCACATATGCTTAAAGTTGATTTATGCGCAAAAAGGGCATTTTTGACATTTATAAAGGCATAACTAGCGATTTGACATAATACTAACCAAACGACGTGACCATAAGGTATAACCTCAGAGGGTTATTCCCTATTCAGATATGGTCACAAATATGTGTTTGGTCAGATCCTAAGATCGACCAAATGGGTCAGGTTCGAAAGTTAAAGCGGTGGTCAAGACCGCTCGACTTACGACCCTAAATAAGCACTAAACTAAAAGTGACGAGTTAAACATGTTAAAACATGTTTAACTAAGTTAGAAAACTGATTTGATATCAAAACAAAGTGTTTTGATACCTAAAAATGTTTCCGTCGTAAAATGCACATAATGCGCACTTTTGACCGAAACTTTGACTCGTCACTTTGACTAGTAACATGGTAAATCAGTAGGTATGATCGCTAAGGATCATAACCATCGTGATTACGATCACGTTGCAAAGTTCAATTGAACTTTGCTTTGACCAATTAATGGTCAAAGCCGAAAGTCAAACAATGTTTGACTTTTAGCTTGAAATAGCTAAAAGCAATGAAAATGACTAAAGATGAGATCTTACTTGTGTTTAGGAACACCCAAGATCTCAGAGAACTCAGTAGGAGGCCTCCAAAAAGGATGGAAGCAAACTCCAAGAGTATAGGAGGAAGAAGAAAGAAATGAGCAAGAGAAATGGTGAGGATCAAGCCTATTGATACTAATCTTGGAGCTCCCAAATCATGCCAAGTGTTGATCTAGGTGTTAAGGCATGGATTAGTGTCCCTCCAGGTGTCTAATGCAGGTTAAAGGTGGCATAGATCGTGACTTGGTGGCCAAGGAAGTTAACAAGAAGCTGCCAGCTTGATTTAAAGAAGCTTCTGAGCTGGGGACCCCTTACAGACCGTATTTGGTTAGGCCTTACGGTCTGTAAGGCCCTTGCAGGGGCAGAAGTTTCAAAAATTGGCAGAAATGGCCCCTGAACTTGTTTTCGTCGCGTTTTGGCACTTTGAACACCCGTTAACCCCATTTTTAAGCTCCATAAGGATTAATAAACATAGGAAACTTGGAATATGTTCAAAAATGTCTCGGGTGTCGGTTCGTTCGGTCGTACAGTTGCGGTTTTCGGTTAATTACGACGGGAATCGTAACGAACGCGCAAATGACCGTAAATGCGTAACGAATGATATTTTTGCATTCCAATCATTAAAACACAATATCTAATGATTACAAAAACTTTTGGATGTTCGTACGTGTCCCGGATTAAGAAATACGTGAATTGGCATAGTTTCGCAGAATTTGCAAAATAGCCCCTAAAGTTGCCAAAGCATGTTTTTGCCATACCGAAGCCCTCAAAACTTATTTCTAAGTTATGTAAAGGGTATTTAGGGTATGTTTAGCTTATGTCATTGTTCCGGAGTGTACGTCGCGTTAAACTGATTACGTTTGCGTAAGAGTTTGCGATTTCACTTCCATAAGTTGTTTAAGAGTTCGAATCGTGCAAGAATTGAATACGTGCAATTGTCATGATAAAAATACAAATCTCGTAAATAATTCACACAAATATTTCATTGATTGATGATTCGTTCGGAATTGTTACATGATCGGATCACCACAAATGTCACATGGGAAGCCAAGGCTAAGCCCAATATACTCGTTTAGGTGTGGATCCAAGGTGAAATCAGAAAGTTTTATGAAAAAGATGAAGGTTTCTGTAAACACAATGATTTAGATGAAATCGGAGATAATCTCGTGTAAAATCGTTGTGTAAATCGTTGTATTTTGGGTAAAACGAGTTATTACTTACTTGGAATACAGAGAAAAGTTGGGTAGAGAGTGTTTCATGCGAGGGGCAGCAAGAGGAGTGCGTGTGAGGGAATGTGGTATTTATAGGATAGGAGGTAAGTAGAATTGGTGGAAATGGCAATTCATACGAATTGGCCAGTTTCGAGCGAATCGTTTCCAATTCACGCGTTGGTTGTTCGTTTGGTGTTTGTGTTCGTATTAGTTAGTTGTGTTAAGCGTTTAGCGAGACATTAAGCGTTGTGTTACATTTAGGTGTGATAAATCGAGTTGAGTGAGCGAGCGTGAGAGCTTTTTGAGCGAGTATGTAACATATATAAAACATGTAAAGCATATAAACACACAGCATAACATAACCATCATTAATACCCGCGTTTAGTTTGCGTTACGATGAGCATTCGAGGTTAAGCGTTTAAATGTGATAATTAAGCGAGATAAAATGCGTTTTAAAATCCCAGGAGTACAAGGCATTTATAACGAAATAAACGGTAAAACAGATAACAACCGAAAAGTCGGGTTGTTACAGAAATATCTCATTCAAAAAGCTAAAGATGGCTTAGATGTTACTATTGATATAATTCCAAAAAAGGAAAACCTAAGTTGAATTTTGCTTGTATCTAATGGCATACTTAATAATGTCTATCTTGCTTAGTTTAAATAAATTGACTAATGAAATAAGGAAAAATGAGAAGTGTGTAATCCTTTCATTTATCAACAACGTATATATACAGTGATGTAGTCAAAATACAACTCAAACATAATAGCCTAAGAAAAGAATTAGGAGGGTATATATCTGTAGACAAAAGATCAAATACAAAAATCATTTTCATACAAAACGTACGAACAAGGTGAAATGAAAAAAAAACGCGGTGGCATTTTTGTAATTATTTACTCATGGAGTAACTATCAAAATTACTCTACAAATGATCTTGTAGGGTAATTTTGAACTTGTAGAGTAATTTTGTAAAATGTTCTTATAGTGTAATTTTAATCTTGTAAGGTAATTTTCTAGAGTATTACCCATACTCTACAAATGATTTCGTAGAGTAATTTTGAAATTGGATGTTGTTTGATAAACTTGCAGAGTAGTTTTGATACACTTGTAGAGTAATTTTGATACACTTTTAGAGTAATTTTGATAATTACCCTACGAGCAAATAATTACGAAAATGCCAACGCATTTTTTTTTGTTTTTTCATGCCTTTCGTACGTTTTGTACCATAAGGCAACTTGTACATGAACTTAACCCTGTATCTATATTTATAAGAAAGAACTAATGTTGATTCCCTAAATATTATTTTGAGTTTAGAAAACAGATTTTTTATTGCAAATTGTGAACTTTGATAAATGACAGGTCAAATTGTGAACTTGAGGTTTGCCCCATGGAATTGATTCATCTGCGACCTCAGCCTGAAGACTACAATGTGAACTCTTCCTTGTCCTTCACTCTACAGGTGATAAAAATATAACTAAATAAAATAATTATTTTTTTCTATTATGCAAACTGATTAGGACGTTATTGTACTCATCAAGATATTTCACCAGAATATCTCCATACTTAGCTTAACTAGAATGTCTCCATACTTAGCTTAACTGAGAGTTTTTAGGTGGAAATTGTGATTCATTTATAGAGTAAATTGCACAAAACATCCTTTATATTTCCTCAAACTTGCAGGTTCCAGCCTTAATGTTTAAAAGTTGCCAAAAACAACCTTTACGTTTATTTTTGTTGCCGGTTTAGTCCTTTCTGACTAACCAAGTTAATTATCCTAGTTTAATTCCCTCACATGCCTAACATGTGAGGGTATATTTGTCATTTTAGGTTTGTTTTTTTCTACAAAAACCCTTCTCTTCTCTACTCACACACAAACACACACAGACCATTCATCTCTCTCTGCCTTCATCTACCACCACCACCACACACCGCCACCACCTCATCTACCACCGTCCACCTGCCACCACCACAACCAACAACCACCGTCAAGCACCACCGCCCCTGTCTCCTGCCGCGAAGCTAAGCACCACCACACCACCTCCGCCATAGCACCACCACCGCCACCACACCACCGCCATCAAAACCCACCACCGTCGTCGTCTCCTGCCGCTCCCTCTCTCACTCTCACCGATCTCTCTCTCTTCTTTCTCTCTCTCTACGATCTCTCTCTCTTCTTTCTTTCTCTCTCTACGGTGGTGATGTATCAGGTGGCGGTGGTGGTGGTGGCAGTTGAAGATGATGGTGGCGGAGTTATTTGGGGGTTTTGGGGTTTTGTCGGAGGTGGAGGTGGTGGTAGAGGAGGTGGTGTCGGAGGTGGAGGTGGTGGCAGAGGAGGTGGTGTCGGAGGTGGAGGTGGTGGCCTCTAGCCGCTTGTTTTGATGACGACGACAACTAGGGTTCTGATGGTGGCATGTTGGTTGGTGGTTCAGATGGTGATGCGTTTGTCTGGGTTGAAGATGGTGGTCGGTCCGCTTGGCTGTTGGTTCAAATATGGATTCAATACATTGTAGTCGGAGATTACGAGATAAGTCATCGAAGGAGGTTGTGTACAGGTCGGTGAACAACGGATTTTTAGTTTTGATGATGTTGTGTTTTTTGAGGGTTTTATAAGAAGAGGAAACAAAATGACGAATATACCCTCACATGTTAGGCATGTGAGGGAAATAAACTGAGATAATTAACTTGGTTAGTAATAAAGGACTGAATCGGCAACAAAAATAAACGTAAAGGTTGTTTTTGGCAAGTTTTAAACATTAAGGCTGGAACCTACAAGTTTGAGAAAACATAAAGGACGTTTTGTGCAATTTACTCTTCATTTATACTGAACTAAGAGTTTTTAGGTGGAAATTAAAATTCATTTACTTAAAAAAATGGGTCGATTTGGGTATTCAATAGGACAAATGGCTAAAAACTTGCCTAAAGTTTCTTCAAATGCTTACACACCACTAATTGTTCTAATAAAAAATATATTTATACTAGAGTAAATTGCCATTATAGTCCCTGAGGTTTGTCTCAAATTGTCATTTTAGTCCAAATAGTTTTTTTTTCTTCTCTGGTCCCTAACTTTTCCTATTTGTTGCCATTTTGATCACATTGCCTAACTCCGTCTAAAAATCTAGTTTTAACCAGGGGTATTTTTGGCATTTTCATTATAAACTTTTCAACTTGCCATTTTAGTCCAAATTTATTTAGATTACAAAAAATAAATACAGTCTCTTCCTTCCATCACCCTTAACCCCTCTTCTTCTCGACAAATCCACCCCACAGCACCCCCTCTAGTAGGTTTAGTTCTTTTCCGACAGCCTTGTAATGGTGAACCATTCTTATAAGTTCATCGATAGTCAAGCGACCAACAATAGGTGATTGGTGGGTGGAGATCGGTGGATAGCAACAGATTCACAATAGCGAAACGAAGATAAGCAACAGTCAACGGCGTGTTGATACATAATGTCTATTGTCTAGGTCTTGGATTGAGTCTGTTTAGATAGGGTTTGTAAATGTTAGATTTTTGTAATATATATGTTGTAATGACAACAAGTCCGTCCGAAGTTGGTCAGGGCAGGACAAGTTCGACCGAACTTGTCCTGGCCATGCCACATTTCAAGCGAAGTTGTTAGTCTATAAATATGTGCCTTGGGTCTTTGTCATTTGTAACTTTGCATTTCAAGAGGCGAAGCTCTGTCTGTCTGGAGTCTTGAATGTAATATGATCTTGTACTAATAAACAGACATTTAAACAGTAAATCTTCTGTATTGATTAACAATCACGTAATTTCCGCTTACGATGACTTTAGATAACAAATTAGGTTCCTAAGCAGTGGAGGAGCGATCCTAACAAGTGGTATCAGAGCCATGGATACCTAGTTTGCTGAGGTCTACACAAGACACTCTCTATTTCTACCCATTTATTTCATTTTTCTACACTTTTTTCACAAAATTGATGAATCTATATTTGAAAATTGCTAAATTTTGAATAAGTCACATAAAATCACCTAAATACAAACCCTAAGAGTTTCACATCAAAATTCAAACGTTTTCATGTCCAAAATGTCAAAAAACCATGTCGCATAATCATATTTTGCACGAACTTGTTAAACAAGTTCGCCCGAAGTTGGCCTGAATTCATATATTTTGTGTGTTTTTCATCAACTTCGTGCAAAGTTGTTCAGATTTTTCAAGGATTACACACAAGTTCACCCGAACTTGTCAAAGTTTTGCTGAATTTTTTTCACAAGTTCGCCCGAACTTGGCAAAAAGTTGAGTTTATTCTTGAAAAGGTATTACAAGTTCGCCTGAACTTGGTTCAAAGTGAAAATTTTCTGAAAACTTGATACAAGTTCGGCCGAACTTGTTTAAAAGCAAAACTGACATTTTTTTCTGCACAAGTTCGCCCGAACTTGTCTGTTTGCTAATCAACTTTCAAGTGTTTTTGACGTGTAAATTTCGTTGAGTATTCAGTTCAAATCTTCTAAGTCTGACGTAATGGATACAAGATTATACAAAAATGACTTTAGCTACAGGAAGTTGGCTACGAGGCAGACCTCGACTTCAAACGCAAACGCAGTAAACCAAATGAATCTATACAACGAAATGGGAACTTCTATGAAGCCACCCAAGTTGATGAGCATGGATGAATATGAAGGCTGGCGTGAAAAGTTCGAGAACTGGGTACAAGCTAATTTCTTCTACAGCTGGGTTGCTGTTCAGACCGGATACAAGTGGCCGGTTGATGAACATAATATGGATATTGCATTATCAAAGTTTACACCTGAACTCAAAGATGCGTATGTTCATGAGAAGAAGATGATAAGCTTGTTACAGCAGTCAGTCAAGGAAGATATTATGATTCTGCTACCTGAATGTGATACATCGCAGAAGTTGTGGAATGCTTTACGCGCTAAATATCAGGGTAGTGCTGAGATGATTAATAGCAAGAAGGCTTTAATCAAGAAGGACTTTGATATTTTCACAATGCTAAAAGGTGAAACCATGAAGCAGATGATCGATCGCTACTGTCATTTGATGGTTTAAATGAGAAGACACGATTTGAAAGAACAGATGAAGAGATGATTGACAAGTTAGCGGATGCGCTTCCTGAAGGAGACTGGACGACATACTTAATGGTTTTGAAGAATAGTCCTGATTTGCCTCATTACAAGATAGCAGATTTCATTGATAAGCTAGAAGGTTATGAAATGGAATTACTAAAGATCGCCAAATCAAAAAATGCAAATGTTGTGCAAGACATAGGATTGTACTACAAAGGTGGTGTTCAGGATATTTCAAGTCTGAAGATTCAAACGGCGTTCAGTGCAAATGTAAATTCTTCAAATCAATCATTCCAAAGCCAATCCAACACTCAATCTAGTTATAATCAAAGTTCTCCAAATACAGCGTATTCAAATACTAGCTCAAATTCTCCATTCCATAACCAAACTAATCAGAAAAATCATTCCAGCCCGATTCGAATGTATTTCATTGCAAAATTGCGGTCAATCTGAAGAATATTTTCTCTGAACAACAGCCAAGCAACACATGGCGCTTCTTGCAACTGTGCTTGAATCATATGAAAGCTTAGTTGCGGGGAAGATTGGGAATCCGGAGATGACGGCTGAAGATTACGACCAGGTTGATGAAGAGGAATTGGAATTGATGGATATCAAATGGAACTTAGCATTGATTATTAGAAGAGTCACAAAGTTTGTCGCGCTCACAGGAAGAGATATTGGAAATTCGAGCAATAAGCTTGGATTCGACAAAACAAAGGTGACATGCTTCAGATGCAGACAAAAGGGGCATTTCAAACGCAAGTGCACAAATCAAGAAGCAAGTGGCAATCAAAGTCCTTTTGGAAACAACAACGACTATTACAAGAAATCTTTGCAATACAAGTCGTTTTCGAGAAAAGTGCAAGTTGAAGTACAAGACGATTCATCAAAGACAAATGAAAAGGCTCTAGTTGTTGCACATGAGGATGAAGGATTTGACTGGAATAAATATATTTCCAAGAAAACTGGTGCCGCGTTGATGGCCGAGATTGTGGAAGAGCCTGAGTGAATGATTGATGATGAGCTCTTGAGAATGCGATCTTAGAAGAATATTTGCAAAGATCAGAGGAAGAGGAAATGATCTATCACGAGACAAAGATGGAGAACATTATTCCTCCTAACCTTCAGTCTAGTTTTGTAGGTTACTTTGATACGGAAAATCAGGAGCATGTGGTTGAAGAAAAGAAACCGGATGTTGAGGAGATCATCGATGTGACAAAGGAGATGAATGAAGAAAACCTCACAAAGATTGCTGACAAAGCAATGATGGCCAATCTGAAAGAGGTAAGACAAGAGGTAAAGGTGATTGAGAAAGAAGTTGTGAAAGTGCAAATTGTGGAGGTTGAAAAACCTTGCACAAAGTGTACTAAAGCTTGTGAGCAGTGTGCTGAAAAATTATCTATCAACTTCAAGAAACTAAAATTGAAAGCGAACGGGTAAGACAGTTGTTGCTCAGTTATACGACTAACGCTTATGTCATTGATCACATTCTTCCAACAATTCCGTTGGAAGAAAATGATGTGAAGCCAAAAGGTAAGAAGCGTGGAGACTATAGCAATGTTCCACCTCCATTGTGTGCAAGTTACTGCCGCAAGAAAGTGGAAGGGATGAAGAAGGCACTTTTATCATAAACAAACAATAAGTTGCCTGAGAACATTGATATAATTTACACGACATCTAATGATGACAGTGAAGCAGTTATGAAAAATATGATTGAAAATGCTTTGGGAAATGATTCTTATGATGGCAGCTTTGAAAGCACCGACACGAGTTTAGATAGTTCTGAATCACAATCAAAATGAAAATACTTCATCGGAAAATAGCATAAGTGATGATCCTAACGTTGTAATGTACAAAGTTAAGGACTCTAATAGACTATATTTTGACTTATTTTTCCGATCCGGAATGTGAAAGAAGATTAAATTGACAAACTATTCAAACTTGTTGAAGTGTCGTCAGATTATCTAGAGAAGAATGAAAAGAAATTTAACTCAAAATCCAAGAAAGTTTATAACACTACCGAAGAAATGGTGGTGATTTTCCTGAGAATAGGAGAGCGGGTTTGGGTTTAGAGGTAGAAGATGAACCGAAAAAGAAACAATCACCATTTCACGAATATAAAATGAAAAACATGAAATTCGTGTTTGGGACTAACACGGTTCAGGAGAAGGATTCGATTGGAAAGCAATCGAATGATGATTTTAAGAAAGAAAAAGAGCTTCGTGATAAGGCTAAATCCACAAGTGGAGTAAAGACCACTAGTGGACAAACTGTTGATACTCGGACTTGCTTTAAATGCAATGAGGTTGGACATATTGCACGAAAATGTCCGAAATCAAAGACTATCTATCAACGAAGAAAGAAAATTTCAAATGGTGAGAAACTTAAGCACTCAGAGATTGTGCCAATAAGGATCTTAAAACGAAATAATGAATCTAACATTGAAGTAACATCTAAAATTGAATCTAAACTTGAGAAATCTACTTTTGAAAAGGGTGAAACATTGAAATCGAATGAAAACAAAGATTCAAAATTTATATTCAAAAAGGCACGAATGAAATATCAAGCTTGGGTTGCAACAAAACTTCATCATCATCTGAAAGTGCAAAGTCTGCATCAGTCAAAATTGAAAATGTTAATGAAACTAAGACTGATCAGAAGTCTCCGTCTGTTGATTTGAAAGTTCCTACTTATGATATCCCGAATCCACCCAAGACCGGAAAGGCTTGGGTTTCCCTCTTTAAATAAGTTCTTTTGTATGTGCAGGGGCTCCCAAGATCCATCTTGTCAAAGTGGATTATGGATAGCGGAGCTTCACGTCACATGACTGGGATGCGTGCCTTTCTCTTCGAAATTAAAGCAATCAATGGAGGGTGCGTGGGATTCACGGGTAATCAAGGAGGTCGAATTGTTGCAGAGGGAAAGCTATCTAATGGTGTGGTGTCGTTTGATAAGGTCAACTATATCGCTGAGCTGGAGAACAATCTTCTCAGTATTTCTCAGATCTGTGATAAGCAGATTACCACCCACATCAATGACAAGGAGTGCATGATTATTAAACCTGGTTTTAAGATTCCAGAAGAATGGATTCTCATGCGTGCTCCTCGAGAGAATGATCTTTATGTGCTTGATATGAGTGTTGCTACAACTACTTCGAAGTCGGCACAGTGTTTCGTCACAAAGGCCACAGAAAAGGAATCGATACTTTGGCACAGAAAGATGAATCCTATTCACTTGAGATAAATGAATCATATGGTTCATAAAATCTCGTGGAAGGAGTGAATCTTAAAAGTTTTCATATGAACGACAGTTGTGTAAGTTTCAAGAAAGGAAAGCAGACTAAAAAGTCTCATCCAAGAAAGATTCTTAACTCCATCAAGTTGCCGCTCGAAAGACTGCATATGGATCTCTTCGGTCCAGTGAATGTACAAAGTAGTTCAGGAGATCTTTATTGCCTGGTAGTAACTGATGGCTACTCGAGATTTTCATGGGTGTTCTTCCAAGAGAGCAAAGATGAAACGTTCGATAACCTTATGATACTCTTTAGGAAGCTTGAAAATCTGTATCATCTTCCTATTAGACAAATCCGAAGTGAAAATGGTACAGAATTCAAGAAGAAACGTATGTAAGAGTTCTGTAATGCGAAAGGGGTTCTTCATGAATTCAGTGCTCCATATACTCCACTAAGAACGGGGTCGCTGAACGAAAGAATCGAACGCTGATAGAGACAGCACGAACGATGCTTGCAGATTCAAAACTACCCGTGAGCTTCTGGAGTGAAGCAGTGGCTTCAGCATGTTATACGTTGAACAGGGTGTTAACTGTCAAACATACCAAGAAGACATGTTTTGAACTGCTTAACCAAAGAAAGCCTAATCTGGAATATCTGGAATCGTTTGGATCTCCTTGCACGGTTATTGATCCAGATGGATAATTCGGTGCAAAGTCATTAGAGGGTTTCTTTGTCGGATATGCAAGTCCACACAGACGATTCTATCTTCCAAGTATGAAGCAAGTGGTTCCTGTTCAACATGTCGACTGCCGAACGTATACAATGCCAACACAAAAGGCAGGTGATGCTTGGATGTTCAACTATGACAGTTTGTGGAAATCTTTTGATCTTCCAGAAGAGCCAACTGATGAAGAAATAGTTACTTTGTATTATTTGCATCAGTCTGCTAATCAAGAACAAATTTCAAGGCCAATAGTGGTTAATCAACCATCTGTTGGTACATCTTCTTCTTCTGGTGAAGGTCAAAGTAATGTTCAAGTTGAGCCAGTTACATTTGTACAGAACCAGTGAATATTACTCCATAACCAAATCTTTCTCAAGCGCATGATTCTGATTCTGATGAGGCTCCGACTTACGATCAAGATGGCGAATCCAATTCTGATGAGGAATCCGAGAAGATCACTAGTTTGTTAAATCAATCTGCTGGCCCGAGTTCTAGAAATGAAGCAACATCAAGCAATCCTCCTGTTGAATCAGTGGTTGATCTGAATGTTAACAATCTGGAGAGTACAGTTGATGTCTCTGATGAAGTGATGCCGAGACCTTATTCTTACCATCCATCTGACACTATTATTGGTCAACTTCAAGCTGGAGTTAGAACGAGAAGCCATATCAATAAAGCGCTTAGTTGTTTCTACACCAAGGTGGCTCCAATTCAAGAATTTTGTTCTTATCGGTGTTTTATATCTCAAATAGAGCCAAAATCAGTCACTGAGGCACTTAGAGATGAAAACTGGGTTCTTGCAATGCAAGAGGAGTTACTACAATTTCAGAAATTGGGTGTATGGAAACTTGTTGACCTCCCGTCGAATCAAAAGGCGATTGATACTAAATGGGTGTTTAAATGTAAGCGTGATGATCGGGGAGTAATTGTGCGAAACAAAGCTCGACTTGTTGTCAAAGGATTTCACCAACAAGAAGGAATTGATTACACAGAAGTGTATGCACCAGTTGTAAGATAGAGTCTATCCGCGTTTTCTTGGAGTTCGCGTCTTGGAAAGGTTTTAAAGTGTACCAGCTTGATGTTAAACAACTTTTCTCTATGGCAAATTGAGGGAACAAGTGTATGTCGGGCAACCACCAGGGTTTGTCGATCCACTAAACAAGAAGAAAGCATTTCTCCTGGATAAAGCCTTGTATGGGTTGCATCAGGCCCCGAGAGCCTGGTACGAGACGTCATCTCAGCACCTAGTCGGAAACGATTTTACCAGAGGCACAGTGGATAGTACCTTGTTTATGAGAGAAGTTGGAAATCATCTACTGATCATACATTAATCTATGTGGATGACATCATATTTGGTTCAACGAACGACGATCTAGGCAAAGAATTTGAATCTATCATGAAGAAAAAGTTCGAAATGAGCTCGATGGGCGAAATGAAATTCTTTCTGGGATTGCAGGTTGATCAATTGCCGGATGGTATCTTTATTCACCAAACCAAGTATGTTCATGATATTTTGAAAAAGTTTGAGATGGATAGCACAAAGCCGTTATCAACACCACTAGCACTCAACCATGGAATCTGCGTCAATGAGCTTGGAACCAAAGTTGATGAGACTCTTTATCGGTCGATGATAGGATCATTGATGTATCTGACAGCATCTTGTCCAGATATCATGTATCCTACCTGCCTCTGTGCACGTTACCAGTCCAGTCCCAGAATATCTCACATGCAGATCGTGAAGAGGATTTTCACACTTGAAGGGATGTCCAAGTACCGGCTTGTAGTATCCAAAGAATGACAACTTTGACCTGATGGGATATGCTAACTCTGATTTCAGTGTTGACAGATTAAATGCAAAGTCTACGATGGCCGGTTGCCAGTTCTTCGAACACGATTAGTAACTTGGCAGTGCAAGAAACAAACCACGGTCGCTCTCTCTACTTGTAAGGTTGAGTACATCTCAGCTTCCAGCTGTTGTTCACAACTTTTGTGGATCCAACAGCAGATGAGAGACTATGGATTACAATTTCTTGACACTCCGTTATATGTAGACAATAAGGCAGCAATCGACATAACTAAAAATCCAGTTCATCACTCTCGAACGAAACATATCGAGATTCGTTACCACTTTATTCGTGATTGCTATGAAAAAAGATTGGTACGAATTGAGAAAATCCACACCGATGAACAAAAAACTGATTTTTATACCAAACCTTTCAGTCTAACACGGTTTAAATACTTAATGAGGCTTAACGGTATGAAAAATCTTTTGACATGTGCGGAAGCAGAGGTTGAATATGGATCGGACGACGAGTTCTCGTGATCCTCATTGGTTTGTTATCTTTTAGGATTAGAATTTCTTAAAAACTAAAATACGTAATTTTAGGGGGAGAAATGAAACGAGAAAATACAAAAACATATGAAAAACCAAAAAGTACAAAAAAATGAAAAAGACAAAAAGAATTTTGTGTCAAAAAGGAAATGATAGTACATCAGTGGACTATCACAGTACGCTAAGGATTTGTAAAGTTTAAAAAGTTTAAACAAGTCTTACTGTGGATGTGTCGATAGGCTTTACACGTTCAGTAGATTGTTTCTGGGATATAAACTAAATTTTACAACTGCTTAACTTGTGGTTTAACATCTCCCAGATATATGGACTTAGTACTCCGAAATTTCATTTGAGAGATTGCCTGATTCTGAGATACGAGGTCTTTATAGATGATTGATATCTGGGGTATTATAAAAGTTCTTCTGATTTTGCGAAAGCAATAGCCTAGAACTTCTATAATTTTTTTGCTAAAAACCCTAAACTGCAACAAAATTGAAAGAATCAAAAGATCTAATCAATTGCAGTCAAAAGATTCCATAATTGGAACAACTCCTTAAAGTCGAGCCTTCATCTCTTTTCGATACAGTGGTATTAACCTGAGCTCTCAAGGCTTCGCATAACCGAGATACAGATATCAATTACGCTATACTCACCTGTAAGATAAAATCTAGGGAATCTTGATACGGGAGTATATTCTGAGATGGGAACCATAGACGAGTCAAGTTTCATAATTCTTACTAAAATATCTTGGAACAATTGAGAAATGTGTCGAAGTTTAAGTGGACAAATCTATCGACAATCTAGGTAAACAAGTTTAAAACTTAAAGTCATCAAAAGGTCAACGGTACTGGTGATACGTCTCAATCAACTGATATGATCCTTAGACACGAATTCACAAAAATATGTCTGTAAATATGTTTGTACATAGTTTAATTGATTTCAGATTTAAACCCAAAAAGATTTTCACTGTGTTTTAGCATAAACTTTTGAAAATTCAAAAAGAATTTGTTTCTACATTGTTTTCAACTGCCAATGATGGAAAGCGGATCTTTGGAGTTTGGAATGGTGCAAATGGTGGGAAATCTTGATGACAACGGGTTGGGAGCTAATCTGTAAAAGCAAAACAAACGAAAAACGATGAAAAGTTCATTAATTTGAAACTTTAATTTGAAGAAAATATAAGTTTGTTCATAACGGGTCAAACCAAGGTCATTAACTTGGACTCAGCAGACAAATCGGTTAACCAAGGTCATTAACTTGGACTTGGTCAACTGAGTGGATTTTGATAACTGGTAAACATGTGAAAGATCAGTGTCTAAAATGTAAAATCTAAAAAAGTTTGAATAAGGGCCTAAACAAGTTCGGCCTAAGTTGTTACTCTTGTTTTTGTAATTACATATGACAACTTCGGGCGAAGTTGTATTGTAAAGGATTGTTTGTTGATATTTCAAGTTCGCCCGAAGTTGTTCATCCTATATAAGGACAACAACTTCGGCCAAACTCTTTTATCTGTGTTAGAGAGAGAACAAGCGAACTTGAGAGAGAACAAGCGAACTTGTGATATTGCAACGAAGATCTCGTTACTCTGCCCAAATATAGACCTGTTCTAAGTGATTTGCACACTTAGAAACATGGCCGAGGTATAAAATCAATGAAAAATCCATAAATTTGTAGAGTTTAATCATGACGAACGGAAACATGTTAAAAATTATAGATCTAGGGTTTGTAAGTGAAACTAAACGGTCACAAGTGTTTAAAAACATGTTAAAAACTTAAACGAACAATAAAATTGGACATTGAAGCTTGTATGGTAATTGCAGGATTGATTGGAGGAGATGACAAGTTCGCCCGAACTTGTTGAGGTTGGCTTGAACCAACTTCGGGCGAAGTTGTCTATAAGATAAATAAATATGTTATGATGCCAAGTTCGAGCGAAGTTAATCAGTGTTAATCAAATGACAAGTTCGACCGAACTTATTCTTAAATGATACAAAACTTATGGTTGTGTAAAGTTCGCCCGAATTTAGTCACTAATTATTGAAAAATCATGTTTTTAGGTCAAATTCACCCGAACTTATGTAAATTTTTTATAAAAATGCCATTTTTGACAAGTTCGAGCAAAGTTGTTCTAAAAGTTGTTAAAATTTGAAAATTTTTGCTAAGTGTTGATTGTTTTCTGTTTTGCAGAATATCCAGCTGTCGTTTTCGAAGTTTCACAACACGTGCGTCTCGCTGAATAAGGAGTTATATCCATCTTTAGCAGGATTCTCAGTTATTCTAGAGTTTATGGGACGAATACCAATCATGAAGGCGATTACAGATAAGCATGTGGTTTATCGCTCTCATGTATACTTTTTCTGGAACTCAGCATCGTTTGATGAAGCAACAAACGTAATCACTTCTGCTGTTCGTGTTGGCAACGAAGATAAATAGATAAAGATTTTTGAAGCAGATATCCGAAAGGTTTTGGAATTCAACAACAATACAGACGATCCTATAAGCTTCGAAGAAAGGATGGTCAAAGGTTGTTTCTACCGGATTGGATACAAAGGGCATGCTAATGAACCCACGTTGAAGAAAGGCGGAGTTCCTCTTCCGTACAAGTTTCTTATACACGCTATTATTCACGCATTTAGCCACAGGAAAGCCGGTTTGGATGATGTTCAAGATTATATGGCTTGTATGGCGACGGCATTGGTGGTTAACAGGAAGTTCAACTATTCTAAAGTTGTTTTCAAATTTATGTCAAAGAATATGGGCAAAGATAGATTGGTGATGTATCCAAGATTCGTCCAAATGCTGATAGATGATAAATTTCAAGACATCGCAAAAATCCAAACGATATTTTGTACTTAAGTCACATGGATGAGACCACTCCGAAGAAACTTATGACGTTCCAGAGACAAGATTCTGCTCCGATTGCAAAACCAATATTTGGTGCTATAGTTAAAGTAATTATGTGTCACCACCTGAAGGTAAGTGGAGAAATGATGGTAATGGAGATGATAAGGAAGAAGTTGAGCTGTTGAAGATATTCAAAGAAAAAAGAGGTGCCTAGTATATAAAGAAAGTTGTTGAGAAGCCAAAGCGTAATAGGGCGTCAAAGAAAGTTGAAACTATGTTAGTAGACGAGCTTGATGTTAATCAAGAGAATCCTGAGAATATTGCAGGATCTAGTGCACCAGTGAATGTTGAAAATCAAGGCTGAAACTGGTATATTGGTGGTGATCGAGATGATGTTATTTCAGCTACTTCTGACAAAGATGATGAATCATCTGAAGATTCTGCATATGTTCGTCAAAAACATATTGAAAAGGAACAAGAGGAAGAATGTTTAAAGAAACGAGGTGAAGACTTGTATGTGTCGTCTGCTGAAGAAGGGTCTGATAAAGAAAGGCCTAAAAAGAAATCAAAGCGTGCTAAATCAAAGGCTGGCGATGCAAAGAAAACTACAGGATCTCCTAGCACAAAAGGTAGAGTCTTACCTAAAAGGAGATATAAAAGTCAAAGCAAGAAAGCTACACCTCCACAAACTTCACAAAGTCAAGATCCACCAACTGTGAATGTTCAAGCACCACAACAGCCTCCACAAGAGCCTACTGTTGCTACACAACCAATCTCTTCACCGAAGCAAACAACACCAAAGGATACTTTAAAGCAACACACTCCTCAATGTCAATCATTTGCTCAATGTTAAGAACGTTATTTTTCTAGTGAATTTGGAAGTTTTCCAACACCTCCACGTAATGTTAACACGGAAATTTATTCTGACGAGTTGCTTGATATGTTCAACGAATCGAAAGTGCAAGAGTGTTGGAAAGAAGAATAAAAGCTCTTGAGGTTCAAGTGAAGAAGAATGAGACTGAGAAAGAAATATTGGAAGACAAAGTCAAGTTTCTGGAAAATGATCGAGAATATATGAAAGCGTTGGTTGAAAGTCTCGGTGTAGACAATGAAAGATTAAGGAAAACGATAGCAGAACTTGAAGCAGAGAAAGCCCTAAACAACAAAAGATTCAACATGTTACAGCATGTTCTGACTAATAATCTGGGTATTGATTTCATCGCAGAATACGACAGATTGGAAGTTCAAGACGGGAAAGAATGAGCCGAAAAAGAGTTAGCAATGCAGGGTAAGGGCAAACATGTTGAAAGTACTGTCGAAACAGTGATTGCTGAAGGCTCAAAGACTGCTGAACTGCCTGCTGTTGAAGAAACTTCGATTGTTGAAACTTAAGTTGTTCAGAATGTTGAAACTGCTCAAGATGTTGAAAAAAGTTGATGATTATGTCAAAGCATCTGAACCAGAAAAAGAATCTGGAGAAATAGAGGACGATGATGATGAGAATGACAAAGAGGACGACCGTGTTGATGATACGAAGGATAATTCAGATCATGGTGATGACAATGATGATGGTCAGGGTCGTGTTGGTCTGAAAGTCGAAACTACAAAGCTTCATGATGATTTTGATTTGATTCAGTACTGAATGATGAAGTAAACATAGAGGATGCTCAAAGTAAGGGGGAGCAGACAGATCAGAAAGTTACAGAAGAATCAGGAATCTTCACAGCTTTACCATTTACAGCTATTCCTGATAAACAACCCCTGATGATTATGCTTGGTCCAAGTATTGAAGAGGGAGAATTCGTTCACAACTACACGAAAGAAGAATTAGCCAAGATGTTTGAAGTTGATATTAATTCTTTCGAGTTTGATTTTGAAGAAGAGTTGGTGAACATGAGTACTTTTGAGCCAAAAGAATATGTTTATAAGCGTGTATCTGAAGCTTATGATTATGCTCGTGTTATTTTCGAAGATTCTTCTGATGATGAAGTTGACAGTATTATGGTGTTAAAACTGATAGCTTTCCAACGATTGAAGAGATCATGAATCAGATTAATGTGGAGCTATTTAAGCAAAAGATTGATGAAGTGGTTAAGGATGGTAATATTCCTAAATGTTATTCTAAAGAACAGATTGCTGAAGCGAAGAAGTCGTGGTTTAAAGAAATGCCTAAAGAAAGAAAGTTTAAACGACCACTGGCATTCTTTACTCGTGATAAAGACAAGTCACTTGGTGATATTCTGAGCTGGGGATGGATTAGAGAGCTTGATGTTTATGCTATAAAGAGAGAAGTTGGGGTTCAATACTTCAGACATCTTACTGACATAAAGACGTTACCATTATGGGATGTTGAAGAATTGGTTCAAACAAGAAACAAAGTCTTCAAATGAAATTCAATGAACAACGGCTATGGAGAGTTATAAAGTTTGAAGCTTCAAGAGGTTTTGAATTATGGAAGCCGTTTATTTCGAAGCGAAGAGTTAAGATTGATAAGAAAACGGGTGAAAAGGATGTGACGCTGGTGATGAAAAGGTCAAGGGCTGTGAAGAATATGCCGCTGAAACCAACAGAATAAGATTTTTATCCATACTTTCTGTGGTGGCAAACGGATCCTGATACAAGTGAAGCAGTGATAGTATTACGAGCTGATGAAATGTGGGATATCACTAAAGAGAAAGATCCTGAATGCATCGAACGAAGAAGGATTTGGGGGTTATGGAGGACTATAAGGATACTAGACCCGATGTGGCTAGTAAATTGTTCAAAAGAAGATGTGAAGTGTTTATTCTTTAACAAAATTTGTTTCTATAAACATGAAGAAGTTAAAGCCAAACAATACCAAGGTGTGATCAATGTATGTTATGCATATGGTATTAACTCTGGGCATATGTGGGAGTCAAGGTGGCAAGAATTGGAAAAGGAAGAGTTTCTAAGAAGAATGGCGTCTCAAAAAGATACATGAAAGGGATAGAGAGGTAAGGCTTAGAAGATTTCAATTTATGAAATGGGCACCTCCTACTGACCAAACACAAGTTCCTAAACAAGAGCGAAGACGAAAGCCCTACAAGAACTTCTTTGGTCGTTAGAGTCAAATTTTGAAGACAAAGGTTTTTGAAGACTGATCAAGACTACGACAATATCCAAGGGGGGGTCTGTTGATATATAATGTCTATTATCAAGGTCTTGTATTGAGTCTGTTTAGATAGGGTTTGTCAATGTTAGATTTTGGAGTATTTATGTTGTAATGACAACAAGTTCGAAGTTGGTCAGGGCAGGACAAGTTCGGCCGAGCTTGTCCTGGCCATGCCACATTTCAAGCGAAGTTGTTAGTCTATAAATATGTGCCTTGGGTCTTTGTCATTTGTAACTTTGCATTTCAAGAGGCCAAGCTCTGTCTGTCTAGAGTCTTGAACGTAATATGATCTTAGACTAATAAACAGACATTTAAACAGTAAATCTTGTGTATTTGATTAACAATCACGTAATTTCTGCTTACGATGACTTTAGATAACAAATTAGGTTCCTAAGCAGTGGATGTGACAACCCGCAACTTCAGGTTAATGCTTTAACCTAACACAATTATTTTGGTCACACAATCTTTTAGCATTGCTTGGAACTATGCATTACTTTATACATTATTTGACAAATATAAGAACTTTATGCTGTAACTGTAAATTATATGTGGTGTGTGTGTTTTATGTGAAAAATGATACTTAGGGGTGATTAGAGTAATTAGTGAAACTCTAATAACTCCTAACCCTAACTTCCCCTTCATAAATCATTCTACAGCATTTCAATTACTCTCTACAATCATCTCCTGCAATCATCTTTTTTCATCATCCTTGGCTGCACAAGTTCTCAATCATCATTCTTGATCTTTCATTCCATCTAGAATCAATCTAAGGTAAATGTTTAATCATTGTTTGTTGTTAACCGTTGATCATTTGATTCATGCAAACCCTAGTTCTCCAAACACTGGTTCTGTGTTATTGATCGTCCTGATTATTGTGCAATGGTTTGTGAGTAGTTGTGTGATCATTTGCATGACATTATGATGCAAGATATGTTAAACTTGTTAGACGGTTGCTTGCTTACAACATTTTCATTGAATGAGATTAGGGTTTCTGATCGTCTGGAACTGTTTCATTGAAAACCACGAATTGGTTTTAAAATTACGTATGTTTGTTAGTCCGGGGTTAAGTGTCAGTGCTTTGTGAAATCACAAGTCCGAATTTATCATTTGGACAAAGGTGTTCGGGTTTGTTTAAGATACATTTTATTGAATCCGAGTTTAATAAAAATCATTTAGTCTGAGGTTTAGAAAAGGACCAAAAGGGTCCGAGTTTTTGTAAAGAGTTAATGATGTCCGAGTTTCATCCAAGGGGAATAGGAGTCCGAGTTTTTATAAGGGGGAGTAAGAGTCCGGGTTTTATAAGGGGGATAAGAGTCTAAGTTTAATAAATGGTGTGTGTCCGAGTTTGTAACAAGGACTAAGGAGTCAGAGTTTAGCTCTCAGAGTTTAGCTCTCAGAGTTTAGCTCTCAGGGTTTAGCTCTCAGAGTTTAGTTGTCAGGGTTTAGCTCTCAGAGTTTAGTTGTCAGGGTTTAGCTCTCAGGGTTTAGTTGTCAGGTTTAGCTCTCAGGGTTTAGCTCTCTGGGTTTACCTCTCGGGGTTTAGCTTGCAGGGTTTAGCTTAAGCTTTCAGAGATTAATGTGTAGGTCCGAATTTAGACGCATGATTATGTTGGTTCTGAGTTTAATAAAACCGGCTAGAATATATATGTGTTTAATTGTTTCAAATTATGTGCATACGTATGTGACGTCATGTTTTCTAAAATCACATTAAATGTCACAAACGGATATCACCAACTAGAGAATCTATTGTGTGTTACTGTATGATAAACATGTTAACCTGCTCACATGAACACTGGGTTGTTTGGACACTTAGGGTATTGCAAACCCTACTTGAATATATATACTTACATGTAACGTACACTAGGTCGTGTATAATGGACCTAACACTGATTTAACGCATAAAGGCACGATATCATTTACCGAGCAAACTAAGGTGAGTTCACTACTCGTTCACAAGCGCGGCCCGTTGGGGACAAACTACTATTCCTTGGGGGAATACGTTTACAAATGTTGTAGTTTAATGTCGATGTTAGTTAATAAACTCAAACTCTATCATGGAAAGTCCCTACTTACATACCGAACTAGTTTCCTGGAGGGCAGCGGGGTATTAGTTGATAGCGCTATTAGGCTTGACAAACCTCACACCATGCCTTGGAGGACGGGCATGAACTAATGACCTTAAACACGTTGATCAATGATGATAGACATTGATGAGGGCACCAAAAACAGAACAGTCAATCGGTACTCAGTTTATTAGTCGTAACATGTCTTAAAACTAAACACCTACTGGTTTTATGTTAAACAAAACTGTGAACTCGCCGGCTTTATCACTGATACACTTGTTTTCTGCATGCTTGTAGTGTCACACCCTCAATTTCCACTTGCGGAGTATTACCGCGAGGCGTGTGATCAAACCAGAATCTCAGACACTAGCAATGTTGAACGACTCTATATGATTTATTTAAACGTTTTCCAAAAACATTTGTTGTAAACATGCATAGTCATTTTCAAAATTTCAAGGTTTCAAAGTTTAGCGGAAGCATTAAAATAAAGTAACGGGCGCCAACATAAACGCCAAAACCAAAATCCTAAAAATTATTCGTAAATAAAGACTCGATAAAAGTGCCTTGATCAAATGCAAGTGAGTGCACCTAGCGCTCCTAGCGTCCTGAGAAACATGCAAAGAAACAAGTGTCAACATTAAAGAAGAGTGAGTTCACAGGTTTTTATAAGTTCACAAGTTCGGTTTAAAAGATTGGTTTCCCCCGTTAACCCTAACCCAGGATAACGACATAGTTCCATTATTCCTAACCTGGAATAATAAGGTTGGTTCGTAAATAAGTTCAATGTTAACATGTAGATAGCGAGCCTAAAGTTAAGTCACGTAAGAGTTCGCGATCGAAGCTGACTGTTGTTGCCTCTGTGTTGCCAGGTCTATCACTGACCATGGCGAAAGTTAGGCCAAATTAATCACCCTTTGACCATTCCCGGTCGGCTAGCGCGACTAGCTCGGGTGGGGCTTGTCGGGCCTAGTAGTACTACTATAATTTCCCCGCTATCTAACCCAATACTAACGATCTGAGAGTTGGTTGAGGACTTCCGTGATAAAGCTACTTAGTGACCATAACATACATTAACATTAACTTAGTTACCGAATAGTTAACAGCGTTAATTTCGCATGACGTAAAAGATAGAGTTGTAGAGCGTATACATGTTTCTCCCCCTGTTGTTCAAAACTGGATAAAATAGGGGCCGTGAACTCACCTTAAATTGCTCGGTTAGATAAACGCAAAAGAAGCAAATGATGGAACCGCTAATCGCGTCCTAACATGTCAACCGATTCAAAGTTAGTGTGTGAACACACTGACACAAAACCCTACGCATAACTAACACACAGTACGGCTCACGTAATAACCAATTCGAAACCATAATCATGCATGCAAAGTATCACCATACAAAATAACGATCAAACCAACTTGTCATAAACACAGGATAACTCATACAACACTTAGATACACACAAACGCAAGTTATCATGTTTTAGCTTGTAGACTCATAACTGGGCTGTTTTCGAGAATTTTTATAAAATAGTTTCAACGTTCCAAAAATTCCAATTTTTTTACAGGATGTGTCAATTAGACGCTAGAATTTTGTGTAAAATTTTCAAATCCTAAATCTTTACCAATTATTTATAAACATTTATATACTAGGCTGCAGTCAGATTCGTCGCTTTCTGACTGCAGTCCACGAGAAAAATCATTTAAAAATCATCATTCACTCAATTAACGAAATTCCAGTGGGAGATTTTCGGAAACTCCCGTCTCCAGTTACTGTACAGATTTCGTGACCTAACCCCATACAGACTATGAGATCCGACTCGATATACAACCTGCAAAATCTGCAGAATTTATGCAGCTTCAGCTGCTGCACTAAATGTCCATTTAGAAATAGCAACCAACCTCAGAAAAATATGAATCCGGGCCATTTGAAGAGTTTTACAAAAATACATGTTTTAGGCTTCAGAAAATCCACATTTCGATAAATAATGATCAGGTTACAGCCAACTTCAGTTGGCTGTAAATGTCAATCAGCTTACTGTTTTCGACTTTATCGCATTAGAATATGTGTAAACGGCCATGACGCTTAGTTGTATTGATTAACAGCAGGTTAACTTGTCAAATATCATCTAATATATCAATATTCATGCAAACCCTAAGTATATATCATGATCTTTATAGATAAAACGCAACCTACGATTTTAATATTCAAACATATCATCACAACCGCTAAGATTCGCATATTCATCCGAGCTAATCATACACCACAACACTTTTCATAACAACAATCATACGAGCACATAATCATAATTAATTCAACGAAGATCATCACATGAATCGTAACAAAATCGAAAAACCCTAACCTTAAACGAAAACAACTTGCGAACCGGGACAAGCTTGGGATCGATCCGAGAGTTGTAGAGTTTGCGCGACTGAGAGGGGGGGCTGCCGTCGCACACTTCTAGGGGATTAGGGTTTTGAGTTTTTTTTTTTTTTGAACACCCCATGCATACATACGTAGGGGCAAGGGGGCGGTTTGGGCTTGCCCTTGGGCCAGCAAGGGTGGGTGGCGGGTTGGGGTTGTTCGCAGGGGGTTGGGTGGCGGGTGGGTTTGCTTGGTGCGAGTGAAACGTTTACAGCAGGAACTTTGGTGGTTCGGTTCGGCTTATAAATAGAATTTACTAATCGATCATTATAATCTGATAAATAACTACACATAATACGACTCGACAATTATTCATAAACGTCTAATAACATGTAGCACAAAATTCAGATACAACCCGTTAGGATTTCCAAACATTGTGTATTCCCTAAATACTAAAGTTAGCGTAGTTATTGCAAGCGCGTAATTTAATTCTCCGAATTAAATCAGCGTAGGAATGAATAACAATAAAGTAGCGCGTTTAAGATACCTGAAAAGCCGGGATGTCACATTATCCCCATGTTGAAAGAATTTTTTCGTCCCGAAAATTGAGTAAACGCGGTTAGAATGCAACGCACAAAGATTCAGTTTGTTAGAATGGTACAAGTAAATCCCAGGCTGTCATATCATCCCCATGTTGAAAAATTTCATCCCGAAATTCAGTTGGTGGTAACGTCAGATTGCTGCTC
The DNA here is from genome assembly GCA_947069175.1 of Scalesia atractyloides. Classification (NCBI taxonomy): domain Eukaryota; kingdom Viridiplantae; phylum Streptophyta; class Magnoliopsida; order Asterales; family Asteraceae; genus Scalesia; species Scalesia atractyloides. The sequence goes on along the minus strand of CAMTDV010000024.1, from coordinate 56,329,154 downwards.
AGCTGCAAAAAGGTGTGGATATTTGCTTTTCATTTGGTCCTCTCTTTCCCACGTGAACTCCGGTCCACGCTTAGAGTTCCAACGAACCTTGACGATCGGTATCTTGTTGTGCCTTCGAGTCTTGATCTCACGGTCCATGATCTCGATAGGTTGTTCCACAAAATGCAGCTTGCTCATCCACTTGAATCTCGTCCAATGGAATGACTAGGTCTCATCTGATAGACACTTCTTAAATTGGACACGTGAAAAACGTTGTGAACTCCACTGAGTTCGGCTGGAAGGTCTAACTGATAAGCTACGGGCCCGACACGCTTCGAAATCACAAATGGGCCTACGTACCATGGATTTAGTTTGCCTCGTTTCCCAAAACGAATTACACCCTTCCAGGGTGACACTTTCAGTAGGACGCGGTCACCTACTTGAAATTTGAGCGGTTTGCGTCGTTGATCAGCGTAACTTTTCTGTCGATCTCGTGCCACTGCCATGCGGTTTCTGATTTGCACAATCTTTTCAGTAGCCTCAAGTATCAACTCAGGACCTGTGAGTTGACTGTCACCGACATCTGCCCAACAGACCGGTGATCTACATTTGCGATACAATGCTTCAAACGGTGTTGCCTGAATACTCGTATGGTAACTGTTGTTATACGAGAATTCCACTAAAGGCAGATGGATTTCCCAACTGTTCCCGAAGTCTTCCACGCATGCCCTAAGCATGTCCTCCAAGGTCTGAATGGTCCTTTCACTTTGACCATCCGTCTGAGGGTGGTAAGCTGTGCTCATATCTAAGCGTGTACCCAACGCTTTCTGAAGTGACCGCTAAAAGTTGGACGTGAAACGAGCATCTCTGTCTGAAATGATGGACGTTGGCACCCCGTGCTGGGAAACTACTTCCTTAATGTAGATGCGAGTTAACTTATCCATCTTATCTATTTCTTTGGTCGCTAGGAAGTGAGCAGACTTAGTTAGGCGATCCACGATCACCCAGATGGTATCACAACCACCCGGAGTTCGCGGGAGTTTAGTGATAAAGTCCATCGAGATCTGATCCCATTTCCACACGGGGATCTCAGGTTGTTGAAGTAGCCCTGATGGCTTCTGGTATTCCACCTTGACTTTCGCACAAGTCAAACACTTGCTCACGTAGGTGGCTATATCCGCTTTCATGTTGGGCCACCAGTACGCGGCTTTAAGGTCTTGATACATCTTATCCGAACCAGGATGGACAGAGTATCGGGATTTGTGAGCTTCGTCCATAACTAGCTTTCTGAGGTTTCTGTAGAAAAGGTACCCATATACGATTCATGAAATACCAGGTACTATTGGGTTTTCACTTCCCAATTGCGTTCCATCTTTCCCACAGATTCGGCCTTGATGTTCTCTTCCTTAACTGCTTCTAGTTGCGCGTCGCGTATCTGTTTGGGTAACCCAGAATGAATTGTGAACTGTAGTGCTCATACCCGATGAGGTTTCAAGTGCTCCTTCAGACTGAGGGCATCAGCTACCACGTTAGCTTTACCCGGGTGATACCGAATGGCACATTCATAATCGTTCAGGAGTTCGACCCAACGATGTTGTCGCATGTTCAACTCCTTCTGGTACAAAAATATGCTGGAGGCTCTTGTGATCCGTGTAGATTTTGCACCTTGTTCCATATAGGTAGTGTCTCCAAATCTTAAGTGCAAACACGACTGCTCCCAATTCCAAGTCATGTGTCGTGTAGTTCTTCTCGTGGACCTTCAACTGCGGGATGCATACGCGATGACCTTTTCACATTGCATGAGCACACATCCCAATCCCTGAATGGAAGCGTCACAATATACCACAAAATCATCTGTCCCCTCTGGCAATGACAAAATGGGCGCACTGCAAAGCTTCTGCTTCAGTAATTGAAATGTTGCTTCCTGTTTGTCACCCCAAGCATACTTGGTGCCCTTCTGAGTGAGGGTGGTAAGCGGTTGTGCGATCTTGGAAAATCCCTCGATGAAACGTCTATAGTAACCAGCCAAACCCAAAAATTGGCGGATCTCTGTCGCTGTCGTGGGTGCTTCCCAGTTCTTGATAGCATCGATCTTGGCGGGATCAACGTGTATACCCTTTTCATTCACGACATGCCCGAGGAACTGAACTTCCCGAATCCAGAAATCACACTTCGAAAACTTGGCATATAGTTTCTCCTGTTGAAGTAGTTCCAGCAATAACCACAGATGCTAAGCATGTTCTTCTTCACCCTTAGAGTAGATGAGTATATCATCGATGAACACGATGACAAACTTGTCGAGATACGGCTTACACACGTGGTTCATGAGGTCCATGAACACCGCGGGTGCATTGGTGAGACCGAAGGGCATGACCAAGAACTCGTAATGGCCATACCGAGTGCGAAATGCCGTCTTGGAGATATCCTCCTCCCTGACGCGTAGCTGGTGATAACTGGACCGTAGATCAATCTTGGAGTAGTAGCTTGACCCTTGAAGCTGGTCGAAAAGATCGTCGATGCGAGGTAATGGGTACTGGTTCTTGACGGTAACCTTATTGAGTTCCCTGTAGTCGATGCACATGCGGAAGGTCCCGTCCTTCTTCTTGACAAAAAGGACCGGAGCTCCCCATGGCGAAGTACTGGGTTGGATAAATCCTTTTTCCAACAATTCTTGGAGTTGGGTAGACAGCTCTTGCAGCTCCGCTGGAGCTAAGCTGGTACGGGGCCTTGGCGATAGGAGTCGCATGCTCGCCAATTCGATTTCAAACTCTACTTGTGTGTGGTGGAAGACTGGTAACTCCTCTAGAAACACATTGGGAAAGTCACAGACGATGGGGATATCTTCAATCTGCTTCTCGTCCTTAGACTGTTCGGTGACCAGTGCGAGCAAAGCAAAAGATTTCTTCTTCCGAAGATACTTCTGAGCTTGCATGTAAGAGATGATGTTCGTGACGACGCCTGCCTTCTCGCCTTGCACCATCAAGACTTCGTCGTTAGAGAGCGGAATACGGATAGCTTTCTCGAAACAGAGAACTTCAGCTCGGACGTCGGATAGCCAGTCCATTCCGGCTACCACATCAAAACTACCCAGAGTAGTTGTCATCAGATCAATGGTAAAGGTGTGACCCGCGAGTTTAAGTTGACAGCCGGTCACTAGATGAGTCACATCTACAAATTTACCATCGGCTAGTTCTATGACGTAAGGGGTATCTAGGGGTTTAGGTGTGAGATTTAGGTTCTTCCTAAAAGACTCAGATATAAAACTCTTATCCGCACCCGTATCAAAAAGTACAGTAGCAAAATGATCGTTAAGTGGAAACTTACCGGTGACCACATTCGAGTCGTTTAGGGCCTCCCCACGGCCTAGCTTGAATGCACGTCCCTTGGCACCTCCTGTGCCACCATTTCCATTGTTTCCATTGTTGTTATTGTTGTTGTTGTTGTTGTTGTTATTCCCACCATTGTTGTTGCGAATTTGCGGGCAGTCTCGCTTGAAATGGGCAGTGCTACCGCACTGATAGCATCCCCGGTTATTACCCTGCTGCTGACCCTGGTGCTGGTTCTGATTATGTCATGACATAATCTCCCCGCGACAATCCTTTGCCGCGTGTCCTGCTTTGCCACATCGTTGGCAGTGATTTCCGGCGCAAGGGCCGTGATGATGGAGGTTACAACGATTACATTGCGGCTTTCGACCCGCATAGCCGGTCGAGTTCTGGGTGTTGTTGGTAGACTGATTGTTGTGACCCCGATTGTTGTTGAAGTTGCTGGACCGCTTCTGGTTTCCTTGTTGTGGCTGGGCTGATGAAGACTGCCGAGCAGGTGAGTCTTCAAATTTCCTTTTGTTGTCAGGGACAATTTCAGTTGCACCCTAGGTGGTAACTTCCTTTGCTCCACCGCCTTATCGGTGAGTTTATGCACCAGCCTAATCGCTTGTTCCTCCGTCGTAGGGTTGCTAGACATTACCATGCCCTGGATCTCAGGGACCAGACCCCCAAGATAAAACTCAAGTCGTTTAACGACGGTGTTAGCCAAATCAGGACAAAGGAACACCAGATCATGATGTCTTGCCGTGTACGCTTCAATTTCTGACCCGACCATCTTGTGGTTCCATAACGCTTGTTCCAATTGCTGAACTCTGTCCCGCGGACAGTATTCCTCCTTGATTAGAGCTTTGAACTCGGTCCAGGCCATTGCGTTCGCCGCAGCAAGTCCACGCATTTGGACTTGTGCGTTCCACCAGGTTAATGCCCCATATTCCAAAGTCGAGGCAGCATACTTGACCTTATTAGCTTTGAGGCAATTGCACATTTCGAAAACCGATTCAGACTTTTCGACCCAACGGACCAGTCCTATGGGTCCTTCAACTCCCGTGAACTTGCTCGGTTTCGATCCAGGAACAATTTGTAGGGGTTAAGTCCCCCTCCTGAGGATAGAGGGTAGGTAGTCAGCGAGAAAGTCTACTAGCCAAATTATTAGATTTTCCCATGAAAATTTAATAATGGTTACCTGCTGGTGGGTTAGGAACACTTGCCAGAGCAGCATTCACATGTGTTGGATTAAAGCGGCCAATTCTTCAGCTGACATGTTGAGATTTCCACGACGACCGGTTGCCATTTTAGATCTTCGCAAGACAACACAAACACACACCGATAAGTATATATCCAATATAGTTATCATATTCCACACTTCAATGATCACACAATTTATGTCAACCCAACAAATTAAACAATCAAAAGGAACATTCGATTAAATAAATTGTAATGTCTCACAAAATACCAACCAAACATATCAGTTTAGTTATAAAATTTCCAAGTTCAAACATAAGTGGAAACAAACAAACTAAAGGAAACAAAATGGAGATTGGTGAGACGAGTTAGTCATCTATGTCTCCATCTCCCAAGTCGCTATCACTGTCGTCTTCCTCTTCAGCGTTTTCAGCTTCAACAGCCGAGTCCTGTTCCGGCTCTTCTTCCTCCATATCCTCCTCCGGTCTTCCTCTGGATCCTCCTCTTCGTCTTCTACCGGTGCTGGAGGGGCTGGTGCTGGTGCAGGTACTGGGATAGGTGGTGCTTGGTTCTGCTCTAGTTCGTGAATCCTCCAACTTGACTCAAGAACTCTGTCTTCGAGCCAGTCAGCCCTCAGCTGTTCAGCATGAAGGTCCTTAGCTAAAATGCTTCAAACTCTCCTATTCTCATCTTGCTCTTCCTCAAGCTCTTCAGTTTTACCAGTCAGCTGATGTATCAGCCATCCCTGTGCTTAGATAGTCTCTTGCATTCTCTCCAGCTGTTCCTGTTGTTTCCTTAGCACAGCTCTAAGTAGATCGTGCCCCACTCCTGAAGAGTTGACCGGTTTGACCGGTACAGCGGTGTTTGGACGGGAAGACGACTTCCCTCCTAGAGCGAATCTTTTCCTGGCAGCTGAGCGTGTCTCCACGCCACGAGGTGGTGAGGGTTCGACCATGGTTGCCTTCCCCGGCGCCCTTGATTGTCGAGATCTGTCGGATGATGACGATGACATAGCCTGCTGGGTTGGCATAGTTAGTTACGAGCTGCGTATATCACAATATATATATATATATTATATCACATAGAACAGTTGTAGTATAACCCATAACAAGATATCCACAGTTCGGTGCCAACTAAGTCTAGTGTCGTGTAACAGCTATAGTTTAGGTCTACTTTAAATGCAAACCTGGTTCTCTATAGCTAGAGGCTCTGATACCAATCTGTCACACCCTCAATTTCCACTTGTGGAGTATTACCGCGAGGCGTGTGATCAAACCAGAATCTCTGACACTAGCAATGTCAAACGACTCTATATGATTTATTTAAACGTTTTCCAAAATCATTTGTTGTAAACATGCATAGTCATTTTCAAAATTTCAAGGTTTCAAAGTTTAGCGGAAGCATTAAAATAAAGTAACGGGCGCCAACATAAACGCCAAAACCAAAACCCAAAAATTATTCGTAAATAAAGACTCGATAAAAGTGCCTTGATCAAATGCAAGTGAGTGCACCTAGAGCTCCTAGCGTCCTGAGAAACATGCAAAGAAACAAGTGTCAACATTAAAGAAGAGTGAGTTCACAGGTTTTTATAAGTTCACAAGTTCGGTTTAAAAGATTGGTTTCCTCCGTTATCCCTAACCCGGGATAACGACATAGTTCCATTATTCCTAACCTGGAATAATAAGGTTGGTTCGTAAATAAGTTCAATGTTAACATGTAGGTAGCGAGCCTAAAGTTACGTCACGTAAGAGTTCGCGATCGAAGCTGACTGTTGTTGCCTCTGTGTTGCCAGGTCTAACACTGACCATGGCGAAAGTTAGGCCAAATTAATCACCCGTTGACCATTCCCGGTCGGCTAGTGCGACTAGCTCTGGTGGGGCTTGTCGGGCCCAGTAGTACTACTATAATTTCCCCGCTATCTAACCCAATACTAACGATCTGAGAGTTGGTTGAGGACTTTCGTGATAAAGCTACTTAGTGACCATAACATACATTAACATTAACTTAGTTACCGAATAGTTAACAGCGTTAATTTTGCATGACGTAAAAGATAGAGTTGTAGAGCGTATACATGTTTCTCCCCCTGTTGTTCAAAACCGGATAAAATAGGGGCCGTGAACTCACCTTAAATTGCTCGGTTAGATAAACGCAAAAGAAGCAAATTATGGAGCCGCTAATCGCGTCCTAACATGTCAACCGATTCAAAGTTAGTGTGTGAACACACTGACACAAAACCCTACGCATAACTAACACACAGTACGGCTCACGTAATAACCAATTCGAAACCATAATCATGCATGCAAAGTATCACCATACAAAATAACGATCAAACCAACTTGTCATAAACACAGGATAACTCATACAACACTTAGATACACACAAACGCAAGTTATCATGTTTTAGCTTGTAGACTCATAACTGGGCTGTTTTCGAGAATTTTTATAAAATAGTTTCAACATTCCAAAAATTCCAATTTTTTTACAGGATGTGTCAATTAGACGGTAGAATTTTGTGTAAAATTTTCAAATCCTAAATCTTTACCAATTATTTATAAACATTTATATACTAGGCTGCAGTCAGATTCGTCGCTTTCTGACTGCAGTACACGAGAAAAATCATTTAAAAATCATCATTAACTCAATTAACGAAATTCCAGTGGGAGATTTTCGGAAACTCCCGTCTCCAGTTAGTGTACAGATTTCGTGACCTAACCCCATACAGACTATGAGATCCGACTCGATATACAACCTGCAAATTCTGCAGAATTTATGCAGCTTCAGCTGCTGCACTAAATGTCCATTTAAAAATAGCAAACAACCTCAGAAAAATATGAATCCAGCGCCATTTGAAGCGTTTACAAAAATACATGTTTTAGGCTTCAGAAAATCCACTTTTCGATAAATAATGATCAGGTTACAGCCAACTTCAGTTGGCTGTAAATGTCAATCAGCTTAATCGACTTTATCGCATTAGAATATGTGTAAACGGCCATGACGCTTAGTTGTAATGATTAACAGCAGGTTAACTTCTCAAATATCATCTAGTATATCAATATTCATGCAAACTCTAAGTATATATCATGATCTTTATAGATAAAATGCAGCCTACGATTTTAATATTCAAACATATCATCACAACCGCAAATATTCGCATATTCATCCGAGATAATCATACACCACAACACTTTTCATAACAACAATCATACGAGCACATAATCCTAATTAATTCAATGGAAGATCATCACATGAATCGTAACAAAATCGAAAAAACCCTAACCTTAAACGAAAACAACTTGCGAACCGGGACAAGCTTGGGATCGATCCGAGAGTTGTAGAGTTTGCACGACTGAGATGGGGGGCTGCCGTCGCACACTTCTAGGGGATTAGGGTTTTGAGTTTTTTTTTTTGAACACCCCATGCATACATACGTATACATAAGGGGCAAGGGGTGGTTTGGGCTTGCCCTTGGGCCGCAAGGTGGGGTGGCGGGTTGGGTTGTGTTCGCAAGGGGGTGTGGGTGGCGGGTTGGGTTTGCTTGGTCGCGAAGTCGAAACGTTTCACAGGCTTGGTTCGGTTCGGCTTATAAATAGAATTTACTAATCAATCATTATAATCTGGTAAATAACTACACATAATACGACTTGACAGTTATTCATAAACGTCTAATAACATGTAGCACGAAATTCAGATACAACCCGTTAGGATTTCCAAACATTGTGTATTCCCTAAATACTAAAGTTAGCGTAGTTATTGCGAGCGCGTAATTTAATTCTCCGAATTAAATGAGCGTAGGAATGAATAACAATAAAGTAGCGCGTTTAAAATACCTGAAAAGCCGGGATGTCACATGCAGGTCGTTAGATATTTGGCACGGGAGCTTGCAGTCTGAGGAGCTGGATTGTCATGGGTCGAGATGTTGGATTTCGAACATTAAATAAATTATGTTTTTAAAACGTTTCAATTCCAAGTTGTTGAACCAGTTACATTGCTTCCGCTGAACATATGTTTTGGGAATTATTTAATTTAAATTTCACACTTCATGATTTGTTTATGATGAGTTGTTTATAATACCTACTGTTAGTTCAACGCGATTGGTGGCTAGATCCTGGTACGTCTCACGCCTCGTGGTAAAACTCCGTAAGTGGTAATTTGGGGGTGTGACAGTGGAGGAGCGATCCTAACATGGCGGTTGATATGTGCAACAAATGAGACGACAACATCACACGTTTCGAGGCAATTTCAAGACTAACGATGTACTTGACAAGAGATATTCGGGTTGTTTTGTAGCCGCGTGGAAGATATTACGGTGCTGAAATTGGTGCCAAACGATACCAAATGGTGGCGATTTCAATCGGAATCACTCACTGTTAGATCTTATTTTCGGTTTATAACTTTTCGATTACATAACTAACGCCCCTTAATTGTCTTATTATCCATAGAATTCTTCTACGCTGACAACAGAGCAAAATCATCCTCTTTTTGTACATTAATAATGAACTTCCCATTCACCTTAATTATTTGGGTATGGCCTAACACATAAACTCATGACAATCACATCTTTCAAAGTAAAAAAATTAATTAACACACTGTTAGATTTGGACTTTTTAATAAACAGATCTTGGGACCGTACTCAATTTGTATTTCATTATATTATATGTTTGAAGATAAAATGGAGAGAACCTGGACTAAGGACTAGATGGACGAATGGTGGTGATTAACGGTCGGGGGTAGATTGGTGGTAGGAGGTGATGACGGAGTGGGGGGTTTTGGTGGTTACTGTCACACCCCAACCGATGGCGGAAACATCGGGGTTAGTGGCACTAGGCGACCAGATTGTCTTGTGAGAATTCCATAACAATTATTTAACAATATTATTCAAACATTAACGTCCCATACCATTAACATAACATTTTAAAGAATCATTACAGAATCTAAGTTCTCCCACAAAAACAATAAGGTTCGATATCCCCTAGATTTTATTACAACCGTTCTAAACAAAACAAAACTAAGCTAAACTACGCAAAACCACATCCAAAGCATCCAAGCTATAAATCCTCAACCTGTTACATACGTTAAAATACAAGTTAATAGAATTAAGTAAAGGTGAGCATACGAGTTTTGTAATACTAGCATAATAGAGAAACCGTTCGCGAAATAGTCTAACTACATATCATGATACACCGAAACAATTCACACATATTAACATAGGCTTATTTCTCATGCTAACTACCGTGAGAAGGCTTGCGCGTCCATCCTAACTGGGTGTTAGCCAAACAATAGTACCATACTAGCTAAGGAGGCAAGTTAACTAAAATAAGTCCTAGTCACATGTTTCTAGTATCACGTATTGAGCATATATAATCAGATTATTCACGTGTGATAAACAGTTTGATTTTGTGATGTGATTTTGATATAGGAACGTATGTAACACCCAAAAAAGTGTGTTAAAGCGAAAATGGGTCAAGTATACTCACTGTGGGTGCGTTTAGGTAAGAGTTCGGGATCTGAGGAGAGTCGAGAAGAGCGCTGGATCAGCCTGCATACGCGAACGGAAATGCATCAGTCTCCGAAAAGCTGAAACGGTTAAGTCTTGGTTGGGCAGTAGACAAGTTCGGGTGAACTTGTGTGTAAATACACAAGTTCGAGCGAACTTGTATTAATCTGGAGAGTTTATAGCCAAGTTCGGTCGAACTTGATGGGTTTCTTTAAGAAACTTGTCAAGTTCGGGCAAACTTGTAAGAATTTCTTACTGAAGTGACAAGTTCGGGCGAACTTGTATAGTTTCTTAAGAAACTAGGCAAGTTCGGTAAACTATACAAGTTCGCCCGAACTTGTGAGCAGTTTTGGTGAAGTTAGCCTAAGTTCAGTCGAAGTTGACCCATTTGGGTGCAAGTTCGGTCGAACTTGACCTGGGGAGCTGGTGATTCTTGAGCGAACTTGATGTTTTCGGGTCCAAAATCTTGCGTTTTCGCGTCGTTTGTGAGGAAAATCGAGTGTTCATCCCTCCAACCCTGTGCTACTGAGCAAACATAGGTCGGATAGGTCTTTTAGAGCTGTTTTAGCTGTTTTACAAAAGCGTGGGCTAATCCGAGCGAACTCGAGGTTCGTTCGGATTAGTCCGGCTTGTGTAAACCAACATAACGTCCTTGTGCTTCCAGATCTGGGATCTTGAATGATAGATGCTTCGTTTAGTATCGAAAATGAACAAAACATTATCAAAAGTCCGTATCTTGTGTAGAAATCAATGTTTATCAAAGGTTTTTCTCAGATCTATAACTTACAAGCCGAGATCTTGCAGATCTCGTGTTTGGGAAGCCTCTACTAACACCAAACGAACTCGTATTGTGTAGATCTAAGCTTAAAACATAAGTTTTGGAAGAAAAAGAGAAGATTTTCGTAAAAGAATGAGTTTTGATGAAAACGAAGGCTTTGCCTTGTGCCAAAATTGTTGTAAGTTGTAAATCGTTGATAAACGTCGTTGTAGTTGAAATTGGCTTGATTCTTACTTAGAACACAAAGGTTTCGGGTTTTGAGAGCTCTGGGCGAACTTACAGCAAGTTCAAATGAGAGGGAGCTGAGTATTTATAGGAGAAGGCAAAATGTAGAGTTGATGGAGCCAAGTTCGGCCGAACTTGTACAAAAGTGTACAAGTTCGCACGAACTTGTAGGGGTTTCAAGATTGAGCAGCTAAGTTAGGCCGAACTTGTACATATTTGTACAAGTTCGAGCGAACTTGAGGTATTTGAGGGATTCTTGTGTCATCAGGTAAGTTCGGGCGAATTTGGGTAGTCAAGTTCGGCCGAACTTGGCCTGGTGATCAAGTTTCGTTTGCCGATTTCACGTTAAGTGTTCGTTTGGCGATTCGGTTCGTATTAATTAGTTACATTAAGTGTTATAAGAAAGCGTTAAGCATTATACTTGATGTAATAGTGCGATTTAACGATTCGAGAGTGCGAGAGCGATGCGATAGCGGGCGTAATCACAACCACAAACATACATAACACATAAATAACATAAAACCATATATTAACTGCGTTTTGTGATGCGATGCGATGAGATGAGCGATGCGATTTAATAAGCGATTAGATGCGATAATAACGTACAACACCATAAACTTTATTATTAACCGAATCTCGGGATTACAAAGGATAGATAAACGAGAAAACAAAATGAAAAGATAACAACAACTTTTGAGTTGTTACAGTCTCCCCTACTTTAGGGAATTTCGTCCCGAAATTCAAGTAGTAGCTATAACAAAAAGATGCGGGTACTTGGCCTTCACGTCACTTTCCAACTCCCAAGTAAACTCGGCGCTGCGTTTGCCTTCCATCGGACCTTCACGATAGGGATGCGAGAGCGTCGGAGTTTCTTGGTCTCTCGGTCCATGATTTCCACAGGCTTTTCCACGAAATGGAGAGTCTCATTGATTTGCATATCTTCGAGAGGTACATGGAGATTTTCTTCGGCTAGGCACTTTGTGAGATTAGACACGTGGAAAGTTGGGTGGACGTTGTTAAGTTCCTCCGGTAATTTGAGACGATATGCTACTTTACTGATCCTTTCCAGAATCTTAAAGGGTCCTACGTATCGTGGCGCTAGCTTTCCTTTCTTTACGAAGCGGACCACTCCCTTCCAAGGTGCAACCTTTAGGAGTACGTGATCTCCCACTTCGAATAGCAGGGGCTTGCGTCGTTTGTCGGCGTAACTCTTTTGAAGACTCCGAGCTTTCAAGAGATTATCTCTGATCTGGAGGATCTTGTCCGTCGTTTCTTGAATTAGCTCGGGACTGGTGATTTGTGCTTCTTCGATCTCGTGTCATGCAATAGGCGATCGACATTTTCTTCCATACAGTGCCTCAAAAGGAGCCATTTAAATGCTGGTATGATAACTATTATTGTACGAGAATTCGATTAAAGGTAAATGCGTATCCCAGTTACCACCAAAATCTATGATGCACACACGAAGCATGTCTTCGAGGGTGCGGATCGTTCGTTCTGTCTGACCGTCGGTTTGAGGGTGGAAAGCGGTACTGAGATTGAGAGTAGTACCGAGGGAGGATTGAAAGGTCTCCCAGAGATACGAAGTAAAGCGACCGTCTCGGTCAGATATGATGTCACGAGGTGTCCCGTGTCGACATATAACTTCGTCGATATAGATTCGGGCTAACCATTCGACCTTAAAATCTTCTTGTATAGCAATAAAGTGCGCAGATTTGGTAAGACGATCGACGATAACCCAAATGCTATCGTGACCAGATGAAGTGCAGGGAAGTTTCGTAATAAAGTCCATAGCTATACTCTCCCACTTCTACATCGGGATTTTGGGTTGTTCGAGTAAGCCAGAGGGCTTTTGATGTTCGACTTTAACTTTCGAACAAGTTAAGCACTTTGAGACGTACAAGGCGATATCCTTTTTCATACCCGGCCACCAATACTTAGGATGAAGGTCCTGGTACAGTTTGTCGGCACTGGGGTGAATGGAATATCAAGATTTATGAGCTTCGGTCATTAGCAATTCACGAAGATTGCCACGAGTAGGAATCCAAATACGATTGAGATAGTAATAATGTAGGAACGTCCACGAACAGCTCTGAAACCTAAGTTTGCTATCTATTGTCCAATTAGGTGGAAACTAATGACAAGTTAATCGAATAACAAGAATTACTCATTTAAAGATTGATTTCATTGATCTAAAGTCCATATACATTCCAGATCCAGATCCGACAGAGCTTCGTCGTCTCTGTGCCAAAATCTCTGAAGTTACAAATGAAATCACCAAGGCACCTATTTATAGACTTGCAAGTTCGCTGGTGAAATAACAAGTTCTCCCGAAGATAGCACATGTTCGGCCGAAGATGGTTGGAAGTTCGTCCGAACTTAACTTCTCAAGTTATTTCTCAAGCGAACTTGTCCTAATCTTTACTTAAATACGCCTAGTTTCTAAAGTTTAAGCTCTAACCACTCAGACTCGATACATAATGACATTAATGACGAAGGCAACAGACATATGCACCAACAAACTCCCCCTTGGATGTTGCCGCAGTCATCTTGATGTAGATATCCCTTTAGATATAAGCACCAACAGACTCCCCATACAACTTCTCTTTGGATATCTCCAGTGTCATAGTCTTTCTTGAGTACCCCGTAGTCATTAGACTTCAAATAAGCTTCTGAGTCTTTATCTTCGTTCTTTAATAAGTATAAACTTTTTGATTATCAATTTTCATCTTTATCTTCAATTTCTTGATAACACTTTAATCTCCAAGCTCCCCCTTGCTGTGAGCTGTGCTCCCCCTAGCTTTGAGCTTTATCTTCAATTACGTTTCATCCTGCTCTCCTTAAAACTTTACTTCCTGTTTCAAAGTAATTGGGAATGCAAATAAACATTTTAGATTCTAACTTTGAAATTTTATACCACATGTATTCCATACCACCTGTACAAAACTTGTACTTCAAATTTTAATCTTCATTTTTCAGTTATTTCAAGTTCAAATTAATGATCTTGAAACATTTTACGTTTAAAACCTTCAACTTTCAATTATTGAAATAAAATCCACTTAGTTGATCAAGTCCAAGTTAATGACCTTGATTAACTAATTTTGTTTACCAAGTCCAAGTTAATGACCTTGGTTAAACCGTTGTGAACAACTGATGTTTTTGTCAATTTTAAAGTTTCAAATTAATGAACTTTTTCTTACCAGACTTCGATGATCCATTCTCCAACATTGGCTCATTGAAAATCTTTTTGGATTTTAAAAAGTAAGTAAAGTATTTACTGAACTTTTAACAAGTAAAGTAAACTATGTACAAACATATTTACAGACATATTTTTGTGAATTCGTGTCTAAGGATCATATCAGTTTGTTTGAGACATATCACCAGTACCGTTGACCTTTTTGAGACTTTAAGTTTTAAACTTGTTTACCTTAGATTGTCGATATGTTTGTCCACTTAAACTTCATCACGTTTCTCAATTGTTCCAAGATATGTTAGGTAAGAATTATGAAACTTGACTTAACTATGGTTCCCACCTCTTGAATATACTCCCGAATCCAGATTCCCTAGATTTCATCTTACAGGTGCGTATAGTGTAATTGATATCTGTATTTGGGTTGTGCGAGACCTTGAGAGCTCAGGTTAGTACTACCGTACCGACAAAGAGATGAAGGCTCGTCTTTAAGGTGTGTTCCACTTAAGGAATCTTTTAAGCATTGCAAATGATTAGATCTTTCGATTCCTTTCAAGATTGCATGCAACTTTTAGGGGTTTATAGCAAAAGCATTATAGAAGTTCTAGGCTATTACTTCCGCAAAATCAGAAGAACTTGTATAATACCCCAGATATCAATCATCTATAAAGACCTCGTATCTCATAATTAGGCAACCTTTTAATCGAAATTTCGGAGTACTAAGTCCATATATCAAAGATGTGTTAAACCACGAGATTAAGCAGTTGTAAAATTTAGTTTATATCCCGAAAACAATCTACTGAACGTGTAAAGCCTATCGATATATCCACAGTAAGACTTGTTTATCACTTTTAAACTTTACAAATCTTTAGCATACTATGATAGTCCACTGATGTACTAGCATTTCCTTTTTGACAACAAATTCTTTTTGTCTTTTTCATGTTTTTGTACTTTATGAATTTTTCAATGTTTTTTGAATTTTCAACTTTTTCATATGTTTTTTATTTTTCAACAATTTTTAAAATTTCTTACTCCCCCTAAAATCAAAAACATATTTTTGGATTTTAGATTTAAAGAAATTCTTCTAAAAATGTCACAAACCAATGCGGATCTTGTGACCTCGTCGTCCGATCCTTTTTTTCAATCATGTATCTGCAATTGTTTAAGAAACAATCATTAGACTCATTTACCACTTGTAAAAGCAGTTTGAACATGTAAGAACTTTGAAATCAGTTTTTCTGTTCAACGGTGTGGATTTTCATAATTTTGACTTTTCAAAATTTTTCCTTTTAACAACCACTTGTAATTTCAAAAACTTTTCTTTTTTTTAACTACTCCCCCTCAAAATGACAAAGATATGACATTTCTGGATAAGTTAAAACAAACTGAAGCTTCCTTAATCCTGAATCATCTCTGATAAAGTGGATCTAGGAACTCCTGCACACAAAAGTAACCACTTGAAAAAAGAAACCCAAACCTTTTTGGTTTTGGGTTTGACATGATAAGCATCATAAACACTTTCAAAGTCATCATCATATTCAAAATCATCATCAAACATATCGTCTGATGTCGATTCTGAAAACGTTTTGACTTTTTCTTTCTTTGTCTGTTTGATTACTGATTCAGTTGATTTGACATTTTCAATTTTATCAGCAACAGACTTTCCTTTCTCAGAGGACTTCTTTTTCGCAACCCAGGATTGTGGCATGAATCTTGCTTTCTTGATATAAAACCGTGAATCATCGTTATTGTTTGACTTTGAAGTTTCATCTTTTACAAAAACTGAGTTTTCAAACTTTGATTCATTTTTGGGTTTTTTTTCAGAAACAAATTCTTTTTCGGATTTTACAATCTCTGGTTGTTTTAGCTTTTCTTCTTTTGATTCATTATTCCTTCGTGGAAACACAGGCTTTAAATTCAGACACTTTCGAGCAATATGACCAATAACATTGCATTTAAAACATGTTCGTGTATCTGAAGCATTTCCACTAGTGGATTTCACACCACCTGTGGATTTGATTTTAGCCTTGTTCCGAAATTCTTTTTCTTTCTTGAAATCATCACTAGATTGCTTACCAATCTTATCTTCTTCTTGAACCGTATTCGTTCCGTACACAAATTTCATGTATTTACCTTTGTATTCCTGGAACATTGTAATCGGTTTCTTCGTCGATTCACCTTCTTCTTCTTCCAAACCCAATCCAGCTCTCCTGTTCTCTGGAAAATCACCACCATTTCTACGGTAATTATTAAAATTCCGTTTGGGTTTAGAGTAAAACCTTTTCTCATTCTTTTTAAGATCATCTAATGAAACTTCCACAAGTTTAAATAGTTTATCAATTTGATCTTCTTTTACATTCCGAATCAAAAACTTTCTTCAAAGTACAATCTATCAGATTCCTTAATCTTGTATAATACAACATTAGGATCATCACATAGATCAATTTCTGAAGATGTATCGTCACTTTCAGACTGTGAACAAGAACTGTTTGAACTTTCATCAGAATCATTTCCTAAAACATTTTTTATAACATCATTTACCACTGCTTTAATGTCATCATTTGATTTCGTAAAGTCTACGTCAATGTTCTCAGGCAATTTGTCTTTCATTTCAGACAAGAACAGAATATTAAATGCCTTTTCAAAGAACTGTTTGAACTTATATCAGAATTATTTCCTAAAACATTTTTTATAACATCATTTACCACTGTTTTAGTGTCATCATTTAATTTCCAAAAGTCTACGTCAATGTTCTCAGGCAATTTGTCTTTCATTTCAGACAAGAACAGAATATTAAATGCCTTTTCAACTTCATCATCTTTCTTGCAACAGTAATTTTCAAGAAGTGGTGGAGGAACATTTCCGTACACTTTACATTTTTATTTTTCACCATTTTCCTCCGACTTATTCGTAGGTAAAATGTGATCAATGGCATAGGCATTAGTGGTATAAGATTTTAGCAATTGGCTTACCCGTTCAGTTTCAATTTTCATAGCATGAAGCTCTCTTTTTGTTTCAGCAATTGTGTTAATGTACATGTTAATTGCCTTTTGTTTATCAAGTACTGTGGCTTTTAACATTTTTTCATTAGCACCAAGTTCAAGATTAGCTTTTTCGACATTTTTATATTTGCCTTGTATCTTTGTCATAAGCTTCTTTCATGTTTCCGTAATCATAACGAAAAGTTTCATTATGACTTTGACCTTATCAAGGCATGGTTCACAAGGACTTATGCACTTTGTGCAAGGTTTTTCAACCTCCACAACTTTCACAACTTCCTTTTAAGACATTCTTACCTCAGCTTTTACCTTTTCTGCTTCTAATTTCAAGGCTTCTTGTCTTTGCATCTCAGCATAAGCTATCTCTTCTTCTTCTTCAGTTCTCCCGCATGTAAGCTTCCAGAATTGCATTTTCCAAAGAAGCATACGATGTCTCTGATTCATTCACAACCTCTGCCATCATAGCCACACCAGTTTTCTTTCCGATGTATCTGTTCCAGTCAAAACCATCTTCTTCATGATTTGCAACAAGAGCTTGTTCGGATTTCTTTGCAGATTTGTCTTCTACTTCAATTTGCGTTCTCTTTGGATATGACTTGTATTGAAGAGCTTTCTTGTAATATTCATTGCCATTACCATTACCAAAAGGATTTTGGTTTCCACTTGCTTCTTGATTGTTGCATTCACGTTTAAATGTCCCTTTTGGTGACATCTGAAACAAGTGACTCTTGACTTGTCAAAACCAAGTTTGTTACTTGAATTACCAATATCCCTTCCAGTGAGTGCCACAAATTTAGAAACTCTTCTGATGATGGATGCAAGACTCCATTTGATATCCATTAGCTCCAATTCTTCTTCGTCTACCTGATCGTAATCTTCTGCTGTCATTTCCGGATTTCCGATCTTTCCAGCAACAAGACTTTCATATGATTCAAGGACGGTAGTGAGAAGTGCTATGTGTTGTTTAGCCACTTTTCTGGAAATACATTCTTCAGATCAACTGCAATGTTACACTGAAAACAGTTGAATCAGAACTTGCTTGGCTTGTCTGATTTTGGAATGAGGAGCTTGAACTAGCACTTATATATCCAGCATATGGAGAACTTTGACTTGGAGAAGAATTTGAATTTGCACTAGATGTTGTTTGAATTTTCGGGCTTTGAATCGTAGTATCTTGAACACCTCCTTTGTAGTAAACACCGACATCTTGAACAACATTATCATTCTTTGATTTTGCAATCTTCATTAATTTCGTTTCATAACCTTCTAATTTGTCGATGAAAGATGACAACGTAAAGTGTCTCCAAGATGGACTACTCTTCAGAATCGTCAGATATGTCGTCCATTCTCCTTCTGGAAGTGCATCGGCCAACTTCTCGATTTGTTCTTCATTAGATCTTTTGATATCATGTCTTCGCATCTGGACCATGAGGTGACAGTATCTATCGATCATTTGCTTCATAGTTTCTCCTTTGATCATCGTGAAGATCTCGAATTCTTTCTTAATTAAGGCCTTCTTGCTCTTAATCATTTCACCGCTTCCTTTGAATTTGTCACAAAGAGAGTGCCATAATTCTTGTGACGTTTCATATTCTGGCAACAAAATCAGGATGTCTTCCTTAACTGATTGTTGAATCAAGCTAATCATTTTCTTTTCAGCGACATAATGTAATTTGTCGGTCGGTGAGAACTTATTCAACGGAAGATCTTGATCACGCTCATCCTTTGGCCATTTGTAACCATCCTCAACTGCAACCCAACTGTCAAATTGATTTGCTTGTATCCAATTCATAAACTTTTCTTTCCATCCTTCAAACTCATCTATACTCATTAGCTTCGGCGGTTTCTGAGTAGTACCCATTTCATTGTCGATATTCATCTGATTCGCCGCAAGAGTATTAGCATTTGATGAAGAAGCCATTTGAGAAACGAACACATTGTGAAAATCTTCCATCTTGACAACCTGAAGACTTATCTGAAAATATGATCAAGAACACTTGGAAATTGATTAGTAACAAGCAAGTTTGGTCGAACTTGTGTGAAACTTAAATTTTCGTTTCACCTTTAATAAGTTCGGTCGAACTTAGGTGTTCTAATTTTAACAAACACTTCAAGTTCGGTCGAACTTGAAGAAAAATTTTGAGAATTTTTTAAACTTTGAGCGAACTTGATGTTTAAAGAGACAAAATCAACAAGTTCGGTCGAACTTACAATTCAGTTTCAATGATTCAACTAAGTTCGGTCGAACTTATGCAATATTTCAACAAAATTAAGGAAGTTCGGTCGAACTTTGTGTCTAAACCTTTAAAAACTAACAAGTTCGGGCGAACTTGATTAAAATTCAATGAATTTTAGTCAAGTTGGATCGAACTTGGTCTCAAGTTCGATGGAATTGGTTTTGACAAACATGGTTTTTTGAACTTTTTGATATAAAATGATTGAATTTGATGTCCAAACTCTCAGGGGTTTGTTATTAGTGTGTTTTTACATGACATATTCAAAAATCACCCATTTTTTACCATGAAATCATCAAGTATATGAAAATGTTAAGAAAAAAGATAGAATGGAGTAGAATAAGAGAGATTCTTGTCTTAATTCCAGCAAATTTAGGTATCCAGGCTCTGATACCACTTGTAGGAACGTCCACGAACAGCTCGGGAACCTAAGTTTGCTATCTATTGTCCAATTAGGCGGAAACTAATGACAAGTTAATCGAATAACAAGAATTACTCATTTAAAGATTGATTTCATTGATCTAAAGTTCATATACATTCGAGATCCAGATCCGACAGAGCTTCGCCGTCTCTGTGCCAAAATCTCGGAAGTTACAAATGAAATCACCAAGGCACCTATTTATAGACTTGCAAGTTCGCTGGTGAAATAACAAGTTCGCCCGAAGATAGCACATGTCCGGTCGAAGATGGTTGGAAGTTCGTCCGAACTTGACCTTAGTCAAGTTCGGCCGAACTTGACTTCTCAAGTTATTTCTCAAGCGAACTTGTCCTAATCTTTACTTAAATACGCCTAGTTTCTAACAGTTTAAGCTCTAACCACTCAGACTCGATACATAATGACATTAATGACGAAGGCAACAGACATATGCACCAACAAATAAATACCATTAGGCTTAGATACGAGCTGAGTTTAGGCACCATATTTCATTTCTTCCTCTAAAGTACTCTCGTTAAAATAGGCGAATTGAGCGGAGCGAATCATGATTTCGAGATCATTCAAAGCTTGAGAGTCACGAACACTATGTACATAGCTTCGTCGACTTAGAGCATCGACGATGACGTTTGCTTTGCCGGGATGGTAGCGTATTTCACAATCGTAATCGTTGAGAAGCTCAACCCATCGGCGTTGGTGCATATTCAGTTCCTTTTGATTGAAGATATGTTGTAAGCTCTTATGGTCGGTGAAGACCGTACACTTTGTACCGTAAAGGTAGTGTCGCCATATCTTCAATGCAAAAACAACTGCACCGAGTTCAAGATCGTGGGTTGTGTAATTCTTCTTGTGGATCTTGAGTTGTCGAGACGCGTACGCGATAACCTTGTCTCGTTGCATGAGAACAAATCCAAGACCAAGGGTTGAGGCATCGCAGTAAACAACGAAATCGTCGTTTCCGTCGGTAAAGCGAGAATGAGAGAGTTGCATAACATACGCTTGAGAGTTTGAAAGGCTTCCTCTTTCTTAGAGTCCCAAACAAAAGGTTTGTCCTTATGAGTTAAAGCGGTAAGCGGAACGACGATTTTCGAGAAGTCGGCGATGAATCGACGGTAATAACCCGCCAATCTAAGAAATGAACGGATTTCGGATTCATTCTTTGGTGTAATCCAACTCTTGACGGCTTCGATCTTTGCAGGGTCGACATGAATTCCTTGACTATTAACGATGTGGCCGAGAAATTGGACTTCTTCGAGCCAGAATTCACATTTGGAGAATTTAGCATAAAGGCGATTTCCTTGAAGAAGTTCGAGGACTAAACGAAGATGACGCGCGTGTTCGTCTCTCGACTTTGAGTAGATAAGGATATCATCTATGAAAACAATGACGAAACGATCTAGAAAAGCTTTACACACACGGTTCATCAAATCCATGAAGACCGCGGGTGCTTTGGTAAGACCAAAAGGCATGACCACGAATTCGAAATGGCCATAACGGTACGAAAGGAGGTTTTCGGATTGTCTTCTTCCAATACGCGCAACTGATGATAACCAGAACGAAGGTCGATCTTAGAAAAACAAGTAGCACCTTGAAGCTGATCAAATAAGTCGTCGATACGAGGAAGAGGATAGCGGTTCTTTATCGTGAGTTTGTTAAGTTCACGGTTATCGATACACATTCGGAATGATCCATCCTTCTTTTTCACGAAAAGGACGGGTGCGCCCCATGGCGAAGTGGCTCAGGCATATAAAGCCTTTATCAAGAAGCTCTTGAAGTTAGCTTGATAGCTCGCACATTTCGGATGGTGCGAGACGATAAGGAGCTTTAGCAACGGGAGTAGCACCTGGGATCAAATCGATACGGAATTCAACATCTCGAGTAGGGGGTAAACCGGGTAAATCGTCAGGAAAGACTTTAGGAAATTCACAAACAACGGGAACGTCTTTATAAGTCTTCTTTTCTTTCTCCGGGTTCACGATATGGGCGAGGAAAGCAACACATCGCTTTTGCAAGCATTTGTGCGCTCGAGTACATGACAAAAGCATCAACTTCTTTGAGGGAGTTTCACCATAAACATGAAGTTGATCACAATTAGGAAGAGGAAAACGTATCATGTTATCGAAACATACAAGTTCAACATGACTCTCACGAAGAAAATCCATGCCTATTATGATATCGAAACTACCTAATGCATAGGTATGAGATTGATCGAGAAGAAGTGGTTGTTTAGATCGAGAGAACAACCACGTAAAACGGAGTTAACGGTAACGGTTCTTCCGGTGGCGACTTCGACATCGAAAGTCTTTGGGAGTCTAGCGCGCTTACATTTTAAAACCTTTTCGAATTCTAACGATACAAAACAATTATCGGCACCAGTATCAAATAAACATGAAGCATAATACCATTAACGAGAAACGTACCATTGACAACATTGTTGTCATTCTGGGCCTGGCGGTGATTCAGGTTAAAAGCCCTTCCACGCGCAGCTTGTTGTTGCTATTGGGGCTGTGGTGGTGGCTGTTGCTGGGGCTGCTGTTGCTGCGGCTCTTGCTTGACAGTGCGGTTTGGGCTGACATACCACACACATAGCACACACTTGCTTTTGGAGCGTGCTGCTAATTGGCTTGAGGAGGAGCGGGTAAAGCTGGAGCTGCTGGAGTCTGAGGAGCTGGCTGACGAGGGCTGGTACGGCAACTCACAGTGAAATGGCCGTAGATATTGCAGTTTGTGCAAAAACGGCAGTTGCCACCAACGACATGATGATAAGTGCACTTGGGACACAGAGGGTGGGGTCCGGTATACGCACGCTTAGCTGGAGGTGCGTTTGGAGTGGCTGACTGAAGCGGCTGAGGGTTTGCTGGAACGGCGAGAGCATAGTTCTTACTCGGGTTTCCTCTCTTGCGTCCCTGACGCTTTCCCTCCGGGTCACTTGGTGGTTCGGTAGCAGCAGTTGGTTCGAAGATAGCTTGATTGGAAACTTTTGCATGATTCTTGAAATACCCATCTTGGACTCGCTGATCATTGATCTCAGCGGCGAGCATGAAGGTTTCCTCGATGGTTGTAGTACGATGAACTTTCACAAAATTTGCGACACACTCGGGTAAACCACGAATGTACTTGTTGATAGCTTTCTCAGTCGTATCAACCTGGCTGGGACAGATGATGCTCAAAATCTTAAACCGAGCAGTGAATCCAGCATTGTCGGGACCATCCTGTATGATTCCCCAAAACTCATTTTCGAGCTTTTGCGTTTCGTGCGGAGGACAAAACTCCTTCAACATCACTTCCTTGAGTTCCTCCCAAGATAGACTGTAGGCTTCATCATTACCGCGCCTATTCCTTTCGGCGGTCCACCAGTCAAGAGCGCGGGACTGGAAGACTCCGGTAGCGTTCACTGTGCGGAGGTCATCGGGGCATCCACTTTGCCTAAAGGTGACCTCGGTGGCGTCAAACCAATGGAACATAGCTGTCGGTCCATCGTTACCCGTGAAGGCGAGAGGTGCACAAGCCTTGAAATTTTTGAAGCTGAATCGTGACTTGGGGTTCTCAGCTTTCGAGTCAACTGACGAGTTATTGCTCAAAGCATGGATTTCTGAGACGATTTGCGGGATAACCTTAGCCATTTCCTTGGCTACCATGGTGGCAATACGCTTGTCGGCGTTGCTGCGCTGGAGATTCCTACAGGTGTGCGATCCCATTGAAGACATCTACACGAAGGATTTAGATTAGATGAGATTCGATTATAATAGAGTTATGTCTAAATATTTATTAATATTATTCATACAAGGCACAAAAACACATAAGTACGTATCCACATAAGCACATAAACACGTAAGCACATAAGCACGTAAGCACATAAGCACATAAGCACGTAAGCGCATATTTGCACGTATTCACCTTCTAATAGTAACAATGCGTAGCGCGATACGAGATGCGAGATATAAGCGAGATATAAGCGATATATAATAGCAAGATAAGCGAGATAATACCGTGTATGAGGCACACGTCCTCATAGGCGTAAGCGTGTTAAGCGATTAGTTTGGTTGGTGTATTAATTAGCGTTTTAGATTTTGAGAGCTGTGCGAGTTGTGCATACATTCGATGGAGCGTAAATGCGATAAATCGAGAAATCGATGATATGATAAATCATCAAAGCGAGAAATCGAATAAAGAGAAAATTCTCAAAATTTTAAACACGTAAATAGTAATAAACTCGATGATGCGTAAATCGACGATATAGGCTTAAATAATTGGGAGTGTCCGGGGTTTTGAGAAGTCGACTACCCAAAGTGGTTCGACTACCCTTTGCATTCGGACCCACGCTTTGGCCTAATAGATAAGCGTTCTCACCGCAAGCGGCTAACGACGTTTACCCTTCCAGTTAATATGTGTTCCAAATCATCGGTATAACCGAGACTTTGGTGAGATTGAAAATCGAACTGCGGAATTAATTACTAAGATGTGAGTTTCACCCCTAACTTAGCAACTTCATTCCTAGATAGAAATGGAGATTTCCGTCGAGGTTTGGATGTCACTCCTAACTCAACGAAGGTATCTCATGCGAGAGAATGCGCGGAGTGAATGATCTCGTCGAGAGTTCTCGGTTTTCACACCTATTCTCGACTTGATCACTCGTTTGGTGTGATGCAGCGTTTCCAAGCATGTATTATTGTATTAGCCTTAGGAAACGGCACATTTAAGCATTTATGGCAAGTAGTTTAACATTTAAGTCATAGATAGGTCATTCGGGTACTTAAACATGTTACTAGGTCGAATCACGGCAATTCTACCTATTATCCTATGGTTATGGCGCTCTGATACCAATCTGTCACACCCCAACCGATGGCGGAAACATCGGGGTTAGTGGCAACTAGACGACCAGATTGTCTCGTGAGAATTCCATAACAATTATTTAACAATATCATTCAAACATTAACGTCCCATACCATTAACATAACATTTTAAACAATCATTACAGAATCTAAGTTCTCCCACAAAAACAATAAGGTTCGATATCCCCTAGATTTTATTACAACCGTTCTAAACAAAACAAAACTAAGCTAAACTACGCAAAACCACATCCAAAGCATCCAAGCTATAAATCCTCAACCTGTTACATACGTTAAAATACAAGTTAATAGAATTAAGTAAAGGTGAGCATACGAGTTTTGTAATACTAGCATAATAGAGAAACCGTTCGCGAAATAGTCTAACTACATATCACGATACACCGAAACAATTCACACAGATTAACATAGGCTTATTTCTCATGCTAACTACCGTGAGAAGGCTTACGCGTCCATCCTAACTAGACCCCGTCGGGTGTTAGCCAAACTATAGTACCATACTAGCTAAGGAGGCAAGTTAACGAAAATAAGTCCTAGTCACATGTTTCTAGTATCACGTATTGAGCATATATAATCAGATTATTCGCGTGTGATAAACAGTTTGATTTTGTGATGTGATTTTGATATAGGAACGTATGTAACACCCAAAAAAGTGCGTTAAAGCGAAAATGGGTCAAGTATACTCACTGTGGGTGCGTTTAGGTAAGAGTTCAGGATCTGAGGAGAGTCGAGAAGAGCGTCGGATCAGCCTGCATACGCGAACGGAAGTGCATCACTCTCCAAAAAGCTGAAACGGTTAAGTCTTGGTTGGGCAGTAGACAAGTTCGGGCGAACTTGTGTGTAAATACACAAGTTCGAGCGAACTTGTATGAATCTGGAGAGTGCATAGCCAAGTTCGGTCGAACTTGATGGGTTTCCTTGAGAAACTTGTCAAGTTCGGGCGAACTTGTAAGAATTTCTTACTGAAGTGACAAGTTCGGTCAAACTTGTGAGGAGTTTTGGTGAAGTTAGCCTAAGTTCGGGTGAACTTGACCCATTTGGGTGCAAGTTCGGTCGAACTTGAGCTGGGGAGCTGGTGATTCTTGAGCGAACTTGATGTTTTCGGGTCCAAAATCTTGCGTTTTCGCGTCGTTTGCTGAGGAAAATCGAGTGTTCATCCCTCCAACCCTGTGCTACTCAGCAAACTTAGGTCGGAGAGGTCTTTTAGAGCTGTTTTAGCCGTTTTACAAAAGCGTGGACTAATATCCGGGCGAACTCGAGGTTCGTTCGTATTAGTCCGGCTTGTGTAAACCAATATAAACGTCCTTGTGCTTCCGGATCTAGGATCTTGAATGATAGATGCTTCGTTTCATATCAGAAAATGAACAAAACATTATCAAAAGTCCGTATCTTGTGTAGAAATCAATGTTTATCAAAGGTTTTTCTCAGATCTATAACTTACAAGCCGAGATCTTGCAGATCTCGTGTTTGGGAAGCCTCTACTAACACCAAACGAACTCGTATTGTGTAGATCTAAGCTTAAAACAAAAGTTTTGGAAGAAAAAGATGAAGATTTTCGTAAAAGAATGAGTTTTGATGAAAACGAAGGCTATGCCTTGTGCCAAAATCGTTGTAAACGTTTGTAAATCGTTGATAAACGCCGTTGTAGTTGAATCGGCTTGATTCTTACTTAGAACACGAAGGTTTCGGGTTTTGAGAGCTATGGGCGAACTTACAGCAAGTTCAAATGAGAGGAATGAGCTGAATATTTATAGGAGAAGGCAAAATGTAGAGCTGATGGAGCCAAGTTCGGCCGAACTTGTACAAAAGTGTACAAGTTCGCGCGAACTTGTAGGGGTTTCAAGATTGAGCAGCTAAGTTCGACCGAACTTGTACATATTTGTACAAGTTCGAGCGAACTTGAGGTATTTGAGGGATTCTTGTGTCATCAGGTAAGTTCGGGCGAACTTGGGGTAGTCAAGTTCGGCCGAACTTGGCCTGGTGACCAAGTTTCGTTTGCCGATTTCGCGTTAAGTGTTCGTTTGGCGATTCGGTTCGTATTAATTAGTTACATTAAGCGTTATAATAAAGTGTTAAGCGTTATACTTGATATGATAGTGCGAGTTAGTGATTCGAGAGTGCGAGAGCGATGCGATAGTGAGCGTAATCACAACCACAAACATACATAACACATAAATAACATAAAACCATATAATTAACTGCGTTTTGCGATGCGATGAGATGAGCGATGCGATTTAATAAGCGATTAGATGCG
This sequence comes from Scalesia atractyloides, assembly GCA_947069175.1. Classification (NCBI taxonomy): domain Eukaryota; kingdom Viridiplantae; phylum Streptophyta; class Magnoliopsida; order Asterales; family Asteraceae; genus Scalesia; species Scalesia atractyloides. The sequence continues at coordinate 56,302,214 of CAMTDV010000024.1, read as the reverse complement.
ATAATAACATACAACACCATAAGTAATTAACATAAACTTTATTATTAACCGAATCTCGGGATTACAAAGGGTAGATAAACGAGAAAACAAAATGAAAAGATAACAACGAACTTTCGAGTTGTTACAGTTACCGGTTAGTTATAGCGAGGACGATGGTGAATCGTGTGGGGGTGGTGTTCGGAGAGGTAGTATGATGTTTGGTTCGGAGAGGTCACCGGTGTAGGGGTTGGTCATGTTATCATATGCAGAGAGTGAGTGAGAGAGAGAGATAGATGGAGGAGAGAGAGAGAATGGGGTGGGGGTGGGTGATAGGTTTTCTATTTATTTTTTTAATTAAAAATGAAAAGAAAATAAAAGAACCAGCGAAATGTCAAATTTGCCATTCATTTAACATTGGTTTTTAAATGGAGTTAGTGGTTTGGATCAAAATAGCAACAAATAGGAAAAGTCAGGGACCCAGAGGAGAAAAAAAAACTATTTTGACTAAAATGGCAATTTAAGACAAACCCCATGGACTAAAATGACAATTTACTCTTTATACTATTAATTCTATTATAATATCTAATTATTTATATTTATATAATATAAGAAACTTATGGTAGGTCACATCCGAATTCATTTAATTGCTTCCTTTATTGCAAACTAGTGTGTTTGTTTTTTTATCTCTTGTATGAAATATGAAATGTAGTTTATTTTATATTAAAAGCCAAAAGCATTGTTTAAAAAGCCTATAACCCCTTATAAATGACCAAGTTCATTAAGTTAAAAACTAACAACTCGACTTAGGGTATGTTTGGCAAAAGTAGCTGTTGTTGATGAGCTGGTGGTTGGAGGCTAGAAGCTGGTGGCTAGAGGCTGGAAGCTGGTAGCTGTAGTTGTAGCTTTTTAGATATATTTATGTGTTTGACAGAGTAGCTGGAGCTTTTAATAAAATGCATAAAATGACAAAAATGACATTAAAAAATTGGTACATTAGAAAGTTCATTATTTTTAGAGGTTAAAATAGTCATTTTTTTTCCTAAAAGCTTGTAGCTACCTCTAAACGCTGACTAGTAGGAGCGTTTAACCTAAAAGCTTCTAGCTCCTTCAAGCAAACAAGGCTTTTTATTAAGTTAGAGCTTTTTGTTAAAAGCTTAAATCTTGAAGCTCCTAAAAGCTTCTAAAAGCTCCATGCCAAACATACCCTTAGTGTTGAATGGCATATTTGACCTTGAATCCTTGATATGGTACGGTACCGACCGGTATTCGAAGACAAGATTTGGTAAAGTACGGTACCGGTATCGAAAACGTCAAAAAGTAGGTTCCGATACGATACGAGAAATTCAATACCGATACCGGTACCCGGTACCAAATGCTCATCCCTACTTGATACTTTGAGTTATGGATTAGGGGTATTACCAAATACCAATATTATAGGGGTAGTTTCTTGAATTGTAGGTGTTGCTCTCATCATATATCTTATTGATTCAACACATTCATGGAATGTAAGTTTTATCAATTCTTTTAAGTTCAACTTCTTTAGTTAATAATGATATTAGTAAAGTTATATTGTTATCGTTTAGTTGACACTCTTTGCACAATTGATTTTCAATTTTCTTTACTTTACTTTACTCGTATAATTGTGTGGTTAGCATTTTTGAGCAATAAGCCTCAAAGTTTTAAGAAGGTAGATTAAAAGATGATACTTTAAGACTACCATAACTTGGGTTAATGGTTCCCTTCAACAATTTTGCATAGAAGGGGACCGACTTTCACTAACAAGAAGTGTTGTATCTATGTGAAGCAATATATGTAAATAAAATAACATATTATAACACTTGATTCTTGTATATTTGTTTGAAGAGATTTAATTATAATGTATAAATGATCCAATAGATTGAGTAACACTTTGTAGCATGTTAAAATAAGTTGGGTGTAGAGACATGGGTGGTAAAATGGACAAGTGGGTAATATGTCAAATTGACAAAATGTTGAAATAGTTCGGTCCGTCATAACATATTTTTTTTTGTTAAAACTTATAAACTAATGTTTTCGTTTAGAATGTAATGAAAAAAAAACTTGTGTCGATAGTTACATTCATGTTGTTAGTGTATAATAAATCAAGATAACTAGTTTCTTTCCGAGTCGCAAGCCAATATGTCGAACATCGACTCCAATTGGAGTAGCTGCTGAGAAAACTCCACAAATAAACCCTAATCCCAAAAAATCACAATCCGATTTTAATAATAGAGTAATCCCCAAAATATTCCTTGATCAAATTTTACGGAAGCAAGTATTTATTTATCTATCTATCTCCACACACAGGCGTCTCTCTTTGGTTAACTTCTGGTATTCATTCCTACACGAAACCTGTGGTGGTTGCTGATCCTCGATTTTGCTTTCAGATTGGTTTTGCACCAAGAGAAGAGAATGGTTGATTCGTTTCAAGCAGGTTTCATTTTTTCAGATGCAAGTTTACTATACTTATTGTGAAATTCTATTTTGTGCATCAAATGGGGCATTGAAATATATCTTCTCAATTGAAGTTGGACCTAATTTTCTTGCAATTGCTTAATTAATTGAATTACTGCAACTATGTACAAACTTTTGTTCAATTCATTCATTGCGATTGATTCTTGTTTTTGAAAATTCTGTTATCTTATTTTCTGATTAGCGTTTTTGATACCACCACCCGACCCTTTTTCTGTGTGTGTTAGTTTAGTTAGGGGTATTACTTACTAGCCATATTTACTTTTAGTTCAAGATAAAACTTTTGACTTTGGGTGTTTTGTATCAGGCTGGCTTTGATGGTTTGCGCTAGCTACTATTCCATGTCTTTGTTAGGGGGGCTAAGAAAAAGTTCTTGGTCCCCCAACGTTTGAGGTGCAAGCTGAGACATGACTCCTTTTATGTGAAAGATAATGAGCAATAGACTACTTTATAACCCATTTGTTGGGGGACCTTTCCCATCTACTTTTAAGCAAAAACTCATCAAATCTAACCCACCCAGAAAAGCTTGTGTTCCGCACGCCAAGAAACATGACTGGATATCTCATGGGATTCGGTGTTGTGGAGAAAATGTTGAGATCTTATGGAAGAATATAGGATTAAGAAGTGGTTTCGTCGTGAAATCTGTCAAGGCGCCTTTCGCTAGAAACAAGACTCTCGTAAGGTCATTGGAGACAGTGTGGGCGGAAGGCTTGTTTGTATTTAGGTGTTCGGTATTTTGTGCTGTGGTATCAGGGGTGTGCTTGTTGTTATGGTATGGGCAGCGAAAAGCCAAGACATTGGTAGAATCAAAGCTTTTACCTTCGGTTTGTACAGCACTAAGCGGTTATATCCAACGTGACCTTCATTTTGGTAAAGTGAGAAGCATTTCTCCTTTGAGCATTACATTGGAGTCATGTTCAATTGGACCTCATAAGGAAGAGTTCTCATGTGGTGAGGTCCCCACGCTTAAATTACGTTTTCAGCCTTTTTCAAGTTTGAGGAGGGGAAAGATCGTAATAGATGCTGTTTTGTGTAATCCTACGTTGTTGGTTGCACAGAAAAGAAACTATTCTTGGTTAGGGATACCCTTTACTGATGCTGGGGTTTTGCAGAAGCACTTGTCGACTGAAGAAGGTATCGATAATCGTACGAAAACCAGGAGAATTGCTAGAGAGGAAACAGCAGCCCGTATGAATAGAGAAAGAGACGATGCTGCTCTAGAGGCTGCCAAAACAGGATATGTTATTTCCAATAATGAAATACAAGGTGAAGGTGGTCATGGTGATGTTGTGAATAAAAATGTATTTTCGATGGATGAGAAATTGCGTTGGCAGGACCACCACTGCATGGATGCTGGTGTAGAGTATGATATGAAACATGCAGATTTAGAAAAATCATTTGGTGTGAATACACCAGTTGCAGGGGTGAAATTTTGGTCTCCCGGCGGACCACTAAAGCGTAAAAGAAGGAAAGTGGTTAACGGGATTAATGATGGTATAGCTGCCAAAGAAAAAATTCTGGAGCAGAGTGCATCAGCAGCACTAGCATTCTTCCTGGATCCTAGCCTTGTTGACAAAAAAGATGAGAATCAGATTGGGGAATCATATTCTCATAATCAAATATTACAAGATGCTGATCCGGAAATCTCTGAATTAGAGAGAAAATCTCTTATGGAAGGTGATTAACTGCTTACTTTTGTTATTTACATTCTTCTATCCACACTAAACTTTTTCATTGTGACTAAAGGTGGCAATTTCAACCAATTTATATGAAAATGGGCCAACTTGGGGTGTATATGTTTGATAACGGGTAAAATCTATAAAAATAGCTAGAAATGAAAAGGGTAAAATGTGCATTCGAACTCGTACAATCTCTTATTTCTTTTTCCTTAATATATTTTTTTATGATACCAGTTTTTTAATCATTTATATTTACAAAGCCTTTAAAAAAAATATCGGTGGTTTAGCCTGCACAACCCAAATTTGATGCGTTACCCTAACATGTGTGTATCCTTGTGCTCTAAAGGTAATTTGACTCCTTGTAAATATTTACATGCGCCGATGTTACTGTCGATGACTTGAGTTCTTTTTTTGCCAAACTTTTCTTCCCGCCACTGAATCTAGCTCCTAGATCTGAATCTTGTGATACATCAGTCTCTATTTTTCTAGTATACGTACGAAGATTGTTTTAAGGATCTGGTACAATTTCATTTGTCCTTTCTAAAGGCGACACGATGTCTGGAAGATGGCACGAGTTGAGTAGGAATATAGAGTTATGGTGGATATGTGATGTGAGATGACATGGGTTATGACTTAAGAGAGTCCTTATAGATTTGAGATTGATTACAGATAACTTGATGGGGCGTTAGTGTGGTAGCCAGTCAATTATCCATGTCCAAAACATATTGAAGTTGATTGTTGGTTAATTAAAGACCGGATTTTGGGGACAGACTCCTCATTAATCTTGTTGGTCAGGACAAAATACCAAATATTAACTTCCAAACATTCTCATGAAACCATTACACAAATCTAACATCGACTTTATTTATGCCCTCTTTGGTATAACCATGTATGTATATATCATATCTTGTTTAAGTAAGTAATAATTATGAATTGCTTTATGATGTAGATGAGGACACGGATTCCAAGCAGCAGCTGAGCTCGTCTTTTCAAGGTTCAACTTACGCAAACGACAGGGGCACGGGAGATCTGTGGTCATCCTTAATAGTTGGTCCCATCCAAAAGATTAAGTCACTTATTATCCGGAAGTTGAAGACATTGTTGGTGAGCTTGTTGAGGGGGCTAACAAGGAGAAAACAGTAGGGATTGAGAAAATGGTTCCTATTATTCTCGATTCTGTACATTTTAAAGGTGGAACATTGCTGTTACTTGCATACGGTGACAATGAGCCAAGGTTGATTTCACTTCTGTTTGTTGATATTTTTTTAAATGATAATTATATGTTTATGGCTTAAAACTGGTATATTTCGATGCCTAGAGGCCAGCTGAAACTATAAGACAATAAGAAACAAGTTGAATTAATTGTAAGAAAACCTGTCATCAGTTAAGTTTATGCACTTATGCGTTTAGAATTAGGGGTTGTTTGGCAACTTCTGAATGGTTAAGTGTTGAACCATTAAGAGGTCTGAACCATTAAGTGTTGAACTAGTAAGAGGTTTGAACCATTAAGAGCCAATATAATGCTTAACCGCTCAGAGGCAAATGTCTAACCAATTCAAGTTAGAGGTCTTAACCATCATAGTTATCGATAGCGTCCATAGCGGACGCTGGCGGCCAATCACCGCTACAAGGTGCATAGCGACCACATATCCAGCATATAGCGACTCCGACGGCAAATTCCGGCGAAAAAATACCACTCCGGTGATGATTTCTGCCAGAAACCAGGAAGAAGATGAAGAAGAAGATAGCGGCTGGTTATTTGACTTGTTTAGGCTTTAGGGTTTTAAATAACGTTATATATTTTAACATTTAACCCTCTGTCTTTCACAAATTTCTGTTTAGTCCCTAAAACTTGTAAAAATTACTTAAAAAGTGTAAAATTAGTTTGTATATTTGTACATTTAACCCCTTTGTTTTCACTACTTTAAGTTTGGTCCTTAAGTTTATAAATTTATACATAAAAAGGTATAAAATTAACATTATATACATTAAAAAAATTATAGATAGCTGTCTTTTATTTCTTAAAAATTTAACTACCTTATCGCTATATACGAAATAGCGGGCGCTATCTCATCGCTATCACTACGTAGCATATAGGTAAGTTGTCGCAATTTGTCGCTATTCGCTATTGATAACTATGTTAACCATTCAGACTCACCATAATGCTTAACCATTCAGAGGCAAATGTCTGAACCATTCAGACATCTGCTCGCGAAACAAACAGTCTGAACCATTAGGTGCTGAACCAGTATGAGGTCTGGACCATTAAAAGTCCCATTAAGAGCTAAACAAACATCCCCTTGGAATACATGTGCTCTGGGAAATCATGCTTCTTCCGATGATCGCATAAATAATCTCATAACCTTATGTAGTTTTTCTGATGTATTTTTACAGAGAAATGGAGAATGCAAGTGGACATGTGAAGTTCCAAAATAATTACAGTCGCGTGCATGTACAGTTGAGTGGTAGTTGTAAGATGTGGAGATCGGATGTAACGTCTGAGGATGGTGGATGGTTGTCTACAGATGTTTTTGTGGACATATTGGAGCAAAAGTGGCATGCCAATCTTAAAGTTGTCAATCTCTTTGCTCCGGTAAGGTATATAATTAAGTTTCGCTGGTTAGGAAAATTACACAATAAATCTTTTCTCTTCTATTCTCTTCTGTTCAACCAAGTTATAAGGTTCTCTATTTGTCATGTGCAGCTCTTTGAAAGGATTCTAGAACTTCCTATTGCATTCTATGAAGGAAGAGCTAGTGGTGAGGTGATTCACTTGACAGACACTCTCTTTCTTTCTACATGTTCATAGTCATTGTTTCTTATACACTTTTTTTTAATTGGTTGTGTATCTATGATGCAGGTTCACATATGCATGTCAGAAGGAGAAAGTTTCCCAAATCTTCATGGGCAGCTTGATGTGATGGGTTTGGCTTTTCAAATATTCGATGCACCATCTTCATTTTCTGTATGTACCGACTTCTCTTTTGGTTCTTATTCACATATCATTTTTAGATTTGACAAATCTCTCTTTTCTTTGTAGGATATATCTGCGAGCTTATGTTTCCGGGCTCAACGTATATTTTTACACAATGCGAGTGGTTGGTTTGGCAAGGTTCCTTTAGAGGCTTCTGGAGATTTAGGAATTGAACCAGAGGAAGGAGAATTTCACCTTATGTGTCAAGTTCCTTCTGTGGAAGTGAATGATCTCATGAAAAGTTTCAAAATGAAACCTCTATTGTTTCCGGTATGTGCTTTTCTTTACAGTTTATTACCTTAGTCAGTTCATTTTATTAAACTAGTTTGTGGATAAAGTAGAAAATAAGAATTAAGACAATTTGCATGGTCACAGAAAGAAAGAACGTTGATGAGGTGGTATGTAATCTGTGTTGTTTGCTTGGCAGTTGGCAGGGTGTGTGACAGCTGTTTTCAACTGTCAAGGGCCTTTGGATGTGCCTGTATTTGTGGGAAGTGGATTGGTATCAAGAAAAATGTCTAGTTGGGTTGTTGATAATGATGTTCCTACATCGGCAGCTTACGACGCAATCCTGAAAAATAAGGAGGCTGGTGCTGTCGCAGCATTTGACAGAGTCCCCTTGTCTTATGTATCAGCTAATTTCACTTTCAACACTGATAATTGTGTAAGTTGCTCGTCTATCTCTCTCTCTCTCTCTTGCGTGCAAGTATGAGTAAACATTCTTTAATCAGTACAACTTGTATACATTGCAGGTTGCAGATTTATATGGAATCAGAGCTACTCTTGTTGATGGTGGTGAAATTCGTGGGGCCGGGAACGCATGGATCTGTCCAGAGGTACTTACATTTGAACAAAAGACAAATCACATGTAGCTATCTATGAAAAATAACGTCCCTGGGTCTTTATCGCTATCTTTATACAATTAACGTTTTCCATTTGAAAGTTATTGGATATTTTATATCTTTTCAGGGTGAGGTTGATGACACAGCAATGGATGTGAATTTTTCTGGAAGTTTATGCTTTGATAAAATAATGGATCAGTATGTTCCTGGTTACAATCATCTTATACCCTTTAAATTAGGGGATTTGAATGGAGAAACAAAACTCTCAGGCTCATTGCTCAAACCGTAAGGCTTCAACTAAATTTTATTGTGTACACTATTATTAACTATGTGTGGCAACATTGACCTGTTCAACAGAAGATCGGGTCTATTATCAGTATTAATTGTTATTATTATCATCATCATCATCATTATAGGAGATTCGATATTAAGTGGACTGCGCCAAAAGCTGAAGGGTCGTTTGGAGATGCTCGAGGAGATATGATTATATCTCATGAATTCATCACCATTAGTTCTTCATCGGTCGCTTTTGAATTGTTTACCAAGGTTGAAACTTCGTATCCTTATGAAAACTGGTTAGATAGGAAAGAATTGGCTGTGATTATTGAAGGAGTGGAATTGGATTTACGTATGCGTGGTTTTGAGATTTTCAACTTGGTTTCCTCATCATTCGCATTTGATTCTCTACGCCCAATTCATCTTAAAGCGACTGGACGAATCAAGTTTCAAGGAAAAGTTGTTAAGCCTTCTGCTGATGTGTCAAAGATTCTTGCTGGTGATGTTTCAATCACAGGACTTAAGTTAAATCAGTTGTTGCTAGCCCCCCAGTTAGCTGGACAGCTCAACATTTCACCTGATTGTATTAAGGTAATTTTTTGTCCCAAATACATTAAATTTGAATGATCTCTCAAAGTTGCGAGTACTGATCTGTGCTGCAGTTAGATGCGACCGGTAGAGCAGATGAAAGTCTTGCAGTGGAAGTCAGTGGACCTCTGCAATCTTTTTCTGAGGACAACATAATTGGGACGAAGTTGTCATTTTCTCTTCTGAAGGGACAATTAAGGGCCAATGCGTTCTATCAACCTTTTCAGTCAATCAATCTAGAGGTACTTGCAGCACTTTTATATCCATATCATCAGTGTAGGTAGTTAGATTATCTTCTAACTCTGATAAATAGAATTATTTAAGTATCATGCTAACCCTTTAGGTCAATTTGATTCGGTTTTGTTGTATTCTTGTAAACTCACATGTATAACTTGTGTGCAATAAGGTCCGGCATTTACCACTTGATGAACTGGAGCTGGCTTCACTTAGAGGAATGTTACAAAGGGTAAGCTCGTTTCTGTTGATTTCATGGCATGCACCTGTAGACTTTTTTTTGTGCATTTTAAACCAGCTAACGTAGTTGGAAATCAGCAATCATGTAAAAATAAACTGTATTCCTTGCATGTAGTACTAATCTTTGTTTATTCCTGATTTGTTGCAGGCAGAAGTCCAAATTAATTTTGAGAAAAGAAGAGGTCATGGAATCTTATCTCTGCTGCATCCGAAATTCAGCGGTGTGTTAGGAGAAGCTCTAGACCTGGCTGCTAGATGGAGCGGTGACGTTGTTAGTACACAAACCTGATACTTTCTTTCAACTTTCTGCTATATGTTTGTTACCCATTCGTGTATTTGTTCTTAAGCTACATATACATATACATAAAAAGTAAGTAGGTTGGTAACTGTGCAGATAACTGTTGAAAAGGCTGCTTTGAAACAAAGCAATAGCGAGTATGAGCTTCAAGGTGAATACGTATTGCCTGGTTCAAGAGACGGGAAAAAAGAAAGAAGAAGAAGAGGGAGTGACATTGGGAGCGTCATATCTTCAATGGGTCGCTGGAGAATGAGGCTTGAGGTTCCTCGCGCTGAAATTGCTGAGATGCTTCCACTTGCCAGGCTTGTTTCGAGAACTACTGATCCAGCCCTTCAGTTCAGATCAAAGGTGAACGTTCACTCTTTTTGTTCATGTATATAAACCATACTCTTCTTTTTAGATATTAATCTTCCATTTTGGTAGGATCTATTTATGCAAAGCATACAGTCAGTGGGGATTGCTGCTGAAAGTCTCCAAAAGCTTCTTGAGGTAATTGTGTGTATATATATTAATCCATAAAAGTCGGTGGAACAATATACTTTTCGGATTTTTGGATTTGAGGACAGTAGTTTTTACCTTTTGCTTTGGACACTTAATAACAATTACTACTACACGATTATATTATTTGATTAGAAATAAAATTGTGAGCATAGTAGGTGACTAGGTGATGGCTCCTGCCATATACACCTGTCTCAATCTCCATCTATTTAGAGATTTCTAAAACCTATATATTATATGTTTTTTAATACATTTACTTTTATTAATTTTAACAGCATATAAATTATATTTTTTTAATACATTTACTTTTATTACTTTTATCAATCTCCAGCTTTTATGTTTATTACCGAGAGTTACCAACTTAACATTGGGTTGGTGGTCGATTGCATAACTTTTAAAGATTTTAGATATTGTGAGTGTGGATTAGTTGACCGTTCATAAGCTACTAAAAATATAACTTGCTAAAAACTATTGTTTTTTCCTTTGGAGTTTTTATATTTTCTTTTTATCCTAAAAATACTAACATTGTGTTTTTCTTTCGACTCCTAGAGGAGTGTCGCTACCATAAAGAAGCGAAACGATACCAACCGAACACCCGCTGCGAAGCACGGGGTAATTATGCTAGTTATTAATAATTAATATTCAAAAATTCTTATTGGACCCAAACCTGACGATACTATGTGTGACATCTTGATTAGCTGAAACTACTTATTAATACTTGAATAAAATTCACACACGAAATAGGATTTCAGTGTGTTCAAATACTGTCTTCTAGTGAATAGTTTCAACGCTTGCAGGAAATCCATGGGCATTCTACTCCGACGGATGAAGTTATTCTGGAAGAATTAAACCTTCCAGGTTTAGCCGAGCTTAAAGGCCATTGGGGTGGATCTTTAGACGCAAGTGGTGGAGGCAATGGTGACACAATGGTAGGCCTATTATGTCTGTGTGTTATCTTTAATTATGTTACAAGAAAGAAATTGCTGTAAAATATCTCCTTGCTTATTGATTAATCTTTTACATACATATATCCTATGAAATGTGCAGGCAGAATTTGATTTTCAAGGGGAGGAATGGGAGTGGGGAGCTTATAAAACTCAGCGTGTCCTAGCAGCAGGTGCATACAGCAATGACGATGGCTTGCGCCTTGAGAAAATGTTCATTCAAAGAGATAATGCCACAATCCATGCTGACGGGACTTTACTGGGGCCAAAAACCAATTTGCATTTTGCAGTTCTCAACTTTCCGGTTAGTCTAGTACCTACTCTAGTGCAGGTTCTAGAATCATCAGCAAACGAAGCTGCTGTTCATTCATTAAGGCAACTTTTAGCACCTATAAAAGGAATACTTTACATGGAAGGAGATCTTAGAGGAAGTTTAGCGAAACCTGAATGCGATGTGCAAGTAAGACTCCTTGACGGTGCCATTGGAGGCATCGATCTCGGACGCGCTGAAATTGTTGCGTCTTTGACGTCAACGAGCCGGTTTCTGTTTAATGCAAAGTTTGAACCCATCATACAAAATGGACATGTACACGTTCAAGGAAGCATCCCTCTCAATGTTCTATTAGTCCAAGATGAAGAAAATCTTGAAAAAGACGATAAGAAAAATGAAGAAGCAAGTTGGGCTCCGTGGGGGGTTAAAGGGAAAAACGATGACAAGAAAGCAGCATCTTGGAATGAACAAGGTTGGGATACGCAGTTGGCGGAGTCTCTTAAAGGTTTGCACTGGAATGTGTTGGATGTCGGTGAAGTTAGGGTTGATGCCGATGTTAAAGACGGTGGCATGATGTTGCTAACGGCTTTATCTCCTTACTCCAACTGGCTCAACGGGAGTGCTGAAGTTATGCTTCAGGTTGTTCACTAATTATTAAACATATCTAATAATCAACCTCTTCTAATACGATTGTTTAATGAGCGCTTTTGTTTGTTTGCGATATTTAATAATAGGTGAGAGGTACTATTGAACAACCGATTGTTGATGGGTCGGCATCTTTTCACAGGGCAACGATATCTTCACCTATACTTAGGCAACCGCTAACAAACTTTGGGGGCATAATTCTAATGGACTCTAATAGATTATGCATCAGATCTTTGGAAAGTAGGGTTAGCAGAAAAGGGAAGCTGTCAGTGAAAGGTAACCTACCCTTGAGGACAACCGAAGCGTCACTTGCTGATAAAATTGACTTAAAATGCGAAGTTTTGGAAGTACGGGCAAAGAATATGTTAAGTGGTCAGGTGGACTCCGAGCTGCAGGTGACAGGGTCTATACTGCAGCCAAACATATCTGGGAACATCAAATTGAGCCATGGAGAAGCTTATCTACCTCATGAGAAAGGTGCTGCTATGAACCGTGAAGCATCAGATGCTTCAAGCATGCCAACTGGGGGATACAATCAAGTGGTTGCATCAAAATATGTTTCACGGTTCTTAAATTTGAAACCCACGGTTTTAAATACATCATTCCAGCAGCCTTCAGGTCTGTATATCAAATCTTTTAATCTTTCTTATTGTTATGTAAAAACTAAAGACACCACACGAAAGAAACCTTTCATTGTTTTTGTACAGGTAAAGAGGCTGAAGTAGTGGTTAAAAAAGGAACGGGACACTTAAATAGTAAACCGAAACTGGATATCCGGCTGACGGACTTGAAGCTGGTTCTTGGTCCTGAGTTGAGGATAGTTTATCCTTTAATTCTCAACTTTGCTGTGAGTGGTGAGCTTGAACTGAACGGTGTCGCTCACCCCAAGTTATTAAAACCCAAAGGTGTTTTAATGTTTGAAAATGGTGATGTCAACCTTGTTGCAACACAGGTTAGGCTCATCCAGCAGTGATTAAAGTTATGTTTTTAAATGTTCTGTTAATTAATAATAATGTCTTGCATTAGGTGCGACTGAAGCGAGAGCATTTGAATACCGCCAAGTTTGAGGCTGATTATGGGTTAGATCCGATGCTGGACTTAGCTTTGGTTGGATCAGAGTGGCAGTTCAGGATTCAAAGTCGCGCAACGAAATGGCAGGATAGTTTGGTTGTCACATCCACACGTTCTGTTGAGCAGGACGTTCTTTCACCCTCAGAGGTAGTATTAATAGTTGATGTTGGAACTGTTTGTTTTCTTTCTGAACATATTTAATCTTGTGTTGGAAGGCTGCTAGAGTGTTTGAGAGTCAATTGGCGGAATCTATCTTAGAAGGGGACGGTCAACTGGCGTTTAAAAAGCTTGCAACAGCGACACTTGAGACTCTAATGCCAAGAATAGAAGGGAAGGGTGAATTTGGGCATGCTAGATGGAGGCTTGTCTATGCACCACAGATCCCTAGCTTGCTTTCTGTTGATCCAACCGTTGATCCCCTTAAATCCTTAGCCAGCAATATTTCATTTGGTACAGAAGTTGAAGTCCAGTTGGGAAAACGCCTTCAGGTTTCTTTCTTTATTTGTTACTAGATATCATTGCTTATTATTATATTCTTATAGTACTAGAGGTAGGTGGCGATTTTCATCTATTTACTTATGAATGGGATGGTACGGAGTGTGTTTCATCTCCAACGGATAAAATCAGTAAAATTAGCTTCAAAAAGAAATTGGCTAACGCACGTCTGAGACCAAAGTTGCAAAATATAGTTTATAATGCAATATATAGAACATCCTAAATCTTTTTGAATTATAGAAGGTATGTAAATCATATTTGACTTGACATAATAAAGAAGTTGCCCTTATTTGACGAGACGGCTCATTTGCCACCACTAGATTTGCTCACCCAAGAAAAGGGTTTGCATTCAAAAGGAGAATGGGATGATGTAATTTCTCATCTTTGGTGTTACTTTATGGCAGGCATCTGTGGTGAGACAGATGAAGGATTCAGAGATGGCAATGCAGTGGACATTGATCTACCAGCTTACGAGCAGATTACGCCTCCTTTTACAGTCGGCTCCTTCCAAGCGTATGCTTTTTGAATACTCCACCACATCACAAGACTAGTTACCAGCCGCGCTTTCCACATTCTTTTTTTATCATATGTTATTATTCTTTGGTTTGTATTCATTCTCACACCAAAACACGGGCGGGGCATATAATTTAAATTATGTCAATAGTTGTACTCAAGGATGATGATATTTGGTTTGATGAGATCAAAGACAAGGTAGCAAGTAGTTTGATGATTGCTGATGGAACCCACCCGGGTTGGTCAGATGAGAAATGGGCTTTGTAAAAATAGTGAAGTAGATAAAATTGACTAGATAGAATAGATGATTTCAAAAGGCAAAATTAGGTTGTCTGTCTGTCTGTGCTTTTGGTTTGCTTCTTGCAGAAACACCTCACCACGTGCAATGGGAAGGAAATTCTTGAATGTGAAGAGAGAGAGAGAGAGAGCGAGCTTGGACTTGGAGTGCCACCAAAAACCCAATTCACTTTCTCGCTTTGCATCTAAAATCTACGCATTTGTCAAAACTCTGATGAAAAGGCGTTCCAAGTGTGGATATTTGCCTTTCTTAATCTAGCATGCAAAATTGAATAGACAAGTCTTTATGGTATCACACCTTATTTGATTTTAGTGTGAATCAAGTGTTTAAAGAATCAATCTAAATGTCTACCGGGTGGATGGAGGAGATTTGGGATTGTTCACAAAAATAAATCCATACTAGTTAACATATTAGGTCTTGGTGTACTCTAATTTCATTGGTATGGCAAGTTAACATGTCTTCCAAACCACTCACTTTCCATATTAAGTGGTGTTAAAACATCTCTTGGTTAACGTGTTAACCTAGGCAAAAAATAATTATATTATTATTATTATTATTAAATATTTTGTATTTAATTTAAATATTTAATATTATAACAATTAAAAAAATGATGGGTGAGGTTGAGTTAACAAGGTTAAACCATTTCCTTAGGATGATGTGAAGTAAAAAAGGGAAAAAAAATGATGTGGTGCTTATATGGAGTTAAAAATGGTTAAGGTAAATGTGTGGATTTATTTTAGGGTAACTAAATACCATAAAAAACCAACCTATTTTTGTTTTATTTCACAAAAGTCCCTCCACTTTTTTTTTTATGTTAAAGTCCTTTAAGTAACTTGTTAATTTTGAACATAATTGTGACCTTTTTTTATAGAAGAAAACTTTTAATTACAAGTTAGGCACTTAAATATCATGTACTTTAACCTTTTTTTGTTTTCAATAATCTCTATCCCAAGTATAAATATTTTTTTATAGATAGAACAAAATAAATATATTGGAATTATTATTACTACCATATATCTAATTGTTTAGTTATGGTTAACATAGTATGCAGACTATCATTTTTATATTCTCATTCTCATCAATCTATATTCTCTAAAAAAGATAACATAATTTATCTTACTTAGGATTTTATGTTTCCAACATCAAAACGTTTCTTGATGCATATAATTACATAAGTCGTAAGAGGAAGATTCGCGTGGAATTTGGATAACGAATGAAAAAATAAACCGAACAAAAGTAAAATAAACTGAGACGAGCCAACAAGCGAGCTGCCTCATCTTGGTTACAAACCGAGCTAGTTCGGCTCTGTTAAAAACAAAGCTAGTTCAGCTTAATTTCATATCTAACCATGATAAAAATAACTTGCTCGAAGTGAAACCGAACCGAAGTAGCATGGTTTGTACCGAGCCAAGCCCAAGCCAAAGTAGCTCCCTCGTTAGGTCGGCTCAGTTTATTTTACTTTTGCTTCGGTTTATTATTTCATTCATTGTCCAAATTTCACTCGAATTTTCCACTTACGACTCATGTAACCATGCACCCTAGGCTTCAAGAAACGTTTTTATGTTGGAAACACAAAATTCCAAGTACAGATAAATCATGTTATCTTTTTTAGAATATACATTGATGAGAATAAGTATATAAAAATGATAGTCTGCATACTATTTTAACCATAACTAAATAGTTAGATGTATAATAATAATAATAATAATAATAATAATAATAATAATAATAATAATAATAATAATAATTTATTTTAATTTATTCTTCTGTTCTATGTAATTTTTTTGTTTATTAATTTATTTTGTATTTTTGTAATTTGGATAAAGATTATTGAAAAAAAAAATTAAAGGTGCATTATATTTAAGTGCCCATAAATATAAAGTACCTAACTTGTAATTAAAGGTTTTCTTTTATAAAAAAAGGTCACAGTTATGTTCAATATTAACAAGTTGAGGGACTTTAACATGCAAAAAAAAGTGGACTTTTTTTTATAGTATTTGCCCTTTTCTTTAGGTTCAAGGGTTTTTGTTTGGTCAACTCGATAAGCCAATGACATACATCTTTTTTGTATCCCTTCCGATGCGTGTATTGTTCTATGTAAACCTTATTAACTGGATTAGGTAAATACGGTATTGTATTAAAATCATAATTTGCATTATTAATACTTAATTAACTCAAAAAAATGAACATAATAGAAAAGTGGATCAAAATAGCGAATTAGCAACTACTTTGACTATACAGTTCACTTATGGCACACGGAATAACCGAAAATTTTAATTCTTTCTCTTATTTAATAAAGCGAGAAATTTAAACTACTATTAGGGAGAAGATCAAATAGGAAGTATAGTTTAGGTAGGAATGATAGGAAGCAACGAGGTTGTAACATGTGGCAAAATTGAAAAATAAAGGGAAATGGTATTTTAGTCAATCTTATTTCCTCTTCTTCTCTTCTCTTTCCCTGTAACTTCAAAACCCATCATTTTCAAAAACTCACCATCTTGAACATTTTCTTCACATTCTATCCCAATAACCACTATATCATAGTGATTTTCGTCATCAATCAGTGATTCAAACACTCAATTAACGTGTTCTTCAACTTTTTTGAAGAAACCTAGTTTAATTTCATACAATTTCTCATTTTTTTCCCGTGATTTTGAAGTGAATCACTCGATTCTTCGATTCGATCGTTGATAAATTTTCCTAACATTCAAATTTCGTCAATCGTTGAAGAAATCCGAAGAAATCGGCTTCGATCTGTGTAAGAGATATTTTAATTGCGTTTCACGATCTGGGTTTTTTAATTAAGTCATTGCGTTTTACAAAAGAATGAAAAAAACATTTTTTTTTGTGTTTTAGGCCCATTGTGTTTTATAAACAACACGTGTCTTTATGTTTTTTGTCGATTGCGTTTTAGAAAAAAAGGCATTTCTTTGTGTTTTTAGTTCATTGCGTTTTAGAAAAAAACATTTCTTTGTGTTTTTTTCATTGCGTTTTAGAAAAAAAAACATTTGTGTTTTTTGTCCATTGTGTTTTATAATACAATGAAAAATACATTTGTTTTATGCTTTTAATCCATTATAACACAATGAAAAAAACACATTTTTTTTGTTTTTAGCCCATTGTGTTTTAGATCTGGAGTGTACTGGGAGTGGAGTGTGGAGTGTGGTGTTGGAAACAGAAAACATGACCATGTTAAAACAGAAACATGAACATGCGAAACCTCATTGTTGTGAAACCTCATTGCGTTTTAGACCTGGTGATGTATAGTTAACTAAACTGACATGATCATGTTAAAACAAAAACATGATCATGTTGTGAAACCCAACCCATTCCATTGTGTTTTAGACCTATACACTAAACTGACATGATCATGTTGTGAAACCCAACACATTGCGTTTTAGACCTGTACACTAAACTGACATGATCATGTTAAAACAGAAACATGATCATGTTGTCAAAGGTTGCGTTTTAGACCTAGAATGGAGTGGAGGTTTAGACCTCACCTGGTGGTACAAACCTGATCATGTTAAAACAAAAACATGCTCATGTTATGAAACCCACACTAAACTGACATGATCATGTCAAAACGCAAACATGATCATGTTGTGACACCATATTGCGTTTTAAGTTTTAAGACCTGGAGTACGTTTTAGAAACTGAAAGAACATGACCATGTAGCATGATCATGTTGAAACTATAAGAGATAGCCATGCGGAGCCCAATTGCACATGGCCATGTGAAACCCAATTGCGTTTAGTTCTGTTAAAGAACATGATTATGCTAAAATAGAAACATGATCATGTTTGAACAGAAAACTTATGCAACAGAAACATGACCATGTTAAATAGAAGTCAAACCCATTACGTTTTAGACCTAGGTGTACGTTTTAGAGACCTGGTGTGCAAAATTTTGGAACAAAAACATGACCAAGTTAAAACATAAACATGATCATGTTAAAACCCATTGCGTTTAGCACCTGCAACTACAAAATATTTATTTTAGGTTTCATTGCGTTTTACGTATCTGGGTTGTCGATTTTTTTTCAAAAGTATAACAATAGTATACTCGTTTTAATGATAAAAAATGCTCGTTTTTATGGTGCAATTTTAGAAAATAATAACGTCGTATGAATGAGTTATTAACGTTTAAAGGGGGGGAATTGGAGGAGAGATAAACTATTGCTTTGGATTGACTAGAATAGCCCTACACAAACTCGCGCGCCTCTTTTTTTGTTCAATTTCACTCATTTAATCTTATCCCTTGATTACTAAATAGATGGACAAGATTACTTCCTATCCTTCCTACCCAAATAAACTTTCTATTATATCCTAACCAATAATATCTTGCAAGTAGAAGACTTGTAAAATGAACTTGCATCTACTTAGAACTTTCTTTTAACCTGTAAATTGAATACCTGATAAATTGTTTTTCCTCATTCCAGCTCACATGCTTAGTTCCTTTTCTATACTATTCCTTCTTAATTTTGTTTCGTTCTAGAGAAGAAAACCCGGTTTTGGTAACCATAACTGATACTGAATACCATACTGACACCACTGGAACTAAATACCATAACTGAAAACCCGGTTCTAGTGTAAATAATAAAATTAATGACTCTGTTTATTCACAAGCACTCAGGCAATCTAGCTAGTTTAGAATCTGGTTTACAACCTAGAGGTCCTCGGTTCGAATCCTAGAGGACACATAATTTAATGCATCGATTTTTTATGAAGTATAAGATTTACATCATATTTTCCATTATAAGCATCAATTTTTTATATAAGACTTCAAATTCTAATAAAGAAACATAAATGACTAAGGTTGGGTGGTGTGGTATAATAAAGCCCCTAAGGCTTTATCACGTTACATCAGCGCCACCATGTAGTCTCCATGTCACATAGGAGGCTTTAAACCCCCCCCCCCCCCACCCAACTTCCATGCAATGATTTAAAGCCCCTACCGTGATTACCTAATTATATGTTTTTTTAATTTAATAGTTACTTGTTAAGAAACTTGTTACATCATCTAAAGACCATACACTTGTTACGATTCTAATGGATCTTTGAATCCATGAAAACATACCAAACCCTTGAGGTTCTATAGTGTCAAGAACAAGTGTTATGAGTACAAGATGATTACTTTCATAATATATTTCCACGTTATTCAAATTCCGAATCTATAATCTTCCGTTAATTCCCAATACTCACACACCTATGTTTCTTCGTGTAGAAGGAAAAGGTACTCGAAACTAATCCATCAACCAACAAGTTCGCAGGATTTCAAGTGGGAAAGCTTGCAAAACTGTGAGCATACTCCATCCCTTTTTCCTTTTTACACTTTGGGTGCAACATATACATTATACCAAAATCACACGACACATAAACTATTTTAATCTGTATCCATGCTTAACATGAAACTACTTGATGCTTGTTAGACTTGTATGTTATGTAAACTATTTGTGTCGATATATGCTTCATTAACTTTGCTAGCCTACCTTAACAATTATAGCGTATAGGATTAACGCATCGCCCACGAAACTTGGGGTATTGTTAAGTTAAACATGTTAACCTCCCGCTACTCTATTGGGATAGGCTATTTTAATGCGTTGGATTCTTGGGTTTGAACATATAGAACACCGTTTCAACATGCTAGTAAACTTGCATATCATGATTCATGTTGGATATGAGACTTTAAACAATTTTATTCTATATTATTCTATGTAACAAAACTTGTATGCTCGCCAACTTTTGTTGATATATTTTAATACATGTTGCAGGTTGATTGATGAGACGATGCTGAGAAGAAATGCAATTTAGGTGGACTTAGATACACACCTAGATAAATTTTGTTATTTTAATGTTATGTTATGAACAATGTTGCTTTTATTGGGAATCTTTGTATTGCATTTTAGTCTTGAAATGAAATTTGAATTTAATTTATATTGTCACATAGCGGTATGAAGTTTTGAGCAATTTGTTCGTCTCATCCCGATGTTTCCGCCATCGGTTGGGGTGTGACAGAAGGTTCATTGGGGAACACTAAAAAAGTGGGGAACAGTGGGGAACCGACTCAAACGAACTCCGACTGGACTCATTCCAGCGGCGTTGGAACCGGCTCGTCGAACCCTAACTAGGATCTCTGAACCATAAACTCTAAATCCTAACCCCTACCCTAAACCCTAAAGCTAAAAAATGAGGCTAAAACCTAAGCTAAATCATAAAATCTAAGCTATAAACCCTAAAAGCTAAACCCTAAAGCTAAACCCTAAAACCCTAAAGCTAAACCCTAAATACTAATGATTAACCCCTAAAACTAAACCCTAAGGCTAAACCCTAATATAAGAACCTAAATCCAAACCCTAATATATTTAGGTTTAGGGGTTAGGATTTAGGGTTAAGAGATCCTAGTTAGGGTTCGACGAGCCGGTTCCAACGCCGCTGGAATGAGTCCAATCGGAGTTCGTTTGAGTCGGTTCCCCACCGTTCCCCACTTTTTTAGTGTTCCCCAATGAACCTCACACACTATATATATATATATATATACTATATATATAATGCATATTAGAAGGGCACAAATGGTCATTTGCCACTTTTTCAACATGTACAACTCTTGAAAGCATTTTGTACAATGCTCTAAAGCACAAATGAATCCCATGGCTGTCAAAAACCCTGAAATCTATTGGCAGCCATGTCATTCACTATAAACCCTAAATTTTGCCTCTCTACACTGTTTAAAATGGAATTAAGGTCCGAAATCCATTCTAGCATCTTTGAGTCGGTGTAATATTGTTTTTTGAAGCTAAAGTCGTGAAATAAGGGAAGAGTTATGAGGGTGGCGGCTAGGGTTTTCTTCTGATTTTTGTTTTTGGCCTTAAGAATCCTTTGTTTCTTCTATTTCACCCGTTTAATGGTGCTTGGGATTTTCGGCTAGATTTGAGCTTTGACGGAAGATTGGCGGTATGGGTTTTAACCACTGTAAAAGCCGGTTTTCATGGTGGCATCAAAGGTATTCGGATCTGGTTCATTAACTCGCCAAAGTGTGTAGTTAAATGGTTGTATCTAGCACTTCTTCTCTAAGTATATTTTTTAAGTTTCATAATGTTTATCCGATTTGGTTAGCTTTAAATGTCACAGTTGTTAGTAGGTTAGGATTAACAATTCGATTTGTCTTGCAACAAGACTTTGGATGCTTTTTTCTCTTAGATTATGTGTATTATGTTTTGACACTGTAATTTTAGGTATGTGTTTAAATTAGGGCTTATTTTTGTTAAAATTGCATTGTCCGACTAGAATCCAATTTAATGTTTTTTCGTCTCATATGATCTTGTAATAGAGAAATTTAAGGCCTAATCAAACAAACTCAGGCCTAAGAACTGCCGAGCAAGCTTATAGCTGGAGCGAGGTATGACCTTTATGCTTTTATGGTTTTGTTTTATTATCTTCACTTGTTGTATTTGTTCAAGTTTCAAAACGGGTTGGGTTGACCCGTAAACACATTTTTGGTCCAATGTTATAAACAATCAATGAATGAAAACAGACTTTAATTGGCTTTCAACACGTTCTTCATTTAGTTAAATTTGTTCTTTTTACTCAACTATTAAATTGCAGATTGCGCGTGACTGGAAAGCAGTGGGAGGACGAGACATTATCCCTTGACTATGAGTTTACCAATGGTAATTTTATTTTTGTCGAAATTTTTAATAATATTTATTTATATTAAAAATAAAGAAAGTACCATTGTTGCTGACTTAACTCATGAACTCTAAATAATTTATGGAATTACAGATCCTTCACGATTCAGGCTTACCTATGAGATGTCTTATGTGAGAACACATATCAGTTTTTGGACTCGAATCCCGTTCTGCTTTTACATTGTAAGTTGTCAATTATTTAGTGATCAATGACAAGAAATGGAATAAAAATTGTATATGTTTCATGTATATTTACACTATACAAGGTGATGTATATATTGAACCTCATGCAAGCTTCTTTCATGTAGGGATGCTTCTTCGGTCAATTTTTTAGGTCTGTTAGCAAGTCCGATTATATGACCTTGCAAAACGGGTTCATAAGTGTAAGACTTCTGTTTTATTTATCTTTTCCAGCTAATCATCATTTTCATCAAGTTAATAAAAATATGTACTTTGGTCCTAGGGCTATGAGCAATCCTAACTTTAATAATAATGGAACTATATCATGTTTCTAATTACCATTACTAGTGACACGTCACCCAATCCAAGGTGGAGTGTTACAGATCTCCACACTTTTTACTTTGAAACCAAGGAATTGTGCATAATTCAAAATGGTAAGTTTT
Source organism: Scalesia atractyloides (assembly GCA_947069175.1). Classification (NCBI taxonomy): domain Eukaryota; kingdom Viridiplantae; phylum Streptophyta; class Magnoliopsida; order Asterales; family Asteraceae; genus Scalesia; species Scalesia atractyloides. The sequence goes on along the minus strand of CAMTDV010000024.1, from coordinate 56,279,569 downwards.
GAATATTGTGGGGTTGGATGGTTGTATAGTTTAGAAAGAGTATATGTATATATGAGAGGGCTTAAAAAAACGCCTTTTGAGTTGATAAAAAAGGTGAAAACTCAGTGTAAAAATCATTTTTTATCATATTTAATATATTATTATGTTCCTGAAAATCAAAAAATGTATAACCAATTGTTACACGTGTAACAAAAATATGTTGTTGTATGTTACACGTGTGGTGCTAAGGATGGCACTGCTGAGTAGATGATAGAGACAAACAATGGTCATGGTGACTAATCAATATAAACCCGTTTTAGTTAACAAGTTTAATAACACTGACCCAATTTCACATGTTTGATTTAATTAGACAAGCTGACTCATTATCTAATTTGAATTAACCTACATGAACCCATATACAAATTTCATTTAATTAGACAAGCTGAGTCATTCTCTAATTTGAATTAACCTACATGAACCCATATACAAATTTCATTTAATTAGACAAACTGACTCATTCTCTAATCTGAATTTAACCTACATGAACCGATACAAATTCATTTTTGCCAAATCAATCTACTCTTTGAAGCTACCCCATCTTTGTAAATGGCTAGCAACAACCACCACAACCATACCCAGTAAATCCCACACAAAGCAAAACTATTGACAGAGTCTGGGGAGGGTGAGATGTAGGCACGCCTTACCCCTATCCCTAGGGATAGAGAGACTGCTTCCAGAGAGACCCCCGACTCCAAAACAAATAACATGCAAATAAACAAAACTAAAGAATGTATACAAAAAGAGCTATCAATAATAAGGGAAACGGTGTATTTGCAACATGATAAAAATAGTAAGATATATCAACAAAAAAGAACATGTGTGCATTAAGTACTAGAGGGCCATCCTGTGTGAATTCTCCAAAAATTTAAGATACATCAGTAACACCCACTTAAAAGTCCTTAACCTTAATCATACATCTCCACGAACTCCTATCCTGGACCATGTCCTCAGAGAGGTGCAACTCTAGCAAATCGTGTCTAATCCTTCATCCCAAGTCAACCTGGGTCTGCCTCTACTCCTATTCCCCTCCACGGTGAGGTTTTCTACTGCTCTAACTGGCTCCGACGATTGCCACCTCTTCACATGACCAAACATCTCAATCTCCCTTCCTTTATCTTATCCACTATACTAGCTACTCCTAACCTTACCCTAAAAACCTCATTTTATATGGTCTAACCTTGTGTGGCCACACATCCACCTTAGCATTCTGATCTCTGCTACCTCCATTTTGCGCACTTGTGTCTTCTTGATGGCCCAACAGTCTGTCCCATATAACATAGCAGGCCTAATTACAACCCTATAAAATTTTCCCTTTAATTTAGTTGGAAACCTCCTATCACACAGAAAACGCCAGTGGCTGCTCTCCACCTACACCAGCCAACCTGGATACGATGGGCTACGTCACTATCGATCTCCCCATCCCTTTGCACGAACGATCCTAGGTACTTGAACTTAGTTGCTTTGTAAATGGCTAGCATTAGATGTATATGAACAAATAGACTTCAGTATTTATTTATTTATAGATGTTATAAAGGTTGTGGTATGACATGACAGATTTGTCTACTAACAATGGAATGAAAATCAACTAAACATGACTCGCATTACATATCACAATCGTATGATGACTCCAAAAAACTACCAATCGAAAATAAATAGCAAGTCGCACAATGAAACAAGTGTCGGTTACGCATGTTTCTGTAGTGATTAAACCGTACAGAGTCTGAAATTTCACTCTTAACACTAGTAAACAAAGTGTCAAAATTGTACGCATATGAAATAGACTAGGAAATTAAAAAAGACACATTAACTAGGAATAGGAAGTGGTTACCTCCATTTGTCTTGCAGATCTTTCCTCTCAGACAAAACCCAGGTTACGAAGATGGCGATAACAAGGGCAACTATAGTTAGTAGAAGCAATGCGTAGTTGAAATCCTCTGTAAGTGAGTCGTATGTTTTTGATGGCGCAATCCGAGTATAAAAGAGATCAACTCCGTATGCAAACACAAGGCTTGTTGACTCCAGCTTTGCAGGTATCGTTTCTACGCCTCTTAGACCTTCTACTTTGAATGCATGTGTCACGTATGACTGCCCCCCATACACACAAAGTTGTTTTTGGTCAGTCACAAAACTATATATATAGAGTGACGTTCATTTCAGAACCAATAATACATTTAAAACTGCGAGAATCGTTTTACCCTTGTCTACATCTTACCCTCCTCAGACCCTACCTTAGCGGTGCTATTGGTGGGATTTACTAGTATGATGATGATGATGATGATTATGATGATGATGAGAATGTATAAGATTTCCATAAGTTTAACATCTATTTAAAAAAAATACTGACACTCTTTTGTCTAAATGTGCATACACATATACACTATATGCACATGTAAATGCATATGCGCACATTTTTAAAAGAAATTAGAAAGAGAAGAGATAAAATCAAAGAAAGAGTGGGAAGAGAGAAATAAACGATTTTCATGACTTGCTTACTCTGAAATGATGCGCCCCTCTATGTGTAATATAAATGGAAATTTTAACGACAGCAAAAAGGGATGAGGTTTTTTCTACCTGTGGAATAATCGGTAAAGCATCTGTGAGAGGTAAAAGACCCTCCTCTTTCTCAGCTTGTGTAGGGTTAAGGGACCTTCTTGGATCAACAAACCTCTTGTCAAGAGCTAACACCTATAAGTGAAAAATCGATGAATTTATGAAACATGGGGTTTGGATGCGAATGAAAAAGAAAGATTACAAATTCATTTTATTTGTGGGCTAACCTACCTGATCCTCAATTGTGCCAATAAGAAGGTGCTTGGAAGTTATGCCCTTGGCAGTTGAAGATACTGATATTGCTTTCACCGAATGTGTGAAGAAGTAAGATTGTGATTTGGTCGTAACCTCGGGCCGAGAATAAGATGAGACGGGTGTAGTCAGATTATGCTTTCCAACAATAAGCTTCAAAACATCTTTATTTTCCTGCGGGTGGTGATCGGAATTAAGCATCAAGGGATGGTTAAATATGAGAGAAAAAATACAAGTTTAAGATCCATACCGCACGGGACTGGTCATATATCTCAATAACGGACATCTCGTATCTGTGTGCTCGTAAGTTGAAGTAATGGTAGACTACCCAGTTTTCACTAAGAACCTTCAAAACAATTTAAGCAGATAACTTAAGAAAAGTTGAAAAACAAGTTACTTCTTCAAATGTATATAATGCAAACATTGAAACTCACTGCATGCACGGGACCCTGTGAGCCTAAATGAGTCATGCGGTGCAATATGCGGCCAGTCACAGTATCGATAAGGTAGACCACCAGCACCGATTCGTCTGGAGTTGCTGAGCCAATAGGACCACTGGCTTTAGGTGAAACGGTAGCAACAAACACCATAGTTTTCGATATGTATTTATACATCACATCCTCATCTGCAATCACCTTTGCTTGAGTGTGAACCACCTGAAAAACAAAAATAATTTAATTTGATTTTCTTCTCTAACAAAATTCCATTTGCATTTTCGAGTTGGGGGTCTCACTGGAAGCAGCCTCTCTATTCTTACAGGGTAGAGGTAAGGCTGTCTACATCTTACCCTCCACAGACCCTACCTTAGCTTTGCTATTAGTGGATTTACCGAGTATGATGATGATGAAAACAAGTGTTAAAGAAAAACATACCTCATTTGGTTTTCTCGTCACTGTTGTGATTATTTTCTCTGATTCTGCTGGAAACACAATGGACCATAAGTTCCTAGCCTCAAAGGAGTACTCACTAGAATGAGTTTTTTTCACTCCATACCCCCTCAAGATACCAGCTTCAGATTCAACAGAGTACCAATACACGTTTTCAGACTCCCGTTGAAAGATGTTAGCAGCTTCAGGAGTTGTTGGGTACAAATGAGCGCGTTTATCAGCATCTATCAGCAAATGAAGCTGCTGCTCAGTGGAATCCCTGAACGGTAGCGTAATAACTTGCACAGTAGAATGTTCTGCAGGACCCAAATTTTGAAGCTCTTTTCCAGTGTAGGCATCAACAATCGACAGTGCACTAGGAGAGGTCAAAGAAGGTCCACATCTGCCAACAACAAGAACAGATGGGTTGTTATCCAGTGCATGATGATGCGGGACTTGCCACTGACGCAATTTGAGACCAGCACACTGTTGTTGTGATGTGGTGCGTAGAGATTGAAGTAGGGTTGACCAGACAACTCGTCCGTCTCCTGTATGTAAGGCGTAAAGCTTGCAAGCTCTTGTAAGTAGTATAAGCAGTTTACGGAAACCGTTATGGTCTCGGGTCATCTTGTTTTTTTGAGAACTCTGTAACCTAATTTGTTGTATAGCTGCTACTTCATCTGGTGTTGCAAGCATTAAAGTTCCTTTTAGCTTCAGCATATGACCCTTCAACAAAAATCATAATTTCTAAGATTCAGTATTAAACTCCATAATCTAATACACAAATAGTTACTAATAGTCCACCTCTGGGGCTGCAAACTAACCGAACGCTCAGCAAACAATTCGTGAACCGTTCGGTAGGAAGTTCGTTTGTGTTCGTTCGTTTAATAAATGAACAAACACAAACAACAAATTTCATTCGTTTAGTTAAATGTTCGAACACAAACAACAAATTTAGTTCATTTATTTAAATGAACGAACATGAACATATGTCATGTTTGTTCATTTATGCTCGTGAACACTTGGTAACGTGTTTGTTTATGTTCGTTTGTGTTCAATAGTCCGTTAGTGTTTTTAATTCTGACAAATAAAATATTTAGTATCAGTGTATTATATATTTTGCTCATGAACGTTTGTTTGTGTTTATCTTTTGTTTTCATTTGTGTTCTTGAACATTGTTTGTGTTCGTTTATCTTCATGAACGTTCGTGCCTAAATTAACAAACGAACATGAACACGTTCATTTACTTAGCGAACGAACACGAACAGAAAATCTCGTTTGGTAAGTGTTCATGAGCATTTCGTAAAAACATATACTTTCTTAACAAGGTCTTGTCCGTGTTCGTCCACAGCCCTGTCCACATCCCACTAAGAGGTTAAAGATTTTCATGAGTTAACTGACTCAGAGAAATAAATCACTCTTATTCTTATTTTATTAAAAAAGAGAGGGTTTTAACTTTTAACAACTGCGCAAAAAAAAAATAATATCAAAATGCCACATCTCTTATTAGCAAAGTGTAATTATGATGGTGCTTGAATAAATAAACATGTGCATATATTGAAAGCCTCTCAAGAAGTTTCATACCTTAAGCCACTCAAAAAGGCTGTGCTCAACTTTTGCTACCGATACACCAATTTTTTCGACAGGTAGTTCTGATGTTGTGACATCAATAACAGAAGCAAGTCCATCATCTCTAGTCCAGACAATCTCACCTTGTTGAAGCAATAGTAATGAATGATCTTCCATTACAATCAATGCTCTAAAACCATGAGATCTATCTGTTCTTACGTAGTTATTGATGAAAATTTTGTGCACAAATCCTCTCTCGTGATCCATCTTGACAGTTTCCTTAAGGTGATTGCTACTCATGTCATGAACATGCCTTACAGACAGCTCAATCTTACTATCTCCCTGTTGAACAAGTGCAAACGCTTGTTCACCTTCTGAAAGGGCCAATGCGTCACTAACAACCACCGTTTTATCAATTTTCTCCATTACGTTTAATTTCCCTTCATTGGTCACTTTAACAAAAACTATGCAACTATCTGTTCTTAGAGAAAATATTCCTGAAAGCTCTGATGGTAAAATAACGGTGTTTTCAGAAGACCCATGAATGAGATCTGAAACATGGGTTTGTTGAAGGTGGATCGGTCCGTTGTTTACAGTTATTAAGACCACAACTGACCTTGAAGCATCAAGTACCACAAATCTGTCACCCGAAACTGGCAAGATTTCCCCGTAAATGCCACTGGGAAACGATGCACTTGTATGTTTCAATAAGCCTCCATTCTTAACATCGATCTCGTAGGTATCGAATTGAGATGAATCCGTAACTCCTACAGCATGAACTACATCACTCCCACCAGAAAGAATCAACTGATGAACATCAACGTTACTGCACAAGAAACACATAGATAAATCTACCGAAAGTCGCGTACTACAAGAAAGAAACTGTAAAAAGTACTTCAAGTTGTCAATAGTTGATTGGTCAAACTTTTGGGTTGCGAAGTCCTTCTTCCAAAGATGCTCTCCATCAATGCTGGAAATGGCATGAAGACATCCACCACCATAAATGAAAATTGGACTGTCCAGATCCACCTTCAAATTCGCCTGAAAAACGTTTCGGTTCAGTTAACCAACCATGAGGGTTACAGAATATGATGAAGTGTAGAGTGCAGTAAGAGCATAAGAAGGCTTTATGTTACTCACGGGAACGGTTAATAGTGCCTTGGAAGACTTTGACCCTGACAGAAAAGACTCCCACACCATCTGACCGTCAGGAAGGTTCCAAGCTCTTAATATGCTCCCCTCTGATGATAGTGTAATAACATCTGATATATAAATAAAGTTACCCTTCAGAAAAACATCATCATTAAATGACAACTTACATAAATTAACAAAGGGTTGCACTTGATAATATTCCCAGCTATTATAACATTAATCAACTTATTGTTGCAACTTGCAAGAAATAACCATACAAGCAACCCACTTTCTTAATAACAAGAAATCAACCTCTTATATAATAACAATGTGTCAAACATGTAGGTTTTGTTATAGATAAATCTAAGTTCTCTTCTTTAAACTTTTTAGTTATATAAGCAAGGAAAGGTAACATTAAGCTATACCTCTTCTTTTAATCATAGATATGATTTTTAGCTGACACAACTAGTTTGGGTAAAAGCTCCATAGATTAAGTTAGATATTAGTTTTATATTCTGGGAAATAAGTCCAAAATATTGTTAGCTGACGTTAACTACAAGGAAGAATACTAACATTTCCCAAGGACGATATCAATTTTGTCAACAACATCATTGGCTCCCAAACATGCCTCCAAACTGCAAAGACAAAACGCATAAGTAAACACATATATCTTTGAACAAAATTATAATCCATCAACACCAATAATAGATGTAGACGAAAGACATACAAGAAGCCTAGATAATATGGATGGTAACAACTTACAAATCTCGCCTCGACGGAGATCAAGAGATGCAATAACATTCTCTTCAGTTGACACCAGAACACGTTTCCGTCCTGCCTTTTGCGTGTGGAATACTGCATGTTTTACTTTGCCTATGTAGCGTTGATGCCTGAACAACAAAACTACAAAGTTAGATAATAAAAAAAAGATATCCAGTTCAAGTGTATACGGTTGGTAAGCCGTAAGTGGTAACGTAAAACAGTGAAAGGGAAACAAAGTAAGCACCGAATAGCTTAGTTCTAAGAGAACAAGAAGCAAAAGCTGCTTTCAAGCCTAAATTGGCGGCTAAAGACGCATAAGTTAGAATCTCAAAACACCAGACATACATTGATTAACAGCTTATTGTTTCTACTTAATCTAACCGCTACTATGTAAAAGAGCCACACTAAAACATTGATGTCTAACCTAGTACCTGGCAAGTACAAAACTAAATGAATTCGGATCAACATTAATCAATTGACAGCAGTTATGATGAAATTCAATCTAGTTATCTAGCAATACTGAGACTGAATTTTAACATAGTAGTTATGAATTGAATTGGATTTAAACTAGGAAAGTGGAGTAAACAAGACACAGATTAAAAAGTAGGTAAAGAGTTACCAACCAGTCCATGAGTCCGACTTGATCTTCGAAGAGAGAGAAGGTAGGTGCTAATAAGGAGGATAGGCAAAGGAGAAGAATGAGAGAAAGCTTGATCGCCATAGCCATGGAGAATAAGCTGCTGTGCTGTGCTGATCTAGGTTACTTGTAGTTGATGATGGATCTGAGAACACGAGGCTTTGGCCAAGCCGGCTTGATCTCCTTTTTCTCTTTTATGACATTCGGGTGGGTTATCCGTTCCTCAATTGTATCCTTTTTTTTTCAGAAAACTTCATTTATTTAGTTTATTTTTAATTTTCACAACAAACGAAGCCATTCCAGACGAAAAACTAAAGATCTGTCTAAAAGTACACGAGATATGGCCCGTTTCTAGACCCATAAATGAAAAAAAAAAAAAATCTTCAATGAGCTTTTGAAGATATGGTGGACCCATAAGAGCGGACCACACCCCATGCCTCAATACGAGCTGGTGCCTTGCTCTCGAACAAAATTGCCAAGCTTTGCTCCAAGCACAGGTTGCGCCTCGCGACTAGCTGCTGCCTATAAACTGAAGCTTCCTCCAACTATTTTCATTGCTCAATTCTTTCTTTTACCCCTTTAATACACTCTAATTCTACCCACTTTCTCTTGGTTTTGTAATCATTAAGAATTATAAGAACAACATTAAGTAATAATAATCTTGTGATGATTTATACAATATTTCCAAGTTTGTTAAGGTTTATCTCTAAATCCATGTGTGGCTAAGATTCTTGTGAGTACTTGGAGAGGAAACAACCCCTTGATGGTGACTTAACTAAATAAGTTATGGATTAACAAAGGGCGTGTGTGTTAATGACTTTAACTACTAATTACTATATTGAAAGTGAGTTTTGTAAATCCTTAAAAACAAGCTAATAACTTTGTGTTTGTTGAGTCAAACATTTATGTTTTTTATGTCTATGTAGTAATTGTTGGGATGCGTTGTTGTACAATTTTAACTTTAAAGAAAATCTAATTTTATTGTTGTTAATTAATATCACATGTTAATTATATAAAGCAGAAGCGTGTATAATTAAAACCGACTAACCCGTTCTAGTGAGTCAATTTCAACCATTAAAACAAAACACAACCATATGGGTTTCCAAAAAATAACCTTTGAAAAAAAACCCCTTTACACTTTGAATCAACAAACCGTCATACTAGTTGATGTTTGTTTACGAACGGAGATCCCAAATCAACTCCTTAACACGAATCTTCAAACTCGAATACCCGAACATGAGACCCTAGAACTCCTTCACGGTCAAACGGTCAAACCTAGTCAAACCGGGGTTTCGGTCAACGAAGGCGGCTCCAAACGACATGGAGCGACGGTGCGGTGCGTCGGGTGGCCGACGGGGCGGCAATGGCGCAATGGTGGTTTTGACAGGCGGCGCAGTCTTCGGCGAGGGCGGCGGAGGGCGATGGTGTCCGGAATGAGCGAAAAATGTTTCGGTTGGAAGAGGTGACCGGCGAGGGTAGGCGGTGATGTTAGTTGTTTATGTGATCTTGAATGGTGTAACCCTGATATGAGCCAAAATGCACATGTTTTTATATCAAATTATACCCATGTTTTATTATATTTTGTTAAAGAAATATTCAAAATAGGCTTACATTGGTTTATATTGAATTTTTTTGGACAAAAATAACCCAAGATTAACAATGGAAGCAAAACCGGGTGAAAAAAAAGAAGAAAATAGCAAAAGTTATCCAGACACGCCCCATGTGTCGAAAGACACGCATCCCAACATATCCAAATAAATTCCAAATAATACAAACAATATTCAAGATATAAAACACAAAATAAATATCTAGTTCATTTTATTAAGGCATTTCCTACGTGTTCTTCATCTATGCTCGTCAAACATGATTTCTTGTATCATGTGTAAAATAGTTTTTGGGTCAACATAAGTTGGTGAGTAAATCCAATGTTTAAATAAAATTGTTTTTGTTTATTTGTTTAACAATGGTAACATGCGATTCAATGGTAATTACATGATAAAAATAAATAATACCATAGATTATATAAACCACAACCAAACAACCAAAATGATGATGTGAAAATGCGGTAATATGAAAATGTGATAAATATAATAAAACGGTAAATGTGAGACTCAAGCCCACCGACGAGCGAATGTAAATGTGGTGGTGATACTAGGCTACAACTCATGGCCGTAGGGAGCCTAAGTCAGCCGATGGATCCATGTGATTAATGATTAGCGATACTGATTAGTAATAATGGTTAGCAATACAAACAATAAAAAATCACAACTACACATAGTTACACATCGAACTATGCATGTATTGAAAATTGAAATACTTGAAGTAAATGAATTAATACGATAAATGACACATAATACATCCCAAAACATTAAATTGTAAAAAGGGGAATTAGGTAAGATCTACTCACATGTTACATATTTTGATTCCTCGATTTTCCGCACAAAGAAGAGAACTCCAAACGGTAAAATTAACTGCAGATATAAAATACAAAAGTACTAAAAACCACAACAAAACTACAACCTACGATTTGGGGATTTTGTACGAAAAATATATTTATAAATTATTCTATTTTTATTATTCACAAGGTACATCTTGTGTCACCATGGTTTTCTAGATCATGACAGATCAGGATGAGATCAGAGATACATCATCACTTGGAAGGTTAGGAGCTTTCTCGATGTGACAACTGTGAAATCCCGATGACTCTAGCGGCTGTTAGTCCGTGATATAGAACACGATGTGCAAAAATTAGACTTATGATGATTTTGAGGAAAGAAACTTGTTAATATATGATTACTAGAACGTACTATACAGACCCATAGTTATGATGTGTGCGAAGATTCACCGTAAACTCTCAGTGACATGTACGACTTTCGCGATTATGAAACTTACTGATCACGCCTCCGATGAATCTGAGGGCACTTATAGTGAACATATGAACGATAATAGCTAACGGATGTAATGATGCCTTAGTGTGCAAAAACAGGTTAAACGAAAACATTTCCGGTTAACAATGCATTAACAAATGAAAACGAATGGACGTGTTGTAAACAATTCCAGGGATCCAGAATTAGGGAGGCATGATAATTAGGCAATAGCATAGGGATTTTGTGGCCCTAGTATGTAGCAAACGTGTTAAACGAAGCAGTTGTCGGTTAGTGGAACATTTTCGATTTTAACACGCATGGTATTAAAAAACATGCATTGTATAGTCAGTCAAACCTAAAAACACTTATGGAACATTAATTCAATGTATTATAAGTAAATACGTTAAAGCGTTTGGGTTTTACTTGAAGTTGGGTTCGTATTTTATAAACACGAAAAACTACGCGTTGTGCGATCGTCTACTAACCTGGGGGTGCATTAATAACCGACATTACTTGAAACCTAAAAAAAATTATCGCAAGATGCTTATCAAATGTGTTTACATTTTAAATATTTCCAACCTATGGTAACTGAAAGTAATAGTTATAAAAACTAGAAATATGAAATTTGTATTTCACATTTTGTCAAACGAGTAAGTGATGGGTCAAATGACTATTTGAACCATGAGATACCTTGACAGATATTTAGTAGTATAAGATATCATTTCATAATAATAATAAAATATACAATATTTGACCCTACTCTGTTTTTAACGAAACTTAGGTCAAAATGTAGAGAAAAATACGTTCGTTTCAATGGCATATTCGTAATTTTATAAAACGTTATATTTTGACAGATACACGAGTAAAATGCATGAAGCAGCCGAATTAATTATAAAGTTATAATATATACAATATTAATAAAGAAAACTAAATGGCAAACCACCATTCTTTTCTTGGAATTCTGATCGCCCGGACCTTTTCACTTTTGCAAAATTATAACATTTCCAAATTGCTCTCAAGCTTCATACTTACTACCCTAGCAATATTATAGCAAGAACTCACCAAATCTTTGAGGTATAACATGATTTTTATAAGTTTTAATGTTCTTTTTATGTCTAAAACATGAAACTGACAAAAAGAACTAATTTTATGAGGATCTGCTCATCCAATAAGCTCAGGTCCTAGAGTTGTTTACTTAGTTCTTTATGTGTGGAATTCATGTTAAACTAGCGACAATATCAAGATTTACTGTTTAAACTCTATGTCTCATTAATTTAGATCAACGTTTACAATCCTGAGAGAAATTTGACAAGGCTTCGCCTTATCAGTCGACAAAACAGTTACAGACTGAACAACACCCCTATTTATAGACTTCTCAGATCGTGTGAGGTGAGAGTCTTCACTTTGTGCGAAGATAGTTTATCTTCGTACGAAGGTAAAATGCTACCTTCGTACAGAGTGAACTTCACTTCGTGCGAAGTAAAACATACACAAACATAAATCTAACAATTACGCCCTATTACAGACACGGACATGACCCAAAGACATAGGCGATAGACATTCTGCATCAACAAACTGCCCCATGGATATTGTCGCAATCTTGGCCAGTCATCAGTCTTCAAAATCTTCATAATATTAAACGTTAATCATCTTCCAAAGAAATTCTTCCTCGGCTTCCGACGCTCTTCACTTGGTATTGGCGTTTGATCAGTCGGTGGAGCCCATTTCATAAACTGATATCTTATGATTGAAGTTTTCTTCATTGTTTCAGCAATCTTCTCCTCTTTCCTCATCTGCTTCCTGAACTCTTTACCTTCCAGTTCATGCCATTTTGATTTCCACGTCTTTCCCGAGTTAATACCATGTGCATAACATATGTTGATCACACCTTGGTATTGCATCGCTTGAACTTTCTCTTTGGCTTCATAGCAAATCTTGTTGTAGAACAAACATAAACGTCTTTCTCAGAACAGTTCACTAGTCACATTGGGTCTAGTACCGGATAGCCCTCCATAAACCTTCACATTTCGGTACTATCACGGATTCACCTGTTTCTATGTCATACTGCCACCACTTGAAGAATTCATTGAAGTCTTGCTTGATCTTCATTAGCGACATATTCTTCATTGCAGTAGCCGCTTCATTATCAAAGTAACATCTTTCTCTTTTGTAACTTGATCTATCTTGATTTTCTTCTTTGGAATGTGCGGTACCCAGTTATGAAAACCATGAGCAGCTTCATACTTTATCATTTTCCACAATCTTTGATCGTTGAACTTCATTTGGTAGTTGATAGTCTTTGTTTGCACTAACTCTTCAACGTCCCACCACGACAAAGTTTGTATATCACATAAGAATCTGAAATACTGCACTAACATTGTTGAACTTCATTTGGTAGTTGATAGTCTTTGTTTGCACTAACTCTCCAACGTCCCACCACGACAACGTTCGTATATCACATAATAAGACCTCAAAACGCATTTACTACACAAGTTCTAGTAACACAAACCACACATCACCACTCTCATCAAAGAAAGAATATTTAACTAAACAAATATGTGGCTCAATTACTCACCCTGAAAGGACAAAAGGGGTTGCCAGTGTCATGCGGTCGAATGTCAAGTTTTCCATTTGGACGGTATTTGCTTAATTTTCAAAAATTTTCAAACTTTCCCCCATCCCCACACTTGGGATACATTGTCCACAATGTATGGCTTTGGAAAGAATGATCGCTTACAAAACACCAACCGAAATTGCTTTCTTTCTCTAATCCCAATATTTTTAAACACAATATATACATCTAAAACTTTTTAAACACAATATATACATCTAAAACTAACACACCACCATCCTTCACAACTCCAAACCATCAAAACATCAAGCTATCAAAAACTCCACCAAACCACCTAACCACAACACATAAAGACTAGAACAGCTATAAAGGGGAAGAACGACCTGAATAATAATAGCGCGGCTGAGGCGGTCCGAAAATGGACGTCATCATGTCCGAAAATTCTCCGAAACCAAAAGCACCTTGACCACCGCTACTACCTTCACCTCCCTCCAGTTGCTGAGCTGCTTCACGCATTACTTGATCTTGATGTGGGTCCGCCCACATGGAATGATGCAATAGCGGGGTAGGATACGAGACACTTCCATCATAAGGCGGCAAAGTAGTGTAGTCCACCATTGGCGGGCCAGCCACTACCGGTTGACCTGTATGCCATGCATCATGCATACGCTGGTTTCGATCATCAATATACTAGTTATTCATTTCCGATTCAAATGCGTATGCGTGGTCGTGATTCCACTGTTTTTTGCCTATTATAGTTTTGCTTAAGCGCCCTTTCCTGTTTGCACCCATATAAGTTCCATGATCAAATAACGTTTGAGTGGTCTCGGGCCAACCAGAAAACGTGGGCGGTCATCTATGATCCACAACCTGCTACATGGTCCCCTGATGGGCCCAATTTGGATCATATGGTTGTTGTGCATAATCAAACTCACCTCTTGCATAACCCGGCCGAAGTTCACCTCTTCTTCCACCTCTACTCGACCCAGCTTGTTCCGTATCCATAGGTACCACATTCGGGTTATCTTGGTAATCATCATCACCACACCTCATCCTCCATCTCCGGTTCATCAACCTCACTTGGAAGCAACGATCTAGCATCCGCTTTTAATGCCCTCCACCTTTGACACTTACTTTTAAGTTTGTGATACCTCTCGGATTCCTTATACTGTCACACCCGACAGCATAAAACAACAAACCGCGGCGGAAACGTCGGGGAGTCACGTAACAGAACTATTGTTTCACAACCATGGTACTTATAGTTTTGTATTATAGACTTAAATTGTTTACATTGTCTTGGATTAAACGAAAAACATAACATAAATTAGACTGTTCTTCAAGATTTTAAGTCACTAAGGCCCAAGTTCGCCCTAAGTGGAGCATGCTCAACATCAAACATTCACTCCTGAAACATATGTGAAAATAAATACGTCAGCATAAAATGCCTATGAGTAACATAGGTTTTGTGATAATGATTCATGGCTTTAAATGTTTAAAGAAATGTTTAACTATACAAAAGTAGCCATGAACCGTTATAAAATGTTTCTTTTAAAAAAATTATGTGAAAAATCAAATGATATAAAAGAAACGATGTAAGGTTAACTTAATAACCAAAATATGTCATATCTTGTATAAAAATGTCATGTCTTGTGTAAAATGTCATGTCTTGTATTTTGTTTGAAGTGGTTTAGATAACGCTACGATATGTAATATAATAAAAGCACTTATTGTCACTCCAGCTCGTAGGCGGAAGCGCACGGTGTGATCTGATTGATGTTCATTGCATACAATGTAAATGAACATACTAAACGAACAAAAACAAACTCCAATGCCATTGCCATAAACGTTTCAAACACGACATAAGTTAAGTACATTGTTTACAAACCATCAAATGAAAATAAGTTGTCATATTGTCGTACATCAAAATACTAGTTTTAAAACACTAAGGCTTTGACCATTATATCACCGCAAGGAGGCGGGAAACAAAGGGCAAACCCTTCAAAAGTGGCATGGAGTCTTGATACTTGTTTTCTTGAAAAAAGTTCCCCGCGCAGTCTATTAGTTTCCTGAAATACATGTTAAGTTGAAAACATCAACAAAAGTTGGCGAGTTCATGTGTTTTAGTTGCATATGACAGTTCCATAAAATGTAAGTTGTAATTGTATCAAAATCCGGTATGTAAAGCGTCTATGAAATCATTTATCATTAATGTTTTGCAAGGACATTAATATGTGTGACGACATAGGAAGCATCCAACCCTTGATGATTTTCTGTCGAATAAACCTCGACTGGGACAACAAATGCACTTTTCTGTGTGGGTCCATGACCAAGAGTGGGGCTCGCCAACACTCGTTAAATCTAACCTTTGTACCGTGGTCTTAACAAGATTAATGGTGCTTAAGTTCCACCCTATTTGCACATGATCTACGTTGTTTCATTCCTTAGCTTATCATACCATGTACATGTATTTCCCCCCGATAGTAGTAAAACTGTAAAATGTTTAAGATGAAAAGGTGGACATGAACTCACAGGTTTGCATTCCGTAAAAAATGCTTTTCTCATGAATTGTTTCCTTGTTCCGTTTCACAACCTACAAACGTCCTAGGTTCTGTTAGACACTTCGGTCTTGTAACGTCTTTTAGTCTTAAATATTTATTAAGACTTGTTTTGGTATTGTGTTTCTTAAAGATGTATTTTCGATATCAATATATATTTCGTCAAACATATATACCCTTGTATCTCATATGCTACACGTACGGGCCTTGCCCTCTTGTCTCTGTGCCTCGCACGAGCAAGATGTATGTGTTCAAGACTTCTCATAGTTGGGTTCCACCCGTTTGCCTCGATGATGCCATCATCGGATATGTTTAATATATTTAGAATATATTTATTTGTTTAGTCGCGGTTTATACTCATCGTTTAGGTGTATGTCCATATATAATTTTCCCATAATTATATATAATACCAAGTTCGATATATTAGTTAAAATATTATATTTTAACTTATATTATTTGCATGCATCGTTTTATATATCACTTGTAATTACGATGGGTTCGTTAAAGATAATCTATTTTTAACTTGTCTTGATATGTAATATTCATGTGCGTGTGCTTATGGTATACATGTCCAAATGTATTATATTTTAAGTATTATACTTGAGTATATTCCCAAGTATAGGTATACTTGTATCATGAGTATTTGTGTATTTAAATTCGTATTCTCATAATTATGTATAATACTTGTATCATGGTACTTTTACCAAGTGTTGGTGGTATATGTTGGCATGTATTTGTACGCATAGAAATACGTATATTCTTATATCTATTTATGTATTTCATCACTTAATATGAGTTTAACTTTCCGGGATTATTATTCTTGCATATATTATCCCAAATCTTGTATTCTTAAAATATGTATTTTAAGATATGTTTATAGATATAATATATATATATATATATATATATATATATTTATATATATATCCTAGACTTGGTAAATGCATGTATTCCATATATCTTAAAAATAGTTTATTTTAAGATTAACTCTAGAAAACATATATCTTTAGCTTTCCTCCAAAATAATATATTTCTATAAATGTTACCAAATATATATTTTTATATACTTTAAAATATAATATAATTTTTATGATCGACAAAATTTGATATATTTTATATATACTTGTAAAAATATATATTTTGTCACTTGTTCGGTTTTGAAAATATAATTTTATCAGGCTTCGATATATTATATTTTTAACCCGGAATATTTATATAGTTTGTCCAATATGTCCAAATTTCCGAATCGTCCAATAATCGTGTCCAAGGCATATATATAATATATATATATATATATATATATATGTTTTCTTGTGTTTCTTTAATTGTAATTTTTATTGTATTATTTGTGTACATTATTTCAAGTCCCTAATTTATATATAACTAATACAAATAATATACACATAACACACATTTCATACGACCACTAAATATATATTTATCCTAAAATATACATTTATATCGGTTTTTATTGGTGAAAAACCATACCTTCTTTGCTTTGCATTTATACAAAAATGTGGGAATTTATATATTTATTATTTTTGAACAAGTTTACTTGTAAGAACCTTGTTAAAAATATCTTTCTAAGTGTTTAATTTTTTAAAAATTTCGCCATAGTTTCCCCTAGAAAATGGAGGTTTCCATGTTTTTAAAAATATCATTTCTTTTCAAAAACTCATCAACAATTTCCCACAACAATTTATAAACATAAAATTTCATAAGATATACTAAGATGAACTTGTGAACATGTAGTATTTTAGTATGATTTTTATATATGTTAGTTTGTTTAAAAATCTTACTTATCTTCTACTTTCACCAAACTTTTATAGAAATCATTTTGTGAGTTTATTTTTATAAAAATTTCAAGAGTCAATAATTTTTTATACACCTTTTCAATTCTAAATCTCATGTTCATCCATTTAAACTCAAGTTCATCATGGATCTTTACACTTGTTAGATTGTGTTTTTAAACATCATCTAACAAGTCTACATATGATGTTCATCATTACTAGCTCAACAAAAAAAATAATAATCAACTAGACCACTTCAAGAACATAAAATAAACAACTATTTTCTTTAGTTTATATTACTTCTTCATTTGTTCATCTCTTTAGTGTTAAGTTTTTTTGATGGTTTACTTTTACACTTTTAACATACTACTAGTAAGAATTAAAATGAAGGTTTAGGAGACTCACTACTAACTCTTGTGGCTAGAGAAGTGGCAAAAGAAACTAGAAGAGGAAGATGATATAAACTTGGTGGATAAAAGCTCTTCAAGAAGGTCCTTGAGCTTCCAAGACTTGAAACCTTTTTAAATGATCTTGTAGCACCCTTGTATATGCTTGAAATTACTTGCAAGAATTTGAAAAATGGAGGTGATGTATGGGGACTCTTGGCCGAAGGTTGGGGAGGGAAAAGAGAGAGTTAGTGAGAGTTTTTGAAAGGGAGGTTTATTAGTGGTGGATAAGGTTTTTGACCCACTAAACTTTCTTATAATCATCCTTCATGTTTTATTATCCAGGAGATTATATTTTGGCATCTTTGACCATACTAGGACCAAGTCAAAATGGATGTGGAGGTGGGTCCCCCTTGGGAACGACCATTGTAAAAATGGGAGTTTGGTTTTTATGAACTTTGTGTTAAATTAATTTAGTGTTAATTTATTTAGTGTAGGTGTCATATAAGATATTCATGATTTGTATTATAGGTGTTATCATGTATAATGGTCTACACTACTCTTATAAGGTCAAAATAATGTTAACTAGTTCGTGCACTATGTCTAATGGTAGTTCGGATACTTGTTTGGTGCTAGTTTCGTAACCGAATTATTAAGTGACCAACTCATATAAATTGTATGGCATGATGTGTCCTTGTTATAGATGATATTCCAGACGCTGTTAAATAGCTTATGATGTTAAACATCATTTTTTACCTAGTATAAATTACCAAATGCTGAATTTTGCGGACAAATTATTAGTTATGGTCCAAATCAGATATTTTTAGAACTAGTGTATTTTCCGGAAGATCTATACATCAAATCTTGTTTTCTCACATGGGATTTAATATAATTTAGTGTTGGACTCAAATCTAGGTCCTAAATCTTTAGTTTAGCTGAGTACCGGAACAATGCTGACACGGGTAGTCTAACCGGTAAGGGTACTAGTTGTCTCGGTGCATTGTCTAAACTGTTTTGAGTTGCGACAAATAAAATGAATAATATGATTCGTTCAAATGTTTTTCGTGATATGTCTAGATGTATGTCATGTGATTATGCAGTTCAGGAGTCAAAACACATACTAATATAATATAAAAGACTGTTTTAATTGTACGAAAATTACCCGAAAGTGCTGGTTGTCACATACTCCCCCTGTTAAAAAGAATTTCGTCATGAAATTCAAGCTAAGTCATCCGTTGCAGGAGTCTTCTCAAACAAGTGAGGGTATTTAGCTTTGATTTGGTCTTTACGTTCCCAAGTATACTCGGGTCCGTGCCGAGAGTTCCAACGGACTTTCACAAATTTGATACGACTCCTCCTAGTTTTCTGGACCTTCCGGTCCATAACCTCAACAGGTTCTTCTGTAAATTGGAGTTTGTCATCATTATGAATCTCATCTGTAGGGATGATAACCGTTTTTGTGTTGGACTCTTCTTGAGATTAGACACATGAAATGTGTCATGTACATTGTTTAACTCAGTCGGAAATTTTTGGTTTATAAGCAACGGTACCAATCCTTTCCAGGATTTCAAAAGGACCAATGTGTCGTGGGTGTTATAGTAACCACCCTAGTTAGTGTACTAAGAATGGAAAATTGAATCTCAAGTAACAACTTAAGAATTTGTATAATGGTGATTGGTAGCTTGACCTGCAGAGTCCATCAAGATCCCCATGCACTGCAAGTTGTTATCACATGGGCCCCCGTGATAATAAATTGCCTTGCATGGTTACCCTAACGCTCTCTCGTTCAAGACAGAAGATCAATCAATGAGGGAACACTACTGGCTACCTTTAACACAGAAAGGACCTTCGTGATGGTCCATGCGCCATCGTCTGTTTTCATTACCCGCAGAATGGCACAACATTAGATGGAATGGAAGTGATGAGAATCCGTAACAATAATAACTGGAGGGGCACCTTCGAGATGAGTATTCATCTTCCTTGTCTGGAAATGAGTGTCATCAATCATGGTTAGTATATGCTATAGGGACCTCGTCCCGCTAATAGTGTTGTCGTCCAAGGCTACCACCTCTGCCTTGTCGTCACTACCGAAGTCAGGCATCTCTGCATCCGCGGAAAAGAAAGTCATCTTTTACGGAATCGAGATTACGGTCTCACTTAGGAACCACGTCTGCCATAAGCTCCGCAATAGACGCGAGGTCAATATTCTCATCGTGCAAGTCAAGAATAATAATAGAATTTGAAGTTATTTCGTTCTTGGCAAAATATTCCACACAACTTGAAGAGCTCAGAATACTTAGTTAGGAAGCCTCCAACAAAGTGGTAGCCTCCAAATAGAGTAGATGAGGAAGAATGAAGAAGATGAGGAAAGAAAATGGCCAAAATGATCACCTATTTATACTAATCTTGAAGCCACAAGATTATTCCAAGTGTTAGGGGTTGTTTCCAGATCATCACAAGTGTATCAGTGTTGCAACCAGAGGAAGTGTGGCAATTTTGAATTATAGGTGTCAAAGCAATGAAACAAGAAGTGCCAAGTTTTTGCTATGCTGGGTAGGTCTTACGGACTGTATGGGTCCATGGATACGGTCCGCAAAAACCCCTGCTGGCAGCAACTTTCAAAAATTGACAGTTTGGCCCCTGAACTTTAATTTGTCATGTTTTGGCACTTTTAATGCCCGTTAACCTGATTTTTAAGCTTTATAAGGACGATAAAGCTTAGGGAACTTGAAATATGCTCTGAAAAGTCACGGATGTTGGTTCGTTCGGTTGTACGGTTGCGTTTTTCGCTTAATTACGACGAACGCTTTAATTAACACGTAAACGACCGTAAATGCGTAACGAATGATATTTTTGCATTCCAATAATTAAAATACAAGATTTTAATGATTACAAAAATTTTTGGATATACGTACATGTTCCGTATTAAGGAATATGCGAATCAGCGTACTTTCACAGAATTTGCAAAATAGTCCCTCGAGTTGCATAAGCGTGTTTTTGCCATACCGAAGCCCTCAAAACTTATTTCTAAGTTATGTAAAGGGTATCCAGGGTATGTTTAGCTTATGTCCTTGTTCTGGAGTGTACGTCGCGTTAAACTGATTAGGTTTGCGTAACAGTTTGCGATTTCACTTCCAGAAGTTGTTTGAGAGTTTAAATTGTGCAAGAATTAAATATGTGCAATTGTCATGATAAATAAACAAATATTTGAAATAAACACCATATTTCATTGATTGATAACTTGTTCGGTATCGTTACAAGATCGAATCACCACAAATGTTATAATCTCCCCAACTTTAGGAAATTTCGTCCCGAAATTTAATTAGAGGAAACTTGTGGAAACAGATGTAGGTATTTCACTTTCATTTGATCCTCTCGTTCCCAATTAAATTCTGGGCCACCTTTGGATTCCCAGCGAACTTTAACTATTTGTATTCGTCTACGCTTGAGTTTCTTGACTTCACGGTCCATAATCTCCATTGGTTTCTCGACAAAGTGATAGTGTTATCTACGTGAATTTCGTCAGCGGGATGTGAAGATTTATGTCGGCTAAACACTTCTTCAGGTTGGACACATGGAATGTTGGGTGAACGTTCCCAAGTTCAGGAGGAAGCTGTAGTCGGTAGGCCACCTTTCCGATTCTCTCAACGATCTTGAATGGTCCAATGTATCGTGGTGCAAGTTTTCCTTTCTTTCCAAATCTGACCACTCCTTTCCAAGGGGATACCTTGAGTAGGACGTGATCACCAACTTGGAATTCCAAGGGCTTGCGTCGCTTGCCCGCATTACTCTTTTGATGGCTTCTAGTTGTCAAAAGATTATCGCGTATTTTCTTGACTTTGTCTGTCGTGTCATGAATGAGGTCAGGTCCAGTGAACTGAGTGTAACCCTTGCGCCAAAATTTCCGGCTTTCAAAAACTTTTTTCTTTGAAGGCTTTCCGATAACTGATACTTAAACGTAACCTGTTTAACGCAACGTACACACCGGGACGAGGAAATAAACTAAACATACCCAAATATCCTTTAGATAACTTAATATAAGATTTGTGGGCTTCGGTATGGCAAAAACACTCTATTTTAACTCCAGGGACAATTTTGCAAATTCTGCGAAACTATGCCAATTTGCGTATTTCGCTATCCGGAACATGTACGGACATCCAAATATTTTTTCCATCATTAAAATCTTGTATTTTAATGATTGGAATGCAAAAATATCATTCGTCACGCATTTGCGGTCATTTTCGCGTCT
This sequence comes from Scalesia atractyloides, assembly GCA_947069175.1. Lineage (NCBI taxonomy): Eukaryota > Viridiplantae > Streptophyta > Magnoliopsida > Asterales > Asteraceae > Scalesia > Scalesia atractyloides. Next base: position 56,257,344 of record CAMTDV010000024.1, on the reverse strand, counting down.
GTTACGACTTTCGTCGTATTTAACCGAAAACCGCAATTGTACGACCAAACGAAACGACATCCGAAATATTTTTGGACATATTTCAAGTTCCTTATGCTCATTCAACCTTATAAAGCTTAGAAATTAGGATGACGGTTGTTAGAAACGACGAAACGCGACAAGACAAGTCCAAGGGCCAAAGCTGCCAAAAAGCAAACTTCAGCCCCAGATCCCAGCTTACGGACCGTATGCCTGGACCCCTTACGGTCCGTAAGGCATACTCAGCTCACAGAAACTTCGCAGCCAGCTGTTTTCTTGCTTGGTGAGCAAGTTGTGTGATGATCAAGCCTTGAAACCTGGTTCTAACACTTGTTGCAATCCTATACAACCTTGGAGAACATTCTTGACACATGGATTGATCCTAGAGCTCCAAGAATACTATAAATAGCCACCAATTTCTTCATTCCAACTTGCTCATCTTCATTCTTTTTCACTCTTGCTCTAAATTGAGGCGTCACATTAAATTGGAGGCTTCATTCTTGAGCATTCTTAGTCCTTTTCCAGCCTAGAACACTAGTAAGTGTTCTTTCATGCTTGTTTATTTATTTCAAGTAAGAAAGTCAAACAGTGTTTGACTTTCAGCTTTGACCATGAATTGGTCAAATCAAAGTTCGTTTGAACTTTGCAAACGTGATCGTAATCACGAGGGTTATGATCCATAGCGATCATACCTACTGACTACCACGTTTACTAGTCGAAGTGACGAGTCAAAGTTTCGGTCAAAATGCACGTTTAAGTGCATATTGCGTCGAAACTATTTTCGGGTATCAAAACACTTTGTTTTGATATTAAAACAGTTTTCTAACTTAGTTAAACATGTTTTAACATGTTTAACTCGCCACTTCTAGTTTAGTGCTTATTTAGGGTCGTAAGTCAAGCGGTCTCGACAACCGCTTAGACATTCGAACCCTACCCGTTTGGTCGATCATTAGGATCCGACCAAACACATTAGGTGACCGTAGTGTATAGGGAATAACCTTCCGAGGTTATATTTTATGGTCACTTCGTTTAGTTACTCGTATGATAGGTAGTTTATATGCCTTAGGAAAATGACCAAAATGCCCTTTTGCGTATAATTTCATTTTAAGCACATGTAACCAAAGTTTTGACACCTAAACTAATTATGCAACATAATTAAACATATTAGGGCATATAATACTTATCATAGGGCTAGTTAGACCGTCCGAATGCGCATTTGCGTGAATGACGCGTTAAAGTAGCGTAAACTACCTTAACGGGTCATAACGGGCCATAAGCACTTAGGATAGGTTTCAAATCAGAATGTAGGCTTTGTTAAACCATATCATATGAGTTCCAACACTCATTTGGTTTACAATACCTCATTCAATCTGATTCCTCGATTTATGCCTCGTTACGCTAACATAGTATCCGATACACTAGGAACCACTTCAACACTTGAACTCTTGATCCTTTGAGCTTTGTTATATCATTTGAACAAGATCTATATGCAATCCCAGGTGAGTAATTAGCTCCCCACTTTTACGTTTTCTTTTCTAATGTTTTTGGGGTGATTCATATGTGTAATCAATTTTCACAATGTATGGCAATTATGTGTTTACTAAGTGCATTTTTGTGTAATATTCCTTTTATGCAAAGACATGAAAATTGGGGATAAGAAACCAATCCTTATAGTACCTTTCTATCTTTGTAGATTGATTCTTGTAGGATACTTTAAGTACAGTCTTAAATCTTCCTATCTTCATAGTGAGATTTCTAAGAAGTGCTTTACAAGACAATGGTTATGGTGTATGTGTAGAAATGTTGATGATTGAGATAACGAAACTAGAGTAATATAATAAGGACATGGTGGATACGCCGCTGGTAGTTCCTATACATAAGTGTGCTTATTGTATTCCCTTCGTAGCCTTATCCGAATCACCATTAGGATTTAGGATTTTGTGATACAATGAGACAAGACAAGTGACTAAACTAAATCCTTAAAGTATCTATCTATCTTCACAGTTAGATTCTTGTAGGATGTTTAAAGTACTAATGGTAGTCCTTTATTGGATTCTGTGTACTTTAATGCGTATGTGACAAGACAATGATACAAGACAAGTGGCTATACTAAATCCTTAAAGTATCTATCTTCATACCTGGATCACTTAAAGATTTTTATGTTATCTTGGACCATTATGTGATTATGTGATTATTTGTTATTTGTGTGATTATTTGAAATGGACAATGACGAGTACATTCATTAACTCTAATCGAGCCGACCAGGAGTATATTATGGTGTTAAAGGTGACGATCTTGATGCCATAGGTGTAGGAACGTCCACGATTAGCACGGGAACCTAAATTTGTTATCTATTGTCCGATTAGGCAGAAACTAATGACAAGTTAACCAAATAACAAGAATTACTCATTTAAAGATTGTTTTCATTGATCTAAAGTTCAATACATTCGAGAACTGGATCCGACAGAGTTTCGCCGCCTCTGTGCCAAAATCTCTCCAACTCTTACACATGAAATCCCAAGGCTCCTATATATAGGGATGCAAGTTCGATGGAAATGGACCTGGGAAGGAGTAAGTTCGCCCGAACTTGGGGTCGAACTTGAGTTAAGTTCGCCTGAACTTGACCTAGTCAAGTTCGGCCGAACTTGCCTTCTCACATGCTTTCATGGGCGAACTTTGCCTAAACATAACATAAATACGCCTTGTTTCTAACAGATTAAGCCATATTCACTCAGACTCGATACATAATGATGTAGGCAACAGACGTATGCACCAACAGACTCCCCCTTGGATGTTGCCGTAGTCATCTTGACATTTACAATCTTCTGAGTCTTATGATCTTTTAGTTCTTGTATAAACTTTAACATCTTGATCTTTATATCCTCTTTCTTTTTCTTGAGCTTTATCTTGATAAAACTTTTAATCAACATGCTCCCCCTAGCTTTAAGCTTTAGTCTCAGACTCCCCTTTTGCTCTGATCTTTAGACTTCAAACTCCCCCTAGCTTTGAGCTTTCTGAAATCTTTTGACAATGTTTTATCTAGCTCCTCCTCAAACTTTGCTACCTGTCTAAATAAATTCTAACATTCAAATAAACATTTCAGATTCACTATTTTGAAATTTTGTACCATCAACATTTTAAACTATAATCTCCACTTCAATCCTTTCAAAAAACTTTTTAATTGTTTCAAGTTCAATTTAATGACCTTGAATACATTTTACGTTTAAAATCTTCAACTTTCACAATTTTATCATTTGATTTGTAAAAATCCACTTAGTTGATCAAGTCCAAATTAATGACCTTGATTAACCAAATCTATAAAGCAAGTCCAAATTAATGACCTCAGTTTGACAAACCGTTATGAACAATCTTATTTTAAAGTTTCAAATTAATGAACTTTTAAACATTTATCAGATTTTCTTACCAGACTTCGAAGATCCGTTCTCCAACATTGGCTCGTTTGAAACTAATGTAGAAACAAAATCTTTTTGAATTTTGAAAAGTTTATGCTAAAACACACTGGAAATCTTTTTGGTTTTATCTTTGAAAAGCAAGTAAGTATTTACAGAATTGTTAACAAGTAAAGCAATTTAAAGAAAGTAAACTATGTACAAACATATTTACAGACATATTTTTTTGTGAATTCGTGTCTAAGGATCATATCAGTTTTTTTGATACATATCACCAGTACCGTTGACCTTTTGAAGACTTTAAGTTCTAAACTCGTTTACCTAGATTGTCGATATGTTTGTCCACTTAAACTTCAACACATTTCTCAATTGTTCCAAGATATCTTAGGATATGAATTATGAAACTTGACTTATCTATGGTTCCCACCTCTTGAATATACTCTCGAATCCAGATTCCTAGATTTCATCTTACAGGTGAGTATAGCGTAATTGATATCTGTATCTGGGTTATGCGAGACTTTGAGAGCTCAGGTTAGTACTACTGTACCGACAAAGAGATGAAGACTCGTCTTTAAGGTGTGTTCCGCTTAAGGAATCTTTTAAGCATTGCAAATGATTAGATCTTTCGATACTTTTCAAATTTTGCATATAATTTGGGTTTTTTAGCAAAACATTATAGAAGTTCTAGGCTATTGCTTCCGCAAAATCAGAAGAACTTGTATAATACCCCAGATACCAACTATCTATAAAGACATCGTATCTCAGAAACAGGCAACCCTTCAATCGAAATTTCGGAGTACTAAGTCCATATATCCAAGATATGTTAATCCACAAGATTAAGCAGTTGTAAATTTAGTTTATATCATGGAAACAATCTACTGAACATGTAAAGCCTATCGACACATCCACAGTAAGACTTGTTTATCACTTTTAAACTTCACATTTCTTTAGCATACTGTGATAGTCCACTGATGTACTATCATTTCCTTTTTGACAACCAAATTCTTTTTGTCTTTTTTAATGTTTTTGTACCTTTTGATTTTTCAATGTTTTTGAATTTTCAACTTTTTCATATGTTTTTGATTTTTCAACAATTTTTTAAATTTTCTTACTCCACCTAAAATCAAAAACATATTTTTGGATTTTAGATTTAAAGAAATTTTTCTAAAAATGTAACAAACCAATGTGGATCCGAGAACTCGTCGTCCGATCCCTTTGTTTTCAACTTCTGCATCATCACCTGACAACAGAACAAAAACATTAAACTTTGTTAACCTCAACTTGTAAAAACCACTTGTAAAAACCTCTTGTAGGAAATCAATTTTAAGTGATTTTTCAGTATAACAATCAGTGTTCTGTTCAACGGTGTGGATTTTCTCAAATTTTAAAACATTCTTTCAACTTTTCTTTTTCAACCACTTTGTAATTTCAAAAACCATCAAAGATTATGACTTTCTACATAAGTTAAAAACTCATGGAGTTCCGCTATCCTGTTTGACTTTGACAAATTGGATCTTTGAACTCCTGTACACAAAGCAACTATTTGAAAAATGAAACCCAAACCTTTTTGGTTTTGGGTTTGAACTGATAAGCATCATAACCATATTCTAACTCTTCATCATATTCAAAATCATCATCGAACATTTTGTCAAATGTCGATTCTGAAAACGTTTTGACCTTTTCTTTCTTTGTCTATTTGATTTCTGACTCAATTGATTTAACATTTTCAGTTTTTTCAGCAACAGACTTTGGTTTTTCTGATGATGAAAGCCTTTTCTTAGCAACCCATGATTGTAGTTTGCTTCTTGCTTTCTTGATATAGAACCTAGAATCTTTGATTTCATTAAAACTCGAAGTTTCACCTTTTTCAAATGTTGAGTTTTCAAACTTTGTCACAGTTTTAGGTTTCACTTCTTGTTTAGATTCATAGTTTCTATTTGACTCTGTGACATTTTACACAATCTCTGATTGTTTTTGTTTTTCATCTTTTGATTCAGTTTTTCTTCGAGGAAACGCAGGCTTTAGATTCCGACACTTGCGAGCAATGTGACCAACATTATTGCATTTAAAGCAAGTTCGATTATCAAAACCATTTCCACTAGTGGGTTTTACTCCACTTGTGGACTTGGTCTTAGCCTTGTCCGAAGTTCTTTTTCTTTCTTGAATTCATCATTCGATTGCTTACCGATCATGCTTTCTTCTTGAACCGTGCTCGTTCCATACACAAACTTTATATTCTTACCTTTGTATTCCTGGAACACTGGTTTCTCCTTCTTCTTCGGTTCTTCTTCTTTAACCTCCAAACCTAATCCTGCTCTCCTATGCTCAGGAAAATCACCACCATTTCTATAGTAGTTGTTAAAATTCTTTTTCGGTTTAGAGTAAAATTTTTTTCATTCTTGTCAAGATTATCTGATGAAACTTCTACAAGTTTAAACAGTTTATCAATTTGATCTTCTTTTACATTCCGAATCGGAAAACTATCATCGAAGTATAATCTATCAGAATCCTTAACCTTGTACATGACAACGTTAGGATCATCACTTAGATCACTTTCTGAAGCTGTATCGTCATTTTCGGACTGTGTATCAGAACTGTTTGAACTTGAGTTGGCGCTTTGAAAGCTTCCGATATCAGAATCATTTCCCAACACATTTTTAACCACATCTTTTACCACCGCTTCATTGTCATCATTTGATTTCGTAAAATCTACGTCAATGTTCTCAGGCAATTTATTTTTCTTATCAGACAAAATAAGTAAGTTAAATGCCTTTTCAACTTCATCATCTTTCTTGCATGAATAACTTGCAAGAAATGGTGGAGGAACACATCCGTACTCTTCACGCTTTGATTTCTCACCATTTTCCTCCGATTTAATCGTAGGTAAAATGTGATCAATGACACACGCGTTTGTGGTGTAACTCTTTAGAAGTTGTCTTACCCGTTCGTTTCAATTTTCATGCTGTGAAACTCACGCTTTGTTTCAGCAATTGTATTAATGTACATGTTAATTATCTTTTATTTCTCAATTACTATGGCTTTAACATTTTTACATTAGCGTTAAGTTCACTATTAGCATGTTCAACATATTTATATTTGCTTGATATTTTGTCATAAGCTTCTTTTATAGTTCTGTAATCATAACGAAAATTTCGTTGTGTACAGTCAATTCTCTTATGACTTTGACTTTATCAAGACATGGTTCACAAGGACTTGCGCACTTTGTGCACGGCTTTTCAACCTCCACAACTTTCACAACTTCCTTTTCAGACACACTTACTTTAGCCTTTACCTTTTCAGCGTCTGCTTTCAAGGCTTCTTGTTTCTGCATCTCAAGATAAGCTAACTCTTCTTCCTCAGCTCTCTGCCTATACCTTCCAGAATGGCATTTTCTAGAGCAGCGTTAATATATGATGTATCAGATTCATCCACTAACTCTGCTATCATAGCAACACCAGTTTTCTTTCCGATCTATCTGTTCAGTCAAAACCATCTTCTTCATGAGTAACAACAAGAGCTTGTTTGGTTGTCTTTGCAGATTTATCTTCTACTTCGACTTGTGTTCTTTTCGGATATGGCTTGTATTGAAGAGCTTTCTTGTAGTACTCATTGTTGCTGCCGAAAGGATTTTGGTTTCCACTTGCTTCTTGATTATTGCATTCACGTTTGAAGTGTCCCTTTTGTCGACACCTGAAGCATGTGACTTTAGTCTTGTCAAAACCAAGCTTGTTGCTTGAATTACCAATATCCCTTCCAGTGAGCGCCACAAATTTAGAAACTCTTCTGGTGATAGATGCAAGGCTCCACTTGATATCCATCAGTTCCAACTCTTCTTCATCCACATGATCATAATCTTCGGCGGTCATCTCTGGATTACCGATCTTTCCAGCAACGAGACTTTCATATGTTTCGAGGACAGTAGCAAGAAGTGCTATATGCTGTTTGGCCACCTTTTCAGGAAATACGTTCTTCAAATCAACTGCTATGTTAAACTGGAAAACATTTGAATCAGAACTTGCTTGGCTTGTCTGATTTTGGAATGAAGAGCTTGAACTAGCACTAGTATAACCAGCATATGGAGAACTGTGACTTGGAGAAGAATTTGCATTTGCACTAAATGCTGTTTGGATTTTCGAGCTTTGAATCGGAGTATCAGGAATACCTCATTTGTAATAAACACCGACATCTTGAACAACATTAGCATTCTTTGATTTCACAATTTTCATCAACTCCATTTCATGACCTTCTAATTTGTCAATGAAAGATGACAACTTGAAGTGTTTCCAAGATGGACTATTTTTCAGAATCATCAGATATGTTGTCCATTCTCCTTCTGGAAGTGCATCAGTAACTTCTCGATTTACTCTTCATTAGATCGTTTGATATCATGTCTCCGCATCTGGACCATGAGGTGACAGTATCTATCGATCATCTGCTTCATTGTTTCACCTTTTATCATCGTGAAGATCTCGAATTCTTTCTTGATTAAAGCTTTTTTGCTTTTGATCATTTCATCACTTCCTTTGAATTCTCACAAAGAGAATTCCATAATTCCTATGAAGTATCATATTCTGGCAAAAGTATCAAGATATCTTCCTTCACTGATTGTTGTATCAAGCTGATCATTTTCTTCTCTGCAACATAATTATCTTTGTCGGCATTTTTGTTCAGCAGAAGATCTTGATCACGCTCATCCTTTGGCCATTTGTAACCATCCTCAACTGCAACCCACTGTTAAATTGATTCGCTTGTATCCAGTTTACAAACTTTTCTTTCCATCCTTCAAACTCGTCATGCTCTTAGCTTTGGCGGTTTCGATGTTGTACCCATTTCATTGTCGATATTCATCAGATTTGCCGCGAGAATGTTAGCGTTTGATGCGGAAGCCACTTGAGAAACGAACACGTTGTGAAAATCTTCCATTTTAGACTTATCTGAGAATACGATCAAAAACACTTGACAATTGATTAGCAACAAGCAAGTTCGGTCGAACTTGTGTCAAAACAGATTTTGAAATCAAGTTTCAACAAGTTCGGTCGAACTTAGATAACAATTTTCAAAATTTTATCACTTATACTCATGTTCGGTCGAACTTGGTATTTCTTTTGAGAAAAATCACACTTTGAGCGGACTTGTGTAAGATTTCAAGACAAACACTTAAGTTCGGTCGAACTTAGTAATATTTCAATGAGTTCATCAAGTTTCGGGCGAACTTGTGAATAAAATTCAATGAGATTCGATCAAGTTCGGTCGAACTTAACCAAAACTATTGAAATATCCTTCAAGTTCGAGCGAACTTCTCACAAAAATCTTGAAAATCCTATCAAGCTCGGTCGAACTTGATGAAAATCAGTGAGATTTTAATCAAGTTCGGTCGAACTTGATGTTAAGTTCGGCCATGGCTTGTTCCAAAAACATGATTTTTCCAACTTTTTGATATCAATTTGATTGAATTTGATGTCCAAATCTCAGGGGTTTGTTAATAGTGTGTTTTACATGATATATTAAAAAATCACCCATTTTTTACCATGAAATCATCAAGTATGTGAAAATGTTAAGAAAAATGATAGAATGGAGATGAAATAGAGAGATTCTTGTCTTGATTCCAGCAAATTTAGGTATCAAGGCTCTGATACCACTTATAGGAACGTCCACGATTAGCACGGGAACCTAAATTTGTTCTCTATTGTCCGATTAGGCGGAAACCAAACACAAGTTAACCAAATACAAGAATTACTCATTTAAAGGTTGTTTTCATTGATCTAAAGTTCAATACATTCGAGAACCGGATCCGACAGAGCTTCACCGTCTCTGTGCCAAAATCTCTCCAACTCTTACAAATGAAATCCCAAGGCACCTATATATAGGGATGCAAGTTTGCTGGAAATGGACATGGGAAGGAGTAAGTTCGCCCAAACTTGTGGTCGAACTTGAGTTAAGTTCGCCCGAACTTGACCTAGTCAAGATCGGCCGAACTTGCCTTCTCACATGCTTTCATGGGCGAACTTGGCCTAAACTTCACATAAATACACCTTGTTTCTAACAGATTAAGCCTTATTCACTCAGACTCGATACATAATGATGCCAAAAACATATGCACCAACAATAGGTATGTTGACCCGTCTCCTATGCATGAGATGCTCATGGTACATGGGATGTACCCCATGGGACGTTAGAAACCGTGTACGTATGGCTAGGCTTAAATGTACACCCCTTTTGTTTGCTATGGATTTACACTAAGTGCCTATAGTATAACATAGTGCCGTACAAAAAATTTTAATACACTCATGACATTTTAAAGATTCATAATTTCTAAAGGTTGAACACCTTAAGGTGTTTTGAATATCCTTGTTTACGCTTTGAATCCCCCAAACATTCCCAACACCAAATGATACTCTGCATCTTAGAAATCTCGAGCTTTGTATCTTTCAATTATTCCAAACACACTCTACGGTCTCCTTCGAATAAATTCCAGGACAAAATTTCCTAAAATAGGGGAGACTATAACCCTTGCGCCAAAATTTCAGGCTTTCAAAAACTTTTTCTTTGAAGGCTTTCCGATAACTGATACTTAAACGTAACCCGTTTAACGTAACATACACACCGGGAGAGGACATAAGCTAAACATACCCTAAATACCCTTTATATAACTTAGATATAAGATTTGTGGGCTTCAGTATGTCAAAAACACTCTATTTTAACTACAGGGACTATTTTGCAAATTCTGCGAAACTATGGCAATTCGCGTATTCGCTATCCGGAACATGTACGGACATCCAAATATTTTTGCCATCATTAAAATCTTGTATTTTAATGATTGGAATGCAAAAATATCATTCGTCACGCATTTGCGGTCATTTGCGCGTCCGTTACAACTTTCTTCGTAATTAACCGAAAACCGCAATCGTACGATCAAACAAAATGACATCCGAAATATTTTTGGACATATTTCAAGTTCCCTATGCTCATTCAACCTTATAAAGTTTAGAAATTAGGATGACGGTTGTTAGAAACGACGAAACGCGACAATACAAGTCCAGGGCCAAAGCTGCCAAAAAGCAAACTTCAGCCCCAGATCCCAGCTTACAAACCGTATGCCTGGACCCCTTACAGTCCGTAAGGCATGCCCAGCTCACAGAAAATTTGCAGCCAGTGTTTTCTTGCTTGGTGAGCAAGTTGTGTGATGATCAAGCCTTGAAACCTGGTTCTAACACTTGCAATCCTACACCACCTTGGAAAACACTCTTGACACATGGATTGATCCTAGAGCTCCAAGAATACTATAAATAGCCACCAATTTCTTCATTCCAACTTGCTCATCTTTATTCTTTTTCACTCTTGCTCTAAATTGAGGCTACCACATTAAATTGGAGGCTTCATTCTTGAGCATTCTTAGTCCTTTTCCAGCCTATAACACTAGTAAGTGTTCTTTCATGCTTGTTTATTTATTTCAAGTAAGAAAGTCAAACAGTGTTTGACTTTCAGCTTTGACCATGAATTGGTCAAAATCAAAGTTCGTTTGAACTTTGCAAACGTGATCGTAATCACGAGGGTTATGATCCATAGCGATCATACCTACTGACTACCACGTTTACTAGTCGAAGTGACGAGTCAAAGTTTCGGTCAAAATGCACGTTTAAGTGCATTTTGTGTCGAAATTATTTTCGGGTATCAAAACACTTTGTTTTGATATCAAAACAGTTTTCTAACTTAGTTAAACATGTTTTAACATGTTTAACTCGTCACTTCTAGTTTAGTGCTTATTCAGGGTCGTAAGTCAAGCGGTCTCGACAACCGCTTAGACATTCGAACCCTACCCATTTGGTCGATCATTAGGATCTGACCAAACACATTAGGTACTGTAGTGTATAGGGAATAACCCGAGGTTATACCTTATGGTCACTTCATTTAGTTACTCGTATGATAGGTAGTTTATATGCCTTAGGAAAATGACCAAAATGCCCTTTTGCGCATAATTTCATTTTTAGCATAGGTAACCAAAGTTTTGACACCTAAACTGATTATGCAACATAATTAAACATATTAGGGCATATAATACTTATCATAGGGCTAGTTGGACCTAAAGTAGCGTAAACTACTTAACGGGTCATAACGGGCCATAATCACTTAGGATAGGTTTCAAATCAGAATGTAGGATTGTTAAACCATATCATATGAGTTCCAACACTCATTTGGTTTACAATATCTCATTCAATCCATTCCTCGATTTATGCCTCGTTACGCTAACATAGTATCCGATACACTAGGAACCACTTCAACACTTGAACTCTTGATCCTTTGAGCTTTGTTATATCATTTGAACAAGATCTATATGCAATCCTAGGCGAGTACTTAGCTCCCCTCTTTTACGTTTTCTTTTCTAATGTTTTTGGGGTGATTCATATGTGTAATCAATTTTCACAATGTATGGCAATTATGTGTTTACTAAGTGCATTTTTGTGTAATATTCCTTTTATGCAAAGACATGAAAATTGGGACAAGAAACCAATCCTTATGCATCTTTCTATCTTATAGATTGATTCCTGTAGGATACTTTAAGTACAGTCTTAAATCTTCCTATCTTCATAGTGAGATTTCTAAGAAGTGCTTTACAAGACAATGGTTATGGTTTATGTGTAGAATTGTTGGTGATTTAGATAACGAAACTAGAGTAATATAATAAGGACATGGTGGATACGCCGCTAGTAGTTCCAATATATAAGTGTGCTTATTGTATTACCCTTCGTAGCCTTATCCGAATCACCATTAGGATTTAGGATTTTGTGATACAATGAGACAAGACAAGTGAAACTAAATCCTTAAAGTATCTATCTATCTTCATAGTTAGATTCTTGTAGAATGTTTAAAGTACTAATTGGTAGTCCTTTATTGGATTCTGTGTACTTTAATGCGTATGTGACAAGACAATGATACAAGACAAGTGGCTAAACTAAATCCTTAAAGTATCTATCTTCATAGTTAGATTCTTGTAGGCTGTTTAAAGTACTAATCGGTAGTCCTTTATTGGATTCTGTGTACTTTAATGCGTATGTGACAAGACAATGATACAAGACAAGTGGCTAAACTAAATCCTTAAAGTATCTATCTTCATAGTTAGGTTCTTGTAGGATGTTTAAAGTACTAATTGGTAGTCCTCTATTGGATTCTGTGTACTTTAATGCGTATGTGACAAGACAATGATACAAGACAAGTGGCTAAACTAAATCCTTAAAGTATCTATCTATCTTCATAGTTAGATTCTTGTAGGATGTTTAAAGTACTAATTTGTAGTCCTTTATTGGATTCTGTGTACTTTAATGCGTATGTGACAAGACAATGTGACCAAGACGATGATTATGTGGTTACTGTGATTAGTTGTGATTTAGATAACGAAACAAGTGTGATACTATAAGAACATTGTGGATACGCCGCTGGTACTTCCTATATATAAGTGTTCTTATTGTATTACTCTTGTAGCATTATCCAAATCACATTAGGATTTTGTGTTCGATTGTTTCAAAAGTACAATATCTAAATCCTTGTAGAATTCTTTCATATTTCTATATGTTAGATTCTTAGAAGGATAACCAAAGTATTATTTCAAATCATTGAATTGATTTCTAATAATACTCACGCGAGTTATGACAAATGTTAATATTGTTGTTATTAATCCTTGATTGGATTTCTAATAACATACTCACAAGTTTTATGACCGAATTCAAGGCGATTACAATGAACAAAGTACGATTCTCAATGGCATAAAAATTACCTAGTATTAATCATGTTGCCATATACAAAGTTATTTTGTCACAAGTTTCATAATCAAGTTAATGTATTGTAATACTAAATCTTTTTGCCATTCCTTGGCTTCAAAGAGTCCATTTTCAATAGACAACTCTAGTAGTTGTCGAAGTATTGCAACACTAAACTTTTTGCCATTTACTTGGCCAACAAAACTATGTACTCGCCAACAATGTTTGTTGATGTCTCTTTTTCACATATGTTTCAGGTTCGACTATTCAAGCATGCTACACATAGGGATGCATACTGGCTTTAGACTTCCTTAAACAAAAGACAGTATTATGTATTCTTTGTGTTGAAAACATTGTTAACAATAATGAAATATTTTAGTACCAGTTGTGGCTGATAAATTTTGTAACGTGACTCCCCGATATTTCCACCGCGTGTTGTTGTATTACGCGATTGGGGTGTTACACTGAGACTCTCCAACTTCATTCCAACAGATAGGTGAACGACATTTTCGACGTACAGAGCTTCGAAAGGCGCCATGTCGATGCTGGCGTGATAACTATTGTTGTAGGAGAATTCGATCAATGGTATATGCGAATCCCAACTACCACCAAAGTCTATCACACATGCTTTCAGAATATCCTCCAATGTTTGAATCATCCTTTCGGTTTGTCCATCCGTTTGAGAATGATAAGCAGTGCTCAAATTGAGTTTGGTTCCCATAGTAGTTTGCATGGTCTTCCAAAAGTGAGATGAGAATCGAGCATCTCTATCAGATATTATGTCCAAAGGAACACTATGACGAGATACAATATCATCGACATAGATTTTGGCAAGTTTGTCAACAGAGTAATCCTCACGAATTGCCAAAAAGTGTGCTTCGTTAGACGATCGATGATTACCTAAATAGCATCATGACCTCTAGATGTGCGCGGTAGTTTCGTGATGAGATCCTTTGCAATGTTCTCCCACTTCCATACCAGTTTTTCTGGTTGTTCAAGCAAACCAGATGGGCGTTGATGTTCAGCCTTGACTTTAAGACAAGTTAGGCATTTCATACGTACAAGGCAATATCCGATTTCATACCCGGCCACCAATACTGGGTACAAGATCCTTGTACATTTTGTCTGCATCAGGATGGATTGAATAACAAGACTTATGAGTTTCGTCCATCAATAAGGTGCGAAGATTATCTTGACTTGGAACCCACAAACGGTTCAAATAATAGAGTAATCCATTGTCTTTCGCTTCGAGTTGAAGTTTGATATTTTGAGGTAGCTCGTTTTTCATCAAGCTTTGGTTCACACATGAACGTTGTGCTTGAAGGATACGTGTCTGAATATCAGATTGAATTCGAACACAAAGTAGCTTGACACGTTCCTTACGACTCAGTGCATCAGCTACGACATTCGCCTGGCCAGGATGGTAGCGAATTTCGCAATCGTAGTAGTTTAAAAGTTCGACCCAGCGTCGTTGTCTCATGTTCAGCCTCTTTTGATTAAATATATGTTGGAGACTTTTGTCGTAAGTGAAAACCACACATTTTGTACCATAAAGATAATGTCTCTAAATTTTGAGCGCAAAAACTACAACACCTAACTCAAGATCATGAGTCGTGTAGTTCTTCTCGTGTGTTTTCAATTGTCTTGACGCATAGGCTATGACTTTATCTCGTTGGATGAGAACTCAACCAAGGCCTAGATTCGATGCGTCACAATAGACAACAAAATCATTGTTGCAATCGGGTAAAGATAAGATAGGAGCATCACTGAGTTTTTGTTTCAACATCTGAAAGGCTTCCTCTTGTTTGGGTCCCCACTCAAAAGGCTTATTCTTCTGAGTTAAAGGAGTGAGGGGAACCGCGATCTTTGAGAAGTTCGCGATGAATTGATGGTAATATCCAGCAAGACCAAGAAATGAGCGAACTTCTGTGGGAGTAGTAGGTGTGTTCCAATCCTTAATAGCGGTGATTTTGGAAGGATCCACATGTATGCATTGTTCATTGACTATGTGACCCAAGAATTGAACTTCTTTTAGCCAAAATTCGCACTTGGAGAATTTGGCATAAAGTTGTTCTTTCTTCAAAAGTTCCATCGTTAAGCGGAGATGTTGTTCGTGCTCGGCTCGAGACTTGGAATAAATGAGAATTTCGTCGATGAAAACAATGATGAACTTGTCCAAATAAGGTTTACAAGCCCGATTCATCAAGTCCTTGAAAACAGCTGGAGCATTTGTCAAACCGAAGGGCATGATAGTAAACTCGTAGTGACCGTATCGTGTGCGAAACGCAGTCTTGGAATATCTTCCTCGAGTACACGAAGCTGATGATACCCAGAACGCAGATCGATTTTGGAGAAACATGTAGCACCTTGTAGTTGATTGAAAAGATCATCAATTCGAGGTAGGGGATATTGATTTTTGATCGTGAGTTTATTGAGCTCACGGTAATCGATACACATACGGAAGGATCCATCCTTCTTTTTCACGAATAAGACAGGAGCGCCCCAAGGTAATAGCTCGGACGAATGAATCCTTTGTTAGATAGTCCTTAAAGCTGCTTCCATAACTCTTGCATCTCAGACGGTGCAAGACGGTAAGGATATTTAGCTATCGGGTTGGCACCAGGTACAAGATCAATGCGGAACTCAACTTGTCGTGCAGGAGGTAAACCAGGTAACTTTTCGGGAAACACCTCTAAATAATCCCGAACAATGGGGATGTCCTGAATAGTTTTCTTTTTGTCTTTCTCCTCTATGATATGTGCCAAGAAATCCATATAATTCTTTCGCAAGTATCTTTGGGCTTGAGTACAAGTCATGAGTTTAAGATTACTAGCAGGTTTTTCTCCACGAACTTCTAAGACTTCACCAGAGGGAAGAGGTATACGAACGATCTTATCAAAACAGATCACTTTAGCATGGTGTTTAGTTAACCAATCCATTCCTACAATGATGTTGAAACTCCCAAGTTGCATTGGCGTGAGGTTAATGGCAAAAAGGTGGTTATTGAGGTTCAACTGACAATCACGAATGATATAATCAAGTTTAAGGGGTTCGTTACTAGCTATTTCGACTTTCAAGGGCTTTCCTAGTTTAGTTCTCGGCATTGAAAACAAAGGTTCAAAGGCTAAGGACACAAAACTTCTATCGGCACCCGAATCGAAAAGAACTGAAGCAGGACTATTGTTAACAAGGAACATAGCGTTAACGACTTCGTTATCAGCACGGGCCTCATTGGCGTTGATATTGAATGCTCGTTCACGAGCTTGATTTGCATTGACTAGTTTCGGCCAATTGCTCTTGTAATGACCCATTTCGCCGCATTTAAAACATGACCCGGGTGGAAAGTGAGGTCGAACGGGATTTGCTTGTGGCTGAACAGGGTTCTGTACAGCTTGGTTTGGGTTGAAACGACAGGTGTTGGCTATGTGACCGAGTTTACCACAAATAGTGCATTGTCAACACTGCAATTGAGCTTGGTGGTGACCAATGCACCGGTTACAAAGCGTGTAGTTCCCACATAAGGCTTTCTTACAGGAGGCTGAGCTGGCAGTTTAGGAGCAGCTTGATTGGGTTGAGCGGTGACAGCAAAATTATGCGAAGCCTTGCGCTTCCTTGATTGCTTGGAGGGTTCAGATTTGTTTTCCTTTATTTTCTCTTGAGTTGTCTTGGTACCTTGTTTCTTGTCACCCTTGCGGTGGAGGTTACCCTTTTTGACCTGAGACTCGGTCAAAGTAGCAGCTAGTTTGATAGCTTGTCAAACAGAGGTAGGGTTACTCCCAGTAACTATGTCCTGAACAGGATCAGGCAAGTCATCGGTATACTTCTCAATCGCCTTATCCAAAGGCGTCACCATCGTCGGACACAATAAGCTTAACTCTTCATATCGGTCAGTGTAGGCACGATGCTCTCCACTGTCCTGTTTGAGACCGTGAAATTCATTCTCGAGTGCCCTTTTCTCGTGGCGAGGACATAATTTCCTCATCATAAGAGCTCGAAGCTCTTCCTAAGTTTGAGCTAAGGCCACTTCGGCACCTCTATCTCTCATTATACCATTCCACCATGTAAGAGCTCTTTTTTGAATACGCTCGACGCAAACTCGACCTTTTGCTCATTTGGGCATTGCACATGCCGAAATGTACTTTCAAGACTCTCAAACCATTGCAAGAGCCCAGTAGCTCCTTTAGACCCAGAAAACATAATGGTTTAGCCGAACAAAATTTTTTATAATTGCACGGAGCATGTGCATTGTTATTGTTATTGTTGTTCGCCTTGATTTAGTTGGGTCACTAGGTTTGGGAGTACGACATCAATTTGTTAAGCGATTATGGCCGCCATTTCGGCATCCTGAGTTGCATTACGTCGAGGAAGCATTCTAAAAGAAAACATGAAGGATGATATGTGAGATTGACAATGAAATAGGTCAAGAGACGTATTGAAAATATCGACGAAATAAGGATGGTGGTCATTTGTTCATTTCTCAAAACAAACAAACGCTACACGGTGACTAATCAAAGTAAATGGGTCTTTATAATGTATGCGAAGACATGCTTTAGCCTATAAGTGGACACTCACCCCAAGATTTCCTAGGTAAGAGTGACTGGTCCGATTAAGTGGATTTGTACGAACACTCTAGCCTTAGACAGAAAACTCGGGGTACAGGCACCCACCCTTCCAGATTGACGTGTTCACATTAATAAAACCCAAACTTTGACGAGATTTTGAAAACTTTAAGGCTTTAAGACAAAAACGATTCATCTAAGGATATATGTTTTCTTGTAAAAAGTTTTCAGAAAAGATTTTGTGACATTTGTATTTTTTTGGTAATCACCTAAGGATAGGTGATGGTATCGTATTTTAAACCTAAACACAAGTATACTTGCGTTAGGGTCCTAGGAAGGTTGTAGTCTAGGTCAAAGCATTACTAATAACCTAATTCCCTATAACCATTAGCTTTGATACCAATCTGTAACACCCGACCACGTAAAAACAACAAACCACCGCGGAAACATCGGGGAGTCACCTTAACAGGTTGTTTCACAACCATGGCATTTAAAGTTTTGATATTATTGCATTAATATTGTTTACATTGTCTTGGGAATTATACAGAAACAAAACATAAATAAATAAAATTGTCTTTCTTGTTTTATTGTCACTAAGGCCCGTCCATTCCTATGTGATCCATGCATTGAAATTTGTCGCACCTAAGCTCCTGAAACATATGAGAAAACGAGTCAGCAAAAATATGTCGGCGAGTACATAGGTTTTGTGAGTGTGTCAAATTCATGGCCTTGTATATATGTATTGCAATACCTCGTCAGACTACTAGAGTCGTTATTGAAAACCTTGTATCAAAAAGTGTTTGGTATTCATTAATAATTAACCAACAAAAATAAGTTGATTAAAGTTTATAAAAGACTTGTAGCCATGAATCTTGACTAAAAAATTCCGTTTGTAAAACCAAGTAGTAAATCGATTTAAAAGAATACTTTGTATGGTTTATATCTTTAATTGAAAATTGTTGTGTGTCATCATTCAAAACCATTTGTTTAAGTGATTAAGATAAGGCCACGATATACAATCTAATAAAAGCACTTATATATAGGAAGTACCGACGACGTATCCACCATGCTTTTTATTATATTACACCCGTCGTGTTATCTAAATCACCTATCGTAAACCAATCGTTCAATCGTCCTTGTTATAAACCAATCGTTCAATCGTCCTTGTTATAAACCAATCGTTCAATCGTCCTTGTTATAAACCAATTGTTCAATCGTCCTTGTTTTAATTGTGAAGTCTTTTGGTCATTTCGTGAATACATTCAAACCTTTGTTGACTCGTCCAAGACCACCAAAGGGTCTCTCATCGTATAACAAACCACCAAAGGGTTTGTTACAAATACAGTTTCGGTCGCTTCCCAAACTTCCCCACAAACACCGAGAATTTTGGTAACGGGATTGTCAGTCCTAGGTACCATAACCTACTACTGGTCGGCTTGGCCAAAGTTAATGAATGTCATTCTTTTTATGGATACAACGCACCAACAAGTTCGTTCACATTATTGAAATCGTCGTGTTTATATAAACCATAGTCTTTGTTTTTGGAAAACTTGAAAAAGATTTAGCACATATGAATCACCCCAAAATATTTGCAAAAAACATAAATGAGGGGAGCTATGTACTCCCTTGGGATTGCTAGCATGTCCTTTTTCATCAATGATCAAACAAACTTAAGAGTCCGAGAATTCAAGCGTGTTCTAAAATCGGATTACTATGTAAATGTCGGGACTTTAATCAGAGGATTCGGATAGAATGAAGCCTTATAAACCAAGTGAGTGTTGGAATTCATATGAAATGGTTTAATAAAGTTAACATTCTGATTTGGAAAGATTCCTAAGTGCTTTTGAACCCGTTATGACTCGTTAAGGTATTTTACGCTACTTTAACGGGTCATTTGCGTAAATATATATTCGGATGGTTAAGTATGTGTTATGATAAGTCTTTTATGTCAAAATAAGTTTAATATAGTTGTAACATCAGTTTATATGTCAAAATGTTGGTTACATAGGCTTAACATTGATTTATGCGCAAAAAGGGCATTTTGGTCATTTATAAAGGCATAATAGGCGACTTAACATAACACTAACCAAACGACGTGACCATAAGGTATAACTCAGAGGGTTATTACCTATACAACTATGGTCACAAATATGTGTTTGGTCGGATTCGAAAGTCAAAACGGTGGTCAAGACCGCTCGACTTACGACCCTAAATAAGCACTAAACTAAAAGTGACGAGTTAGACATGTCAAAACATGTCTAACTAAGTTATAAAAAGTTTTTGGTATCAAAAATTAGTGTTTTGATACCCAAAAATAATTCCGTCACCAAAACTTTGACTCGTCACTTCGACTAGTAAACGTGGTAATCAGTTGGTGTGATCGCTATGGATCATAACCCTTGTGATTACGATCACGTTGCAAAGTTCGATTGAACTTTGACTTTGAACAAAATGTCAGAACCAAAAGTCAAACTGTTTGAGTTTTGGCTCAAAATAGCCAAAATATAAGAACAAGACTAGGAGAGAGCACTTACTTGTGTTGAAGAACACTTGAAGAGCTCAGAATACTCAGGCAGGAAGTCTCTAACAAAGTGGTAGCCTCCAAATAGAGTAGATGAGGAAGAATGAAGAAGATGAGCAAAGTAACGACCAAAATGATCACCTGTTTATACTAATCTTGAAGCCACAAGATCATTCCAAGTGTTAGCGGTTGTTTCCAGATCATTACAAGTGTATAATGAGATGTTGCAACCAGAGCAAGTGTGGCAATTTCCAATTATAGGTGTCAAAGCAATGAAACAAGAAGTTGCCAAGTTTCTGTTGTGCTGGGCTGGTCTTACGACCGTATGGGTCCATGGATATGGTCCGCAAGGACCCATGCTGACAGCAACTTTCAAAATTGACAGTTTGGCCCCTGAACTTTGATTTGTCGTGTTTTGGCACTTTTAACACCTGTGAACCTGATTTTTAAGCTTTATAAGGACGATAAAGCTTAGGGAACTTGAAATATGCCCGGAAATGTCACGGATGTCGGTTGATTCGTTGTACGGTTTTTTC
Source organism: Scalesia atractyloides (assembly GCA_947069175.1). NCBI lineage: Eukaryota > Viridiplantae > Streptophyta > Magnoliopsida > Asterales > Asteraceae > Scalesia > Scalesia atractyloides. Next base: position 56,236,548 of record CAMTDV010000024.1, on the reverse strand, counting down.
GCTTAATTACGACGAACGCTTTAATTAACGCGTAAACGACCGTAAATGCGTAACGAATTATATTTTTGCATATCATTCATTAAAATACAAGATTTTAATGATAACAAAAACTTTTGGATAAACGTACATGTTTCGTATTAAGAAATATGCGAATCAGCGTACTTTCACAGAATATGCAAAATAGTCCCTAGAGTTGCATAAGCGTGTTTTTGCCATATTGAAGCCCTCAAAACTTATTTATAAGTTATGTAAAGGGTATCTAGGGTATGTTTAGCTTATGTCCTTATTCCTGAGTGTACGTCGCTTTAACTGATTACGTTTGCGTAACTGTTTGCGATTTCACTTACAGAATTCATTTGAGAGTTTGAAATCGTGCAAGAATTGAATATGTGCAATTGTCATGATAAATAAACAAATCTTGGAAATAAAACACCATATTTCATTGATTGATAACTTTTTCGGTATTGTTACAAGATCAGATAACCACAAATGTTACAAACAACCCATTCTAGTGTACATTGTAAAACGTGTATTTTAGTGATTCGGTAGCGTTTTCGGGCGTCGAAAGTCACGTATGACTAACCAAACACCTTGGATACATAATATAAGTTAATATACTTATATTTATATAAAAAATATCAGTTTACTTACTGATTTAAAACAATTTTATAAATAGTTTTGCATCAAACGTTACCATAACCATCCCAAATCGAAACGACTTGATATTTTAACATAATCCATGTTATTTACTGATTAAAATGATGGTTATAATCAGATTAGTGCAGTTATTGTGTAAGCCTCTTAAATCATGCGATTTCACATATTTTACAACTCTTTAAGCACTAGGTACAACATGCAAAGCTAGTAAACTTTATTACAAAGCTTCATGCTATTTTAACACTTCAAATATTATCATTTTTAGTGTTTAGGACCCGATTAAAAATCATCTTTAACATACCATGTCTTATTCATCATTTCATGTTCATACATCCACATGCATGCCTACGTACAAGCATCTAATGCATCAAATTTACATCATTCATCATCCTGTATGAACTAAAACATATCCAACATGCATTTAACTCATGTTCAAGCATTCAAGAACATCATAATCTTCATATAATCATCTTCCAATCATTTATCATAAATGCAAGAATCTTGTTTCTACATATTTATGAACCAACATCAAATTTTCACATGCAAATATATATATATATATATATAATATATATATATAGGGTAAGGTTCATGCGAGAACCACCTTTATTGTGAGAACCGCGAGAACCACCTTTATTGCAAAATAAAATCTAAAAAAATCAAAAAAGAACTCAATTTTTTTAATATTTTTTTAATAAAAATCGTTATATTTCATTACAAAAAAAACTTTTTTTTTCGAGTAACAGTTATCCATGCACATGTGATTATGTATCATAACTTCGACAAATTCAGTAATACGTTATCACTAGTAGACAATTACACTTTAATTTACAACACCATCCATAATACACTCAATTTTACATTAAATGCACATGTGCATCATTATGTATAACAATTATATACCGTGTTTTGGTACAAAAAGTTTGTGATTTTGAATGATGAAGTAGACTCATATATATGTTTTTGGTTAGTTATATCTAGTGGTTGATGGGTTCATTATAGTTATCACTTTATGATGTAATATGTTGGATTAGGTGGTATAAACGGTGTTGATATACATGTAATAAAGTGAAAATATTGGTATTGGTATTGTATTATAAATGGTAGGAGGTAATGGTATTGTATTATGGATGGTAGGAGGTAATGGAAATGTATTATGGATGGTATGCTAGATGAAAGAGAAAGTGTATTCAAAGTAGTATACCAAAACACCTTATTTCATGTTGATACATATAGATGTACATGTGCATTTCTTATATTGGTAACGTAAAAAGTAGTGTATTACACATGGTAGTGTAAATGAAAGTACAATTGTCTAATGTTTGTAATGTATTACAGAATTTGTCAAAGAAATGATGAAAATGCATATGTGCATGGTAGTGTTATTCAAATTAGTGTACCAAAACACCTTATTTCATGTTGATATATATAGATGCACATGTGCATTGCTAATATTGATAACTTAAAAAGTAGTGTGTTACACATGGTAGTGTAAATGAAAGTACAATTGTCTAATGTTTGTAATGTATTACGGAATTTGTCAAAGAAATGACGAAAATGCAATGTGCATGGATAGTTGGTACTCATTTTTTTATTGTAGAGTAAATATAGCGACTTTTTCAAAAAGAATATTAAAAATTTTTTTTTGGTATTTTTTTGGATTTTTTTAGGTATTATTGTTTGTGTTCACACTGGTTCTCGCGGTTCTCGCAATAAAAGTGGTTCCTAACAGATCTTTGTCCTATATATATATATATATATATATATATATATATATATATATATATATATATATATATATATATAAAATATATATATATATATATATATATATACGGCCACATATATATACATACATGATTCCAAAAATTTCACTTTTCACATATTCATCTCAAATCACCAAACAACCTTTTTAAACATGCGTGCATTCACCTTTTTAGATTTCTTATCAACCAAAAACATTCAAAAAGTCAAAACCCAATCTCATATATATATATATATATATATATATAAATATCTAATACGTATATACACATATACACACTTGTCCATTTTTATTTTCTTTCAAAACCCATTTGTTTTTAGTTTCAAGTTAGCGTTTAAATCCAAGAACAAGAGAAACCTCCATCTTCATCAAAATCATCAAGAATCAAGACCAAAGCTTTTAAAGTAGATTTTATACCTTCTTGATTTTTGATGATTTTGAGAGAGAGAGAGTGTGATTTGTTTTGATTGTGTTTCTTGGATTATGAAGAATTTTGGAAGATTTGTAAAAAGGCATAATCATCACAAGAGTTTTCCTAGGCCAACAAGTGTAGGAGGAGGAGAGAGGGAGCCCTCTTTGGCCGCCACCTCCATCCATGCACACATATATACTCGTATGCATACATATATATATTATATGTGGCCATAAACTGCTATTTAACTGGATACCGAGTATTTTATCTAGCGTTTTAATCACGTTTTAACGCGTTTTAAATTATTTTTTAACGCTCTTTAGAAATAAACTCACCAAAATATTACTGAATAATATTTGATTTGCCCAGACTGGCTGCGTTGCCCGTATTTGGTAGTATGCGCGCTGTGTTGCGCAGTACGCGCTTAAACTCGAAAAATAGAGATTCTTAGCGTTTTAATTTACTTTTTCCTCATGAACATGATTAAATATATTATTTGAATCATAACGAACTAATTTTTAGGATTTTAACATTAATCGGACGATCACCGACGTTCGTTTCGCAATTTAACCGTTACGCGATAAGTGTTTATCTTAAAATTGCCAACAGAATTTCTAACAATTTTTAAATATATTAACACATCAAATAACATCATATTCAATCAAATTTTGCCTTTTATTTATTCATAACACATGTAACACTACTACAGGCTCAAAATAACCTGGTGCTACATATATGATGTTTAGTAATCTTCATTTTGTTATTTGTGGGTTTTGGATGTGTTTTATGGTTGACATTTTGGTGTTTTATGACTTTTTACACTTTTAAGGAAATGTGGACTTCGTAGCCAACTCTTGGCCTATATAATATATATATATATATATATATATATATATATATAAGTAGCTACCTCAGAGGAATTAACGACTCACCGACGGACTACTAGACACTAAGATATATCCCTTGGATTATTTAATTAGTATTATATCCCGGCCTCGAGTGGCATTTCCCTACTGATTCAAAGAGGAATGTTCAAGTGTGTTGGGATTCCAACCCTACACATAGCTCCTCGTTTGACAATTGAACCCTTGCGACCCCATGACCCGATCTAGTTATCAAGATATCAAGAGGTAAGTTGATCCTAAACATCACTTCTCCTATCATTGATTCCTATCCTTTTATTTTCTTCTTGAGCCATTAATTTTCTTTTCTTTTTATTTCTAATATATCTTTTTTAACAAATTCCACTTGTGGACTTAGCAGACATTATCGAAGACTCGGTACTAAAACTCTTGTATCATTGGATGACCACGGTATCTTACCATCACTATATTACGCCAGTGATGGGTGCACTTGCCCAACGTGAGTTGTAGTGTGATCGTAGTTTATCGTGTTTTTATAAATATTAAAACTTGAATTAGTGCATAAACCAACCTAAAATTAGCCATCTTCTATAAGCCCACCAAACGACGTCAAATCCCAACCCTTAAAGACCTAGGTAATTATAGGTACAATACTAACTCTACTCCTACTCAAACACCAACGCTTTAGATATTGTATTCTTAGAGCATTCACAATGGATCCTCCATATTATTGTGAGTGTAACCTCTATATTTTTTGAGTGGTTATAAATGGTTGTGAGTGGAGGAGAGAGAAAAGGAGAAAAAGTTATTGTTCACTAGTAAATTTGGAGGAGATACTGTTCACCTCTATAAGTTTTTAATATTTTTTGAAAGTGGTTGTGATTGAAGGAGAGAGAAAAGGTAATCATAAAAGTATAAAAAATATCATTTAATTAAAAAAAGAGCGCGAGAAATGTAGTGTTTTTTAGTGTAATTATAAAGATGGAGAAGAAGATTCAATTGTGAATGCTCTAATACTAATACCTAATTACAATTATCTCATAAATGTAATATATTTTATTTATACAATTAATAATACTCTTCCACCATTTATTTAATTATTTATTTAGATTAGCAATTAATAAAATAAATAGTTAAATACTAATTAACATTTCTTAAATAATTAATTCGCTAAACATTTCTCTGAATATACGAACCGCATTACCATGGCAAAAAAACGTGCAAATGTGAACTGTAATACTTATCACATAAACATTATTCCTGGTTCGTTGCCTAAAGTGTAACTCTTGGATCGTACCTCGTTAATAACGTTAAAATAATCGTAAATCGGATATCTCATATCTAACAATCTCTTACTTGGATGACTCATCGATTAACTAACTTAACATAGACAGCGGGGGATGCCTAACTACATCTCGTTGCCCCTAACTAGGTATGAGAAATCATATTCGCCAACGGATTCCTTGCGTTCAAGTAAGTCTTTACTTAACCAAGTACTAAAGCCATGGTAACCTTATTTGGTATCCCTCCTATTTAGAAAATCCATTAAACATGAGACATGGATCAACATTCATTCTCATATTGTTTAACTATTCTTGTTCTCGTTCTCTACTTTAAGGAAACGGTGGATGAATTTCAGGCGACACTAAAAGGATTGTTGTTATAAACCAATTTTAAATTAGATCCTTTTGTTTAATGTAATTAGTTCAGTTACTAAAATGCCCCTGATAACTAATACTAAAGGTTAGATGTGTATTTATTATCCCTTGATTAAAAATTTAGATGGTTCAGATATGTTTTTATCGTTTATTATAATTATGGATGTTTGTACTGGATCTGACCTCTTGAATACAAATGTTAGGTTCATCAAATCATTTGAGTCAAGTCAACATCAACTTGAGCTCGAGTTTGATACGAGTCAAACACCTCGACTCAATGTTTCTACCTAAGCAATAACTGAGCTTGTATTCAACCCACCTTCAAGTAGCGTTTTAACGAGTTGACTCTGTTTTTCTTCTCAGTTTTGATTATTTGTATGTTTCATTTAATAATGTCTCAAATAATAAGTTAAAAACAATCTCAAATTATTCACATCTCATATTGCGCAACATGAAGCTTTCAGTATACAATCAAATAAATTAATTCAATACCGAATATACCTGATATGAGTTATTCAAGACAAATCCTGGCAGACCTAATAATTTTATGAAATGAAGTAGAGCTAAGTGAATTCGATTTTTTAACAACTAGTTGATAGTGTAACTTCTGAGTACACAAAAGTTAACATATAATTATCAAACGTCGTGAAATAAAGAAGAATCCACATGAAACTAAAAATGAAGTAAAAAAGTAGAATTGGAAAGCAAACGAATTGGAACAACGAGAGGGACGTTAGTGAAAACTTGGATTAGATCTATGAAAACTTGGATTATATCTACAGTATTGACCATCTTTTGTCTGCTTTCTTGCACTTCCACCCTCTCCATACACCAGCAGTCATCTGTAAGTTCTAGTTCCACCCTTTCATTTCTTACTTTTGTTGGTGCAGAATGTCTATTTCTTAGTCTTATATCGAGTCTGTATAGATTAGATGTGAATAGGCTAGCGAAACAAAGTATTTATGTATATTGAGGTCAAGTTCGCTCGTGATGATTGTGTGAAGTCAAGTTCGGCTGAACTTGACATAGTCAAGTTTGCTCGAACTCATCTCCTCCACCAGCGAAATTGTAACCTTATAAATAGCTAGCTTGTCTTGTCATTTGTAACTTTGCATACTTTAAGGCAGAGCTCTGTCAAATTGGAGACTTGACGTTATATCAATAAAATTGACGTTTAATTGACTAATTCTTGTTATTTGGTAATCGTGTCATAATATTTCCGCTATTATGGACATTAGAGATCAAATCTAGGTTCCTATGCTATCAGGATCGGTCCTACAAGTGGCATCAGAGCTAGAATAGCCTGATTTGATTGATATCAAGACAAGAACACTTCTAATTCTACTCCATTCTTCTATTTTTCTTAACTTTTACACTAAAATGAAGAATTCACGGGCAAATTCTGTCCAATTTTGAATATGACATGTTAAATACATCATAGATAAACCACTGAGAGTTTGGAGGCTAAAATCAAACGAATTGGTGTCAAATGTTGCAAAAACCATGTTTGAAAAACTCATATTCATCGAACTTGTTAGCCAAGTTCTACCGAACTTGCCTTAGAAAATTACTTTCTGAGTGATTTTCTATCAAGTTCGCTCGAACTTGATAAAAATTAAGAAGTTTAAGCTAAGTTCGGCCGAACTTGCAAGATTTTCTTTGAAATCAGTTAGTAAGTTCGCTCGAGCTTGAAAGAACTCTTCATTTTCTCAAATCATAAGTTCGCTCGAAGTTCTCAGGAACATTTTCAAATAAAAAATACATAAGTTCGACCGAACTTGTGTATAAACTGAAAATTCTTCATTTCCACACTGCAAGTTCGACTGAACTTGTAGTTTTTCAAAGTTTGAACGTGTTTTCAGTGTACGTGTCTCGATATTCGCGATGGATGATCTTCAGAGAGCGTTTATGACAACAGTGGGTACATCTAATGCCAATGTCATAAATCAAGTCAACCTAGACACGAGATGGGTACGTCCGTTAAACCACCGAAGTTAATGAGCATGGACGAATATGAAGGATGGAAGGAGAAGTTCAGTTACTGGGTTCAGGCCATGCATTTCCAAAGCTGGGTAGCTATTGAGAGAGGTTATACTGTTCCGTTGGACGAAAATCAGCAAGTTCTGGAGAAGTACAAGTACTCCACAATTCAAAAAGATGAGTACATTGCTGAGAAAAAGATGATTAGCCTCATTCAACAATCTGTTAAAGAGGATATTCTTGTCTTATTGCCCGAATACACGACTGTGAGAGAACTCTGGTTATCACTGCAAAAGAAATACCAAGGAAGCGCATAGATGATCAAGAGTAAGAAAGCTCTCATCATGAAGGAGTTCAACATTTTTAACATGTTAAAGGGCGAGACAATGAAACAGATGATTGAGCGTTTTTGTCATCTGAAAGTCCAAATGAGGAGACACGGTCTAGAGAAGACAGAACCAGAGTACATCGATAAGCTTGCTGATGCGTTACCTGACGGAGAATGGACTACTTACCTCATGGTTCTGAAAGAAAGTCCGAATTAGGAATTCTTTAAGCTGTCTACATTCATCGACAAACTTGAAGGTCATGAGATGGAACTTCTAAAGATCGCAAGTCGAAGAATGCTAACATTGTTCAAGATGTTGGTCTGTATTACAAGAACGGGATGCAAGACAGCATTTCCAGTCCGAAGATTTAGACAGCGTTCAGTGCAAATATGAATTCTTCGCAATAGAATCAGAACCAATCATATCCACAATATGATCAAAGTCCGCAGAGCTCGTCATTCTCAAGCACAAGTTCAAATTCTTCATATCAAAGTCAAACAAATCAGAATCAACAAACAAATTCTGATCCGAATGTGTACAAGTGTAACATTGCTGTTAATCTAAATAATGTTGTTTCTGAGCAAGTTGCAAAACAACACATGTCACTTCTCGCCACAGTTCTGAATCGTATGAAAGTCTGGTAGCAGGGAAAATTGGCAATCCGGAAATGACCGCCGAAGACTACGATCAGGTGGAAGAAGAAGAGCTTGAATTGATGGATATTAAGTGGCCATTAGCTTCTATCATTCAAAGAGTGACAAAGTTTGTTGCACTCACAGGCCGAGATATCAGAAATTCAAGCAACAAGCTAGGGTTCGACAAAACGAAGGTCACTTGTTTCAGATGCCGACAGAAAGGGCATTTCAAGAGAGAATGGAAAAATCCTGAAGCAGCGGGCAATCAGAGTCCATTTGGAGGTGGCAACGATTACTACAAAAAGTCATTTCAGTATAAACCATTTCCGAAAAAGACTCAAGTTGAGATTCAAGAGAAATCATCCAACAATACCAAGAAGGCAATGGTTGCTACCAACGAAGATGATGGTTTCGATTGGAATTCTTACATTGGAAAGAAGACAGGAGTTGCATTGATGGTTGAAATCGTTGAAGATACTTCTGCCGAAGAAGCAGCAGCAATAGAGAATGCTCTACTAGAACAATATCTGCAACAACAGGAAGAAGAGGAAATGTATCTTCACATGAAGACACAAGGAATTTTAACTCCTGATTCATCTTCTAGTTTTGCAGGTAACTTTGACGGAAGTTCTCAGGAGCAAGTGGTCGAGGAGAAGTCGATTGATAAAGAAATCATTGATGTTGTTCAAGAAGTGAATGCTGAAAAGCTCACGGACATTGCCAATAAAGCTATGATGGCGAATCTAACTAAGGTAGGTCCAGAGGTAAAGGAAGTTGTCAAAGTGCAAGTTGTCGAGGTTGAGAAACCTTGTAGAAAATGCACTGAGCCATGTGCTAAATGCACCGAAAAATCACAAATCATCACTGAACTTAATGTACATAATGAACATTTCAAATACGATTATCGTACAATGAAGGAAGTGTATGACAAAATGAAAGATGATTATGACAGGCTCGATAGAAATAATATTGAACAACATGATACTGTAAGGATGTTGAATGGTACAATAATGGATAAACAAAAAGCTATAAATATCTACATTAAGACCACTGCTGAAACCAAACAGCAACTTCAGGACATGAAAATTGAAACAGAACGTGTTCAACAACTTTTAAGAAGTTACACAACTAACGCTTATGTCATCGATCATATACTTCTCATGATCTCATTGGAAGAAAATGATAAAAGATCTAAAAAGAAAAATGGTAAAGAAGAAAGCAATGTTCCCCCACCCCTATGCGAAAAGTATTGTCGCAAAAATGTTGATGTGGATAAGGCACTCAACATTGAGTTGTTATCTGAAAAGAAAAATGAGTTGCCGGAGAACATTGATGTAGTCTATACTAAATCAGATGATGACAATACGGTGGTTAAAATGTGGTTGAAAATGTTCTGAATGATTATGATAATGGCAGCTTTGAAAGCGCCACCTCGAGTTTGAATAGTTCTGACACAAATTCTGAAGATGACGATACATCATCGGAAGATGATCTATGTGATGATCCTAACGTTGTAATGTACAAAGTTAAGGAATCTGATAGATTATACTTTGATGACAGTTTTCCGATTCGGAATGTCAAAGAGGATCAATTGGATAAACTGTTCAAGCTAGTTGAAATTACATCAGATGACCTGGAGAAAAATGAAAAGAAATTCTATTCAAAACCCAAAAGAAATTATAATAACTCCCGAAGGAATGGTGGTGATCATTCGTTAAACCGGAGAGTTGGGTTGGGATTAGAGAAATCGGATGAACCTAAAAAGAAAACGTCACTATTTCATGAGTGTAAAGATAAAAACATGAAATTTGTTTATGGAACGAACATGGTTCAAGAGGAGAGCTTGATCGGAAAACAATCAAACGATGAATTTAAAAAACAGAAAGAACTTCGAGATAAGGCAAAAGCCACAAGTGGTGTAAAATCCACTAGTGGTCCTTCACATGATAATCAGATTTGCTTCAAGTGCAATGAAGTTGGTCATATTGCACACAAGTGTCCGAAAGCAAAGCCGACCTGTCTTTGAAGAAAAGAAAGTTCAGATGTTGTGAAACCAAAGCAACCAGAAAAGAAATGAATCAAAATCTGAAGTTAAACCTAAAACTGAAAAGAAATTTGAAAACTCAACTTTCAAAATAGGTGAAACTTCTAGGGCAAACGAATCACGGTTTTAGATCAAGAAGGCTAATATAAAATCTCAAGCCTGGATTGCTAAGAAGAAGTCAACAACATCCGGGGTTATCAAGTCTGAGCCTATAAAGACTGATAACACGAAAGTATCAAAATCTGAGATCAAAACCAAAACTCTCAAAATTACAATTGGTAACAATTCAAAAGGTAAAAAGAAAGTAAATTTTGAAAATATAAACGACAATGGAGGCTCAGATGGAGATTATGAAGATGATTACCAAGCTTTCTATCCAAAACCCAAGACCAAAAAGGCTTGGGTCGCGCTCTTTAACTAGATCTTAACATGTGCAGGGGCTCCAGAGATCCTTACTTTCAAAGTGGATTCTGGATAGTGGAGCATCCAGGCATCTGACGGGAATGAAAGATCTCTTGTTCGACATAAAAGCTATCAATGGTGGATATGTTGGATTTGCTGGTAATCAGGGTGGAAGGATCGTCGCCGAAGGAAAACTTTCCAATGGCGTTGTTTCATTTGATCGTGTGAACTACATTGCAGAGCTGGAAAATAATCTTCTGAGCATATCGCAGATTTGTGACAAACAGTTCACGGTGCATTTCAACGATAAAGAATGTATTATTCTGAAGCCTGGTTTCAAAATACCTGATGAGTGGATTTTGATGCGAGCCCCGCGCGAGAATGATGTATATGTCTTAGACATGGGCATCGCTACCACTTCATCAAAATCAGTGCAATGTTTTGTGACAAAGGCTACTGAGAAAGATTCTATTCTTTGGCATCGGAAAATGGGGCATATTCATTTACGAAAAATGAATTTCTTGGTTCATAATGATCTGGTAGAGGGTGTAAATCTTCGGAGCTTTCATATGTCTGATCACTGCCTAGAATGTAAAAAGGGAAAGCAGATCAAGAAATCACATCCGAAGAAAATTCTGAACTCAATCAAGTTGCCGCTTGAACGTCTCCACATGGATTTATTTGGTCCTGTCAACGTTCAAAGTATTTCAGGAGACTTATACTGCTTGGTCGTAACAGATGACTATTCGCGTTATTCATGGGTTTTCTTCCAAGAATCAAAAGATGAGACATTCGAAAACTTGGTGATTCTTTTCAAGAAGCTAGAAAACCTTTAACATCTCCCTGTATGACGTATTCGCAGTGACAATGGCACAGAGTTCAAGAATAATAAGATGAGAGAATTTTGCAACGCTAAAGGGATCCTGCACGAGTTTAGTGCACCCTATACTTCGCAACAAAACGGTGTCGCTGAAAGGAAGAACAAAACTTTAATCGAAACTGCGAGAACTATGCTTGCAGACTCAAAGCTTCCAGTCAGTTTCTGGAGTAAAGCGGTTGTTGTGGCTTGCTACACACTAACAGAGTTCTAACGGTCAAACCAACGAAGAAGACATGTTTTGAGATGATCAACCGACGGAAGCCAAACTTGAAATTCTTAGAGCCATTTGGTGCGCCATGTACTGTAATCGATCAAGATGGTAAATTTGGGGCCAAATCTCTTGAAGGTTTCTTTGTCGGGTATGCGAGTCCGCTAAGACGTGTATATGTTCCCTCGTTGAGAAAGGTAATTGAAGCACAAAATGTGGATTGCTTTAACTATACGGATCCTATCCAAAGGGGAGGCGATGCATGGTTGTTCATCTATCAAGATCTATGGAAGTCATTCGACTTGCCGGAAGAACCGTCTGAAGAAGAAATTGCAGCGTTATAATATCTTCAATAGTCGGCGAATCAAGAACAAATCATTAGACCAATTGTGGTTAACCAACCCACGTTGGATACTTCATCTTCCGAAGCAGGTCCGAGCAATAGTGGTGTTCAAGTTGAAAATGTTTCTGAAGTAGAAGTAACACAAGAACCTTCTGGTGCACAGGAGAGAGGAGTTACACAAGAACCTCCTACACAAGAACCTCCTGTTATTATTTCATCTGAAGCGGAAAGGCCAGGAGCAACAAAAGAACCTCTTGAGTCTAATTTACTTGAAGTACCAGTGATTCAATCACCTGATCCTAAAGCTGTTCATTCTGAAAATTCAACTCCGAGGAAAGCAATTCCAAAGAAGTCAACTCCAAAAGCTGCTACTCCTAAATCAACACCGAAAACTTCAAAGGCAAATTTATTTGGTGATATTCCAAATGAGCCGATAGATATTCAAGATTTAGATGATTTCTTCCCTGACACAGATATTGATGTTCTTGAAAAACGTGTCAAGATTTTAGAAGATAAAGTACAAAAGAATGAGGAAGAGAAAGCTGAGCTAATCAAGAAGGTGAATCAAAGTTCTGTTGAAAAAGAAATGATGTATGACAAGATAAAGGTGTTAGAAATCGAGCGCGAATTCTTCAAGGCTTTGATTGAGAGTTTGCAAGATGCAAATGGAAAGCTGCAAACAGAAATTACTGATACGAAGAAGATTCAAGCCCTAAACGATAGAAGATTTACAAGGATGCACAAAGTATTATCTAACAGCCTTGGTAATGATTTGATCGAATAGTCTGGATAGACAAGAGGCGAAAGAAAGATCTGAAAAAGAGCTTGCAGCTCGTGGCAAAGGCAAAGGTATTGAAGGTGATGCACCTAAATCATCTGAAGCTGCTAAAAAGTCTGTTGATGAGAATATTGAGCATGTTGAAAAAGGTTCTGAGTCCGAGATTGCTAAGGTTGACGAATCCCTCAAGCCTTCTGATGCGGAAATTATTTCTAAAGAAAAGGAAGATGATGAAGCAGAAGATGAGGATAAGGATGATGAACCACCAGCTGATGATACGAAAGATGATTCTGATCACGATGGAGATAATGATGATGATCCGAGTGGTACAGGTATAAAGGTGGTTGATGCGACAGTGAATGAAAGCTTTGATTTCACGAGTCTTCTGAATGATGAAGCAAATGCTAGGAATGATCAGATTCAGGGGAGTCAGGGCAAATAGGGCCATCTGATGATATAGATATGACTGATGTTGATATATCTGCAAAGCCTGTTGCTGCAGTACCGTTTGATTTTGATGCTTGAACACAATGTTGAGGAAGGTGAGTACGTGCACAACTATACTAAAGAAGATCAGGCTAAGTTGAACGATTTTGATGCTGAATCACTTGATTTTGATTTTGAAGAGCAAGTGCTGAACATAAACACTTTTGAGCCTAACGAGTATCAATATCAATGAAGATTTGAAGCTGATGAGTATAACAGGGTTATAGTTGAAGATTGGTCTTCTGATGATGAAAAGATGAAGCTGCGAAGTACATTGGTCCTAATACTGATAGTTTTCCTACTTTCGAGGAAATGTACAAGCAATTAGATGAAGATACGTTGAAAGAAAAGATTGAAGAATCTATTCGTGAGGGTAAAATTCTGAAGCCAATGACAAAGGAGGAAATAGCTCAAGCTAAGAAAACCTGGTTTAAAGAGATGCCGCATGAACGTAAGTTTCGACGTCCTCTAGCATTCTTTACCAGAGATAAAGACGTGTCATTAGGAGATTCCTAAGTTGGGGGTGGTTCAAGGAGTTGAATGTTTATGCAATCAAAAGGGAATTTGGGGTGCAATACTTCAAATATCTGGCTGATTTCAAGACGCTACCGTAATGGGATGTGGAGGAGCTTGTTCAAACTGTAAGTGTCACGTATCAGATGAAGTTCATTGATCAGTTACTATGGAAGATGATCAAGTTTGAAGCGACAAAGGGTTTTAGATATTGGAAGCCGTTTATTCCAGGTTGTCACATCAATACGAATAAGAAGACAGGGGAAAAAGATATAACGTTAATCATGAAACGACCGAGAGCCATGAGAAATATGCCTTTGATGCCAATTGAACAAAATTTCTATCTAGTGTTTAAGTGGTGGCAGATTGATCCTAACACATGTGAAGCAATGATAGTATTAAGATTCGAAGAACATCTGGATATCACTAAAGAAAGGGTTGAGATATTAGGATTTCAAGGTATGAGAGGTTTGTGGAGAACGATCAGGATACTAGACCCGATGTGGCTAGTCAATTGTTCCAGAGAAGATATCAAGTGCTTGTTCTACAGTAAGATTGTATTCGAAGAACGTGAAAAAGAACAAGCAATGCAACATCAGAGGGTCATTAACGTCTGCTATGCTCGTGAAGTTAATTCAGGAAAGATGTGGGAACGAGCTGGAGGGATCTTGAACGTGTTGAATTCTTAAAGGAAGAAAAGCATCTCGAAGATATTCATGATAAAGGTAGGGTGGCAAGGCTCAGAAGGTTTCAATTTATAAATAAAGTGCCTCCTACTGATCAGACGCCAGATCCAAAGCAGGAAAGACGAGAGAAGCCTTACAAGAACTTCTTCGGTCGTACACGTTAAAGTTTATCTGAAGACAGAGTTTTGAAGACTGATAAAAGACGAAGACGATATCCAAGGGGGAGTCTGTTGGTGCAGAATGTCGATGTCTTAGTCTTATATCGAGTCTGTATAGATTAGATGTGAATAGGCTAGCAGAATGAAGTATTTATGTATATTGAGGTCAAGTTCGCTCGTGAAGATTGTGTGAAGTCAAGTTCGCCCGAACTCATCTCCTCCACCAGCGAACTTGTAACCTTATAAATAGCTAGCTTGTCTTGTCATTTGTAACTTTGTGCACTTTGAGGCGGAGCTCTGTCAAATTGGAGACTTGACGTTATATCAATAAAATTGACGTTTAATTGACTAATTCTTCTTATTTGGTAATCGTGTCATAATATTTCCGCTATTATGGACATTAGAGATCAAATCTAGGTTCCTATGCTATCAGGATCGGTCCTACAACTTTTATGGAAGATTTCCACTTGATTTCTCTGATTGGACTCAAAGGGTTATTGATTTGAGTTTGTTATCAGTTGAAGATATATGTGTTAGAAAAAGCTTTGATGCTAGTGAATGTAGATTAGGAGGTTTTTGGTTAGAAATCATGAGGAGAACATTGTCCCCAGTGCCTAGACCAGGGTATTCATTAGGAGGAGAATCAACTTCAGTTGTAGTTGGTTCTCCACTCTCCAAGTGTTCATCTCGCAATCATGGCACTTCATCTTGGCTTCATGCTAAATCTTTTCACCAAAACTAGTTCCAGATCTTTAGAGAAGCAAAAGCCCAAAGGGAATGCTTTTAGGAGGCCATTTTTCCATTTCTTTTTATGTTTTCTTGTTGGAGTTTTTGTTGGATTTATGCATATTGTTTCGTTGACAATGTTCACCTATGCCATGTCTAGAAGCCAAGTGTTTTCGTTTGAGCAAGTTGGGAAGGGCCAGTTGTATGATGTTGTTGAATAACCCTGTGAACCAAGAAAGCCAGATGCTTGAGAGGGGTTTTGGAAAGTTTTTTATAATTGTGACCACTACCCCGACGAGGGGGTATTACCTTGATCGTTTGGCTCATACATTGAAGACGTTGGAGCCGCCTTTATTGTGGGTGGTTGTGGAAATGACGAGACAGTCAAGGGAAACGTCTCAGATGTTGAGGAAAAGTGGTGTTATGTATATGCATCTTGTATGCACAAAGAATGCAACAGAGGTTAAAGATCCGAGGGTCCACCAGAGAAATGTGGCTCTGTCTCATATTGAATCACACCGGCTTGATGGCATTGTCTACTTTGAAGATGATACTAATATCCACTCTACTAAACTTTTCCAACATTTGAGGCAGATCAGGTACCTTGCTTGCTTTGCTTTAATTGCTTAGTGTGAAATATGATCAAGAACTTTGAAATTGATGTGCCAAATGAGTGTTTTTAATAGTGTAATGATGGAATAGAACTTGTGTTTCTTCTTACACAATTCATTTTTGAGATAATATAAACTTTTAAGAGTCAAATGTATTTTGGGTTGGAGGCGTTTTGGTACTTGGCAAGTAGCCAAACTAAAGAAGAGCACACGGGTAGCTACTACTTTTGTGGGACCTATCGGTTAAGGGACGCAATTGATTGGATGGCATACAAATAATATCATGAGAAGATATCATGCAGAGTTATCAAGTTATGATGTCAACGGCACAATCCTTTGGGATCCAAAACAATGGCACCGCCCTTGAACTCACGTATTAGGCACCTTGATAATGTCAAGGACATGTTCCAAGTTAGTATGTTATATTATGAAAACCAATTATTTCGAGTGGAATATAAAATGATTTCAGTTGTGCTTGCCAGGCGAGCGCGTTCATTGAACAAGTTGTGGATGGCGAGAGAAAACAGAAGGGATACCAGAGGAGTGCTCAGTGGTATTAGTTTGGTATGTTCCTATGGAAATCGATCAACTATTGTTGGTGCAGAATGTCAATATCCTACGTCTTAAGGTCATGTCGAGTGTGTAACAAGGCTTAAATGTTAGATTTCCTTTTGTTTTGTATGTTATTGGGCCACTTCATACGAAATGCTCTTTAGATGAAGTGGCAGGACATACCTTGTGCGAAGCTGTCATGTCTATAAATAGCTGAGCAGGGGTGTTGAGTCCTTAGCGGTTTTTCTGATTGTAAGGCGAAGCCCGTCAGTTGTGTCTTTGATTTGTACACGTTTATCAAGATTAATGAAGCAGTGGCATTGAAATAGTATATTTGATCTTGTCAACTAGCTAATGATGAATTCTGTGCACGTTAATTAGGTAGCAATTTAGGTCATGTGCTTTAGGAGGAGAGTCGATCCTCCCACACGTGGTATCAGAGCTTGGAGGCCTGATATGTCAACAATTGATCAAGTTTCAGTCATTGAAGACTTCTTATTATACTCCTTCTTCTTATTTCTATCAGATCTGAATGACTTCATGGACGAATTGGACTAACTTTCAAGTATAACACGTTAAAACCAGTTTAAACAAACCCTTGAAAGTTTCAGATATAAAATCAACCGAATTCATGTCGAAAATTGCAAAAAACGCGAAACTGCGAATAATCTTCGTTCGAATTGATAATATCACTTCGCACGAGGTGACAAGCCGCTTCATACGAAGCGGAAACTCACACTAAGTCTGTTAAAAAAGTGTTTTTAGCACTTCGCATGAAGTGTGTACCAGTTCATACGAAGTGACCAAAGTGTTTTGGGAAATTTCTATGCCCACTTCAATGAAGTGTCACATCGCACTAAACGCCTTTGCACCAAACAAGTGTTAAACAAATTTTTTATAAAGAATGGAAGAAGAATTTTATAACGCGTTTGCTACGTCCGCAGTTACCACCGCAACCGCTCAGAACTTAAACCTAGATAATGAAATGGGTACTATGGCTAAGCCGCCAAAGTTAATATATCTTAAGGATTACAAAGGTTGGCATGAACGGTTTACAAACTGGGTACGAGAAAATTACCTTGAAAACTGGTACACAATAGAGGAAGGTTATAAGATTCCGTCCGGAGAAAACGGTCTCGAGAAAGGGTTAATGCAATCCAACGATCAAGAGAAGGATTTATTCAAACGTGAGAAAAAGATGATTGAACATATTGCAACTGGCCATTAAAGAAGCTATATTCACTTTGTTGCAACATGATAACACTTCCCAAACCATCTGGAATGCACTAAATGTCAAATTTCAAGGAATAGGAGATGATCAAGAGTAAACAATCATTGTTGAAGAAAGAGTTCGACCTCTTTCATCCATTAAAGAGAGAGACAATGAAACAGCTCATAAAGAGGTATTGTCACCTCGTGGTGGAAATGAAACGTTTGGGTGTTAACAAAGATGATGAAGATCAACGTATCTTACAATCATCAAGAATAGTCCAGATTATGGCAGCAGCACGATGACCTTAGCAAAGTTTATTGAGAAGCTTGAGGCTCACGAACTAGAATTGCATAAAATGGCAAAATGTAGAGGAGCGCATGAATAACATGATATTTATTTGTACTATAAAGGAAGTACACCTGCCAACATTCAAAGCCTGAAGATACAAACATCTTTCAGTGCTAACAACTCGATGAGTGTTCCAATTCAATCAAGCAACAATACTGGTTTCACCTATTTTCAAAGTTATATCCGAATTCTCCTACTACCCCATAATCAACCCAAAGCTCTAATAACTTCAACAGCTGTCAAAACAATCAGTCTAATCCTACTCAGAGAGTTATTCAGTGCAACATAGCTGTAAATTTGGAGAATGCATAGAACTTCAACGAAAAGGCAACTGCACAACACATGGCCTTGCTCGCATCAGTACTTGAATCATATGAAAGCCTGGTGGCCGGTAAGATCGGGAATCCAAACTTGACCAAAGAGGATTACGATCAAATCAACCCCGAAGAATTAGAACTAATAGACATTAAATGGTGCATGGCCATTATAGTTATAAGAGCTCAGCGCTTCATGGAGATAACTAGGTGTAATAGTTTGGGAGGACTAGATGGAAAATTGGGTTTTGATAAGTCAAAAGTGACATGTTTTAAATGCCGAGAAAAGAGCACTTTAAAAGAGAATGCCCAAACCGAGAAGTACAGGGTAATCATAATCCTTTCAGTGATGATTACTACAAGAAAGTGATATATCATAAGACTTCTCCTCCTCAAACTTCAACAAGGCTTGTTGCAATTGAGGATGGTTCGTGAAAGTCTAAAGCTCTCATGGAGACTCAGGAAGACGAGGGATTTAACTGGAATAACTATATTCCTTAGAAAGAAAGCTTGGAACTACTCGTTGAAATAATGGAAGAACCAGTGTTTGATTAGGTGATTGAGGAGAGTTCGATTGAAGAAAGTGAGATAGTGTTGGCTGAAACAACTAACATTACAACTGAAGAATGTGCTGAGGCGATTTACTATGAACAGTGTGCCGAGGAAGACTTAATTCACCATGCATTTAAGACTATGATTCCTCATGCTGTCTATAATTCTTTTGCAGGTTTTTTCAGAGGATCCAACCAATACCACACTGCACGGAAACCAGAAGAATCTGAGAAGCCAGTAGAAGAAATTATCGATGTTACAAGGATATGAATACCAAAAACTTGAAGAAATAGCTGACAAAGCCATGATGGCTTGGGTACATGAGGTAGTTCCTGAACAAAGTAAAGATGGAGTGAAAGAGTCAGTCGTTGAGTCGGTCAAAAGATAAAGGTTGTGGTTAAAGAAATTGTAAAACCATGCACAAAATGCCTGGAGCCGTGCAAGGGATGCTCAGAAAAGGATCTAAAATTTAACGATTTAAAGAAACACACTGACAACGTGACAAGCAACTTTAGAGACATGAAAGTTGCTTATGAGAAACTAAACAGATCAATTAAACAATTTCAAGAAGTCAGTAGTGAGGACATGGCCATAAAATCAATGTTAAAAGCTACAGTAATGGATAAACAAATGGCAATTAACATTCATATAGATACCATTGCTAAGCTAAAAACTGAACTTGAAGCCATAAAAATTGAGTCTGAACAAGTCAACAAATTGTTGATCAGTTACTCAACGTCCTCATAAGTAATTGATCATATTCTTCCTCAACAACTTGCGAAAACCAAAGAGGAAGAAAATGAATCTGAAAAACAAAGCAAAAGTTTGGGTTATAACCAATGTCCACCCCCAATGTGAAACAAGTATGGTAAAAGATATCAAGATGGGGTGGAAAAGACGCTTAATCTAAAGCTTTAAATTGAACAACCTGAGAAAACCAAAGAGGAAGAAAATGAATATGAAAAACAAAACAAAAGTTTGGGTTATAATTGATGTCCACCCCCAACGTGAAACAAGTATGGTAAAAGATATCTAGATGGTGTGGAAAAGGCGCTTAATCTAAAGCTTAAAGCTAAACAAAAAGAAGATGAGTTGCTAGAAAACATTGATATAAACTACGAATGTCAGCCAGATATTGTAATAAATGTTGTTGAAAATGTTTTCGGAAATGAGTCTGATAGCACTATTTTGAAAGTGCTAAGTCAAATCTAGAAAAATCTGAATCAAGTTCACATTCTGGAAATGAGGAAAGCTTTCACAAGAATTACATTTCATCATCAAAAAAACACTATAAGTAAAGTTCCAAATGTATTTTTTTTTACAAAATGAATGGATTGGATAAACTGTATTCTGATGAAGAATTCCCATTTCAGAATTTAAATCTTGATCATGTTGATAAATTGTTCAAGCTAGTTGAAGTCGGTCTTTCTGATCTTGAGAAACAAGACGCTTCATTCTATTCCAAACCAAAAAGAGCTTACAACAATTACTATCAAAAGGGTAGGGATTATCCTAAAAACAAAAGGAAAGGTTTGGGGTACAAAAGAAGAAAAATGACAAAAGGTTTCGAATTATAAAAGGAAAATTGATTTTGTTTTTGGAACCAGTATTGTAAATGAAAAGGAAAGTCTGTGCAAACAATCAAATGATGAATTTAAAAGGGAAAAGGAACGCCGCGAACATGCCATGGTGTGACATTTGTGGTGATTCGAACGTGTAACGATTCTGAATGAGTTATCAATCAATGAGATTTTTTGTTTTATTTACGAGATTTGTATTTTTATCATGAAAATTGCACGTTTTCGATTCTTGCACGATTCCGAACTCTTAAACAACTTCTAGAAGTGAAATCGCAAACTATTACGCAAACGTAATCAGTTTAACACGACGAACACTCTAGAACAATGACGTAAGCTAAACATACCCTAAATACCCTTTACATAACTAAGAAATAAGTTTTGAGGGCTTCGGTATGGAAAAAACACGCTTATGCGAGCTCAGACGCTATTTTGCAAATTCTGCGAAACTATGCCGATTCGCGTATATCGTTATCCGGGACATGTACGCACATCCAAATATTTTTGTAATCATTAAAATCTAGTATTTTAATGATTGGAATGCAAAAATGTCATTCGTTACGCTTTTACGGTCGTTTGCGCGTTTGTTACGATTTCCGTCGTAATTAACTGAAAACCACAACCGTACGACCAAACGAACCGACACTCGGGACATTTTTGAACATATTTCAAGTTCCCTATGCTTTAACGTCCTTATAGAGCTTAAAAATGTGGTTAACGAGTGTTAAAAGTGCCAAAACGCGATGAAAACAAGTTCATGGGCCATTTCTGCAAATTTTGAAACTTCTGCCCCTGCAAGGGCCTTACGGTCCCCATACAGTCCGTAAGGGGTCCCCAGCTCAGAAGCTTCTTAAGTTCAAGCTGGCAGCTTCTTGTTAACTTCCTTGGCCACAAAGTCGCGATCTATGCCCCTTTAACCTGCATTAGACACTTGGAGGGACACTAATCCATGCCTTAAAACCTGGATCAACACTTGGCATGATTTGGGAGCTCCAAGATTAGTATAAATAGGCTTGATCTTCAACATTTCTCTTTGCTCATTTCCATCTTCTTCCTCACTTGCTCTAAGTGGAGACTACCACCTTGATTGGAGGTCTCCTACCTGAGTTCTCTGAGATCTTGGGTGTTCCTAAACACAAGTAAGATCTCATCCTTAGTCTTTTTCATTGCTTTTAGCTATCTCAAGCTAAAAGTCAAACAGTGTTTGACTTTCAGCTTTGACCATTAATTGGTCAAGACAAAGTTCAATTGAACTTTGCAACATGATCGTAATCACGATGGTTATGATCCTTAGCGATCATGCCTACTGATTTAACACGTTACTAGTCAAAGTGACGAGTTAAAGTTTCGGTCAAAAGTGCGAATTATGTGCATTTTACGACGGAACATTTTTAGGTATCAAAAAACTTTGTTTTGATATCAAATCAGTTTTCTAACTTAGTTAAACATGTTTAACATGTTTAACTTGTCACTTTTAGTTTAGTGCTTATTTAGGGTCGTAAGTCGAGCGGTCTTGACCACCGCTTTGACTTTCAAATCCGACCCGTTTGGTCAATCTTAGGATCCGACCAAATACATATTTGTGACCATAGTTGTATAGGGAATAACCCTCTGAGGCTATACCTTATGATCACGTCGTTTGGTTAGTATGATGTTAAGTCGTTAGTTATGCCTTTCTAAATGACCAAAATGCCTTTTTTGCGCATAAATCAACTTTAAGCATATGTGACCAATGTATTGACATATAAATTGATGTTGAAACTATGTTAAACTTATTTTGGCATATTAGACTTATCATAACACATATCTAACCATCGAAACACGTTTCTACGTAAATGGCATGTTAAAGTAGCGTAAACTAACTTAACGAGTCATAACGGGTCAAAAGCACTTATGAATCTTTCCAAATCAGAATGTTAACTTTGTTAAACCATTTCATATGAGTTCCAACACTCATTTGGTTTACAAGACTCATTCTATCCGATCCGCCGATTAAAGTCCCGTTATTTACATAGTTATCCGACTTTAGGACACGCTTGATTTCTCAGACATTTGAGCTCGTTTAATCTTTAATTCAAGGTTATTTTGCAACCCCAAGTGAGTACATAGCTCCCCTCTTTTATGTTTTCAAATATTTTGGGGTGATTCATATGTGCTAAATTATTTTCAAGTTTTCAAATTACAAAAGCTATGGTTTATATAAACACGACGATTTCAATAATGTGAACGGACTTGTTGGTGCGTTATATACATGACACGAATGACATTCATTAGCTTTGGCCAAGCCGACCAGTAGTAAGTTATGGTACCATAGGACTGACAATCCCGTTACCAAGTTTCCCGGTGTTTGTGGGGAAGCTTGGGGAATGACCGAAACTGTTTACTTTAGCAAACCCTTTGGTGGTTTGTTATTGCAATTTAAAGATACCCTTTGGTGGTACAGACGAGTCAACATAGGTTTGAATGTATTCACCAAAACGAATAAAATTTTTCACAATGAAAACAAGGACGATTTGTTTTCTCGGACGATGAACAATTGGTTTATGACATGAACAATGGACGAATGGTTTATGACACGAACAATGGATGATTGGTTTATGGTAAGTGATTTAGATAACGGTACGTATGTAATGTGATAAAAGCATGGTGGATACGCCGCTGGTACTTCCTATATATAAGTGCTTTTATCGTATACATTTGTGGCGTGATTTGCATCACTTGAAAAAAAGGTTTTCAAACAATGACACGCAACGATTTTCAATTTAAGATATAAACCATACAAAGTTTCTTCAAGACGTTTTACTACCCGAATTTACAAAACAAATGTTTTGGTCAAGATTCATGGCTATAAGTCTTTTATAAACTATAACTAACTGGTTTTAGTTGATTAGTTATCATTGTAATACCAATTACTTTTTGTTAACAAGGTTTTCGATTAACGACTCTATTTGTCGGCGAGGTATTGCAATACATATATAAGGCCATGAATTTGACATACTCACAAAACTATGTACTCGCCGGCATATTTTTGCTGACTCGTTTTCACATATATTTCAGGAAACCAAGTTTGATGTCGATGCATGCTCATGTAGGATTGGACGCGGACTTAGTGCCTTAAAATATGAACGACAATAGTTTATTTAGTTTTTCTTTAATTTCCAAGACAATGTAACTATGAAATTTCAATATTCAATAAAACATAACTTTAATTACTTCGTATTGTTGAAACAATAAGTTAATGTGACTCCTCGACGTTTCTGCCGCGGTTTTTTGTTTTTACGCGGTCGGGGTGTTACAGATTGGTATCGGAGCACTGGTTATAGGGAATTAGGTTATTAGTAATGCTTTGACCTAGACTATAACCTTCCTAGGACCCTAACGTGAGTTTACTTGCGTTTAGATTCATAAAATACAATACTATCACCTATCCTTAGGTGATTACCAAAAACAATACAAAAGTTACAAAATCTTTCCAAAAACTTTTTGCAAAAGAAAAACATCTATTCTCAAATGAATCGTTTTTGGCTTCATGCCTTTAGAGTTTTGGAATCTCTTCAAAGTTTGGGTTTTATTAATGTGAACACATGCAATCTGGAAGGGTGTCTGTACCCTGAGTTTTCTATGCAAGGTTAGAGTGTTCGTACAAATCCACTTAATCGGACCAGTCACTCGTACCTGGGAACTCTTGATGTGAGTGTCTACTTATAGGCTAAAGCATGTCTTCGTGAGACATTATAAAGACCCATTTACTTTGATTAGTCACTGTGTGTTGTTTGTTTTGAAAAACGAACAAATGACCACCATCCTTATTTCGTCGATATTTTCAACACCTCTCTTGATTTATATCAATCTCATATACCTTCCTCCATGTTCTCTTTTAGAATGCCTCCTAGACGTGATACAACTCAAATGCCGAAATGGCAGCCATTATCGCTCAGCAAATAGCTGCTATACTCCCAAATCTTGTGACCCAACTCAATCAAGTGAACAACAATAACAATAACAATGCACCGGCTCCGTGTAACTATAAACAATTTTGTTCGGCTAAACCACTCTCGTTTTCTGGGTCTGAGGGAGCTACTGGGCTTTTGCAATGGTTTGAGAGCCTAAAAAGTACTTTTCGTCATGTGCAATGCCCAAACGAGCGAAAAGTTGAGTTTGCATCGAGCGTATTTAAAAAGAGAGATTTTACATGGTGCAATGGTGTTATGAGAGACAATGGTGCTAATGTAGCCTTAGCTCAAACTTGGGAAGAGCTTAGGGCTCTAATGATGAAGAAATTCTGTCCTCGTCATGAGTAGAGGGCGCTCGAAAACGAATTCCATGATCTCAAACAGGATAGTGGTGAGCATCGTGCTTATACTGACCGGTACGAGGAGTTGAGTTTACTCTGTCCTTCGATGGTGAAGCCTTTGGATAAGGCGATCGAGAAGTATATCGATGGTTTGCCTGATCCTGTTCAGGACATTGTTACCGGAAGTAACCCAACCACCGTCCGACAAGGCCGTTGAGCTAGTTGCAACTTTGACCGAGTCTCAGGTCAAAAAGGGTAACCTTCATCGCAAATAAGAAATCATCCACCAAAACCATTCAAGAGAAACAAAACGGAAACAAAGCCGAGCCTTCTAGATCGAAGAAACGTAAGGCTTCTCAGAACTTCGCCGTTACTACACAACCCGCTTCAGCCGCTCAACCCAATCAAGCTCCCCAAAACCAACTAGATCAACCTTCTGTGAGGAAGCCATATGCTGGTACTGCACCGTTGTGCAATCGGTGCAACGGTCACCACCAAGTTCACCAACCATGTCGTCAATGTACTACTTATGGAAGATTTAGTCACTTGGCGACCGTTTGTCGATCTATTCCAAACCAAGCTGCACAGAATCCTGTCCAACCCCAAGCAAATCCCATTCGACCTCACTTTCCACGGCTCATGTTTTAACTGTGGCGAGATGGACCATTACAAGAACATTTGCCCAAAATTAGCCAACGCCAACCAAGCTCGTGGTCGAGCATTCAACATTAATGCCAACGAGGCCCGTGCTGATAACGAAGTCGTTAACGGTACGTTCCTTGTCAACAATCATCCTTCTTCTGTTCTTTTCAATTCGGGTGCTGATAGGAGTTTCGTGTCCTTAGCCTTTGAACCATTGCTTTCAATGCCAAGAACTAAACTAGGAAAGCCCTTGACAGTCGAGATAGCTAGTGGCGAACGTCTTTAACTAGATTCTGTCATTCGTGATTGCCAATTGAACCTCAATAACCACCTTTTCGCCATTAACCTCACACCAATGCAACTCAAGAGTTTCGACATCATCATAGGAATGGATTGGTTAACCAAGCATCATGCCGAAGGTATTTGTTTCGACAAGATAGTTCGAATACCTCTTCCCTCTGGTGAAGTATTAGAAGTTCATGGAGAGAAACCCGCTAGTGATCTTAAACTCATGACCTGTAAACAAGCCCAAAAATACCTACGAAAGAACTATGTAGCCTTCCTGGCACATATCGTAGAGGAGAAAGGCAAAAAGCAAAACTATTCAGGGTATCCCCGTTGTTCGAGATTATCCTGAGGTGTTTCCTGAGGAACTACCTAGTTTACCTCTTGTACGTCAAGTTGAGTTCCGTATTGATCTAGTACCTGGTGCCAACACAATTGCTAAGTCTCCATACCGTCTTGCACCGTCTGAGATGAAAGAGTTATCGAAACAACTTCAAGAACTATCTGATAAAGGATTCATTCGTCCAAGCCATTCACCTTGGGGCGCTCCTGTCCTATTTGTGAAAAAGAAGGATGGATCTTTCCGTATGTGTATCGATTATCGTGAGCTCAACAAACTCACAATCAAAAATTGATATCCCCTACCTCGCATTGATGATCTCTTTGATCAGCTACAAGGTGCTACTTGCTTTTCAAAGATTGATCTACGTTATGGGTATCATCAACTTTGTGTGCTCGAAGAAGATATTCCCAAGACTGCTTTTCGCACTCGATATGGTCATTATGAGTTTACTGTCATGCCTTTCGGTTTGATAAATGCTCCAACTATTTTCATGGACTTGATGAATCGGGTTTGTAAACCTTATTTGGACAAGTTCATCATTGTTTTCATCGATGACATTCTTATTTATTCCAAGTCTCGAGCCGAACACGAACAACACCTTCGATTAACTATAGAACTACTAAAGAAAGAACAACTTTATGCCAAATTCTCCAAGTGCAAGTTTTGGCTAAAAGAAGTTCAATTCTTGGGACACATAGTCAACGAGCAAGGTATACATGTGGATCCTTCCAAAATCACTACGTTTAAGGATGGGAACACACCCACTACTCCCACAGAAGTTCGCTCTTTTCTTGGTTTTGCAGGATGTTACCGTCGATTCATCGCGAACTTCTCAAAATCGCGGTTCCCCTCACCGCTTTGACTCAAAAGAATAAGCCTATTAAGTGGGGACCCAAACAAAAGGAAGCCTTCCAAACTCTAAAACAGAAGCTCTGCGATGCTCCTATTCTATCTTTACCCGAGGGAAACGATGATTTTGTTGTCTATTGTGACGCATCGAATCTAGGCCTTGGTTGTGTTCTCATGCAATGAGATAAAGTCATAGCCTATGCGTCAAGATAATTGAAAATCCATGAAATGAACTACACGACTCATGATCTTGAGTTAGGTGCTGTAATTTTTGCTCTCAAAATTTGGAGACACTACCTTTATGGTACGAAATGTGTGGTTTTCACCGACCACAAAAGTCTCCAACATATATTCAATCAAAAGGAGCTGAACATGAGACAACGACGCTGGGTCGAACTTTTAAACGACCACGATTGCGAAATTCGCTACCATTCTGTAAGGCGAATGTTGTGGCCGATGCGCTCAGTCATAAGGAATGTGTCAAACTTCATTGTGTTCGAATTCACTCCGATATTAGACACGTATCCTACAAGCACAATGTACATGTGTGAACCAAAGCTTGTTGAAAAATGAGCTACCTCAAAATCTTGAGCTTCAACTCGAAATGAAGGATAACGATTACTCTATTATTTGAACCGTTTGTGGGTTCCAATCAAGGAAATCTCCGCACATTGCTGATGGACGAAGCTCATAAGTCTCATTATTCAATCCATCCTGGTACAGACAAAATGTACAAGGATCTTCGTACCCAGTATTGGTGGCCGGGTATGAAGAAAGACATTGCCTTGTATGTATCAAAATGCCTAACTTGTCTTAAAGTCAAGGCTAAACATCAACGCCCATCTGGTTTGCTTGAACAACCAGAAATTCCAGTATGGAAATGGGAGAACATTGCGATGGATCTCATCACAAAACTACCGGCACATCTAGAGGTCATGATGCCATTTGGGTAGTCATTGAACGTTTAACAAAGTCAACACATTTTTTGGCAATTC
Organism: Scalesia atractyloides; assembly: GCA_947069175.1. Lineage (NCBI taxonomy): Eukaryota > Viridiplantae > Streptophyta > Magnoliopsida > Asterales > Asteraceae > Scalesia > Scalesia atractyloides. The sequence goes on along the minus strand of CAMTDV010000024.1, from coordinate 56,208,450 downwards.
GTGAGGATTACTCTGCTAACAAACTCGCCAAGATCTACGTCGATGAGATTGTATCTCGTCATGGTGTTCCTTTGGACATCATATCTGACAGAGATGCTCGGTTCTCATCTCACTTTTGGAAAACCATGCAATCTGCCATGGGAACCAAGCTCAATTTGAGCACTGCTTATCATCCTCAATCAGATGGACAAACCGAGAGAACTATTCAAACATTGGAGGATATGCTTAGAGCGTGTGTGATCGACTTTGGTGATGTTGGGATTCGCATCTACCGTTGATCGAATTCTCCTACAACAATAGTTATCACGCCACCATCAACATGGCGCCTTTCGAAGCTTTATACGGTCAAAAATGTCGTTCACACTGTCTGTTGGAATGAAGTTGGAGAGTCTCAGTTTACTGGACCTGAACTTATTCATGACACAACAGACAAAGTCAAGAAAATACGCGATAACCTTCTGACAGCTAGAAGCCGTCAAAAGAGTTATGCGGAAAAACGACGCAAGCCCTTGGAATTCCAAGTTGGTGATCATGTCCTACTCAAGGTATCCCCTTGGAAAGGAGTGGTCAGATTTGGAAATAAAGGAAAACTTGCACCACGATACGTTGGACCATTCAAGATCTTTGAAAGAATCGGAAAGGTGTCCTACCGACTTGAGCTACCTCCTAAACTTGGGAACGTTCACCCAACATTCCACGTGTCCAATCTAAAGAAGTGTTTAGCCGAACAAATCTTCACATCCCCCACAAATCATGTAAATGATACTATGCACTGTGTCGAGAAACCTGTGGAGATTTTGGACCATGAAGTCAAGAAACTCAAGCGTAGACGAATTTCGACAGTCAAAGTTCGCTGGGAATCCAAACGTGGCCCAAAATTTACTTGGGAATGAGAGGATACAAATGAAAGCGAATTATCCACATCTGTTTCCACAAGTTTCCTCGAATTAAATTTGGGACGAAATTTCCTAAAGTAGGGGAGACTGTGACATTTGTGGTGATTCGATCGTGTAACGATTCCGAACGAATTATCAATCAATGAAATTTTTATGTTTTATTTATGAGATTTGTATTTTTATCATGACAATTGCACGTATTCGATTCTTGTATGATTCCGAACTCTTAAACAACTTCTGGAAGTGAAATCGCAAACTATTACGCAAACGTAATTAGTTTAACGCGATGTACACTCCAGAACAATGAAATAAGCTAAACATACCCAAAATACCCTTTACATAACTTAGAAATAAGTTTTGAGGGCTTCGTATGGCAAAAACACCCTTATGCGAGCTTAGGGGCTATTTTGCAAATTCTGTGAAACTATGCCGATTCGCGTATATCGTTATCCGGAACATGTACGAACATCCAAAAATTTTTGTAATCATTAAAATCTAGTATTTTAATGATTGGAATGCAAAAATGTCATTCGTTACGCTTTTACGATCGTTTGCGCGTTCGTTACGATTTCCGTCGTAATTAACCGAAAACTGCAACCGTATGACCGAACGAACTGACACTCGAGACTTTTTTGAACATATTTCAAGTTCCTATGCTTTAACGTCCTTATAGACCTTAAAAATGTGGTTAACAGAAACGCGACGAAAACAAGTTCAGGGGCCATTTATGCCAATTTTGAAACTTTGCCCCTGCAAGGGCCTTACGGACCGTAAGGCCTAACCCCATACTGTCCGTAAGGGGTCCCCAGCTCAGAAGCCTTCTTAAGTTCAAGCTGGCAGCTTCTTGTTAACTTCCTTGGCCACCAAGTCGTGATCTATGCCACCTTTAACCCGCATTAGACACCTGGAGGGACACTAATCCATGCCTTAACACTTAGATCAACACTTGGCATGATTTCGGAGCTCCAAGATTAGTATAAATAGGCTTGATCTTCACCATTTCTCTTTGCTCATTTCCATCTTCTTCCTCACTTGCTCTAAGTGGAGACTACCACCTTGATTGGAGGTCTCCTACCTGAGTTCTCTTAGATCTTGGGTGTTCCTTAAACACAAGTAAGATCTCATCCTTAGTCTTTTTCATTGCTTTTAGCTATCTCAAGCTAAAAGTCAAACAGTGTTTGACTTTCAGCTTTGACCATTAATTGGTCAAGACAAAGTTCAATTGAACTTTGCAACATGATCTCACGATGGTTATGATCCTTAGCGATCATGCCTACTGATTTAACACGTTACTAGTCAAAGTGACGAGTCAAAGTTTCGGTCAAAAGTGCGAATTATGTGCATTTTACGACGGAAACATTTTTAGGTATCAAAAAACTTTGTTTTGATATCAAATCAGTTTTCTAACTTAGTTAAACATGTTTAACTCGTCACTTTTAGTTTAGTGCTTATTTAGGTTCGTAAGTCGAGCGGTCTTGACCACCGCTTTGACTTTTGAATCTGGCCTGTTTGGTCAATCTTAGGGTCCGACCAAACACATATTTGCTACCATAGTTGTATAGGGAATAACCCTCTGAGGTTATACCTTATGGTCACGTCGTTTGGTTAGTATGATGTTAAGTCGTTAGTTATGCCTTTATAAATGACCAAAATGCCCTTTTTGCACATAAATCAACTTTAAGCATATGTGATCAATGTTTTGACATATAAACTGATGTTGCAACTATATTAAACTTATTTTGGCATATTAGACTTATCATAACACATATCTAACCATCCGAACACGTTTCTACGTAAATGGCATGTTAAAGTAGCATAAACTACCTTAACGAGTCATAACGGGTCAAAAGCACTTAGGAATCTTTCCAAATCAGAATCTTAACGTTGTTAAACCATTTCATATGAGTTCCAACACTCATTTGGTTTACAAGACCTCATTCTATCCGATCCGCCGATTATAGTCTCGATATTTACATAGTTATCCGACTTTAGGACACGCTTGATTTCTCAGACATTTGAGCTCGTTTAATCTTTAATTCAAGGTTATTTTGCAACCCCAAGTGAGTACATAGCTCCCCTCTTTTACGTTTTCAAATATTTTGGGGTGATTCATATGTGCTAAATTGTTTTCAAGTTTTCAAATTACAAAAGCTGTAGTTTATATAAACACGACGATTTCAATAATGTGAACGAACTTGTTGGTGCGTTATATACATGACACGAATGACATTCATTAGCTTTGGCCAAGCCGACTAGTAGTAAGTTATGGTACCATAGGACTGACAATCCCGTTACCAAGTTTCCCGTGTTTGTGGGGAAGCTTGAGGAATGACCGAAACTATTTACTTTAGCAAACCCTTTGGTGGTTTGTTATTGCATTTTAAAGATACCCTTTGGTGGTATAGACGAGTCAACATAGGTTTGAATGTATTCATCCAAAACAACCAAAAGTTTTCACAATTAAAACAAGGACGACTTGTTTACACGGACGATGAACAATTGGTTTATGACACGGACAATGGACGAATGGTTTGTGACACGAACAATGGATGATTGGTTTAGGGTAAGTGGTTTAGATAACGGTACGTACGTAATGTGATAAAAGCATGGTGGATACACCGCTGGTACTTCCTATATGTAAGTGCTTTTATCGTATTACATTTGTGGCGTTATTTGCATCACTTGAAACAAAGGTTTTCAAACAATGACACGCAACGATTTTCAATTTAAGATATAAACCATACAAAGTTTCTTCATGATGTTTTACTACTCGAATTTACAAAACAAATGTTTTGGTCAAGATTCATGGCTATAAGTCTTTTATAAACTATAACTAACTGGTTTTAGTTGGTTAGTTATCATTGCAATACCAATTACTTTTTGTTAACAAGGTTTTTGATTACGACTCTAGTTGTCGGCGAGGTATTGCAATACATATACAAGGCCATGAATTTGACACACTCACAAAACCTATGTACTCGCTGGTATATTTTTGCTGACTCGTTTTCACATATGTTTCAGGAAACCAAGTTTGATGTCGATGCATGCTCATGTAGGATTGGACGCGGACTTAGTGCCTTAAAATATGAAAGAAAATAGTTTATTTAGTTTGTCTTTAATTTCCAAGACAATGTAACTATGAAATTTCAATATTCAATAAAACATAACTTTAATTACCTCGTGTTGTTGAAACAATCTGTTAACGTGACTCCCCGACGTCTCCGTCGAGGTTTGTTGTTTTTACGCGGTCGGGGTGTTACACATGGAGTCCTCTAGCAGGAAAGGCTATAAATGCAACATAGTCGGGCGTATTGCACGACAATTTCATTAAAACAATCCAAAGCCTGTTTATAGCGTGAAGAATTCTACAGAAGATGAAACAAAAAGGCCCTGAGTTTGTGCCAACACAAATCTTAAAAAGGAACAATGAATGCAAAAAAATGTGAAGCCAATGATACGAATGCAAACTTTTCAAATTTTGAAGTTGGTGTATCATCAATTAAAAACGAACAAAAGGATTCAAAATTCTACCCTAAAAAGGCATATTCAAAAGCACAAACTTGGGTGGTTAAATCCAAACCATCTTCAGCAATTGTGAAAACAACAACTGTGCCAACCAAAGCAGATGTTAAAAATAAGTCAAAGGTCGGACAGGGTGTTGATGTCAAGAAAGAAGTTAAAATCGTTTGTGAACCTTATTTACATGTGTAGGGGATCCCAAGGTCAATCATTTCTAAATGGATAATGGACAGTGGAGCATCTTGGCACATGACAGGAATGCTAGCCTTATTATATGATGTAAAATCTATTCGTGGAGGCTATGTAGGGTTTGCGGGAAATCAAGGAGGCAGAATAATTGGTGAAGGTATTCTCACGAACGGCGTCGTATCTTTTGATAAAGTCAACGACATCACAGATTAGAGAACAATTTGCTGATCATTTCGCAGATTTGTGACAAGAAGTTCACAACTCAATTCAATGATAAAGAATGCCTTATTCTAAAGGCGGGATTCAACATTCCCGAGGAGTTGATCCTCATGCGTGCTCCAAGAGAAAATGATCATTATGTCCTTGACATGAGCGTCGCATCCACTACATCTAAAACCGTTCAATGTTTTGTAACAAAGGCGACTGAAAAAGAATCGATCTTATGACTTCAAAAGATGGGTCATATCCATTTACGGAAGATGAACTATTTGGTGCACAACAATCTGGTGGAGGGTGTGAACCTTAAGAGTTTTCACTTGAATGACGATTGTATAAGCAGTAAAAAGGGAAAGCAGCACAAGAAATCTCATCGAAGAAAACTCCTGAACTCAATCAAGCTGCCACTGGAAAGGTTACAAATGGATCTATTTGGGCCAATTAATTTTTGCAGTATATCTGGTGATCTGTATTGCCTTGTTGTGACTGACGACTACTCGAGATTCTCATGAGTTCTATTTCTGGAGAGTAAAGATGACACGTTTGAAATTCCGATGATCCTCTTCACAAAGTCGGAGAACTTGTACCATTTACCAATCGGAAGAATACATACGTAGTGACAGTGGTACGGAGTTCAAAAAAACAAGATGCTCGAATTTCGCAATGCTAAAGGTATTCTTCACGAATTCAGCGCCCCCTATACTCCGCAACAAAATGGAATAGCTGAAAGGAAGAATCGTACTCTCATAGAAACAGCACGCCAATGTTAGCCAATTCAAAATTACCTATCAGTTTTTGGGGTGAAGCAGTTGCCTCTGCTTGTTACACGTTGAACAAAGTATTAACATTCAAGGGTCATAACAAGACATGCTTTGAGTTTCTTAACCAACGAAAACCAAATTGAGAGTTTTTGGAGCCGTTTGGATCTCCATGTATTGTCATCGAACCAGATGGTAAATTCGGCACTAGATCTCTTGAGGGATTTTTCGTGGGATATCGCTAGTCCTCAAAAAAGCGTTTGTATGCCTAGCTTAAACCGAGTTATTCTAGCTCAACATGTTGACTGCAAGAGATACACGCCTCCAACACGGAAGCCTGGTGATCCATGGTTATTTAACTACGAGAGTCTGTGGAAATCTTTTGATCTGCCAGATTAGCCTACAGATGAAGAACTTGTGTTGTTATATCAACAATATCAAGCGTCTAATCAAGAACAAGCTCCTAGACCGTTAGTAATTTCACAATCATAAGTCGGCACAAATGAATCTGAAGCAGGTCCGAGCAATACTCAACAAGAACCCATAGTTGAACCAAATATGAACAACGGAAACACCCTTTTTTGATCACTCAGATGATTCAGATTCTGATAGAGAGCTAATGGAAGATCTAGCTCCGATGAAGGATCATAACAAGTTCAAAGTCTAGTTAACAGTCAAGCTGGTGAATCAAGTGCTAGGAATGATGTTGCTGCTATAGATCAGGTTGCAGAACAAAATGTTACGAATCTGGAAAGTGAAGTGAATGTCCCTAATGAAGTGATACCTGAGGACGTATTCTTACCATCCATCAGAAATCAGATCAACAAGGATCTAAGTTTCTTTTACACTAAAGTTGCACCACTTCAAGATACTATCTCTTATAGTTTTGTTATTTCACAGGTTGAACCGAAGACATATAAAGAAGCTCTTCAGGAGGAAAGCTGGGTTGAAGCAATGCATGAAGAGCTATTACAATTTGAAGAGCTTGGAGTCTGGAAGCTTGTTGATATACCTGATAATCACAAGAAAATTAGTACACAGTGGGTCATCAAGTGCAAACGAGATGATAAAGGGGTAATAGGTAGAAACAAAGCTCGGCTCGTAGTCCAAGGTTTTCATTAGCAAGAGAGGATAGACTACACTGAGGTCTATGCTCCTATCGCACGTTTAGAAGCTATCTGCAGATTCCTGTCCTTTGCGTCATGGAAAGGGCTTAAAGTGTACCAGTTGGATGTGAAATACGCCTTTCTATATGGAAAAGTTAAAGAGGAAGTGTATGCCGGCCAACCACCGGGGTTTGTGGATCCGATACACATAGATGAGGTTTACCTACTGGATAAGGCACTCTACGGTTTACACCAGTCCCCCGAGAGCCTGGTACGAGACGCTTTCTCAGCACCTTCTGGGAAATGGTTTCACCAGAGGAATAGTAGACAATAACTCTTTACCAGAGATGTGGATGGGCATCTGATTATCGTACAAATCTATGTAGACGATATCATCTTTGTTTCGACAAATGAATCGCTGTGTAAAGACTTTAAAGAAGTCATGAAAAAGAAATTCGAGATGAGTGCAATGGGGGAGATGAAGTTCTTCTTGGGACTTCAGGTCGATCAGTTGCCTGAGGTTATCTTTATCCATCAGACGACTATGTTCATGATGTATTGGAGAAATTCGACATGTCGGGGACATCACCAGCATCCACTCCATTAGCCATCAATCACAACATTTGTCATGATACTCATGGAGTGAAAGTCGACGAAACATTACATCGCTCTATGATCAGATCATTGATGTATCGTACCACTTCAAGGCCGGATATCATGTATCCGACATACCTTTTTGCCCGATATCAGACTAATCCCAGGGATTCACACTTGTTGATCATCAAAAGGATAATACGCTATCTGAAGGGTTGCCCAAGCATCGACTTGTGGTATCCAAGAGACCAAAACTTCAATCTTGCGGGATATTCTGATTCTGATTTCGGTTGCTACAAACTTAACGCAAAATCTACAACGGCTGGTTGCTAGTTCTTTGGAACACGACTAGTAACATGGCAATGCAAGAAACAGACTATGGCCGCTCTCTCTACTTGTGAAGCTGAATACATTTCAGCATCCAGTTGTTGTTCCCAAATTTTGTGGATACAACAACAAATGAGAGACTTCAGACTGTAATTTCTTGATACGCCTATATACGTAGATAACAAGGCAGCCATTGATATAACAAAGAATCCAGTTCAACACTCAAACACTAAACATATAGAAATTCAACGCCACTTTATCCGTGATTATTACGAGAAAAAATTGGTTAGAATTGAAAAGATCCACACTGATGACCAAAAGGCAGATTTTTACACTAAAGCATTTGATAGAGCGAAATTCAAAAAGCTTTGGAAACTAAAATGTTTAAAATATTGACATAAAAATGAGGTTGAATTCTAGAAGGATGATGATGACTTGACGTGATCTCATCGGTTGTCATTTTGACACACCCCGACTCACAGCGGAAGACAATTGCGGGGTGCGGCAGACACATGGTAGTTCCTCATAGTTTAAAAACATGATATCATATAAAGAGGGAACATCGGTTACAACACATAAAGTATCATACCCATAAGTTTAAGTGCGGTATTATAAGCCACTACCGCCTTTATTCTTCTACTATTCGCTACTCAAGCTATTCCATACGTACATTCCTGATTCCTATTTAGTTTTACCTGAAATGCATGTTAGTTTTAAAAAGGGTCAGCTAAACGAGCCGGTGAGTTTCACTGGTTTGGTTGTTTCGTAGCATAATGCTTTAGCAAGTTTAATTGCAGGAGTCACAGATCGTAGATGGAATTACACGAGTGTACAAGTGAAACCTTAACTGTTTTAACCATGTCATGTCACGTCCGACACCTAACCACGCCCCGGGCCGTGTCACCACAGACACCTCAGCCCGACAGGCCGTGTCACACAGACAACCCCAGCCCACCAACTGCGTCACGTGCAGTTCAACGCCCCAGTGTAGTTATGCCTAACAACATAACCGAGTTTAGGACGCATGCAGTTGCCTGTTTGACTACACATAGTCTGGTCGTAGCAACTGGGTTTGTCAGACCAATAGTACTATCCACTACCCACGGCTTACGTTAATCACTTGTAGTGGGGATAGTTCGTGTGTTAGGTAATTCACATCATCACAAGTTGATGCAATTAACATAGTTTGTAACGCGCAAATCAACCAGAAAACCAGTAAAACAGTTTAAAAGTGGGGGAGTGAAACTCACAGTGAAAGTAATAGTCTCAACCAAAGAGTGATCAACCAACTGGATCAGCTTTAATAACACGCATGCAAGTAGGGACTCAAATCAGTATCTAAGTTGGTAATGGTTATAACTTGGACCTGGTTACAAGTTTTCACCCCGAATAGAACCTATAGTATACTGGTATGGTGACAGATGTCAGGGTAGTATCAGTTTCTAGTTTGGCTTCCGGGCACCGATTCGCGTGCCAGCCATAGTCAGTTGTTCAACATGTACGGATAATGGTACGGGAATTCCATTAGTGTCAACAAGTTGTTATTTCAGAAAGATTGACTTTTCATTAAGGGAGTTTGGGTGTTTAGGGAGTCTAGTTTGCCCAAAATGGAGTTTCCGTTTTCGCCGTCGGGGACTCTCCCGAACAGTGGTGGAACACAACCAGAGTGTCTAGCTTACACTGGAATTTCCCAGAATATCCCTGCTGTTCCCCTTGTAGTCATAATAGGGTTCGGTCCGTTCCCAGTTCCAGCAGGTTCGTTGTCCGGTAAACCGCTGATATAAGTTAAAAGAAGCGTTTTAAACGCCGAAAAATCGCATTCGATCTATGTATTTTATTAAATTCTGGAAATTTTTGTAGAAATCTATAACCATATATAGATTCAAGGAAAACTATTTTGGTAATTTATAAAGTTAATTTTATAACTTGAATAATTTATTTGTAAAAGAGTATTTAACCGAATAATTCATATGGTTTTTCATCCGATATCCAAAAATTCTCAAAAAATTCCAGAAAACTCCTTATATGTCCAGGAACTCCCTGCAAATATTTGGGATTTTTCCGATTCGTTTCAGTGCGTTTCCAACTACCGAAAACTCCCAACAACGCGGATTTTTAATCCGAATCAAAATTCAATCAATGGACTCCCAAACTTCCCAGAACATTCCCTATGTGTCCTTGGTGTTCATGTAAATTTTTGTGATTTATTGACTCTGTTTGGTATTTTTTTTGGATTTCTTTTGGTAAAAAACCAAAATTTCACCAAAAATCATAGAAAATTCCAAAAATTCTAAATTTTACATGGACATTCCTGTCAATACCCTACATCACCACACCAAATTTTAGCTCAATCCAAGCATCACGGACCAAGTTATAGACCAAACAATATTCTGCCTACGCTAGTTCAAGGTTTCGTATGTTATACCTAGCGCAAGCTTCGTTTCCGAGCGTTTCTCTTGAGTCCAGAAGTGTGTGGGTGCTATATCCAGTACCTACACCTCAAGTACAATCCAAACATGCGATAATTCATGTCAATCAAGCCTTGTTTCACTGTTTTTCTGTTAAGAACTTTGTTATTCGATTTTGGTCGATTAGGGGTCGATTAGGGCATCAAAATCCAAAGTTTCGTCATCTTAGCTACCATATAACCATGTTTAAATCAGCCAAGAACCATGTTTAAATCATCTATAATCATGGACTAAAAAGAGTTTTCTTAAGCTAGTTCATGGTTTCTCAAGAAATAATCATCCAAACCACTTAAAACTGGCAAAATACCTTTGATTTGACTTGATGAAAATGATGATCAACTGGCTTCTTTGAGAGTTTGAGCAGATTTTTAGTCAAAATGGAGAAGAAAATAAAATATCTATATATATAAAAGGGGGGGGGGCCACAAGTGGAGTACCCCTATCCCACCCCTGCTTTGTCGTGCTTCGTTTTTTGAGATTAAAGGATGATGTTTATCTTCGGTTTTGCGTTTAGGTTCATCTTCGGGTCCCACACGCGTTCCTGATTTGAGAAACGGACTCCGTTTTTCGCCTTTTTAGTGTTAAAAGACTCGGTTTTAAAAACCACGCATAACCGTCTCGAAATCCGAACACGGTTACGTTTTAATCATAATATGCTCGTATTAGGGTAGTTTAAGTGTGTTTAGGCTTAATTGACCGTTTCTTGCATGTTTGGTTGCCTTTTGTTGTTTTCAAAACTAAGGCGTTTCCCTAACAGGGAAGCTGCCTCATTTTGTGTGCCCGAGCTCCTATTTGCTTCAAATCTTATGTCATGGTCTATGGCACATAACTAAGATGTTTCGTGAACTAAGAATCTTTAAATAGCCCTACCAATGGCCTAACAATCATCATCAAATGTTTAATGCGCTGTTAAACGAAACGCTCCCGTTTAACACGTTGTTACAAGTTAAGGACACCAACCTCACACCGTTGGCCCTTAATAGTGTCATGTTAACCATGACGTCTTTTCAGATTCCACCGAGACTTAATAGATATCGTTTAGCATAGCACAAAGTCATGCATGTGATTAGGGTTTTCGCACAATTATTGTTTTAAGCATGCATTAAAGTTTAGGACCATTCAAAGTGTACCTGGTTTCGTCCTGGGTATCACAGTCTCCCCTGGTTAAGAAATTTTGCCCCTGAAATTTACTCGGTTTAGCTAGGGAAGAGGTGAGGGTATTTTCTACGGAATTCATCCTTCCGTTCCCAGGTGTATTCAGGTCCTTGGTTTGAGTTCCACCAGACTTTAACCAGTGGACTTTTGTTGTTCCTTAATTGTTTAACCATACCATCAACTACTTCTACCGGTTCTTCCACAAAGTGGAGTTTATCATCAACGTGTATGTCTTCCAATGGTATCTGGGTGGCCTCGCCCGAAAGGTACTTCTTTAAGTTTGAAATGTGGAAGACATTATGAATGGCACTAAGCTCGGTTGGTAACTTCAACCGATATGCTACGGGACCTACCTTTGCTAGAATCTCGTAGGGTCGGATGTATCGCAGTGCTAACTTTCTGGTCTTTCCAAATCTGATAACGCCTTTCCATGGCGATACCTTTAACAATACTCGTTCACCCATTTCGAACGATAGCGGTTTTCTACGTACATCAGCCCAGCTCTTCTGCCGATCCTGAGCGGCTTCCAATCTGTTCTGAATCTGGTGGATCTTATCAGTCGTTTCCTGTACCAGCTCAGATCCTGTCAGTTGGGTGTCACCCACTTCGGCCCAACAAAGTGGTGATCGACACTTTCGACCATAAAGTGCCTCGTACGGGGCTGCCTGGATATTATGTGGTAACTGTTGTTTTAAGAAAATTCCACTAATGGAAGATGCTTGTCCCAACTTCCTCCGAAGTCCAGGACACAGGCGCGAAGCAAGTCCTCTAGCGTTTGGAACGTGCGTTCTGATTGGCTGTCGGTTTGGGGATGGTAAGCAGTACTCAGATCGATCCGTGTCCCCAAAGCTTCTTGTAACTTCTACCAATATCGCGAAGTGAAGTGGCTTTCTTGGTCTGAAATAATAGCAACCGGGACACCGTGGCTACTATCTAATTAGTGTAGATCTCGGCCAACTTGTCGGTTTTGTAAGTGGTATGGATCGGAATAAAATGTGTGGATTTGGTCAATCGATCAACGATTACCCAAATCGCGTCATGACCACGAGGTGTTCTTGGGAGATGGGTCACGAAATCCATTGTGATTTGCTCCCATTTCCACTGAGGTATCTCGGGTTGTTGCAACATTCTAGAGGGTTTCTGATACTCTGCCTTGACCCTAGCACAAGTCAAGCATTGGCTTACATATTTTGCCACGTCCTTTTTCATCCCCGACCACCAATAAAACTCTTTTAGGTTGTGGTACATCTTGTCTGTACCGGGGTGAATTGAATACTTCGATTTATGAGCCTCGTCCATGATCAACTGTCTTAGCTCCGAACTTGCAGGAATCCACACTCGATCCTTAAAGTACAACACCTCATCTGTTTCTTCATAAAGCTTTTCTCATTTCCGTGCAATCCTTTGCTGGGTAACTGGTGTTCCTCCAAGGCTTGCATTTGCACGTTCCGAATTTGTTCTATAAGACTCGTCTGCATAATCATTCCTAGTGCTCGCACTCGGAGGGGTTTAATTCGATCCTTCCTACTTAGCGCATCCGCTACCACGTTAGCTTTTCCCGTGTGGTACTTTATTTCACAGTCATAATCATTTAACAATTCCACCCATCTGCGCTGTCTCATGTTTAGCTCTTTTTGGTCGAAGATATGTTGGAGGCTTTTGTGGTCCGTATATATAGTACACTTTGTACCATATAAATAATGTCTCCATATCTTTAGCGAGAATATAACCACGCCCAGTTCCAAATCATGCGTCGTGTGATTCTTCTCGTGCACCTTTAGTTGTTTGGAAGCGTATGCAATGACTTTGTTTCTTTGCATTAGGACACATCCGAGCCCTTGCCGAGATGCGTTGCAATATACGACAAAGTCATTGTTACCTTCGGGTAACGTCAGGATTGGGGCTTCACATAACTTTTGTTATAACAGCTGGAAAGTTGTTTCCTGGTCTTCACCCCATTCATACTTCCTATCCTTCTGTGTTAAGGCTGTTAGTGATTGGGTAATACTGGAGAAGTTTTCGATTAACCGGCGGTAATATCCCGCCAGTCCCAAGAATTGGAGTATCTCTTTCGGAGATTTAGGTACAGGCCAATTCTTGTTGCTTCTATCTTGCTTGGATCCACATGAATTCCATACTGATAATTTAGCGTACAATTGCTCCTTCCGTAGTACTCCAATATAGCACGTAAATGATACTCGTGCTCGTCCTTGCTCTTAGACTAAATCAGAATATCGTCAATGAAGACGATGAAGAACTTATCGAGGTATGGTTTACATACTTGGTTCATGAGGTCCATGAACACATCAGGTGTGTTGGTTAGCCCAAAGGGCATAACCAGGAACTCGTAGTGGCCATAACGAGTTCGAAAAGCCGTCTTAGGGATATCGTTTTCTTAGACTTTCAGTTGATGGTAACCCGATCGAAGATCTATCTTAGAAAAATATTGGGCTCCATGTAGCTGGTCAAAGAGATCATCGATCCGCAGAAGAGGTATCGGTTCTTGATGGTGACCTTGTTTAATTCTCTGTAGTCGATGCACATTCGGAAGCTGCTGTCCTTTTTTTTACAAACAAGACTGGGGCTCCCAGGGAGAATAGCTAGGACGGATAAAACCACGATCAAGTAACTCCTGCAGTTGCGTCGATAGTTCTTGCATCTCGGACTGTGCAAGATGGTATGAGGCTTTGGCAAGGGTGCTGTTCTCGGTATTAGGTCGATCCAAAACTCGACTTGCCGATTGGGCGGCAATCCGGGCAATTCCTCCGGGAACACGTCTGGGTATTCGCACACTATTGGGATATCTTCAACCGTTGAGGTGGGATATGAGGTTCAGCATGGTACCTAACTTCTCTCCCTTTACGATGATCACATCGTCTGGGGACAAAGGAGTTTTTACAATTTTCTGATCACACAATACTTCAGCATGATGGTTGGACAACAAGTCCATTCCTACAATGATATCAAAACTGCACAGTGCTACGGGTAAAAGGTCAATAGAAAATTGGTAACCATTAAGGGTTATAGGGCAGTTACAAATGAGTTGGTGACTGGTGATTGATTTCCTGTTAGAAAGTTCGACGGAATACGGTTGTTTTAAGTCAATAGCGGGCATATTTAATAGTGGTAAAAATGCAATAGAAACATAACTCCTATTGACGCCCGTATCAAAGAACACTGAAGCAAATTGATCGAAAACGAGGAACGTACCTGTGACCACATTTGGATCCTGGCGTGCATCACCAGATCCCATGATAAAGCAAGACCTCAGGTGGCATTGGAAGTAGATGCTTGACCCTGCGTATTCCTTCCTGCTGCCTGCTGAGCAAACTTTGGGCAATTTCGCTGGAAATGCTCCGTATGGCCACATCCGAAGCACGTACGGGGTAAGTAACCTTTTGTGTTGGTTGTTGGAATCGCTGCTGCCGAGGTTGAGGCCTAGGGGTTGGAAACGGGTTGGTTTGGGGTTGGGTTCCATGAACACCCTAAAGTTTTGGGCATCATGCCCACTCTTATTACACCTCGAGCATATCACTACTCGGCATGCACTATAGTGGTGGAAAATGCACTTGTTGCACTTTGGGACTTTCCCTTTGTAGCTACCAGAGTTACCAGTTGGGGTAGTCATGGCGTAACTCTGACTAGGTGCTTTCCCCCTCTTCGTTGTTGCTGCCCCTGCTTGACTACTTTCTGGGGCTCCTCGCTTATTACCGGCCTGCTCTCCAGGCATCGTCAAAATCCTACGCCTAACCATATCGTACGTAACAATACTTGACCTGGCTACCACTCCGTGCATAGTCAGGTGTTCCACCGAGTTGATTATACTCCTCACTTCTGGGGCTAGTCCCCAGATATATCTTTCGATCCGGTTGGGGCTCTGGGCGGACCATGTCTGGCAATATGCGTGCCAGTTCATTGAAACGATTAGTGTAACCTGCATGATCAGCACCTTGCATCTGCAGGTTCAAGAACTCCTGCTCAAGTTTCTGAATCTCATTAGCCGGGCAGAACTTTTCCATCATTAGTGCCTTAAGATCGTCCCATGTCATAGCATTGATTGCGGCCTGCCCGCGAGATTTAACGATGGTGTTCCACCAGTTTAAGGCGTGGTCGGTGAATGTACAAGTAGTATACTTAACCGCACAATCACTGGAACAATTACTTATATTGATTACCGATTCCGACTTTCGATCCATTTTACTAACCCATTCGGTCCTTCAATTCCACTAAATTCCATTGGTCTGCATTCCACAAGTGCTTATACGTGCAGACCGGTCTAACATTGTTTTGATTATTGTTTGGACCTACCGGCCCTAGTTGCGGGTTCGGTTGTAGGTTAGCATTAATACCGGCGCTAACCTGCGCCACGATTGTGGGGATAACTGCCTGAAGTTGTTACGCTATCATTTGCGCAATTTTCGCCTCCGTCATTTGTGGTGCGCGTTTCGGGGCCATTCTATTATAAGCAGTATATATGTAGGCATCAATGCCACATGTTCAATCATCACATATCACACAATTTCATTGCACACATGAACCCACAACACATATATCCAATCATCATCATATATATCATAGCATACGTCATCATACAACTGTCAAAATGTGCACATAGACTTAACCCATATGGGCCAGTGCCTAAATGTGTTGTCAAAACTGGTCACCGAAGTGACATACATACACGATACAATAAACATACGAACTACAAGAACACGAAAATACTACGACTACATCACCACCTCGACATGGACATAACCCAGTGCTTGGTAGGATGTGCAAAAGATATATCATGTCTATCTAAACTACAAAGAAAACCATACTACTAACACCATAACCAACATGCCAAACCCACAAAACCTGCCACCAGACCTACGATGGCACCGATGCATCCATACAGCATCGCCCGAAAACGGTCCTTGTCGTGATGAACATAACCCATACCCTGCCGTAATGCAATGATCGCCTGCTGTAAGACGATCAGATAATCTCCCATCGACCTCCTGTGCTGCTCATCCTCGTCGCGCGCCATCCGTAAGAATTAGGGGAAGATGGTGAGTAAATGCTAGGGGTAGAAGGAGTATAAGGCTCAGGGGGAGTCTCTGGTGTAGCTAAACGAGGTGCTACCGGCTCCCACTCCCAATGCTCCGTAGCAGGAGTAGGGCTCCGGGGGATAGGTCCTACCTGAACAGCTACATCAGGGGTACGACTACGCTCCGAGGAGCTAGGCGGGTGGTGAGACGGAGAACGATAGGCGCTCGAGACCTCTCCCTCGCGCATGGTACGCGGTCTAGGGGGTAAGTACCACAACAATAACCGGACTGATCCGGCCCGTACTCGACGACAGAAGGGGCATATGCGGATCCTTCTCAGGATCTGTCTCGGTACGGGATGCAGTCTGATGACTCGAATGACGTGACATGGTACCTATAGAGAAAGACACATACAATACTTATTCTACTGACTGACATAACCGAAAATCAACATTCCAGAGATATACACATAAGCACGTATTGCACAAAATTTTGATTTTAAGATTTTAAAAATATACATGGTCGGTGATGTTAGTAGACGCATCCCCTTCCTATCTCAATGACATTCCCAGAACTCCCAAGTATGAGCAAATAAATTATTGTGTTCCGGACCACAATAATTTATTTGCCCCACAAGGCCACCCTGGTAATAGCCATACTACTTAGTCTCTAGAGGTTCTCAGTGCGGGGAAACTAAACTTGGAATTATAGTCTAGGTTCTTTAGGGATACCTAATTTGCTATAACCGATGGCTCTGATACCATCTCCTGTCACACCCCGACTCGTAGCGGAAGAAAATTGCAGGGTGAGACAAACAAATGGTAGTTCCTCATAGTTTAAAAACATGATATCATATAAAGAGGGAACATCAGTTACAACATACATAAAGTATCATATTACAACCCATAAGTTTAAGTGCGGTACTACAAGCCACTACCGCCTTATTCTTCTACTATCCGCTACTCAAGCCATTCCATACACACATTCCTTATTCATGTTTAGTTTTACCTGAAATACATGTTAGTTTTAAAAAGGGTCAGCTAAACGAGCCGGTGACTTTCACTGGTTTGGTTGTTTCGTAGCATAATGCTTTAGCAAGTTTAATTGCACGACTCACAGATCGTAGATGGAATTACACGAGTGTACAAGTGAAACCTTGACTGTTTTAACCGTGCCGTGTCACATTCGACACCTCAGCACGCCCCGAGTCGTGTCACCATAGACGCCTCTGCCCGCCAGGCCGTGTCACACTGTTGGGATTGACCCCTACAAAAGAACAGATGATAAAATGCCAAAACAGGTCTTTGCTAAATGGTCCAGAATAAACTGTGTTTTGGTTCACAACTTCCCTCAATGACAAGGCTCCTAACATCTGATAGCTCTAACATCTGCTCTGTGCTAAGCTCAGCTGGTTAGAAAGACTGTTGAAGACCAAACCTCTGCTTGAAGTCAAAAGTTTGATGAAAGTCAAAGCTCTGATCACCCTTTGAAGAACATATGATAAAGCTTTAACAGTGCTCATCAGTGGTTAGCTCATTAGTGGTTAGCATCCTATTTGGATAGCCATCAGTGTTTTGTACTTGTATCATAGGTTAGCATTAGCAGTGGTTAGAGGTTGTTAGGTTAGTTAGATGTCATTGTCTTGGTGATGTCAGCAAAGATACTTTAGAGGTTAGGATTTGTACTATAAATAGACAGTGCATGTACTGTTCTATTTAGCTCGTACACACACACTTATCCTGTACGATCTAATTTGTGTGAAGCTCAGGCTGAGGGGGAGTTAGTGATTCATACATGTAATTACTTGTAATTCTTTTCAATCTTTTGAAGTAATGAAAACATTGTTTGATGAAAGCTAATCTCCCATTTGATTGTGTTACAAAGTTTTAAATTGTATTCTGCTGCAAGTCTTATCTGTTTTATCTCATTTTATGTTCAATTTGTTTAAAACAATACTATCAGGTTAAGCTCAGTTCCTAACAATTGGTATCATAGCTTGGTCAGTCAAATTCGATCTAACAATCGATTTAACGTAAAAAGATCAGCTCAATTCTTGTGATACTGTGTTGATCGTAATTGTTGGAAAACAGAGTAAGAGCCAAATCACGTTATATACGTTTTCGAGTATTTGTGATAAAGTCTGTGATGATTCTACGGTTGATGGTTGCTAAGAATTCATCTAATATCTTTAAAAGACTAAGGTGAACCTAAATCTTAGGAACAAGTGCTATATGATGAACAGACGTTATGAGAAAAGTTTTTAAAGGTTATGGGTTGATGTTTAGAAAACCGGATCAAAAGTAAGTGAATTTTAGCATAAGCAGTTCTGCAAAAAATGTCTAAGGTTCTCAAAACATTACTGTAAATGATTATGGATTGATTATTCTTTCCTTGAAAACCTTCCAGTGAATGTTATTTGCTCATGGAAAGGTTAAAAGAGGAATAGAAGAAAAATCACAAAAACTCTGAAAGTGTGTTTATCACAAAACTTTTAATGTTAAAAAGAAAAGAGTATAAACATAAAACATATGAGAGTTAACAAGCTAGTACTTTAAAAGGAAAACCTATTAAATTTTCATCTCTACTCAAACATCTGTTATAAAAAATGTTGAGTGCAACCACTGCTTACAGGTAAATTCAGGTAACTGATGTATGTCAAATTAAAACATTGCCTCAAAGAAGGACTTAGGACATCAATCAGATCTAATTGATTCATTTATCAAGAAATTTTTTTACTTAATTTTTGGTAGTAAAAATTTCATGTATATATGAGGACATGTGTTATTCCTTTTTAGTTTTTTTGTTCTCTGGAAAGTAATACATGTTGAGTTTTCACTTGTTTTTGATAGTTAAAGCTCAAAAACATGTCAGGAAGTAAAACCTTTCTATTTTTAGAGAGAAGGGAGTTACTTTTCCTTGATAATGATCAAAGAAATCTGTTGATGGTCAAAGGATTATTTTATATTATGCTTGCCTAGGCTAAATTTTGAAGATACTCACATGTCTTATCACTAGAGCAGCAGATGTTCAAAACAATTGCCTAAGCTCATCCTCTGCTGGTTCAACAGTAGTTGATCAAAACAACATCAAAATTATTACCATCACATGATATCCAAACACTGATGACATCATACATCATTTATGAGGGATTGCTATAAAAAGGGTTTGATTTCTTTATAACATGTTGAGTCTAAAGATCAGTTAGGAGATATATAAACCAAAAATTGGAACATCTGTCCTTAAAAACTTGATCTCTAGATCTGGAATGATAATCATGAATTAAAACAAGTTCTCTTGTACGTCATGTGGAAATAGCATAAAAATGTTTGCAGAAAATCAAAATCCATCCCTAAAAATGGTTTAAAATTGAACTTTTTCAAAAAATCCACAAAGTCTGTTTAAAGCACTGATAGCACAAAAACACCTGTTCGCTTAGAAAATCTATCCACTGTCAAAAAGTGTATTCTTTGATAGTTGCAACCACTTTCCTATCCGCTGATCATATTTTCCAACAGTGGTTAGCCAAACAACTGTCTTCCATTTACAGAACAGAGGTTACACGTGGGCAGATGCTATTCGACAGTTGTTGCATCAGATGCCACGTCATCATCACTTTTTCATAAACCCTATAAAAACCCTGTTCTATCAAGAACAGAGGGTTCACCAAACTGTGTCGATTTCAAAAATCTCAAAACAATTTTCACTCAAAATCATGGCTCCCAAAACAAAATCCAAGGAAAAATCAAAAGCTAAATCTAAACCCGTATCATCGACATTCACGTTAATCATCAAAACTCATCATAACTACACTGTTATCCTGGAGGAAATCGAGTCAAATACAAGATATCATTCAATGATTCGGCTACTAAAAGAGTCCAAATTCAAGGAGATGCTGACAGCAAAAACTCCAATCTATGAAGGTTCACTCATACAATTTTGGGCAAATGTTGAGGTTCACTCAACAGAGGGAGTACCTTATGCAATAATCTCAAGAGTGGGCAAAACCTTGATGCAAATCACTCCACAATCGATCTCACAGGTTTTTAAATTGAATGACATGTCATATCCTGTGACATTTCCTCTGAGTGAGATCCAAGCAGAGTTTATTAGAAAAGGGTATGCTGATAAATTCAAAGGTATGACAATATTCAAACCAAATTTTCCTGCTGAGATGAGATTTTTCTTCCATATATTTTGACATGTCTCTCAGCAAAAACTACTGGTTTTAATGAAATTCCATTGAACATGCAATATTTGGGATATGCTATTTTGACTAATTCAGATTTCAATTTTCCCAAGTTGTAAGACCCGTACCGATTAACAATAATTATATAATTGGAAATACACATTTTATATCAAAATGCGACTTAACAAAAACTTTTTGATCCAAGTGTTCAAACATGTTTTAAAACATTCAAAAACTAAGTTATAAGTGTTTACACATTTCTTTTTTATAAAAAACATGATCAATTGCGGAAGCTTCATTTAGACGTGTGTTCGATTCGTGTTCTTCGCTTGATCTTCATCCGGAGGCCCATAACATTCACCTAAAATCAAAACCCAACTTAAAAGTTAGTTTTGATAGTTTTATATCATGATATAACAAGTTTCGTGAGTCAAACTAACAAAGTCAAACAAATTGCTAGCTTTTTATGCCCTCAGGGGCGCGACACATGAGGGGCTTGCCTCTCGTGGGCGCGACACACGTCGCGTATTGCGACGATGGTTTTATTCGTTGTCGCATAGCGAGAAAACCTATTCTCGACAGAAAGTTTGTTTCAGCTACAACAAAGGTTGTTTTGCAGCAGCACTTTCGAAAGGTTGTTTCAGCTACAACAAAGGTTGTTTTGCAGCAGCACTTTCAAAAGGTTGTTTCAGCTACAACAAATGCTGCAGCACTTTTGAAAGGTTGTTTCAGCTACATCAAAGGTTGTTTTGCAGCAGCACTTACGAAAGGTTGTTTCAGCTACAACAAAGGTTGTTTGCAGCAACACTTTCGAAAGGTTGTTTCAGCTATAACAAGGTTGTTTTGCAGCAGCACTTTTGAAAGGTTGTTTCTCAACAACGTTTCTAAAAAGGTTGTTTTCAACACACTAAAGATTGTTTTCAACACTGTAAAGGTTGTTTTTGCTGCAACCTTTCTAAATGGTTGTTTCTTTGAGCTGCATTTTGCTGCAACTTATTCATTATTGATCCGTTTTACACGATTCTTTTTCCTATGCGATCACAATTCGATTCTCCATCACATGTAGTTAAAACCCGACATTCGGATTAGCAATTTTCTAGAATTTAGGCCCACAACATAAATCAATTATTAAACTTCCTTTGACATAGGATTTAACCTGTTCATACTTTTATCAGAACAACTTGTTTGTTACACTTATATTCTCATAGATATCATAATTTAAATGTTTCCTATCACACATGGTTCAAATCGCGGGTTATTATGCATCATTAATCCCATTTGTGCTTACATGCTTATCTAAAGTTTACATTACCATAATATATGTTTCTAAACAACCCACAAGGGTCGTTTGCCCGATTTACCCATCAAGCGCATTTTGGTCAATTTTAGTCCCCCATTTTACGACGAAGGACTTTCACTAAATATTTTGACCAAAATCGCTCGTTTAACTATAACCTTATTTATGCATACCTGGCTCGGGTCAACATTTTGACCCGTTTTAATACCTTGCCTTGATAATTTGCTAATTCATAGCATCGCTAATTCATAAGTCGTTTTATCCTGTGAGCATAAGACTCGACAAGCACTTGTTAGTCGTTATATGTCAAATGGTATCAACATTACCATTTGACCCTTTGGTCTAAACGACTAAACATTTGCTCTTATATATAAATGGTATTTATTTACCATTCCGTTAAGTAACTCAACATGGCTTATGCCACTTGGTGTCGTTTTACACTTCGACTTTTATCCATTTATACGTGACTAAATCACCGTTTCTCTTTTTATTCGATTTAGGCTTACTTATAAAGTAGCCATTCAAAAACTTATTATATATATATATATATATCATCACATGACAAAATTACCATTTCGACCCTTTTTACCATTAAACATGGTTTTTCATCTTTTGATATGTTCCGACCCGTATCATTTCGTGTCAGAACCGGATCTCTAATATAACCTTTGTTGTATTTATAACTTATAAATAAATACATATTCCATAAAAAGGGTGTAAGCTTTACTTACCTTGCATCCGATTTTACTCTTTTTTCGCGTATTCAATCCGTTTGACCCGCTTCGTTCCCAAGCCTCCAGCTAGCTTGTTAAGTGTCAAACTATCATATAATATTCACAAGGTGATTAGGTTAGTCATTTTAGATCTTAACCTTTACGCCTTATGAACCTTTATACTACTTTTCTTACCGAACTCCATCATAGGTCGGTTTGACTTTTAAAAAGTCAAATCGCCTTATAACATATGAGATTGAACAACCAGGTTTGACAAACTCATGTTGGCATTCCGCTATTTACTCGGTAAGCACTATTCTTAGGCCACCATTTTAGCTTATCTTAATCTGAGTTCATGTTATTATTAACACTAAGTTAACTTAGCTCTCAATTATCAAAGACACTTTATTCCTTCATTACACAAAACCTACGGGTTCTAATATATACGTGAGACCCGTTTCATCATGTTATTAGGCATTCCTCCGGAACCTAATCTAATCAAGTTCTACATACAACCGAGTAGACGCGTGATTTCAATTAGGCATTTTAACAAACACCTTGCGGGCAAGATTTTTATACATCTTTTGTCTAGTTCATGACTAACATTTTTAGCCAAGTTTCAATCATCAAAATCCAGTCCTTATGTCTAGCATTCATAAACAATATCAAGACTCGCATCATCATCATTTTTTCTCAATCTAACATTCAAATTCAAGTGTTAATCACATTGTTTAAAAACCCACTTTACACATATATGGGTGTTCATCAAATTCCTAGTTTTCAACACTAACACAACAAGTTTTCAACTAGGGTTGTTCCTAAACATGGATTTCATCACAATAACACTTATAGATTCAACATGCATTCCTGAATTTCGATTATGATTGTTCATCATAGAATCTCAACTTCACTAAACATGAAATTTTAACATACCTTGTGATCATTCTAAGCTTGGTGATCACGATTTTATTAAAAGCCCCAATTTCTCGGCTTGATTTCTCTTTGATTTTGTTGAATTTTTTAGTGTTTAGGGTTCTTGAAGAGAACCCCTTCTCTTCTCCTGTGAACCTCGACCAAAACACCTTGTGTGTGTGTTTTGGTTTTTGATTTGTTTTAATTAAAAACTTCATTCACATATTGCCCATTTTAGTCCCTCTAAGTTTAAAGGTTTTATAAATGGGTCAATTACTACAAGTTCCTTCCTTGTTTACTAAACATTATTAACTAGGTTAATTATTCCTAGTTAACTTAGTGGGTTCCGGGAGTTATAACCCGTTTTATTTTAAGTCCCGTTAACTCGGGCCGCTTATAAACTTTCTTTCCTCAAAAGCTTTTATTCTCTTTTTTTTATTTAATATTAGGTTTATTTATTTAACTCCTAATATTTACCGGGTTGATTTTTACCACTAACGGTATTTTACCCGTTCATTAATATTAACGTGGTTTGATAACCAAACCGTTTTTGGGGTGTTACACAAGTCTTGTTTAATGATATTGTAAATAATTATTATATATTGCAATAGAAAAGGCTTTTCTGATACATCCTAGGTTTTTAAGCATATATCTTCAAAATCAATTACTTGGAGATGATTCTAAAACTGGCCTAGTTAGCAAGGCAGGAGCTATGGGTCATGAAACTTTTACACGCATTTCTAATCAAGATAAAGTTTCAAAAACCCAAGTAGAGGTGGTAGAGGAAGATTTATCAGAACAACTGCCCAAACTCAACCACCTGCTACTGAGCCCACTAGTCTTGGTGACCACAGCAGCACAACCACTGCTGTGCAACCCCCACCAAAAACCACCAAAAAACGCGGATTTTTAATCCGAATCAAAATTCAATCAATGGACTCCCAAACTTTCTAGAACATTCCCTATATGTTCCTTGGTGTTCATGTAAATTTTGGTGATTTTGACTCTGTTTGGTGTTTTTTTTTCTGGATTTTTTTGTTAAAACAGTCAAAAATTCACCACAAATCATAGAAACTTCCAAAAGTTCTAAAATTTTACGTGGACATTTCAGTCAATACCCTACATCACCACACCAAATTTAAGCTCAATCCAAGCATCATGGACCAAGTTATAGACCAAAAATATTCTGCCTACGCTAGTTCAAGGTTTCGGGTGTTATACCTAGCGCAAGCTTCGTTTCCGGGTGTTTCTCTTGAGTGCAGAAGTGTGTGGGTGCTATATCCAGTACCTACACATCAAATACAATCCAAACATGCCATAATTCATGTCAATTGATTGCCTTGTTTCACTGTCTTTCAGTTAAGAACTTTGTTATTCGATTTTGGTTGATTAGGGGTCGATTAGGGTATCAAAATCCGAAGTTTTTGATCTTGGCTACCATATAACAACAAGGAATCCCTGATGTGGTCTTATTCAGCCAAGAACCATGTTTAAATCATCCATAATCATGGATTAAAAAGAGTTTTCTTAAGCTAGTTCATGTTTTCTCAAGAAATCATCATCAAAACCCCTTAAAACTTGCAAAATACCTTTGATTTGGCTTGATGAAAGTGATGATCATCTGAGTTCTTTGAGAGTTTGAGCAGATTTTTAGTGAAAATGGAGAAGAAAATAATATATATATATATATATATATATATATAAAGGGGGGTTAGCAAGTGGGGTACCCCTAGCCCACCCTCCTGCTTTGTTGTGCTTCGTTTTTCGAGATTATAAGATGATGTTTATCTTCGGTTTTGCATTTAGGTTCGTTTTCGGGCCCCACACGTGTTCCCGATTTGCGAAACGGGCTCCTTTTTGCGCGTTTTTAGTGTTAAAAGACTTCGGTTTTAAAAACCATGCATAACCATCTCGAAATCTGAACACAGGTTACGTTTTAATCATAATAAGATCGTATTAGGGTAGTTTAAGTGTTTTTAGGCTTGATTGACCATTTCTTGCATGTTTGGTTGCCTTTTGTTGTTTTAAAAACGAAGGCGTTTCCCTAACCGGGAAGCTACCTCATTTTGCATGCCCGAGCTCCGATTTGCTTCAAATCTTATGTCATAGTCTATGGCACATAACTAAGATGTTTCGTGAACTCAGAATCTTTAAATGTCCCTACCAATGGCATAACAATCATCGTCAAATGTTTAATGCGCTGTTAAACGGAACGCTCCCATTTACCACGTTGTTACAAGCTAAGGACACCAACCTCACACCGTTGGCCCTTAATAGGTCATGGTACCATGACGTGTTATCGGATTCCTCCGAGACTTAACAGTTATCATTTAGCATAGCATACAAGTCATGCATGTGATTAGGGTTTTCGCACAATTATTGTTTTAAGCATGCTTTAAAGTTTAGGACCATTCAAAGTGTACCTGGTTTCGTCCTGGGTATCACACATTTTTAGTTTTAGGTTATAGTTTTGTTGATACATGATGTCTATTGTCTAGGTCTTGGATCGAGTCTGTATGTTTAGGGCTTGTGATTGTTAGATTCTGAAATATTTATATGTTGTAAACACAAGTTCGGGCGAACTTGTGTATGGGATGATCAAGTTTTCCCGAACTTGATCTATCCTTGACATACTTCGACCGAACTTGTAGGTCTGTATATAGGATGTCATGGGTCTCTCATTGTAAGAACTTTGCGACATTGACAGCGAAGCTCTGTTGGTTTGGAAATCATATTGTATACGTTTGGACATTAATAAACCGACATTTAAACAGTAAAGTTGTGTATTTGATTAACATGTCATATAATTTCCGCTTATATTGGACATTAGATACAAATTAGGTTCCTTGACATTGGAGGATCGGTCCTAACAAGTGGTATCAGAGACATGGATACCTAATTTGCTGAGATCTACACAAGACACTCTCCATTTCTGCTCATTTCTACTTTTTTTCCTAACTTTTTCACAAAATTGATGAATTCATGGACAAAAATGGCTAAAATTTGAACATGTCTTACATAATCACCTAAATACAAACCCCTGAAAGTTTCAGAATCAAATTCAATCGAATTCATGTCAAAAATGTCAAAAAACCATGTTTGAATATCGAACTTCGCTCGAACTTATACCACAAGTTCGCTCTCATCAATTTTTGTGATTTTAATCAACTTCGCCCGAACTTGCTTGATTTTTCAGTGATTTTTGACCAAGTTCGACCGAACTTGTCAATTCTTGTTGAAATTTCTCATAAGTTCGCTCGAACTTGGATAAAACTTGGAAATTTTTCAAAACTCAACACAAGTTCGCCCAAAGTTGATAAAAAGTGAAAATTTTTGAAAATTTCATACAAGTTTGCCCGAACTTGTTGAAATTGAATCTGAAATTTGTTTTCTACACAAGTTCGTCCGAACTTGTCAGTTTGCTAATCAATCTTCGAGTGTTTTTCAACGTGTTTTCAGTTAAACGTTCAGTTTATCGAGATGGATGATTTCCATAACGCTTTTGCTTCACCAATGGCTTCTACATCTAATGCAATCGCGGTAAACCAGATGAATCTGGATAATGAGATGGGAACTACTACAAAATCGCCAAAGTTGATGAGCATGGATGAGTTTGAAGGCTGGAAGGAGAAGTTTGTAAACTAGGTTCAAGCCAACCAATTTCACAGTTGGGTTGCAGTTGAAACTGGATACAAATGACCAAAAGATGAACATGGTCAAGATCTGGCTTTAGTAAAGTTTACACTAGAACATAAAGATGCGTACGTGGCTGAAAAAAATGATCAGTTTGATACAACAATCTGTGAAAGAAGACATCTTGATCTTGCTACCTGAATATGAGACGTCACAGATGCTGTGGCATGCTCTTTGTGCTAAATATATGGGAAGTGATGAGATGATTAAAAGCAAGAAGTCTTTAATAAAAAAGAGTTCGACATTTTCACGATGATCAAAGGCGAAACCATGAAGCAAATGATGATAGATACTATCATTTGATGGTTCAGATGCGAAGGCACGATATTAAAAAAACTGATGAAGAGCAGATTGATAAATTGGCTGATGCATTTCCTGAGGGGGAGTGGTCAACCAACTTGACGGTATTGAAGAATAGTCCGGTTGATGCATCTCAAGTTATCACCTTTCATTGACAAGTTAGAAGGACATGAAATGGAGTTGATAAAAATGGCCAAATCAAAGAATGCAACTGTAGTACAAGATGTTGGTGTGTACTTCAAAGGAGGTGTTCAAGATATTTCGAGTCCGAAAATTCAAACGGCATTTAGTGGAATATGAATTCTTTGAATCATTCGTCACAAAGTCAATCGAACACTTAATCTTACCCGAGTTATGATCAGAGTCCTCCGAACACAGGATATTCAAGTGCTGGTTCAAATTCTCCATTCCAGAATCAACCAAATCAGACAAATCATTCCAGTTCCGATCCAATGTTTTTCAGTGCAACATTACAGTCAATCTGAAGAATGTTTCCCCTGAGCAAGTGGCTAAACAACATATAGCACTTCTTGCAACCGTACTCAAATCATACGAAAGTTTAGTTGTGGGGAAGATTGAAATCCAGAAATGACGGCTGAGGATTACGATCAGGTTGATGAAGAGGAATTTGAACTGATGGATATCAAGTGGAGTTTAGCATCGATTATCAAAAGAGTCATGAAGTTTGTAGCGCTCACTGGAAGAGATATTGGTAATTCAAGCAACAAGCTTGGATTTGACAAGTCGAAGGTAACATGCTTCAAATGTCGACAAAAGGGGCATTTCAAACGCGAGTGCACTAATCAAGAAGGAAGCGGCAATCAAAGTCCTTTCGGCAACAACAATGACTATTACAAGAAAGCGTTGCAATACAAGCCATATCCAAAGAGAACTCAAGTTGAAGTTCAAGATAATTCCTCAAAGCCAACTGAACAAGCTCTAGTTGTGTCTAATAAGAAGAAGGTTTTGATTGGAATAAGTATATTGGCAAGAAAACTGGAGTTGCTTTGATGGCAGAGATTGTGGAAGAATCAGAAATGGTTGACGATGCAGCTCTGGAGAATGCGAACTTGGAAGAATATCTGCAAAGAAAATAGGAAGAGGAAATGATCTATCACCAGACACAGATGAAGAACATTATCTCTCCTAACTTTAATGCTAGTTTTGCAGGTTGCTTTGGAAATACATCGCAAGAGCAAGTGGCTGAAGAAAAGAAACTAGAGGTCGAGGAGGTCATTGACGTGACAAAGGAGATGAATGGAGAAAACCTCACGAAGATTGTTGACAAAGCAATGATGGCAAATCTGAAACAGGTGGGTTCAGAATTAAAGGTGATTGAGAAGGAAGTTGTGAAAGTTGTGGAGGTTGAAAAACCTTGCAAAAAGTGCACAAATCCTTGTGAACAATGTGTTGAAAAATCTCAAATCATAAGTGAATGACCATGATAACGAAAATTTTAGATATGATTATCGCACGATGAAAGAAGCTTATGATAAGATGAAAGGCACTTATTGTCATGTTGAAAAAGCTAATCTAGAACAAGGTGCCAATATAAGAATGTTAAAAGCAACGGTAATTGAAAAACAAGAAGCTATTAACATGTATATAAACACCATTGCTAAAACAAGACAAGAGCTTCAAGATATGAAAATTGAAACTGAACGATTAGGAAACTTTTGCTTAGCTATACGACAAATGCTTATGTCATCGATCACATTCTTCCTACGATTAAGTCGGAGGAAAATGTTGAAAAACCAAAAGGTATGAAGCGTAAAGAGTACAACAATGTTCCACCTCCATTGCTTGCAAGCTATTGTCACAAGAAAGTTGATGGCATTGAAAAGGCAACTAACAGAACACTTTTATTAGAAACAAATGATAAGTTGCCTGAGAACATTGATGTAGTCTATACGACATCAAACGATGACAATGAAGTGGTGTGAAAAATGTGGTTGAAAATGTGTTGGGAAATGATTCTGATGATGGCAGCTTTGAAAGCGCCAACTCAAGTTTGAACAGTTCTGAATCACAATCCGAAAATGACGATACATCATCGAAAAATAGCCTAAGTGATGATCCTAACATTGTGATGTACAAAGTTAAGGACTCTGATAGACTATATTTTGATGATAGTTTTTCGATTCGAAATGTGAAAGAAGATCAAATCGATAAATTATTCAAACTTGTGGAAGTATCATCAGATGATCTTGAGAGAATGAGAAAAAGTTTTACTCAAAACCCAAGAAAGTTTATAACAATTACCGAAGGAATGGTGGTGACTTTCCTAAGAACAGGAGAGCGGGTTTGGGTTTGGAGGTAGAAGATGAACCGAAAAAGAAACAAAAGTCACCATTTCACGAATACAAAAAGAAAAACATGAAATTTGTGTTTGGGACTAACATGGTTCAGGAAGAGAATTTGATTGGAAAGCAATCAAATGATGAGTTTAAGAAGGAAAAAGAACTTTGGGATAAGGCTAAATCCACAAGTGGAGTAAAACCCACGAATGGACATTCTGATACTCGGACTTGCTTCAAATGCAATGAAGTCGGTCACATTGCTCACAAGTGTCCGAAATCAAAGCCTGGTATCACTGGAAAAAGACAGTTTCAGATGATGAGAAACTTAAGCACCCAGAGGTTGTAAAACCAATCACAATCTTAAAACGAAACAATGAATCTAACATCTAAGTGAAACCTAAAACTGAATCTAAGTTTGAGAAATCAACTTTTGAAAAAGGTGAAATTTCTAAATCGAATGAAAACAAAGATTCTAAATTCTACATTAAGAAAGCAAGAATGAAATCACAATTATAGGTTGCAAAGAAAACAACGTCATCTGAAAGTGCAAAATCTGCATCGGTCAAGAATGAAAATGTCATTGACACAAAGACTGATCAGAAAATTCCAAATGCTGATTTGAAAACTCCTACTTATGATATTCATATTCCACCCAAGACCGGAAAGGCTTGGGTTTCCCTCATTAAATAGTTTCTTAACATGTGCAGGGGCTCCAAAGATCCATCTTGTCGAAGTGGATTATGGATAGGGGAGCTTCACGTCACATGACCGGGATGCGTGCCTTACTTTTCGATATCAAAGCAATGAATGGAGGTTACGTGGGATTCGCAGGTAATCAAGGAGGTAGAATCATTGCAGAGGGAAAATTATCAAACGGTGTGGTGTCGTTTGATAAGGTCAATTATATCGCCGAGCTGGAGAACAATCTTCTCAGTATTTCTCAGATCTGTGATAAGCAGTTTACCACCCATTTCAACGACAAGGAGTGCACGATCATTAAACCGGGCTTTAAGATTCCAGAAGAGTGGATTCTCATGCGTGCTCCTCGTGAGAATGATCTTTATGTGCTAGATATGAGCATTGCCACTACTACTTCAAAGTTGGCTTAATGTTTCGTAATGAAGGCCACAAAGAAGGAGTCTATTTTTTGGCATAGGAATATGGGTCATATACACCTCAGAAAGATGAATCATCTGGTTCATAATGATTTGGTTGAAGGAGTGAATCTTAGAAGCTTTCACATGACTGATAGTTGTCTAGAATGCAAGAAAGAAAAGCAGGTTAAAAAGTCACATCCTAGAAAGATTCTTAACTCCATCAAGCTGCCGCTCGAAAGACTGCATATGGATCTCTTCGGTCCAGTGAATGTTCGTAGTATATCTGGAGATCTGTATTGTCTTGTCATAACAGATGATTATTAAAGGTTTTCATGGGTCTTCTTCCAAGAGAGCAAAGACGAAACATTTAATAACCTCATGATCCTCTTCAGGAAGCTTGAAAATCTGTACTATCTCCCTATTAGACGAATCCGAAGCGATAACGGTACAGAATTAAAGAACGCCCGAATGAAAGAGTTTTGTAACAAAAAAGGAATATTACATGAATTCATGCTCCATACACTTCGTAACAAAATGGAGTAGCTGAGAGGAAGAACAGAACGTTAATAAAAACAACAAGAACTATGCTTGCTGATACAAAGGTTCCTGTCAGTTTCTGGATTGAAGCAATGGTAGCAACATGCTACACATTGAACAGAGTCTTATCGATGAAACCTACCAAAAAGACTTGCTTTGAAATGCTAAACCGAAGGAAACCTAATCTGAAGTACTTAGAACCGTTTGGTGCACCTTGTACTGTTACTGATTCAGACAGAAAGTTTGGTACCAAATCAATAGATGGTTTCTTTGTCGGCTACGCAACTCCACTCAAGAGAGTCTATCTTCCAAGTTTGAGAAAAGTGGTAGAAGCACAGCACGTCGATTGTTTTCGTTATACAACTCCTATTCAAAGAGCAGGTGATGCTTGGTTGTTCAATTATAGTGAATTGTGGAAATCATTTGACTTGCCAGAAGAGCCTTATGAAGAAGACATTGCACTGTTATATATATCTACACCAGTCAGCTAATCAAGAGTAGATTATTAGACCAATAGTGGTTAATCAACCAACTTTTGGATCATCATCTTCTTCTGGTGCAGGTCCAAGTACTAGCGATGTTCAAGAAACTAATGCAGAACAAGTGACACCTGCTACAGAAACAGAGAATACTAATGTGGAACCCAATCTTTCTCAAGCACATAGTTCCGACTCTTATGAGGCTCCGAAGTTTGATGATGATGGAGAATCTTCTTCTGACAAAGAATTTGAGCAGATCACAAGTATGTTGAATCAATCTGCTGGCCCGAGTACCCAAAATGAAACGTCTTCTAGTGCTCCTACAGTTGAAGCAGTGGTTGATCAGAATATTACTAATCAGGAGAATATTGTTGATGCTCCAAGTGAGGTGATGCCAAAAACCTATTCATAGCACCCATCGAATTCTATAATTGGTGAATTGCAAACTGGCGTAAGAACAAGGAGCCAGATTAACAAAGCTTTGAATTGTTTCTATACTCGAGTAGCTCCGATTCAAGAATATTGCTATTATTCATGCTTCATATCCCAGATCGAGCCAAAGAATGTTACTGAAGCTTTGGGGGATGAAAATTGGGTGCAAGCGATGCAAGAAGAACTATTACAATTCGAAAAGCTAGGGGTATGGAAGCTTGTTGACCTACCGGAGAATCAAAAGGCGATAGATACTAAATGGGTCTTCAAGTGCAAGCGCGATGATCGTGGAGTTATAGTGCGCAACAAAGCTTGGCTCGTTGTCAAAGGATTCCATCAACAGGAAGGAATTGATTATACATAGGTATATGCACCAGTTGCAAGATGGAGTCCATTCTCATTTTCCTTGCATTCGCTGCTTGGAAAGGATTTAAAGTGTACCAGTTAGATGTGAAATCCGCTTTTCTATACGGTAAGCTACGTGAGCAAGTGTATGTCGGCCAACCACCGGGTTTTGTCGATCCGCTGAACAAGAAGAAAGCTTATCTCCTGGATAAAGAACTGTACGGTTTGCATCATGCGAGAGCCTGGTACGAGACGTTATCTCAACATCTCGTCGGCAACGGCTTTATTAGAGGAACAGTTGATAGTACGCTCTTTACTAGAGAAGTTGGAAGTCATCTGATTATCAAATATATGTGGATGACATCATATTTGGTTTGACAAATGATGATCTTTGCAAAGAGTTTGAAAAAATCATGAAGAAGAAATTCGAGATGTCTTCTATGGGCGAAATGAAACTCTTCCTCGGATTACAAGTTGATCAGTTGCCGGATGGTATTTTCATCCACCAAACCAAGTATGTTAATGATATCTTGAAGAAATTTGAGATGGTTAGCTCGAAGCTGTTATCTACTCCACTGGCAGTCAATCACGGAATTTGCATCGATGAAACCGGAACCAAAGTTGATGATACTCTTTACAGGTCGATGATAGGATCACTTATGTATCTGACGGCATCTCACCGGATATCATGTATCCTACATGCCTCTGCGCCAGATATCAGTCTAGTCCCAGAATATCTCACATGCAGATCGTGAAGCGCATTTTCCGATACTTGAAGGGATGTCCAAGCACCGGCTTGTGGTACCCGAAGAATGACAACTTCGATCTGAGGGATACGCTGATTCTGATTTCGGTGTAGATAAATTAAACTCAAAATCAACTACAGCGGGCTGCCAGTTCTTCGGAACACGATTGGTAACCTGGTAGTGTAAGAAACAGACTACGGTCGCGCTCTCTACTTCTGAAGCTGAGTACATCTCGGCCTCCAGCTGTTATTCACAGATTATGTGGATCCAACAGCAGATGAGAGACTATGGTCTGCAATTTCTTGACACTCCGCTGTATGTTGATAATAAGGCATCTTTCGACATAACAAAAAATCCAGTTCATCACTCACGAAAAAACATATCGAGTTCGATACTACTTCATTCATGATTGCTACGAAAAGAAGTTGGTACGAATTGAGAAAATCCACACCGATGAACAAAAAGTTGATTTTTATACCAAACCTTTTACTCTTTCACGATTTAAATACTTAAGAGGCTTAACGGTATGAAAAATCTTTTTGACAGGTGCGGATGCAGAGGTTGAATATGGATCGGACGACGAGTTCTCGTGATCCTCATTGGTTTGTTACCTTTTAGGATTAGATTTTCTTAAAAAACTAAAATACAAAAATATGTTTTTGATTTTAGGGGGAGAAATATTACAAGAAAATACAAAAACACATGAAAAACCAAAAAGTACAAAAACATGAAAAAGACAAAAAGAATTTTGGGTCAAAAAGAAAATGATAGTACATCAGTGGACTATCACAATATGCTAAGGAATTGTAAAATCATAAAAAAGTTTAAATTTTTCTTACTGTGGATGTGTCGATAGACTTTACACGTTCAGTAAATTGTTTCTGGGATTAAGTTTTACAACGGCTTAAACTTGTGGATTAAGATCTCTCGGATATATGGACTTAGTACTCTGAAATTTCGTTTGAGAGATTGCCTTATTCTGAGATACGAGGTCTTTATAGATGATTGATATCTGGGATATTATACAAGTTCTTCTGATTTTGCGGAAGCAATAGCCTAGAACTTCTATAAATACTTTTGCTAAAAACCCCAAAACTGCAATAAAATTGAAAGAATCGAAAGACCTAATCAATTGCAGTGCTTAAAAGATTCCTTAATTGGAACATACCTTAAATTCGAGCCTTCATCTCTTTGCCGATACGGTGGTATTAACCTGAGATCTCAAGGCATCACATAACCCATATACAGATATCAATTACGCTATACTCACCTGTAAGATGCAATCTAAAGAATCTTGATGCGGGAGTATATTCTGAGATGGGAACCATAGTGAGTCAAGTTTTATAATTCTAACTAAGATATCTTGGAACAATTGAGAAATATGTCGAAGTTTAATTGGACAAACATATCGACAATCTAGGTAAACAAGTTTAAAACTTAAAGTCATCATAAGGTCAACGGTACTGGTGTAAGTCTCAATCAACTGATATGATCCTTGGACACGAATTCACAAAAATATATGTCTGTAAATATGTTTGTACATAGCTTATTTGATTTCAGATTTAAACCCAAAAAGATTTTCAGTGTGTTATAACATAAACTTTCAAAAACTCAACACGATTTTATTTCTACATTGTTTTCAACAGCCAATGATGGAAAGCGGATCTTTGGAGTTCGGAATGGTGCTAAGTTGTTGGAATCTTAATGACAACGGGTTGGGAGTTAATCTGTAAAATCAAAATGCACGAAAAACGATGAAAGTTCATTAATTTGAAACTTCAAATTTGAAGAAAACATCAGTTTGTTCATAACGGGTCAAACCGAGGTCATTAATTTGGACTCGACAGATAAATCGGTTAACCAAGGTCATTAACTTGGACTTAGTCAACTGAGTGGATTTTCATAACTGATAATCTTGTGAGTGTACAGGGTTAAAATTGAAAATTTTTAAAAAGTTTGATTTTGGGCTTAATCAAGTTCGGCCGAAGTTAATGGTGAAAAATGTTTATCACTAATACTTAACTTCGGGCGAAGCTAATTAAATGGTTTGATGATTGAAAACCAAGTTCGCCCGAACTTGACTCAGTATAAATATAAAAGGCCAAGTTCGCTCATATTTCAGTTCGTCTGTTTTTCCTTACTTCGAGCGAACTTAGTGCGTCTGAGAGAAATTGTGAAATTGCATAATTTGTGCTGTCGTGCTGCCCAATTAGAGACCATTAATAAGTGATTGTCACACTTATTAACATGGCCGAGGTATAGATTGTTTAAAATGGCCATGAGTCGAAGTTCTTTGAACATCTTTGAACCGAAAACGTAAAATCATATAGATCTAGGACTGTTATGGACAAATTGAACATTGAAATGCCTTAATAAACATGGAAATATCATAAAATTTTCATAAAATTGATGATCGGACATGGTTAAATGTTGCAGGTTTCATTGGAGGAGATAACAAGTTCGCCCAAACTTGTCGTTGATGTTTTACATCAACTTCGGGCGAAGTTGTCCAATCCTGAATAAGCCAGTAAATGTAACAAGTTCACCCGAACTTGTTCACATCTGAAAAACTTGTGACCAATACAAGTTCGCCCGAACTTGTGGAAAAATGTCAAAATCTGTTTCTTGATACATGTTCGGCCGAAGTTGTTCAGTATTGTAGTGTTTGACATTCAAGTTTGCCCGAACTTGAATATAAATGATTAAAAATTGTAAAAAATTGATAATTCGCTTGATTCTTTTGTCCGCAGAATATTCAGCTTGCGTTTAACAAGTTTCATAGGACGACAAGATCTATCTGATGGTGTCAGCATTTTCAAAGATCTAAGAATTTTTGGGTGAATTCCTATCACTAAGGCGATCACAGATAAACATGTTGTGTACAATCGCATGTCTAATTCTTCTGGAACTCAGCATCATACGGCGAAGCGAACAAAGTGATAAAGTCTGCAGTTCGAGTCGGTACTGAAGATAAGGAATTTCTGATTACTGAAGCTGATATACTAAGGGTTTTAGCGTTCAATGACGATGAAAGTGATCCAATAACCATCCTCTTTCAAAAACAAGATGATGGCGTGAATCAGCAACTTGTACGGTAGAGGAACAGAAAGAAGAGGAACGATTGAAAAAACATGAATGATGCAATCCTTAAAGCGTGAATCAGCAACAAGATTCATGCTTTGAAAAAGTTAAAGATCTTTCAAAAACAAGATTCAGCACCTATTCCAAAGCCTGTATTTGGTGCAATCCTTAAAGCAGACTATATTACGCCACTAGAGAACAAATGGAGGAAAGATGGCAGTGGTGACGAAAACGAAGAGGCTGAACTATTAAAGACCTTCAAAGAGAAAAGAGGTGATTGGTATATTAAGTGTGTGGTTGTAGTTGAAAAGCAATAGTGAAAAAGGGCGTCGAAGAAAGTAGAGACTATGTTGATCGACGAGCCTGAGATTGATGAAAATATTCAGAATGTTGAGGATACTAGCGCTGCGGCAAAGTTGAATGTCAATATAAAAATGATGATGTTATATCTGCAACTTTTGACAAGGATGAAGAATTGAAGATTCTGCTGATGCTAGATTGAAAGAGGCAGAAAAACAGAAAGAAGAGGAACGATTGAAAAAAATGGTGAAGATCTTTATGTTCCTTCTGATGAGGCTTCCGATGAAGATCATCCGAAAAGGAAGTCAAAGCGCTCAAAGTCAAAAGCTGGAGATACAAAGAAAACTACAGGTTCTCCAAGCACACGTGGAAAGAAGAAAACTCAAAGCCGCAGATATCTAAGTCAAAAAAAGAAAGGAGCTACACAAGAACATCCTGTTTCTAATCCGCAGGATATTCCAATCATAGAATCTGTTATTCCTCCAACAACTACAACTGAAGAACCACCAACTATTATAGAAGTTCCTGTTCAGAGTATGCCTATTTCAAGTCCAAAGGTTGCAGCAAAGGGTACTCCAAAAGCTACTTCTACAAGATCAAAGCAATCAACTCCTCAAAGTGCCAAAGCAAGAGAATTTAAAGATGCTTTCGGTGATATTCCAGATAACATTACCATCCTGTCACAGCCGAAGATCTTTCAAACTGGTTTGAAGATACTCCTGTTGATATGCTGGAGAAAAGGATCAAAGCGTTGGAAGATAAGCTTAAGCAAAATGAAGCCGAGAAAGCAGATCTGGAAAAGAAAGTAAAGCAGAGTGATGTTGGGAAAGAGATTCTGCAGGATAAAGTGAAATTTCTCGAAACGATAGAGGCTACATGAAAGCTATGGTTGAAAGTTTGAGTGCTGCAAACTCAAAGTTAGAGAAAGAGATAGCAGAATTGAGATCTGAACGAGATATGAATGATAGAAGATTTGCAAGGTTGGAGAAAGTACTAACGAATAGTTTGGCATTGACTTTAAAGCAGAGTATGATAGACTTGATGTTCAAGAGGCCAAAGAGAAAGCAGATAAAGAGTTGGCAGAGCAAGGTAAAGGTAAAGGGGTTATCGATGGTGTCCCTAAAGCAATAGAGGAGCCTGTGATAGAAAAAGTTGTTGAATCTAAGAAAGCTCCTGAATCAGAAGTTGTTACTGAAGATGTTCCTAAAGATGTATCTGTCAAAGAAAAAGAATCAGATCAGAAAGATGACGAAGAGGAAGATAATGATGACGACGACCCTGCAGGTGATGATACTAAAGACGATTCAGATCATGATGGTGATGATAATGATGATCAAGGGCATTGGTTTAAATATTGATTCCGCGAAAGTTCATTCTGAGTTTGATTTCGAATCCCTAATCAACGATAATGCTAACATGGAGGATGAACAAAGTAAGGGGAGTCTATAGAGCAGACAGAACCACAAGATGTTGATATTTCTGATGCTATTATTGCTATGCCTGTTGCTGCTGTGCATGAAAAGCCATTGATGATAATGTTAGATCCGAATTTAGAGGAAGGGGAGATTGCTCACAGTTAGACCAAAGAAGAATTGGCCAGAATGTTCGAGGTTGATGCTGATTCATTTGAGTTCAATTTCGAAGAAGAATTAGTGAATATCCAGACGTTTGTACCGAAAGAGTATGTATACAAGCGTGTGGCAGAAGCTAATGATTACGACCATGTTATCTTTGAAGATTCTGATGATGATGAAACGGAAAAGTATTCTAATCTAAATACTGACAAATTTCCAACGATTGAAGAGCTGATGAGTGAAATTGATGTGGGTTTGTTGAAACAAAAGATAGATGAAGTTTGAAGGCAGGCAACATTCCGAAATGTTATACAAAAGAGCAGATAGCCGAGGCAAAGAGATCGTGATTTAAAGAAATGCCGAAGGAAAGAAAGTTTAAAAGACCACTAGAGTTCTTTACTCGTGACAAAGATAAATCTTTGGGAGACATTCTAAGTTGGGGATGGATACGAGATCTTGATGTGTATGCCATAAAGAGAGAGTTTGGGGTTCAGTATTTAGACATATGTCTGAAATAAAAACATTGTCGTTCTGGGATGTTGAAGAGTTGGTGCAAACTAGAAATATCAGTCTGCATATGAAATTTAATGAGCAAAGGCTCTGGAAGGTTATAAAGTTTGAAGCATCGAGAGATTTTGAGTTGTGGAAGCCGTTCATTCCTAAACGTATAGTAAAGATCAATAAGAAAACAGGAGAAAAGGATGTTACGCTTGTGATGAAACTTCGAGAGCTATGAAGAATATGCCACTAAAGCCCATCGAATAGGATTTTCATCCTTACTTTTTGTGGTGGCAAACGGATCCAGAAACATGTGAAGCAGTGATTGTGTTGCGTGCTGATGAGACATGGGATATTACGAAAGAAAAGGATCCAGAACCTATTGAACGAAGAAGGTTTTGGGGGTTTTGGAGAACTATACGAATACTAGACCCGATGTGGCTAGTTAACTGTTCAAAAGAAGATGTGAAATGCTTTTTCTTCAATGGATATGCTTCGACAAACGTGAAGAAGTCCAAGCGAAAGAATACCAAGGTGTGATTAATGTTTGCTATGAACATGGTATTAATTCAGATCATATGTGGGAATCGAGATGGAGAGAGCTAGAAAGAGAAGAGTTCTTAAAAGAGGAAAAGCGTTTAGAGAAGATACACGAAAGGGGTAGGGAGGCAAGAATCAGAAGATTCCAGTTCATGAAGTGGGCACCTCCTACTGACCAAACGCCTATTCCTAAGCAAGAAAGACGTTGAAAGCCGTACAAGAACTTCTTCGAAAGATGTTGAAGATTGAAGACTGATCAAGACACTGCGACAATATCCAAGGGGGAGTTTGTTGATACATGATGTCTATTGTCTAGGTCTTGGATCGAGTCTGTATGTTTAGGGCTTGTGATTGTTAGATTTTGAAATATTTATATGTTTTAAACACAAGTTCGGCCGAACTTGTGTATAGGATGATCAAGTTCGCCCGAACTTGATCTATCCTTGACATACTTCGACCGAACTTGTAGGTCTATATATAGGATGTTATGGGTCTCTCATTATAACAACTTTGCGACATTGACGGTGAAGCTCTATCGGTTAGGAAATCATATTGTAATACGTTTGGACATTAATAAACCGACATTTAAACAGTAAACTAGCGTATTTGATTAACATGTCATATAATTTCCGCTTATATTGGACATTAGATACAAAGTAGGTTCCTTGACATTGGAGGATCGGTCCTAACAAGTTTTACAATTTTTCTTTCTTTAAAAATCAAAAATATGTTTTAGATTTTAGGGGGAGAAGGTTGTGGAAAATACAAAAACATATAAAAACTCAAAAAGGTACAAAAACATAAAAACGACAAAAAAAAAGTTTTCGTGTGAAAAGAGGAAATGATAGAACATTAGTGAACTATCACAGTATGCTAAAGAAATGTAATGTTAAAAAATGTTTAACAGGTCTTACTGATGATGTGCCAGTAGGCTTCGCACATTGAGTAGATTATCTTCGAGATATAAACTTAAAAGAAAATCTGATTAATTTGTGGCTTAACATCTTTCGGATATATGGACTTAGTACTCGAAGTTTCGTTTAATCAGAATGCCAGATTCTGAGATACTAGGTTTTTATAGATGATTGATTCTGGGGTTTTATATGAGTTCTTCTGATTTTGCGTCAGCAATGGCCTAGAACTTGTATAATACTTTAGCATTAAAACCCTAATGCCGCATCAAAATTGAAAATATTGAAAGATACGACAATTTGCAGTACAAAATATTCCAAATTTTGGAACACTACCTATAATTCGAGCTTTCATTTCTTTGTCTGTACGGTGGTACTAACCTGAACTCTCAAGGTCTCGCATTACCCAGATACAGATATCAGTCAGATAAATTCACATGTAAGATGAAATCGAGGGAATCTCGATACGGGAGTATATTCTGAGGTGGGAAATACAGTTAAGTCATGTTCCAAAAAATACCTAACATATCTTGAAACAATTGAGAAATGTCTAAAGGTTTAAGTGGATCAGAATACTATCAATCTAAGTAAATCTGTTTAGAACTTGAAGTTTATTAAGATCAACGGTACAAGTGATATGTCTAAAAAACTGATATGATCCTCTAACACAAACTCACAAAAATATGTCAGCAAATATGTTTGTAGATAGTTTACATTTCATTTCTGAAAAACCCAAAAAGATTTTCAGTATGCTTTAGCATAAACTTTGGAAAATACAAAAAGATTATATTTCTTTCTTAATTTTGGACTACCGATGATGGAAGCTGGTCTTCAAAGTCCGAAGTGACAGTTGCTGATGAGAACTAAAGTACTACGGGTTGAGAGCTAATCTAGAACGAGAAAATGTTATGAAACGATAAAAAGTTCATT
Organism: Scalesia atractyloides; assembly: GCA_947069175.1. Lineage (NCBI taxonomy): Eukaryota > Viridiplantae > Streptophyta > Magnoliopsida > Asterales > Asteraceae > Scalesia > Scalesia atractyloides. Next base: position 56,167,321 of record CAMTDV010000024.1, on the reverse strand, counting down.
AATTCTAAACTTTAAATTGACGCAAAATATCAGTTTGTTCATAAAGTGTTCAACCAAGGTCATTAACTTGGACTTGGTAAACAAATCAGTTAACCGGGGTCTTAACTTGGACTTGGTCACCTGAGCAGATCATTAAAACTGAAAAAAAAGTTCGAAAAATTAAAAGTTAGAAAAATTTGAAGATCACATCACACAAAGCAGATCACTTCGGACGAAGTGGTTGACCCCTTCGTACGTAGTGGATCTGGCCTATAAATTGAAGCAAGTTCATATGAAGAGACATAACATGTTTATGCGATCTGAGAAATCATTTTACGATCTGAGCTATTTGAGCGATTTGAGACGAACTACTGTCGAATTATACATTGGGGAGGTCGATTTACACACCTCTTACAATGGTTAAGGTATTAGACCGTGTTTTGACCGTTAAAACATTGATTTCGGTATACCGAACCTTTAAACTCATATCTAGGAAAAACTAGCCGGCCGAATTTAAAATTGAACACAAATTTAGCTTATCGTCACCTATAGGATCATACTGAACCTTCAATTTCATAAAAATCACAAGTTCAAAAGATGATGTTCAAAACAGTCATTTTGTTCGGAGTGAGTCACTCCTTGGGATGTACATCCACTTCGTACGAAGTGAAATATGCAAAAAGTTCAAAGCCACTCCGTACGAAGTGACCATGGTCAAAAGTTTATAATCTTTATGCCACTTCGTACGAGGTGATATTACCACTCCATACCAATTGCACTTCACACCAAAGTGTTGGTTATTTTTGTCGCCAAAATCTTTTGTTAGAATATTTTTCGTCGAAATTTGTTCTAATGAGTTGGAATTCTAAATATTTGTGTTATATTTCATTGGAAAAGAAATCGCTACTCGATAAAATGCACAATATTTGTTGTATTCTCGATGACAAGACACCAAAGATAGCTCCGTTCAAGATATACTCGAGTTTATGGGGCGATCATTACCTGTGACGAAAAGCTCTTACACACCAGCACAAAGTGTACAACTCTCATATAGAATGATTTTGGAGTGCTGCGGAATTTGTTGAGGAGCCAAGAGCCATACATTCAGTAGTAAAGATGGATAATAAAGAGTATGAAGTTATAATCATTGAAGAGCATATTCGCAGAGTTTTGGATCTGAAAGATAAAGATAGCGATCCAACATGTTATCCGGAGAGGATGGTTAAAGGTTGTTTCTATCGTATGGGCTACAAAGGTCATGTGAATGCCCCAAATTTCAAGAAAGCAAACCTTAGAATGTTGTATAGGTTCTTATCATTCATGCCTTCAGCCATAGGAAGGGTGGTTACGATGACATTCTGGATTATCAGTTGTTATGGTTGCTGCATTAACACTGAATCTGCCTTATACCTTCACGAAGTTAATCTTTGAACAAATGGCGGAGAATACTACAAAAGAGAAATTTTTCGAATATCCAATGTTTCTTCAAATGATGTTAGATGATTTATTCCCTAACTTGCAAAGGAAGAAGATGATGGCTTGTATTGGAGCATATGGATAGAGATACGCTGGTTAGATTGAATCTATATTTGAAGCAGGAATCTGAACCTGTTGCAAAGCCAGTTTTTGGAGAAATCAAAGATAAAGATTATGTGGCACCTCCGAAGGGAAAGTGGAGAAAAGATTCTAGTGGGTCTGAAAGGGACGAGGAAGAAAAGCTAGATGGATTTATTCCAAGAAGAAGTAGTTGGTTCGAGAAGGAAGATAAGAAAAAGAAACGTGCTACACCAAAGAAGCAAGTTACTGGTACCTCAACATCAACAACTCAGAAAAGAAAACGTGCTATTGTATGAACGTTACTTGTTGATGAACCCGAGGTTGAAGAAGTACAAGTTAATGAACTTGCTACTGTAGAGGTGCAAGGTGCAGAGAATTTGAATGAAACAGAAGTCGTTCATGACGATGTTTATTCTGCTACGTCTGACCATGATAGAGAACATGGAGAGAATGTTGTAAGCATGGAAGCTGACATTGAAAAACAAGCGTGTACAGGTGTTGAAGGTAATGATGGTGATGATGAAGGATATTCTAATGATAGTACTGATCCAGAAGCTGAAGGCGCAGCTAAGAAAGCAGAAGTAAAAAAGAGAAAAGATCTGGAGGATGATGATGAATCATATATGCCTTCTAATTCTGAAGATGAATTTATGGTCACTAAGCCTGCAAGGAAACCATCCAAATGTACAAAAAGTATGTAGGACCGATCCTTGATGCTAAGGAACCTAAATTTGATATCTAACGTCTATAATAGCGAAATATTACGTCGTGTTACCAATAGACAAGATTTAATCAGTTAATCGCCAGTTTCATTGATTAAACATTCTAGATTACAGACTGACAGAGCTTTGCCTCTACAATGAAAAAGTTACAAATGAGACACACAAGCTAGGTATTTATAGCACAACAGGTTCGGCCCAAACATGTATAAGTTCGCCCGAACTTGCCTATGCAAGTTCAGCCGAACATGCTCAAACATGTAATCCTATGGGCGAACTTGGCTAAGACATATCATAATACTCCTTAACCTAGCCTATCAAGCTCTATACAATACAAACTCGATATAAGACTAAGACATAGACATTCTGCACCAACAGACTCCCCCTTGGATATCGTCTTCATCTTTTATCAGTCTTCAAAACTCTGTCTTCATATAAACATTAACGTACCCGACCAAAGAACTTCTTGTAGGGCTTCTTTCGTCTCTCTTTTTTGGATCTGGCGTTTGATCAGTTGGCGGTGGTCTTTTAAAGTTAGCCATCTTGAGCGAACTTTGCCTTACCGCTTTTCATCTTTCTTTAATCGCCTCACTTCTTGTTTCTTCCTTCAAGAATTCAACTCTTTCCAGATCCCTCCACTTTGTTTGCACATCTTCCCCTAATTCACATTACGTGCATAGCAAACATTGACAACTTTCTGATACTGCATCGCCTGTACCTTTTCTCTTTCTTCAAAAATAATCTTGCTGTAGAAAAGGCATTTTATATCTTCTCTCGAGCAGTTTACCAACCACATAGGATCTAGAATCCTTATCGTCCTCGACAATCCTCTCATACTTTGATAACCCATCACTTCAACCCGTTCCTTAGCAATATCTAAGTGATCTTCAAACTTTAATACAATCACTGGTTCACAAGTAGCTGGATCAATCTGCCACCACTTGAATAAAGGATAAAAGTTATGTTCGATTGGCATAAGTGGCATATTACTCAGGCTCTAGACTTTCATAATCAACGTTATGTCCTTTTCTCCTGTAACCTTGTTAATCTTTATCCTGCGTCTCGGAATAAATGGCTTCCAGTGATTCCAACCTTTTTCAGCTTCGTACTTTATCATTTTCCATAACAATTGATCAGCCGTCTTCATTGATAAGTAACATTCATTGTTTGCACCAGCTCTTCCATATCCCAATACGGCAAAGTCTTTAAATCAGCAAGATATTTGAAGTATTGTACTCCAAACTCTCTTTTGATTGCATACACGTTGAGCTCCTTAAACCATCCCCAACTCAAAATATCTCCCAAAGAAACATTTTTATCTCTGGTGAAGAATGCTAGTGGACGTTGAAATTTACGTTCACGAGGCATCTCTTTGAACCAGGTCTTTCTCGCTTCAGCTATCTCCTCTTTGGCCATTGGCCTAGGAATTTTTCCTTCACGTAGCTCTTCAGCAATCCTATCTTTTAACATGTCTTCATTTAGATGTTTATACATTTCTTCGAATGTAGGAAAACTTTCTGAATTCTGACCAACATACTTATCTTTCTTTTCTGTTTCATCATTTGAGGACCAGTCTTCAACAATCACACGGTTGTATTCATCTGCTTCAAATCTTCTTTCGTACTGATACTCTTTTGGCTCAAATGTATCGACATTCATTATCTCCTCAAAATCAAACTCCAAGTTTTCAACCTCAGCTTCAACTAGCTCGCCAGATCTTCTTTCGAATAATTATGTACAAACTCACCTTCTTCAACATTATGTTCCAACATCAATATCAAAGGCTTCGTAGGTACTGCAGTCATAGGCTTCACAAACCGATCAACATCTAATAATTCAATATCATTTGAAGGCCCTTTTTGCCCTGACTCCCCTGTCTTTTATCTTCCATTTGATTTGATTCATCGTTCATCAGATCAGAGAAATCAAATTCATCAGAGACATTAGCTTCATTGATCTTTAAGCCAGTACCATCCTGATCAAAATCATCATCACCCTGATCAAAATCGTCATCATCCTCCCCTACATTCCAATCTTCATATCCTTCCTCTTTTTCATCCTCATTCTTATCCTCTTTCTCGGCTTCATCATCATCTTTTTCTTCAGTCACGACAATAGGATCCGAAGGCTTGACATATTCGTCAACCTTTTGTATATCAGACTCAGAAGCTTTTGAAACATCTTCAGCAGGCTTCTCGGGGACATCAGAAGATTTCTCTGTAGTAGATTTAGGGGCTTCTCCCTCTACCTGCGTCCCTTTACCACCCTCAGCCAATTCTTTTTAGCATGCTCCTTGGCTTCTTGACGATCCAGATGATCGTATTCAGCGATAAAATCAATATTCAGATTATTGGATAACACCTTTTGTATTCTGATGAATCTTTGATCATTCAGAGCTTGAATTTTCTTTAACTCTGCAATCTCTGTTTGTAATTTTTCATTTGCGTCCTGCAGACTCTCTATCAGTGCTTTGTAATATTCACGTTCATTTTCGAGCACCTTCACACTATCATCAAGAATTTCCTTTTCGACTTCGCTTTTATTCACCTTCTTTTCGAGCTCAGCCTTTTCTAACTCAATCTTCGCAACTTTATCTTCCAAAACCTTCACACGCTTCTCTAACATCTCCGCATTCGTTTCAGGGAAAAATTCATCCAAGTCTTCAAGACTTATAGGACCATGTGGCATATCACCAAACATACTTCCCCTCGGCGTCTTTGGTGTTGAGTCTTTTGGTGTTGCACTTTTTGGTGTAGACTTCTTTGGTGTAGAGCTTTCAGGAATAGAAGTCTTTTGAGCACTCGGCGATTCAACGATCGGAATTTCAACAAATTCAGACACATGAGGTTCTTGTGTAACTCCTTGCCTTTCTGCTTCAGCATGGATGATAACAGGAGGTTCTTGTGTTGCTCATTTCTCCTGAGCACCAGAAGGTTCTTGTGTAACTTCTGTGCTTTGTATCTTGCTTTTGTATCTTTTGCTCACCGCTTTCTGAGCTTTCTTGGCCTTTCGTTTCCCTTTCGTGTGAGGTGACCCTGTCGTTTTCTTAGAAATTTCAATTGCAGGAGACTTTGTTCTTTTAGTCTTTTTCTTTGGCCTCTCCTCATTTTAGATTCAATTTCTGCATTTGGATCAAAATCTGCATCAAATCTCTTTTCCTTTTCTGCTCTCATTTCGGCCTCTGTCTTTTCAGGCTCTTTATCAGATTCTTCATTATTAGATGCAGCAGAAATTACTTCTTCTTGAGTCGACTTCATTGTTTCTTGACTCTCATTAACGACTGCGGCGCTAGATCCAGCCACTGCTTCAACATTCTTAGTCTCCTCTTCATTAACAAGCAAAGTTTCAGCTTTCTTTGGTGCTTGCTTCTTCTTTGGTTTATCAACTTCATCTTTCAAAAACCATTCACTTCTTGCCTTCAGTTTAAACTCTTTAAACCACTCTTGTTCAGCTTTAAGCTCATTCTCATCATCACTACCTTCTTTTCTCCATATGCTTCCAGGTGGCGAAACATAATCTGAATCTTTAATTGCTCCGAATACTGGTTTGGCAATAGGAGCTGAAGCTTGTTTCTGAAACTTGATAAGCTTCTTCACTGTAGTTTCGTCAAGATGAACCAGATAAAGAACATCATTCGGATCTCGAGCAATGTTGGGATACTTCTCATCGATCAACATTTGAATAAATCTTGGATATAAATACAGTCTTGAATCTTCCATATTCTTCGACATGTGAACAAACACCATCTTAGAAACATTTAAAGGCTTCTTCAAAATAAGCGTCGTTGCCATGCTAGCCAAATAATCTTGAACATCATCTAACCCGGCTTTGCGATGGTTGAACGTGTGAATTAGAGCATGCATCAAAAGTTTATAAGGGTTTGGCACTTCCCCTTTTCAGTGTTGCTTTATTCACACTCCCTTTATGTCCTATGCAGAAGAAACACCCGCGAACCATCTTCTCATCTAGATGAATCGGATCATCTTCTTTATCTTTAAGCTCTAAAATTCTTCGAATATCGCCTTCAGTAACTGTAATCGGCTTTATCTCTTCACCAACCTGAACTGTAGAAGAGATTGTCTTCTCATCACCACTTAGATTTGCGTTCATCCAGAAGTGAATAACATGAGATCGATAAGATACAGTGCGCTCAGTAATAGCTCGGGGAATATGACTATCTTCAAGAAACTTCAAAATGTTGTCATATTCCTTCAGCGACGGACAAATAGACTTGTCAAGCGTGATACATATGTTGTGAGTTTTGGAAAACTCAACTGAGACAACACGCGTTGGAACTTGTGCATAAAAAATGATACAAAACAATTAGCACGATTTTCGAGGAAAAATCACTAAAATTTTTCTAACACTTTTTTTCTAACACTTTAATCAAGTTCGGGCGAACTTGATTAGTGTTAAACACACTGATTTAAACAAGTTCGCCCGAACATGTAACACACATGTTCAAATTTCTTAATGCAAGTTCGGGCGAACTTACAGTCTTATTATACAATTTTTCCTAAGTTCGGCCGAACATGTATGAGACACATGTTTCATGTTAAAGACCAAGTTCGGTCGAACTTACCATACAAACAAAGTTCGGTCGAACATGTTTAGATCAAAAATAGTTTAACACTAAAGTTCGGTCGAACATGTTATTGATTCATTCAAGTGTGTTTTGGACAAGTCCGGTCGAACTTAACAACAAGTTCGGCCGAACTTGTTGTCTTCTTCAATCAGACCAACCAAGTTTCATCATGCAAACATGGATTTCAGTTCAATCAAAAACAGTTTCTCGGTCTTTTTTAATTGTAGATCAAAGATCTATGTTCAATTTTGTCCAATAACACCTAAAACTAACAGATTTTAATTTTGTTTATTTGGTTTTGTTTGTTAACAGGCCAATCATGGTTTATTATCAATTAATTACCTCTGCCATAGTAGTTGGTGTGCTAATCACCGAAAACTATCTTCAAATGGACAGTATAATGACTTAAAATTGACAAATTCTCACAAATTCTCTCAACAAGCTCAAGTTCGCTCAAAACTTTCTTATATCAAGTGAATGAGTTCGGCCGAACTTGAATGGTATTTATACCATGTCAAGTTCGGGCGAACTTGTTAAGCCCATCCTGAGGCCCAGAGAAGTTCGGGCGAACTGATCGTAAAACTAACACTCAGCCATCTACAAGTTCGGTCGAACTTGCTGATTATTAAGCTCGAATTGTTTAACAAGTTCGGCCGAACTTGCCAAACATCAAAATTTTCAAACTTTTTCAAATTTTACATTTTTAACCCTGAACGTTTCAACTTTTTACCAGTTATGAAAATCCACTCAATTGACCAAGTCCAATATAATGACCTTAGTTAACCGATTTGTCTGCCGAGTCCAAGTTAATGACCCTAGTTTGACCCGTTACGAACAAACTGTTGATATTTTCAAAATCAAAGTTTCAAATTAATGAACTTTTCATCGTTTTAACTTCTCAGATTTTAACAGATTAGCTCCCAGCCCATTGTCAAAGAGATTCCCACCAGTTCTAGCATTATACCAGACTTCGAAGATCCATTCTCCAACATTGGTTTGCTGAAAACAATGTAGAAATAAAATCTTTTTGTATTTTTGTAAGTTTATGCTAAAACACACTGAAAATCTTTTAAATTTTAATATAAAAAGATGAAATATAATGAAATAAGCAATGTAAACCATACACAAACATATTTACAGACATATTTTTGTGAATTCGTGTCTAAGGATCATATCAGTTGATTGAGATATATCACCAGTACCGTTGACCTTTATATGACTTTAACTTTTAAACTCGTTTACCTAGATTGTCGATATGATTGTCCACTTAAACTATTACCACATTTCTCAACTGTTTCAAGATATGTTAAGATAGAATTCATGAAACTTGACTTATCTATGGTTCCCACTTCTTGAATATACTCCCGTATCCAGATTCCCTAGATTTCATCTTACAGGTGAATATAGCATAATTGATATCTGTATCTGGGTTGTGTGAGACCTTGAGAGCTCAGGTTAGTACTACCGTACAGACAAAGAGATGAAGGCTCGTCTTTAAGGAGTGTTCCACTTAAGGAATCTTTCCAGCATTGCATATGATTATATCTTTCGATACTTTTCAATATTGCATGCAATTTGGGGTTTACAGTGAAAGTATTATAGAAGTTCTAGGCCATTGCTTCCACAAAATCAGAAGAACTTGTATAATACCCCAGATATCAACTATCTATAAAGACCTCGTATCTCAGAATCAGGCAATCTTTCAAACGAAATTTCAGAGTACTAAGTCCATATATCCAAGATGTGTTAATCCACAAGATTAGCAGTTGTAAAATTTAGTTTATATCTCGAAAACAGTTTACTGAACGTGTTAAGCCTATCGACACATCCAAGTAAGACTCGTTTATTACTTTTTTAAAACTTCACATTTCTTTAGCATACTGTGAATGTCCACTGATGTACTATCATTTCCTTTTAAGACACTGAATTCTTTTTGTTCTTTTTCAATGTTTTTGAACATTTTGAATTTTTAAATGTTTTTGGATTTTAAAAATTTTCGAATGTTTTTGTATTTTCTCTAACATTTCTCCCCCTAAAATCAAAAACTTTTTTTTGGATTTTAGTTTTTAATAAAATTCTAAGCTAGAAAAGTATTTACAAACCAATGTGGATCACGCCAACTCGTCGTCCGATCCATATTCAACCTCAGTGTCCGCACCTGTCAGCAAATTTTTCATACCGTTAATTCTCAACAAGTATTTAAACCGTGATAATGAAAATGGTTTGGTATAAAAATCAGCCTTTTGTTCGTCGGTGTGGATTTTTTCTATTCGTACCAATTTCTTTTCGTAGCAATCACGAATGAAATGATAACGAATTTCAATGTGTTTTTTGCGTGAGGATGAACCGGATTTTTAGTTATATTGATGGCTGCCTTGTTATCAACATACATCGGAGTGTCTAGAAATTGCAGACCATAGTTCTCATCTGTTGTTGAATCCACAGAATCTGTGAACAACAGCTGGAGGCCGAGATATACTCAGCTTCACAGGTAGAGAGAGCGACCGTAGTCTGTTTCTAACACTGCCAGGTTACCATTCTTGTTCCGAAGAACTGGCATCCCACTGTAGTTGATTTAGAGTTCAACTTATCTACACCAAAATCGGAATCAGCATAGCCTGTGAGGTCGAAATTGTCGTTCTTCGGGTACCACAAGCTAGTGCTTGGGCATCCTTTCAGATATCTGAAGATACGCTTCACGATTTGCATGTGTAAAATCCTCGGGCTTGGCTGATATCTGGCGCATAGGCAGGTTGGATACATAATATCTGGGCGCGATGCCGTCAGATACATCAGTGATCCAATCATCAATCTGTATAACGTCTCGTCAACTTTAGCTCTGGTCTCGTCAACGCAAATGCCGTGGTTGAGAGCAAGAGGCGTAGATAGAGGCTTCAAGCTTTCCATTCCAAACTTCTTCAAGATGTCGTGAACATACTTAGTCTGGTGAATGAAAATACCATCCGGAAGCTGATCTACTTGCAAACCAAGAAAGAACTTCATTTCGCCCATCGAGGACATTTCGAATTTCTTCTTTATGATTCCCTCAAACTCTTTGCAGAGACTATCGTTTGTAGATCCAAAGATGATGTCGTCAACGTAGATTTGTACTATAATCAAATGGCCATCAACTTCTCTGGTGAAAAGAGTACTATCCACAGTTCTCTAATAAAGCCGTTTCTAACGAGATGTTGAGACAACGTCTCGTACCAAGCTCTCGGGGCTTGATGTAAATCATAAAGTGCTTTATCCAGTAGGTACGCTTTCTTCTTGTTAAGTGGATCAACAAACCCCGGTGGGTCCAACGTACACCTTCTCATGTAATTTGCCATACAAAAAAGCGGATTTGACATCCAATTGATAGACCTTAAATTCTTTCCATGATACGAAAGCTAGAAATAATCAAATAGATTCCAATCGAGCTACTGGTGCATAGACTTCCGTGTAGTCTATACCTTCCTGCTGGTGAAATCCCTTGACAACAACCTAGCTTTGTTACGAAACAATAGCTCCTCTTTCATCACGTTTACACTTAAAGACCCATTTTGTATCAATTGCTTTCTGATTTTCTGGTAGGTCTTCAAGCTTCCACACACCCAACTTCTTAAACTGCAATAATTCTTCTTGCATTGCTTGTACCCAGTTTTCATCTGCTAAAGCTTCGTTAACTGTCTTAGGCTCAATCTAAGAGATGAAACATGAATGGAAACAATAATTCTGGGTTGTAGCAACGCGTGTATAGAAACCACTGAGTGCTTTATTAATTTTCCCTCGAATTCTAACACCAGTTTGAAGTTCTCCGATAATATTTGTTGACAGATGATATGAATATGATCGCGACAATTCTTCACTTGGTTAGTGATGTTGAGATCAGCAACCAATTCAATGTTTGGAGAGCTTGTTGAAGCTTCATTGTTGATCGTAACTGCAGATTGATTAAGAAGACTTGTTATCTGCTCCACTTCTTCATCTGAAGAAGATGATTCCCCATCAGCATCAAATGTTGGTGCTTCATTTGAATCAGAATCTTGATTCTGAGGCACACTGCACTCCGTTGCTGTATTCATTGGTTCAGTAGAGGCAGTCGTTGGAAGAGTAGTGGGTGATGATAATGTTTCAGAAACATTTTCATCCGGAACACCACTAATGTTTGAACTTGCGCCAGAAGAAGATGGATCCAACTGGGTTGATTAACCACAATTGGTCGAACAATTTGCTCTTGATTAGCTGACTGGTGAAGATAATATAACGTTGTAACTTCTTCATCAGTTGGTTCTTTGGGCAAGTCAAATGACTTCCATAGGTCTTGATAGTTAAACAGCCACGCGTCACCTTTCCGTTGAATAGGATCCGTGTAATTGAAACAATCCACGTGTTGTGCTTCAATGACCTTTCGCAATGAAGGAACATATACTCTTCTCAACGGACTCGCATATCTGACAAAGAAACCTTAGGTCTGTTGTACAGATCCTCCGGGCACTAATCTGACAAACCTAAGGTAAACGTGCGGATTCCGTTTGCTTAGGCAACATTGAATACACTCATTTGTTTCTATTTAATCACCCTTTCATTAATATTCAACGTTACAGATCCTGGAAACACTTGGACAGAGCTTCGCCTCTGTCGTGACAGAATCTCTGAATTTTTTACAAATGAAATGCCAAGACTCCTATTTATAGGAGTGCAAGTTCGCTGGTGTGATGGAAGTTCGGGCGAACTTGCATAGACAAGTTCGGCCGAACTTGTCTTCAACACTAGAATCTCAAGCGAACTTGACCCTATATATACATAAACTTAGACATTTCGCTCCTAAATACTGACTCGATATTATACGATGACGTAGGCAACAGACATATGCATCAACAGACTCCCCTTGGATGTTGTCGTAGTCAACATTCTTCAATTAAGTTCATGAGTCTTTATGTTCCCTTGATCTTTATATCTTGAATAACTTTAACATCCATGCTCCCCCTTGCTTTGAGCTTTCTGGTATCTTTAATCAACGTGTTTATCTAGCTCCCCCTCAAATGATGCTTCGAATCTCTAAGATTTGACGATTAAGAACAATCACATGTATCCACACACAAACAGTTTCTTAACAGTCTCGTTGGTCCGGCTCACATTCAACATTATTAAGTTACCATGGAAGATTTTGAAAGAAAATCTTTTTGGACTTTTAATATTGAATGCAGAAATGTAAACAAACTAAAATGTAATATTTAAAGTTTATATTTTTGTGATAAAACGTGCTAGAGGATCATATCAGTTTTTAAGACATACCACCAGTACCGTTGACCTTTTAATGACTTTAAGTTTTAAACTTGTTTACCTAGATTGTCAATATGTTTATCCACCTGAACTTTAACACATTTCTCAATTGTTCCAAGATATGTTAGGGTAAGAATTATGAAACTTGACTTATCTGTGGTTCACTTCTTGAATATACTCCCGTATCAAAATTCCCTAGATTTCATCTTACAGGTGAATATAGCGTAATTGATATCTATATCAGGGTAATGCGATGCCTTGAGAGCTCAGGTTAGTACTACCGTACAGACAAAGAGATGAAGGCTCGACTTTAAGGTGTGTTCCATTTAAGGAATCTTTTCAGCACTACAAATGATTAGATCTTTTGATACTTTTCAAGATTGCATGCAGTTTAGGGGTTTATTGCAAAAATATTATAGAAGTTCTAGGCTATTGCTTCCGCAAATTCAGAAGAACTTGTATAATACCCCAGAAATCCACTATCTAAAAAGACCTCGTATCTCATAATCAGGCAATCTCTCAAACAAAATTTCGGAGTACTAAGCCATATATCCAAGATATGTTAATCCACAAGTTTAAGTAGTTGTAAAATTTAGTTTCTATCCCTGAAACAATTTACTAAACGTGTAAAGCCTATCGACACATCCACAGTAAGACTTGTTTATAACTTTTTAAACTTTACAAATATTTAGCATACTGTGATAGTCCACTGATGTACTATCATTTCCTTTTTGCGCACAAGTAATCTCATTTTTCATTTTTCAATGTTTTTTATATTTTAAGATTTTCTATTGTTTTTGGCTTTTTCAATCATTTTATCTATCTAAAATGATTTCGAAACGATGTTTTCCAATTTTACAAGAATTTTTTACAATTTTTAAAATTTTTTCTCCCCTAAAATTGAAAACATCTTATTAAAATCGAAAATAAGAATCTTCCGTTTTAACCATTTAACGACTTTTTATGAATGTGAACGCAAGACTACCATTTTGTTTGTGTGGAATATCACTCCTGTCTCTTGTCTCTCTGTATGAACAACCACTGCTTCTGAAATGACGTTTGGCTTGAAGATTGGTTATCCTGCACATTCAACCAAACTTCAATCAGTTTTGAATAGGAACCCAATCAATTCTGGATTTAGGTTTACCAAAATCATTAACATCTGAAGTAAACAAACATTCACACTCTTTTTGATATTCAAACAGTTTGATAGAAACTTTATTTGAAAATTTTACTTCTTTGATTTTTTAACTGTTTGAATTATCAAATTTTTCTCCACTGCTCTCTCTTTTGTCCTCAGATTTCTGATGAATTTGTTTTACTTGACTGTGAGTAAAATAATTCATTAGAACTTTTATCTGATTTTTTAGACGTATCCGAGGAAAAAATCTTTTTCAAATACTCTCTAACTTTTTTCCTCTTTTTTCTCAATCTGTCTTTTTGGCCTTGTGATAACTTGACTTTTTGTACTTTGGGCTTCTCTACAGTTTTCTCATTTTTCTTCTCTGTTTTCTTCTCCTCTGGTCTTTTCTCCCCCTGAGATTTAACCGATCTTATTTTCAGATTAGTCGAACAATCCCTGGAAATATGACCTATGATTTGACATTTATAGCATCTTCTCGTATCAAATCACTTTTTCAGGCAGTTAACAACAATGTGTCCACCAAATCCACAGTTGTAACACACTCTGTTATCGTACCAATCTCTCCAATCAGACCAAACGCCCAAATCAGCACATTGATTTGACATGTAGTAGTCATCTTTCCTGCTTCTTCTTTAAATATGATTTGACTTTAAAGCACTGTGGTCCGACCTGCACCACTTATTCTCAAATTTTTGTGAGTTTTGATAATGATTGGATGATCGTACCGATGAGCTTTTATTTTTCTTTTGAAAATTTTCAAAATTCTTAAAACTTTGTTTTTTTTTGTTTTCGTTCTTCATTCTGCTTAGAAGGTTTTTGCGTTGAGCATTCACCTTTCTCAGAAGATTGTAGAACAGTATCTTGGAATTTCTCTTTTAGTTTTAAAAATATTTCATGTTTATCATTTTTAGCTCTTTCATCATCGGTATCATCATCACAATCTTCAATTATGACATCGTCATAATTTGTGATATTATCACTTATTGGAATTTCCTTTTTGTTGTTATTGAACGGTTTAGGACATATCTGATCTAACATTACAGATGAAGTCACAAAACCTTTCAATTGTTTTTCTAAATCATCAATTTTATTTTTTGCAATCTCAACATCTTGTTCAAGTTTTCTATTTTTTTCAAGATGCGAGTTTATTATATTTTGTTTTTCAATAACATTTTTATTCAAAACAGATTTATCATTTTCTAAAATTTTTTATATTATTTTGAAGTATTTCACATTTTGTAATTTTTTATTTGATTTTCAAAATTCTTTTCATTTTCTTTTAACTTTTTATTTTATAATGACAAACATTCCAAATCTTTCAAAAGTTTGACATTAATAGATTTGAATTTTTGACAATTTAAGAACACAGATTTAGTACACTTTGTGCAAGGTTTTTCGACCTCCACAATTTGTACCTTTACCACTTCTTTATTAACAATTTTTACCTCTGACTTTATCTTCTTGCTTTTAATCATCTCAGCATGCTCCAGATATTTAGCACGTAGAACATTCCATAGCTTTTGTGCTGTATCACATTCTGGTAGCATATTCAAGATATTTTCTTTCACCAACTGCTGTATCAGATTAATCATTTTCTTTTCAGCAAAATAATCATCTTTTTGTTGAGTAGAATATTTGGACTTCTCCAGAATTTGCTGATTTTCATCTCTAGGAATGACATAACCTGTCTCAATCACGACCCAACTACGGAAATGCGTAGCTTTGACCCAGCTCTCAAATTTTCCTTTCCAAACATCATATTCATCTATATTCATCAATATAGGAGGCTTCATGGACTCATTTCGTTTTCCAAACTAATCTGTCGTTCAAAACATTTGAAAAATGATTAGCAAACAGACAATTTTTAGAAAAATTTGACTTTTTAACCGACAATATCAACGTATCGGTTTGCTAAAAATGTTTAAAATTTTTCGGAAAACTTTTTTTACCAGATTAGAGCTTTAAACTCATCTCGTCAATACGAATCTAACGATAAATAATGTCCGAGACGTTTTTCGGGATTTTCATGCCTTTTTTAGAAACCTTGGACAACTTCGGTCGAACTTGTCACACGTGTGAAACTCAGCTATTTAACAAGTTCGGGCGAACTTGTATAAGTTTCAAGAGAAAATAGCAAATTCGGGCGAACTTGTATAAGCTTGAAGAGAAACAAGCAAGTTCGGGCGAACTTGTACTGGATTTTCAACAAATTTTAATCAAGTTTGGGCGAACTTGATAAAATTTGATTGAAAAGTAAGCAAGTTCGAGCGAACTTAACCTAAAACCTTGAAAAATCAATCAAGTTCGGGCGAACTTGATGTTAAGTTCGAGCGAAGATGAGTTATTCGACATGGTTTTTTTGCAATATTTTTACATGAAATCGTTTGTTTTAAGCTCTGATCTTTTCAAGGGTTTATCTATTATGGATTTTACGTATTATACTTGAAAATCAGTCCATTTTGTCCGTGAATTGTCCAAGAAAAGTTAAAAATGAAAGAATGAGTAGAAGATGAGATGATTTCAGTCCAATGTCTTCAAATTAGGCCAATCCTGCTTTGATACCACTTGTAGGACCGTGTGGCATATCACCAAACATACTTCCCCTCAGCGTCTTTGGTGTTGAGTCTTTTGGTTCTTGAAAGAATACCCACGAATATCTCGAATAGTCATCTGTCACGACCAAGCAATATAAGTCTCCTGATATGCTTCGAACATTTACAGGACCAAATAAATCCATGTGTAGACGTTCTAAAGGCAACTTGATTGAGTTTAGAATTTTCTTCGGATGTGATTGCTTGATCTGCTTTCCCTTCTTGCATTCCAAGCAATGATCAGACATTTGAAAACTTCGAAGATTTACGCCTTCTACAAGATCATTATGAACCAAGAAATTCATTTTTCGCAAATGAATATGCCCCATCTTTCGATACCAAAGAATAGAATCTTTTTCAGTAGCCTTTGATACAAAACATTGTGCTGATTGTGATGAAGTGGTAGCAACACCCATATCAAGAACATATAAATCATTCTCTTGTGGTGCTCGCATCAGAATCCACTCGTCTGGAATTTTTAATCCCGGCTTCAAGATAATACACTCCATATCATTGAAATGAATTGTAAATTCTTGTCACAAATCTGCGATATACTCAGAAGATTGTTCTCAAGCTCTGCAATATAGTTAACGCGATCAAAAGAAATTACGCTATTAGAGAGTTTTCCCTCGGCGATTATCCTTCCACCTTGATTTCCTGCAAATCCAACATATCCAACATTGATAGCTTTTATGTCGAATAGCAATGCCTTCATTCCCATTATATGCCTGGAAGCTCCACTATCCAAAATCCACTTTGAAAGTACGGATCTTTGGAGCCCCTGCAAAATTCAGAAATTAGGTGAAAAGCTCTACCCAAGCCTTCTTGGTCTTGGGTTTTATAGGATAACCATCAACAAAAGCATATTCAAACTCATCAACATCATCAAAATCAAATTCATCATCTGTTTCAACAATGTTAATGTTTGAAAATTTCACTTTTTTGTTATCTTTTACAGATTTGACATTATCATTTTGAATTTCTGTTTTAATTTCTTTCACATTCTCACTAGTCTTTACCTGCTCAGACTTAGTGATTTCAGTCTTTGATTCTTTATGTTGCCAGTCTTTACCAGCTCAGACTTAACAACACCGCATGTTGTTGACCTTTTCTTGGCAATTCAGGTTTGAGATTTGATATTAGCCTTTTTGATGTAAAACTTGTTTTCATTAAACCTAGAAATTTCACCTTTTTCGAAAATGAAATTTTCAAAAATCTTTTCATACTTTGGTTTAACTTCTGGTTTTGATTCATTTCTTTTCAAAATCTTTACAGGTTTTACAAACACTGGTTGCTTTGGTTTAACAACATTAGAATCTCTTCTTTGATGATAAGCCGGTTTTGATTTCGGACAATGTCATGCCACATGACCAATTTCATTGCACTTGAAACATGTCCGATTATCAAGTGGATGTCCTTTAATTTGTGGTTTAATACCACTTGAGGTTTTGGCACCACTTGTAACCTTGGCTTTATCTCGAATTTCTTTCTCCTTTTTGAACTCATCATTTGATTGCTTACCAATCAAATTCTTCTCATGAACTGTATTCGTCCCATATACAAATTTCATGTTTTTGTTTTTATATTCATGAAATGGTGACGGTTTCTTTACAGATTCATCAGTTTCTTCTAGACCCAGCCCTGCTCTCCGATTTTCCGGATGATCACCACCGTTTCTTTGGTAATTGTTTCTTTTAGGTTTGGAATAGAATTTTTGTTCATTGATTACCAATTCCTCTGATGTGACTTCCACGAGTTTAAAGAATTTATCAAGCAATTCTTCTTTCACATTCTGAATCGGGAAGCTATCATCAAAATATAGCCTACCAGAATCCTTAATTTTGTACATTACAACATTAGAATCGTCACTTAGACCATCTTCTGACGACTTATCGTCATTTTCAGATTGTGAATCAGAATTCTTTGAACTCGAGTTGGCGCTTTTGAAGCTGCCATCATCAGAATCACTTAAAACATTTTCAACAACTTTGTTAACCACATCATTGTTATCATCATCGGATTTAGCATAAACTATATCAATGTTCTCTGGCAACTCGTTTTTCTTTTCAGAAAGTAATTCAACATTGAGTGCCTTGTCCATCCCGTCGGCAGATTTAACACAGTATTTTTCGCAAAGGGGTGGAGGAACATTGCTATATTCTTTGCCTGCTTTCGTTTTAGGTTTTTCTTCCGATGAGACTGTTGGAAGAATATGATCGATAACATACGCGTTAGTGGTATAACTTCTTAACAATTGTCGAACTCTTTCAGTTTCAATTGTCATATCTTGAAGTTGTTGTTTGATTTCCGCAATGGTGTTGATATAGATGTTAATTGCTCTTTTTTTATCCATTACTGTACCACTCAACATCCTTATATTATCATGTTGTTCGGTGTTATTTCTGTCGAGTCTGCCATAATCATTTTTCATTTTGTCATACGTTTCTTTCATTGTGCGATAATCATATTTTAACAAATCGATATGCACATTGTTTTCAGCAATGATCTTTGATTTTTCGACACATTCGACACAAGGCTTAAGTACATTTTGTACAAGGTTTCTCAACCTCTACAACTTGTACTTTAACAACTTCTTTCTCGATAATCTTTACCTCTGGACCTACCTTGGTTAGATTTGCCATTAAAGCTTTTTCTGCCATGTCCTTGAGGTCTTCGACTTTCACTTCTTGAGTGATATCAACAATCACTTCATCAATCTTTTTCTCCTCAACCACTTGTTCTTTCGTGCTTCCATCAAAGTAACCTGCAAAACTGTCACAAGAATTAGAGGATAAAATTCCTTGTCTCTGAATATGGATATATTCCTCTTCTTCCTGCTGTTGATGCAAGTATTGTTCCAGAATAGCTTTTTCGAAAGTTGTTGCTGCCGCTGCTTCTGCTGCTGCCGCTGCCTCCTCGGCAGAATTATCTTCAACTATCTCTGCCATCAAATCAACTCCGGTCTTTTTCCCAATATAAGAATTCTAGTCAAAACCGTCATCTTCTTTAGATGCAACCATGGCTTTCTCCGTGGTACTACTATTTGGCTTTTCTTGGATCTCAATCTGAGTTTTCTTCGGGAAAGGTTTATATTGAAGCGCCTTCTTGTAATATTCATTCCCTCCTCCGAAAGGACTTTGATTCCCGTTGCCTCGGTGTTCTTACACTCTCTTTTAAAATGTCCCTTCTGTCGACATCTAAAACACGTTGTCACACCCCGACCCGCAGCGGAAAAGGTGATCGGGGCATGATTGGGTTATCATCAAAGCTCATGACATTTATTTTAACGTTTCATATTCATTAATACACTTTAATGGAAAATTACAATCAAAATTACATCATGTCCTAAATATCAATCTAGGCTTCATTGTTTTCTTCTAAGGCATTTCCTATGTTTCCTTGCTTCATCCTGTTCACCTGTATCATGTGTAAAAATGGTTTTTGGATCAACAAAAAGTTTGCGAGTGAATCCTATGGAAAACATTTGAACAAGTTTATTTAATTGATTATAAAATAAAGTGCACAACCACACATGAGTAAAAGTAGATGTAAACTTATTCACCAATCAATTTAATATTAAACAATACACACATGAACAATAATGGATCGTTTAGAGGCACGCGTTGCTCAACTCGTCTCTCACGAGGAACTGATGGGCCTAATGAATAAATTGCATAAACTTGACAATATGAAATATATAACTACAAACAATATAAACTCAATAATACACACATGAACAATAATGGATTTGTTTTGAGGCACGCGTTGCTCAACCCGTCTCCCACGAGGAACTGATGGGCTTAATGAATGAATTTCATATAAGTTGACAAAATGAAATACATAACCACAACAATATAAACAATCTAAGTTTAGATCACAATATGGTATGGCACAAGTTTAAATAAACGAGTTAATTATTTTGTGACACATAACACACCTCAAAACGTGTAATTAAAAAGGGGAGTTGTAAGATTCACTCACCTTGGGTGCGTTCGGTTGATAATGTTGAATGCACGCGAAGTTGGTTCTAACCACGAGTGAAACTAACCTAGATAAATAGCATTATGGTTCGGTAAGTAAACGGATTTTATTAATCCATTTTAGTAGGATTGTTGGGTGTATATTTGTGAGTTTAAGGCTATTTTCTAACCATAAAAATGTTATTTTTAAGTATTTTTAATTGATTTTTAATTAAAATAAATAAATAAAAATAATAAAAAAAAATTGACTTTTTTGACCGTTGACCGTTGACTTTGACTGTTGACCGGTTCGTATGCGTATATATGTGCGCTGAGTGAGGCTCGAACCCAAGACCTCCCGAACGCGTGCACGCAGCTCTACCAACTGAGCTACGTGTCTAACCCGAAATATTTCTGTTTTTAATTATATTTATATACTAATTAGATTAAACTGAAAATCATTTATTTTTTAAAAACGATTTAATGCGTCGGACCGGTGCGCTCCACAGGTCTCGAACCCGGGACCTGTGGGTTGAGTTAACACACAGTCCACCGCTGGACTGTGTGTTTAACTTGTTATATAATCTGATTTTTATTATACTTATATACAATTAAATAATTTCATTTCTGCCTTATTTAAAAAGTTGGATAATTGTCCGGACCGGTGCGGTAGTCCGGATTCGAACTCGTGACGTGTGTTTAAACATTCACACAGTCCACCGCTGGACTGTGTGTCTATCTTGGTTATTATTCTGGTTTTTATTAAACTTAACATATATCAGCAGTGAATCCGGTTCGGTAAAAAAAGGCATTTTTATTAAGGCGAGTGTGCGTGGGACATGTATCGAACTCGAGACGTTTACGTGTTTAATGTGTACACAGTCCACCGCTGGACTGTGTGTCTAACCCGAGTTATAACTTGATTTTAATTATACATATGCACAACTGAAACTTCGTCTTCTTCGTTGAATTTAACCAGAATCGGAAGTCCGACTGGTTCGATGTTTTAATCATGTTCTTTAGTGTTTTGAGGTTAATTACAAGTGAGATATATAAAAAGAATGAAAGATTTAAGCGTAAGGTATACCGACTGGACTCCTCTGTTTCTCCGGCGAAAGTCCGGTGACAGCAGAAACTTCCGGCGACGTGTGTCCTGCGGCAGAGAGTCTTCAGCAAGCTTGAAATGGATGTGGGTGACTTCGGTATAAGCTCTGGGGGTTCAGTAAGGCTCAGAAGTGAAGGGTTCGGTTTTCCGGCGATGTGCAGAACTTTTCCGGCGAGTGGAATTACGTCGGGTAAAGGTGCGGTTTTGAGCAAAAAAACTTGCAGAGGTCCGAGGAGGTATTTATAGGGCAGGTCATCGATGAATTTGGTCTGATTTCCGACTTCATTCATCGGTTAGAAACTTTCCGGCGGTTATAACTTGTGTCGCGGACTCAGGCGTCGGTTATAACCGATGTCATAGTTAAAGTTTACGTTATAACTGAAGTAACCGTCAATTCTTGGCGAGTTAGTCGGGATTTCCGACGACTGCAATTAGGTGCGCCGGTTTTTGAATTTGAGATTCATGATATGAATTAATTGACCCCAATAATTAACAAGAAATACAAGTGGCGCAGTGGTTGAGTGGGTGTGTGTTAAGTCTCTGCCGAACCGGTTGACTGACCCGGGTTCGAAACCCGGCAGCAACATTATATTTTTATTTCATTATTTTTAACAATTTTTCAAAAACAAATTATATAATCCAATATAATAATTAATTATGTATCATTTAAAATTATTTTAGGCATTAAATACGCCACGAAATTTTAAACTGATTGTTCGGTTATTAAACGGAGCGGGTTTGGTAAATCCGGTTTTTGACGGATGTTACAGTATCCCCTGCTTTTTAGAAATTTCGTCCCGAAATTTAAGTAGTGATATATTTGACTAAAAATGATGGTGTTTAGTTTGACAGTTACATGCTTAGAAAAAGTAAGGGTTTAAGTTCTTGTTTGAGGCGGTAACGTTCCTTGTAAGGGTTAAGTACCCTGTTGCAGGAATCGCTTTTTGTTGCCTTCGGTGAAAATATTGATAAGCGTAGTTGATTCGCTAAATATGATATCATGCGCAAGAGTTTTGATATGTTTGGAAGGATATGGTTATATCCTAAAGCAAAACTTCTAATACTACAACCTACATGGAACTTCTCATAACCATCTAACAATACCTCTGATCCTTTGACAAGAATACTTATATATAGGAAGTACCAGCGGCGTATCCACCATATTCTTGTCAAATTTTCATTGGCTTTTATTAGTAAGTTATGATTGGTTCTATGACTATAGAACATAAATAAACACAACAACTAATGTACCAAGAAATTACTAAATCCTACATAGAACTTCTCATAACCGTCTGACAATGCCTCTGGTCCTTTGACAAGAATACTTATATATAGGAAGTACCAGCGGCGTATCCACCATATTCTTGTCAAATTTTCATTGGTTTTATCAGTAAGTTATGATTGGTCCTATGATGTAACTTTAGAA
Organism: Scalesia atractyloides; assembly: GCA_947069175.1. Taxonomy (NCBI): domain Eukaryota; kingdom Viridiplantae; phylum Streptophyta; class Magnoliopsida; order Asterales; family Asteraceae; genus Scalesia; species Scalesia atractyloides. The sequence goes on along the minus strand of CAMTDV010000024.1, from coordinate 56,144,988 downwards.
CATAAATAACACAACAACCAATATTTGAATCCACATTCTGATAGCATATATGTTTGAATGGTGACAGTTCCTCTCTCGTTTGTTATGATGGAGAGGTTAGTTTATGTAGAAATAGAACACAATCCAATTTCTTTAAATGGCGAGATGATATGAATGTAACACAAATTTCAACCAAGACAATACTAAATCCTACATGGAACTTCTCATAACCGCCTGATAATGCCTCTGATCCTTTGGCAAGAATACTTATATATAGGAAGTACCAGCGGCGTATCCACCATATTCTTGTCAAATTTAGTTGGTTTTATCCGCAAGTTATGATTTGTTACCAATAAACTACTAAATCCTACATAGAACTTCTCATAACCGTCTGACAATGCCTTTGATCCTTTGACAAGAATACTTATATATAGGAAGTACCAGCGGCGTATCCACCATATTCTCGTCAAATTTTCATTGGTTTTATCAGTGAATTATGATTAGTCCTATGTGACTCTACAGCCAATACAACAAACACAAAATATTGAAAATGAAAAAATGTCTGTGCGATCAAGGCTCAATCAAACGGAGCCGATCGTATTGCATGTACTGAAAATGTCTGTGCGATCAAGGCTCAATCAAACGGAGCCGATCGTATTGCATGTACCGAAAATAATAATTTTAATCTAAACAATAATCACACCAACAGCTTATACATGGAACCTCTCATAACCGCCTGATAATGCCTCCGATCCTTTGACAAGAATACTTATATATAGGAAGTACCAAGGCGTATCCACCATATTCTTGTCAAATTTTCATTGACTTTATCCACAAGTTATGATTAGTTCTATGTGACTTTACAACAAACACAACAACCACAAGATACTGATAATGAAAATGTCTGTGCGATCAAGGCTCAATCAAACGGAGCCGATCGTATTGCATGTACTGAAAATGAAAATGTCTGTGCGATTAAGGCTCAATCAAACAGAGCCGATCGTATTGCATGTATTGAAAATAATAAACAATAATCACTCAAACAGTTTATACATGGAACCTCTCATAACCGCCTGATAATGCCTCCGATCCTTTGACAAGAATACTTATATATAGGAAGTACCAGCGGCGTATCTACCATATTCTTGTCAAAGTTTCATTGGCTTTATCCTTAAGTTATGATTGATTCTATGTGATTCTAAAACATAAAGAAAAACATAAAACTAAACGATTGGAGTTGAATCTAGATTTTCGGTGAAGAGGACTAGTTGGGTATCTTCGTTTGGGCCGTCATTATCTTCGACAGGATTGGCGTTGATGTTGAAAACTCTTCCCCTTGCTGGTGGCCTAGTGATTGGATTTTCTTGATTTACTTGGTTAACTGGGCTTGACTGAGCTTGAGTGTTGATGATGTTAACCAATCGAGGGCACGTGTTTCTAAAGTGGGTAGGGTCGCCACAATTGAAACAAGCTCGAACATATGGGAACATGGGGTATTGGGGTTGTTGATAGGTTTGGATCATGTTTTGAGTAGGGGGAGAGATTTGGTTTTGAAAGGTGCGGCAAACCTTGCTCAAATGACCATAGCGTCCACAAGTTGCACATAGTCGACAAGGTAAGGTAAGAGGATGGTGATAAAAACAGGTGTTACATCGAGGGTGAGGTCCAAGATATGGTTTCTTATTTGGGTAAGTTGAGTTGGGTGCCACTTGGGTGATTGGGATAGCTTGGATGTGTATGGCGTGTGAAATAGGTTGATTACGTTGGGTAGTAGCGAAAAGTTGCCCTTCTCTTTTTCTCTTAAAAGTGGGTTGAGAAGGGGATTCGGTTTGGGTGGAGTCGGAGGTTTCAGTCGATGCTTTATCCTTCTTCTTCTCCTCCTTGAAGTCTTTGTTCCGGATTCGGTTCTCGGTGAGCTCTGTTGCTAGCTCCATTGCTGCTTCCAAAGTTGCAGGCGTGGTACTTATTACAGAGTCTTGAATCTTTGACGGAAGACCTCGAATGTAGTGCTCGATCAAACGGTAGAGGGGAGTGAACAAGTTGGGAACCATTTGATGTAACTCAAGAAATATTTTGTTGTATGTGGTGTGGTCTCCTTCCTTTTGCTTCAACGAATAAAACTCATCTTCTAATTTCTTGATTTCACTCCTTGGGCAAAATCGTCTGGTCATGATCTCCTTCAATTCATTCCAAGTTAAAGTCATAGCATCTTCAACACCTCGTTTTGCCTTCTCTGTATTCCACCAAGTAAGTGCTATTCCATATAAACGACCGGTAGCATATCGCACTTTGCGATCATCGGGGCAATCGCAATTTAGAAAAGTGTTCCCCATTTCTTCAAACCAATGGAGGAGAGCAGTGACACCTTCAGTCCCTTTGTATTGGAGGGTCGCATGATTTGAAATGCTTGTAGGTGCATTTAGTGATATTTGGGGGAGGGTTGACAACGTGTTGATCTTCTGGATTGACAGGATTAGCGGTAAGTGCTTGTTGGACTTGGATTACAATGTTAGGTATTACGGCAGCCATTTGTTGAGCTATTAGGGCAGCCATGCGCTCGCGGGCTTTTCCTGCTCTCATCTTCCTACGGGCGAGATTAGAAGACATCTACAAGGAATACATGTCAAGAGTATGAGTTGGATGTTTTTGGGTTCATGGGTCGCATTAGGAATGAACATTCATAAAATAAATATAGAAAAATAAATCTACTACATCCATGGGATGTCTTGGGCTTTGCTCGTTATTAGGCCCTACATGCCGCCATACTTCACCTTCGTAATCATGTGGGCCCCCATGAATACCGGGTTTTTCATATGGTTCGCATGTGTTAGCCTGGTTATGTACACTAAAACCCGGAGAAAATCGAGAAATATGTATATAACGTGTGATATTCGGAATGTGTCCAGGTGTAGACACGGTGACACCTCAAAGTGGGGTTAGTTCGAACGACGTTTGGTGTGACATGCTTTGGCCTAATAGGTCCTTCGTACTCTCATCGTTAGTCCCCAGGTAGGCAAACTGGTCCGTTATATTGGATTTATACGAATGCCAACCTAGACAGGACGTTCCGACTACCAGTACTTGTACCCTTCCAGTTACTACATGCCCGTCGCAGAACTTACTTTGATGAGATTTGAAAATTGCAACAAAATCTTTGAATAACAAAAGTATGAAGATGAATTGAATATATGAACATTGATATATGTATGATAAATGTGTATATAAGTATGTATGTTTGACTGTAAGTATAAACAAATATGAAACAAATAAATATCATAAGTTTGTATGTAACCCACCTAATCAATTAAAATTTTAGGCAAACTATAGTATAGGCTCTAAGGGTCTAATAACCTATCCTATATCCCTATAGTCATGGCTCTGATACCAATCTGTCACACCCCGACCCGCAGCGGAAAAGGTGATCGGGGCATGATTGGGTTATCATCAAAGCTCATGACATTTATTTTAACGTTTCATATTCATTAATACACTTTAATGGAAAATTACAATCAAAATTACATCATGTCCTAAATATCAATCTAGGCTTCATTGTTTTCTTCTAAGACATTTCCTATGTTTGCCTTGCTTCATCCTGTTCACCTGTATCATGTGTAAAAAGGGTTTTTGGATCAACAAAAAGTTGGCGAGTGAATCCTATGGAAAACATTTGAACAAGTTTATTTAATTGATTATAAAATAAAGTGCACAACCACACATGAGTAAAAGTAGATGTAAACTTATTCACCAATCAATTTAATATTAAACAATACACACATGAACAATAATGGATCGTTTAGAGGCACGCGTTGCTCAACTCGTCTCTCACGAGGAACTGATGGGCCTAATGAATAAATTGCATAAACTTGACAATATGAAATACATAACTACAAACAATATAAACTCAATAATACACACATGAACAATAATGGATTTGTTTTGAGGCACGCGTTGCTCAACCCGTCTCCCACGAGGAACTGATGGGCTTAATGAATGAATTTCATATAAGTTGACAAAATGAAATACATAACAACAACAATATAAACAATCTAAGTTTAGATCACAATATGGTATGGCACAAGTTTAAATAAACGAGTTAATTATTTTGTGACACATGACACACCCTAAAACGTGTAATTAAAAAGGGGAGTTGTAAGATTCACTCACCTTGGGTGCGTTCGGTTGATAATGTTGAATGCACGCGAAGTTGGTTTTAACCACGAGTGAAACTAACCTAGATAAATAGCATTATGGTTCGGTAAGTAAACGGATTTTATTAATCCATTTTAGTAGGATTGTTGGGTATATTTTTGTGAGTTTAAGGCTATTTTCTAACCTTAAAAATGTTATTTTAAGTATTTTTAATTGATTTTTAATTAAAATAAATAAATAAAAATAATAAAAAAATTGACTTTTTTGACCGTTGACCGTTGACCGTTGACTTTGACTGTTGACCGGTTCGTATGCGTATATATGTGCGCTGAGTGAGGCTCGAACCCGAGACCTCCCGTACGCGTGCACGCAGCTCTACCAACTGAGCTACGTGTCTAACCCGAAATATTTCTGTTTTTAATTATATTTATATACTAATTAGATTAAACTGAAAATCATTTATTTTTTAAAAACGATTTAATGCGTCGGAGTGGTGCGCTCCACAGTCTCGAACCCGGGACCTGTGGGTTGAGTTAACACACCGTCCACCGCTGGACTGTGTGTTTAACTTGTTATATAATCTGATTTTTATTATACTTATATACAATTAAATAAATTCATTTCTGCCTTATTTAAAAAGTTGGATAATTGTCCGGACCGGTGCGGTAGTCCGGATTTGAACTCGTGACGTGTGTTTAAACATTCACACAGTCCACCCCTGGACTGTGTGTCTATCTTGGTTATTATTCTGGTTTTTTTTAAACTTAACATATATCAGCAGTGAATCCGGTTCGGTAAAAAAATGCATTTTTATTAAGGCGAGTGTGCGTGGGACATGTATCGAACTCGAGACGTTTATGTGTTTAATGTGCACACAGTCCACCGCTGGACTGTGTGTCTAACCCGAGTTATAACTTGATTTTAATTATACATATACACAACTGAAACTTCGTCTTCTTCGTTGAATTTAACCAGAATCGGAAGTCCGACTGGTTCGATGTTTTAATCATATTCTTTAGTGTTTTGAGGTTAATTACAAGTGAGATATATAAAATGAATGAAAGATTTATGCGTAAGGTATACCGACTGGACTCCTCTGTTTCTCCGGCGAAACTCCGGTGAAAGCAGAAACTTCCAGCGACGTGTGTCCTACGGCAGAGAGTCTTCAGCAAGCTTGAAATGGATGTGGGTGACTTCGGTATAAGCTCTGGGGGTTCAGTAAGGCTCAGAAGTGAAGGATTCGGTTTTCCGGCGATGTGCAGAACTTTTCCGGCGAGTGGAATTACGTCGGGTAAAGGTGCGGTTTTGAGCGAAAAAGTTTGCAGAGGTTCGAGGAGGTATTTATAGGGCAGGTCATCGATGAATTTGGTCCAATTTCCGACTTGATTCGTCGGTTAGAAACTTTCCGGCGGTTATAACTTGTGTCGCGGACTCAGGCGTCGGTTATAACCGATGTCATAGTTAAAGTTTACGTTATAACCGAAGTAACCGTCAATTCCTGGCGAGTTAGTCGGGATTTCCGACGACTGCAATTTGGTGCGCCGGTTTTTTGAATTTGAGATTCATGATACGAATTAATTGACCCCAATAATTAACAAGAAATACAAGTGGCGCAGTGGTTGAGTGTGTGTGTGTGAAAAGTCTCTGCCGAACCGGTTAACTGACCCGGGTTCGAAACCCGGCAGCAACATTATATTTTTATTTCATTATTTTTAACAATTTTTCAAAAGCAAATTATATAATCCAATATAATAATTAATTATGTATCGTTTAAAATTATTTTGGGCATTAAATACGCCACGAAATTTTAAACTGATTGTTCGGTTATTAAACGGAGCGGGTTTGGTAAATCCGGTTTTTGACGGATGTTACAGTATCCCCTGCTTTTTAGAAATTTCGTCTCGAAATTTAAGTAGTGATATATTTGACTAAAAATGATGGTGTTTAGTTTGACAGTTACATTCTTAGAAAAAGTAAGGGTTTAAGTTCTTGTTTGAGGCGGTAACGTTCCTTGTAAGGGTTAAGTACCCTGTTGTAGGAATCGCTTTTTGTTGCCTTCGTGAAAATATTGATAAGCGTAGTTGATTCGCTAAATATGATATCATGCGCAAGAGTTTTGATATGTTTGGAAGGATATGGTTATATCCTAAAGCAAAACTTCTAATACTACAACCTACATGGAACTTCTCATAACCATCTAACAATACCTCTGATCCTTTGACAAGAGTACTTATATATAGGAAGTACCAGCGGCGTATCCACCATATTCTTGTCAAATTTTCATTGGTTTTATTAGTAAGTTATGATTGGTTCTATGACTATAGAACATAAATAAACACAACAACTAATGTACCAAGAAATTACTAAATCCTACATAGAACTTCTCATAACCGTCTGACAATGCCTCTGGTCCTTTGACAAGAATACTTATATATAGGAAGTACCAACGGCGTATCCACCATATTCTTGTCAAATTTTCATTGGTTTTATCAGTAAGTTATGATTGGTCCTATGATGTAACTTTAGAACATAAATAACACAACAACCAATATTTGAATCCACATTCTGATAGCATATATGTTTGAATGGTGACAGTTCCTCTCTCGTTTGTTATGATGGAGAGGTTAGTTTATGTAGAAATAGAACACAATCCAATTTCTTTAAATGGCGAGATGATATGAAGGTAACACAAATTTCAACCAAGACAATACTAAATCCTACATGGAACTTCTCATAACCGCCTGATAATGCCTCTGATCCTTTGGCAAGAATACTTATATATAGGAAGTACCAGCGGCGTATCTACCATATTCTTGTCAAATTTAGTTGGTTTTATCCGCAAGTTATGATTTGTTACCAAGAAACTACTAAATCCTACATAGAACTTCTCATAACCGTCTGACAATGCCTCTGATCCTTTGACAAGAATACTTATATATAGGAAGTACCAGCGGCGTATCCACCATATTCTCGTCAAATTTTCATTGGTTTTATCAGTGAATTATGATTAGTCCTATGTGACTCTACAACCAATACAACAAACACAAAATATTGAAAATGAAAAAATGTCTGTGCGATCAAGGCTCAATCAAACGGAGCCGATCGTATTGCATGTACTGAAAATGTCTGTCCGACCAAGGCTCAATCAAACGGAGCCGATCGTATTGCATGTACCGAAAATAATAATTTTAATCTAAACAATAATCACACCAACAGCTTATACATGGAACCTCTCATAACCGCCTGATAATGCCTCCGATCCTTTGACAAGAATACTTATATATAGGAAGTACCACGGCGTATCCACCATATTCTTGTCAAATTTTCATTGACTTTATCCACAATTATGATTAGTTCTATGTGACTCTACAACAAACACAACAACCACAAGATACTGATAATGAAAATGTCTGTGCGATCAAGGCTCAATCAAACGGAGCCGATCGTATTGCATGTACTGAAAATGAAAATGTCTGTGCGATCAAGGCTCAATCAAACGGAGCCGATCGTATTGCATGTATTGAAAATAATAAACAATAATCACTCAAACAGTTTATACATGGAACCTCTCATAACCGCCTGATAATGCCTCCGATCCTTTGACAGAATACTTATATATAGGAAGTACCAGCGGCGTATCCACCATATTCTTGTCAAAGTTTCATTGGCTTTATCCTTAAGTTAAGATTGATTCTATGTGATTCTAAAACATAAAGAAAAACATAAAACTAAACGATTGGAGTTGAATCTAGATTTTCGGTGAAGAGGACTAGTTGGGTATCTTCGTTTGGGCCGTCATTATCTTCGACAGGATTGGCGTTGATGTTGAAAACTCTTCCCCTTGCTGGTGGCCTAGTGATTGGATTTTCTTGATTTACTTGGTTAACTGGGTTTCTGAGCTTGAGTGTTGATGATGTTAACCAATCGAGGGCACGTGTTTCTAAAGTGGGTAGGGTCGCCACAATTGAAACAAGCTCGAACATATGGGAACATGGGGTATTGGGGTTGTTGATAGGTTTGGATCATGTTTTGAGTAGGGGAGAGATTTGGTTTTGAAAGGTGCGGCAAACCTTGCTCAAATGACCATAGCGTCCACAAGTTGCACATAGTCGACAAGGTAAGGTAAGAGGATGGTGATAAAAACAGGTGTTACATCGAGGGTGAGGTCCAAGATATGGTTTCTTATTTGGGTAAGTTGAGTTGGGTGCCACTTGGGTTATTGGGATAGCTTGGAAGGGTATGGCGTGTGAAATTGGTTGATTACGTTGGGTAGTAGCGAAAAGTTGCCCGTCTCTTTTTCTCTTAAAAGTGGGTTGAGAAGGGGATTCGGTTTGGGTGGAGTCGGAGGTTTCAGTCGATGCTTTATCCTTCTTCTTCTCCTCCTTGAAGTCTTTGTTCCGGATTCGGTTCTCGGTGAGCTCTGTTGCTAGCTCCATTGCTGCTTCCAAAGTTGCTGGCGTGGTACTTATTACAGAGTCTTAAATCTTTGACGGAAGACCTCGAATGTAGTGCTCGATCAAACGGTAGAGGGGAGTGAACAAGTTGGGAACCATTTGATGTAACTCGAGAAATTTTTGTTGTATGTGGTGTGGTCTCCTTCCTTTTGCTTCAACGAATAAAACTCATCTTCTAATTTCTTGATTTCACTCCTTGGGCAAAATCGTCTGGTCATGATCTCCTTCAATTCATTCCAAGTTAAAGTCATAGCATCTTCAACACCTCGTTTTGCCTTCTCTGTATTCCACCAAGTAAGTGCTATTCCATATAAACGACCGGTAGCATATCGCACTTTGCGATCATCGGGCAATCGCAATTTAGAAAAGTGTTCTCCATTTCTTCAAACCAATGGAGGAGAGCAGTGACACCTTCAGTCCCTTTGTATTTTGGAGGGTCGCATGATTTGAAATGCTTGTAGGTGCATTTAGTGATATTTGGGGGAAGGTTGACAACGTGTTGATCTTCTGGATTGACAGGATTAGCGGTAAGTGCTTGTTGGACTTGGATTACAATGTTAGGTATTACGGCAGCCATTTGTTGAGCTATTAGGGCAGCCATGCGCTCGCGGGCTTTTCCTGCTCTCATCTTCCTACGGACGAGATTAGAAGACATCTACAAGGAATACATGTCAAGAGTATGAGTTGGATGTTTTTGGGTTCATGGGTCGCATTAGGAATGAACATTCATAAAATAAATATAGAAAAATAAATCTACTACATCCATGGGATGTCTTGGGCTTTGCTCGTCATTAGGCCCTACATGCCGCCATACTTCACCTTCGTAATCATGTGGGCCCCATGAATACCGGGTTTTTCATATGGTTCGCATGTGTTAGCCTGGTTACGTACACTAAAACCCGGAGAAAATCGAGAAATATGTATATAACGTGTGATATTCGGAATGTGTCCAGGTGTAGACACGATGACACCTCAAAGTGGGGTTAGTTCGAACGACGTTTGGTGTGACATGCTTTGGCCTAATAGGTCCTTCGTACTCTCATCGTTAGTCCCCAGATAGGCAAACTGGTCCGTTATATTGGATTTATACGAATGCCAACCTAGACAGGACGTTCCGACTACCGGTACTTGTACCCTTCCAGTTACTACATGCCCGTCGCAGAACTTACTTTGATGAGATTTGAAAATTGCAACAAAATCTTTGAATAACAAAAGTATGAAGATGAATTGAATATATGAACGTTGATATATGTATGATAAATGTGTATATAAGTATGTATGTTTGACTGTAAGTAAAAACAAATATGAAACAAATAAATATCATAAGTTTGTATGTAACCACCTAATCAATTAAAATTTTAGGCAAACTATAGTATAGGCTCTAAGGGTCTAATAACCTATCCTATATCCCTATAGTCATGGCTCTGATACCAATCTGTCACACCCCGACCCGCAGCGGAAAAGGTGATCGGGGCATGATTGGGTTATCATCAAAGCTCATGACATTTATTTTAACGTTTCATATTCATTAATACACTTTAATGGAAAATTACAATCAAAATTACATCATGTCCTAAATATCAATCTAGGCTTCATTGTTTTCTTCTAAGGCATTTCCTATGTTTCCCTTGCTTCATCCTGTTCACCTGTATCATGTGTAAAAAGGGTTTTGGATCAACAAAAAGTTGGCGAGTGAATCCTATGGAAAACATTTGAACAAGTTTATTTAATTGATTATAAAATAAAGTGCACAACCACACATGAGTAAAAGTAGATGTAAACTTATTCACCAATCAATTTAATATTAAACAATACACACATGAACAATAATGGATCGTTTAGAGGCACGCGTTGCTCAACTCGTCTCTCACGAGGAACTGATGGGCCTAATGAATAAATTGCATAAACTTGACAATATGAAATACATAACTACAAACAATATAAACTCAATAATACACACATGAAGCAATAATGGATTTGTTTTGAGGCACGCGTTGCTCAACCCGTCTCCTACGAGGAACTGATGGGCTTAATGAATGAATTTCATATAAGTTGACAAAATGAAATACATAACCACAACAATATAAACAATCTAAGTTTAGATCACAATATGGTATGGCACAAGTTTAAATAAACGAGTTAATTATTTTGTGACACATGACACACCCCAAAATGTGTAATTAAAAAGGGGAGTTGTAAGATCACTCACCTTGGGTGCGTTCGGTTGATAATGTTGAATGTACGTGAAGTTGGTTTTAACCACGAGTGAAACTAACCTAGATAAATAGCATTATGGTTCGGTAAGTAAACGGATTTTATTAATCCATTTTAGTAGGATTGTTGGGTGTATTTTTGTGAGTTTAAGGCTATTTTCTAACCTTAAAAATGTTATTTTTATGTATTTTTAATTGATTTTTAATTAAAATAAATAAATAAATAAAATAATAAAAAAAATGACTTTTTTGACCGTTGACCGTTGACTTTGACTGTTGACCGGTTCGTATGCGTATATATGTGCCTGAGTGAGGCTCGAACCCGAGACCTCCCGTACGCGTCACCGCAGCTCTACCAACTGAGCTACGTGTCTAACCCGAAATATTTCTGTTTTTAATTATATTTATATACTAATTAGATTAAACTGAAAATCATTTATTTTTTAAAAACGATTTAATGCGTCGGACCGGTGCGCTCCACAGGTCTCGAACCCGGGACCTGTGGGTTGAGTTAACACACAGTCCACTGCTGGACTGTGTGTTTAACTTGTTATATAATCTGATTTTTATTATATTATATACAATTAAATAATTTCATTTCTGCCTTATTTAAAAAGTTGGATAATTGTCCAGACCGGTGCGGTAGTCCGGATTCGAACTCGTGACGTGTGTTTAAACATTCACACAGTCCACCGCTGGACTGTGTGTCTATCTTGGTTATTATTCTGGTTTTTATTAAACTTAACATATATCAACAGTGAATCCGGTTCGGTAAAAAAAGGCATTTTTCATTAAGGCGAGTGTGCGTGGGACATGTATCGAACTCGAGACGTTTACGTGTTTAATGTGCACACAGTCCACCGCTGGACTGTGTGTCTAACCCGAGTTATAACTTGATTTTAATTATACATATACACAACTGAAACTTCGTCTTCTTCGTTGAATTTAACCAGAATCGGAAGTCCGACTGGTTCGATGTTTTAATCATGTTCTTTTGTGTTTTGAGGTTAATTACAAGTGGATATATAAAAAGAATGAAAGATTTAAGCGTAAGGTATACCGACTGGACTCCTCTGTTTCTCCGGCGAAACTCTGGTGACAGCAGAAACTTCCGGCGACGTGTGTCCTGCGGCAGAGAGTCTTCAGCAAGCTTGAAATGGATGTGGGTGACTTCGGTATAAGCTCTGGGGTTCAGTAAGGCTCAGAAGTGAAGGTTCGGTTTTCCGGCGATGTGCAAACTTTTCCGCGAGTGGAATTACGTCGGGTAAAGGTGCGGTTTTGAGCGAAAAAGCTTGCAGATGTTCGAGGAGGTATTTATAGGGCAGGTCATCGATGAATTTGGTCCGATTTCCGACTTGATTCGTCGGTTAGAACTTTCCGGCGGTTATAACTTGTGTTGCGGACTCAGGCGTCGGTTATAACCGATGTCATAGTTAAAGTTTACGTTATAACTGAAGTAACCGTCAATTCTTGGCGAGTTAGTCGGGATTTCCGACGACTGCAATTAGGTGCGCCGGTTTTTGAATTTGAGATTCATGATATGAATTAATTGACCCCAATAATTAACAAGAAATACAAGTGGCGCAGTGGTTGAGTGTGTGTGTGTTAAGTCTCTGCCGAACCGGTTGACTGACCCGGGTTCTAAACCCGGCAGCAACATTATATTTTTATTTCATTATTTTTAACAATTTTTCAAAATCAAATTATATAATCCAATATAATAATTAATTATGTATCGTTTAAAATTATTTTGGGCATTAAATACGCCACGAAATTTTAAACTGATTGTTCGGTTATTAAACGGAGCGGGTTTGGTGAATCCGGTTTTTGACGGATGTTACACACGTGACTTTGGATTTGTGAAAACCCAATTTGTTGCTGGAGTTTCCTATGTCACGGCCCCTGAGTGCAACGAACTTTGTCAGTCTCCTGATAATCGAAGCTAAGGACCATTTTATGTCCATTAGTTCGAGCCCTTCCTCGTCTATCTGGTTATAATCATCAGCGGTCATCTCGGGGTTTCCAATCTTACCGGCAACAAGACATTCATACGATTCTAAGACGGTAGCGAGTAGTGACATATGTTGTTTTGCAACTTCTTCTGAAACATTATTGTTCAAATTCAAAAGCGATATTGCACTTGTAAACATTCGGATCAGAACTTTGCTGTTGGTTCTGATTTGCTTGACATTGGAATGTTGAATTTGAACCAGTGCTCGAGTGAGAATTTTGTGGACTTTGGTCATACTGAGGTTGTGAATGATTTTGGTTCTGTGGAGAAGCATTCATGTTTGCACTAAAAGCAGTTCCAATTTTTGGACTCGAAATGTTATCTTGCATTCCAGTTTTGTAGTACAAACCGATGTCTTGAACTACATTAGCGTTCATTGATTTCGCTATCTTCAGAAGCTCCATTTCGTGACCTTCGAGTTTATCGATAAATGTTGACAACTTGAAGAAATCCAACTTATCACTATTCTTCAGAACCATCAAATACGTAGTCCATTCACCCTCTAGTAGTGCATCAGCAAGTTTGTCGATGTATTTTTGTTCTGTCTTCTCAAGACCGTGTCTTCGCATTTGCACTTTGAGGTGACAGAAACGCTCAATCATTTGCTTAATGGTCTCATTCTTTAGCATGCTGAATATATCGAATTCTTTCAGAATGAGAGCCTTCTTGCTTTTGATCATTTCGGCACTGCCTTGGTATTTCTTCTGTAATGATAACCAAAGCTCTCTTGTAGTAGTATATTCTGGTAACAGAATCAGAATATCTTCTTGACAGACTGTTGAATGAGACTGAATATCTTTTCTCTGCAATGTATTCGTCTCTCTGAGCTGTCGAGTAGTTGTACTTTTCAAGAACTTGTTGATGCTCATCTACCGGAATAGTATAGCCTCTTTCAATTGACACCCAGCCAGCGAAGTGCATGGCTTGAACCCAGTAGGTAAATTTCTCTTTCCATGCTTCGTATTCATCCATGCTTATCAGCTTGGGCGGTTTGACGGTCGTTCCCATTTCGTTTTCAAGATTGACTTGATTAATCACATTGGCATTTGACGAACTAGCTCCGTACATATAAGCTCTTAGTTGATCTTCCATTGTGAAGCACGAAACGTGTACGCTGAAAATTTTTCAAAAACTTTGAAAACAGTTAGTCCTACTACAAGTTCGATTGAACTTGTAGTGACAAATGAAGAATTCTTGAATTTTCTAACAAGTTCGGTCAAACTTGTTAGTTTTACTTTGAAAAAAATTCGTTTATCTTCGGTCGAACTTATAACCCAATTAAGATCTTTGAGCGAAATTGTTCAAAAGAACTTTGATGAAATACAAGAAAGTTCGGGCGAACTTACTTAAAATCTTCTTGATTTTACACAAGTTCGGTCGAATTTGATGTAAAATTAATGAAAATTTAGTATCTTCGGCGAACTTGACTCAAATTTCCTCAAAAATCACCTAAGTTCGGGCAAACTTACTAAAAAATCACTTGAAAAGTGATGTTTTAGTGCAAGTTCGGCCGAACATGGCCAACAAGTTCGTTCCAGAAAGTTTTCAAAATCATGGTTTTTTCAAAATTTCTTCATGAATTCGGTTGAATTTGGTCTCCAATCTTTCAAGGGTTTATCTTTGTTGTATTTTACATAATATATTCAAAATTCAAAAGATTTTGACCATGAATTCTTCATTTTGTGATCAAAAGTTAAAGAAAAAGAAGAATGGAGTAGAAATAGAAGTGTTCTTATCTTGTACTATCAAATCAGGCTGTTCTAGCTCTGATACCACTTGTAGGACCGATCCTCGATGCTTAGGAACCTAAATTTGATATCTAACGTCCATAATAGCAGAAATATTACGTCGTGTTACAAATAGACAAGATTTAATCAGTTAATCGTCAGTTTCATTGATTAAACGTTCAGATTACAGACTGACAGAGCTTCGCCTCTACAATGCAAAAGTTACAAAATGAGACACACAAGCTAGGTATTTATAGCACAACAGGTTCGGCCCAAACATGTCTAAGTACGCCCGAACTTGCCTATGCAAGTTCGGCCGAACATGCTCAAACATGTAATCCTATGGGCGAACTTGCCTAAGAGATATCATAGATACTCCTTAACCTAGCCTATCCAGCTCTATACAATACAGACTCGATATAAGACTAAGACATAGACATTCTGCACCAACAAAGTAAAGCTTCTGATGTTGTAAAGTCTACTGTTCTCTGGCTGCAAAGAAGGCAAGGAAGAAGTTTGGAAAGAAGATACTCCTAAAATTGAAGTTGTTACGCCTATCGTTGAAGAACATCCACTACCACCATCACCACCACAAGTACAAAAACCTATTATTCCATCATCACCACCTTGACCACAACGTCCTTTATCTCCATAACATGTTACTCCACCACAATCACCATGACATGTCACACCACCGCAACCAACACCTCCGATTCAACAACATTCTACACCACAATCTAGTCCAAGACGTTCTTTGGCTGATAGATTTCCTGATGATTTTGGTGTTATTCCATTTACAGAAGTGTTTGACACAGATATGTTCAATGATAACAGAGTTAATGATTTAGAGAACAAGATGAAAGAATATAAAAGCCGAATCAAGTTTCTCAAAGATGATAAAAAGAGGTTGGAAGCTCTGCTAGAAGTGTTGGTTAATGATAATGAAAAGGCTAGTAAATTAGCAAACAAAGTCAAAGAGAATGAAGAACGAATCAAGTAGCTTGAGTATGAAAACATGCAGTTGATCTCATCAAATGCCAGTGGTACTGCAGAGAACGAAAGATCACACATGGTGGTTAAAGACTTGGAGACTGAAAAACCAGAGAATGCCAAAAAGTTTGATATGTTGTTTAAAGTGCTTCACAAGAGGTTTAACATCAATTTCATTGTTGAACATGATAAATCCAAAATTGAAGAAGCAAAGTTAAAGGCTATGCTTATCATTGAGCCCAATGCACCAATTGCTGAATCAGAGCTGCTAGTTAACTATGTGATAGTTGGTGATAGCATCGATGTTACTGAAATCTCTTAAAGGCACCAAAAGTACTTGGAAAGAAAGAAAATGTACAAAGATATTGACGCATACGATGAAAATGAAGATGATGTTGATGATGATGATGAGGGTGATAAGGACGATGACAAAAGGGATGACAAGAATGATGATATGAAAGACGATGATGATCGGGGGGTACGTGGTTGATTATTGAAGCTACGAAGAGTGATGAATCTCTTAACTATGATGCCTTTTTAAATGATTTTGTTAATCAAGAAGATGACGTTCAAAGACAAGGGGAGACGAAGGACCCTGTGAATGAAGATGAGTAATCAGGAATTATCACAGTTGTTCCTATATCGGTTGTTCCTGATATGAAAAAACCAGGGGTCTTCTATCTAGAACATGATGTTAGGAGTAGGTTAATTTGTTCATAATTACACTAAGGAAGAAATTGCCAAAATGTTAGGTGTAGACGAAGAATCTTTTGTATTTGATTTTGAAAATGAATTAAACAACATTAGTGCTTCACAGCCTAATGAATATCTATATAAGTATGTGTCAGAAGCTGATGAGTATGATCGGGTTATCGTGGAGGATGATTCTGACGAAGACGATACTGCTAAATTCGGGTGAAGGAACATATGACTTCCCAACCTTTGAAGAGTTATTTTCTGAGGCTACTAATGATTTGTTGAAGCGTAAAGTAGAGGAAACTGTGAAAGAAGGAAATGTTCCTAACGTTTATCTAATGAAGAGATAGCTGAGGCAATGAAATCATGGTTTAAAGAGATGCATGTAGTAATAAAGTTCAAAAGACCTCTAGCTTTCTTTACTCGTGATCCTGACAAGTCCTTAGGGGATATTATAAGCTGGGGTTGGATCGAGGAGCTAAAGTTTATGTTATTAAAAGGGAGTTAGGAGTTCAGTACTTCAGGTACTTGAATGAAATCAAGACGTTACCATACTGGGATATTGAAGAGTTAGTTCAGACTAAGAGTATCAATTTCAAGATGAAATTTCATGATCAACGATTATGGAAGCTGATAAAGTATGAAGCTACTCATGGTTTCAATTACTGGAAGCCACATTATCCAAGAAAGATTACAACGTTTAATCCAGTAACGAAGCAGAATGATGTTACTCTGATTGTTAAACAACCACATGCCATTAAGAACATTCCGTTGTTGAAGATTAAGCAAGATTTTCATGAAATCTTCAAGTGGTGGCATTATGATCCGAAACAGGAGAAGCAGTAATTGTGGTACAAAATGATGAATCCTAGAAAATCACTGAAGAATTTACTGAAGAAGTGATCGCACACAAAAGAATATATGGCCTATGGAGGGGAATTAGAATACTAGACCCGATGTGTGCTAGAAAACTGCTCAAAGAAGGATATAGAATGTCTGTTCTACAGCAAGATTAGTTATGTTGTGAAAGACAAAGAGCAGGCGTTGCAGTTCTAGCAGGTGATCAATGTATGTTGTGTTAATATATAAATTCTGGAAAGATATGGAACTCAAACTGGAGAAAGCTTGAAAGCAAAGAAAACGAAAGAAAGAGAGAAAAGAAGCAAGAATTGCTGAAATTGTTAGAAAGACATCTTTGAGAAGGTTTCAGATTGCAAACACCTAAAACAGACCTCCTCCCACAAATCAAACGCCTATACCATCTGAGGAGCGTCGAAGACCGAGAAATTATTTCTTTGGGCGATAACTGTTAAATCTTTTGAAGTTTTCGAAGACTAACCAAGATTGCGGCAATATCCAAGGGGTAGTTTGTTGGTGCAGAATGTCTATAGCCTACGTCTTAGGGTCATGTCGAGTATGTAACAGGGCTTAAATGTTAGATTTCTTTTTGTTTTGTATGTTGTTGGGCCACTTCGTACGAAGTGCTCTTCGGACGAAGTGGCAGGACACACCTTGTGCGAATCTGTCATGTATATAAATAACTGGGCAGAGGTGTTGAGTCCTTAGCTGTTTTTCTGACTATAAGGCGAAGCCCTGTCAGTTTTGTCTCTGGTTTGTACACGTTCATGAAGATTAATGAAGCAGTGGCATTGAAACAGTATATTTGATCTTTCCAACTAGTTAATGATGAATTCCGCGCATATAATTAGGTAGCAATTCAGATCCTATGCTTTCGGATGAGAGTCAATCCTCCCACAACTATCCTCATCCAATGCTACTATTCTTAATTCCCTTTCAATATCAATGTGATGCCACAGCCTGACTTCTTTTCTAAGGTACATTCATAATCTTCCTTTGTAGATTTTATGAACCCACTGTTCCATAGATGGGAATTTGCGTATAAATTGGTCCATTTGAGTTATTTCTTTTATCTTAAAATGGTGAAATAAAAAAATAGCTAATAAGTAATGGGATAGACGAGTCTAATGCATACCACCTCCCTATTTATATGATTGTTACTGCAAGAATCTAATCAAACAAACAAATGTACCCAACATAATCGAGCAGAGCTATTGGTAGGGTCATGGGAGAGTGCGATGGGTGCACCTTGCCTCCCACTGATACCCCAGCTCTGAAAATCTCTTTTTTTTCTTATTTAGCGTACAGTATATGAATTCAAATAATGTAAAATGAAGCTAAAAGAATAAGATCAGACAACCATACAAATCACTAATATTATTGCAAGAATCTAGTATCTACAAAATATTTAATATTATGGAAAAAGATTTACAAAAAAGTAGCCATTTCCACATGTGACCTATTTTGACTATCATGCAGATTTTGTGTAGGATTAAGGGTGAACGGAGTGGGGTAAAGTTCACCGAGCGGTAATTCCACCGCCAAGGTGGTTACCGATCTCACTTTACCGAAAGGGGGGTTGATGGCTTACCGATTCGGGGAGAGGGGAGGGAAGGGGGAGAGAGGTGGGTGTGTAGTGGTCTCTACTCCTTTCAACCAATCACATATTTTTTTCTTTTTTTAAAAAATAGTTTAACTAAACCCCATTTGTTAAACCACTGCCAATGTTTTTGAGCATTAGGTAAACCCCATTAGGTGACTTGACATGGCGCAATATGATTGGGTAAGTTAAAAGTTTACCTAATGCAATAGGTAACCACTCCCTTCACCCTAATGTCAAGGTTACATGCCTCGCTTGGCCCCTTCTCTGGGAAAGTTAAGTCCCTAAATCATTAACTACAGGCAAAGCTTCATTTTTCTTGGTAACAACCAGCTTTATCAAAAGTTACCATTTTATTCCAAGATATCTAAATCTGGATCATAGTCGGTTTACCCAACTAACCAATACCCATTATTTTTACTCTTAATATCAATGACAATTGAAATGTTTTAAAGGATTAAAAAAATTATGTTTTATGTCAAACTTGACAATTAATTTTGGGATAATCACTTTTGTGGGTTCATGACGGATTCTTAGAACCATACTAGGTTTTGTTTTACAATACTAAGTTTATTTAAATATATTATGGCTGGAAAAATGGGTTGGCTGCGCGTGTTGGCAAATGCGTCAAACGGGCTGGTCAAGTAGCCTCCTTTTTATGAGGCGAAAGCACTAACCTTTGTTATTTGTCTCAAGTTATAAATAATCCATATGCTAAGTGAGTTTGATTATAAAACTTTATTATTATTATTATTATTTTCTATCATATAGCGATTTAGCAGATTTTCTGCATCTGGCCGGATACGCCTCGTTTGCGGTGTGTATACTAGGTTTTGTTTTACAATACTAAGTTTATTTAAATATATTATGGCTGGAAAATGGGTTGGCTGCGCGTGTTGGCTAATGCGTCAAACGGGCTGGTCAAGTAGCCTCCTTTTTTATGAGGCGAAAGCACTAACCTTTGTTATTTGTCTCAAGTTATAAATAATCCATATGTTAAGTGAGTTTGATTATAAAACTTTATTATTATTATTATTATATTTCTATCATATAGCGATTTAGCAGATTTTCTGCATCTGGCCGGATACGCCTCGTTTGCGGTGTGTGCATATAATGTATATATGTATGGGTCTTTGGGGGGCAAAAGAGAAATTTTAGTAATTTTAACATTATTTTAATAATTTGTGAAAATAATGTTAAAAGTGGCGGACGGTTAATCATGCATTATGTGGTGGTGTTGATAGCTGAAAGACAAGGAGATACGTACACTAATCGGCCTTTGTCCCGATTGCTAAGGGTTATGTGCTATATGTCCAAGGCTTGATGAAAAATTACAATCGAGCCGGAGGTCCACTGGAAGCAGCCTCTCTATTCCTATGGGGTAGAAGTAAAGTTGTCTACATTTAGACTCCTAAGACCCTACCTTAGGTGTGCTATTGATGAGATTTACTAGTATGATGATGATGATGTGCATCTGACTGGACCCATTCCGGGTGACTTTATACCCATTTCATATGTTCTGTTTATAGCTTAATGTTTTAGCTTCACCTATTTGACTACTTAGAAACACTTACAACTCAAAAGAGTAGTTGCATTTTTTGTCCTATTTTGATTATCTTACCTTTTACTGTTCTGGTTGTTGGATATTTATGTCCGGTTCGATAGGTCAACGCTGCCGACCGGGTCCTGACCCGTAAGAGTTATACCGTGGGCAACGAACTTAAATCCACTTAACTAGTTTAAGTGGTAAATTACGAACAATATGCGAAACGGATCATAATTATGATCATGAGCGAGATTATGTTATTGTTGCGGGTACATGGACCGGGTGAAGACGGGTATATTCGTCTCGCCATTTGTTGCACATATACTCGTGCTATGACACTTGTCGCACATGCACCTTTGCATGTGTGCCTAGTGGACATGCATAAGTTTTACAACACTTGTCCTATCTCCAAGAGCATGACCACTATGTGTTGAGCATGCATAAGGCTTCAAGGTCTTTATAAGGGAAGTGTATGGACAAGTATTATGGTTGCAACAACTTAGACAAAAACTCCCATAACACCCAAAACAATAACCAGCCACATCCACCGCGGCTAAATTGCCGCCGCCGGCCCCGCCCCTGCTGCCGTCGTTCTCCGCTGGTCGCCGCCGCCTGCACCGCCGGCCACCACCATCGAGACCTGACTCACACTCGCGTTTCGCTAGTTCGTGAAACTAGCACTTGTTCGTTGAACCTCGTTGTCTCAACCGGTTTATTACTAATCGAAGGTATATCTAAATCCCCTATGGTTTACGTTTATATTTCGTGTTTGCATGTCGGTGACCTTGTTCCATTACGGATGTTCCTTGGTATAATACGTTCATGATATTTTGTTATATATGCTTCCGTTGCATAAATATGTACGTATACATACTGTTCACTAGTTAAAGATTTATTTTAACTAACATACATATACATATATATACTTGTCAAAGTTAATCCTTGTAACAAAATAAATATGCACCTATATGAACCGGGTTCATAAAATAAAAACTAAAATTATACCACGGATATCGTTCAATGGTATCAGAGCCGATGCTCACCACATGCAAACCGAAACCGGTCTTTATTTTTCATCGGAATAATGAATCATAAACTTTAAAAGTCTAAAGTATTGATTTATTTTATTTTAAGGCAATATATATTTTTGGTCATATTTAATTGTTAACTTTTGGATGACCAAAAACTTGCCTCAAGAAACCTTTGGTTATGTTGAATATGTAAATCGGGCCCGACCTTGTGGTTGTGTTTATGTTTGGTTTTGTCTATGGTTTTGGCCCATTTTGCGGCTCAAAGTTGTAATAGATTAGTTTATGGTTTTGGCCCGTTTTGGGGTTCAAAGTTGTAATAGATAGATTTTTGTATTTATTATGTTTACTTGTTAAATATTTTTGATACGAAGACCCGTAAAGAATCCGAAGCAAAGCTGAATGCCAAGAGGAGTCTTGGAGTTCAGTGGGAGTCGCTCAAGACAACAAGATACACTCAGTTTACCTTGTGGTTGTTTTGTGTGTTGTGACTGTGACCCTATTGATCTTGCTACTTGGCTCTAGCAAGATGATAACCATGCCCATATGATTTACATATTCACTTTTCTATTATGGTTGCTTTTAATAAATGGTTGTTACAAATCAACCTAATACCAATGCGCATTTTTAAAAGGGGTTTTAAAAATGAAGTCGGGAAAAGCAAGTTCTAGCAACTTGTAAATTTTTATAACTGCTAGAGTTTTAAAACCTTTTATCACATCTTTAAAACTCATGAACTTAATAGTCTCCACTATTAACTTTAATTGGTTATTTCAAGTCGCGACAAAGTTCTATAGGTTATCTAAAACTAATTCTCCCGAGAGGTGAAAGGGTCCTTTTTGTATAGTCGCAAATTTAATATCTAAATTAAAACCGACTATAACGACCCTATTTGGTAAAATTAAAATCAATGGTCTATGCCATCCTACTACTAGTAACACTTGGGGCATAATGCGAACCATCAGTGTTGGAGCCACAGCACAACACTTGGTGTCTAGTTTATCCTTCCAAGGTGCAAGGTCTTCGTCGACACATCCGACCCTTCCACATGTGACTGTTTTAGGACGACTATTACTTTTCTTCTCGTGTTACGTGCTACAGCTGTCTCGAGAATAAAAGTGGCATAGATGAGGCCAAACGTATCAATGCAAGGGCAAAAGGTTGTCCTCGCAGCCTCATAAACCCCGGGAGTTGTGCTTTTCTCACAATTGACAATCGTTGTCAGTCCGCTTGAACTTCTTGCTAATGTTGCGTGCTACAGCTGCCTTTAGAAAGAACTTTTAACCGGATTCTCGTTCCTTATCGTCTCACTCACTAAATAAGGAAAATGCATTAAAATACTAATTCAATAAAATTTTTCTTAACAGATGTCATCTGAAAACAACTCCTCTTTTGCTCTCAAGTCCATACTTGAGAAAGACAAACTAAATAACACCAATTTTCTTGAGTGGCACCGCAACTTGAGAATCGTTCTCAAAATGGCAAAGAAGCTTTATGTTTTGGAAACCCCAATTCCAACAGCGCCTGAAAATGGTACTGCTGTTGCGAAGAAGGCTTTCGATAAACAAAAAGAAGATGCCCTAGAAGTTGCTTGCCTCATGCAAGCCACCATGTCCCCAGATCTCCAGAAGAATATGGAAGACATGAGTGCCTTCGACATTGAGCAACTCAAAGGCATGTTTCAGAAACAAGCCCGCCAGGAACGCTATGACACCATGATACAGCTCATAAGCTGTAGAATGCAAGAGGGTTCCTCAGTTAGTGCTCATGTGCTCAAGATGAAAGACTACATCGACCAATTAAACAAACTTGGTTATCCTCTCCAAGATGAGATGGTTGTTGACTTCATTCTCCACTCTCTTTCCAGTCACTATGATCAATTTGTTATGAACTTTAACATGAATCACTGGGTAAAGACAGTGCCAGAGCTACATGGGATACTCAAAACAGCAGAGATGAACATTTCCAACAAAACAAACCAAGTGTTAATGGTTCTATCTAGTGGTGTTAGGAAGGCCAGAACAAAGAAAAGTCACAACAACAAAAACAAAGGAAAGGCTCCTGTTGCAGCCAAACCTGCCACCAACAAGAGCAAACAAGCTGTGAAAGCCCCTCATTCAGAAGAGCGGCAATGCTATGAGTGTAACAAGATGGGGCACTGGAAACGTAACTGCCCGAGTATCTTGCCAAGCTCAAAGCAAAGAAAGCCAATGGAGAAGGCACTTCTTCAGGTATTCTGATATATGTTATCGAGCTTTTCACTGTTTCTAGCAACACATGGGTATTTGATACCGGATGTGGTTATCACATTGTGAATGTCTTGCAGGAGCCTGAGAAGTGGAAGAAACTGAAACCAGGGAACATGGAACCATTGTTGGCGATGGGAAGAAAGTCCCAGTTCTAGCAACTGGCACATTTAATCTTACATGTCCTTCTGGTCTTGTTGTTGTTTTGAACAATTGTCTTTTTGCACCTGGTTTGACCAGGAACATCATTTCAGTTTTGTTGCTTTTTGAACAAGGATTTAGATATGTTTTTAATGATGTTGCTATTTCTGCTTATCTAAATGATACTTACTATTTTGAGGCTAAATCTCGAAACTTTATTTATGAAATTGATGTTCAACCTAGCAATAACATATATCACCTTTCTAAATGTCAGAAAAATGGTACTAGTGATTCATTCCTATGGCATTGTAGACTTGGCTACATAAGCAAGGCACGCATAAAATGGCTCCAATTGAGGGGATTCTTGAATCCACCGGAGCGACTCATTGATGATTGCGAATCATGCTTAGCTGGAAAACTCACCAAGGATCCCTTCACCCATGTTGGTGAACGAGCTAGTGATCTATTAGGACTCATACATTCAGATGTATGTGGTCCTTTTAGAACCATGACTAGGAATCACGAGAGATACTTCGTTACATTCATCGATGATTATAGTCGATATGCTTATGTTTATCTTATAAAGCATAAGCATGAAACCTTTGAAAAGTTCAAAGAGTTTCAGAACGAAGTTGAAAACCAACTTAATAGAAAGATTAAAATGCTTCGCTCAGATCGAGGCGGTGAATACCTCAGCTTAGAATTTCTTGATCATCTAAAGGAACGTGGAATAGTTTCACAACCCACTCCACCAGGCACACCCCAACTTAATGGCGTGTGTGAAAGGAGAAATCAGACCCTTCTGAATATGGTCCGATCGATGATGTGTAGAACAAATTTGCCTCACTCCCTTTGGGGTTTCGCTCTTATGACTGCTGCACGACTCGTAAATCTAGCGCCGACCAAAAAGGTGAACAAGACTCCATATGAGATATGGTATGGGTGTAAGCCAAACTTGAGTTACCTCAGAATATGGGGGTGTGATGCTTACATCACAAGTGATTCTGATGACAAGCTCGACCCTCGAGGCAAAAAGGTAGTTTTCGTCGGATACTATAACCAAAGCGGTTATTACTTCTACCATCCTGATGCAAATACGATTTCCATCAAAACAAAGGCTAAAAGATTCCTTGAAGATGAACTTCTTAGTCGAGGAACAGGAAGTAACTTGGTGGATCTTGAAGAAGTTCAAGGACCACAAACAACCGTTGAGGAGGTCGGAACGTCTGAACCACAACAAATTGATGACACTGATTCAGACTTGAACACAAGCCTTCACAGGAGTATCAGGACTCGTAAAGAACCCGATAGATACCTTTGGCATATTGAGTGTTCTGAAGTCCTGACAGTAGCCGAGTCTAATGACGAGCCTACTAGTTACAAATCTGATATTTCTAATCCAGATTCTGCAAAATGGCTAGAGGCCATGAAAGCCGAGATGCAATCCATGCGTGACAATCAAGTCTGGGACTTGGTTGAGCTACCCCCCCAATCTCGGGCAGTAGGGAGAAAATGGGTTTTTAAAAGAAAAACCGACATGCATGGAAATATACAAACCTATAAGGCACGGCTAGTAGCGAAAGGTTTCATTCAAACTCAAGGTTGACTATGATGAAACTTTCTCGCCCGTTGCTATGATCAAGTCGATCAGGATATTAATTGCCATAGCTGCGTACTATGATTACGAAATTTGGCAAATGGATGTTAAAACCGCCTTTCTTAATGGACATCTTTCTGAAGATGTTTATATGGTTCAGCCTGACGGTTTTATCGATCCAAAATATCCCAATAGGGTTGTAAGCTAAACAAGTCCATTTATGGACTCAAGCAAGCATCTCGGATCTGGAATCTTCGTTTTGACCAGAAAGTCAAAGGGTTTGGTTTTCTCAAGAACGAAGATGAACCTTGTGTTTACAGAAAGGCTAGTGGGAGTGCTATATCATTTCTCATCTTGTATATAGATGATATATTGATCATTGGAAACAACATCCCCATGCTTAAGGAAATTAAACATTGGTTAGGATCCTGTTTCACAATGAAGGATCTTGGAGAAGCCGCTTATTTTCTGGGAATCAAGATCTATAGGAGAGATCTAAGCGACTTCTTGGGCTAACTCAGAGCACATACATAGATCAAGTGATAAGACGCTTCAAGATGGAAAACTCCAAGAAAGGAGGTGTTCCAATGACTAAAGGAACCGTCTTGAACAAATCACAAGCTCCCTCTGAGGATCGTGAGATAAAGCAAATGGAAGTAGTTCCATATGCTTCCGCGATTGGTTCTATCATGTATGATATGGTATGTACTCGACCAGACGTCTCGTATGCTTTGAGCATGACCAGTCATTACCAGCAGAGCCCTGGGAATACCCACTGGACTGCAGTTAAGAACATCCTTAAGTACTTGAGAAGGACAAAAGATATGTTCTTGATATTTGGAGGAGTCAATGAGGAGCTCACTGTAAAATGTTACGCTGATGCTAGTTTTCAAACTGACCGAGATACCTCTCGCTCACAAACGGGTTTCGTGTTCACTCTTAACGGAGGAGCTGTTTCATGGAAAAGCTCCAAACAGAGTGTTGTGGCTGATTCCACCACGGAATCTGAGTACATTGCCGCATCGGATGCCGCAAAGGAAGCTGCTTGGATGAAGAAGTTCATAAGCGATCTCGATGTGGTTCCACGTATCATGAAACCCATCCAGATATTTTATGATAACACAGGTGCTATTGCTCAAGCCAAGGAGCCCAGATCTCATCACAAAGCCAAGCATATTATAAGAAAGTTCCACTACATACGTGAAATTTGGAACATGGAGACATCGTTATCAGCAAAATTGACACAGATCAAAACCTAGCTGACCCATTTAGTAAGCCAATGACTCAAGAAAAACATGATCGTCACATGGACTCTATTGGGCTTAGATTAGCTAGTGATATGTTTTGATTTAGTATTTGGATGTACGAACATCAAATAGTTGTACTCTTGCATTCGTTTTAATTTACTAGTTAAATGCAATTCTTGAATCCTACAACTGTGTTCGAATTTGATATGTTTAATCCATGAATCTTGTATTCTAAATTATCCGTAGACGGTCAAACTCGTGGGAACGATTCTGAATTAAGACTATTCTGACTTTGGACTCAAGGAGTTTACTTCCAAACTCACCGACCTCATTATGAATGACGTTGGATGTAACTCACATCAAATCATCTTCATGGATCTTAGTCATAAGATGTATTTGATTTTTGGTATACTCATTTAGTATCCTCTGACCTGAGATACATACTAGTACTTTCATTTACTAAAGACTGTTCTTTGATCAGTGTCAACTGCTGTCGTGTAACTGCCAATCATAAAGGCATTGGTTAGGAATAGTTCTGAAGTTCAGTGGGAGTTGTATGTAGTCAAGATGGGATTCTATACTCTTACATTATATGTAATAGTTAGACATCTGGGCGCCCTCCTTGATTCAAACTGGTGAAGTGTAAGGCCTTACCCAAACTTATTGTGTGTTTGATTGGACCACTTTGATTCTTGAACAAGAACAATAATGATTGAACACCATATGAGATTGAACCTGATCCATGTCTCATTGTTCAATCGGTGTCTTTTACAGAAAGGATAGATGACAACGACTACCATAAGTCTATTGTCTTCAAGTAGCAAGTCGTTGCTAAAGGGAAGATACCTTGGTTAGTGACTTTAAAGTGTCATGACCTGTTAGGGGCAGCTATGTGTAGCTAGAGCACCGCTGGCTGTCTGCGTTGAGATCTTAACGGAAACCGTCCAAGTGGGAGCTGTTGGATATTTAAGTCCGGTTCGATAGGTCAACGCTGCCGACCGGGTCCGAACCCGTAAGAGTTACACCGTGGGCAACGAACCTAAATCCACTTAACTAGTTTAACTGGTAAATTACGAACAATATGCGAAACGGATCATAATTATGATCATGAGCAAGATTATGTTATTGTTGCAGGTACATGGACCGGGTGAAGATGGGTATATTCGTCTCGCCATTTGTTGCACATATACTCGTGCTATGACACTTGTCACACATGCACCTTTGCATGTGTGCCTATTGGACATGCATAAGTTTTACATGACCAAGTGTTGAGCATGCATAAGGCTTCAAGGTCTTTATAAGGGAAGTGTGTGGACAAGTACTATGGTTGCAACAACTTAGACAAAAACTCCCATGTTGATGCACTATTGTGTTCGTCACTTGTCGAATAGGCTAGATAGAGCGTGTGTTGAATATTGTATAGGTTAGAATCGAACACACGACCGAAATACAAAGATTTCAGTGTAAAAGGGAACAAGTTCGCCCGAACTTGATGTGCATTTAGTCAAGTTCGCCCGAACTTGATGTGCATTTAGTCAAGTTCGCCCGAACTTGACTATAGCAGGCCAAGTTCGCTTGAGATTGTTATGCAATGTCAAGTTCGGCCGGACTTGCTTAGGCAAGTTCACCCGAACTTCCATACACTCCAGCGAACTTATCTCCCTATATATAGGTGTGTTGTTCATTTGTCATTTAAGTTTTTGGCATCCCTACGGGGAGGTGCTGCCGGATTCTCTCCAGGAACTCCGGCAGCCGAAGTTATAAAGATGTATACTCTTTCGGTATGAATGAAGACTTCGCTGCATTCTGCTTCTACTCCTTTCTGTAATAACATTCTACCGAATCGGTTTACGTTTATCCACTAACTTCCATCTAGAACCGCCTGATCCCGGACCTTCAATTGGTATCAGAGCTACGGTTATCACCTACACTCGTGAATTTGGACATTTATGGACATTAGGAGGGGTTTTAGACGTAAATCATGAAATAAACCTACAATCCACGGACAAAATCCAAAATTGAACGGATGGGATTGTTAGAAAACCATTTTCGACCAGATCTATGGTGGATTCATCTTGAAATTCGAAGAAATAAGGATTCTGGATCGAAAAATGTGAAAAATGGGATGATTTGGGGGATTAAGTTCGCCTGAACTTGACTTATATTGGTCAATTTCGACCGAACTTGTACCATTTTTGATCAAGTTTGCCGAACTTGATCAAGTTCGGCGAACTTGATCAAGTCCGCCCAAACTTAACTCAAGTTCGCCCGAACTTGTGAGTTGGGAGACCAAGTTCGCCCGAACTTGGTGATGGGTGACCAAGTTTGCCCGAACTTGGTCCAATGCCTAAAAAAAAATTTGGCGATAGAAATCTTTTCGAGTTTTCGAAGACCGAACCGGCATGTTCGGGGATACGGTCTAGAGCTTCAGAGTACAGATTTGGTGATACAGTCACAGAATTTTGAAAATAACGGGAGAGTCATTGATACCGATGCAGAATGTTGATCTTTGGGTGTCGTGACTAGTAATGGGCCTAAACGTTAAATCCGCATTTGTTAAAAACTGAAAGTTCCGGATTTCAGGAGAATTTCAGTGAAAATTTCAGTATGGTCAAAATTTGCAAAAATGAGGGGGAATAAAAAATTTTCAATATTTGAAGATTCCAGCGTTTTTGAAATTTATGACAACTGCAACAGTATCCGGGTGGTTACCGATTGCAGATTAACCGGGAAATGCAGAGGATTGAGATTCATTGGGTATTTCAAATTGATGTCTATTTTGAAAGTGGGTGGTTACATAACTGAGTCTTGGAGGAGTTGTTTATCAGATTATGAAGTCATGGTTGTGGATTGACACCTGAGTCGCGCGTATGGTTTGGAAGCACACACGACTGCCTATCTTTAACTCTGCTTTGCACATGAACTATTGACTTGACTAATCGCCAGGAGATAGGGATGCTCTGTAGTTTCAGTTGCCCCGGGTTGTACGCGGTACCATGATTAAAGAAGATGATTTATGGGATCGGATCTTCCAGACAAAGCTGTGTATATCAGTTGTTGACCAAAGAGGTTATACATTTGGGATTCCGTGATCACAGGAAGTTCAGATTATTCAGATCATGATTCAGATTGATGCTTAAGGGTTAGAGTCCTGATCTCCGGTGAAGGAACGGTTAGCTGGATTTGCAGTCGTTAATACCAGTGAGGAACTGAGGACGTTCAGAACATTCGGTGATGATCTTAGGAATTAATGACTAGCTCCGAAGACGGATGGTTTCAAAATTACCAAGGAAATCTGATGATAACTTTTGGTGGCTATTATTTTTAATCTTCAAGCAGATGAATCATTCTTCTCTTTGGACTAACCGCCGTTGGATGATGATGTTTGGTGATTAAGTGGCGCTGGTCTACCGGGGATAGCTATATATCTGACATTGTGACTGAACAAGAAGAATGTGATTTTGATCGCGGACGTATGTTTCTCATATTCGATGCATTACCAGATTATCTGTTTCTGATGAAGATTTGTTGATTGAGCAGATTACCAATTTGCTAATCAAATCTTTCTGAAGGGTGCTTAACTACGATTACGAAAATCGGGATTTCAGATTTTCGAGGGTATTCGTTGATTTGAAGTTTTCCGATGCGGTGATTTGAAGTTTCTATCAATTGCCGGTTGAGTTTTTGATACTTTAGGAGTGTGCGGAATAAACTCTCGATGCTCAACGCTTATTCACAACTGAACTCGGATGCGGTTAACGTCGAAATGGAGAAGCTGCTGCATTGATTAGCTTTGAGTTGATGGCTATTCGAGAAAATTTGTCAGTCAAGTAAATCAGAGGAGTCGGAAACCACGCAACAAAAGATCTGAACTGGAGATTTCAGAGGTATTGAAAGTTGTTAATGCAAACCCGGATCATCAATTAAGGGGGAATCTGTTGACGCGTCTCGACGACATCAGCAGACACCTTGATTGAAGTTGTAGAGAATATTCAAACACAACTCAATGTTTTGAAGTTCAAGATCAAGCTTCGACAGTAACGAACAAGGGGGAATCTGTTGATGCACTATTGTGTTCGTCACTTTTCGAACAGGCTAGATAGAGCGTGTGTTGAATATTGTATAGGTTAGAATTGAACACACGACCGAAATACGAAGATTTCAGTGTAAAAGGGAACAAGTTCGCCCGAACTTGACCTGTATTGGTCAAGTTCGCCCGAACTTGATGTGCATTTAGTCAAGTTCGCCCGAACTTGACTATAGTAGGCCAAGTTCACTTGAGATTGTTATGCAATGTTAAGTTGAACTTGCTTAGGCAAGTTCGCCCGAACTTCCATACACTCTAGCGAACTTGTCTCCCTATATATAGGTGTATTATTCATTTGTCATTTAAGTTTTTGACATCCCTACGGGGAGGTGCTGCCGGATTCTCTCCAGGAACTCCGCAGCTGGACTTATAAAGATGTATACTCTTTCGGTATGAATGAAGACTTCCGCCGCATTCTGCTTCTACTCCTTTCTGTAATAACATTCCACCGAATCGGTTTACGTTTATCCACTAACTTCCATCTAGAACCGCCTGATCACGGACCTTCATCCCATAACACCCAAAACAATAACCGGCCACATCCACCGGCGGCTAAATTGCCGCCGCAGCCCCGCCCCTGCTGTCGTCGTTCTCCGCTGGACGGCCCCCCCTTCACGCCGGCCACCACTGTCGAGACCCGACTCACAGTCGCGTTTCGCTAGTTCGTGAAACTAGCACTTGTTCGTTGAACCTCGGTGTCTCAACCAGTTTATTACTAACCGAAGGTATATCTAAACCCCCTATGGTTTACGTTTATATTTCATGTTTGCATGTCGGTGACCTTGTTCTATTACGGATGTTCCTTGGTATAATATGTTCATGATATTTTGTTATATACGCTTTGGTTGCATAAATATGTACGTATACATATTGTTCACTAGTTAAAGATTTATTTTAACTAACATACATATACATATATATACTTGTCAAAAGTGTTTTAACTAATCCTTGTGACAAAATAAATATGCACCTATATGAACCGGGTTCATAAAATAAAAACTAAAATTATACCACGGATATCCTTCACTGGTTTGGTCACTAAAAGCATGATTTATTTTTGAATGAACGGTTTAAACGTATATCTATTTACATTTGATTTTTGTGTCTGTATTGCAGGGAATTCAGATTTAGTGGAGTCTTGCTCCAGATGTCTACAAACATCATCATTGTCTGTATCTTAGAAGTCAAGATTTGATTTTGTTTTGTTTTGTTTTGTTGTTAAGGTTATATTAGATTTGAGGCTTGTACAGTTACTGTTGTTTTTTGTTTTGCAAAGAAGCGGTAGAATGTTGTGTTTGGAATGGTAGGATTTGAGTCATACCGATAAAAGAGGAATCACATTAACTTATCTCCCTTCATTTTCATACCAATCTTGATTCTTCACTCTTATCTCTTCTATTAGTTCCTTTATTGTTTAGCCCTACATCTAGATTGATATGATAGTTTAGAAGTGTTGAAGAAAAAAATCCAATAGTGTTCAACATGAGACAAGTTTGTCTCGAAAGTCAAAGTTCAAATACACCTTTAGAGACCTCTGTAGATAACATCAGTGCTCAACACAATCGCATCTCAGAGACAGAGACAACCCAGAAGTCTCTAAATAGTAAACAGTGAAGACTTTGTCTTCACAGCCAGCTGAAGAACGATAATCACTGTCACAACCAGGAGTAGGCAACTTGCTGAAAAACGGAGAATTCTCGAAACCAATATGCATAAACTCGACTGACTCCTATAGTTGCAACAACCAATATAAATGATTGTCCTCACCAACTAGAGAAATGGATTCGCCAATGTAAACCATTGATCAATGGAAATAAAAACAACTCTTTTCTTGAGAACAACGATTTGTACATTCCTTTGAGTGAGAGAATTATTTGACGATTTGTACATTCTTTTGAGTGAGAGCATAATTTGAGATTGTTGTTTAAATCGTCTATAAGTGTAAAACTATTCTTGATTCGATACATCATGTATGCTTCCTCAGTTATATGTTGTGTAATAGTTTTGATTATTGTTGAGATCAATGAACAATCCAAGGAAAACAAGATGGTAAATACATTATTTTTTGATAAGATGTGGTTTGTTTCATAAGTTGAGTGAATTATAAAATAAACTAAAAAGTATGAAACAGAATGAAAATCAAGAGATATAGAGGAAATAATAAAAGAGAGAACGACTTTACTCATCAAATGGAATCAAATGGAAGTGGAACAAACCATCATTTCATGAGTTGTATAAAATTCAAACCTTTAAAATAAATACAAATCATTTACATTCCTTATTTTTTAAAACATAGATTGAAAATTCCATTATAACTCTTTACTAGAACTGAATACTATGAATTTCAACAAATCCCATTCCATGAAATCTAAATCTGACGGCTCTTTTAGTAATTATGTATAAGATTTATCATTTAATTGAGACATAAAATAATGATGTTTAAAATGAATTTCTGAACAGTGTATATATATATATATATATATATATATATATATATATATATATATATATATATATATATAGGGGAAGGTTCTATGAAGAACATTAAGTATTGCGAGAACACAATGAATCACCCTTTTTTCAAACCTAAAATGTGAATGAGAATGTTACAAATGGAATTCAAAATAAAATATGGGAAATTTTCACTTTTTATATAACCTACACATATGTAGGTTATGTGTAGGTTAAATTATCAACATTAATGTAGACTACATGTAGGTAAAAATACATGGTTTTTTATGTTTATATAATACACATATAAATGTAAGAAACATATATTTGAAAAAATATAAACCGTTAATCCCAAAATTTAGTGATTTAGAGTTGTTATTTTTGTTCTCGTAATAATTAGTGTTCTGTAATGATTCTCATCTCTCTCTCTCTCTCTCTATATATATATATATATATATATATATAGGGTTAAGTTCATTTGTGAACAACCCCCTTGATTGTGAACACTAAAGAACTAATCATAGCCCTTGATTATCAATACACAAGTGCAAACACAAAGGTGAATTAATGGCAAGGATTTGATGATGAAAGTACACTAGTGTATTTTACGATTTGATGATCTAAATTTAAGAAACACCAAACCGAGATTGATCAGAATCAACCTAGATCTAAGGACATGGTTTCTACATAAAAGGCTAATCTCTATTTTGCTTTGCCGATGAACATCAACTCAGATAACTGCAAAACAGAAACGCCGTTAGACTCGTCACGGGGAGAATGGGGGTTCTCTCCGTGACCACCCTCCAGCGTGAGAATAAGTACAAGTGATCGGAAAGATGAAGTGAAAATGTAAGTAAGGAAGAGTGAATGTGAATGAATAGCTTGTACCTCAAGTCTTCTATTTACAGCCGGTAATTTGGGCGCCAAAATGTAATGGAGTTGTGACGGAATCTCTCTTTCCGTTAGTGGTTACATCTCCATCCATGCACATATGGGCTGGAAGATGATCAACCATTGGGGAAGAGCCACGTGGAAAGTGGTTCTCTCTAGATCTTCATGAAGATGGTGCTGACATCGCGCAAATGATCGACGTCTTGGATGATGCCACGTCATATTCAGTTATAACCGAATATAGACCTGCATGATCGTGATTTAATTCTTCTAGAAGACCTGAGACTGTGGAGCCTTAATCTGTTGCCATGTATCTAGTTAGTTATAACAGAAAAGATTCCTTTAACCCAACACTTATATTAGCCCCACAAGAATATGTCCATGTACAAGACTTAAGAGCTTTGGTAATTTCAAGCTTAATTGTATCCTTGCACGGTTTAGCGCAAGGGTGTTAAATGAAGTTATAATGCTTTGCTCCCTTTTGAGACGCGTGGTTGATAAGAACTGCTCTTTTTCAATCACCTTGTCGTTGCATGATATGCACAAGGTCTTATCAAGTGATTTGGTACATTCTGGTGGTATGGTCTTCCGCGGCGGCGCAGGGTTTCTAGGACCATACCACTTCAAGTCCCCTCAGTCCAGTGTTGCTCCTATGCGCAAATGGCAAGTAAGTGGAGCACTGGAATTTTAAAATTTGATTGTGCGCTTTTTCAAGGGTTCAGGTATACCCAATAACATCTTGGCGTAAGGGAACAAGGAAAACTTCATGTTGAAGATATCTTCCTATTCCGGATAAGGTTTTTGAATTTTAAATTTGAAAAAAGCTAACATGTGACAGGTGAGTTGTGAGAGGAAAATGGATAAAGGTGACATCTGACGGCTGTGTGACAAGCTGCCAACAGTGTCGGACATCCTTGCATTTATTGCTTTACTGCAACGTGGTTTTCACGCGCTTTTGGGGTCTGCCATATATCTATCTGACCTCCACGTGTCGTCTAGGGCTCGTTTCTGGTGAAGTGGGTCTGCATGCTTTCCCATCGCATTAAATGCGATAGGTATAAATACCCAAATGTTGCTTCCGATTCAAACACTTCTTCAAAAACTTCTTTCGAATTTCTTTCCCCCTCAAGTTATTCCTTGAATCTTGTATTTCTGATTATTGTCATGTCGACGAGTGATAAACCTGTGTCCTGGAGAATAGGTACCACCAGTATTACCGCCACTAAAGTGGTCAGAAAAGACGATCAACAAGCTTGTAGCTAGTTTAAAATTTCAAGCGAGTTGGGATGCCCAATATCCCCAAGAAGGTCAAACGGCAGCTCAAGCGCCGGCCGGTTACATTACGTTATTCTTTGAATATTTCCCCGACGGAAACTTCCGGTTGCCGGTAACGAAGTTTTTGGTAGACCTCCTAGATTATTACCGATTTCAATTGTCCCAACTAAATCCGATGGGGATGGTTCGAATACGACACCTTCAATTCCTGTGTCGATCTATGGGTATTCAGCTAACTGTTAATCGGTTCCAAGTGTTCTACCAACTCCACCGTTCTTTGGGTTTCTACTCGTTTCAAAAACGTTTACCGGCGAAGAAACTTTTACTCACACCTCTGAAGTCTTATCACGACTGGAAACAGAAGTTCTTTTATATTAAATCAGGAGTGGTGCCGTTGAAGATGAATTTTCGAGGTGCTGACGAGATACTAGTGGAGACGATGGCTATCCCAGTCAACGAGTTGTGGTATCAATATCTCAAGGAGATTCAAACCATCCAACTTCCTGAGAGGGCGCTGGTTGCTGCTGGAATGAGTTCACAAGGAAAGTGGATTGTCGCAATAAGCCCATATACATGGATGGAGACAACGGTAAGTCTTGACACTTATTATGTTTGACTTTTGTGCATGTATCGAGTTGTGTTGCTAACGCTTGCGCTTTTGCAGGGGTTACTTTGTACGTTGTGGCGTACAAGAGAGAGAATGGGAAGATGAAATGCATACCTTTAGATCCAGAAGAAACCTTCTGCTATGCGCAGATAATAGGAAATTTCAAACTTCCCAGAGATGAAAACCTACAAGTGCCACCAGCGCCAGGTGTTGGTAAGTACTTGTGTACTAGTGTCTTAGTGAAATACGTTTGTAAACGTTGCACTTTTTGGCAGGTGGTTTAACAAACTTGGGCAAAGGCCAAGATTCAAAGAAGAAAAAGAACACAGGTCTTGTTGCTGGGGTTACAAAGAAACCAGATGCGCTTAATGCGGAACCAAAGAAAGGTATACGCTCTGTGTCTGATACTTGGTGTGATTGTGTAGTGGTGGTGATTCCCTGGAGGGACTTGCCCCTCTAGCTTTGAAGAAATCTAAGGCCGACCTTCAAGAGATGGCGGACATCCCTGCGCAAAACCCGAACGATCCTATTGATTTGGACACGAGTCCTGGGCCACTGACTCGAGAGAAATCCAAGAAGAGGAAAATTGTTGAAGGTGAAACTGGCGTGCAGCCTGCCAAGAAGATGGCACGAAAAAGAATTGGAAAGAAAGGGAATCTGGATGCGCTCGTGGAAAAGTTTTCCCCTGGTAAGCTTCTAATGTACGCTGATGTTAGATAATAATGTTTGATACATTTTTTGTTATTTTTTCAGAGAAAACGGGTGCTTCATCTCAAGCAACGGAGATTTTGCAACCTTCATCTCACGATGTGCACACCCCATTACCTTTAGTCGTTAGCCAGGTATTCCTAGTTGGGAGTGATAAGCCAACCGAGGTTGAAGTGGAGAATATTGATGTTAACTTTAGCAAACCAATCTCTCCGGAAGTTGTGACGGCCACCTTGGCCCAAGAAAAAGTAAAGGTTGATGTTGTTGTTGGCGAGCAGTCTAAAGATACTGCTCCATCTGCTTCTGCGCAGATATCAGATCCACCGGAGGAGACTGTTCATGGAGACCAGGAGAAGCGTGTTAAAACTCCTGAATTTGAAGTGCAAGATGTTGAGGAGGAATCACCCATTCGCCCGGATGAGTCTCCAGGTGATTATTATTATCGATCCTTCTCAGAAAAACACGTCGTTGACATACACGTGCCAGTCTGGAAGCTTAAACAAGGCGACAATTTTAGCCATTGGCAAGTGTGTCGTGAGTGGTTTAAAGGTGCCTTCCCGCCAGCGGAAGTGCGAGCGCGGGGTGAACATAGCTGTGAACAAACCTACCGCGCTTATTTTCAACTATCAGCTAGCTCAGCTTCGAATACTCACAAAATTATCCGTGAATGGAGGAGCATACATAGGAGCGTGTTGCGTTTATTGCCTCAAAGGTGCAGTTAGCTTGCGAAGAAAAGAATTTGAAGCGAAAAAGCGAAATTTGAAGATTTACAGAAAACAGAAGAGTGGTCCCTTATGGGTTGGAAGAAAAAGGCGGAAGCTGAAGCTGCCACGCTTGCGGAGGAGCGTAAGTTGTGGAAAGAAGCTTGCAGGAAGGATAATAATGAGAAGATTACCCTTCGTTATGAGGTGAACCATCTGAAAGCTGATATTGAACGGGTGAAGAAGGAAAAGGGGGAGGCAACTGCGGCAGCTGATAAGGCCAAATCGCATCGAGAATGGAGTGAACAAAAGGAGGTAGAAACTTCTGCAACTCTAATCTTAAAAAATAAAGAGATTGTGGAACCTACATCCTTTTTATATGATCAGGAGGAGACCAAAGCTGCCCATGAAGTAGCGAAGAAAGATCTCCAAGCTGCCAATGTTGAAAAGGCTGAGCTCCAATGTCGACACCTAGAGAATCAAGAGAAGCTTGATCTTTATGAGGTGGAAATTGGCGCAGATAAGAAGCGTGCGATGGAAGCTGAGAAAAAGCTTGAGGATGCAGAGGTGGCTCGCACACCACGGAGAGCCTTGTGGAGTCGTTTATGAATAACATGTTGTGGATGCAACAACATCGTGTTGTGAATGTAAGTCTTTTATCTTGTTGCTCAGGTTACTTTTTAACATGATAGCTTGTTCACTTTAATTGTTTTGTATAGATTTGCAAATTCTATCTTGAACTCGGTAGAACTGGATACGTGTTGGCTAAGCTGATGGTCACACAGCGCGTCATGACTGGTATGCTCAGGTTATGCAGAATGCACACATTCATGTGTCAAGCGCTTTGTGCTGCGACACATGGTGGAAACAACCAGCGCAGCTTTTGCGAAGGCGAAGGAGGAGTATGACCATCTTCAATTACCGGTGATGGATTTGGTGGATGAAGCCCTACAACATGATGATTTTGTCAATCATTTAAAAGATATCTTTCATGATGACACAGCTGATGCGGAAAGTTAAAAGGATGCGGAGGAGTAGCTTGTAGAAATTCCTGCCGCATACTTCTTCTTGTTTTCGGATGTTAGTGGATTAGAGCATCAGGTGTAATAGAATGTAAGTAGATAATGCAAGGCATCAATCTTTGTATTGTACCTGTCATTTGCTTATATAATGATGTTTTTGTGAAAACTTTTTTCTGATCATATGATGATGCTAAAGTTATAGGTGTTTATGCGACTTAGTTACAATATTTGTGTGAGTTAAACGACTTTGTTGAGGTAGAACAAATAAAGTTGGTATGAAGCTCATGTACGAACAAGCTATAATCCCGCCTTCGCGACATGTTACGCGGTTAATCCACGGGAGTAAATAACGTTCATGAGACTTGTATTATACCACAATGTTTTTGTGTATACCCAAAGTGGTTTCACGCATTTGTAACAAAGCATAAAAGAAAACACGGCATAATGTAAGTAACGACTGTTGTATTAAAGATAAGGCGCAAAGGCCATGCATTACAAAGTCGCTAAGATTACATAAACTAGAAATAAAGAGAGTTGTAAGTAGCGATCTTTTGCACCAAAAACTGATAAGGCGCAAGGCCGGTGTGCATAAAGATGCTAAGATTACATATAACAACTTCGTAATTGTTGGGCGTTCCATGTCCTGGGGACATCCGTTCCATCCAATCGTTTGAGAGTATATGTGCCCTTACCTAAGACTTCATGGATTATATATGGGCCTTCCCACTTGGGTGCCAGCTTGCCTGGACGTTCCGCATTTAAAGCTTCATTGTCTCTTGAAACAAAATCTCCTAAAAGGAAAGTACATACGCGGGCTCGTGCATTGTAATATTTTTCTAACTTAGACTTATACCTGGCCTCCTTAGTGGCGGCGTTTTCGCGCCTTTCTTCTAAAAGGTCCAAGTCAAGCATGTGTTCCTCCTCATTGTTCTGCGTTGTCATTGCAAGCATGCGTGGTGAAGGGAGACCAATCTCAGCCGGAATTATCGCCTCAGTTCCATATACCAGACTGAAAGGTGTTTCGGCTGTGCTAGTCTTTGGCATAGTGCGATGGGCCCAAAGGATGTTGGGTAACCCATCCTCTACGTGCTGTTCCCAACCGCGCTTTAATTCCTTCAACGATTTTTATACTTTCAACTTGACCATTTCCTTGAGGGTGCACAACTAAAGCAAACGTGTGTTTAATGTTCATTTCTTTCATCCACTTTTGTAATTCTTTCGATGTAAAATTAGGACCATTGTCACTGATGATTCGCAATGGCAAACCGAATCGACAAATAATATGTTCCCAGATAAATTTTCGGATGACAATTGTAGTGGTTGAGGCGAGGGGCTTGGCTTCTACCCACTTTGTGAAATAATCTACTGCCACAATGATAAATTTCCCAGCACCAGGCGCATCTAGGAACGGTCCGACCAAGTCAATCGCCCACTGTTGAAACGGCCAGGCGGAAGTGACTGGAATCAAAGGATTTTTTGGGCGTAATGTTTTTGGAGCATGTCGTTGGCATGATGCGCACTTCCGCAAGGTTTCTACTGCATCTAGATGCATCCTGGGCCAATAGTAGCCGGCTTTCCTGACTTTAGCTATGACCACGTGAGGACCCGCATGAATTCCACATAACCCTTCGTGAATCTCGCGTATTAAGTATTGCATGTCTTATGGATCAAGACAATGAAGAAGTGGACCAAGGTACGACTTCCGAAATAGTATCCCATCCGCCATCTCATAATTTTTTGAGCCTCTTTTTTGTTTTCAGGAAGAAAGCCAGATTGTAAAAGCATGATAATTGGAGACATTTAGGACGAGCTTCCCATTTCTACCACATTAACTTGTTGTAACAGAACAAAGGGATTTTTGAGAACCTCAATGCGCACTTCTTTTGCGAGGCATTTAAAACTTGTAGCTACCAGTTTAATGAGCGCGTCAGCATGTTTGTTTTCACTGTGATTGATGTAACTTTAAAGGTTTGGAATTTGCTAAATAGTGATTTTGCTTGTTCCAGATATAAAGACATCACTTCGCCTTTTGCATCATATTGCCCATTAACTTGCCCGGCTACTAAAAGTGAATCTACATGTGCCTCTAGATTTTTCGCACCCATCTTAATTGCTAAACGAAGGCCTACAAGAAATGCTTCGTATTCCGCTTCGTTGTTAGTGCTTTTAAAATCCAATCTAATGGTGTACGTAAACTCATGATTATCGGGACAGATTTGCGTAGACCGGCCCTTGTGCCATCACCGTTAGACGCACCATTGATGTATGTAGAATACATCCGTGTAGAGGTTGTTTAGTTTTCGTATCATATCGTTTCGTTTCGGATTCGTAGTTAGAATAGTTTCTTTTGATAGTTTTTGTTTGTACAGGTCCCGGTTGCTAAAAAGGGCTTAAAAGGGATGAAATCAGCTGGAAAAGAGGTAAAAGTTGGATTCGGGACGAGTTGGAATGGAACGGGAACGCAAAACGATGAAATCTGGCAAACTAGGCCTAGACGCTACGCGAGGCCCTAGTGTTATAGGCTACACGCAACGCATAGCAATAAAATAATGATTGTTCAGGTTCATAGCGTCGCGCTACGTGGCGGCTGTGTTGAAGGCCTTACGCGCGACGCGTAGGGTTGGTTTTTCGGCTCATTGTTTGTAAGGCTGCAGGAGTCTTGCTGAAACATATATAATCATCTTAAAGGTCAAGTTTTGACCTAACTAACGAATTAGCAAGACTTTGGACGAATTTGGAGTATCATGTGGAGCGTTTTCGAGTGCTTGAAGTTGCCGGTTGAAGACTTGAAGCTTAGGAAATCATCCTTTGGTGCAATTCTGCCACTCGAGTGTCTTTACTTTCGTTTCTTTCCTTCAATTATGTTTCGTGGGCTTGATAATACTTTGTTTGTGACAAATTCCATCACTTTGATTGGATAAGTTCTTTGTACTACCTAGACGGATGAATGTTTGTTTAATGTTTTGATTTTTATTAAAGGATATTTGATTTTTATGGATTGTTTATGAAATATAGGCGACTTGTTCTATTGATTAGATGTATATGCATGCTTACTTTTGTTTGAATATTGTTTATTACTTCGCATGAATCTTGGTGACGGTCTTTATCACATAATAGAGTCGTGCTAGGTTTTAGATTTTGGTGACTGTCGATATCACATAATAAATCTTTAATCTTTAGGGTTGAGTCGGCCGATAAACCTTAGAAGTAATATTCGGTAATCTTATAAAATTAAGTGTTCTACTAATTTTCAACAGCTAAGAGGTGCGAGATTATGGTTAGGTCTAAGTCATTAAACCAAAAGGTAGGAGCTTCATTAGGAGTAAACCTATTGGCTACTGTCTAACAAGTCTAATCAAGCAAACAAGTCTATCCTAGGTTTACGTCTCGAGAGGGAGTGAACCTTGTAGGGTACTTTCATAAATCCATTAGGTGTCTCGAGAGGGAGTCTAATAACCGGTAAACGAAACAACCTTTAGGGTGCTATAGCGTGCTCTTGAGAAGGGTTAGGAGTCCTATTCGGTATCCCGAAAGGTGAGAATTTTATGATCCCGGTTCCATATTAATCAATTTCCTAATAAAATCGTTACTAAAAGCAATCAGGATTCTAGTCTAGGTAGTGTTTCCACTATCTGAGTAAAGTTCAAAGTAATTTGTAGTAATTAGTTTAGTTAATTAGTTTAATTTAATTTAATTGCATTCTTAGGAATTTTAGAAAACCCCAAATCAAATAAACTAATAGTTATGTCTGTGTCAATCGTAGTCTAGATAGAGTCGTTAACGTAGTTCGACAGAGTCTCGTGGGTTCGATATCCGGACTTGCATTAGCTATACTAGAGTCGATCGGTTCACTTGCCGGTTAGTAGTTTAGTGTGTCTTAGTGAGTCTAGAGTATTACTTAGAGTCTAGAATTAGGTTAATTTAGTTACTTTTATTAAACTACTTTTTAGCACATCAAGTTTTTTGGCACCATTGCCGGGGACTCTTTGGCAATTGCGTTAATTACTTTGTTTGGACTTTCTGATATCATTACGTGTTATTTGTCATTTTTTTTAGTCGTAGGAGTCTAATTAGATTTAGTGTTTTTTTTTTTATTTTTAGACTCAATTTGTCTTTAGAGTCTTCTTACTTGTTTGTTTTTGGTTTTGCAGTGGATGCCCCGTATGCACTCGCAAGGACCTCCGCCGAAGCCGCCTACGGACAAGCCTTCCTTCTCCTCTTCTTCGTTCAAGGTAAGTACTTCTACACCTTCATCTTCCACCCGTTCTGACTCTACCCTCCAATCTAAACCACCGAACTTTGACTTCACACCGAAGTCATCACCCCATAATTCCCCACCACCCTCCCGTCCCCAAAGTCCACCACCCGTTGTCCGAATGGCCAACCGAAATCACCAACGAAAAATATTGGCAAATCCCATCCTACATCATGACCGCTATTACTAACTTGTCAATTTCACGGTCGTGAGGATGAGGGCGTGCCTGCCCATGTTAACGGTATCACGTGGCTTTGTGGCACCTTCTCCATCGAAGGTGTTAACCTTGACGCTCGCTATCTCCAGGTATTCCCTTTCTCCCTTGCTGGTCGCGCGGCCATCTGGTTCGACTCGCAGCCAGCAGGTACTTTCACTACCTGGGTAGGTCTACGAGATGCTTTCTTAGCTAAACACTTTCCACCTGCAAAAGCATCTCGTCTACGCGATCAGGTCCATTCGGATGAGCCGTATCACCTGGCATGGGAAAGATACCAAACTCTGCTTTCACGTTGTTCTCAGCACGGTTTATCAGATTGGGCACTTGTAGAGAACTTCTACAATGGTCTCACCCTAGAGATCAAACCTCGGTTTGACACTTCGGCTGGAGGGCAACTCATGGGAAAGAAATCAGTAGCCGAATGCAATGATCTTTTCGAGAGTTTTGCACATTCTGACATGGACTATAGCGCCACCAGCAGGACTTATATTCCTGTGACTAGTACCTCTTCAACTGTTTCGAGGGGTATCCCAAGTTGGCTTGGATTCATCGGTAGCCGCTACTTTAGACATGATTTAGAAAAACTTCACTAAGGAACTTGATGAGATTAAGGAAAAGGCAGAT
This sequence comes from Scalesia atractyloides, assembly GCA_947069175.1. Classification (NCBI taxonomy): domain Eukaryota; kingdom Viridiplantae; phylum Streptophyta; class Magnoliopsida; order Asterales; family Asteraceae; genus Scalesia; species Scalesia atractyloides. The sequence continues at coordinate 56,101,668 of CAMTDV010000024.1, read as the reverse complement.
CGTTGTGAGGTGCGTAGGGAAGGTCACGATACCATAGATTGTCCCACGATCACTCTTGAGCAGGTCGAGTATATTTCCTGTCAAGCCCGAGATCCCACGAATCCGTTTAACAATAATAATAACTCGAATTATAACTCTAACTGGCGTAATAATAACAATAAAATTTTCGCTCTTCCGGTAACCCCCTGGTTTTCCATCAGGTCAATTCCAAAGCAGGGGACAAGGGTAATATGGTAGTTCAGGTTCAGGTCAGCTAGGTCAATTTGGGAGTTCAGGTTTAGGGGGCCAGTTCAATAGTGGGGTTCAAACCAAGAGGTTCAGGTTAGTGGCAAGGGTTCAGGTGGAAATTTAGAGAGGATAGAGGAGCTTCTTGCTCAGTTGGTAGTTAAAGATCAGGTCACGTAGAAAACACTATCAGAGTATGGTTTTTACTTAAAAATTCAAGAGCAGATAAATAAAAGTAATGAACTGTTTAAAAAAAATCACCAAGCCGCACTCTTAGATCTTCAGAGGACTGTAGGTGGTATCGCTAAGCAGTACAAGAATACCCTCTTGGTTAGTTTTCGGGTAACACCCATACTAACCTGGCTAACCATTCTGCAAAGGCGCTAACCACTCGTAGTGGAAAGAGTTTAGGCAAGGTAGTAAGAGAGAGAGAGTTGAGATAGAGGATGAGGAAGAGGTTGATGAAGAGATAGAGATTGAAGCTCCCGGTAAGGTGCAAATTAGGCTAGACCCAGCAAGTACCTCACACACCGAGGAGCCTCGACTAGAGAAGAGTGTAGAGAAGCAACTGGTAGGGGTTAGGCCGTCTCCACTTGTCGATCATTCGTGCGTCCCATACCCCGCCCGCCTTAAGCATCAAAAATATGCTAAGGAATATGGTCAATTTCTCGAGATGTTCAAACAGTTGAAAATCAATCTTCCTTTCATTGAAGCCCTTCAGTCCATGCCCAAATATGCCAAATTCCTTAGAGACCTTCTCAAACGTAAGGATAGGATATGTGAGCTTTCTAATATTCCATTAAACGGAGATTGTTCCGCGGTGGTCTTGAATAAGCTACCGGAGAAACTAACCGACCCGGGCACTTTCACTATCCCATGCCTATTCGGTGGTGCCATCACTCCCATTCATGCTTTAGTCGATTTAGGGGCTAGCATCAACTTGATGCCATTCTCTCTTTATGAGAATTTAGGGTTAGGTGATCTCACTCCCACTCGCATTTCGTTGTCCTTGGCCGACCGTTCGGTCAAATACCCTCGAGGGATCATTGAGAATCTGTTAGTTAAGGTTGATAGATTCGTATTCCCGTAGATCATTGTTCTAGACATAGAGGCCAACGAGAGAGTTACGATCATACTAGGCCGTCCATTCCTTCGAACCACAAAGGTAATCATCAATGTCTTTGATGGCAAGATTTCATTTCGTGCGGGCAATGAGATAGTCACTTTTGAGATAGATAGAGCCATGCAGCACCCTAGTGGTAGAGATGATGATATGCTCCATGTCATTCCGTTTACTTCCTAGATTCCTTCATCTCGTGCGTTGACCATTGTTTAGATTACATTAGTGGAGCCGATCTAATTAGTGAGGGAGTAGTTGAAGAGGAGTTTGACGTTGAGGGAGAGGGGGTAGATTCGGCGTGGGTTCCCGAAACCTTAGAGCTTTGTGAGATTAAGGAACAGAGCGACAGTAAACCCGTAGATACTTCGCCCCTAGAGCTTAAGGTTCTTCCGTCGCACTTAGAGTACGTTTTCTTAGGAGAAAATTCGACTTTGCCCATCATTATTTCTTCTAAATTGACGGAGGAGGAGAAAGTGAAGTTGATTGAGGTGCTAAGAGAGCACAAGGAGGCCATAGCTTGGATGTTGTCCGGTATTAAGGGGATTAGCCCCACTTTTTGCACCCACCGGATTCTTATGGAGGACGAATTTAAACCGGTGGTGAAACCCCAAAGGCGCCTAAACCCCAACATGAAAGAGGTAGTTAGGAAATAAAGTTGATGGAGGTCGGTTTGATCTATCCCATTTTCGATTCATCTTAGGTCAGTCCTACTCAAGTCGTTCCTAAAAAGGGAGGGATGACTGTTGTCATGAATGCGAAGAACGAGCTCACCCTTCTCGTACGGTCACCGGTTGGCGTGTGTGTATCGATTACCGCAGACTAAATGACGCCACCTGGAAAGACCACTTTTGTCACACCCTCAATTTCCACTTACGGAGTTTTACCGCGAGGCGTGTGAACAAACCAGAATCTGAAACACTAGTACGTCGAACGACTCTACATGATTTGATTATACGTTTTGCAAAATCGTTCATTGTAGATTTTATATCAATTACCAATATTTAGCAGAGCATTATTTTTTTAAAGTTTGAGCGGAAGCATAAATAAGCAGTGATGCGGGCGCCAACACAAACGCCAAAACAAATGAAAAATCCCAAAACAATATTAATAAATGAGACTCGATAAAGATGTCTTGTTCAATGCATGTGCGTGCACCTAGAGCTCCTAGCGTCCTGAGAAACATGTAAAGAAACAAGTGTCAACATTAAAGATGAGTGAGTTCACAGGTTTTCATAAATTCGTTTGTTCGGTTATAGTTTGTTACTCCGTTATCCCCAACCTGGGATAACATATCAGTTCCATTGTTCCAATCCCGGAATAATAAGTTGTTGCTTCCAATATTCCCATCCCGGAATATTAAGTTGTTATTTCCATTATCCCCAACCCGGGATAATAAGTTGATGTTTCCAATATTCCAAACCCGGAATATTAAGTTGTTCCGTAATTAAGATCAATATTAATGTATATAGGTAGCTAGCCTAAAGTCATATCACTAAGTGTTCGCGATCGAAGCTGACTGTTGTGCCTCCGTTTTGCCAGGCCTATCACATGACCATGGCGGTGTTAGGCCAATTATTCACCCGTTGACCATACCAGGTCGGCTAGCGCGACTAGCTCGGATGGGGCTTGTCGGGCCCAGTAGTACTACTTATAATTCCCCCGCTATTTAACCCAAATACTAACGATCCGAGGAGATTGTCGAGGACTTAAGTGATAAAGCTGCTTAGTGATCATAACATTACATTAACATTAACTTAGTTACCGTATAGTTATGTGACGTTAAATTCGTATAACGTAAAGAGTTTGAGTTTGAGAGTGTATACATGTTTCTCCCCCTGTTGTTTAAAAACCGGATAAAGTTAGGGGCCGTGAACTCACCTTTATTTGCTCGGTTAGTGTAGCAAAGATGTTATAAGAGATGGGACCGCTAGTTGCGTCCTAACAAACCAATTAATTCCACGTCAGTGTGTAATCACACCAATACAAATTCCACACACAATTTACTCACAAAGTGATACATACCAACAACATATCTAACACTCAAACATGCATGCAAGTATTCTCATGTGATCATAGAAATCAAACAACTTGTCATGAACATATTTCAATTCCATGCAACACTTTAATGCATACAATCACAAGTTATCAACTTTCTGCTTAACACTCAATTATTCAGCTGTCTTCTAGGATTTTTATAAAATAGTTCTAACATTCCAAAAATTCCCATATTTTAACAGTAGGTGACATTTATACCATAGAAATTTATATAATTTTTCCAAGTCCTAAATCTTTACCAATTAGCCATAAATATTAATTCATTAAGTTGCAGTCAGATTTACCGCTTTCTGACTGCAGTTCACGGAAGAATTTATTTAAAAATCACTGATCGTCCGATTACCAAAATTCCAGTTGGAGTTGCCTGGAAATTTCTATATCTAGTTGCTGTACAAAAATCATGACTCAACTCTCTACTGATTTTAAAAATCTAGCTTGATAAACAACCAACAAAATTCCAGAATTTTCACATCTTTAGCTACTGAACTTGTTTAGCCCTTTAAAAATATCAAACGACCTCAGAAAATTATGAATCCAGCGCCATTAGATTCCTTATTCAAATCTCTACGTTCTAGACATCAGAAAATCCGTTTTTCGACAACTAACGACCAAGTTACAGCCAGATGAAATCGGCTGTAACTTTCACTCAGCATCCTGTTTCAGCATGTCATTATTATAAACTCGTGTAATCCCGTTCATGCGATTAATCTAGGCGATCAAGAACTGATTTTTAATCATAGACTAATACTAGTAACCTATCCATACAAACTCTAGTTCTTACTTCTAGTTATTATAATCAAAACATACTTGTAACTTGTGATTTCCGAAAACAATTCTGCATATGAACAATGATCAAATCAGCCGATTACTTAACAGCACTTATACTCCGAAACTATACCATCATGCAGTCTGAGAACAGCAACAATCAACACACATATATTCGAAACAACTAAACATACAAGCATACATATAATCCGAACATGATCTCATAATCAATTATGATCCTAACCTTGAATAACTAGACAAACAAGCCGAGATGTGGACAAGGGCGACCCGGCTGCTCCAACAAGATCACGTCCGAACCGACAAGAACTGGAAGAAGGGCTGCCTGTGATCAACAAGAATTGTAGGGCTGGTTGCGGTTGAATGGACTGAACAAAGGCCGATCAGATGAAGGCTGTTTGCGATCGCAAGGGCTGTGAACCAGCTGCCGACGGCAGTTTTTCCTTCTAGGGTTTGTATTTTTGTGTATGAAACATGCATGGGTATGTGTATATATATAGCACAAAGAGGTGAGGGTTGCGGTTTTGGTTAAGGCTTGTGGCCAAGGGACTTGGGTTGGTTTGGGTTTGAGTTTGGTCTTGCGGCCAATAGCTTTAATTTAAGGTTTGCAGTTTGATCTTATGGCCGAAACATGTTTGGGCTGTTTCGGTTTGGTTTTGAACAAAATAGATTTGCGGTCTTGGGCTTAATATCGCGGCCAAGGATTAGAGTGGTTTGGTTTGGGTTTGGTCTTGGCCGAATAGTTAGAGTTTTAAGTCTAGGTTTGATCATTGTTTTCTTTTAGCCGAAGACTTGGGTTTCAAGTTTCCTAGTTTCACAAGGGGTTCGGTTTATGTTTGTGTCGCGGTTCGGTTCGTGTGCATATTTATTATACATACATATACAACTAAAAATCCACACAACACACAACACGTATTTAATTCATGCACGTTGAATACTTAGCATATATATTATTTGACAAATATCACGTGTAAGTTATCCGAAAAACCCGGGATATCACATTATCCCCATGTTGAAAGAATTTTCGTCCCGAAAATTGAGTAAACGCGGTTTAGCATGTAACGTACATGTTTAGAGTGCCACGCACAAAGAGTTAGTTCGTTTATAATGGTACGCAACGTTACAAGAAGTTCCCAAGTGTCATACACAAAGATTTCCAAGTGCCATGCACGAGAATTTAGTCAACAATAGTACACGAAAGTATGAGAAATTTCCAGGTTGTCACATCATCCCCATGTTGAAAGAATTTTCGTCCCGAAAATTTAGGTACTGGTATCGTTAGTTTGCTGCTCAGATGCGAAGAGATGTGGGTATTTGCTTTTCATTTGGTCCTCTCTTTCCCACGTGAACTCCGGTCCACGCTTAGAGTCCCAACGAACTTTAACGATTGGAATCTTGATGTGCCTTCGTGTCTTGATCTCACGATCCATGATCTCAATAGGCTTTTCCACGAAGTGTAGTTGTTCATCCACTTGGATCTCATCCAATGGAATAACTAAAGTTTCATCTGATAGACACTTCTTCAGATTTGACACGTGAAATACGTTGTGAACTCCACTGAGTTCGGCAGGAAGGTCTAATTGGTATGCTACGGGTCCAATACGTTTCAAGATTTCAAACGGGCCTACATACCGTGGGTTAAGTTTGCCCCGTTTTCCAAAGCAGATTACACCCTTCCAGGGTGACACCTTTAGTAGGACGCGGTCGCCTACTTGAAATTCGAGCGGTTTGCGTCGTTGATCGGCGTAGCTTTTCTGTCGATCTCGTGCCGCCGCCATGCGGTTTCTGATTTGTACAATCTTTTCAGTAGCCTCAAGTATTAATTCAGGGCCTGTGAGTTGGCTGTCACCGACTTCTGCCCAGCAGACCGGTGATCTACATTTACGACCGTATAATGCCTCAAACGGTGCTGCCGAAATACTCGTATGATAGCTGTTGTTATATGAGAATTCTACTAGAGGCAGGTGAATCTCCCAATTGTTTCCGAAGTCCACTACGCATGCCCTAAGCATGTCTTCCAAGGTCTGTATGGTCCTTTCGCTTTGACCATCAGTCTGAGGGTGATAAGCTGTGCTCATATCCAAGCGTGTTCCCAACGCTTTCTGGAGTGACTGCCAGAAGTTTGACGTGAAACGAGCATCTCTATCTGAGATGATGGACGTTGGCACTCCGTGCCGAGAAACTACTTCCTTAATGTAGATGCGAGTCAACTTCTCCATCTTATCTGTTTCTTTGATAGCTAGGAAGTGTGCGGACTTAGTTAAACGATCCACGATCACCCAGATGGTATCGCAACCACCCAGGGTTCGCGGGAGTTTGGTGATAAAATCCATGGAGATCTGATCCCATTTCCACACTGGGATCTCAGGTTGTTGGAGTAGCCCCGATGGCTTTTGATACTCCACCTTGACTTTTGCACAAGTCAAACATTTACTCACGTAGGTGGCTATATCGGCTTTCATGTTGGGCCACCAATACGCAGCTTTAAGGCCTTGATACATCTTATCCGAACCCGGATGGACAGAGTATCGAGATTTGTGAGCTTCGTCCATGACTAGTTCTCTGAGGTTTCCATAGAGAGGTACCCATATGCGATTCATGAAATACCGGGCTCCATTGGGCTTTACTTCCCAATCGCGTTCCATTTTTCCCACTGATTCAGCTTTGATGTTTCCTCCTTAACTGCTTCTAACTGGGCGTCGCGTATTTGATCGGGTAGCCCCGAATGAATAGTGAGTTGTAGTGCTCGTACACGACGAGGTTTCAAGTGTTCCTTCCTACTGAGGGCATCAGCTACCACGTTAGCTTTACCCGGGTGATACCGAATGGCACACTCATAATCGTTCAAGAGTTCGACCCAGCGACGCTGTCGCATGTTCAACTCTTTCTGATCAAAGATGTGTTGGAGGCTTTTATGGTCTGTGAAGATTGTGCACTTGGTTCCATAGAGGTAGTGTCTCCAAATCTTAAGTGCAAACACTACTGCTCCCAATTCCAGGTCATGCGTCGTGTAGTTTTTCTCGTGAACTTTCAGCTGTCGTGACGCATACGCGATGACCTTATCGCGTTGCATGAGTACGCATCCCAACCCCTGAATGGAAGCATCACAATACACTACAAAGTCATCTGTCCCTTCCGGCAAGGACAGAATGGGCGCACTGCAAAGTTTCTGCTTCAGCAATTGAAATGCTGCTTCTTGCTTTTCACCCCAAGCATACTTGATGCCTTTCTGGGTGAGGGTAGTAAGCGGCTGTGCAATCTTTGAGAATCCCTCGATGAAGCGTCTGTAGTAACCAGCCAATCCCAAAAATTGGCGGATCTCCGTCGGTGTCTTAGGTGCTGCCCAGTTTTTGATGGCTTCAATCTTGGCAGGGTCTACATGGATACCCTTTTCATTCACGACGTGCCTGAGAAACTGAACTTCCCGGATCCAGAAATCACACTTCGAGAACTTGGCATATAGCTTTTCCTGTTGAAGCAGCTCTAGCAGTAATCGTAGGTGTTCAGCATGCTCTTCTTCACTTTTGGAGTAGATGAGTATGTCATCGATGAACACAATGACAAATTTGTCGAGGTATGGTTTACACACGCGGTTCATGAGGTTCATGAACACCGCAGGTGCGTTAGTGAGACCGAATGGCATGACCAAGAACTCGTAATGGCCATACCGAGTGCGAAATGCCGTCTTAGCGATATCCTCCTCCCTGACGCGTAGCTGGTGGTAACCAGACCGTAAATCAATCTTGGAGTAGTAGCTTGACCCTTGTAGTTGGTCGAATAGATCGTCGATGCGAGGTAACGGGTATCGGTTCTTGACTGTAACCTTGTTGAGTTCCCTATAGTCGATGCACATGCGGAAAGTCCCGTCCTTCTTCTTGACAAAGAGGACTGGAGCTCCCCATGGCGAAACGCTTGGTCGGATAAATCCTTTTTCCAACAGCTCTTGAAGTTGGGTAGACAGCTCCTGCAGCTCGGCTGGAGCTAGGCGGTATGGAGCCTTGGCGATGGGAGTTGCATTGCTTGCCAATTCGATTTCGAACTCCAATTGTCGATGTGGTGGAAGACCTGGTAGTTCTTCTGGGAATACATCGGAAAAATCACGGACGACAGGGATGTCTTCTATACGTTTCTCGTCTTTAGGCTGTTCGGTAATTAGTGCGAGTAAAGCGAAGGAATTCTTTTTCCGAAGATACTTCTGCGCTTGCATGTATGAGATGATGTTGGTGACGGCGCTTGCCTTATCGCCTTGTACTGTCAGGATTTCGTCGTTCGAGAGTGGAATACGGATAGACTTTTCGAAGCAGAGAACTTCAGCCCGGACGTCGGATAGCCAGTCCATTCCGACTACCACGTCAAAACTATCTGTCACACCCTCAATTTCCACTTGCGGAGTTTTATCGCGAGGCGTGTGAACAAACCAGAATCTGAAACACTAGTACGTCGAACGACTCTACATGATTTGATTATACGTTTTGCAAAATCGTTCATTGTAGATTTTATATCAATTACCAATATTTAGCAGAGCATTATTTTTTTAAAGTTTGAGCGGAAGCATAAATAAGCAGTGATGCGGGCGCCAACACAAACGCCAAAACAAATGAAAAATCCCAAAACAATATTAATAAATGAGACTCGATAAAGATGTCTTGTTCAATGCATGTGCGTGCACCTATAGCTCCTAGCGTCCTGAGAAACATGTAAAGAAACAACTGTCAACATTAAAGATGAGTGAGTTCACAGGTTTTCATAAATTCGTTTGTTCGGTTATAGTTTGTTACTCCGTTATCCCCAACCTGGGATAACATATCAGTTCCATTATTCCAATCCCGGAATAATAAGTTGTTGCTTCCAATATTCCCATCCCGGAATATTAAGTTGTTATTTCCATTATCCCCAACCCGGGATAATAAGTTGATGTTTCCAATATTCCAAACCCGGAATATTAAGTTGTTCCGTAATTAAGTTCAATATTAATGTATATAGGTAGCTAGCCTAAAGTCATATCACTAAGTGTTCGCGATCGAAGCTGACTGTTGTGCCTCCGTTTTGCCAGGCCTATCACATGACCATGGCGGTGTTAGGCCAATTATTCACCCGTTGACCATACCAGGTCGGCTAGCGCGACTAGCTCGGATGGGGCTTGTCGGGCCCAGTAGTACTACTTATAATTCCCCCGCTATTTAACCCAAATACTAACGATCCGAGGAGATTGTCGAGGACTTAAGTGATAAAGCTGCTTAGTGATCATAACATTACATTAACATTAACTTAGTTACCGTATAGTTATGTGACGTTAAATTCGTATAACGTAAAGAGTTTGAGTTTGAGAGTGTATACATGTTTCTCCCCCTGTTGTTTAAAAACCGGATAAAGTTAGGGGCCGTGAACTCACCTTTATTTGCTCGGTTAGTGTAGCAAAGATATTATAAGAGATGGGACCGCTAGTTGCGTCCTAACAAACCAATTAATTCCACGTCAGTGTGTAATCACACCAATACAAATTCCACACACAATTTACTCACAAAGTGATACATACCAACAACATATCTAACACTCAAACATGCATGCAAGTATTCTCATGTGATCATAGAAATCAAACAACTTGTCATGAACATATTTCAATTCCATGCAACACTTTAATGCATACAATCACAAGTTATCAACTTTCTGCTTAACACTCAATTATTCAGCTGTCTTCTAGGATTTTTATAAAATAGTTCTAACATTCCAAAAATTCCCATATTTTAACAGTAGGTGACATTTATACCATAGAAATTTATATAATTTTTCCAAGTCCTAAATCTTTACCAATTAGCCATAAATATTAATTCATTAAGCTGCAGTCAGATTTACCGCTTTCTGACTGCAGTTCACGGAAGAATTTATTTAAAAATCACTGATCGTCCGATTACCAAAATTCCAGTTGGAGTTGCCCGGAAATTTCTATATCTAGTTGCTGTACAAAAATCATGACTCAACTCTCTACTGATTTTAAAAATCTAGCTTGATAAACAACCAACAAAATTCCAGAATTTTCACATCTTTAGCTACTGAACTTGTTTAGCCCTTTAAAAATATCAAACGACCTCAGAAAATTATGAATCCAGCGCCATTAGATTCCTTATTCAAATCTCTACGTTCTAGACATCAGAAAATCCGTTTTTCGACAACTAACGACCAAGTTACAGCCAGATGAAATCGGCTGCAACTTTCACTCAGCATCCTGTTTCAGCATGTCATTATTATAAACTCGTGTAATCCCGTTCATGCGATTAATCTAGGCGATCAAGAACTGATTTTTAATCATAGACTAATACTAGTAACCTATCCATACAAACTCTAGTTCTTACTTCTAGTTATTATAATCAAAACATACTTGTAACTTGTGATTTCCGAAAACAATTCTGCATATGAACAATGATCAAATCAGCCGATTACTTAACAGCACTTATACTCCGAAACTATACCATCATGCAGTCTGAGAACAGCAACAATCAACACACATATATTCGAAACAACTAAACATACAAGCATACATATAATCCGAACATGATCTCATAATCAATTATGATCCTAACCTTGAATAACTAGACAAACAAGCCGAGATGTGGACAAGGGCGACCCGGCTGCTCCAACAAGATCACGTCCGAACCGACAAGAACTGGAAGAAGGGCTGCCTGTGATCAACAAGAAGTGTAGGGCTGGTTGCGGTTGAATGGACTGAACAAAGGCCGATCAGATGAAGGCTGTTTGCGATCGCAAGGGCTGTCGAACCAGCTGCCGACGACAGTTTTTCCTTCTAGGGTTTGTGTTTTTGTGTATGAAACATGCATGGGTATGTGTATATATATAGCACAAAGAGGTGAGGGTTGCGGTTTTGGTTAAGGCTTGTGGCCGAGGGACTTGGGTTGGTTTGGGTTTGAGTTTGGTCTTGCGGCCAATAGCTTTAATTTAAGGTTTGCGGTTTGATCTTATGGCCGAACATGTTTGGGCTGTTTCGGTTTGGTTTTGAACAAAATAGATTTGCGAGTCTTGGGCTTAATATCGCGGCCAAGGATTAGAGTGGTTTGGTTTGGGTTTGGTCTTGGCCGAATAGTTAGAGTTTTAAGTCTAGGTTTGATCATTGTTTTCTTTTAGCCGAAGACTTGGGTTTCAAGTTTCCTAGTTTCACAAGGGGTTCGGTTTATGTTTGTGTCGCGGTTCGGTTCGTGTGCATATTTATTATACATACATATACAACTAAAAATCCACACAACACACAACACGTATTTAATTCATGCACGTTGAATACTTAGCATATATATTATTCGACAAATATCACGTGTAAGTTATCCGAAAAACCCGGGATATCACAATTTCCACTCCCATTCATTGACCAAATGCTAGAGCGTCATGCGGGGCAACAATTCTATTGTTTCCTTGATGGTTTTTCCGGCTACTTCCAAATCCCTATCGCGCCAGAGGACCAAGAAAAGATGACTTTTACATGTCCTTATGGCACGTACGCGTACCGACGCATGTCGTTTGGTTTATGTAATGCTCCAGCTACTTTTTAGCGGTGTATGATTGCCATCTTCCAAGACATGGTCGAGAGTTCGATGGAGGTCTTTATGGATGACTTTCCGGTCTATGGCGATTCTTTCGGTCGGTGTTTAGGTAATTTAGTGAGAATGATGAAGAGGTATGTTGAGACGAGTTGATGATCAATTGGGAGAAGTGTCACTTCATGGAACGGAGGGGATTGTCTTAGGTCATAGGATCTCTAGAGCCGATATCGAGGTTGATAGGGCTAAGATAGATACGATTAGTAGGCTCTCTCCACCGACTAGTGTGAAATCGATCCGAAGTTTTCTCGGTCATGTGGGCTTCTATAGGCGTTTCATTAGAGATTTTTCCAAAATCACTCGCCCCATGACTAGACTCCTAGAGAAGGACGTTCCTTTTTGTCTTCGACAAGGAGTGTCTTCAAGCGTTTGAAACCCTTAAAGAGAAACTCTTGAGTGCACCATCCTTGTATCCCCCGATTGGAGCTTGCCCTTTGAGCTCATGTGTGACGCAAGCGACTATGCGGTTGAGGCGGTTTTGGGTCAAAGATGGGAGAACCACTTTACCCGATCTATTATGCGAGTAAATCCCTCAACGACGTGCAAGAGAACTACACCACTACCAAGAAGGAACTCCTAACCTAGTTTTTGCTTTCGTTAAGTTCCGTTCTTTGCCTCCTGCTTTCAAAGATCATAGTGTTCACCGACTATGCGGCTTTGCGTTATCTCTTCCAAAAGAAGGACGCTAAGCCTCGTCTAATTCGTTGATTCTTCTTCTTTCCGAGTTTGACATAGAAATTAAGGATAAGAAAGGAGCGGAAAACGTCGCGGCAGACCATCTTTCACGATTAGAGGATCCGAGTAGAGGGAGATTCGTGAGGAGGCGATAGCAGATAGATTCCCTCACGAGTCCATTGATTTCATTGCGTCTAAGAAAGAGGGGCTGCCTGGGGTTAGTGATTTAGCAAACTACTTTGTGAATGGGTACATGATGAAGGATTTGAACACCCAACAAAAGAAGAAGTTGTTTAGGGATGCGAGGAAGTATATTTGGGATGACCCTTACCTTTTTAGGATAGGAGGAGACCGTATTCTTAGGAGATGTGTTGCTAGGGAAGAGGGTATAGACATCCTTAGGCATGTTCATGAGGGGTTGACGGGAGGTCATCAAGGTACACATACGACCGCACAAAAAGTCTTGATTGAGGTTTCTTTTGGCCTACGGTAGTTGAGGATGCTATAGAGTTCATTAGGAAATGCGATGCTTGCCAACGCACCGACAATATCTCATCCAAGAATGAGATGCTCCAAAATCCAATTCAAGTTATCGAAATCTTTGATGTATGGGGCATTGATTTCATGGGACCTTTTCCCGTCTCTAGTGGGAATAGGTACATCCTTGTGGAAATCGATTACGTTTCTAAGTGGGTGGAGGCTCAAGCTTTGCCTACGAATGATGCCCGAGTGGTGGTGAGATTCCTTAAAAAGTTGTTCACGCGATTTGGTACCCCCAAATCCATTTTTAGTGATCGAGGAACGCATGTTTGCAATGCCATGATGGAGAAGGCATTAGAGCGTTATGGAGTTACACACCGTTTGTCTACCGCGTATCATCCACAAACGAATGGTCAAGTTGAGAATGCGAATAGAGGACTGAAGAGGATATTAGAGAAAACGGTAGGGAAGAGCCGAAAGGATTGGTCCGATAAGCTTGACGATGCATTGTGGGCATTCCACACCGCCTACAAAACACCCTTAGGAACCACTCCGTTCATGATTGTCTATGGTAAAGCGTGTCATCTTCCGGTAGAATTGGAGCACCGAGCGCTTTGGGCTCTTAAAACCATAAATTTAGATTTAACCAAAGCGGCTTGGAAAAGGTTCTTCCAAATTCACGAGTTGGAAGCTCTTAGAGATGCGACGTATGAGCGTTCATGGAGTATTAAAGAGAAAATGAAGGCGTTGCATGATAGGAGGATAAAGGGGTTGAAGGAGTTTAAAGCTGGTGATGAAGTGCTCCTTTACAATTCGAGGTTCAATTTGTTTCCCGGGAAGTTGAAATCGAAGTGGTCGGGACTATACGTTGTGAAGGAGGTGTTTCCGTATGGTGCAGTTGGAGTTATACGATGAAGTTGACGGGGGCACATGGAAAGTGAATGGTCACAGGTTGAAGCACTATTTAGGAGGCCCGATCGACAAGACCGAGAAGGAGGTAACTCCTCTCAAGGACATTCAGACACCACATTTAGAGTCTTGAGTGAGAACTCAAGAGTAGAGTATGTACCGTTTGTATTTTCGTTTATCTTTGATTTATTTTCGTCGCTAACGGTAGTTTTTGGTGTAGTTTCTGTCTTTGTGTCTGTTTTTGAGTCACTTGCAGGAATTCACAGTAGAGGATGTGCAAGGATTGGCGAGAAACCGGAGTTCCAGGTAAGTTCCAGTGTTAGAAATTTTTTGGTTTTGGGTTTTAGGAGGTTTGGTAAAAGTTGGAAAAAATTCTAAGGCATAAAAGCTCCCAGAATTCGAAACTTTCTGTGAAAAATGGGGGTTAGCTGCACGAAGGGTAATTACAGAGTCCCTACGCGCTACACCTAGCCCTAGTTCAAATCCGCGCTATGCCAAGGCCCAACCACCTTTCTCTACACGCTACACCTAGCCCCATATTGAACCGTATGCTGTTGAACCACCCCTACGCGCTACGCGTAGGGGTTACCATCTTGGCTACGCGTAGCGCGGCACCCCCATGGACCATTTAAAACCTGCAACCTTCATCTTCTCCCCCATTCACCCACAAAACCCTAACTCACGAACCAAGTGACGGAAACCACCATTAGCCACCATATCCACCGCCATTTTCCACCATTTTGCTCCCAAATTACACCCACAGCACCCAATTCACTTCCCCATCTGTTTCAACCGTCTATTTCACCCGATTTGCTGCTAAATCCACAAACATGGGACCATTCTTCTCCACTTCAAAGTTGAAATTTGTACTTCTTCTTCATGAATCTGGTATGTCTTCTTGCAATTTACTGTATATTAGTTGTTCTTAGCCAGGTTTAAGTCTACTCTTGCATGTTTTAGGTGTCGGTTCGTGTCGGATCAGTTTTGCTCTGGTTGCGGGAGGCATGGATTAGGTATAACATTGTTGCTGGACTGATTTGATATATCAAAGTGTCGTGAAAAATCCAATCTTGTGGTTTTGAGTTTAACCAGTTAAAACCTCCCTTCACTAGGCGGAATTTTTCGACTTAAATTCAGTTTTTATCACTAAAGCTTCAATCCTTCCGCAAGTTTGGACTCAATTTCTGGTTTGTTAGGCACTTGGCTCTTAATAGGGATAGTTAAAGTGCCGGAGGGGGTAGTGTGCATTGAGTCGTGTAATTTGAGTCGTCTTAGAGTTTTGTTTGGTCTTGCGTTTACTTATATGCATGTACAGGTACAAAACACTTCGCCCGTACTCAATCTCTATTCGAGTGAGGTTGTTTATCGCTTATGCTTTTGTAAACGGTAACCCGAAGCTTTATCTTGTCACTTTGTTTTTTGTTTCAACCGCGAATGGAATGCTATACGTTTGTCTCAGCTTTTTATAACATTTTCTAAAAACACAAAAAAAAAACCAAAAATCAAAAATACAAAAAAATAGTTTGTGATTACTAACTTGCGCTAATATCTCCGCTTGTTTTGTTTTGTCTATATGTTTGTTTTGGCAGATATGTCAGGCGAAGGTAGTTCGAGAGGAGCAGGAGGAAAAGAAGAAGAGGGCCACCCCAACGTCTGAGAGGGGTATCACTTGAGCAGCCACAGCCTATGCCTAACCCTAGGCCAGACATATTCGATATGAGGGCCCGGAACAGGTGAATAGAACTCGTATTCCACAAAGGAGGAATCATCCACTCCTACAGTATGAAGTAAATACTAAGGAATGGACGAAGCTTCAGAAAACCTTCGTACTGAGTTTCTTGAACACTGGATGTTAGATTGGGATTGGTTGGATAGTATGGGTGCTAGGGAAAGAGTTGAGCAGTTGCTAGGGCCGAGATTGCGGGCTATGGTTGATTGTAGTTGGGCACAATATGATGAGTTAGTTGTCGAGTTCCATTCGACCTTTCTGCATAAGGAGGGTTCTTTTGCTGAAGGGGATGCGGTTTCATTCAGTCTTGGGAGGATGCTTCATGAAATTTCTATTCCACAGTTTGTTGTTGCTAGTGGGTTTAATACTGAGGCAGAGGTAGCGACTCCAGAATTTCTGACTGGGATGCGGGGTGTTTGATGTGAATCAGAGAGAGTTGTGTTTTGGTAGCGAACAGTTAGCCAGGTTTTGGGGTACTATTGTTGATGTTGGTTTTGCAAATACCAACTTGATTACCTCCGTTCGGGATCCCATCTATAGGTTTGTGTTGAAGGTTTATTCTACTACTCTGGTTGGAAGGAAGTCGGGTAAGAACAAGGAGAATTGGGTTGATTTGCTTTTGTTGATGTGTTTAGTGGAGAACCGGAATATGAATTTAGCTAGTGTGTTGGCGTGGTCTTTTAGTCGATCAAGGAGGGACGGACACAGAGCCGTGTTGGATATGGGTCCTTACATCACGAAGTTGGCAGAGAACTTAGGGGTGTTTCAGAAGTGTAGCTTGGAGACATTGCGTGTCGGTACAGCTTCTAGGTATTTTCGGGTTAGAGACCTTCAGCTTGCAGGCATACTCACTATGACAGAGCCCATCACTTGGTTCGATTCTAGACATGGGCCATAGGTTATGCCCCCAGTAGGACACCCAGCGGATGATGTTATGCAGGGTGTGTACCCTCCTGTCCACCAGCGTCCTAGACAGAAACACAAGATCCCAGCTCCTCAGTATCCTAGGAGGCAGCCACCACTTGACCCGCTTACACTAGCATCACTTTATGACCGCATGGATTTGGGGTTTAGTAGGATTGATTATTGTTGATGCCTTTTTGTTCGTCACTTGTCGAATAGGCTAGATAGAGCGTGTGTTGAATATTGTATAGGTTAGAATCGAACACACGACCAAAATACGGAGGTTTCAGTGTAAAAGGGATCAAGTTCGCCCGAACTTGACATGTATTGGTAAAGTTCGCCTGAACTTGATGTGCCTTTAGTCAAGTTCGCCTGAACTTGACTATAGCAGGGCCAAGTTCGCTTGAGAGTGCATGTTGATGTCAAGTTCGGCCGAACTTGATAGTCAAGTTCGCCCGAACTCACCTCCACTCCAACGAACTTATCTCCCTATATATAGGTGTGTTGTTCATTTTGTCATTTAAGTTTTTGGCATCCCTACGGGGAGGTGCTGCCGGATTCTCTCCAGGAACTTCGGCAGCTGGACTTATAAAGATGTATACTCTTTCGGTATGAATGAAGACTTCCGCTGCATTCTGTTCCTATTCCATTCTTAATAACATTCTATCGAATCGGTTTACGTTTATCCACTAACTTCCGTCTAGAACCGCCTGATCACGGACCTTCAATTGGTATCAGAGCTACAGTTATCATCTACGCTCATGAATTTGGACATTTATGGACATTAGGAGGGGTTTTAGACGTAAACATCAAATAAACATACAATCCACGGACAAAATCTAAAATTGAAGGATAGGATTGTTAGAAAACCATTTTCGACCAGATCTATGGTGGAATCGAAAAATGTGAAAATAGGCTGATTTGGGAGACCGGTCAAGTTCGCCCGAACTTGACAAGGTTTTTCAAGATTTCTCTCAAGTTCGCCCGAACTTGATTGATTTTCTTCGAAATTAAGCAAAGTCCGCCCGAACTTGTCTATTTCATGCAAGTTCGCCCGAACTTGGTGGTGGCCAACTAAGTTCGCCCGAACTTGTCACAAACTGACCAAGTTCGCCCGAACTTGTCAGGATGCCTAAAAAAGGCATTGAAAAAAATTTATTGCTCGGTTTGATGAGACGGGTGTCCAGAAAAAATTTGGTGATAGAAATTTTTTCGAAATTTTAACGTCCGATACTGACTATTCGGGGACACCGTCGGAGGCCTTAGAGAGAGGCTGAGATGATGAGGTTAGAGATGGTTGAAGATGAGAGGTTAGTCATTGATACCAAAGCAATTTGGTGATCATTAGAGTTGAAGACTACCGATGGGCCTTAAAGTAAATTTCGCATTTGTTAAATACTGAAAATTCTGGATTTGAGAGGGAATTTCAGTGAAAAAATTGGTATGGTCAGAATTTGCAAAAATGAGGGGAATAAAAAATTTTCAATATTTGAAGATTCCGGCATTTTTGAAATTCGTGACACTGCAACAGTATTCGGGTGGTTTCCGACTACAGATTAACCAAGAAATACAGAGATTTGAGATTCATTTGTAAATTGATCAAGTTGATGTCTAGTTTGAAAGCAAGCGGTTACATAACTGAGTCTTGGAGGAGTTGTTTATCAGATTCTGCGGTCATGGTTGTGGATTGACACCTGAGTCGCGCGTATGGTTTGGAAGCACACACGACTGCCTATCTTTAACTCTGCTTTGCACATGAATTATTGACTGGACTAACCGCCAGGAGATAAGGATGCTTTGTAGTTTCAGTTGCCCCGGTTGTACGCGGTACCATGATTAAGGAAGATGATTTATGGGATCGGATCTTCCAGACAAAGAAGTGTACCAGTTGCTGACGAAAGAGATTATCCATTTGGGATTCTGTGATCACAGGAAGTTTCGAGTTTTCAGTTCATGATTCAGATTGATGCTTAAGGGTTAGAGTCCTGATCTCCGGTGAAGGAACAGTTAGTTGGATTAGCAGTCGTTAATACCAGTGAGGAACTGGGGACGTTCAAAACGTTCGGTGATGATCTTAGGAATTAATGACTAGCTCCGAAGACGGATGGTTTCAAAATTACCAAGAAAATCTGATGATAACCTTTGGTGGCCATTATTTTTAGTCTTCAAGCATATGAATCATTCTTCTCTTTGGACTAACCGTCGTTGGATGATGATGTTTGGTGATTAAGTGGCGCTGGTCTACCGGAGATAGCTATATATCTGACATTGTGACTGAAGAAGAAGAATGTGATTTTGATCGCGGCGAATGTTTCTCAGAGTCGAAGTGTTACCAGATTATTTGGTTCCGATGAAGATTTGCTGATTGAAAAAGATAACCGATTTGCTGATCTGGATTGATTACGGAAATCGGGATTTCAGATTATTGTGGGTAAACATTGATTTGAAGTTTACCAGTGTGGTAATTCGAAGTTTCTATCAATTGCTGGTTGAGTTTTTGAAGATCGGATGATCGAGCATGGGAGATATGTGCTAAAACTAAACGAGGATGTGGTTAAAGTTGAAATGGAGAAGTTGTATTGATGAATTTCAAGTTGGTGTCTATTCAAGATAATCTGTCGTAAAGCAAATCAGAGGAGGTTGAAAACTGTGCACTAAATATCTGAACTGGAGATTTCAGGGGGAATTAGATGTTGATAATGCAAACCCGAATCATCAATTAAGAGGGAATTTGTTGACGCGTTTCGACGACATCGGCAGATACCTTGATTGAAGTTGCAGAATATTCAAACACGGCTCAAGTTTGAAGACCAAGATTCGAAAGTAACGAATAAGGGGGAATCTGTTGATGCACTTTGTGTTCGTCACTTGTCGAATAGGCTAGATAGAGCGTGTTTTGAATATTGTATAGGTTAGAATCGAACACACGACCGAAATACGGAGATTTCAGTGTAAAAGGGATCAAGTTCGCCCGAACTTGACATGTATTGGTCAAGTTCGCCAACTTGATGTGCCTTAGTCAGTGCCGAACTTGACTATAGCAGGGCCAAGTTCACTTGAGAGTGCATGTTGATGTCAAGTTCGCCCGAACTCACCTCCACTCCAACGAACTTGTCTCCCTATATATAGGTGTGTTGTTCATTTTGTCATTTCAGTTTTTGGCATCCCTACGGGGAGGTGCTGCCGGATTCTCTCCAGGAACTCCGGCAGCTGGACTTATAAGATGTATACTCTTTCGGTATGAATGAAGACTTCCGCTGCATTCTGTTTCTACTCCATTCTTAATAACATTCTACCGAATCGGTTTACGTTTATCCACTAACTTCCGTCTAGAACCGCCTGATCACGGACCTTCAATTATCGGCAGGATAGGCAGGATGGAGCGATTCGATATATGATGGGACGGATGAGTATGAATGTCCCGGACTTTTTCCAGCCATTTGTTGATCCGGTCCAGTTTCCGATGCCAGGAGGCTATGATCCTAGTGGTCCAGGTAGTTCAGGTCAGCAGGGAGGTTCGGGTTCTGGTTAGGGTGGTTATGCGGATCCGACACCGGAGTTTCCGGTTTATGAGCATGGAAGTGATGATGATAGTGAAGAGGAGGAGATGGAGAGTGATGATGAGGAATAGTGTGGGGATGGCAGCAGCTGGAGCATGAAGTAGTATCTTTTATATTATTTTTCTTTTATGCTATTTTTATTTTAATCCGGTCTGTACCCCTAATTTTGGATACTCTGATGCTTGGTTTGTTGGGTTGGGGTAGTTTGGTTTGTATGGTTAAATATTTCAGACACTCATTATCTATCGTGATATGTTATGGTTTGGTATGTTATGTTTATTTGATAGGTATGGTGTTGTTTATGCGTTTACATTAGCGTGACTAAGAGTTAGGAATTGTTTGCTGGGCGTGTTTGGCTTGGAGGGCATATGTGGAATTGACTGGCACATTGACAGTCTCGCATATTCAGCTAAGTCGTTTCACTTGTATATTTTGTATATTCTATTTTATTTAGTTTTATTTTTAGTTTTAGTAGTTAGTGTGAGTCGTATTCTCGTTCTTGCATTAGGGATAATGCAATCTTTAAGTGTGGGGATGGGATACATAGTTGTAGTGGTTAGTCGAGTCATAAAACTTTGAGAAATACAAAAAAATTGAAAAATCCAAAAAAATTGAAAAAAATAGAAAATGTCTTTTGAATAAGAAGTTTGCAAAATAAAGATGGAAAATGATAGAAAATATGGGTTTTTGTTCGGGTTCAAATAATGATAATATGAGTTTAAATAAGTCGAGCTTGTGTCTAGTTTGGAATATGCGTGTAGGCCCGGGTCGGTTCTAGGTTCCTTTGATCTTAAAATACCTTAATTGTCGGATTACTAGTGGGTACTCATCTAGGAAAAATGGGAAATTGAAACCGCCGAAAATAGTATAAAGAACGCCGTTATAAGCCAAAAATTTTAGGATTTTTAGTCATGAAAAAATAGAATAAGTGAGCTAGATTGGAAAAAGTAGGCCAGGCCTATGTAATCATCGTTGGGGATGGTGATTCTGACTTAGCTTGCCTCTAGGGTGGTTGAATGGAAAAATTGCAAAATTTACCGACGCCTACGTTGTCGCTCTCAGGGATGGTGACGCTGGTTGAGACGGCCTCTGGGTTAGGTGAAGCAAAAGTCTAATGCTCAAGAACAAAAAAGAGAGAGAAAGAAAAAGAAATTGAGTTTAAATTCTTTTGATTTTGGTATAAAATGGTTAGGAAATGGGTTAAGTAACTTGTTCCTTTTGTTCTAAAAGCTTGAGGCGGGATTGGATGTGTTGTGGCTTCTAGTATGAGACCCTAGGTAGATTGACCACACTTGAATTTAAATTGCATGGTAAGGGCTTGGAACCGGGTTTGGGTTTAAAGGGACAAGTATACTTGCAATCGTGGCTAACACAAGTTTTGATTTTAATAAGTAATCTATACTTTTGACCCGAGTGTTTATCCGTCTCTGATTCCGTTCGCATATATTCTTTTTCGAGGATGATAAAAGAGTCAGCGTGGGGATATTGGATGTATTGTAAAATACATCCATTTATCGTGTAGAGTTTGTTCAGTTTTCGTATCATTTCGTTTCGGTTTCATAGTTAGTATAGTTTCTTTTGATAGTTTTGTTTGTACGGGTCTTGGTTGCTGAAAAGGGCTTAAAACGAATGAAAGCAGCTGGAAAAGAGCTAACGGTTGGATTCGGGATGAGTTGGAATGGAACGCAAGACGATGAAATCTGGCAAAACTAGGCCTAGACGCTACGCGATGCCCTAGTGTTATAGGCTATGCTCAACGCGTAGCAATAAAATAATGATTGTTCAGGTTCATAGCACCGCACTATGTGGCGGCTGTGTTGAAGGCCTTACGCGCGACGCGTAGGGTTGGTTTTTCGGCTTAGTGTTTGTAAGGCTGCAGGAGTCTTGCTGAAACATATATAATCATCTTAAAGGTCAATTTTTGACCTAACTGACGAATTAGCAAGACTTTGGACGAATTGGGAGTATCTTGTGGAGCATTTTCAAGTGCTTGAAGCTGCCAGTTGAAGACTTGAAGCTTAGGAAATCATCCTTGGTGCAATTCTGCCACTCGGGTGTCTTTACTTTCGTTTCTTTCCTTCAACTATGTTTCGTGTGTTTGATAATACTTTGTTTGTGATAAATTCCATGACTTTGATTGGATAAGTTCTTTGTACTACCTAGACGGATGAATGATTGTTTAAGGTTTCGATTTTTCTTAAAGGATATTTGATTTTTATGGATTGTTTATGAAATATAGGCGACTTGTTCTATTGATTAGATGTATATGCATGCTTACTTTTGTTTGAATATTGTTTATTACTTCGCATGAATCTTGGTGACGGTCTTTATCACATAATAGAGTTGTGCTAGGTTTTAGATTTTGGTGACTGTCGATATCACATAATAAATCTTTAATCTTTAGGGTTGAGTCAGCCGATAAACCTTAGAAGTAATATTCGGTAATCTTATAAATTAAGTGTTCTACTAATTCTCAACAGCTGAGAGGTGCGAGATTAGTGTCATGTCTAGGTCATTAAACCGAAAGGTATGAGCTTTATTAGGAGTAAACCTATTGGCTACTATCTAACAAGTCTAATAAAGAAAACAAGTCTATCCTAGGTTTAGGTCTCGAGAGGGAGTGAACCTTTTAGGGTACTTTCATAAATCCATTAGGTGTCTCAAGAGGGAGTCTAATAACCGGTAAACGAAACAGCCTTTAGAGTGCTATAGCGTGCTCTTGAAAAGGGTTAGGAGTCCTATTCGGTATCCCGAAAGGTGAGAATTTTATGATCCCGGTTCCATATTAATCAATTTCCTAATAAAATCGTTACTAAAAGCAATCAGGATTCCAGTCTAGGTAGTGTTTAAACCATCTTAGTAAAGTTCAAAGTAATTCGTAGTAATTAGTTTAGTTAATTAGTTTAATTAATTTAATTGCATCCCTAGGAATTTTAGAAAACCCCCCAATCAAATAAACAAATAGTTATGTCCGTGTCAATCGTAGTCTAGATAGAGTTGGTAACGTAGTTCGACAGAGTCTCATGGGTTCGATATCCGGACTTACATTAGCTATACTAGAGTCGATCGGTTCACTTGCCAGTTAGTAGTTTAGTGTGTCTTAGTGAGTCTAGAGTATAGAGTCTAGAATTAGGTTAATTTAGTTACTTTTATTAAACTACTTTTTAGCACATCAACCATCAGTATGTAAGATCCATATGCTATCATCTAGGATAGGTATTGGGTTTTGAGCAACTTCACATTCTTGAATCTTGTTACTCGGGACTTTAATGACGAAATCAGCCAAAATTTGACCTTTATTGGTTGGTCGCGGCTTATAAATGATATTATGACCTCCCAACTCAATAGCCCATTTTGCCAGCCGGCCAGAAACATCGGGTTTAGATAAAACTTGACCCAAGTGATAATTTGTAAGGATTCTAATCACATGACCAGAGAAATACCTGCGTAATCTGCGCGAAGCATGAACCAAGGCTAAAACAAGTTTCTCCATCATTGAGTATCTAGTTTCCAGATCATTTAACATTTGCTGAGGTAATAGATGTTTGAACCCCTTCGCGTTCTACGAGTGACACTGCGCCGACTGCAATATCTGTGGCAGACAGATATAAGATCATTGGTTCTTCTGGCCGCCGGGCTGTGAGAGTTGGCAATTGTATCAAACATTCTTTCATCTCCTGAAAATCTTTTTCCGCTTTTGAAGTCCATTGAAACTTTTCTTTCTTGAGGCAATTTCGTAACGTACTGATGAATGGAAAAGATTTCGCAGCATGATTGGCTAAAAATCGATTAAGCGCAGCCAATCGACCGCCAACCGTTGCATGTCCTTAATGGTTGATGGTGATGGCATACGCTGAATGGCTTCTACTTTTTCCGGATTCACTATAAAACCATTATTGGTAACGATGAACCCCAAAAATTTCCCTTCCTTCATTCAAATGAACATTTTCCTGGATTTAGCTTTATATTGACTTTGCGCAAAGAGTCAAAAGTGCATTGGATATTCTTGAGTATCAGTTCTTCAGTGTGACTCATGATAACTAAGTCATCAATGTAAACTTCAAGTGTTATGCCAACATCATCATCGAAGACTTTATCCATCAAGCGTTGGTATGTAGCTCCCGCATTGCGGAGACCAATAGGCATTTTTGTGTAACAAAAAATACCTTTCTTCGTGCGAAAAGTTGTCTTATCCTCATCTTCTTTTTTCATTTGCACTTGACGATACCCTTTATAACAGTCCAAGAAACACTTCCAGCGAAAAGAAGCTAAAGAGTCCACCTTCTTGTCGATCTTTGGAAGGGAGTAGCAATCCTTTGGGCATGCTTTGTTAAGATCTTTGAAGTCGACCCACATACGTCACCCGCCATTGTGTTTTTGAACAATTACTGGATTAGCTACCCATGTCTGATATCAAACTTCGCGTAAGATGCCAGCCTGAAGCAATTCAGATACTTGCTCATTCATTGCGCGAGTCTTTTCCAAGCCTAAACTGCGCTTCTTTTGTACCACCGGTACTACTAAAGGAGTGGTGTTCAACCAATGCTCTGCTACATCTCTTGGTACCCCCGTCATGTCTGCTGGTGACCATGTAAAAATATCCATGTTTTTAAACAAAAGTTGTTTAAGCTGCACTCATATCGCGGGGGTTAGGCGAGACCCAACAGAATTGTTTGCTCTGGAAATTTGCTATTAAGTACCCATTTTTCTGGTTCATTAGGTGAAGACGGCTTCGCAACATTCACTGGTGGTTCATCCTCAATGGACATAACTTCCTTTCTGGAATACAGAATTGCCACGCCAGTTTCTGTTGGGAAACCGCATGCAGCGAGTGGGGTAGAAGTGATCATATTAAAATTTCTTTGCGCGCGACGACCCAATAATACATCATGTCGAGATGTGGCAAGCATAACCATGAAATTAACTTGAATCGTGCGTGAATGTTTTCCATCCGTAAGAGTAACTGGGAAAGAAAGTTGTCCGAGAGGAAAATCGGTCTCATTACAAAAACCAGTTAATGGGAAATCTACCGGCTCTAGGCGCGCCTTATTATCTGGGTCAAACTGCTTGAAACATGGCTCATAAATATCCATAGAACTACCCAGATCAATTACATATAATCGGTGCGATAATGGCCGAAGATGCCGATTAACTACCGGTCTTTCCACTTGAGGACCTCCAGGAACTATGGAAAAAGTTACATGTTGCTTGCGCCAATGTGTTGTAAAAGTTCTTTTATGATTGCGCTTGCGCGATGGACCACCTTGCACCATATTGACAGACGTTTGCTTCATCTTTTTATTACTCAGATCTTCATCAGCACGAGTGATCTGGCGAACCCCGTTACGCACATTTTGAAGCAGCTGGGTGAGTTTCCCACTTTTTAACGCTTTCTCAATTTCGGTGCGCAAGCTAATGCAATTATTTGTGGTGTGTCCGGTATACTTATGATAATCACAAAAAAGGTTCAGATCCTGACCTTTCTTGTTTTTCATTGGTTGTGGCTGCTTAAACTGTTGGTTCTCGGTGCTAAATACCTCCGTCGGATATTTTGTTAGAGGTGTCCACTGCCTGTCTCGATTCTCTTGCTTAATCGCCTTTGGATTAGTGATTTTGTTAATTGTTGCGCGAGCATCAATCGACGAATAAGGAGAAAAAGAATTCTGGTTTGACTCTTCCAATTTTTCTTGTTCTTCTGGCCATTGTTTCTGCTCATATCTTGTGGACAATATTGAGGTAAAAGAGGTCTATTAGAACTTAAGTTGCGCTCAGTCTGAGCATAAACTTTGGCTGCCGCCATAAGCTTTTTCCAACCTTTTGGGAGACCGGCACTTCCTGATAAAACTTTTATCATCTCATCACATCGAACAGCATATTTGAATTGTGCGCGGATTAGATCTTCATGCACATCCCCAATCTCAAGGACTTCTTTGTTATAACGAGTAATGAAATCTTCCAAACTTTCGTCATCTCTCCGCCAGATGTTCATGACATCTGAGGAATCTCTGACGTATCGCCGATGCTGGCTGAAGTTAGTTAAGAATTTATCCTTGAGATCATTCCAGGAAGTAAGTTTACCTGTTGGTAGATTATCAAACCATAAGCGCGCAGCACCCGTGAGAGCTTGAACAAACAAATGACACCACATAGGAAGCGTCCAACCCCAATAAGACTTGCGCTAGTAAACAAGCGCAAATGATCATCTGGATCTGTCATGCCATTGAACTTTCCCACGTGTGATGGCGCGTTCAAGCGGAGCTAATGAAATTTCTTTCACAAACTTGGATTCTTCAGCAGCTTGGCTGGTCTATATACTAAATTATAATCATGCTCAACCTCAGGATTATAAACCGCACGTGACTTAGGTTTATAATTAGCATGATCCTTCTGAACCGACTGAACACACTCACACTATCACCTTCATCATAAGTCTTATCATACTCTTCGCGATTATTGTCCCGCCCCTGAGATGGACGTGATCCCAAATGTGAGTGTATCGAAACTCGATTCTGGGAACTTTGTTCCTCTTGATATTCTCGGCGTCTGGTGCCGAAGTGTGTAGATTCGAACCTCGTTCTGGACTGAAAGTACATCTCAGTTTCTTCTGCAGAGATGTACGATGGTGCACGCTCTCTAATTGGCGAATCATAACTCAGTACTCGAGGTGCAGGTGAAGCATGCACCTGAGTTGTTGTGAGTTGCACCTGTGGCGCGGTGTGCTGGTGTGTGCACACAGCTGTGCATAAAATGTATTTAAAGCACTCTGAGATTTGATGAACTAGGACATCGGAGTCTCACCAGGCGGTAACTGAAGCAATTTGAACAGAAGGGTTTTCATTCGGAATTCCCGGAGTCACTGGAATGTTCACACGACCGGAGTCATGATGAGCATCAGCGTCACCAGAAAATTCCTCCTCCACTTGTCCATCGATCCGAGAAATGTGAACTGTGTTCCTGATTTCAGACCAAGGACCTTGTGGAAAACTCGACGGACCATCAGCCGTGAAAATTGAAGGTTGTGGAAAACAAAACAGAGATGAAGATTAGAAGAAGAACTAAAACTGTGGGCGCCAATGAAGAAACACCAGGCCGAGATTGATCGGAATCAACCTAGATCTGAGGACATGGTTTCTGCATAAGAAGGTTAATCTCTATTTTGCTCTGCCAATGAACTTCAACTCAGATAACTGCAAAACAGAAACGCCGTTAGACTCGTCACGGAGAGAATGGGGGTTCTCTCCGTGACCACCCTCCGGCGTGAGAATAAGTACAAGTGATCGGAGAAGATGAAGTGAAAGTGTAAGTAAGGAAGAGTGAATGTGAATGAATAGCTTGTACCTCAAGTCTTCTATTTATAGCCGGTAATTTGGGCACCAAAATGTAACGGAGTTGTGACAGAATCTTTCTTGCCGTTAGTGGTTACATCTCCATCCATGCACACATGGGCTGGAAGATTATCAACCATTGGGGAAGAGCCACATGGAAGGTGGTTCTCTCTAGATCTTCATGAAGATATTGCTAAAATCGTGCAAATGATTGACGTCTCGGATGATGCCACATCATATTCAGTTATAACCGAACATAGACCTGCACGATCGTCATTTATTTCTTCTAGAAGGCCTGAGACTGTGGAGCCTTAATCTGTTGCCACATGTCCAGTTAGTTGTAACAGAAAATATTGATTTAACCCAGCTCTTATATTACCCCTGCGCGAATATGTCTGTGTACAAGACTTAGAAGCTTTGGTAATTTCAAGCTTAACTGTATCCTTGTGTTATTTAGCGCAAGGGTGTTAAATGAAGTTATAATTCTTTGCTCCCTTTTGATATGCCAGTTGAGAAGAACTGCTCTTTTTCAATCACCTTGTCGTTGGGAGATACACGCAAGGTCTTATCAAGTGATTTGGTACATTCTGGTGGTATGGTCTTCCGCGGCGGCGCAGGGTTTCTAGGACCATGCCCCTTCATAAATCAATGGTCAAGATTTATTCACTGAGTTCACAAATACACTAGTGTTCACTCTAGATATCCATATAGGCATGGTGTTTTAAATTTTAGGTATGTTGTTTTGTATTCTATTGATATGGTATAATATAGAAAAACATCAAACACAACAATTTATAACACAATTATATGTATTTTAGGCATTTAGTTTAAAACTCACTGATTAAATTCTTCGCATGGTGATTGTGTTTTAAAATTGTTAACTAAGCACATGTTTGTAATAAAATTATATGCCTAGAATACATTCAATTGTGTTTAAAAATTGTTATGTTTCGTGTTTTTCTATATAATACCATGCCAAAAGAATATAAAACATCATATTGATTATGTCTACATTGACTTCTTACACTTTGCAAGAAAAATATCCTTTTTAGAGGAACCCTTAGGCTATAGGGTGTGGTTATGACCCTCATGACCACCATGATCCACCACATCAGTGTCATGTCACCCACCTCTAATCCACCATTCAAAACTACTACCCTAAGGGTGTGGTCATGACCCAAACCACTTGCCCCTTATTTAATTTAAATTTATCTTTGTCTAAAAAAGGAAATATTTTTTAAATGGAAAGGAGGACTATGGTTGCCATAGTTTAATCCATGCAAACCATGGTGAATCAAGCAAGGGGGTGGTGTAGCCTTCCATTCATGTTCCTAGGTGGTGAATAATGTCCCAACCATGACCCCCACACCCTTTAACATATGTTAACTAAGCACATGTTTGTAATATGACTAATATAAGTTGGCATGTAAACGAACCGAACTATCATGAAGTGTCCAACCGAAAGTTCGCTTATGTTCGTTTACATATGAACATGAACACACGTTTTGTTCGTTCATTTATGTTCGCTTGTCTGTTCGTTTAGATTGTAAACACATATATAAGTTACTTAAATTTATATAAATATAAACATAAAAAGGCTTTCTAACTACTTATATACATATAACTAATCAGTAATAGTAATAGAGTGTTCTAGTAATAAAAAAATAAGCTTTTCAATTGTATGTATCATAACTGATCACTAATTTAGATGGTTTCTTGGATTGATAGTGATATATTAGACATGGTCGTTTGTGTCCATGAATGTTAATTTATGTTTGTTTAATTAATTACGTTCATTTGTGTTCGTTTATGTTTGTTTGTGTTCATTTGTGTTTGTGAATTGTTCGTTTAGGTTTTAAATGAAGGAATATGAACAAACATCATGCCCATTTTCTTACTGAACGAACATGAACAAAAAGAATTATTCGATTATATGTCCGTTTTCGTTAAATTTGTTTACATGCCTACTAGTATGCTATCAAGAAACTAGCTACTGCAACATGTTTAATAACAAACAAACATAAAGTTTCACTTATAGCAATGCTAGTAAGGTATGAGCATGGTGGAATGGGACAAATCTTCCCTCTAGCCTAGAAGATTAGGGCTGCAAACGAATCAAACGTTTGGAGAACAGTTCGTGCACTGTTCGGCGGAAAGTTCGTTTGTGTTCGTTCGTTTATTAAACAAACGAACACGAACAAGAAATTTCGTTCGTTTAGTTAAATGAACAAACATGAACAGAGTCGTGTTCGTTCGTTTATGTTCATGAACGTTCGGTAACGTGTTCGTTAGTGTTCGATAGTTCATTAGTGTTTTTAGTTTTTATATTTATTTAAATACTTCAAAATTCCGATAAATTAAATATCTAATAAGTGCCAGTGTGTTATATATTCTATTCATGAACGACTGTTTGTGTTCGTTTGTTTCCATTTGTGTTCATGAACATTATTTCGTGCTCATTTGTATTCGTCAACGTTCGTTGCCTAAAATTAACAAACACAAACGAACATAAACAAGTTCATTTCCTTAACAAACAAACACGAACATAAAATCTCGTTCGATAAGTGTTCGTGAACGGTTCAGGAACTCGTATATTTTCTTAACAAACGAACACGAACAAGGTCTTGTTCGTGTTCATTTGGTTCGTTTGCAGCCCTATTGCAGATACATCCCAATAATTACTAAACACCAAAAACTGTTTAAGACTTGGTTACTTTAGAGTAAACAAATTTATTTATCATACACGTTTACCTAAAATTATTGTTATCTTTAAAACCACAAAATTGCCTATGTGTGTGTTTAGTAATTTAAAATGAAAATGAATATTAATATTAGTGATGGGAAACCTAGTTCTATTTTTTAAATATAATTCAAAAGAAAAAATAATATAACTTAGGGTACCATTTTCGTTTATTCAAGTCACCTAATGAAAAAAATTATAAAGTTGAAATATCTAAAATAATATTTTTACACACAATAGTTGCAATACGTGTATTAGCTT
Organism: Scalesia atractyloides; assembly: GCA_947069175.1. Classification (NCBI taxonomy): domain Eukaryota; kingdom Viridiplantae; phylum Streptophyta; class Magnoliopsida; order Asterales; family Asteraceae; genus Scalesia; species Scalesia atractyloides. The sequence goes on along the minus strand of CAMTDV010000024.1, from coordinate 56,071,299 downwards.
AACATAGTAATGTTGTTTTACTCCTAATTGATTTAGAAAGCAAATCCAAATACATGCTCGCCGCCCACCTAAACGACTTTGTCAAATGAGATAAAATAATAGGAAGTTACTTTTTTGCAGGTGGAATTTTCAATATGAAGAGACAGAATGTGTTCTTTACTTTTCACCGAAATACCTTTTAGACATTATTTGTAGAATAATTATACGAAAAATAGAGTAAAATTCTGCAAATATTAGAGAATTATCTTATTATTGGTGTATTCATTCGTTAATATTTTTAATGGTTATATAAAAACAATAATACATACATTCCTAATGATGCATGTGTGAACTTGTCGATTTTCATTTGAATCCACTACAGTAGGAACTAAATTTGGATGTTTGTTAGTTGAGAATTAAAATTAAGTTTTGACGAACATGATGTGTGCTATAAGTGATAAGGTTTTAAATATATATAATTAGTTATGGAGCAAGGAGGGACCTCTACCAAACATCCCCTAAATTGAGTAGTCTGTAATCATGAGGTCTGCCGCTAGCTCCCCATATAAACAAACCAGCTCTTCTTGTTCTTGCATGTCACTACTCCAATTCTAACAAGTAATATTAGCCTTTGAATGCTAATATCTTCAATTTATATATATGTATATTTTAATCAATTTAGTTTTGCTGTTGTGCAGTGTCCACAAGTAAGCTGGAAAACATAGAAGAGGAAGAGGAAAGCAGGGCGCCATGTCGATTGCCGGAAACCCCAACCGAATCTATGGAGTTCCTTGGGAGGTCATGGAGTGTTTCGTCTGTGGAACTCTCAAAAGCTCTTTCCCATAATTATCTTCAACATAAAAACCCAAACTTATTCTGTTCACCACAAGATGTAAGGAACATTTACTAGAGAGAGGAGATACTAAATTAGTAAGCTTGTGTATTTATTTGGTTTCATTGTATTGTAGGAACCTCAACCATCAGAAAAGGCAGATAGCCCTCCTAGAAAAAGTGATGAATTCAAGGTAACTAACTATATCTTAACTATCTAACTGAAAGCAGTTAAATCCGAACTTATAACTAATGTTTTAGTTTTTAACGACATTACAAAAGGTTTGGTTTTCCTGGTTAAAAGAGGAAGCGGTTCAGTTGATTTGTTATCCGCATCTCAACTCATTTCAAACAAAAAGTTTGATAATCTATTAACTAAATATATTATTTATAAAAATAACAAATATAAAGATTTGATTATTTATACAAAACCATAAAATTCTGGTTATGAAAAACCAAATTGCTTATATTTCTTGGTCACTCCTATTTAAACACCACTGACACACTATTTAGACAACACGTGTCATATGGGTTGTATGATATTGCGGAAAATGGTGAAAACATGTCGAACGATACGAAAAAAAGTTAAAATATAGGTCGTTTTAGGGCCAAATTATACGGACTGTATGACTTTTTATTAAATGATTTTTTTTGCCCTCTATATGATACACCTGTATGTTGTATGATTTACCATGCAAGCTGATGTAGACTAATGGAGGTGGTGTATTTTGGCAGGACTCTTTATCTTCAATCAATTTGATTTGATTTTATTTTATTATTTTTTTTTGTCAATTGGAAAAGATAGATTAGTTACAAATTCCAGAATAGTGACTTGGATCTCAAGCAGTGAAACTTATATATCTCAATTTCCGCATTTATTAAGAAAAGTAGGCGACGGATCTAGATTGTTTTAATGAAAGAAAGCAACAGGATTTAACTAAATGGAAGCATAAAGTCTCGTCTACCAAAAAATGGTCTTTTTATGTACCTTTGAATTTGAACACTCAGCAAGCTCGAGCTCAATTTGGCTTAGATTGTAAACCTGGTTGAAAACTTGACTCAGCTCGGGCTAAAAAAAAAAATTTGGCTCAATTTGCTTTTGGCGTAGTTTAACTTGCTTGAACCGTAGTAATGAAGACTTAGGGCTTAAAAGATTGAATGTCTTATACTTGGGCTACAAAGTGAGTTAATTTAAGCGAACCAATGAACGAGCCAACCTTGGATCGAGCTCAGCTCGTTTACAAACTGAGCCAACTCAGGTGCCTCCTTTACAACCAAGCCAGATTCGAGCAAGATTCAAGCCACGAGCTATTTGGTCAGTCCTATGCGTTTTTTATGTGGGTTGAATCGAACTCAACAGGCTAACCTGTAAACACTGCATGATTTATGTTTATACAAACAAAATAATGAGTTAATCATGATAAGAAAACCATAATAATATTTATAGATAGAATGACTGAAATTGAGACCTTTAAGAAGGTCACATAAAAAGATAGTTATGAGTGTAAACGAACACATACTCTCATTCTACAGCATATGCATATCGTTCGTGTTTTGGAGCATTATTCGGTTACAATTTAACCTGATGCAGGAGTTATGTTTAGTTCATCACGCCCTCAACCAGGATTTTGTGTCTAACCATCAATTGCTCAAAAATGGGGCATGTATATAGCCTAGTTTGACTATTAACAATTTGAGTGAATTGCACCACATTTCAGGTGCTGTCATTTGCCTTTAAAACTGATGAGTTTTGTACTTAATGTTTCAAAATCTTGCATGTTACGTCCTTTAGCCCTAACCCAATTAATAACAAACGTAATATGCTAATATTTGTAATAAAACAAAAATAATATTTAAATACCAAATATTCCCTTTTCTCACCTCCCTTTCTCTCTTTAACCCCTCTCTTTGTCTACCTGTTATCCTCCGCCACCGGCCACCAACCGCCTTTTCTCCTCTACCTATTCTCCTCATATTCCTTACTCAAACCTAATGCATATTTGGTCTTACTATAAACCCAGATCCAAATGTTGGCAAACCATCCACCACTACCATCAGGATAAACATGTTTAAATAGTAACTCAGAACTTAAAAACGTCAAACAGAACTAATCTGATCCAAACAAAAAAAAACACAGAAACGATATGTATATTGTATACAGCAGATTCGTAAAATCACAAAACATATCAAATTATCAATAACACTAGTACAGCAAATTATTCAACACAACTATGAAAAAACTGAAATAAACTTGTAATAATCAAATCTACGTAGTCGATTTGAATCTAATAAAGTAAACACGTTGAAAAAGTATATACGAACATAAACGAAGTCAAACGAAACAGATCTAAACAAACATTAAAGCAAAAACGATACAATATACACCAAACCCCTGTATTTGACCCGCGATGTCCTGGTGTAGATCATTTTCTGTAAAGACGGTTTGGTTTGCGATGTTGCTTCAGATCTGGTTGGTGATATTTTGATTATCAACGGTGATGTGGTTCTGATTTTAGTGGTTGCCGGCGATTTGTTTAAGGTTTGGTCGGTAATACCCTAAGAGACCAACCTTCTTCTCCGGCAACACTTTCTTCTCCCGAGTAGATCTGGCTCAAATCGGACTTGTGAGCAGGTGTGGCGGGCGGTGGTAGCGGTTCAGATGGTGGGGGCGGTGCTTCACCCCAGACGTGAGGGGTGCGGTGGTAGGGGTTCAGACGGTAGGGAGTGGTGGCCATGCCAATTGGTGTTTCTATGACGGTGGTGGTTCACCGGAAAAAAAACCCTGTGTTTAGAGAGAGGGGGGAAAGAGTTGAGACAGAATGTTTAAAGAGAGAAAGGTTTTAGGATTTTTATATATCTTACTATTTTATTTTTATCTTCATTTATTTAAGATACATATCTATAATAAAAGGGCTAAATGACGAAATTGTCCTCATTTGCCTTGCGCAGGACCAAGTTAACGTTAAAAATTAACTGGGTTAGGGCTAAAGGACGTAACATGCAAGTTTTTGAAACATAAAGTACAAAACTCATCAATTTTAAAGGCAAAGGACACCGCTGTGAAATGTGCTATGTAGATAAAGGACAAAACTTGTAATTCACTGTTAATTATAATAATAATGACATAACAATTTAGTATTTTTTTTGTATAGCTTTACAGGAACATAATGAGAGGAAGGACAATGGGTAGATGGATAAAAGATCAGAAAGAAAGGAGAAAGCATGAGATCAGAACACACATAGCTCAACTGCATGCAGCAGTATCGGTGGCAGGGGTTGCCGCTGCTGTATTCGCTCTTACTGCCACATCAGCAACATCATCATTAGTCAATGATAATAATAACAGTAATGATAAGGAAGAAAAAGGGTGTCCAAAAGCATCAAATGCAATAGCATCAGCAGCAGCTCTAGTGGCATCACATTGCATAGAGATTGCAGAGGATATGGGAGCTGATCATGAGCAAATATTATCAGCTATCAATTCTGCAACTACTGCAGGACTAATGGAGACATAATGACCCTAACTGCAGGAGCTGCCACAGGTACCTTTTTTTTTTTTTAAGAAAAAGACAAAATCACCAAAGTAGCCAGCCATTGTGTCATACAATCTCAACAATGTCACACATGTTAGCCATGAGATACACAATTTAATAGTCGGTTGCGTATATGATTTTACTCGTGTGTTCATAAGAAACGGTTTCATCTGCCCATGATAAACGTTACGCAAATCGAATTCGAGCCGCAATAAAAAATATACTCGACTGCCATTAATAAATGCTACAAAAATCAAATTCGAGAATCTGATTCGCGTAGCGTTACCAAAATACCTTTTTGTCTACCAATAATAAATGTTATGTGAAACAAATTCATATCTAATTCGCATAGCAGTAAAAAAATGCCTTTTTGCCTTCCTATATAAACTGTCACGCAAAGCAAATTTGAGTATCTGCTTTTTTTCACTCATGTAACTCATGGTTAATGTACAAGACTATAAAATCACGTATCTCATGACAATAGGTGTGAAACTGTTTTGACGTGACCAACACACTAGAAAAAATGGCTATTAGTTCTAATAATGATAAGAATAATAGTACTACTACTATTAATAATAATAATAATAATAAAAATAATAATAATTACTACAGCGTTGAGAGGAGCTGCCACATTAAGAGCAAGGCTGCAAAAGGGAGCTGCAACCATGGCTTTGGGTGAGGAACAGGGGAAGAAGGCAAAGAATCGAACGTATTCGCAGCCTTGAATTTTGTTTCTAAAGGGGGACAACTTTTAAAGCTTACAAGAAAAGGTAACTCCATCGAAACCATAGTTGTCAATAGTGTAGCGTATAGGTCCAAGTGTCGCTATTTGGGTTGTAGCTATGGATAGCAAGAAAAACGACACTTTATTTTTTTCCTTATTATAAATAGCAATTAAATATAGCTATAAAATAGCTCGATTTTAGGTTTTTGTTAAATATACATGTAAAAAGCATATATACAGGGTATTTTGATGTATTATACATATAAATAAAAAAAATTCTAGTGTATTGCTATTTGTAAAATAGCAGCCCGCTATTTATCGCTATTCGCTATGTAGCATACATGTACCTTATCACTATTTGTCACTATTCGCCATTAACAACTATGATCGAAACTAATGTCAAACAGACATGAGGTTTAAGAAGGGATAGTAATATCATTTAATTTGCTATTTCAGGAGACCTTCACTGGAAGGAAGTTTCTTTCAAGGTCAACACAAAACGGCAGGTAAGCATATCAAGATTCTTCTAAAGATATAATACACACACACACACACATATATATATATATATATATATATATTTCATTAACAAGCCGTGTTTACGGAGGGGCAACAGGTGGTAGCAAAACTGAAAAGCAAGCATATTGCAGGAACTCTTACAAAGAAAAAGAAGTGTAAGATAAAATACCTTAGTGTAGTCATAAGACTTGTTGTGTTCATCTGAAATTAACATTGACGATATACTCTTGCTGCAGATGTAGTCTCTGGCGTATATGTTGAATGGCCTGGAAGAGAGATGGATGAAGAGAGGCAGTATTTCGGGATAGAAACGTCTGAAAGAATAATACAATTTGAATGCACCACTAAAGAAGAAAAACATAAATGGATAGAGGGCCTCCAGCATTTGCTGAATTGCAGAGCTAATATGGCAAGGTTTACATAGCAGCACAAATCCCAAGTCACTGGGAATTAAGAATGTGTAGTGTCGTGTCATGCCAAACTTCCAACTTTTTTGGATTTATATCTACTGTGATTGATTGATCGATTGTGTTTATCAATAAGAGTGAGAGTGGAATGATTTATCAGTTTAAGGAATTGGCAAGACATCGATTTTCAGTATAAACTCTATACCTAACTGCTCAGCTCCTCCATCAATCATGTTTCCTCACTCTAGTTCTTTCATGAAATCAATGTTATCGACAAATACCTGCAATATGGAAATATGAGCAAAATAAAGTGTTAAAGAACCAAAAAACAGTTTGTCGAACACTTGCCGATTTCCATCCATCTGGATCCAAACAGGCTGTTATCTTTGTGTTTAAGACCGGCAAGGGCCCAGGTTGAAGCACTATATCCCCACCAAACAGTTTTACAACTTGTGCAGTCTTATACACATCATTGGTCCTATTGCAATCTGAATTGTTAAAAAAGACTTCTTTAAGACACTGGATTGTTAAAAGAAGTGAATAATACATAAGGGTTTAGCGATTCACCTGCCCATAACCATTTCCTTTGTCATATTCAGTGATGCCATAGTTGTATGTCAATTCCAACACTGCACTTGCATCTTCAGACCCATACCCCATTATGGCTTTTGTGCACTGAAAAGCCATTACATGACAAACTATTTGTATATGAGAGAAGAGAGTGTTACAATAGAATCACCTTGTTTTTCAGGTTCATCACTTTTCCGGAGGAGTTTCATTCCATATGCCTGCAAATATAAGAGAGGGTAACTCTACACAAGAAGAACATGTGGCTATAATTTAATTGTGTATGGGTGGTTGACCTGCTGATAGAAGTTAATGGAGCGATTCATATCTCCTACTCTTAACATCACTTGACATAGAGGCTCAGAAACACGGCCCTTCCTCTCAATGAGCTCAAACGTGTAGCCATCTGGATCTTCAATCAGCGCTTTTACTGGGCTAGCTTCACTCGTAACTTTTCCACCCTTGGCTTTTACAAGATCCACAGTTTTAGCAACCTAAACACAGATGCATGCAGTTTTCTTTCGATACGATTTTCATACAAAGGAAAGGAAGAGACCGCATATTGCTAACTTTAAAACTACAGGACGTCATTTCTAATCTGAAAGATAGCTAGATCAAACCAACTTACGTCCTCAACTGCTATACCAAAATGTCCAAAACCATTTCCAATGTCATACTTGTCAACTCCATAATAAATGAAAGCCAGGATCAGTAAGAAGCAATGACGTATGTAACTCAATAAAACTGAAGTTAAGTTATATGGACCAAAGGGATACTAGATTAAATATCCATGTTCTTGAAGATACTAAAGTTGGTGACGACATACTGTAAGTAAGTTCAATAACAAAATGAGTCTCTTCAGGTCCATATCCCACAAAAGCATTTGCATATCTTTCTTCGGGTATGTTGCGTTGCCTTAACACTTTCATACCCAAGCACTCCGTATAAAACCTAGAATAATAAACATGTGGTATTATTAAACTTCCAATTGCAAGCAAGCATGCATCACTGACGATCATACATACAAGAGCACAAGGGCCGTACTTTATAGGTTTCTCCAAATCCCCAACACGATATACAACATGTAACAGTTTTCTATTATCCTTTCTTGACCAATCTATTGCATTTTCCTCAGTGATAGGCTGTGATGTAGTAGTTTTAGCTGTGCTAACATCAGATTTCAGTAATGTGGATGCACCCACACCATGTAACTGTGTCTGAGGTATAGCTGTAGGATTCAGTAACTAAATAAGATTAGTTATTAACACATTGTCATATGCAGCTAACACATAATGTACGAGTAAGCTAACATTTTCCAAAATGTGTGTTCATAAAACTTGTATTCCTAATCTTTTTGACCCTTACACATACATGCTGGAATCAATGTCAAGAGTTTAAAACCATTACAAGGCTCAATTCGAGTGAAAAAATAAAATTAAATACACAGGAAGAACTACAACACAACATATTTGGCCCAACCAAAAAGCTTTCAACAAATTCCAATCTGTTATTTTTGAGTTAAAAAAGAAGTGTTGTTTCATAAGCTTGGTTGCAACAGCATCAATGGCTTTGAATACTTGTAGATTGGATTCGATTTGACATAAGAAATTGAAGGCACAAAGCAAGTTTTCTTTTGTTTTTGTTTTTTTCCTTGAGAAATCCACTGTAACGCTCGATTGAATAAGCTAAAAGAAATGCCGTTGAAGGAAGAGTAGGGTTGGTTTACCGGCTCCAAGTTGGATGAGAGCAAGTCTGCGGGGAGTAACAGGAAGAGATACGTCGCGCCGTGAAGAAGATGGAGGTTGACAAACAATACGAAGAGACCAACATATAACACCTTATTATATGCTCTCAAATTCATATCCGAATGTTCGGTGGATATGGATAAAGAATACTCGGGGGGTTGTTGGTGACTCCAACGCTTCATTTTTTACATTATATACATTAAAAATCACAATCTCTCTCTACTTTTCAATATAGTCACCCCAAAAAGATGTTTTTTTGTCTTTATGAACACCTGTAGTGTTGAAATGTGGTTAAAACGCGGTGTTTTAGTCCGGTTAACTAAACACGACTGACGGTGTCTGACGAGTCTGTTGACCAAACCAAAACGCCGAGCTTTGGCCGCGTTTTGGTCCTGTCAACCAGACCGAGTGTCAGTCTTTTGTCTGGTTGACAGGACCAAAACGCGGCCAAAGCTTGGTGTTTTGGTCCGGTCAACAGACCCGTCAGACACCCGTCAGTCTTTGTCTGGTTAACCGGACCAAAATGCCACGTTTTAGCCACAGTTCGACACTACGAGGTGTGCATATAAGGACAAAAAACACCTTTTAAGGTGTGTAGATAGACAAATGGGTGTGCCTATGGATGCGATCGGTATACATACCGATACCGAAATACCGTTACCGAAATTGAGGAAAAGTGGATACCGAATTTCTCAGTTCGGTAACGGTATCGATACCGGTATTTTACCGCATTGGTATCGCTTTTGTGTTTTCCATTGTTTTACCTAAAAAATATCATGTAAAAGTTATCGATTAATTCAACCATAATATCATTACAACATGTGGTGAACTTATGGATTAATTTAATCCAACCAAATTTGGATTACATCAATAAAATCGATGTATATGGTGACCATTACAAGATACAACAGTTTTACTTATTCAACAAAATATGTTAGAATACCTTAAAGAAAAGATCGATTTGGATTATGGATACTGATAAAGGATTTTAGGTTTAGGTTTTATTATGTATTAGTATATATCGCAAATGTCGACTCTTTGTAACCCAACCTAAAAACCTATTGGAATTCATTATTAAATACGGTATCAATACCGGTATTTACCGAAAAATACCAGTACCGATACCGTTAAATATCGATACAAAATTCAAAAACCGGTACCGTTTATGATCGGACGGTACCGGTACGGTACGGTATTTCGGTAAAAAATCTCATCCCTAGGTGTGCCAATAGGTACACACTTATATAATACTTTTAATTCCTTTATCATTACAAGTTTTCTTTCTTCCATTTACAACCACTTTTAAAATTTATCAAACACTATGACAAAAGATAAAATACAAATAATTTTAATGTACGAACTGAAGGTTTTGCTAAAATAATGCGGTGACATTTTCGTAGTTATTTGCTCGTAGGGTAATTATCAAAATTACTCTACAAATGATCTTGTAGAGTAATTATGATCTTGTAGAGTAATTTTGTAAAATGTTCTTAGGGTAACTTTTATCGTATAGAGTAATTTTGTAAAGTATCATAATTACTCTACACTTGATCTTGTATGGTAATTTTGAACTTGTAAGGTAAATTTGTAAAGTATCATAATTACTCTACAAATGATTTTGTTGAGTAACTATGAATTGCATGTTGTTTGATAAACTTGCAGAGTAATTTTGATAAACTTGTAGAGTAATATTGATGAAGAGTATTTTTGATACACTTATAGAGTAATATTGATAATTACCCTACAAGATCAACCCCCCGCTTGTGGTATGCGCATATAATTTATAAATGTGTGGGCCCTCCGGGGGGGGGGGGGGGGCAAAAGTGAAAGTGCACTATTTTAAAGTTATTTTACTAATTTCGTGAAAATAACGTTAAAAAGTGAGGGACGATTAATCATGCATCATGTGGTGGCGTTGATAGCCAAAAGACAAGGGGATACATGCACTAATCAGCTTTTGTCCCAATTGATGAGTGTTATGTGCGTATGTCCAAGGCTTGATGCAAAACTACTATCGAGCCAGGGGTCTCCCTGGAAGCAGTCTCGCTATTCCTACGGGGTAGAGGTAAGGCTGTCCACATCTTACCCTCCTCGGACCTACCTTAGCTTTGCTACTGACGGGATTTACTAACTTAAAAAAACCCTACAAGACCAAAATTACTCTATAAGATCATTTATAGAGTAATTTTGATGATTACTCTACAAGATCAAAATTATTCTACAATATCATTTGTAGAGTAATTTTGACAATTACCCTACGAGCAAATAATTACGAAAATGCCATCGCGTTTTCTTTTGCTTTTTCATGCCTTTCGTACGTTTAGTACGCCAAAGTTATTTGTACGAGAACTTTACTCTAAATATTATAAAGGGTGAACAATGTCCCCTCAAATTTACAGATGTACAGTAATAATTTCTTTCTCCTCTACTCACAACCACCTACAACCACTGTTAATAAAATAAAAACCTCCTCACATAATTTGAAGGAAAGTATGATGTAAGACCACCTACGGATCTCGAAAAACCGAAACACCAAGTCACGCGATGTGAGGAATCCACCACGTGACGCAAACCGCTGCAAGGACGCGACGCAGAAGGAGTAAAGAACGATAGATGATAATCAACAATCTGTGAATCCACTGAGTGTTCACAGATTACACACAATAACAGATAGTTGCTTACTGGGGTTTTGCTTTCTTCACACACAGAGAGAAAACTTGCACAGAAAGATAAATCTTAAAAGTTCTACTCTTGCATTTCATTCACTGAGAATATATACAAGATTAAGTTTGGACATGCAAATCCTTACAATAAGTTCAACCAATAGGATCCTACCATTAAGTTCAACCAATCACAATCAAGAATAAGTTCTACCAACAAAACCATCCACAAATTCGGATAAGGTGAACACATAGCATATCTGTGAGTGCACTTTGTGTCCGTCACTGTGCGAATAGACTAGTTAGAGCGTGTGTTGAATATTGTATAAATTAGATACGAACACACGACCCAAGCACGAACGTCGGATGAGAAAATGGACACATTTCGTACAAAATCTGTCAGTTTCGTACGAAATTGTCAATTTTCGTACGAAATTGTCAATTTTCGTACGAAAATATGTAACATTTCGTACGAAATCCTCATCCCTATATATATGTGTTGTGTGTTCATTTGTTTATAAGTTTTGGAAGCTCCCTAAGGGGAGACGCTGGCGGATTCTCTCCAGGAACTCTGCCAGCCTGACAAGATGTATGCTCTTTCGGTATGAATGAATAAACGTATGACTTCCGCTGCATTCTACTTCTACTCCATTCTATAATAACGTTCTACCGAATCGGTTATCATACGCCCAAACTTCCGTCTAGAACTGCCCCGATCCGGACCCACAACTGGTATCAGAGCTACGGTACCGATTCATTCAATCTAACAGTTGATGAATCACCTCCGCTCATGAATTATGAACTTAGGAGGGGTTTTAGACGTATATCATCAAATAAACGGACAATCCTCGGACAAAATGTAAAATTGAACTTATAGGATTGTTAGAAACTGATTTTCAACCAGATCTGTGCAAAAATCGTCTTGAAATTCGTAGAAACGAAGACTCTGGATCGAAAAACGTCATCAGTTTAGTTTGGTGCGAAAATTCTTATTTTCGTGCGAAAATGAGTGAGGTGCCAAAAAAAGGCATTGGAAAATTTTTGTTGTCCGTATTGACGTGACAGGTGCCCAGAAAAATTTGGTGATAGAATTTTTTTCGAAACTTTTATGACCAATGTTGAAGATAACGGGAGAGTCATGGATACCTATGCAAAATGTTGATCATTTGGTGTCCTGACTAGTAATGGGCGCAACGTCAAATCCGCATTTCATCAAAATGCAATTTTGGGAAATCTTTCGCAAAATTTGGGTTTTGTGAGACAATGCTCAAAACGCCAGAATTTGCTAAAAATGACGGGGAATAAAAATTTGTCAAAACATTGAAAATTTCGGCATTTTTAGAAATTCAGACGGTGCAGCTAGCATTCGGGTAGTTTTCGATGCAGATTATCTGGTGAAGCATTAGTGATGAGATCAGGTTGATGTCTACTTTTCGTAAAAGTGGGGTCGCATAACTGAGTCTTGAAGGAGTTGTTTATTAGATTCTGTCAATGGTCACATTGATGCCTGGCAGTCGTAAAGTTCGCGGCACACACGACCGCTTAGTGGTACAATGTATCCAATTTTACTCTACATTGCAAATGAACTATTTTCCGGACTAACCGCCAGGAAATAGGGATGTCTTGTAGTTTCAGTGCCCCGTGCGCTCCGAACACGGCTAGATGTTTGCATTTCACGACTAAAGAGGATGATTTATGGGATCGAATCTTTCAGACAAAGCTATGTACCAATTGCTGACGAAAAGAGGCTATACATTTGGGATTCTGTGATCACAAGAAGTTCAGAGTTTTCCGTTTATGATACAGTTTGATGCTTAAGGGATGTAGGATTTAGGTCCTGATCTTCGATGTGAGGTTGATGCATACACGACCGCTTATCTTTAACTCTACAACGCAAATGAATTATTTTCGCGAGTAATCCGGAAATGAGGATGTTTTGTAGTTTCAAGGCGTCCGCTTCAGCGGAGATAACTATACATCTGTATTATGACTATAGAGGAAGAATGTGATTTTGATCACGGATGAACGTTTCTCAGATTTGATGTGTTACCAGATAATTTTATTCCGATGAAGATTTGCTGGTTGAAAAGATTACCGATTTGCTGATCTATCTTTCCAGGAGTGTGCTTAAGATATGATCACGGAAATCGGGATTTTAGATTTTCATGGGTATTCATCGATTTGAGATTTATAGGTGTGGTAATTCGAAGCTTCTATCAATTGCCAGTTGGGTCTTGAAGATCGGAGGATCAAGCATAAGAGATATGCGCTAAACCAAACACGGATGTGGTTAACGAAGAAACAGAGAAGCTGCATTGATTAACTTCGAGTAGGTGTTTATTCAAGAAAATTTTTCGATCAAGCAAATCAGAGGAGGTCGGAAACCGTGCAAACAAAAATTCTGAACTGGAGATTTCAGAGGGAATTTAATGTTGATAATGCAAACCAGATCATCAATTAAGGGGGAATCTCCCTTTCGGGCAGTCTTCGTGCCATATTTTCTATCAGGTTCCCCTCGATTCATCAAGAAAAAAGATGGGCAGATTCTTCTTCCAACTAGTTTTAGGGCTCCGTGAGAAGGGCGGTGGACAGAAATGGCCTTGTTGTACCTCACTCTCGTCTTCAATGGGGTCTGATCTTTCTTTTGGATTTTCACTGAAAACTTGAGTAAGGAGTAGATCTTTTTGGAGTTTTCTAGAATCTGAGATTCTTATTTTTTTTTTTCAAATAAAAGATCAGAAAGTAAAAATACCTAAAAGGGAGGAGAGAGGGGGGCAAGAACCATGTTTTCAGAGAAGTGGCGGTCCGAATCTTATCTGAACTGCGAGAATAACTGACTAAGCCGTGCCAATAGCAATCGGGCTAAATGCATGGCTTCGACTCCTAATTCTACCTTTAAAGGGCTTCGTTTCGGCCTATGGAATCTCAGTTACGCGTTCTACGACAGGATAGATACCTTGATTGAAGCTGCAGAATATTCAAACACGGCTCAGAGATTTCAAGATAAAGAAAAATTTTCAATAGTAACGGACAAGGGGAATCTGTGAGTGCACTGTGTGTCCGTCACTGTGCGAATAGACTAGTTAGAGCGTGTGTTGAATATTGTATAGATTAGATACGAACACACGACCCAAGCACGAACGTCAGATGAGAAAATGGACACATTTCGTATGAAATCTGTCAATTTCGTACGAAATTATCAATTTTCATACGAAATTGTCAATTTTCGTACGAAAATATGTAACATTTTCATACGAAATCCTCATCCCTATATATGTGTTGTGTGTTCATTCGTTTGTAAGTTTTGGAAGCTCCCTGAGCGGAGACGCTGGCGGATTCTCTCCAGGAACTCTGCCAGCCTGACAAGATGTATGCTCTTTCGGTATGAATGAATAACGTATGACTTCCACTGCATTCTACTTCTACTCTATTCGGTAATAACGTTCTACCGAATTGGTTATCATACGCCTAAACTTCCGTCTAGAACCGCCCCGATCCGGACCCAGAATATCCGAATTTATCTTGTTAGAACTTAATCTTGATAGAATTTACACATTAGACCCTGAAGAATCTTCAAGTAGCAGCATCCAGCATTTATTATCCAAAGGTGCACTTACAAACTCCCCCTTGATACATGCGGGATCTGCAAGACTTGTGAAGATCTTCGTCAAACCATTGAGAAGTGACTTCCTGCTCCACCCTTGTTCCTCACACAAAAGTGAACAACGCGAATGAACGGAAGTACGAGCTCTCGGTCTTCTTTAAATTAGTGGAGAACCTTTCATTTCCCCTTCAATCCTGGACCCAACTTCCTATATAAAAGCAAACTTAAACAAATTTGTTAAGCCCAAGAACCCTTTTAAACAAATTAAGAAACTAAGGCCCAAATCGGTTAAAGTGTTTAAAATTCTAAATAACCACTCGGAAATAATTTGCACAGCTTGGACAGACTAAACGTGATTTCCCACACGGTTCTCACACTTTGACAAACCTAGCGAGACCATTTTTTTATTAAAAAGACTTATTTTATAACTTACCTCATCGGATTGATTTTAATTCGTTTTCAAAATTATAAAACTCCCAATTGAGTATCTTTAAAAATATAAAGCCCACACATGCAAACGACAAATAAAATATTTTTGGATTTTTTTGAACTTTATATCAAAACACACCTAAATTTTTTTTGTATTTTTCATATGTGAAAAGGAAAGAATTTTTACAGAATTGTGAAAGTAAATATTTACAAGCAACATCTTTTTGTGAAAACGCTGACAAGAAGATCATATTGTCTTATCTGTCAAAATCGATCACAGTTAGTATCCATTTAATGATTTAAGCACTTAGAATGATAATGACAGTTCAAGATGTTTAACGATATACTTGTCCACTTAAGCTTTAGCATGTATTCGAACACTGTTTTCGAGATATGCATTTTGGTGTATTAATAACTAATGTAACTGTGTTCCCCACCTCAGAATATACTCTCGTATCAAAACTACCAAAAATTACATCTTACAGGTGAGTATATTCAACTATTATTTGTATCCGGCTAAAATTGCGAAACCTTGAGAGCTCAGGTTAGTGCCACCGCACCGACAAAGAGATGAAGGCTCGACTTTAAGGTGGTGTACCAACGGTTTGGTATCTTTTTCTGCGTTTTGGCGTATTTTAATATTTTGTACCCGGTGGTAACATATATATTCAGTTGTTCACCCGGTGCTGACAAACTTTAGAACAGATCATCCGGTGATGATTGTTAGGCAGAAAAGAAATCCACCTGGGGGGTTTGCGCACAAACGAAGCGCTTAGCAAAGTATTATAAAAGGTCTAGGCCATTGCCGACGCAAAATTAGAAGACCAAGTTAATACCCTAGATAATAATCAAATATAAAGACCTAGTATCTCAAAATTTTGGTAATCTCTCAAAAGAAATTACGGTACCAAGACCATATATCTGAGAGATGTTACACACAAGTTACGCAGTTCGTTATCTTTATATCAAAAGTAGGTTCTTATTTACACGTAAAACCTATCGTTTCAACATGTAATGAAGCTGCCAAGCAGTTTAGGTATTAATTTTGTAAGATACCCTGAAAACGGTCCGACTGCCGACGTACTATCATTTCTTCTCACAATCAACGCGCTCTCGATTTCTCATTTTCTGATGTTTTTGTATTTTTATAAAAATATCCTACAACTAAGTAATTTTTTTTGGATTTTTTAGTTTAACGAAAAAGTAGTAAACTGTACAAAAGAAAAGAAAAACAAAGTTTCCATGAGGGCCTTTTAAAACCATCCTACTCAGGGTTTATCATGTCGATCATTGAATGTCTTAGTAAACAGGTCCGCATAGTTTTCTGAAGTGTCGAATCTAACTACATCTATCAGACCCTTTTCAGCACAGTCATGTATGAAATGATGCCTAACATGTATTTGTTTTGTGCGTGAGTGATGTATTGGGTTATTTGTGATCGATATAGTTGAATTATTGTCTACCATGATAGGAGTTTGTGTATAATTCAAACCGTAATCCCGCAATTGTTGTTGTATCCACAAGATTGAGAATATCAGCTCGAAGCGGAGACGTATTCTGCTTCACATGTGGACAACGACAACACATCAAGCTTCTTTTTGCATTGCCAGGATATCAGATGGCTTCCAAGTAGTTGAGCACCACTAGACTATTGATTAGGCACCCGCCAAAAATCCGCATCCGCATACGCCATCAAGTCTAGGCCTCCCTTGACCGGATACCACAATCCAAGTCTTGGTTTGCCTTTCAGATAACGGAAAATCCGCTTAACGGCTTTCATATGTGATTCTTTAGGATTAGCTTGGTACCTGGCACATAAACATACAGAAAACATTATATCAGGACGAGATGCTGTAAGGTACATTAACGAACCAATTATTGCGCGATAAGCCGATGGATCCACTTCAGGATCTTTCTCATTATCCTCTGAAAGCTTATGATTGGTGGACAATGGAGTTTTGTAAGGCAGGCTATCTTCCATGTTGAATCGCTTCAGATCTCGTGGACGTACTTGGTCTGATGAATATATGTGCCGTTATTTTCTTGACCATTTGCAATCCGAGGAAAAACTTCAGCTCACCCATTGCGCTCATCTCAAACTTCGATTTCATAACTTCTTCAAATTCCCGACAAAGCTCTTCATTTAAAGAACCAAAAATATGTCATCAACATATATCTGCACGATCAGGAAATCTCCCATTTCTTCAAGATGAAGAGTGTGGAATCTATTGCACCACCAGTGAAACGTTCACCAACAAATGCTTTGAGAGTGTCTCATACCAGGCATGTGGAGCCTGATGAAGACCATATAAAGCTTTGTCCAGCAAGTAAACTTTGTTCTATGATTCCGGAGCTTCAAAACCCGGCAGCTGGGATACATACACAGTTTCTTTCAACTTTCCATAAAGGAACACACTTTTGACGTCTAACTGATAGACTTTGATGCGTATATGAGCTACAAAGGCTAGAACTAGACGAATTGCTTCAAGCCGAGCTGCAGGTGCATAAACCTCTGTGTAATCTATCCCTTCTTCCTGATTGAACCTTTGCACCACCAAACGTGCCTTATTCCTGACGACTACACCTTTATCGTCCTTTTTGCATTTAAAGACCCATTTAGTATAATTTGTGTGCTTGCCTTTCGGAAGATCTACTAGGTTCCAAACCTTCAGCTTGTCAAACTGAGCCAACTCTCCTATATCTCCTCACACCATGAACTGCCTTTCAACGCCATGTGGTAGTTTTTTTGGCTCGATCTGTGAAATAAACCATTCATGCAAGCTTAAGCTGTAGATCTCCTGCACTTTGACTTTTGTGAACAAACACTGCATATCACTAAGACTTCTGCTTCGAGTCATAATTCCTCCACGCGGATCTCCGATAATATTATCGATAGGATGATTTCTATTGGTTCGAGTGACAGGTACGGATGGAATTGTAGATTTGAACCCAAATTAGACTGAATCTCCCCCTCAGCAGATACACTACCAGATGCTTCAGCATTCCTAAAGGAAGTATCAACATTTGTAGCTTGAGCGACTTCAATATCAGCATCAGAATCGCTTGAATCTTCATTGTTGAGGTTTTGAGAGGCAAAACCCTCATTGACCTTTGACGTGCTGGCAACGTTGACTCCTGAATCACCATTGAAGAGACATTTGTTGGAATGCTGGTACGCCAACCTGCATCCACTTCATCTTTGTAGATTAAGTGTGTATACACCAATTCTATCTCATCATCTTTTAAATCAGGTAAGGCCAAAGAATCAAACAATTTGTCATATTGGTAACCAGTTTTGGGACCGAACTCAGATGGTGGCGGATCATAACTCAAAGGAGTTATATCAAAGATAACCTCCACCATCCGTTTCTTGACAGTATATACTCGTTTGTTCGGAGAGCCTAGATCATAACCTAGGAAGAAACCAATTTCTCCGACCTCTCCAAACTTCGGAGTATCTATTGTTCGTTTAATAATGCACTTAACCCAAAAGGCTGGAAACCTTTTAAATTTGGTTTCTTTTTTCTCAAGAAGTTCATAACAAGTTTTATCTTCCCTCTTTACTGTAAGCACATGATTTAGCACATAGCTTGCGATGTTTACAGCTTCGGACCAAAGAATATAAGGCAATTTAGATTCTGAGAGAATGGTACGGGCAACCTCGATAAGGCTCCTATTCTTCTTTTCAGCAACTCCGTTCTGTTGAGGAACGTAAGGAGCACTAAACTGATGAATAATACCCATATCACGACACCATAAGTTGATTTTTAATTCAGTTCCGTTATCAGTGCGAATTTGTTTGATTGGAAGTGAGTATTTTTTCTCTAATTTTTTGAATAATTCTTTCAAAGTGCCGAAAGTTTGATCTTTAGATTTTAAGAAAAATACCCACGAATATCGTGAAAAATCGTCAGTGATACCTAAACAGTAAGACATGCCACCAATGCTAGTTACATGGATCGGACCAAACAAATCCATGTGAAGCAGCTCTAGTAGTTGTTGTATTGAGTTTATGCATTTAGGCTTATGAGGTTTCGTTTAGTTTTCCCTTTCTCACAGAATTCACATTTACTGTGCATATTGAAACTACGTAAAGGAACACCAACACCAAGTTGTTCTTTATCAAGTGATTCATTTTGCGTAGATGCATGTGGTCCATTCTTTGATGCCAAAGGAAAGATTGATCTTCTGTTACCTTGGAAAGCAGACACGTCTCCGGTCTTGAAGAGTTCACAACTGGACGCATATCCCCATTACATAAGTGTTGTTCACTCTTGGTGCCCTCATCACGATCCAATCTTCTGGAACTACATACCCCGGCTTAAGAATGAAAGAAGCCTTATCCGTGAAATGCATTGTATACTGGTTATCACAGATCTAAGATATTGACAGCAAGTTGTGCTTCAGTTCTTCAACATAGTGAACCTTGTGCAAGGTGATCTTGTTGTTCGACACAGAACCTTTACCCATGATGTAATCACCCTTTTCACCCGCGAAATTAACATAACCACCTCGAATAGATTTTACATTTGTCAACAATTCCTTATTTCCCGTCACATGCCTGGAACAGCCACTATCAATATACGAAATATAGATAGCCCTCTTCAGTTGTTCCTGCATTTCTAAACAGGAAACTAATTAGAGTGGGGGACCCAGGTCGTGATGGTCTTGGGTCGTCCAGATTCATCAATAATTGAAAATTCCTTAAAATAACCATTTCCTTTGTTGTTGTTTCTAACATTTTCGGCACAAAAATTGTTAGAATGTCCATCCGAGAATTGAGGATTATACGGAGTTTGAGGACGGTTATTATATCCGGAATTTCCACCACTACGATTACCAGAGTTTTGATATCCAAAGTTCTGACTACTATAGTCTAAAGCTTCTATCAAACCTTGGTTGTTCGTTATAATGAGAGACATGCCGTTGTTGATAATCTGAATGTTGTTTTTGACCATGGAATCTGATTAGTGACACGTTTTGGTTTTCAACATAACTGTTTTGAGCATGAGGTCGAACATAGTGATTGTAAGAACCTCCTGTTTGATTATCTTGCTCTTGTGGTCGGAAAGTTACTTCGGTCGTCGAGCAGGAGTTTTCGTACGACCCTCACGTTTTGCGGAAGAACTTTCCAAACCATGATCTGAACTACGACCACTGCCATTATCAGAAAGATAGATTTCCTGATCCTTTTCTTGTTAATTTTTAGCCTTTAGTTTCGAAACTGGTTTACTTTCTTTTTTCACTTAGGTTTTTCTAACCTTTTGAATTTTACCACCTTTATTTTCATCCTTTATAGGTTTATTTTGTGGTTTGGTGACAAAAGGTTTATAAACATCAGGATCTACAATACTTTTACCATTGTCTTTCAGACAATCGACAGCTAAATGTCCTTTCAATCGACATTTATATCATCGTCGTTTATCAACTTTCTCAAGCTTTTCTTGTTGCTCGTCTTGACTGCTAGAGGATGAGGATGCCTTGTTTGAATTTTTGACACTATGTTTAACAAAATCTAAATTTGAAATCTTTTCGATCTTGTCAAGTTCATTGTTAAAATTGTTGCCTTTTACAAAATTCGTTTTCTTGATGTTTTTATCATTCTTTTTACCCTTCCTGTTAGGCTTTGAATTTTGTTGGGCATTTTGAACTTGATTTAGAGCTTTTAAAATTTTGAGTTAATTAAATCTTCAAGATTGTTCAACTTAACTTCTTTTGCTCTAGCATCACACAACCTTGTTTGTTTAGAATCCAAATCAGTTTCAGATTCAGACTCTTCCTCACTAACAAGATCTATAGTCAGAGGTGCAACTTTAACAAAGTTTGCAATTATGGGATCGATTGACGGTGTTGTGGTATAGTTGTTGTTAAAAGGTTGTGGAACCTGTCTATACCCAACTCCATACATCTCATCTTCTGAGTTTTTGAGACGTTGACTGTTTATGCAAAAAAATCATCACTTCTGATGAATTCTCAAATTTCTCAAGTTTTCGTTGTAAATCAAGAATAAGTTATCTTTGTATAAAATTGTTTTGTTTTTATCCAAAATCAAATTTTGACAAGTTAGAAGTTTATATTTTATCTCTTGATTTTTCATTGTTGCTTGTGCCAAACGTCTTTCAAACTCAGAGATATCCTTTTTCAAGGTAATCACCCTACTTCTATGTTCCTTGTCGGCACTAGAAAGTGCAACAACTAACTCTCTAGATTTCTCCAGATCAGTAATCAGATTAGTGTAATGGAGAACGTATCGGCACAGTTAGTAACAAATTCAACGCATCTAGGATACCTTTTATCAGCATGTTTAGTTTGTACCTCGATGTTAGCCATGAAAGTTTGATCTGAGCTACCTGTATTTCCTGCTTCCTGTTTTGCCATTTCTTCATCAGCAAAGCGTTGCATTTCTTCATTCATGACCTTGAATTCAAATCGATCATTTTCTTCTATCTTTTATTCTTTCTTTCTATTTTCCTCTTCTTCATTCTTTTTCTCAAGCATTCTTCAGCTTCATTGATTTTATCCAATTCCAGATTCTCACTTAGAACTTCTGCTACCATAATTAATTCTTCCACATTTGCTTCTTAGAACATATCTCCAAACCCCTCTTCAATGAATCTGCAATGAACGCTGTGAAACTATAGCAGTAGGTGTATCTTCCATAACAATTCCCCAATCTTGTGGCTCACTGATGGATTGAAGTGGTTGAACAACCAAAGCGTTGTGTGGAGTAGGAGTAAGGTTATCCGATGAAGTAGTTGTAGAAGTAACAGGAGTTGCATTTGATGAAGTTGGACTTTGATTATTGGATCTTGATGAGCTTCCTTGACCATTGTTACCTTGTCTTTCTCGTTTTGGTTTGCGACATTCTCTTGCATAATGACGATAGATACCACAGTTATTGTAACGCCTCGTAAATTTGTGTCCAATATTATGCTGACACGTGTCCGTACTCTCATGTGTGCCTATTAATGGCCGAGAGGGACCATTTTTGTCATTTAACGAAAATATAATCGTAAAAGGGCTAAAGGTATCAACATGCCAATTTTTGGCCTCTAAGTGACCCTTTACGGACCGTAAAGCCTTATGCTTACGGACCGTAAGCCATGTATAAAAACATTTCAGAAGATGGTTACGGCCGTAAGGAGTTCAAAACCATGTGCGCGAAGAAGGCTTACGACTGTAAGCCATCACCCCTTACGGTCCGTAAGGGACTGCAAGTGGCAGTTTTGTTTGGGAGGCAAGGCAGCTTGCCCTTATGCCACATTTCTCACATTTTGCCACCAATGTTCAGCTCCTTACACCTCATAAGACACCTAGAAACATCCTAGATCATGCCTTAATACCTGGATTGATCCTATGGACTTCCTACAACTATAAATAGCAACTCTAACTTCCTCCTTCTTTGCTCATTCATCTCTTTTCTTCTCTATTACTCTTGGAGCTGCTTCCTGACTTAAGGAGGCCTCCCTTTGAGTCTAAATATTCCAAGGATTACTTGTAAGTATTCCTTTCAGCTACATTTTCGTTTATTAGGTTTTAAAGCTGAAAGTCATTCAATTTCGTTAAATGCTTTAACGTTCGGTTTAGACCTTAATGGTCCAGCAATTGTTCGAATCGAACATAGCTACGTGATCATAATAAGGTAGGTGTTAATCCCTCAAAAGGCACCCATCTGGAAATCACGTTAAGTTGGTCAAATGACGGGTCAAAGTAGTCAAAACGCCATTTTTGGAAAACTCATAAAATGAACTTATAAATGTTTAAACACATGTTTTGACACTTAAACAAGTTGGTAAATATTATTAGAACACGTATGAACATGTTCAGCCCATCATTTCCAGTTTTAGTGTCGGTTCGCAACCGAAAGTCGCAAAGTTTGACTTCTGCTTTGACTTTTGATTCGGACCCGATTTAGCTAAGTTAGCTACTAACTTTAAGTTGTACTATGATCATAATATAATGTAGGATAACCCTCTGAGGTTATACTACAAGATCATAATCATATTCTTAGTTTTTACACAAGTCTTTATAATATGTCATTCTTTGACCAAAATGCCATTTTCACATAAAACATGGTTTTAATTAAAAATGAACTTGCAAATGATTTACCTACTGATATGTTAGTATAATTAACATATTTTCACATTATGACTCTGATCATAACTTGAGTTTTGATTAAACATTTCAAAATACGTCATTATATGACCAAATCGCCCTTTTGGCGCATAGTATGGGTTTTACCCATAACTATCAATAAAAAATCATTACCTACCGATGTTATAACAAAATTTAAGTGTAACCAAAATAGGTACTTAATCATAACTCGGATTTTATGCAAGTTCTTATACAATGTCATATAATGACCAAAGTACCCTTATGGTGCACATTTTGATTTTAAAACCAACCTACTGATGTTAAAACTTATTTAAAGTATAATGGCATATGAAACTTGTTTATGACTCATCCGGATACCCGGTATTGCTTATATGCACACAATTAACCTTATGTAGTCCGTTTACATAAGTTCACCGAAACGGGTCAAATCTTGTCATTTTTACTTCAAAATTTCCAGAATGTATATTGTTTACCCATATTATATAAGTCATAGTACTTGTTGGGTTTAAACCACATTCTATTCCGATCATCGCTTAATCAAGTGTATCGTATCGTTTTCACTAATTTAA
Organism: Scalesia atractyloides; assembly: GCA_947069175.1. Classification (NCBI taxonomy): domain Eukaryota; kingdom Viridiplantae; phylum Streptophyta; class Magnoliopsida; order Asterales; family Asteraceae; genus Scalesia; species Scalesia atractyloides. The sequence goes on along the minus strand of CAMTDV010000024.1, from coordinate 56,047,617 downwards.
GTTAACCGGTCCAAGTCTATGACTTGAATAGGACCCGTTGACATTCTAATTGGTTATAATACCATTCATTCCAGACTAGAGCCTTCCAGTAAATTTCCACCGAGCTAGTTATTGGATATGGCTGTGCTTATTATATTTTCTTATTTTATAACATTTGCTTAAGACAGGTAAATACTCTTAACCTATTTTCCCTATACGGGCTTGGGATACGGTATATTATTACCGCTTGGTCGGGTATGGGATGATTGTCGGATTGTGATTAGAAAATCCATATAACCCGTTTTAATCTGTGTTGTCTGATAACTTAAACATTGGAGGTTAATTCGACCGTGTCCTAGATATCCTCGGCTCATTAAATTGCTAATGGCCACGACTTATGCACGGGGTGTAGGCATAAACCTGACAGATGCTATTATAAAATGTTTTCCACCCATAATTGGGGATACCCCTTCATGGGTAAAAGTGGTGTGTCTAGTTAATCATGTTTTCCGGTTTCTACACCAGACCCTGTTAGGATCTGAGTTTGAATTGATTGTAATTGTTTTAAAGATGGTAAATGGAAGAAGATAAAACAGAGTACTTTGTATTACAATCAATGGAAGATTGTTTTCATCATCATGCTTTTAAACTTATAGTTTTTCATGTGAATCACAAACTTCCCCTCAGCCTTTTATAACTAAGTTTGATCGTACAGAAATGTAGAAAAGATGATTGGTGAATGATCTTTTTAATAGATGATGGAACAGTACAATTTACTGTTCTATTTATACAAAAAGTCTAACCTCTGAGCATCTTTGATGACGTCAGGGTTGACAATGACTGCTAACAACTAAAACTAACCCTCCCCACGGATTAACCTATCATTTGCTTATTACATAATACTATTACATTGAAAACACTGATAAAACATAAACACTAATAACCCTAAACTATGTTTATCTTCATCAGACCTTAGCTTTATTCTTCATCAGAGCTTGGTGTCATCAGACTTAGCATCAACAATACTTGTACAACAGACATTAGCTTCATCAGAGGGTTGGATCAGAGTTTAGCAACTCTGTTGTAACTGGATTAATCATCTGATGAAGTTTTGGCTTTATATCATCTGTTCCTTTGGTAGGGTTCAATCCCAACAATCTCCCCTGGAACAGATGATGCCAAAACCCATATTTATTGTTGATCTTTATTTCTCAACATGAACTCTCTTTTTTGGCCTTTGAACTGCCATTCAAAGTTAAGAGATTCAATATCATCATCACCCTTTTTGAGCTCCAGATTCATGAGATCTTGGAGGTCTTCTGCACACAGCCCATAGGCATCCTCCTTGCTTATCTTGGTAGCATCACCATTTATTTGAGAAGAGTCAATTCGTGGGTGTTTTTATCAACCTTCCACTTTAGAATTTTTAATCAGATGCCTTTCTAGGATGGTTCTTTATTGTTGAGAATGACGGTTGAATTTGATGAGCAATTTTGGATAAAGTCTCTCTCAGCATGTCCCTTGCATCATTAGTGTGTGTTAGTACATAATGTCTATGTCTTAGTCTTGGATCGAGTCTGTTTGTTTTGGGCTAGATTATGTCAGAAATAGTGATATTTATGTAAATGATAGGTCAAGTTCGCCCGGATTTATAGTGTTGGAACAAGTTCGGCTGAACTTGTTCAAGACAAGTTCGCCAGAACTTGTTGTTTCCCAAGCGAACTTGAACTATTATAAATAGGTTCCTTGATTTCTTCATTTATAACTTCTGCAACTTTGTCACTCTGACGGCGAAGCTCTGCCTGATCAGGATTCTACATGTATTGATCATTTGTGATCAATAAAACAATGATTAAATAGTAAAGCTTGACTATTTATTAACACGTCATATAAATTCCGCATATACGAACGTTAGATACCAATTTAGGTTCCTTTGCTTACAATGAAGCGATCTATCAAGTGGTATCGAGCCTGGATACCTGAATTGGTTCAATCATAGCAAGATCTACTCTTATTCTCCCTTTTTCTACCATCTTTTTAACTTTTTCAAGATAAAACAATGAATTCACTGATAAAAGTTGTTGATCTTTGAATATGTCATGTAAAATACACTTGTGATAAACCCCTAAGAGTTTGGACATCAAATTCAAACGAATTGTTATCCAAATGTTCAAAAAACCATGATTTGCAAACTTGATTTGGTCGAACTTAAGATCAAGTTCGACCGGACTTGATTGAAATTCATTGATTTTAATCAAGTTCGCCCGAACTTGACTGTTATTTCAAGTGTTTTTCATAACAAGTCCGCTCGAACTTACTTCTTTTCTTCAAATTCTTATCAAGTTCGCCCAACTTGATTAAAGTTTGTTGAAAACTAGTATAAGTTCGCCCGAACTTATCAATTCACTTGGAAATCAACATAAGTTCGCCCGAACTTAATCAGGGAGAAATTTTCAAAAATCAAACACAAGTTTGCCCGAACTTGTGTAAAAACAAATCTGATTTCTCATAAACTGCAAGTTCGCCCGAACTTGTCAGTGTACTGATCGTTTTTCGAAGTTTGTGAACGTGTGTTTTCAGTAAAATACGTCAATTTTTCAAGATGGAAGATCTTCACATTGCATTTATGTCTGCTACAATATCAAACGCTCAAATGGTGAATCAAGTAAACATCGACAACGAAATGGGCACATCCGTGAAACCGCCAAAACTCATGAATATGGATGAATATGAGGGTTGGAAATAGAAGTTTTCTAACTGGGTGCAAGCTACATATTTCCATACCTGGGTTGCAGTTCAGACTGGTTACATATGGCCTATGGATGAGAATAATAACGAGATCGATATCAACAAGTTCTCTACTTTGCAGAAAGATGCTTATGTTGCCGAGAAAAGAATGATAAGCTTGATTCAACAATCGGTGAAAGAAGATATTCTGGTGCTGCTACCTAAGCTAAAAATTCACAGGAATTATGGACATTCTTGCAGAAAAAATATCTGGGGAGTCTAGAAATGGTCAAAAGCAAGAAAGCGCTAATCATGAAAGAATTCGATATATTCACGATGCTAAAAGGTGAAACGATGAACATATGATTGAAAGATTTTTCATCTAAAAGTGATTATGAGGAGACACGGGCTTGAGAAGAAAGAAGAGGAATACATTGATAAATTGGCTGACGCATTATGTAACACCCCAAATCGCGTAAAACAACAAACCGGGGCAGAAACACTTGGGGAGTCACGTTAACAGATTGTTTCACAACACTTGGTATTTGAAATTTCATTTTATTTATTAAACATAATTTATATTGTCATATTGTTATAGAACATTTAACCAAACTTAAACAAACAAAAAACACGAATAATTATTGTCTTTCATATTTTATAGGCACTAAGGTCCACATCTGATCCTACATGAGCATGCATCGACTTCAAACTTGATTTCCTGAAACATATGTGAAAACGAGTCAGCAAAAATATGCCGGCGAGTACATAGGTTTTGTGAGTGTGTCAAGTTCATGGCTTTGTATATATTGCAATATATAGTCCGACTACTAGAGTCGTAAGTGAGAATCTTGTTTTGAAAGCATTTGATATTGCAACAGCTAATCGTCTAAAACAAAAGGGTAAAAGTTTATAAAATCTCGTAGCCATGAACCTTGACTCGAAAACATTTGTTTTGTAAATCCAAGTTGTAAATCGTCTTGAAATAACTCGTATGGTTTATATCTTTAATCGAAAATCGTTGTGTGTCATTGTTTGAAATCATTTGTCCAAGTAATGTACATAACGACACGTATGTAATGTGATAAAAGCACTTATATATAGGAAGTACTAGCAGCGTATCCACCATGCTTTTATTACAATATACTCGTTTCGTTATCTAAATCACTTATCATAAACCATTTGTCATAAATCAATTGTTCCTTGTTATAAACCATTGTTCATCGTCCATTGTTTCCTTGTTATCAACCATTGTTCATCGTTCGTGTCATCGTTCATTGTTATCAATGTGAAAACTTTTGGTCGTCTCATGAATACATTGAAACCTTTGTTGACTTGTTCGAGACCACCCATGGTGTCCCTTAATCGTATAACAAACCACCAAAGGGTTTGTTATATACAGTTTCAGTCGCTTCCCAAATTTCCCCACAAACCCCGGGAATTTTGTTCACGGGATTGTCAGTCCTAGGCGCCGTAACTTACTACTGGTCGGCTTGCTCATTGTTAATGAATGTCATTCTTGTTATAAATACATCGCTACCAACAAGTTCCTTCACAATATTGAAATCGTTTTGTTTATATAAACCATCGTATTTGCATTTGAAACTTGTAAACCATAGCAATTGTAAGTTGAAAACTTGTAAACTTTTTGGCACATTTCAATTGTAAACTTTTTACAATTGAAAACGTAAAATAGGGGAACTATGTACTCACATGTGATAGCAAGGTAATCTTGGATTAAAAGAAAATACAAAGCCTTAAAGATCCGAGAAATCACGCGTGTCCTAAAAATGAATAATAGTGTAAACATCGAGGCTTGAAATCGGAGGATTCGGATAGAATGAGATCTTATAAACCAATTGAGTGTCAGAACTCATATAATATGGTTTAATAAGTTTACATTCTCAGTTGGAAAGATTTTTAAGTGCTTTTAACCCGTTAAGGTAGTTTAAGCCACTTTAACGCAGTCGTTTGCGTAACTACGCATTCGGATGGTTAGATATGTATTATGATAAGTCTAAATTACCAAAATATGTTTAATAATTTTTTTTATCAGATTATATGTCAAAACTTGTGTTACATATGTTTATAATTGATCTCTTTGCAAAAAGGGTGTTTTGGTCATTTTTAAGGAATATTACAACTAATTACCATCACACAATCCAAACAACATGACCATAAGGTATAACCTTAGAAGGTTGTTCCCTATATATTTATGGTCACAAATATGTATTTGGTCGGGTCCGAAGATCCACCAAACGGGTCAGATTTGAAAGTCAAAGCTGTAGTCAAACCGTTCAACTTTTCGACTCTAAACAAGCACTACAATGAGAATGACAATTTAGATTTGTTTTAACATGTCTAAATAAGTTTATAAAAGAGTTTTGGCATCAAAACAATCTGTTTTGACACCCGAATTGTCACACCCCGACTGCGTAAAACAACAAACCGCGGCGGAAACGTCGGGGAGCGTCGTAACAGAATTATTGTTTCAACAACCATGGCATGACAAGTTAAGTTTTATTTAATGGAAATTGTTTATATTGTCTGAAATTTAAACATAAAACATAACACGAGTTAAATTGTCTTCAAGTTTTAAGCTACTAAGGCCCAAAGTCCTCCTATGTGACGCATGATCAACCTTAAGTATTTGCTCTTGAAACATATGTGAAAATAAAGTACGTCAACATAAAAATGCCTATGAGTAACATAGGTTTTATGATGACGATTCATGGCTTTAAAGATTTTAAGGAAATGTTTGAATTAATTCAAAAGTAGCCATGAAACATAAAAAGTTTCGTTTATAATGATTATATGAAAATCAATAAAATATCAAAGTAGAAATGCATGGTCGAATAGATAACTAAAAGTAAATCTTGAATTTGTATAAAATGTCATGTTTTGTTATATAATATGTTGAGTCTTGTATTTTGTTTGAAATGATTCAGATAACGCCACAATATGTAAGATAATAAAAGCACTTATATATAGGAAGTACCATCGGCGTATCCACCATGCTTTTATTATATTACATACGTCACGTTATTTAAATCACTCGCCCTAAACCAACCATCATCGAAAAGTCTTGTTTAAACCAAAGCAAATGCAAACCCAAGTCATGTAAACGAAAGTCATATATGAACAAGTCTTGTGTAACCAAAAGTCATGTATAAACCAAATGTCTTGAAATAAAATACGTCTTTGAAATGATCAAAAGATATATTTTATAAACCATTTCTTTTATTGTTAAACATGTATTTAGATTGTTGGCAAACACATTCAAGCCTTGTAACAGTCAAATAGACCCCTATCAGTCAAAGGTCAATCCATTTCATCAGATTCTGTCATTCCCTAAACAAACTTCCAAACAAACCTAGGAAGCGGGAACGGGATTTGTCAAGTCCTATGGTACCATTACTTATTACCGGTCGGCGTGATCAATGTTAGTGAATGTATTAAGTCAATCTCCAAAGCACCAAAATGTCATGAACAATGTAGCAAAAATGTCTTTGAAAACCAATGTACTAGTATGCTCAGTCAACATACATAGCAAGTAAATGTCTTTGAAAACCAATGTACTAGTATGCTCAGTCAACATACATAGCAAGTAAATGTCTTTGAAAACCAATGTACTAGTAGTCAACATACATAGCAAGTATATGTCTTTGAAAATCAATGTACTAGTATGCTCAGTCAACATACATAGCAAGTAAATGTCTTTGAAAACCAATGTACTAGTATGCTCAGTCAACATACATAGCAAGTAAATGTCTTTGAAAAACAATGTACTAGTATGCTCAGTCAACATACATAGCAAGTAAATGTCTTTGAAAACCAATAGTACTAGTGTGCTCAGTCGACATACATAACAAGTAAATGTCTTTGAAAACCAATGTACTAGTATGCTCAGTCAACATACATAGCAAGTAAACGTAATGTAAATCAATGTGCTCATATGCTAAGTTAACATATGCCGCAAAAGTTTCTTTGAAATCAATGTGATAAATATGCAAAAGATCAATATATAAATCAAATGCAATGAAAGTCATGTAGTATATGTACTATGTAATTAAAGCATGTATAAAGTCATGAAAAACACGAGAGTAATCATAGGCACAATATGTTTAACCCCAAAACATTTGAAAACGTAAAATAGGGGACTATGTACTCACCTTTGGGTGCTTTTTTATGTACTAAAAATCCCTCAAACTGTTTATTCGTCCTTCAAAATTTTGGTGATTTTTTTGACAAAGTATGATGATTTGGAGCTTGGTTTCAAATCACCTTAGCATCTTCAAAAGTGCTTGGAAACACCTTGGAAGGGACTTGAATCTTGAAGATAAGGTTGAAAAACGAAAATGGATGGGAGGAGGGGGGTGTTCGACCGAGAGTTTCAAGAGAGAGAGAAGTGAAGTGATCTCCCCTTGGAATGAGAAGATTATGTTGATTTATAGGATAGGAAGATTAAATGAGATTGTATCAAGATATGGAAGATCTACGAAAAATTCCATCGAGATATGCAAGATCTACGAAAGATTTCATCTAGATATGGAAGATCTACAAAAGATTGCATCGTGATTTGGAAGATCACAAAAGATTTGCATCGAGATATGGAAGATCACAAAATATTTCATAAAGATATGGAAGATCTACAAAAGATTGCATCGTGATTTGAAAGATCACAAAAGATTGCATCAAGATATGGAAGATCTACAAAAGATTCCATTGAGATATGCAAGATCTACAAAAGATTTCATCAAGATATGGAAGATCTACAAAAGATTGCCTCGTGATTTGGAAGATCACAAAAGATTTGCATCGAGATATGGAAGATCACAAAAGATTTCATAAAGATATGGAAGATCTACAAAAGATTGCATCAATTTTGGAAGATCACAAAAGATTGCATCAAGATATGGAAGATCTACAAAAGATTCTATCGAGATATGCAAGATCTACAAAAGATTTCATCAAGATATGGAAGATCTACAAAAGATTGCATCGTGATTTGGAAGATCACAAAAGATTTGCATCGAGATATTGAAGATCACAAAAGATTTCATAACGATATGGAAGATCTACAAAAGATTGCATCGTGATTTGGAAGATCACAAAAGAATGGAAGATCTACAAAAGATTCCATTGAGATATGCAAGATCTACAAAAGATTTCATCAAGATATGGAAGATCTACAAAAGATTGCATCGCATCTACAAAGCCAACAAGTGGCAAGACAAATGAGAGAAGTGGCTTACAAAAATATTTGGGATGTGCGTACAGGTTTCGAATTAAGAAATACGCAAATTGACATAGTTTCCCAGAATTTGCAAAATAGCCCCTAAAGTTTGCAAAAGCATGATTTTGCCATACCGAATCCCTCAAAACATATTTCTAAGTCATGTAAAGGGTATTTGAGGTATGTTTAACTTATATTATTGTTCCGGAGTGTGCGTCGCTATGAAAATCAGCAGACTTTCGTAGTTTGTTATAAACAGTCCTTGTGATCGAATAAGCTTGTTTTTGACATACTAAACCCTTCAAAACTTATGTAAAGGATATTTAGGGTATGTTTAGCTTATGTCACTATTCCGGACTATACGTTACGTTTTAACTGATTACGTTTTGCGATTACACTTTCAGAAGAGGTCTAATAAGTCAAAATCGAATCAATATTGAAAATGCACAAATGTTATAAATAAATATATAAAACTCATAAATGTAACACAAAGTTCCAGTAAACATAACATTGATGGATAAAGTACAAAGGTTGGAAAGCACAGATGTCACAGTCTCCCCTATTTTAGGAAATTTCGTCCCGAAATTTACTTGAGGAAACTGGTGAGAAAAGAAGCGGATATTTCGCCTTCATTTGATCCTCTCGTTCCCAAGTAAATTCTAGGGCACGTTCGGATTCCCAACGAACTTTAACTCTCGGTATACGTCTACGCTTTAGCTTCTTGACTTCACGATCCAATATTTCCACTGGTTTCTCGACAAAATGCATCGTGTCATCAACACAAATTTCAGCAAGAGGGATGTGGAGGTTTTCATCAGCCAAACACTTTTTCAAATTGGATACGTGGAAGGTTGGATGAACATTTCCAAGCTCAAGAGGTAGCTCAAGTTTGTGGGCAACTTTTCCAATTCTCTCGACGATCTTAAACGGTCCAACATATCGCGGTGCAAGTTTTTCTTTGTTTCCGAATCTAATCACGCCTTTCCAAGGGGATACCTTAAGGAGTACGCGATCACCAACTTGGAATTCCAAGGGTTTGCGTCGTTTGTCCGCATAACTCTTTTGACGGCTCCTGCTATCAAAAGGTTTTCGCGAATTTTCTTGATTTTATCCATTGCATCATGAATGAGTTCAGGTCCCGTGAAATGAGATTCACCAATCTCATTCCAACAGATAGGTGAACGATATTTTGACCATAAAGAGCTTCGAAAGGTGCCATGTCGATGTTTGAGTGATAACTGTTGTTGTAGGAGAATTCGATCAATGGTAGATGCGAATCCCAACTACCACCAAAGTCAATTACGCAAGCTCTAAGCATATCCTCCAATGTTTGGATTGTTCTTTCAGATTGCCCATCCGTTTAGGGGTGATAAGCAGTGCTCAAATTTAGCTTGGATCCCATGGCAGACTGCATGGTTCTCCAAAAATGAGATGAAAATCGAGCATTGCGATCAGATATGATATCCAAAGGAACACCATGACGAGATACTATTTCATCCACATAAATCTTAGCAAGTTTGTCAGCAGAGAGATCCTCACGAATGGCTATAAAATGTGCTGACTTTGTTAGTCGATCAACGACTACCCAAATGGCATCATGTCCTCTAGGTGTACGCGGTAGTTTAGTAATGAGATCCATTGCAATGCTTTCCCATTTCCAAACCGGAATCTCTGGTTGTTCAAGCAAACTAGGACACTGATGTTCTGCTTTTACCTTAAGACAAGTAAGGCATTTAGAAACGAACATACCTATGTCTTTCTTCATACCTGGCCACCAGTACTGGGTACGGAGATCCTTGTACATCTTTTCTGCACCAGGATGGATCGAATAACGAGATTTATGAGCCTCGTTCATAATCAAAGTGCGAAGATTGTCTAGACTTGGAACCCATAAACGGTTCAGATAGTAAAGAAACCCATTCTCTTAAGATTTGAGTTGAAGCTCAAGATGATAAGGTAATTCATTACCCATCATGCCTTGCGTAACACAAAGACGTTGAGCTTTAAGAATACGTGTTTGGATGTCAGATTGAACTTGGATACAATGAAACTTGACACGTTCTTTACGACTAAGAGCATCAGCTACAACATTCGCCTTGCCAGGATGGTATCGAATTTCGCAGTCGTAATCATTCAGAAGCTCGACCTAACGTCTTGTCTCATGTTAAGTTCTTTCTGATTGAAGATATGCTGGAGACTTTTGTGGTCCGTAAAAACCACGCATTTTGTACCGTAAAGGTAATGTCTCCAATTCTTAAGAGCGAACACCACGCACCCAATTCAAGATCATGAGTGGTTTTTTTCTTTTCATGAACCTTTAACTGTCTCGATGCATAGGCTATAACCTTGTCTCTTTGCATTAGAACACAACCGAGGCCTAAGTTCGATGCATCACAGTATACTACAAAGTCGTCGTTACCCTCGGGTAAAGATAGAATAGGAGCGTCACAAAGCTTTTTCTTCAAAGTTTTGAAGGCTTCTTCTTGATTGAGTCCCCACTCAAAGGTCTATTCTTTTGAGTTAGAGTAGTGAGGGGAATCGCAACTTTGGAGAAATTTGCAATAAAGCGGCGGTAATAACCGCGAGACCCAAAAATGAACGAACTTCGGTAGGAGTAGTAGGTGTACTCCAATCCCTGATTACACTGATCTTGGCGGGATCTACGTGAATACCTTGTTCCTTAACAATGTGACCCAAAAACTGAACTTCCTTAAGACAAAATTCACACTTGGAGAACTTAGCGTAAAGTTGTTCTTTCTTGAGAAGTTCCATTGTTAATCAAATTGTGGTTCGTGTTAGGCTCGAGTCTTGGAATAAATCAAGATGTCATCAATAAAAACGATGATAAACTTGTCCAAATAAGGCTTACAAACCCTATTCATCAAGTCCATGAAAACAGCATGAGCATTTGACAAACCAAAGGGCATGACAGTGAATTCATAATGACCGTAACGAGTGCGGAAAGCTGTCGTGGGAATATCCTCCTCGAGTATACCAAGCTGATGATACCTAGAATGAAGATCGATCTTCTAAAAGCATGTCGCACCCTGTAGCTGGTCAAAGAGATAATCAACGCGAGGTAGGGGATATCGATTTTTGATCTAAGTTTGTTAAGCTCACGGTAATCGATTCACATATGAAAGGATCTGTCTTTCTTTTTCACGAACAGAACTGGAGCACCCCAAGGTGAAAAGCTCGGACGGATAAATCCCTTGTCAGAAAGCTCCTGAAGCTGTTTTGATAATTCTTGCATTTCAGACGGTGCAAGACGGTATGGGGATTTAGCTATCGGGTTGACACCAGGTACAAGGTCTATACGAAACTCAACCTGACGTGCTGGGAGTAAACCAGGTAGCTCCTCGGAAAATACCTCAGGATAATCCCGAACAACGGTGATGTCCTGAATTGTTTTACCTTTGCCTTTCTCCTCTACGATACGGGCCAAGATTGCAACGTATTTCTTTCGTAGGTATTTATGGGCTTGGGTACAAGTCATGAGTTTGAGGCTACTAACCGGTTTCTCTCCACGAACTTCCAGAACTTCACCAGATGGAAGAGGTACACGAACAATCTTATCGAAGCAAACCACCTCGGCATGATGTTTGGTCCACCAATCCATTCTGACTATAATGTCGAAGCTTCCAGGTTGCATAGGTGTGAGGTTAATAGGAAAAAGATGGTTATTGAGGTTCAATTGACAACCAGGAATGACAGAATCAACAAGAGGTTCACCACTGGCTATTTCTACTGTCAAGGGCTTTCCTAGTTTGGTTCTTGGTTTCGCAAGTAAAGACTCAAATGTTAAGGACACAAAACTCCTATCAGCACCCGAATCAAATAATATAGAAGCAGGATGGCTGTTAACAAAGAACGTACCGTTTACCACCTCGTTGTCTACCTGTGCTTCGTTTGCATTAATGTTGAAAGCTCGTCCACGAGCCTGGTTCGCATTCGCCAATCTTGGGTATTGTTACGGTAGTGAGTAAGATCACCACAGTTGTAGCAAGATCCTGGTGGATAGTGAGGTCGCACAGGATTTGCTGGCTGCTGAACTTGGTTTTGTGCGGCTAGGTTCCGAGCAGGAGGACAACGACAAGTGTTGGCCAGATGGCCAGATCGTCCGCAGTTTGCACAAATACGACATGGTAACTGAGGCTGGTGATGACCATTACACTTGTTGCACAAAGGTGCAGTGCCGGTATACTGCTTCTTCGTAGGAGGTAGAGCAGGCTGGTTAGGAGCGGCTGGATTGGGTTGAGTAGTGACAACAAAGTTCTTGGAAGCCTTACGCTTCCTAGACTTCTTCGAACCTTCAGCCTTCTTACCCTTTTGTTTCTCAGACTTGTCAGACGGCTTCTTGTCACCTTTTCGGTGGAGCGTATCCTTTCTGATCTGTGATTCGGTCAGTGTTGCAGCGAGCTCAATGGCTTGCCTGACAGTAGTGGGGTTGCTGCCGGTGACAATATCCTGAACCGGGTCAGGAAGACCATCTATGTATTTCTCAATCGCCTTATCCAAAGGCGTCACCATCTCAGGACATAACAAGCTCAACTCTTCATACCTGTCAGTATACGCACGATGCTCTCCACTGTTTTGCTTCAGCTCGTGGAACTCATTTTCAAGTGCCCTCTTTTCGTGACAGGGACACAACTCCTTCATCATTAAGGCCCTGAGTTCTTCCCAAGTCTGACCCATAGACCCCATTCCACCATGTTAGCGCTCTCTTTTCAAACACACTCGATGCAAACTCGACCTTGCGCTCATTCGGACATTGCACATGACGAAAAGTATTCTTAAGACTCTCAAACCACTGAAGGAGCCCAGATGCTCCCTCAGAACCACTAAACTTGAGCGGTTTAGCCGAGTTAAATTGTTTAAAGTTGCAAGAAGCAGGTGCATTATTGTTGGCTTGGTTCATTTGAGTTACGAGGTTAGGTAGTACATCAGCAATGTGCTGAGCTATCATAGCTGCCATGGCTGGGTCCGGATTAGCATTTATGTCTCATCGAGGAGGCATTCTAAAAGAGAAACACGCGAGGAAGCGAGTGAGATGAATGTTGGATATTAAAAAAATGAGATGATAAAATATGACAATATAAGGATGGTGGTCATTCATTCGTTTCCCAAAACAAACGAACGACACACAATGACTAATCAAAGTAGATGGGTCTTTATAATGTATTATGAAGACATGTTTTAGCCTATAAGTGGACACTCACCCCAAGAGTTCCCAGGTAAGAGTGACTGGTCTGATAATGCGGATTGGTACGAACACTCTAGCCTTAGACAGAAAACTCAGGGTACAGGCACCCACCCTTCCAGATTGCACGTGTTCACATTAATAAGACCCAAAATTTGACGAGATTTTGAAAACATCAAAGGCTTAACGGCAAAAACAAATCACCCAAGGATGGATGATTGATTTCAAAAATCATTTTGGAAATTGTGTTTATGTTTTGGTGTTCACCTAAGGATAGGTGACGGTATTGTTTTAAAAATCTACACACAAGATAACTTGTGTTATGGTCCTAGAAAAGTTATAGTCTAGGTCAAAGTTTTACTAATAACCTAATTCCCTATAACCATTGGCTCTGATACCAATCCTTCTGTCATACCCCGGCCGCGTAAAACAACAAACCACGGCGGAAACGTCAGGGAGTGTCGTAACAGAATTATTGTTTCAACAACCATGGCATGACAAGTAAGTTTTATTTAATGGAAATTGTTTATATTGTCTAGAAATTTAAACATAAAACATAACACGAGTTAAATTGTCTTCAAGTTTAAAGCTACTAAGGGCCAAAGTCCGTCCTATGTGACGCATGATCAACCTTAAGCATTTGCTCGTGAAACATATGTGAAAATAAAGTACGTCAACATAAAAATGCCTGTGAGTAACATAGGTTTTGTGATGACGTTTCATGGCTTTAAAGATTTTAAGGAAATGTTTGAATTAATACAAAAGTAGCCATGAAACATAAAAAGTTTCGTTTATAATGATTATATGAAAATCAATACAATATCAAGTAGAAATGCGTGGTCGAATAGATAACTAAAAGTAAATCTTGAATTTGTATAAAATGTCATGTTTTATTGTTGAGTCTTGTATTTTGTTTGAAATGATTCAGATAACGCCACAATATGTAAGATAATAAAAGCACTTACATATAGGAAGTACCATCGGCGTATCCACCATGCTTTTATTATATTACATACGTCACGTTATTTAAATCACTCGTCATAAACCAACCATCATCGAAAAATCTTGTTTAAACCAAAGCAAATGCAAACCCAAGTCATGTAAACAAAAGTCATATATGAACAAGTCTTGTGTAACCAAAAGTCAAGTATAAACCAAATGTCTTGAAATAAAATACGTCTTTGAAATGATTAAAACATATATTTTATAAACCATTGCTTTTATTGTTAAACATGTATTCAGATTGTTGGCAAACACATTCAAGCCTTGTAACAGTCAAATAGACCCCTATCAGTCAAAGGTCTATCCATTTCATCAGATTCTGTCATTCCCTAAACAAACTTCCAAACAAACCTAGGAAGCGGGAAAGGGATTTGTCAAGTCCTATGGTACCATAACTTACTACCGGTCGGCGTGATCAATGTTAATGAATGTATTAAGTCAATCACCAACGCACCAAAATGTCATGAACAATGTAGCAAAAATGTCTTTGAAAACCAATGTACTAGTATGCTCAGTCAACATATATAACAAGTAAATGTCTTTGAAAACCAATGTACTAGTATGCTCAGTCAACATACATAGCAAGTAAATGTCTTTGAAAACCAATGTACTAGTATGCTCAGTCAACATACATAGCAAGTAAATGTCTTTGAAAACCAATGTACTAGTATGCTCAGTCAACATACACAGCAAGTAAATGTCTTTGAAAACCAATAGTACTAGTGTGCTCAGTCAACCTACATAACAAGTAAATGTCTTTGAAAACCAATGTACTAGTATGCTCAGTCAACATACATAGCAAGTAAACGTAATGTAAATCAATGTGCTCATATGCTAAGTCAACATATGCCGCAAAAGTTTCTTTGAAATCAATGTGATAAATATGCAAAAGATCAATATAATAATCAAATGCAATGAAAGTCATGTAGTATATGTACTATGTAATTAAAGCATGTATAAAGTCATGAAAAACACGAGAGTAATCATAGGCACAATATGTTTAACCCCAAAACATTTGAAAACGTAAAATATGGGACTATGTACTCACCTATGGGTGCGTTTTTATGTGCTAACGAAATCCCTCAAACTGTTTATTCGTCCTTCAAAATTTTGGTGATTTTTTTTGACAAAGTATGATGATTTGGAGCTTGGTTTCAAATCACCTTAGGATCTTCAAAAGTGCTTGGAAATACCTTGGAAGGGACTTGAATCTTGAAGATAAGGTTGAAAAACGAAAATGGATGGGAGGAGGGGGTGTTCGGCCGAGAGTTTCAAGAGAGAGAGAAGTGAAGTGATCTCCCCTTGGAATGAGAAGATTATGCTGGATTTATAGGATATGGAAGATTAAATGAGATTGCATCAAGATATGGAAGATCTACAAAACATTCCATCGAGATATGCAAGATCTATAAAAGATCACATCAAGATATGGAAGATCTACAAAGATTGCATCGTGATTTGGAAGATCACAAAAGATTTGCATCGAGATATGGAAGATCACAAAAGATTTCATAAAGATATGGAAGACTACAAAAGATTGAATCGTGATTTGGAAGATCACAAAAGATTGCATCAAGATATGGAAAATCTACAAAAGATTCCATTGAGATATGCAAGAAAAGATTTCATCAAGATATGGAAGATCTACAAAAGATTGCCTCGTGATTTGGAAGATCACAAAAGATTTGCATCGAGATATGGAAGATCAAAAAGATTTCATAAAGATATGGAAGATCTACAAAAGATTGCATCAATTTTGGAAGATCACAAAAGAATGCATCAAGATATGGAAGATCTACAAAAGATTTCTATCGAGATATGCAAGATCTACAAAAGATTTCATCAAGATATGGAAGATCTACAAAAGATTGCATCGTGATTTGGAAGATCACAAAAGATTTGCATCAAGATATGGAAGATCACAAAAGATTCCATAAAGATATGGAAAATCTACAAAAGATTGCATCGTGATTTGGAAGATCACAAAAGATTGCATCAAGATGTGGAAGATCTACAAAAAAATCCATTGAGATATGCAAGATCTACAAAAGATTTCATCAAGATATGGAAGATCTACAAAAGATTGCATCGCATCTACAAAGCCAACAAGTGGCAAGGAAAATGAGAGAAGTGGCTTACAAAAAATTTGGGATGTGCGTACATGTTTCGAATTAAGAAATAGCGAATTGACATAGTTTCACAGAATTTGCAAAATAGCCCCTAAAGTTTGCAAAAGCATGATTTTGCCATACCGAAGCCCTCAAAACTTATTTCTAAGTCATGTAAACTGTATTTGAGGTATGTTTAACTTATATTATTGTTCCGGAGTGTGCATCGCTATGAAAATCAGCAGACTTTCATAGTTTGTCGTAAACAGTCCTTGTGATCAAATAAGCTTGTTTTTGACATACTAAACCCTTCAAATTTTATTTCTAAGTTATGTAAAGGATATTTAGGGTATGTTTAGATTATGTCACTATTCCGGACTATACGTTATGTTTTAACTGATTATGTTTTGCGATTACGCTTTCAGAAGAAGTCTAATAAGTCAAAATCGAATGAATATTGAAAATGCACAAATGTTATAAATAAATATATAAAACTCATAAATGTAACACAAAGTTTCATTAAACATAACATTGATGGATAAAGTACAAAGGTTGGAAAGCACAGATGTCACACGAATTTAGATCCGTTGCAAAATGTGCAAAAGTCGCATTTTGACCGAAACTTTAACTTGTCATTGAGACTTGAAATGATAGAAATCAGTAGGTATGATCAATAGGAATCATAGCCATCTTGATTACCATCATAATACAAGGTTCAATTGGATTTTAAATTGACTATTCATGATTAATTCTGGAAGTCAAATAAAAGTCAAACTTTATGACTTTTAATCCAAAGAATTGAAACAAACATGAAAGAAAACACTTACAAACACCAAATGAATGCTAAGAACTCAGAGACTGATCACCAAAGTGTTGCAAATTCAGATTGGAAGCAGAATGGAGCAAGAACAATGGTTGCAAAAGTTCAAAATTCAAGAACACCTTGGTATTTATGGAATTCTTGATGTTGTAGGTGCTTAACAAGTGTCCCATAACTCACCACAAGTTAGATTAGTGTCCCATATGTGTCAAATGCAGAAACAAGAGTGGCAAGGTCGATTGGTGAGTCAACAAAGAATTAACAAGCTGCTGCCAAGTTTCCGGTGAGCTGGGCATGGCTTACGGACGTTATGGGCTTAGGTCTTACGTCCGTAAGGCCCCTAGCTGGACACAACTTTCAGAATTGGTAGAAATGGTCCCTGCACTCGTTTTGTCGCGTTTCGGGCACTTATAACACTTGTTAACCTCATTTCAAAGCTCCATATATGCTCAAAAATATTCCAGAGGTCGGTTCGTTTGGCCGTACGATCGCGGTTTTTGGTTAATTACGACGAAAATCGTAACGAACGCCGTGTGTGACCGTAAATTCGTAACGAACGGATTTTTCGCATTCCAATCACTAACATATAATATATTGATGCTTAGAAAAATTTTTGAATGTCCATACCTGTTTCGGATAGCGATATACGCAAAAAGGCATAGTTTTGCGAAATTTGCAAAATAGCCCCTGAAGTTACAAAAGTGTGATTTTGCCATACGAAGCCTTCAAAACTTATTTCTAAGTTATGTAAAGGATATTTAAGGTATGCTAGGCTTGTGTTCTTGTTCCGGAGTGTACGTGCTGCGAGAATCGGCAGATTCGCAGATCGTCGTAATTAGTCCCTGTCATCGAATAAACTTGTTTCTTGACATACTAAACCCTCCAAAACTTATTTCTAAGTTATGCAAAGGTTATTAAAGGTATGTTTAGCTTGTGACATTATTCCGGAACACGCGTTGCATTAAACTGGTTTCGTTTGCTTATCGGTTCACCGGTTTTGCTCATAGAAGCGATTCAAGAGTTTGAAATTGTGCAAGAATCGAACGTGTGCAAATAACATAATAAATATACAAAATTCACAAATAAAACATAAATTTTATTCATTGATAACTTGTTCGTCAATGATACATGATCAGATCATCACAGATATCACAGTCTCCCTTACTTCAGGAAATTTCGTCCGGAAATTTAATTAAAGGAAACTCGTGAGAATAAGTGTGGATACTTCGTTTTCATATGCTCCTCTCATTCCCAAGTAAATTCTGGGCCACGTTTGGATTCCCAGCGAACTTTGACTATCGGGATTCGTCTTCGCTTGAGTTTCTTGACTTCACGGTCCTTTATCTCAACCGGTTTTCGACAAAATGCATAGTATCATCAAGTGAATCTCATCGAGTGGAATATGGAGATTTTTATCGGCCAAAAATTTCTTCAAGTTGGACACGTGGAATGTTGGGTGAATATTCCCGAGTTTAGGAGGTAGCTCAAGTCGGTAGGCCACCTTTCCGATTCTTTCAACGATCTTGAATGGTCCAACATATCGTGGTGCAAGTTTTCCTTTCTTCCCAAATCTGACCACTCCTTTCCAAGGGGATACCTTGAGTAGGACGTGATCACCAACTTGGAATTCTAAGGGCTTGCGTCGCTTGTCCGCATAACTCTTTTGACGGCTTCTAGCTGTCAGAAGGTTATCGCGTATTTTCTTGACTTTCTCGGTTGTGTCGTGGATGAGTTCAGGTCCAGTGAGCTGTGTCTCACTGATTTCATTCCAACAGACAAGTGAACGACATTTTCGACCGTATAAAGCTTCGAAAGGCGCCATGTTGATGCTGCCGTGATAACTATTGTTATAAGAGAATTTGACCAGTGGTAGATGGGAATCCCAACTACCACCAAAATCGATCACGCAAGCTCTAAGCATATCCTCTAGTGTTTGAATAGTTCTCTCAGATTGTCCATCCATTTGAGGATGATAAGCAGTACTCAGATTAAGTTTGGTTCCCATAGCAGATTTCAAAGTCTTCCAAAAGCGAGATGAGAATCGGGCATCTCGGTCAGATATGATGTTCAAAGGAACACCATGACGAGACACAATCTCCTCAACATAGATCTTGGTAAGATTGTCAGCAGAGAAATCTTCACGAATCGCTATAAAGTGTGCTGACTTCATTAGACGATCAATGATTTCCCATATAGCATCATGAGATCCATCGCAATGTTCTCCCACTTCCATACCATTATTTCTAGTTGTTCCAACAAACTAGATGGATGTTGATGCTCGGCATTGACTTTGAGACAAGTAAGGCATTTAGATACATACAAGGCAATGTCATTCTTCATACCCAGCCACGGTATTGGGTACGAAGATCCTTGTACATTTTTGTAGCACCAGGATGAATTGAATAACGAGACTTATGAGATTCATCCATCAATTGAGTACGGAGATCGTGCTGATTCGGAACCCAAAACGGTTCTTGTAATAGAGCAATCCATCATCTTTCGTTTCAAGTTAAAGTTCGAGTTGCAGTGGTAGTTTGTCATTCAACATATCTTGGGTTACACAAGTGCGTTGGGCTTCAAGAATAGTGTGTGAATATCGGATTGAACTCGAACACAGTGAAGCTTGACACGTTCTTTGCGACTAAGAGCATCAGCCACAACGTTCGCCTTACCAGGATGGCAGCGAATTTCACAATCGTAATTGTTTAAAAGCTCTACCCATCTTTGTTGTCTCATGTTTAGCTCCTTTTGATTGAAAATGTGTTGGAGACTTTTGTGGTCTGTAAAAACCACACACTTCGTGCCATAAAGATAATGTCTCCAGATTTTGAGAGCAAAGACAACAACACCTAACGCAAGATCATGAGTTGTGTAATTATTTTCGTGGACTTTCAATTGTCTCGACGCGTAGGCTATGACTTTATTTCGTTGCATGAGAATGCAACCAAGGCCTAGATTCGACGCGTCACAATAAACCACAAAATCATCATTGCCATCGGGTAAGGACAAAATAGGGGTTCACAGAGTTTTAGTTTCAAAGTTCGAAAAGCTTCCTCTTGTTTGGGTCCCCACTCAAAAGGCTTATTCTTCTGTGGCAAAGCAGTGAGGGGAACAACGATCTTTGAAAAGTTCGCAATGCATCGTTGATAGTAACCAGCAAGACCAAGAAATGAGCGAACTTCTGTGGGAGTATTGGGTGTTTTCCAATCCTTAATCGCAGCGATTTTGGAAGGATCCACATGAATACCATGCTCATTGACAATGTGTCCCAAAAACTAAACTTCTTTCAGCCAGAATTCGCACTTGGAGAATTTGGCATAAAGTTGCTCCTTCTTTAGAAGTTCCATTGTCAGACGAAGATGTTATTCGTGCTCGGCTCGAGACTTTGAATAAATGAGAATGTCGTCGATGAAAACAATGATGAACTTATCCAAATAAGGTTTACAACCCTATTCATCAAGTCCATGAAGACAGCTGGAGCATTTGTCAAACCGAAAGGCATAACTGTAAACTCATAGTGACCGTATCGTGTGCGAAAAGCAGTCTTAGGAATATCCTCTTCGTGAACACGAAGCTGATGATACCCAGAACTCAGATCAATCTTTGAAACCTGTAGTTGATCAAACAGATCATCAATGCGATGTAGGGGATATCGATTCTTGATTGTGAGTTTGTTGAGCTCACAATAATCAATACACATCCGGAAAGATCCATCCTTCTTTTGCACAAATAAGACAGGAGCACCCCAAGGAGAATAACTCGGACGAATGAAACCTTTGTAAGATAACTCTTTAGTTGTTTCGATAATTCTTGCATCTCAGACGGTGCAAGACGGTAAGGAGATTTGGCTATTGGGTTAGCACTTGGTACAAGATCAATTCGAAACTCAACTTGTCGTACTGGAGGTAAACCAGCTAGATCTTCGGGAAATACCACAGGATAATCCCGAATAACCGAAATGTCTCGAATATTCTTGCTCTTGCCTGTCTGCTCCACAATATGTGCCAAGAAGGCCACATAATTCTTTCTCAAATATTTCTGAGCTTGGGTACACGTCATAAGTTTAAGGATACTAATGGGTTTCTCTCCATGAACTTCTAGAATTTCACCAAACGGAAGAGGTACTCGAACAATCTTGCCAAAACAAATAACTTCAGCATGGTGCTTGGTTAACAAGTCCATTCCAATGATAATATCGAAGCTTCTAAGTTGCATCGGTGTGAGGTCGATAGAAACAAATGGTTGTTGAGGTTCAATTGACAATCACGAATAACAGAATCAAGTACAAGGGGTTCACCATTGGCTATCTCGACTGACAAGGGTTTTCCTAGTTAAGTTCTAGGAATCGAGAGGAAAGGCTCAAAAGTTAATGACACAAAGCTCCTATCGGCACCCGAATAAAAAAGAACAGAAGCAAGGTGATTGTTGACAAGGAACGTACCGTTAACAACTTCATTGTCCACAAGAGCCTCATTGGCGTTCATATTAAAAGCTCGTCCACGTGCTGGATTTGTATTCGCTAACCTTGGACAGTTGTTCCAATAGTGACCCATTTCACCACAATTGTAACATGAACTAGGAGGAAAGTGAGGTCGAGCAGGATTTGCTTGTGGTTTAACTTGGTTTTGTGCAGCTTGGTTCGGGTTAAAACGATAAATATTCGCCAAGTGACCAAGTTTTCAATAGGTAGTACATTGTCGACACGGTACATGAACTTGGTGGTGACCATTGCAACGATTGCAAAGAGGTGCAGTTCCCGCATATGGTTTCTTTGCCGGAGGTGAGCTGGTTGGTTTTGGGGAGCAACTGGAGTGGGTTGTGCAGTCACAGCAAAGTTTTGAGAAGCCTTACGCTTCTTTGATCATTTGGAAGGCCCGACTTTGTTTCCCTTCGGTTTCTCTTGGGTTGACTTGGCAGAG
This sequence comes from Scalesia atractyloides, assembly GCA_947069175.1. NCBI lineage: Eukaryota > Viridiplantae > Streptophyta > Magnoliopsida > Asterales > Asteraceae > Scalesia > Scalesia atractyloides. Next base: position 56,025,629 of record CAMTDV010000024.1, on the reverse strand, counting down.
GATTTCTTATCGTCTTTGCGATGTAGGTTACCTTTCCTGATTTGGGATTCGGTTAAAGTTGCAGATAACTCAATAGCTTGTCGAACGGTGGTAGGGTGGCTAGCAGTGACGATATCTTGCACAGGATCAGGTAAACCATCGATATACTTCTCGATCGCCTTATCCAAAGGGGTCACCATCGAAGGACAAAGTAAACTCAACTCCTCGTATCGGTCAGTATAAGCACGATGCTCACCGCTATCTTGTTTAAGATCATCAAATTCCCTTTCCAAAGCCCTAAGTTCATGACGAGGACAGAACTCCTTCATCATTAGAGCTCGAAGCTCTCCCCAAATTTGGGCTAAGGCCACATTGGCACCCATATCTCTCATAATACCATTCCACCATGTCAAAGCTCGTTTCTTGAACACACTCGATGCAAACTCAACTTTTCGCTCATCCGGACATTAAACGAAACGAAATGTGCTCTCGACTCTCAAACCATTGAAGAAGTCCCATAGCTCCCTCAGACCAGAAAATACAAGTGGTTTAGCCGAACATAACTGTTTGTAGCTACACAGAGCATTGTTGTTATTATGTTATTGTTGTTCGCTTGATTCGGTTGAGTTACTAGGTTCGGGAGGATCGTAACCATTTGCTGAGTGATAAGTGCTTCCATTGCAGCATCTTGAGTTTGATCGCGTCTAGGAGGCATTCTAGAAAAGAAACATGATGAAAGATGCGTGAGATTGACATTCGGATAAACAAAAAGAGAGGTATTGAAAATATCAACAAAACATAAGGATTGTGGTCATTCGTTCGTTTCTCAGAACACACAAATGATACACGTTGACTAATCAAAGTAAATGGGTCTTTATAATGTATCGCGAAGACATGCTTTAGCCTATAAGTGGACACTCACCCCAAGAGTTCCTAGGTAAGAGTGACTGGTCCGATTAAGTGGATTTGTATGAACACTCTAGCCTAGACAGAAAACTCAGGGTACAGGCACACACCCTTCCAGATTTCACGTGTTCACATTATTAAAACCCAAACTTTGACGAGATTTTGAAAACTTAAAGGCTTACGCCAAAAACAAATCATCTAAGGATAGATGATTGATATTTGAAAACGGATTTGAAATCTTTGTGTAATTGTTTTGGTAATCACCTAAGGACAGGTGATCGTATTATATTTTAAATTTAAACGCATGTAAACTTGTGTTAGGGTCCTAGGAAGGTTATAGTCTAGGTTAAAGCAATACTAATAACCTACTTTCCTATAACTAGTGCTCTGATACCAACCTGTAACACCCCAAATCGCGTAAAACAAAAAACCGCGGTGGAACACTTGGAGAGTCACGTTAACAGATTCTTTCACAACAATTGGTATTTGAAATTTCGTTTTATTTATTATTAAACATAATTTATATTGTCATATTGTTATAGAACATTTAACCAAACTTAAACAAACAACAAAAAAGCATAATTATTGTCTTTCATATTTTATAGGCACTAAGGTCCACATCCGATCCTACATGAGCATGCATCGACTTCAAACTTGATTTCCTGAAACATATGTGAAAACGAGTCAGCAAAAATATGCCGGAGAGTACATAGGTTTTGTGAGTGTGTTAAGTTCATGGCTTTGTATATATTGCAATATATAGTCCGACTACTAGAGTCATAAGTGAGAACCTTGTTTTGAAAGCATTTGATATTGCAACAGCTAATCGTCTAAAACAAAAGGGTAAAAGTTTATAAAATCTCGTAGACATGAACCTTGACTCGAAAACATTTATTTTGTAAATCCAAGTTGTAAATCGTCTTGAAATAACTCGTATGGTTTATATATTTAATCGAAAATTGTTGTGTGTCATTATTTGAAATCATTTGTCCAAGTAATGTAAATAATGACACGTATGTAATGTGATAAAGGCACTTATATATAGGAAGTACCAGCGGCGTATCCACCATGCTTTTATTACAATATACCCATTTTGTTATCAAAATCACTTATCGTAAACCATTTGTCATAAATCAATTGTTCCTCGTTCATTGTTTCCTTGTTATAAACAATTGTTCATCGTTTGTTGTTTCCTTGTTATCAACCATTGTTCATCGTTTGTTGTTTCCTTGTTATCAACCATTGTTCATCGTTCGTCATTCATCGTTCATTGCTATCAATGTGAAAAAGTTTGGTCGTTTCGTGAATACATTCAAACCTTTGTTGACTTGTTCGAGACCACGGTGTCCCTTAATCGTATAACAAACCACCAAAGGGTTTGTTACATACAGTTTCAGTCGCTTCCCAAATTTCCCCATAAACCTCGGGAATTCTGGTCACGGGATTGTCAGTCCTAGGCGCCGTAACTTACTACTGGTCGGCTTGATCATTGTTAATGAATGTCATTCTTGTTATAAATACATCGCACCAACAAGTTCGTTCACAATAGTGAAATCGTTTTGTTTATATAAACCATAGTATTTGCATTTGAAACTTGTAAACCATAGCAATTGTAACTTGAAAACTTGTAACCTTTTTGGCACATATGCATCACCCCAAAACAATTGAAAACATAAAATAAGGGAACTATGTACTCACATGTGATAACAAGATAATCTTGGATTAAAAGAAAATCCAAAGCCTTAAAGATCCGAGAAATCACGTGTGTCCTAAAAATGAATAATAGTGTAAACATCGAGGCTTGAAATCGGAAGATTCGGATAGAATGAGATCTTATAAACCAATTGAGTGTTGGAACTCATATAATATGGTTTAATAAGTTTACATTCTGAGTTGGAAAGATTTTGAAGTGCTTTTGACCCGTTAAGGTAGTTTAAGCCACTTTAACGCGTCATTTGCGTAACTACGCATTCAGATGGTTATATATGTGTTATGATAAGTCTAAATTACCAAAATATGTTTAATAATATTTTTGATCAGATTATATGTCAAAACTTGTGTTATATATGTTTATAATTGATTTCTTTGCAAAAAGGGTATTTTGGTCATTTTTAAGGAATATTACAACTAATTACCATAACACAATCCAAACAACATGACCATAAGGTATAACCTCAGAGGGTTGTTCCCTATATATTTATGGTCACAAATATGTATTTGTTCGGGTCCGAAGATCCACCAAACGGGTCAGATTCGAAAGTCAAAGCGGTAGTCAAACCGTTCAACTTTTCGACTCTAAACAAGCACTACAATGAGAGTGACAATTTAGACTTGTTTTGACATGTCTAAATAAGTTTATAAAAGAGTTTTGGCATCAAAACAACCTGTTTTGACACCCGAATTTAGATCCGTTGCAAAATGTGCAAAAGTCGCATTTTGACCGAAACTTTGACTTGTATTGAGACTTGAAATGATAGAAATTAGTAGGTATGATCAATAGGACTCATAGCCATCTTGATTACCTTCATAATACAAGGTTCAATTGGATTTTAAATTGATCAATTCATGATCAATTCTGGAAGTCAAATAAAAGTCAAACTTTATGACTTTTAATCCAATTAAACTACAAGAATTGAAACAAACATGAAAGAAAACACTTACAAACACCAAAGGAATGCTAAGAACTCAGAGATTGATCACCAAAGTGTTGCAAATTGGGATTGGAAGCAGAATGGAACAAGAACAATGGTTGCAAAAGTTCAAAATTCAAGAACACCTTGGTATTTATGGAATTCTTGATGTTGTAGGTGCTTAACAAGTGTCCAATGACTCACCCACAAGTTAGATTAGTGTCCCATATGTGCCAAATGCATAAATAAGGGTGGCAAGGTCGATTGGTGAGTCAACAAACGAATTAACAAGCTGCTGCCAAGTTTCTGGTGAGCTGGGCATGGCTCATGGATCGTATGGGCTTAGGTCTTACGGTCCGTAAGGCCCCTAGCGGGCCACAACTTTCAGAATTGGCAGAAATGGTCCTTACACTCGTTAACCTCATTTCAAAGCTCCATAAGGACGTTAAAGTATAGGGAACTTGAAATATGCTCAAAAATACTCCAGAGGTTGGTTCGCTTGGCCGTACGATCGCGGTTTTCGGTTAATTACGAGAAAATAGTACGAACGCGTGTGTGACCGTAAATGTGTGACGAACGGATTTTTCGCATTCCATTCACTAACGTATAATATATTGATGATTAGAAAATTTTTTTGAATGTCCGTACATGTTTCGGATAGCGATATACGTAAAAAGGCATAGTTTCGCGAAATTTGCAAAATAGCCCCTGAAGTTACAAAAGTGTGATTTTGCCATACCGAAGCCTTCAAAACTTATTTGTAAGTTATGTAAAGGATATTTAGGTATTCTAGGCTTGTGTTCTTTTCCGGAGTGTACGTCACTGCGAGAATTGGCAGACTTTCGCAGTTTGTCGTAATTAGTCCATGTGATTGAATAAACTTGTTTTTGACATACCAAACCCTCCAAAACTTATTTCTAAGTTACGCAAAGGTTATTTAAGGTATGTTTAGCTTGTGACATTATTCCGGAACATACGTTGCGTTAAATTGGTTTCGTTTGCTTATCGGTTCACCGGTTTTGCTCATAGAAGCGATTCAAGAGTTCGAAATTGTGCAAGAATCGAATGTGTGCAAATAACATAATAAATATACAAAATTCACAAATAAAACATAAATTTCATTTCATTTCATTGATAACTTGTTCGTCATTGATACATGATCAGATTGTCACAGATATCACACATTACCTGAAGGTGAATGGATGACATATCTCATGGTTCTTAAAGAAAGTCCAGAGCTGGCAGTTTTTTAAACTATCCAGTTCATTGATAAACTGGAGGGGCATGAGATGGAGTTGTTAAAGATAGCCAAATTGAAGAATGCCAACGTGACTCAAGATGTAGGGCTGTACCACAAGTCAGGAGCTCAAGATAATATCAGTAGCCCGAAAATCCAAACTGCTTTTAGCGTGAATCTGAATTCTTCGAATCATTCGCAGTAGAGTCAAACACAATCATATCCGAAATATGATCAAAGTCCGCAGAGTTCTTCATTTTCAAGCATGGCTTCAAATCAGAATAGTCAAGCGAATTCTGATCCAAATGTGTTCAAATGCAACATTGCAGTTAACCTAAACAATGCAGTTTCTAAACAAGTCGCTAAACAACACATGGTACTTCTCACCACAATGTTGGAATCATATGAAAGCTTGGTGGCCGGAAAGATTGGAAATCCGGAAATGACCGCCGAAGATTATGATCAAGTGGATGAAGAAGAGCTTGAGCTGATGAACATCAAATGGTCCTTAGCATCAATCATTCGGAGGGTTACGAAGTTTGTTGCTAGTACCGGCAGAGATATCGGAAATTCCAGCAACAAATTGGGATTCGACAAAACAAAAGTCACTTGCTTCAGATGCCGACAAAAAGGCACTTTAAGAGAGAATGCAAGAATCCTGAAGCAACGGGCAATCAAAGTCCATTTGGAGGTGGCAACGAATACTACAAGAAGTCACTATAGTACAAGTGTTCCCAAAGAAGACTCAAGTCGAAATCCAAGAGAAACCATCCAACAACACAGAAAAAGCAATGGTCGCTTCAAATGAAGATGACGGTTTTGACAGGAATTCATATATTGCCAAAAAGACCGGTGTTGCTCTAATGGCCGAGATCGTGGACGACACATCAGCTGAGGATGCAGCCATGGAAAGTGCATTACTAGAAGAGTACATGCAACAAGCTGAGGAGGAGGAAATTTATCAGCATACAAAGATGCAGGGTATCCTTTCCCTTAACATGTCTACTAGTTTTGCAGGTTGTTTTGGCTATACAACATCTTCGGAACAAGTTACCAAGGAAAAACCTGTGGTTGAGGAGTTTATTAATGTAACCAAGGAAATGAATGAAGAAAACCTTACATAGATTGCCAACAAGGCTATGATGGCAAATCTTACAAAGGTAGGTTCAGAAGAAAGGTAAAGATTGTCGAGGTTGAAAAACCATGTAAAAATGTGCTGAACTGTGTATTCAATGTGTGAGAAATCTCAGATCATAGCCGAAATCAATGTGCATAATAATAATTTTACGATTACCACATAATAAAGGAGGCATATGACAAAATGAAAGATTATTACAGCAGGTTGGATAGAAATAACATTGAACAAGATGATACTATCAGAATGTTAAAAGCTACTTTAATGGCAAAACAAAAAGCTATTAACGTTTACATTAATAACATTGCTGAAGTAAAACAAGAACTTCAAGACATGAAAATCGAAAACCGAAAGAGTTCGACAACTTCTAAAGAGCTATACCACGAATGCCTATGTCATCGATCACATTCTTCCGACGATTCAATCAGAAGAAAATGTTCAGAAGACCAAAGGTACAAAACATGGAGACTATACCAATGTTCCACCACCCCTATGCGAAAAGTATTGTCGCAAAAAGGCTGAAGGGATGGATAAGGCGCTTAACATTGAACTTTTAACCGAAAGGAAAAATGAGCTGCCTGAGAACAATGATATAACCTACACAAGTGATGATGGTGAAAAAGTGGTTAAGCAAGTTGTTGATAATGTCTTGAGTGAATCTGATGATGGCAGCTATGAAAGCGCCAACTCGAGTTCGAATAATTCTGATTTTGCAATCCGAAGATGATGATAAATCATCGGAAGATAGCCTAAGTGATGATCCTAACATTGTCATGTACAAAGTTAAGGATTCTGATAGACTATAATTCGATGATAGCTTTCCGATTCCGAATGTGAAGGAAGATCAGCTTGATAAATTCTTCAAACTGTTGAGGTTTCATTAGAAGATTTGGAAATCAATGAAAAGAAATTTTATTCTAAACCTAAAAGAAACAACTACCAAAGGAATGGTTGTGACTTTCCGGAATATAGGAGAGCAGGGCTGGTTTTAGATGTTGAAGAAGACCCGAATAAGAAAAAGTCACCATTTCGCGAATACAAAGATAAAAATATGACATTTGTGTATGGGACGAGCACGGTTCAAGAGGAAAGTTTGATTAGGAAGCAATCAAACGATGAGTTTAAGAAAGAAAAGGAACTTCGAGATAAGGCCAAAGCCGCAAGTGGTGTAAAACCCACTAGTGGACATTCTCATGATGATCGGACTTGCTTCAAGTGTAATGAAGTTGGTCATATTGCACGCAAGTGTCCGAAATCTAAGCCGGTCTATCTTCCAAGGAAAACAAGTTCAGATGTTGAAAAACCTAAGCAACAAGAGTTTGTAAAACCTGTCACAATTTTGAAAAGAAAAGAATCTAAACCTGAAGTTAAACCTAAAACTGATACTAAATTTGAAAACTCAACTTTTAAGAAAGGTGAAACTTCCAAGGCTAATGAATCAAGGTTTTACACAAAAAAGGCAAACATAAAATCACAATCCTGGATTGCTAAAAAGAAGTCATCAACTCTAAAGGTACCAAGTCTGAGCCTGTTAAGACTGGTAACAACAAAGAATCAAAATCTGAGAATAAATCTGAAACTGTCAAATCTTCAATTGGTATCAAATCTTCAAAAGGTAAAACAAAAGTTCAGTTTGGAAATGTTAATGACAGTGGAGGCTCAGATGGAGATTTTGAGGATGATTATGAAACTTTTTATCCCAAACCCAAGACCAAGAAGGCTTGGGTCGCGCTTTTTAACTGAATGATAATATGTGTAGGGGCTCCCGAGATCCGTTCTTTCAAAGTGGATCCTAGATAGTGGAGCGTCAAGGCATATGACAGGGATGAAAGCTATTCTCTTTGACATAAAGTCAATTAATGGCGGATATGTTGGTTTTACCGGTAATCAAGGAGGAAGGATCGTCGCTGAAGGAAAACTTTCCAATGGTGTAGTATTGTTTGATCGTGTGAATTACATTACTGAACTAGAGAACAATCTTTAAGGATCTCGCAGATTTGTGATAAACAGTTCACGGTGCAATTCAATGATAAAGAGTGTATTATTTTAAAGCCGGGTTTCAAGATTCCTGATGATTGGATTCTGATGCGTGCCCCTCGTGAGAACGATCTCTATGTATTTGATATGGGTGTCGCTACCACATCATCGAAATCGGCTCAATGTTTCATCACAGAAGCCACGGAGAAAGATTGTATTCTATGGCATAGAAAAATGGGACACATTAATCTTAGAAAAATGAATTTTCTGGTTCATAACGACTTGGTTGAAGGTGTGAATCTTCGAAGCTTCCACATGACGGATCACTGTCTTGAATGTAAAAGGGGAAGCAGATCAAAAAGTCACATCCTAAGAAGATTCTGAATTCCATAAAGTTGCTGCTTGAACGTCTTCATATGGATCTTTTTCGTCCGGTGAACGTCCGAAGTATTTCAGGAGATCTATACTGCTTAGTCGTCACAGATGATTATTGTCGATATTCGTGGGTATTCTTTCAAGAGTCAAAGGATGAAACGTTCGAGAACTTGTGATTCTCTTCAAGAAGCTCGAAAATCTATATCATCTCCCTGTCAGACGTATTCGCAGTGACAACGATACAGAGTTCAAGAACAACAAGATGAAAGAGTTTTGCAATGCCAAAGGAATTCTGCACGAATTCAGTGCACCTTATACTCCACAACAAAACGACGTAGCTAAGAGGAAGAATAGAACTTTGATCAAAATAGCAAGAACTATGCTTGCAGACTCGAAACTTCCTATTAGCTTCTAGAGTGAGGCGGTTGCAGCGACTTGCTACACTTTAAACAGAGTCTTAACTGTCAAACCGACTAAAAATATATGTTTTGAAATGACTAACCGAAGGAAAGCAAATTTGATATATCTAGAGCCATTTGATGCACCATGTACAGTGATTGATCAAGATGGTAAATTTGGTGCTAAATCGCTTGAAGGTTTCTTTGTCGGGTATGCTAGTCCGCTAAGGAGAGTTTATGTTCCTGCTTTGAGAAGGGTGATCAAAGCACAACATGTTGATTGCTTTCGGTACACAACTCCTATTCAGAGAAAAGGCGATGCATGGTTGTTCAACTACCATGATTTGTGGAAGTCATTCGACTTGCCTGAAGAACCGTCTGACGAAGAACTTGCAGCTCTTATTATCTTCAACAATCGGCAAACCAAGAACAGACTATAAGGCCAATTGTGGTTAATCAACCCACTACTAGTTCTACATCTTCTTCTGGTGCAGGTCCGAGTAATAGTAGTGTTCCGGTTGAAACAAGTTTCTAAAGCAGAAGCAACACCTACTACAACTCCAGCAAATGTTTCCACTGAACCAGGAAATACAACCTCAGAGCTCAATATTTCTCAGAATCAGAATTCCAACTCTGATGAAGCTCCAAATTTCGATGATGATGGAGAAACATCTTCAGATGATGAATCCGAGCAGATAACAAGCATGTTAAATCAATCTGCTGGCCCGAGCAATCAAAATTAAGCAACATCGAGTAATCCTAGCGTTGATTTGATCGTTGATCTGAATATTACAAATCAGAACAGCTCAGTTGATGTTCCTAGTGAAGAAATGCCACGATCTTACTCATATCATCTTTCAACGAATATTATTGGTGAATTACAAACTGATGTGTGAACAAGAAGCCAAATCAAGAAAGCACTAAGTTGTTTCTATACCTGAGTTGCTCCAACTCAAGATTACTGCTATTATTCATGTTTCATATCTCAAATAGAGCCAAAAACTGCGAATGAAGCTCTGGGTGACGAGAACTGGGTGATAGCGATGCAAGAGGAATTGCTACAGTTTGAGAAACTGGGAGTCTGGAGGCTTGTAGACTTACCACCGAAGCAGAAAGCTATAGACACGAAGTGGGTCTTCAAGTGCAAAAGGGATGATCAAGGTGTGATTGTTAGAAACAAAGCTCGGTTGGTTGTCAAGGGTTTCCACCAGCAAGAGGATATTGACTACACAGAAGTTTACGCACCGGTTGCATGATTAGAGTCTATCCGCATTTTCCTTGCATTCGCAGCTTGGAAAATTTTTAAGGTGTACCAGTTAGATGTGAAATCCACATTTCTCTATGGTAAGCTACGCGAACAAGTGTACGTCGGCCAACCACCAGGGTTCGTCGATCCGCTAAACAAGAACAAAGTTTATCTCCTAGACAAAGCCTTATATGGATTACATCAAGCCCTGAGAGCTTGGTACGAGACGTTATCTCAACATCTCGTTGGAAACGGCTTTACTAGAGGCACAATGGACAGTACATTGTTTACTAGAGAAGTCAGAAATCATCTAATCATCATACAAATCTATGTGGATGATATCATCTTTTGTTCAATGGATGATAGTCTTTGCAAAGAGTTCGAAAAGATCATGAAGAAGAAATTAGAAATGTCTTCTATGGGCGAAATGAAATTCTTCCTCGGATTACAGGTGGATCAGTTACCAGACGGCATATTCATTCATCAAACAAAGTATGTTCACGATATTCTCAAGAAGTTTGAAATGGATAGCTCGAAGCCGCTTTCGACTCCGCTGGCACTGAACCATGGGATTTGCATTGACGAAACTGGAACCAAAGTGGATGATACGCTCTATCGGTCGATGATAGGATCTCGTATGTATCTGATGGCATCTCGCCCAGATATCATGTATCCTACCCGCGTTTGCGTGAGATATCTGTCTAGTCCCCGAGTGTCACACATGCAGATAGTCAAAAGAATATTCCGTTACCTGAAGGGATGTCCAAGCACCGGCTTGTCGTATCCAAAGAACGATAACTTCGACCTGACGGGATACGCTGATTCTGACTTCGGGGTGGACAAGCTGAATTCTAAGTGTACGACGGCTGGTTGCCGGTTCTTCGGAACTCGTTTAGTAACGTGGCAATGCAAGAAACAAACCACAGTCTCTCTTTCAACGTGTGAGGCAGAATACATTTCTGCTTCCAGCTGTTGTTCACAAATCCTTTGGATTCAACAACAGATGAGGGACTTTGGATTGCAATTTCTTGATACGCCTTTATATGTAGATAATAAGGCAGCAATCGACATAACCAAAATCCTGTTCATCACTCTCGAACTAAACACATTGAAATTCGTTATCACATCACTCGTGACTGCTACGAAAAGAAGTTGGTGCGAATAGAAAAAATCCACACCGATGAACAAAAAGTTGTTTTTTTATACCAAAGCATTTCCTTTAACAACATTTAAATATCTCATGAGGCTTAACGGTATTAAAAATTTGCTGACAGGTGCGAAGCAGAGGTTGAATACGGATCGGACAACGAGTTCAAGTGATCCACATTGGTTTGTTTTATGTTTTAAATTAGTATTTCTTAAAAAGTAAAATACAAAAATATGTTTTTGATTTTAGTGGGAGAAATATTTGAGAAAATACAAAAACATATGAAAAAATTTGAAAAAGTACAAAATCATTGAAAAAGACAAAAAGAATTCGGTGTCACAAAGTAAATGATAGTACATCAGTGGACTATCACAGTATGCTAAAGAAATGTAAAGTCTAAAAAGTGACAAACAAGTCTTACTGTGGATGTGTCGATATACTTTACACGTTCAATAAATTGTTTATGAGATATAAACTAAATTTTACAACTGCTTAATCTTGTGGATTAACATCTCTCGGATATATGGACTTAGTACTCCGAAATTTTGTTTGAGAGATTGCCGGATTCTGAGATACGAGGTCTTTATAAATAGTTGATATCTGGGGTATTATACAAGTTCTTCTGATTTGGCAGAAGTAATAGCCTAGAACTTCTTAATGCTTTTGCTATAAACCCCTAAACTGCATGCAAACTTGAAAAGAATCAAAAGATCTAATCATTTGCAGTGCTTAAAAGATTCCTTAATTGGAACACACCTATAAGTCAAGCCTTCATCTCTTAGTCGATACGGTGGTATTAACTTGAGCTCTCAAGGCTTCGCATTAACCCAGATACAGATATCAATTACGCTATACTCACCTGTAAGATGAAATCTAGGGAATCTTGATACGGGAGTATATTCTAAGATGGGAACCATAGTTAAGTCAAGTTTCATAATTCATACTTAACATATCTTGGAACAATTGAGAAATGTGTCAAAGTTTAAGTGGACAAACATATCGACAATCTAGGTAAACGAGTTTAAATCTTATTGCCATTTAAAGGTCAACGGTACTGCCGATATGTCTCAATCAACTGATATGATCCTTAGACACGAATTCATAAAAATATGTCTGTAAATATGTTTGTACATAGTTTACTTTGTTATGTACATAGTTTATCTGCTTTACAGATTAAACCCAAAAAGATTTTCAGTGTGTTTTAGCGTACACTTACAAAAATACAAAAAGATTTTGTTTCTACATTGTTTTCAGCAACCCAATGTTGAAAAACGGATCTTCAAAGTCTGGTAAGGTGCTAAACTGGTGGAAATCAAATTGACCACGTGCTGGGAGCTAATCTGTAAAATCTGATAAGCCAAAACGATTAAAAGTTCATTAATTTGAAACTTGATTTTGAGAAAAACCAACAGTTTGTTTATAACGGGTCAAACCGAGGTCATTAACTTGGACTCGGCAGTCAAATCGGCTAACCAAGGTCATTAGCTTGGACTTGGTCAACTGAGTGGATTGTTAAAACTGGTAAAATCTGAAAAGTTCAGGGTCTAAATTGAAAATTTTGAAAAATTAGGGTTTGAAATTGATCAAGTTCGCCCGGACTTGTAATCATGTTCGACCGAACTTGCATGAGCTTATAATGTGTTATCATTCATCAAGTTCGCCCGGACTTGTGTCTGATCTTAATTGATTAGATTCACAAGTTCGTCCGAACTTGTCAACTTTAAATACAACTCAAGTTCGCCTGAACTTCATTACTGTCTTCTTCAAACATCAGAGGAACTTGAGAGAGAATTAGGCGATTTGTGAAATTGGCATTAATACGTCGAAGTGCTACCGAAACTAAGCTTGATTAGTGGTGATTTACACACTACTCATCATGGCAATGGTGAGTGATTGTGTTTTGGACCGTAAAATGATTGAGTTTGAACTTGTTTAGATCTGAGCTTGATTATTAGACATGTTTGAGACCATTTAAGAACAAATTGAACACTGAATCATCTTAAACAATCATAAACGACCATTTTACATGTCAGAAATTTGATCAGAAGGTCTTGAATAACATGGTTGCAGGTTTGGTAAGAACGATGACAAGTTCGCCCGAACTTGTCAAGTTCGGCCGAACTTGTTCTCTGGTGTTTCAAATGATAAACCATAAGTTTGCCCGAACTTACCTGAGAAAATTTAAAAATGATTTTCATTACAAGTTCGCCCGGACTTGTATGAATGAGATGAAATATCATCTACAAGTTCGCCGAACTTGTGTGGAAAATGATTAACACTGATTCACAAGTTCGCCCGAACTTGAGGTTTATGATGGTTATATGTGTAACAAGTCCGATTGAACTTAATGTTTTGAATTGTCAAATTGTACAATCAAGTTCGCCCGAACTTGATAAAAAATTGTGAAAATTGTAAAATTTTGTCTAATTTCGTCTCGATCTACGTGTTTGCAGAATATTCAGCTCTCGTTCAATAAATTTCACAACACATGCATCAGGGTAGACAAGGCTATCTGTCCATCTCTTGGAGCATTTGATGATATTCTCGCATTTATAGAGCGAATTCCAATCCACAAGGCGATTACGGAAAAGACAATGGTCTACAGGTCGCATGTTTATAGATTTTGGAGTTCTGCAGCGATGAATGATGATGATATGGCAATCAAGTCTGTGGTTCTCGTTGGAGAAGAAGATAAGGAGATTATTATTACCGAAGCTGATATCCCTAAAGTTCTAAACTTCAACGACGACAAGAATGATCCGATGATGTTGGATGTGAGGATGATTAGTGGATGTTTCTACCGAATGGGATATAAGGGGCATGTGAATGAATCAACTCTGAAGAAAGGATCAGTCCCTAATCCATACAAGTTCCTGATGCATGCAATTATTCATGCCTTTAGTCATCGAAAGGCCGGTTTAGACGATGTGCAAGATTACATGGCCTGCATGGCTACATCGCTTATTCTTAACAAAAGATTCAACTATTCGAAGCTGGTTTTCACGCATTTGAAGAACAACATGGGGTCGAATAGATTGGTTATGTATCCGAGATTTATCCAAATGTTGATCGATGATTATTTTAAGAAGATTGTGAAAGATCCAAACGACAATTTGTATCTAAGCCATCTGGATGATACTACAGTAAAGAAGCTTATCACTTTCCAGAAGCAATCATCTGCACCTGTTGCTAAGCCTTTATTCGGTGCCATTGCGTCCGAAAACTACATCGCGCCACCAGAGTATAAGTGGAGGAAAGATGACAGCGGTGATGAAAAGGAACGAAACGCTGAGATAGAATGGTTATCGACATTCAAAGAGAAAAGAAGTGATTGGTTTTTGAAGAAACTGGTGGTTCAAGAAAAGAACAAAACATCGCGAAAGCCTAAGAAAGTTGATACTATGCTGATAGATGAGGAAGAGCCTGAAAATGTTCAACATGAAGCTAGTTCTAGTGCAGCAGTTGTTATCGAAAGTCAAGAGGCAAAAAAGACAACGCAGGAAGATGATGTGATATCTGCAACTTCAGATAACGATGAAAATAGTGATGATTCGTTAGAAAAGGCCACTAAGAAGTCAATTGCTGAGAAAGAGGCCGAGAAAGTTAAAGAAACTGACGCAGACTATGAGCCTGAATATGAAAAAGATTCAGAAGAGGAGAGACCAAAGAAGAAAACGAAACGAGTAAAGTCTTCAGCAACTGATGTATCTACAAAGACTACTGGTTCTTCGAAGACAAATGGAAAGAAGGGCAAAAGCCGCAGATATGTGGGCCAAAAGAAAAGCACAGAAGTTACACAAGAACTTTCTGCTGCACAACAAATAGGAGTTACACAAGAACCTCCTACGACTGAAAAGAGTCAAACATCTGAACTCAAGAAACTATCATACAGACAGGAGTTACACAAGAACCTCCTGAGTCTGAATTACTCGAGATTCTAGTTATTCAATCTCCAGATCCTCCAACAGTTTCTCAACCTAAAGGATCAACACCTAAAGCGTCTACACCAAGGAGTACGCCGAAGTCTACGCCAAAAACTACTCCAAAATTGAAGTTATTTGGTGATATTCCGAATGATCCGGTGGATATTCAGGATTTGAATGATTTCTCCCAGAATCAGATGTCGATGAGCTAGAAAAGCGTGTCAAAATTCTAGAAGATAAAGTAGCAAAGAATGAATCTGAGAAAGCTGAATTAGAGAAGTTAGTGAAACAGAGTGAGGTTGAGAAAGAAATTCTGTCTAACAAAGTCAAATTCTTAGATGGCGATCAAGGATATTTGAAAGCTCTTGTTGAAATCTTGAAGGATGCTAATGAAAGATTGCTTAAAGAGATAGCAGAGCTACGATCAGAACGTGATATGAGTGATGGACGATTTAGCAGACCGCATAAAGTTCTGAGTAACAGTTTGGGTATAGATTTTGATGCTGAGTATGCACGTATAGATCTGTAGGAAGCTAAAGAAAAAGCAGAAAAAGATATGGCTGAACAGGGCAAGGGAAAGAACGTGATTGAAAGCATGCCCGAGATTACTGAACCGATGACTGAGTTTGCAAAAGCTTCTGAGTCTGTGATTGTTCCAGAAACAGAAACAGAAAAGAAAGACGATGAAGAAGCTGAAGATAAAGATGATGATGATAATGATAATGCAGATGATACAAAAGACGACTCTGACAACGATGATGGTAATAATGATGATGATCAGGGTGGAGTCGGTCTAAAAGCTGTTGATGCTAAAGTGAATGAAGAGTTTGATTTTACTTCGTTACTGAATGATGAATCAAATAGAATGGATGATCAAACTCAGGGGGAGCAAACAGGGGATGTAGAACAGAAAGAGGATGTTGATATGACAATGCTATTACTTCTGCTATGCCTATTTATGCGGTTCCTACAAAGTCTTTGATCTTGATGCTTGAACATAATGTTGAGCAAGGCGAATATGTGGATAACTATTCGAAGGAAGATTTAGCGAAGCTAATTGATGTTGATGCTGAATCATTTGATTTTAATTTCGAAGAGCAAGTTCTGAATGTGAATACGTTTGAACCGAATGAATGTCATTACAAACGTAGGTATGAAGCTGATGATTACAACAAGGTTATTGTTAAAGATTGGTCTTCGGATGATGAGAAAGATGTAGCTGAGAAGTACGTTGGTCCGAACAGTGATAGTTTTCCAACTTTTGAGGAAATGTACGAGTAGCTTAACGAAGACATGTTGAAAGAAAAGATTGAAGAGTCCGTGCGAGAAGGCAAAATCCATAAACCAATGACGAAAGAGGAGATTGCGCAAGCAAAGAAGTCCTTGTTTAAAGAAATGCCAAGAGAATGAAAGTTTCGACGTCCATTAGCATTCTTTACCAGAGATAAAGATGTGTCGTTGGGAGATATACTAAGCTGGGGATGGTTTAAAGAGTTGAATTGTATGCCATCAAAAGGGAGTTTGGAGTGCAATACTTCAAATATCTGGCAGATTTCATAACATTGCCTTACTGGGATGTTGAGGAGCTAGTACAGACACGTAACGTCACATACCATATGAAGTTTATTGATCAGTTGCTATGGAAAATGATCAAGTTTGAAGCGACAAAAGGTTTCAGGTACTGGAAGCCATTCATTCCTAAGCGCCGCATCAAAACAAATAAGAAGACTGGAGAAAAGGATATCACACCGATTATGAAGCGTCCTCGTGCGATGAGGAACATGCCCCTAATGCCGATTGAACAGAATTTTTATCCATTATTCAAGTGGTGGCAAGTGGATCCGACAACGTGTGAAGCAGTGATTGTTTTAAGATTTGAAGATCATTTGGATATCACTCAAGAAAGGGTTGAAATGTTTAGGATGGAAGGTTTGAGAGGGCTGTGGAGAACGATTCGCATACTAGACCCGATGTGGCTAATTAACTGCTCAAAGGAAGATATCAAGTGTTTATTCTACAACAAGATTTGTTATGAAGAGCGTGAAAAATAACAAGCGATGCAATATCAGAGGGTTGTAAATGTCTGTTATGCACACGAGGTTAATTCTGGAAGAACGTGGGAATCCAGCTGGAGGGAACTTGAACGCAAAGAGTTTTTTAAGGAAGAAGCGCGAATTGAACGTATACATGAGATGGGTAGGGTGGTGAGACATAGACTTTTTCAATTTATGACAAAAGTCCCACCTACATATTAAACGCCGATTCTAGAGCAAGAACTGTCGTAAAAAGCCAATCAAGAACTTCTTTGGACGTGTCAGACAAAATAGAGCTTTGAAGACTGATCAAGATGAACACGATATCCAAGGGGGAGTCTGTTAGTACATAATGTCTATGTCTTAGTCTTGGATCGAGTCTGTTTGTTTTGGGCTAGATTATGTCAGAAATAGTGATATTTATGTAAATGATAGGTCAAGTTTGCCCGGATTTATAGTGTTGGAACAAGTTTGGCCGAACTTGTTCAAGACAAGTTCGCCCGAACTTGTTGTTTCCCAAGCGAACTTGAACTATTATAAATAGGTGTCTTGATTTCTTCATTTGTAACTTCTGCAATTTTGTCACTCTGACGGCGAAGCTCTGCCCGATCAGGATTCTACATGTATTGAACATTTGTGATCAATAAAACAATGATTAAACAGTAAATCTTGACTATTTGATTAACACGTCATATAAATTCAGCATATATGAACGTTAGATACCACTTTAGGTTCCTTTGCTTACAATGGAGCAATCTATCAGTGTGGAATTTGGCTTGATATATGATGCCCTCTTTGATAAAGGAATGTTCAAACCTTTTCTTATCTTTCTCAGACATCTCCCTTTGCCTTTTTTCTTTGATTTAAGGCAAGGATGGATGGGGTAGATGTTGAAGTTATTTTTTAGAAGGTTGGGTCTGATGAACAATAACCTCTAATGTTAAAGTAGTTTGGCTTCTTTGGCACTATTGGATCTTTCTTTCTTAGCTGTTCGAAACCATTGTAAGCTTCCACAACCTTAACCTCTGACCATCTTGTAATCTGATTCTTTGTCCCATAATTTGCAGCAATTAACTCTTCTTTCATCCTTCTGAGTTTCAAGGCTTTATTAGGCACATTCTTCTTAAATTTGTTCTAGTCTGGAGTAGTGGGCTCTTTGTTAGGATCTTTCAACATTTCTTGCATCCTTTCCACCTCTTGTTTCAAATCACTCACATACCAATCTTTGAACTGTGCCTTGTTGCCTTGTATTGCTTGTTTTCCATGATGTGATCAATGTAGTCTTTCCTCAGGCTTTCATCATCCTTCTCAGATAATCTCTTGCACAGGTCTTTGGAGAAGTCTTCAAGTCTTCTGACATTGTTGAGTTGATATTGCATGTAATTCGGAACTTCTCTATCACTTCTTCCCTTTGTATCCCTTTTAGTTATATCCACTGCTTGTTTGGCCTTCAAATGAAGGTATTCATCAATGTTCTTTGGTTTAGGATAACCTTGCAGAGATGGGAAATTTCTCTTTTCTGGATCTTCTTTGGAATAAAAGGATTTGATTTCTTCCTTGACAACAAGTAGATCCAGTGGGAATTGAGTGGTTAGAGGAAGCACTGTCTCACAGTGGTTTGAGATGATATGGATTTTTGAAGAGTAAGAGTGGTTGTGGTCAATGGTTGTGAGGATAGTGGAAGTGGTGAAGGAATGATATTTTCATCATTTATAACATTTGTTGTCTTCCTTCTTTTGAAAATTAGTTTGGGTGATGGTGGTTGGTTGGGAATTCTTGTGGGAGTAGGTATTTGGTGAGCGGTGGTTGGAAAAGTGATTAAGGCAGTGGATGGTGTAACATCTGTTGTAACACTTGTATCAACAATTGTTGACACAACAGGTGTTATAACATCTGATGGTTCACGGTTTGATGGAATTTTTAGTGGTGATGGTGGTTTTGTTGTGATGTCTGATTGAGCAATGGTTTTGGAGGGGGTGGATGCTGGTTGGTAAACCTTTCTGGTTGACTTTCTTCTTTACCTTGAAGTACCAAGCTCTTCCTTTCCCATCTGTGCAATTTTTTCTTTTTCAAATCTATCTGCACCTTTAGTCTCCAACCTCTCTTTTCTCTTTTGCTTTTCTCCAGCAATGAAGTTTAGAGTTTCATCAATCTTCTTTGACCCATCTGGCTTTGGGATTTCAACAACTGGTTTGGCCTTAGGGTCAGGCTTTAGCTTTATCCCTTCGTTTTCTTTCTCACCTTTTTGGCATCAGCTGTTTCAACAAGTATAACACTAGGAGAAGAAGTGCCAGTGGTTTGAAGCAAATGAGCTTTGGTGGCTTTAATGTCAGCAAGTGTGTCTTGATATCTTGCATCAACCATATTTCAAAATTGTTGCATGTGCTGCTCAGGTTGAAGATCAACATGTTGTCTTTGTTGTTGAAGCAGAGGATACAAGAGTTGCCATAGCTCAACAGTGGTTTGTGTTGGAACAGAGGATGGACACTTTGGAGATTGTAACATCTGTTGCATCATATTTTTTATATCAACAACAGATGATTCAATATTTGTATCTTAGTTCATAACCTAACTTAATAGGATCATCTGAACTCCTACAAGTGGTAGTATTATCTGTGTTATCATTAGTAGAAGTTACCTTCATAGCTTCAGACACAGATGCCCCCTTTTTCTTGGAACTGGGGACTTCCCACATGAACAGAGGTTACCTTGGTAGCCTCAACTATGGTTGCCTTCAAGAGAGTCTTATAGATGTAACCACTGTCCAACTGAGAACTTGTGAGTTACGCAATTGTAGTGATTGCTCCACTTGAATTATCACTAAGGGTTACATGTAACCTAAGTGGTGTAGCCTCCTCATCTGTTGATGGGATAACAAGATAGAGGCATCAAACTCAATCACTTGTTGGAGTATATTCTCAGTGATAGGTTGGTGAGAAGAACTGATTTGTGTCTGATCCATATCTATTGCTTTCAACAGAGGTATGATAGTTTGTGGAAGATTTGATGGTGAAGGTTGTAGTATAGAAAGCGACATTGCCCTGGGAGAGGGGCTGCGGAAGATAGAGCCAAGTGGATCTAGAGCTTCATATATAGGTGTCCCTGTGCTTACAACTTGTTCCTTTTGTGAGGAATCAATAGGAGTTTGGCTAATGGGTTGAGATCTTTCTAACACCTGCTGTGAGGAAGTAGCAACAGTGTTTTCAAGTGACTTTTGTGTTGTCACTAGGTTAACCTCTGGGATCTCATCTTCCAGAGGACCCTTTCGGTTTGGTGGGCTTCTTAGATTTGTTTTTGGTTTCTTTTTGGAAATGGCTGGCGTGGGTTTCAAAGCGCTGGTTGTAGTACTTTGATCGCCAGGAGTAGTGGGCTCAGTAGCAGTGGGTTAAGCTTGTGACGTTTGTTCTAAAATTTGCTCAGCCCCCTCTACTTGTGTTTTTGAAACATTTGATTGGTTGGTGATGTGAGTAAAATTTTCACGTGTTAGGCTACCATGAGGAGTCACAACACCTTGTTTAACAGCATCACCAACTTTCTTTTGAAGATAAACACTTAAAAATCTAGGGTGCATAAGGAAAGCAGAGCGAGCCTTTTTGATGTTGTCAATGTTTGTCACCAAGTCATTGAACAATACTTGAGAAAAATTAAAATCAGATTTTGTCGAAATTGCATATTTCAAGTATTGCATGTTTAAAGGTATCTCGTTAAAAGAAGTTGACTTGGCTGACACACATGTCAACAATGTGTGAAAGAAAAATTTCAATTCAGCATGAAACTTTGGTTTATAGATGGTTTTACCTGTAAGTTGACCTTCATACCCTATTTCAATGAATTCGTTGTGTAGATCAGGGATCGGAAAAGAAGTAGCATGATTTAGGTCAGTTAAACCAAAGACCTCTAAAATGGAAGCAGGGGTTACTTCAAGAAGTGTTTTTCCCATAGTGGAAACAAGGCTATAAGGTTTTTTCTTTGTATAATGAACTTCAACATTTGCCCCGAACTGACGTAATGATTCTTGATAGATTGGGGCAGTAACTTCCATGATTTCTTTGTATTTGGACCCTTTAAGGCTTTGACATAGAAGGATATTGCCTATTTGAGCCAGTTTCTTCAATAATGGCGGTGTAATTGTGGGGTGTTTTGATGATAAGCGTCATGGTGAGCGATTTGAGTGAAGAACAGCTGCAAAGAAGAAGATTTGAGAGAAAACCGCTTTTGGAATTTTGAATTCGATACGGCAGAGTAAAAACCTCTGATTGGAATAAAATAGGGTTTTATAAAGTGAAAAAGTGATGATGACGTGGCAAAGATCTGATGGCTGATCATCTGTCCACGTGGATCCTCTGATAGTGAATGGAAGAAAGGTGTTATGGCGAACCACTGTTGTGTGTCAACAGAGGATGGGAACAGTGTTTTGATTTTACACTATCAGTGGATAGCTTATTAGTGGATAAGGTCAACACAGTGGTTTGACCAACCAGAGGATACCCTTTTGACAGTGGATAGATTTTCAAGCCCTATAAGTGGTTTTAAGAGAACAGTGGATGTGATAGACTTTTGAGATTTTTTTAAAACTTCAATTTTGAACCATTTTTAAGGATGGATTTTTGATTTTCTGAAAACATTTTATTTCTATATACACATGGAACACAAAACCTTGCTTGTAATCCATGTTTAGCATTCAATCCTAGAGATCAGACTTTCAAAGGTTGATGTATCTAATGCTTTGGTTAGAACATCTGCCAGTTGATCTTTAGTATGGACATGTTGTAAAGAAATCAAACCTTTTCCATAGCAATCTCTCACAAAGTGATGTCTGATGTCAATATGCTTTGTTGTGGAGTGAGAGACAGGATTTTTAATGATGTTTTCATCTGCTTGACTATCTATCTTGAGAGGATTATGCAGTTACACCAAAATCCAGCAGTTGTTTTGAAGCTACAAGAGTTGAGCAGTGCTACTTGCAGCAGCAATGTATTCTGCCTCAGCAGTGGATGTGGATACTACAACTTGCTTTTTTTACTTTACCAAGACACTAGGCAATCACCTAGGAACTGAACTCTTCCTGATGTGGACTTCCTTGTTTGTGGCAACCATCAAATCGCTGTCTGCGTAACCTGAAAGCTCAATGTTTCCATTAGCAGGACACCATATACCAAGTGTGGGAGCACCTTTTATGTATCGAGATATCCTTTTCACAACAATTAAATTTGACTTTCTAGGTGCTGAATGGGATCTGGCACAAACACATGTCGCAAACATGATGTCTGACCTTGAAGTAGTCAGGTACAATAAAGACCCAATCATACTTCTGTAGAGAGTTTGATCAACCAAGTCATCTTTGTCATCAACAGTGACAAGATTTGAGGTTGCCATGGGTGTGCTACAAGGTTTACAGTCATTCATATCAAATTTGTTATGCAGTTCTTTGACATACTTATTTTGATGAATGAAAGTGCCAATGTGCTTTTTTGTTTAACTTGAAGACCAAGAAAACATTATAACTCACCCATTGCACTCATTTCAAACTCTGATGCCAAGAGTTGTCTAAACTCTTCACACATGGCAGTGCATGTGGATCCAAAAATGATGTCATCCACATAAATTTGGACAAGCATCAGATCTTTTCCTTTCCATTTCAAAAATAAGGTTTTATCAATCTTACCTCTTGAAAATCCAATGGATAAGAGAAAAGTGGATAGAGTTTCATACCGGGCTCTGGGTGTTTGTTTTAGACCATACAGTGCTTTGTTGAGCTTGTATACATGATCAGGATGAATGCATCTTCAAATCTAGGAGGTTGACACACATACACTTCTTCTTTGATCTTTCCATACAAGAATGCACTTTTGATGTCCATTTGAAACACTTTGATGTTGTGGTTGGCAGCAAAGGCTAAGAACAGTCTGATGGCTTTTAACTTTGCGACGGGAGCAAAGGTTTCATCATAGTCAATGCCTTCTTCTTATCTGTAGCCATGAACCACGAGCCTTGCCTTGTTCTTGACAACAATACCCCTTTCATCAGTTTTGTTTTTGAAGACCCACTTTGTGCCGACTAGAGATACATCCTTAGGCAGTGGTACAAGTTCCCAAACTTGTTGTCTCTTGAATTGTAGGAGCTCCTTTTGCATAGCTTCTACCCAACTATTGTCTTTTAGTGCCTCTTGGTACTTGACAGGTTGTATGAGTAATAGAAAGCCAGCAAAAAGACAAATCTTTTGGGATTGGCTTCTTGTGAGAACTCTCTCATTGATGTTGCCAATAACTTGATTCAATGGATGGCTTTTAAGGAAAATCAAATCTCCTTGGTATGGGACAGTGGCATTTTGAGGTGAAGGCTACAGATGTGAATCATCTGAGCTAACATTTGTTGGCAAATTTGAAGTGCCAACATCTGTTTGGAATGAGGTGGAGGTATCAGAGGAATGGATGTGAGGCTGTGTTGATTTTTGTTCACAGTGTGTGGACTTTTATCAACAGTGGTTTGATTTTGTGAGCTGGCAGAGGTTTGAGGATCAACAATTGTTGAGCCAGCAGTGGCAGAGTTTTCACAACTATTATTAACATCTGCTCCTCTAAAGGAAGGACTGACTTTGAATTGTGGAAGCACACTGTCGTATCCTTGATCTTGATGTGAAGATTGTGATATACCTGCATGGTTAGTCTTGATCGACACATACTTAAATGTAAATTTATCTAGATCAAACAGTTTAGCAGGATTTGCTGGGATTTTCAATGAAGAAAGTTCATTGAACGTTACTTTCAAAGTTTCTTCAACACATTTGGTCCTAGAGTTAAAAACTCTGTAGGCTTAGCAGTGGTTGAGTATCCCGGAAAATAACGACAATCAACTTTGGCTGCAAACTTTGAAATTGAATCTTTTAAGTTTAAAATAAAGCATGGGCAGCCAAAAACTTTGAAATATGAGATCAGAGGTTTGATTTTGTAAAGAATTTCGTTGGTACTCTTTTGATGCCTATGATTAATCAAAACTCTGTTCTGAACATAGCAGCAGTGTGTACCGCCTCTCAGAAAGACAAGGGTAAACCTGAGTCTGCAAGCATAGTTCTTACTGATTCAATTAAAGTTCTATTTTTCCTTTCAACCACCCCATTTTGTTCTGGAGTCCTTGGGATGCTATACTGTCTAACAATCCCTTTTGACTAACAGAAAGCATCCAACTCCAAATTCCTAAACTTCGTCCCATTGTCACTTCTAAAATTTTTTACTGGAATGTCAAATTGCTTTTCAACTTGTTTGACAAAATTTTGCAAAATGCCAGCAGTTTCATCTTTTAGAGTGCATGAAAAATGTCCATGTAAACCCTGAAAAATCATCTACAATGACTAAACAATATCTTTTCTTTGTGAGACTAATGACTTTTATAGGGCCAAACAGATCCATGTGCAATAATTGTAAGCACTGGGTTGTTTTGGACTCTTCAATGGACTTGTAAGAACTTTTATGTTGTTTGCCTTTTAAATAGGAAACACAATGTTCTTCACAAGTAAATTGTTTTGGAGGTAAACCTCTGAAAAGACTTTGTTTTGAGAGAGTGGTGATAGTTTTCAGATTTGTGTGTCCAAGTCTTCTATGCCATAATTTTGTTTCTTTGCTTGAAGCAACTGAGAACATGCATGCATTAGACATTGGATTATCCTTGAACATATCAACCACATACACATTGTCACTCCTATGAGCAACAAGTTTTGCTTTGCTCTCAGCAATGATTTGATCAATCTTTTTAACAACCTCTGGTCCTATAATTTGACATGTTTTCTTTGTAAAGAAGAATCCATATCCGTTGTCACTCATTTGTGAGACACTTAGCAAGTTGAATTTTAGATTGTCACTGAGATTAACATGCTCAAATTTGAGTTTCCCAGCCTGAACCGACCCTGACCCCAACACCTTCCCTTTTGAATTGTTTCCAAAGAATATATCACCCCCTCCATGAGCCATGAAGTCTTTGAGAAGGGCTCTACATCCTGTCATGTGTATGGAGCCTCCACTATCTACATACCATAAACTATCAAGGCAAGTAGAAGCTCCCTACACATAAGTAAACAATTAGTTTAGGTGGGTCTCCAATGCCAAAATGGCTTTAGATGGAGTCACAGATTGTCCAATCTCAAATTTAGGAATATGGATAGTGGTTTGATTTTGTCTTTGTAACCAATGTTGTGAACCATTTCTTATCAGATGTTGGTAACCATGAAGATGCCTATTGAATCTTGGCTTTGAGGGTTTTTTGTAACTCTCATAACTAAGAGGGACCTTTTGGTAAATTGATTGGCCATATCCTCTTGGATACTTGTTTGCAGGTGGTGCATCTATCACTTTACCTCTCTGGGAACAAAGGTTTTTTTCACTGCTTTTGTAACAGATGTTTCAACAGGTTCAAAGGTCAGCTTAGATTTATTTCTAGCAGAGCTTGAACTTTGACTCAAGAGCTTTTGATTTAATCTCTTTTACCTTTCTGCCATAGGTTTGAAGATAAACACAATCTTGGGTCATGCGGTTTGTTCTACCACAGATGATGCATTTTGAAGAATTTGGGTCACACAAGTTTTGTTTATGTCATAAGCTTTTAACATAAAACACTTTTCAGTGACATGGTTTCTTTTCTCACAAAAGTTACAAAACAAGTTTTTGACCTTTTCTTTCTTCTTCCCCTTTTCAGACTTCCTTTCAGCAGACGTTGTAACATCCACTGGAAGATCCTTTATAGGGATTATCCTTGCTTTTGGTGCCTTGACAGTGTCAGTGATTGAGAAGTCCATTCCCTTGAAATTTTCTAAAATGTCACACTCATCTGTAAAATGTGGGTTTAAATTGATATTTCTCAACTTCCTCAAAAGTTGAGGATCCCTCATGTTTTTCCAAAATGATTTTGTTTCCATTTTTATCAGTGAGTTTTATCTCTTCACCAGCCAAATTTTTGGGGACAATTTCAACCATCTCAGATTCATTTTTAGCAACACTTCAGAAACTTAGTCATTTTTCTTGAAACCAATGCCAAATTTTATGTTATTTTTGATCTGATTTTCTAACATGATTTCATAACCTTTGCAAGATTCTACCCATTTTTCACAAGTGATATGGGTAGATTCTAACTCCTTTTGCAAACTTGATATTTCTCTATCATAGTTTGGAGTTGATATTTGGTTATGCTTGCATCATGCTTTAGACTGCTAATTTCAAAATCTTTGTTAACCAACTTAGTTTTCAACTCTTTTGTGAGTTTTTCAAAATTTAGTTCATCTTCTAAAATTTTGTTTCTAAGATTTTCATTCACTTTTTTTATGTTTGCAAAAACTATTATGCATTTTTAAGAACATAGATCTTTGAGGATCCGAGGTGATACCTTAGAAGGAGCCATAAGAGCGCAGTCACAATCATCTTCACACACCTTGGTATCCCATAGATCAGATAGAGAGTCCTTTTCTTCATCAACAATTTCTTTTGAAACCACTGTTTCATCATTAACTTTAAACTCATCAGATTTAGACACTAATTGCACAGATTCATCACCTTCAACTATTGTCTCTAAAGCCATTAAGCAAATTCATTTTCCAAATCATTTTTGGCTATAAGAGTAAAGTTTTCATTAGTTAAATCCTCAGGCAAACTTCTCCAGTCAACAAAGCCTTTGTGAAAAAGCTCTGTTGGTTAACCTCTGCCGGAGCAGTGGTTTAAGTAGTTTGAGTGACATGAGGTGCAGATTGTACATGCACTTGAGGATGTGGTGCTTGAACATATTGAATTTGTGGAATAGTGGTTTGAACATAATGCACTGGAACAGTGGCAGCAGGGGGTGCATAATGAGTAGTGTTTGCATTTGAGGAGCAGGGGTATATTGGGAATAATGAGCAGTGCTTGGTGTGTGTTGAGGTCTGGAACTAGGGTGTGTAACAATGGGTCCAGAATTTTGAGATCTACAGTCTCTAGCAAAGTGTCCGAACCTGTTACACTTATAACACTTGCTTTTTGATTTATCCAGCCTAACCTTCAACCCCCCATGCAACCCTGGGAATTTTTTACCAGTTCTCTTCTAAAATTTACTAGCTCTAACACCTAAAAGAGCAGTTGATGCAAAATGTCCATTTCTTCTAAATCAGTTGGTTCATAGTGTTGAAGATCATTCAACTCAAAGGAAAGGTTGTCAGAGGTTTGGCTTTCCCCACTTGCAGTAAATGCATAGTTGGGTGAGTAAGAATCAGAGTTAAAGTTTCCTCCAGAAGTTATGTCAATAAAATAATCATAACCCCGATCCTTTCCACTGCCAGATCCCTCCTCTTAGCCTAAAAGTGCTGTGTTACCAAAGTATAACCATCAGCAACTTTTCCTGATTCTTGCAAGTTCTTTTTCTGGTTTAACTCTCTCTCATACGTGAGGAGTCTACCATGAAGGGGTAAGATTCATTTCTTTAAACCCGACAGATGTTCATGTCACGAAAGCTATTGTGTCCCACTTATCTGGTAATGATCTTAAGAAATGACTATTGATAGTCGAATTAGGAAATTCCACGTTAACCAACTTAAGCTCGCTTATGAGACAGCTAAATCGCTTGAACTGTTGGGTGAGAGACTCACCTTTGACATGACAGAAAGTTTCATATTGTTGATTCAGGACTTCTCTATTGTTTTCGATCACTTCCTCAGTTCCCCCGAATTGCTCTTTTAGTGTATCCCACAACTCCTTTGCACTATTACAATGGAGCAGTCCAGCATAGATTTCGTTAAGTATGCTATCTCTGATTTTCTATAGAAATCCTGCTCGAAGTAGTTTTCAAGATTTTTTTGGCACTTGTTTATCAGGGTGCTTTGTACTTGGAACCAATGGAACATGTGGTCAAATACAACGGACCTCCAGCAACCAGTGTTTTACCAAGCTAAAATGTGACTCATCGACACTGCCATATGTAATACTCGTTACGGACCAGCATCGGAGGTTTAAACATAGATCCAGTATTGGAATCTGGTGTGTTTTGAGACATTTCTGAATTGTTTTAAAAACTTTAAACGTAAGAAAACTCTTTTTCCAATGAAAACAATCAAACTAATTAGCAGGGAGAGCTGATCTTTCAAATCAAATTGATAGTTAAATCAAATTTTGATTGACCAAGCTATAATACCAATTGTTAGGATCTGAGTTTGAATTGATTGTAATTGTTTTAAAGCTGGTAAATGGAAGAAGATAAAACAGGGTGAAGTTTGCAGCGGAAATAGAAAACTTTGTATTACAATCAATGGAAGAATGTTTTCATCATCATGCTTTTAAACTTATAATTTTGTATGAGAATCACAAACTCCACCTCAGCCTTTCATAACTAAGTCTGATCGTACAAAAATGCAGAGAAGATGATTGGTGAATTATCTTTTTAATAAATGATGGAACAGTACAATGTATTGTTCTATTTATACAAAATGTTTAACCTCTTAGCATCTTTCAAACGGTGTCTTTTTACCTAGTTAACAAAAACTTGTAGGGTCTGTTTAGTATGGGGTGATGGAATGGACGAGGGAATGGAATGGCCGAGGTAATGGAATTGATCATTACCATTCCATGTCTTGTTTGGTTACCATGTGAGAATGAAATGAACCATTACTATTGGTTGTTTGGTATGCGAGAAAAGACGAAGGAATAAAATCGGATGGCGGTGGTCAATGATGGGCGACGATGGTGGGTGGTGATAGGTGACAGTTGTGGCGGCGGCGGTGATGGGTGGAGACGGCGACAGGTGGTGATAGTGGTGGTGGTGGTGGGTGATGGCGAAGTTGGGTTGTGACGGTGGTCAGAGGTGGTAGCGGCGGCGACGGTGATGGCAGGTGGTAGTGGTGGTGGTGGTTGATAGCGATGGCGGAGGTGGGTGGCGACGACGGTGATGATTGGAGGTGGCAACGGTGATGATCGAAGGTGGGTGGTGGCGGTGATCAGAGGTGGCAACGGCGATGGTGAATGGCGTCGACGGCGGTGGGGGGGATGTAGGTGGGTGACGGAAACGACGGTGGCGTGTGGCGGCGGTGGCAGGTGGCGGCGAAGGTGGGTGACGATGGCGGATGACAGTGGTGGTGGGTGGTGGCAACGGTAGTGGGTTGTGGTGTTGTTAATGAAGGGTGAAGAAGGATGAATGGAAAAAACAGGGGGACGGATGGAATGATTTTGATGGAATGGAATGCATTTTGGAATGGGTGCTTCCATTCCATCGACCAACCAAACACCCTTTTTCTTCATTCCTGAAGAAACACCAGATCTAATTGACTGGAATCAGATCAGATCTGAGGTTGTGGTTTCTACATAAAAGGTTAATCCTCCGATTGTTCGCCGAATGAAAATGGAACTCCGATGAACGCAGCAAAACAGAACACTGTTAGACTCGTCACGGGAAAATGGGGGTTCTCTCCGTGACCACTCTCCGGCGTGAGCATAAGTACAAGTAATCGGAATAGTTTAACTGAAGTAAGAGAGTATGTGAGAGTGAATGGTTTACTTTTTCCTGAAGACTTCTATTTATAGCCGGGTTTGGGCGCCAAAATTTAGGAGAGAGTTAACTTGTCATCCAAGCACACGGATCATGGGTTGATCAATGGCTGGGGAATTGCCACGTGGCGTATGCGATCATCTTCCTTTATGCAAGAAACATGCCATCATCGTGATCTTTTATGGATGCACCAGATAATGCCACGTCACATTCGGTTACAACTGAAACAGGCTTTGCACGATGAGCATTTGATGCTTTTAGAAAGTCTACAGCTGTAAACCCCCTGTCATCTACCACGTGTCCAGTTTGTTATAACAGAAAAGATTCCTTCTTCTTTCTACTAGCTGCCCTGCGCGAGTGTGGTCTAAGATAGTCTCAAGCTTAACTTTCCTTAATGCGAGCCCGCGCATGGTTATTAAATGAAGAATAATTCTCTCATTACCCCGTCGTAGGGTTATGAAGTGTCATTTGTTTTGGATTCTTACTTAAGTAGCCTGCGTGAAAAGTGCAGGACTAGGCTTAAGTGATCCTCTGCATTAGCGCATGGTTTTTTGGGACCATACCCCTTCAAGCCCCTAGTCCAGTGTTGCTCCTATGCGTTGTGGCAAGTGGGTGGAGCACTGGACTTGTAATAATACCGCTACATGTGATTTGATGCGCAAGGTTAGGAAACTTCATGATGAAGTTACTTTTAACGAATAAAGTTGAGATATTTGAATTTCAAAAACCCTGCAAGGTGTCACTCATCAGAATAGGGGAGTAGGTAAAAAGCAAAACGTGCAGATGACGTCTGTTGCCTGTTGACCGGTTGTCAACGTTGTCAGACGTCAATCATTAAATGTAAAAACGGCCTGTGCGTTCTGCACGCATGCGCGTGTGACCGTTCTGTTCCCCACTCGCCCACTTGCCGTCCTAGGGTTTGTGGAAACGAAAAAGTTGTTGCACGTCGCACGAGGCATTAATTGTGATGCCTATATATATAACCACTTACACTTCGTCTTCTTCACCATTTGTGAATTCTGAATAGAAAAGAAAATCCTTTGCATATCTCCGATGATATAACTGATATTCCGGTATCGTCCTTCCTACTTATTGTACCGATTAGAATGGAACCAAGTTCACATCCTGAAGAAGTGATCGATATGACGGCGGCTGTCCTCCCACCATTGACATGGACAAGGAAAGCTTTTGATGGTTTGGTGTCAAACCTTCGATTTCCGGCGATCTGGGATGCTCGATATCCTAAAGAAGATGATACTGCTGCTCAAGCTCTGGCCGGGTATATAACGCTTTTCTAGGAGTATTTGCAGACGGCAACTTCCGATTCCAGTTACCCATTTCTTGCTAGAGATTCTAGAATACTATAAATTCCATATTTCTCAGTTGAATCCTATGGGAATGTGAGGATTCGTCATTTCGAATTTGTGTGCCGTTCAATGAGTATTACCCCCACAATTGATTGTTTCAGGTTTTTTTTATCCGTTGGATTGCTCGTTTCGCTTTTATTCGTTTCAGCAACGATTACCGCCGAAGAATTAATTACTTGTTCCTCCAAAGTCTTATCATGATTGGAAGCAGAAGTTATTTTTTATCAAGGCTAGAATAATACCCATCAAAATGATTTTTCGTGGTGTTGAAGAAATTCCTTTAGAAGACATGGCGATACCAGTTAACGAGGAATGGTATCTAAACTTGAAGAGTGTTCCAAGCGTGATGTTGTTTGAGCGCTCTTTAGTGGCAGCCGGGATGAGCTTGCACTAGAGTGTAGATCGGCGTGATAAGCCGGCGTATTTGGAGAATGGTGAAAGTAAGTAATTATTGCATCCTTTCGTGTTAAATAAGCAGATGCTCATACTGTGGTTTTGCAGTTACTGCGTTGTATAATGTGGCCTTCAAGAGAGAAAAAGGGAAAATGGGTACCAGGCAGGTAGATTCGGCTGCGCCTTCTTGGTACAAGCAGATCTTGCCTAACTTTGCATTACCAAAGGCGGAATAGTTGAATGCGCAGCCCTCTTCTACTATCGATAAGTAACCACATCCTGTGCATGGATATTATATTGCAATATTACTAGTTTGCTATTTCTGCTTCCAAGTAATATTGCAATATAACTTATAATCTTCTAAACTACGATTTCTTAGGAGATTTAATAAACTTGGGTGTGGGCCCATATAGCAAGAAGAAGAAGAAAAATGCTCCACCGCCAGTTATGCCCCAGAAGACAGATTCTTCGAAAGCAGGTACCAAGAAAAGTATGCGCCTTGTATCCGATTCCTGGAACAATTATGTGGTGGTGTCTGATTCCTTGGAAGGTCTTGCACCTGTAGATGTGAAGAAACCCAAGGCTGAGCCAAGGATCAGTGTGGAGATTGATGTGGCCAATCCTGAAGACCCTATTGATGTTGAATCTAGCGCTGAGCCATTGGTTAGGGACAAATCCAAGAAAAGGAAGAACACCAATTTCGAATCTTCGGCACAGCCCGCGAAGAAGTTGATACGAAAGAAAATTTCGAAGTAAAGCAATTTGGACGCTTTTGCAGCCAAGTTTTCTCCAGCTGTAGCGCAACTAACTCTTGTGGTCTTTTTACATGTAAGTATTAACTTTCGCAATCGTTCTTGCATAAAAAATGGGGGTGTCATCTCGATTAGGAAAACCGTTATTTCCCGCTCACACAGCGCGTGAGTCTGAAGTTTTAGAAAAATCTGGATATGATGAACAGGTAGCTATGGCGGAGGGCCTAGGAACTGAGCGCATTATCCTACCCTCCCCTGAAAAGACATCTGCCACGCCTGAGAAGATTGAAGAAACAACAAAAATCCCATCTGATATTGCTGCTGAAGAGCAGGATAAAGATACTGTTATAGCATCGGGTATTGAAAAGATTTCAACTGCTGATTAGCAAAAGAAAAAATATGTTCCCTCCTCTCCAATTGCTGAGAAGCTTGCTACTGAGAATACGAGGGCTCCATCGTCTGCGCAGGAGTTTGGAGCATTTTTCATAATCCAGATGAAGACTCCCCATCCGCCCGGAAGAAACTCCTGGGGTTATTATTATCGGTCTTACTCATCGAAGAGAGCCTTCGCGATTCATGAACCAATCTGGAAATTGAAACAGGGAGACACCTTTGCCGACTTGCAAACTGGTAAGGAGTGGTATTAAGGTGTATAGCCTCCAGCGGAAGTCAAGGCTCAAGAAGAAAAAACTCATGACCAAACATATCAAGCATATCTACAAGAGACTGCGCAAGCTTCATCTACCATCCATCGAATAGTGCGCGAGTGGCACAGTATGCACAGAGGATAGGATGAGTTCGAATCATCCACGTTTAAGGTTGGTTGGAGGAAGAGAGGGTAAAAAAATTGCTTATTGATTTGGAGGCTGAGAAAGCCAAGTTTGATGAAGAGAAGAGAACAGAAGAGTGGTCTACTCTTGGATGGAAGAAGAAAGCTGAAGCTGAGGCTGTGCTTTTGGTAGAGGATCACAAACGTTGGAAGGAGGCTTGTGAGCGCGACAATAATGAGAAGATTATTCTGCACAATGAGATTGAGAAGCTAAAGAAGGAGAAGGCCGATGCGCTTGATATTGCCGAAGAGGCTCGTTCACATCGTTAGCGCAGCGGACAAAAAGAGGTAGAGACAAGAATGACCTTCTTCTTAGGGATAAAGAGATTGCTGAAACTTACCTCTATGCTATTTGAGTAGGAACAAATGAAGGCCCTTGGATGTGGCAAAGAAAGACCTTCAGCTTGTTAAGGTCGAGAATGCAGAGCTGGCCCGCCGTCTGGCGGAGAATGAGAAAAAAGTTGAGGATGCTGAAGTTGCACGTGTCACTGCGGTGAGTGTGGCCGAAGCCTTGATAAACAACTTAACATGGTTGCAACAATATGGGATTGTTAACGTAAGTATCTTCTTTCTCATATGATATTATCTTTCTTACACGACCTTATGTTAAGATTCATCTGTGTATATTGCTAACTCGATCTTGAACTCAACCGAGCTGGATGAGGCGGTTGCTAAGCTAATGGTGTCGCCGCACAGTGATGAATATGCGCAGGGTTTTTGCGAGTGTTCCCAACAAGTTTGTGAAATTTTGAAAGTGTGATGGGACACTAGCCGATCAGCCACACATGGGATGGATACTAACACTACCTTTGTTGCTGCGAAAGAAATGTATGATCAATTGCAAATACCGGTGATGGATCTTATTGATGATGCGCTTCCTCATGATGACTTTGTGAACCGATTAAAAGAGATCTTTTTGGAAGAAGAGAAGGATGAAGCAAAAGCCCCTGAACAAGAGTGACTTCCTTTTGCTGTTACGCAAAATTTCTTTGTCCAGTTTGTATTAAATACTTGTATTATGTTTGAAGATCTATTAAGAAACAAACTTTTGTGTTATGTACAGGTGTGCTATCGTGCATGTAGCTTTTGAATTTAATCATATATTTGGATTACAATATGTGCATGCGTATAATTACTTGTTTCAGGTGAGGCAAATGAGTGAAGGTATAAAACTCATGTATGAACCAAAAGTTATTCTTTTCGCGGTAATGTGTTACTACCATGTTCATGAGATTTAGAATAACCTTAGTGTTTTTGGACTCTCCCAAGTAATTTCATACATTTGTAAAAAATTATAGAAGCATAAATGTAAGTAACGACTGTTATTTTCGTTGATAAGGCGTAAAGCCATTGGTACAGTCGTTAAGATTACAAGATATATGAGAAAACTGTAAGTAGAATTCTCCTGCACTAATAAGGCGTGAGGCCAGTGCATTCAGAGAAGACTAAGGTTACATGTAGCAGCAGCGCATCTGCTGGGCATTCCAAGTTCTAGGAATGTTAGTCCCATCCAGAAGCTTTAGTGAGTACGCGCCCTTTGCTAGGACTTCATTAATAACATAAGGTCCCTCCCACTTTAGCGCTAGTTTTCCTGGCTTCTCAGCATTGGAAGCCTCGTTGTCACGTAGGACAAAGTTTCCTAGTAAAAACATGCAGACGCGTACCCTTGCGTTGTAATACTTTTCTAATTTGGTTTTATACTTTGCTTCTCGGATGGCTGCATTCTCCGATGCTCTTTCAGTAGGTTTAGGTCCATCCTTCGTTGCGCCTCGTTATCTTGGTTTTCTAATGCTAACATTCGAGGTTATGGGAGGCCGATTTCGGCGGGGATCACTGCTTCAATCCCGTAGACTAAACTGAAAGGTGTCTCCCCATTAATTGTCTTGGGCATGGTGCGATGAGCCCAAAGTATGATTGGAAGCTTATCGACCCATCCTCTTCGCGCCGTCCCCAGGCGAGCCTTGATGCCTTCAACCAATTGTTTGTTGATACCTTCCACTTGACCGTTGCCCTGAGGGTGCGCAACGGAAGCGAAGACATGTTCGATATTCATTTCATGCATCCACTTTTGAAGGTCATCGGAAGCTAAGTTTGTGCCATTATCCGTGACAATACGCATCGGTAAGCCAAACTGGCATATGATGTGCTCCTAGGTAAACTTACGAATCACCATAGCCGTTATTGAGGCGAGAAGTTTAGCCTCGACCCATTTTGTGAAGTAGTCCACAACCACTATGTTAAACTTTACTGTACCTGGCGCGTCAAGAAATGGACCGACTAGATCAATGGCCCATTGCTGAAAAGGCCAGGCCGTGGTTACTGGGACTAATAGATTCTTGGGGCGCAGAATTTTTGGCGCGTGATGTTGGCAATATGGGCATTTGCGCAGGATTTCCACGGCATCGACATGCATGCCTGGCCAATAATAGCCTGTGTTCATTATTTTAGCCACGACCATGCGCTGCCCGGCGTGAATACCACATAGCCCCTAATGAATTTCTCTGATTAAGTACTGCGCATCATGTTTGTCAACACACCATAGAAGAGGGCCCATATAAGAATTTCGATACATGATCTCATCCGCCATTTCATAATTTAAAGCCTTATACTGAATCTTTCTCACTTGAGATTTATTTTCGGGAAGGGATCCATGCTGTAAGAACATCATAATTAGAGACATCCAAGATTGACTTCCGACTTCAACCACGCTTACTGCCTTAGCGGGACAAATGGGTTTTCAGGATCTCAATTCGAACTTCTTTTGCTAAATGTTGGAAACTTGTAGCTACTAATTTGCTTAGTGCGTCGGCCTGTTTATTTTCACTGGGATTAATATGCACGACTTTGAATTGCTTGAACTGGCTGATCAAAGATTTTGCTTGCTCTAAGTACAAAGCCATGACATCTCCCTTCGCGTCATATGTGCCAGTGATTTGCCCAGCCACAAGCAGAGAATCAACATGTGCTGTTAAGTTTGTAGCTCCCATTTTTATCGCGAGGCGTAGACCGGCCAAGAATGCTCCATATTCCGCTTCATTATTTGTACTCATGAAGTCCAATCGAATGCTATAAGTGAATTCTTGGTTATCAGGATTAACCAAATGGAGGCCTGCGTCGGAATATCAATGTTTGATGCGCCATCGGTATGTAATAGCCAAACTCTGTCATCGACAAGGGGCATCAGATTTTGAATCTCTTCTCACTTTTGTATTTTATCCGCTGGAACTTCTGTTATAAAATCAGCAAGAATTTGCCCTTTGATTGCTGGGCGCGGCTTGTACACAATATTGTGTCCACCTAATTCAATTGCCCACTTTGCCAGACAACCCGAGACATCTGGTTTGGAAAGTATTTGGCCGAGGTGATAATTCGTTAAGACAATGATAACGTGGCCAGAAAAATACCTGCGCAGCCTACGCGAGGCATGAACTAGCGCAAGAACAAGCTTCTCCATGATTGAATATCGGGTTTCAGGATCATTAAGCATCTTACTCACGTAATAAATAGGCGTTTGAACTTCGTTCCGCTCAACAAGTAAAACTGCGCCAACTGCCATTTCAGAAGCGGACAACTAAAGGATCATAGGTTCTTTATCTACCAGAGCTGTAAGAGTTGGGAGTTGAATCATACAATCCTTCATTTCTTGAAAAGCTTTCTCCGCCTCTGGAGTCCATTGAAACTTATCTTTCTTAACACAGTTACGCAGGATGGTAATAAAAGGATAAGATTTTGCAGCATGATTCACGAGGAACCAATTCAGGCAGCAAATCGTCATGCTAAACACTGCATTTCTTTGATGCTTGCTGGCGATGTTCTGAATTGCTTCAACCTTCTAGGGATTAATTTTAAATCCATCTTTTGTAACAATAAAACCCAGGAATTTGCCTTCTTCCATGCCGAAAGAACACTTGCTTGGGTTCAACTTCAGGTTGACCTTTCTTAAAGAATTGAATGTTCTTTGAATATTTGCCAATATTGTGTCTTTAGTATGGCTCATGATGACGAGGTCATTGATATAAACTTCGACTGTGACCCCAATGTCATCCCCGAAGACTGTGTCCATTAACCTCTGATAGGTAATGCCCGCATTGCGGAGACCAAAAGGCATCTTAGTGTAGCAAAAGATACCTTTCTCCGTGCGAAAGGGCGTTTTATCCTCATCTTCTTTCTTCATCAATACTTGATGATATCTCTTGTAGCAATCAAGAAAACATTTCCATTGATAAGAGGCTAGTGAATCGACTTTCTTGTCAATTTCTGGTAAAGAATAACAATCTTTGGGACAAGCCTAATTTGAATCTTTAAAATAGACGCACATACGCCAACCGCCATTGTGTTTCTTAACCAGGACCGAATTCGCTACCCATGTTTGATACCTTACTTCGCGCAGGATTCCTGCTTCCAATAACTCGACGACCTGTTCATTCATTGCATTGGTTTTCTCCGAGCCAAGGCTGCGCTTCTTCTGTACTACAGGTTATGCCGAAGGGAAAACATTTAAACAATGTTCCACAACATCGCGAGGCACACCGGTCATATTTGTAAGTGACCAAGCGAAGATGTCGATGTTCTAGAAAAATAATTATGTTAGTTGCATTTTTAGGCACGTTTTTATAGCCTTTAATATTAAAATTTTGTTACATATCATGCATATATCATAATAATACCTCATTATTTTATGAAACACTTGTTTTGGTGGAATGGAATCTACTTTGGATTGTTTTTATTGTTTTGTAGGTATGGAGTGATTGCGACGAATAACTGATAGAATTAGAAGGGGTCACGTCGATGACAGAAGCCAAAACATAATCCTACAATTGAAGAGAAAAAAATTATGATAAAAATTATTATTGATTATGAATGGCAAATAAATGGAGATCAGTGGCCTACTAGAAAATCACATGGCTAGTGAAAATTCCTTTTGGTAAATAAAATTTAGTGGGCTATGAATTTGGGTTGGATGATCACAATTCACATCGACAAGTGGGCTACAATTTAGTGGGTTGGAAAGACAGGCCACGAGGGCTATTATGGGTGGACATCATAATAACAATCTGGACGCATATTTTGGGGGATATATCTTTTGGACGACTGCAACGTACGAAACCAAAAATACTACCCAATATCCGAACTCTAGCTTCTCTCGATCTCCTGTTGCAGTCGTCCAAAAGATATATCCCCCAAAATATGCGTCCAGGTTGTTATTATTGATGTCCACCCATAATAGCCCTCGTGGCCAGTCTTTCCAACCCACTAAATTGCAGCCCACTTGTCATTGTGAATTGTGATCATCCAACCCAAATTCATAGCCCATTAAATTTTATTTACCAAAAGGAATGTTCACTAGCCATGTGATTTTCTAGTAGGCCACTGATCTCCATTTATTTGCCATTCATAATCAATAATAATTTTTATCATAAATTTTTTCTCTTCAATTGTAGGATTATGTTTTGGCTTCTGTCATCGATGTGACCCCTTCTAATTCTATCAGTTATTCGTCGCAATCACTACACACCTACAAAAACAATAAAAACAATCCAAAGTAGATTACATTCCACCAAAACAAGTGTTTCACAAAATAATGAGGTATTATTATGATATATGCATGATATGTAACAAAATTTTAATATTAAAGGGCTATAAAACGTGCCTAAAAATGCAACTAACACAATTATTGTTCTAGAACATCGACATCTTCGCTTGGTCACTTACAGATATGACCAGTATGCCTCGCGATGTTGCGGAACATTTTTTAAACGTTTCCCCTTCGGCAGAACCTGTAGTACAGAAGAAGCGCAGCCTTGGCTCAGAGAAAATCAATGCAATGAATGAACGGGTCGTCGAGTTATTGGAAGCAAGAATCCTACACGAAGTAAGGTATTAAACATGGGTACCGAATTCGGTCGTGGTTAAGAAACACAATGGCGGTTGGCATATGTGCGTCGATTTTAAAGATTCAAATAAGGCTTGTCCTAAAGATTGTTATTCTTTACTAGAAATTGACAAGAAAGTCGATTCACTAGCCTCTTATCGATGGAAATGTTTTCTTGATTGCTACAGAGATATCATCAAGTATTGATGAAGAAAGAAGACGAGGATAAAACGCCCCTTCGCACAGAGAAAGGTATCTTTTGCTACACTAAGATGCCTTTTGGTATCCGCAATGCGGGCACTACCTATCAGAGGTTAATGGACACGGTCTTCGGGGATGACATTGGGGTCACAGTCAAAGTTTATATCGATGACCTCGTCATCATGAGCCATACTAAAGACACAATGTTGGCAAATATTCAAAGAACGTTCGAGTCTTTAAAAAAGGGCAACCTGAAGTTGAACCCAAGCAAGTGTTCTTTCGGCATGGAAGAAGGCAAATTCTTGGTTTTATTGTTACAAAAAATGGATTTAGAGTTAATACCGAGAAGGTTGAAGCAATTAAGAACATGCCATCGCCAGCAACTATCAAAGAAATGTAGTGTTTAGCATGACGATTAGCTGCGCTGAATTGGTTCCTCGTGAATCATGCTGCAAAATCTTATCCTTTTATTACCACCGTGCGCAACTGTGTTAAGAAAGATAAGTTTCAGTGGACTCCTGAGGTGGAG
The DNA here is from genome assembly GCA_947069175.1 of Scalesia atractyloides. NCBI lineage: Eukaryota > Viridiplantae > Streptophyta > Magnoliopsida > Asterales > Asteraceae > Scalesia > Scalesia atractyloides. The sequence continues at coordinate 55,986,214 of CAMTDV010000024.1, read as the reverse complement.
AAAGGTTTTCAAGAAATGAAGGATTGTTTGATTCAACTCCCAACTCTTACAGCTCCGGTAGATAAAGAACTATGATCCTTTATTTGTCCGCTTCTGAAATGGCAGTTGGCGCAGTTTTACTTGTTGAGCGGAACAGTGTTCAAACACCTATTTATTACGTGAGTAAGATGTTTAATGATCCTGAAACCCGATATTCAATCATGGAGAAGCTTGTTCTTGCGCTAGTTCATGCCTCGCGTAGGCTGCACATGTATTTTCCTGGCCACGTTATCATTGTCTTAACGAATTATCACCTCGGCCAAATACTTTCCAAACCAGATGTCTCGGGTCGTCTGGCAAAGTGGGCAATTGAATTAGGTGGACACAATATTGTGTACAAGCCGCGCCCAGCAATCAAAGGGCAAATTCTTGCTGATTTTATAACAGAAGTTCCAGCGGATAAAATACAAAAGTGAGAAGAGATTCAAAATCTGATGCCCCTTGTCGATGACAGAGTTTGGCTGTTACATACCGATGGTGCATCAAATAGTGTTGGATCCGGCTGGCCTCCATTTGGTTAATCCTGATAACCAAGAATTCACTTATACCATTCGATTGGACTTCAAGAGTACAAATAATGAAGCAGAATATTAAGCATTCTTGGCCGGTCTTCGCCTCGTGATAAAAATGGGAGCTACAAACTTAACAGCACATGTTGATTCTCTGCTTATGGCTGGGCAAATCACTGGCACGTATGACGCGAAGGGAGATGTCATGGATTTGTATTTAGAGTAAGCAAAATCTCTGATCAGCCAGTTCAAGCAATTCAAAGTCGTGCATATTAATCGCGGTGAAAATAAACATGCCGACGCACTAAGCAAATTAGCACCAACAAGTTTCCAACATTTAGTAAAAGAAGTTCGAATTGAGATCCTAAAAACCCATTTGTCCCGCTAAGGCAGGTAAGCGTGGTTGAAGTCGGAAGTCAATCTTGGATGTCTCCGATTACGATGTTCTTACAACATGGATCCCTTCCCGAAAATAAAGCACAATTGCGAAAGATTCAATATAAGGCTTTAAATTATGAAATGGCGGATGGGATCCTTTATCGAAAATATTATATGGGCCCTCTTCTATGGTGTGTTGACAAACAGGATGCGCAATACTTGATCAGAGAAATTCATGAGGGGCTATGTGGTATTCACACCGGCCGCGCATGGTCGTGGCTAAAATAATGAACACAGGCTATTATTGGCCAGGCATGCATGTCGATGCCGTGGAAATCCTGCACAAATGCCCATCTTGCCAACGTCGCGCACCGAAAATTCTGCGCCCCAACAATCCATTAGTCCCAGTAATCACGGCCTGGCCTTTTCAGCAATGGGCCATTGATCTGGTCGGTCCATTTCCTAATGCGCCAGGTACAGTAAAATTTATCATAGTGCCTATGGACTACTTCACAAAATGGGTCGAGGCTAAACCTCTCGCCTCAACAACGGCTATGGTGATTCGTAAGTTTATCTGGGAGCACATCATATGCCGGTTTGGCTTACCGATGCCTATTGTCATGGATAATGGCACAAACTTAGCTTCCGATGACCTTCAAAAGTGGATGCATGAAATGAATATCGAACATGTCTTCGCTTCCGTTGCGCACCCTCAGGGCAACGGTCAAGTGGAAGGTATCAACAAACAATTGGTTGAAGGCATCAAGGCTCCCCTGGGGACGGCGCGAAGAGGATGGGTCGATAAGCTTGCAATCATACTTTGGGCTCATCGCACCATGCCCAAGACAAGTAATGGGGAGACACCTTTCAGTTTAGTCTACGAGACTGAAGCAGTTATCCCCGCCGAAATCAGCCTCCCATCACCTCGAATGTTAGCATTAGAAAAACAAGATAACGAGGCGCAACGAAGGATGGACCTAAACGTACTGAAAGAGCGTCGCGAGAATGCAACCATCCGAGAAGCAAAGTATAAAACCAAATTGGAAAAGTATTACAACGCAAGGGTACGCGTCTTCACGTTTTTACTAGGAGACTTTGTCCTGCGCGACAACGAGGCTTCCAATGCTGAGAAGCCGGAAAACTAGCGCCAAAGTGGGAGGGACCTTATGTTATTAATGAAGTCCTAGAAAAGGACGCGTACTCACTAAAGCTTCTGGATGGGACTAACATTCCTAGAACTTGGAATGCCCAGCAGTTGCGCTGCTGCTACATGTAACCTTTGTCTTCTCTGAATGCACTGGCCTCACGCCTTATTAGTGCAGGAGAATTCTACTTACAGTTTGTCATTTATCTTGTAATCTTAATGACCCTACCAATGGCTTTACACCTTATCAATGAAAATAACAGTCGTTACTTACATTTATGCTTCTATATATTTGTGGGCCCAGATCACGGCGGTTCTAAACGGAAGTCTGGGTGTTAGATAGCAGATTCGGTAGAACGTTATTACAGAATGGAGTAGAAGTAGAATGCAGCAGAAGTCATACGTTTATTCATTCATACTGAAAGAGCATACATCTTGTCAGGCTGGCGGAGTTCCTGGAGAGAATCCGCCAGCGCCTCCCCTCAGGGAGCTTCCAAAACTTACAAACAAATGAACACCCAACAATATATATATATATAGGGATGAGATTTTCGTACGAAAATATGGAGCATTTTCGAACGAAAATTTTCATACGAAAATGACACATATTTTCGTACGAAAATTGACCATTTCGTACGAAACTGACAGATTTCGTACGAAATGTATCCATTTTCTCATCCAACTTCGTGCTCGGGTTGTGTGTTCGTATCTAGTCTATACAATATTCAACAAACACTCTAACTAGTCTATTCGCACAGTGACGGACAAATGCACTCACAGATTCCCCCTTGTCCGTTACTGTCGCAGCTTTTTCTTCATCTTGAATTCTCTTAGCTGTGTTTGAATATTCTGCAGCTTTAATCAAGGTATCTGTCAATGTCGTAGAACGCGTCAACAGATTCCCCCTTAATTGATGATCCGGGTTTGCATTATCAACATTAAATTCCCCCTGAAATCTCAAGTTCAGAACTTTGTTTGCACGGTTTCTGACCTCCTCTGATTTGCTTTATCGAAAAATTTTCTTGAATAAACACCGAATCGAAAACTAATCAGTGCAGCATCTCTGCTTCTTCGTTAACCACATCCGTGTTCGGTTTAGCGCATATCTCTTATGATTGGTCCTCTGATCTTCAAGACTCAACCGACAATTGATAGAAACTTTGAATTACCACACCAGTAACCTTCAAATCAATGAATACCCATGAAGATCTGAAATCCCGATTTCCATAATCATATCTTAAGCACACTCCTGGAAAGATAGATTAGCAAATCGGTAATCTTTTCAATCAGCAAATCTTCATCGAAATCAAATTATCTGGTAACACATCAAATATGAGAAACGTTCATCCGTGATCAAAATCACATTCTTCCTTTACAGTCACAATAACAGATGTATAGCTATCGCCACTGAAGCGGAACCTTAAAACTACAAAACATCCTCATTTCCGGATTACTCGCGAAAACAATTCATTTGCGTTTGCAGAGTTAAAGATAAGCGGTCGTGTATGCATCAACCTCACATCGGAGATCAGGACCTAAATCCTACATCCCTTAAGCATCAACATGTATGATCATCTGAAAATTATGAACTTCCTCTGATCACGAAATCCCAAGCATAATCTATTTCATGAGCAATTGGTACACATCTTTGTTCTGAAAGATCCGATTCCATAAATCATCCTCTTTAGTCATAAAAGGCAAACATCTAGCCGTGGTCGGAGCGCACGGGGCACTGAAACTACAAGACATCCCTATTTCCTGGCGGTTAGTACGGAAAATAGTTCATTTGCAATGTAGAGTTAAATTGGATACGTTGCACCACTAAGCGATCGTGTGTGCTTCCACGAACTTTACAACTGCCGGGCATTTAGCCGTGGTCGGAGCGCACGGGGCACTGAAACTACAAGACATCCCTATTTCCTAGCGGTTAGTCCGAAAAATAGTTCATATGCAATGCAGAGTTAAAATGGGTACTCCGTATCACTAAGCGGTCGTGTGTGCTTCCGCGAACTTGATGACTGCCGGGCATAAATATGACCATTGACTACAGAATCTGATAAACAACTCCTCCACCAAACTCAGTTATGCGACCCCACTTTTACGAAAAGATAATCTGCATTGAAAACCACCCGAATGCTAGCTGCACCGTCCGAATTTCTAAAAATGCCGGGAAGTTCAATGTTTTGACAAATTTTTATTCCTCCTCATTTTTAGCAAATTCTGACGTTTTGGGCATCGTCCCACAAAACCCAAATTTTGCAAAAAATTTCCCAAAATTGAAGTTTTTATGAAATGGGGATTTGACGCTTGGCCCATTCCCAGTCAGGACACCAAATGATCAACATTCAGCATAGGTATCCATGACTCTCCCGTTATCTTCAATATTTTATGACCGTATCATCAAATCTGTACTCTGAAGCTCCAGACGGTGTCCCCGAACATCGCGTATTGGTTATGAAAATTTCAAAAAAATTTCTATCACCAAATTTTTACTGGACACACGTCACGTCAATACGGTCATGAAATGTTTTTTAGGCACCTCACTCATTTTCGCACGAAAATCATTCATTTTTGCACGAAAATCATTCATTTTTGCACGAAAAATGATTTTCGCACGAAAATTTGAGTTTTCGCACCAAACTGATCTGATGACGTTTTTCGATCCAGAGTCTTCGTTTCTTTGAATTTCATGACGATTTTTGCATAGATCTGGTCGAAAATCAGTTTCTAACAATCCTATAAGTTCAATTTTACATTTTATCTTAGGATTTCCGTTTATTTTTATTTGATGATATACGTCTAAAACCCCTCCTAAGTTCATAATTCATGAGCGTAGGTGATTCATTAACTGTTAGATTGAATGAATCAGTACTGTAGCTCTGATACCAGTTGTGGGTCCGAATAGTCCAAATTCACGGTTCAATCTCGGTCAGTACCTTAGCCATTACAAGAGGTGTGCAAATCAACCTCCTTAATGTCTCAAATATGTCGAAAAAGAGTGTAACAAGAGATAGAGCACAAAACACTTCAGAGAATCCGCACCAAAAATTCCAACAGTTTTCATCAAAAAGGAGTTTCTTAAGCACTTATATATAGCCCTTGGATTTTCGTGCGAAAATTGGCTGTGTGAATACCTGCCAAAGTTTCGTGCGAAAATTGTTGTTATTTTTTAAATGTTTTCAACTTTCCAACTTTTTCATTTGTTTTTCAATTTTAATTATCCACACAGTTATTCAAATCCAAGTTAATGACCTTGTTTAACTGTTTTGGCTACCAAGTCCAAGTTAATGACCTTGGTTGACCACCTTTTGACCAAAACTGGTATTATTTTTTAGATTTTAAGCTTCAAGTTAATGAACTTTTCAACATTTCAGACCAGACTTTGTTTCCAGATTAGCTCCTATCCCGAATTCAACCGATTTTCCTCTGCATTCTATCGCTTTCGAATTTGAAGATCTGTTTTCCATCACTGAGAGTCAAAAATTAAAGTAGAAACATAAAATCTTTTTGAATTTTTGAAGACTTCTAAACTAGAAACACTTTAAAGCAATATGTACAAACATATTTACAGACATATTTTTGCGAGTTTGTGTTAGAGGATCATATCAGTTTATTGAGATACATTACCAGTACCGTTGCTCTATATGAAACTTTAGGTTCTTAAACAGATTTTCTTTAGATTGTCGTTATACTGATCCACTTAAACCTCTACACGTTTCTCAACAGGCTTCAAGATATGTTAGGTAATTTTTAGCAACATGGCCTAATCTGTGTTTCCCACCTCAGAATATACTCCTGCATCGAGATTCCCTAGATTTCATCTCACAGGTGAATATATCTAACAGATATTTGTAAAGGGGTGAATTGCAAGACCATGAGAAGCTCAGGTTAGTACTTCCGTACAGAGAAAGAGATGAAGGCTCGATTTTTGGTGGTGTTCCTCTTGGGAATCTTTTCATTTTTGTACTGCAGAATGTCGTATCTTTTTATGACATTGTTCTTCATTTTTTATGCAGCTTTGGGGTGAATATTGCAAAAGTATTATACAAGTTCTAGGCCATTGTCGACGCAAAATCAGAATAACTCATATAATACCCCAGATATCAACTAAATATAAAGACCTAGTATATCAGAATCTGGAATTCTCTCAAACGAAATTTCGGGGTACCAAGCCCATATATCCGAGAGATGTTAAGCCACAGATTTACTAGTTTATTTTTTTAGGTTTATATCTGAAAGCCGTTTATTGAATGTGCGAAGCCTACCGGCATATCCTTAGAAAGACCTGTTTAGATGCCTTTTAAACAATACATTTCTTTAGCGTACTGTAATGGTCCCTCTGATTTACTATCATCTCCTCTTATACACAAAACTTTTTTTTTGTGTTTTTTAATGTTTTTGTATTTTTCATGGTTTTTCAATTTTTTGTATTTTTCATGATTTCAATGTTTTTGTATTTTTCACAACTTTTTATCCCCCTAAAAATCAAAAACATATTTTTGGATTTTTGTTTTTAAGAAAGCATGAAAACTATTTATGGAAAAACATTTGACTTACAAGTGAGGATTACGTGCCAACATGTCATCCTCAAAATCATCCTCATAATATCCCTGATGTCATATTCTTTAAACCATTTAATTTTGAAAGATTTTGAAATCTTGCTCGGTCAAAAGCTTTGGTGTAAAAATCTGCTTTTTGGTCATCAATGTGGATTTTCTCAATTCGTACCAACTTTTTCTCGTGACCAGTCACGGATAAAGTGATATCGAATCTCAAAATGTTTAGTGCGTGAGTGTTGACAAGGATTGACCGTGATATCAATAGTCGCCTTGTTATCTATGAATATGGGCGTGTCAAGAAATTGCAGAGCGTAGTCTCTCATCTGTTGTTGTATCCACAATATTTGGGAACAACAACTGGATGCTGAAACGTATTCAGCTTCGCAAGTAGAGAGAGCGACCGCGGTCTGTTTCTTGCATTGCCACGTTACCAAACGTGTTCCGAAGAACTGGCAGCCTGCCGTTGTAGATTTAGCGTTCTGCTTGTAGCAACCAAAATCACGAGTCAGAATAACCTGCAATATTGAAATCGTCGTGACATGGATACCGCAAGCCGGTGCTTGGGCATCCTTTCAAGTAGCGCATAATTCTTTTGACGATCAACAGATGTGACTCCTTCGGGCTTGACTGATATCTGGCGCAAAGGCATGTGCGGTACATGATATCTGGTCTTGAAGCTGTTAGATACATCAAGGATCCGATCATGGAGCGATATAGTGTTTCATCAACTTTTTCTCCATAGTCGTATAGACAAATGCCATGGTTTATGGCTAAGGGGGTAGATGCGGGTTTAGTTCCTGTCATGTCAATTTTCTCCAACACGTCATGAACATACTTCGTCTGGTGAATGAAGATACCATCTTGCAGTTGTTCAACCTGAAGCCCTAAAAAGAATTTCATCTCTCCCATAGCACTCATTTCGAATTTTTCTTTCATGACTTTCTCAAAGTCCTTACACAGCTGTTCATTTATTGATCCAAAGATGATATCGTCCACATAGATCTACACAATAATCAGATGTCCATCTACTTCCTTGGTAAAGAGGGTGTTGTCCACTATTCCCCTGGTGAATCGATTAGCCAGAAGGTGTTTGGAAAGCGTCTCGTACTAGGCTCTCAGGGCCTGGTGTAAACCATATAAAGCTTTGTTTAGCAAGTAGACCATATCTTTGTGAATCGGATCGACAAACCCTGATGGTTGGCCGACATAAACCTCCTCTTTTAGCTTACCGTACAGGAAAGCAGACTTCACATCCAATTGGTACACTTTAAAACCTTTCCGTGAGGCGAATGCCAGGAAAATGCGGATAGCTTCTAGACGTGCGACTGGGGCGTACACCTCATTGTAGTCTATCCCTTCTTGCTGACGAAAACCTTGAACTATGAGCCGAGCTTTGTTTCGAACAACTACTCCTCTATCATCTCTTTTGCATTTGTAAACCCACCGTGTGCTTATCTTTTTCTGCTTTGGTGGTAGGTCAACAAGTTCCCAAACTCCAAGTTTCTGGAACTGCAACAATTCTTCCTGCATTGCTTCCACCCAACTGTCATCTTTAAGAGCATCTCTGATGTTTCCTGGTTCTACCTGAGAAACAAAACAACTATGAGAAAATTTATTTTGGAGTGGAGCAATTTTGGAATAAAAACAACTTAGATCCTTGTTGATCTGATTTCGTGTTTTCACGCCACCTTGTAGTTCTCCAATGATGTTGTCTGTTGGATGGTAGGAGACTGATCTTGGCATCACCTCGTTTGGAACATTTACTGAGCTTTCCAAATTTGTGATATTCTGATCAACAACTTGTTCTGAAGACGTAGCCTCATTTCTAGCACTGGTTTCTGCAGCTTGATTGTTGAGATAACTTGTAATCTCTTCTGATCCTTCATCGGAACTGGAATCCCCATTCTCAAAGGTAGGATCTTGTTCAGGTTCTGCATTTGCAGGCTGACGGAAGATGGTTCTGCAGTATTATGAACTGGTGGAACAACTGGTTATGATTGAGTGTTGCTCGGACCTGCTTCTGAGGAAGGTGTTGTTGTTGGAGAGATTCCCAACGGCCCCTGTTACTTGCTCTTGATTAGATATCGGATGTTGTTGGAATAGCAAGATAAGCTCTTCCTCAGTTGGTTCTTCAGGTAGATCAAACGAATTCTACAACCCGTCGTAATTGAACAACCAAGGATCTCCATGTTTTTGCATGGGCGTTGTGTATCTCTGGAAATCAACGTGTTGAGCAATAATAACTGATTCATGCTTGGTAAATAGACTCTCTTTTGCGGACTTGCATATCCTACGAAAAATCCTTCCAAAGATCTGGCTCCAAATTTTCCTTCAGGGTCCAATACGATACAAGGTGATCCAAAAGGTTCCAAAACTCTAGATTAGGTTTTCGCTGGTTAAGGAGTTCAACAGCTTCGCTCCAAAAGCTAATAGGCAACTTTGAATCAGCAAGCATCGTGCGTGCAGTTTCGACGAGCGTTCTGTTCTTTCGTTCAGCAACTCCATTTTGTTGAGGAGTATAGGGGGCACTGAACTCATGATGAATACCCTTAGCATTGCAGAATTCGAGCATCTTGTTGTTCTTAAACTCAGTACCGTTGTCACTTCTGATTCTCTTGATAGGCGAATGATACAGGTTTTCAATCTTTCGAAACAAGATCATCAAATTTTCAAACGTTTCATTCTTGCTTTCTTGAAAGAAAACCCATGAGAATCTTGAGAAGTCATCGGTTACAACCAGACAGTAAAGTTCTCCTATAATACTTTTAACATTGACAGGCCCAAAGAGATCCATGTGTAGCCTTTCTAGTGGAAGCTTGATGGAATTGAAAAGTTTTCTCGGGTGTGACTTCTTGTGCTTCTTCCCCTTTTTGCAGCTGATACAGTCGTCTGACAAATGAAAATTTTTTAGATTCACCCCTTCCACTAGATTGTTGTGCACCAGAAAATTCATTTTCCTTAGGTGAATGTGGCCCATCTTCGTATGCCATAGAATTGATTCCTTTTCGGTGGCCTTTGATACAAAACACTGTCATTCCTTTGAAGTAGTGGATGCAACGCTCATGTCTAAGACATATAAATCATTTTCTCGTGGAGCGCGCATGAGGATCCACTCCTCTGCAATTATGAAACAAGGTTTGAGAATAAGACATTCTTTGTCGTTGAAGTGAGTTGTGAACTTCTTCTCACAGATCTGTGAAATGCTCAAAAGATTGTTCTCAAGCTCAGCAATGTAGTTCACTTTGTCGAAAGACATGACTCCGTTTGTCAGAATTCCTTCTCCCACGATCTTGCCGCCCTGTGTTCCGGCGAATCCAACATATCCTCCCATGATGGCTTTTACATTGTACAACAAAGCCAACATCCCTATCATGTGCCTAGAAGCTCCACTATCCATGATCCACTTTGAAATAATTGACCTTGGAAGCCCTGCACACATGAAAAACATATTACTTAAACAGAGAGACCCAAGCCCTTTCGGTCTTGGGTGGGATGACAATGTCGACTTTTGGAACTTTGGAAACTTTGTCATCTTTCTTAACCTCAACCCATTGTTCAGTCTTAAATTCAGTCTCATCTTTTGTTTTGACTGGAACATTGGTTGATTTTGGGGTTACAGGAGATGTTTTTGCTTTGGCTACCCAGGTTTGTGCCTTTGAAAATGCCTTTTTAATATAAAGATTAGATTCTTTTCGTTCATTTTTCTTTGAGGTTTCTCCCACTTCAAATTTTGAAATGATCTCAGTTGGTGGTTCCTTATTAGAACTAGAATTATCTTTTCTTTTTAAATTTTTTGTTGGCACAAACTCTGGACCCTTTTTCTTCTCATCTACTGGAAACCTCTTTTGTTCATGAACAGGTTTTAGATGATTTTGAGAACAAAGTCGTGCAATAAGCCCAACCTTGTTGCATCTGAAGCACATTCTACTCTCGTTTCCAACAGAGTGTTTCAAAGCCTGTTCACGAAGCTCTTTTTTTTCTTAAACTCTTTGTTGGTTTGTTTGTTAATAATTTCTTTTTCTTCAACAGTGTTAATTCCAAAAACAAACTCAACTTTCTTGGTAAAATTTGTCTTTCGGGTTTTGTTATTTCTTTTCTTTTCAAACCCTAACCCATCCCTTTTGTTTTCAGGATAACCTCGACCTCTTGGATGAATGATTTTGTCTGACTTCTTTGGTTTTGAGTAAAAACCAGCAACTTGTTTTTCAAGATCAGATGTGTCAACTTCATAAGTTTAAAGAATATGTCGACACGTTGGAAGTTAACATTCTGGACTGGAAATTCTTCATCAGTATATAGTTTATCTGATCCTTTCAGTTTGTAGATAACTACATTAGGATCATCATTTAAACCATTTTCTGATTTCATGATAAAGTTTTCATGAAAACTTTTCTCACTTCAAGAAGGTGAACTTGACTCTACAGCACTTTCATAAACTGTGATGTCAGACTCATTTTCAAAAACATTTTCAACCACTTTGGTTACCACCTCGGATTCGCAATCCTTTTCAAATTTGGAATATGTTATGTCAAGATTCTCAGGCAGCTGATTGTTCTTTTCAGTTCAGCGCCTTATCCACCCCATCAGGATGTTTCTAGTATAACTATTCCACATTGGGGGTGGAACCTGATCATAACATTTTCCATGTTGTTTATCATTCTTCTTTCTTCTTTGTTATGTTCTGATTTTGGAAGAATGTGGTCAAGAACGTACATGCTGGTAGAATAATTGATTAACAACTTGTTAACCCTTTCAGTTTCTATTTTAGTTTTCTTCAGCTCACTTTTTAGCTCAGCAATTGTGTTAATGTGCAGATTAATGGCCATTTGTTTGTCCATCACAGTTGATTTGAGCATTGAAAGTGTTTTGTCATCTACTTTGACAGTTTTCTCATATATCGAATGGTCCTGCTGAGTTTATCATATGACTCTTTTACAGTGTTGTAGTCATATGACAATTTATCATTGTAGACTTTAAGTTCTTTAAAAGATTCTTCTTTCTCACCACATTGCTCACAGGCTTTGGCACATTTTAAGCATGAGCTGACCAATTCGACATTTGAGCTTTGATTGTTTCATTTTCTGCTTCAACCTTTTCTACCTGTTCTTCCACACTGACTACCTCTTTTGTATCGGCCATGAGCGCTTTGTTGGCAATGTTTGTTAAGCTTTCCAGTGTAACAGGTTTGTTACATCGATAACTTCCACACACTCTGCCTTTGTCTCATCAGAACTTTCTTCTATATGTCCAGACCCAAAGCTTCCTACAAAAGTTTTCAGAATTGTGTCAAATAAACAGGGTTTAGGAGTACCTTCGAGATGTTCCTCTTCAACGGCTGATGTTCTGAAGTAATCTGCCAAAACTTCTTTCATTTCTTCTTCTGAAACTTCTTCTGAAGATTCAGGTTCTTCTCTGATTTCAGCGATGAGAGCAAGGCTTTCCTTTTTGGAGATGAAATTATTCCAATTGAACCCTTTATCTTCCTATGTTACCACAAGAGCTTTATCTTTGGAATTTGAAGCTCCATCTTCGATCTGTACCAATCTTTTCTCTAGTTGTGGTCGATGATAGATTGCCTTTTTGTTAGTCATCCCCAAACAGATTATGATTCCCTTTTACTTCTCGGTTTGGGCATTCGCGTTTGAAGTGTCCTTTCTCCTTGCATTTGAAACATGTGACTTTGGATTTATCAAATCCTAATTTATCGTCAAGGCCCCTCAAATCATCTCTTCCGTAATTTCCATAAAACGCGGAGCCCTTTGAACCACTGATGCCGTGCACCACATGATGTCAATCAATTACATCTCTTCTGGATCAATTTGATCGTAGTCTTCTTTAGTCATTTCTGGATTTCCGATTCGTCCAGCTACAAGACTCTCATAGGATTCTAGAACTGCTACAAGAAAAAACATATGTTGCTTGGCGGTTTGCTCATTGAAATCTTGAGCATTCTGGATATTCACTGCGATGTTACATTGCAAGATCTGTTGGTTAGAATTTGATTGATTTTGCTGATTGCTTGGTGGTTGATTGGAGCTTTGAGATGATTGTTGTCCTTGGTGATTGTTTGTATTGAAGGAAGCAAACGTTTGGAATCCACTTGATTGGTTGGAGGCTGGACTAGCATTTGAGCTGGCACTAGAAGTTGTTTGGATCTTGGGACTTTGAACATGAGTGTTTGTACTTCCTTTGTAGTATAGACTCACGTCCTGTTGCGAGTTTGTTTTCTTGACTTTTGCCATTTTCTGGATCTCTAGTTCACGCCCTTCCAATTTTTCTATGAATCTCGGCAAACTGAGACTGTAGTACTCAGCTCCATTCTTTAGGATAGTTAAATATGTTGCCCAATCTCCTTCAGGCAAAGAATCTGCCAGTTTGTCGACTAGCTCTTCATTCGTCTTGACAATTCCCATACGCTTCATGGTGGCAATACCTTTCTATGAGTTGCTTCATGTTCTCGCCCGGAAGAATATTGAATACTTCAAATTCTTTGTTCAGCAGCACTTTCTTACCTTTTCTGACATTAGTACTCCCTTGAACCCTTAATCGTAAGGCGAGCCACAATGAATGAGCATCGTCATCGTGTTGCAGGAGAACTAAGATCTCTTCTTTTATGGCCTGCTGAAGGAGATTCATCATTTTCTTCTCAATGATGTATTTTTCTCGTTCGTCATCGGACAGACGAGCCACTGTTTTCTCAATGCTAAGTTCATTACGTGGTGGTTGATACTTGTTCTCGAGCGCAAACCAAACTACCATAGTCTTCGATGTTCATGAGCTTTGGAGGCTTCGTAGTGGTTCCCATTTCATTTTCAAGATTCTTGTTCTGAGCTGCTATGGAAGCTGTAACTGCTTGTGTGGCAAACACGTTATGAAATTCCTCTTCACCTGACATCTTGACAAAAACTTATAACAGAAAACGGATTAAAACTGGTTAACTTGAAATTGATTGAAAATTAGGTCGAAACAGAATATTTTCATACGAATTGAAAGCCTGGATTTTCGTGCGAAAGGTTAATTTGGTGCGAAAATTGTATTCTTTGTTAGTTCAAACTTTTCAGATGAAAGACTTTTGATTTTCGTGCGAAATCTAGTATTTCGTGCGAAAATTCTTGTCTGCTTCGAGCACTTGTTCACAATTTCATGTTTTTGGCAAATTCAAGCATGATTTTGATGGATTTTAGGTTTGTATGTTTCAGTGAACTGATTTAGAGTTGATTTTAACACGGTATACTAAAAACCTAGTCCAAATTGTCTATGAAATTATTCAGATCCAGATTAAGTTCCAAGAAAGAGTAGAAGAAGAGTTTCCAATGGATGAATCTTGCACTTTGAAGGTTGAATCCAGCTGAAACTTGGTTGTTTGTTCACAAATCAGACCTTAAGGCTCTGATACCACTTGTGAATGCTAGGATCAGACCCAACTTGTGAGCTTCCGGTCAGACTTGCTCAGCTAACAGAGGCGGAATTCATTGTTAGCTGATAGAACAAAGAAAGAACAAGTGATGATTACTATTTAATCGTCTGTAAATTGATTAACGTTGAAACGATTACAGACTCGAGCAAGGCTTCGCCAACTGATCACCAAAAACAGCATTCCTAACACACATCCTAAGTCACCTATTTATAGGCAAGACTTGACAACAACTAGTAACTAGGTGCTTGGATTTTCGCACGAAATTTTTATGCGAAAATCCTAACAGATTTTCGTACGGAAATATCTACCAACATAAAAAACTTTCAAAATCAAAATTCTGACGCTACGAAACCCTATATGTACAATAGACTCGTCCTAGACGTAGGCAATAGACATATGTGAACCAACAGGAAGTGAAATGAAATTTACTCCGGACAGCTCCATTCCCATCAAGGCTACGAAGCACAAAGAAGGTGAGGGAATAGCAAGAAATCATGGAGACATTCAGGAAGGTAGTGGTAAATATTCCACTTCTTGACGCTATAAAACAAGTGCCACGGTATGCGAAGTTCCTCAAAGAACTTTGTACATCAAAGAAGAACCTTAAAGGTAATGAAATGATCAAGGTTAGTGAAAATATTTCTGCAGTGTTAGAAAAGAAATTACCTCCAAAGTGCAAGGATCCAAGTGTTTTCACCGTTCCTTGTAAATTGGGGAATATCACTTTCCTAGAGCTATGCTGGACCTTGGAGCCTCTATTAATGTCCTACCGTACTCGATTTTTAAAACACTTAATGTAGGACCGTTAAAGAGGACCGGGGTAGTCATTCAACTGGTCGATCGATCCATGGTACACCCAAAAGTGTATTAGAATATATATTGGTACAAGTGAATGAATTGGTATTCCCGGCTGATTTTTATGTGTTGGACATGGAGGGTGATGAAGCCCCAAATTCAAGTTCCATATTATTAGGGAGGCCATTTTTGAAAACCGCAAGGAAAAAAATTGATGTTTATAATGACACCCTATCTATGGAATTTGATGGAGAGGTAATCAATTTCAACATAGATGTTGCGATGCGTTATCCGAGTGATCTTTCATCTTTGAATTATATCGATGTCATTGAGCCACTAACTGATAATTGTTTTGAGTTATCTAACCATGATGTTCAAGCATTATTGTCAAACAAAAGCATTGATGAAGTAGTAGGAAAAGAAGTTACTGAAGAGTTCAAGCTTGGGGAGGATCTAATGGATGTCACAACCCTGATGGACCCACAGAAGAAAGCAAAGTACAAAGCACCAAAATTAAAACACCAAGTATTATCCAAAAGCTTCTTCCGTTTATTGAGCAAACACCAGATTAACAGAACAAGGTCCAAGTCAAGCTAAAGACGAGAAAGAAAGGCGCTTCGCGGGAGGCAACCCGTGTTTTTATATCGTTTTATTTCATTATAAAAAAGAAAAACAAAAATTTGCTTGAAGTTTAACCCAACGGTGTCAAAAATTCTATAAAATGACCCGGGCGTGTTGGAAATTATGAAAAACACAGGTCCTTGACTCGGGCGTGTCAAACTCTCACCCGGCCGGGTGAACATTCTGTGAAAAAATGGGAGGGCAAGTTTAGAGAATAATAAAATATAATAATGATAAAAACTTATCATCTCTTGTTTTGAACCTAAATCAGCAGTCCCATCCCCACAATTCCCTAGTCATCTTCATCAACTAACAAAATCACAATTGCCACCACCGTCCTCCACTCCGAAATATCTCCACCTTCGCCTTTCTTCCACCACCACTCGCTAGTAATCACCGCCCACACGACACTCTCTATCGTACATTTACCACACCTGAATCCGTCGCATCATCAACGTCACCATCCATCTTCGACGCCTCTCATCTACCACATCGCCTCCGCTACTTGCCGCCGGTCTCCGACTCAGGTACGTCTCTATTTCTCCTCCTCTGTCTTCGTCACCACTCCAGGCAACAATCCCCACCATCAATCGTTGTCGCCTATGATCATGCAACCATCTTCACTGCTGCTAGAGTCACCACCACGCCACTATTGTCGTTATCACGTTAATCTACTATAATATGGTATTGAGTAATCTCTAGTATGTCTCATGTGAATTTATTTAGATTCAAAATTTGAGTTCATATGTGAGGCTATTTGGGATGTGTCTTGATGTTATTTAAAAGTTTGAAGATAAATTATATCCAAAGGGTGGTGTTGTTACTGATTGTCTAATTGTTTATGAGATATTTGCCACCAGTTTGTGTTGATCTTGTTTCGAAAGCAGTGTTAAAGAGAAAAGGTCAGCCAACTGTCACAAGATCACCATCGTCTTCCACCGTCTTTGAAAGATGCCTTTCATATATTTCTTCGAGCCTCGAGGACGATGCTATATCTTAAGCTTGGGGAGATTAGAGGTAATTTCTATATTCTCATTTTAACATGCATTACTTAGTTAGTTTGTAAATAGTTGCATTTTTCGTGTCCGTTGCATTTAGGGTGTACATGCATGCATTAGTAGTGTGATATATATAAAAAACTGTTTCTGTTTCGCTGAAAATGATTTGTGAAAAACGAGAAATGATATAAACTACGAATCACCATAGCCGTTGTTGAGGCGAGAGGTTTAGCCTCGACCCATTTTGTGAAGTAGTCCACAACCACTATGATAAACTTTACTGTACCTGGTGCGTCAGGAAATGCACCGACCAGATCAATGGCCCATTGCTGATAAGGCCAGGCCGTGGTTACTGGGACCAATGGATTCTTGGGGCGCAGAATTTTCGGTGCGTGACGTTGACAAGATGGGCTTTTACGCAGGATATCCACGGCATCGACATGCATGCCTGGCCAATAATAGCCTGTGTTCATTATTTTAGCCACGACCATGCGCGGCCCAGCGTGAATACCACATAGCCTCTCATGAATTTCTCTGATCAAGTACTACGCATCCTTTTGTCAACACACCATAGAAGAGGGCCCATATAAGATTTTTCGATACAGGATCCCATCTGCCATTTCGTAATTTAAAGCCTTATATTGAATCTTTCGCGCTTGAGCTTTATTTTCGGGAAGGGGTCCATGCTATAAGAACATCATAATCGAAGACATCCAAGATTGACTTCCGACTTCAACCACGCTTACCTGCCTTAGCAGGATAAATGGGTTTTTCAGGATCTCAATTTGAATTTCTTTTGCTAAATGTTGGAAACCTGTAGCTGCTAATTTGCTTAGTGCGTCGGGATGTTTATTTTCACTGCGATTAATATGCACGACTTTGAATTGCTTGAACTGGCTGATCAAATATTTTGCTTGCTCTAAGTACAAAGCCATGACATCTCCCTTCACATCATACGTGCCAGTGATTTGTCCAGCCACAAGCAGAGAATCAACATGTGCTGTTAAGTTTGTAGATCCCATTTTTATCACGAGGCGAAGACCAGCCAAGAATGCTTCATATTCCGCTTCATTATTTGTACTCTTGAAGTCCAATCGAATGGTATAAGTGAAATCTTGGTTATCAGGATTAACCAAACGGAGGCATGCGCGGATCCATCACTATTTGATGCGCCATGGTATGTAACAGCCAAACTCTGTCATCGACAAGGGGCATCGGAATTTGAATCTCTTCTCACTTTTGTATTTTATCCACTGAACTTCTGTTATAAAATCAGCAAGAATTTGCCCTTTGATTGCTGGGCGCGGCTTGTACACAATATTGTGTCTACCTAATTCAATTGTCCACTTTGCCAGATGACCCGAGACATCCGGTTTGGAAAGTATTTGGCTGAGGTGATAATTCGTTAAGACAATGATAACGTGGCCAGAAAAATACATGCGCAGCCTACGCGAGGCATGAACTAGCGCAAGAACAAGCTTCTCCATGATTGAATATCGGGTTTCAGGATCATTAAGCATCTTACTCACATAATAAATAGGCGTTTGAACTCCGTTCCACTCAACAAGTAAAACTACGCCAACTGCCATTTCAGAAGCGGACAAATAAAGGATCATAGGTTCTTTATCTGTCGGAGCTGTAAGAGTTGGGAGTTGAATCAAACAATCCTTCATTTCTTGATAAGCTTTCTCCGCCTCAGGAGTCCATTGAACTTAACTTTCTTAACACAATTGCGTAGGGTGGTAATAAAAGGATAAGATTTTGCAGCGTGATTCACCAGGTACCAATTGAGCGCAACTAATCGTCATGCTAAACACTGCATTTCTTTGATACTTGCTGGCGATGGCATGTTCTTAATTGCTTCAACCTTCTCGGGATTAACTCTCAATCCATCTTTTGTAACAATAAAACTTAGGAATTTGCCTTCTTCCATGCCGAAAGAACACTTGCTTGGGTTCAACTTCAGGTTGACCTTTCTTAAAGAATCGAATGTTCTTTGAATATTTGCCAACATTGTGTCTTTAGTTTGGCTCATGATGACGAGGTCATCGATATAAACTTCGACTATAACCCCAATGTCATCCCCGAAGACTATGTCCATTAACCTCTGATAGGTAGCGCCCGCATTGCGGAGACCAAAAGGCATCTTAGTGTAGAAAAAGATACCTTTCTCCGTGCGAAAGGGCGTTTTATCCTCGTCTACTTTCTTCATCAATACTTGATGATATCTCTTGTAGCAATCAAGAAAACATTTCCATCGATAAGAGGCTAGTGAATCGACTTTCTTGTCAATTCTGGTAAAGAATAACAATCTTTGGGACAAGCCTTATTTGAATCTTTAAAATCGACGCACATAAGCCTGTTGGGGTTTTGGACATGTTTATCAAAGATATTTTATCCGTATAAAATAAAAACGCAGCGGAATATTTATTTAAAAATGTTACTTACAAGATATAAAACCCATTTTATATGTAAAACCAAAACCCGAATCCATATATGAACATGCATGCTATCATAACACAATCATAGGGTGTTTAGAATACTACCTTCCAAAGAACAAGTAGGTGAAGAAGATGATACTTCTTGAATGGTAATCTTCTAAGTAGAAGACCTCAAGCTTGTATACCCCAAGCTTTCCAACAAACACCACAAGATTGCTAGGATTTCTACACTTATGAACTCACTTGAAACACCTCTTGATCAACCACACCTTGGCCGAAAATATGAGAGTTTTTGTCACTAGTCTTTTTGCACTTTAATTCTATGTATATATCTATGTAAGAGAATAAGATCAAATCTTGCATATCTCTTACATGATCTTGTGTAAGATCTTGAGATATGTTGCATGTCATTTGATTGGACCAAAATCTTCTTAGGAAGACCAAGAATTTTCGGCCATAGGGCCTTCTTTTATCCAATGAAAATTTTTCCAATAAAATTTTATGTCTAGTTTATATTTTATAACTTTTATAAAATATAGGATAACATAATACAAGACTATATGCAACATCTCATAACAATTTATAATGTTATTTAATCCATTAAATAACAATATAAAATATTCTCTCAAATTAAATTATCCGTATAATTTATTAGTTTCTCAAGTGCAATTATTTAGAAAACCAATTTCTAAATAGTCTAAGTGTTAATATTTATTTGTTTGATCACATCATGAATAAATATTATGTGTGTTTGTCTAGCTTGTTATTGGGTATGACCCGACTTGGATCATAACATACTAGCCATCATCAATTTAATATGTGTCTTGGGCATACCGATTCCAACAATCTCCCACTTGCACAAGATACATCGAAGATTGATGCAAGTAGCAAATACCGCCTAACAACATTTTACCACCCCTAATACGTATGACGAAGTGCCATTCAATAACATCACCCCTTCAAGTCCCTTACTTGAACATGATTTAGGTGAATCGATCATTTATCCTTTCGTTACAGATGTCATGTCAAATCCAGAGACATAGTATGATCATTCTCTGTTGATTTAACTTTAGCAGGCCTTAGACATCTTACTCTCAACGAATAAAATGAACAAATCCCATCTTGACTACATACGTCTCTCACAATCACCTCGTACCACACCTGAGCTTAGCCTTATGTACTGCCATATTACTGACAGCAAAGAACCAAGTCAAAGTACAATATTTGGTGAATATCAAGACCCAATATGTATCTCAGGTCAGAGGATACAATGATATTCGCCTTTACTCAGATCTACTTATGATCAATCTCAAAGATTCCATGTAGTAATATTTGAGAGCGGGTCAGTCCGATATTTGTATCCCACAAATATCTATGAACTTTGCAGCAACACTTTGCCCTATATTAATACCAAATGAATATCCACCAATCCGAGTTCATAATAGTCTTACCTGCATATTTGTTCCTACAAATATGATCGACTACGGACATTTAAAATAATTAACTTATTCATGGATTTAAACATGCTAAAATGGAACATAACTCAAAATGCCATAATCATTAAATGAGTCATAATACAATTGTTCCGATATCCAAATACTAAATAGATCAAATCCAATCACTAGAATATCGAAGTCCTAAGGCACAAGTATGACCCTCATGCTTTGGCCGTTCAAGGAGCTTCGTGAGAGGATCCGCAATGTTTTAATCGGTGTGAACTTTGCGAATACATATCTCTCCCTTTTCAACTTCATCCCTTATGTAGTTGAATCTCCGCTCAATGTGCCTAGTCTTTTGATGTGCACGAGGTTCCTTAATTTGTGCAATTGCACCCTCGTTATCACAAAAGACTTCTAGGGATCCTGAATGGTAGGGACTACCCCTAGGTCGGTGATGAATTTCTTCAACCATGCAGCTTCTTGTGCTGCCAATGAAGCGGTGATGTATTCTGATTCTGTAGTGGACAATGCTGAAACATCCTGCTTCGAGCTCTTCCAAGAGACTGCAGCTCCATTCAAAATGAAGACGTACCCAGATTGTGATCGAGAACCATCTCGGTCAGTTTGGAAACTCGCATCCGTGTAACCCTTTACAACGAGTTCCTCTTCACCAGATCCATATATTAGAAACATATCCTTAGTCCTTCTAAGGTTTTTCGATATGCTTTTAATAGCCATCCAATGACTGTTACCTGGATTTTGTTGGTATCTACTTGTCATGCTTAAAGCGCATGACACGTACGGTCTAGTGCATATCATTGCATACATGATGGATCCTATAGCAGACGCATATGGGACTCCTTTCATTCTTTCTTGCTCATCCTTTGAGCTTGGACATTGAGACATATTCAATATCGTTCCCTTTTGAATAGGTACCAAACCTTTTTAGAGTTCTCCATCTTGAACCTTTTCAAGACTTTGTCAATGTATGCACTTTGGTTCAAACCTATCAAGCGCCTTGATCTATCCCTATAGATCTTTATTCCCAAAATATAGGCGGCTTCACCAAGATCCTTAATGGGAAAAAACAACTTCCAAACCAGGTTTTAACACCTTCCATGGTTGGAATATCATTTCCAAATAGTAGAAGTCATCGACATACAGTACTAGGAAAGTGATGATGCTCCCACTAGCCTTCTTATACACACAAGCTTCATCGGCATTCTTGATGAATCCAAAATTCCTAATTTCTTCATCAAAATCAAAACGATGATTCCAACTTCTAGATGCTTGTTTCAATCCATATATTGATTTCTTTAACTTGCATACTTTCTTAGGATGTTTTGGATCGACAAAATCTTCAGGCTGAACCACATAGACATCTTCATTAAGATATCCATTGAGAAAAGCCGTTTTGACATCCATTTGCCAAATCTCATAATCGTAATATGCAGCTATGGCAAATAATATCCTAATTAACTTTAGCATCGCCACGGGCGAGAAGGTCTCATCATAATCAACCCCTTGAGTCTGAGTGAAACCTTTTGCTATAAGTCTTGCTTTATAAGTATCCAAGTTACCCTGCATATCAGTTTTCTTCTTGAAAACCCACTTACTTCCAACTACTTTGGAGTTAAGAGGTGGCACAACCAATTCCCATACTTGGTTGTCCATACATGGATTGCATCTCTACGTTCATGGCTTCAAGCCATTTGTCACAATCGGATTGTGACATTGCATCATGGTATGTGGTTGGTTCATCTGAATCTACCACGTAGCATCCATCCATGAAAAATCCATATCTTTTGGGTGGATGACTAATTCTACCAGATCTGCGAACGTTTTTGCGTATTGATCAACCATTTGATCCTCTTCAACAACCCCTTGTTGAGTGCTAGTATCAACCAAACGTGTATCGGCTTGTGGTTCTTGATCCTCATCAAGTTCCACTGTTCTACTACTAGTTCCTTCCATAAGGAACTTAGCCTCCAAGAACTTACCCTTTCGAGCAACAAATACCTTTTGCTCTGTTGGATCGTAAAAGTAATATCCTATATCATCTTTAGGATATCCTACAAAGATACACTTAGTGGATCGTACTTCCAATTTGTTTGGGGTGTATTGCTTCACATAAGCTTCACAACCCCATACCTTCAAATATGATAATGATGGAGCCTTTCCATGCCATATTTCAAAAGGTGTCTTATCCACTTTCTTGGTTGGGGCCATATTCAGTATACGGGCCGCGGAGAGCAAAGCGTAACCCCAAAATGATAGAGGCAATGTGCTTCTAGCCATCATAGATCGAACCATATCCAATAGAGTTGGATTCTTCCTTTCAGACACACCATTATGTTTTGGTGTTCCAAGTGGAGTAAGTTGTGAGATAATCCCACAACTCCTAAGATGATCTTGAAAAGCATCACTAAGGTATTCACCTCCTCTATCGGTACGAAGGACTTTGATTGTTTTCTTGAGTTGATTTTCTACTTCACTTTTGAAATCTTTGAACATTTCATAAATCCTCATCTTTGTGTCTTATCAAGTATTACATAACCATAACGACTATAGTCGTCGGTAAAACTAATGAAGTATCTTTCACCATTCCTAGTCATTGGTTTAAAAGGACCACATACATCCGAATGTATGATACCTAATAAGTCTTTTGCCCTTTCAAAGGTGCCACTGAAGGGTGCCTTAGTCATTTTGCCTTGTAAACAAGATTCACATACATCAAATGAATCATCTCCATTTGTTTCCAAAAAACCATTCTTTCAAAGTGTTTGCATGCGATTTTTGTTTATATGTCCAAGGCGACAATGCCAAAGATAGGAATCACTCAAATCTAATTTGAGTTTCTTGGTGGTTGGTTGGTACATTGAACTATCAAATGTATTATCATGAACCAATTCATAAATACCATTTGAAGGCATAGTTTTAAAGTAAAACATGTCATTCATCAAAACAAAAATGTCATCGTTTACAAACTTTAAATTAAAACCATATTGTAGTAAGAGGGAAACTGAAATAATGTTCCTAGTCAAACTAGGAGCATACAAGACATTTTTCAAAATGATTTCCAAACCACTTGGAAGTTTCAAAACATAGTCTCCTCGGGCTTCAACTTGAACCTTTGCTCCATTGCCCATGAAGAGACTAATGTCTCCCTTCTTGTAATGTTTATTTCTTTTGAACCCCTGCAACAAATTGCAAATATGAGTTCCACACCTGGTATCCAATACCCATGTGTTTGAAGAAATAACATTAAGGTCAATATGTATCATAAATATTGTACCTGAGGTTTGCCCCGCATCCCTCTTGTTTTTCAACTCCTTGAGATAGGTTGGACAATTTACTTTTCCAATGTCCTATCTCTCCACACTCAAAGCATGGGTCAGTCGAATTTTCCTTTTGCTTCTTTTCCTTCGGTTTCGTGGGTTCCGCTTTAACCTTTCCTTTTCCCTTCCCTTTGACGTGGCCCTTCCTTCTGGCAAAACTTGCCTTGGAGTCGGGGTGGGGCCTCTTCTTGTTGCCTCCCTCATTGATCATTAGAAACGGGTACTCATGCCTGCCTCGGCAGTTTTGAGCATTGCATGAAGCTCACCAATGCTCTTGTCCCATCCGTTCATGTTATAATTCATGACGAAAGTCTCAAACTTCTTTGTTAAAGAGTTGAGGATCAAATTCGTAGCCAACCCCTTAGAGACGGGACAATTAAGCCTTTCGAGGCGATCAATGTGGCTTTTCATCTTCAGGACATAAGATGAAACCGATTGTTTCCTCCATACGACATGCATGAAGCGCCCGAACCGTTTCGAAGCGTTCTACCCTTGCTTGTTGAAGGAACATTTCTTACAATTGGGTAATCATGTCGTATGCCCCATGATGTTCAAAATCCTTTTGAATCTCGGGAATCATAGTTCCCAACATGAGGCAAGAGGCTTGCATGGAGTCCTCGGTATACTTAATCCAATCGTTATAGGCCTCCTCATCTTCCACGTTAGGTTCATCGGGAATATGATCGTCCAACACATAAGATATCTTTTCTTGCTTGAGAACGATTCTCAAGTTTCGATACTAATCCATGAAGTTGTTATGGTTGAGACGATCCTTTTCAAGGATGGTTCTTAGTAATAGGTTACGGACGGTTTGGGTAATTGTGTTTGCATTGTTAGCGGCCATCTACAAAATTTTAACAAAGTTTAATTTTTTTAGTATTTTTGATATTATTAAATTTTAATTATTAATACCCTTTTGTGTCTCATAGACAATTATTAATTAAAATCTAGAATCCAACGTTACATTTAAATATTGGTTAGGTGACCTTTATCTCATTATTTAAATTAACAAGGTAGTCAACGTTTGACAATTGCAACCCTTTGCAATTTCTAGCCATATGGGATCGGTTAAACATCTTAATGTTTAGTTGGCATGTTTAATCCCATCAACACCTTTGTACGCCATGCTTCGGTGACCCTAAGCACATGGTTTTCAAATCAAATCGTCCTACTTACACACACATGTAGTTTACACATACAAGTGGTTAGGTGACCTTTATCCCACAAATATTGTAAGCCTACCTCCAATTCACAAGTTCCTTCAAATGTGGTTAGGTGACCTTTATCCCACAAAGAATTCCCAAGTGATTCGAGTGTTGTATAAAAGGATGGTGTTTGACTTGTTTTATAAAAGGGATTTTATGTTTTCAAAAATTCTAGTTTTAGAAAACTTTATGTACTATACATTTGCATGCATTCAAATTCATGGTACCTTAGTGAAAACCAATTTTCAAGGTTCTTTTAATAAAACCCATTTTATTATAAAATCATTAATTTTTAATAAAACCATTTTATTAACCACTTTAATGATTTTTAAAGAACCAATTTTAAGCTTGTTATGGATTATAAGTTGTTAAGCATGCATATCCAAATATCATCTAAACAACCATAAATAAAACAACCATACAAGCATAACACACAAAAATAGGTGCATAACCATAGCCAACTATTTTTGACAACACTTGTTAGCCGAAACAAGTGTGTCAAAAGGTCCTTCCTAAAGGGTGAATATTGACACAAAAAATGTGTCGTTGAACTCCCACTTAAACCCGCATCCAAATGCTTCAAGTCTTCCTTTTGTGTTGTGATTTCTTCACTTTCTTTGGGCTTCCAAATGGACTTTATATTCAGCTCCAAACTCCTTTGGGCCTCAAAAATGTGTTTTGATTATTGGGCTAAAATCCTGTTAAGAACCATGAGGTTCTTTAGGCCCAAAATTGGCCAAAATCAAAAACGCATTTTGTGTGCATCTTCTTTTACAATGAAGTATCCTAATACATTTTCTAGTAAAATAAAATGCACCTAATCTATTTATTTACATACCAAATGAAAATAAATAAATTACAACTTTACAAATGGAAGAACAAAGATAATTAATTATTACAACCCATTGAAATAATTAAATAAATCACAAACACAATCATTCAACATATTCAAACACAAGGTCATGGCTAGGTTATGAACACCAAAAATATATATCCACATATATATTTAAATTCAAGAGCAAAAATGGTTTCCTTTTTGCAACCCAATTTTCGGCCAAGGGAAAAACCGAAAAGATGGGTTTTTGTCCAAACAAACAAATCATCCAAATGACATAATTTTTAAAGATACTTTTATGCATGTATAATAAACATCTTGAAAAACAAAAGGAAAACAATGATTAAAATTTTCGGTCATAGGGTTTCCACAAACCCAAAATCCTGAAATTTTTAAATCCATTGAAGCATGCATTCATATAAGCGGCTCTTATACCACTGTTGGGGTTTTAGACATGTTTATCAAAGATATTTTATCCGTATAAAATAAAAACGCAGCGGAATATTTATTTAAAACATGTTACTTACAAGATATAAAACCCATTTTATATGTAAAACCAAAACCCGGATCCATATATGAACATGCATGCTATCATAACACAATCATAGGGTGTTTAGAATACTACCTTCCAAAGAACAAGTAGGTGAAGAAGATTATACTTCTTGAATGGTAATCTTCTAAGTAGAAGACCTCAAGTTGTATACCCCAAGCTTTCCAACAAACACCACAAGATTGCTAGGATTTCTACACTTATGAACTCACTTGAAACACCCTCTTGATCAACCACACCTTGGCCGAAAATATGAGAGTTTTTTTCACTAGTCTTTTTTGCACTTTAATTCTATGTATATATCTATGTAAGAGAATAAGATCAAATCTTGCATATCTCTTACATGATCTTGTGTAAGATCTTGAGATATGTTGCATGTCATTTGATTGGACCAAAATCTTCTTGGGAAGACCAAGAATTTTCGGCCATAGGGCCTTCTTTTTATCCAATGAAAATTTTTCCAATAAAATTTTATGTCTAATTTATATTTTATAACTTTTATACAATATAGCATAACATAATACAAGACTATATGCAACATCTCATAACAATTTTAATGTTATTTAACCCATTAAATAACAATATAAAATATTCTTTCAAAATAAATTATCCATATAATTTATTAGTTTCTCAAGTGCAATTATTTAAAAAACCAATTTCTAAATATTCTAAGTGTTAATATTTATTTGTTTGATCACATCATAAATAAATATTATGTGTGTTTGTCTAGCTTGTTATTGGGTATGACCCGACTTGGATCATAACGTACTAGCCACATCAATTTAATATGTGTCTTGGGCATACCGATTCCAACAACGCCAACCGCCATTGTGTTTCTTAACCATGACCGAATTTGCTACCCATGTTTGATACCTTACTTCGCGTAGGATTCCTGCTTCCAATAACTCGATGACCTGTTCATTCATTTCATTGGTTTTCTATGAGCCAAGGCTGCGCTTTTTTCTGTACTACAGGTTCTGCCGAAGGGAAAACGTTTAAACAATGTTCCGCAACATCGCGAGGCACACCGGTCATATTATAGGACCGATCCTCGATGCTTAGGAACCTAAATTTGATATCTAACGTCCATTATAGTTGTAATATTACGTCGTGTTTACCAATAGACAAGATTTAATCAGTTAATCATCAATTTATTGATCAAACGTCAAGAGTACAAACTGACAGAGCTTGGCCTCCAAAATGCCAAAGTTACAAATGAGAGAGGCAAGCTAGCTATTTATAGAGTTACAAGTTCGCTACAAGGAGGTGTAAGTTTCGCCCGAACATGCCTTAGCGAGTTTGGCCGAACTTGTCTACACATGACAATGATGAGCGAACTTGCCTCTTTAATACATAAATACTACTTTCAGCTACCCTATTCAGCTCTATTCTATACAGACTCAATATAAGACTAAGACGTAGACATTATGCACCAACAGACTCCCCCTTGGATATAGTCTTCGTCTTGTATCAGTCTCCAAAACTCTGTCTACAAAATAAACATTAACGCACACGACGAAGAAGTTCTTGTACGGCTTCCTTCGTCGTTCTTTCTTAGGATCTGGCATCTGGTCTGTAGGGGGCACTTTATTCAAATGCTGAAATCTCTTAACACTTGCCTTCCTAGTTCTTTAATGAATTGCTTCAAGACGCTTCTCCTCTTTCTAGATCTCTCCACTTTGTTTGCCACATCTTTCCTAAATTAACTTCGTGTGCATAGCAAACATTAACAACTTTCTGAAACTGCATCGCTTATACCTTTTCACGTTCTTCAAATATAATCTTGTTGTAGAACAAGGTTTTGATGTCTTCTCTGGAGAAGTTAATCAACCACATAGGACCAAGAATCCTGATTGTCCTCCATAACCCCCTCATACCCTGATATCCTAATACTTCAACTCTTTCCTTTGAAATATCCAAGTGTTCTTCAAACTTTAAAAAATAACTGCTTCGCAAGTCGATGGATCTATCTACCACCATTTAACAATGGATAGAAGTCTTGCTCAATCGGCATCAGCGCATGTTTCTCATTGCTCTCGGTCGTTTCATTATCAACGTGATGTCTTTTTCACCCGTCTGTTTGTTTGTCTTGATTCTACGACCAGGAATAAATGGCTTCCAATATTTGAATCCTTTAACCACTTCAAACTTGATCAATTTCCATAACAATTGATCAATCACCTTCATGCGGTATGTAACATTAACTGTCTGAACTAACTCTTCCATATCCCAATAAGGTAATGTCTTGAAATCAGAAAGATGCTTGAAGTATTGCACTCCAAATTCTCTTTTGACTGCATATAGGTTAAGTTCTTTAAACCATCCCCAACTCAAGATATCTCCCAAAGAAACGTCTTTGTCTATGGTAAAGAATGCTAGAGGATGTCGAAACTTACGTTCGCGAGGCATCTCTTTAAACCAGGACTTCTTCGCTTGAGCAATTTCTTCTTTAGTCATTGGCTTTGGTACTTTTCCTTCACGTAAAGATTCTTCAATTTTTCTTTAAGCATTTCTTCGTCTAATTGCTTATACATCTCAAAAGTAGGAAAACTTTCAGAATTAGGACCGACGTACTTCGCAGTATGGCCTGTTTCATCATCAGAAGACCAATCTTCAACTATCACTCTATTATACTCATCAGCGTCAAATCTTCTAACATATTGGTAATCGTTTGGCCCCGAAAGTGTTAACATTCAACACGTCTTCTTCAAAATCAAACTGTAGATATGCAGCATCAACTACAACTAACTTTGTAAGATCTTCCTTTGTATAGTTGTGTATAAACTCGCCTTCCTCCACGTTATGTTCAAGCATTAACAATAAAGGCTACGTGGGAACTGCAACAACTGCTTAGCAAATCTATCAACATTCAACAGATCAATCTCATCAGTTGGCCCTTTCTGCCCTGACTCCCCCGCACTTTTATCATTCATTCTGTTTGATTCGTCATCCATAAGCGAAGAGAAATCAAATTCACTTGAGATTTGGCTTTAGTGATTCTAATACCAACACCACCCTGATCGTCATCATCATCATCGTCGGCTACATTCCAATCCTCATATTCCGAATCATCTTTTCTTCATCAGTTTTATCCTCCTTTTCAGCTTCTTCATTATCCTTTTCAGAAGCAACTATAGGATCAGAAGGCTTGATAGATTCGTCAACCTTTGGAATATCGGACTCAGAAGCTTTAATCACATCATCAGACTTCTCTGCAGCTTCAAAGATTTAGGGACTTCACCCTCAATATTCTTTCCTTTACCACTTACTGCTAGTTCTTTCTCAGACCTTTCTTTAGATTCATGTTGATCCAGACGATCATATTCTTTGATGAAATCTGTTCCCAGATAGTTAGATAAAACTTTCTGCAATCTGGTGAATCTTCTATCGTTTAGAGCTTGGATTGACTTTAACTCTGTAATTTTTGTCTGCATCTTCTCATTCGCATCTTGCAGACTTTCGATCAACGCTATAAAATATTCACGTTCATTCTCTGATACTTTCACTTTATCATCCAGTATTTCCTTTTCAAGTGCGCTTTGATTCATTTTATTAATCAACTCAGCTTTCTCCTCCCCATTCTTAGCTACTTTCTCTTCCACAATTTTCACACGCTTCTCTAGAAGTTCAACATTAGTCTCTGGAAAGAAATCGTTTAGATCTTGAAGACTAATCGGATCACTATGCATATCACCAAATATATTAGGCCCTGAAGATTTTGGTGTTGCCTTTGGAGTAGCATCCTTTGGTGTTGACTTCCTTGGAGTAGAACTCTCAAGATTCGAAGTCGTTGGAGCAACCAGTGATTGAATAACAGGTACTTCCACAAAACTAGACACAGGAGGTTCTTGTGTAGCTCCTGGCCTTTCAGCTTCCGATGAAATAATCACAGAAGGTTCTTGTGTGACTTCTGGACGTTCAGCTTCACTTGTATCAAACAACAGGAGGTTCTTGTGTAACTCCTTTCTCCTGTGCGCCAAAGGTTCTTGTGTAACTTCTGCG
The DNA here is from genome assembly GCA_947069175.1 of Scalesia atractyloides. Classification (NCBI taxonomy): domain Eukaryota; kingdom Viridiplantae; phylum Streptophyta; class Magnoliopsida; order Asterales; family Asteraceae; genus Scalesia; species Scalesia atractyloides. The sequence goes on along the minus strand of CAMTDV010000024.1, from coordinate 55,955,944 downwards.
CTTTTCAACTTTCCTTTGTATCTTTTGCTGACTGCTTTTTGATCTTTCTTTGATTTCCTCTTAACTTTTGTTTGAGGAGACCCTGTAGTCTTTGTCGAATAAATATTTGCACACTTTACACGTTTAGCTTTCTTCTTTGGTCTTTCCTCATCTGACTCTTTTTCTTGATTTGGATCGAAATCAGCATCCATTTCTTTTCTTTTTCCGTTGCTGTCTTTTCAGGTTCTTTCATAGGTTCTTCGTCAGATTCATCATCGTGTTCAGAAGTAGCAGATATAACATCATCTTGTGTTGTTTTCTCAGTCTCTTGACTTTCAACAACTACAGCTACACTAGAACCTGCTTCGCCTTGAACATTCTCAGGTTCATCTTCGTCGACGAGCATAGTTTCAATTTTCTTTGCAGCTCGTTTCTTCTTAGGCTTATCAGCTTCTGCCTTTAAGAACCATTCACTTCTAGCTTTCGGCTTGAAGTCCTTAAACCATTTCTTTTCAGCATTAAGCTCCTTCTTATCATCACTTCCGTCTTTCCTCCATGTTTTCATACGGCGCAACATAATTTGGATCTTTAATAGCCCCGAAACTGGCTTTGCAACAGGAGCTGATGCTTGCTTCTGAAACTTGATTAGCTTCTTCACAGTTGTCTCATCAAGATGAACTAGATAAAGTACATCATTCGGATTCCATGCTATGTTAGTGAATTTCTCATCTATCAGCATTTGCACGAACCTTGGATACAGACAAAGCCTCGAATCCTCCATGTTCTTCGACATGTGTGTAAATACTAGCTTCGAATAGTTGAACGGCTTTTTCAGAATCAGTGTCGTTGCCATACATGCCAGATAATCTTGCACGTCGTCTAATCCCGCCTTGCGATGACTTAATGTGTGAATAATAGCGTGCATAAGGATTTGTAGGGATTTGGCACTTCTCCTTTCTTTAACGTCGGCTTGTTCACGCTTCCCTTAAAGCCCACACGAAAGAAACAACCTCTAACCATTTTCTTGTCGAGGAATATTGGATCATCTTTGTTGTCGTTGAATTGCAGAATACGTCGAATATCATCTTCAGTTACAGAAATCTTCTTAACCTCATTTCCAACTTGTACTGATGAATTAATCGTTTTCTGATCATCACTAAGCTCCGCATTCGTCCTAGAAATGGAAAATATGAGATTGTATGACACTGTGCGTTCCGTGATAGCTCTGTGAATAGGGCTTTCCTCCAAAAACTTTAAGATATTGTCGTATTCCTTTAAAGATGGACATATCGTCTTGTCGAGCGCATTACACGTGTTGTGAGTCTCAGAAAACTCAACAGAGATTGCACGCGCTTGAACTTGTGCCTGAAAAACGACGCAAAACAATTAGCATGCTTATCGAGAAAAAAACAATTTTTTCTAACACCTTTATCAAGTTCGGGCGAACTTGATTATGTGTTACAACATTCTGTTTTGATCAAGTTCGCCCGAACATGCCTTAACAACATGTTCCTTATACAAGTATAAGTTCGGGCGAACTTATACTCTAAACAATATTCAGATTTCTTTTTCACAAGTTCGGCGAACTTCTATTAGAATTATCAATATCATTTTGGAAGTTCGGTCGAACATGCCTTATTTCTCTTTATTCAGATTTTATTAACAAGTGCGGTCGAACTTGATAACAAGTTCGGCCGAACTTGCCATCATCTTCAATACCAAACCTGTTCAACATGTCAACCACCTTTTTAATCAAATTCAAGACAATTTCATGGTCGGTTTTAAGTGTTAATTATGTTTTCAAGTTTGATTTGGACATTAAACCCCTAAATCTATCTGATTTTAAATTTTTAGATTCAACATGTTCGATTCAGTCTGATTTATGGTTCAAGTTTCAAATTACACACCTCAGACATTGTTGTTGGTGTGCAAATCACCAAGAACAAACTTAATTTGGGCAGAGTAACGACTTAAAAATGACAATTTCACAACTTCACTTAAAAGCTCTCTCAAGTTCGCTCAGTGTATTAGGGTGCAAGTAATGAGTTCGGCCGAACTTGCTATTTAAATCCTGGAAGTTCGGGCGAACATGCAAAGCCCAAACAATCAAGCCCATTAGAAGTCCGGGCGAACTTCATGTTTAAAACAAACTCAGCCATCAGCTAACAAGTTCGGTCGAACTTGCTGTTTTGTTAAACTTGATTTTGTTTAGCAAGTTCGGCCGAACTTGCCAAACCACAAATTCAAACTCTTTTGATTTTTCATTTTAACCCTGAGCTTTCCAATTTTTACCAATTATGAAAAATCCACTTAGTTGACCAAGTCCAAGCTAATGACCTTGGTTAACCGATTTGTCTGCCGAGTCCAAGTTAATGACCCCGGTTTGACCCCGTTAGGAACAAACTGTTGATATTTTCAAAATCAAAGTTTCAAATTAATGAACATTTTATCATTTTGGCTTTTCAGATTTAACAGATTAGCTCCCAGCCCGTTGTCAAAGAGATTCCCACCAGTTCTAGTATCTTACCAGACTTCAAAGACCCGTTCTCCAACATTGGTTTGCTGAAAACAATGTAGAAATAAAATCTTTTTGAATTTTTGAAAGTTTATGCTAAAACACACTCAAAATCTTTTTGATTTTAATCTGTAAGGCTGATAAACTATGTACAGGACAATGTAAACTATGTACAAACATATTTACAGACATATTTTTTTGAAATCATGTCTAAAGGATCATATCAATTAATTGAGACATATCACAGTACCGTTGACCTTTAGATGACTTTAAGCTTTAAACTCGTTTACCTAGATTGTCGATATGTTTGTCCACTTAAACTTTACCACATTTCTCAACTGTTTCAAGATATGTTAAGGTAAGATTTATGAAACGACTTATCTGTGGTTCCCACTTCTTGACTATACTCCCGTATCAAGATTCCCTAGATTTCATCTTACAGGTGAATATAGCGTAATTGATATCTGTATCTGGGTAAGTGCGAGACCTTGAGAGCTCAGGTTAGTACTACCGTACAGACAAAGAGATGAAGGCTCGTCTTTAAGGTGTGTTCCACTTAAGGAATCTTTTTAGCACTGCAAATGATTATATCTTTCGATATTTTTCAAATTTTGCATGCAGCTTGGGGTTTATAGCGATAGTATTATAGAAGTTCTAGGCTATTGCTTCCGCAAAATCCGAAGAACTTGTATAATACCCCAGATATCAACTATTATAAAGACCTCGTATCTCAGAATCAGGCAATCTCTCAAACGAAATTTCGAAGTACTAAGTCCATATATCCAAGATGTGTTAATCCACACTATTAAGCAGTTGCTAAATTTAGTTTACATCTCGAAAACAGTTTACTGAACGTGTTAAGTCTATCAACACATCCAAATAAGACTCATTTATCACTTTTAAACTTTTCATTTCTTTAGCATACTGTGATAGTCCACTGATGTACTATCATTTCCTTTTTTGTGACATCGAATTCTTTTTATCTTTTTCAATGTTTTTGTACATTTTTTAAAATTTTCATATGTTTTTGTATTTTTCCAAATATTTCACCCCCTAAAATCAAAAACATGTTTTTCGGATTTTAGATTTTAAAGAAATACTAAAGTAGAAAGATATTTACAAACCATACAAACCAATGCGGATTACGTGAATTCATCATCCTATCCGTATTCAACCTCAGCTTCCGCACCTGTAAGCAAATTTTTAATACCGTTAAGTCGCATTAGATATTTAAATCTTGTTAATGGAAATGCTTTGGTATGAAAATCAGCCCTTTGTTCGTCGGTGTGGATTTTTCTATTCGAACCAATTTATTTTCGTAACAGTCGGTATCGAATTTCAATGTGTTTTGTACGTGAGTGATGAACCGGATTTTTAGTTATATCGATGGCTGCTTTGTTATCAAATAAAGGCGTGTCAAGAAACTACAGACCATAATCCCCCATCTGTTGTTGAATCCAGAGGATTAGAGAGCAACAGCTGGAAGCAGAAATGTATTTCGCTTCACAAGTTGAGAGAGAGACCGTGGTCTGTTTCTTACACTACCACGTTACCAAACGTGTGCCAAAGAACTGGAATCCTGCAGTTGTAGATTTCGACTTCAGTTTGTCCACTCCGAAGTCTAAGTCAGCGTATCCAGTGAGATCAAAATTGTCGTTATTGAGGTACCACAGGCTGATGCTTGGGCAACCTTTCAAGTAACGGAAGATTCGCTTGACTATCTGTATGTGTGACATTCGAGGACTTGACCGATACCTCGCACATAAGCATGTAGGATACATGATGTCCGGGCGTGATGCCGTTAGATACATCAATGAACCTATCATCGATAGATACAGTGTTTCATCAACTTTCCTTCCCGTCTCGTCTATGCAAATCCCATGGTTCAGTGCCAGCGGTGTCGAAAGCGGCTTCGATCTATCCATTTCAAACTTTTTGAGAATGTCGTGAACATACTTAGTCTGATAGAATGAATATCCCGTCTGGAAGCTGATCCACTTGAAGACCTAAGAAGAACTTCATTTCCCCCATCGAGGACATCTCAAATTTCTTCTTCATGATTTTTTCGAACTCTTTGCACATACTATCATCCGTAGAACCGAAAATGATATTGTCCACCTAGATTTGTACTATAATAAGATGTGATCCAACTTTTCTGGTAAACAAAGTGTTGTCCACTGTGCCTCGTGTAAAGCCATTTCCTACGAGGTGTTGTGATAACGTCTGGTACCAAGCTCTCGGGGCTTCGTGTAAACCGTACAAGGCTTTGTCCGGGAGATATGCTTTCTTCTTGTTCAGTGGATCGACAAACCCTGGTGGTTGGCCGACATACACTTGTTCACGAAGTTTACCGTAGAGAAATGCAGATTTTACATCCAACTGGTACACTTTAAATCCTTTCCAAGCTGTGAACGCTAGGAAAATGCAGATAGACTCTTATCACGCAACCAGTGCGTATACCTCCGTATAATCTATACCTTCCTGCTGGTGGAATCCCTTGACAACCAACCGAGCTTTGTTTCTGACTATAATCCCCTGGTCGTTTCTTTTACACTTGAAGACCCACTTTGTATGAATAGCTTTCTGCTTCGGTGGCAAGTCTACAAGCTTCCAAACACCCTACTTCTCGAACTGTAAAAGTTCATCTTGCATTGCTATCACCCAATTCTCGTCAGCCAGAGCCTCATTAACTGTCTTTGGCTTTATTTGAGAAATGAAACATGAGTAGTAGCAGTAGTTCTGAGTTGGTGCAACTTGGGTGTAGAAACAACTAAGTGCTTTGTTGATTTGATTTCATGTACGCACACCAGTTTTTAGTTCTCATATGATATTCGTTGAAGGATGGTACGAATATGATTCGCGGCATTTCTTCTGTTGGAACATCAACTGAGCTTTGCTGATTTGAAACAATCAGATCATGTTCATATCAACATTAGAGTACTTGTTAAAGCTTCATTCTGATTTCTTGGACTAGCAGATTGATTCAACAAGTTAGATATCTGCTCAACTTCTTCGTCCGATGAAGTTTCATCACCAGCATTAAATGTTGGTGCTTCATCTGAATCAGAATTCTGATTCTGAGGCGTACTGGGCACTGTTGTGTTTTCTGGTTCATTAGAAGCATTCACCGGAGGTGTAGCAGGTGTTACTTTTGTTTAGAAGTATTTTCAACTTGAACACTACTGCTATTGCTTGGACCTGCTCCGGAAGATGAAGAATCCAACGTGGGTTGATTAACCACAATTGGTCTAATGATTTGTTCTTGATTCGCTGACTGGTGAAGATAGTATAGCGCTGCAACTTCTTCGTCAGACGGTTCTTCCGGCAAGTCGAATGACTTCCAAAGGTCTTGATAGTTAAACAGCCACGCGTCACCTCTCCTTTGAATAGGATCCGTATAGTTGAAACAATCCACATGCTGTACTTCAATAACCTTTCTCAGCGAAGAAACATATACTCTTCTCAGCAGACTCGCACATCCGACAAAGAAACCTTCAAGAGATTTAGCTCCGAATTTTCCATCTTGATCGATTACAGTGCATGGTGCACCAAATGGTTCTAAGAATTTCAAATTTGGCATCCGTCGGTTTATCGTCTCGAAACATGTTTTCTTTGTTGGTTTGAAAGTGAGAACTCTGTTTAGCTGTAGCAAGCCGCAACAACCGCTTCACTCCAGAAGCTGATTGGAAATTTAGAATCTGCAAGCATGGTTCTCGCAGTTTCAATCAAAGTTCTGTTTTTCCGTTCAGCTACTCCGTTTTGCTGTGGAGTATAGGGAGCACTAAACTCGTGCAGTATCCTTTTTGCGTTGCAGAATTCCTTCATTTTGTTATTCTTAAACTTTGTGCCGTTGTCACTTCTAATGCGTCTGACCGACAGATGATAAAGGTTCTCGAGTTTCTTGAATAGAATAACCAAGTTCTCAAACGTTTCGTCTTTTGATTCCTAAAATAATAACCACGAATATCTCGAATAGTCATCTGTCACGACCAAGCAATATAAGTCTCTTGAGATGCTTCGAACATTTACAGGACCAAATAAGTCAATGTGGAGACTTTCTAGTGGCAACTTGATTGAGTTCAGAATTTTCTTCGGATGAGATTTCTTGATCTGCTTTCCCTTTTAACAATCTAAGCAGTGATCAGACATATAAAGCTCCGAAGATTTACACCCTCTACAAGATCTTATGAACCAAGTAATTCATTTTTCTTAAATGAATATGCCCCATCTTACGATGCCAAAGAATAGCATCCTTTTCAGTAGCCTTTGTCACAAAACATTGCCTTGATTTTGATGAAGTGGTAGCAACGCCCATATCAAGAACATATAGATCATTCTCTCGAGGTGCTCGTATCAGAATCCACTCATCTGGTATTTTGAATCCCGGCTTCAAGAGAATACACCCTTTGTCGTTGAAATGCACCGTGAACTTCTTGTCACAAATCTGCGATATACTCAGAAGATTATTTTCCAACTCTACAATATAATTCACGCGATCGAATGAAACGACGCCATTGGAGAGTTTTCCCTCAGCGACTATCCTTCCACACTGGTTACCCGCAAATCCAACATATCCACCATTGACAACTTTTATGTCGAATAGCAACGCTTTCATTCCCGTCATATGCCTGGATGCTCCACTATCCAAAATCCACTTAGAAAGTACGGATCTCTGGAGCCCCTGCACATTTCAACAATCTATTTAAAAAGCGAGACCCAAGCCTTTTGGTCTTGGGTTGAATTAGATAACCATCGTCAAAATCAAACTCACACTCATCAGCATAATCGAATCCACACTCATCTGGATAATCAAATTCACAATCATCATCTGGATTTTCTATGATGTTTATGTTTGAAAACTTTACTGTTTTTTATCTTTTAATTGTTACCACTTGTAGTTTTGACATTTTCAGATGTGGTTTCAATAATGATTTCAGATTTTGATTCTTTCATGCTATCACTAGTCTTAACAAGCTCAGACTTAGTGATCTCAGATGTTGTTGACGGTTTATTTGCAATCCAGGCTTGACATTTTATGTTAGCATTCTTGATGTAAAAATTGTTTTCATTAGACTTTAAAGTTTCACATATTTTAAAATTGAATTTTCAAACTTAGGTTTGACTTCAGCTTTTGATTCATTTCTTTTCAAAATCTTTACAGGTTTTACAAACGCTGGTTGCTTCGGTTTCACAACATTTGAACTTTCTTTCCTTCGAAGATAAGCCGGCTTTGATTTCGGACAGTAATGTGCAATATGACCAATTTCGTTGCACTTGAAACTAGTCCGAGAATCATGTGGATGTCCTTTAGTGGGTTTTAACGCACCACTTGCAATTTTGGCTTTATCTCGAAGTTCTTTATGTTTCTTGAACTCATCGTTTGATTGTTTCCTAATCAAACTTTCCTCATGAACCGTGTTCGTTCCATATACAAAATTTATGTTTTTATTCTTGTATTCATGAAATGGTGACACTTCCTTTTTAGGTTCATCTGATTCTTCTAATCCCAACCCAGCTCTCCGGTTTTTTGGATGATCACCACCATTCCTTCGGTAGTTATTTCTTTTAGGTTTGGAATAGAATTTCTTTTCATTGATCACCAGATCATCTGATGTGACTTCCACGAGTTTAAAGAATTTGTCTAACAATTCTTCCTTCACGTTCTGAATCGGAAAACTGTCATCAAAGTATAATTTATCAGATTCCTTAATCTTGTACATGACAACATTAGGATCATCACATAGATCATTCTTCGATGATGTATCGTCATCTTCGGACTGTGAATCAGAATTCTTTGAACTCGAGTTGGCGCTTTTAAAGCTGCCTTCATCAGAATCGTTCAAAACATTTTCAACAACTTTTTAACCACAGCATTGTCATCATTTGTTTTAGTATAGATTACATCAATGTTCTCTGGCAACTAAGTTTTCTTTTCAGATAACAACTCAATGTTGAGTGCCTTATCCATCCCATCAGCGGATTTGCGACAATACTTCTCGCATAGGGGTGGAGGAACATTGCTGTATTCTTTACCAATTTTCTTTTTAGGTTTCTCTCCCGATGGAATTGTCGGAAGGATGTGATCAATGACATATGTGTTACAAGTGTAACTTCTCAAAAGTTGTTGAACATGCTCTGTTTCAATTTTAATGTCCTGAAGTTGTTGCTTAGTTTCAGCAATGGTGTTAATATAGATATTAATCGCCTTTGCTTATCCATTACTGTTCCTTTTAACATCCTTATGGTATCATGTTGTTCGATATTATTTCTATTGAGCCTACCATAATCATTTTTCATTTTGTCATATGCTTCCTTCATTGTGCGACAATCGTATTTCAAAAGTTCATTATGCATCGATGATCTTTGATTTTTCAGCACATTCAGAACATGGTTCGGTACATTTTGTACAAGGTTCCTCAACCTCTACAACTTGTACTTTGACAACTTCATTTACCTCTGGACCTACCTTAGTTAGATTTGCCATCAAGGCTTTGTCGGCAATGTCCTTGAGGTTTTCGGCATTCACTTCTTGAGTAACATTAATGACCACTTCATCAGTTGATTTCTTCTCGGGAACTTGCTCCTGAGAACTTCCATCAAAGTGACCTGCAAAATTTTCACAAGAATTAGGAGATAAAATTCCTTGCTTCTGCATGTGGATATACTCCTCTTCTTCACGTTGTTGTTGCAGATATTGTTCCAGCAGAATATTCTCCAAAGCCGCTGCTTCTTCTGCAGAAGTATCTTCAACAATTTCAGCCATTAATGCAACTCCGGTCTTCTTACCGATGTAGGAATTCCATTCGAAACCGTCATCTTCGTTTGATGCAACCATAGCCTTTTCAGTGTTGCTGCTATTCGGTTTCTCTTAGATTTCAACCTGAGTCTTCTTCAGCAAAGGCTTGTATTGAAGTGACTTCTTGTTATACTCGTTGCCTCCTACGAATTGACTTTGATTTCCCATTGCTTCAGGATTTTTACACTCTCTCTTAAAATGTCCCTTTTGGCGACATCTGAAGCACGTCATCTTCGTCTTATCAAAACCTAGTTTGTTGATTGAGTTTCCGATATATCGGCCAGTGAGAGCAACGAACTTTGTGACCCTTGAATGATAGATGCTAAACACCACTTGATATCCATCAACTCGAGTTCTTCTTCATCCACTTGGTCATAATCTTCTGCCGTCATTTCGGGATTTCCAATTTTACCCGCTACAAGACTTTCGTATGACTCCAAAACAGTTGCAAGAAGAGACATATGTTGTTTAGCGACTTGTTCCGAAACAACATTGTTCAAATTCACTACGATGTTGCACTTGTACACATTTGAATCAGAATGTGTTTGTTGATTCTGATTTGCTTTACTCTGATAAGATGAATTTGAACCAGTACTTGAGAATGAAGACTGTGGACTTTGATCATATTGAGGATATGACTGATTCTGATTCTGCTGCGAATTGTTCGAAGAATTCACACTTGCGTTGAATGCTGTCTGAATCTTTGGGCTTGAAATGTTTTCTTGCATTCCACTCTTGTAGTACAACCCAACGTCTTGAACAACATTAGTGTTCTTTGACTTTGCAATCTTCAAGAGTTCTATTTCGTGACCTTTGAGTTTATCGATAAATGTTGACAGCTTGAAGAATTCCCATTTATCACTTTCCTTCAGAACCATAAGATAAGTAGTCCACTCTCCATCTGGTAGAGCATCTGCAAGCTTGTCGATGTACTCTTGTTCCGTCTTCTCGAGACCGTGTCTTCGCATTTGGACTTTAAGATGACAGAAGCATTTAGTCATCTCCTTGGGCTTCGACTTCAACTTTTGCTCTGTTGCCCATGAAGAGACTAGCGTCTCCCTTTTTATAATGTTTATTTGTTCTGAACCCCTGCAACAAATTGCAAATATGAGTTCCACATCTGGTATCTAGTACCCATGTGTTAGAAGAAATAACATTAATCTCAACATGTATCATGAAGATTGTACCTGAGGTCTGCCCTGCATCCCTCTTGTTTTCAACTCCTTGAGATAGGTTGGACAATTCCTTTTCCAATGTCCTATCTTTCCACACTCATAGAATGGATCAGTCGAAGCAACCTTTTGCTTCTTTTCCTTTGGTTTCATGGGTTCCGCTTTAACCTTTCCTTTCCCTTTCCCTTTGACGTGGCCCTTCCTTTTGGCAAAACTTGCCTTGGACTCGGGGTGGGGCCTCTTCTTGTTGCCTCCCTCATTGAATTAGAATGGGTAAAGCCTTTTTACCCATGCCCGCTCCGGCCGTTTTGAGGATTGCATGAAGCTCACCAATGCTCTTGTCCCATCCGTTCATGTTATAGTTCATAACGAAAGTCTCAAACTTCTTTGTTAAAGAGTTTAGGATCAAATCCGTAGCCAGCTCTTAGAGACGGGACAATTAAGCCTTTCGAGGCGATCAATGTGGCTCTTCATCTTAAGGACATAAGATGAGACCGATTGGGTTTCCTTCATTCGACATGCATGAAGCGCCCAAACAGTTTTGAAGCGTTCTACCCTAGCTTGTTGAAGGAACATTTCCTTCAATTGGGTAATCATGTCGTACGTCCCGTGATGTTCAAAATCCTTTTGAATTTCGGGAATCATAGTTCACAACATGAGGCAAGAGGCTTGCATGGAGTCCTCGGTATACTTAACCCAATCCTCGATGCTTAGGAACCTAATTTGATATCTAACGTCCATAATAACGGAAATATTACGTCGTGTTTACCAATAGACAAGATTTAATCAGTTAATCATCAGTTTTATTGATCAAACGTCAAGAGTACAAACTAAAAGAGCTTCGCCTCCAAAATGCCAAAGTTACAAATGAGAGAGGCAAGCTAGCTATTTATAGAGTTACAAGTTCGCTACAAGGAGGTATAAGTTTGCCCGAACTTGCCTTAGCAAGTTCGGCCGAACTTATCTACACATGACAATGATGAGCAAACTTGCCTCTTTAATACATAAATACTACTTTCAGCTAGCCTATTCAGCTCTATTCTATACAGACTTGATATAAGACTAAGACATAGACATTATGCACCAACAATATCTGCAAGTGACCAAGCGAAGATGTCGACGTTCCGGAACAATAATTGTGTTAGTTGCATTTTTAGGCAAGTTTTATAGCCCTTTAATATTAACACTTGTTTTGGTGGAATGGAATCTACTTTGGATTGTTTTATTGTTTTTGTAGGTGTGGAGTAATTGCGACGAATAACTGATAGAATTAGAAGAGGTCACGTCGATGACAGAAGCCAAAACATAATCCTACAATTGAAGAGAAAAAAACTATGATAAAAATTATAATTGATTATGAATGGCAAATAAATGGAGATCAGTGGCCTACTAGAAAATCACATGGCTAGTCAAAATTCCTTTGGTAAATAAAATTTAATGGGCTATGAATTTGGGTTGGATGAGCATAATTCACAACGACAAGTGGGCTGCAATTTAGTGGGTTGGAAAGACAGGCCACGAGGGCTATTATGGGTGGACATCAATAATAACAACCTAGACGCATATTTTGGGGGATATATCTTTTGGACGACTGCAACAGGAGATCAAGAGAAGCTAGAGTTCGGATATTGGGTAGTATTTTTGGTTTCGTACGTTGTTAATTCTTTTGTTTTAAACTTGATTGAACTAGCCATCATGTCCGGCTAGTCGCTTATAGTTTCAACATCGGGGTGTATTTTCTTTGTTTTGGTTCATAAACTTATTTGAAACGGCCATGTTAGATTCTATGTTTAATGGTTTATTTGTGTGATTCTTGTTTTTAATACGGATTCAATCTGGAAAATATTAGACGGTTGATAAACCTGATCAACTTATTAATTTTTCTAATAAAGTTCATCATGATTTAAAACTCTAATCAGATTTTAAGTTTTGATAAAAGGAACAAATAATTGTTCAAGTTTGTCTATGAATTTGGATTTATTATAGATTCATACAATATAGTTAAACACTTCTAACGGCGTGACTGGTTAATTATAATCGATTCTTCTATCATGCAACCCGCACACTAAAATCCGAACGATGTGAGCTTAGAGTAGCGGGTTGGCTCTAACTGACGAACTGCGCTTGGCTAGACATTAGATAGAGTGGATGTCCGAACTACGTGACGTCTAGTATTGATACAAACGATTATTTAAAAAGAATCATTGCACCATGACCGTTAATGATCGTAAGTCGAACCGAATCAAGAAATTGCCCTGGTGTTGAAATTAGTTTTAACATTTGAACTTCACAACCACTTTAATTAGCATTTTTATAAAATTTTCGTTCTCATTAATTTTAAGTCTAAATCAATACCCCCCCCCCCTTTTTAAAACAACCGTATCTGAATAAAATCGTTTTGGCATAACTAGTTAATTTGTATCCCTGAGGACAGGAACCTTACTTCCATTCATACTATTTTTAGTGTGTTAAGTGGGTTTATATGATATTTATTTGCTGGATTCGACACCCAACAAATTGGTGCCGTTGCCGGGATAGGACAAATCTAATTGTTTTATGCCAAGATCTTTGCGTACAGGTACACCACTCGAGATAGACCCATAGATAGAGAATACAACAAAGAGATTTAGGAGACAAGCAAAACAACGAAAGAAGTTAGCAAGATCCTCAACCTCTATATCTTCACCTCCGGTCACCAACATTTGGCAAGACGTACTCTTGTCTAGTGAATCAGAAACCTAAACGGGATGATCATCACATCAAGAAACACCTATCACTCCACCACACTCACCTACCCATACCCACCAAGAACCAAACTCACCCAAATCTACAGTTACAGTGGCAGCTGAACAAACCCTTAGACAGTGGGCGACTCGTGATGTCCCACAACAACCACTCTGCATTAACTACCCTATTGTGGAAAACTTTGAGCTGAAATCCGGACTCATTCACCTATTATTACTTTTCCGAGGCTTAGAGAATGAAGACCCACACAAGTTCCTCAAAGAGTCCCATGTTGTGTGCTCCGGTATGAAGCCACATAACGTCAGTGAAGACCAAATCAAGCTAAGGGCATTCCCCTTTGCTCTTCAAGACTCAACAAAAGAATGGTTATATTACCTACCACCCGGGTCGGTTCTACTTGGAATGCACTTGCAAAGCTGTTTCTTGACAAATACTTCCTAGAAGTCAAAGCCTCGATCCTACGCAAGGAGATTATCAGAATCAACCAACTAAAAAGAGAAGCCTTGCAAACTTATTGGTATAGATTTAAAAGGTTGTGTGCTCATTGCCCACTACATGGCATAACAGATTACCAACTCCTTCAATACTTTTATGAAGGATTGGCAGTACTGGAGAGGCATTTGATTAATGCCTCAATGGATGAGCTTTACTTAATAAGACACCAACTCAGATAAGAGCCTTAATTACCTCCATAGCTGAAGAAACCAAACACTCAACACAAGATGACGAGTGGTATATGTATGTTCCAAGAGCAGTCAAGGAAGTGAGCACTCCTCACATAGAAAATCAGCTTGCAGAGTTGACAAAAGCAGTCATGCAACTTACCAAGGATAAGAGTGCTGAGCCCCAAACTCGGGCTTGTGGAATTTGTCTACAATTTGGACACCCCACTGATATGTCTCCCACACTACAAGATGATTTTGAAGAAGCACAAGTACTTGGGGGTTATCAGGGACAAAATTCAAGAAAATATGAAAAACCTCAAAATTGGGGACATCCTCGAACATGAATTTCCAGCAAAGGCCTCAACAGTATCAGCAACGCACAACCTTCCAATGTAACAACAAAACTTTCAGCCCCCCCCCCCCCCCCCGCCCAACAACAAGCGACTGCTCGGGAATGTCTTTGGAAGATATTGTGAAAAGTTTAGCAACTAGCACGCATACGTTCCAACAAGAGACTAAAACTAGCATCAAGAACTTGGAACAACAAATGGCTCAACTTACTAGGTTAATGAGTAAACTAGAGTCTCAAGGTAAACTACCCGCACAAACCGAGAATAACCCAAAGCACAGCGCATATGCCATTACCTTGAGGAGTGGAAAGAGCTAACGACGGTCCAAGTATACAAGAAGAAGAGGAAATTGTTGGTGAGAAGAAGGACCGGGATAAGATGAAAGTACAAGAACCGGATGGAAGTGAAATGAAATTTACTCCGACAGCTCCATTCCGATCAAGGCTACGAAGCACAAAGAAGGTGAGGGAAGAGCAAGAAATCATGGAGACATTCAGGAAGGTAGAGGTAAATATTCCACTTCTTGACGCTATAAAACAAGTGCCACCGGTATGCGAAGTTCCTCAAAGAACTTTGTACATCAAAGAAGAAGCTTAAAGGTAATGAAATGATCAAGGTTAGTGAAAATATTCCTGCAGTGTTGCAAAAAAAATTACCTCCAAAGTGCAAGGATCCAGGTGTTTTCACCGTTCCTTGTAAATTAGGGAATATCATTGTTCCTAGAGCTATGCTGGACCTTGGAACCTCTATTAATGTCCTATTGTACTCGATTTTTAAAACACTTAATGTAGGACCGTTAAAGGGACCGAGGTAGTCATTCAACTGGCCGATCGATCCATGGTACACCCAAAAGTGTATTAGAAGATATATTGGTACAAGTGAATGAATTGGTCTTCCCGGCTATATTTATGTGTTGGACATGGAGGGTGATGAAGCCCCAAATTCAAGTTCCATATAATTAGGGAGGCCATTTTTGAAAACCGCAAGGACAAAAATTGATGTTAATAACGACACCCTATCTATGGAATTTTATGGAGAGGTAATTAATTTCAACATAGATGTTGCGATGCGTTATCCGAGTGATATTTCATCTTTGAATTATATCGATGTCATTGAGCCACTAACTGATAATTGTTTTGAGTTACTTAACCATGATGTTCAAGCATTAGTGTCAAACAAAAGCATTGATGAAGCAGTAGGAAAAGAAGTTACTGAAAAGTTCAAGCTTGGGGAGGATCTAATGGATGTCACAACCCTGATGGACCCACAGAAGAAAGCAAAGTACAAAGCACCAAAATTAAAATCACTAAGTATTATCCAAAAGCTTCTTCCGTGTATTGAGCAAACACCAGATTAACTAAACAAGGTCCAAGTCTAGCCAAAGACGAGAAAGAAAGGCGCTTCGCGGGAGGCAACCCGTGTTTTTATATCGTTTTATTTCATTAAAAAATAAAAAAAAACAAAAACAAAAATTTAGCTTGAAGTTTAACCCAACGGTGTAAAAAATTCTATAAAAAATGACCCGAGCGTGTTGGAAATTAAGAAAAACACACGTCCCTGACTCGGGCGTGTCAAACCCTCACCCGGCCGGGTGAACATTCTGTGAAAAAAATGGGAGAGCAAGTTTAGAGAATAATAAAATATAATAATGATAAAAACTTATCATCTCTTGTTTTGAACCTAAATCAGCAGCCCCATCCCCACAATTCCCTCGTCATCTTCATCAACTAACAAAATCACAATTGCCACCACCTTCCTCCACACCGAAATAGTCTCCACCTTCGCCTTTCTTCCACCACCACTCGCTAGTAATCACCGCCCACACGACACTCTCTATCGTACATTTACCACACCTGAACCCATCGCATCATCAACATCACCGTCCATCTCCGACATCTCTCATCTACCGCATCGCCTCCGCCACTTGCCGCCGGTCTCCGACTCAAGTACGTCTCTGTTTCTCCTCCTCTGTCTCCGTCATCACTCCAGGCAACAATCCCCACCATCAATCGTTGTCGCCTATGATCATGCAACCATCTTCACTTCTGCTAGAGTCACCACCACCGCCACTATTGTCGTCATCAGGTTAATCTACTACAATATGGTATTGAATAATCTCTGGTATGTCTCATGTGAATTTATTTAGATTCAAAATTTGAGTTCGTATGTGAGGCTATTTGGTATGTGTCTTGATGTTAATTAAAAGTTTGGAGATAAATTATGTACAAAGGGTGGTGTTGTTACTGATTGTTTAATTGTTTATGAGATATTAGCCACCAGTTGTGTTGATCTTGTTTCGAAAGCATTGTTAAAGGGAAAAGGGTAGCCAACTGTCACAAGATCACCACCGTCTTCCACCGCCTTTGTAGATGCCTTTCACATATTTCTCCGAGCCTCGAGGACGATGCTATATCTTAAGCTTGGGGAGATTAGAGGTAATTTCTATGTTCTCATTTTATCATGCATTACTTAGTTAGTTTGTAAGTAGTTGCATTTTTCATGTCCATTGCATTTAGGGTGTACATACATGCATTAGTAGTGTGATATATATATTATAAAGAACTGTTTTTGTTCCGCTGAAAATGATTTGATAAAAACGAGAAACGATATAATATTCTGGCATGTCAAAGCTTATGCGTGAAATGGTAACTTTAGGGAAGAAAACATAGATAATTCGGGATGTGTTGATAGGCTCGGCCCTAACTTAGGAATGCCAATGTTGTTTGCAATAACTTTAAATATATGTGTGTTTAGTTTCCCATCTTGATGCTTGTGGCCAAAGATTGAATCCCGACAAAAATCAGTTGAGTTGCATATCTTCTATCACACACCATATTACGCGTATCATGACACCTCCATAATTTCATCCAAAAAATTAAGAGGTGAAAAATTTACCTCATAGGTTATTATAGAAAAAAAAACTAAAAAAAGAGAAAAAAAAAAAGAATGGGTAAAGAGCACAATGTATGCCAAAAATTTGAAAAAAAATGGAAATTGAAAAAAAAATATTTTAGCAAATTAGGGAGAAAAGTCCCGACCCCTTGAAAAACGAAAAAAAAAAGATAATAATTATTTTGTCATGGTTTGGATGCATGGTCGCCTCAAGTGTGCTTTTGGAAATTTTCAAAAAGCCGTGAGGTTGGGTAGATGTGTGACATTTGTGCTTTCCGGTCTTTGTACTTTATCCGAAAATGTTATATTTAATGAAATTTTGTGTTACATTTATGAGTTTTGTATATTTACTTATGACGTGTGTGTATTTTTAATCCTTGTTCAAATCCGATCTTCTAAACTTTTTCAGGAAGTGAAATCGCAAACTGTTATGTAAACTTAATCAGTTTAACGCAACGTACGTTCCGGAACATTGCCATAAGCTAAACATACCCTAAATACCCTTTACATAACTTAGAAATAAGTTTTAAGGGCTTCCGTATGGCAAAAACATGCTTTTGCAACTTCAGGGGCTATTTTGCAAAATTCTGCGAAACTATGCCTTTTCGCGTATTTCGCTATCCGGAACATGTACGGACATCCAAAAAATTTTTTAATCCTTAAAATATTATTTTGATGATTGGAATGCAAAAATATCATTTGTTACGCAATTACGGTCATTTACGCGTTCGTTACAATTTTCATCGTAATTGACCGAAAACCGCAACCGTACGACCGAACGAACCGACACCCGAAATATTTTTGCACATATTTTAAGTTCCCTATACTTTAACATCCTTATGGAGCCTAAATATTGGGTTAACAGGTGTTAGAAATGCCAAAACGCGTCGTAAACATGTACAAGGACCTATTTGCAATTTTTCAAAACTTCAGTCGGGGGTCGTGGCGCTACGCGACGCCCTAAGGGGGGTACCGTAGCGTACGGCGATGCCCATGTTTTGACAGAATGTTAGTTGGTAGCTTCCTAGCTCATTTTCGTGCCACCAATTCGCAATTTTTGACACCTAGCTCGAAATTTGCCACACTTAACCTGCTTCTAACACCTCAATAACACTTGTTATCATCCTAGAACATTGTCTTA
Source organism: Scalesia atractyloides (assembly GCA_947069175.1). NCBI lineage: Eukaryota > Viridiplantae > Streptophyta > Magnoliopsida > Asterales > Asteraceae > Scalesia > Scalesia atractyloides. Next base: position 55,937,689 of record CAMTDV010000024.1, on the reverse strand, counting down.
ACACTTGGGGTGATCTTGATCACCTCTTCATCATTATAAATACCATGATCATCCCCACATTTAAATTTTTAATTCCCTTCTTGCTCTCATCTGCTACAAATCTGAAGTTTGCAACCATCTTGTAGACTCCTCTATGATTCCTTGATCATCCTTGGTATTTGTAAGTGTTACATTCAAGTATTGTTCAATTCTTGTAGTTTAAATGGACTAAAAGTCACAAAATTTGACTTTTGTTTGACTTCCAGATTTGATCATGAATTGATCAACATAAAGTCCAATTGAACTTTGCAATATGATGGTAATCAAGGTGGTTATGATCCTTAATGATCATGCCTACTGATTTCCACCTTTTCTAGTCATTTTGACAAGTCAAAGTTTCAGTCAAAATGCGATTTTTGCGCATTTTGCAACGGATCTGTTTTCGGGTGTCAAAACAGGTTTTTTTGATGCCAAATACTTTTATAAACTTAGTTAGGCATATGTAACATGTCTAATTCGTCGCTTTTGTTATAGTGCTTGTTTAGAGTCAAAAGTCTAGCGGTTTGACCACCGCTTTGACTTTCGAATCTAACCCGTTTGGTTGATTTTAGATCCGACCAAATACATATTTATGACCATAAATATAAAGGGAATAACCCTCTGAGGTTATACCTTATGGTTATGTCCTTTGGATAGTGTTAGGATAATTAATTGTTATAATCTTCAATAATGACCAAAATGCCCTTTTTGCAAATAAATCAACTAAGAGCATATGTAACATAAAATTTGACATACAATCTGATATTAAGTATATTTTGGCAACTAGGACTTATCACAACACATATCTAACCATCTGAATGCGTAGTTACGCTAATGACGCGCTAAAGTAGCTTAAACTACCTTAACGGGTCATAACGGGTCAAAAGCACTTAAAAATCTTTCCAACTCAGAATATTAACTTTATTAAACCATTTCACATGAGTTTCAATACTTATTTGTTTTATAAGGTCTCATTCTATCCAAATCTCCCGATTTCAAGTTCCGATATTTATATAGTTATCCATTTATAAGACACGCTTGATTTCACGGACTCTTGATCTTGGTTTATTCTATTGAACAAAGACTTTATTGCAACCAAAGTGAGTACATAGTTCCCCTCTTTTACGTTTTTATATGTTTTGGGGTGAAACATATTGTGCCTATGATTTACTTTCGTGTTTTCATGACATTATACATGCTTGATTACGATGTATATATATATAGTACATGATTTTCATTGCATTTTGCTTCATATGTTGACCTAGCATATCTAGCACATTGGGTTTCAAAGACATTTTTGCTATGTATGTTGACCGAGCATACTAGTACATGGTTTTCAAAACATTTTCAAGACATTTTCAAGCCATACTTACATTGTATTGACATTTTGGTGCGTTGAACTCGACAATGATACATTCATTAACATTGATTACGCCGACCGGTAGTATGTAATGGTACCATAGGATTGACAATCCCGTTCCATTTCCTAGGTATGTTTGGAAGCGACCTTAGGGAATGACAGAATCCGATGAACATTGATAAACCCTTGACCGGATAGGGGTTTATCCGACGGTCAACATGGCTTAAATGTGTTCGCCAACAACCCATAATATATGTTTTAACAATAAAGGCAAATGGTTTATAAAACTCGACATTGGTTTACTCGACATTGGTTTACATGACATTGTTTACTCGACGTTGTTTACTCGACATTAATTTACTCGACATTGTTTACTCGACATTAGTTTACTCGACATTGTTTACATGACACTTATTTACATGACATGGTTTATTCGACATTGTTTACTCGACATTAGTTTACTCGACATTGTTTACATGACATTTATTTACATAACATTGTTTACTCGACGTTGTTTACATGACATATATCTACTCGACATTTGATTATTGGTTTATGGTGAGTGATTTAAATAATGTGACGTATGTAATATGATAAAAGCGTGGTGGATACGCTGAAGGTACTTCCTATATATAAGTGTTTTTATTATCTTACATATCGTGGCGTTATCTAAATCATTTTTTATACAAAATACAAGACATGACAATTTACACAAGACAGAACTTACTTTTGGTTATCTATTTAACCATATATTATTTCTTTTATATCATATTGATTTCTCATAGGGTTTAATAAAAGAAACTTTTTATGGTTCATGGTGACTTTTTTATTACTTTAAATTTTTTTTAAAATATTCAAAGCCATGAAGCGTCAACACAAACCTATGTACTCGCCGGCATTATTTTGCTGACTTTATTTTCACATATGTTTCAGGTGCAAATGTTTGATGTCAAGCTAACTACACTTAGGGTGGACTGGGCCTTAGTGACTATAAAATCAGAATAATAGCTTAACTTTTGTTGTATTTCCGTTTTTATCCAAGACGATGTAAACAATATTCACTAATGAAACTTAACTTATGTGCCATGGTTATTGAAACAATAATTCTGTTACAGCACTCCCCGACGTTTCCATCACGGTTTGTTGTTTTACGTGGTCGGGGTCTGACAAGATGTTTGCCATAGGTGTTGGGTGTGGGGACGATGAACCATGCTGGTAATTATGTATATTATTAAGAAGAAAACATTTGGTTGTGATTAAGCGTTTTTGAGTTTAAAGGGACAGAAAATATCAACAATCGCGGTTACACGTGTTAGTATTTTCCGGGTTCGAATGAATGTAACAAGATATGATAATGTCAGATATGATCTCATTACAAGTTTATTTTCTGGAATAAAAGAGGCGGGTTAAAAAAATAAGCATGCATATGTGTATTATTTTTCGTATTTACTTCTTAGGTTATTCTTATTCTTGACTTCCTTGAGGACAAGGAAAGGTTTAAGCTTGGGGAGATTTGTTAGTTGCATTTTTAGGCACGTTTTATAGCCCTTTAATATTAAAATTTTGTTACATATCATGCATATATCATAATAATGCCTCATTATTTTGTGAAACACTTGTTTGGGTGGAATGGAATCTACTTTAGATTGTTTTTATTATTTTTGTAGGTGTGGAGTGATTGCGACGAATAACCGATAGAATTAGAAGGGGTCAAGTCGATGACAGAAGCCAAAACATAATCCTACACTTGAAGAGAAACAATTTGTGATAAAAATTATTATTGATTATGAATGGAAAATAAATGGAGATCAGTGGTCTACTAGAAAATCACATGGCTAGTGAAAATTTCTTTTGGTAAATAAAATTTAATGTGCCAAGAATTTGGGTTGGATGATCATAATTCACAATGACAAGTGGGCTGCAATTTAGTGGGTTGGGAAGACAGGCCACGAGGGCTATTATGTGTGGACATCAATGTTAACAACCTGGACGCATATTTTGGGGATATATGTTTTGGACGGTTGCAACAGGAGATCGAGAGAAGTTAGAGTTCGGATATTGGTTAGTATTTTTATTTTCGTACGTTGTTAATTCTTTTGTTTTAAACTTGATTGAACTAGCCATCGTGTCCGCCTAGTCGCTTATAGTTTCGACATCGGGGTGTATTCTTTGTTTTGGTTCATGAACTTATGTGAAACGATCATTTTAGATTCTATGTTTTATGGTTTGTTTGTGTGATTCTTGCTTTTAATACGGATTCAATTCGGAAAATATTAGACGTTTAATAAACCTGATCAACTTATTAATTTTTCTAATAAAGTTCATCAAGATTTAAAACCCAAATCAGATTTTAAGTTTTGATAAAAGGAACAAATAATGGTTCAAGTTTTTCTATGAATTTGGATTTATTATAGAATCATACAATATAGTTAAATACTTCGAACGGCGTGAGTGGTTAATTATAATCGATACTTCTATCATGCAACCCGCACACTAAAATACGAACGGCGTGAGCTTAGAGTAGCGGGTTGGCTCTAACTGACGAACTACGCTTGGTTAGACATTAGATAGAGTGGATTTCCGAACTGCGTGACGTCTAGTATTGATACAAACTAATATTTAAAAATAATCATTGCACCGTGACCGTTAATGATCGTCAGTCGAACCGAATCAAGAAATTTCCCTGGTGTTGAAATTAGTTTTTAACATTTGAACTTCAATACCACTTTAATTAGCATTTTATAAAATTTTCGTTCTCATTAATTTTAAGTCTAAATCAATACCCCCTCCTTTTTAAAACAACCGTATCTGAATAAAATCATTTTGGCATAACTAGTTAATCTTATCCCTGAGGAAACGAACCTTACTTCCATTCATACTATTTTTAGTGTGTTTAGTGGGTTTATATTATATATATTTGCTGGATTCGACACCCAACAATTTGCTTAAGCTTGGCACGGATTGTTGTGGAGATTGCGGGTCCCAGCAAAATTGTTTGCTCCGGATATTTATTGTTAAGAATCCACTTCTCTGATTCGTTTGGTGATGGTTTGGCAACTTTGGCCACTGGTTCTTCAATAGACATGATTTCTTTACGCGCATACATGATAGCCACCCCTGTCTTTGTTGGGAAACCACATGTTGCATGTGGTGTGGAGGTGATCATGCTGAAGTCGCGTTGCGCGCGGCGTCCATAGAACATCATGACGAGAAGTTGCCAGCATCACCATAAAATTTACTTCAATCGTGCTGAATGCTTCCCATTCGAAAGGGTTACTGGAATAGTAATTTGTCCGAGAGGAAAGACTGCCTCATTGCAAAAACCAGTTAAAGGGAAATCAACCGGCTCTAGGCGTGCCTTATCCTCTGGATCTAATTGTCTAAAGCATTGCTCGTAGATAATATCCATTGAGCTTTCAGGATCAATAAACATGTAATCATTTCGGTAATGTCCGAAAATACCTATAATCACTACTGGTCGTTCTTCCTGTGGTCCGCCAGGAACTATAGGAAAAATGACTTGTTGCTCGCGCCAATTATCGTTGTGAAAACGCTGGTAGTTACGCTTGCGCATCGTTCCACCATGAATCATAGAAACTTGCTTCATCTTCTTATTACTTGGACCTTCATCACCACGCACTATCTGCCTAACCTCCTTGCGCACATTCTGGAGTAAATGTGTGAGTTTACCACTCTTTAAAGCCTTTTCAATCTCAGTGCACAGACTGATGCAGTTATCAGTTGTGTGTCCCCTATCTTTGTGATAGTCACGGAAGAGATTTGGGTCCTGACCCTTCTTGTTTTTTATGGGTTGAGGCTGTTTGAACTGATAATTTTATGTGCTCAAAACCTCCGCCAGAGACTTTGTTATAGGTGTCCACTGTCTTTCCCAATTCTATTGCTTAATTGCCTTTTGATTTGTTATTTTATTAATGGTTGCGCCAGCATCCACTAGCGAGTAAGTAGAAATGACCCTTGATTTTTCTCTTAACCATCCTTTTTTGAATTTTTGATTACCCCTACTCAGATATTCAGGACTATTCTGAGGTAAGGGTGGCCTATTGGAATTTAGGTTGCGCTCAGTTTGGGCATAAACCTTGGCTGCCACCATGAGTTTGTCCCAACTCTTTGACAAACCAATAGTGCCAGATGAAACCTTAATCATTTCATCACAGCGCACAACATATTTTAACTGTGCGCAAATCAAATCCTCGTGAACGTCGCCAATTTCAAGGACTTCTTTGTTATAACGAGTAATGAAATCCTCTAAACTTTCATCATCCCTCTACCAGATGTTCATCACATCTGAGGAGTCTCTAACATATCGTCGTTGTTGACTAAAATGCATTAAGAATTTATCCTTGAGATCATTCTAGAAAGTTAAGTTACTAGTTGGAAGGTTATCAAACCAAAGACGTGCAGCCCCAGTGAGGGTCTAAACGAATAAGTGACACCACATAGGCAAAGTCCATCCACCGGTAAGTCCTACGCTAGTAAACAGGCGTAAGTGGTCATCTGGGTCAGTCATTCCATTGAACTTTCCCACATTTGAAGGTAACTTTGCTCGTTCAAGTGGAGCCAACGTAATTTCCATCACAAACTTTGATTCTTCTGCTGCTTCAGCTGGTCTGTATATCAGGTTATAATCATGTTCAGCCTCTGGATTATAAACCGCGCGGACTTTTGGTTTATAATCACTACAAGAAAAGGAACCTAATACAACCCCAAGAAAATGTTGTTTTAGGCCTTAAAAAGGTTGGATTAGGCTTAATGCAACCTTTTTTAAAAAGTTGCATTTAACATACTAAATGCAACCTTTTTACATTCTAATGTAACTTTTTTAACACTCAAATACAACCTTTATTGCATTCAAATGCAACTTTTTTACATTAAATGCAACTTTTTTTTAAGATTTTATTTAGAACAAATGCAACCTTTTTCTTAGTCAAATGCAACTCTATTGGATTATTGTTTGAAGTACTAAAATATCTATTAACATACAATAATATATTGATTACACCAACATAATAATAACATAAATATAACAGATAATCTTATATAAGAATATAACATTGTTGATTACAAAGATAAAAGGTAACGAAAACCTCATTCGCATCTTTAAGATCCTAAACTAGTCAGCAAGTAACTTTTCAATAATCCTCTGCATCGTAGCTTCGAAGTTTGTTGGTTGGCGCTTTGTTATTTGAATGATATAAGTCAAACGTAACCATCATGCATGGTTCCTCTCCACCATGATAAAATCCCACCTACAATCATGTAGGCTTCCTCACACCATCCATATTTTCATCAATTTTTAGTAACACCTTTGCTTTAAAGTCGAACATAAAGATCAAACTCCTTGTTCATTACAACCAAAAAGGATAGACCACAGCATTTCCATCTTCTCAAGGTTTTTGTAGTTCTTCATTTGTTCCTTCAATAGAGAATAAGAAAACATTTCAAAAAAAAAATTACCAGCTAATAAACCAACAATACAAGTTGTTTGTTGAGAACACAAAACATGAACAAGCAACTTACTTTTAAAACTCAGAACATAAAGGATGCCTCTCATTTTCGTTATTTGCAAATGCCATACAATCCATTTCTTCATACTTGCCATCTAGATCAAATTCTTGTAATTTAATATCGGTAGCCTGAGTTGAATAAAGATATTTAGTGTTGGAATCAATTAGATTAATTTCGGAATCAGTCTCGGTCTATCCTGGGAAACGGAAGACACAATTTTGTGGACCGAAACCCAAATTGTACACTTAAATCCGGTCTTCGAACAATACCCTTGTAAAAGAAATAGCCCTAGTACTTTCTAGTAGTATAACAATACCGTTGCTATCTCCTCAATCATCCTTCCTCCAAAAAGAGCACCCTTTGGTGAATCCGGCCTTGCCACTGGTGGGCTAATGATCACTATCTCGCAGTTTCCACACACAACCACAGTCTGAGAATTGCTTAAAACAATGGTTCAATAAGTTCAAAAAAAGTTCAATCAGATAGGTAACATAAACATAAACAAGAAGACAGTGTGATTACACATTTACAACACAACTTTAAAGAAAAAAAAACATGATGATCAATTCTTACGTATTGAAACAACCTTGGCACTTGACATCATGGACCAATCAAACTAATAACAATAAATGCCCAATAATCTTCAATTCAAATACATATACACGTTCAGCATTTGTGATTCTATATTTTCCTAAATATATCATAGAAAATAGATTCAACAAATAAATCAATATGTTTACCAACTTTTGATTCTCTATTTTTCTTGACATGATAAAAAATGATTCAACAAAAGAACATCCTAAGCAGCTTTAACTTACAAGAATTATACACGTTTAGCAATTGCGATTCAATTTGAATACATGTGTAGCAATTGTGATTATGTATTTAAATCAACTTCCATTTTGTTGCATTTATGGGTCAAACGCACCACTGCATTTGTGGCTCGAAACATTGAGGGTTTGAACTCCAATTAAACTATTAATTTCAAGAAAAAAACTTACATATACATACTGATCTTTCTTAATAGTAAGCATACGAAGCATGATTTTTTTATAAGGAACTTGTTTTTACCTCTGATAATCTTCGTTGTTCGTATTAAGCTGTACTACAAAACATCACATGTTAGACAAAAAAATAACTCACCCAGATTCAAGAAATTTAAGATTTATGCTATTTGATTCCAATCATGTGCTTTTATTTGTTTTCTACTTAATGATATTCTAAGGCCACTTTAAATATATGCAGGTCCTAAAAGTTTATCATGTTCAAACAATCATCACTCGTTTTAAATACACATTGTTTCCAAACACATCCACATTAGGATAGTAGCAACTTGTCTCAAGTACACATTGTTTCCTAACACATTTGGGAACGAAAGTGTGATCAAATGTGTTTTGGGTTACCATTAGATGCATTAGTTTGTACTGCAATTTGTCTCAATTAAAGACAACACCACATCAAGCAAACAAAATTTATGTGTTAGACATAAATCATAACCCCTAACATATCGAATCGTACTAATTATAAAAAATATTTTTCTATTACGGGTCAACATGTTTATTTAAACGGGCTAACCTAAACACAGCCTACTAGATGAACGAGTTAATATTTAAACCCAAAACTTGATTAATTTTGTTTGGTGTCGGTAACTACCACACTTGCTAGATTTGAGGGTGAAGCGTAAAAAGATACATAGTTATGGAAACTTACGCTGCAAGACGTTCGTAAAATAAAGAAGCTGCTACAACTTCAGTGTAATTTCAGTTGATGCAGGTGCAGTCACTTCACCCATTTGAATGCCAGACGTCACAGCTACGTTGCCGTCAATGAATTCAGTGGCATGTAAATCTAGCATCTTAATATATGAAGAAACCATAATGGTTATTTGTGTGCCCCTTTGGAAATGATAAGAAAACCCGACGCAACAACTCATAGTATAGGGCCGGCTTGGCTCGGCACCACCCCAACACCATTTCCCCCCCCCCCCCCAGGCAACGGCATGCCCGGCCTCCCCAAGGCGTTGATGCCGCCCACTACAAAACAAAACCATACTCACACACACAACATATATATACATATACATATACATATATTTTTTAGGCTCATCACCCATTCCCCCTCCATCCTCTTTGCCCCATCCTCACGCCCGATCTATGTGGCACTTACGTGTCGGGTCATCCTCTGGGCACCATACCGCATAACCTTAAAGATAACAACAAGTGTTAATATTATAATGAACCGACATGAACAATATATGTGTAGAGATAATAAAATCAAAATAGTTCTTTCAATCAAAATATCAACAAATTACAAAGCCCTAATTTCAGACACTTGATTCAGGTTGATTCTATGGCGAATTCATTTAGCAAATGAAATTAACATGGTAAAAAAACTGTAATCCTAAAGCAAATGATCGAATCAAAACATAAATTATAAAGAAATTAAACCCTTTAAGGACCGATTGAGTGGGTGAACCAGCGCTCGCGTGCCTGTTGTTGCTACTATGATTGTTCATCCTCTCGCCACCACAAAATCTGTAATCGAAGGAAGCACAAGATTGATTGGATTAGATTTTGAATAACAAATATATAGAAAAAGAATGTGAGACAATTTGATTGATTATATCCTCAATCTTGGTTTTGAGTTTAAATTTGAGCAATAAGGTGGAAACGACTAGGGTTTGGGACTGGGATAGGGGGAGAATGAATTTTTTTAGTGAAGGGTTGATGTGGGGGAGGGGGAGAATGAATTTGTTTAATCACAGGTCATTTTGGGGAAAGCGGGAATTGAAAAGTTTGGATAAATCAAATTTGGAAAAGAGGGAAATGAAATTGTTTGAGTGAAAAGAGGGTATAGCTGGGAAACTGATTTCGGGGAAGAAGAAGAAAACAATATTACGTTTAATAAATTAAAAAAAAATCATATATTAAATAATATTACGTTTAATAAATTAAAATATTATATATTAGATGTTACTAAGCAAAAAACAAAACACCATCATTACTTCTTCTCGGCAAACAAGACTTTTTTTCTTTTTTAACATTTTTAATGTTATTATTTCTATTGTTATAACTACGTATAAGCGTATTTATTTTTCTTTATAAATTTTAGAATACATTATTTTACTATTTAGATTTTTGAGTTTCATCTTTCAATTGCAATACCATATGGAGTGTATGTACCATACTAATACTCAATTAAATTATTATCAAACCATGTAGAGCTTTCCACTAGGTAATATAACAAATATGTAATTATAGCATTAAAAATATAGGATTTTATGTAGCACATAGTGGCATGAGCAAAGCTAATGTTACAATTTATTTTATTATAAAAAGTAATATGTAAATATCAAATATCACCAAAACAATAATGAAAGGTTTTTACTATTTACAAATCAAAACACTCTATTTTTTTGTCGTTTTCATTGACTTGCGCAACTTTTGAAAATAAGAGTTGAGTGTAAGTATCAGTAATGCAACTTTTCTAACAAAAGTTGCAACTTTCAATAAGTTTTGCAACCTTTTAATAAAAACGTTGCAAATCTAATACAATTTAGCAACTTTTTATCAAAAAGGTTGCAATAGATCATCTAATGCAACCTTTGTATTTAACGATGTTGCATTAGAATCAAATGCAACACAATTGGAAAAGGTTGCAGCTAAAAAGTTGCATTAGCCTCATTTTCTAGTAGTGAATCAACATGATCCTTGGATAAACGATTGAAAACACTTGCACTTGCCTTTCACCTTCTTCATAACATTTGTCATATTCGTCGTACTGAATGTCCCGCTTTTTTGACAAGCGCAGGCCCAGACGAGAATGGACATAAGCACGTTTCTGAGTGTCTTCTTGACGTCTACCCCAGACGGCGTAGAGTCATACCTGGTTTTAGATTGCGAGTACATCTCTGTCTCTTCAACAGACACATGCGATGGTGCACGTGCTCTGTTTGGTGAATTGTAACTCAGGACTGGAGGTGCCGGCGAAGCACGCACCAGAGCCGCAGGGATCTGAGTATGAAGTGATGGTGTGACAGTATGTGCACAAAGCTGAGCGCAAATAGCATTTAATGCACTTTGAGATTTCACATACCACGAGATCAGAGTCTCTCCAGGTGGTAAAAATGAAGCAATAAGTGGCATTTCGTTTAGAATTCCCAGAGTTACTGGAACGTTCACATGACCTTGGTCACGATGAGCATCAGCCTCGCCGGAAAATTCTTCTTCCACGTGTCCGTCGATCTGAGCACCACGAACATGTCGGATCTCAGATAGAGGACCTAGCGGATGAGATGAGCCATCAGCCATGATATGACGATTCAGGCGAAACAAACGAAAAGATGAGAAGAAAAAAGTAATCGGTGGGCGCCAATGAAGAAACACCAGATCTAATTGATTGAAGTCAGATCAGATCTAAGGTTGTGGTTTCTGCATAAAAGGTTAATCCTTCGATTGTTCGCCAAATGAAAATGGAACTCCGATGAACGCTGCAAAACAGAACACCGTTAGACTTGTTGGGGAGAATGGGGGTTCTCTCCATGACCACCCTCTGACATGAGAATAAGTACAGGTTATCGGAATAGTTTAAGTGAAGTAAGAGAGAGTATGTGAGAGTGAATGGTCTACTTGTTCCTGAAGACTTCTATTTATAGCCAGGTTTGGGCGCCAAAATTAAAGAGAGAGTTAACAGAAAGTTAACTTGTCATCCAAGCACACGGATCATGAATGATCAATGGCTAGGGAATTGCCACGTGGCGTATGCAATCATCTTCCTTTATGCAAGAAACATGCCATCATCATGATCTTTTATGGATGCACCAGATCATACCACGTCACATTCGGTTACAACTGAAAAAGGCTTTGCACGATGAGCATTTGATGCTTCTAGAAAGTCTACAGCTGTAAACCCCCTGTCATCGGCCACGTGTCCAGTTTGTTATAACAGAAAAGATTCCTTCTTCTTTCTACTAGCTGCCATGCACGCGAGTGTGGTCTGAGATAGTCTCAAGCTTAACTTTACTTAACGCGAGCCCGCGCATGGTTAATAAATGAAGACTAATTCTCTCATTACTCCAGCGCAGGGTTATGAAGTGTCATTTGTTTCGGATTCTTACTTAAGTAGCCTGGCGAAAAGCGCAGGACTAGACTTAAGTGATCTTAGAAAGTATTGCTAGTATGGTCCCCTGCGTTAGCGCATGGTTTTTTGGACCATACCCCTTCACACCTGGATGTATAACACCCCGACCGGTAAAAACAACAAACTGCGACGGAAACGTCGGGAGTCACACGTTACAAGATTGTTTCAATAATACATGGTACTTGAAGTTCGTTTTATTGAAATAATAATATGATTACATTGTCTTAGAAATATTAGAAACAAAACATAATTAAATTGTCTTTCTTGTTTTAAGTCACTAAGGCCCGTCCATTCCTACGTGAAGCATGTGTTTCAAACCATCACACCTAGGCTCCTGAAACATATGTGAAAAGAGAGTCAGCAAAAATATGCCGGCGAGTACATAGGTTTTGTAAGTGTGTCAAATTCATGGCTTTGTGAAACATATTGCGATACCTCATCAGACTACTAGGGTCGTTAAGTGAAAACCTTGTATCGAAAAGTGTTTTGATATTGCAATATAGTTAACCAACTAAAACAATTTTATTAGAGTTTGTGAAAATCATGTAGCCATGAGTCTTGACCAAAACATTTCCTTTTGTAAAAGCGAGTAGAAAATCGATTTAAAAGAAAACTTCATATGGTTTATATCTTTAAGTGAAAATCGTTGCGTGTCGTCGTTCAAAACCATTTGTTCAAGTAATTAAGATAAGGCCACGATATGCAATATAATAAAAGCACTTATATATAGGAAGTACCAACGGCGTTTCCACCATGCTTTTATTATATTACACCCGTCTTGTAATCTAAATCACTTACCATAAACCAATCGTCCAATCTTCCGTGTTATTAACAAATTGTCCTTGTTATAAACCAATCGTCCTTGTTATAAATCAATCGTACTTGTTATAAACCAATCTCCTTGTTATAAACCAATCGTCCTTGTTATAAACCAATCGTCCTTGTTATAAACCAATAGTCCTTGTTTTAATTGTGAAAAATTTTGGTCGTTTTGGTGAATACACTCATACCTGTGTTGACTCGTCTATCGACTAACAAACCACCAAAGGGTTTGTTAAAATAACAGTTTCTGTCGTTCCCCAAACTTCCCCATAAACACCGGGAATTTTGGTAACGGGGTTGTTAGTCCTATGGTACCATAACTTACTACTGGTTGGATTGGCCTGTAACGCCCTGTATTTTTACATGTTTACATATTTTTAGAAAAATACATGTCGTTCCCCTAGTTATTATTTTCAAATGAACCCGTTCGAAAAAAATAGGCTTGAACGGAAAACAACGCAATTTACATGTTTTGTCGAACCGACAACGACGCGCCACAAATGGTTTACCGACACTATTTTGTGTGTTTCAAACTTAAATGGTATTTTAATTTACGACTGTCTATGACAACCAGTTTCAAAAACGGACATTGGGAACGAGATTGGCCCCTAATGGACTTTAGGCCCAAACCTACTCAAACCCTAAACAACTAAAACCCTAATAATATAAAACTCTACACACACTCCACACACACACTCACACCACTCACACATCTCAACTCTCTCCCTCTCTCACAAAACCGCTTTGTTCCGACACCTGAAGAAGACCGCCATCACCGTCCGTCGCCAGATTTACGCTCGCCGGAATTTCGGTACCTCCGACCATCTTTTAATCTCGCCATGTGTCGTCGCAACCCATAAGCCCCCTTTTATGTGTTACGCTTATCTTATCATGTGTAGCAAAAGTCCCAATAAACTGTATCATATGTAGGCTTGATTTGTGATTATAGGAGTTGGGGTACTGATGTACATCTGGTTCGGGAAGCAGGAGATACAGGAATGGTTAAAACAATATATATAACAACATTTAATACTTAGTTTTTGTCAAAATGTCAAGAATCGTTCGGTGGTTTCGTGCTATGTCATGGGCCGCGAGATCTGGATTCGAGCTATCAGGTCGTATTTCTTTTTCCTCTCTTTTTCGCTGTTACAATTCGTTACAAGCCTGTGCACTAAAATCGTATTCCAAAATAAATAAAAAAGAAACTGTTTTTATTCATTCTCAGTTGGGAGGTGTAGTGAGTTTTGGTCAATTAAAAAGAAAAATATGTATTCCATGGCCCTAAAATACAAGGAGCTTTAGGTCTTTAAATTTTGAAACTTACCGTTTTAAGTTAGTTGGATAATTTTATATTGTATATTTTTTTTATTTAGTCCAAATACGTTTATCTAATATAGATTTAAAAGAAAAATAAAACACATTATTTTAATCACAATACTTACGTATCACCATGAATTTGGAATCAAATTAGTATTATATCTATTCGTTTATATGTATAGACCAACAGCCTCCTAAAACTTCTGAAGAAGTAAATAAATTATTGATATATGAATATGATATGGGTCACTTGTGAAAACTTAAATTTGCCAATATGGTTTATCCAATATATATTTTAATTAATCAGTTGAAACTTTACAAATCAAAATGTTCGTATTCACAAATTTATCGTAAAGGTCCTTCAATTTTTCTATCTTCTGACTATGCCGTAGTGCGTGCACGTAAACTGAAGGTCACAAGTTCGATCTGTGTTTGGGGTAGTTCTGGCCGGATTTTTGCTCCAGGTTAGACAAGTGCAGGCTGTTTCCTTTTTTGGGCCGGTGTTGGCCGAATCTTGGGCCGCTGGGCCAGCTCTTTGGGCTGAACTTAGGACTAAGTAAACTGTTGTTAATTTTTATTAACCTTATTTACTAAAACTATTAATATTACGAGTATCCTATTATTATTATTATTATTATTATTATTATTATTATTATTATTATTATATTATTATTATACTAACCTAACTAATATTATTAAACTATTACTATCATCTTATTACTAATAACTATTATTATTATTATTATTATTATTATTATTATGTGTTATTATTATTATTACAATTATCATTACTAATCTATTGATATTTTATTATTACTAATATCATTTAACCCTTACAAAAGTTTGATCGTAAACGAAGGCGAATCAACTTTATACCATCCGACAACGTAATTCGAATATAATAACGAATTTATCCTTATATTCTAGGCTAAACTCTTTTGTCGATCCTTCAACTTTACTCGTGCGAATTACAAGAAAACTTTTACGCAACGGTGAGCATACTCGACCCCCTTTTTATACTTTAACGCATTTTGGGGTGCAACGTGTATCAATTAACAAAATTTACATTATACGAAATTAAATGTATTCGAATTACCAAACGTGTTATCAGTTATGCTTATGTGAATTATGCGGGTTAGCTTAAACTTGTTTGTACATGCTATCTGTTACGCTTATGTTAGTTATACGTGTCAGTTTCAACTTGTATTCTCATGACATTGTTAAGCTTCGGATGTTATGCATGTAGTTAAGGATTTTCATTATATGCTATTGCTATGCGAAAATTGTTTGTATAATGTACGAATCAAAATGAATATAACTTGCCATGTTTTAATTGAACGAACTTATACACTTATACTTCTTTTCAAACTTGTATGATCGCCAATACTTTTGTATTGATCCATGATTTTAATACGTGTTGCAGGATTACCGATGATGCAAGGAATCTAGTAGGATTGCCTAGATACGCATTTAAAATACTAAATACTTGGTTTATCGTATCTTACTTCAAACATGTTGTATTTGTTTCAACCTTTGTATTAATCTGTTATTAATGAAATAAAATTATAGTTCTCTCATACTTGTCGTGATTTACAATTTGTATTATCTGATTTAAACATTGAAAAAGAAAAGTAATAGGTTAAATACTTGTCACAAGTAGTGTTACGATGTCTCTTCCAATCTCGTTTTCGTCTCATCCCGATGTCTTCGCCATCGGTTGGGGTGTGACATGGCCAAAGTTAATGAATGTCATTCGTGTTATGGGTATAACGCACCAACAAGTTCGTTCACATTATTGAAATTGTCGTGTTTTATATAAACCATAGCTTTTGTTCGAAAACATGAAAAGGGTTTAGCACACATGAATCACCCCAAAATATTTGCAAAAAAAAATATAAAAGAGGGGACTATATACTCACTTGAGATTGCAAAGTAATCTTGAATCAAATGAATTATCAGAGCTTTAACCGATCAAAGATTCAAGCGTGTCCTAACATCGGATAAGTATGTTAATGTCGGGACTTTAATCGGAGGATTCGGATAGAATGAAGCCTTATAAACCAAATGAATGTTGGAACTCGTATGAAATAGTTTAATAAAGTTAACATTCTGATTTGGAAATGACCTTAAGTGCTTTTGACACGATATGACTCGTTGAGATAGTTTACGCTACTTTAATGGGTCATTTGCATAAATATGAGTTCGGATGGTTAGATATGTGTTATGATAAGTCTTATATGACAAAACATGTTTAATAATGATTTAACATCAGTTTATATGTCAAAACTTAAGTTACATATTCTTAAAATTGATTTATGCGCAAAAGGGCGTTTTGGTCATTATTAAGGGAATAAATAGCGACTTAACATAACACTATCTGAACGATGTGACCATAAGGTATAACCTCAAAGGGTTATTCCCTATAAAACTATGGTCAAAATATGTGTTTGGTTGGATCCTAAGATCGACCAAACGGGTCGGATTCGAAAGTAAAAGCGGTGGTCAATACTGCTCGACTTACGACCCTAAATAAGCACTAAACTAAAGTGACCAGTTAGGCCTGTCAAAACATGTCTAACTAAGTTGCAAAACTGATTTGGTATCAAAACTTAGTGTTTTGATACCCGAAAATAGTTTCATCGTAAAATGCACATAATGCGCATCTTTGACCGAATCTTTGACTTGTCACTTTGACTAGTAAACGTGGTAATCAGTGGTATAATCGCTAGGGACTATAACCTTCGTGATTACGATCACGTTGCAAAGTTCAATTGAACTTTGACTTGACCAAATTTGGTCAGAACCGAAAGTCAAAAGTCAAACTGTTTGACTTTTAGCTCAAAATAAGCTAAATTAAATAACACAAGACTAGGAAGAACACTTACTTGTGTTCTAGGATGAAGAATGCTCAGATCGGAGGCCTCCACAAGTTGTAGCAACTCCAACTTAGAGCAAGGAGAAAGAAGAAGGAAATTAGCAATTGAAAATGGCCAAAAATTTATAGTGTTCTTGAAGCCACAAGATCATCACACATGTCCCATGTGTTGGCATGGTCCTTGGTAGGTCCTAACAGGTGTCATTTGCAGGTACAAAGCTGGCAAGTTTGAGTTCTTGGTGTCCAAGCAATGAAACAAGAAGCTACCAGCAAAATGCTGTGCTAGTGAGGTCTTACGGACCGTATGGGTTTAGTCGTGCGGTTCGTAAGGACCCTTGCTGGCACAAAGTTTGAAATCTTGACAGCTTTGGCCCCTAGAGTTGTTTTATCGCGTTTTTGCACTTTTAACACCCATTAACCTCATTTTCAGCCTTCATAAGGATGTTAAAGCATAGGGACCTTGAAATATGTTCAATAATGTCATGGATGTCGGTGCGTTCGGTTGTACGGTTCCGTTTTTCGCTTAATTACGACGAACGCTTTAATTAATGCGAAAACGACCGTAATTGCGTAACAATTGATATTTTTGAATTCTCATCACTAAAATATAATATTTTAATGATTAATTTTTTTTGAATGTGCGTACGTGTTCCGTATTATGAAATACGCGAATAAACATACTTTCACAGATTTTGCAAAATAGCCCATGAGCTTGAATAAACTTGTTTTTGCCATACCGAAACCCTCAAAACTTATTTCTAAGTTACGTAAAGCGTATTTTAGGTAAGTTTAGCTTGTGTCGTACGTCACATTAAACTGATTACGTTTGCATAACAGTTTGCGATTTCACTTCCAAAAATTGTTTGAGAGTTTGGAATGGTGCAAGAATTGAATATGTGCAATTCATGATAATTATACAAAGCTCATAAATAAAACACAATATTTCATTGATTGATAACTTGTTTTGGAATCGTTACATGATTGAATCACCACAAATGTCACAGTTTCCCCTACCTTAGGAGATTTCGTCCTGAAATTTAATTAGAGGAAACTTGTGGAAACAGATGTGAGTATTTCGCTTTCATTTGATCCTCTCATTCCCTAGTAAACTCTGGGCCACGTTTGGATTCCCAGCGAACTTTAACTATCGGTATTCGTCTACGCTTGAGTTTCTGGACTTCACGTTCTAATATCTCCACGGGTTTCTTGACAAAGTGCATAGTGTCATCAACGTGAATTTCGTCGAGGGGGATGTGGAGATTTGTATCGGCTAAACACCACGTGGAATGTTAGGTAACGTTCCCAAGTTCAGGAGGTAGCTCAAGTCGGTAGGCCACCTTTCCGATTCTCTCAACGATCTTGAATGGTCCAACGTATCGTGGTGCAAGTTTTCCTTTCTTTCCAAATTTGACCACTCCTTTCCAAGGGATACCTTGAGTAGGATGTGATCACCAACTTGAAATTCCAAGGGCTTGCGTTTCTTGTCCGCATAACTCTTTTGACGGCTTCTAGCTGTAAAAAGGTTATCGCGTATTTTCTTGACGATGTCTATTGTGTCGTGAATGAGTTCAGGTCAAGTGAACTAAGACTCTCCAACTTCATTCCAACAGACAGGTGAACGACATTTTCAACCGTATAAAGCTTCGAAAGGCGCCATGTCGATGATGGCGTGATAACTATTGTTGTAAGAGAATTTGATCAAAGGTAGATGCGAATCCCAACTGCCACCAAAGTCGATCACACATGCTCTAAGCATATCCTCCAGTGTTTGAATCGTCATTTCGGTTTGTCCATCCGTTTGAGGATGATAAGCAGTGCTCAAATTGAGTTTGGTTCCCATGGCAGATTGCATGGTCTTCCAAAAGTGAGACGAGAATCGAGCATCTCGGTCAGACATGATATCCAAAGGAACACCATGACGAGATACAATCTCATCAACGTTGATTTTAGCACGTTTGTCAGCAGAGAAATCCTCACGAATTGCCAAAAAGTGTACTGACTTTGTTAGACGATCAATGACTACCCAAATAGCATCATGACCTCTAGATGTGCGCGGTAATTTAGTAACGAGATCCATGCAATGTTCTCCCATTTGCATACCGGTATTTCTGGTTGTTCAAGCAAACCAGATGAGCGTTGATGTTCAGCCTTGACTTTAAGACAAGTTAGGCATTTAGAAACATACAAGGCAATGTCCGTTTTCATACCCGACCACCAATACTGGGTACGAAGATCCTTGTACCTTTTTTATGCACCAGGATGGATTGAATAACAAGATTTATGAGCTTCGTCCATCAATAAGGTGTGAAGATTGTCTTGACTTGGAACCCACAAACGGTTCAAATGATAGAGTAATCCATTATCTTTCGTTTCAAGTTGAAGTTTGAGATTTTGAGGTAGCTTAAAATACTCCTATTGCTACATGTGATGCTACGTCCTGCATGATTGCTGTTAAAGCCAAACAAGCTTAAAATACTCCTATTGCTACATGTGATGCTACTATCTAGTGAGTTTTCACTTCCCCACTTTTGAATTGTTTTACTATTTTCTAGGGACTTGCATGTTACAAACTGTGTTAATTACACCAACTTGTGGGTGAGTTTTTACTTCCCCACTTTTGAATTGTTTCACTGTTTTTTGGGGTGACTTGCATTTTACCAACTGTGTTAATTGCATCAACTTATGATGTGAATTACCTAACACACGAATAATCCCTAACTAGTGCACGTGATTAACGTAAGCCGTGGGCAGTGGATAGTACTATTGGTCTGACAAACCCAGTTGCTACTACCTGACTGTATCCCAGCAACAGGCAACTACACGCGTCCTAAACTTGGTTATGTTGGTAGGCATAACTACATCTGGGGCGTTGGACTGCACGTGACGCAGTGAATGGGCTGAGGTGTCGAACGTGACACGGACTGGTGTGCTGAGGTGTCGAACGTGACATAGCACAATTATAACAGTCAAGGTTTCATGGGTGCATACTCGTGTAAGTCCATCGGTGAACTGTGACCATGACCAGTGCAATTAAACTTGTTAACACATATTGTTCCGCAACAACTAAACCAGTGGAACTCACCAGTAGCATTTAGCTGACCCTTTTTAAAACTAACATGCATTTCAGGTAACTTAAGACTGGTGGGATCCGTGTATGTTGTTCAAAACATGTCTAAAGGTGAATCCTGATATAGACGCATGCTGCTTAGAAGACTCATGTGGTTCATGGGAACACGCAGTTGTAACATACATGTAGTATGTAATCAACATGTTGTAAGTAATAAAATGTAGTGTCTTTATAAACAATGTTCTTGTACCAGAGGTGTCTGTTGCATCCTGTATTTTTTTCTTCCGCTGCAAGTCGGGGTGTGACAAAAATCCAAGGATTCAGTGGTTAAAGAACAGAATGGATCACGGATTGGAGTTTGGCAAGCATAATCAAAGTTTGAAATTCCAAAAACTCAGATGTAAGAAATATGGACCATAAGTATCCACTGGTATATCTTTTAAGTTGGAGACTCAGGGACCTCTGGTATGGACTCCACAGATACAGACTTTAAAACTTGAGCCTCAGGGACCTCCGGTATGGACTCTGAAGTCTGGTTAAAGGTTCTAATAGGTTTGGTTTTAGGAATAAGTTTATAAAAGGTCTTTCCTCTAAACCGGTCGCATGCTTATCTTTGCCGAGTACGAAGCATAGCATTCCATGGCTTTGGATGAGAATAATCTCCATCAACGGCTTCTTTGCTTAGCAACTTGTTTCTGAAATACATAAAATCCAAAACAATGTATACTTAATGGGGATGAGAGTATTCCTATGTTAAGCCTAGACTCAGAAGGTCTAAGGAAAATGCTACTATGTCATTTGAGATTAAACACAAAAGGCTAGTGTTTAATTCTCTCAAACGTTGGCTCTGATAACAACCTGTCACACCCCGATTTCCACGTATAACCCGGTGGGCCCAGTGGGGAATATTGTGACGTATGTTGATATCATCATAACCAAACAACACAGAATAGCACAGCGGAAGTCTTGGAATATAAAATGTTATTACAACTCATTTGTCCGAAAATACTAAAATAATAATTACAGACGAGTTTGTAATAACAATAATCCATAGGCGATCAAAATATATATACAAAAGATTTCCAACAGACTTTGGGCACGTCTAAGGACTTGCAAGATCCTCTTATTTGCTACTGAGCAGCTTCCAGCCTATTTACGTGTTTGTACCTATAGTTTAGTCTTTTGAAAATATGTCAGATAAATACAATCAACCGACACATTTTGAAAACCTTTTCAAAATTTGACTTAGGTGCACAAGGCACGTAAAATCTTTTATACTTGGGGCAAACTATATCTCATGCTATCAGTTTTACATAACTTGAGATTACATACGGCCCGGAAGCTATGCCGGTTCATGATTAACCGACACACCACTTATTCCCTTATTGGGAAAACCCATATTGGGGTACAAAATTTTTATAAACCATTTCGCATCTGTCAGGTGTATACCTACACCACGCGCTTAGGTCGTGGCCACTTACTATTAAATGAGTCAATGATATCCAGGACACGTCACATTAACCCCCAATGTTTAAATCAAGCAATACGAATTAAAATGGGTTATTTGAATTTCCTGACACATAGGTCTTCGAGTCCATACCTGACCATGCGCTAATAATTTACCGTATCGAAGCCCGTATAGGGAAAATAGGTTAAGAGTATTTACCTGAGCTAGCACTCGTCTTATAATGCAGATTTATAATAACTCAGCCGTATTCAATTAAGTGAAAGTAGGTACAATTTACCGGAAGGCTCTAATCTAGAATGATGGTATAAATAACCAATTAGAATGCTAACGGATCTTATTTAAGTCATAGACTTAGATCGGCTAGCTTAGAGTATCGAAAACGGTACAATACGCTTGATTAAGCGATGACCGGAATAGAATGTAGTTTAAACCGACATGAAAAGACTTGTATAATATGGGTAAACGTATAGCATTCTAGATTTTGAAATTAAAAATGATAAGGTTTTTGGTTAAATTACGTAAACTAGTCACGTAGGCTTAACCGTACGTATATAAGTGATACTGGGTAACCGGATGAGTCATGAACAAGTCCCATATGCCAATATTCTTTAAACAAGTTATAATATAAGTAGGATATCATCTTGTATGCCCGTTAAGTTTTTAAAATCAAACAATGCCTTATAAAGGCGTTTTGGTCATTTAGCGACGTATAAAAGGAACTTGCATATAATCTAATGTTACCACCATAAATATTCTATGAAAAAACTTTATTCATGATATAATAATAGTAGGATATCAAACATATGTGTGTTTTATAGTTTAAGACCAAACTATGCACCGTAGGGGCATTTTGGTCATTTCACACATAGTTGCGAAAGCTTATTTGGGATTCTGAGTTTATATTATGTACCTACTGTAAACTCAGTTTATAAACTTAAATGATATCCCAAAATATTCTAATCATGGTATTATATAAGTAGGTAATGAGTTTAGTATGATAATTTATGTTTAAAACCATTCTATGCGTCGAAAGGGCTTTACGGTCACTTTAAAGCGTATTTTACCATATTATATGAAAACTCGGTTTATGGTCAGATTTGTAATATCAAATTATGTTAAAAATGTTAGCATATCAGTACCTAAATCATTTGTAAGTTTATTGGTGTTTAAAACTTCATTTTTAAATACAATGGTAAAATAGTCAAAGTTTGGCATATTTACGGAAACTCGCATAAAACTCGGATTACTATTATGACCATGTCAACGCAGAAGTCAAACTTCGCGACTTTTGGTTGTGAACCGACCCTAAAACTAGAATTGACAAGCCGAACATGTTTACACATGTTCTAATATTTATTACTAAGTTGTTTAAGTGATAAAACATATTTTAGAATATGTATAAACTCAGATTATGACTATTTCAAAATCTGACCCGTTGACTTTTCAAAACATTAATACGTTGACTCGTCAATTGACCAAGCAAACGTGGTAATTGGGAGGTGCCTTTTAAGGGATTGTCACCTACCTAATTACGATTACGTAGCCATGTCCGTTGCGAACAATGGCTGGACCATTAAGGCCTAAACCGAATGTCAAAGCGTTTATAAAAAACGCTTGACTTTTGACTTTAAAAGCCTAAATAAAAGAACTAGCCATAAAAGGAACACTTACTTGTGGTCCTATGGACTGAAGAAACTCAGAGGGAAGTTCCCAAAAGCTCAGGATCCTCCACAAGAGAGTTATAGAGAAGAAAGGAGAATAAGTGCAAGTCTGAACACATGAATTCAACACTTATTTATAGTTGAAGAGGATCAAGGAGATCAATCCAGGTGTTTAGAGGCCTCTTGGGATGATTACAAGTGTTAATGAAGTGTCAAGACCAAGTGATTGGTGGCAAAACGAGCTAGGTGTCAGTGGGAAGTTATGCTTGATGAACAAGCATTTTTCTGATCTGCAGGTGGCCTTATGGACCGTAAGGGTCCATCCATACGGTAGGGTCCTAGTCAGCAAACCAAAGCTTCATCTTTTGGCAGCTTTGGCCCATGGACTTGTTTCGTCGCGTTTCGTCATCTGTAACCCCTTTAACCTAATTTATAGGCTTAATAAAGTTGTTAAGGCATATGTGACTTGGATTTTGTCCAGAAATATCATGGGTGTCGGTTCGTTTGGTTGTACGGTTACGCGTTTCGCAAAAATGCGTAAAACGCTTTAATGAACACGAAAATAATCCAAATTTCACAACGATTGACATACTTGTATTATATTCAATAAAATACATGATTTTATTGTATACAAAATTTCTGGACTTGAATATGTGATTCGTATTCAAAATACAAAAATCGACAGACTTTCATAGATTGCCAGAATTAGTCCCTGAACTACCAAACTTGCGTGCAACGTTAATTAGTGCATAAAGCCTTCATTATCCTATAATAGGTATACACAAGAGTATGACTAACATCATAAGACTCTCGGTTCGTTAAAAGGTCCCTCAGAGGCTTAGTTTGAGCGTGTTGACACTTTTGTCGTTCAGATGTTACAAATTAACATAAAGACGTTTTTGGTCTCTCTCATTTAACACGTGGCATACAAGAATCAGCGGGACATATGTTGTAATTTTATAGGATTGGTTTTTTTACAAGGTGTTACAACTAAATAGTTCCCAAACGTTGGAAAACTATCAGTATCAACCCCTGTATACTTTACAACTTCATCAGATGCATCTTCAACAACTATACGATCATAAGAATCTGCTTCTGGAATATGCTTGTATACGTAGTCATTCGGTTCGAAAGCACTGATATTATTCAGTTCATCTTCAAAATCAAAATCAAAATCAAATGAAGTTTCTTCAATCTCGAGCATCTTTGCAATTTCCTCTTTAGTGTAATTATGAACATATTCTCCCTCTTCAACGTTGTGCTCTAGATAGAATATCCCGGGCTTTGTAATATTAGGAATAGCTGCAATAGGATTAACTGTTAGAGCTCTTGATAAATCTTCAGTTGGTGTTGGATCAGAGTACTCCCCTTACTTGCAGCTTCCCGTTCTCATTTACAGTAACATCAAGAAAAACATTGACATCAAATGATTCATTTATCTTTGCGGTCTCAACAAACAACCATGTACCCCCTTGGTATCATCATCATCATCGCCTTTATCATTGTTGTCTTTATCATCTTCCTTTGACGGCTCTTCATCATCGTCTCTCTCTTCTTGATCATCACCATCTTTATCAACTTCAGCTTCCTTATCAGTCTCAATAACAACTTTTTCAGCACTATCATCAACTTTTTCAGCTTCAGTTTCTTTTTCTATTTCTTTCTCAGTTTCTTTTTCAGTCTGCGAACTCGAACCAGCTCCAGATTTATCGACATTCATAGTTTCAACTACAGTCTTTAGTTTCCCCAAATCTGTAGACTCTGCTTCAAGCTTTCTTTGTTTTCTTCAGCCCTTTGTCTAGCTTCTTGTGCTTCAATTCGGTTATATTCAGTGGAAAAATCAATTCCAAGATTATTCGTTAGAACCTTCTGAAGCATATCAAATCTTTTATTGCTCTGAGCTCGTTCATTCTCTAACTCGTTCACAACCTTTCTTAATCTGTCATTATCTGTACATAAAACTTCAATAACTGCCTTCATGTATTCACGATCGTCTTCTAAAAACTTGATTCTTCCATTCAACACTACATTCTCATCTTCTAACACTTTGTTCTTATCTTCCACAATATTGATGCGACCTTCAAGCTCTACTACCTTTGACTCATTAAACATGTCAGCAAATGCATTAGTAGAAATACCTTCTGTGTATTGTTCATTCGGAAGTGGAATCTTTCCAAAAGCATCCTGAAATCTCCTTTTAGATTATTGACTTTAAGGAGTATGTGTGTTTGTGGTGGAATTGGTTATGAAGTAGGTGTTGTGGATGTATGAGGGGGAACAAGTTGTGCAGTAGGAGATAGGTAATGTAGATGTATAGGGTGGAATAGGAGGTATAACATTTTCAATTGTTGGAGTAATAATTGGTTCAGATGTTGTAATGGGTGGTTGTTGTGGATTGTATGATGTATGAGCAGTTGTGGAATGTATTGTAAATGTAGGTGGTTGTTCAGTCTCCACTGATTCTTTGCTTTTGATGCCTTTCTTCGAAGATACTTTCGCTTAGATTTTTCTGTGGGTGATCCAGTGACCTTCTTTTCTGTAAGTGGCGTGAGGTCAAAGTCTCACGTAAATTTAATCCAATTACAACTAATTTGCTAGCGGTAAGTGGGTATCAAACTCAGGGAGTATGTGGAAAATGTGTTTACTATGTAGCTTCAAATTAACTAACTAAATTAAACTAAGTTGCAGAAAATATATATTCAAAGTTTTGATTGATTGGTTTTAATTATCTAGATGACTAAATTAAATTGCAAATCAAAGATTGAGTTTTGTAAACAGATTAAGAGATAGCGACCATCCTAGGTTTCAGGTTTTAATTGACACTATTGGTTTTGATTATCTAGATGAACTAAATTAAATTGCAAATCAAAGATTGTGTTTTGTAAACAGTTTAAGAGACAGCGACCATCCTAGGTTTCAGGTTTTAATTGACACTAATGTTCATGCTCATTAGAAAGAACCACATAGACATGGCTCATGTTTGATTACTTGTTTGTGATAAAAGGGAACGAAGTACTCGGATTACTAGAACGTGAGGTTGTTACCCGATGATCAATTCATTATTATCCAACCCTAATCCCTCCCATGATATTTCAATTGCCAACGGCACCAAGAACGTATGGTTTAGAATAAGATCAAACACAACTAATAAGTTACAAACAAGTATTCAAACACCATAACAACTTAAACAAACAATGCAAAGTTATTATTCTAGATATTCAAGCATAAACATAAGTTCTTCAAACAAACCTTACATCTAGGATGATCACAGATGAAATTAGCCGCTCATGGTTTGGTGAATCATCATAACATCAAGTTCAATGTTCATATAAATCAAAAACACAAATCGAAGGGCAGTTACACTTTAGAATTGTCAAAAAATACAAATCAAGTTCAATGTTCACGCTGGGCACCACCGTAAGCTACAGTGCCACCGTAGCCTACGGTGGCCATTATAAAACTCTACGGTGACAATCAACTGGACTAGGGCACACAAAAAGGTTCAGCAGTCACCGTAACCTACGGTGGGCGCCGTAAGCTACGGTGATCCCTAGGTGTTTCTTCCTTGTTCTTTCTATTAAATCCTCAACTCTTCATCTTGACTTCACCAAGTACGAGCTCCCATCCAAACGTATTAAAACCACTTATTTATGCTCTTTTGTACCTGCAAAGCCAAACACACCGTAGATATCCCATTCCAATAATTAATCCAATTAAGTTTGAAATATTACATAATTCAGAGCACTTAAGGGTTGTCCTACGACCACCCGTCACATCCCCACACTTACATGTTGCTTGCCCCCAAGCAACTCATTCAAACCATCTCAATCATCACAAATAATCTTCCTCAAAATGCGATTCTATTCAAACCAAGCAATTACCCGTTACCTTTTACTAACTTACCGTCATCCCACATGACACACCCCTCTCGATGACTCTCCTCTCAGTGACAAACGGCTACTAGCAAGATTGTGCTAGAACACTCAATGCAAATGTGCGATTGTGCGACAATAAGCTTGTATACAAATCAAATTTCCGCCTACAAACGCTAATAGCATACTTATGAATCAAAGGGACTTATGGGTTGTAATGCGGCTATGTGCAAAGGTAGGGAATTATGGAATATATATGCAAGTAGCTCATTGATCCGACCCGGTCTTATTATTACAACTAAGAAAAAACAACTACTAACTATATACACCACTTCGCATCTCTTTTTCGTTTTTCTTTCATTTTCTTTCGCATTTATTTCCTTCTTTTTGTATTTTTTTCGATATCTTTTTTTTAAATTTTTTTAACAAACAAACATACACCAACATTGCAAAACACTAAATACTAAAACTACTAGACCGGATCTTCTCAAATGGATATAACTTTTGAGAAGTAAGCACGTGTTAACAAATGATAGGCAATAGGTTCAAACATGGCTACTAAAGACCAAACCCCCGCCCTTCACGCTACCAAGCTCATATATATATATCGTATGAGGTCCAACCCCCAAATCCCACACTCTCACATAACCTGACGAAGCTACCTAAATACCCCTATCATCTTCACAAGCATGCTAAACTAAGGCCTCAAAACTCATTTGCTACACAAATTATATTAACACATATCACACACCGCCACTCAAACCAAGGAAAGAATATTTAACAATTAAGTGTGTGGCCCAAGAACTCACCATTAAAGGATAAAAGGGTTGTCGATGTGTCATGTGGAATAATGCCAAGTTGTCAATTTAAACAGTATTCACTTGATTTTGAAACTTTTTCAAAATTTTGAAAAAAATCCCCCCATCCCCACACTTGGGCGATATTGTCCCCAATGTACGGTTTTGGAAGGAAGCGGATTGCCAAATATCTCAATCGCAAAATTCGCTTCAAAACTCAAACCCCAAATTTCTTTTTTTATTATATATATATATATATATATATGTATATATGTATTAACACCACCAACTAGCACAACCCATCAACAAAACTACCAACATCAATACACCACCCTTACCACCCAACCATAAACATGAACATAAATATAAACATAATAATATACAAAGTAGAAAGAGCACCACCTAGCTAGTAGTATCACGGTTGGGGAGGCCCAAAGATGGATGTCATCATCTCCGAGAATTCTCCTAACCCGAAAGCTCCACTCCCGCTGCTTCCTTCACCAGCTTGTTGATTCGGTACTTGGTTAGGATCCACCCATTGAGAATGATGTAACGACAGTGTAGGATATGAAACACTACCATAATACGGCAGTAGTGTTGTGTAGTAAAATATATGTGGATCTGCCAATACCGGGCGCCCTGCGTGCCAATCTTCGTGCATCCTTCGATTTCGATCATCCACATATCGGTTGTTCATCTCTTCCTCAAAAGAATAACGCATGTGCACGGTCCCATTGTTCTTGTCGGGCATAATTTCGCTTCAACGCCCGCTCAATACTTGCACCCATAAAAGTTTGGTCATCGAAAGATACTTGACTTGAGTCGGACCAATCCAAAAAGGTAGGTGGGCGCATTCGTTCAACAACTTGCTCCATTCGAATCATAAGACATTTGTGCATAATAAAATGCACCTCTGATGTACCCCGATTGGGTTCCACCTCTCCTTTCACTTCCACTCGGTCCTCCTCTATCCGTATCCATGGGCACTACATATGGATCATCCATGTAATCATCGTCGCCACTTGGAGCCTCATGCTCACTCTCAGGCTCATCAGCCTCACCCGGCTGTAAGGGTCTCACATTCGCCTTCAATACCCTCCACCATTAACCTTCTCTTTTCAATTTATGTAACCTCTCTGATTTTGTGTACGACCAACCAGGCCCCAATTGCTTTACATCAAATGGTTTGAATTTTTTATAAGACCCCTTATCATCCGCCTCGATTGCCCCGTACATCTTGAGTAATGCGGTGATGAGTCGACAATGTGGTATTATCTTCCGCTGATCGTTATTCCGACTTATCCACACATTATTCAGTAACAAGAATCGGAAGGCGAAAAGAGGAGCTCCCCTCAACAACGTATACAAAACTGGCACTTCCGGATATCTCACTTCAACCTTATCACCCCTTCGGGGAATAACATTCTGTGTGCAAATCTCCAACATTAACTTTGCTTCTATTCTCAAATTCTTCGAAGGAGTTTCCCATGTGTAGAACCCGGTAAGAATAGATAATCCAACATCGTGTGCCATGTCGGATGCTTCTCTGGCGAGATGTACAAATCTTCTACTTTTGGGATCATGTATTGTTTCGTTGGCTTATTGTCAAACTTTGCCACCCTTCGTAAAGAATTGAAAGACATCTCTACCTCAATCCCATTTACCTTGCCAATCAGCTTCATTTTCGACGCACCATTGTATGGAGGACATTTTAGAGTGGCCATCCACTCCTGGATTTCTGCATCATAAAAGTTCTTCGCTCCTTATCGTGACATTTAAGCGCCACCTCCCAACCTAAAGCACGAAATTTCTCGGTAAACCTGAATGGACCGAAATCTATCTCCCGAACCTCTTTTTCCACAATAAAAGCTTCCTTGCATTGGGCCAACTTATTCATCTGATCGTGGAACAACTCAGCTTGCTATTCAGTTGGCTGATCATGAAACGAACCAGATGTCCATTTTGGCTTTGGCCCTCTCGGCCGCTCTTCTTCCTGTTGTTCTTCCTCTGGGTCTTGATCAGCCAAACCAAGCAATCTCCTTTTTCGTCTGGTTTTTTAGCCGGGTTGCTAGATAATCCCACATGTTCCTTTCCTTTCCGTCCCATATTCCTGCAAACCACAACCACAACATACAAACACACAAAATCAATTTCTTCTTCATTCAACATCCCCACACTTGCTTGTAACTATGGTTGTAGATGTAACAAACACAAGATTTTATCTTTTCAACTAAATTTGAGCATGATGTCCCTACATTGGAAGGACCTCCCAAAAACAAAATTCAACAATTTGATATCATCCTACATCTAAAACCATGGCCTTAATTAACTCAACAAGTTCATATCATCTAACCACTACAAGCAAGTGTGCAAGCAAAAACAAATATGAAAACTTACAAATTTGCAATGTACTTCAAATAATGAACATAAATTGCATACCTTTGCTTTGAAGATGATGAGAATAACAAGAACTTCAAGCTAAGCAAAAACCCACTAAAACCCCCAATTTTCGGACCCTTGATATCCAAAATCGACCACCAAAACAGAGGAATCTTTGAAATGTAAACACAAATCTGGAATCCTTGTGAAATTTTAGTCAAGATAGACACAAAAACCACTCGATTTGGTTGAGATTTAAGAAAATAGTGTATGGTTGAAGTATGGAAGCTAGGGTTTAGTGTGAGAGAAGAATGGGGAAGGAGATGAGATGTTTGTGGTGAAAAAGGGGAAATCTCGTGTATGTGGTTTTTGAAGTAATTTTTTCGTTTTTTTATTTATGAAACCCGGACCCGCATTGCCAGGTACCACCATAGCTTACAGTGAACCCTGGCAACTTCTTCTCGCCGTTAGGCAGTTGTTAAACGGCGTAGAGCTTTTAGTTGGTCATCGTAAGCTACGGCACCACCGTAGCCTACGGTGATATATGGGCAGTTTTTTTTTTAATTTTGTAATTTTTATGGTTTTTCATAGTTTATAAAAACGTAAAAATTACCCTACCCCCATAAAAGAACTGTGTTGTCCTCAACACAGTGTTAGGAAAAATTCACAAGAACTTCCCCACACTTGAGTCCAACACATCCCAAAACGAGACGGTAATTTAAAAAAAACAACTAAATTAAACTACGCTAAACTACATATTTACACTACCGACCCTGGGCCTCTTATGCTTGTTCCTCATTCACCGGGCGTAGAATGTAGCCCACCTTGCCGAGCTCAAGATTTTGTTGTCGTTCCCTTCCAAGTACGGTTTGAGCCGGTGCCCATTCACTGTTTGCTTCGTGTTGTTGTGAACGTCTTCAATATCTACATCTCCAAACTTGCCCACCCTCGTGATTACATACTGAACCCATCCATTTGCTCTTCAACTTTCCCGCAAACAACCTCAATCGCGAATTGTACAACCACACCTTTTGACCCACCTCAAAGGTTCGTTTCCTGATCTTTGCATCATGAACCTTTTTGAGCTTATCTTTGTACGCCGATGCACATTCATAAGCTTCATCTCGGATCTCTTCTATCTCGCTCAACTGTAACATCCGAACCTTACCCGCTTCATCATAATCCACATTAACCGTTTTAATCGCCCAATGCGCTCAGTGGGCTAACTCCATCGGTAAATTACACCCCTTCCCGTAAACTAACCGATAAGGAGTTGTACCAATCAGAGTTTTATTGGCAGTTCGGTACGCCCATAGTGCATCATCCAACTTGCTCGACCAATCTTTTCTATCCAACCTCACCGTCTTCATAAGAATTTATTTGATTTGATGGTTGGACACTTCAACTTGTCCACTTGTTTGCGGATGATAAGGAGTAGCGATTCAGTGGTTCACGTTGTACCGCTTCAACAATTTCCCGAAGTTAAAATTCTTAAAGTGCAAACCACCGTGGCTAATTATAACCCGCGGAATCCCAAATCGAGCGAAAATATTAGATTGAACGAACTTGCATACCACCGAATGATGGTTAGTTCTTGTAGGTATGGCTTCAATCCACTTCGAGACATAGTCCACCGCAACCAAAATATACAAAAACCCGTTCGAACTTGGAAAAGGACCCATAAAATCTATGCCCCACACATCATATATCTCAACCACCAAAATGCGTTGCAAAGGCATCTCATCCCTTTTCGAAATACACCCCATTCTTTGACAATATAGACAATTCCGAGCAAACTCACACGCATCTTTAAAAATTGTAGGCCAATAAAACCTACATGTGAGTACCCGGTATCCCGTCTTGTGACACTAAAATGACCGCCACAAGCCGACGAATGAGCATGGGTCAAAATTTCTAACACTTCCTTTTCGGACACACACCTTCTAATCACTTGATCGGGTCCAATCTTGAAGAGATCTGGTTCATCCCATATGTATTGCTTGACTTGGGACATGAATTGTTACTTTCTATTCTTCGTCCAATGACCCGGAATTGCCCCCGTGGCTAAATAGTTAACATAATGAGCGTACCGCGGTGCGATGTAAGTAGAAATGGCCAACAATTGTTCATCATTAATTTCACTAACATCATCGGTTCCTTCCAATGGAATTCGGGATAGATGATCCGTCACTACATTTTCACATCCTTTTTTATCCCGAATTTCCAAATCGAACTCTTGCAAAAGTAAAACCCATCGAATCAAACAGGGCTTTGCATCTTTCTTCTCCATCAAGTAGTGAACTGCACTATGGTCCAAATACACCACAACTTTGTTTCCCCAAATGTACAAACGAAACTTGTCCAAGGAATACACCACCGCTAACAATGTCTTTTCGGTTGTGGTGTAATTCAGTTATGCATCGAACAATGTCTTGCTCGCATAGTAAATGACCACCAGCTTTTTGTCGACCCGTTGACCCAAAATCGCTCCAATAGTTGTATCACTTGTGTCACACATGATCTCGAACGACTTTGACCAATCCGGCGGTTGCAAAATGGGAGCTTTCACTAACAAATTACATAGAGGTTTAGTGATAACACTAAAACCTTTGGCATGTCCCAAAAATGACCTTACCCCTTTAATATTTTTTGGTGGAGGCAAAGATGATATCACCCGAATTTTTTCCTTATCCACCTCCACCCCCTTTCCGATATCACATGACCCAACACAATACCCTCTTGGAGCATGAAGTGACTTTTTTCCAAACTTAGCACCAAGTTTTTCTCAACACATCTTTTCAAAACTTTATGCAACTCGGCGAGACAAGACTCAAAACTTGTGCGAAAAATGGAAAAATCATCCATGAATACCTCAACTGAATCCCCAACCATCTCCGAGAAAATGCTCATTATATATCGTTGAAAAGTCGCCGAGGCATTGCACAAGCCGAATGGCATTCGCTGAAATGCAAAAGTACCATATGGGCAAGTGAAGGTGGTCTTGTGTTGGTATCGGGTGGATAGCAATTTGGTTATACCCGGAGTACCCGTCCAAAAAACCATAATACTTTTGACCGGACAATTTTTAAATGATTTCATATATAAAAGGAAGTGGAAAATGGTCTTTAGACGTAGCGGCGTTCAATTTTCGGTAATCGATTCAAACACGCCACCCGGTGACCGGCCTTTTTAGGCACCACTTGGGTAGGACTTACCCAAGCACTATCCGAAATTAGGTAAATAATACCCGCATCCAACCACTTAATTACCTCCTTTTTTACCACTTCTCTTAAATTCAGGTTTAACCTCCTTTGGGTCTCGCGTGTCGGTTTTGCATCCTCAGTTGTAATGATATTGTGCATGACTAGGATGGACTAATTCCTTTCAAATCGGCTATCTTCCATCCAATAGCCGCTTTGTTCGCCTTCAACACCCTCGAACAAATCTTGCTCTTGAGTCAATTCCAAATTAGAGGCTATAATGACCGGTAATGTGTCATTATCCCCTAAAAATGCATATTTTAGGTGGCTCGGCAAATCTTTCAATTCCAACTTCGGTGGCTCTTCCAATGAAGACTTTGTACCCGAACTAATTACCACCGGTAAATCCTCAAACTGAAGAGACTATGGTGGTCGCCCTTCCTTGACCGCTAGAGCATCTTGCCTTTTCTCCTCAGTCCTCAACGCACAAGCATGTACCTATTCAGAAAAAATCAAAAACACAAGTATCCAAACTATCCTCTTCATACTCATGCGGTTCGCATCCATCAACTATATCTGCCATAAAACACTCATAAACCACAAGAGAATTAGAAGTGTTAGTAAAAAAATTCAATCTCATTTTCCTATGTTAAGATCGCTCCTCCACTACATAGGAACCTAATTTGTATCTAAAGTCATTGTAAGCGGAAATTACGTGACTTCTTAATCGAATACACAAGATTTACTATTTAAATTGTCTGTTTATTAATGTCCAAAAGTATTACATCGAGATTCCAAACATACAGAGCTTCGCCGTCGTCAACGCAAATGAAAGACCCAAAGACAACTATATATAGAGCAACAAGTTCGCTCGAAGTGTTGCTTGGCTAGGACAAGTTCGGGCGAACTTGTCCAGCCTATTAAACAACTTCGGTCGAACTTAGCTTTACAACCATAAATACATTTCAAATCTAACAATCACAAGCCTTAATCACACAGACTCAATCCAAGACCTAGACAATAGACATTATGCATCAACATCCTATTGCCGAATGTCATGTCGACCGTACCAAATCGACAATCAATTACAGCATGAGCGGTGCTCAAAATGGCCGACCCAAAATAACGTTTCTTGTTGTTTCGGGTCCATGGACGAGTAATCTAAGACTACAAAATCAATAGATAATAAAACTCATCAACCTTTACTATAACATCTTGCACCATCCCGCGTGGTAGCCTATGAGACAAATCGGCTAACACCACTGTTGTCTCAACCCGGTTTAATGGACCAAAATCATATTGGTCATATAACCCCCTGGTAAGATGCTTACTCCGGCTCCAAGATCTAACAACGCCTTTGACATTTGAAAATTTCCAACTTGAATATCTATTAGAGGCATTCCCGGATCGTAGAGCTTAGGAGGAAGGTCCCCTTTAAGCACATCACTCACCCGCTCAGTCAAGTAAACCCGTTTAAGCACCTTTTTCTGTTGCCTCTTTTGTGTGCATAATTCTTTTAAAAATTTCGCATATGCAGGCACTTGTTTAATTGCATCAAGTAAAGGAAGATTAACCTTTGTTAGTACATAATGTCTATGTCTTAGTCTTGTATCGAGTCTTTTTAGATTGGCCTATATTATGTCAGATATTAGAAGTATTTATGTAAATAGCTGACAAGTTCGCCCGGAATCTAGATGTTGGAACAAGTTCGCCGAACTTGTTTAAACAAGTTCGCCCGAACTTGTTACCTCCCAAGCGAACTTGGCAGTCTATAAATAATGGCTTCTAGTTTCTCATTTGTAATTTTGTAACTTTGGCAACTCAGAGGCGAAGCTCTGTCGGATCCGGAACTTGAATGTGTTGAACTTTAAGATCAATAAACAAATAGTTTAAAGAGTAATTCTTACGTATTTGATTAACATGTCACTTAGTTTCCACCTAATTGGACATTAGATACCAAATTAGGTTCATGTGCTATCAAGGAGCGATCTAACAAGTGGTATCAGAGCCACGGATACCTGATTTGGTGAAATCATTGCAAGATCTACTCTTATTCTACTCATTTCTACAATTTTTCTTAACTTCTTCATGAAAAACAAAGATAAAATCAGTTAAATTTTGAATATGTCACGTAAAATACACTAAAGATAAATCCCTGAAAGTTTCAAGACGTAATTCAAATGAATTGGTGTCGAAAAGTTGAAAAATCATGTTTTGCAAAGTTGTTTTGATGGAACCTGAGATCAAGTTCGCTCGAACTTGATTGAAAAATTCACATTTTTCATCAAGTTTGCCAGAACTTGATTGATTTTTCAAGGTTTTTCAGACAAGTCCGCTCGAACTTTCTTATTTTTCAATTAAATTTCTATCAAGTTCGCCCAAACTTGATTAAAGTTTGTTGAAAATCTATTACAAGTTCGCTAGAACTTGCTAAGATTTCTTGAAATTCTTATACAAGTTCGCTCGTGTAACCACCAGAAATTTTCAATTTTTTTAATATGTATTATATATATATATGTATTTCTTTTATAATGTAATTCCATTTTATCCGATTAGACAAGTGATTATTTCTATCCATCAACTTCCGTTGCCTTTTTGTTTATTTTCATGGTTTCTCAAAAATCCTAAAGTTCAAATTTCTAGAAAAAGTAGAGTATTTATTTATTGAATTGGATACAAGTTCTATTATTGAAAAATAGAAAAAAGTATTAGTGACTTTTAATCATTAATAATAAATAAATAAAGATACGTAAACTTAAAAGTTTAGAAATGTAATGTTTTGATAAAATAATTCTATAATTATAAGACTTATAATGTAAATCATTTTATTTAGAAATATAAATAAAAGATATTTGTTTTATATTCAAGGGGTCCTTGGTGTCATATTAGTGAAACTTATATTGAGTAAAACAAAATACTTCATTTTGTAAAACTTTAATAAATCAAGGGACCTGTTGTGTAAATTCCTAAAATTTTGAATCTGTTTCTTGTCCTCCAAGACTATGCACGGAAATCTCGTTGGATCTTTTTGATCCGTAAAATCTTCCAATCAAAACTCGTAACCGTGTTTCCCATTTGGTAAATCATGAATCTAGACATCATTACAAACCATTGCACTAGAAATTTTCGGCCAAATCAATGTATTTCTAAACCAAATCGTTTGTTAACGGAAACCATTTAAAATTCAAAATCAACCACGAATTGTTGCTTGTCGGTCGGTGCATGCTATATATATACACACACCTCCCTTGCCAATCCGAACCTTGGCACCCCTAGTTTCACCTTCAAAAATCTTTGTATCGCACCTGCGTTTACCGGAGTTGGATGCCTCGCTGGAACCTCCATCGCTCAGTCATTCTCACAACCCGTAAGCTCTTTCTTTTCGTACTTTTACTTCGCTATATTCTCTGACTAAAACTTCCAAAACAGATCTCATGTTATAAAAAAAAACTGCATCTGATTAGGATGACTCAAAATATTTTTCCATACCCAATCAAATGAATTGTTGGTTAGGATGAAGGACTTGTTTAAATCTGATTTGGTTGGAAGGACGAACTGAAGCAACATTTAAGGATAATTAAAAACCTTAACGAAATCGGAAGCTTGGCTTGCTGGTTATATGCGTGTGTATGTTTCAGTTAACTCGAGTTCAAAACCCGGCCAACCCGTTAGCCGATATTTTTTTTGACCAGGCCAGTTAAACATTAAATTAATTATGAAACATTAAACAAACCCAGGGAACTCCGCTTTTAGATTTGACTGTTTTCGTTCTTATTTGTTTCATTATTCCAAGTCTTCAGCAAGCAAAGTGGTGACACTTTTTGTTTAAGTATTATATAAACTTACCCATTAAACCATAAAGATTTACTACATGTTTTCTTTTTATATATGTTAGTGGTTATCTTCTCTTATTAAAATATTATTTTTCTTTTCTTCTATATTTCCTAAAATACAAAATTATTTTATCGTATATAAGAAAGTGATTTAATACATGTGTATAAACTATTGATTTGTTTAATCTAAGATTAACCAATTTAAACAGTTTAGGGTGAATTATTAAAACAACAGGGTTAAATTCATTAATTAATCACTTGTCTAATATGAAAGCTACTTTAACTGATTCTTTTAATTTTCTCAACGGCTAAAAAAATGATATGTTTCTTTTAAAACCAAATATGTGACCCAGTTATATGTATCAAGTTATTTAAATGTTTGTATATTTAGCAGCTAAAGATATATACTTTTTTGCCACCTTGTGTATTTGACTAAGATAGAATCCAGCTCCATTAAAATAGTTAACTTATAAACTAGTTAATTTTTTTAATAAATGGTTTCTTAATGATAATAACTCAAGGCGGGTTATTTTATAATCAAATAACTAATACCTTGTTTTTCTTTTATTTATTGTTGCTAAACAAATGATTATTGGTATCTTGTTAGTGGTTTTGGTCAAATAAACAATAACTCTCTGTCATAAACCAACTTTTTAAAATAAACAATTGATAACACTTTTTAACAACGTTTAATTAAAACCAAGACTCTTGTACTCCAAAATCAGAATTTAAAAGTCCCTAGTTCCCTATGGATCTCGCACGCCTTAAACCGTAGCTCTAGCCATTCTAAATCTTGTTATATAATTTTTATAATAGGGTAGCATATTGGGATTTCTCCCAACCTCTTACACGCTTGCAATTGTTTGGTTTTACATGCACTCTAAGGTGAGTATATAGTTCCCTTTTTACCTCTTTTTGGGATGATACATATGTTGCACAAATTTTGCTTAAACGTTTATACAATTCATTTTTATGGCTTATGTGATCACTATTTGCTTTGTATGAAACTTGTTTGGTTTGCTTCAACTTGTGCATTCATTAACTCCATACAAGTCGTCCGGTAGTATATTATAGCGCTACAGGTGTGACGACCCATCCCCCATGCAGTTTTGTTTTGCTCATGGTTACATTGGATGTGACCTCGTGGAATGATAGAATCCGAGCTATTTGTTATTTGTCAACTCAAGGTTTCAATGTGCCACCGTGACCCGTACTCGTTAAATGCAATATGCTTAGTGTTCTACTTGCGCCATAGGAATTGTAAATAAAATATTTTGTTACATGATTTACTATAAAACCTATGTTACTAGCCAACTTTTTAGCTGACCCATTTTTTTCTCACATATGTTTCAGGTGGTAACAATTGATGAAGATTTGCAAGCTTCTATCACT
Source organism: Scalesia atractyloides (assembly GCA_947069175.1). Classification (NCBI taxonomy): domain Eukaryota; kingdom Viridiplantae; phylum Streptophyta; class Magnoliopsida; order Asterales; family Asteraceae; genus Scalesia; species Scalesia atractyloides. The sequence goes on along the minus strand of CAMTDV010000024.1, from coordinate 55,898,963 downwards.
TAGGATCATTGAACTTTTTGCCTTAGTTAAACTTTAAAACGATTATTATGTTTTGTTTTGTTTTGGACAAGTTGTTTCATAGTTTGCTTGATTTGGTTGTTGAACATGAATTTTACTTAATATATATTTGAACTTAATTTAAATTGTGCCATGTGTCTTTGAGCATCCTATCATACGTGGCGCCCTGACGTTTCTGTCTTCGTTGGGGTGTTACAGATTGGTATCAGAGCTATGGTTATAGTGAATTAGGTTATTAGATTGCTTTTGACCTAGACTATAACCTTTCCAGGATACTAAACATAAGTTATCTCATGTATCTTATGTTTTATCTTATCTTGTTTGTCTTAGTCTTTACCCCTATTTTTGCTATACTCTAGTTATTTGATTTTCTCTATGTTACTAAATTATCATCTATCCTTATATGATTAAATTCCTTATCTTTGGGGTTAATGCCTTAAAAATTTAAAATCTCATCAACGTCTTAGGCTCGGACAATCATTATCTAAACCTATATATATTTTGACTTGTCATTGTTTTCGTTTATTTCATAAACAATCATGACCATTGGGCCGTTAGTTTACCATGTTACCTCCAGTGCCATTAGTTTTCAAAATTTTCATCATATGTATGCATTATAACCTCATGACCTTTAGTGTGCCCTCAATGTGTTCTCAATTTCTTTTACAAATTCCTTTTGTGTTATCCCTCATACTTTGGATTATACAAATATATAAAATTTTAAATGTGATTTTATATAATTGGTTATCTAAATATTATCTAATTAATTTAATTAGATACGTTTTAATTTAAAATAATTTTGTCCTCTACAAAATGGATAACTAATAAATCACATGAATCATTAATATGTTTATATTTTATGGAAATATAACAACACCTATAATTCAAAATTTATAAAATCATTTATTTTCTCATTCAACTCTATAAAGTTTCATAACAAATATCAATCGAGCATGTTTTCTTTAAAAACAATTTTATAAATCTGTTTTTATAAAACTAAAGACAGAAAAATAAGTTCAAATATATATATATATATATATATATATATATATATATATATATATATATATATATATATATATATATATCTTCATCAAATTGATTTTTATCAATGTACATATTGTTTATCAAACTTGTTCTATCTATTTTGTTTTTATAAGAATTCATTTATCTAATTTAGTTAGATAAATTTACCAATGCTGCTTTTATAAATAAAATCTTGCTTATCTAGTGTAATCAGATAAATTTACCACTACTTACATTATAAATTTTTTTGTCTAATTTAATTATATAAATTCGCACATGCTTCGTTTATTGAACTTATTTATCCAATATAATCAAATAAACTTATCAATGCTTCTTTTATAACAAAAATTGTATATCTAACTTAGTTAGATAAATTTATCAGCATTTATAAAACTGTTCTTATCCCATTACTTTTAGATTTCATACCTCTCATACAAATCTCTAGAGTTTATCAAATTTACATTTTGATCTTATAACAACAATCCCTACATTTTTTTTCCATAAAACACCTTCAAGAAGGAACATTATACTATCTAAGGTTTCAAAATCTCACGATTACTTCCCTTATACATATACCTTGTTCCATACGTGTACATCTCCCATCTAACACTTTGTGTGGGACACGCTCCTAACCTCAAGTTGGTGCTCTGACGTCTGTGTCATTCCATGGTTTTAATTAGCAGATAATTGTTTAGGGTGGCATATTCTTTTTCCTCAAACCTAATCTTTGATTTCACACATTTAGAAAATGATTTTTTTTTGTAACAAATAATCTTCGTTGAAAAAAAAAGTTTATGATTTTCAAAATTTGGTAGAAACCAGTATTGATAAAATTTTCAAGATAATCAAAACATCAGTTAACATCCTCAACTTTTTTTTCGAAGATTCATAACCAACACAATACTTGCTTTTCTCAATTCATGGGAATTATGCAACCTAATCCGACATAGACTACATTACCCATCTTCAACAATCAATCATCTTTGCACAACTCAAGATCCATTTCTGAACAAACCTTCCTATCTATGGGAGGATTAAACATTTCTAATTCTCATACGATACGCACCGGTAGTCTTTTCGGGAACTCGTTCTAGCAACATTTACCTCGTAGCTTGAACATAAAGTTTTGTGAATCCTGTTATACTCGTTGTCACACCCATGACGCTTTGTCACTCTATAAAGCATGATATCCATAAAACCTTATCTTACTATGAAACATGAAATTTTCCTTGGGTTACGGTCCTTCTTTCAAACTCGATTCTCTATAAAACTGATTACTCCATATAACATGTGCTTCTAGGATCTTGATTTTCCCTTGAACGTGATTACACATGAGTTTGATTTTCCCTTACATGCAAATTTGTTTATCCCATAAACATGCTTACTTACTTATTCAATTTTCCATTAACATCATTACTGGCGAACATGATTGCATAGGAACATTTTCCCATAAACCTAATTGCACATAATTTGAATTTTTTTTTCAAACATTAGGCTTTGATGTCTATGTGCTTTGTTCATACATAAAACAACATCCTATGAGTTAAAATCCAGATTACAATTACATTTAAACTCAGTGGTTTTGTATGATATCTTGGTTGTTATTTGTGTATACTTGCTTGGTTAACTACATTACATTGTAACCCTTACACTATCAAGAGGTTAATGTGCTCCTCACATACCTAAAGAGGTTAACTTGTCCCAGTTCCTCACTTATACTCATGTCGAATTAGGGTTCCTCGGTTTCATGTCATCTTAGATTTGGACGTTTTGAGTTTATTTTGTCCCGCACATAACAAGATGAACTATGCGACTATGCGTGTCACACCACGACCCGCAGCGGAATAAGAGTCGGGGCATAATTGGGTTATCACCAAAGCTCATGATGTTTACTAAAATGTTTCATATTTATTAAATTCAAATTACAACTTAAATATCCAAAACAAAATTCATACAATTATAAGAAAATGAAACTATTTAATTTTTCCAAAGCTTAAACTTGTTTATTCTTCTAGGCCCTCCTATGTGTTTCTTGTCTCAGCTGGATCATCTGTATCATGTGTAAAACGGGGGATATTTTGGGTCAACAAAAGTTAGCGAGTGAACCTTGATAAAACATTGTTACTAATTTCTTGTTTTATTTAATGAGGAAAATTTGTGCAATAATCACATGTGAGCAAACATATTTAAATAAACAAACATAAACCACTTTGGATGAGTATATGATATGAATGATGATGAATGTGAGATCAAGGCTCAATCAAACGGAGCCGATCTTATGAGGCACCTGATGCTCAACCCGTCTCCCACGGGGAACTGATGGGCCTAATGAAATGCGTGCACTGAAAATGATAAAACCAATCTACATATAATCCACACAACAATTGATACACATTTGATACACATTTGACCACGGATATGATGTATGCACAAGTGTTTATATATATAATAAAAGAATTATACGACACATGATACACCCCAAAACATGATTAAAACGGGGAATTGGTAGACATTCACTCATGATGGGTGCGTTCTTTGATGATGATGAAGGCGCATGAATTTATGATTCGATTGACGAGGGGAGAACTAACCTAGATAATAACAAAATGATTCGATAAATAAATAAATTTTGGTTGAGATTAATATTTTTAATAAGTGCTCTTAAATGGGATTTTTAGATTTATATTTGTGAGTTTAAGGAAATTTTCTAACCTTAATAATCTTATTTTTAAGTATTTTTAAATAATTTTCTAATTAAATAAATATAAAAAGAAATAAAAAAAAGTTGACTTTTTTGACCGTTGACCGTTGACCGGGTCTTGACCGGTCAGACTGTGTTTTTATATGCGCTGAGTGAGGTTCGAACTCGGGACCTCTCGTATACGTGCACGCAGCTCTACCAACTGAGCTACGTGTCTAACCCGAAATATTTTCTGTTTTAATTATATTTATATACTAATTAATTTTAAACTTATTTGGTTTTTATTAAAAATGATTTATATGGCCGAACCGGTTGAAGGGACCCGGAATCGAACTCGGGTCCTTCGGTTCGAGTGCGCACAGCCCAACCATTTGAGCTGTGTGTCTAATCTGTTTAACTAATGGATTATATTACTCTTATAAACATTCTGTGACTTGTTCTGATTCAGTTCTAAAAATGTTGGTTTTAATTCTGAAAGTCGGTACGTGTGCGATTCGAACTCGGGACGTGCGTGTTATATTTGCACACAGTCCACCGCTGGACTGTGTGTCTAACCCGTTTAATTATCTGGTTTAAATTATATTAATACACAACTCAACTTCGTCTTCTTCATTTATAAGAACTCAGAAACAGTGAAGCCGACTGTTTGTTTAATTGACCAACAACACTTATAATTTGATTGAATTGGAATAGAAAAAGAAGAATAAGGATTATGATGTACCAACTCAGAGTGGTTTCTTCACTTTCCGGCAAGGGTCGGCTTCTGATTTTGCGATTTCCGGCTGTATGAACTGTTTTAAACAGTTTTGATTATTGGTTTGAACGATTAAAGTATAAATTAAGAGATAGTAGAGAAGTTTAGACAGTTATACCGACCGATGAATGAATGTGGTTTTCTGTTTAGCGATTCCGGCAGGATTCCAGCGAAAATGAAAATCTCCGGCGACGTGCTCTGGAAGAATCAAAGCTTCGAAAAAGTGTGCAGTTCTGAGCGAAAGGATTTCCAGAAGATTGAGTGGGTATTTATAGGGAAGAACTGGATGAATTGTGTCCGATTTTGAGTCTTGATTCGCGGTCAAAGGTTTTCCGGTGGTTATGACCGAAATTGACGGTTAGGCATCGGTTATAATTGATGTCGTGGTCGGTTATCGCGTTTTAGTCAAAAGGGAAAGGCCACATTTGCGGAGTTTTGGTTTTACTCCGGCGATTCCGCGTTCTGAGCGCGCTGATGTCCGGTTTTGATTTTCTGGTTTTACCTTAAGTGTTATTTGTTTCCTTGTTTATCACAAGTGAAGTGTGTGGCGAGCGGTGTGTTGTGTGTTTGGGTTTGTGGGTGACCCGGTTCGAAACCCGGTGTCTCCATTATTTTTTTAATTCACTATTTTTTTGTTATTTAATAATTATGGTTTAAAATTCTAATATATATATATTAATTATGTATTGTTTAAAATTTATCTGAGCAATAAATATGTAACGAAAAATTATAACTGAGTATTTGATTAATAAACGAAGCGGATTTGGAAACCCGTTTTTCGACGAATGTTACAGTATCCTATACTTTTAGAAATTTGTCCTGAAATTTAAGTAGTAGTGGTAACAGGAAACAGATGCGGGTATTTTTTCGCGCATTGAGTCTTTGTAACATTTGTCAAAAACGGGTTTCCAAAACCCGCTCCGTTTTGTAATCGAATATCAAGTTATAAATATCACGTTGTATATTTATGGTTATTTTGATTTTTAATGATACATAATTAATAAACAAACTAAACTATAAAAATTATATTTGATAAAAAGTGAAAACAAAATAAATAAAAATAAAAAGTTGCTGCCGGGACTCGAACCCGGGTCAGCCGGTTTACAATTTCAAAGACTTAACACACACACACATCACCACTCCGCCACTTGTTGTTTTCTGTTATCTCTAGGAAACAAATAACATTTATACACAAACTCGGTTAAACAGGTTGCGCCAACTGAGAAACTGAAATCGGCAATTCAATCGTCAAATCGTTTGATTACTCGCACATTCACGTTTATAACCGATGAACCAATGATTTTAATCAATTCAGAAGTGATTGAACATCAATTTTCATTATTATCGGTTTTTATAACCGAAGAGAATCAAAGTCCCAATTACTTCAACTCAAGATCCCTTTCGCGACTCAGAAACATCAGGCCAACATTCCATTTCATTTTCGTCACACTTTCAGTCCGTCAGAACGCTTAAATCAACTCGCCGGAAATTTCTTCAAGATTCGCCGGAAAACCGTATTCATCATCAAAACGGTAATTCTTTCAATAACGTTGTAGTCCAACAATTGTTAAGCTATTTCTAACTTAAACCTTTCAATTGAAATCGAATTCAGGCACTGTATTCAGCTAATTTCAGTTCGCCGGAAAAGTTCTGAAAATCTCTATGTTCATCTGAGAATCGGTAAGGGCATTCAAACCCTCTGTTAGTATTTGCTGATCACTTCAATTTCATGATTAGCTAATCAAGACGGTTAATTGTCTTGTTCAGTTGAAGAGCATAAAAACAGGGACCGACACATTGCTGGAATTCTGAAATAAACCGTTCATCAGTATGTTCACTTCTAATTATCGTTTCAGCCATTTCATATTAGATTGTACAATGTTTAACAATCGAACTACACAAGATATAACGGTATAATCGACTGCCTGTAAAATTCAATGAAGAAGATGACTGTGATAACACTATAAGTATAATTAAAATTGTTATTTTAAACGGGTTAGACACACAGTCCAGCGGTGGACTGTGTGCAAATATTACGCACACGTCACGAGTTGGATCCCTGATACACGCCCCCTCTAAGTAATAAAATGCCTTTTTTGATTAAAGCTGAACCGGGTTAATCCCGTTAGTTGTTAAGTATAATAAAAACCGAGATAATAACCAGGTTAGACACACAGTCCAGCGGTGGACTGTGTGCAACACTAAGCGCACGTCACGCGTTCGAAACCCATTACTGGCACCGGTTGGTTGAATTAAAATGTTTTTGAAATTAAAAGAATTTTGGTTAAACTGAATTAGTATATAAATATAATTAAAAATAAGATTATTTCGGGTTAGACACGAAGCTCAGTTGGTAGAGCTGCGTGCACGTGTACGGGAGGTCTCGGGTTCGAGCCTCACCTGGCGCAAACAATTACACTGACCGAACCGGTCAACAAGTCAACAAGTCGACGGTCAACGGTCAACGCAAAATAAACAATTTTTTTATATTTTTATTTATTTAATTTAATTTGAAATCAATTAAAATTACTTAAAAATAACATTTTTAAAGATAGAAAATAGCCTTAAACTCACAAAAATATATCTAAAAATTTCATTAAAATCCTTAATAAAATCCACTCATATAATATATTTTTCCGTTATTATTTAGGTTAGTATTTCTCGTTGTTCCGCTCATCCAATTCGTGCGCATCTCACAATCTTCAATCCAACGCACCCAATGTGAGTGAATCTTTACAAATTCCCCGTTTAATCACGTTTTGGGGTGTATCATGTGTCTTCATATATATATTATATTTAAACCATTGTGCATACATCATATCATGAACATGTGTATTCAGTTTGTTTCAACTGTTGTGTAGTTATTGTTAGATGTAATTTATTATTTTCAGTACATGCAATTTCATAGGCCGCCGCTCCCCATTACATTATGAGCGTTGAGCATGTTCCCCATTTCATTATGAGCGTGAACCCGGCGTGCCCACATACGATCGGCTGCGTTTGATTGAGCCTTGATCGCACAGACATTTTCATTTTCAGTACATGCAATACGATCGGCTCCGTTTGATTGAGCCTTGATCGCACAGTTTTATTTATGTTATTTATCGTATGTTGTTGGTATGTTAATGTATGCTATCATATGTTATAGTTGTGATTGCTATTTGCCACTGCTTGATTATTTACATTTGCTCATTTATGATTATGCACAATTTTTCATTGATAAACCTACAAGTAAATCAATAATAAATGTTTATCTAACAAGGTTCACTCGCCAACTTATGTTGACCCCAAAACCCCCATTTTTTACACATGATACAGGTGAACCAGCAGCAGCTAGGAACACATAGGATTGGACTAGAAGAATAAAATGATTTAGAGTTTTGGGATTGTTATGTTTGGTTTATTTTCTTTGTATTGTATGGACATGTTTGGATTATTTGGAATGTAACTTTGACTTTAATAAATATGAAACATATTAGTAAATGTCATGAGCTTTGGTGATAACCCAATTATGCCCCGACTCTTATTCCGCTACGGGTCGGGGTGTGACAGATTGGTATCAAAGCCATGACTATAGGGATATAGGATAGGTTATTAGACCCTTAGAGCCTATACTATAGTTGACTAGAAACTTATAAGATTTTTGTGTGTTACATGCCAAATTTCATGATGTTTATATGTTTTATGTTAAATGTTACATTCAATATTATGCAAGCATGTTCATAAGTATGTATTATCATATAATGCCTATCATGAATCATATACTCATAACATATCACATCCATGAAAGCACACACCACATCATGATTGCTTTTACAATGATTTTTGTGTTTTCAAATCTCATCAAAGTGAGTTCTCATGACGGGCATGTAGTAACTGGAAGGGTACCAGTACCGGTAGTCGGAACGTCCTGTCTAGGCTGGCATTCGTATAAATCCAAAATAAAGGACCAGTTTGCCTACCTGGGGACTAACGATGAGAGTACGAAGTACCTATTAGGCCAAAGCATGCTATACCAAACGTCGTGTGAGCTAACCCCACTTTGAGTTGTTATTGTGTCTACACCTGGACACGTTCCGACCAAACATCTCATGAACATATTTTGTGGTTTGCATTCGGGCGATGCGAGTGTTAAATTGCCAATACTAATGTGAATCCTACCAAGCCAATAGCCATGGGGGCCCACATGACTATATAGGTGAAGGTATGGGGGACATTTGAGGCCCAACATGAGCAAACCCAAGACATCCTATGGATGTAGTTGCATTATTGATATTTATGTTATTTTCATTTTCTTAAAGACACATGACACCTAAAAAAACACCATAAACTCACAATCTTCTCATGTATGTTCCTGTAGATGTCGTCCAGACAACAACGAAGGGGTAAAAGATCAGGAAGGTCTCAGGAACGCTTGGCCACCCAAATCGCGAAACAAATGGCCACGATACTGCCTGACATTGTGGTCCAAGTACAACAAGCCCTCGCAAACAATCCTACTAACCCTCCCCAACAATATGACCAGAACATCGACAACCCTCCTACCAGCAAGTGCTCTTACAAACATTTCAAATCTTGTGATCCTCCTAAATTTGAGGGGACCGAAGGTATCACTGCTCTCCTCCATTGGTTCGAGGAAATGGAAAACACCTTCCTCAATTGCGATTGTCCTGAGGATCGCAAGGTTCGATACGCCACCGGGAGACTATTTGGGGTAGCTCTCACTTGGTGGAATACTGAGAAAGGGAAGAGGGGAACTGAAGATGCAATGGCCTTAACTTGGGAGGAGTTAAGGGAAATCATGACTAGGCGTTTCTGTCCTAGGAGTGAAATTAAAAAGTTGGAGGATGAATTTCATGCTCTAAAGCAGAAGGAGGGAGACCATACCACTTATAACAAGAGGTTCTTGGAGTTGAACCAAATGGTTCCAAATTTGTTCACCCTAACTTATCGTCTGATTGAGCATTATATTCGAGGACTTCCCTCGAAAATTCAAGATTCAGTCCTCAGCACTTCACTGGTAACACTTGAAGCTGCTATGGAGCTAGCAACTGAACTGACCGAGAACCGAATTCGTAACGGGAAGTTCAAAGAAGAGAAAAAGAAAGCCCCTGTTGAGGGTCAAACTTCAAACCATCCCATCTCTTCCTCTAAGTTTGCTAACAAGAGGAAGCGCAACACCAGAAACTTCGCCGTTACACAAACCAACCTCCCAATTCCTGCCGCACCCATTACCCAAGTCGCTCCATTCACCCGCACCATACAAAAGGGCCTTACACTGGCCCGTTACCAAAATGCAACCGTTGCCAATATCACCATTCTCCTGAGCATCCTTGCCAATATTGCACCGGCTGCGGTCGCGCAGGTCATACTGTTCAAACCTGCCGCATGCCTCAGCGAACAAACCGCCACCAGCCTTCAACCCAAACCCACCAACAATTAATGGGTCAAGCCCAACAACCCCTACTATTACCACCCACCCAACACCTAGCCCAAACATATTACCAACCCAATTATCCTATGGGCCAACCTATGCGGGCTTGCTACAATTGCGGAGACCCAAGCCATTTCAGAAACACTTGTCCAAGGTTGGTAAACATTATTCATGCTCAAGCTCAAGCCAACCCAGTGAATCAAGCGAACCAAGCTCCTCCACCTGCAAGAGGAAGAGCTTTCAATATCAACGCTAATCAGGCTAGGGCCGACGGCAATGTGCTTAACGGTACGTTCCTTATAAATGGTAGATATGCATCTATGTTATTTGATACTGGTGCGGATAGAAGTTTTGTGTCTTTAGAATTTGAACCTATCTTAAACCAAAATCGGGATAAGCTCATGGAATCTATAACGGTAGAAGTTGCTGACGGGAAACCAGTTTCATTAAGCACTATTATACGCAACTGTACACTCACCCTAAACGACCACGATTTCTCAGTCGACCTTATTCCTATGAAGCTGGGAAGTTTCGATATCGTAATTGGTATAGACTGGATCAGTCAACATCAGGCAGAAGTTGTATGTCGCAAAAAAATTTATACGTATTCCTCTTTCAAACGGTCAAACTCTTCGAATCTTTGGAGAAACCTCGTCAAAGGGGCTCAGCTTAATGTCTTGTCTTCAAGCTCAAAAATACCTTCGCAAAAATTATGTCGTGTTTTTAGCTGATATCATCAAAAAGGGGACCATGGAGAAGAAACTCGAAGACATTCCAGTAGTAAAAGATTTCCCACAAGTTTTTCCTGATGACATCTCAGGACTTCCTCTAGTTAGAGACGCCGAATTCCGTATTGATCTTATACCTGGTGCTACACCAGTTGCAAAGTCTCCTTATAGGTTAGCCCCCTCTGAAATGCAAGAGCTAGCCAGTCAACTACAAGAGTTGACTGACAAGGGATTCATACGTCCCAGCTCCTCGCCTTGGGTGCACCTGTCCTTTTTGTAAAGAAGAAAGATGGATCGTTTCGTATGTGCATCGACTACAGAGAGCTCAACAAATTAACAATCAAGAATCGCTATCCATTACCTCGCATTGATGATCTTCTTGACCAACTACAAGGTGCCAACTGCTTTTCAAAAATCGACCTTCGATCTGGCTATCATCAACTTAGAGTGCATGAAGAAGACGTCCATAAGACTGCTTTTCGAACTCGTTATGGCCATTATGAATTCATGGTCATGCCATTTGGTTTAACTAACGCACCAACTGTCTTCATGGATCTAATGAACAGAGTCTGCAAACCTTATCTTGATCGATTTGTCATATTTTCATCGACGATATTCTTATTTATTCAAAATCTAAATCTGATCATGAGCGTCATCTTCGACTCATCCTTGCACTTCTAGAGAAGGAAAAGCTTTACGCCAAATTCTCCAAATGTGAATTCTGGTTAAAAGAGGTGCAATTCCTCGGACATGTAGTCAATGACAAGGGAATACATGTCGACCCCTCAGAGATCAAAGTGGTACAAGAATGGCAAGCTCCACGTACACCAACTGAAGTAAGATCTTTTCTTGGTTTGGCTGGTTAGCACTGCAATTACCAACAATAATGTAAATTTCGTCGTTTTCGAATTGTTTTCGCCAATTTATCGCGATATCCAAACTTCTCACGCATTGTTGTGCCACTCACGGCTTTAACTCACAAGGGAAAACCTTTCATATGGGGACCCAAGCAGGAAGAAGCCTTTCAAACTCTTAAACAAAAACTTTGTGATGCACCAATCCTCACTCTTCCTGAAGGTTGTGATGATTTTGTGATCTATTGCGACGCGTCAGGGCAAGGATTAGGCTGCGTTCTAATGCAAAGAGGAAAAGTTATAGCTTATGCTTCGAGACAACTCAAGACGCATGAGAAGAACTACACCACTCATAACCTAGAACTGGGAGCCGTTGTGTTCGCTCTTAAGATATGGAGACATTATCTCTATGGTACTAAGTGTGAAATATACATTGACCACAAGAGTCTTCAACATATCTTCAATCAAAAGGAGTTAAACATGAGGCAACGAAGATGGGTCGAACTTCTAAATGACTACGACTGTGAAATTAGATACCACCCTGGTAAAGCAAATGTGGTGGCTGATGCACTTAGTCGAAAGGGTTATGCGAACTCCATTCGTCTTCTATGTTCGCAAATTATAACCGACATTAAAGATCAAATTCGAGAAGCCCAACACGTTTCGATAACGGAAGATGATGTACGAAAGGAGATGTCCTGTGGAGCTGAGCTAAAATTTGAAACTAAATCTGACGGTATTATGTACTACCTAGATCGTATCTGGATTCCTAACCACAACAATCTTCGCGAAACTCTTATGAAGGAAGCTCACAAAACGCGATATTCTATACACCCAGGAGCCGATAAGATGTATCAAGACCTACGATATACCTATTGGTGGCCTGGAATGAAGAAGGATATTGCTGTTTTTGTTTCTAAATGCCTTACATGTTCCAAGGTGAAAGCTGAACACCAAAGACCCTCAGGACTTCTGGTCCAACCTGAAATACCTGTATGGAAGTGGGAAAATATAACCATGGACTTCATTACCGGGTTACCTCGCACTTCTGGTGGGTATGACACTATATGGGTAATAATTGACCGACTTACAAAATCAGCTCACTTTATTCCTATCCGCGAAGATTTCAAGAACGAAAAGCTTGCTCGTATTTATATCAGCGAAATCGTAAGCCGACATGGGGTACCGTTAAGCATTATTTCTGATCGTGATGGTCGTTTCACTTCACGAACATGGCAAGCAGTACAATCCGCTATGGGTACACGATTAGATCTCAGTACCGCCTATCATCCTCAAACTGATAGACAATCTGAGCGCACCATTCAAACTCTTGAAGATATGCTTCGAGCATGTGTCATAGACTTCAAGGGAAATTGGGACGCCCACCTACCATTAGTTGAATTTTCGTACAACAACAGCTATCATTCAAGTATCGGCATGGCACCTTTCGAAGCCTTATATGGTCGTAAGTGCCGATCTCTGTATGTTGGCACGAAATTGGGGAAGCTCAAATCACTGGTCCAGAATTGATCCAAGAAAACCACAAACAAGATCCATCAAATCCGAAACAATCTTCTAGCGGCTCAGAGTCGTCAAAAGAGTTATGCAGATAAACGACGGAAGCCTTTAGAGTTTAACATTGGTGATCATGTACTACTAAAAGTGTCACCGTGGAAGGGAGTAGTTCGTTTTGGTCAAAAAGGCAAGCTAGCACCACGCTACGTAGGACCTTTCAAGATACTCGAAAGAGTCGGACCTGTAGCTTACAAGCTTGATCTACCAGAAGAACTCAACAGGATTCATCCCACATTCCACGTGTCGAACTTGAAGAAGTGACTCGCTGATGAAAACCTCCACATTCCTCTGGAAGATATCCAAATTGATGAATCTATGCATTTTATTGAAAGACCAGTAGAAATCATGGACTTCGGGGAGAAACGTCTACGACGGAGTCGCATTCCAATTGTTAGGGTACGCTGGGAGTCGAAACGGGGACCTGAGTTTACTTGGGAACGTGAAGACTCAATGCGCGAAAAATACCCGCATCTTTTTCCTACTACTTCTACTACTTAAATTTCGGGACAAAATTCCTAAAAGTAGGGGATACTGTAACATTTGTCAAAAACGGGTTTCCAAAACCCGCTCCGTTTTGTAATCGAATATCAAGTTATAAATATCACGTTGTATATTTATGGTTATTTTGATTTTTAATGATACATATTAATAAACAAACTAAACTATAAAAATTATATTTGATAAAAAGTGAAAACAAAATAAATAAAAATAAAAAGTTGCTGCCGGGACTCGAACCCGGGTCAGCCGGTTTACAATTTCAAAGACTTAACACACACACACATCACCACTCCGCCACTTGTTGTTTTCTGTTATCTCTAGGAAACAAATAGCATTTATACACAAACTCGGTTAAACAGGTTGCGCCAACTGAGAAACTGAAATCGGCAATTCAATCGTCAAATCGTTTGATTACTCGCACATTCACGTTTATAACCGATGAACCATGATTTTAATCAATTCAGAAGTGATTGAACATCAATTTTCATTATTATCGGTTTTTATAACCAAGAGAATCAAAGTCCCAATTACTTCAACTCAAGATCCCTTTCACGACTCAGAAACATCAGGCCAACATTCCATTTCATTTTCGTCACACTTTCAGTCCGTTAGAACGCTTAAATCAACTCGCCGGAAATTTCTTCAAGATTCGCCGGAAAACGTATTCATCATCAAAACGGTAATTCTTTCAATAACGTTGTAGTCCAACAATTGTTAAGCTATTTCTAACTTAAACCTTTCAATTGAAATCGAATTCAGGCACTGTATTCAGCTAATTTCAGTTCGCCGGAAAAGTTCTGAAAATCTCTATGTTCATCTGAGAATCGGTAAGGGCATTCAAACCCTCTGTTAACATTTGCTGATCACTTCAATTTCATGATTAGCTAATCAAGACGGTTAATTGTCTTGTTCAGTTGAAGAGCATAAAAACAGGGACCGACACATTGCCGGAATTCTGAAAAAACCGTTCTCATCGTATGTTCACTTCTAATTATCGTTTCATGCCATTTCATATTAGATTGTACAATGTTTAACAATCGAACTACACAAGATATAACGGTATAATCGACTGCCTGTAAAATTCAATGAAGAAGATGACTGTGATAACACTATAAGTATAATTAAAATTGTTATTTTAAACGGGTTAGAACACAGTCCAGCGGTGGACTGTGTGCAAATATTACGCACACGTCACGAGTTCGATCCCTGATACACGCACCCTCTAAGTAATAAAATGCCTTTTTAGATTAAAGCTGAACCGGGTTAATCCCGTTAGTTGTTAAGTATAATAAAAACCGAGATAATAACCAGGTTAGAACACAGTCTAGCGGTGGACTGTGTTGCAACACTAAGCGCACGTCACGCGTTCGAAACCCTTTACTGGCATCGGTTGGTTGAATTAAAATGTTTTTGAAATTAAAAGAATTTTGGTTAAACTGAATTAGTATATAAATATAATTAAAAACAAGATTATTTCGGGTTAGACACGTAGCTCAGTTGGTAAAGCTGCGTGCACGTGTACGGGAGGTCTCGGGTTCGAGCCTCACCTGGCGCAAACAATTACACTGACCGAACCGGTCAACAAGTCAACAAGTCGACGGTCAACGGTCAACGCAAAATAAACAATTTTTTTATATTTTTATTTATTTAATTTAATTTGAAAATCAATTAAAAATACTTAAAAATAACATTTTTAAAGATAGAAAATAGCCTTAAACTCACAAAAATATATCTAAAAATTTCATTAAAATCCTTAATAAAATCCACTCATATAATATATTTTTCCGTTATTATTTAGGTTAGTATTTCTCGTTGTTCCGCTCATCCAATTCGTGCGCATCTCACATCTTCAATCCAACGACCCAATGTGAGTGAATCTTTAAAATTCCACGTTTAATCACGTTTTGGGGTGTATCATGTGTCTTGATATATATATTATATTTAAACGATTGTGCATACATCATATCGTGAACATGTGTATTCAGTTTGTTTCAACTGTTGTGTAGTTATTGTTAGATGTAATTTATTATTTTAGTACATGCAATTTCATAGGCCGCCGCTCCCCATTACATTATGAGCGTTGAGCATGTTCCCCATTTCATTATGAGCGTGAACCCGGCGTGCCCACATACGATCGGCTGCGTTTGATTGAGCCTTGATCGCACAGACATTTTCATTTTCAGTACATGCAATACGATCGGCTCCGTTTGATTGAGCCTTGATCGCACAGTTTCATTTATGTTATTTATCGTATGTTGTTGGTATGTTAATGTATGCTATCATAAGTTATTGTATGTTATAGTTGTGATTGCTATTTGCCACTGCTTGATTATTTACATTTGCTCATTTATGATTATGCACAATTTTTCATTGATAAACCTACAAGTAAATCAATAATAAATGTTTATCTAACAAGGTTCACTCGCCAACTTATGTTGACCCAAAACCCCCCATTTTTACACATGATACAGGTGAACTAGCAGCAGCTAGGAACACATAGGATTGGACTAGAAGAATAAAATGATTTAGAGTTTTGGGATTGTTATGTTTGGTTATTGTATGGACATGTTTGGATTATTTGGAATGTAACTTTGACTTTAATAAATATGAAACATATTAGTAAATGTCATGAGCTTTGGTGATAACCCAATTATGCCCCGACTCTTATTCCGCTGCGCGGTCGGGGTGTGACAGTCTTCACGTTCCCAAGTAAACTCGGGTCCTCGTTTTGACTCCCAACGTACCCTGACAATTGGAATACGACTTCGTCTTAAACGCTTCTCTCCGAAGTCCAGGATTTCTACTGGTCTTTCAATGAAGTGCATAGATTCATCGATCTGAATGTCTTTAGAGGAATATGGAGGTTTTCATCGGCGAGGCACTTCTTCAAGTTTGATACGTGGAATGTAGGATGAATTCTGTTGAGCTCTTCTGGTAGGTCAAGCTTGTATGCTACAGGACCTACTATTTCGAGTATCTTGAAAGGTCCTACGTAGCGTGGTGCTAGCTTGCCCTTCTGGCCAAAACGAACCACTCCCTTCCACGGTGATACTTTTAAAAGTACTTGATTACCAATGTCAAACTCCAAGGGCTTTCGTCGTTTGTCTGCATAACTCTTTTGACGAATTTGAGCCGCTAGAAGATTGTTTCGAATTTGAATGACCTTGTCGGTTGTTTCTTGAATTAATTCTGGACCGGTGATTTGTGATTCCCCAATTTCGTGCCAACATACTGGAGATCGGCACTTACGACCATATAAAGCTTCGAAAGGAGCCATGCCGATACTTGAATGATAGCTATTGTTGTACGAAAATTCAACTAATGGTAGATGAGCGTCCCAATTCCCTTTGAAGTCTATGACGCATGCTCGCAGCATGTCTTCAAGGGTTTGGATGGTGCGTTCAGATTGACCATCAGTTTGAGGATGAAAAGCGGTACTGAGGTCTAATCGTGTACCCAAGGCGGTTTGTACGGCTCGCCATGTTCGTGAAGTGAAACGACCATCACGGTCAGAAATGATACTTAATGGTACGCCATGACGGCTTACGATCTCGCTGATGTAGATACGAGCTAACTTCTCGTTCTTGAAGTCCTCGCGAATCGGAATGAAGTGAGATGACTTTGTAAGACGATCGATTATTACCCATATAGTGTCATACCCATTGGAGGTGCGTGGTAACCCGGTAATGAAATCCATGGTTATGTTTTCCCACTTCCATACAGGTATTTCGGGTTGGACTAGAAGTCCTGAAGGTCTTTGGTGTTCAGCTTTTACTTTGGAACATGTAAGGCACTTGGAAACAAAGACGGCGATATCCTTTTTCATGCCAGGCCACCAGTAGGTGTATCGTAGGTCTTGATACATCTTGTCGGCTCCTGGGTGTACAGAGTATCGTGTTTTGTGCACCTCATTCATGAGGAAATCACAAAGGTTATCGCGATCAGGAATCCATATGCGATTTAAATAGTATAGAATACCGTTGGATTTGGTTTCGATTTTTAGTTCAGCACCACACGACAACTCATCGCGTACGTCATTTTCTGTTACAGAAACATGTTGAGCTGCTGATTCGATCTTTGATGTCGGTTACGATTTGCGACATAGAAGACGAATGGGGTTCGCATAACCTTTTCGACTATGCGTATCGGCCACCACGTTTGCCTTGCCAGGATGATACCGAATTTCACAGTCGTAGTCGTTAAGAAGTTCGACCCATCTTCGTTGCCTCATATTCAACTCCTTCTGGTTGAAGATATGTTGGAGACTTTTGTGGTCAGTGTATATTTCACACTTGGTACCGTAGAGGTAATGTCTCCATATCTTGAGAGCGAACACAACGGCTCCAAGTTCCAGGTCGTGGGTGGTGTAATTCTTCTCATGAACTTTGAGTTGTCTAGGAGCATAGGCTATCACTTTTCCTCTTTGCGTTAATACACAGCCTAGCCCTTGCCCTGATGCATCGCAATATACTACAAAGTTATCGCAACCCTCAGGGAGTGTGAGGATAGGTGCGTCACAAAGGTTTTGCTTTAGAGTTTGGAAGGCTTCTTCTTGTTTAGGTCCCCATATGAAGGGTTTTCCTTTATGGGTCAAATCCGTGAGTGGTACAGCAATACGGGAAAATTGGCAATGAAACGTAGATAGTAACCAGCCAAACCAAGAAATGACCTTACTTCGGTAGGGGTACCTGGCGCTTGCCATTCCTGTACTGCCTTGATTTTTGAAGGATCGACATGTATTCCCTTGTCATTGACAACATGTCCAAGGAATTGTACTTCTCTTAACCAGAATTCGCATTTTGAGAACTTAGCGTAGAGCTTTTCAGTCCTTAAAATGTAAGGATGAGTCGAAGGTGTCGCTCATGATCGGATTTAGACTTGGAGTAGATAAGAATATCGTCGATGAAAACTATGACGAAACGGTCGAGGTAGGGTTTGCATACCCTATTCATTAGATCCATGAAGACAGCGGGGGCGTTGGTTAAACCGAATGGCATGACCATGAATTCGTAATAACCATAACGAGTCCGGAAGGCGGTCTTTGGGATATCTTCTTCATGTACTCTGAGCTGATGATAACCAGAACGAAGGTCGATTTTTGAAAAGCAGGTTGCGCCTTGAAGTTGGTCAAGGAGGTCATCGATATGAGGTAGTGGATAGCGATTTTTAACCGTTAACTTGTTGAGTTCTCTATAATCAATGCACATGCGAAACGTTCCATCTTTCTTCTTCACAAAGAGAACAGGTGCACCCCAAGGCGAGGAGCTAGGACGTATGAATCCTTTGTCAGTCAGCTCATGTAGTTGACTGGCCAGCTCTTGCATTTCGGATGGGGCTAACCTATAAGGAGATTTTGCGACTGGTGTAGCGCCAGGTACAAGATCGATGCGGAATTCGACTTCTCTCACAGGAGGGAGTCCTGAAATGTCGTCGGGAAAGACTTGTGGGAATTCTTTCACAACTGGAATATCTTCGAGTTTCCTTTCCTTGTTTCCCTTTTTGACGACGTGAGTTAGGAATGCGACATAGTTCTTGCGGAGATATCTTCGGGCTTGAAGGCAGGACATTAGTTTGAGTCCTTTCGAAGGGGTTTCTCCAAAAATACGTACGGTCTGACCGTCTGCAAGAGGAATGCGAATGAACTTTTAACGGCACACTACTTCAGCGTGATGCTGGCTGTGCCAGTCCATACCGATTATAACATCGAAACTTCCCAACTTCATAGGAATGAGGTCAACTGGAAAATCGTGATCGTTTAGAGTGAGGGTACAATTGCGTATAATAGAATTTAATGAAACGGGTTTTCCGTCAGCAACTTCCACCGTTAGAGATTCCATGAGATTAACACGAGTTTGGTTGAGGATAGGTTCAAATTCTAAGGACACAAAACTCTTATCCGCGCCAGTATCGAATAACATGGATGCATAACTACCATTGATGAGAAACGTACCGTTAACCACGTTGTTGTCAGCCCTAGCTTGGTTGGCATTGATGTTGAAAGCTCTTCCTCTGGCAGGTGGAGGAGCTTGGTTAGCTTGGTTTACCGGGTTTGCTTGAGCTTGGGCATGGATGATGTTCACCAAGCGTGGACATGTGTTCCTGAAGTGGTTTGGGTCCCCACAGTTGTAACAAGCTCGCATGGGTTGCATCATGGGGTGGTTGGGTTGGTAGTAAGTTTGGGCTGTGTGTGGTGCAGGTGGTAGAAGTAAGGGTTGTTGGGCTTGACTCACCATCTGATGGTGGGTTTGGATTGGGGGTTGATCTCGTTGAAGAGTACGACAGGTTTGGATGGTGTGACCTGCGCGGCCACAGCTTGTGCAATGTTGGCAAAGAGTTTCGGGAGGGTGGTGGTATTGACAACGGTTGCATTTTGGGTGTGGGCCGGTGTATGGCTTTTTAAATGGTGCAGCTGAGGGAGCAATTTGGGTGATTGGTGCAGCGGTGATAGGAGGGTTGTTTGAGTGACAACAAAATTCTTGCTGTTTCGTTTCCTCTTACCAGCAAACTTTGAGGAGGAGACTGAGTGGTTTGTAGTTGAGGTCTCTATGGGTGCTTTCTTCTTTTCATCTTTGAACTTGCCCGTTTTGAATGCGATTTTCAGTGAGTTCTGTAGCTAACTCCATCGCGGCTTCAAGTGTTGCAGGCGAAGTGCTTAAAACCGAGTCTTGAATTTTCGAGGGAAGGCCTCGGATGTAATGTTCAACCAAGCGGTACACGGGGATGAACAAATTAGGGATCATCTGGTTCAGTTCGAGAAATCTCTTGTTATAGGAAGTGTGATCTCCTTCCTTTTGTTTTAGCGCGTGGAATTCATCTTCCAACTTTTGATTTCGCTTCTTGGACAAAAGCGTCTGGTCATGAGTTCCCTTAACTCTTCCCATGTTAAGGCCATGGCATCTTCAACTCCTCGTTTACCCTTTTCCGTGTTCCACCAGGTAAGGGCTACCCCAAACAGTCTTCCAGTTGCATAACGTACCTTGCGATCCTCGGGAAAATCGCAATTAAGGAAAGTGTTTTCCATTTCTTCAAACCAGTGAAGGAGGGCGGTAACACCTTCGGTCCCTTCATACTTTGGGGGATCGCAAGATTTGAAGTGTTTGTAAGAGCACTTTTTGGAGGGAGGGTTGGCGACGCTCTGGTCTTCTTGATTGGGAGGGTTGATGGGATTTGCGGTGAGAGCTTGTTGAACTTGAATCACGATGTCAGGAAGAATTGCGGCCATTTGTTTAGCAATTTGTGTGGCCAAGCGTTCATTTGATCTTCCTGACTTTCTACCTCCACGTAGTTGCCTAGCCGACATCTACAGGAACATACATAGGAAGATTGTGAGTTTAAGAAGTTTCTAGGTGTCATGTGTCGTTAAAAGAATGAAAAATAACATAACTGACAATAATGCAACTACATCCATAGGATGTCTTGGGTTTGCTCATGTTTGGGCCTCCAATGTCCCCCATACCATCGCCTGCGTAGTCATTTGGGCCCCCATGACTATTGGGCTTGGTAGGATTCACATTGGTGTTGGCGGATTAACACTCGCACCACCCGAATGAAAATCGGAAAATATAATTGCCAGATGTATGGTAGGAGGGTGTCCAGGTGTAGACACAATGACAACTCAAAGTGGGGTTAGCTCACACGACGTTTGGTATAGCATGCTTTGGCCTAATAGGTCTTTCGTACTCTCATCGTTAGTCCCCAGGTAGGCAAACTGGTCCTTTATTTTGGATTTATACGAATGCCAAGCCTAGACAGGACGTTCCGACTACCGGTACTCGTACCCTTCCAGTTACTACATGCCCGTCATGAGAACTCACTTTGATGTGATTTGAAAATACAAAAATCATTGCAAAAATCATGGTAATCGTGAGGTGTGTGCTCTCATGGATATGATATGTTATGAGGATATGATTCATGATGAGCATTGTATAATATTATGTATTTGTGAGCATGCTTGCATAACATTGAGTGTAACAATAAACATAAAGCATATAAACATCATGAATTTTGTATGTAACGCATAAGCAATTTAAAATTTTAATCAACTATAGTATAGGCTCTAAAGGTCTAATAACCTATCCTATATCCCTATAGTCATGGCTCTGATACCAATCTGTCACACCCCGACCCGCAGCGGAATAAGAGTCGGGGCATATTGGGTTATCACCAAAGCTCATGATGTTTACTAAAATGTTTCATATTTATAAAATTCAAATTACAACTTAAATATCCAAAACAAAATTCATACAATTATAAGAAAATGAAACTATTTAATTTTTCCAAAGCTTAAACTTGTTTATTCTTCTAGGCCTTTCTATGTGTTTCTTGTCTCAGCTGGATCACCTGTATCATGTGTAAAACGGGGGATATTTTGGGTCAACAAAAGTTGGCGAGTGAACCTTGATAAAACATTGCTACTAATTTCTTGTTTTATTTAATGAGGAAAATTTGTGCAATAATCACATGTGAGCAAACATATTTAAATGAACAAACACAAACCACTTTGGATGAGTATATGATTGAATGATGATGAATGTGAGATCAAGGCTCAATCAAACGGAGCCGATCTTATGAGGCACCTGATGCTCAACCCGTCTCCCACGGGGAACTGATGGGCCTAATGAAATGCGTGTACTGAAAATGATAAAACCAATCTACATATAATCCACACAACAATTGATACACATTTGATACACATTTGACCACGGATATGATGTATGCACAAGTGTTTATATATATAATAAAAGAATTATACGACACATGATACACCCCAAAACATGATTAAAACGGGGAATTGGTAGAGATTCACTCACGATGGGTTCGTTCTTTGATGATGATGAAGGCGCACGAATTTATGATTCGATTGACGAGGGAAGAACTAACCTAGATAATAACAAAATGATTCGATAAATAAATAAATTTTGGTTGAGATTAATATTTTTAATTAGTGCTCTTAAATGGGATTTTTAGATTTATTTTTGTGAGTTTAAGGAAATTTTCTAACCTTAATAATCTTATTTTTAAGTATTTTTAAATAATTTTCTAATTAAATAAATTAAAAAGAAATAAAAAAAGTTGACTTTTTTGACCGTTGACCGTTGACCGAGTCTTGACCGGTCAACAATGTTTTTATATGCGTTGAGTGAGGTTCGAACTCGGGACCTCTCGTATACGTGCACGCAGCTCTACCAACTGAGCTACGTGTCTAACCCGAAATATTTTCTGTTTTAATTATATTTATATACTAATTAATTTTAAACTTATTTGGTTTTTATTAAAAATGATTTATATGGCCGAACCGGTTGCAGGGACCCGGAGTCGAACTCGGGTCCTTCGGTTCGAGTGCGCACAGCCCAACCAGTTGGGCTGTGTGTCTAATCTGTTAACTAATGGATTATATTACTCTTATAAACATTCTGTGACTTTTTCTGATTCAGTTCTAAAAATGTTGTTTTAATTCTGAAAGTCGGTACGTGTGCGATTCGAACTCGGGACGTGCGTGTTATATTTGCACACAGTCCACCGCTGGACTGTGTGTCTAACCCGTTTAATTATCTGGTTTTAATTATATTAATACACAACTCAACTTCGTCTTCTTCATTTATAAGAACTCAGAAACAGTGAAGCCGACTGTTTGTTTAATTGACCAACAACACTTATAATTTGATTGAATTGGAATAGAAAAAGAAGAATAAGGATTATGATGTACCAACTCAGAGTGGTTTCTTCAATTTCCGGCAAGGGTCGGCTTCTGATTTTGCGATTTTCCGGCTGTATGAACTGTTTTAACAGTTTTGATTATTGGTTTGAACGATTAAAGTATAAATTAAGAGATAGCAGAGAAGTTTAGACAGTTATACCGACCGACGAATGAATGCGGTTTTCTGTCTAGCGATTCCGACAGGATTCCGGCGAAAATGAAAATCTCCGGCGACGTGCTCTTGAAGAATCAAAGCTTCGAAAAAGTGTGCGGTTCTGAGCGAAAGGATTTCCAGAAGATTGAGTGGGTATTTATAGGGAAGAACTGGATGAATTGTGTCCGATTTTGAGTCTTAATTCGCGGTCAAAGGTTTTCCGGCGGTTATGACCGAAATTGCCGGTTAGGCATTCGGTTATAATTGATGTCGTAGTCGGTTATCACGTTTTAGTCAAAAGGGAAAGGCCACATTTGCGGAGTTTTTGTTTTACTCCGGCGATTCCGCGTTCTGACCGCGCTGATGTCCGGTTTTGATTTTCTGGTTTTACCTTAAGTGTTATTTGTTTCCTTGCTTATCACAAGTGAAGTGTGTGGCGGAGCGGTGTGTTGTGTGTTTGGGTTTGTGGGTGACCCAGTTCGAAACCCGGCGTCTCCATTAATTTTTTAATTCACTATTTTTTGTTATTTAATAATTATGGTTTAAAATTCTTATATATATATTAATTATGTATTGTTTAAAATTTATCTGAGCAATAAATACGCAACGAAAAATTATAACTGAGTATTTGATTAATTATATTTATATACTAATTAATTTTAAACTTATTTGGTTTTTATTAAAAATGATTTATATGGCCGAACCGGTTGCAGGGACCCGGAGTCGAACTCGGGTCCTTCGGTTCGAGTGCGCACAGCCCAACCAGTTGGCTGTGTGTCTAATCTGTTAAACTAATGGATTATATTACTCTTATAAACATTCTGTGACTTGTTCTGATTCAGTTCTAAAAATGTTGGTTTTAATTCTGAAAGTCGGTACGTGTGCGATTCGAACTCGGGACGTGCTGTTATATTTGCACACAGTCCACCGCTAGGACTGTGTGTCTAACCCGTTTAATTATCTGGTTTTAATTATATTAATACACAACTCAACTTCGTCTTCTTCATTTATAAGAACTCAGAAACAGTGAAGCCGACTGTTTGTTTAATTGACCAACAACACTTATAATTTGATTGAATTGGAATAGAAAAGAAGAATAAGGATTATGATGTATCAACTCAGAGTGGTTTCTTCAATTTCCGGCAAGGGTCGGCTTCTGATTTTGCGATTTCCGGCTGTATGAACTGTTTTAACAGTTTTGAATTATTGGTTTGAACGATTAAAGTATAAATTAAGAGATAGCAGAGAAGTTTAGACAGTTATACCGACCGACGAATGAATGCGGTTTTCTGTCTAGCGATTCCGACAGGAATCCGGCGAAAATGAAAATCTCCGGCGACGTGCTCTGGAAGAATCAAAGCTTCGAAAAAGTGTGCGGTTCTGAGCGAAAGGATTTCCAGAAGATTGAGTGGGTATTTATAGGGAAGAACTGGATGAATTGTGTCCGATTTTGAGTCTTGATTCGTGGTCAAAAGTTTTCCGGCGGTTATGACCGAAATTGACGGTTAGGCATCGGTTATAATTGATGTCGTAGTCGGTTATCGCGTTTTAGTCAAAAGGGAAAGGCCACATTTGCGGAGTTTTGGTTTTACTCCGGCGATTCCGCGTTCTGAGCGCGCTGATGTCCGGTTTTGATTTTCTGGTTTTACCTTAAGTGTTATTTGTTTCCTTGTTTATCACAAGTGAAGTGTGTGGCGGAGCGGTGTGTTGTGTGTTTGGGTTTGTGGGTGACCCAGTTCGAAACCCGGCGTCTCCATTAATTTTTTAATTCACTATTTTTTGTTATTTAATAATTATGGTTTAAAATTCTTATATATATATTAATTATGTATTGTTTAAAATTTATCTGAGCAATAAATACGCAACGAAAAATTATAACTGAGTATTTGATTAATTATATTTATATACCAATTAATTTTAAACTTATTTGGTTTTTATTAAAAATGATTTATATGGCCGAACCGGTTGCAGGGACCCGGAGTCGAACTCGGGTCCTTCGGTTCGAGTGCGCACAGCCCAACCAGTTGGCTGTGTGTCTAATCTGTTTAACTAATGGATTATATTACTCTTATAAACATTCTGTGACTTGTTCTGATTCAGTTCTAAAAATGTTGGTTTTAATTCTGAAAGTCGGTGCGTGTGCGATTCGAACTCGGGACGTGCTTGTTATATTTGCACACAGTCCACCGCTGGACTGTGTGTCTAACCCGTTTAATTATCTGGTTTTAATTATGTTAATACACAACTCAACTTCGTCTTCTTCATTTATAAGAACTCAGAAATAGTGAAGCCGACTGTTTGTTTAATTGACCAACAACACTTATAATTTGATTGAATTGGAATAGAAAAAGAAGAATAAGGATTATGATGTACCAACTCAGAGTGGTTTCTTCAATTTCCGGCAAGGGTCGGTTTCTGATTTTGCGATTTCCGGCTGTATGAACTGTTTTAACAGTTTTGATTATTGGTTTGAACGATTAAAGTATAAATTAAGAGATAGCAGAGAAGTTTAGACAGTTATACCGACCGACGAATGAATGCGGTTTTCTGTCTAGCGATTCCGACAGGATTCCGGCGAAAATGAAAATCTCGACGACGTTCTCTGGAAGAATCAAAGCTTCGAAAAAGTGAGCGGTTCTGAGCGAAAGGATTTCCAGAAGATTGAGTGGGTACTTATAGGGAAGAACTGGATGAATTGTGTCCGATTTTGAGTCTTGATTCGCGGTCAAAGGTTTTCCGGCGGTTATGACCGAAATTGACGGTTCGGCATCGGTTATAATTGATGTCGTAGTCGGTTATCGCGTTTTAGTCAAAAGGGAAAGGCCACATTTGCGGAGTTCTGGTTTTACTCCGGCGATTCCGCGTTCTGAGTGCGCTGATGTCCGGTTTTGATTTTCTGGTTTTACCTTAAGTGTTATTTGTTTCCTTGTTTATCACAAGTGAAGTGTGTGGCGGAGCGGTGTGTTGTGTGTTTGGGTTTGTGGGTGACCCAGGTTCGAAACCCGGCGTCACTATTTTTTTTTAATTCACTATTTTTTTGTTATTTAATAATTATGGTTTAAAATTCTAATATATATATTAATTATGTATTGTTTAAAATTTATCTGAGCAATAAATACGCAACGAAAAATTATAACTGAGTATTTGATTAATAAACGAAGCGGGTTTGGAAACCTGTTTTTCGACGAATGTTACAATGCGATGAATCGAGTAATTTCAGGTGCACACGTAATTATAAAATTCGGTACATAGAAGTCATAGTAAGCTTTGGTGTGTGCTATAGCACATAACCTATAGTGATATAGAATAACGAGAAGAATGTGATATGATATGGATATGGTGGATACGCCGCTGCTACTTTATTATATAAGTGTTCTAGTTATATTGACAATCGTAGCGTTATTCGAGCCACTTAAAGTTCTATGATATTTTGACCCTGAACGATGTTAGTAGAAATTGTTGCCATATCCATTAAACATGTTAAACTCTATACTACGACTTATCACCATCCCAACTTCAATTGATGTATCTAATCTTTGGAAATTCAACCTATATATTATTAATCTGTTTTTCTAACTCACCACAATACGTTTTCTTATTCTCATTTATCCTCTATAATATCCATCCATGCTTGAATGGTCATCTCTTAATAAGTAAACACTTTTGAAACCATCAATTTCATTACTTGAACCTTTTGCAACCTTCTAAACCGGTATCATAAGCCATAATGTGTCGTTTCAACATACCCAAGAATTCACGATTTTATTTAACAGTCTTCAATAAATTCAATTTCGGGACGGAATTCTCAAAAGTAGGGGAGACTGTAACCACCCGAAATTTTCAATTTTTTTTAATATATACATATATATATATATATATAAATATATATATATATATATATATAAATATATATATATAGAGAGGTATATATATATATAGGTATTTCTTTTATAATGTAATTCCATTTTATCCGATTAGACAAGTGATTATTTCTATCCATCAACTTCCATTGCCTTTTTGTTTATTTTCATGGTTTCTCAAAAATCCTAAAGTTCAAATTTCTAGAAAAAGTAGACTATTTATTTATTGAATTGGATACAAGTTCTATTATTGAAAATAGAAAAAAATATTAGTGATTTTTAATCATTAATAACAAATATAAAAAGATACGTAAACTTAAAAGTTTAGAAGTGTAAAGTTTTGATAAAATAATTCTATAATTATAAGACTTATAATATAAATCATTTTATTTAGAAATATAAATAAAAGAAGTTTGTTTTATAAACTTCAAGGGGTCCTTGGTGTCATATTAGTGAAACTTATATGTGAGTAAAACAAAATACTTCATTTTGTAAAACTTTAATAAATCAAGGGACCTGTTGTGTAAATTCCTAAAGTTTTGAATCTGTTTCTTGTCCTCCAAGACTATGCACGGAAATCTCGTTGGATCTTTTTGATCCGTAAAATCTTCCAATCAAAACTCGTAACCGTGTTTCCCATTTGGTAAATCATGAATCTAGACATCATTACAAACCATTGCACTAGAAATTTTCGGCCAAATCAATGTATTTCTAAACCAAATCGTTTGTTAACGGAAACCATTTAAAATTCAAAATCAACCACGAATTGTTGCTTGTCGGTCGGTGCATGCTATATATATACACACACCTCCCTTGCCAATCCGAACCTTGGCACCCCTAGTTTCACCTTCAAAAATCTTTGTATCGCACCTGCGTTTACCGGAGTTGGATGCCTCGCTGGAACCTCCATCGCTCAGTCATTCTCACAACCCGTAAGCTCTTTCTTTTCGTACTTTTACCTCGCTATATTCTCTGACTAAAACTTCCAAAACAGATCTCATGTTATAAAAAAAAACTGCATCTGATTAGGATGACTCAAAATATTTTTCCATACCCAATCAAATGAATTGTTGGTTAGGATGAAGGACTTGTTTAAATCTGATTTGGTTGCAAGGACGAACTGAAGCAACATTTAAAGATAATTAAAAACCTTAACGAAATCGGAAGCTTGGCTTGCTGGTTATATGTGTGTGTATGTTTCAGTTAGCTCGAGTTCAAAACCCGACCAACCCGTTAGCCGATATTTTTTTTGACCAGGCCAGTTAAACATTAAATTAATTATGAAACATTAAACAAACCCAGGGAACTCCGCTTTTAGATTTGACTGTTTTCGTTCTTATTTGTTTCATTATTCCAAGTCTTCAGCAAATAAAGTGATGACACTTTTTGTTTAAGTATTATATAAACTTACCCATTAAACCATAAAGATTTACTACATGTTTTCTTTTTATATATGTTAGTGGTTATCTTCTCTTATTAAAATATTATTTTTCTTTTCTTCTATATTTCCTAAAATACAAAATCATTTTATCGTATATAAGAAAGTGATTTAATACAACATGTGTATAAACTATTGATTTGTTTAATCTAAGATTAACCAATTCAAACAGTTTAGGGTTAATTAATAAAACAACAGGGTTAAATTCATTAATTAATCACTTGTCTAATATGAAAGGTTACTGCAACTGATTCTCTTTTAATTTTCTCAACGGCTAAAAAAATGATAGTTTCTTTTAAAACCAAATATGTGACCCAGTTATATGTATCAAGTTATTTAAATGTTTGTATATTTAGCAGCTAAAGATATATACTTTATTTGCCACCTTGTGTATTTAACTAAGATAGAATCCAGCTCCATTAAAATAGTTAACTTATAAACCAGTTAATTTTTTTAATAAATGGTTTCTTAATGATAATAAATCAAGGCGGGTTATTTTATAATCAAATAACTAATACCTTGTTTTTCTTTTATTTATTGTTGCTAAACAAATGATTATTGGTATCTTGTTAGTGGTTTTGGTCAAATAAAAAATAACTCTTTGTCATTGTAGGACTGATCCTCGATGCTTAGGAACCTAAATTTGATATCTAACTCCATAATAGCGGAAATATTACGTCGTGTTTACCAATAGACAAGAATTAGTCAGTTAATCATCAGTTTTATTGATCAAACGTCAAGAGTACAAACTGACAGAGGCCTCCAAAATGACAAAGTTACAAATGAGGAACACTAGCTAGGTATTTATAGACTTGCAAGTTCGCCCTTGGGAGACTCAAGTTCGCCCAAACTTGCCTTAGCAAGTTCGGCCGAAGTTGGCTATACATGAAGTTTATGGGCGAACTTGTTACAACACTACATAAATACTTCATACACATAACCTATCCAGCTCTATACTATACAGACTCGATATAAGAATAAGACATAGACATTCTGCACCAACAGACTCCCCCTTGGATATAGTCTTCGTCTTGTATCAATCTTCAAAACTCTGTCTTCATATAAACATTAACGCACACGACCGAAGAAGTTCTTGTACGGCTTCTTTCGTCGTTCTTGCTTAGGATCCGGCGTTTGGTCTGTAGGAGGCACTTTGTTCAAATGCTGAAATCTCTTAACACTTGCCTTCCTAGTTCTTTCATGAATTGCTTCAAGACGCTTTTCCTCTTTTAAAAACTCTACTCTTTCTAGATCTCTCCACTTTGTTTGCCACATCTTTCCAGAATTAACTTCGTGTGCATAACAAACATTAACAACTTTCTGAAACTGCATTGCTTGTACCTTTTCACGTTCTTCAAAAACAATCTTGTTGTAGAACAAGGTTTTGATGTCTTCTCTTGAGCAGTTAACCAACCACATCGGATCAAGAACCCTAATTGTTCTCCATAACCCCCTCATACCCTGATATCCCAATACCTCAACTCTTTCCTTTGAAATATCCAAATGTTCTTCAAACTTTAAAACAATAACTGCTTCACAAGTGGATGGATCTATTTGCCACCACTTGAACAATGGATAGAAGTCTTGTTCAATCGGCATCAGCGGCATGTTTCTCATTGCCCTCGGTCGCTTCATTATCAATGTGATGTCTTTTTCACCCGTCTTTTTGTTTGTCTTGATTCTGCGACCAGGAATGAATGGCTTCCAATATCTAAATCCTTTCACCGCATCAAACTGATCAATTTCCACAGCAACTGATCAATCACTTTCATGTGGTATGTAACATTCACAGTCTGTACCAACTGTTCACATCCCAATATGGTAAGGTCTTGAAATCAGCAAGGTATTTGAAGTATTACACTCCAAATTTCCTCTTGATTGCATAAACGTTAAGTTCTTTAAACCAACCCCAACTCAAGATATCCCCCAAAGAAACATCTTTGTCTCCGGTAAAGAATGCTAGAGGACGTCGAAACTTACGTTCGCAAGGCATCTCTTTAAACCAGGACTTCTTTGCTTGAGCAATTTTTCTTTAGTCACTGGCTTTGGTACTTTTCCTTCACGCAAAGATTCTTCAATCTTTTCTTTCAGCATGTCTTCATCTAGCTACTTGTACATCTCCTCGAAAGTAGGAAAACTTTCAGAATTAAGACCGACGTACTTCATAGTATGATCTGTTTCATCATCAGAAGACCAATCTTCCACAATCACTCTATTATACTCGTCAGCCTCAAATCATCTAACATACTGATAATCGTTCGGCTCGAAAGTGTTAACATTCAACACATCTTCTTCGAAATCAAACTCTAGATCTGCACCATCAACTTCAACTAACTTTGCAAGATCTTCTTTTGTATAGTTGTGTATAAACTCGCATTCCTCCACGTTATGTTCAAGCATTAACAATAAAGGCTTCGTGGGAACTGCAGCAACTGGCTTAGCAAATCTATCAACATTCAACAGATCAATCTCATCAGTTGGCCCTTTCTGCCCTGACTCCCCCTCACTTTTATCATACATTCTGTTTGATTCATCATTAATAAGCGAAGAGAAATCAAATTCACTTGAGATTTTGGCTTCAGTGATTTTAATACCAACACCACCCTAATCATCATCATCGTCATCGTCATCAGCTACATTCCAATCCTCATATTCCGAATCATCTTTTTCTTCATCATCTTTATCCTCCTTTTCAGCTTCTTCATCGTCCTTTTCAGAAGCAACTATAGGATCAGAAGGCTTGACAGTTTCGTCATTCTTTTGAATATCAGACTTAGAAGCTTTAGAAACATCTTCAACAGATTTCTCAGCAACTTCAGAAGATTTAGGGGTTTCACCCTCAACATTCTTTCCTTTACCACTCACTCTAGTTCTTTCTCGGACCTTTCTTTGGCTTCTTGTTGATCCAGACGATCATATTCTTTGATGAAATCGATACCCAGTGCATTAGATAAAACTTTCTGCATCCTGGAAAATCTTCGATCATTTAGGGCTTGGATAGACTTCAGATCAGCTATCTCAGTTTGCATCTTTTCGTTAGCATTTTGCAAACTCTCTATCAACGCTTTGAAGTATTCTCGCTCATTCTCCAACCCTTTCACTTTATCGTCTAGCATTTCTTTCTCAACATTTCTTTGATTCATCTTTTGAAAAAGCTCTGCCTTTTCAACTTCATTTTGTGCCACTTTGTCTTTAATACCTTCACACGCTTTTCCAGAAGTTCAATATTCGTCTCTGGAAAGAAGTCATTTAGATCTTGCAGGCTAATCGGATCACTATGCATATCACCAAATATATTAGGCCCTGAAGATTTTGGTGTTGACTTTGGAGTAGCAACCTTTGGTGTTGACTTCTTTGGCGTAGAACTTTCTAAATTTGAAGTTGTTGGAGCAACTGCTGATTGAATAACAGGTACTTCCACGAAACTAGACACGGGAGGTTCTTGTGTAGCTCCTGGCCTTTCAGCTTCCGATGAAATAATCACAGGAGGTTCTTGTGTGACTCCTGGACGTTCAACTTCACTTGTATAAACAACATGAGGTTATTGTGTAGGAGGTTCTTGTGTAACTCCTTTCTCCTGTGCGCCAGAAGGTTCTTATGTAACTTATGCGCTTTTCAACTTTCCTTTGTATCTTTTGCTGACTGCCTTTTGGGCTTTCTTTGATTTCCTCTTGCCTTTTGTCTGAGGAGACCCTGTAGTCTTTGTCGACGAAACAGTTGCAGACTTTACACGTTTAGTTTTTTTCTTTGGTCTTTCCTCATCAGATACATTCTCAAGATTTGGATAGAAATCAGCATCCATTTCCTTTTCTTTTTCAGCTACAATTTCTGCTGCTGTCTTTTCAGGTTCTTTCACCTGTTCTTTGTCAGAATCATCATCTTGTTCAGAAGTTGCCGAAATATCATCATCTTGTGTTACTTTCTCAGTCTCTTGACCTTCAACAACTACAGCTGCACTAGAACCTGCTTCGCCTTGAACATTCTCAGGTTCATCTTCGTCAACGAGCATAGTTTCAATTTTCCTTGCACTCGTTTCTTCTTAGGCTTATCAGCTTCTGCCTTCTAGCTTTCGGCTTGAAGTCTTTAAACCATTCCTTTTCAGCATTAAGCTCTTTCTCATAATCACTGCCGTCTTTTCTCTATTTGTTTTCAGACGGCGCAATGTAGTTTGAATCCTTAACTGCTTCGAAAACTGGTTTTGCAACAGGAGCTGATGCTTTCTTCTGAAACTTGCTTAGCTTTTTCACTGTTGTCTCATCAAGATGAACTAGATAAAGCACATCATTCGGATCTCGTGCTATATTCTTGAACTTCTCATCAATCAGCATTTGCACGAACCTTGGATACAGACAAAGCCTCGAATCCTCCATGTTCTTAGACATGTGTGTAAATACAAGCTTCGATTTTCAGAATTAGCGCTGTTGCCATACAGGCCAGATAATCTTGCACGTCGTCGAGACCTGCCTTGCGGTGACTAAAAGTATGGATAATTGCGTGCATCAGGAGCTTGTAGGGGTTTGGCACTTCCCCTCTCTTCAACGTTGGCTTATTCACGCTTCCTTTGTAGCCCATTCGAAAGAATCACACGAACCATCTTTTCATCGAGATAAATTGGATCGTCTTTGTCATCGTTGAATTGTAACACTCTGCGTATATCATCTTCTGTAACAGTGATCGGTTTGACTTCATTTCCGGCTTGCACGGTTGAAATAATCGACTTCTGATCATTACTTAAAATCGCGTTCGTCCAAAAATGGAAAGTGTGTGATCTATACGATACTGTGCGCTCTGTTATAGCTCAATGAATAGGACTTTCTTCCAAAAATTTCAATATACTCTCGTACTCCTTCAAAGATGGACATATCGATTTGTCGAGAGTAATACATGTGTTGTGCGTCTTAGAAAAATTCTATCGAGATTGCACGTGCTGGAACTTCTGCCTGAAAAACGACGCAAAACAATTAGCACGCTTATCGAGAAAAATCACAAAATTTTTCTAACACTTTTATCAAGTTCGGGCGAACTTGATATAAGTTAAACATTCTGGTTTAGATCAAGTTCGCACCGAACATGCCTTAACAATACGTTCTTATATAAGTATAAGTTCGGCGAACTTACACCGTAAACAATTCAGATTTCCTTAAACCCAAGTTCGGGCGAACATGCATTAGGTTTTCTTTATTCAGTTTTGTTACAAGTCCGTCGAACTTGAATAACAAGTTCGGCGAACTTGTCATCATCTATAACCAAAACCTGTACAACACTATAATGACCCTTTTAAATCATTCCTCATGATTTCATGTCGATTTACTTTGTTTATGTTGATTCTAAGTTCAATTTGGTCCAACAACTCCTAGATCTATTAGTTTTAAAGGTTCAGATTCAAAATCTTCGATTAAGATCCAAGATACGGTTTCAATGTCCAAATGTCATTTAATGGTGTGCTAATCACCAAAAAACAACCTAAAATCCGCAGTATATAATGATGTATTTTGCTAAAAACTCAAGATCGCTTAATTCTCATAAGTCGCTTTGAGTGATTTATTTGCTGGTGAATGAGTTCAGCCGAACTTGCCGGTACTTATACCGAGTAAGTTTGGGTGAACTTACAAGGCCCAAGCAAACAAGCCCATCAGAAGTTCGGCGAACTTAGCTTTTAAACCACACATCATTACTTAGTCAATTCGGTCGAACTTGCTGTTTTGATAAACATGATTCTGTTTTACAAGTTCGGCCGAACTTGCCAAACCACAACTTCAAACTTTTTCTAAAATTTTTCATTTTAACCCTGAACTTTCCAACTTTTACCATTATAGAAAATCCACTCATTGACCAAGTCCAAGCTAATGACCTTGGTTAACCGATCTGTCTGCCGAATCCAAGTTAATGACCCCGGTTTGACCCGTTACGAACAAACTGTTGATATTTTCAAAATCAAAGTTTCAAATTAACTTTTTATCGTTTTGACATTTCAGATTTTACAGATTAGCTCCAGCCCGTTGTCAATGAGATTCCCACCAGTTCTAGCATCTTACCAGACTTCGAAGACCCGTTCTCCAACATTGGTTTGCTGAAAACAATGTAGAAATAAAATCTTTTTGAATTTTTGTAAGTTTATGCTAAAACGCACTGAAAATCTTTTGGTTTTAATCTGTAAAGCTGATAAACTATGTACAGAACAAAGTAAACTATGTAAAAACATATTTACATACATATTTTTGTGAAATCGTGTCTAAAGTATCATATCAGTTAATTGAGACATATCACTAGTACGGTGACCTTTAGATGACTTAAACTTTAAACTCGTTTACCTAGATTGTCGATATGTTTGTCCACTTGAACTTTACCACATTTCTCAACTGTTTCAAGATATGTTTAGGTATGAATTATGAAACTTGACTTATCTGTGGTTCCCACTTCTTGAATATACTCCCGTATCAAGATTTCCTATATTTCATCTTACAGGTGAATATAGCGTAATTGATATCTGTATCTGGGTAATGCGAGACCTTGAGAGCTTAGGTTAGTACTACCATACAGACAAAGAGATGAAGGCTCGTCTTTAAGGTGTGTTCTACTTAAGGAATCTTTTTAGCACTGCAAATAAATTTAGATCTTTCGATACTTTTCATGTTTGCATGCAGTTTGGGGTTTATAGCGAAAGTATTATAGAAGTTCTAGGCTATTGCTTCCGCAAAATTAGAAGACCTTGTATAATACCCCAGATATCAACTATCTATAAAGACCTCGTATCTCAGAATCAGCAATCTCTCAAACGAAATTTCGGAGTACTAAGTCCATATATCCAAGACGTGTTAATCCACAAGAATAAGCAGTTGGTAAATTTAGTTTATATCTCGAAAACAGTTTACTGAACGTGTTAAGCCTATCGACACACTCCATAGTAAGACTCGTTTATTACTTTTAAAGTTTCCATTTCTTTAGCATACTGTGATAGTCCACTGATGTACTATCATTTCCTTTTTGTGACATCGAATTCTTTATGTGTTTTTCAATGTTTTTGTACAATTTTAAAAATTTTCATATGTTTTTGTATTTCCCAAATATTTCTCCCCTAAAATCAAAAACATATTTTTGGATTTTAGATTTTTTAAGAAATACTAAACTAGAAAGATATTTACAAACCATACAAACCATGCAGATCACGTGAATTCGTCATCCGATCCGTATTGAACCTCAGCTTCCGCACATGTAAGCAAATTTTTAATACCGTTAAGTCGCATTAGATATTTAAATCTTGTTAATGACCCCGGTTTGACCCGTTACGAACAAACTGTTGATATTTTCAAAATCAAAGTTTCAAATTAACTTTTTATCGTTTTGACATTTCAGATTTTACAGATTAGCTCCAGCCCGTTGTCAATGAGATTCCCACCAGTTCTAGCATCTTACCAGACTTCGAAGACCCGTTCTCCAACATTGGTTTGCTGAAAACAATGTAGAAATAAAATCTTTTTGAATTTTTGTAAGTTTATGCTAAAACGCACTGAAAATCTTTTTGGTTTTAATCTGTAAAGCTGATAAACTATGTACAGAACAAAGTAAACTATGTAAAAACATATTTACATACATATTTTTGTGAAATCGTGTCTAAAGTATCATATCAGTTAATTGAGACATATCACTAGTACCGGTGACCTTTAGATGACTTAAACTTTAAACTCGTTTACCTAGATTGTCGATATGTTTGTCCACTTGAACTTTACCACATTTCTCAACTGTTTCAAGATATGTTTAGGTATGAATTATGAAACTTGACTTATCTGTGGTTCCCACTTCTTGAATATACTCCCGTATCAAGATTTCCTATATTTCATCTTACATGTGAATATAGCGTAATTGATATCTGTATCTGGGTAATGCGAGACCTTGAGAGCTTAGGTTAGTACTACCATACAGACAAAGAGATGAAGGCTCGTCTTTAAGGTGTGTTCTACTTAAGGAATCTTTTTAGCACTGCAAATAAATTTAGATCTTTCGATACTTTTCATGTTTGCATGCAGTTTGGGGTTTATAGCGAAAGTATTATAGAAGTTCTAGGCTATTGCTTCCGCAAAATTAGAAGACCTTGTATAATACCCCAGATATCAACTATCTATAAAGACCTCGTATCTCAGAATCAGGCAATCTCTCAAACGAAATTTCGGAGTACTAAGTCCATATATCCAAGACGTGTTAATCCACAAGAATAAGCAGTTGGTAAATTTAGTTTATATCTCGAAAACAGTTTACTGAACGTGTTAAGCCTATCGACACATCCATAGTAAGACTCGTTTATTACTTTTAAAGTTTCCATTTCTTTAGCATACTGTGATAGTCCACTGATGTACTATCATTTCCTTTTTGTGACATCGAATTCTTTATGTGTTTTTCAATGTTTTTGTACAATTTTAAAAATTTTCATATGTTTTGTATTTCCCAAATATTTCTCCCCCTAAAATCAAAAACATATTTTTGGATTTTAGATTTTTTAAGAAATACTAAACTAGAAAGATATTTACAAACCATACAAACCAATGCAGATCACGTGAATTCGTCATCCGATCCGTATTGAACCTCAGCTTCCGCACATGTAAGCAAATTTTTAATACCGTTAAGTCGCATTAGATATTTAAATCTTGTTAATGACCCCGGTTTGACCCGTTACGAACAAACTGTTGATATTTTCAAAATCAAAGTTTCAAATTAACTTTTTATCGTTTTGACATTTCAGATTTTACAGATTAGCTCCAGCCCGTTGTCAATGAGATTCCCACCAGTTCTAGCATCTTACCAGACTTCGAAGACCCGTTCTCCAACATTGGTTTGCTGAAAACAATGTAGAAATAAAATCTTTTTGAATTTTTGTAAGTTTATGCTAAAACGCACTGAAAATCTTTTTGGTTTTAATCTGTAAAGCTGATAAACTATGTACAGAACAAAGTAAACTATGTAAAAACATATTTACATACATATTTTTGTGAAATCGTGTCTAAAGTATCATATCAGTTAATTGAGACATATCACTAGTACCGGTGACCTTTAGATGACTTAAACTTTAAACTCGTTTACCTAGATTGTCGATATGTTTGTCCACTTGAACTTTACCACATTTCTCAACCGTTTCAAGATATGTTTAGGTATGAATTATGAAACTTGACTTATCTGTGGTTCCCACTTCTTGAATATACTCCCGTATCAAGATTTCCTATATTTCATCTTACATGTGAATATAGCGTAATTGATATCTGTATCTGGGTAATGCGAGACCTTGAGAGCTTAGGTTAGTACTACCATACAGACAAAGAGATGAAGGCTCGTCTTTAAGGTGTGTTCTACTTAAGGAATCTTTTTAGCACTGCAAATAAATTTAGATCTTTCGATACTTTTCATGTTTGCATGCAGTTTGGGGTTTATAGCGAAAGTATTATAGAAGTTCTAGGCTATTGCTTCCGCAAAATTAGAAGACCTTGTATAATACCCCAGATATCAACTATCTATAAAGACCTCGTATCTCAGAATCAGGCAATCTCTCAAACGAAATTTCGGAGTACTAAGTCCATATATCCAAGACGTGTTAATCCACAAGAATAAGCAGTTGGTAAATTTAGTTTATATCTCGAAAACAGTTTACTGAACGTGTTAAGCCTATCGACACATCCATAGTAAGACTCGTTTATTACTTTTAAAGTTTCCATTTCTTTAGCATACTGTGATAGTCCACTGATGTACTATCATTTCCTTTTTGTGACATCGAATTCTTTATGTGTTTTTCAATGTTTTTGTACAATTTTAAAAATTTTCATATGTTTTTGTATTTCCCAAATATTTCTCCCCCTAAAATCAAAAACATATTTTTGGATTTTAGATTTTTTAAGAAATACTAAACTAGAAAGATATTTACAAACCATACAAACCAATGCAGATCACGTGAATTCGTCATCCGATCCGTATTGAACCTCAGCTTCCGCACATGTAAGCAAATTTTTAATACCGTTAAGTCGCATTAGATATTTAAATCTTGTTAATGACCCCGGTTTGACCCGTTACGAACAAACTGTTGATATTTTCAAAATCAAAGTTTCAAATTAACTTTTTATCGTTTTGACATTTCAGATTTTACAGATTAGCTCCAGCCCGTTGTCAATGAGATTCCCACCAGTTCTAGCATCTTACCAGACTTCGAAGACCCGTTCTCCAACATTGGTTTGCTGAAAACAATGTAGAAATAAAATCTTTTTGAATTT
Organism: Scalesia atractyloides; assembly: GCA_947069175.1. Taxonomy (NCBI): domain Eukaryota; kingdom Viridiplantae; phylum Streptophyta; class Magnoliopsida; order Asterales; family Asteraceae; genus Scalesia; species Scalesia atractyloides. The sequence continues at coordinate 55,859,979 of CAMTDV010000024.1, read as the reverse complement.
TTGTAAGTTTATGCTAAAACGCACTGAAAATCTTTTTGGTTTTAATCTGTAAAGCTGATAAACTATGTACAGAACAAAGTAAACTATGTAAAAACATATTTACATACATATTTTTGTGAAATCGTGTCTAAAGTATCATATCAGTTAATTGAGACATATCACTAGTACCGGTGACCTTTAGATGACTTAAACTTTAAACTCGTTTACCTAGATTGTCGATATGTTTGTCCACTTGAACTTTACCACATTTCTCAACCGTTTCAAGATATGTTTAGGTATGAATTATGAAACTTGACTTATCTGTGGTTCCCACTTCTTGAATATACTCCCGTATCAAGATTTCCTATATTTCATCTTACATGTGAATATAGCGTAATTGATATCTGTATCTGGGTAATGCGAGACCTTGAGAGCTTAGGTTAGTACTACCATACAGACAAAGAGATGAAGGCTCGTCTTTAAGGTGTGTTCTACTTAAGGAATCTTTTTAGCACTGCAAATAAATTTAGATCTTTCGATACTTTTCATGTTTGCATGCAGTTTGGGGTTTATAGCGAAAGTATTATAGAAGTTCTAGGCTATTGCTTCCGCAAAATTAGAAGACCTTGTATAATACCCCAGATATCAACTATCTATAAAGACCTCGTATCTCAGAATCAGGCAATCTCTCAAACGAAATTTCGGAGTACTAAGTCCATATATCCAAGACGTGTTAATCCACAAGAATAAGCAGTTGGTAAATTTAGTTTATATCTCGAAAACAGTTTACTGAACGTGTTAAGCCTATCGACACATCCATAGTAAGACTCGTTTATTACTTTTAAAGTTTCCATTTCTTTAGCATACTGTGATAGTCCACTGATGTACTATCATTTCCTTTTTGTGACATCGAATTCTTTATGTGTTTTTCAATGTTTTTGTACAATTTTAAAAATTTTCATATGTTTTTGTATTTCCCAAATATTTCTCCCCCTAAAATCAAAAACATATTTTTGGATTTTAGATTTTTTAAGAAATACTAAACTAGAAAGATATTTACAAACCATACAAACCAATGCAGATCACGTGAATTCGTCATCCGATCCGTATTGAACCTCAGCTTCCGCACATGTAAGCAAATTTTTAATACCGTTAAGTCGCATTAGATATTTAAATCTTGTTAATGGAAACGCTTTGGTATAAAAATAAGCCCTTTGTTCGTCGGTGTGGATTTTTTCTATTCGAACCAATTTCTTTTCGAACAATCACGAATGAAATGGTAACGAATTTCAATGTGTTTTGTACGTGAGTGATGAACTGAATTTTTAGTTATATCAATGGCTGCTTTGTTATCTACAAATAAAAGCGTGTCAAGAAACTGCAGGCCATAATCCCTCATCTGTTGCTGAGTCCAGAGGATTTGAGAGCAACAGCTGGAAGCAGAAATGTATTCCGCTTCGCAGGTTGAGAGAGAGACCGTGGTCTGTTTCTGACACTGCCACGTTACCAAACGTGTGCCAAAGAACTGGCATCCTGCAGTTGTAGATTTCGAGTTCACTTTGTCCACTTCGAAGTCCGAGTCAGCGTCTCCGGTGAGATCAAAATTGTCATTATTGGGGTACCATAGGCTGGTGCTTGGGCAACCTTTCAAGTAACGGAAGATTCGCTTGACTATCTGCAAGTGTAACATTCGAGGACTTGACTGATATCTCTCACATAAGCATGTAGGATACATGATGTTCGGGCGCGATGCCGTTAGATAAATCAATGAACCTATCATCGATTGATACAGTGTTTCATCAACTTTCGTTCCCGTCTCGTCTACGCAAATCCCATGGTTCAGTGCCAGCGGCGTCGAAAGCGGCTTCGAAGAATCCATTTCAAAGTTTTTGAGAATGTCGTGAACATACTTAGTCTGATGAATGAATATCCCGTCTGGAAGCTGATCCACTTGAGGACCTAAGAAGAACTTAATTTCGCCCATCGAGGACATTTCAAATTTTTTCTTCATGATTTTTTCAAACTCTTTGCACAGACTGTCATCCGTAGAACCGAAAATGATATCGTCCACATAGATTTGTACTATTATCAGATGCGATCAAACTTCTCTGGTAAACAAAGTGCTGTCCACTGTGCCTCGTGTAAAACCATTTCCTACGAGATGTTGTGATAACGTCTCGTACCAAGCTCTCAAGGCTTGGTGTAAACCATACAAGGCTTTATCCAGGAGATATGCTTTGTTCTTGTTCAGTGGATCGACAAACCACGGTGGTTGGTCGACATACACTTGTTCACGAAGTTTACCGTAGAGAAATGTAGATTTTACATCCAACTGGTACACTTTAAATCCTTTCCAAGCTGCGAACGCTAGGAAATTGCAGATAGACTCTAATCGTGCAACCGGTGCATATACCTCCGTATAATCTATACCTTCCTGCTGGTGGAATCCCTTGACAACCAGCCGAGCTTTGTTTCTTACTATAACCCCCCGATCGTCTCTTTTACACTTGAAGACCCACTTTGTATCAATAGCTTTCTACTTCAATGGCAAGTCTACAACTTCGAAACACCCAACTTCTCGAACTGTAAAAGTTCCTCTTGCATTGCTGTCACCCAATTTTCGTCTGCCAGAGCCTCATTAACTGTCTTTGGCTCAATTTGAGAAATGAAACATGAGTAGTAGAAGTAATTCCGAGTTGGTGCAACTCGGGTGTAGAAACAACTAAGTGCTTTGTTGATTTGGTTTCGTGTACGCACACCAGTTTGTAGGTCTCCTATAATATTCGTTGAAGGATGGTAAGAATATGATCGCGACATTTCTTCTGTTGGAACATCAACTGAGTTTTGCTGATTTGAAACAATTAGATCACTGTTCACATCAACATTAGGAGTACTTGTTGAAGCTTCGTTTTGATTTCTCGGACTAGCAGATTGATTCAACAGGTTAGAAATCTGCTCAACTTCTTCATCCGATGAAGTTTCATCATCAGCATCAAATGTCGGTGCTTCATCTGAATCATAATTCTGATTCTGAGGCGTACTGGGCACTGATGTGTTTTCTGGTTCATTAGAAGCATTCACTAGAGGTGTAGCAGGTGTTACTTCTGTTTCAGAAGTATTTTCAACTTGAATACTACTACTACTGCTTGGACCTGCTCCGGAAGATGAAGAATCCAACTTGGGTTTAACCACAATTGGTCTAATGATTTGTTCTTGATTCACTGACAAGTGAAGATAGTATAACTCTGCAACTTCTTCGTCAGACGGTTCTTCCGGCAAGTCGAATGATTACCAAAGGTCTTGATAGTTAAACAGCCACGCGTCACCTCTCCTTTGAATACGATCCGTATAGTTGAAACAATCCACGTGTTGTGCTTCAATAACCTTTCTCAACGAAGTAACATATACTCTTTGTAAAGTTACTCGCATATTTGATAAAGAAACCCTCAAGAGATTTAGCTCCTAATTTGCCATCTTGGTCGATTACAGTGCATGGTGCACCAAAAGGTTCTAAGAATTTCAAATTTGGCTTCCGTCGGTTTATCATCTCAAAACATGTTTTCTTTGTTGGTTTGACAGTGAAAACTCTGTTTAGCGTGTAGCAAGCCGCAGCAACCGCTTCACTCCAGAAGCTGATTGGAAGTTTAGAATCTGCAAGCATGGTTCTCGCAGTTTCAATCGAAGTTCTGTTTTTCCATCCAGCTACTCCATTTTGATGTGGAGTATAGGGAGCGCTAAACTCATGCAGTATCCCTTTTGCGTTGCAGAATTCCTTCATTTTGTTATTCTTAAACTCTGTGCCGTTGTCACTTCTAAGGCGTCTGACCGGCAGATGATAAAGATTCTCGAGTTTCTTGAATAGAATAACCAAGTTCTCTAACATTTCGTCTTTTGATTCCTGAAAGAATACCCACGAATATCTCGAATAGTCATCTGTCACGACCAAGCAATATAAGTCTCCTGAGATGCTTCGAACATTTAAAGGACCAAATAAATCCATGTGGAGACGTTCTAATGGCAACTTGATTGAGTTTAGAATTTTCTTCGGATGAGATTTCTTGATCTGCTTTCCCTTTTTGCATTCTAAGCAGTGATCATACATATGAAAACTCCAAAGATTTACACCGTCTACAAGATCATTATGAACCAAGTAATTCATTTTTCACAAATGAATATGCCCCATCTTACGATGCCAAAGAATAGAATCCTTTTCAGTAGCCTTTGTCACAAAACATTGTGCTGATTTTGATGAAGTGGTAGCGACGCCCATATCAAGAACATATAAATCATTCTCACGTGGCGCTCGCATCAGAATCCACTCATCTGGTATTTTGAATCCCGGCTTCAAGATAATACACTCTTTGTCGTTGAAATGCACCGTGAACTTCTTGTCACAAATCTGCGATATACTCAGAAGATTATTTTCCAATTCTGTAATAAAATTCACGCGATCGAATGAAACGACGCCATTGGAGAGTTTTCCCTCGTCGACTATCCTTCCACCCTGGTTACCCACAAATCCAACATATCCACCATTGATAGCTTTTATGTCGAATAACAACGCTTTCATTCCCGTCATATGCCTGGATGCTCCACTATCCAAAATCCACTTAGAAAGTAGGGATCTCTGGAGCCCCTGCACATTTCAACAATCTATTTAAATAGCGAGACCCAAGCCTTTTTAGTTTTGGGTTGAATTGGATAACCATCATCAAAATCAAACTCACACTCATCAGCATGATCGAAGCCACACTCATCTGCATAATCAAATTCATATTCATCATCTGGATTTTCTATGATATTTATGTTTGAAAACTTTACTGTCTTTTTATCTTTTAAATTGTTACCACTTGTAGTTTTGACATTTTCAGATGTGGTTTGAATTATGATTTCAGATTTTGATTCTTTCATGCTATCACTAGTCTTAAAAAGCTCAGACTTAGTGATCTTAGATGTTGTTGACCGTTTCTTTGCAATCTAGGCTTGAGATTTTATGTTAGCCTTCTTGATGTAAAAATTGTTTTCATTAGCCTTTGAAGTTTCACCTTTTTCAAAAATTGTATTTTCAAACTTAGGTTTGACTTCAGCTTTTGATTCATTTTTTTCAGAATCTTTACAGGTTTTACAAACACTGGTTGGTTTGGTTTTAGAACATTTGATCTTTCTTTCCTTCGAAGATAAGCCGGCTTTGATTTCGGATAGTAACGTGCACTATGACCAATTTTGTTGCACTTGAAATAAGTCCCAGAATCATGTGGATGTCCTTTTGTGGGTTTTACACCACTTGTTTTAGCACCACTTGCAATTTTGGCTTTATCTCGAAGTTCTTTCTGTTTCTTGAACTCATCGTTTGATTGTTTCCCGATCAAACTTTCCTTATGAATCGTGTTCGTCCCATATACAAAATTTATGTTTTTATTCTTGTATTCATGAAATGGTGACACTTTCTTTTTAGGTTCATCTGATTCCTCTAATCCCAACCCAGTTCTCCGGTTTTCCAGATGATCACCAGCATTCTTTTGGTAGTTATTTCTTTTAGGTTTGGAATAAAATTTCTTTTCATTGATCTCCAGATCATCTGATGTGACTTCCACGAGTTTAAAGAATTTGTCTAACAAATCTTCCTTCACGTTCTGAATCGGAAAACTGTCATCAAATTATAATCTATCAGATTCCTTAATCTTGTACATGAAAACATTAGGATCATCACATAGATCATTCTCCGATGATGTATCGTCTTCTTCGGACTGTGAATCAGAATTCTTTGAGCTCGAGTCGGCGCTTTTAAAGCTGCCTTCATCAGAATCGTTCAAAACATTTTCAATAACCTTTTTAACCACAACATTGTTATCATCTGTTTTAGTATAGATTACATCAATGTTCTCTGGCAACTCAGTTTTCTTTTCCGATAATAACTCAATGTTGAGTGCCTTATCCATCCCATCAGCAGATTTGCGACAATACCTCTCGCATAGGGGTGGAGGACCATTGCTGTATTCTTTACCAATTTTCTTTTTAGGTTTCTCTTCCGATGGAGTTGTCGGAAGGATGTGATCAATGACATGCGTTACAGGTGTAACTTCTCAAAAGTTGTTGAACACGCTCTGTTTCAATTGTCATGTCCTGGAGTTGTTGCTTAGTTTCTGCAATGGTGTTAATATAGATACTAATCGCTTTTTGCTTATCATTACTGTTCCTTTTAACATCCTTATTGTATCATGTTGTTCGATGTTATTTCTATCAAGCCTTCCATAATCATTTTTCATTTTATCATACGCTTCCTTCATTGTGCGATAATCGTATTTCAAAAGTTCATTATGCACATTGTTTTTAGCGATGATCTTTGATTTTTCGGCACACTCAGAACATGGTTCAAGTACATTTTGTACAAGGTTTCTCAACCTCTAAAACTTGTACTTTGACAACTTCATTTACCTCTGGACCTACCTTGGTTTGATTTGCCATCAATGCTTTGTCGGCAATGTCCTTGAGGTTTTCGCATTCACTTCTTGAGTAACATCAATGACTACTTCATCAGTTGATTTCTTCTCGGGAACTTGTTCCAGAGAACTTCCATCAAGATGACCTGCAAAATTATCACACAAATTAGGAGATAAAATTCCTTGCTTCTGCATGTGGATACACTCCTCTTCTTCACGTTTTTGTTGCAGATATTGTTCCAGCAGAATATTCTCCAAAGCCGCTGCTTCTTCTGCAGAAGTATCTTCAACAATTTCAGCCATTAATGCAACTCCAGTCTTCTTACCAATGTAGGAATTCCAGTCGAAACCATCATCTTCGTTTGATGCAACCATAGCCTTTTCAGTGTTGCTGCTATATGGTTTCTCTTGGATTTCAACCTGAGTCTTTTTCGGGAAAGGCTTGTACTGAAGTGACTTCTTGTAATACTCGTTGCCTCCTCGAATGGATCTGATTTCCCGTTGCTTCAGGATTTTTACACTCTCTCTTGAATTGTCCCTTTTGGCGACATCTGAAGCACGTGACTTTCGTCTTGTCAAAACCTAGTTTGTTGCTTGAGTTTCCGATATCTCGGCCAGTGAGAGCAACGAACTTTGTGACTCTTCGAATGATATATGCTAAACACCACTTAATATCCATCAACTCGAGTTCTTCTTCATCCACTTGGTCATAATCTTCTGCCGTCATTTCGGGATTTCCAATTTTTCCGGCTACAAAACTTTCGTATGACTCCAGAACAATGGCAAGAAGCGACATATGCTGTTTAGCGACTTGTTCCGAAACAACATTGTTCAAATTCACTGCGATGTTGCACTTGTATACATTCGAATCAGAATTTGCTTGTTGATTCTGATTTGTTTGACTTTGATAAGATGAATTTGAACCAGTACTTGAGAATGAAGACTGTGGACTTTGATCATATTGAGGATATGACTGATTCTGATTATGCTGCGAATTGTTCGAAGAATTTAAACTCGCATTGATGCTGTCTGAATCTTTGGACTTGAAATGTTATCTTGCATTCCACTCTTATAGTACAACCCAACGTCTTGAACAACATTAGCGTTCTTTGACTTTGCAATCTTCAAGAGTTCCATTTCGTGACCTTCGAGTTTATCGATAAATGTTGACATCTTAAAGAATTTCCATTTATCGCTTTCCTTCAGAACCATTAGATAAGTAGTCCACTCTCCATCTGGTAGAGCATCTGGAAGCTTGTCGATGTACTCTTGTTCCGTCTTCTCGAGACCGTGTCTTCGCATTTGGACTTTAAGATGACAGAAGCGTTCAATCATCTGCTTCATGGTTTCATTCTTCAGCATGTTAAAGATATCGAACTCTTTCATAATGAGCGCCTTCTTGCTCTTGATCATCTCCGCGCTTCCTTGATATTCTGTTGAAGTGAGAGCCAGAGATCTCTTGCTGTTGTGTATTCTAGTAGCAAGACGAGAATATCTTCTTTGACAGATTGTTGGATAAGACTGATCATCTTTTTCTCAACAATATATTCGTCTTTCTGTACAGTCGTGTAATTGTACTTTTCCAACACTTGCTGGTGTTCATCCACCGGAACAGTGTAACCTCTTTCAATCGACGCCCAGCCTGCAAAGTGCATGGCTTGAACCCAATATGTAAATTTCTCTTTCCATGCTTCATACTTGTCTATGCTCATTAGCTTGGGCGGTTTAACAGTCGTGCCCATCTCGTTATCAAGATTTACTTGATGGATCACGTTGGCATTTGACGAACTACCTCCAGACATGAAAGCTCTTTGAATATCATCCATTGTGAATAACGAGATGAACTGATACTCAAAAACTTTTGAAAATATTAGTTCAACTACAAGTTCGGTCGAACTTGTAGTAGAAATGAAGAATTCTCAGTTTTGATCACAAGTTCGGTTGAACTTGTGATTTGTGTTTTGAAAAATTTTCTTTTTAACAACCTCGGTGGAACTTGTTGATGATTTGTAAAGATTTTGTAAGTTCGAGCCAACTTAGCAAATGACTTTGTTGGGAAACTAGCAAGTTCGGGCAAACTTAGCTAAAAATCTTTGAAATTTATCAAGTTCGGTCGAACTTGATAAAGATTCAATAAAAATCTAGCAACTTCGAGCGAACTTAACCAATTTTCTTCAAAAATCACTCAAGTTCGAGCGAACTTGGCAAAATTTTCTTGAAAACACCTCAAGTTCGAGTGAACTTGGTAAAAAATCACTGAAAAAGTGAGTTTTTAGCACAAGTTCGGCCGAACTTGGCTACCAAGTTCTATGAACATGATTTTGGAACACATGGTTTTTTCAAAATTTTGACATCAATTCATTGATTTTGCTCTCCAAACTTTCAAGGGTTTATCTTTGTTGTATTTTACATGATATATTCAAAATTGAAAAGATTTTGACCGTGAATTCTTCATTTTTGATGAAAAAGTTAAGAAAAATAGAAGAATGGAGATGAAATAGAAGTGTTCTTGTCTTGATACTATCAAATCAGGCTGTTCTAGCTCTGATACCACTTGTAGGACCGATCCTCGATGCTTAGGAACCTAACTTTGATATCTAACACCATAATAGCGGAAATATTTCGTCTGTACAATCAAGTTAATCATTATCATCATTTTATTATCAAACGTCAAGAGTACAAACTGTCAGAGCTTCGCCTCCGAAATGCAAAAGTTACAAATGAGGAACACTAGCTAGGTATTTATAGATTTGCAAGTTCGCCCTTGGGAGACTCAAGTTCACCACTGCCTAGCAAGTCGCCGAACTTGGCTATACATGAAGTTTATGGGCGAACTTGTTACAACACTACATAAATACTTCATACACCTAGCCTATCCAGCTCTATACTATACAGACTCGATATAAGACTAAGACATAGACATTCTGCACAAACAATTATAAACCAACTTTTTAAAATAAACAATTGATAACACTTTTAAACAATGTTTAATTAAAGCCAAGACTCTTTTACTCCCAAGTCAGAATTTAAAAGTGCCTAGTTCCCTATGGATCTAGCACGCCTTAAACCCTAGCTCTAGTCATTCTAAATCTTATTATATAATTTTTATAATAGGGTAGCATATTGGAATTTCTTCCAACCTCTTACATGCTTGCAATTGTTTGGTTTTACTTGCACTCTAAGGTGAGTATATAGTTCCCTTTTTATCTCTTTTTAGGATGATACATATGTTGCACAAATTTTGCTTAAACATTTATACAATTCATTTTTATGGCTTATGTGATCACTATTTGCTTTGTATGAAACTTGTTTTGTTTGCTTCAACTTGTGCATTCATTAACTCCGTACAAGCCGTCCAGTAGTATATTATAGTGCTACAGGTGTGACGACCCATCCCCCATGCAGTTTTGTTTTGCTCATGGTTACATTGGATGTGACCTCGTGGGATGATAGAATCCGAGCTACTTGTTATTTGTCAACTCAAGGTTTGAATGTGCCACTGTGACCCATACTCGTTTAATGCAATATGCTTAGTGTTTTACTTGCGCCATAGGAATTGTAAATAAAATATTTTGTTACATGATTTACTATAAAACCTATGTTACTCGCCAGCTTTTTAGTTGACCCATTTTTTTCTCACCTATGTTTCAGGTGGTAACAATTGATGATGATTTGCAAGCTTCTATCACTTAGGATCATGGAACTTTTTGCCTTAGTTAAACTTTAAAATGATCATTATGTTTTGTTTTGGACAAGTTGTTTCATAGTTTGCTTGATTTTGTTGTTGAACATGAATTTTACTTAATATATATTTGAACTTAATTTAAATAGTTCCATGTGTCTTTGAGCATCCTATCATACGTGGCGCCCCGACGTTTCCGTCTTCGGTTGGGTGTTACAGATCGAACTTCTCAGGGTGAAAATTTTCAAGACCTTTCAACAAGTTCCCCAACTTGTTTGAAACAGAATCTAAGTTTATCAACTGCACATGTTTGCCCGAACTTGTCAGTGTTCTAATAAATTTTCGAAGTTTGTGAACGTGTTTTCAACGATTCTCGTCAGTTTTTCTACGATGGAAGATATTCACAGTGCGTTTATGACAGCTTCAGTATCGAATGTTCAAATGGTGAATCAAGCTACTTTTGATAACGAGATGGGTATGTCGGTGAAGCCACCGAAACTCATGTGTATGGATGAATACGAAGGGTGGAAGGAAAGGTTTATGAACTGGGTTTAGGCTACATTCTTTCACAGCTGGGTTGCAGTTGAAACTGGCTACACATGGCCAAGAGATGAAAATGATAATGTTATCGATATAAGCAAGTTTTCTACTGCACAGAAGGATGCGTACGTTGCTGAAAAGAAAATGATCATCTAATTCAGCAGTCTGTGAAGGAAGATATCTTAGTGCTACTACTAGAGTACAAAACTACACAATATCTTTGAAAGTCTCTAAAGGAAAAATATCAGGGAAGTGCAGAAATGGTCAAGAGCAAAAAAACATTAATCATGAAAGAATTCGATGTATTCACAATGATAAAAGGCGAAACGATGAGACAAATGATCAAGTGTTTTTGTCATTTGAAAGTGATTATGAGGAGACATGGTCTTGAGAAGACGGAAGAAGAATACACTGACAAATTAGCTTACGCTTTGCCTGAAGGAGAATGGACGACATATCTCATGGTGCTCAAAGAAAGTCCAAGCTAGGGAAATTCTTCAAGTTATCCACGTTTATCGATAAGTTGGAAGGGCACGAGATGGAGTTGTTAAAGATCGCAATGTCAAAGAATTCAAACGTTTCTCAAGATGTAGGGCTTTACTACAAGACAGGAGCTCAAGAAAATATCTCAAGCCCGAAGATCCATACCGCTTTTAGTGCGAATCTAAATTCCTCGAATCATTCGCCACAGAGCCAAACTCAATCATATCCAAAATATGATCAGAGTCCTCAGAATTCATCATATTCGAGCACGAGATGTAATCAGAATAGTCAATCAAATTCTGATCCAAATGTGTTTAAATGCAACATTGCAGTCAACCTAAACAATGTCGTTTCTAAACAAGTGGCCAAACAACATATGGCACTACTTGCCATAGTGTTTGAATCTTACGAGAGTTTAGTGGCCGGAAAGATCGGTAATCCAGAAATGACTGCCGAGGATTATGATCAAGTGGATGAAGAAGAGCTTGAGCTAATGGACATTAAATGGTCCTTAGCATCGATTATTCGAAGGGTTACTAAATTTGTTGCTCTAACCGACAGAGACATCGGGAATTCAAGCAACAAATTGGGTTTCGACAAGACGAAAGCTACTTGCTTCAGATGCTGACAAAAAGGGCATTTCAAAAGAGAATGCAAGAATCCAGAAGCAACTGGCAATCAAAGTCCTTTCGGAGGAGGCAGTGAATACTACAAGAAGTCGTTGCAATACAAGCCATTTCCGAAGAAGACTCAAGTTGAAGTTCAAGAGAAACCATCCAACAACACAGAGAAAGCAATGGTTACTGCGAATGAAGATGATGGTTTTGACTGGAATTCATACACTGCTAAGAAGACAGGAGTCGCACTAATGGCTGAAATCAGGGAAGATACATCTGTTGAAGATGCAGCTTTGGAAAATGCAATGCTAGAAGAATACTTGCAACTAGTAGAAGAGGAGGAAATCTATCATCATTCAAAGATGCAGAGTGTTCTTTCTTCTAACATGACTTCTAGTTTTGCAGGTTTTTTGGTGACCCAGTATCTGCTGGGCATGTCGTTGAGGAAAAACCGGAAGTTGAAGAAGTCATCAACGTGAATAAGGTGATGAATGAGGAAAATCTCACCGAGATCGCAAACAAAGCGATGATGGCAGGTAAAAATTGTCGAAAAAGAAGTTGTTAAAGTACAAATCATTGAGATTGAAAACCTTGCATGAAATGTACCGAGCCGTGTCTGCAATGTACTGAAAAGATGTTGATGCACTATTGTGTTCGTCACTTGTCGAATAGGCTACGTTGTGCGTGTGTTGAATATTGTATAGGTTAGAATCGAACACACGACCAAAATACGGAGTTTTTATGATGTTTAGAGTCAAGTTCGCTTGAGATTGTATTGTTGAAGTCAAGTTCGGCCGAACTTGACTATGCAAGTTCGCCCGAGCTTGCTTCCCCACCAACGAACTTGACATACTATATATAGGTGTGTTGTTCATTTGTAGTTTAAGTTTTTGCCATCCTTACGGGGAGGTGCTATCGGATTCTCTCCAGGAATTCCGGCAGCTAGACTTACAAAGATGTATACTCTTTCGGTATGAATGAAGACTTCCGCTGCATTCTACTTCTACTCCATTCTTAATAACATTATACCGAAACTGTTATATACGTTTACGCATTAACTTCCGTCTAGAACCGCCTGAACACGGACCTTCAAAAGACTCAAATCATAAGTGAACTTAATGTGCATAACAACAATTTTAGATATGAATATCGCACAATGAAGGGAGCTTATGATAAAATGAAAGATGATTATAGCAGGCTTGATAAAAACAATGTTGAACAAGTTGACACTGTAAGAATGTTAAAAGCAACATTAATGGAAAAACAAAAAGCAATTAACGTCTATATCAATACCATTGGTGAAGTAAAACAAGAACTTCAAGACATGAAAATTGAAACTAAAAGGGTAAGACAGCTTTTGAAAAGCTATACCACGAATGCTTATGTCATGATCATATTCTTCCAACGATTCCGTCGGAAGAAAATGTTTAGAAGACGAAATGTAAGAAACGTGGGGATTATAGCAATGTTCCACCACCCTTGTGCGAAAAAATATTGTCGCAAGAAAGCTGAAGGGATGGAAATGGCGCTTAATATTGAACTTTGGTCTGAAAAGAAAAATGAGCTGCCTGAGAACATTGACATAGTCTACACGAAAGATCACAGTGAAGCTGTGGTAAAAAATGTTGCTGCAAATGTTTTGAGTGAATCGGATGATGGCAGTTTTGCGAGCGCCAATGCGAGTTCGAACAATTCTGAGTCACAATCTGAAGATGACGATACATCATCGGAAGATAGCCTAAGTGATGATCCTAACATTGTCATGTAGAAAGTTAAGGAATATGATAGACTGTACTTTGATGATAGCTTTCCGATTCAGAATGTTAAAGAAGATCAACTTGACAAATTTTTCAAACTCGTTGAAGTATCATCAGAGGATTTGGAGAAAAATGAAAAGAAGTTTTATCTAAACCCAAAAAGAATTTTAACAACTACCGAAGGAATGGTGGTGATTTTCCTGAACATAGGAGAGCAGGTTTGGAAGTAGAAGATGAACCGAAAAAGTAAAAGTCACCATTTCACGAATATAAAGATAAAAAGATGACATTGGTAGAAGATGATAGGATCTCTTATGTATCTGACATCTCGCCCAGATATCATGTATCCTACCTGTCTTTGCGCAAGATATCAGTACATACAGATAGTGAAGAGAATATTCCGCTACCTGAAGGGATGTCCAAGCACCTGCTGGTGGTATCCAAAGAACGACCACTTGGATCTGACGGGATATGATGATTCTGACTTTGGGGTTGACAAGCTGAATTCAAAGTCTACGACGGCTGGTTGCCAGTTCTTCGGAACTCGATTAGTAACGTCGCAATGCAAGAAACAAACCACGGTCTCTCACTCTGCTTGTGAGGCAGAATATATTTCTGCTTCCAGCTGTTGTTCACAAATCCTATGGATTCAACAACAGAAGTTGGTGCGAATAGAAAAAATCCACACCGATGAACAAAAAGCTGATTTTTATACCAAAGCTTTTCCTTTAGCAAGATTTAAATATCTAATGAGGCTTAACAGTATTAAAAATTTGTTGACAGGTGCGGAGGCAGAGGTTTAATATGGATCGAACGACGAGTTCACGTGATCCACATTCGTTTGTCTATCTTTTAGATTAGTATTTCTTAAAAAAACTAAAATACAAAAATATGTTTTTGATTTTAGGGGGAGAAATATTTGAGAAAATACAAAAATATATGAAAAATTCAAAAAAGTACAAAAACATTGAAAAAGACAAAAAGAATTTTGTGTCGCAAAGGAAATGATAGTACATCAGTGGACTATCACAGTATGCTAAAAAACTGTAAAGTTTAAAAAGTGATAAACAAGTCTTACTGAGGATGTGTCGATAGGCATTACATGTTCAGTAAATTGTTTTCGGGATATAAACTAAATTTTACAACTGCTTAAACTTGTGGCTTAACATCTCTCGAATATATGGACTTAGTACTCCGAAATTTCGTTTGAGAGATTGTCTGATTCTGAGATACGAGGTCTTTATAGATAGTTGATATCTGGGGTATTATACAAGTTCTTCTGATTTTGCGGAAGCAATTGCCTAGAACTTCTATAATGCTTTTGCTAAAAAACCCTAAAAACTACATGCAAAGTTGAAAGAATCGAAAGATCTAATCATTTGCAGTTCTTAAAAGATTCCTTAAGTGGAACAAACCTCTAATTCGAGCCTTCATCTCTTTGTCGATATGGTGGTATTAACCTGAGCTCTCAAGGCTCGCATTAAGCCAGATACAGATATCAATTACGCTATAGTCACATGTAAGATGAAATCTATGGAATCTTGATACCGGAGTATATTCTGAGATGAGAACCATAGTTAAGTCAAGTTTCATACTTCTACCTAAGATATCTTGCAACAATTGAGAAATGTGTTGAAGTTTAAGTGGACACACATATCGACAATCTAGGTAAACGAGTTTAAAACTTAAAGTCATCAAAAGGTCAACGGTACTTATGATATGTCTCAAACAACTGATATGATCCTTCGACACGAATTCACAAAATATGTCTGTAATTTGTACATAGCTTTCTTACTTTACAGATTAAAATCAAACAGATTTTCAGTGTGTTTTAGCATAAACTTTCGAAAATACAAAAAGATATTGTTTCTTCATTAGTTTTCAACAAGCCAATGTTGGAGAACGGATCTTCAAAGTCTGGTAAGGTGCTAAACTGGTGGAAATCTAATTGACAACGGGCTGGGAGCTAATTTGTAAAATCTGATAAGCGAAAATGATTAAAAGTTCATTAATTTGAAACTTGAAATTTTGAGAAAAACCAACAGTTTGTTCATAACGGGTCGAACCGAGGTCATTAACTTGGACTCGGCAGACTAATCGGTTAACCAAGGTCATTATTTTGGACTTGGTCAACTGAGTGGATTGTTAAACTGGTAAAAATTGAAAAGTTCAGGATCAAAATTGAAAAAATTTGAAAAATTTAGTTTTGGGTTTGATCAAGTTCGCCCGAACTTGTTCAGGGCTTAACCACAATGTTCTGATCACAAGTTCACCCGGACTTATGTGTGCTTAATTGATGAATCACACAAGTTCGCTCGGACTTGTACTGATCTTAATTGATTAGTTTTTACAAGTTTGCCCGGACTTGTTAGGTATAAGTATAACACAAGTTCGCCCGGACTTCATTATCTGGTTTCATAAACCCTGAGCGAACTTGAGGCGATTTGAGCGAACTTCATTTTTGCACACTTTAAGTCGAATTGCTGCCCAATTTTCGTGTGATCTTTAGTGATTGGCACACTAAAGAACATGGCACGGGTATTAATTGAACGACTGAACCGTATTTTGAACGACTTTGAACATATTAGATCTAACTTGTTGATTGGACTTTGTTTAGGTTGTTTAAAGACGAATTGAACCATAAAATGTGTTAACTAGTTATAAACGAACCATAACATGTCTGTAATTTGATTCAAAATGATGTGAACATGATGTTACAGGTATTGAATGAAAACGATGACAAGTTCGCCCGAACTTGTCTTGTCCTCAAATCTGAAAAATGTTGAATGTCTTACAAGTTCGCCCGAACTAGTTTGATAAATTTCAAAATTCATAAAAGTCTGATAAGTTCGCTCGAACTTGTCTGTTAATCAATCAAAAGGCTTTAACAAGTTCGCCCGAACTTGTATGGAATTCAATGTAACATGTTCAAGACAAGTTCGCCCGGACTTGAGGATTTGTGATGTTTTATTTGTCTAATCAAGTCCGCCCGAACTTGATTTATATGTTTGTGAAAATTTTAAAAAGATTGCTAATTTTGTCTCGATTCTCATGTTTGTAGAACATCCAGCTCTTGTTTAATAAATTTCATACACATGCATCACGCTCGACAAGACTGTCTGTCCATCTCTTACAGCATATGACAGTATTATTGATTTCATGGAGCGTATTCCTATTCATAACGCGATCACGGAAAAAATGATGGTATATAGGTCGCATGTCTACAGATTTTGGAACGCTGCATCACTTAATAAAGACAATACAGTGATCAAGTCGATCGTCCATGACGGAAATGAAGATAAGGAGATTACAGTATCTGAAGTTGATATTCACAAAGTTCTAAACTTCAACGACAATGCTGAAGATCCTATGATGCTCGATGAAATGATGGTTATAGGTTGTTTTTGTCGCATGGGTTACAAAGGGCACGTTAAAGAAATCGACCTTGAAGAAAGGGGGAGTTCCGAATCCCTATAAGTGCTTGATGCACGCAATTATACACGCTTTCAGCCATAGAAAAGCGGTTTAAACGATGTTCAAGAATACATGGCGTGCATGGCTACTGCATTGGTATGAAACAAGAAGTTCAATTTTTCTAAGCTCGTGTTCACACATATGAAGAACAACATGGGAAAGAATAGGCTTGTTATGTGTCCGAGATTCGTACAAATGCTCATCGACGACAAGTTCAAGAAAATTACGAAAGACCCCAACGACATTGTATATCTTAGTCATATGGATGAAGTAACTGTGAAGAAGCTTATTACTTTCCAGAACAAGCTTCAGCGCCGATTGCAAAGCCTTTATTTGGTGCTTTAGCTTCTGCTGATTATATCGCAACCGGAATACAAATGGCGTAAGGATGATAGTCGTGACGATAAAGAAAAGAATGCCGAATTAGCATGGATGTCAACATTTAAAGAAAAGCGCAGTGATTGGTTCTTAAAGAAAGTGGTTGTTGAAGAAAAGAAGAAAACATCTCAGAAGCCAAAGAAAGTCGAAACTATGTTGATTGATGAAGAGGAACCTTAAAATGTTAATAAAGAAGCTGGTTCGAGTGTTGCTGTTAATATTGAAAGTCAAGAGAAGTCTACTCAAGAGGATGACGTTATATCTGCGACATCTGATGTCACACCCCGACTCGTAGGGGAAGACAATTGAAGGGTGCGGCAGACACATGGTAATTCCCGATAATTAAAAAACATGATATCACATAAAAAGGAAACCTCGGTTACAACATACTATTACTATCATATTACAAACCATAAGTTCAAGTACGATACTACGAGCTATCACAGCTCTTATTCTGCTACAGTTCACTACCAAAGCCATCCACACAACTCCTGTTTAGTATTACCTGAAATGCATGTTAGTTTTAAAAAGGGTCAACTAAACGCTGCGTGAGTTCCACTGGTTTAATTGTTGTGTAACAATATGTGTTAACAAGTTTAATTGCATTGGTCACAGTCTTAGTCACAGATGGAATTACACGAGTATACAAGTGAAACCTTGAATGTTTTTCCCTGGGCCGTATCATCCCAGACACTCCCGGCCACCGGACCGTGTCACAAAGACACTCCCGGCCCATCAACTGCGTCACGTGCAGATCAACGCCCCATAGTAGTTATGCCTAACAACACAACCAAATTAGGACGAGTGCAGTAGCCTAGTGCCGACATACCGTCAGTCGTGGCACTAGTTTGCTCAAACCGATAGTACTATCCACTGTCCACAAGCTTACGTTAATCACTTTTCTTGCAGTGGGGAGGTAGTTCGTCTGTTAGATAATTCACATCATATGTTGGTGCAATAATACAGTTTCGTAGCATGCCAATCATCTCAGAATCAGTATCACAGTTTAGAAGTGGGGGAGTAAGATTCACTCCCACGTTGGCGTCATCAACACAGTTTATAACAGGCAAGTCCCCAGAAAACAGTAAAATCATTCAAAAGTGGGGAAGTGAAACTCACAGTGCGAGTAGTGGTCTCAACACACGAGTGATCAAGCAACTGGATCAACTTTAACAACACACATGCAAGTATGGACTCAAATCAGTATCTAAGTTGGTTATGGTTATAACTTGGATCCGGTGAGGAGTTTTTACTCCGGATTGAGTCTATAGGACACTGGTACGGTGATAGATGTCAGGGTAGTATTAGTTTTCAGTTTGGCTTCCGGGCACCGTTTCGCGTGCTAGCCAAAGTCAATAGTTTAACGTGTTCAGATAATGGTACGGAAAACCAATAGTGCCAGCACGTGGTCATTTAAGAATGATTAACTTTCCATCAAGGGAGTTTGAGTGTTTGGGGAGTCTAGGTTGCCCAAATTTGAGATTCCATTTTAACCATCGGGAATTCTCCCGAACTGTCTTAGGACACACGCATAGTGCCCAATTTGCCGAGAATCTCCCGGAATACTCCTGGTGTTCCAATTATAGTATTTGTCGGGTTGGGTAAGTTCCCGGTTCCGGCAGGTTCGTTATATGGTAATCGGCCGAAATTGATTTAAAATAATCGATTTTTAATCCCCTAAATTCCCACTTAATCTATAATTTTAATAAAAATCTGTAAATTTTTATATAACTCAGTAAAAATCTGTAGATTTTGGGGAAAATTTTTGGGAATTTATTTTGGCATTTTAACTATTTAAATAAATTATTTATAAAATAATATTTAATCAAATAATTAACATTAATTAGCAATAGTGGTTCCAAAATTCCAAAAAAAGTTCAGAACACCTTTTACATGTCAGGAACTTCTCACAATTTTTTGAGATTTTTCCGATTTTGTTTGGTGCGTTCCCGGCTACCGAAACCTTGCAAAACGTGTATTTTTAACCCAAATTAAAACTCAATCAATGGACTCTGAATTTTCCTAGAACATTCCCCACATGTTCCTTATTTTCTCTGTAAAATTTGGTGATTTTTAATCCAATTTTCACGGACCAAGTTATAGGCAAAACAAATTCTACCTATCCTAGTTTCGGTTTTCGGATGATATACCTAGCGAAAGCTTCGATTCCAAACGCTTCTTGTGAGTCCAGAAGTGGGTGGCTCTATATTCAGTACCTACACATCAAGTACAATCCAAATTGCTAGAACTTAGTTCAATCAAGCTTTATTTCATTGTTTTTCGGTTAATCGAATAGTTATGCGATTTTTGTCGAATAGGTGTTGACTAGGTATCAAACCCCAAAGATTTGTGATCATGGCTGCCATATAACACTAGGGAAATACCAAGGGGTTCTTATTCAGCCCATAAACATGTTTAAACCTCCAAAAATCTTGGATTAAAATGAGTTTTTTTGGCTAGAAATCGCGTTTAATCAAGAAAACATGATTAAAATCATAAAAATCAAGGTTTATACCTTTGATTTGAAGTTGTTAAGATGAAAATCAGCTAGATATTCTTGTGCTTATGGCAGATTTTGAGAGAAAGGTGGATTTTTCTTGGAATTAAAGGAGAATAAAATGAAAAAATAAAAAAAATATATATATATGGGGGGTGGCGGTTTCGATGTGGGTGCCAAGGGGACACCTCGTTCTTCGTTATACATGTTAAAAGACGATGTTTATCTTCCCTTTGCGTTTAAGTTCGTTTTCGTGTCCCGGACGCGTTCTCGATTTACGAAACGGGCTCTGTTTTTCACGTTCTTACTGTCAAAAGAATCGGTTTTAAAAACTGAGCATAACCGTCTCGAAATCCGAGCATGATTACGTTTTAATCATAAAAGTCTCGTATGTCGTTCGTTTAAGTGTTTTTAAGCTTGATCGATCGTTCTTTGCACATTTGGTTACCTTATGTTATGTTCGAAACGAAGACGTTTCCCTAACCGGAAGCTGCTTCGTTTTGCGTGACCGGGCTTCCATTATTTTCAAACCTTATGTCACAGTCTATGGCACAAAACTAAGTTGTTTCTGGAACTCGGAATCTGAAATGATGCTACCGATAACCTAATAATCAACATTAAGGTTTAATGCGCTGTTAAATGTCAAGTCTCCGTTTAACACGTTGTTCAAGGCTAAGGATACCAACCTCGCATCGTTGGTCCTTAATAGTGTCATGTTAACCATCGCGTGCTTTTGGATTCCGCTGAGACGTAATAACGATTGCTCAGCATAGCACACAAGTCATACAGGTTTGCAAGGTTTACGCGCAATTAATTTTTAATCATGACTTAAGGTTTAGGACCAATTAAGGGGTACCTGGTTTCGTCATGGGTGTCACAGTCTCCCGTGGTTAAGAAATTTCGTCCCCGAAATTTACTTTGTCAAGCTAGGGAAGAGGTGAGGGTATTTTTTACAGAATTCATCCTTCCGTTCCCAGGTATATTCAGGTCCTTGTTTCGAGTTTCACCGGACTTTAACCGTGAAATTTTGTTATGCCTTAATTGTTTGACCCTACCATCAACTATTTCAACCGGCTCTTCCACAAAGTGGAGTTTATCATCAACGTGTATTTCTTCCAATGGTATCTGAGTGGCCTCGTCTGAAAGACACTTCTTTAAGTTCGAAATGTGGAAGACATTATGAATGGCACTAAGTTCGGTTGGTAGCTGCAACCGATACGCTACGGGACCTACTTTCCAGGGCTATCTTTCCGGTCTAGGATCTCGTAGGGTCCAATGTATCGCGGGGCTAACTTTCCGGTCTTTCCAAATCTGATAACGCCTTTCCATGGCGATACCTTTAACAATACTCGTTCGCCCACTTTGAACGATAGTGGTTTCCGACGTATATCAGCCCAACTCTTTTTCCGACTCTGAGCAGCTTTCAGACGATTCCGAATCTGATGGACCTTATCGGTCGTTTCCTGAACTAGTTCAGATCCCGTCAGTTGAGTGTCACCCACTTCGGCCTAACAAAGTGGGGATCGACACTTTCGACCATAGAGTGCCTCGTGTGGGGCTGCCTGAATGCTACTATGGTAACTATTGTTATACGAGAATTCCACGAGTGGGAGATGCTTGTCCCAGCTTCCTCCGAAGTCCAGGATACAAGCACGAAGCAAGTCCTCTAGTGTCTGAATCGTGCGTTCCGATTGGCCATCGGTTTGGGGATGGTAAGCAGTACTTAGATCGATTCGCGTCCTCAATGCTTCTTGTAGTTTCTGCCAGTATCGCGAAGTAAACTGGCTGTCTCGGTCAGAAATAATAGCAATCAGGACACCGTGTCTAGCTACTATCTCATTATTATAGATTTCGGCCAACTGGTCGGTCTTATAAGTAGTACGGATCGGAATAAAATGCGCGGATTGGTCAATCGATCTACAATTACCCAAATCGCATCATGACTACGAGGCGTTTTCGGAAGATGGGTCACGAAATCCATCGTGATTTGTTCCCACTTCCACGGAGGTATCTCGGGTTTTGCAACATTCCCGAGGTTTTCTGATACTCAGCCTTGACTCGCGCACAAGTCAAGCATTGGCTCACGTACTGGCCACATCGTTTTTCATCCCGGCCACCAATAAAATTCTTTAAGGTCGTGGTACATCTTATCTCTAACGGGGTGAATTGAATATTTCGACTTATAGGCCTCATCCATGATCAAATGTCTTAGCTCCAAACTTGCAGGAATCCACACTCGATTTTTAAAGTACAACACTTCGTCCGTTTTCCTCATAAAACTTTTCTCATTCCCGTGCAATCCTTCACCGGGTAACTAGCTTTCCTTCATGGCTTGCATCTGAGTGTTCCGGATTTGATCTATCAAGCTTGTTTGCACAATCATTCCCAAGGCTCTCACTCGAAGGGGTTTAATTCGATCTTTCCTACTTAGCGCATCTGCTACCACATTAGCTTTCCCTGGGTGGTACTTTATCTCATAGTCGTAATCATTTAATAATTCCACACATCTGCGCTGCCTCATGTTCAGATCCTTTGATCAAAGATATGTTGGAGGCTTTTGTGATCCGTATATATAGTACACTTGGTACCATATAAGTAATGTCTTCAAATCTTTAATGCGAATATAACTGCTCCTAGTTCCAGATCATGGGTCGTGTGGTTCTTTTCGTGCACCTTCAGTTGTCTAGAAGCATATGCAATAACTTTATTACTTTGCATAAGGACACATCCAAATCCTTGTCGTGATGCATCACAATATACGACAAAGTCGTCATTGCCCTCGGGTGACGTCAGGATTGGGGCCTCACATAGTTTTTGCTTTAACAGCTGGAATGCTGTTTACTGGTCTTCACCCCATTCATACTTCCGGTCCTTTTGCGTCAAAGCGGTTACCGATTGGGCAATACTTGAGAAGTTTTCGATGAAGCGACGGTAATATCCTGCCAGTCCCAAGAATTGGCGTATCTCTTTTGGAGATTTTGGCATAGGCCAATTCTTGATTGCTTCTATCTTGCTTGGATCCACGTGGATTCCGTACTGATCCACCACATGCCCTAGAAATTGTACGACTTGTAACCAAAAGTCGCACTTAGACAACTTAGCGTATAGTTGTTCGGTCCGTAGTATTTCTAAGATAGCACATAAGTGGTGCTCGTGCTCGTCCTTACTCCTAGAGTAGATTAAGATATGGTCGATGATAATGATGACAAACTTGTTAAGTATGGCTTACATTCCCTGTTTATGAGGTCCAAGAACCCGCGCGGGTGCGTTGGTTAACCCAAAGGGCATAACTAGGAACTCATAGTGGCCATAACGAGTTCGAAACGCTGTCTTAGGAATATCGTCCTCTTGGACTTTCACTTGATGGTAACCTGACCGAAGATCTATCTTAGAAAAGTATCGGGCTCCTTGTAGCTGATCAAAATGATCATCGATCCTTGGAAGAGGGTAACGATTCTTGATGGTGACCTTATTCAACTCTTGGTAGTCAATGCACATGCGGAAGCTACCGTCCTTCTTCTTTACAAACAAAACGAGGGCTCCCTAGGGGGAATAACTAGGACGGATGAAACCACGATCAAGTAACTCTTGCAGCTGTGTCGATAGTTCTTGCATCCCAGATGGTGCAAGACGATATCGGGCTTTGGCAACGTGTGTCGTTCCTGGTATTAAGTCGATGTGAAACTCGACTTGCCGATTGGGCGGCAATCCGGGCAATTCCTCCGGGAACACATCAGGGTATTCACATACTACCGGGATGTCTTCAATATGCTTCTCGGCTGGTTTCTTGGTCGTGACGCTGGCCAAAAACACGTCACATCCTTGTCGTATACACTTCAACGCCTTGAGGTGAGATATGAGGTTCAACATGGCACCTAACTTCTCTCCTTGTACCATAATTGCATCTGTGGGGGATAAAGGAATCTTCACCGCATTTTGTTCACATAACACCTCCGCATGATGGTTGGACAGCCAGTCCATTCAAAACTACCCAATTCTACCGGTAAAAGGTCAATAATAAACTGGTAACCGTTAAGGGTTATAGGACAATTAGCAATAAGCTGGCGACTGGTAATCGGTTTCCCGCTGGCAAGTTCGACGGTATAGGGTTGTTTCAGGTCAATAGCAAGCATATTCAAGATTGGCAAAAATGCAATCGACACATAACTTCTATCGGCTCCCGTATCAAATAACACTGAAGCAAATTGATTGGACCCGAGGAACGTACCTGAAACTACGGTGGGATCCTAGCGTGCGTCACCAGGTCCCATGACAAAGGCACGACCTCGAACTGCATTCGAGGTAGATGCTTGGTTCTTGGTGTTCCTTCCTGCCATATGTTGGGCTAACTTCGGACAATTATTACGAAAATGCTCCGTGCTGCCACATCCAAAGCATGCACGAGGGTAGGTAACCTGTTGTGTTGGTTGTTGGGGTCGCTGCTGAAGAGGTTGAGGCCTAGGAGGTTAAAACCGGGTTGGTTTGGGATTGGGTTCCATGGGCACCCTACAGTCCTGGGCAAAATGCCCATCTCAGTGAGACCTCAAGCATCATACTGCTCGACACACTCCTGTGTGGTGGGAAGCGCACTTGTTGCACTTCGGGGCCTTTCCTTTGTAGCCATCAGAGTTACCCGTGGGGTAGTCATGGCGTAGTTCTGGCTAGTAGTTCTCCCCTTCTTCAGTATTGCTGCCCCTGCTCACCTACTTTCTGGGGCTTCTCGCTTATTCCCGGCCTGCTCTCCAGGCATGGTCAAAATCTTGCGTCTAACAATATCATAGTAACTGTACCCGGCCTGGCTACGACCTCGTGCATAGTCAGGTATTCCACTGAGTTAATGATACTCCTCACTACTGGGGCCAGTCCCCAGATATACCTTTCAATTCTGTTGGACTCCGGTCGGACTATGTCTGCCAATATGCGTGCCAGTTCATTGAAGTGATTTGTGTAACCTGCGTGGTCAGCACCTTGCATCTGCAGGTTCCAAAACTCATGCTCAAGCTTCTGAATTTCATGAGCTGGGCAAACCCTTTCCCTCATTAATATCTTGAGATCATCCCAAGTCATAGCGTTAATGGCGTCATGTCCGCGAGTTTGAACAATAGTGTTCCACTAGTTTAAAGCATGGTCGGTAAAGGTACAAGTTGTATACTTAACTGGCAATCACCAGGACAATTACTTATGTTATGTACCGATTCTGACTTCTCGATCCATTTCACAAACCCATTTGGTCCTTCAGTACCATTGAATTCCATCGGTTTGCATTCCATGTAATGCTTATATGTGCAAACCGGCCTACCATTATTCTGATTATCATTCTGACCTACGGTCCTGGTTGCGGGTTCGGTTGCGGGTTAGCATTAATACCGGCGCTAACCTGCGCCACAATCGTGGGAATAACAGCCTGGAGTTGTTGCGCTATCAATTGCGCAATTTCTGCCTCAGTCATCTGTGGTGCGCGTTTCGGGGCTATTCTATTATAAACAATAGATTTCTAGGTATCAATGTCACGTATCCAGTTAACACATATAACATATTAGGCTAAAAGATAACACACACCTGAATCCACGACACATATAGTCAAAGCATCGTCATATTATATCTAATGTCATCATCATACAAGTGTCAAAATTTGCACGTAGACTTAACCCATAAGGGCTAGTGCTTAAATATGCTGTCAAAATATGTCACCAAAGTGACGTACAAACTCGATGCAACGAGAGTACTAACTAGGAATACTGAAAACACTATGACTACATCACCACCTCGACATGGGTATAACCAGTGCTTGGTAGGATGTACAAAAGATACATCACCTCTATCTATACTAGAAAGAAACCATACTAGGAACGCCACATCCACCATGCCAACCCTCCAAGACCTGCTACCAAACCTACAATGGCATCGATACATCTGTATACCAACGCCCGGAAATGATCCTGCTCATGATGAACATATCCCATACCCTGCTGTAAAGCGATGATCGCCTGCTGTAAGACGATCATGTAGTCTCCCATCGACCTCCTCTGCAGCTCATCCTCATCTCGCGCCATCCGTAATAATTAAATCTGCTGAAACAGGTATGCCCCAGACGTGTGGGGAAGGCTCTCTAAGCGGTTGGGAAGGGCCACCTCGCTCGTAAGTGTGAAACGGGGAAGGGTCCTCCCGAGGTGGTGTTAGAAAACGGGCGGTAAAATGCTTCTGGGTCCCTATGGGTACGGGTATCAGACGAATAGGGGAAATGGGTGGTGTAAACACAGGTACAAGTGTAAGTACCCTCCGACGAGCTGTCTGTCGGAGGCCAAAGGTGGGTATCTCAAGAGGGCTAGATGAAGAGGGTGAATAAGCACTCGGAGTGGAAGGAGTATAAGGGTCAGGCGGTGTCTCTGGTGACGGTAAGCGGGGTGCTACCGGCTCCCACTCCCAATGCCCCGTGGCGGGAGTAGGGCTCTGAGGAATAGGTCCTACTGGCATGGCAATATCCGGGGTATGACTATGCTCCGAGGAGCTAGTCAGGTGATGAGGTGGGGAACGATAGGCGCTCGAGGCCTCTCCATCGCGCCTAGTACGAGGTCTGGGTGGGTAAGGACCGCAACAGTAGCCAGAGAGATCTGGCTCGTTGCTCGATGTCAAAAGGGGTGTCAGCTGATCCTCCTCAGGATTAGTCTCCATATGCGAAGTAGTCTGGTGACTCGAACGATGCGCATGCTACCTGTAAAAAAACCACACACAACGCTGATTTGACTGACCGAAATACTGAACTCAACATTCCACAAATATACATATAAGCACGTATGGCACGCAGTTTTGATTTTTAAGATTTATAAAAAAATTATTTGTGGTTGGTGACGTTAATAGACGGATTTCCGTCCTATCTCAATGACGTTCCCAAGTATGAGCAGATAAATTATGGTGTTCCGGACCACAATAATTTATTTGCCCCACCAGGGCTTCCTAATAATAGCCATACTACTCAGTTTCTAGAGGTTCTCGGCGTGTGGAGACTAACTTAGGATTATAGTCTAGGTTCTTTAGAGATACCTAGTTCTCTATAACCGAAGGCTCTAATACCATCTTTCACACCCTGACTCGCAGCGGAAGACAATTGCAAGGTGCGGCAGACATATGGTAAATCCCGATAATTTAAAAACATGATATCACATAAAAAGGGAACCTCGGTTACAACATACTATTAGTATCATATTACAAATCATAAGTTCAAGTACGGTACTACGAGCTATCACAGCTCTTATTCTGCTACAGTTCACTACCAAAGCCATCCACACGCACGTTCCTTACTCCTGTTTAGTTTTACCTGAAATGCATGTTAGTTTTAAAAAGGGTCAGCTAAACGCTGCATGAGTTCCACTGGTTTAATTGTTGTGTAACAATATGTGTTAACAAGTTTAATTGCACTGGTCACAGTCTTAGTCACAGATGGAATTACACGAGTATACAAGTGAAACCGTGACTGTTTTTCCCTCGGCCGTGTCATCCCAGACACTCCCGGCCACCGGACCGTGTCACAAAGATACTCCCGACCCATCAACTGCGTCATGTGTAGATCAACGCCCCATAGTAGTTATGCCTAACAACACAACCAAATTAGGACGAGTGCAGTAGCCTAGCGCCGACATACCGTCAATCGTGGCACTGGGTTGGTCAAACCGACACTACTATCCACTGTCAACAGGCTTACGTTAATCACTTTTCTTGCAGTGGGGAGGTAGTTCGTGTGTTAGATAATTGACATCATATGTTGGTGCAATTAATACAGTTTCGTAGCATGCCAATCATCTCAGAAACAATATCATAGTTTAGAAGTGGGGGAGTAAGATTCACTCCCACGTTGGTGTCATCAACACAGTTTATAATAGGCAAGTCCCCAGAAAACAGTAAAATCATTCAAATGTGGGGAAGTGAAACTCACAGTGCGAGTAGTGGTCTCAACACACGAGTGATCAAGCAACTGGATCAACTTTAACAACACACATGCAAGTATGGACTCAAATCAGTATCTGAGTTGGTAATGGTTATAAGTTGGATCTGGTCAGGAGTTTTACTCCGGATTGAGTCTATAGGACACTGGTATGGTGATGGATGTCAGGGTAGTATTAGTTTTCAGTTTGGATTTCGGGCACCGTTTCGCGTGCCAGCCAAAGTCAATAGTTTAACGTGTTCATATAATGGTACGGGAATAACAATAGTGCAATTACGTGGTCATTTAAGAATGATTAACTTTCCGTCAAGGGAGTTTGAGTGTTTGGGGAGTCTAGGTTGCCCAAATTTGAGTTTCCTTTTTCACCGTCAGGAATTCTCCCGAACTATCTTAGGAACACCCATAGTGCCCAATTTGCCCGGGAATCTCCCGGAATACTCCCGGTGTTCCAATTATAGTATTTTTCGGGTTGGGTCAGTTCCCAGTTACGACAGTTTCGTTATACGGTAATCGGCCGAAATTTAATTAAAAAAATCTATTTTTAATTCCCTAAATTATCATTTAATCTATAATTTGAATAAAAATTTGAAAATTTTTAAATAACTCAGTAAAAATCTGTAGATTTTGGGGAAAATTTTTGGGAATTTATTTTGGCATTTTAACTATTTAAATAAATTATCTATAAAACAATAATTAATCAAATAATTAACATGTGTTCAAAAATTCCAAAAATGTTCCAAAACACCTTTTACATGTCCAGGAACTTCTCACAAATTTTTGAGATTTTTCCGATTTCGTTTCGGTGCATTCCCGGCTACCGAAACTCGCAAAAACGCGGATTTTTAACCCAAATCAAAAATCAACCAATGGACTCCGAATTTTCCCAGAACATTTCCCATATGTTCCTTAGTTTCTCTGTAAAATTTGGTGATTTATTGAATTCGTTTGATAATTTCCACAAAAACATAGCAAAGGTAAAAAATTCTAAAATTTCACGTGCACACTCCTGTTAACACCCTTCACCACCATACCAAATTTAAGCTCAATCCAAGTTTCACGGACCAAGTTATAGGCAAAACAAATTCTGCCTATCCTAGTTTCGATTTTCAGATGATATACCTAGCGAAAGCTTCGATTCCAAGCGCTTCTTTTGAGTCCAGAAGTGGGTGGGTGCTATATCCAGTACCTACAAATCAATGACAATCCAAATATGCTAGAACTTAGATCAATCAAGCTTTATTTCATTGTTTTTCGATTTATCAAATAGTTAGCGATTTTTGTCGAATAGGTGTTGATTAGGGTATCAAACCCCAAAGATTTATGATCATGGCTGCCATATAACACCAGGGAAATAGCAAGGTGTTCTTATTCAGCCCATAAACATGTTTAAACCTCCAAAAATGTTAGATTAAAATGAGTTTTTCAGCTAGAAATCGCGTTTAATCAAGAAAACATGATTAAAATCATAAGAACCCAGGTTTATATCTTTGATTTGAAGTTTTTAAGATGAAAATCAGCTGGACATTCTTGTGCTTATGGCAGATTTTGAGAGAAAAGGTGTATTTTTCTTGGAATTAAAGGAGAATAAAATGAAAAAATAAAAAAAATGGGTGGAGGTTTGGGTGTGGGTCCCAAGGGGACACCTCGTGCTTTGTAATACGTGTTAAAAGATGATGTTTATCTACCATTTGCGTTTAGGTTCGTTTTCGGGTCCCGGACGCGTTCTCGATTTGCGAAACGGGCTCCATTTTTCACGTTCTTGCTGTCAAAAGACTCGGTTTTAAAAACTGAACATAACCGTCTCGAAATCCGAGCATGGTTACGTTTTAATCATAAAAGTCTCGTATGACGTTCGTTTAAGTGTTTTTAAGCTTGATGATCGTTCCTTGCACATTTGGTTACCTTATGTTATGCTCGAAACGAAGATGTTTCGCTAACCGGGAAGCTGCTTCGTTTTGCGTGCCCGGGCTTCCATTATTTTCAAACCTTATGTCACAGTCTATGGCACAAAACTAAGTTGTTTCTGGAACTCGGAATCTTAAATGATGCTACTGATAACCTAATAATCAACGTCAAAGGTTTAATGCGTTGTTAAACGTCAAGTCTCCGTTTAACACTTGTTCAAGGCTAAGGACACCAACCTCGCATCGTTGGTCCTTAATAGTGTAATGTTAACCATGACGTGCTTTCGGATTCCTCCGAGACATAATAACGATTGCTCAGCATAGTACACAAGTCATACAAGTTTGCAAGGTTTACGCGCAATTAATGTTTTAATCATGACTTAAGGTTTAGGACCAATTAAGGGGTACATGGTTACGTCATGGGTGTCACATCTGATAAAGATGAAGATAGCAACGATTCACTGGAAAGAGCGACGAAGAAAGCTATCGCTGAAAAAGATCAGAGAAGCTAAAGGAAGTTGATGCTGATTATGAACCGGAGATTGAAAAGGGTTCTGATGAGGAGAGACCGAAGAAAAAGATAAAACATGTTAAGTCTTCTACAACAGATACAACATTGAAGACTACAAGGTCTCCGAGTACCAAAGGCAAGAAAAATCAAAAGCCGAAAAGCCGACGTTATATTGGAAAGAAGAAAGGCACAGAAGTCCCACAAGAACCTTCTGGTGCAAAACAAACAGGAGTTACACAAGAACCTCCTGCGGCTGAAACGATTCAAACTTCTAATGTTCAAGAGACGATTGTACAAACAGGAGCCACACAAGAACCTCCTGAGTCTGAATTGCTTGAAATTCCAATAATACAGTCTCAAGATCCACCTACAACTTCTCAACCTGAAAGCTCTATTCCAAAAGATGTTCATACACCGAAGAGTACTCCAAAGTCTACACCAAAGACTACTCCAAGGTCAAAGCTATTTGGAAGTATCCCTGATGAACCTGTAAATATTCAAGATCTGAATAATTTCTTCCAAGAATCTGATGTTGATGATCTTGAAAAGAGAATCAAAATTCTTGAAGATAAGGTCTCGAAGAATGAAGCTGAGAAAGCTGCTTTGGAACAGTTGGTGAAACAAAGCGAAGTGGAAAAGGAAATTCTGTATGATAAAGTCAAATTTCTGGAAGGTGATCGTGGTTACTTGAAAGCACTAATCGAAAGTCTGCAAGATGCAAATGAACGAATGCAGAAAGAGATAGCTGAATTACGATCAGAAAGGGATTTGAATGATTGAAGGTTTTCTAGACTTCAGAAAGTTCTATCTAACAGTCTCGGAATCAACTTTAAAGAAGAATATGAAAGTTTGGACGTACAAGAGGCAAAGAGAAAGCAGAGAAAGAGATTGCAGAACAGGGTAAAGGCAAGCATGTGATTGAAAGTATACCCGAGATTATAGAGCCTGTGATTGAATCTGTGAATGCTTCTAAGTCTGTGATTATTCCTAAGAAGGAAACTGAAGAAAAAGACGATGAAGAGGCTGAGAACGATGATGATGAAGAGCTTGTTGATGATTGAAAGAATGATTCTCGTAAAGATGATGGTCAGGGTAGAGTTGGTTTAAAGATTGTTGATGCAAAGGTTACAGATGAATTTGATTTTTCTTCTCTGCTAAGCGATGATCCAAATATAATGGAAGATCAAAATCAGGGTGAGCAAACAGGGTAAACAGGGTAAACTGATGAAGATATGACAGATGTAATTGTTGCAATGCATGTTGTTGCTATGCCGAGAAAGCCATTAGTTCTTATGTTAGAGCATAACGTTGAGGAAGGTGAACTTGTTCACAGTTATTCGAGGGAAGATTTGGCAAAGTTGCTGAACGTTGATGCTGAAACGTTTGATTTTGACTTCGAAGAGCAAGTGGTGAACATTGATACATTTGAACCGAATGAATACTGTTACAAACAAAGGTCTGATGCTGACGATTATAACAAGGTTATCATTGAAGATTGGTCAGATGATGATACGAATGAAGCAGAAAAATATGTTGGTGTAAATACAGACAGCTTTCCGACATTTGAAGAAATGTACGAGCAGCTAAATGAAGATCTATTAAAAGAAACGATAGCTGAGTCTGCGCGAGAAGGTAAAGTTCCTAAACCGATGACTAAAGAAGAGATTGCTAAAGCGAAAAAGTCCTGGTTTAAAGAAATGCCAAGAGAAAGAAAGTTCCAACATCCATTAGCTTTCTTTACCAGAGATGCAGATAAGTCATTGGGAGATATCCTAAGTTGGGGTTGGTTGAAAGAGCTAAACGTCTGTACCATTAAAAGAAAATATGGGGTGCAATACTTCCGATACTTGGCTGATTTTAGTACACTACCGTATTGGGATGTAGAAGAGTTAGTGCAGACGAGGAATGTGAGCTACTACATGAAGTTTATTGATCAATTACTCTAGAAGATGATTAAGTTTGAAGCGACACAAGGATTCAAGTACTGGAAACCGTTTATACCAAAGCGCCGAATCAAGACGAACAAGAAAACATGAAAGACATAACTTTGATTATGAAGCATCCGCAAGTAATGAAAAACATGCCCCTAATGCCAATCGAACAAGATATCTTTCGTTGTTCAAGTGGTGGCAGGTTGATCCTACAACGTGTGAAGCTTTATAGTGTTGAAGTTTGAAGAACACCTGGATATCACTAAAGAAAATCAGCTGAGGTGTTAAAGAATGAAGGTTTATGGGGATTGTGGAGAACGATACGCATACTAGACCCGATGTGGCTAGTGAATTGTACTAAGGAGGATATTCGATGTCTATTCTTCAATAAGATATGTTACGAGAAGTACGAAGAGGTACAAGCGATGCAATATCAGAGGATTGTGAATATTTGCTATGCTCATGGAGTTAATTCAGGAAGAATGTGAGAGTCTAGTTGGAAAGAGCTTGAACGCAAAGAGTTTTTGAAGGAAGAAAGGCGTCTGGAATGTTTTCAAGAAAAGACAAAGGAGGCAAGACTTAGACGTTTCCAATTCATGACTAAAGTACCACCTACAGATCAAACGCCGATTCCTGCAAAAGAACAAAGAAATAAACCGATCAAGAACTTCTTTGGGCGATGCAGATGAAAGATAGAGTTTTGAAGACTGATAAAGACGAAAGCGATATCCAAGAGGGGGTCTGTTAGTACATAATGTCTATGCTTAGTCTTGTATCGAGTCTGTTTAGATTGGATTAGATTATGTCAGATATTAGAAGTATTTATGTAAATAGCTGACAAGTTCGCCCGGAATCTAGATATTGGAACAAGTTACTCCAAGTGAACTTGGCAGTCTATAAATAGTGGCTTCTAGTTTCTCATTTGTAACTTTTGTAACTTTGGCAACTCAGAGGCGAAGCTCTGTCGGATCCAGAACTTGAATGTATTGAACTTTAAGATCAATAAACAAACAGTTTAACGAGTAATTCCTATGTATTTGATTAACATGTCACTTAGTTTCCACCTAATTGGACATTAGATACCAAATTAGGTTCCTGTGCTATCAAGGAGCGATCTAACAACCTTGACTTGCTTGAAAACATCCCACAATTCCTCTTTTTTAGGACCCCTGTATGAAATAAATTTTTTTCTACCCGGATGGAGTAAAGCCGAATGAAATGGAACTTGACTTGGTTCCCCTTCCGCGGTTTCATTTAAGATTTCACCCAACCACGATTTTTTAATTACTTTTTCAACATTTGGGTCCTTAAGAACAATAGTGGGTGAGGCTTCTTCCTCATCACTTTCAACACCCGTAATATCCTCAACCACCCCATCAACCAAACACAATGATAAATTCGTTTTATATTCTTTACCACTTCGTAAACCACTAACATGGTTAATAGGAACATTACGTGAAGAACTATGGGATATTTACCTTAGTGTCAGTTGGTAGTTGACCTTTACCTTTTTTCAATTCCGCAACATCGGTTGCAAGTTGACCCATTTGGGTGGTCAACGATTGAATCACCTTATCCCGGAATTCGGCCTTTTGAATGCGAGCCTCATCCATTTGATTCTTCTTTTGCATCTCCGTTTGCATATTATTCAACATCCCCATAACTT
Organism: Scalesia atractyloides; assembly: GCA_947069175.1. NCBI lineage: Eukaryota > Viridiplantae > Streptophyta > Magnoliopsida > Asterales > Asteraceae > Scalesia > Scalesia atractyloides. Next base: position 55,826,181 of record CAMTDV010000024.1, on the reverse strand, counting down.
CATTTCCACCCGATGAACCACTTTGTCCACTACCCGATTGTTGAAATTGCCCTTGAAACCCTTGGTTGTTATATTGTTAGCGTGGTACATAATTACCTTGGTTTCCTTGTAAATTCAGGTTGGCTTGATTAGTCGGGTTCCCATATCTAAAGTTAGGATGGTTTCGCAAACCGGGGTGGTAGGTGTTCGAATTCATTCTGTAATTCCTACCACCCCCCTCTTGAATAACATTCACCTCTTCTACTTGTTCTTGCACCATCCCCACTGAACACATATCCTCCGAATGACACAACTCACTACAATTGGTACAAACATCATAAATTTGATTTGTGGTTGGTACATTTAGTCATTCACTACATGAACTTGAGATTTTGTGACAACATGCCTAGCCTTTCTTGATGCTTGCACCTTTCGTTTGTAATTGTAGGTCATTTGCTCTAAGAAAGCCCAATCGTCTTACTCAAATTGGTACCAAACGTACCATTAGTAACGGACATCAAATCCCGAGAATCCTCTTGACTTATCCCCTCATGAAATGCATTTAACAACTCCATAAGGCTATACCATGATGCGGACAAATTTTAAGAATCATGTTAAACCGTTCGAACGCTTGATGAAACATCTCTCCCGGTTGTTGTTGAAAACCTCTCAAACTCTTTATCGCCTGGTTAGTCTTTTGGGTCGTATAATACTCTTCCAAGAACCTTTGTTGCATGTCGGCCCAAGTGTAAATGGATGCGGAAGGTAACGTGTAAAACCATCTCTTCGCTTTATCCTCCAATGAAAATTGGAACAACACTAATTTAACGTCATCCGAAGAGAAGCCTTGCCCACCAATAGTGTTACACATCGAATCATATGCCTCCAAATGAAAGTAAGGTTCTTCAATTGCTAACCCTTTAAATTTTGGTAAACTTTGGAGTGCATTCATTCTTATTTCAAATGTTCTTCCATCCGGCTGATGAGGAATGACTATCGGTGAGGGATTGTTAGTGATAACTGGTCGAAAATGAGCTTCAACCCCCCGTACCGCCTCTCTATGATGCCTTCGCGGCACATCTATAGGCACTCTAGGTGGACCCGGTTGCCTTTGAACTTGTCTTTGAGGTGCAAATTGTTGTGGTGGTGGAGGCACTTGTTGTTGTGGTATTGGCCTCTGAATTGGTTGCACATGAGGTTGCACTTATTGTTGAACAATTGGTGGTTGTCGGAAAATTGCATAGGTTCAACTTGTTTTCTCGTGGGATATGCATATCCCTCTTGAGCTCCATCACCCCAATATAGTATCCTTCCTCTACATACCCCTCAAACTCCTCCTAATACTTGGCCCCATATCCACTTTCATGTGTTCCCATGGATTGCAAATTTGTAGTTTGCTGATATTACAAACTCGGTTGAATTGGTGGTTGGTAAGTAGAGGTAGTGTGAACTATGGGTGAACTTGGGTGAAATTGAAGTGATGGTGGTATTTGGTGAGAAGATGATGATTGGCCACCCGTTGGGAAGAAAGACAAATGAGGTGGGACAGTTGATGCAGGAGGTTGGCTAAAGGAATATTCAACTTGGGTATTTGCGGGTAATGTAACATTGGTGACGTTGGTTGGTGGAGGATTGGTAGTATTTAGTGTAGGTGTAGGTGTAGATGGTGTTGTTTGACCCATAGTGGGAGGTTGAAGGTCCTTGATCAGGCGGTTCTAGACGGAAGTTAGTGGATAAACGTAAACCGATTCGGTAGAATGTTATTACAGAAAGGAGTCGAAACATAATGCAGCGGAAGTCTTCATTCACACTGAACGAGTATATATCTTTATAAGTCCAGCTGCCGGAGTTCCTGGAGAGAATCCGACAGCACCTCCCCCTAGGGATGCCAAAAACTTAAATGACAAAATGAACAACACACCTATATATAGGGAGACAAGTTCGCTGGAGTGGAGGTAAGTTCGGGCGAACTTGACTATGTCAAGTTCTGCCGAAGTTGACATCAACATGCACTTCTCAAGCGAACTTGGCCTTTTATAGTCAAGTTCGGGCGAACTTGACTAAAGGCACATCAAGTTCGAGCGAACTTGACCAATACAGGTCAAGTTCGGGTGAACTTGTTCCCTTTTACACTATAATCTCCGTATTTCGGTCGTGTGTTTGATTCTAACCTATACAATATTCAACACATACTCAATCTAGCCTATTCGACAAGTGACGAACACAAAATGCATCAACAGATTCCTCCTTGTTCGTTACTGTCGAAGCTTGATCTTGAACTTCAAAACTTTGAGTCGTGTTTGAATATTCTCTGCAACTTCAGTCAAGGTGTATGCCGATGTCGTCGAGACGCGTCAACAGATTCCCCCTTAATTGATGATCCGGGTTTGCATTAACAACTTTCAAAACCGCTGAAATCTCCAGTTCAGATCTTTGTTTGCGTGGTTTCCGACTCCTCTGATTTACTTGACCGACAAATTTTCTCGAATAACCATCAACTAGAAGCTAATCAATGCAGCGGCTTCTCCATTTCGATGATAACCGCATACGAGTTCAGTTTTTGAATAAGCGTGGAGCATCGAGAGTTTACTCCGCACACTCCTAAAGTATCAAAAACTCAACCGGCAATTGATAGAAACTTCGAATCACCGCATTAGAAAACTTCAAATCAACGAATACCCTCGAAAATCTGAAATCCCGATTTCCGTAATCCAGTTAAGCACTCTTCAGAAAGATTTGATTAGCAAATCGGTAATCTGCTGAATCAACAAATCTTCATCAGAAACAGATAATCTAGTAATACATCGAATCTGAGAAACATATGTCCGTGACCAAAATCACATTCTGCCACTTTAGTCATAATGCCAGATATATAGCTATCTCCGGTAGACCAACGCCACTTAATCACCAAACATCATCATCCAATGGCGGTTAGTTCAAAGAGAAGAATGATTCATCTGCTTGAAGACTAAAAATAATGGCCACCAAAGGCTATCATCAGTTAGCGTGTCTGGGATAACTTCAGATCTCCTTGATAAATTTGAAACCATCCGTCTTCGGAGCTAGACATTAATCCTAAGATCATCACTGAACGTTTTCAACGTCCTCAGTTCCTTCATGGTACTAACGACTACTAATCCAGCTAACTGTTCCTTAACCGGAGATCAGGACTCTAACCCTTAAGCATCAATCTGTATCATGATCTGATAAATCGGAACTTCCTATGATCACAAAATGTCAATGAATCTCAATTCTATGCATTTCCCGAAAATCTGTCAATCGGTAACCACCCGGATACTGATGCAGTAGTCACAAATTTCAAAAATGCCGGAATCTTCAAATATTGAAAATTTATTATGGTCAAAATTTGCAAAAATGAGGGGGAATAAAAAATTTTCAATATTTGCAGATTCCGGCCTTTTTGAAATTTGTGACTACTGCAACAGTATCCGGGTGGTTACCGATTGCAGATTTTCGGGAAATGCATAGAATTGAGATTCATTGAGATTTTGTGATGATAGGAATTTCCGATTTATCAGATCATGATACGGATTGATGCTTAAGGGTTAGAGTCCTGATCTCCGGTTAAGGAATAGTTAGCTGGATTAGCAGTCGTTAGCACCGATGAAGGAACTGAGGACGTTCAAAACGTTCACTGATGATCTTAGGATTAATGACTAGCTCCGAAGACGGATGGTTTCAAAATTACCAAGGAGATCTGAAGTTATCCCAGATACGCTAACTGATGATAGCCTTTGGTGGCCATTATTTTGAAGGTCCGTGATCAGGCGGTTCTAGACGGAAGTTAGTGGATAAACGTAAACCGATTCGGTAGAATGTTATTACAGAAAGGAGTAGAGGTAGAATGCAGCGGAAGTCTTCATTCTACCGAAAGAGTATACATCTTTATAAGTCCAGCTGCCGGAGTTCCTTGAGAGAATCCGGCAACACCTCCCGGTAGGGATGCCAAAAACTTAAATGACAAATGAACACACACATATATATAGGGAGACAAGTTCACCCGGATGTGCTATGGTCAAGTTCAGGCGAACTTGACTAAAGACACATCAAGTTCGAGCGAACTTGATCAATACAGGTCAAGTTCGGGCGAACTTGATCCCTTTTACATTGAAATCTCCGTATTTCGGTCGTGTGTTCGATTCTAACCTATACAATATTCAACACACGCTCTATCTAGCCTATTCGAAAAGTGACGAACACCAGGTGCACCAACAGATTCCCCCATGTTCGTTACTGTCGAATCTTGGTCTTCAAATTTGAGCCGTGTTTGAATATTTGCAACTTCAATCAAGGTATCTGCCGATGTCGTCGAAACGCGTCAACAAATTCCCCCTTAATTGATGATCCGGGTTTGCATTATCAACATCTAATTCCCCCTGAAATCTCCAGTTCAGATATTTGTTGCACAGTTTCCAACCTCCTCTGATTTTCTTGACCGAGAGATTATCTTGAATAGACACCAATTTGAAGCTCATCAATGCAGCTTCTCCATTTCAACTTTAACCACATCCGCGTTCAGTTTAGCGCATATCTCCCATGCTCGATCTTCCGATCTTAAAAACTCAACCGACAATTGATGGAAACTTCAAAATACAACACTGGTAAACTTCAAATTAATGTTTACCCGCAAAAATTTGACATCCCAATTTTCGTAATCACTCCTGATCAGCAAATCGGTAATCTTTTTGAATCAGCAAATCTTCATCAGAACCAAATAATCTGGTAACACTTCGACTCTGAGAAACATTCGTCCGTGATCAAAATCACATTCAACTTCTTCAGTCACAATGTCAGATATACAGCTATCTCCGATAAACCAGCGCCACTTAATCACCAAACATCATCATCCAACGGCGGCTAGTCCAAAGAGAAGAATGATTCATCTGCTTTAAGATTAAAAATAATGGCCACCAAAGGTATCATTAGATTTCCTTGGTAATTTTGAAACCATCCGTCTTCGGAGCTAGTCATTAATTCCTAAGATCATCACCGAACGTTTTGAACGTCCTCAGTTCCTCACTGGTATTAACGACTGCTAATCCAGCTAACTGTTCCTTCGCAGGAGATCAGGACACTAACCCTTAAGCATCAATCTGAATCATGATCTTAATATTCTGAACTTCCTGTGATCATAGAATCCCAAATGGATAATCTCTTTCGTCAGCAACTGGTACACTTCTTTGTCTGGAAGATCCGATCCCATAAATCATCTTCCTTAATCATGGTACCGCGTACAACCTGGGGCAACTGAAACTACAAAGCATCCTTATCTCCCGGCGGTTAGTCCAGTCAATAATTCATGTGTAAAGCAGAGTTAAAGATAGGCACTCGTGTGTGCTTCCAAACCATACGCGCGACTCAGGTGTCAATCCACAACATGACCGCATAATCTGATAAACAACTCCTCCAAGACTCAGTTATGTAACCACCTGCTTTCAAACTAGAGATCAACTTGATCAATTTACAAATGAATCTCAAACTCTGTATTTCCCGGTTAATTTGTAGTCGTAAACCACCCGAATACTGTTGCAGTGTCACGAATTTCAAAAATGCCGGAATCTTCAAATATTGAAAATTTTTTATTCCCCCTCATTTTTGCAAATTCTGACCATACCAATTTTTCACTGAAATTCCCCATCAAATTCGGAATTTTCAGTATTTAACAAATGCGAAATTTACTTTAAGGCCCATCGGTAGTCTTCAACCCTAATGATCACCAAATTGCTTTGGTATCAATGACTACCCTCTCATCTTCAACCATCTCTAACCTCATCATCTCAGCCTCTCTCTAAGGCCTCCGACGGTGTCCCCGAATGACGTTAAAATTTCGAAAAAATTTCTATCACCAAATTTTTTCTGGATACCAGTCTCATCAAACCGAGCAATAAATGTTTTTCAATGCCTTTTTTTAGGCATCCTGACAAGTTCGGGCAAACTTTTATGACAAGTTCGGGCAAACTTAGTCAGTTTGAGACAAGTACGGGCGAACTTGGTTGGCCACCACCAAGTTCGGGCGAACTTGCATGAAATAGACAAGTTCGGGCGAACTTTTGCCTAATTTCAAAGAAAATCAGTCAAATTCGGTCGAACTTGAGAGAAATCTTGAAAAACCTTGTCAAGTTCGGGTGAACTTGACCTCCACAGGTCAAGTTCGGCCGAACTTGATCTTCCAAATCAGCCTTTTTTCATATTTTTCGATCCAAATCCTTATTTCTTTGAATTTCGAGATGATTCCACCATAGATCTGGTCGAAAATGGTTTTCTAACAATCATATCCGTTCAATTTAGATTTTGTCCATGGATTGTATGTTTGGAGGTCAAATTCGGCCGAACTTGATCTTCCAAATCAGCCTTTTTTCATATTTTTCGATCCAAATCCTTATTTCTTCGAATTTCGAGATGATTCCACCATAGATCTGGTCGAAAATGGTTTTCTAACAATCATATCCGTTCAATTTTAGATTTTGTCCATGGATTGTATGTTTACTTGATGATCCGTTCAATTTTAGATTTTGTCCATTGATTGTATGTTTATTTGATGATTTACGTCTAAAACCTCTCCTAATGTCCATAAATGTCCAAATTCATGAGCGTATGTGATAACCGTAGCTCTGATACCAATTGAAGGTCCGTGATCAGGTGGTTCTAGACGGAAGTTACTGGATAAACGTAAACCGATTCGGTAGAATGTTATTAAAGAAAGGAGTAGAAGTAGAATGTAGCGGAAGTCTTCATTCATACCGAAAGAGTATACATCTTTATAAGTCCACCTGCCGGAGTTCCTGGAGAGAATCCGACAGCACCTCCCCGTAGGGATGCCAAAAACTTAAATGACAAATGACGAACACCAGTTGCACCAACAGAGGTGGTGGTTCCATTGTGTTGCTTGGTGTTGTGGGTGTAGTAGGTGAACCGATGATTTTGTTTTCTCGTACTAAAACTCGATCGCGTCGCAAAATTTGCTCAATTTCCGGATCGAATGCTAGTGGTGATAACTTGTGAGAGCCTCTAGTATACATGCACATGTAAGTACCTGCACACTAAACACAGCCAGCATAAACCCAAAAATTAACAAACTAACAACTACAAAAGTCAACACACGTTGCGCACTACTCCCCAGCAACGGCGGCAAAATTTGACGTGCGGTCGAAGTCTCACGTAAATTTAATCCAATTACAAGTAATTAGGTAGCAGTGAGTGGGTATCGAACTCAGGGAGTATGTGGAAAATGTGTTCACTATGTAGCTTCATATTAACTAATTAAATTAAACTAAGTTGCAGAAAATATAAATTCAGAGTTTTGATTGATTGGTTTTGATTATCTATGAACTAAATTAAATTGCAAATCAAAGATTGAGTCTTGTAAACATATTAAGAGATAGCGACCATCCAAGGTTTCAGGTTTTAATTGACATGGCTCATGTTTGATTACTTGTTTGTGATAAAAGGGAACGAAGTACTCGGATTACTAGAACGCGAGGTTGTTACCCAATGATCAATTAATTATTATTCAACCCTAATCCCTCCCATGATATCTCGATTGCCAACGGCACCAAGAACGTATGGTTTAGAATAAGATCAAACACAACTAATAAGTTACAAACAAATATTCAAACACCATAACAACTTAAACAAACAATACAAAGTTATTATTCCAGAAATTCAAGCATAAACATAAGTGTCTTCAAACAAACCTTACATCTAGGATGATCACCGATGAAATTAGCTGCTCATGGTTCGGTGAATCATCATAACATCAAGTTCAATGTTCATATGCATCAAAAACACAAACCGAATGTTTAGAATTGTCAAGAACCCAATAACATAAGCCAAATTCTCCCCAAAGAACTATCTGAAACGTCTCTAATGATTAGCTAATGAAAAGACACCAAGAAAACTGATCTTAAAGGGCAGTTACACTTTTCACGTTGGGCACCACCGTAAGCTACGGTGCCACCGTAGCCTACGGTGGCCATTATAAGAATCTACGATGACAATCAACTGGACTACGGCGCACAAAAAGGTTCAGAAGTCACCGTAACCTACGGTGGGCACCGTTGGCTACGGTGATCCCTGGGTGTTTCTTCCTTGTTCTTTCTATTAAATCCTCAACTCTTCATCTTGACTTCACCAAGTACGAGCTCCCATCCAAACGCATTAAAACCACTTATTTATGCTCTTTTTTACCTGCAAAGCCAAACACACCGTAGTTATCTCATTCCAATAATTAATCCAATTAAATTTGAAAGATTACATAATTTAGAGCACTTAAGGATTGTCCTACGGACCACCCGTCAGTAAGCGCTTTACTTTTTGCTCTTCGAACTTTCTTAATGGGCCTATTTTATTCATATTCATTCTTAGAAGGAAGATACACACACATCTTTTACCCCACTCTTTTTTAACAATTCTTGTTCTTTTTCTTGTTGATACTTTTTTCTCCCTGATATCCGTTGAATCTTCGGATTCCTGATCATTACCTACTTGTTTCTCGTCAATGTAAAGTTTCAAATTAATGAACTTATTATCGATTCAAAGTATTTTTATTTCTTCAGATTAGCTCCCAACCCCTTGTCTTCCAGATTTCTCAGTATTCAGCTCCTTCTGGATTCTAAAAATCCGTTTTCCATCACCGGTTGTCGAAACTGAGATAGAAATAAAATCTTTTTGAATTTTCAAAAGTTTATGCTAAAACACACTGAAAATCTTTTTGGAATTTTAATCTGAAATAGTAATGAACTATGTACAAACATATTTACAGACATATTTTTGTGTGTTCGTGTTCGAGGATCATATTAGTTTATGAGACACATCACTAGTACCGTTGTCCTTTTTAAGACTTTAAGATTTAAACAAATTCACTTAGATTGCGGATATATTTGTCCATTTAAACTTTACCACATTTCTCAATTGTTCCAAGATATGTTAGGTAATTTTACGAAACTTGACTTAATTGAGTTTCACGCCTCAGAATATATTCCCTTGATTTCATCTTACAGGTGAATATAGCTAATTGATTTCTATAACTGGGTAATGCGAGGCTTTGAGAGTTCAGGTTAGTACTACCGTACAGACAAAGAGATGAAGGCTTGACTTAAGGGTAGTGTTCTGTCACACCCTGACTTGCAGCGGAAGAAAAAATACGGGATGCAACAGACACCTCTGGTACAAGCACATTGTTTATAAAGACACTACATTTTATTACTTACAGTGTTGATTACACACTACATGTATGTTACAACTGCGTGTTCCCATGAACCACATAAGTCTTCTAACCCACATGCGTCTATATCAGGGTTCGCCTACAAACATGTCTTGAACAAAATACGAGGATCACACTAGTCTCAAGTTACCTGAAATGCATGTTAGTTTTAAAAAGGGTCAGCTAAACGCTGCTTGAGTTCCACTGGTTTAATTGTTGTGTAACAATATGTGTTAACAAGTTTAATTGCACAAGTCACAGTTCACGGATTTATCACCACAAACACCTTCAGCTAGTAGGACCGTGTTACAACAAGCACCTTCAGCTCGCCGGACCGTGTCATAACAGACACCTTCAGCTTGCCGGACTGTGTTACAACAAGCACCTTCAGCTTGCAGGACCGTGTCATAACAGACACCTTCAACTTGCCGGACCGTGTCATAAAATGTACATCATCCCAAGTTGGTGCAATTAACACAGTTTTGTAACATGCAAACCATCTCAGAAAACAGTAACACAGTTTAAAAGTGATGGAATGAAACTCACTCCAAACTTGGTGTAATCAACACAGTTTTTAACATGCAAGTCCCTAGAAAACAGTAAAACAATTTAAAAGAGGGGAAGTGAGAACTCACAAGATAGTAGCATCACAGGTAGCAATAGGAGTATATGTAAGCTGGTTCGGCTTTAAGAGCACCCATGCAAGTAATTACTAATATCAGTCGCTACGTCGGTAATGCCTATAACTCGGGTCCAAGTGGGTAATTTCAGTCCATGTTGTACATATAGTATCCTGGTGTGGTGATGGATGTTAGGGTAGGATTAGTTTTACATTTGGCTCCTGGACAACGGTTCGCGTGCCAGCCAAAGTCAGTAGTTTAAAGTGTTCGGATAATGGTATGGGAATACCAATAGTGTCAACACGTGGTTATTTAAGAATGATCAACTTTTCATCAAGGAAGTTTGAGTGTTTGGGGAGTTTAAGTTGCTCAAATTTGAGTTCCCATTTTCACCGTCGGGAATTTTCCCGAACTGTCTTACAACACCCATAGTGCCCACTTTGCTCGGGAATCTCCCGGAACCTCCCAGGGTTCCAGTTTTAGTACAGTTCCATCAGGTTCGTTATACGGTAAATTGCCGAAATTGATTTAAAATACCAATTTTCTATTCCCTAAACTCCCATTTAATCTATAATTTTGATAAAAATCTGTAAATTTTTATTAAAGTTAGTAAAAATCTGTATATTGTGGGAAAATAATTTGGGAATTTGTTTTGGCTTTTTCCTTATTTAAATAAATTATATATAAAACAATATTTAATCAAATAATTAACGTTAACTATCACGATTTGGTCTGAAAATTCCCAAAAAATTCGAGAGCATCCTCTATATGTCTAGGATCTTCTCACAAATATTTGAGATTTTTCCGATTTCATTTCACTGCATTCCCGGCTACCGAAAACTCGCAAAAACGTGGATTTTTAACCCAAATCAAAACTCAACCAATGGACTCCAAATTTTCCCAGGACATTCCCCATATGTTCCTTAGTGTCTCTGTAAAATTTGCTGGTTTATTGAATTCGTTTGATAATTTTTCCGAATTTCGTTTGGTAAAAAAATAAAATATTCACCGAAAATGTTAGAAAAATCAAAAAATTCTAATATTTTACGTGGACCTTCCTGTCAATATCCTAAATCATCCACACCAAATTTCAGATCAATCCAATTCTCACGGACCAAGTTATGGTCCAAACAATATTCTGCTTATTCTAGATTCGAGTTTCGGGTGATATACCTAGCGATTCCTTCGATTCCAAGTGTTTTTTCTTGAGTCCAGAAGTGGGTGTGAGCTATATTCAGTACCTATATACCAAGAACAATCCAACCATGCATAACCCATGTCACCAAGCCTTGTTTCATAGTTTTTCGGTTAATCGAATAGTTACACAATTTTGGTCGAATAGGTGTTGATTAGGGTATCAAAACCCAAAGATTTGTGACATGGCAGCCATAGAACACCAGGGAATTCAAAAGGTGTTCTTATTTAGCCAAGAACCCTTGTTAAATCATCCATAAACATGGATTAAAAGGGTTTTTTGGTTATAAATCATGTTTAATCAAGAAATCCTAATCAAAACCTTATGAAACATGGATTATACCTCCGATTTTGATGTCTTATGAAGATGATCAGCTGACTTGCAGGTGTTTAAGGCAGAAACTTGTGGAGCAGATGAATAAAAATGGAAGAAATAATTGAAAAAAGAAAAAAACTCCTATACAATAATGGGGGGTGGCATAGGTGGGGCACCTCTACCACACAGGCGCTTTTTCGTGCTTCGTCTTTTCGTGTTAAAAGATGATGTTTATCTTCGGTGGCGTGTTAAGTTCGTTTTCGGGTCTCAGACGCGTACCCAATTTGCGAAACAAACTTCGTTTTTCGCGTTCTTAGTGTCAAAAGACTCGGTTCTACAAATCAGCATAACCGTCTCAAAACCCGAGCCTGGTTACATTTTAATCATAAAAGCCTCGTATTGGGTTTAGTTTAAGTGTTTTTAGGCTTGATTAACCGTTCCTTGCATGTTTGGTTTGTCTTTCATTGCTCCTACGCAAAGGCATTTCCCTAACCGGGTCTGCCTCGTTTTGCGTGCCCGAGCTCCGATTTGTTTCAAATATTATGTCAGAGTCTATGGCACATAACTAAGATGTTTCGTGAACTTAGAATCTTAAAGGGTCCTACCGGTTGCCTAATAATCACGATTGAATGTTTAATGCGCTGTTAACGTCAAGTCCCCGTTTAACACGTTTTTAAAGGCTAAGGACACCAACCTCATATCGTTGGCCCTTAATAGTGTCATGCCAACTATGACGTGTTCCCAGATTCGTCAATCCATTCACGACTTTCTCTTTCCACGTAGGTGACACATAGCGTCAATGTAATGTTTTTGGTAATTACTGTGCATATACTCCCATTATAGTCGGTGTCACATGTTCCAGAATTCGTATCATTACACATAATCACAAAAAATATCATGATATACATATCACGTCCGGTTACCACGGACTTGTACCAAGCAAAGTTTACCGGGATTTTTCACATTTGTCATATGTTCCAATTTGGAATCTTTTTACTGCAATTGTTGAATCTTTCGATATTTACAATTTGCTGCAGTTTTGAGGATTAATACACAAAAGTATTCTACAAGTTATGGTCCATGCGGACACAAAATCATAAGAACTTGTATAATACCCCAGATATCAATTCTCTATAAAGACCTAATATCTCAGAATCAAGCAATCTCTCAAACGAAATTTCGGAGTTCCAGGTCCATATATCCGAGAGATGTTAAGCTACAAATTAAGAAGTTGAATATTTTTAGTTTATATCCCGGATACAATCTACTGAACGTGAAAAGCCTACCGACACATCCTCAGTGAGATCTGTTTAAAACTTTTAAACACTTTAATTCTTTAGCATACTGTGATAGTCCACTGATGTACTATCATTTCCTCATTTACACAAAACTCTTTTTTGTCTTTTTCAATATTTTTGAACACTTTTTATTTTTATATGTTTTTGTATTTTCTACCAATTTTTCCCCCTAAAATCAAAAACATATTTTTAGATTTTTTTTTTTGTTTTTAAAGAAAGAAATTCTAAAGACTATAAAAGTAACAAACCGATGAGGATCACGAGAACTTATCATCTGGTCCGTATTCAACCTCCATTTCCTCATTTGATGAAAGATTGTCAAACCATTAATTCTCATAAGATATTTAATCTGGTTCGAGTAAAAGGTTTGGTATAAAAATCAGCTTTTTGTTCATCATTGTGGATTTTTTTCTATCCGAATCAACTTTTTCTCGTAGCAATCACGGAGAAAGTGATATCGAATTTCAATGTGTTTAGTTCTAGAGTGTTGAACCAGGTTTTTAGTTATGTTGATCGCTGCCTTATTATCTACATATAAAGGTGTATCAAGAAACTGCAATCTAAAGTCTCTAATCTTTTGTTGTATCCACAAGAGTTGGGAACAACAATGGGAAGCTGAAATGTATTCTTCCTCACACGTAGAGAGATGCGACCATGGTTTACTTCTTGCACTGCCACATTACTAATCGTGTTCCAAAGAACTGGCAACCGGCAGTTGTAGATTTGGCGTTCAATTTGCAGCATCCGAAATCTAAATCAGCATATTCAGCGAGATCAAAGTTGTCGTGTGGATACCACAAGCCGGTGCTTGGGCAACCTTTTAGGTAATTGAAAATTCTCTTGAAAACCATCAAATGTGATACTCGTGGACTGAATTGATAACGGGTGCATAGGCAGTTTGGATACATGATGTCTGGACGAGATGAGGTCAGGTACAACAATGATCCAATCATCGACCGATATAAGGTTTCATCAATCTTGACTCCATGTTCATCTGAGAAAATTTGGTGATTAATTGCCAATGATGTAGATATCGGTTTTGTGCTTGTCATCTCGAATTTCTCCAAAATATCATGCACATACTTCGTCTGATGAATGAATATCCCATCGGGCAACTGATCACCTTGCAATCCCAAGAAAAATTTCATTTTCCCCATTGAACTCATTTAAAACTTTCTCTTCATAACCTTGACAAATTGTTGCAATGCTCATCATTTGTAGAGCCAAAGATGATGTCATCCACATAGATTTGCAAAGTTCATCATTTTTCCGCTTCATCAGGTTGTTCTGGCAGATCAAATGAATTCTATAAACCCTCATAGTTGAACATCCAATAATCACCAGGCTTTTGAGTAGGCATTGTATATTTCTGGTTGTCAACATGATGAGCTAAGATGACTCGATTTAGACTAGGCAAATATACTCGACGTTGAGGACTAGCAAGTTTACCATCCGGATCTAGCTCCAAGTTTACCATCCGGATATATGACAGTACATGGTGATCCAAACAGTTCTAAGAATTCTAGATTCGGCTTTCTTTGATTGAGCAACTCTAAACATGTTTTCTTGTGAGGTTTGATAGTTAGAACTATGTTCAACGTGTAGCTTGCAGAAGAAACTGCCTTACTCCAAAAACTTACTGGTAATTTTGAATCAACGAGCATTGTTCTTGCAATCTCGATAAGAGTGTGATTCTTACGTTCAACTACTCCATTTTCTTGAGGAGTATAGGGGGCGCCGAATTCGTGAAGAATACCTTTATCGTTGCGGAATTCAAGCTTACGATTGTTCTTAAACTCAGTACCATTTATCACATCTGATTCTTTTGATCGGCAAATGGTATAAGTTCTCTAGCTTTCAAAAAAGGATCATTAAATTTTGAAATGTTTCATCTTTACTTTCCTAAAAGAATACCCACGAAAACTTAGAATAATCATCTGTCACAACTAGGCAGTATAGATCTATAGAAATGCTTTTGACATTTACAGGACCAAAGAGATCCATGTGAAGCCTTTCTAGTAGTAGCTTAATCGAATTTAATAGCCTTTTCGGGTGTGATTTCTTATGTTGCTTCCCCTTCTTGCAACTCAGACAATCATCATTCAAATGAAAACTCTTCAGATTGACACCCTCCACTAGGTTGTTATAAACCAAGAAATTCATTTTCTACAAATGAATGTGCCCCATCTTTCTATGCCATAAAACATAATCTTTTTATGTTGCTTTGGATACAAAACATTTTGCCGACTTTGATGTGGTAGATGCAATGCTCATATCAAGTATATAAAGATCATTTTCTCTCGGAGCACGTATAAGAATCCATTCCTCTGGTATCTTAAACCCCGGCTTCAAAAATAAGCATTCTTTGTCATTAAAATGTGTTGTGAACTTCTTATCACATATTTGAGAGATGCTTAGCAGGTTGTTCTCTAACTCAGCATTATAGTTCACTTTATCGAATGATACCACTCCGTTCGAAAGCTTTCTTTCTCCAACTATCCAACCTCCTCGATTTCAACAAACCCTACGTAGCCTCCTCAGATTGATTTAACATCATAGAGCAAAACCAACATCCCAGTCATCTGTCTAGAAGCTCCAGTGTCCTTAATCCACTTTTATATAATCGACGTCGGGAGCCCCTGCACCAATGAAAAAGAAATTACTTAAACAGGGAGACCAAAGCTTTTTCGGTCTTGGATGGGTTAGGAACATCATATGTTGGAACCCTAACATCCTTCTTGACTTCAACCCACTGTCCAGTTTGTGATTCAATTTTTCCTTTGATTTGAATGGAATAGTTGTTGATTTAGGAACGTCTATAGATGATTTTGTTTTTGGTACCTAGGTTTGTGCCTTAGAGTGTGCCTTTTTTGTATAAAATCTTGAATCCTTTTTTTTCATTTTATTTGAAGATTCTCCATTTTTAAAGTTTGAGAAATTTAGGATTACATCTTTGTTAGATTCATGATTTCTTTTCAAACTTTGTCTCGGCACAAACCCAGGTTTCTTCTGTTTTACATCTTCTGTTGTTTTCTTGTCTTGGTGGACAATTTTTGATTAAAGGACATTTTCGTGCAATATGTCTAACCTCATTGCACTTGAAACATGTCCTATTATCCGAGACTTTGATATTTTTCCATTGTTCATGAAGCTCCTTTTGTTTCTTAAACTCATCATTGGATTGCTTTCCAATGCTCTCTTTCTCACTTACCGTATTTGTCCCAAAGATAAACTTAACTTTCTTTTTAAATTTATGCTTTTGAAACTTTTTGTTATTTTTCTTTTTTTGAAAACCTAAAGCTTCTCTCCTATTTTTAGGGTAGTCCCCACCTTTTTTATGATAATCATTACAGACTTTCTTTGGTTTGAAAAAAAATGCAGTCACATTCTTTTCCAGATCAGACGAACTTATTTCAACAAGTTTAAAAAGTTTATCAATACGATCATCTTTCACATTCTGGATCGAAAATGTTTCATCAAAATACAATTTATCAGATCCATTCAGTTTGTAGATAACTACATTAGGGTCGTCACTTAAATTGTCTTTTGAAGATGAAAGAACATTCTAGTAAGAATTATCCTCACCTCCAGATTATGAATTTGAATCAGAACCTTTTAGACTTGATTCAACACTTTCAAAGTTTGAGTCATCTGAATCACTTTTAAACACATTTTCAACAACATTTTTTACCAATTCTGTTTCACAGTCATCTTCAGATTTAGTATATGTTACATCAATGTTCTCAGGCAGCTCATTAATCATTTCAGTTTTCAATGTTAGAATAAGTGCCTTTTCCACCCCTATAGGATTCTTTCTAGCATAGCTTTCCCACATGAGTGCTAGAACACGATCATAACCTACACCCTTTTTCACTTCGTTCTTCTCATTTCCTTCCTTTTCAACTTTAGGAAGAATATGATTGATGACATAAGAACTGGTTGAATAGTTGATCAAAAGTTTGTTTACCCTTTCTGTTTCAATTCTCGTTTCTTTTCTAAATCATTTTTAAGTTCAGCAATCGTGTTCAAATGCGTGTTTATTGCTATTTGTTTATCCATCACGGTTTCTTTGAGCATCGATAGGGTTTTATCATCTTCTCTGTTGATATGTTCATATTGTTTAATAGTTCTGCTCAATTTATCATAAGCTTCTTTTACTGTGTTATAATCACTTTTCAATCTATCTGAAGATTTTTTAACCACTTTTAAAATGTTATCTTTTACGACACAGTCACCACAAGGTTCTGTGCATATATTGCATGGTTTTTCAACCTCAACCACTTGTATTTTCACCACTTCCTTTACTTCTTCATTAACACCTCGGACTCCCTTTTACTTCATCGGGATCTACCTCAGTTAGATTGGCCATCATTGCTTTGTTTGCAATTTCTGTTAGATTCTCGACATTCATTTCTTTCTTTACATCTATAACCTCTTCAATCTCTGGTTATGATTCTTCCATTATTGATTCTTGAAAACTTGAATCGAAGTACCCTGCAAAAGAATAAAACACATTAGGTGGACTTATATTCTTAAAGGCACTATGTAGAAGATTTTCTTCTTTTGATCGTTGAATATATTCCTCCAGTACAGCTTCTTCAATTGCTTCATCATCAAAGACTGCTTTAGAATATTCTTCAGTTTCTTGGCTCTGGATATTCAATTATCACAGCTAGTAATGCAAGGCTTTCTGTTTTAGAGATATACTTGTTCCAATTAAGACCTTCGTCCTCTTGAGCAACAACCAAGGCCTTTTATTTTGAGCTTGATGAACCATCTTCAATCTGGATCATTCTAGAATTTGTTTGTGACGGTGATGGTCGACGATAGATAGCCTTTTTAGTAATCATTTTCAAAAGGATTTTGATCGCCGCTTACTTCTCAATTGGTACACTCTCTTTTAAAATGTCCTTTTCGCGACATTTGAAACAAGTAACCTTTGATTTGTCAAATCCGAGTTTCCGATCCATACTTCCTAAATCTTTTCTTCCTGTAATTTCCATGAACGTTTGTGCTCTTCGAACTAAGGAAGCTATACACTATTTAATGTCCATCAGCTCTAGTTCTTCCTGATTAATTTGATCATAATCTTCCTTGGTCATATCTGGTTTCCGACTCTCCCGGCAATTAGACTTTCATAAGATTCCAAAACAGAAGCAAGTAATGCAATGTGCTGCTTGGCTGTGAGTTTAGTGAAATCTTGGGCATGATCAAGGTTTTCAGCAATGTTGCACTGTAAGTCCTTTGGGTTTGAACTAGACTGGCTTGATTGGCTTGTTTGGTTACCTTGGAAATTGTTGGCGTTTTGTGAATTTGTGGAGTTTGAGGTGTATTAGGTTCAAAGGTTGGAAATGATTGGAAACTGGATTGGGGAGAGAAAGGACTTGCAGAGTTATTTGCACTAAATGCAGTTTGTACCTTCGAGGTTTGAATACCGACTGAACTGCCTTTGTAGTATAAATTTACATCTTGTGTCATTTGATGTCCTTTCGCCTTCGCCATTTTTGTAATTCCATCTCATGGCCTTTTAGTTTCTCAATAAAATTCGACAAATTGTAACCACTATACTCAATGCCGTTCTTTAGAATTATTACACATGTGGTCCACTCACCTTCCGGTAAAGTGTCTGCCAGTTTGTCGACTAGCTCTTCATCTGTTTTAAGAACATCCATTCTTTTTATTTGAGCCACTAACTGACAGTATCGTTCAATTAATTGTTTTAGATTCTCTCCTTTCATCAAACGAAAACATCAAACTCTTTTCTAAGTAAAGCTTTTTTGCTCTTTCTCATCTCAGTACTACCATGATACTTAATTCTTAGTGCAGTCCATAATGTTAGAGAACGATCATCGTGTTGTAAAAGTACCAAGATATCTTCTTTCACCGATTGTTGTAGCAAACTCATCATTTTCATTCAATTAACGAACTTCTCTTTTTAAACCGGTGTGAATTAAGATGCGATCTTTTCCAAATTCTTTTCATCGACTGGTGGTGAATATTTATCTTCGATCGCGAGCCAACAATTGAAATGATTAGCCTACACCAAGTTTACGAACTTATCTTTCCAACCTTCGTAATCTACTAGATTCATCAATTTCGGAGGATTAACTGTCGTTCCCATCTCGTTTTCCAGATTCAATTGTGCAACAGCAGTTGTTGTGTTAACAGCACTCGTCGCAAACGCGTTGAAAAACTCTAGATTATCCATTGTATTGAACAAATTTCTGAAATCAGTCAAAATTGGAAAATAATCAGCAAACACCCACTTCTTACGAATGGGTTATCTTCAATTCGTACGAACTAGTTTGAAATTTGATGCGAATTGACTCAATTGTCACTTCATACGAACTAATTAGACACTTCATACGAAGGGTATATATTGATTCGTGTGAGTTATGTCCAGTTTTTGATGTATTTTTCAATTTTCGTCATGAAAACGTGTGTTTTAAGATCTGATCTTCTCAAGGGTTTATCTAATGATGATTTTACACATTATACTCGAAAATCAGTTCATTTTAATCATAGGTTCATTTAAAAAATGAAAAATAAGAAGAATGAAGTAGAAATAGAAATGAATCTTGTGTCAAAGTCTTCAAATCAGGCTCCCTGAGCTCTGTACCACTTGTAGGACCAAATTCCTCCTTAGCAAAGGTACCTAATTTGATATCTAGTCCATAATTGCAGAATTATTATGAATTACTGACAATAACACAAGAATTACAGTTTAAAGATTGATTTCATACAATAGTTCAACGTTTACAAGCCGAAATTCGAGTAGAACTTCGCTGCTGTGTGTACCAAAGTTGTTACATTTGAAAGAACAAAAGACCTATTATAGGCAAATCCACTTCACACAAAACTTGCCAATTGGTACGAAGTGGTACTCTAACACAAAATGACTTTACATAATGACAATTCTAACCTTATACATATCAACTAGACCTAAGACGTAGGCTATAGACACTGTGAATCAACATTAACGTCCCTCTGGCTTACTTGAACAACAAGAAATTCTTGTCTGGAAATGGGAGAGTATAGCTATGGAGTTCATCACTAAACTTCCTCGTAGTTGTTCTGGTCATGATAACATATGGGTTATCATTGGCAGTTTGACCAAATCCACTCACTTTCTCCCCATTCGTGAAGATTATAAAGTCGAGAAATTGGCTCGAATTTATACGGATGAAATCATTTTTCGTCATGGTATCCCCATTGACATCATCTCGGACCGTGATGATCGTTTGACTTCGTGTCTTTGGCAAACTTTCCAAAAAGCCCTTGGTACTCACCTCAATCTTAGTAACGCTTTTCATCCTCAATCCGACGGTCAAACCGAGCGCACTATTCAAACTCTAGAGGATATGCTTCATTCTTGCATAATAGATTTTTTTGGCAACCGGGATTCGCACTTACCATTGGTAGAATTCTCGTACAACAACAGTTATCATGTAAGTATTCAAATGGCATCATCTGAAGCATTGTATGGTCGTAAGTGTCGTTCACCTATTTGTTGGCACGAGATCGAAGAAGCTCAAATCAACGGTCCCGAGCTTATACAAGATACAACGGACAAGATCCTACAGATTCGTGATAATTTTGCTCAAGGCTAGAAGCTGACATACGCCGATAAGAGACACAAACCTTTGGAATTCAACGTAGGTGATCATGTACTTCTCATGGTATCCCCTTAGAAAGGTGTAGTTCATTTTGGTAAAAAAGAGAAACTCGTTCCTCGCTTTGTAGGTCCTTTCAAGATACTCGAGAGGATTGGCAAAGTGGCATATAGACTAGACTTACCTCAAGAACTCAACAACGTTCATCCAACATTTCATGTCTCAAACCTCAAGAAGTGTCTCGCTGAAAAAGGACTTCAAGTTCCCCTCGACGATCTTCAAATCAACGAGTCCTTGCATTTTATGAAGAAACCGGTCGAAATTATGGACCGAGGAACCGAACAACTTAGCCACAGTCATTCCCATAGTCAGGGTTCGATGGGAAAGCAAGCGTGGCGCTGAATTCACGTGGGAACTCGAGAGTGATATGAAGACTAAGTACCCGCAACTTTTCGTTGAGTCTTCTTCTTAAATTTCAGGACGAAATTTCCTAAAGTAGGGGAGACTGTAATGCTTCGTATTTTATACTTTCCTTATTTAGAATGTGTAATCATAATTCTATGTATGGAAACTTGTATTCATATCACATTTGTATTTGCAATTCCAACTTTGTAATCCGAGACTTCGATCGTAATGAAATTCATATTTTATACACACTTGTTATACTTGCAATTTAATCTTTTATACGCAATTAATACTTGCTATACGTGCAAACATTTATACATACAGTCTTGATACTCAATTTATACTAATACACGTGTCTTATACTTGAAGATATGTTAAAATGACAAGTCTATGCATGAAATGATAGAATATGAAGAGATTAGGGGCTAATTTGTAAAATTTCAAACTTCAGACAAATGAGGATATCGCGCGTCACCCAACGACTATCCCATTTGACTGTCGCGTAGCGCGACCACCCTAAATCCGCAAAATGTTGTTTCCCAGCTGCGGGTTGGTCCTTTCTTCCATCTCCCAAACTCACCAATCACCTTATAACTCCATTAATACTCAAACCCTACGTCACCACTATAAAACGAAGCCTCCACACCACCATTTTCACTTTCCAAACTCATTCCCACTCTTAAAACACTCTCAAGTTACTGAATTTCCAAGTGTTGGGTAGAAACATTCAAGTTACATAAGTGAGTTCACACTCACTTTTCTTCCATTTTCTTCACTATTTCTCCTCTACAAAGCTTGGAACACATCTAGGAGTGTTTTGCAGGTTTTCCCCGTAAAACCAAGGTGGAATATCACCAGTTTGAGGTCCAAACTTTCTATTTTGGAAGAAATCTTTATAAACTTTCTTCAAACTCGTGTTTTCCTCAAACAAACTTGTGTTCTTATGCCATTAATCAAGTCCATGATTAGTGAGCTTAACCAAGGTTGTTTCATACGAATTCGGAGGTGTTAATTGCCTCCAAACTTTCTATTTTGTAAGGGTTTCTAACCCACAAGGGTTGAAACCATCCAAGCTTGTTCTTATGACAAGATTTGTGTTTTGGTAAAGGTGTGATTACTTGGAAGTCTTGGCTATCCTACCTTCAATCCACCACCTCACTTGATGATTTCACCTTGCTATCCTAAGTGGTTTGCTAGACCTAAAAGTAACTTAACCTCGTTTAACCGTCGATACTTATTTGATTCTTTCCATGTCGGAAGTGGAAACCCGGGTTGATGATTTGTGTATTGGTGAATCATACAATGAGGTTAAATGGATGTTTATCATCCTACCTCCATGCTTGACTTATATGACATCTACGAAATACATGTTGGACTTATTATGTACTTT
This sequence comes from Scalesia atractyloides, assembly GCA_947069175.1. Lineage (NCBI taxonomy): Eukaryota > Viridiplantae > Streptophyta > Magnoliopsida > Asterales > Asteraceae > Scalesia > Scalesia atractyloides. The sequence goes on along the minus strand of CAMTDV010000024.1, from coordinate 55,804,143 downwards.
ATATATATATATATATATATATATATTTATTTATATAGGGAGTGGATCATGAGAAAACAAGATATAAATGAGAAAACTAACTAAAAAGCCAAAAAGCATAAAAAACATACAATTTTTTTTACAATTTTTTATAAAAAATCGCTGCATTTTATCTATAAAAAAACTTTTTTTTCAAAAAAAAAACTTGTACTGCACATGTGCATTATATGAAATTTTTTTTTATTTTTTTAAAAAAGTTTTTTTATATAATATTTATAGCGATTTAAAAAAAATAAAATTTTTTTTTGATATGTTTTGTTGGCTTTTTTAGTTAGCTTTTTTTGTTTTCTCATTTGAACTAGTTTTCTCATGATCCATCCCCTATATATATATAAACTTATACACAACCGAACCCTTGATAGTAATTCTTATGGTTACTTGTTAAGACAATAGGTTATATCATCTAAGCCTTAAACACGTCGTTACGATTCTACTAGGTAATTTAACCCATGAAATCACATTCACCCTTACGGGTTGTCATAGTGTCAAAAACGAGTGTATTAAGACTAGATGATTACTTTCTCATATACATACGTTGCATACTCCCAATTCCGAATCATCCATTATCAACCAAATACTCACACACACTACATTTCCTCGCGTAGGAAAACTTGGTGTTCAATCCACGAACTCTCCAACCTCTCATGGAATTTCCTAAGGAAAGCTTTGCAAAACCGTGAGTATACTCGAACCCATTTTCTGTTTATACACTTTGGGTGCAACATGTTTAACTATACAAATAATAATTCACATTTAAACTTGTTATAATCACACTCTATGTGACATCTGTGCTTTCCCATCATCGTTCAATTCGAAACGATTTTTTAATTTTATAACATTGTGTTTTATTCCAAGATTTGTGTATTTATATATGGTATTTCATATTTTCAATTCTTGTTCAATTCTGTTCTTTGAATCACTTCTCGATGTGAAATCGCAACCGTTACTCAAACGTAATCAGTTTAAAGGGACGCACACTCTGGAACAATGGCATAAGCTAAACATACCCTAAATACCCTTTACATAACTTAGAAATAAGTTTTGAAGGCTTCAGTATGGCAAAAACATGCTTATGCAACTTTAGGGGCTATTTTGCAAATTCTGCAAAACTATGCCGTTAAGCGTATTTCCTAATCCGAAACATATACGCACATCCAAAATTTTTTTTGTAATCATCAAAATATAGCATTTTAATGATTGGAATGCAAAAATATCACGTTATACGTTTACGATCATTTGCGCGTTCGTTACAATTTCCGTCCTAATTAACCAAAAACCGCAACCGTACGGCCAAACGAACCGACATCCAAAAATTTTTCGAGCATTTTTCAAGTTCCTATGCTTTATCTTGTTTATAACGCTTAAAAATGAGGTTAACTGGTGTTAAAAGTGCCAAAACGCGTAGGAAAACAAGTTTTTAGGCTGTAGGGACCTGTTATGCCAATTCTGAAACTTGGGAATCCCAGGCGACACGCGAGAGAATCACCAAGATCTCCCGCGACTTGCGGGGGATGCTCAGTTACAGCAGAAAATGGCAGATAGCTGTTTTACAGCTTTGAAACCCAAGATTCATGATCTCCAAGTTCTAGCCTGGTCTTGACACGTCTTTGAGAATGTGGAATGATCCTAGAATGGTCCTTGACACTTGTGATCATCAAATTCATCCTCCACAACTATAAATAGGCCCCTGATCTCACATTTTAACTTGCTCATTCCTTCCCTTTCTCTCTATAACTCTAAGAGGAGAACTCCCACTTTGTTGGAGGTCTCCCAACTATAAATAGGCCCTTGATCTCACATTTTAACTTGCTCATTCCTTCCCTTTCTCTCTATAACTCTAAGAGGAGAACTCCCACTTTGTTAGAGGTCTCCCAACTGAGTTTTCTAAGTCTTTTCTTCATCCTTGGCTGCCTTGAGCACAAGTAAGTGTTCTAACTTAGCCTTGTTCACTCATTTTAGCTATTTCAAGCTAAATGTCAAACAGTGTTTGACTTTCAGTTTTGACCATTAATTGGTCAAAGAAAAGTCCAATTGGACTTTGCAACGTGATCGTAATCACGATGGTTATGATCCATAGCGATCATGCCTACTGATTACCACGTTTTCCTAGTCGAAGTGACGAGTCAAAGTTTCGGTCAATAATGCGCAAAAGTGCGCATTATTCGAAGGAACTATTTTCGGGTATCAAAAAACTTTGTTTTGATACCAAATCAGTTTTATAAACTTAGTTAGACATGTTAAACTTGTCTAACTTGTCACTTTTAGTTTAGTGCTTGTTTAGGGTCGTAAATCGAGCGGTCTTGACCACCGCTTTGACTTTTGAATCTGACCCGTTTGGTCGATCTTAGGATCCGACCAAACTCATATTAGTGACCATAGTTATATAGGGAATAACCCTATTAGGTTATACCTTATGGTCACGTCGTTTGGTTAGTATTATGATAGGTCGTTATTATTCCCTTTATAAATGACCAAGATGCCCTTTTTGCGCATAAAATTCATTTTAAGCATATGTGGCTAAAGTTTTGACAAATAAACTGATATTACAGCATTACTAAACATGTTTGGCATTTAAGACTCATCATAGGACATGTTTAACCATCCGATCATGCGTTTACGCAAATGACACGTTAAAGTAGCGTAAACTACCTTAACAGGTCATTATGGGTCAAAAGCACCTAGGATCACTTCCAAATCAGAATGTTGAGTTTATTAAATCATACCATATGAGTTCCAACACTCATTTGATTTATAAGACATCATTCTATCCAATACGCCGATTAAAGTCCTGACTTATTAACATAATTATCCGATATTAGGACTCGCTTGATTTTCCTCGGACTCTTGCGCTTTGTTATTTTTCTTGAACAAGAATACTTTTGCAACCCCAAGTGAGTACATGGACCCCTCTTTTCTAAATGTTTTAAGGTGATTATGTGAGTACATAGTCCCTCTTTTACGTTTTTCAAAAGTTTTGGGGTGATACACATGTGCCTACTCGATACTTTCATGTTTTCACGCTTTCCTGACATATACTTGCTATGTTCATCTAGTACATATATAGTGCATGATTTCAATTATGTTTTGCTATGTATGTTGACTGAGCATGCTAGCACATTGATTTCAAAGACATCTTTTGGGGCATATGTTGACTTAGCATATGAGCACATTGATTTACATTACATTTTGCTATGTATGTTGACTGAGCATGCTAGCACATTGATTTTATGGACATTTCTACTTCGTATGTTGACTTAGCATACTTAGTACATGGTTAAAAGACATTTTTCACGACATTGCTTATATTGACTATAACATTTGGTTTGTTTAATGGGACATAATACATTCATTAACATTGATCACGCCGCCCGGTAGTATGTAATGGTACCATAGGACTTGACAAATCCCGTTCCCCGCTTCCTAGGTTTGTTGGAAGTAGGGAATGACAGAATTCGAATACAATTTTTGATAAACCTTTGACTTGATAAGGGTTTATCCGACAGTCTCAAGGTTTGAATGTATGCGGTAAACATAACTACATAAATGTTTATATCAAATAAAGCATTGGTTTTGCAAAACATGACTTTTGATTTAAAACTTCGGTTTATTCAAGACATTGTTTTGTACATGATATTGGTTATACACGACATTATACATATGGCTTGAGTAAAGTCTTCTTACTTGCCATACAAGACATTTGTTATACAAGACATGATTTATACCTAACATTGTGATATATTACATTGTTTCACATGACATTTGACATTTGTTTGACAAGGAGTTTTTGGTGGTTATTTGATAAGTGATTTAAATGACGAGATGTATGTGATACGATAAAATCATGGTGGATACGCCGCTGGTACTTCTATATATAAGTACTTTCATGATATTACATATCGTAGCGTTATTTAAACCACTTCGACAAAGACAAAGACATGACACATTTGGTACAAATAACATATATTTTTCACAAGACATTGTTTTACAAATGGCATATTTTATACAATTCATTTTCATTCGGTTAATTTTTTTACCATACATCCTTCTTTTATATCATTTGAATTTCATATTGATTTTCAGATGATTTTATAAAAGAAAACATTTTATAGGGTTTATGACTTCTTTTGTTAAACTATTATTTTAACTTCAAGTCATGAACTCATCAACAAAACCTATGTATCTCACAGGCATTTTTGTGCTGACGTACTTATTTTCACATGTGTTTCAGGAGCTAATGCTTAAGGATGATTCATGCACACTTAGGACGGACTGGGCTTTAGTGACTTAAAAATTAGAAGACAAATAAATTTATGTTATGTTTCTGTTAAATTCCAGACAATGTAAACAATTTGAGTCAATAATACAAAACTTTAATTTCCATGGTTGTTGAAACAATACTTCTGTTACTCCACCCCCGACGTTTCCGCCGCGGTTGTTGTTTTACGCGGTCGGGGTGTGACAGAAGATTGGTATCAGAGCCAATGGTTATAGGGAATTAGGTTTTTAGTAATGCTTTGACCTAGACTATAACGTTTCTAGGACCCTAACACAAGTTATCTTGTGTTTAGATCTAAAACAATACCATCACCTATCGTAGGTGATTACCAAAAACAAGGTATAAATCATTTTAAAGGCCAAAAAAAATCATCGTCCTCTTTTCCTTCAAAGTTTTTCAAAATCTCGTCAAAGTTTGGGTTTTAATAATGTGAACACATGCAACTTGGAAGGGTGGGTGCCTGTACCCTGAGTTTTCTGTATAAGGTTAGAGTGTTCGTACAAATCCACTTAATCGGACCAGTCACTCTTACCTGGGAACTCATGCGTTGAGTGTCCACCTATAGGCTAAGCATGTCTTCTCGATACATTATCAATACCCATTTACTTCGATTAGCCACTGTGTGTAGTTTGTTTTTTGCAAGTAAACGAAAGAATGACAACCATCCTTTCATTTCCTCGATATTTATGACATCTCATTTTCCAACATTCATCTCACTCGTTTTCTCTCATATTTCCTCTTTTAGAATGCCTCCTCGACGAAACGTACCACCACCTAACACCGAACTGGCAACTATCATAGCACAACAGATGGCTGCTATGCTACCAAATCTCATTACTCAAATCAACCAAGCCAACAACAATAACAATACACATGCTACGTGCAACTTTAAACAGTTTAACTCGGCTAAACCACTCAAGTTTAGTGGTTCTGAAGGAGCAACTGGGCTCCTACAGTGGTTTGAGAGTCTTGAGAGTACTTTTCGCCATGTTCAGTGTCCTGATATTCGTAAAGTCGAGTTTGCTTCAAGTGTATTTCATAAGAGGGCACTCACGTGGTGGAACGGAGTGGTGAGAGATAGGGGTGCGGATGTTGCGATGGATCAGACATGGGAGGAACTTAGAGCTCTAATGATGAAAGAGTTCTGCCCCCGTCATGAAAAGAGGGCTCTCAAGAATGAGTTCCGCGACCTAAAGCAGGACAGTGGTGAGCATCGTGCATATACCAATCGGTATGAGGAGTAGAGCTTGTTGTGTCCTGAGATGGTGACGTCTTTGGATAAGGCGATTGAAAAGTACATAGATGGTCTGCCAGATCCTATCCAGGACATCGTCACTGGTAGTAACCCTACATCTGTCCGTCAAGCCATTGAGCTGGCTGCAACCCTTACTGAATCGCAAGTCAAAAAGGGTAAGCTTCATCGAAAGGGTGACAAGAAACCGTCTGTAAAGTCTGAGAAGCAAAAGGGTAACAAAGCTGAAATCTCCAAGAAGTCGAGGAAGCACAAAGCTTCTAAGAACTTCGCTCTCACTACCCAACCTAACCAAACTACTCCGAATCAGCCTGCTCAGCCACCGGCCAAGAAACAATATGTTGGCAATGCACCTTTGTGCAACAAGTGTAATAGTCACCATCAACCACATTTACAGTGCCGCATTTGCACTAACTGTGGGAAATCTGGTCATCTTGCCAACACTTGTCGTTTTGCTCCTACCCAGAATCAAATAGCCTAAAACCCTGCTCAGCAGCCTGCACGACCTCACTATCCACCTGGGTCTTGCTATAACTGTGGTGATCTTACCCACTACAGAAACAACTGCCCGAAGTTGGCAAATGCAAACCCGCCACATGGACTAGCATTTAACATCAATGCTAACGAGGCTCGGGCTGACAATGAAGTAGTCAACGGTACATTCTCTGTTAACAACCATCTTGCTTAATTCTTTTCGATTCCGGTGCTGATAGAAGTTTTGTATCCCTAGCTTTTGAACCTTTGCTTTCCATGCCTAGAACTAAACTAGGAAAGCCCTTGACAGTCGAAATAGCTAGTGGTGAACCCCTTGTTCTTGATTATGTCATCCGTGATTGCCAATTGAACCTTAATAACCATCTTTTTGCCATTGACCTCACGCCAATGCAACTCGGGAGCTTTGATATCATAGTAGGGATGGACTGGTTATCTAAACACTATGCTGAGGTGATTTGCTTTGATAAGATCTTTCGTATACCCCTTCCGTCTGGTGAAACCGTAGATGTTCGTGGAGAAAAAACCCGTCAGTAGCCTTAAACTCATGACATGCACCCAAGCCCATAAATACCTACGAAAGAGTTATATTGCTTTCTTGGCATATATCATAGAGGAAAAATGCAAGGGTAAATCTATTCAGGACATCCCTGTTGTTCGGGATTATCCTAAGGTGTTTCCTGACGAGCTACGTGGTTTACCCCAGCACGACAAGTCGAGTTTCGTATAGATCTTGTACCTGGTGCCAACCGTATAGCCAAATCCCCATACCGACTTGCACCGTCTGAGATGCAAGAGTTATCTAAACAGCTTCAAGAGTTGTCTGACAAAGAATTCATTCGTCCAAGCTTTTCACCTTGGGGCGCTCCAGTCCTATTTGTGAAAAAGAAGGATGGATCATTCTGTATGTGTATCGATTTCCGTGAGCTCAACAAACTCACAATCAAAAATCAATATCCCCTACCTCGCATTGATGATCTCTTTGATCAGCTGCAAGGTGCTACTTGCTTCCCAAAGATTGATCTACGTTCTGGGTATCATCAGCTTCGTGTTCTCGAAGAAGATATTCCCAAAACTGCTTTCCGCACTCGATATGGTCATTACGAGTTCACCGTTATGCCTTTTGGTCTGACAAATGCTCCTGTTGTTTTCATGGACTTGATGAATAGGGTTTGTAAGCCTTATTTGGACAAGTTCATCATTGTCTTCATTGATGACATTTTGATCTATTCAAAGTCTCGAGTTGATCACGAGCAACATCTCCGTTTAACGATGGAACTCCTAAAGAAAGAACAACTCTATGCCAAGTTCTCCAAGTGTGAATTTTGGCTTAAGGAAGTTCAGTTCTTGGGTATTGTCAAGGAACAAGGTATTCTTGTGGATCCCGCCAAAATCAGTGCAATTAAGGAATGGGATACGCCTACTACTCCTACCGAAGTTCGTTCATTTTTTGGTCTCGTGAGTTACTACCGTCGCTTTATCACAAACTTCTCAAAGATTGTGGTTCCCCTCACTGCTTTGACTCAAAAGAATAAACCTTTTGAGTTGGGACCCAAACAAGAAGAAGCTTTTCAGACCTTGAAACAGAAGCTTTGTAATGCTCCTATTTTATCCTTACCTGAAGGTAACGACAACTTTGTCGTATATTGTGATGCATCGAACTTAGGCCTTGGCTGCGTTCTCATGCAAAGGAACAAAGTTATAGCCTATGCATCAAGACAATTGAAGATTCACGAAAAGAACTACACCATTCATGATCTTGAGTTGGGTGCCGTTGTTTTCGCTCTGAAAATTTGGAGACATTATCTATACGGTACAAAATGTGTGGTTTTCACGGACCACATAAGTCTCGAGCACATTTCCAATCAGAAAGAACTAAACATGAGACAGTGACGATGGGTTGAACTTCTAAACGACTATGACTGTGAGATTCGCTACCATCCTGGTAAGGAGAATGTCGTAGCCGATGCTCTTAGTCGTAAAGAACGAGTCAAGCTACATTATGTTCAAGTTCGATCTGATATTCAAAACCGTATCTCCCAAGCTCAACGAACTTGTATTACACAAGGCATGATGAGTGATGAATTACCACATCATCTTGAGCTTCAACTTGAAACGAAAGACACTGGGTTATCCTATTATCTGAATCGTTTGTGGGTTCCAAGTCAAGACAATCTCCGCACTTGATAATGGATGAAGCTCATAAGTCTCGTTATTCAATTCATCTAGGTGCAGACAAAATGTATAAGGATCTTCGTACCCAGTATTGGTGGCCGGGTATGAAGAAAGACATTGCCTTGTATGTATCTAAATGTCTTACTTGTCTCAAAGTTAAGGCAGAACATCAATGCCCTTCTGGTTTGCTTAAACAACAAGAAATTCCGGGTTGGAAATGGGAAAGCATTGCAATGGATCTCATTACCAAATTACCGTGTACATCTAGAGGTCATGATGCCATTTAGGTAATCCTTGATCGTCTAACCAAGTCAGCACACTTTATAGCAATCCATGAGGATTTCCCTGCTAACAAACTTGCTAAAATCTATGTGGATGAAATTGTATCTCGTCATGGTGTTCCTATGGACATCATATCTGATCGTGATGCTCGATTTTCATCTCATTTTTGGAGGACCATGCAATCTGCCATGGGAACCAAACTTAACCTGAGCACTGCTTATCATCCTCAAACGGATGGACACTCCGAAAGGACAATCCAGACACTGGAGGATATGCTTAGAGCTTGTGTGATCGACTTTGGTGGTAGTTGGGATTCGCATCTACCTTTGATCGAATTCTCCTACAACAACAGTTATCACACCAGCATTAACATGGCTCCTTTCGAAGCTCTTTATGGTCGAAAATGTCGTTCACCTGTCTGTTGGAATGAAATCGGTGAATCTCAATTCACTGGACCTGAACTCATTCAAGACACAACAGAAAAAGTCAAAACAATTCGCGATAATCTCTTGACAGCTAGAAGTCGTCAAAAGAGTTACACGGACAAACGACGCAAGCCCTTGGAATTCCAAGTCAGTGATCATGTCCTACTCAAGGTATCCCCTTGGAAAGGCGTGGTTAGATTTGGAAAGAAAGGAAAACTTGCACCTAGATATGTTGGACCATTTAAGATCATTGAGAAAATCGGAAGGTAGCCTACAAACTTGAGCTACCTCCTGAACTTGGAAATGTTCATCCAACCTTCCACATGTCCAATTTGAAAAAGTGTTTAGCTGATGAAAACCTCCACATCCCTCTTGATGAAATTCGTGTTAATGACACGTTACACTTTGTCGAGAAATTTGTGGAAATTTTGGATCGTGAAGTCAAAAAGCTTAAGCGTAGGCAAATACCGATTGTAAAAGTTCGTTGGGAGTCCAAACGTGGCCCAGAGTTTACCTGGGAACGAGAGGACCAAATGAAGGCGAAATATCCACATCTATTCTCACAAGTTTCCTCTAATTAAATTCCGAGACGAAATTTCCTAAAGTAGGGGAGACTGTGACATCTGTGCTTTTCCATCATCGTTCAATTCTGAAACGATTTTGTAATTGCATAACATTGTGTTTTATTCCAAGATTTGTGTATTTATAAATGGTATTTCATATTTTCAATCCTTGTTCAATTCTGATCTTTCGAATCACTTCTAGAAGTGAAATCGCAAACCATTACGTAAACGTAATCAGTTTAACACGACGTACACTCCGGAACAATGGCATAAGCTAAACATACCCTAAATACCCTTTACATAACTTAGAAATAAGTTTTGAAGGCTTCGGTATGGCAAAAACACCTAGGATCACTTCCAAATCAGAATGCTGAGTTTATTAAATCATACCATATGAGTTCCAACACTCATTTGATTTATAGGTCATCATTCTATCCAATCCGCCGATTAAAGTCCCGACTTATTAACATAATTATCCGATATTAGGACTCGCTTGATTTTCCTCGGACTCGTGCGCTTTGTTATTTTTCTTGAACAAGGATACTTTTGCAACCCCAAGTGAGTACATAGACCCCTCTTTTCTAAATGTTTTAAGGTGATTATGTGAGTACATAGTCCCCTCTTTTACGTTTTTCAAAAGTTTTGGGGTGATACACATGTGCCTACTCGATACTTTCATGTTTTCACGCCTTCCTGACATATACTTGCTATGTTCATCTAGTACATATATAGTACATGATTTCAATTATGTTTTGCTATGTTGACTGAGCATGCTAGCACATTGATTTCAAAGACATCTTTTGCGGCATATGTTGACTTAGCATATGAGCACATTGATTTACATTACATTTTGCTATGTATGTTGACTGAGCATGCTAGCACATTGATTTTATGGACATTTCTACTTCGTATGTTGACTTAGAATACTTAGTACATGGTTTAAAGACATTTTTCATGACATTGCTTACATTGACTATAACATTTGGTTTGTTTAATGGGACATAATACATTCATTAACATTGATCACGCCACCCGGTAGTATATAATGGTACCATAGAACTTGAGAAATCCCGTTCCCCGCTACCTAGGTTTGTTTGGAAGTAGGGAATGACAGAATCCGAATACAATTTTTGATAAACCTTTGACTTGATTAGGGTTTATCTGACAGTCTCAAGGCTTGAATGTATGCGATAAACATAACTACATAAATGTTCATATCAAATAAAGCATTGGTTTTGTAAAACATGGCTTTTGATTTAAAACTTCGGTTTATTCAATACATTGTTTTGTACATGACATTGGTTATACACGAAATTATACATATGGCTTGAGTAAACTCTTCTTACTTTCCATACAAGACGTTTGTTATACAAGACAAGGTTTATACCTAACATTGTGACATATTACATTGTTTACACATTACATTTGACATTTGTTTGACAAGGAGTTTTTGGTTTTTATTTGATAAGTGATTTAAATAACGAGATGTATGTGATATTTAAAAGCATGGTGGATACGCCGATGGTACTTCCTATATATAAGTACTTTCTTGATATTACATATCGTAGCGTTATTTAAACCACTTCGACAAAGACAAAGACATGACACATTTGGTACAAATAACATATATTTTTCACAAGACATTGTTTTACAAATGGCATATTTTATACAATTCATTTTCATTCGGTTAATTTTTTTTAACATACATCCTTCTTTTATATCATTTGATTTTCATATGATTTTATAAAAGAAAACATTTTATAGGGTTCATGACTACTTTTCGTTAAACTATTATTTTAACTTCAAGTCATGAATCCTTATCAACAAAACCTATGTATCTCACAGGCATTTTTATGCTGATGTACCTATTTTCACATGTGTTTCAGGAGCTAATGCATAAGGATGATTCATGCGACACTTGACGGACTGGGCTTTAGTGACTTAAAAATTAGCAAGACAAATAAATTTATGTTATGTTTCTGTTAAATTCCAGACAATGTAAACAATTTGAGTCAATAATACAAAACTTTAATTTCCATGGTTGTTGAAACAATACTTCTGTTATTCCACCCCCCGATGTTTTCGCCCGGTTTGTTGTTTTACGCGTTCGGGGTGTGACACTCTATCCATTTAAACATGATACTTGTATTATTCTTGTTATCACATGCTATGTATACTTGTGTTCATATGCTCATTAACTTTGCTAGCCTCCCTTGACAATTATAGCGCTCTAGGATTGACGCACCGCCCGTATTCTTGTGGTATTGTTAAGTAAACTATTTTACACAATTTCGGTGACAATTGTAAGCACGATTGCGTTAGACTTTGGTTGACATATGTTTGCACATGATAGTATGACAGTAACATAGATATGCAAATTACCATGTTGGATATGAGACAACTTTTTCACGATTATGCTATGTAACAAAACTTGTATGCTCGCCAATGCTTTTGTGTTGAGCTATACTTTTAACATGTTGTAGGTTGATGATGTTGATTATGGCGAAATCTAGTAGGGACGACACTAGAAACGTATTTAGAAATATTAGATTTTGTTATGACGTTATGTAAAACTTTGTTGTACTTTGATTTTCCAAATGTTGTACTTTATTTCCATGTATTGTATTCGACAATGATGTTCAATGAAATTAAATTGGTTTTGGATTAAATATTGTCACAATAGTGTTATGAAGTCTCTCGCGCAATCTACTTACGTCCGCCCCGATGATTCCCCCATTGGTTGGGTGTGACATTGTTGATCATCTGTTCCATAAAATTTGAACCAACATCCTGCACAAAGGGCTGGTCAAACATTTGCTGCACCACAAAACCCACTCCCTAGAGGCTATAGGCAACCACCATGCACAAGGGTACCTTACAGGTATGAAGAACCTGTACACCAGCCCCAAAAGCCAAGGGAAAATAAACATCCAGATGGGTACAACTATCTCTTTGGGAATGGTCAACCATCAGTTGACCAAAGTGTAAAAACACTTGTAGAAGGTTAGAAACAACTGTTGCAGATAGTCCAAAAACTACTCGTGACAAATGACCAATCCTAAGGAGCCATTGTAGTGGCTGATACCAACAAATCTAAGGCAGATAATGATTTGGATCATCTGCAATATTAACCCATTCACCACCATCTTCAGGGAACCACTGTTGGTAATTTAAAAGTGCAGACATAGGTTACCCTTGCACTGATTTCTATCCAAATAAAAGAAAGAAAATGTTTTGAAAAAAAATCACCAAAAGGCTTTCTACAATTGTTGATGCATATGTATGTCGGCTACGTCATCGAATAACATCGAGTCTGTAATAGGAACAAAATGTTATATCACATATGTTCGTATGTCCACTTACGAAGGTATCATTTCTGTTTGTACAAAGGTAAAACCTCAAGCTTGCACGAAGAGACAAAGTCTATAAATAGGAGGCCGAGCTTAGTGTTAGATATTTGGTTTTTGTAGACAGGACGGCGAAGCTTTGTCCGGTTGTTTCCAAGATCTGTAAACGTTGAAGAATTAATGAAACAAAAGTTAAAATTGAATCTTGTTAATATTTTCGCCTAATCTAAAGTTGATTCGCACATTTTGAAGTAGGTTATTCAAGATATACCTAAGCTTTTGGATCCGAGAACGGACTTCACAGTGGTATCAGAGTTGGAAGGCCTGATTTGAAGACATTTAATCAAGTATCTACTTCTCTTCTACTCATTATTCATCTTTTTTATCATTTCTTAGAAATTGAATGGACAAAATGGATTGATTTTTTCCAGGACTACTTAAAATTGACTAATAACAAACCCTTGAAAGAATCAGACCTAAAATCAACTGAATTCATGATCAAAATCGCAAAAAACGTGAAATCTTGAAACCTCACTTTGCACGAGCTTAAACCTCACTTCGCAAGAAGATAATGTTATCTTTGCACAAAGTGAAAAAAATGTCAAGTTTAAATTTTACCTTCGCACGAAGTTAAAACAACTCCGTACGAAGTCAAATTCTTGAAAATTTTGGATTTTATCTTCGCACGAAGATAAATCTAAAAATTGGTATTCGTACTTCACACGAACTAGTAATTTAATTGTTTTTGTTTGTCAATTCGTACCAGGTCAATTTCACACCAGTTTAACTTCGTACCAAGCAAGTTTTGATTAATTTTTTGTCGAAATGGAGAACGAGTTTTATAATTCTTTTGCTACAATGTTTACATCAACTTCCAATTCGATTAATCAAAATAAAACCTGGATAATCTAATGGGAATGATGCAGACGCTGCCCAAATTATTGAATCTAGGATATTATGGAGGTTGGCAGGAACGGTTTCTGAATTGGGTTCAAGCAAATTATTTTGATTGCTGGTATGCGATCGAGGAGAAATATGTTGCACCTACTGGTGAATGGGCTTGAAAAAATGTTAACATAGTTTACTACAGAAGAGAAAGATAAATTTGTGAGAGAAAAGAAGATGATGAATATCTTGCAACAAGCCATGAAAGAAGACATAAACTTGAATAAGATGTGAAACCACTACCACTGTTAGAAGTAATTGTTGAATAACCCGCTGAACTTTCTACACTGTATGCGGTTTGAATAATTGGGCCTTCAATGCTGGTTGTTGGACTTCCTTTGTAGTAAAGATTAACATCTTGTTGAGAATTTACACCTTTATTTTTATCCATTTTTTGCATTTCCAGTTCACGCCCTTCGAGTTTTTTGATGAATTTACTCAGAATCAATGTACAGTTTTTCGAATTTGTTAGATAAGTCGACAATCTCCCTGAGGCAATGTGTCAAACTCTTTCTTGAGTAGCGCCGCTTTGCTTTTCGACATTTGTGTGCTACCTTGAAACTTTACCCTTAACGCGTTCCCGATTAACTGAGATATTGTCATCTTGTCGTTGAAATGAAAAGGTTAGGAATACGAAAAGAGAATGAAGAACTAGTTGACAAGTTGGCCGACACATTGCCTCAGGGAGAATGTCGACTTATCTAACAAATTTGAAAAACTGTACATTGATTCCGAGTAAATTCATCGAAAAACTCGAAGGGCATGAATTGGAAATGCGAAAAATGGCTAAAAATAAAGGTGTAAATTCTCAACAAGATGTTAATCTTTACTAAAAAGGAAGTCTAACAGCCAGCATTCAAGGCCCAAATATTCAAACCGCATAGAGTGTAGAATGTTCACTTGGTTATTCAACAGTTACTTCCAACAGTGGTAGTTGTTTCATATCTTATTCATGTTTGAGCCAAATACTCTGATGTGGAGCCCCCAGTCATCTCAGAGCTCACAGCTATAATAGCTAGCATAGTCAAAGCAACTCCAATCCTCATATAATGCAGTGTGTGACATTTATGCCTTTACAAGCATCATACAATTCCGAATGATTTCGAATCCAAAGAAATATTGGGTTTCATTCCCCGGAATTAAACAATAACATGTGACATTCACACATTTCAGTCCATGTACAATTTCAATTTCTCAAAAGCTTATCTGTAAGTTATACGTAAACTATTACATAAACGTAATAAGAGTAATGTGACATACACTCCGGAACGATGACATAAGCTAAACATACCCTAAATTCTCTTTGAAGGGTTCGGTATGGCAAAAACATACTTGTTCAAGCTTAGGGACTATTTTTACGCCAAACTGTGAAACTATGCCCATTCTCATATTTTGAATACGAACCATGTTTAGACATCCAAAGAAATTTTTAATCAATAAAATCTTGTATTTTATTGATAAGAATGCAAAAATATCAATCGTTGCGAAATTTGGTCATTTTCGAGTAGGTTAAAGCGTTTGTTGTAATTAGTGAAAAACCGACCGTACAACCGAACGAACTGACATCCATGACATTTTTCAGCATAGTTCAAGTTACATATGCTTTAACTTCCTCATGGAGCTTAAAAATGAGGTTAAGGGTGTTAGAAGTGCCAAAACGCGACGAAACAAGTCCAGGGGCCATTTCTGCCATTTTTCAAACTTCTGCCCCTAAACCAGGCTTACAGACCATAAGGCACAAACCCATAAGGTCCGTAAGGGGTCTCAAGATCAGTAAAAACATCACAGCAACATGGCAGCTTCTATGTAAAGCTTGGGCGCCAAGTTCTTGAATTTGTCAGCTTTGTACCTGCATTTGACACATGTTAACACTTCCTCAAGATCATTACACCTCATAGGACACTTGTGATGATCTTGGGATCCTTGAACACTATGAATAGCCAAGAATTCATTCATCCCAATTTGTTTATTCCATTCTTCTTCTCTAATCTGCTCTAAATTGGAGTTTGCTTCTGTTAAGAGGCCTCCTATTGAGCATTCTTGGCTTCCTAGAACACAAGTACGTGTTCTTTCCTAGTCTTGTTCATTATTTTAGCTTATTTTGAGCTAAAATTCAAACAGTTGACTTTCTGTTTGACTTTCGGTTCTGACCATTTTTTGTCAAAGTTTCGGTCAAAATGCGCATTATGTGCATTTTGCGAAAAATATTTTCGGGTATCAATAAACTAAGTTTTTTACCAAAACATTTTTATAACTTAGTTACTGTTGACATGTCTAACTCATCACTTCTAGTAAAGTGCTTGTTTAGGGTCGTAAGTCAAGCGGTCTTGACCACCGCTTTGACTTTCGAATCCGACCCGTTTAGTCGATCTTAGGATCCGACCAAACACATATTTGTGACCATAGTTGTATAGGGAATAACCTACTGTGGTTATACCTTATGGTCACTTCGTTTGGTTAGATATATGATAAGTCACCTTTATATTCTTTAATAATGACCAAAATGCCCTTTTTACGCATAAATCAATTTTAAGCATATGTGATCAAAGTTTTGACATATAAACTGATGTAACAACATTATTAAACATGTTTTGGCATATAAGACTTATCATAGGACATATCTAACCATCCAAACACATATTTACTCAAATGACACGTTAAAGTAGCATAAACTACCCTAACTAGTCATAGCGGGTCAAAAGCACTTAGGATCCTTTCAAATCAGAATGTTAAGCTTATTAAACCATATTATATGAGTTCCAACACTCGATTGATTTGTAAGATTTCGTTTTATCCGATCTCCCGATTATGTCCCAACTTATTTACATGTTATTCGACTATTAGGACACGTTTGAAGCTTTGATATTTCACATTAATTCAAGGATGCTTTGCAATCCCAAGTGAGTACATAGTCCCCTCTTTTACATTTTCTGAATGTTTTGGGGTGATTCATATATGCTTATTCTCTATTTTCACGATTTCAAATCTATATGATTTTGCATACATAATACTTATCCATTAACGAATTGAAACCGTTACCTATGGCTTAAATAATGATTTTCAAAGTTTGTAAGACTATTGTTGGTGCATATTTATTTTTATACATTCATTAACAATGATCAAGCCAATTTGTAGTACGATATAGCGCTATAGGATTTGACACCCCATTGCTGTTGTATGGAATGTCAGAAACCAAGTTTAAACCAAATAAATTTGCCTTCGTGGTAAATCTATAGTCATCAAAGTATAGTCTGATATACTCAGGTTTAAATGTATATGCCAAACGACCACAATGTGTGTTTTACAAAGGTTTTCTAATTAAGCCATAAAAACTTATTTCTGTTGATTTCCTAAACCAATGTATATTTTGATATACTACCAAATCACAATTGAAGTATATTTCGATATATTCCAAGGCATAGTTTGATATGCTGCCAATGTGATGTTGTTTTCCAAAAGTATGGTTTGATATACTACCAAATCACAACCAAAGTATATTTTGATATACTACCAAAGCATAGTTTGTTATGCTACTAATGTGATATTATTTACCAAAGTATAGTTTAATATACTAAACCAAAGCATAATTTGATATGCTAAACCAAACTATAGTTTGATATACTAAACTAAAATATATTTTGATATGCTACCTAACCTTTTAAACCGAAGTATATTTTGATATACTACCGATACTCTTGTTCACAAACCAAAGTATAGTTTGATATACTACTGATTTCCTTATTTACAAACCAAAGTATAATTTGATATACTACAAATGTGACATTTTAATGATTCGATCATGTAACAATTCCAAAACAAGTTATCAATCAATGAAATATTGTGTTTTATTTCCGAGATTTGTTTATTTATCATGACAATTGCACATATTCAACTCTTGCACGATTTCAAACACTCAAACAACTTCTGGAAGTAAAATCGCAAACTATTACGCAAACGTAACCAGTTTAACGCGACATGCACCACGGAACAATGACACAAGCTTAACATACCTTGAATATCCTTTACCTAACTTAGAAATAAGTTATGGTAAAAACATGCTAATGCAACTTCAGGGGCTATTTTGCAAAATCTACGAAAGTACGCCGATTCGCGTATTTCTTAATATAGAACAAGTACGTACATCCAAAAATTTCTGTAAACATTAAACCTTGTATATTAATGATTGGAATGAAAAAATATCATTTGTTACACAATTATGGTCGTTTTCGCGTTAATTAAAGCGTTCGTCGTACTTAAGCGAATGAACCGACATCCATGACATTTCCGAGCAAATTTCAAGTTCCCTAAGCTTTATCGTCCTTATAAAGCTTAAAATGAGGTTAACCGATATTAGAAATACCAAAAGGCGACAAAACGAGTCTAGGGGCCTGTTCTGTCATTTTTCGAAACTGCTGCTCAGGTCATAGGCTTACGAACCGTAAGCCTGAACACCTTAAGGTCCGTAAGGCATCTCCAACAAAGGTGGCAGCTTCTTGTTTCATTGCTTTCTCTACAAGATCTCAAAATAGCCAGCTTTGTACCTTCAAGAGACACCTGTTAGGACCTCCCTAGGATCATGCCAACACATTGGACATGTGTGATAATCTTGTGGCTTTAAGATTACTATAAATAGGTGCATAACATGGCCACTTTCTTTGCTCATTCTTTCTTCTTCTTTTCCTTGCTCTAAGTTGGAGTGCTACCACCTTGTGGAGGCCTCCCATCTGAGCATTCTTCATCCTTGAACACAAGTAAGTGTTCTACCTAGTCTTGTTCTTTTATTTTGGCTATTTTGAGCCAAAAGTCAAACAGTTTGACTTTCTGTTTGACTTTCGGTTCTGACCATTTTCGTCAAAGTAAAAGGTCAATTGAACTTTGCAATGTCGTAATCACGAAGGTTATGATCCCATAGCGATGACGCCTACTGATTACCACATTTACTAGTCGAAGTGACGAGTCAAAGTTTCTGTCAAAATGCGCATTATGTACATTTTGCGAAGGAACTATTTTCGGGTATCAAAACACTAACTTTTGACCAAATAATTTTTATAACTTAGTTAGACATTTTATGACATGTCTAACTCGTCACTTTTAGTTTAGTGCTTATTTAGGGTCGTAAGTCGAGCAGTCTTGACCACCGCTTTAACTTTCGAATCCGGCCCGTTTGGTCGATCTTAGGATCCGACCAAACACATATTTGGGACCATAGTTGCATAGGGAATAACCCTCTGAGGTTATAGCTTATGGTCACGTCGTTTGGTTAGTGTTGTGTTAAGTCGCCTATTATGCCTTTATAAGTGACCAAAATGCCTTTTTGCGCATAAATTAATTTTAAGCATATGTAACCAACATTTTGACTTATAAACTGATGTTGTAACTATAATAAACTTATTTTGGCATAAAAGACTTATCATAAGACATATCTAACCATCCAAACATGTATTTACGCAAATGACCCGTTAAAGTAGCGTAAACTACCTTAACGAGTCATAACGGGTCAAAAGCACTAAGGATCATTTCCAAATCACAATGTTAGCTTTATTAAACCATTTCATATGAGTTCTGACACTCATTTGGTTTATAGGGCTGCATTCTATCTGAATCCTCCGATTAAAGTCCCTACATTTACATAGTTATCTGATTTTAGGACACGCTTGAATTCTCGAACTCTTGAGCTTGTTTGTCACTGATAACAAAGGACGTACTAGCAATCCTAAGTGAGTACATAGCTCCCCTCTTTTATGTTTTTTTTGCAAATATTTTCGGGTAACTCCTATGCTAAACCGTTTTCAAGATTTTGAAACAAAACTATGGTTTATATAAACACGATGATTTCAATAATGTGAATGAACTTGTTGGTGCGTTATATCCACAACAAGAATGACATCCATTAACTTTGGCCAAGCCGACCAGTAGTAAGTTATGGTATCTTAGGACTGACAATCCCGTTACCAAAATATCCGGTGTTTGTGGGGAAGTTTGGGGAATGACCAAAACTGTATTTGTAACAAACTCTTTGGTGGTTTGTTATACGATTGAGAGACCCTTTGGTGGTCTCGGACGAGTAAATAAAGGTTTGAGTGTATTCACGAAACGACCAAAAGTTTTCACAATTAAAACAAGAATGATCGAAGGATTGGTTTGTAACAAGGATGATTGAACGATTGTTTATAACAAGGATGATTGAATGACTAGTTTATAACAAGGATGATTAAACAAATTGGTTTATAACAAGGACAATGGGACGATTGGTTTATGATAGGTGATTTAGATAACGAGACGTGTGTAATATAATAAAATCATGGTGGATACGCCGTTGGTACTTCCTATATATAAGTGCTTTTATTATGTTGTATACCGTGGCCTTATCTTAATCACTTAAACAAATGGTTTTGAATGAAGACACGCAGCGATTTTCATTTAAATATATAGACCATACGAAGTTTTCTTTTGAATCGATTTACTACTTGGATTTATCAAAGAAATGTTTTGGTCAAGATTCATGGCTATAAGTCTTTTATAAACTCTAACCAACTTGTTTTAGTTGGTTAATTATTATTGCATTACCAAATACTTTTGATACATGGTTTTCTCTTAACGACTCTAATAGTCTGACGAGGTTTTGCAATACTTATACAAGGCCATGAATTTGACATACTCACAAAACCTATGTAATCGTCGACAATTTTACGCTGATTCGTTTTCACATATGTTTTAGGAGCCTAGGTGTGACGAATTACAATGCATGGATCACATAGGAATGGACGTGCCTTAGAGACTATAAAACAAGAAAGACAATTTATTTATCTTTTGTTTCCGTTAATACCCAAGACAATGTAAACAATATTAATACAACAATAGCAAAACTTTAAATGCCATGGTTGTGAAACAATCTTGTAACATGACTCCCAGAAGTTTCCGCTGCGGTTTGTTATTTTTACGCGGTCGGAGTGTTACTAAAGGTTTATCAAAGATTCATGGCTGAAACTGTTTAATCTTTTATCTAAATATCCAAAGCTATGAATCTAAATAAAAAAACCTATGTTACACACATGCATTTTTATGCTGACGTTTTATTTTCACATATGTTTCAGGTTTATTTATGTGGCGATTGTCGCCGCATGCTACACATAGGACAGACTCGGGCCTTAGTGACTTTAAAACTTGAAAGACAAATTGATTGTTTTTTATTTCCATTATTCCAAGATATTGTAATTCGATAATTATATAAAACAAAACTTTAAGTACCATGTGTTGTGAAACAATTTGTAACGTGACTCCCCAAGTGTTTCCACCGGTGTTCAGAAAGCTTCAGAAATCTTCAGAAAGCATAAGATTTCACAGAAAACACGGCTATAAATATTCAGAAAGCTTAAGATTCTCACAGAAAACACGGCTAAACAGCACATGAGCTTACTTTCTTCAATGTTGAAATCATATGAGAGTCTAGTTGCAGGAAGAATCGGAAATCCAGAAATGACAAATGAGGATTTTGATCAGATTGACCTAGAGGATCTAGAGCTGATGGATATAAAATGGTGTTTGGCTAGTGTACTTCGTAGAGCTCAAAAGTTTTCAGATATTACTGGGAGGAAATGTCTCGCTAGTTCTGACATAAAATTGCGATTTGATAAATCCAAAGTGACTTGCTTTAAGTGTAGGGAAAAGGGTCACTTCAAAAGAATGTCCGAATAGAGAACTTCATAGAAGTTATACGAATCCGTTTGATGATTATTATACTCAAGCAATATATCACAGAACTTCTCAACCTCAATATCAATCTAGACTTTTCCAACTAGATGAGGGTTCGACAAGATCAAAAGATAAAGCTCTAGTCATTACACAAGAAGATGAAGGTTTTAACTAGGATAATATTTTCAAAAACCAAAGGTCACACGTTGTTGGCAGAAATTATCGAAGAACCAAAACATGAAATTGACTACAATGAAGTTCCAGAAGAATCTGATCATTGTTATTATTCTAAAAAGAGAATTTTTATAAAACTCTAGCCAAGCATTTATGACTCTTGAAGTTTATTAATCTTTTGCAGGATTCTTTGGTGAATAAAGAGATAATCAGAACACATAATGTGAAGAAGAAATAATTACTGTGTTGATTCATTTTATGTTCGTCACTTGTCGAATAGGCTAGATTGAGCATGTGTTGAATATTGTATAGGTTAGAATCGAACACACGACCAAAATATGGAGCTAATAGTGAAAATGGGAACAAGTTCGCCCGAACTTTTCATGTGGTGGACAAGTTCGGCCGAAGTTGACATGTGGTGGTCAAGTTCGCCCGAACTTGTCATATGGTGGACAAGTTCGCCCGAACTTGCCCTATGCATATTTCAAGCGAACTTGGTTGCCTAAATATAGGTGGTGTGTCTACATTTGTCATTTCAGTTTTTGCAATCTCCACGGGGAGGTGCTGTCGGATTCTCTCCAGGAACTCCAGCAGCTGGACAAAGATGTATACCCTTTCGGTATGAATGAATAAGATATGACTTCCGCTGCACTCTACTTCTACTCCATTCTTAATAACATTCTACCGAATAAGTTATGTTTACGCACTAACTTCCGTCTAGAACCGCCTGAGCACGGATCTTCAATTGGTAATGGGCCTAAACGTTAATTCCGCATTTGATAATACTGAAAGTTCAAGATTTGAGGGGGAATTTCAATGAAAATTTCAGTAAGGTCAGAATTTGCAAAAATGAGGGGGAAAATAAAATTGATTCTAGCATTTTTGAAATTTGTGACTGCTGCAACATTATCCGGGTGGTTACCGATTGCAGATTATCGGGAAATGCAAACTATTGAGATTCATTGGGTATTTCAAATTAATGTCTAGTTTGAAAGCGGGTGGTTACATAACTGAGTTTGGAGGAGTTGTTCATCAGATTTTGCGGTCATGGTTGTGGATTGACACCTGAGTCGCGCATATGGTTTGGGAGCACATACGATTGCCTATCTTTAACCCTGCTTTGCACATGAATTATTGACTGGACTAACCGCCAGGAGGTAAGGATGCTGTGTAGTTTCAGTTGCCCCGGGTTGTACGTGGTACCATGATTAAAGAAGATGATTTATGGGTTTTTCAGACAAAGTTGTGTACCAGTTGCTGACGAAAGAAACTATATATTTGGGATTCTGTGATCATAAGAAGTTCCGATTTTTTAGATCATGATACAGATTGATTCTGAAGGGTTAGAGTCCTGATCTCCGGTGAAGGGGTAGTTAGCAGGATTAGCAGTCATTAGTACCAGTGATGATCTTAGGAATTAATGACTAGCTCCGTGGATCGGAGAGTTTCAAAATTACCAAGGAGATCGTCCTTATAAAGCTTAAAATGAGGTTAACCGATATTAGAAATACCAAAAGGCGACAAAACGAGTCTAGGGGCCTGTTCTGTCATTTTTCGAAACTGCTGCTCAGGTCATAGGCTTACGAACCGTAAGCCTGAACACCTTAAGGTCCGTAAGGCATCTCCAACAAAGGTGGCAGCTTCTTGTTTCATTGCTTTCTCTACAAGATCTCAAAATAGCCAGCTTTGTACCTTCAAGAGACACCTGTTAGGACCTCCCTAGGATCATGCCAACACATTGGACATGTGTGATAATCTTGTGGCTTTAAGATTACTATAAATAGGTGCATAACATGGCCACTTTCTTTGCTCATTCTTTCTTCTTCTTTTCCTTGCTCTAAGTTGGAGTGCTACCACCTTGTGGAGGCCTCCCATCTGAGCATTCTTCATCCTTGAACACAAGTAAGTGTTCTACCTAGTCTTGTTCTTTTATTTTGGCTATTTTGAGCCAAAAGTCAAACAGTTTGACTTTCTGTTTGACTTTCGGTTCTGACCATTTTCGTCAAAGTAAAAGGTCAATTGAACTTTGCAATGTCGTAATCACGAAGGTTATGATCCATAGCGATGACGCCTACTGATTACCACATTTACTAGTCGAAGTGACGAGTCAAAGTTTCTGTCAAAATGCGCATTATGTACATTTTGCGAAGGAACTATTTTCGGGTATCAAAACACTAACTTTTGACCAAATAATTTTTATAACTTAGTTAGACATTTTATGACATGTCTAACTCGTCACTTTTAGTTTAGTGCTTATTTAGGGTCGTAAGTCGAGCAGTCTTGACCACCGCTTTAACTTTCGAATCCGGCCCGTTTGGTCGATCTTAGGATCCGACCAAACACATATTTGGGACCATAGTTGCATAGGGAATAACCCTCTGAGGTTATAGCTTATGGTCACGTCGTTTGGTTAGTGTTGTGTTAAGTCGCCTATTATGCCTTTATAAG
Organism: Scalesia atractyloides; assembly: GCA_947069175.1. Classification (NCBI taxonomy): domain Eukaryota; kingdom Viridiplantae; phylum Streptophyta; class Magnoliopsida; order Asterales; family Asteraceae; genus Scalesia; species Scalesia atractyloides. The sequence continues at coordinate 55,780,033 of CAMTDV010000024.1, read as the reverse complement.
TGACCAAAATGCCTTTTTGCGCATAAATTAATTTTAAGCATATGTAACCAACATTTTGACTTATAAACTGATGTTGTAACTATAATAAACTTATTTTGGCATAAAAGACTTATCATAAGACATATCTAACCATCCAAACATGTATTTACGCAAATGACCCGTTAAAGTAGCGTAAACTACCTTAACGAGTCATAACGGGTCAAAAGCACTAAGGATCATTTCCAAATCACAATGTTAGCTTTATTAAACCATTTCATATGAGTTCTGACACTCATTTGGTTTATAGGGCTGCATTCTATCTGAATCCTCCGATTAAAGTCCCTACATTTACATAGTTATCTGATTTTAGGACACGCTTGAATTCTCGAACTCTTGAGCTTGTTTGTCACTGATAACAAAGGACGTACTAGCAATCCTAAGTGAGTACATAGCTCCCCTCTTTTATGTTTTTTTTGCAAATATTTTCGGGTAACTCCTATGCTAAACCGTTTTCAAGATTTTGAAACAAAACTATGGTTTATATAAACACGATGATTTCAATAATGTGAATGAACTTGTTGGTGCGTTATATCCACAACAAGAATGACATCCATTAACTTTGGCCAAGCCGACCAGTAGTAAGTTATGGTATCTTAGGACTGACAATCCCGTTACCAAAATATCCGGTGTTGTGGGGAAGTTTGGGGAATGACCAAAACTGTATTTGTAACAAACTCTTTGGTGGTTTGTTATACGATTGAGAGACCCTTTGGTGGTCTCGGACGAGTAAATAAAGGTTTGAGTGTATTCACGAAACGACCAAAAGTTTTCACAATTAAAACAAGAATGATCGAAGGATTGGTTTGTAACAAGGATGATTGAACGATTGTTTATAACAAGGATGATTGAATGACTAGTTTATAACAAGGATGATTAAACAAATTGGTTTATAACAAGGACAATGGGACGATTGGTTTATGATAGGTGATTTAGATAACGAGACGTGTGTAATATAATAAAATCATGGTGGATACGCCGTTGGTACTTCCTATATATAAGTGCTTTTATTATGTTGTATACCGTGGCCTTATCTTAATCACTTAAACAAATGGTTTTGAATGAAGACACGCAGCGATTTTCATTTAAATATATAGACCATACGAAGTTTTCTTTTGAATCGATTTACTACTTGGATTTATCAAAGAAATGTTTTGGTCAAGATTCATGGCTATAAGTCTTTTATAAACTCTAACCAACTTGTTTTAGTTGGTTAATTATTATTGCATTACCAAATACTTTTGATACATGGTTTTCTCTTAACGACTCTAATAGTCTGACGAGGTTTTGCAATACTTATACAAGGCCATGAATTTGACATACTCACAAAACCTATGTAATCGTCGACAATTTTACGCTGATTCGTTTTCACATATGTTTTAGGAGCCTAGGTGTGACGAATTACAATGCATGGATCACATAGGAATGGACGTGCCTTAGAGACTATAAAACAAGAAAGACAATTTATTTATCTTTTGTTTCCGTTAATACCCAAGACAATGTAAACAATATTAATACAACAATAGCAAAACTTTAAATGCCATGGTTGTGAAACAATCTTGTAACATGACTCCCAGAAGTTTCCGCTGCGGTTTGTTATTTTTACGCGGTCGGAGTGTTACTAAAGGTTTATCAAAGATTCATGGCTGAAACTGTTTAATCTTTTATCTAAATATCCAAAGCTATGAATCTAAATAAAAAAACCTATGTTACACACATGCATTTTTATGCTGACGTTTTATTTTCACATATGTTTCAGGTTTATTTATGTGGCGATTGTCGCCGCATGCTACACATAGGACAGACTCGGGCCTTAGTGACTTTAAAACTTGAAAGACAAATTGATTGTTTTTTATTTCCATTATTCCAAGATATTGTAATTCGATAATTATATAAAACAAAACTTTAAGTACCATGTGTTGTGAAACAATTTGTAACGTGACTCCCCAAGTGTTTCCACCGCGTGTTCAGAAAGCTTCAGAAATCTTCAGAAAGCATAAGATTTCACAGAAAACACGGCTATAAATATTCAGAAAGCTTAAGATTCTCACAGAAAACACGGCTAAACAGCACATGAGCTTACTTTCTTCAATGTTGAAATCATATGAGAGTCTAGTTGCAGGAAGAATCGGAAATCCAGAAATGACAAATGAGGATTTTGATCAGATTGACCTAGAGGATCTAGAGCTGATGGATATAAAATGGTGTTTGGCTAGTGTACTTCGTAGAGCTCAAAAGTTTTCAGATATTACTGGGAGGAAATGTCTCGCTAGTTCTGACATAAAATTGCGATTTGATAAATCCAAAGTGACTTGCTTTAAGTGTAGGGAAAAGGGTCACTTCAAAAGAATGTCCGAATAGAGAACTTCATAGAAGTTATACGAATCCGTTTGATGATTATTATACTCAAGCAATATATCACAGAACTTCTCAACCTCAATATCAATCTAGACTTTTCCAACTAGATGAGGGTTCGACAAGATCAAAAGATAAAGCTCTAGTCATTACACAAGAAGATGAAGGTTTTAACTAGGATAATATTTTTCAAAAACCAAAGGTCACACGTTGTTGGCAGAAATTATCGAAGAACCAAAACATGAAATTGACTACAATGAAGTTCCAGAAGAATCTGATCATTGTTATTATTCTAAAAAGAGAATTTTTATAAAACTCTAGCCAAGCATTTATGACTCTTGAAGTTTATTAATCTTTTGCAGGATTCTTTGGTGAATAAAGAGATAATCAGAACACATAATGTGAAGAAGAAATAATTACTGTGTTGATTCATTTTATGTTCGTCACTTGTCGAATAGGCTAGATTGAGCATGTGTTGAATATTGTATAGGTTAGAATCGAACACACGACCAAAATATGGAGCTAATAGTGAAAATGGGAACAAGTTCGCCCGAACTTTTCATGTGGTGGACAAGTTCGGCCGAAGTTGACATGTGGTGGTCAAGTTCGCCCGAACTTGTCATATGGTGGACAAGTTCGCCCGAACTTGCCCTATGCATATTTCAAGCGAACTTGGTTGCCTAAATATAGGTGGTGTGTCTACATTTGTCATTTCAGTTTTTGCAATCTCCACGGGGAGGTGCTGTCGGATTCTCTCCAGGAACTCCAGCAGCTGGACAAAGATGTATACCCTTTCGGTATGAATGAATAAGATATGACTTCCGCTGCACTCTACTTCTACTCCATTCTTAATAACATTCTACCGAATAAGTTATGTTTACGCACTAACTTCCGTCTAGAACCGCCTGAGCACGGATCTTCAATTGGTAATGGGCCTAAACGTTAATTCCGCATTTGATAATACTGAAAGTTCAAGATTTGAGGGGGAATTTCAATGAAAATTTCAGTAAGGTCAGAATTTGCAAAAATGAGGGGGAATAAAAATTGATTCTAGCATTTTTGAAATTTGTGACTGCTGCAACATTATCCGGGTGGTTACCGATTGCAGATTATCGGGAAATGCAAACTATTGAGATTCATTGGGTATTTCAAATTAATGTCTAGTTTGAAAGCGGGTGGTTACATAACTGAGTTTGGAGGAGTTGTTCATCAGATTTTGCTGTCATGGTTGTGGATTGACACCTGAGTCGCGCATATGGTTTGGGAGCACATACGATTGCCTATCTTTAACCCTGCTTTGCACATGAATTATTGACTGGACTAACCGCCAGGAGGTAAGGATGCTGTGTAGTTTCAGTTGCCCCGGGTTGTACGTGGTACCATGATTAAAGAAGATGATTTATGGGTTTTTCAGACAAAGTTGTGTACCAGTTGCTGACGAAAGAAACTATATATTTGGGATTCTGTGATCATAAGAAGTTCCGATTTTTTAGATCATGATACAGATTGATTCTGAAGGGTTAGAGTCCTGATCTCCGGTGAAGGGGTAGTTAGCAGGATTAGCAGTCATTAGTACCAGTGATGATCTTAGGAATTAATGACTAGCTCCGTGGATCGGAGAGTTTCAAAATTACCAAGGAGATCTGAAGTTATTCAAGATATAACTGATGATAGCCTTTGGTGGCCATTATTTTTAGTCTTCAAGCAGATGAATCATTCTTCTCTTTGGACTAACCGCCGTTGATGTATGTTGATTAAGTTGTACTGGTCTACCAGAGATAGCTATATATCTGGCATTTTAACTGAAGAAGAATGTGATTCTAATTACGGACGTGTGTTTCTCAGATTCGATGCGTTACCAGATTGTCTGTTTTTCGATGAAGATTTGCTGATTGAGCAGACTACCGATTTGCTGATCAAATCTTTCTGAAGGGTGTTTAACTACGATTATGGAAATCGGGATTTCAGATTTTCGAGGGTATTCGCTAATTTAAAGTTTTCCGGTGCGGTGATTCCAAGTTTCTATCAATTGCCGGTTGAGTTCTTGATACTTTAAGAGTGTGCGGAATAAACTCTCGTTGCTCAGTGCTTATTCAAAAACTAAACTCGGATGTGGTTAATGTCGAAATAGAGAAGTTGCTGCATTGATTAGCTTCAAGTTGGTGGTTATTCGAGAAAATTTGCCGGTCAAGTAAATCAGAGGAGGTCGGAAACCGTGCAACCAAATGTCTGAATTGGAGTTTTCAGCAGGAATTGAATGTTGATAATGCAAGCCCGGATCATCAGTTAAGGGGGAATTTGTTGACGCATTTCGACGACATCGGCAGACACCTTGATTGAAGTTGCAGAATATTCAAACATGGCTCAGAGATTTGAAGATCATGATCAAGCTTCAACAGTAACGAACAAGGGGGAATCTGTTGATGCATTTTGTGTTCGTCACTTGTCTAATAGGCTAGATTGAGTGTGTTGAATATTGTATAGGTTAGAATCGAAAACACGACCAAAATACATAGCTAATAGTGAAAATGGAACAAGTTCTCCAAACTTGTCATGTGGTGGACAAGTTCGGCCGAAGTTGACATGTGTTGCCAAATTCGCCAGAACTTGTCATACGGTGGACAAGTTCGCCCGAACTTGTCATATGCACATTTCAAGCAAACTTTGTTGCCTATATATAGGTGGTGCGTGTTCATTTGTCATTTAAGTTTTTGCAATCCCTACGGGGAGGTGCTGCCGGATTCTCTCCAGGAACTCTGGCAGCTAGACAAAGAATACTCTTTCAGTGTGAATGAATAAGATATGACTTCCGCTGCACTCTACTTCTACTCCATTCTTAATAACATTCTACCGAATCGGTTACGTTTATGCACTAACTTCCGTCTAGAACCGCCTGATCACGGATCTTCATGCTGAGATAATATTGTTGGATTGGTTACATGAGGAAGAAGAAACTTTTAAAGTTGATAAAAATTCAAGGTTGAAAAAGTCCAGGAAGAGAAGAAAATTGAGAAAGTTGAGACAGATTGACAGTGTACTAAATGTTTAGAACCATGCAAGTCCTGTCTGGAAAAAAAGATGAGAAGTATAGAGAGCTAAAACGTCATACAGATAATTTGTCAAGTGATTACAAAGATACAAAAGAAGCTTACGACAAGCTGGGGAAAATTATCAATGAATATCGTGTCACAAGCAAAGAAGATAATGCTACGCATTCAATACTCAAGGCAACAATCATGGACAAACAGATGGTTATAAATATTCATCTTGACACGATTGTCAAACTAAAGCAGGAGCTAGAAGCTATGAGAATAGAGACAGAACAGGCTAACAAGTTGCTAATAAGTTATTCCACGTCTTCATATGTGATAGATAATATTCTTTCTAAACAACCAGAAAAATTTGAAAAGGAAGAAAATGTGTCTAGTAATCAAAAAAGGGATCTGGGTTCTCATTGTGTTCCACCCTCGATGTGGATAGTTATTCCAAAAAGAAACATGACGGGGTGGAGAAGGCGCTCAATTTGAAAATCAAAACTGAACAAAAAGACAACCTGCCTGATAACATTGATGTAACCTATGATTGTGAATCTAAAGTAGTTAATAACATGGTCGAAAATGTTTTGTGAACTTAAAGTGAAAGCACCAAATTTCAGAGTGATGAATCTAATTTGAAGAAAACATAGTCAAGTTTTCGTTCTAAAATGAAGAAAACTTTCACAAGAACTATATTCAAAAATCAGAACATGGTTTGAATGATCATCCTAATATTGTCATGTACTAAATAAACGGATCTAACAAGCTGTATTCTGATGACGAATTTCCAATTAAGAACGTGAATCTTGATAAAGTTGACAAAATTTTCAAATTGATTGAAGTTAGTTTGTCTTAGCTCGATAATCTGAATGCATCTTATCACTCCAAAGCTAATTTTTTTTTTACAACAAAAAAGGAAAGAGTTATCATGAAAATAAAATAAAAGGTCTGGGATATGTTAAGAAAAATAAAAAGAAGTTTCGAAAACCACAATTTTTAAAGAAATATAAACTTTTTTTTCGGAACAAGTTCAAAGAGAGAAAAGGAAAGTTTGACTATGGTTATACCCGTGACCAAACCAGGTACCCCTTAATTGGTCCTAAACTTTAAGTATGATTAAAACAATAATTGCGCATAAACTTTGCAAACTTGCATGACTTGTGTGCTATACTGCCCACTCGTTATTATGTCTCGGAGGAATCCGAGAGCACGTCATGGTTAACATGACACCATTAAGGACCAACGATGCGAGGTTAGTGTCCTTAGCCTTGAACAACTGTTAAACGGAGACTTGATGTTTAACAGCGCATTAAACATTCGATGTTGATTACTAGGCCAACGATACGGCCCTTTTTTATTCTGAAAGCACAAAACATTTTAATTACGTGCCATAGACTATGACATAAGATTAGAAACAAATCGGAGCTCGGGCAAGCAAAACGAGATGGTTCCTGATTAGGGAAACGTTTTGTTTTAAGAGCTATGAAAGACAAACCAAATATGTAAGGAACGGTCAATCAAGCTGAAAAACACTTAAACTAACGTCATACAAGACTTTTATGATTAAAACATAACCATGCTGGGATTTCGAGACGGTTATGCTCAGTTTTTAAAACCGAGTCTTTTGACAGTAAGAATGCGAAAAACGGAGCCCGTTTCGCAAATCGAGAACGCATCTGGGACCCGAAAACGAACCTAAACGCAAACGGAACATAAACATCATCTTTTAGCGCGTGTTACGAAGCATGAGGTGTCCCACATGGGACCCACCTCCAAACCGCCCCACCCATTATTTAAACATAATTTTTTTTTTCGAAAGATAAACATCATCTTTAGCGCGTTACGAAGCACGAGGTGTCCCACATGGGACCCACCTCCAAACCGCCCCCCCCCCATTATTTAAACAAAATTTTGTTTTTTTTTCTTTTTATTCCATTTTAAATCCAAAAATTCACAAGAAACCTGCCCTTTTTATCATCTTCTTCAGCTGATCTTGATCCTAAACGAAAAACAATGAAATAAAGCTTGATTGATCTAAGTTCTAGCATATTTGGATTGTACTTGATGTGTAGGTACTGAATATAGCTCCTACACCATTCTGTACTGAAAATAGCATAGGCAGAATCTTGTTTTAGCTATAACTTGGTCCGTGATACTTGGATTGAGCTGAAATTTGGTGTGGTGGTGTAGGGTATTTTCAGGAAGGTCCACGTAAACGTTTAGAATTTTTGGAATTTTCTACGATTTTAGGTGATTTTTTGACTGTTTTACCGAAAGAATTTTGAAAAAATTATCAAACGAATTTTAAAAATACCAAATTTTAGAGAAACACTAAGGAACATATGGGGAATGTTATGGGAAAGTTCAAAGTCCATTGGTTGAGTTTTGATTTGGGTAAAAAATCCGTGTTTTTGAGAGTTTTTGATAGCCGGTAACGCACCGAAACAAATTGGAAAAATCTCAACTTTTTGTGAAAAGTCCCTGGACATGTAAAGGATGTTCTGGAATTTTTTGGGAATTTTTGGACCGATGATGATAATTAATGTTAATTATTTGATTAAATATTGTTTATTAAATAATTTATATAAATAGGAAAAGACCAAAATAAATTCCCAAATTATTTTTCCATAATCTACAGATTTTTACTGAATTGTATTAAAATTTACAGATTTTATTTCAAATTATAGATTAAATGAGAATTTATGGAATTAAAAATGAGTTATTTTAAATCAATTTCGGCAGTTTACCGTATAACGAACCTGCCGGAACTGGGAGCTGACCCAACCCGACAAATACTAAAATTGGTACACCGGGAGTATTCCGGGAGAGTCCCGGGCAAATTAGGCACTATGGGAGTGTCCTAAGATAGTTCGGGAGAATTCCCGACGGTGAAAATGGAAACTCAAATTTAGGCAACTTAGACTCTCCAAACACTCAAACTCCCTTAACGAAGAGTTAATCATTCTTAAATGACAACATGTTAGCACTATTGATATTCCCGTACCATTATCGAACATGTTAAACTACTGACTTTGGCTGACACGCAAAACGGTGCCCGGAAGCCAAACTGAAAACTAATACTACCCTGACATCCATCACCATACTAGTGTCCTATAGACTCAATCCGGAATGAAAACTCCTGACCAGATCCAAGTTATAACCATTACCAACTTAGATACTGATTTAAGTTTGTACTTGCATGTGTGATAGTAAAGTTGATCCAGTGGCTAGATCACCCGTTTGTTGAGACTCCTACTTACATAGTGAGTTTCACTTCCCCGCTTTTGAATTGTTTTACTGTTTTCTGAGGACTTGCATGTTACAAACCGTGTTTATTATACCAAGTTGGGAGTGAGTTTTACTCTACCACTTTCAACTGTGTTACTGTTTTCTGGAATGACTTGCATGTTACAAAACTGTGTAATTGCACCAACTTGTGATATGTGAATTGTCTAACACACGAACTACCTCCCCACGACAAGTGATTAGCGTAAGCCGTGGGCAGTGGATAGTACTATTGGTCTGGCAAACCTAGTTGCTCCAGGCAGTGTCTAGGTGACACTGTGTGTCGGTGACTAGGAAACTGCACGGGTCCTGAACTCAGATATGTTGTTAGACATAACTGCAGGGGAACATTGAACTTTATATGACTTAGTGTTGGGATGACGTGCATGTCTTGACACGGCCTAGTGGAGAAGTGTCTGTAGTGACACGACCCGGTGCGATGATGTGTCTGGATGAAACGGAGTGACTATGACAGGTCAAGGTTTCACTTGTGTCCTCGTGTAATTCCATCTGTGACGGCGACGGTGACCCGCGCAATTAAACTTTTTAATACATATGGTTCCACAATAACTAAACCAGTGGAACTCAAGCAACATTTAGCTGACCCTTTTCAAAACTAACATGAATTTCAGGTAAAGCGAAGCAAGAGTAAGGAATGTGCATGTGGATGGCTTGGATAGTAAACTGTAGCAGAATAAGAGCTGTAGTAGCTCGTATTACCGTACTTGAACTGTGGGTTGTAATTCGATATTAATAGTATGTTGTAACCGAGGTTCTCTCTGTTTATGATATGTTTTTAAACTATGGAGAATTACCACGTGTCTGACACACCCTGCATTTATCTTCCGCTGCGAGTCGGGGTGTGACAGAAGATGGTATCAGAACCTTCGGTTATAGCGAACTTGGTATCCCTAAAGAACCTAGACTATAATCCTAAGTTAGTCTCCCCAAACTTAGAACCTCTAGGACTGAGTAGTATGGCTATTACCAGGAAGCCCCGATGGGGCAAATAAATTATTGTGGTCCGGAATACCATAATTTATCTGCTCATACTTGGGAGTTCTGGGAACATAATCAAGATAGGACGGGAATCCGTCTACTAATGTCACCAACCATGAATAATTTTTAAAAATCTTAAAATCAAAATTGTGTGCAATACGTGCTTATGTGTATAAGTGTGGAATGTTGAGTTTGGTTATGTCGGGCAGTTAAATCAGCGTTGTATGTGGTTTTCTTTCTACAGATAGCATGTCGCATCATTCGAGTCGCCAGACTACTTCTCATACGGGGACCGATCCCGAGGAGGATCCGCTGATACCCCCTTGACATCGAACAACGAGCCAGATCCTTCTGGTTACTATTGTGGTCCTTACCCTCCCAGGCCTCGTACTAGGCACGAGGGAGATGTCTTGAGCGCCGACCGCTCTCCATCTTACCATCCGACTAGCTCCTCGGAGCGTAGTCGTACCCCAGATATTGCTATTCAGTTAGGACCGATCCCCCAGAGCCCTACTCCTGCTACGGACCATTGGGAGTGGGAGCCCGAAGCACCCCGCTTACCTTCCTCGGAGACTCCTCCTGAGCCTTATACTCCTTCTACCTGGAGTGCTTACTCACTCTCTTCACCTAGTTCCCATGAGATACCCACCCATGGCCTCCGACAGACAGCTCGTCGGAGGGTACTTGCACCTGTACATGTGTTCACACCACCAGTTTCTCCTATCTGTCCGAGACCGGTACCTCTAGGGACCCAGTAGCACCTTACTGCCCGTTTGCTTACATCACCTAGGGAGGACCCTTCTCCTTTTCATACTTATGACCGAGGTGGCCCTTCTCGGCCAGTTAGAGAGTTTACACCCTGTCTGGGGCATACCAGTTCCTCCTCAGGAGACACCTGCTCCCATCACCGAGAGCAGTTTGATGGGGTATTTGTTCGAGCATATCTCCTTGCTACAGATGGCGAGGGATGAGGAGGAGCAACAGAGGAGGTCAATGGGAGACTACCTGATCATCTTACAGCAGGCGATCATTGCCTTACAGCAGGGTATGGGATATGTTCGTCATGAGCAGGATCAATTTCGGGCGTTGGTATACGGGTGTATCAGTGCCATTGTAGGTTTGGTAACAGGTTTTGGAGGGTTGGCATGGGGGATGTGGCATTCATCGTGTTTTGTTTTTTTTATAGTATAGACAGATATGATGTATCTTTTGCCCATTCTACCAAGCACTAGGTTATACCCATGTCGAGGTGGTGATGTAGTCATAGTGTTTCGTTGTTTTTGTAGTCTGTGTTTTTCGTAGTATGGCATATGTACGTCACTTTGATGACATGTTTTGACAGCACATCTAAGCACTGGCCCTTATGGGTTAAGTCTATGTGCAAATTTTGATAGTTACATGATGATAGATATTATTATATATATATGATGATGACGTTTTTGGGTATGCATGTTGTGAATTTATATGCACGATGAAATTGCGTGATATGTGATGTTTGGCTATGTGACATTAATGCATACCTATCTATTGTTTATAATAAAATGTCCCCGAAACACGCACCACACATGACTGAGGCAGAAATCGCGCAAATGATAGCGCAGCAGCTTCAGCCAGTTATCCCTACAATTGTGGCGCAGGTTAGCGCCGGTATCAATGTTAACCCACAACCGAACCCGCAACCAGGACCCGTAGGTCAAAACGATAAACAAAACAACGCACAAAACAAGGTTATACTGGTTTACACGTATAAGCACGTCATGGAATGCAAACCAATGGAATTTAGTGGAGCTGAAGGACCGAATGGATTAGTGATAGGGAATAAGCGAGAAGACCAGAAAGTAATCGAGCCGGGGCAGCAACACCGAAGAAAGGGAAAGCAACTAGCCAGAGTTACGCCACGACTACCCCAACTGGTAACGCTGATAACTGTAAAGGAAAAGCCCTAATGTGCAACAAGTGCGCTTGCCACCACTTTGGTAGGTGCCGAATGGTGATATGCTCGAGGTGGCATAGAAATGGGCATTTTGCCAAAACTGTAAGTTGTCCATGAAATCAAACCCCAAACCAACTCGTTTCCAACCCCCTAAGTCTCAACCTCTATAGTAGCAACCCAACAACCAACACAACAGGTAACCTACCCCCGTACGTGCCATGGATGTGGCAGTACGGAGCATTTCTAAAATAGTTGCCCGAAGTTAGCTCAGCAGATGGCAGGAAGGAATACACGGAACCAAGCATCTACCTCGAACGCAGCTCGGGGTCGTGCCTTTATCATGGGGCCTGGTGACGCATGCAAGGATACCAATGTGGTTATACGTATGTTCCTCGTTTCCAAGCAATTTGCTTCAGTGTTATTTGATACTGGAGCCGATAGAAGTTATGTTTCAATTGCATTTTTGCCACTATTGAATATGCCCGCTATTGACTTAAAACCACCCTATTCCGTTGAACTTGCCAATGGAAAACTGATCACCAGTCGCCAACTTATTGTTACCTGCCCTATAACCCGTAACGGTTACCAATTTACTATTGACCTATTACCCGTAGAATTGGGTAGTTTCGACATCGTGGTAGGAATGGACTGGCAGTCCAGCCATCGTGCGGAAGTGTTGTGTGAACAAAAGGTTGTGAAAATTCCATTATCCCCGACGAATACGATCATGGTACAGGGAGAGAAGTTAGGTACCATGCTAAACCTCGTATCTCACCTCAAGGCGTTGTAGTACATACGGCAGGGAGGTGACGTGTTTTTGGCCAGCATCACGACCGAAGAACCAGCCGAGAAACGTATTAAGGACATCCCGGTAGTATGTGAATACCCCGATGTATTCCCAGAGGAATTGCCCGGATTGCCGCCTAATCGGCAAGTCGAGTTTCGTATCGACTTAATACCGGGAACAGCACCCGTTGCCAAAGCCCCATATCGTCTTGCACAGTCTGAGATGCAAGAACTATCAACGCAGCTGCAAGAGTTACTGGATTGGGGTTTTATCCGTCCTAGTTATTCTCCTCGGGGAGCCCCAGTCTTGTTTATGAAGAAAAAGGACGGTAGCTTCTGCATGTGCATTGACTACCGAGAGTTGAACAAAGTCACTATTAAGAATCGTTACCCTCTTCCAAGAATCGATGATCTTTTTGATCAGCTACAAGGAGCTCGATACTTTTCTAAGATAGATCTTCGGTCAGGTTACCATCAAGTGAAGGTCCAAGAGGACGATATTCCTAAGACAACATTTCAAAGTCGTTATGGCCACTATGAGTTCCTAGTTATGCCCTTCTGGCTAACCAACGCACCTGCGGTATTCATGGACCTCAGGAACCGGGTATGTAAACCATACCTAGACAAATTTGTCATCATCTTCATCGACGATATCTTAATCTACTCCAAGAGTAAGGACAAGCACAACGTGCTATCTTGGAGATACTACGGACAGAACAACTGTACGCTAAATTGTCTAAGTGCGACTTTTGGTTGCAAGCCGTATAATTTTTAGGACATGTGGTAGATCAGAATGGAATCCATGTGGATCTAAGTAAGATAGGAGCAATCAAGAATTGGCCGGCGCCGAAATCCCCAAAAGAGATAAGCCAATTCTTGGGACTAGAAGGATATTACCGTCGCTTCATCGAAAACTTCTCAAGTATCGCCCAATTGCTAACCGCCTTGACACAAAAGGACCGGAAGTACGAATGTTGTGAAGATCAGGAAACAACGTTCCAGCTGTTAAAACAAAAGTTATGTGAGGCCCCAATTCTAACATTACCCGAAGGCAATGACGACTTTGTCGTATATTTTGACGCATCACGACAAGGGCTCGGGTGTGTTCTTATGCAAAGGAATAAAGTAATTGCGTTGCTTCCAGACAACTAAAGGTGCACGAGAAGAATCACACGACGCATGATTTGGAATTAGGTGCCGTTATATTCGCACTAAAGAGTTGGAGAAATTACTTATATGGTACCAAGTGTACGATATATACGGACCACAAAAGCCTCCAACATATCTTCGACCAAAAGTAATTGAACATGAGACAGCGTAGATGGGTGGAATTGTTAAATGATTACGACTGTGAAATAAAGTACCACCCGGGGAAAGTTAAGGTGGTAGCGGATGCGCTAAGTAGGAAGGATCGAATTAAACCCCTTCGAGTGAGAGCCTTGGGAATTATTGTGCAGACAAGCCTGATAGACAAATCCGGAACGCGCAGATGCAAGCCCTGGAGGAAAGCCAGTTACTCGGCGAAGGATTGCACGGGAATGATAACGGTTTTGTGAGAAAAACGGACGAGGTGTTGTATTTCAAGAATCGAGTGTGGATTCCTGCAAGCTCGGAGCTGAGACAATTGATCAAGAATCGAGTGTGGATGCCACGACTACCCCAACTGGTAACGCTGATAACTGTAAAGGAAAAGCCCCAAAGTGCAACAAGTGTGCTTGCCACCACTTTGGTAGGTGCCGAACGGTGATATGCTCGAGGTGCCATAGAAATGGGCATTTTGCCTAAAATTGTAAGATGTCCATGAAATCAAACCCCAAATCAACTCGTTTCCAACCCCCTAAGTCTCAACCTCTACAGTAGCAACCCCAACAACCAACACAACCGGTTACCTACCCCCGTATGTGCCATGGATGTGGCAGTACGGAGCATTTCAAAAATAGTTGCCCGAAGTTAGCTCAGCAGATGGCAGGAAGGAATACACGGAACCAAGCATCTACCTCGAACACAGCTCGGGGTCGTGCATTTATCATGGGCCTGGTGATGCACGCCATGATACCAATGTAGTTTCACATATGTTCCTTGTTTTCGAGCAATTTGCTTCAGTGTTATTTGATACTGGAGCCGATAGAAGTTATGTTTCAATTGCATTTTTGCCACTATTGAATATGCCCGCTATTGACTTAAAACCACCCTATTCCGTTGAACTTGCCAATGGAAAACTGATCACCAGTCGCCAACTTATTGTTAACTGCCCTATAACCCTTAACGGTTACCAATTTACTATTGACCTATTACCCGTAGAATTGGGTAGTTTCGACATCGTGGTAGGAATGGACTGGCTGTCCAGCCATCGTGCGGAAGTGTTGTGTGAACAAAAGGTTGTGAAAATTCCATTATCCCCGATGAATACGGTCATGGTACAGGGAGAGAAGTTAGGTACCATGCTAAACCTCGTATCTCACCTCAAGGCGTTGAAGTACATACGACAGGGAGGTGACGTGTTTTTGGCCAGCATCACGACCGAAGAACCAGCCGAGAAACGTATTAAGGACATCCCGATAGTATGTGAATACCCCGATGTGTTCCCAGAGGAATTACCCGGATTGCCGCCTAATCGGCAAGTCGAGTTTCGTATCGATTTAATACCGGGAACAGCACCCGTTGCCAAAGCCCCATATCGTCTTGCACCGTCTGAGATGCAAGAACTATCGACGCAGCTGCAAGAGTTACTGGATTGGGGTTTCATCCGTCCTAGTTATTCTCCTCGGGGAGCCACAGTCTTGTTTATGAAGAAAAAGGACGGTAGCTTCCGCATGTGCATTGACTACCGAGAGTTGAACAACTTCACTATTAAGAATCGTTACCCTCTTCCAAGAATCGATGATCTTTTTGATGAGCTACAAGGAGCTCGATACTTTTCTAAGAGAGATCTTCGGTCAGGTTACCATCAAGTGAAGGTCCAAGAGGACGATATTCCTAAGACAACATTTCGAACTCGTTATGGCCACTATGTGTTCCTAGTTATGCCCTTCTGGCTAACCAACGCACCTGCGGTATTCATGGACCTCATGAACCGGGTATGTAAACCATACCTAGACAAATTTGTCATCATCTTCATCGACGATATCTTAATCTACTCCAAGAGTAAGGACGAGCACGAACATCACTTACGTGCTATCTTGGAGATACTACGGACAGAACAATTGTACGCTAAATTGTCTAAGTGCGACTTTTGGTTGCAAGCCGTATAATTTTTAGGACATGTGGTAGATCAGAATGGAATCCATGTGGATCCAAGTAAGATAGGAGGAATCAAGAATTGGCCGGCGCCGAAATCCCCAAAAGAGATAAGCCAATTCTTGGGACTAGCAGGATATTACCGTCGCTTCATCGAAAACTTCTCAAGTATCACCCAATTGCTAACCGCTTTGACGCAAAAGGACCGGAAGTACGAATGGGGTGAAGATCAGGAAGCAACATTCTAGCTGTTAAAACGAAAGTTATGTGAGGCCCCAATTCTAACATTACCCGAAGGCAATGACGACTTTATCGTATATTGTGACGCATCACGACAAGGGCTCGGGTGTGTTCTTATGCAAAGGAATAAAGTAATTGCGTTTGCTTCCAGACAACTAAAGGTGCACGAGAAGAATCACACGACGCATGATTTGGAATTAGGCGCTGTTTTATTCGCACTAAATATTTGGAGAAATTACTTATATGGTACCAAGTGTACGATATATACGGACCACAAAAGCTTCCAACATATCTTCGACCAAAAGTAATTGAACATGAGACAGCGTAGATGGGTGGAATTGTTAAATGATTACGACTGTGAAATAAAGTACCACCCGGGGAAAGCTAATGTGGTAGTGGATGCGCTAAGTAGGAAGGATCGAATTAAACCCCTTCGAGGTGAGAGCCATGGGAATTATTGTGGAGACAAGCCTGATAGATCAAATCCGGAACGCGCAGATGCAAACCTTGGAGGAAAGCCAGTTACTCGGCAAAGGATTGCAAGGGAATGAGAAAGGTTTTGTGAGAAAAACGGACGAGGTGTTGTATTTCAAGAATCGAGTGTGGATTCCTGCAAGCTCGGAGCTGAGACAATTGATCATGGACGAGGCTCACAAGTCGAAATATTCTATTCATCCCCGGTACAGACAAGATGTATCACGACCTTAAAGAGTTTTACTGTGGCCTGAGATGAAAAAGGACGTGGCCTAGTACGTGAGCCAATTCTTGACTTGTGCACGAGTCAAGGCCGAATATCAGAAACCAGTCGGGAATGTTGCAAAAACCGAGATTCCTCAGTGGAAATGGGAACAAATCACGATGGATTTCATGACCCATTTTCCCGAAAACGCCTCGTGATCATGATGCGATTTGGGTAATCGTGATCGATTGACCAAATCCGCGCATTTCATTCCGATTCGAACCACTTATAAGACCGACCAGTTGGCCGTAATCTATACTAATGAGATAGTAGCTAGACATGTGTCCCGATTGCTATTATTTCCGACTGAGACAGCCATTTTACCTCGCGATACTGGCAAAAGTTACAAAAAGCTTTGGGGATGCGAATTGATTTCACACTGCTTACCATCCCCAAACCGATGGCCAATCGGAATGCACGAGTCGGACACTCGAGGACTTGATTCGTGCTTGTGTCCTGGACTTCGGAGGAAGCTGGGACAAGCATCTCCCACTAGTGGAATTTTTGTATAACAATAGTTACCACGGTAGCATCCAGACAGCCCCATAGAGGCACTCTATGGTCGAAAGTGCCGACCACCACTTTGTTGGGCCGAGTGGGTGACACCCAACTGACAGGATCAGAATAGTGCAAGAGATGATGATAAAGTCCATCAAATTCAGAACCGATTGAAAGCTACCCAGAGTAGGCAAAAGAGCTGGGCTGATGTACGCAGGAAACCATTATCGTTAAAGGTTGGTGAACAAGTATTAAAGGTATCGCCAAGGAAAGGCGTTATCAGATTTGGAAAGACCGGAAAGTTAGCCCCGCGATACATTGGACCCTACGAGATCCTAGAAAATGTAGGTCCTATAGCATATCGGTTGAAGCTACCAACCGAGCTTAGTGCCATTCATAATGTCCTCCACATTTCAAACTTAAAGAAGTGCCTTTCGGGCGAGGCCACCCAGATACCATTGGAAGACATACACGTTGATGATAAATCCACTTTGTGGAAGAGCCGTGGAAATAGTTGATGAAGGGTTAATCAATTAAGGCATAACAAAATTTCATTGATTAAAGTCCGGTGGAACTCTAAACAAGGACTGAATATACCTGGGAACGGAAGGATGAATTCCGTAGAAAATATCCTCACCTTTTCCCCTACTAGATATGGTAAATTTCAGGGACGAAGTTTCTTAACCAGGGGAGACTGTGATACCCGTGACAAAACCAGGTACCCCTTAATTGGTCCTAAACTTTAAGTATGATTAAAACAATAATTGCGTATAAACTTTGCAAACTTGCATGACTTGTGTGCTATACTACGCAATCGTTATTATGTCTCGGAGGAATCCGAGAGCACGTCATGGTTAACAAGACACTATTAATGACCAACGATTCGAGGTTGGTGTCCTTAGCCTTGAACAACATGTTATACGGAGACTTGACGTTTAATAGCGCATTAAACATTCGACGTTGATTACTAGGCCAACGATAGGGCCCTTTTTGATTCTTAAAGCAGAAACATTTTGATTACGTGCCATGGACTATGATATAAGATTAGAAACAAATCGGAGCTCGGGCATGCAAAACGAGACGGTTCCCGGTTAGGGAAACGTTTCGTTTTAAGAGCAACGAAAGGCAAACCAAACACGTAAGGAACCGTCAATCAAGCTTAAAAACACTTAAACTAACATCATACGAGACTTTTATGATTAAAACATAACCATGCTGGGATTTCAAGACGGTTATGCTCAGTTTTTAAAACCGAGTCTTTTGACAGTAAGAACACGAAAAACGAGCCCGTTTCGCAAATTGAGAACACGTCTGGGTCCCGAAAATGAACCTAAACGCAAACGGAAGATAAACATCATCTTTTATCACGTGTTACAAAGCACGAGGTGTCCCACATGGGACCCACCTCCAAACCCCCCCTCCCCCATTATTGAAACAAAATTTTGTTTTTTTCTTTTTATTCCATTTTAAATCCAAATTCACAAGAAACTCCAAGAAACCTACCCTTTTTATCATCTTCTTCAGCTGACTTGATCCTAAACGTCAACAAATCAAAGGTATAAACCTTGGTTCTTATGGTTTTAATCATGTTTTCTATATTAAACACGATTTCAAACCGAAAAAAACTCATTTTAATCCAAGATTTTTGAACGTTTAAACAAGTTTATGGGCAGAATAAGAACACCTTGGTAATTCCCTGGTGTTATATGCCAGCCATGATCACAAATCTTTGGGTTTTGATACCCTAATCAACACTTATTCGACAAAAATCGGTAACTATTTGATTAACCGAAAAACAATGAAATAAAGCTTGATTCATCTAAATTCTAGCATATTTGGATTGTAATTTTTGTGTAGGTACTAAATATAGCTTCTACACCCTTCTGGACTCACAAGAAGCGCTTGGAAACGAAGCTTTTGCTAGGTATACCATCTGAGAACCGAAAATAGCATAAGCAGAATCTTGTTTTAGCTATAACTTGGTCCGTGATACTTGGATTCATCAGAAATTTGTTGTGGTGATGTAGGGTATTGTCAGGAAGGTCCACCTAAGCGTTTAGAATTTTTGGTATTTTCTACGATTTTTTGGTAAATTTTTTACTGTTTTACCGAACGAATTTTGGAAAAATTAGCAAAAAAATTCAATAATTCACCAAATTATACAGCGACACTAAAGAACATATTGGGAATGTTCTGGGAAAATTCGGAGTCCATTGGTTGAGTTTTGATTTGGGTTAAAAATCCGTGTTTTTGCGAGTTTTTGATAGCCGGTAACGCACCGAAACAAATTGGAAAAATCTCAACTTTTTGTGAAAAGTCCCTGGACATGTAAATGATGTTCTGGAATTTTTTGGGAATTTTTGGACCGATGATGATAATTAATGTTAATTATTTGATTAAATACTGTTTTATAAATAATTTTATAAATAGGAAAAACGAAAAAATAAATTCCCAAATTATTTTTCCCATAATCTACAGATTTTTACTGACTTGTATAAAAATTTACAGATTTTTATTCAAATTATAGATTAAATGGGAATTATGGAATTAAAAATGAGTTATTTTAAATCAATTTCGGCAGTTTACGTATAACGAACCTGCCGGAACTGGGAGTGACCCAACCCGACAAATACTAAAACTGGAACACCGGAGTATTCCGGGAGAGTCCCGAGCAAATTAGGCACTATGGGAGTGTCCTAAGACAGTTCGGGAGAATTTCCGACGGTGAAAATGGAAACTCAAAATTTGGACTCCCCAAACACTCAAACTCACTTAATTAAAAGTTAATCATTCTTAAATGACAACGTATTGGCACTATTCGTATTCTCATACCATTATCCGAACACGTTAAACTACTGACTTTGGCTGGTACGTGAAACGGTATCCGGAAGCCAAACTGAAAACTAATACTACCCTGACATCCATCAACCAGTGTCCTATAGACTAATCCGGAGTGAAAACCTCCTGACCAGATCCAAGTTATAACAATTACCAACTTAGATACTGATTTGAGTCCATACTTGCATGTGTGATATTAAAGTTGACAGGTGGCTAGATCACCCGTTTGTTGAGACTCCTACTTACACAGTGAGTTTCACTTCCCCGCTTTTGAATTGATCTACTGTTTTCTGGGGACTTGCATGTTACAAACTGTGTTGATACCATGTTGGGATTGAGTTTCACTCCACCACTTTCAATTGTGTTACTGTTTTCTGGAATGACTTGCATGTTACGAAACTGTGTAATTGCACCAACTTGTGAGATGTGAATTGTCTAACACACACGAACTACCTCCCCTCTACAAGTGATTAGCGTAAGCCGTGGGTAGTGGATAGTACTATTGGTCTGACAAACCCAGTTGCTCCAGGCAGTCTCTAGGTGAGACTGTGTGTCGGTGACTAGGCACTGCACGCGTCGTAAACCCACTTATGTTATTGACATACTGCAGGGGAACATTGAACTTTATGTTACCTAGTGTTGGGATGACGTGCCTATCTTGACATGGCCCAGTGGGGAAGTGTCTGCAGTGACACGACCCGGTGCGATGATGTGTCTGGATGACATGGAGTGACTATGACAGGTCAAGGTTTCACTTGTGTCCTCGTGTAGTTCCATCTATGACGGTGACTGTGACCCGTGCAACTAAACTTGTTAATACATATGGTTCGAAAATAACTAAACCAGTGGAACTCATGCAGCGTTTAGCTGACCCTTTCCAAAACTAACATGCATTTCCGGTAAAGCGAAGCAAGAGTAAGGAATGTGCGTGTGGATGGCTTGGTTACTAAACTGTAGCAGAATAAGAGCTGTAGTAGCTCGTAGTACGGTACTTGAACTGTGGGTTGTAACACGATTTAGTAGTATGTTGTAACCGAGGTTCTCTCTGTTTATATCATGTTTTTAAACTATGGAGAATTACCACGTGTCTGCCACACCATGCATTTGTCTTCCGCTGCGAGTCGGGGTGTGGCAACTATGGAGCAATCAAACGGAATATTTTATGCTGAAAACAACGTAAACAGGTTGAGAAATTCTCTGTTGGAAATAATAGTAGGACGTGCTTTCGATGTAATGAGGTTGGACACATTGCTAGACAATCGTGTCCACAAACAAAATCTAAACCTGTTCATGGTATCAATAAAATTCTGAAGATTTGAAACAAAAATCATCACTAATGTTTTTACCAACTCAAGTTTTGTAGGAACGTCCACGATTAGCACGGGAACCTAAATTTGTTATCTATTGTCCGATTAGGCGGAAACTAATGACAAGTTAACCAAATAACAACAATTACTCATTTAAAGATTGTTTTCATTGATCTAAAGTTCAATACATTCGAGAACCGGATCCGACAGAGCTTCGCCGTCTCTGTGCCAAAATCTCTCCAACCCTTACAAATGAAATCCCAAGGCACCTATATATAGTAGAGCAAGTTCGTGGAAATGGACAAGGCATGGGGTAAGTTCGCCCGAACTTTACCTAGACAAGTTCGGCCTAACTTGACTTCCCAGATGCATTCCATGGGCGAACTTGGCCTATACATTTCATAAATACGCCTCGTTTCTAACAGATTAAGCCCTATTCACTCAGACTCAATACATAATGACATAGGCAACAGATATATGCACCAACAGACTCCCCCTTGGATGTTGCCGCAGTCATCTTGACATTTACAATCTTCTGAGTCTTCTATCTTTTAGTTCTTGTATAAAACTTTAAGATCTTGATCTTTATATCCTCTTTCTCTTTCTTGAGCTTTGTTTTTTATAAAACTTTTAATCAACATGCTCCCCCTAGCTTTAAGCTTTAGTCTCAAACTCCCCTTTGCTTTGATCTTTAGACTTCAAACTCTCCCTAGCTTTGAGCTTTCTAAAATCTTTTGACAATGTTTTATCCAGCTCCTCCTCAAACTTTACTACCTGTCTAAATAAATTCTAACATTCAAATAAACATTTTAGATTCACTGTTTTGAATTTTTGTACCATCAACATTTCAAACTATAATCTTCACTTCAAACCTTTCAAAAACGTTTTAATCGTTTCAAGTTCAATTTAATGACCTTGAATACATTTTACATTTAAAACCTTCAACTTTCCTATTTTTATCATTTGTGAAAATCCACTTAGTTGATCAAGTCCAAGTTAATGACCTTGATTAACTAAATATCAACCAAGTCCAAATTAATGACCTCGGTTTGAAAAAATCGTTATGAACCATCTGATTTTAAAGTTTCAAATTAATGAACTTTTAAACATTCATTAGATTTTCTTACCAGAATTCGAAGATCCGTTCTCCAACATTGGCTCGTTGAAACTAATGTAGAAACAAAATCTTTTTGAATTTTAGAAAGTTTATGCTAAAACACACTGGAAATGTTTTTGATTTTATCTTTGAAAAGCAAGTAAAGTACATACAGAACTTTTAACAAGTAAAGTAAACTATGTACAAACATATTTACAGACATATTTTTCTGAATTCGTGTCTACGGATCATATCAGTTGTTTTGAGACATATCACCAGTACCGTTGACCTTTTTGATGACTTTAAGTTTTAAACTCGTTTACATAGATTGTCGATATGTTTGTCCTCTTCAACTTCATCACATTTCTCAATTGTTCCAAGATATGTTAGGTAAGAATTATGAAACTTGACTTAACTATGGTTCCCACCTCTTGAATATACTTCCGAATCCAGATTCCCTAGATTTCATCTTACAGGTGAATATAGCGTAATTGATATATGTATCTGGGTTTATCCGACACCTTGAGAGCTCAGGTTAGTACTATCGTACATACAAAGAGATGAAGGCTCGTATTTAAAGGTGTATTCCAATTAAGGAATCTTTTAATCACTACAACTGATTAGATCTTTGATACTTTTCAAGTTTTGCATGCAGTTTGGGGTTTTTAGCAAAAGCATTATAGAAGTTCTAGGCTATTGCTTCCGCAAAATCAGAAGAATTTGTATAATACCCCAGATATCAACTATCTATAAAGACCTCGTATCTCATAATCAGGCAACCCTTCAATCAAAATTTCGGAGTACTAAGTACATAAATCCAAGATGTGTTAATCCACAAGATTAAGCAGTTGTAAAATTTAGTTTATATCCCGAAAACAATTTACTGAACGTGTAAAACCTATCGACCCATCCATAGTAAGACTTGTTTATCACTTTTAAACTTTACAAGTCTTTAGCATACTGTGATAGTCCACTGATGTACTATCATTTCCTTTTTGTGACACCGAATTCTTTTTGTCTTTTTTTAATGCTTTTATACTTTTTGCATTTTTCAATGTTTTTGAATTTTTAACTTTTTCATATGTTTTTGATTTTTCTAAAAATTTCTTACTCCCCCTAAAATCAAAAACATATTTTTGGATTTTGGATTTTAAGAAATTCTATTCTAAAAAGATAACAAACCAATGAGGATCACGAGAACTCGTCGTCCGATCCTTTTTTCATCTACTACCACCTGTCAGCAGAACAAACCATTAATCTTTGATAACATCAACTTGTAGAAACCACTTGTAAGAACCACTTGCAGGAAATCAATTTTTAAATAATTTTTCAATATAACAATCAGTGTTCTGTTTAACGGTGTGGATTTTCTCAAAAATTTTTAAATTTTTCTTTTTCAACCACTAGTGATTTCAAAAACGTCAAAGATTATGACTTTCTAGATAAGTTAAAAACTCATGGAGCTCTGCTTCCTGTATCAACTTTGATAGAGTGCATCTTGGGACTCCTGCACATGAAACAAATTTTTGAAAAATGAAACCCAAACCTTTTTGGTTTTAGGTTTGTACTGATAAGCATCATAACCATATTCTAACTCTTCATCATATTCAAAATCATCATCGAACATTTCGTCCATTGTTGATTCTGAAAACATTTTTGTTGGTGCATATGTCTGTTGCCTACGTCATTATGTATCGAGTCTGAGTGAATAGGGCTTAATCTGTTAGAAACGAGGCGTATTTATGAAATGTATAGGCCAAGTTCGTCCATGGTATGCATGTGGGAAGTCAAGTTCGGCCAAACTTGAATAGGTCAAGTTCGGGCGAACTTACTCCATGGTGTCCCTCACCAGCGAACTTGTACTACTATATATAGGTGCCTTGGGATTTCATTTTGTAAGAGGAGAGATTTTGGCACAGAGACGGTGAAGCTCTGTCAGATCCGGTTCTCGAATGTATTGAACTTTAGATCAATGAAAACAACATTTAAATGAGTAATTCTTGTTATTTGGTTAACTTGTCATTAGTTTCCTCCTAATCGGACAATAGATAACAAATTTAGGTTCCCGTGCTAATCGTGGACGTTCCTACAAGAGGTATCAGAGCCTGGATACCTAAATTTGCTGGAATCAAGACAAGAATTTCTCTATTTCATCTCCATTCTATTATTTTTCTTAACATTTTCACATATTTGATGATTTCATGGTAAAAAATGTGGGATTTTTGAATATGTCATGTAAGAGGAGAGATAAGGCATGAAAATCCCGAAAAACGTCACGCACATTATATATTGTTTGAATCGTATCGACGAGATGATTTTAAAGATATATTCGGTTAAAAATTGTTTTCGGAAAAATTTTAAACGTTTTTAACGTACTGATTGTCGATTAATATGTCAGTTTTTGCTAAAATTGTCTATTACTAATCAGTTTTCGAGTGTTTTTTATTGTATTTTCAGATAAATCTTCAGGTTATCAAAATGGAAGATTTCAACAAGTGTTCTTTCTCAAATGGCTTCTTCATCAAATGCTAATGTTCTTGCGGCAAATCAGATGAACATCGACAACGAAATGGATACTACGTCGAAACCGCCAAAGCTAATGAGCATCGATGAATTTGAAGACTGAAAAGAAAAGTTTGTGAATTGGATACAAGTGAATCAATTCAACAACTGGGTTGTAGTTGAGGATGGTTACAAATCGCCAAATGAACGTGATCAAGATCTTCGCTGAATAAGTTTTCAAATGCCGAAAAGATAACTATGTTGCGGAGAAGAAAATGATCAGTTTGATACAACAATAAGTAAAGGAAGATATCTGATATTATTTCCAGAATATGATACTTCACATGAATTATGGAATTCTCTTTGTGAAAAATTCAAAGGAAGTGATGAAATGATCAAAAGCAAAAAGGCTTTAATCAAGAAAGAATTTGAGATCTTCACGATGATTAAAGGTGAAACAATGAAGCAGATCATCGATAGATACTGTCACCTCATGGTTCAAATGCGGAGACATGATATCAAAAGATCTAATGAAGAGCAAATCGAGAAGCTGGCTGATGCACTTCTAGAAGGAGAATGGACAACATATCTGACGATTTTTAAGAATAGTCCATCTTGGAGACATTTCAAGTTGCCATCCTTCATAGACAAATTGGAAGGACATGAAATGGAATTAATGAAGATTGCAAAATCAAAGGATGCTAATGTTGTTCAAGATGTCGGTGTTTATAATAAAGGAGGTATTCCAGATACTCTGATTCAAAGCCCGAAAATCCAAACAGCATTTAGTGCAAATACAAATTCGTCTCCAAATCAAGGTTCTTCATATGCTGGTTACACAAGTGCTAGTTCAAGCTCATCATTTCAAAATCAGACAAGCCAAGCAAATTCTGATTCAAATGTTTCCAGTGCAACATAGAGTTGATTTGAAGAAAGTGTTTTCTGAAAAGGTGGCCAAACAGCACATAGCACTTCTTGCTACTGTCCTCGAATCTTATGAAAGTCTCGTTGCTGGAAAGATCGGTAATCCAGAGATGACCGCCGAAGATTATGATCAAGTGGATGAAGAAGAGTTGAAACTGATGGATATCAAGTGAGCCTTGCATCTATCATCAGAAGAGTTTCTAAATTTATGGCGCTCACTGGAAGGGATATTGGTAACTCAAGCAACAAGCTTGGATTTGACAAAACTAAAGTCACATGCTTCAGGTGTCGACAAAAGGGACACTTCAAATGTGAATGCAATCAAGAAGCAAGTGGAAACCAAAATCCTTTCGGCAGCAACAATGAGTACTACAAGAAAGCTATTCAATACAAGCCATATCCAAAAAGAACACAAGTCAAAGTAGAAGATAAATCTGCAAAGACAACCGAACAAGCTCTTGTTTTTACTCATGAAGAAGATGGTTTTGACTGGAACAGATACATCGAAAAGAAAACTGGTGTTGCTATGATGGCAGAGATAGTGAATAATTTGATACATCATATGTCGATGCTGCTTTGGAAAATGCCATTCTGGAAGGATATAGACAGAGAGCTGAGGAAGAAGAATTAGCTTACCTTGAAATGCAGAAACAAGAAGTTTTCAAAGCAGAGGCATAAAAGGTAAAGGCTAAGGTAAGTGTGTCTGAAAAGGAAGTTGTGAAAGTTGTGGAGGTTGAAAAACCTTGCACAAAGTGCGCAAGTCCTTGTGAACCATGTATTGATAAAGTCAAAGTCATAAGAGAATTGACTGTACACAACGAAAACTTTCGTTATGATTACAGAACCATAAAAGAATCTTATGACAAAATTTCAAGCAAATATAAATATGTTGAACACGCTAATAGTGAGCTTAACGCTAATGTAAAAATGTTAATGCTACAGTAATTGAGAAACAAAAGGCAATTAACATGTACATTAATACAATTGCTGAAACAAAGCGTGAGTTTCACAGCATGAAAATTGAAACGGAACGGGTAAGACAGCTTCTAAAGAGTTACACCACAAACACGTATGTCATTGATCACATTTTACCTACGATTAAATCAGAGGAAAATGGTGAGAAATCAAAGCGTAAAGAGTACAGATGTGTTCCTCCACCATTTCTTGCAAGTTATTATGCAAGAAAGATGATGAAGTTGAAAATGCATTTAATCTACTTATTTTGTCTGATAAAAAAATAAATTCCTGAGAACATTGACGTAGACTTTACAAAATCAAATGATGACAATGAAGCGATGGTAAAAGATGTGGTTAAAAATGTGTTGGGAAATGATTCTGATGAAGGCAACTTTCAAAGCGCCAACTTAGGTTCAAACATTTCTGATACACAGTCCGAAAATGACGATACAGCTTCAGAACATGATCTAAGTGATGATCCTTAAGTTGTCATGTACAAGGTTAAGGATTCTGATAGATTATACTTTGATGATAAACTTTCGATTCGGAATGTAAAAGAAGATCAAATTGATAAACTGTTTAAACTTGTAGAAGTTTCATCAGATGATCTTGACAAGAATGAAAAGAAATTTTACTCTAAACCAAAAAAGAATTTTAACAACTACTGTAGAAGTGGTGGTGATTTTCCTTAGCACAGGAGAGCAGGTTTAGGTTTGGAGGTTGAAGAAGAAGAACCGATTAAGAAGGAGAAACTAGTGTTCCAGTAATACAAAGGTAAAAATATAAAGTTTGTGTACGGAACGAGCATGGTTCAAGAAGAAAACATGATCGGTAAGCAATCGAATGATGAATTCAAGTAAGAAAAAGAACTTCGGGACAAGGCTAAAACCAAGTCCACAAGTGGAGTAAAATCCACTAGTGGAAACGTTTCTGATAAACCGGACTTGCTTTAAATGCAATACTGTTGGACATATTGCTCGCAAGTGTCTGAATCTAAAGCATGTGTTTCCTCGAAGAAAAACCGAATCAAAAGATGAAAAGCAAAAACAACCAGAGATTGTGAAATCTGTTAAAGAGTCAAATAGAAACTATGAATCTAAATAAGAAGTGAAACCTAAAACTGTGTCAAAGTTTGAAAACTCAACATTTGAAAAAGGTGAAACTTCAAGGTTTAATGAAATCAAAGATTCTAGATTCTATATCAAGAAAGCAAGAAGCAAACTACAATCATGGGTTGCTAAGAATAGGCTTTCATCATCAGAAAAACCAAAGTCTGTTGCTGACAAAACTGAAAATGTTAAATCAACTAAGTCAGTAATCAAACAGACAATGAAAGAAAAGGCCAAAACGTTTTCAGAATCGATATTGGATGAAATATTCGATGATGATTTTGAATATGATGAAGAGTTAGAATATGGTTATGATGCTTATCAGTACAAACCTAAAACCAAAAAGGTTTGGATTTCATTTTTCAAATAGTTGTTTCATGTGAAGGAGTCCCAAGATCCACTCTATCAAAGTTGATACAGGATAGCGGAGCTCCATGAGTGTTTAACTTATCTAGAAAGTCATAATATTTGATTGTTTTTGAAATTAGAAAGTGGTTGAAAAAGAAATGTTGAAAAGAATGTTTTAAAAACTTGAGAAAATCCACACTGTTAAACAGAACACTGATTGTTATATTGAAAAATCATTTAAAAATTGATTTCCTACAAGTGATTCTTACAAAGTGGTTTCTACAAGTTGATGTTATCAAAGTTTAATGGTTTGTTCTGCTAACAGGTGATGATGCAAAAACTGAAATCAAAAGGATCGGACGATGAGTTCTCGGGATCCTCATTGGTTTATTACATTTTTAGAAGAATTTCTTAAAACCTAAAATCCAAAAATATGTTTTTGATTTTAAGGGGAGTAAGAAAATTTGAATTTTTTTTAGAAAAATAAAAAATATATGAAAAAGTAAAAAATTCAAAAACATTAAAAATTCAAAATGAACAAAAACATCGAAAAAGACAAAAAAGAATTTTGTGTCAAAAAGGAAATGATAGTACATCAGTGGACTATCACAGTATGCTAAAGAATTGTAAAGTTCAAAAGTGATAAACAAGTCTTACTATGGGTGTGTCGATAGGCTTTACACGTTCAGTAAATTGTTATCCGGGATATAAACTAAATTTAGCAACTACTTAAACTTGTGGTTTAACACATCTTGGATATATGGATTTAGTACTCCGAAATTTCGATTGAAGGGTTGCCTGATTCTAAGATACGAGGTCTTTATAGAAAGTTGATATCTGGGGTAATATACAAGTTCTTCTGATTTTGCGGCAGCAATAGCCTAGAACTTCTATAATGCTTTTGCTATAAACCACTAAACTGCATGAATATTGAAAAGTATCAAAAGATCTAATCATTTGCAGTGCTTAAAAGATTCCTTAAATGGAACACATCTTTAAGTTGAGCCTTCATCTCTCTTTCGGTATGATAGTACTAACCTGAGCTCTCAAGGTCTCGCATAACCCATATACAGATATCAATTACGCTATACTCACCTGTAAGATGAAATCTAGGGAATCTGGATTCGGGAGTATATTCAAGAGGTGGGAACCATAGTTAAGTCAAGTTTCATAATTCTTACCTAAAATATCTTGGAACAATTGAGAAACGTATGAAGTTTAAGAGGACAAGCATATCGACAATCTAGGTAAACGAGTTTAAAACTTAAAGTCTCAAAAGGTCAACGGTACTGGTGATATGTCTCAAACAACTGATATGATCCTTAGACACGAATTCACAAAAAATGTCTGTAAATATGTTTGTACATAGTTTACTTTCTTTACTTGCTTTTCAAAGATAAAACTAAAAAGATTTCCAGTGTGTTTTAGCATAAGCTTTCTAAAATACAAAAAGATTCTGTTTCTACATTAGTGTCAACGAACCAATGTTGGAGAACAGATCTTCGAAGTCTAGTAAGAAAATCTGATGATTGTTGAAAAGTTCATTAAATTAAAACTTTAAAATCAGATTGTTCATAACGGTTTTTCAAACAGAGGTTATTAATTTGGACTCGTTTGACATATTTGGTTAATCAAGGTCATTAATTTGGACTTGATCAACTAAGTGGATTTTTACAAATCAAATGATAAAAATGTTAAAATTGAAGGATTTAAACGTAAAAAGTATTCAAGGTCATTAAATTGAACTTGAAACAATTAAAATGTTTTTGAAACGATTGAAGTGAAGATTAAAGTTTGAAATGTTGATGGTACAAAATTTCAAAACAGTGAATCTGAAATGTTTATTTGAATGTCAGAATTTATTTAGACAGGTAGTAAAGTTTGAGGAGGAGCTGGATAAAACATTGTCAAAATATTTCAGAAAGCTCAAAGCTAGAGGGAGTTTGAAGTCTAAAGATCAAAGCAAATGGGAGTTTGAGACTAAAGCTTAAAGCTAGGGGGAGCATGTTGATTAAAAGTTTTATCAAGATAAAGCTAGAGAACAAGGAAGAGGATATAAAGATCAAGATGTTAAAGTTTATACAAGAACTAAAGATCAAAAAACTCAGAAGATTGTATATGTCAAAATGACTGCGACAACATCCAAGGGGGAGTCTGTTGGTGCATATATCTGTTGCCTACGTCATTATCTATCGAGTCTGAGTGAATAGGGCTTAATCTGTTAGAAACGAGGCGTATTTATGAAATGTATAGGCCAAGTTCGTCCATGGTATGCATGTGGGAAGTCAAGTTCGGGCGAACTTACCTCAAGTTTGGGCGAACTTACCTCAATTTTGGGCGAACTTACTCCATGGTGTCCCTCACTAGTGAACTTGTACTACTATATATAGGTGCCTTGGGATTTCATTTTGTAAGAGGAGAGATTTTGGCACAGAGACGGCGAAGCTCTGTCTGATCCGGTTCTCGAATGTATTGAACTTTAGATTAATGAAAACAACATTTAAATGAGTAATTCTTGTTATTTGGTTAACTTGTCATTAGTTTCCGCCTAATCAGACAATAGATAACAAATTTAGGTTCTCGTGCTAATCGTGGACGTTCCTACAGTTTTACCTTTTCTTTCTTTGTCTGTTTGATTACTGACTCAGTGGATTTAACATTTTCAGTTTTTTCAATAACAGACTTTGGTTTCTCTGATGATGAAAACCTTTTTCTAGCAACCCTTGATTGTAGTTTGCTTCTTGCTTTCTTGATATAGAACCAAGAATCTTTGATTTCATTAAACCTTGAAGTTTCACCTTTTTCAAATGTTGAGTTTTCAAACTTTGACACAGTTTTAGGTTTCACTTTGCATTTAGATTCATAGTTTCTATTTGACTTTGTGACAATTTTCACAATCTCTGGTTGTTTTTGCTTTTCATCTTTTGATTCGGATTTCCTTCGAGGAAACACAGGCTTTAGATTCATACACTTGCGAGCAATGTGACCAACATTATTGCATTTGACGCAAGTTCGATTATCAGAAACATTTCCACTAGTGGGTTTTACTCCACTTGTGGACTTGGTTTTAGCCTTATCCCGAAGTTCCTTTTCTTTCTTGAATTCATCATTCGATTTCTTACCGATCATACCTTCTTCCTGAACCGTATTTGTCCCATACACAAACTTCATGTGTTTACCTTTGTATCCATGACATGGCGACTTCTGTTCCTTCTCGGTTCATCTTCATTTTCTTCCAAACCCAATCCTGCTCTCCTGTTCTCAGGAAAATCACCTCCAAACTTTCGATAATTGTTAGCATTCCTTTTGGGTTTCGAGTAAAATCCTTTCTCGTTTTTCTCAAAATCATCTGATGAAACTTCTACAAGTTTGAAAAATTTGTCAAGTTGATCTTCTCTCACGTTTGGAATCGGAAAACTATCATCGAAATATAATCTATCAAATTCCTTAATCTTGTAAATGACAACATTAGGATCATCACTTAGATCATGTTCTGATGATGTATCGTCATCTTCAAATTGTGATTCAAGTTTATCGAACTTGATTTGGCGCTTTCAGAGCTGCCGTCATCAGAATCATTTCCTAATACATTCTTTACCACATCTTTAACCACCACATCATTGTCATTGTTTGAATTCGTAAAATCTACGTCAATGTTCTCAGGCAATTTATTTTTCTTATCAGACAAAGTATATTAAATTCCTTTTCAACTTCATCATCTTTCTTGCATGAATAACTTTGAAGAAATGGTGGAGGAACACATCCGTATCTTTACGCTTTGATTTCTCACCATTTTCTTCCGATTTAATCGTAGGTAAAATGTGATCAATGACATACGCGTTTGTGGTGTAACTCTTTAGAAGCTGTCTTACCCGTTCCGTTTCAATTTTCATGCAGTGAAACTCACGCTTTGTTTCAGCAATTGTATTAATGTGCATGTTAATTGCCTACTGTAGCATTTAACATTTTTACATTAGCGTTAAGCTCACTATTAGCATGTTCAACATATTTATATTTGCTTAATATTTTGTCATAAGCTTCTTTTACGGTTCTGTAATCATAACGAAAGTTTTCGTTGTGTACAGTCAATTCTCTTATGACTTTGACTTTATCAAAACATGGTTCACAAGGACTTGCGCACTTTTTGCAAGTTTTTCAACCTCCACAACTTTCACAACTTCCTTTTCAGACACACTTACCTTAGCCTTTACCTTTTCTGCCTAACTTTCAAAACTTCTTGTTTCTTCATTTCAAGGTAAGCTAATTCTTCTTCCTCAGCTCTCTGTCTATATCCTTCAAGAATGGCATTTTCCAAGGCAGCATCGACATATGATGTATCAGATTCATTCACTACCTCTGCCATCATAGCAACCCCAGTTTTCTTTCCGATGTATCTGTTCCATTCAAAAACATCTTCTTCATGAGTAACAACAAGAGCTTGTTCAGTTGTCTTTGTAGATTTATCTTCTACTTCGACTTGTGTTCTTTTTGGATATGGCTTGTATTGAAGAGCTTTCTTGTAGTACTCATTGTTGCTGCCGAAAGGATTTTGGTTTCCACTTGCTTCTTGATTATTGCATTCACGTTTGAATTGTCCCTTTTGTCGACGCCTGAAGCATGTGATTTTAGTCTTGTCAAAACCAAGCTTGTTGCTTGAGTTACCAATATCCCTTCCAGTGAGCGCCATAAATTTTGAAACTCTTCTGATAATGGATGCGAGGCTCCATTTAATATCCATTAGCTCCAATTCTTCTTCGTCTACCTGATCATAATCTTCGGCAGTCATCTCTGGATTTCCGATCTTTCCAGCAACAAGACTTTCATATAATTCGAGGACAGTAGTAAGAAGTGCTATGTGCTGTTTGGCCACCTTTTCAGGTAACACATTCTTCAAATCAGCGCTATGTTGCACTGGAAAACATTTGAATCAGAATTAGCTTGGCTTGTCTGATTTTGAAATGATGAGTTTGAACTAGCACTTTGTAACCAGCATATGAAGAACCTTGATTTGGAGAAGAATTTGTATTTGCACTAAATGTTGTTTGGATTTTCGGGGCTTTGAATCGTAGTATCAGGAATACTTCCTTTGTAATATACACCGACTTCTTGAACAACATTAGCATTCTTTGATTTTGAAATCTTCATTAATTCCATTTCATGTCCTTCCAATTTGTCTATGAAGGATGACAACTTGAAATGTCTCCAAGATGGACTATTCTTCAAAATCCTCAGATATGTTTTCCATTCTCCTTCTGGAAGTGCATCAGCCAGCTTCTCGATTTGCTCTTCATTAGATCTTTTAATATCATGTCTTCGCATGTTGAACCATGAGGTGATAGTATCTATCGATCATCTGCTTCATTGTTTCACCTTTAATCATCGTGAAGATCTCAAATTCTTTCTTGATTAAAGCCTTTTTGATTTTGATCATTTCACCACTTCCTTTGAATTTTTCACAAAGAGAATCCATAATTCCTGTGAAGTATCATATTCTGGCAAAAGTATCAAGATATCTTCCTTCACAGATTGTTGTATCAAGCTGATCATTTTCTTCTCTGCAACATAGTTATCTTTGTCGGCATTTGAAAATTTATTCAGCGGAAGATCTTGATCACGCTCATCCTTTGGCCATTTGTAACCATCTTCAACTACAACTCAACTGTTGAATTGATTCGCTTATATCCAATTCACAAACTTTTCTTTCCATCCTTCAAATTCATCCATGCTCATTAGCTTTGGCGGTTTCGACGTAGTACCCATTTCATTGTCGATATTCATCCGGTTCGCCGCTAGAACATTAGCATTTGATGAAGAAGCCATTTGAGAGACGAATACATTGTGGAAATCTTCCATTTTGACAATCTGTAGACTTATCTGAAAGCACGATCTAAAACACTCGAAGATCAATTAGAAACAGACAAGTTCGGTCAAACTTGTGTGAAAACAATTTTTGATTTCAAGTATTCACAAGTTCGGTCAAACTTAGGTGAATTAATTTTCAAACTTTTATCAAACACACTCAACTTCGGTCGAACTTGATGTGGGTTTTTTGAGAAAAATCAAACTTCGAGCGGACTTAAGTATTTTTAGAAGAAACTGTTAAGTTCGGTCGAACTGAGGCTTAAATTTCAAGAGAAAAGGTAAGTTGGGCGCACTTGAGTGAATTTTCACTAGAATTATATCAAGTGCGGTCGAACTTGATGGAATTTCAAGCAAAATCAACAAGTTTAAGCGGACTTAATCTCAAAACCTTGAAAAACTAATCAAGTTCGGTCGATCTTGATGAAAACTCAAAGATTTTCAATCAAGTTCGGTCAAACTTAGTATCAAGTTCTGCTGAACCTTGTTTCCAAAACATGGTTTTTGCAACTTTTTGATATCAAAACGTTTGAATTTGATGTCCAAACTCTCAGGGGTTTGTTATTAGTGTGTTTTACATGACATATTAAAAAATCACCCATTTTTGACCATGAAATCATCAAATATGTGAAAATGTTAAGAAAAATGATAGAATGGAGATGAAATAGAGAAATTCTTGTCTTGATTCCTGCAAATTTAGGTATCCAGGCTCTGATACCACTTGTAGGAACTGTCCATGATTAGCACGGGAACCTAAATTTGTTATCTATTGTCCGATTAGGCGGAACTAATGACAAGTAAACCAAATAACAAGAATTACTCATTTAAAGATTGTTTCCATTGATCTAAAGTTCAATACATTCGAGAACCGGATCCGACAGAGCTTCGCCGTCTCTGTGCCAAAATCTCTGCAACCCTTACAAATGAAATCCCAAGGCACCTATATATAGTAGAACAAGTTCGCTGGAAATGGACAGGGCAGGGAATGGGGTAAGTTCGCCCGAACTTTACTTCCCACATGCATTCCATGGCCGAACTTGGCCTATAAATTTCATAAATACACCTCGTTTCTAATAGATTAAGCCCTATTCACTTAGACTCGATACCTAATGACGTAGGCAACAGACATATGCACCAACAGGTTTCGAAACAATGTACAAAATCTGTAAACAAAGTGAAACCAATTAATACTAAAGTTTCAAATTATGAAACTGATGAATTTTCAAAAAATAATGAACAAAAAGATTCTACGTTGTATTTCAAGAAAGCTTTGTAGAAAAATCAAACATGAGTGATGAAAGAAAAAGGAATTTTTGAAAAAGCTAAAAAGGCGGTGAAAATTAAAAGTTTAGAGGATTTTCCTAAACTTGAAAAAGTTGTAAATAAATCTGTTTGGGTAGAGAAAATTAAAGTCTAAGAAAGTCCACCCAAGATTGAAAAGACTTGGGTATCTCGATTCAACTAATTTTCTTGTGGTGTAGGAACTTCCAAGTTCAAAGTATATCATGGAGAATGAGGTTCCTTGGCACATGACGCGAAAGTAGCCGGGTTATTTAAATGAAAATTTTTCATGCTATAATAAATTTGCTAGAACGTTTATTTTGAAGAAAATTTTTGGAAAATATTAAAAAACATAGAACTCTCACTATTGAACAGACAGAACTGGTTGAAAATACATATTTGTAAATGTTATTAAAACTAAAAGTGTCAAAAGTTTTGTCATTATGAGGGAAGCTTAAAAGAAAATTCTGAAGTAGTATGGATGGCGAATTGATGTGATTCTCATCGGTCGGTTAATCTCTTTCATTAAAAAACAAAAATTCGAAAATATGTTTTTGATTTTAGGGGGAGATTTTTTTTTGAGAAAATACATATAAACATATTAAAAATCAAAAAGTACAAAACATGAAAAAGACAAAAAGAATTTTCGTGTAAAAAAAGGAAATGATAGTACATCAGTGGACTATCATAGTATGCTAAAGAAATGTAGTGTTAAAAGGTGTTTAAACGGGTCTCACTGATGATGTGCCAGTAGGCTTCACACATTTAGTATAATGTTTCTAAGATATAAACATAAAGAAAAAAAAATCTTAATTAGTGGCTTAACATCTCTCGGATATATGGTCTTAGTACAACAAAATTCCGTTTTAGAGATTGCCGAATTCTGAGATACTAGATCTTTATAGATAATTGATATCTAGGGTATTATACAAGTTCTTCTGATTTTGCGTCAACAATGGCCTAGAACTTGTAGAATACTTTTGCTTTTAAACCCTAAAACTGTAAAAAAAATTGAAAGTATCGAAAGATCTAACAATTACAGTCAAAAGATTCCAAAATTTGGAACACCACTTTTAAGTCGAGACTTCATCTTTTTGTTTGTACAGTGGTACTAACCTGAGCTCTCAAGGTCTTGCACAACCCAGACATAAATATCAGTTTGATATATTCACCTGTAATGTAAGATGAAATCCATGTAATCTTGATACATGAGTATATTCTGAGGTGGGAAATGCTATTAAGTCAAGTTCTAAGACATCTAATTAACATATCTCGGAGCAATTTGTGTAGAGGTTTAAAGTACCAGTATACTGACAGTCTAAGTGAATTTGTTTAGAACTTAAAGTGTTACCAAGCTCAACGGTACTGGCGATATGTCTCAAAAAATTATATGATCCTCTCACACAAACTCACAAAAAATGTTTGTAAATATATTTATAAATAGTTATTGCATTTCGTTTCAGGAAAAAAAAACCCAAAAAGATTTTTAGTGTATTTTAGCATAAACTTTGGAAAAATAAAAAAAAATAATTTCATCTTAGTTTCGACTGTCGATGATGGAAAGCTGAAATATGAAAAATGTTTAGAAATGATAGAAAAATCAGATAATCAAGGTCATTAGTTTAGACTTGGTTAACTGAGAGGGTTAAAACTAAAAAAGTGATTAAAATTTAAAATTTTGATTTGAAAATTTAAAAATTCGAGTCTAAAAATGTTTATTTGAATGTTTAGTAGAATGAACAGGAAGTTAGAAATCAGGGGGAGCAGGATAAAAATGTTGAATGATGATAAAGGAAAAGCTCAAGGAAAGGGGGAGCATGCTGATATTCAATGTTTATTATTCAAGATCAAAGTTAAGAGGAGATTGTTGATGATATATGATGTTCAAGAACGTTAAAGTTATTCAAGAGTTGAAGAAAATTGAAGATGGTCAAAGACTCCGAAGCTTAAAGACTATTTTAAGACTGCGGCAACATTCAAAGGGAAGACTGTTGATGCATATGTCTATAGCCAACGTCATTGAATAGCATCAAGTCTGTATTAGGAACAAAATGTTAGATCACATATGTTTGTATGTCCACTTCGTACGAAGGTGGAATGTCACTTCGTACGAAGGTAAAAACCTCAAGCTCGTACAAAGAGAAAAAGTCTATAAATAGGAGGTCGAGCTTAGTGTAAGATTTTTGGTTTTTGTAGACAGGACGACGAAGCTTTGTTCGGTTGTTTCCAGGATCTGTAAACATTGAAGCATTAATGAAACAACAGCTAAAATTAAATCTTGTTAATATTGTCGCCTAATCTTAAATTGATTTCCCACATTTTGGACTAGGTTATTCAAGATAGACATGAGCTTTCGGATCCAAGAACGGAGCTACAACAACATTTAAATGTAGTTTTAAATCATAAAATCAAAAATATCGTTTTAAAAATCAAGAAAAAGATTGTTAAACATCAACCAAATCAAAACTCGGTTCAAAAGAGTAAAACATCTGTTTCAATGGTCCAAAAGTCTGTTTAAACATGGTTAACCACAGATCAAGGCAAAGAAACCACTAATTCACTAACCATTGTTTGACTATAAAAAGTCAAACGAGCCACTATTTCTTCAAAACTCTCCACTGCTCACACTCAAAATTTTGTTTAACCCAACAGTGGTTTCAAACATGGATTCTCATTCATCTGTTGAACAAAAGTCAAATAGATATTCAAACCACTGATTTGGTCACTCAAACGTCTGTTGAGCACAACTAAGGTTAAAGACTTTTTCTATCTTCATCAAAGGGTTTCCTTAAAGGGACCCACTTTCTAAAAAAAAGTTTTCCATGACGAATAACAACTGGCCACGTAATAAAAAAGGTAACCTTTAGCGACGTTTTCAACTCGCGAACCCAATAAAACCCATGAGAAACAGAGTTTAATTATCCTCTATTATTGTTAAAACAAATGCATTTCAAAAGAGGAAAACCCTAAATTTTCTTCCATCAAACTCTGTCTTCAATCAAAAAGATCTACTCAAAATATTTTCAAAAGGTTTATAATGGCACTTGATATGAGTCGAATACAACATATTAATTGTATAAAATCAACCCTTTTTACTACTAATGTTTGAAAAAGTGTGCTTCCTTGTATACTTTTAATTTTCAGGATTAAGAGAGCTTTAATGTACAAAAGGATCAAATTAACGACAAAATCCAGCATAAGTATAAAAGACGGGAAGACAACACATTATACCAACCCTCCAAACTTCAACCCAAAGACAAAACCAACAAATCAAAAGTCTGGCACGAGGCCGTGCCTAGTCGACATGGGGTCGTGCCCCTTCAAGATTCCAGATCAGAAGAAGACAAACAGAAGGAGATTAGAGACATGGGCCGTGTCCCACTGCGCACGGGAAGTGGTTAACATCTAGATTCGCATATCTGGGAAAGTACAGCAAGTACAAGGGCCACGGGCCGTGCCGTTGACACATAGGGTCATGTAGAAGGCTAATCTGACATAAGCATTAAATGAAGACAGAGAAGGAAGAAGACACGAGGCCATGCTCTGCAAGCAGGATGCCATGTGAAGGATCTGTTTTCAAGTATAAATAGGGGTGCTTGGTTTCATTCCAACTCATCCCTTGGCAAACAACTTCTCTCACACCAGCCACCACTACACCACCATAAAACCACCATCATCCAACACATTTATCCATCATCTGCGTTAGAGTAGTAGTCTTGGGATCCCAGATTGATCGTAAGAGTTTTTTTTTTCAATCAAAGGTCTTGCTTGGCTAATCTCTTACATCACTTGGTGAAAACAAGTTATTTATGTATTACTTTTGATTTCCTACTTTGGTAAACTTTTTATCTGGGTATGTATTAATGACTTTAATAACGAATCCTTTATATTGAAAGTGAATTTTATTCTATCATCCTTCATGTTTCATTGATTCACTTATTTATGTCTTTACGGTCTATATAAAGTGCGTTAACTGCCTGGAAGGGGTTAGAAGGATGGTATGGGTAAAATTCTTGCCTCGTTCAGTGTATAGATCCTGCGAGGACTTGGTTCAAGCTTATTAGGACTTCCCTTGAGGCAGATAACATCAAATTGGGGGGGGGGGAGTAAGAACGACTTGAATCCCTTATAAATAAATTTCTATTAAAACTTTAAACTGGCCTTGTGTGACTGTATCCCTGCTGACTTAGACTAATATGGACGAGGGTAGTGTTGCCTTTAAAAGAGGGACATGCCACATAGTTCATGAATTACCTACTTAATTATCTTTCAATATTCCATCCTTATGGGACTGTATCCCCACAGACTCAAACCAATATGGCTGATGGTAGCGTTGCCTCCAAAAGAGGGACTTGCCACTTTAACTAAGATAATCTCTTAAAAAACCCAAATCGTGGAAATTATCAAAGCATGTGGGTCGAAACCAAGTGATTCTATCTTGTCTATTTGTTTCTTTTATTACTTAATTTATTTTTATTTACTTATTAAAAATCTATTCAATAATTTATCTTTAGTTAGTTATTAAAAATCATTTCAAAAAAAAATTTGATTAGATTAGATGTTGACAATATTCCGGTATTAAAAGCTCTCGTGTCCTTTTACGACCTCGGTATCTTACAATCACTATACTACGCCAACGATGGGTGCACTTGCCCTAGCGTGGTCTAGAGAGTGATAGTTGCATATCGTGTTTTTATAGATTTAAAACTTGAATAAACGAGTGAAAAAGTACTTAAAATTTATCTAAAAATATATACTCACACTCTATGAACGTAAGTATTTGGCGCCATTACTAGGGACACAAGGATTTTAAGAGAGTTTAAAATCGGCGCCCTAATCATTTTTATGCTTTTATAATATTTCTGTTTAGTTTTTTCTTCTTTTTCTCAAAATTTTCTTCTTTCTGCAGAAACAACACCGGGTCCTGTCATATTCTCAGTATCCTAAAACTTTTTTCTGCCAGATACGAACTGCAGCACGGGGCCGTGTGACCACTACACGGGGCCATATCTCAACAGCAGTTTCTAGAAAACAGTGTCATTTTATCCCAGCTGTTAAAACCTAATATGGCAATTATGGATGACAATAATTATTTTTACCCCCGCTACTCTTACGGTGAATGGTGTCAACTATGTGGTGGAAATCATAAAGATTTAGAATGTCCCATTCTAAAAATTAATCTCCACTATTTAGACATATCGTTTTCCTGTAACGATCACCTTAAGATGAGTGGGAGTAAAAACGATAACTATCATCCTCCTGAAATCCATCAAACCCTTCCATAGGAGACATAAGCTCGGAAGAACTTTGTCAAATAGAAAAGAGGATTTTCCAAAAACTCGAAGAAATAGAATCCATGATAAAGGCGTGATATTCATCAAGGAAAACAGGCAATGGAGAATCGATGGATCAATATTCAAATAATCCCGAGGCCAACGAATCTACCCTAGCCCGGTGGGAAAACGAAGACGATGGTCGTTCCTATACCGACCTTGCAATGAAGGACTCCTTAAATGTGTGTGAACTTCGCACCGACAGTTTAGACCAAAGCCACTCGACCCACGCCTTCTTTAACAATAGCCCGGAAAAGGTAAATAAAGGATGATTCCGCCCACCTACCTCCAATTTAAAATACCACCTTTCTGACAACTTCTTGCGTTTTAGTATCTCTCGTTCGGAACCTAAGGAATATTAAACACTTCGGTGATGTTCCAACCAGTAAGGAACCACCCGATAAAAGACGGTTCCTTGAAAAAACTGACAAAACTTCATAAAACCCTAAACGACACGGGGTCGTGCCACTTTGCCACAGGGTAGTGCCCTATCTATCCTCCAAACATGAGGGTGTGTCAAAAAGACACGGGGCCGTGCCTCCTTTATATTTTACACGGGGCCGTGTCAATCTTGACATGGCCTGTGTTTCACTACCAGACAACATTCTCTGACTCATGCAAGCGACACGGAACCGTGCCTCCCGAAAGCGGGTCGTGTCAACGTGCTGTCAATTTCTATGAGGAGAATGTTTGGATTGTAACACATCATGTTTTTACGTTCAATTAAAGTCTGACACGTGTCCTGGTAATCCTCGTGTGCCGTGTGCCGAATAAGGAGGGACCAAAATCGTTGAAATACTCGATAATAATCTTCGTATGCCTTGGAACAAGTCGAAGGAGGGTCGAAATGCAAAAATGCCAAAATTTCCATTTTTCAGGAAGGCCTTGCGGACCGCAAGGCTAAAGCCACACAGTCCGCATGGCATCTAGAAACTTTGGGCGCCAGAGGCCCATACGGACCGCAAGACGAATTCCATACGGTCCGCATGGACCTGCCAGCGAGCAGAAAGGTGGCAGCAGCCTGTTCTGCCACCTTTGTCGAGTTTTGCCACCATCCCTGCACGCTTGCCACATCCTAGAACCTTAATACTCGTCCATTAACACCTGGTATCACTCCCAAACACTTCTTCAACCATTTATAAAGCATTCTTGGTGTTGCAACTTGTTCTTCATCACCATTAAAGCTCACAAATATTAATAAGAGAGTTCCATACATCTTTCAAGCATTCCTCATTGATCTTAATAATCTCTAGACCTTGCATAAGTGTTCCAATCTCATGCAAAGTCATTTCATTAAGTGTTAAGCCTAGATCAAATCTCGTCGTAATTACGCCTTGACTTTGATCAAAGTCCGTGATTACCAAGCCATTGTGCGTAACGAGAGTGGCTACGTGATTGTAATGATGGAGGTATTAATCCCTCAAAAGGGAATCTCCAGATTACCACGAATTCATGACCAATTGACGAGTCAATCGAAAAGTCAAATAAAGTCAAACTGTCCAGTTTTTGTAAAAATCACAACTAATGATCTAGATGTTATAAAATATGTTTTGATGCACTAACAACCTAAAAATAGGTATTAGAACATATGTCTACGGATTCGACTCGTCAAGTTTTGGTCTAGGCTCGGTGTGTAGCCAAAAGTCGCAACAGTTGACTTTTGGTTCTGACCCGTTTCGAGACACCTTTGCTACTGACTTTTGACCGTTTTGAAACCATAATTATATTTAGAATGACCATCTAAAGTTTCGTCACTCGATTCCTTAGAAATCTGAGTTTATATACAAGTTCCGCCAAAAATTGTATAAACTTTGCAAAAAAATGCGTGAGTTTTCACAAAATACGCCTATGGCATTTAAATGGCTAAAAAGCCCTTTTCGGCATATTAAGAAGATTAAACATGAATTTGCAATCAAAATGATGTGTTTACTGATATGGTATAATAGTAGGACCATTTGAGATAATTATTCAGATTATGATCTAAATAAAAATCTAAGAATCGATAATTACCGCTAAATGACCAAACTACCCTCTTTATGGAAAAATGGTTTAAATCAATCTTTGTAATCAAAACTTAAACCACTGATGTAATAAGTCAAATGACATATTTTTTGTATATAAAACAGGTCCTAACCTCAATTTATCAAAAACATCGATTAAACGGCATTTTATCGACTTTTACGCCTTTTCGGCGCATAGTATGGTTTAAAAACCATAACTATGAGCCAAGACTTGCTAACTACTGATTTATAAACTTATTTTAAACATCTTAACAGTAAGTACAAGTCCCAAACTCAGAATCCCAATTTTTGGCTTCAAAGCTATGTGTGAATTTACCAAAATGCCCTTACGGGACATTGATATTTCAAAATCGTCAAACACACATATATTTGATATCTTACTGTTATAACATCACAAAAAAAGTATTTTTATAGAATATTAACAACCTTGACATCACATTCCTTTTAAACATCTTTTATAAATATTAAGATGACCAAAATGCCCTTGTAAGGCATAATCTAGTTTTAAATATACCTCGGGCCTATCTTTTGCAAAGCTACTGATTTTATAACATATTTTAATCATGTATTCATATGGAACTTGTATATGACTCCCTCGGTCACCGGTTTCGCCTATGTGCATTCGGTTAAGCTTACGTAGCTAATTTACGTACTTAAACCGAAACGGGTTTAACTTTGTCATTTCTCTATCAAAATCTAGAATGTTGTTGGTTTACCCATATTAGGCAAGTTTATATACTTGTCGGGTCCGACTAACATCCTGTTCCGGTCATCGCTTAATCTAGCGCATCGTACTGTATTGTTTTAACGTAAGACTAACCGGTTCGAATTTAAGACTTAGTTAAGGACGCGTTAGCATTCTAATATTTGTTAATAATTACCATCACTCCAGGCTAAATGCCTTCCGGTAAATTGTACCTGTACTTGCCTTGATCTGCGGCTGAGTTCTGACTTTCCGAAGACTTAACTTCAGGTAAATACCCTTAACTTATTTTCCCTATAAGGGCTTGGAATACGGTAGATTATTACTGCTTGGTCGGGTATGGGATTATGTTTTATCCAATTGTGATAATTATAAAAAATCTTGCATAACCCGGTTTTGATCTGTTTTGTCTGAAACTAAAACATTGGGAGTGGACTTGACCGTGTCTGGGATATCCTTGGCTCACTAAAGTACTAGTGGCCACGACAATATAGCATGGCGTGAAGGTATACACTGGGTAATTGCTATCTGCTTTCTATGTGAAGTTCAGGGTGGCGTGTTAGTCGATCAGGTCTCGGTTTCTGTACCGGGCTCCATATGTAAAAGCCTGACATGTAAATCTGTATACAAGGTCATTTGTACTATCCCAAGTTATTTATAAAATTGTGCCAAGTGCACCAAAAACCATTTTTGAAAGGATTTACAAAATGAGTCGGTTGAGTATATTTACCAGTGTAAACTGACGTATTTTCAAAGTTTAAAATACAGGTACAAGTATGAAATAGGCTAGAAGCTATGGGGCGTTAACATTAAGGAGTTGCGACCTTAGAGTTGAGCATGTAGAGTCTTTTATCATTTTATGTATGTTTATTTCCGATCCGCATGCGGATCTTATTACAAACCTTGATGTATATTTGTGTTTCGAACTCTTGGACACTTTATGGTTTGTAATAGTTTAAATTTTCCTCCAAGCCTTCCGCTGTGTTGCTCTGTGTTATAATTGGTTATGATGATATCAACTGTAT
Source organism: Scalesia atractyloides (assembly GCA_947069175.1). NCBI lineage: Eukaryota > Viridiplantae > Streptophyta > Magnoliopsida > Asterales > Asteraceae > Scalesia > Scalesia atractyloides. Next base: position 55,735,587 of record CAMTDV010000024.1, on the reverse strand, counting down.
GTCACGATACTCCACACCGGGCCCACCGGAATACACATGGAAATCGGGGTGTGACAGGTTGGTATCATAGCCAACGTTTGAAGGAATTCGACACTTGTCTTTAGTGTCTGATCTCAAACGACACAGTAACACATTCCTTAGACTCCGAGTCTAGGCTATGACCTAGGAATTGTTCATTTCCTTATTTTATTATTATGCCTTGTTTTGTGTTTTAACTTATTTTAAAGTAGGAATTATACCGCCTAAATTTTCGAGAGGAGCAAAAGGAAAGGGACTGATGAGGAGTGGATCCTCAAAACAAGGGTTTTCTAAGGCACCCGTGTACAACCCCTACGTAGGCTCAGACGACTCGTCATCACCATGGGAGCCTTACCCAAATTTACCTCATGAGTATTCGCCGCCATCTGAGCCACATTATGTCCAACAACCTTCGCATTCGCACCATAGCCACCATTCCTACCGCTCACATTCCCATTCTTCTTAAGATAATTACAACGCTGATATCCAGGTTCACTTCCAGTGCCTCCACCCGAAGATTCTCCAGAACCTATGGAGGAAGATTCAGAGCCAGAACTGTCAGCAACAGGATTAATGGGTCACCCCATCGACATATCCAGCGGTTCTAACTCGTACAATGGAACCCCTCATCACTACACCGACAACTACAAGGAAAGGTGGAGACAATATGTATTCAACAATACCCCATCATATCATAACACACCTTCATACCACACTCCACCACAAGAACCAACAGTGGAGCAGCCACTACCACCACCACCTCCAAGAAGAAGTGGGGCGTGCATGTCGGTGCGCCTAGGACCAAGAGTAGGGTCACTCTCACCTAATCCTTACCCTATTATTCCTGAGGACCCACAAATGGGTGGACACTCACATACTTCCCCATTTATGGAGAACCAACCACAACTAGCTGTTGAGCCTGAACCTCAACCACCAATTACTATAAGTGAGCCACCACCACTACCACCATCAGGTTTTGATAACCCTATCCCTTCTTATTCAAACCGACCTGGATATAACCCATTTGAACCCTCTACTTGGCCGGAGCATAGCCATAGTCATAATGTACCTCTTCATGACCCGTATCTAGAAATGGCCATGAATGCACACTATCCTAACCCCTATCCCTATCAACCAAGTGGATATCCTTATTATAATTATTAACATCCGGTTGCACCATCTCAACCCTAACCTCAAACGCAACCGCAACAGCCACCACCAACAATGGAAGTTCTTAATAAAGCAATAGAAAAGGTCAAGGAACTTCAGGAACAAACGGCTAAAGACAATAAGAAGAACAACAAACTGTTGAAAAGGCTAGTAAAGAAGCTAAGAGAGAAAAATGATTAAATTAATAACTATCTTTGTATTTTGTTATTTTAAATTAAGTCGCTGCATGGACAAGTCCTATTTAGTCCTTGCGTGGACATTTTAATTATTTTAAGTATAGTCCCTGCGAGGACAATTTTCCTTTATTTAAGTCCAATTTATGGACTCCATTGTATCGTATTATTATTATTAATGGAATTTTGAAATTTTAATTATGTATTCCTTTCATCAAGTTGTTCAAGCGATCGTCTCGATTTTAATCCGAAATTTATGATCCACGAAATATTTCCAAAAGATCCTCTTAATGATTTACGCCCGCCAAGTGATTAGGTCACATGAATTGGCAAAACGATAGTTATATGGTTTTTTACCATGATAGTTAAGGTTGAGATTTCCCTTCTATCAAGGGGTGGTGAACTACGTTCTAAACCCCCTAGTCTGCCTGATCTGGACTAGTTATTTAAATTACTTTAAGAGCTTTTCTAAAGAGTTAATATATTCAAAATATTAACCTCCTGTAAGTGTGACTTGAGGAACCACACGAACCGTCTAGGTAATGGACTACGTCCAAACCTACGTGATCTATCTTGATTATGAATAATCACCAGTGTGATGATTATTTTACTTAACACCCATTAGTGGTGTGATGCTTCTAAGTTATATTTATGTTCGTTAGTGACAACTGACAGCTGTAGTCTACGACTCCCTGTCTCGAGGTAGTAAAACTACGTTCGAACCTCAAAGTTTCGCGATCCTTTAGTGATCTTAGCATTTTCTGATTTAAGTCGTTTCGACTAAGCCTTTGGCGCTATTCTTATATCCCTAGTGATAGGCCTTCGTGCCACGCTTAAACACCCCATGAAATTGACAAGTTAGTATGGCTCTATTATGCTGTACCATACATTGCAAGTCATCAAGCATGTATACTAATTTAAATTATTATTAATATTATAGCTTCATCAAGCAAGATGGCGGATTCTAACGAAGTGAACAGCCAAAGAAAAGATGATGACGCGAACGAGAACATTGTTATAACAAAATGAGATCTTCAAGCGCTCATTGCCACGGAAGTTGAAAAGGCAATAAAGGATCGTGCCGATAAGCCATTAGAATCAAGTGCTTCACACTCTAAACACTTGTCCAAGCACTCCACCAAGCATACCACCAAACAACACTCGAAACCTTCTACGGAAGAAGGAATACTCGGAGCACTCCTCAAATGTGAGGAGAGAGAGAGAATTATCAAAAAAAGACCAAGTTTTCAAAGGATGGTTGTTCGTACAAGTACTTTATGTCTTGCAAGCCGCAAGACTTACTAGTGAGAGAGGGGCAGTGGAAACTCTGTAATGGTTAGATGAGAATGAGACGATTGTAGAAATCAGTAGATGTGCGGAAAAGGATGTGGTAAAGTACGTTGCTCAATCATTTAAAGGTAATGCTTTGATATGGGGAAATCTGATTCAATATCTGGGAAAGTTTATTTGTATAACGTGAGTTGGGAAAAGTTTGTGGAGTTGATAAAGAAAACTTACTGTCCACCTCACGAGATGGAAAAGATTGAAACACATTTTCTGGGTTTACAGATGAAGAACTTGGATTGCAGAAATTATTTGTCTGATTACAACTCCTTATCAAGATTGGTACCTTACCTGATTACCCCTGAATCCAAACGCATCACGCGTTTTATTGGTGGGTTAGAACCGGAGATCAAGGGGAATGTCATGGCTTCAAGGCCCGAAACTTTCAGATCTGCCGCAGAGTTAGCTTTGACACTGACTCAAGATTTCAACAGACATCGATCCATCAAATCTGAAACAGAGGGAAAGAAAAAGAGAGAGGATGATCGGAATCAGCATTCGAGCAAGAATCAAAGGTTTGGATTTAGCATAAATCAGCAGAGGTCGGACGATAGACCTAAGTGTCGGAAATGTAATCGACGACACCGTGGTGCGTGTCAGGATGAATTCCAGTCCAAGGCATGTGGAATCTTCAAGAAGTTTGGGCACAAGGCCCTGGATTGTAAGGATCTTAAGGACGCCACATGCCACAACTGGGGTGAGAAGGGGCACATGAAACCCAACTGCCCCAAGTACAAGAAAGATGACACTGCTAAGGATGATGGAGCGAAGAAAGGAAAGGCTCGTGCTTTCTAAATGAAAGCTAAAGAGGCTGTGAAGAAGACAATGTGATAACAGGTACGTTCCGTATAAATGATGTTTATGCTAGAGTTCTTTTTGATTCAGGAGCCGATAAATCATTTGTAGTCATAAGTTTAATGCCTTATTAAACTTACCTATAAGAACTCTAGACGTAACCTATGACGTAGAACTCGCTGATGGAACGATTGAGACCGCTTCAACGATTCTAGATGGATGTTCCATATCTATCAAGAATTATTCCAATCCTGTTTCACTTCTGCCCAGGAAATTGGCTGGATTCGATGTAGTTCTTGGTATGGATTGGTTGTCTAGTAACCAAGCCCATATAGCCTGTAACAAGAAACTCATCGAGATCAAAACCCCAAAATGGAGATCCACTCATTTTACAAGGAGACCGATATTATGGGATGTCGGAAAAAGCATCGTTACTCAAAGCATCGAAGTGTTTAAAGAAAGGTTGTGTCATTTATATGGCAGAAGTGACCATGGATGAGCCAAAGCCAAAGATTGAAGACTTGCCCATTATCTCTGAGTTTACAGATGTTTTCCCCGAAGACTTGCCTGGTTTGCCTCCAGACAGACAGGTAGAGTTTAGAATCGATATCATACCAGGCGCCGCCCTTGTTACAAAAGCTCCATACCGATTGGCACCTACAGAGATGAAGGAATTGCGAACTCAGCTGGATGAATTACTAGAAAAGGGTTTTAGTCAACCTAGTTCCTCACCATGCGGAGCTCCAATCCTATTTGTAAAGAAGAAGGATGGATCGATGCGGATGTGCATTGACTACCATGAGCTAAATAAGTTAACAATCAAGAACCGCTACCCATTACCTCGAATCGATGTTTATTGATCAACTTCAGGGAGCAAGCTACTTTTCAAAGATTGATTTGAGATCTGGATATCATCAACTCAAGGTTCGAACAGAAGATGTTCCGAAAACGGCATTCAAACAAGGTATGGACAATACGAATTTTTGGTAATGCCCTTCGGGCTTACGAATGCACCTGCGGCATTTATGGATTTAATGAATAGAGTTTGCAAACCGTACTTGGATAAGTTTGTCATTGTCTTCATTGACGACATACTTATCTATTCTCGTGGTCAGGATGACCATGAGAAACATTTGAGATGCATACTAGAGTTGTTAAGACAAGAAAAACTCTACACAAAATTTTTGAAATGTGAATTCTGGTTGCGTGAAGTTCAGTTCTGGGTCATGTTGTAAGTTAGCGTGGAATTCAAGTCGACCCTGCCAAGGTCGAGGCAGTTATGAACTGGCAAGCTCCTAAAACCCCTTCAGAGATCTATAGCTTTTTGGGATTGGCAGGCTATTACAAAAGGTTTATAGAAAATTTCTCAAGGATAGCTACTCCTTTGACCACTTTTACTCGCAAGGATGTTAAGTTCAATTGGGGTTCGAAACAACAGGAAGCTTTTGAAGTTTTGAAGCAGAAGCTGAGTAATGCACCTGTATTGGCCTTACCTGAAGGAATAGAAGACTTTGTAGTCTATTGTGATGCATCACACACTAGCATGGGTTGTGTACTCATGCAAAGAGGAAAAGTTATCGCTTATGCCTCAAGACAGCTGAAGGTTCATGAAAGAAATTACACTACGCACGATTTGGAGTTAGGTGCCATGGTGTTTGCGCTCAAGTTATGGATACATTATCTTTATGGAACGAAATGTATTATATACTCTGACCATAAAAGTCTTCAACATCTGTTTAACAAGAAGGATTTGAATATGCGACAGCGTCGATGGATGGAAACACTCAATGATTATGATTGTGAAATCCGCTATCACCCAGACAAAGTAAACATGGTTGCCGATGCCTTAAGTTGCAAGGAAAGCGTTAAACCCATTCGAGTTAACGCCAAAAGAATGGAGATAAGGAATAAATTGAATGAAAAGATTTTAGATGCGCAAAAACAAGCCTTGTTAGAGGCAAACCTTCCAAATGAAGAATTGGGAAAAGTTGTGGAGCAACTCACACCAGGAAGTGACAGAATCCTTAGATTATGTGGACGAATCTGGGTTCCAGTCTTTGGAGGACTCAGAGATTTAATTCTCCAAGAAGCACATAGTTCCAGGTACTCGGTCCACCCGGGTAGTGATAAGATGTACAAGGATTTAAGGCCCAATTATTGGTGGACAGGGCTGAAGAAATCCATAGCTGCATATGTACTAAATGTTTGACGTGTTCGCAAGTTAAGGCCGAACATCAGAAACCGTCCGGATTACTGCAGCCGTTGGAGATTCCCATGTGGAAGTCGGAATGTGTAAATATGGATTTCATCACCAAATTACCAAAGACGAGGCAAGGAAATGATACAATATGGGTGATTGTTGATAGACGGAATAAGTCGGCTCATTTCCTACCTATTAACGAGACTTATAGCTCAGACAAACTAGCAAAGGTTTATGTGGATGAAATAGTATCCCTGCACGGCGTACCAGTGTCTATTGTGTCAGATAGGGACACAAGGTACACTTTTCATTTTTGGAAAACTTTCCAGCAAGCCTTGGGCACCCGACTAAATTTTAGTACGGCATATCACCCGCAGACTGATCAGCAAAGCGAATGTACTATTCAAATGCTGGAAGATATGTTGCGTGCATGCATTATCAACCTAGGTGGAAGTTGGGATAACCATTTACCAATTATAGAGTTTTCCTACAACAATAGCTACCATGCAAGTATTCAAGCCGCTCCGTTTGAAGCTTTATACGGGAGAAAGTGTAGGACGCCCGTTTGTTTGGTAGAAGTTGGGGAAGCTCAACTGACAGGACCAGAGATAGTTCTGGAGACGACAGATAAGATCTTGCAAATTCGGGATCGTCTCAAGGCTGCCAGGGATAGACAGAAAAGTTACGTAGACCGAAGGTGTAAACCCCTCGAGTTCCAGGTAGGGGACAAGGTCTTGCCAAAGGTATCGCCTCGGAAGGGCGTTATGCGCTTTGGAAAGAAATGCAAATTAAGTCCTAGGTACGTTGGACCATTTCAAATCATTGAACGGATTGGAGCTGTTGCTTACAAGCTGAAATTGCCAAAAAAGTTCAGTGGAATCCATGATGTGTTCCACATTTCCAATCTGAAGAAATGCTTGGCCGACGAATCATTGGCAATGCCTCACGAAGATGTGCAGATTGATTACGTTTCATTGAGAAGCCCATGGCGATTGAAGATCGACAAGTCAAGAAGCTTCGCAAGAAGCATGTGCTGATCGTGAAAGTCAAGTGGGACGCTTGTCGAGGTCCTAAATACACTTGGGAAGTTGAGTCCGTTATGCGACAGAAATACCCATACTTTTTTGATTGATTAAAATCTCGAGGTCAAGATTTATTTTAAAGGGGTGAGGATGTAACACCTCGTGTTTTTACGTCCAATTAAAGTCCGACACGTGTCCTGCTAAAGCCATACGGTCCGCATGGCATCTGGAAACTGTGGGTGCCAGAGGCCCATACAGACCGCAAAGTAAATTCCATACGGTCCGCATGGACCTGCCAGCGAGCAGAAAGGTGGCAGCAGCCTGTTCTGCCACCTTTGTCGAGTTTTGGCACCATCCCTGCATGCTTGCCACGTCCTAGAACCTTAATACTCGTCCATTAACACCTGGTATCACTCCCAAACACTTCTTCAACCATCTATAAAGCATTCTTGGTGTTGCAACTTGTTCTTCATCACCATTAAAGCTCACCAAGATTAATCAGAGAGTTCCAGGCATCTTTCAAGCATTCCTCATTGATCTTAATAATCTCTGGACCTTGCGTAAGTGTTCCAATCTCATGGCCTAGATCAAAGTCTCGTCATAATTACGCCTTGACTTTGATCAAAGTCCGTGATTACCAAGCCATTGTGCGTAACGAGAGTGGCTACGTGATTGTAATGATGGAGGTATTAATCCCTCAAAAGGGAATCTCCAGATTACCACGAATTCATGACCAATTGACGAGTCAACCGAAAAGTCAAATAAAGTCAAACTATCCAGTTTTGTAAAAATCACAACTAATGATCTAGATGTTATAAAATATGTTTTGATGCACTAACAACCTAAAAATAGGTATTAGAACATATGTCTACGGATTCGACTCGTCAAGTTTTGGTCTAGGCTCGGTGTGTAGCCAAAAGTCGCAATAGTTGACTTTTGTTGACTTTTGGTTCTGACCCGTTTCGAGTCACCTTTGCTACTGAATTTTGACCGTTTTGAGACCATAATTATATTTAGAATGACCATCTAATGTTTCGTCACTCGATTCCTTAGAAATCTGAGTTTTACATACAAGTTCCGCCAAAATTGTATAAACTTTGCAAAAAGGTCCTTTTTGTGCCAATCATGATTTTAAACACCCATGCATGTAAACATAAGATATAAACTGAATTGTAAACGTAATATAATTATGTCGATGTCAAGAATCTGATTATAACCTGAGTTTCACAAAAATACGTTTATGGCATTTAAATGGCTAAAAAGCCCTTTTCGGCATTTTAAGAAGATTAAACATGAATTTGTAATCAAAATGATGTGTTTACTGATATGGTATAATAGTAGGACCATTTGGGATAATTATTCAGATTATGATCTGAATATAAATCTAAATCGATAATTGTAGGACCGATCCTCGATGCTTAGGAACCTATATTTGATATCTAACGTCCATAATAGCGGAAATATTACGTCGTGTTTACCAATAGACAAGAATTAATCAGTTAATCATCAGTTTTATTGATCAAACGTCAAGAGTACAAACTGACAGAGCTTTGCCTCCAAAATGCCAAAGTTACAAATGAGGATTACAAGCTAGGTATTTATAGACATACAAGTTCACTCATGGAGGATGTAAGTTCGCCCGAACTTGTCTCAACATGACATGTCATGGGCGAACTTGTTACAAGTTTACATAAATACTTCATACACCTAGCCTATTCATCTCTATACTATACAGACTCGATATAAGACTAAGACATAGACATTATGCACCAACAGACTCCCCCTGGGATATGGTCTTCGTCTTGTATCAGTCTTCAAAAACTCTGTCTTCATATAAACGTTAACGCACACGACCGAAGAAGTTCTTGTACGGCTTCCTTCGTCATTCTTGCTTAGATCTGGCATCTGATCTGTAGGAGGCACTTTGTTCAAATGCTAAAATCTCTTAACACTTGCCTTCCTAGTTCTTTCATGAATTGCTTCAAGACGCTTCTCCTCTTTCAAAAACTCTACTCTTTCTAGATCTCTCCATTTTGTTTGCCACATCTTCCCTGAATTAACTTCGTGTGCATAGCAAACATTAACAACTTTCTAAAACTGCATTGCTTGTACCTTTCCAAGTTCTTCAAAAATGATCTTGTTGTAGAACAAGGTTTTGATGTCTTCTCTTGAGCAGTTAACCAACCACATCGGATCAAGAAACCTAATTGTTCTCCATAACCCCCTCATACCCTGATATCCCAATACCTCAACTCTTTCTTTTGAAATATCCAAGTGTTCTTCAAACTTTAAAACAATAACTGCTTCACAAGTCGATGGATCTATCTGCCACCACTTGAACAATGGATAGAAGTCTTGTTCAATTGGCATCAGCGGCATGTTTCTCATTGCCCTTGGTCGCTTCATTATAAATGTGATTTTTTTCACCCGTCCTTTTGTTTGTCTTGATTCTGCGACCAGGAATGGATGGCTTCCAATATCTAAATCCTTTCACCGCTTCAAACTTGATCAATTTCCACAACAACTGATCAATCACCTTCATGTGGTATGTAACATTCACTGTCTATACCAACTCTTCCACATCCCAATACGGTAAGGTCTTGAAATCAGCAAGGTATTTGAAGTATTGCACTCCAAACTCCCTCTTGATTGCACATACGTTCAGCTCCTTGAACCAACCCCAACTCAAAATATCTCCAATGAAACGTCTTTATCTCTGGTAAAGAATGCTATAGGACGTCGAAACTTACGTTCTCGAGGCATCTCTTTAAACCAGGGCTTCTTCGCTTGAGCAATTTCATCTTTAGTCATTTGCTTTGGTACTTTTCCTTCACGCAAAGATTCTTCAATATTTTCTTTAGCATGTCTTCATCTAGCTGCTTTTACATCTCCTCGAAAGTAGGAAAACTTTCAGAATTAAGATCGACATACTTCACAGTTTGGTCTGTTTCATCATCAGAAGACCAATCTTCCACAATCACTCTATTATACTCGTCAGCCTCAAATCTTCTAACATACTGATAATCATTCGGCTCGAAAGTGTTAACATTCAACACATCTTCTTCGAAATCAAACTCTAGATCTGCAGCATCAACCTCAACTAACTTTGCCAGATCTTCCTTTGTATAGTTGTGTATAAACTCGCCTTCCTCCACGTTATGTTCAAGCATTAACAATAAAGGCTTCGTGGGTATAGCAGCAACTGGCTTAGCAAATCTATCAACATTCAACAGATCAATCTCATCAGTTGGCCCTTTCTGCCCTCACTCCCCCTCACTTTTATCATCCATTCTATTTGATTCGTCATCCATAAGCGAAGAGAAATCAAATTCACTTGAGATTTTGGCTTCAGTGATTCTAATACCAACACCACCCTGATCGTCATCATCATCATCATCGTCGTCTGCTACATTCCAATCCTCATATTCCGAATCCTCTTTTTCTTCATCCCCTTTTCAGCTTCTTCATCGTCCTTTTCAGAAGCAACTATAGGATCAGAAGGCTTGACAGCTTCGTCAACCTTTTGAATATCAGACTCAGAAGCTTTAGAAACATCTTCAACAGATTTCTTAGCAACTTTAGAAGATTTATGGGTTTCACCCTCAACATTCTTTCCTTTACCACTCACTGCTAGTTCTTTCTCAGACCTTTCTTTGGTTTCTTGATGATCCAGACGATCATATTCTTTGATGAAATCAATCCCTAGAGAGTTAGATAAAACTTTCTGCAACCTGGTGAATCTTCTATCGTTTAGAACTTGGATTGACTTTAACTCTGTAATTTCTGTCTGCATCTTCTCATTCGCATCTTGCAGATTTTCGATCAACGCTTTAAAATATTCACGTTCATTCTCTTATACTTTCACTTTGTCATCTAGTATTTCCTTTTCAACTGCTCGTTGATTCATTTTATTAATCAACTCAGCTTTCTCCTCCTCATTCTTAGCAACTTTCTCTTCTAACACCTTCACACGTTTTTCCTGAAGTTCAACATTAGTCTCTGGAAAGAAATCGTTTAGATCTTGCAGACTAATCGGATCACTATGCATATCACCAAATATATTAGGCCCTGAAGATTTTGGTGTTGATTTTGGAATAGCAGCCTTTGGTGATGACTTCTTTGGCGTAGAATTTCAAGATTTGAAGTTGTTGGAGCAACCGGTGATTGAATAACAGGTACTTCCACAAAACCAGACACAGGAGGCTCTTGTGTAGCTCCTGGCCTTTCAGCTTCCGATGAAACAATCACAAGAGGTTCTTGTGTGACTCCTGGACGTTCAACTTCACTTGTATCAACAACATGAGGTTCTTGTGTAGGAGGTTCTTGTGTAACTCCTTTCTCCTGCGCGCCAGAAGGTTCTTGTGTAACTTCTTCTCTTTTCAACTTTCCTTTGTATCTTTTGCTGACTGCTTTTTGATCTTTCTTTGATTTCCTCTTGCCTTTTGTCTGAGGAGACTCTGTAGTCTTTGTCGAAGAAATAGTTGCAGACTTTACACGTTTAGCTTTCTTCTTTGGTCTTTCCTCATCCGACTCTTTTTCTTGATTTGGATCAAAATTAGCATCCATTTCTTTTTATTTTTCTGTTGCTGTCTTTTCAGGTTCTTTCATAGGTTCTTCGTCAGATTATCATCATGTTCAGAAGTAGCAGATATAACATCTTGTGTTGTTTTCTCAGTCTCTTGACTTTCAACAACTACAGCTGCACTAGAACCTGCTTTGCCTTGAGCATTCTCTGGTTCATCTTCGTCTATGAGCATTGTTTCAATTTTCCTTGCAGCTCGTTTCTTTTTCTACTTTTCAACCTCGGCCTTTAAGAACCATTCACTTCTTGCTTTCGGCTTGAAGTCTTTGAACCATTCCTTTTCAGCATTAAGCTCTTTCTCATCATCACTGCCGTTTTTTCTCCATTTGTTTTCAGGCGGCACAACATAATTTGGATCTTTAATAGCCCCGAAAACTGGCTTTGCAACAGGAGCTGATGCTTGTTTTTGTAACTTGATTAGCTTCTTCACAGTCGTTTCAACAAGATGAACTTAATAAAGCACATCATTTGGATCCCGTGCTATATTTGTGAACTTCTCATCTATCAGCATTTGCACGAATCTATACGATACTGTGCGCTCCGTTATAGCTCTATGAATAGGACTTTCTTCCAAAAGTTTCAATATACTCTCGTCCTCATTCAAAGATGGACATATCAATTTGTCGAGAGTAATACATGTGTTGTGCGTCTTAGAAAATTATATCGAGATTGCACGCGTTGGAACTTGTGCCTGAAAAAACGACGCAAAACAATTAGCACGCTTATCGAGAGAAAAATACAATTTTTTTCTAACATTTTTATCAAGTTCGGGCGAACTTGATATATGTTGAACATTCTTCTTTAGATCAAGTTCGCCCGAACATGCTTTAACAACATGTTCCTTATACAAGTATAAGTTCGGGTGAGCATACTCCCTAAACAATTCAGATTTCCTTAACATAAGTTCGGGCGAACATGCATTAAGATCTCTTTATTCAGTTTTGTTAACAAGTCCGGTCGAACTTGGTAACAAGTTTGGCCGAACTTGTCATCATCTACAAACCAAACCTTCTCAATATGTTCACAACCGTTTCATTCAAATCCAACATAGTTCCACGGTCGATTTATGTTTAAGAACAAGATTCAAAGATCAATTTTGTCCAATTAAACCTAGATCTATTGATTTTTAATGTTTCAGATTCATTAAGTCCGATTCAGTTCAATCCATGGTTCTAAGATTGAATCACTACCTAACTCATTGTGGTTGGTGTGCCAATCACCAAGACAATCAAAAAATTCGCAGGGTAACGGTATCAATTTTCCAAAAAAACACAAGATCGCTCAAGGGTGCTTAAGTTTGCTCAGATGTTTTGAAATCAGACAAATGAGTTCAGCCGAACTTGAATGGGATTTATACCATGTCATGTTCGGGCGAAATTGCTAAGCCTAACAAGGGCCCAACAGAAGTCTGGGCGAACTAGCAAATAATCAATAAGTAGCCAACTGCAAGTTCGGTCGAACTTGCTTATTTGATAAATATGATTTTGTTTAGCAAGTTCGGCCGAACTTGCCAAACCACAATTTCAAACTTTTTTAAAATTTTTCATTTTAACCCCTTAACTTTCAAACTTTTACCAGTTATGAAAATCCACTCAGTTGACCAAGTCCAAGCTAATGACCTTGGTTAACCGATCTGTCTGCCGAGTCCAAGTTAATGACCCTGGTTTGACCCGTTACGAACAAACTGTTGATATTTTCAAAATTAAAGTTTCAAATTAATGAACTTTTTATCATTTTGGCTTTTCAGATTTAACAAATTAGCTCCCAGCCCGTTGTCAAAGAGATTCCCACCAGTTCTAGTATCTTACCAGACTTCGAGACCCGTTCTCCAACATTGGTTTACTGAAAACAATGTAGAAATAAATTCTTTTTGAATTTTTGTAAGTTTATGCTAAAACGCACTGAAAACCTTTTTGATTTTAATCTGTAAAGCTGATAAACTATGTACAGAACAAAGTAAACTATGTACAAACATATTTACATACATATTTTTTTGAATTCGTGTCTAAAGGATCATATCAGTTAATTGAGACATATCACCAGTACCGTTCACCTTTAGATGACTTTAAGCTTTAAGCTTGTTAACCTAGATTGTCGATATGTTTGTCCACTTAAACTTTACCACGTTTCTCAACTTTTTCAAGATATGTTAAGGTAAGATTTATGAAACTTGACTTTTCTACGGTTCCCACTTCTTGAATATACTCCCGTATCAAGATTCCCTAGATTTCATCTTACAGGTGAATATAGTGTAATTGGTATCTGTATCATGGTAATGCGAGATCTTGAGAGCTCAGGTTAGTACTATCGTGCAGACAAAGAGATGAAGGCTCGTCTTTAAGGTGTGTTCCACTTAAGGAATCTTTTTAGCACTGCAAATGATTAGATCTTTTGATTCTTTTCAATATTGCATGCAGTTTTAGGTTTTATAGCAAAAGCATTATAGAAGTTCCAGGCTATTGCTTTCGCAAAATCAGAAGAACTTGTATATACCCAAGATATCAACTATCTATAAAGACCTCATATCTCAGAATCAGGCAATCTATCAAACGAAATTTCGGAGTACTAAGTCCATATATCCAAGATGTGTTAATCCACAATATTAAGCAGTTGCTAAATTTAGTTTACATCTCGAAAAAAGTTTACTGAACGTGTTAAGACTATCGACACATCCACAGTAAGACTCGTTTATTACTTTTAAACTTTATATTTCTTTAGCATACTGTGATAGTCCACTGATGTACTATCATTTCCTTTTTGTGACATCGAATTCTTTTTGTCTTTTTCAATGTTTCTGTACATTTTTTACGTGGGCGAACTAGTCTCAACAAGACTTGTCATGGGCGAACTTGTTACAAGTTTACATAAATACTTCATACACATAGCCTATTCAGCTCTATACTATACAAACTCGATATAAGACTAAGACATAGACATTATGCACCAACAATAATTACCGCTAAATGACCAAACTACCCTCTTTACGGGAAAATGGTTTAAATCAATCTTTGTAATCAAAACTTAAACCACTGATGTAATAAGTCAAATGACATATTTTTGGTATATAAAACAGGTCCTAACCTCAGTTTATCGTAAACATCGATTAAATGACATTTTATCAACTTTTACGCCTTTCGGCGCATAGTATGGTTTAAAAACCATAACTATGAGCCCAGTCTTGCTACCTACTGATTTATAAACTTATTTTCAACATCTTAACAGTAAGTACAAGTCCAAACTCAGAATCCCAATTTTTGGCTTCAAAGCTATGTGTGAATTTACCAAAATGCCCTTAAGGGACATTGATTATTTCAAAATTGTCAAACACACATATATTTGATATCCTACTGTTATAACATTACAAAATAAGTATTTTTATAGAATATTAACAACCTTGACATCACATTCCTTTTAAACATCTTTTATAAATATTAAGATGACCAAAATGCCCTTGTAAGGCATAATCCAGTTTTAAATATACCTCGGGCCTATCTTTTGCAAAGCTACTAATTTTATAACATATTTTAATCATGTATTCGTATGGAACTTTATATGACTCTCTCGGTCACCCGGTTTCGCCTATGTGCGTTCGGTTAACCTTACATAGCTAATTTACATACTTAAACCGAAACGGGTTTAACTTTGTCATTTGTTTACCCGTATTAGGGAAGTTTATATACTTGTCGGGTCCGACTAACATCCTATTCCGGTCATCGCTTAATCTAGCGCATCGTACTGTATTGTTTTAACGTAAGACTAACCGGTTCGAGTCTAAGACTTAGTTAAGGACCCGTTAGCATTTTAATATTGGTTAATAATTACCATCACTCCAGACTACACGCCTTCTGGTAAATTGTACATGTACTTGCCTTGATCTGCGGCTGAGTACTGACTTTCCGAAGCCTTAACTTCAGGTAAATACCCTTAACTTATTTTCCCTATACGGGCTTGAGATACGGTAGATTATTACTGCTTGGTCGGGTATGGGATTATGTTTTATCAAATTGTGATAATTATAAAAAATCTTGCAAAAACGGTTTTGATCTGTTTTGTTTGAAACTAAAACATTGGGGGTGGACTTGACCGTGTCCGGGATTTCCTTGGCTCACTAAAGTACTAGTGGCCACGACAATATACCATGGCGTGTAGGCATACACTGGGTAATTGCCATCTGCTTTCTATGTGAAAGTTCACGGTGGCGTGTTAGTCGATCAGGTCTCGGTTTCTGTACCGGGCTCCATATGTAAAAGCTTGACATGTAAATCTGTATACAAAGTCATTTGTACTATCCCAAGTTATTTATAAAAATGTGCCAAGTGCACCAAAAACCATTTTCGAAAGGATTTACAAAATGAGTCGGTTGAGTGTATTTACCAGTGTAAACTGACGTATTTTCAAAGATTAAAATACAGGTACAAGTACGAAATAGGCCGGAAGCTGCGGGGCGTTGACATTAAGGAGTTGCGACCTTAGAGTTGAGCCTATAGAGTCTGTTATCATTTTATGTATGTTTATTTCCGATCTGCCTGTGGATCTTATTACAAACCTTGATGTATATTTGTATTTCGAACTCTTGGATACTTTATGGTTGGTATTAGTTTAAATTTTCCTCCAAGCTTTCCACTGTGTTTCTCTATGTTATAATTGGTTATGATGATATCAACTGTACATCATGATACTCCCCATCGGGCCCACCGGAATACACGTGGAAATCGGGGTGTGACATGGACCCATTCCAAAAAGACCAAGATTCTGCCTGATCTCTCACGCATACCTTAAAAGGTAGTTTCTTAAAAAGGTTTCCTCAAACCTTCTTGTCTTTGCCACTTTTAGTCATTTCTCCTTCTTCAAACCTTCAAACCTCCATTTAGGCATGACGCTTTAACCTTCAAAAGCTTCAACTTTTAGGTCAAAAGCATGGTTTTTATCCCAAACTTTTACAAAACTAGTATTTACAACACTGTTTTAAATTACTTACGTTCAGAAATGTCAAAATCAAACAGTTTTAACTTAAAATAAAGGTTTATGTTGATGCATAATGTCTATTGTCTAAGTCTTGGATCGAGTCTGTGTAATTAGGGTTTAAAATTGTTAGAATTTGAAATGTATTTATCTTGTATTGCACAAGTTCGGCCGAACTTGTGTGAAGGTAGATCAAGTTCGCCCGAACTTGATCTAGCCAAACCACACTTCGCCTGACTTGTTTCCCTATATATAGTTGTCTTTGGGTCTTTCATTGTAAGAACTTTGTGTTGACGACGGCGAAGCTCTGTCTGTTTGGATTCTCGATGTACTATGATTTGACATTAATAAACAGACAATTTAAACAGTAAATCTTGTGTATTCGATTAACAAGTCACATAATTTCCGCTTATGATGGACTTTAGATACAAATTAGGTTCCTAAGCAGTGGAGGAGGGATCCTAACAAGTGGTATCAGAGCCATGGATACCTAATTTGCTGAGATCTACACAAGACACTCTCTATTTTACCATTTCTTTCATTTTTCTACAATTTTTCACAAAATTGATGAATACACAGTTAAAAATGGCTAAAATTTGAATATGTCATACATAATTACCTAATAACAACCCTTGAAAGTTTCAGAACCAAATTCAATCGATTTCATGTCAAAAATGTCAAAAAACCATGTTTGAGAACACAACTTCGCTCGAACTTATACTACAAGTTCTCCCGAAGTTGATTTAAAATCTTAATTTTTGTTGATTTTAAACAACTTCACGCGAAGTTGTTGGAATTTTCAGAGAATTTTGATCAAGTTCGCCCGAACTTGTCAAAATCTTGGTGAAATTTTACATAAGTTCGCCCGAACTTGGTAAAACTTGGAAAATTTTCAAAAGTTACTACAAGTTCGCCCGAACTTGCTTAAAATTGAAATTTTCTGAAATTTTTCACAAGTTCGCCCGAACTTGTTGAAATTGAATCTGAATTTTGTTTTCTACACATGTTCGCCCGAACTTGTCTGATTACTAATCAATCTTCAAGTGCTTTTGAACGTGTTTTTCAGTTAAATCTTGAGTGTGTCGAGATGGATGATTTCCATAACGCCTTTGCTTCAACAGTGGCTTCAACATTAAATGCAAATGCAAATGTAAACGCGGCAAACCAGATGAATCTGGATAATGAGATGGGAACTTCAGTTAAACCGCCAAAGTTGATGAGCATGGATGAGTTTGAAGGATAGAAAGAATAGTTCCTGAACTGGGTTCAAGCAAATCACTTCTATAGTTGGGTTGCTGTTAAACTGGATATACACGGCCAAAGGATGAACGTGGTCAAGATCTTGCATTAGTAAAGTTTACGCCTAAACATAAAGATGCTTATGTGGAAGAGAAGAAAATGACCAGTCTGATACAGCAATCAGTGAAAGAAGACATCTTGATCTTGCTACCTGAATGCAAGACGTCACAGTTGCTGTGGAATGCTCTTTGTGCCAAACATCTGGGAACTGCCGAGATGATTAAAAGCAAGAAGGCTTTAATTAAGAAAGAGTTTGAAATTTTCACGATGATCAAAGGCGAAGACATGAAACAGATGATTGGCAGATATTGTCATTTGATGGTTCAGAAGAGAAGACACGATCTACACAAAACAGATGAAGAGATGATTGATAAGTTGGCTGATGCACTTCCTGAGGGGGAGTGGACGACCTACTTGATGGTTTTGAAGAATAGTCCGAGTTGGATGCATTTCAAGTTATCAGATTTCATTGAGAAGTTAGAAGGACATGAAATGGAGATGCGAAAATGGCCAAATCAAAGAATGAAAATGTTGTGCAGGACGTGGGGCTATACTACAAAAGTGGTGTCCAAAAGATTTCGAGTCCGAAAATTCCAACGACGTTTAGTGCGAATATGAATTCTTCGAATCATTCATTCCAAAGTCAACCAAACACTCAATCATACCCGACTTACGATCAGAGTCCTCCGAATACATCATATTCAAGTGTTGGTTCAAATTCCCCGTTCCAAAATCAAACCAATCAGTCAAATCAGACAAATCATTCCAGTTCTTATCCAAATGTATTTCAGTGCAACATTGCAGTCAATCTGAAGAACGTTTTCCCTGAACAAGTGGCCAAACAACGTATAGTGCTCCTTGCAACCGTCCTTGAATCTTATGAATGCTTAGTTGCGGGGAAGATCGGAAATCCAGAAATGACGACCGAGGATTACGACCAGGTTGATGAAGAGGAATTGGAACTGATGGATATCAAATGGAGCTTAGCATCGATTATCAGAAGAGTGACGGAGTTTAATGCGCTCACTGGAAAAGACATTGGAAACTCGAGCAATAAGCTTGGATTTGATAAGTCGAAGGTAACGTGCTTCAAATGCGGAAAAAAGGGCATTTCAAACGCGAGTGCACAAATCAAGAAGCAAGCGGAAATCAAAGTCCTTTCGGTAACAACAATGACTATTACAAGAAAGCGTTGCAATACAAGCCATATCCAAAGAGAACTCAAGTTGAAGTTCAAGATAATTCCTCATAGCCAACTGAAAAAGCTCTAGTTGTGTCTAACGAAGACGAAGGGTTTGACTGGAATAATTATATTGGCAAAAAGACTGGTGTTGCTTTGATGGCAGAGATTGTGGATGAATCAGAATCAATGGTTGATGATGCAGCTCTTGAGAATGCGATTCTAGAAGTATATCTGCAAAGAACAGAGGAAGAGGAAATGATCTATCACGAGACAAAGATGAAGAGCATTTTCCCTCCTAACTTTAATTCTAGTTTTGCAGGTTGCTTTGGAAATACATCGCAAGAGCAAGTGGTTGAAGAAAAGAAACCAGAGATCGAGGAGGTCATTGATGTAACAAAGAAGATGAATGTAGAGAACCTCACAAAATTGCTGACAAAGCAATGATGGCCAATCTGAAACAGGTGGGTTCATAGGTAAAGGTTATTGAGAAGGAAGTTGTGAAAATTGTGGAGGTTGAAAAACCTTTCACAAAGTGCACAAAACCTTGTGAGCAATGTGTTGAGAAATCTCAAATCATAAGCGATCTAACTGTGCATAACGAAAATTTTAGATACGATTATCGCACGACGAAAGAAGCTGATGATAAGATGAAAGGCACTTATTGCAATGTTGAAAAAGCTAATTTAGAACAAGGTGCCACAATAAGAATGTTAAAAGCAACGATAATTGAAAAACAAGAAGCAATTAACATGTATATAACACCATTGCTGAAACAAAACAAGAGCTTCAAGATATGAAAATTGAAATGAACGAGTAAGACAACTTTTGATCAGTTATACGACGAGCGGTTATGTCATCGATCAAATTCTTCCAACGATTTCCTCGGAGGAAAATGATGTGAAGCCAAAAGGTAAGAAGCATGGTGTCACACCCCGACTCGCACAGAAGACAATTGCAAGGTGCGGCAGATACATGGTAATTCCCAATAATTTAAAAACATGATATCACATAAAAAGGAAACCTTGGTTACAACATACTATTAGTATCATATTAAAAACCATAAGTTCAAGTACGGTACTACGAGCTATCACAGCTCTTATTCTGCTACAGTTCACTACCAAAACCATCCACACGCAGTTCCTTACTCCTTTTTAGTTTTACCTGGAATGCATGTTAGTTTTAAAAAGGGTCAGCTAAACGCTGCGTGAGTTCCACTGTTTTAATTATTGTGTATATGTGTTAGCAAGTGTAATTGCACTGGTCACAGTCTTAATCACAGATGGAATTACACGAGTATACAAGTGAAACCTTGACTGTTTTTCCCCGGGCGGTGTCATCCCAGACACTCCCGGCCACCGGACCGTGTCACAAAGACACTCCCAGCCCATCAACTGTGTCACGTGGTTCAACGCCCCATAGTAGTTATGCCTAATAACGCAACCAAATTAGGACGAGTGCAGTAGCCTAGTGCCGACATACCGTCAGTCGTGGCACTAGGTTGGTCAAACTGATTGTACTATCCACTGTCCACAGGCTTACCTTAATCACTTGTCTTGCAGTGGGGAGGTAGTTCGTGTGTTAGATAATTCACATCATATGTTGGTTCAATTAACACAGTTTCGTAACATGCCAATCATCTCAAAAACAGTATCACAGTTTAGAAGTGGGGGAGTAAGATTCACTCCCACGTTGGTGTAATCAAAACGGTTTATAACATGCAAGTCCCTATAAAACAGTAAAATCATTTAAAAGTGGGGAATTGAAACTCACAGTGCGAGTAGTAGTCTCAACAACAGAGTCATCAAGCAACTAGATCAACTTTAATAACATCCATGCAAGTATGGACACAGATCAGTATCTAAGTTGGTAATGGTTATAACTTGGATCTGGTCAGGTGTTTTTACTCTGGATTGAGTCTATAGGACACTGGTATGGTGATGGACGTCAGGGTAGTATTAGTTTTCAGTTTGGCTTCCGGGCACCGTTTCGCGTGCCAGCCAAAGTCAGTAGTTTAACGTGTTCGGATAATGGTACGGGAATACCAATAGTGCCAATACGTGGTTATTTAAGAATGATTAACTTTCCATCAAGGGAGTTTGAGTGTTTGGGGAGTCTGGGTTGCCCAAATTTGAGTTTCCATTTTCACCGTCAGGAATTATCTCTAACTGTCTTAGGGCACACCCATAGTGCCCAATTTTCCCGGGAATCTCCCGGAATACTCCCAGTGTTCCAATTATAGTATTTGTCGGGTTGGGTCAGTTTCCGGTTCCGGCAGGTTCGTTATACGGTAATCTGCCGAAATTGATTTAAAATATTCTATTTTTAATTCCATAAATTCCCATTTAATCTAAAATTCGAATAAAAATCTGTAAATTTTTAAATAACTTAGTAAAAATCTGTAGATTTTGGGAATTTATTTTGGCATTTTAACTATTTAAATAAATTATTTATAAAACAATATTTAATCAAATAATTAGCATTAATTAGCATCACTGGTTCAAAATTTCCAAAAAACATTTTAGAACACCTTTTACATGTCCAGGAACTTCTCACAAAATTTTGAGATTTTTCCGATTTCGTTTCGGTGCGTTCCCGGCTACCGAAAACTCCCAAAAAAGGCAGATTTTTAACCCAAATCAAAACTCAACCAATGGACTCCAAAATTTCTCAGAACATTCACCATATGTTTCTCAGAGTCTCTGTAAAATTTGGTGGTTTATTGAATTCGTTTGTTAATTTTTTCCAAAATTCTTTCAGTAAAACAGTTAAAAATTCACCAAACATCGAAGAAAATTCCAGAAATTCTAAAATATTATGTAGACACTCCTGTAAACACCCTTCACAACCATACCAAATTTCAGCTCAATCCAAGTTTCACGGCCAAGTTATAGGCAAAACAAATTCAGCCTATCCTAGTTTCGGTTTTCGGATGATATACCTAGCGAAAGCTTCGATTCCGAGCGCTTCTTGTGAGTCCAACAGTGGTGGGTGCTATATTCAGTACCTACACATCAAGTACAACCCAAATATGCTAGAACTTAGGTCAATCAAGCTTTATTTCATTGTTTTTCGGTTAATCGAATAGTTAAGCGATTTTTGTCGAATAGATATTGATTAGGGTATCAAACCCCAAAGATTTGTGACCATGGATGCCATATAACACCAGGGGAATACCAAGGTGTTCTTATTCAGCCCATAAACATGTTTAAACCTCCAAAAATATTGGATTAAATTGAGTTTTTCGGCGAGAAATCGCGTTTAATCAAGATAACATGATTAAAATCATAAGAACCAAGGTTTATACCTTTGATTTGAAATTGCTAAGACGAAAATCAGCTGGATATTCTTGTGTTTATGGCAGATTTTTGAGAGAAAGGTGGATTTTTCTTGGAACTAAATGAAAATAAAATAAAAAAATAAAAATAAAATATATATATGGGGGGTGGCGGTTTGGGTGTGGGTCCCAAGGGGACACCTCGTGCTTTGTTATACGTGTTAAAAGATGATGTTTATCTTCCGTTTGCGTTTAGGTTCGTTTTCGGGTCCCGGACGCGTTCTCGATTTGCGAAACGGACTTCGTTTTTCGCGTTCTTTGTGTCAAAAGACTCGATTTTAAAAATGGGGCATAACCGTCTTGAAACCCGAGCATGGTTACGTTTTAATCATAAAAGTCTCATATGACGTTCGTTTAAGTGTTTTTAAGCTTGATCGATCGTTCCTTGCACATTTGGTTGCCTTATGTTATGCCCGGAACGAAGGCGTTTCCCTAACCGGGAGCTGCTTCGTTTTGCGTGTCCGGGCTTTGATTATTTTCAAACCTTATGTCACAGTCTATAGCACAAAACTAAGTAATTTCTGGAACTCGAAATCTTAAATATGCTACCGATAACCTAATAATCAACGTCAACGGTTTAATGCGCTGTTAAATGTCAAGTCTCCGTTTAACACGTTGTTCAAGGCTAAGGACGCCAACCTCACATCGTTGGTCCTTAGTACTATCATGTTAACCATGACGTGCTCTCGGATTCTTTCGGGACGTAATAACGATTGCTCGGCATAGCACACAAGTCATACAAGTTTACAAGGTTTACGCGCAATTAATGTTTTAATCAGGATTTAAGTTTAGGACCAATTAAGGTGTACCTGGTTTCGTCATGGGTATCACACAAGGAGAGTATAGCAATGTTCCACCTCCATTGTGCGCAAGTTATTGTCGCAAGAAAGTGGATGGGATTGAAAAGGCAATTAATATAACACTTATATCAAAAACAAATGATAAGTTGTCTGAGAACATTGATGTAGTCCACACGACATCTAATGATGACTGTGAAGCAATTGTGAAAAATGTGGTTGACAATGTTTTGGGAAATGATTCTTATGATGGCAGCTTTGAGAGCGCCAACTCAAGTTTAGATAGTTCTGAGTCATAGTCTTTAAAATGAAGAGACTTCATCGGAAAATAGCCTAAATGATGATCCTAACGTTATCATGTACAAAGTTAAGGACTCTGATAGACTATATTTTGATTATAGTTTTCCAATTCGGAATGTGAAAGAAGATCATATCGACAAGCTATTCAACCTTGTTGAAGTATCATCAAATGATCTAGAGAAGAATGAAAAGAAATTTTACTCAAAATCAAAGAAAAGCTATAAAAACAACCAAAGGAATGGTGGTGACTTTCCTGAGAACAGGAGAGCAGGTTTGGGTTTAGAGGTAGAAGATGAACCGAAAGAGAAACAAAAGTCACCGCTTCACGAATACAAGAATAAAAACATGAAATTCGTGTTTGGGACGAACACGGTTTAGGAAGAGAATTCAACTGGAAAGCAATCGAATGATGAGCTTAAGAAGGAAAAGGAACTTCGTGATAAGGCTAAATCCACAAGTGGAGTAAAACCCACGAATGGACATTCTGTTGATACTCGGATTTGCTTCAAATGCAATGAAGTTGGTCGCATTGCTCGCAAGTGTCTGAATTTAAAGCCTATGTATCACCGAAGAAAGACATCTTCAGATGATGAGAAACTTAAGTACCCAGAGATTATAAAGCCAATCACAATCTTAAAACGAAATAATGAATATAATGTCGAAGTGAAATTGAATCTAAAATTGAGAAATCAACTTTTGAAAAAGGTGAAACTTCTAAATCAAATGAGAACAAAGAGTCAAAATTTATATTAAGAAAGCTCGAATGAAATCTCAATCATGGGTTGCAAAGAAAACAACATCATCATCTGAAAGTGCAAAGTCTGCATCAGTCAAAAATGAAAATGTCATTGACACAAAGACAGATCAGAAAGGCTTGGGTTTCCCTCTTTAAATAGGTTCTTTGCATGTGTATGGGCTCCAAAGATCCATATTGTCAAAGTGGATTATGGATAGCGGAGCTTCACGTCACATGACGGGGATGCTTGCCTTACTCTTCGAAATTAAAGCAATCAATGGAAGGTACATGGGATTCGCGGAAATTAAGGAGGAAGAACCGTTGCAGAAGGAAAGTTATCTAACGATGTGGTGTCATTTGATAAGGTCAATTATATCGCCGAGCTGGAGAACAATCTTCTCAGTATTTCTCAGATCTGTGATAAGCAGTTTACCACCCATTTCAACGACAAGGAGTGCATGATTATTAAACCGGGCTTCAAGATTCCAGAAGAATGGATTCTCATGCGTGCTCCTCGTGAGAATGATATTTATGTGCTGGATTTGAGCGTTGCTATAGCTACTTCGAAGTCGGCTCAATGTTTCGCAACGAAGGCTGGAGAGAAGTAATCAATTCTTTGGCACAGAAAGATGGGCCATATACACCTCAGAAAGATGAATCATCTGGTTCACAATGATTTGGTTGAAGGAGTGAATCTGAAAAGCTTTCACATGACCGATAGTGGTCTGGAATGCAAGAAAGGAAAGCATATTAAAAAGTGTCATCCAAGAAAGATTCTTAACTCCATCAAGCTGCCGCTAGAAAGACTGCATATGGATCTCTTCGGTCCAGTGAATGTAAAAACTATATCTGGAGATCTTTATTATCTTGTCATCACTGATGATTGTTCTAGATTTTCAGGGTCTTCTTCCAAGAGAGCAAAGACGAAACGTTCAACAATCTTTTGATCCTCTTCAGGAAGATTGAAAATCTAACCATCTCCCTATTAGACGAATCCGAAGCAATAACGGTACAGAATTCAAGAACGCCCGAATGAAAGAATTTTGAAACGACAAAGGCATCTTACATGAATTCAGTGCTCCATACACTCCGCAACAAAATGGAGTAGCTGAGAGGAAGAATCGAACTTAATAGAGACAACAAGAACTATGCTTGCTGATTCAAAGCTTCCTGTCAGCTTCTGGAGTGAAAACTCGCAGCAGCATGCTATACATTGAACAGGGTCTTGACGGTCAAACCTACCAAGAAGACTTGCTTCGAATCGCTAAACCGAAGGAAACGCAATCTGAAGTATTTAGAACCGTTTGGCGCACCTTGTACAGTTATTGATTCAGATGGAAAGTTTGGTGCCAAATCGATAGATGGTTTCTTTGTCGGATACGCAAGCCCACTCAAGAGAGTATATCTTCCAAGTTTGAGAAGAGTGGTAGAAGCACAGTACGTCAACTATTTCCAATATACAACTCCAATTCAAAGAGAAGGCGATGCTTGGTTGTTCAATCATAGTTAATTGTGGAAATCATATGACTTGCCAGAAGAGCCTTATGAAGAAGACATTGTTGTGTTATATTATCTACATCAGTCGGCTAATCAAGAGCAGATTATCAGACCAATAGTGGTTAATCAACCAACTGCTGGATCTTCTTCTTCTGGTGAGGTCCAAGTACTAGCGGTGTTCAAGAAACTCATGCAGAATAAGTGACACCAGCTACGAAACCAGTAAATGCTACAGAAGAACCCAATCTTTCTCAAGCACATAATTCTGACTCTAACAAGGCTCTGACGTTTGATGATGATGGAGAATCTTCTTCTGATGAAGAATCTGAGCAGATCACAAGTATGATGAATCAATCTACTGGCCCAAGTAATCGAAATGAAACGTCTTCTAGTGCTCCTGCAGTTGAATTAGTGGTAGATCATAATATTACTAATCAGGAGAATACTGTTGACGTTCCAAGTGAGGTGATGCCGAGAACCTATTCAAACCACCCATCGAATTCCATAATTGGAGAATTGCAAACTGGCGTAAGAACAAGGAGCCAACAAAGCTTTGAGTTGCTTTTATTCTAAAACAGCTCCAATTCAAGAATATTGTACTTATCAGTGTCACATATCCTAGATAGAGCTGAAGAATGTTTCTTAAGCTTTAGGAGATGAGACTTGGGTACTTGCGATGCAAGAAGAATTATTAGAGTTCGAAAAGCTAGGGGTATGGAAGCTTGTTGACCCACTGGAGAATCAATAGGCGATAGATATTAAATGTGTCTTCAAGTACAAATGCGATGATCGTGGAGTTATAGTGCTCAACAAAGCTCAGCTCGTTGTCAAAGGATTCCATCAACAAGAAGGAATTGATTATACAGAAGTATATGCACCAGTTGCAAGATTGGAGTCCATTCGCATTTTCCTTGTATTTGCTTCTTGGAAAGGTTTTAAAGTGTATCAGTTTGATGTGGAATCCGCTTTTCTATACGGTAAGCTACGAGAGCAAGTATACGTCGACCAACCACCGGATTTTGTCGATTCGCTAAACAAGAAGAAAGCTTATCTCCTGGATAAAGTATTGTACGGTTTGCATCAGGCCCCAAGAGCCTGGTACGAGACATTATCTCAACATCTCGGGGCAACAGCTTTATTAGAGGAACAGTGGATAGTACACTATTTACCAGAGAAGTTGGAAGACATCTGATTATCGTACAAATTTATGTGGATGACATCATCTTTGGTTCAAAAAATGACGATATTTGCAAAGAGTTTGAAGCTATCATGAAGAAGAAATTCAGAATGAGATCTATGGGTGAAATGAAATTCTTCCTCGGATTACAAGTTTATCAGTTGCCAGACGGTATTTTCATCCACAAAACCAAGTACTTTCATGATATCTTGAAGAAGTTTGAGATGGAAAGCACACTAAGCCGTTATCTACTCCTCTGGCACTCAATCATGGAATTTGCATTGATAAAACCAGAACCAAAGTTGATGATACTCTTTACAGGTCGATGATAGGATCTTTGATGTATCTGACGGCATCTCGCCCAGATAACATGTATCCTACCTGCCTTTGTTCACGTTATCAGTTAAATCCCAGAATATCTCATATGCAGATCGTGAAGCGTATTTTAAGATACATGAAGGGATGTCCAAGCACCGGCTTGTAGTATCAAAAGAATGACAACTTCGATCAGACGGGATATGCAGACTCTGATTTCGGTGTTGACAGATTGAACGCAAAGTCTACGACGGCCGGTTGCAGTTCTTCGGAACACGATTAGTAACTTGGCAGTGCAAGAAACAAACCACAGTCGCTCTCTCTACTTGTGAGGTTGAGTACATCTCGGCTTCCAGTTGTTTTTCACAAATCTTGTGGATACAACAACAGATGAGAGACTATGGATTGCAGTTTCTTGACACTCCATTATATGTAGACAATAAGGCAGCAATCAACATAACTAAAAATCTAGTTCATCACTCTCGAACAAAGCATACGAGATTCGTTACCACTTTATTCGTGATTGCTACGAAAAAAGATCGGTACGAATTGAGAAAATCCACACCGATGAACAAAAAGCTGATTTTAATACCAAACCTTTCAGTCTTTCACGGTTTAAATACTTAATGAGGCTTAACGGTATGAAAAATCTTTTGACAGGTGCGAAAGCAGAGGTTGAATACAGATCGGACGGCGAGTTCTCGTGATCCTGATTGGTTTGTTACCTTTTAGGATTAGAATTTCTTAAAAACTAAAATACTGTTGGAATCGGTATGCCCAAGAAACATATTAAATTGATGTGCCTAGTACGTTATGATCCAACTCGGGTCATACCTAATACAAGCTAGACACTCACTTATAATATTTATTTATGATATGATCAAACAAATAAATATTAACACTTCGAATATTTAGAAATTGGTTGTTTAAATAATTGCACTTGAGAAACTAATAAATTAGATGGATAATTTATTTGAGAGTATATTTTATTTTGTTATTTAATAGGTTAAATAACATTATAAAAGATCATGTAAGATATATGAATATCTTGCAAATCATAGAAGATCTCACACAATCCATGATTAGATTATGTAAGATACATGGATATCTTACAAATCTTACAAGATCTCACACAATCCAAAAAAAGATCTTACAAGAGATTATATATATGGATGATTTGTGAGAATTAGAGATTATTACACACACACTCTTTCTATCATTAAAATCAAGTGCAAGAACACTAAAATTCTCTCTATATTTTTCGGCCAATGGTTGGTTGATCAAGAGGTGTTCACAAGTGAAAAATCCTAGCAACATAAGGTGTTTGTTGGAAGCTTGGGGTATACAAGCTTGAGGTCTTCTCCTTTTAAGATTTCCATTCAAGAACATCATCTTCTTCATATCTCTTGCTACTTTGAAGGTAGTATTCTAATAACACCCTATGGTTGTGTTTTTGATAGCATGCATATTCATATATGGATCCGGGTTTTTGGTTTTATACATAAAATGACTTTTATATCTTAAAGTAGCATGTTTTAAATAATTATTCCGCTGCGTCTTTCATTTATATGGATAAAATGGCTTTGATAAACATGTCAAAAACCCAACACTGGTATCACAGCCGCTTATATGAATGCATGCTTCAAAGGATTTAAAAATTTCAGGTTTTGGGTTTGGAGAAACCCTATGGCCGAAATTTTAACATGGCTTTTGCTTTGTTTTTCAAGATTATTTTCGTACATGCATAAAGGAATCTTGAAAAAATTATATGATATGGGTGATTTGTTTGTTTGGACAAAAACCCACACTTTTCTGTTTTTCATTCTTCGCCAAAAATATGGGTTATAAACGGAAACCATTTTTTGCTCTTGAATAATATACATATGTGGATGTATATTTTGGTGTTCATAACCTAGCCATGACCTTGTGTTTGAATATGTTGAATGATTGTGTTTGTGAATTATATTTAATTATTTCAATGGGTTATAATAATTAATTTTCTTTGTTCTTCCATTTGGAGTTATGTAATTTATTTATTTTCATTTGGTATGTAAGCAAATAGATTAGTTGCATTTCTTTTACTAGAAAAAATGTATTAGGATATTTTATTGTAAAAGAAGATGCACACAAAATGCATTTTTGGTTTTGGCCAATTTTTGGCCTAAAGGACTTCATAGTTCTTAACGGGATTTTAGCCCAATAACCAAAAACACATATTTGAAGCCCAAAGGAGCTTGGAGATGAATTTAAAGATCATTTCGAAGCCAATAGTGACGAAATCACAACACAAAAGGAAGACTTGAAGCATTTGGATGCCGGTTCAAATGGGAGTTCAACGACACATTTCTTGTGTCAATATTCACCCTTTAGGAAGGACCTTTTGGCACACTTGTTTCGGCTAACAAGTGTTGTCAAAAATAGTTGGCTATGGTTAGGCACCTATTGTTTTGTGTGTTATGCTTGTATGGTTGTTTTATTATGTTGTTTGGATGATATGTGGATATTGATGCTTAACAAACTAATAAACAACAAGCCTAAATTTGGTTCTTTAAAAATCATTAAAGTGGTTAATAAAAGGTTAATGATTTTATAATAAAATGGGTTTTATTAAAAGAACCTTGAAAATTGGTTTTCACTAAGGTACCATCAATTTGAATGCATGCAAATGTATGGTACATAAAATTTTCTAAAACTATAATTTTTTTTTTAAAACTTAAATCCCTTTTATAAAACAAGTCGAACATCATCCTTTTACACAACACTCGAATCACTTGGGAATTCTTTGTGGGATAAAGGTCACCTAACCACATTTGAAGGAACTTGTGTGTTTGAGGTAGGCTTACCATATTTGTGGGATAAAGGTCACCTAACCACTAGTATGTGTAAACTTACATGTGTGTGTAAGTAGGACGACTTGATTTGGAAACCATGTGATTAGGGTCACCGAAGCATGACGTACAAAGGTGTTGATGGGATTAAACATGCCAACTAAACATAAAGATTTTTAGCCGATCCCACATGGCTAGAAATTGCAAAGGGTTGCAATTGTCAAACGTTGACTACCTTGTTAATTTAAATAATGGGATAAAGGTCACCTAACCAATATTTAAATGTAACGTTGGATTCTAGATTTTAATTATTAATTGTCTATGAGACATAAAAGGGTATTAATGATTAAATTTTAATAATATCAAAAATACTAAAATTGAACTTTGTTAAAATTTTGTAGATGGCCGCTAACAATGCAAACACAATTACCCAAACCGTCCGTAACCTATCATTAAGAACAATCCTTGAAAAGGATCGTCTCAACCATAACAACTTCATGGATTGGTATCGAAACTTGAGAATCGTTCTCAAGCAAGAAAATATATCATATGTGTTGGACGATCCTATTCCCGATGAACCCAACGTTGAAAATGTGGAGGCCTATAACGATTGGGTTAAGTATACCGAGGACTCCATGCAAGCCTCTTGCCTCATGTTGGGAACTATGATTCCCGAGATTCAAAAGGATTTTGAACATCACGGGGCGTACGACATGATTACCCAATTGAAAGAAATGTTCCTTCAACAAGCTAGGGTAGAACGCTTGAAACGGTTCGGGCGCTTCACGTATGTCGAATGGAGGAAATCCAATCGGTCTCATCTTATGTCCTCAAGATGAAAAGCCACATTGATCGCCTCGAAAGGCTCAAGTCCCGTCTCTAAAGAGTTGGCTACGGATTTTATCCTCAACTCTTTAACAAAGAAGTTTGAGTCTTTTGTTATGAACTATAACATGAACGGATGGGATAAGAGCATCAGTGAACTTAATGCAATGCTCAAAACTGCCAAGGCGGGCATGGGTAAAAAGGCTTTACCCGTTCTAACGATCAATGAGGGAGGCAACAAGAAGAGGCCCCACCCCGAATCCAAGGCAAGTTTTCCAAAAGGAAGGGCCACATCAAAGGGAAATGGAAAGTAAAGGTTAGAGCGGAACCCACGAAACCGAAGGAAAAGAAGCAAAATGTTGCTACTAATGACCCATGCTTTGAGTGTGGAGAGATAGGACATTGGAAAAGGAATTGTCCAACCTATCTCAAGGAGTTGAAAAACAAGAGGATGCAGGGTAGACCTCAGGTACAATCTTCATGATACACGTTGAGCTTAATGTTATTTCTTCTAACACATGGTACTAGATACCGGATGGGGAACTCATATTTGCAATTTGTTGCAGGGTTCAGAAGAAATAAACATTATAAAAAGTGAGACGCTAGTCTCTTCATGGGTAAGAGCAAAAGTTGAAGTCGAAGCCCAAGGAGACTATGTGTTGAAACTTCTAAGTGATTTGGAAGTGATTTTGAAAAATGCTTTGTATGCTCCTACTTTGACTTGGAACATTATTTCAGTTTCTCTTTTGAGACAATATGGTTTTAATTTCAAATTTGTTAACCATGACATTTATGTTTCAATGCATGATGTGTTTTACTTTAAAGTTATGCCTTTAAATGGTATTTATGAATTAGTTCATGACGACACATCATATGATAGCTCAATGTACCAAGTAACCACCAAGAAACTCAAAATGGATTTGAGTGATTCCTATCTTTGGCGTTGTCGCCTTGGACATATAAATAAAAATCGCATGCAGACACTTCGAAAGAATGGTATTTTGGAAACAAATGAAGATGATTCATTTGATGTATGTGAATCTTGTTTACAAGGCAAAATGACTAAGGCACCCTTTAGTGGCACCTTTGAAAGGGCAAAGGACTTATTAGGTATCATACATTTGGATGTATGTGGTCTTTTTAAGGCAATGTCTAGGAATGGTGAAAGATACTTCATTACTTTTACCGACGACTATAGTCGCTATGGTTATGTGTATTTACTAAGACACAAGGAAGAAGCATTTGAAATGTTCAAAGACTTCAAAAGTGAAGTAGAAAATCAACTCAAGAAAACAATCAAAATCCTTCACACCGATAGAGGAGGTGAATACCTTAGTGACGCTTTTCAAGATCATCTTAGGAGTTGTGGGATCATCTCACAACTTACTTCACCTGGAACACCACAACATAACGGTGTGTCTGAAAGGAGGAATTGAACTCTATTGGATATGGTTCGATCTATGATGGCTAGAAGCACATTACCTTTATCATTTTGGGGTTACGCTCTGCTCTCCATGGCCCATATATAGAATATGGCCCCAACCAAGAAAGTGGATAAGACACCTTTTGAAATGGCATGGAAGGGCTCCATCATTATCATATTTGAAGGTATGGGGTTGTGAAGCTTATGTGAAGCAATACACCCCAAACAAATTGGAAGTACGATCCACTAAGTGTATCTTTGTAGGATATCTTAAAGATGATATAGGATATTACTTTTACGATCCAACAGAGCAAAAGGTATTTGTTGCTCGCAAGGGTAAGTTCTTGGAAGCTAAGTTTCTTATTGAAGGAACTAGTAGTAGAATAGTGGAACTTGATGAGGATCAAGAACCACAAGCCGATACACGTTTGGTTGATACTAGCACTCAACAAGAGGTTGTTGAAGAGGATCAAGTGGTTGATCAATACACACAAAACGTTCGCATATCTGGTAGAATTAGTAATCCACCCGAAAGATATGGATTTTTCATGGATGGATGCAACGTGGTAGATTCGGATAAACCAACCACATACCATGATGCAATGTCACAATCCAATTGTGAAATTTGGCTTGAAGCCATGAACGTAGAGATGCAATCCATGTATGACAACCAAGTATGGGATTTGGTTGTGCCACCTCTTAACTCCAAAGTAGTTGGAAGTAAGTGGGTTTTCAAGAAGAAAATCGATATGCATGGTAACTTAAATACTTATAAAGCGAAACTTATAGCAAAAGGTTTCACTCAAACTCAAGGGGTTAACTCAAGGGGTTGATTATGATGAGACCTTCTCGCCCGTGGCGATACTAAAGTCAATTAGGATATTATTTGTCATAGATGCATATTACGATTATGAGATTTGGTAAATGGATGTCAAAACGGCTTTCCTCAATGGATATCTTAATGAAGATGTCTATATGGTTCAACCTGAAGGTTTTGTCGATCCAAAATATCCTAACAAAGTATGCAAGTTAAAGAAATTAATCTATGGATTGAAACAAGCATCTAGAAGTTGGAATCATCATTTTGATGAAGAAATTAGGGATTTTGGATTCATCAAGAACGTCAATGAAACTTGTTGAATAAGAAGGCTAGTGGGAGGATCATCACTTTCCTAGTACTGTATGTCGATGACATTCTACTATTTGGAAATGATATTCCAAACATGGAAGGTGTAAAAACCTGGCTTGGAAGTTTTTTTATCCATTAAGGATCTTGGTGAAGCTGCTGTATTTTGGGAATAAAGATCTATAGGGATAGATCAAAGCGCTTGATAGGTTTGAACCAAAGTGCATACATTGACAAAGTCTTGAAAAGGTTCAAGATGGAAAACTATAAGAAAGGTTTGGTACCTATTCAAAAGGGAACGATATTGAATGCGTCTCAATATCCAAGCTCAAAGGATGAGCAAGAAAGAATGAAAGGAGTCCCATATGCGTCTGCTATAGGATCCATCATGTATGCAATGATATGCACTAGACCGGACGCGTCATGCGCCGTAAGAATGACAAGTAGATACCAGCAAAATCAAGGTAACAGTCATTGGATGGCTGTTAAAAGCATATCAAAATACCTTAGAAGGACTAAGGATATGTTTCTAATATATGGATCTGGTGAAGAGGAACTCGTTCTAAAGGGTTATACGGATGCGAGTTTCCAAACTGACCGAGATGGTTCTCGATCACAATCTGGGTATCTCTTCATTTTGAATGGAGCTGCAGTCTCTTGGAAGAGCTCAAAGCAAGATGTGGTAGTATTGTCCACTACAGAATCAGAATACATCGCCGCTTCATTGGCAGCACAAGAAACTGCATGGTTGAACAAATTCATTACCGACCTAGGGGTAGTCCCTACCATTCAGGATCCCCTAGAGATCTTTTGTGATAAAGAGGGTGCGATTGCACAAATTAAGGAACCTCATGCACATCAAAAGACTTGGCACATTGAGCGGAGATTCAACTACATAAGGGATGAAGTTGAAAAGGGAAAGATATGTATTCGCAAAGTTCACACCGATCAAAACATTGCGGATCCTCTCACGAAGCTCCTTGAACGGCCTAAGCATGGGGGTCATACTTGTGCCTTAGACTTCGATATTTTAGTGATTGGATTTGATCTATTTAGTATTTGGATATCAGATCAATTGTTACTATGACTTATTTAATGATTATGGCATTTTGAGTTATGTTCCATTTTAGCATGTTTAAATCCATGAATAAGTTAATTATTCTAAATGACCGTAGTCGATCATATTTGTGGGAACAAATATGAAGGTAAGACTATTATGAACTCGGATTGGTGGATATTCATTAGGTATGAATATAGAGCAAAGTGTTGCTGCCAAAGTTCATAGATATTTCTGGGATACAAATATTGGACTGACCCGCTCTCAAATATTACTTCATGGAATCTTTGTGATTGATCATAAGTAATTTTGAGTAGGCGAATATCATAGTATCCTCTGACCTGAGATACATACTGGGTCTTGATATTCACCAAATATTATACTTTGACTTAGTTCTTCGCTGTTCTGAAACATGGCAGTACATAAGGCTAAGCTTAGGTGTGGTACAAGGTGATTGTGAGAGACGTATGTAGTCAAGATGGGATTTGTTCCTCTTATTCACTGAGAGTAAGATGTCTAAGGCCTGCTAAAGTTAAATCAACAGAGAATGATCACTCTAAGTCTCTGGATTTGACATGACATCTTTAACGAAATGATAAATGATTGATTCACCTAAATCATGTTCAAGTAAGGGAATTGAAGGGGATGATGTTATTGAATGGCACTTTGGATACGTATTAGGGGTAGTAAACCGTTGTTAGGCGGTATTTACTACTTGCATCAATCTACTATGTAACTTGTGCAAGTGGGAGATTGTTGGAATCGGTAATGCCCAAGACACATATTAAATTGATGTGGCTAGTACGTTATGATCCAAGTCGGGTCATACCCAATAACAAGCTAGACACTCACTTATAATATTTATTTATGTTATGATCAAACAAATAAATATTAACACTTTTAATATTTAGAAATTGGTTTTCTAAATAATTGCACTTGAGAAACTAATAAATTAGATGGATAATTTATTTGAGAGTATATTTTATTTTGTTATTTAATAGGTTAAATAACATTATAAAAGATTATGTAAGATATATGGATACCTTACAAATCTTAGAAGATCTCACACAACCCAAGATTAGATTATGTAAGATATATGGATATCTTGCAAATCTTACAAGATCTCACACAATCCAAGAAAAGATCTTACAAGTGATTATATATATGGATGATTTGTGAGAATTAGAGATTATTACAAACACACTCTTTCCTTCATTAAAATCAAGTGCAAGAACACTAAAATTCTCTCTAAAATTTTCGGCCAAAGGTTGGTTGATCAAGAAGTGTTCACAAGTGAAAAAATCCTAGCAACATAAGGTGTTTGTTGGAAGCTTGGGGTATACAAGCTTGAGGTCTTCTCCTTTGAAGATTTCCATTCAAGAACATCATCTTCTTCATATTTCTTGCTACTTGGAAGGTAGTATTCTTATAACACCTTATGGTTGTGTTTTTGATAGCATGCATATTCATATATGGATCCGGGTTTATGGTTTTATACATAAAATGACTTTTATTTTTTTAAAGTAACCTGTTTTAAATAATTATTCCGCTGCGTTTTTCATTTTATATGGATAAAATGGCTTTGATAAACATTTCAAAAACCCAACAGATACAAAAATATGTTTTTGATTTTAGGGGGAGAAATATTACGAGAAAATACAAAAACATATGAAAAAACCAAAAAGTACAAAAACATGAAAAAGACAAAAGAATTTTGTGTCTAAAAGGAAATGATAGTACATCAGTGGACTATCACAGTATGCTAATGATTTGTAAAGTTTAAAAAGTGATAAAAAGTCTTACTGTGGATGTGTCGATAGGCTTTACACGTTCAGTAGATTGTTTCCGGGATATAAACTTTTACAACTGCTTAAACTTGTGGATTAACATCTCTTGGATATATGGACTTAGTACTCTGAAATTTCGTTTGAGAGATTGCCTGATTCTGAGATACGAGGTCTTTATAGATGATTGATATCTGGGGTATTATACATGTTCTTCTGAATTTGTGGAAGCAATAGCCTAGAACTTCTATAATGCTTTTGCTAAAAACCCTAAATTACAACAAAATTGAAAGAATCGAAAGATCTAATCAATTACAGTGCTCAAAAGATTCCATTTTTGGAACACACCTGTTAGATCGCTTCTGAATAGCTCGGGAATCTAATTTGTATCTAAATGTCCATTCAAGCGGAAATTAAATGACATGTTAATCACATATGCAAGAATTACTCATTAAAGTCTGTTTTATTGATCAACAATTCATATACATTCAAGATCCTGATCGGACAGAGCTTCGCCTCAAAGTGTGCAAAAGTTACAAATGAGAGAACCTAAGGCACCTATTTATAGTGTATCAAGTTTGCGGGGAGAGGACACAAGTTCGGGCGAACTTGTTGAACAAGTTTGGCCGAACTTGTTGAACAAGTTCGGCGAACTTGTTCACACATGTAATTCCGAGTGAACTTGATCACTAATTACATAATTACATCATATTTTTAAAATATTCTCATCTATTCTAAACAGACTAGATGCAAGACTAAGACTTGGACATACTGCACTAAAGACCCCCATGGATATCGGCTTTGTCTTGATCTGTCTTCAAAAGCTCTATCTTCAAATCATCTATCTACAACGCCCAAAGAAGTTCTTATACGGTTTCTTTCTTCTTTCTTGTTTTGGAATTTGCGTTTGATCAATAGGTGGCACCTTTGTCATAAACTGAAAACGTCTAAGTCTCGTCTCTTTACTCTTTTCATGTAAACGTTCAAGACGCCTTTCTTCTTTCAAAAACTCTTCGCGCTCTAGCTCTCGCCAACTTGATTCTCACATCTTTCTAGAATTTACGCCGATGAGCATAGCAAACATTAACAATCCCCTGATACTGCTTTTCTTGTACCTCCTCACGCTTCTCGTAACAAATCTTGTTGTAGAATAAACATCGAATATCTCCTTTGAACAGTTTACTAGCCACATCAGGTCTAGTATTCGTATCGTTCTCCAGATTCCCCAAAGTCCTTCTTTTTGTAACACTTCAGCTGCACCTTCTTTTGTAATATCCAACTGGTCTTCGAATCTCAAAACTATAACCGCTTCACACGTCACTGGATCAACTTTCCACCACTTGAACAAAGGATAGAAATCTGTTCTATTGGCATTAGCGGCATATCCTTCATTGCATGCAGACGCTTCATTATTGGCGTAATATCTTTCTCACCCGTTTGTTTGTTGGTCTTGATTCGGTGTTTAGGTATAAAAGCTTCCAGTATTTGAAACCTTGAGTCGCTTCAAACTTTATCATCTTCCATAGAATCTAATTAATAAACTTCATCTAGTAACTTATGTTCCTTGTTTGCACCAGTTCCTCCACATCCCAATATGGTAACGTACTAAATCTGCCATGTATCGTAAGTATTGTACGCCGAATTCAGTTTTGATGGCGTAAACATTCAACTCCTTTAACCACCCCCAACTTAGGATATCACCTAATGACTTGTCAGTGTCTCTGGTAAAGAATGCTAATGGTCGTCGAAACTTTCTTTCTTTAGGCATTTCTTTAAACCAGGACTTTTTAATTTCAGCGATCTCTTCTTTCGTAATAGGCTTTGGAACATTACCTTCACGAACAGATTCAGCTATCTTTTCTTTCAACAACTCTTCATTAAGTTATTCATACATTTCTTCGAATGTAGGAAAACTATCAGTGTTTGTTCCAACATACTTCTCTGTTTCATCCTTTTCATCGCCCGATCTATCTTCAATAATAACTTTGTCATATTCATCAGCATCAGATCTTCGTTTGTAGCAGTACTTGTTTGGCTCAAACGTCTCAATGTTCACAACTTCTTCTTCAAAATCGAAATCAAAAGATTCAGCATCAACATTCAGCAACTTAGCAAGATCTTCTTTTGACATTTTGTGTACAAAATCTCCCTCTTCGATGTTGTGCTCTAACATAAGTACCAGCGGTTTTGCATGCATAGCAGCAATAGGCATTGCAACAATCACATCAGTCAAATCTTCATCTGTTTGCCCTGCTTGCCCTGATGGCTCCCCTTACTCTGATCTTCCATCATATTCACATCATCATTCAGTAAAGAAGAAAAATCAAACTCATTAGTCACTTTTGCATCAACAACCTTCAATCCAACACCACCCTGACCATCATCATTACCATCATCGTTGTCAAAATCATCTTTTGGATCATCAACAAGTTCATCATCTTTCCCTTCGTCCTCAGCTTCATCGTCGTCCTTCTGTTCAGTTTCTTTCTCTGGAATAACCTCTAAAATAATCTCGGACTCAGAAGCTTTTGAAGTATCAACAGTTTCAGACACCGACTATTCAGTTGTTTTAGGCACACCATCAAACACATTTTTACCTTTACCCTGTGCGGCAAGCTCTTTTTCAGCTTTCTCTTTAGCCTCTTACACATCTAAACGTTGGTATTCAGCTTTGAAATCAATACCCAAACTATTCGATAACACTTTCTGGAGTCTTGTAAACCGTCTATATTTCAATTCTCGTTCATATGTAACTTAGGAATTTCTTTCTGCAATCTTCATTTGCGTCTTGCAGACTTTCTATCAATGCTTTCAAATACCCATGATCTCCTTCTAGAAACTTCACTTTGTCGCTCAGAATTTCTTTCTCAACTTGCTTTGATTCACTTTCTGTTCCAGAGCAACCTTTTCAGGTTCATTCTTTGATAATCTTCTTCCAGTACTTTGATTTTCTTTTCTAATTCATCGACATTCGTATCTTGAAAGAAATCATTTAAATCTTCAAGAGGAACAGGCTCTTCAGGAATATTTCCAAATAACTTTGACCTCGGAGTTGTCATTGGTGTAGATTTTGGTGTACTTTTCGGTGTAAGCGGTGAAGTATGAACTGGAACCTCTTTAAGAATAGAACTTTCAGGTTGTGATGATGTTGGAGGATCTTGAGACTCAATGATTGGAATATCTAGCAAATCAAACGCAGGAGGTTCTTGTGTGACTCCTGGTTGCTCAGTAGTTTCTTGAATCGATGTGATATGAACTGTTTCAACCGTAGGAGGTTCTTGTGTAACTCCTATTTCATTAGCACCAAAAGGTTCTTGTGTAACTTCTTTTCGCTTCTTTTGACTAATATAGCGACGGCTTTGCGGCTTTTGCAATACTTTTCTCCCCTTTGTAGTAGGAGAACATGTAGTCTTCAAAGTAGAATCTTTAGCTAATGACTTTATGCGCTTAGCCTTTTTATTCGGTTCTCTTCATCAGAACCTGGTTCATAATCAGCATCACCTTCCTTTGATTTTTCTATCTCTTTCTCTGCAGTAGCCTTCCGTACCTCTTTCTCAAGTGAATCATCACTATCTTCATTTTTGTCAGAAGTTGCAGAGATTACATCGTCATCTTGAGTATCCTTTTCTGTCTCTTGACTTCGAATGTTGACCGCAACACTAGAACCAGCTTCACCTAGAACATTTTCTGGTTCCTTTCGTCAATAAGCATCGTTTCAACTTTCTATGACTTTCTTGATTGTTTCTTTTTCTCTTCAATGGTTTTTTTCAGAAACCAATCGCTACGTTTTTCTTTAAAAGTTGCTAGCAATTCTTCTTCAGCTTTAACTTCTTTTTCATCACCACTTCCTGCCTTTCTCCACTTGTATTCAGGTAGTGCAACGTAATCTATAGACATAATGGCACCAAACAATGGTTTTGCAACTGGAGCTGAAGCTTGCTTATGAAATGTAATGAGCTTCTTGACTGTTGTATCATCCATGTGGCTTAGATATAGAATGTCGTTTGGATCTTTCGCTATCTTCTCAAATTTGTCGTCAATAAGCATTGGCACGAATCTCGGGTACATCACAAGTCTATTTGTTCCCATATTGTTCTTCATGTGTGTATATACGAGCTTCGAGAAGTTAAACTTCTTGTTTAGAACCAACGTTGTAGCCATACATGCCATGTAGTCTTGAACGTCATCCAAACCAGCTTTGCAATGACTAAAAGCTTGAATAATCACATGCATGAGAAGCTTGTAGGGATTAGGAACTCCCCCTTTCTTCAAAGTCGATTCATTTGTATGGCCTCTGTAACCCATTCGAAAGAAACATCCACGAACATTTTTCATCTAATAACATCGGATCCTTCGCATCATCACCGAAATTCAGGACCTTCCTGATGTCTGTCTCAGTAACAGAATCTCTTTATCTTCATTCCCGATGCGTACAATTGACTTGATCTCTGTATTATCTTCATTTATTGACGCTGCATTCCAAAACCTATAAACATGTGATCTATAAACCGCAGTCTTCTCGGTAATCGCTTTATGTATCGGTATACGTGCCATGAAATCCAGTATACTGTGATAAGCAGCTAGTGATGGACAAAACGTCTTGCCGAGCGAAACACATGTGTTATGAAACTTTGAGAAAGAAAGCTGAATATTCTGCAAACACGGAAATCGAGACAAACACTTAGAAAAAAATTTCACAATTTTCACACTTATACACATCAAGTTCGGCGAACTTGATCAACAAATACACATCAGTTTTTCATTAAGTTCGGGCGAACTTGATTTGAACAAACTTTAATTGAATATCAAACAAGTTCGCGTGAACTTGTTAAAATTCCTAGATTTTGAAAAGATCAAACAAGTTCGGGCGAACTTGTAAGATATAAAACATTATTCACTTTTGAGGGCAAGTTCGGCCGAACTTGGTTCAAAAAACCAATTAACAAGTTCGGGCGAACTTGTCTTCGTTCTCAAAGCAAACCTGCAAATACCAATTTGATTCATTTTTGACCAAATTAAATGTATGCTTAAAGTCGTTTATGATTAGTTTACATATTTCACTCATCAATTTGTCCTTAAACACCCTAAACCTAGTCTTTTTAACATGTTCAGATCTGTTTTATTCAAACTCAATTATTTTATGGTCCAATCTTGATTTCTCACCTCTGCCATGATGCTTAGTGTGCAAATCACTAAGAATCAATACAAATTTGGACAGCACTTCGTTACAATGTGTGCAATTTCGATTTCGCACAATTTCGCTCAAATTCGCTCTGAAGTTCAAGAAACATGTGAAATGAAGTTCGGGCGGACTTGTATCTTATATAGTGCAACAAGTCCAGGCAAACTTGTAAACAGTCAACAATAATGATCAGAACAAGTCCGGGCGAACTTGTAATCAAATCAGTAAAAACTGAACATGTTCGGGCGAACTTGATCAAACCCAAACCATAATTTTTCAATTTTAACCCTGAACTTTTCAACTTTTACCAGTTTTAAAAATCCACTCAGTTGACCAAGTCCAAGTTAATGACCTTGGTTAACCGATTTGTCTGTCGAGTCCATGTTAATGGCCTCGGTTCGTCCCGTTATGAATAAATTGTTGGTTTTTCTCAATTTAAAGTTTCCAATTAATGAACTTTTAATCATTTTCGCTTATCAGATTTTACAAATTAGCTCCCAGCCCGTTGTCAATTAGATTTCCACCAGTTTAGCACCTTACCAACTTCGAAGATCCGTTCTCCATCATTGGCTTGTTGAAACTAATGAAGAAACAAAATATTTTTGTATTTTTGAAAATTTATGCTAAAACACACTGAAAATCTTTTTGATTTTAATATGTAAAGCAAATAAACTATGTACAAACATAATTACAGACATATTTTTGTGAATTCATGTCTAAGGATATATCAGTTGTTTGAGACATATCACCAGTGCCGTTGACCTTTTGATGACTTTCAGTTCTAAACTCGTTTACCTAGATGGTCAATATTTTTTTCCTTTTAAACTTTGACACATTTGTCAATTGTTCCAAGATATCTTAGTTAGAATTAGGAAACTTGACTTAACTATGGTTCCCATCTCAGAATATACTCTCGTATAAAGATTCCCTAGATTTCATCTTACAGGTGACTATAACGTAATTGATATCTGTATCTGGGTTAATGCGAAGCCTTGAGAGCTCAGGTTAATTCCACCGTATCGACAAAGAGATGAAGGCTCGACTTTAAGGTATGTTCCAATAAAGGAATCTTTTAAGCACTGCAATTGATTAGATCTTTCGATTCTTTCAATTTTGTTACAGATTTAAGGGTTTCTAGCAAAAGTATTATAGAAGTTCTAGGCTATTGCTTCCGTAAAATCGGAAGAACTTGTATAATACCCCATATATCAATCATCTATAAAGACCTCGTATCTCAGAATCAGGCAATCTCTCAAATGAAATTTCGGAGGACTAAGTCCATATATCCGAGAGATGTTAATCCACAAGTTTAAGCAGTTGTAAAATTTAGTTTATATCCAGGAAACAATCTACTGAACGTGTAAAGCCTATCGACACCTCCACAGTAAGACTTGTTTATACTTTTTAAACTTTACAAATCTTTAGCGTACTGTGATAGCCCACTAATGTACTATCATTTCCTTTTTGACGCAAAATTCTTTTTGCCTTTTTCAATGTTTGTGTACTTTTTGGGTTTTTCTTATGTTTTTGTATTTTCTCGTAATATTTCTCCCCCTAAAATCAAAAACATATTTTTGTATTTTAGTATTTAAGAAATTCTAAGCTAAAAAATAACAAACCAATGTGGATCACGTGAGCTCGTCATCCGATACATATTCAACCTCTGCCTCCGCACCTGTCAACAATTTTTTAATACCGTTAAGCCTCATTAGATATTTAAATCTTGTTAAAGGAAAAGCTTTGGTATAAAAATCAGCTTTTTGTTCATCGGTGTGGATTTTTTCTATTCGTAACAGTCACGAATGAAGTGGTAACAAAGGCGTATCAAGACATTGCAATCCAAAGTCCCTCATCTGTTGTTGAATCCATAGGATTTGTGAACAACAGCTGGAAGCAGAAATGTATTCTGCCTCACAAGTAGAGAGAGAGACCGTGGTTTGTTTCTTGCATTGCCACGTTACTAATCGAGTTCCGAAGAACTGCAACCAGCCGTCGTAGACTTTGAATTCAACTTGTCCACCCCAAAGTCAGAATCAGCATATCCCGTCAGATCGAAGTTGTCATTCTTTGGATACCACCAGCCGATGCTTGGACATCCGTTCAGGTAGCGGAATATTCTCTTCACAATCTTCATGTGAGATACTATGGCACTGACTGATATCTTGTTGATGCATATGTCTGTTTCCTACATCATCGTATAACATCGAGTCAGTATTTAGGAGCGAAATGTTGAAGTTTATGTATATATAGGGTCAAGTTCGCTTGAAAAGGAAGTGTTGTAGTCAAGTTCGGCCGAACTTGACTAAGCAAGTTCGCCCGAACTTGCATCTCCTCCAGCGAACTTGTTCTCCTATGAATAGGAGGCTTGTCATGTCATTTGTAAGATTCAGAGATTTTGTCACGACAGAGGCGAAGCTCTGTCCAAGTGTTTCGAGGATCTGTAACGTCTACTAATCAATGAAACACTGATTAATCAGTAACAAACTTGTATCCAATGTCGCCTATGCAAACGGATTATGCACGTTTACCTTAGGTATGCCAAATTAGGACCCGAACGATCCGTATAACGGACCCTCAATTTGTATCAGAGCAGGATTGGCCTAATTTGAAGACATTGGACATAGAACATCTAATCTTCTACTCATTTCTTTTATTATTAACTTTTCTTCGACAATTCAAGGACAAAATGTACCGATTTTCAAGTATTATACGTAAAATCCATAATAGTAAAACCCTTGAAAAGATCAGAGCTTAAAATAAACGAATTCATGTTGAAAATTTGAAAAAAACCATGTTTAAAAACACATGTTCGCTCGAACTTGACATCAATTTCGCTCGAATTTGACTGAAAAATTGCACATTTTCATCAGGTTCGCCTGAACTTGATTGATTTTTCACTGATTTCTATCAAGTTCGCTCGAACTTGCTAGATAATTCTTCAAATTTAATCAAGTTCGCCCGAACTTGATCAAATCTTGTTGAAAATCTAATACAAGTCCGCCCGAACTTGATAATCTCTTGAAATTTCACAAGTTCGATCGAACTTGTTCTTAGGGTGAAATTTTCATAAAATCTTAACAAGTTCCCCTCGAACTTGTTAGTAGCTGATTTTCATTAGCTGTGACAAGTTCGCCCGAACTTGTCCAAGGTTTCTAAAAAAAAGAAAGAAAAGAAAAAAGAAAAGGCATGAAAATCCCGAAAAACATCTCGGACATTATATATCGTTAGATTCGTATCGACGAGACTAGTTTAAAGCTGTAATCTGATAAAAACAGTTTTCCAAAAAATTTTAAACCTTTTTTAGCAAACCGATACATTAAGATTGTTGATTAAGAAGTCAAATTTTACTAAAATTGTCGGTTTGCGAATCATTTTTCAAGTGTCTTTGAACGACAGATAAATTTGGAAAACGAAATGGAGTCCGTGAAGCCGCAAAGTTGATGGGTATGAACGAGTATAAAGGCTGGAAAAGTTCGAGAACTGGGTACGAGCAAATCATCTCTATGGTTGGGCTGCTATTCAAACTGAATTTAAATGGCCAGTCGATGAACATAGAGCTGAGCTTTCATTATCAAAGTTTACAACTCAACTGAATGTTGCATATGCCCATGAGAAAAAGATCCTAACCTCATTACAGCAATCGATAAAAGAAGATATCTTGGTTTTGTTACAAGAGTACAAAACTGCACACGATTTGTGGAAATCTCTGGGTGCTAAAT
This sequence comes from Scalesia atractyloides, assembly GCA_947069175.1. Taxonomy (NCBI): domain Eukaryota; kingdom Viridiplantae; phylum Streptophyta; class Magnoliopsida; order Asterales; family Asteraceae; genus Scalesia; species Scalesia atractyloides. The sequence continues at coordinate 55,690,739 of CAMTDV010000024.1, read as the reverse complement.
ATTTGGAAAGAGCTGAGATGATTAAGAACAAAAAGGTGCTAATAAAGAGGAAATCTGATCGTGTTAGTGATCAAGGAAATGATCGGGAAGCACAAAGTTCAAATGTTCAGTTGAAGAGAGAATGAAGTATAATGGCGAAGAACTGTGAAAGAAAAGAGTCTTCAAGTTCTAAACCAATCTCCAAGGATTTGATGTTGATCTGAACGATTATCTGGCCGATAATGCCAACCTCTTGATTGATTTGAAGAGTTTGACAATAGAAAATAAAAAATAAAAGAAAATGAAAAGAATTTTGAAACAAAATAAAGATTTTTGAAAATGAAAAACTACAAATGGTAGTAGATTTTCAAAATGAAATAAAAATGTTTAAAAATGAAAAAAAATATTTTGAAAAATTAAATATAGAAAATAAAATAGCAATAAATTCCCATATTTAGAAAATAGCTCAACTTGTAAAAGAAGTTGAGACTGTTAAAAATAAAGTTGTTAATTTAGAAAAATTATTGAAAGGTTGTGTGGCCTACTCATTAAAGTTAGATCATATATGTACAAAACGATCTATAATAATAAAAAGGAAATTCCAATAAGTGACAATGTCATAATTGAGAATAGTGAGGTTAATACCGATGATGAAAGTACTAAAAAAGAGAAAAATGAAATATTTTTAAAACTAAAAGAAAAATTTCAGGAAACTATTCTACAATCTACTGAGAAAGGTGAATGCTCGACGCAAAAATCTTCTAAGCAAAATGGAGAACGAAAACAAAAAGAAAAACAAAGTTTTAAAAATTCTGAAAATTTTCCAAAGAAAAATAAAAGCTCAACGATACGATCATCCAAACAAAATAGAAATTCACAAAAATTTCTAAATCAAAACTCAAAAAATTTTGTGAATAAGTGGTGAAGGTTGGACCACAGTGCTTCAACGTCAAATCAAAGTTACAGGAGAAGCATGAAAGATGGCTACCACACATCAAATAATATTATGATTTGAGTGTATAGTTTGATAAAAAAGATCGATATGAGAACAGGAAGTGTCATAAATGTGGAGTAACTGGACACATTGCTAGTAAATGTTTACAAATTAAACCTCAACCTGCTCATATTGATAACAACATTTCTGGAGCACCAACTCAGGTTTTGAAACAATATAAAGAAACTATAAACAAGGTGAAACCAGTTATTACTAAGTTTCAAATTTTGAAACTGGTGAATACTCGAATAGTAATGAACAAAAAGTTTCTGCATAGTATTTCAAGAAAGCTTTAACGAAAAATCAACCATGGTTGGTCAAAGGTAAGGAAGTGACACAATCAGTGAAAATTGAAAATTTACAGGACTTTCAAGAATTTGAGAAAATCAAAAATAAATCTGACTGTGTAAAGAAAGTCAAAATTACAGTTGAAGAAACAACGCCTTAGACTGCAAAGGCTTGGGTGTCTCTATTCAACTAATTGTTTGAATTTTGTGCAGGAACTTCTGAGATGAAAGCAAATTACTAAGAATGGTGTTTTGTGGCACATATTGAAGACGGGCCGTGTTATCAAGTTTTATATAAAGGCCATTTTTACAAAAGATTTGAATTCAAGTAATATTAATTTTTGAAAAAAAATTGGAGAAAATTTTTCGAAAACATGTTTTACTAACGTTTACTTGAAAATTTACAATTTTTGAAGAAAACTTGAGAATTTTCACAGAACCTTCACTGAGAATAGACAAAACTCATGGATATACATTGTTATAAACACAAAGGTGTCAATGTTTTTGTCATCATGAGGGGGAGAGTGCTTAAAAGAAAATTTGTGAAGTAGTAATGGATGGCGAATTGAAGTGATTCTCATCAGTTGATCAATGTTTTTTGATAAATAAAAAATTCCAAAAATATGTTTTTCAATTTTAGGGGGAGAAAACATTTTTAAGAAAATCCAAAAACATATTAAAAGTAAAAAGTACAAAAACATTGAAAAGGAAAAAAAGAGTTTTGTGGATAAAAAGGAAATGATAGTACATCAGTGGATAAAGAGTATAAACAAGTCTTACTGTGGAGGTGTCGATAGGCTTTACACGTTCAGTAGATTGTTTCCTGATATAAACTAAATTTTACAACTGCTTAACTTGTGGATTAACATATCTCGGATATATGGACTTAGTACTCTGAAATTACGTTTGAGAGATTGCCTGATTCTGAGATACGAGGTCTTTATAGATGGTTGATATCTAGGGTATTATACAAGTTCTTCTGATTTTGCGTAAGCAAAGGCCTAGAACTTCTATAATACTTTTGCAAAAATCCCCTAAAACTGTATTCAATTGAAAATATCAAAAGATACTACAATTGCAGTACAAAAAGATTCCATTTTGGAACACTACTTTAAAAGTCGAGCCTTCATCTCTCTGTCGGTACGATGGTACTAACCTGAGCTCTCAAGGACTCGCACAACCCAGATACAGATATCAATTACACTATACTCACATGTAAGATGAAATCTAGGGAATCTTGATACGGGAGTATATTCTGAAATGGGAACCATTGTTAAGTCAAGTTTCATAAATCTAACTAAGATATCTTGGAACAATTGAGAAATGTGCCAAAGTTTTAAGAGGACAAACATATCGACAATCTAGGTAAATTTGTTTAAAACTTAGTGTCATGAAGAGGTCAATGATACTTGTGATTTGTCTCAGGAACTGATATGATCCTTTAACACAAACTCAACAAAAATATGTCTGGAAATATGTTTGTACATAGTTAGAGTTTGATATTCATTACATAAAAAAAGATTATATTATCTTTACGTTTCGACCACTGATGATGAAAAGCTGATTTTCAAAGTCTAGAGTTGCTGAACAAAATCTATATTTTTTTTTGAAAATTGATCTAAAAAGTTTAAAAGTTCCTTCATTTGAAACTTACATTTGAATAAATGAATCAGTTTAGTGTCAAGATGTTTAATCAAGATCATTAAGTTGAACTTTATACAAGAATCAGATATTCAAGGTCATTAATTTGGACTTGAATAACTGAGAGGTTAAAAACCGACAGAAGAATAAAATATGAAATGTTTGTGTTTGAAATTTCAAAGATTGAATCTGAAATGTTTATTTGAATATCTAAGGAACGTTGAAACAGGAAGTAGATTCAAAGGGGGAGCTGGATAAAACATGTTTATTGAAGATCCTAGAAAGCTCAATGCAAGGGGGAGCATGAAGATTAAAGTTTTATCAAGACAAGCTCGAGAAGAAACGAGAAAAGGATTGTAGATGCTATGAAGATCAAGGAAGTTAAAGTTATTGAAGAAATAAAGATCAAGAGAACATTAAAGACTCATGAACTTAATTGAAGAATGATGACTACGGCAACATCCAAGGGGGAGTCTGTTGATGCATATGCATGTTGCCTACGTCATCGTATAACGTCGAGTCAGTATTTAGGAGCGAAAGGTCGAAGTTTATGTATATATAGGGTCAAGTTCACTTGAAAAGGAAGTGTTGTAGTCAAGTTCGGCCGAACTTGACTAAGCAAGTTCGCCCGAACTTGCATCTCCTACATCGAACTTGTTCTCCTATAAATAGGAGGCTTGTCATTTCATTTGTAAGATTCAGAGATTTTGTCTCGACAAAGGCGAAGCTCTGTCCAAGTGTTTCCAGGATCTGTAACGTCTACTAATCACTGAAACAGTGATTAATCAGTAACAAACTTGTATCCAGTGTCGCCTATGCAAACGGATTCCACATGTTTACCTTAGGTTTGCCAAATTAGGACCCGAACGATCCGTATAACGGACCCTCATATCTTGCGCAATGACAGGTAGGATACATAATATCTGGGCGAGATGCCGTCAAATACATAAGTGATCCTATCATCAACCTATAGAGCGTATCATCCACTTTGGATCCTATTTCGTCGACGCAAATTTCGTGATTCAGCGCCAGAGGAGTCGAAAGCGACTTCGAGCTATCTATCTTAAACTTCTTTAGAATATCATGAACATATTTCGTTTGATGAATGAATATGTCGTCTGGTAACTGATCAACTTGTAACCCGAGGAAGAATTTCATTTCGCCCATAGAAGACATCTCAAATTTCTTCTTCATTATCTTCTCGAATTCTTTGCAAAGACTATCATCTGTTGAACCAAAGATAATATCATCCACATAGATTTGTACGATGATTAGATGACTTCTGACTTCTTTGGTAAATAATGTACTATCCACCGTGCCTCTTGTAAAGCCATTACCAACGAGATGTTGAGATAACGTCTTGTACCAAGCTCTCGGGGCTTGGTGTAATCCGTATAAGGCTTTGTCCAGGAGATAAGCTTTGTGCTTGTTCAGCGGATCGACGAACCCTGGTGGTTGGCCGACGTACACTTGCTCGCGTAGTTTACCGTAAAGAAACGCAGATTTCACCTCTAACTGGTAGACTTTAAAACCATTCCAAGCAGCTAATGCAAGGAAAATGCGGATTGACTATAAACATGCAACCGGTGCCTAGACTTCCGTATCGTCAATTCCTTCTTGCTGGTGGAAACCTTTCACAACCAACCGAGCTTTGTTTCTAACTATCACACCTCGATCATCCCTCTTACACTTGAAGACCCACTACGTATGTATCGCCTTTTTCTTTGGTGGTAAGTCAAAAGTCTCCAAACTCCTAGTTTCTCAAACTGTAATAAATCTTCCTGCATCGTTGTCACCCAGTTCTCATCACCCAAAGCTTCATTCACAGTCTTTAGCTCGATTTGAGATATGAAACATGAATAACAGTATAAACTTGAGTCGGAGCCACTCGAGTATAGAAACAACTCAAAGCTTTGTTGATCTGGCTTCTCGTTCTCACACTAGTCTGTAACTCTCCAATTATGTTATTCAATTGGTGATATGAATAAGATCGCGGAATCTCCTCGCTAGGAACATCAACCGTACTTTTCTGATTCGTAACTATCAAATCAACTGCAGTAGTACTAGATGTTGCTTCATTTTGAGTACCAGGGCCAGCAGATTGGTTTAACATATTGGATATCTGCTCGGATTCTTCGTCAGAGGAAGATTCTCCATCATCATCGAAAGTCGGAGCTTCATCAGAGTCGGAATTCTGATTCTGAGAAAGAATGGGCTCTGTAGTAGTATTTCCTGGTCAGTAGAAACATTTGCTGGAGTTGTAGTAGGTGATACTTCTGCTTCAGAAACTTGTTCAACTGGGACACCACTACTACTCGGACCTGCACCAGAAGACGATTACCAACAGTAGGTTGATTAACCACTATCTGGCCTTAAAATCTGTTCTTGATTAGCCGACTGTTGTATATAATAGAGAGCTGCAAGATCCTCTTCGGACGGCTCTTCTGGAATGTCGAATGACTTCCATAAATCTTGATAATTGAACAGCCACGCATCACCTTTTCTTTGAATAGGAGTTGTGTACCGAAAATAATCAACGTGTTGTGCTTCGACCACTCTTCTCAAAATAGGAATATAAACTCTCCTGAGCGGACTAGCATAGCCGACAAAGAAACATTCCAGCATTTTGCCACCGAACTTTCCATCCGAATCAATCACTGTGCAAGGTGCGCCAAACGGTTCTAGACACTTTAGATTTGGTTTCCTTTGGTTAATCATCTCGAAGCAAGTCTTCGTGGTCGGTTTGACCGTCAAGACTAGTTCAATGTGTAGCATGCCGCTGCAACCGCCTCACTCCAGAAGCTGACGGGAAGTTTGGAATCTGCAAGCATGGTTCTTGCTGTTTCAATTAACGTTTTGTTCTTCCTCTCAGCTATTCCATTCTGTTGTGGAGTGTAAGGTGCACTGAATTCGTGCAGAATTCCTTTGGCATTGCAAAAAACTTTCATTCGAGTATTCTTGAACTCCATACCATTATCGCTTCGAATTCGTCTAACAGGGAGATGATACAGATTTTCAAGCTTCTTAAAGAGAATCACAAGATTATCAAACGTTTCATCTTTGCTCTCCTAGAAGAAAACCCATGAATATCTTGAATAATCATCTGTGACGACTAGACAATACAGATCTCCAATATACTTCGAACATTCATCGAACCGAAAAGATCCATATGTAGTCGTTCAAGCGGCAGCTTTATGGAATTAAGAATCTTCTTAGGATGTGACTTCTTAATTTGCTTTCCTTTCTTGCATCCAAGACAATGATCCATCATGTGAAAGCTTCGAAGATTCCCTCCTTTGACTAAATCGTTGTGAACCAGAAAATTCATTTTCCTTAGATGCGTATGCCCCATCTTTCTGTGCCATAGAATCAAATCCTTCTCTGTGGCCTTTGTGATAAAAGATTGAGCTGACTTTGACGATGTGGTAGCAACACTCATATCTAGCACGTAAAGATCATTTTCGCATGGAGCGCACATTAGACTCCACTCATCTGGAATCTTGAAGTCCGGCTTAAGAATCATGCACTCCTTGTTGTTGAAATGAACGGTAATCTGCTTATCGCAAATCTGTGAAATACTGAGAAGATTGTTCTCTAGCTCGACGATATAGTTAACACGATCAAATGACACCACACCATTCGAAAGCTCTCCTTCTGCCACGATCCAGCCTCCTTGATTTCCAGCGAAGCCTACATACCCTCCGTTAATCGCTTTAATATCAAAGAGAAGTGCTTTCATCCCAGTCATGTGAAGTGAAACTCTGCTATCCAGAATCCACTTTGATAATATGGATCTTTGGAGCCCCTGCACATGTTAACAACTTAGTGAAAAAATGCAACCCAAGCCTTTTTGGTCTTGGGTGTGGGATAATAATCCTCATAAACATCCTCATAAGCCCTCTGATATTCAAAATCATCATCTAAGACTTCATCGACATTTAAATTTTCAAACTTGATTTTTTTCTTTTCTTTTGAAGGTTTAGGAAAATCTTTGTCAATTTCAGTTTTATCCTTTGATTCAAAGACCTTGTCTACCTTAGTTTTAACCGACTCAGACTTAGCAACTTCAAATGATGAGATTTTTTCTTTGCAACCCAGATTGTGATTTAAATCTTGCTTTTTAATGTAGAATCTTGAATCTTATTTTCGTTCGATTTGGAAGTTTCACCTTTCTCAAAAGTTGAATTTTCAAACTTTGATTCAGTTTTAGGTTTCACTTCAATTTTAGATTCATTGTTTCGTTTTAAGATTGTGATTGGTTTTACAATCTCTGGGTGCTTAAGTTTCTCATCTTCTGAAACTATCTTTCTTCGGTGATACACATGCTTTGATTTCGGACACTTGCGCGCAATGTGACCAACTTCATTGCATTTGAAGCAAATCCGAGTATCATGAGAATGTCCACTAGTGGGCTTTACTCCACTTGTGGATTTAGCCTTATACCGAAGTTCTTTTCCTTCTTAAACTCATCATTTGATTGTTTTCCAATCAAATTCTCTTCCTGAACCGTACTAGTCCATACACGAATGCCATGTTCTTATATTTATATTCGCGAAATGGTGATTGTTTCTTTTTCGGTTCATCTTCTACCTCCAAACCCAACCCCGCTCTCATGTGTTCAGGAAAATCACCACCATTCCTTCGGTAGTTGTTATAATTTCTTTTGGGTTTTGAGTAAAAAATTTCTTTCATTTCTCTCTAAATCGTCTGATGATACTTGGACGAGTTTGAACAATTTATCAATTTGATCTTCTTTCACATTTCGAATCGGAAAACTGTCATCGAAATATAGTCTATCAGATTCCTTAACTTTGTACATGACAACGTTAGGATCATCACTTAGGCTATCTTCCAATGATGTATCGTCATCTTCGGGTTGTGATTCAGAACTGTTCAAACTTGAATTGGTGCTCTCAAAGCTGCCATCATCAGATTCACTCAACACATTCTCAACAACATTTTTTACCACTGCGTCGCTATCATCGTTTGTGTAGGTTATGTCAATGTTCTCAGGCAGCTCATTTTTCTTTTCGGTCAAAAGTTCAACATTAAGCGCCTTTTCCATCCCTTCAGCTTTCTTGCGACAATATTTTTCGCACAAGGGTGGTGGAACACTGCTATAATCCCCACATTTCTTACCTTTTGCTTTCTTATCATTTTCTTCCGACGTAATTGTTGGAAGAATATGATTGATGACGTAAGCGTTCGTGGTATAGCTTTTCAAAAGCTGTCTCACCCTTTCTGTTTCAATTTTCATATCTTAAAGCTCTTGTTTAGTTTCAGCAATGGTATTTATGTAAATGTTAATGGCTTTTTGTTTTTCCATTACCGTTGTTTTTATCAGTTCTGCTGTTATCGCCTTTCATTTTATCATAAGCTTCCTACATTGTGCGATAATCATATTTAAAATTGTTGTTATGCACATTGAGTTCACTTATGATTTGAGTTTTTTCGGCGCATTGCACACAAGGCTCAGTACATTTCTTACAAGGTTTTTCAACCTCCACGATTTGCACTTTTACAACTTCTTTTTCAACAACTTTTACCTCCGGGTCCTACCTTTGTCAAATTGGCCATCATCGTTTTTTTTGCGATCTCTGTGAGATTTTCTTCATTCGTCTCTTTAGTCACGTTAATGACTTCCTCAACAACTGGTTTCGTTTCTTCAATGACATGTTCAGAAGATGCTGCATCACCAAAGCAACCTGCAAAACTAGAAGTAATGTTAGGAGAAAGAACTCTCTTCATCCTTGTATGATGATAGATCTCCTCTTCTTCTGTTAGCTGAAAGTATTCTTCTAGCATTGCGTTCTCCAAAGCTGCATCCTCAGCAGATGTTTCTTGTTCTTCCATGATTTCTGCCATTAGGGCAACTCTAGTCTTCTTAGCAATATATGAGTTCCAATCAAAGCCATCATCTTCGTTAGAAGCAACCATTGATTTTTCTGCGGTGTTGGATGGTTTTTCTTTGACTTCGATTTCAGTTTTCCTCGGAAACGACTTGTATTGTAATGCCTTCTTGTAGTAGTCATTGGCGCCTCCAAAAGGACTTTGGTTGCCACTTGCTTCTGGATTCTTGCACTCTCATTTGAAATGCCCTTTTATCGGCATCTGAAGCAAGTAACTTTCGTCTTGTCGAATCCTAGTTTGTTGCTTGATTTTCCGATATCTTTTCCGGTGAGCCCTACAAATTTGGTAACTCTCCGGATAATCGAAGCTAAAGACCATTTAATGTCCATCAACTCAAGTTCCTCCTCATCCACTTGATCGTAATCCTCAGCAGTCATTTCTGGATTTCCGATCTTCGCTGCAACTAAGCTTTAATAGGATTCAAGAACAGTTGCAAGTACCGCTATATGCTGTTTGGCTACTTGTTCAGGGAAAACATTCTTCAGATTGACCGCTATGTTGCATTGAAAGACGTTTGGATCAGAATTTGATTGATTATTCTGATTCTTCTGATTCTGAAATGGTGAGTTAGAATTCGTGCTTGAATATGATGCAATATAAGGCTTCTGATCATAGTTAGGATATGATTGAGTTTGGCCCTATGGCTAATGATTCGAGGAATTCATATTCGCACTGAAAGCAGTTTGGATCTTTGGGCTTGAAATATTCTCTTGAGCTCCACTCTTGTAATAAAGCCCTACATCTTGAGCAATGTTCGAATTCTTTGACTTGGCAATCTTCAACAGTTCCATCTCGTGAGCCTCCAACATGTCGATAAACGCGGATAACTTGAAAATTTCCCAACTGGGACTTTCTTTTAGCACCATTAGATACGTTGTCCATTCACCGTCTGGTAAAGCATCAGCCAATTTGTCAATATATTCTTTTTCAGTCTTTTAAAGACCATGCCTTCTCATTATCACTTTCAATGACAAATCGTTCTATCATTTGTTTCATCGACTCGCCTTTTAGCATTGTGAAGATGTCAAATTCTTTCATGATTAGAGCTTTTTGCTCTTTATCATCTCTGCACTCCCCTGATATTTATTCTTTAGAAACTTCCATAACTCTTGTGCACTTTTGTACTCTGGTAATAGCACCAATATATCTTCCTTCACGGACTGTTGAATCAGACTGATCATTTTCTTTTCAGCAACATACGCATCCTTCTGTTGAGTTGAAAACTTGCTCATTTCAATAATATTTTCATGTTCATCTCTTGCCATGTGTAACTGTTTCCACCGTAACCCAACTGTGAAAGAAAGTAGCCTGAACCCAGTTCGTAAACTTTTCCTTCCACCCCTCATATTCATCCATACTCATAAGTTTCGATGGCTTCACTAACGTACCCATCTCATTATCCAGATTAACTTGATTCATCATGTTGGCATTCGATGTTGAAGCCTCGGCTGTCATAAACGCATTGTGGATATCTTCCATCGAGGAAAACAAATGAGTATCGCTAGTAACACGTTTACAAACTGAAAAATTGATTAGTACACTGACAAGTTCGGGCGAACTTGTACAGTAAATCAGATCAGATTCTTTTCAAACAAGTTCGGGCGAACTTGTGTTGAAATGGTTGAAAATTTTCACCCTGAGTAAGTTCGAGTGAACTTGTAAAGTATTTCAAGAAAATAACAAGTTCGGGCGAACTTGTAAAGAATTTTCACAAACTTTGATCAAGTTCGGGCGAACATGATGAAATTTGAAGAAAAATTTAACAAGTTCGAGCGGACTTAGTTGAATACTTTTGAAAAATCAATCAAGTTCGGGCGAACTTGATGAAAAATCACTCAAAAAGTGAGTTTTTCAGTCAAGTTTGAGCAGACTTGATGACAAGTTCGGTCAAACATTTTTTGCAAATCATGATTTTTTTCATCTTTAGTTGATTTTACGTGACATATTCAAAATTTAGCAGATTTTAACCGTAGGTTCATTGTTTTTCATGAAAAAGTTAAGAAAAATGGTAGAAATGAGTAGAAATAGAGTAATTCTTGTGATGATTTCACGAAATCAGGTATCCGTGGCCTTGATACCACTTGTTAGATCGCTCCTTAATAGCTTGGGAACCTAGTTTGTATCTAAATGTCTATTCAAGCGGAAATTAAATGACATGTTAATCACATATGCAAGAATTACTCATTAAAGTCTGTTTTATTGATCAATAGTTCATATACATTCAAGATCCTGATCGGACAGATCTTCGCCTCAAAGGGTGCAAAAGTTACAAATGAGAGAAGCTAAGGCACCTATTTATAGTGTACCAAGTTCGCTAGGGAGAGGACACAAGTTTGGCAACTTGTTGAAAAGTCGGCCGAACTTGTTCACACATGTAATTCCAGGCGAACTATATCACTAATTATATAAACATCATATTTTTAACATATTCTCATCTATTCTAAACAGAATCGATGCAAGACTAAGACATAGACATACTGCACTAACAACACCTTAAAGTCGAGCCTTCATCTCTTTGTCGATACGGTGGTATTAACCTGAGCTCTCAAGGTTTCGCATAACCCAGATACAGATATCAATTATGCCATACTTACCTTTAAGATAAAATCTAGGGAATCTTGATATGGGAGTATATTTTGAGATGGGAACCATAGCTTAGTCAAGTTTCATAATTCTAACTAAGATATCATGGAACAATTAAGAAATGTGTTGAAGTTTAAGTGGAAAAATATATCGACAATCTAGGCAAACAAGTTTAGAACTAAAGGTCATAAAAGGTCAATTGTACTGGTGATAAGTCTCAATAAACTCATATGATCCTTAGACACGGATTCACAAAAATATGTCTGTAAATATGTTTGTACATAGCTTATTTAATTTCAGATTTAAACCCAAAAAGATTTTCAGTGTGTTTTAGCATAAACTTTTGAAAATTCAAAAAGATTTTGTTTCTACATTGTTTTCAACAGCCAATGATGGAAAGCGGATCTTCGGAGTTCGGAATGGTGAATTTGTTTGGAAATCTTGATGACAACGGGTTGGGAGCTAATCTGTAAAACCAAAATCACGAAAAACGATGAAAAGTTCATTAATTTGAAACTTTAATTTGAAGAAAACCATCAGTTTGTTCATAACGGGTCAAACCGAGGTCATTAACTTGGACTCGGCAGACAAATCAGTTAACCAAGGTCATTAACGTGGACTTGGTCAACTGAGTGGATTTTCATAACTGGTAAACATGTGAAAGTGCAGGGTTAGTAAATTTTGAAAAATTTGAAATTGGTCTTGACCAAGTTTGGCCGAAGTTATAATCTGATAATTGATTCACTATATCATATCTTCGGCAAAGTTGGTTAAAGATGTTTGATGTTTGAGAGTCAAGTTCGCCCGAACTTGACTAAGTATAAATACTGAGGTTCGCTCAAACCCTTCAATTCATTTGTTCATTACTTGAGCGAACTTAAGTGCCTTTTGAGAGAAATTGTGAATTTGCAAGAATTCTACCGTTGTGCTACCCAAATTGAGGCCTGTTATAAGTGATAGGTACACTTATTAACATGGCAGAGGTATAATTTGCTTAGATTGATCATGAATTGTTGATGCATATGTATGTTGCCTACGTCATCGTATAATGTCGAGTCTGTGTTTATGAGTGAAACGTCAAGTTTATATATGTTGTATAACAAGTTCGCCCGAACTTGTATGGTGCTTGAACAAGTTCGCCCGAACTTATCCAAGGAACCTTTCAGGCGAACTTATGTAACTATAAATATGTGAGTTTGTATTTCATTTGTAAGATTCAGAGATTTTGTTTATTGGACGGCGAAGCTCTGTCCAAGTGTTTCAAGGATCTGTAACGTCTACTAATCAATGAAACAGTGATTAAACAGTAAAGAACTTTTATCCAATGTCGCCTATGCAAACGGATTCCGCATGTTTACCTTAGGTTTGTCAAAATTAAGGTTAAAGAAATAACACCTAAGACTGCAAAGGCTTGGGTGTCACTATTCAACTAACTATTTGAATTTTTGTGCAGGAACTTCTGAGAAGAAAGTAAATTACTAAGAATGGAGTTCCGTGAGACACAATGAAGACGGGCCGGGTTATCAAGTTTTATATAAAGGCCATTTCTACAAAAGATTTGAAATTCAAATCTTTACAATTGTTGAAAAATTTTTGGAGAATATTTTTCGAAAACATGTTAAAGTATACTTGAAAATTTTACAAATTTTTGAAGAAAATTTGAAAAAATTTCATAGAACCCTCACTGTTGAAAAGACAAAAGGTGTCAAGGTTTTTGTCACCATGAGGGGGAGAGGATTTAAAGATAAATTGTGAAGCAGTAAAGGATGGAGAATTGAAGTGATTCTCATCAGTTAGTCAATGTTTTTCTATAAATCAAAATTTTCGAAAAAAATATGTTTTTGAATTTTTGGGGGAGAAAAAATTTTCAGAAAATCCAAATACATATTAAATACGAAAAGTACAAAAACATTGAAAAAGACAAAAAGAGTTTTGTAGATAGAAGGAAATGATAGCACACAGTGGACTATCACAGTATGATAAAGATTTGTAAAGTTTAAAAGTTTAAACAAGTCTTATTTTGGATGTGTCGATAGGCTTTACACGTTCCATAGATTGTTTCCGGGATATAAACTAAATTTTACAACTGCTTAATCTTGTGGATTAACATCTCTCGGATATATGGACTTAGTACCGCGAAATTTCGTTTGAGAGATTTCCTGATTCTGAGATACGAGGTCTTTATAGATGATTGATATCTGGGGTATTATACAAGTTCTTCTGATTTTGCGGAAGCAATAGCCTAGAACTTCTATAATGCTTCTGGTATAAACCTGTTAGTATAGTATGTCTATGTCTTAGTCTTGTATCGCGTCTGTATAGAATAGGCTAGCAAAATGGAGTATTTATAGGTTTTTAGGACAAGTTCGCTCATGGTGTGTTTATGTAGTCAAGTTCGACCGAACTTGACTAAGTCAAGTTCGCCCGAACTTGCAAAATGTCCAGCGAACTTTTACTAGTATAAATAGGTAGCTTGTGATTTCATTTGTAACATTCAGAGATTTTGTCACGACAGAGGCGAAGCTCTGTCCAAGTGTTTCCAGGATCTGTAACGTTGAATATTAATGAAACAGTGATAAAATAGAAACAAATGAGTGTATCCAATGTCGCCTAAGCAAACGATTCTGCACGTTTACCTTAGGTTTGTCACATTAGTGCCCGAACGGTCCGTACAACAGACCTACAAGTGATATCAGAGCTACGGTTATCAACTACGCTCATGAATTTGGACATTTATGGACATTAGGAGGGGTTTTAGACGTAAATCATCAAATAAACATACAATCCACGGAAAAAATCTAAAATTAAACGGATAGGATTGTTAGAAAACCATTTTCGACTAGATCTATGGTGGAATCATCTCGAAATTTGAAGAAATAAGGATTTTGGATCGAAAAATATGACAAAAGGCGGATTTGGGAAACCAAGTTTGCCCGAACTTGGTGGTGGCCAACCAAGTTCACCTGAACTTGTCACAAACTGACTAAGTTCGCCCGAACTAGTCATACAAGTTCGCCCAAACTTGTCAGGATGCCTAAAAAAATAAAAAATAAAAAAAGGCATTGAAAAAAAAAATTATTGCTCGGTTTGATGAGACGGGTGTCTAGAAAAAAATTGGTGATAGAATTTTTTTCGAAATTTTAACATCCGATACTGACTATTCGAGGACACCGTCAGAGGCCTTAGAGAGAGGCTGAGATGATGAGGTTAGAGATGGTTGAAGATGAGAGGGTAGTCATTGATACCAAAGCAATTTGGTGATCATTAGGGTTGAAGACTACCGATGGGCCTTAAATTAAATTCCGCATTTGTTAGATACTGAAAATTCTGATTTGAGGGGGAATTTAAGTGAACAAGTTGGTATGGTCAGAATTTGCAAAAATGAGGGGGAACAGAAAAAGCAGGAAAGATGACTACTACATGTCAAATCAATGTGCTGATTTGGGTGTTTGGTCTGAATGGAGAGATTGGTACGATAACAGAGTGTGTTACGACTGTGGATTTGGTGGACACATTGCTGTTAACTGCCTGAAAAAGAGATTTGATACGAGAAGATGCTATAAATGTCAAATCAAATATCATATTTCTAGGGGTTGTCCGACTAATCTGAAAAGAAGATCGGTTAAATCTCAGCGGGAGAAAAGACCAGAGAAGAAGAAAACAGAGAAAAAAATGAGAAAACTGTAGAGAAGCCCAAAGAACAAAAAGTCAAGTTATCACAAGGGCAAAAAGACAGATTGAGAAAAAAGAGGAAAAAAGTTAGAGAGTATTTGGAAAAGATTTTGTCCTCGGATACGTCTAAAAAATCAGATAAAATTTCTAATGAATCATTTTACTCACAGTCAAGTAAAACGAATTCATCAGATACAAATCTGAGGACAAAAGAGAGAGCAGTGGAGAAAATTTTGATAATTCAAACAGTTAAAAAATCAGAGAAAGTAAAATTTTCAAATAAAGTTTCTATCAAATTGTTTGAATATCAAAAAGAGTGTGAATGTTTGTTTACTTCAGATGTTAATGATTTTGGTAAACCTAAATCCAGAATGGATTGGGTTCCAATTCAAAACTGATTAAAGTTTGTTTGAATGTGCAGGATAACCAAGCTTCAAGCAAACGTCTATTCAGAAGCAGTGGTTGTTCATGCAGAAAGACAAGATTGATATTCCACACAAACAAAATGGTAGTCTCGCGTTCACATTCGTAAAAAAGTCATTAAATGGTTAAAATGGAAGATTTTTATTTTGGATTTTAATAAGATGTTTTTCAATTTTAGGGGGAGAAAGAATTTAAAAATTGTAAAAAAAATTTATAAAATTGAAAAACATCATTTCAAAAGCATTTTAGATAGATAAAAATTTTGCCAAAAACAATAGAGAATCTTAAAATATCAAAAACACTGAAAAATGAAAAGTGAGATAGACACTGAAAAATGAAAAATGAGATTTCTTGTGCAAAAAGAGGAAATGATAGTACATCAGTGGACTATCAGTGCATGCTAAAGATATGTATTGTTTAAAATGGTTAAACAATCTCACTAAAGATGTGTCGGTAGGCTCAACTAGACTAGTAGTTTTGCGAAAATGATACAAACCTAAATAGAAAAGCCTAATTCTAGTGGGAAACACGGTTGAAAGCATAGTACTTAGTTTTGTCCTTCGTGACTGTGTACCTACTCGATAATCATTGAATGCTGAAAAGCATAAAAACCGGTTAGTTGTTTAAGCATCTTACTGAAAAAGTCACAAATGAGAACTTTCACATTTTACTGAAAAAGTCACTGTGATTGTGTTTTCATTTTCAAAAGATTTAAACTTGTTTTATTTCTTTATTTTGTTTAAGCATTGGACATCCTTTGCGTATACGAAAGTATCGAACCGGATGTTAGTGCCTAAACGTTTCTGCTTTATTTTCCTTGGTGTTTCATTTAAAACTTGGATCACCTCTGTGTATAGGTGAATATCGAAGTGGTGGTTAAGATCTAAACAATTTCAACTTGTTTTTATTTCTTATTTTGTTTAAACATTGGACTTTCTCTGCGTATCGAAAGATCAACCTGATTGTTAATGTTTAAATATTCTGCGTTATTTTCACACAATTCACAGTTGGTGAAAGTTTAAAGGCATTACTTGAGTTAGTGTATTACATGATGAGGGGATATGCTGAGATCGTGGGGTCCATAAGAATTTAGTGCACATTAATGTACCTTAACGTATCGGTAAGCATTATGATAATTTTTTATTGAGTTTAGTGGACAACAATACAGGCAATCCATGTGATTTGTTTAAACATATTGTTTCTTAAAGATCAACAGTGCAGCTGATATGTCTCGGTAATCTGATATGATCCTCTAGCATGTTTTCTCACAAAAATATAAACTGTAAATATTACATTTCAGTTTGTTTACATTTTTGCATTCAATATTAAAATTCCAAAAAGTTGTTCTTTCAAAATCTTCCATGGTAACCTAATAATGTTGAATGTGAGCTGGACCAACGAGATTGTTAAGAAACTGTTTTGTGTGGATACGTGTGATTTTTCTTAATCGTCAAATCTTAGAGATTCGGAGCATCATTTGAGGGGGAGCTAGATACTCATGATGAATGAAGATAACAGAAAGCTCAAAGCAAGGGGGAGCATGGATGTTAAAGTTATTCAAGATATAAATATCAAGAGAACATTAAAGACTCAGGAACTTAATTGAAAAATGATGACTACGGCAACATCCAAGGGGGAGTCTGTTGATGTATATGTCTGTTGCCTATGTCGTCATAAGTTAACGATAACTGATTTGGAAGACTAATCAAGACAAATGAACACACACATATATATAGGGAGCCAAGTTCACCCAGATGTGCTATAGTCAAGTTCGGTCGAACTTGTCCTTCACAGGACAAGTTCGAACGAACTTGACTAAAGGCACATCAAGTTCGGACGAACTTGACTAAAGGCACATCAAGTTCGAGCGAACTTACAAGGACAAGTTCTGGCGAACTTGACTAAAGGCACATCAAGTTCGGGCGAACTTGACCAATACAGGTCAAGTTCGGGCGAACTTGATCCCTTTTACATTGAAATCTCCGTCTTTCGGTCATGTGTTCGACTCTAACCTATACAATTCAACACATGCTCTATCTAGCCTATTCGATTAGTGACGAACACCAGGTGCACCAACAGATTCCCCCTTGTTCGTTACTGTCGAATCTTGGTCTTCAAATTTGAGCCGTGTTTGAATATTCTGCCACTTCAATCAAGGTATCTGTCGATGTCGTCGAAACGCGTCAACAAATTCCCCCTTAATTGATGATCCGGGTTTGCATTATCAACGTTAGATTCCCCCTGAAATCTCAAGTTCAAATATTTGTTTGCATAGTTTCCAACCTCCTCTGATTTACTTGACCGACAGATTATCTTGAATAGACACCAACTTGAAATTCATCAATACAGTTTCTCCATTTCAACTTTAACCACATCCGCGTTCAGTTTTAGCGCATATCTCCCATGCTCGATCTTCCGATCTTCAAAACTCACCCGGAAATTGATAGAAACTCTGAATTACCACACTTGTAAACTTCAAATCAATGTTTACCCTAATCTTTTTCAATCAGCAAATCTTCATCGGAACCAAATAATCTGGTAACACTTCGACACTGAAAAACATTCGTCCGCGATCAAAATCACATTCTTCTTCTTCAGTCACAATGTCAGATATATACTATCTTCGATAGACCAGCGCCACTTAATCACCAAACATCATCATCCAATGGCAGTTAGTCCAAAGAGAAGAATGATTCATATGCTTGAATACTAAAAATAATGGCCACCAAAGGTTATCATCAGATTTCCTTGGTAATTTTGAAACCATCCGTCTTCGGAGCTAGTCATTAATTCCTAAGATCATCACCGAACGTTTGAATGTCCTCAGTTCCTCACTGGTATTAACGGCTGCTAATCCAGCTACTATTCCTTCACCGGAGATCAGGACTCTAACCCTTAAGCATCAATCTGAATCATGATTTGAATAATCTGACTTCCTATGATCATAGAATCCCAAATGGATAATCTCAGCAACTGGTACACTTCTTTGTCTGGAAGATCCGATCCCATAACTCATCTTCCTTAATCATGGTACCGCTACAACCTGAGGCAACTAAAACTACAAAGCATCCTTATCTCATGGCGGTTAGTCCAGTCAATAATTCATGTGCAAAGCAGAGTTAAAGATAGGCAGCCGTGTGTGCTTCCAAACCATACGTGCGAATCAGGTGTCAATCCACAACCATGAACGCATAATCTGATAAACAACTCCTCCAAGACTCAGTTATGTAACCACCTTCTTTCAAACTAGACATCAACTTGATCAATTTACAAATGAATATCAAATCTCTGTATTCCCGGTTAATCTGTAGTCGGAAACCACCCGAATACTGTTGCATTGTCACGAATTTCAAAAATGTCGGAATCTTCATAAGATGAAAATTTTTTATTCCCCCTCATTTTCACAAATTCTGACCATACCAATTTTTTCACTGAAATTCCCCTCAAATCCGGAATTTTCAGTATTTAACAAATGCGGAATTTACTTTAAGGCCCATCGGTAGTCTTCAACCCTAATGATCACCAAATTGTTTTGGTATCAATGACTACCCTCTCATCTTCAACCATCTCTAACCTCATCATCCCAGCCTCTCTCTAAGGCCTCCGACGGTGTCCCCGAATAGTCAGTATCAGACGTTAAAATTTCAAAAAACTTTCTATCACCAAATTTTTTCTGGACACCCGTCTCATCAAACCGAGCAATAAATTTTTTCATGCCTTTTTTTAGGCATCCTGACAAGTTCGGGCGAACTTGTATGACTAGTTCGGGCGAACTTAGTCAGTTTGTGACAAGTTCGGCCGAACTTGGTTGGCCACCACCAAGTTCGGGAAAACTTGCATGAAATAGACAAGTTCGGGCGAACTTGTACTTAATTTCAAAGAAAATCAGTCAAGTTCGGGCGAACTTGAGAGAAATCTTGAAAAACCTTGTCAAGTTCGGGCGAACTTGACCTCCACAGTGTAAGTTCGGACGAACTTGGTCTCCCAAATCAGCCTTTTTTCATATTTTTCGATCCAAAATCATTACTTCTTCGAATTTCGAGATGATTCCACCATAGATCTGGTCGAAAATGGTTTTCTAACAATCCTATCCATTCAATTTTTATTTTGTCCATGGATTGTATGTTTATTTGATGATTTACGTCTAAAACCTCTCCTAATGTCCATAAATGTCCAAATTCATGAGCGTAGGTGATAACCGTAGCTCTGATACCAATTGAAGGTCCGTTGTACGGATCGTTCGGGCACTAATCTGACAAACCTAAGGTAAACGTGCGGAATCCGTTTGCTTAGGCGACATTGGATACACTCATTTGTTTCTATTTAATCACCGTTTCATTAATATTCAACGTTATAGATCCTGGAAACACTTGGACAAAGCTTCGCCTCTGTGTGACAAAATTTCTGAATGTTACAAATGAAATCACAAGCTACCTATTTATACTAGTACAAGTTCATTGGACATCTTGCAAGTTCAGGCGAACTTGACTACATAAACACACCATGAGCAAACTTGTCCTAAAAACCTACAAATACTCCATTTTGCTAGCCTATTCTATACAGACTCGATACAAGACTAAGACATAGACATACTATACTAACAGACTCCCCCTTGGATATAGTCTTTGTCTTGATCAGTCTTCCAAATCATTTATCGTTAGCTTATGATGATGTAGGCAATAGACATATGCATCAACAAAACCTCTAAAACTGCATTCAATTGAAGTACAAAAAGATTCCATTTTGGAACACTACTTTAAGTCGAGCCTTCATCTCTTTGCCGGTACGGTGGTACTAACCTGAGCTCTCAATGTCTCGCACAACCCAGATACAGATATCAATTAAGCTATACTCACCTGTAAGATGAAATCTAGGGAATCATGATGCGGGAGTATATTCTAAGATGGGAACCGTAGCTAAGGCCGAACTTGGTCTCCCAAATCAGCCTTTTTTCATATTTTTCGATCCAAATCCTTATTTCTTTGAATTTCGAGATGATTCCACCATAGATCTAGTCGAAAATGGTTTTCTGACAATCCTATCCGTTCAATTTTAGATTTTGTCCTTTGATTGTATGTTTATTTGATGATTTACGTCTAAAACATCTCCTAATGTCCATAAATGTCCAAATTCATGAGCGTAGGTAATAGCCGTAGCTCTGATACCAATTGAAGGTCCGTTGTACGGATCGTTTGGGAATTAATCTGATAAACCTAAGGTAAAAGTGTGGAATCCTTTTGCTTAGGCGACATTGGATACACTCATTTGTTTCTATTCAATCACGTTTCATTAATATTCAATGTTACAGATCCTGGAAACACTTGGACAGAGCTTCGCCTCTGTCGTGACAAAATCTCTGAATGTTACAAATGAAATCATAAGCTACCTATTTATACTAGTACAAGTTCGCTGGCCATCTTGCAAGTTCAGGCGAACTTGACTTAGTCAAGTTCAGCCGAACTTGACTACATAAACACGCCATGAGAAAAGTTGTCCTAGAAACCTATAAATACTCCATTTTGCTAGCCTATTCTATACAGACTCGATACAAGACTAAGAGATAGACATACTATACTAACTGACTCCCCCTTGGATATAGCCTTTGTCTTGATCAGTCTTCCAAATCATTTATCGTTAGCTTATGATGATGTAGGCAACAGACATATGCATCAACAAAACCTCTAAAACTGCATTCAATTGAAGTACAAAAATATTACATTTTGGAACATTACTTTAAGTCGAGCCTTCGTCTCTTTGCCGGTACGGTGGTACTAACCTGAGCTCTCAATGTCTCGCACAACCCATATACAAATATCAATTAAGCTATACTCACATGTAAGATGAAATCTAGGGAATCTTGATGCGGGAGTATATTCTAAGATGGGAACCATAGTTAAGTCAAGTTTCTTAATTCTACATAACGTATCTTGGAATAATTAAGAAATGTGTATAAGTTTAAGAGGACAAATATATCGACAATCTAGGTAAATTTGTTTAAAACTTAGTGTCATGAAGAGGTCAATGGTACTTGTGATATGTCTTAAAAAACTGACATGATCCTTTAACACAAACTCAACAAAAATATGTTTGTAAATATGTTTGTACATACTTAGAGTTTGATATTCATTACATAAGACCAAAAAGATTATATTATCTTTTAGTTTTTACCACTGATAATGAAATGCTGATTTTCAAAATATAAAGCTGCTGATCACAAGTTTGAAAATCTCAAATTGATCTGAAAAGTTTAAAAGTTCATTAAGTTGAAACTTACATTTGAATCAATGTGTCAGTTTAGTGTCAAAACGTTTAATCAAGATCATTAAGTTGAACTTGATACATGAATCAGATATTCAAGGTCATTAATTTGAACTTGTTTAACTTAGAGGGTTTAGAATGATAAGAAGATTAAAATTTGATATGGTTGTATTTAGAGATTTCAAAGTTTGAATCTGAAATGTTTTATTTGAATGTTTGAGGAACTTTAAAACAGGAAGTTGTTTTTAAGGGGGAGCTGGATTAAACATGTTGATTAAAGGTACCAGAAAGCTCAAAGCAAGCTCAAAGCAAGGGGGAGCATGGTGATTAAAGTTTTATCAAGACAAGCTCGAGAAGAAAAAAGAGAAAGGATTGTAGATGCTATGAAGATCAAGGAAATTAAAATTATTCAAGAAATAAAGATCAACAGAACATTAAAGACTCAGGAACTTAATCGAAGAATGATGACTACGGAAACATCCAAGGGGGAGTCTGTTGATGCATATGTCTATTGCCTACGTCATCGTATAATGTCGAGTCTATGTTTATGAGCGAAACGTCAAGTTTATATAAGTTGTATAACAAGTTCACCCGAACTTGTATGGTGCTTGAACAAGTTCGCCCGAACATGTCCAAGGCACTTTTTAGGCGAACTTATGTAACTATAAATATGTGAGTTTGCATTTCATTTGTAAGATTCAGAGATTTTGTGTATTGGACGGCGAAGCTCTGTCCAATTGTTTCAGGATTGTAACGTCTACTAATCAATGAAACGGTGATTAAACAGTAAAGACCTTGTATCCAATGTCGCCTATGCAAACAGATTCCGCACGTTTACCTTAGGTTTGCCAAATTAGGACCCGACTTCATCAATTTGACATGTTTGAACTTATCTTGGACCGAACATGATAAATTGTTAGTGCATTATGTCTATGTCTTAGTCTTTGATCGAGTCTGTATAGTTTTGGATAGTATAGACTAGAATTTGAAGTGTATTTATGTAAATTGGGAACAAGTTCGCTAGAATCTACATTGTAAGATCAAGTTCGGCCGAACTTGATCAAGTCAAGTTCGCTCGAACTTGATCAATACCCAGCGAACTTGTAAACCTATAAATAGGTGCGTTGGTGATTTCATTTGTAACTTCTGTGATTTTGGCACACTAACGGCGAAGCTCTGCATGATCTGGAACTAAATGTAACTGAACATTATTGATCAATAAACCACGTGTAAATAGTAAATCTTGACTATTTGGTTAATCATGTAATATTGTTTTCGCCATTATGGACATTAGATACAATTTAGGTACCCGTGCTTACATGGAGATGATCTAACATAAATCAGTTAGATCTAGGTGGTTTTGGACAAATTAAATGGTAAAAAAATGTTAATAACCATGTTAACATCATAAACAAACCATAAAATCAATGATCGGACAATGTTGTTATTGTTGCAGGTTTGTTGGGGAAGATGACGAGTTCGCCCGAACTTGTTGAAGTTGTTTTGAGACAACTTCGCGCGAAGTTGTCATCATACTGATAAAATTTGAAAGTTTAACAAGTTCGCCCAAACTTGTTTAAAAAAATTCAAAATTCTATAAACTCTACAAGTTCGCCCGAACTTGTTAAAAATGTCAAAACTTGTTTCTATCATATGTTCGACCGAAGTTGTTGAAATTTGTAATGTTCATAATCAATTTGGCCCGAATTTGATGAATTCATGTTTGAAATTTAGTGAAAATTGTCTAATTCGCTTGATTTTCTTGTCCGCAGAATATCCAGCTTTCGTTTAATAAGTTTCACAACACCTGTATCTCACTGGACGAAAAGATTTATCCTTCTTTGGCAGCATTCTCCGAGATTCTAGAGTTTTTGGGAAGAATTCCGATCACCAAGGCGATTACCGACAAGCATGTTGTTTATAGATCGCATGTATAACTTTTCTGAAACGCAACATCTTATAACGAAGCAACAAAGTGATTAAGTCTGCTGATCGTGTTGGCAATGAAGACAGGGAGATTTTGATCACCGAAGCAGATATTCAAAGGGTTCTGAATTCAAGGATGATGCTAATGATCCAATAAGCTTCGAGGAAAGAATGGTGAAAGGTTGTTTCTATCGAATGGGTTACAAAGGTCATGTAAATTAGCCAACAATGAAGAAAGGTGGTGTTCCTCTACTGTACAAACTTCTTATTCACACTATTATTCACGCTTTCAGTCACAGGAAAGCAGGGCTAGATGATATTCAAGATTACATGGCATGCATGGGTACTGCATTGGTGCTCAACAAGAAATTCAACTTCTCTAAAGTGATCTTCAAGTTTATGTCGAAGAATATGGGAAAGGATAGATTGGTGATGTATCCGAGGTTCGTTCAGATGCTGATTAACGAGAAATTCAAAGACATTGTGAGAAATCCGAATGATATTCTTTATCTGAGCCATATGGATGAAACAACTTTGAAGAAGCGCAACATATATCAGAAACAAGATTCTGCACCTATTGCAAAGCCTGTGTTTGGTGCGATAGTTAAAGGTGATTACATCTCACCACCTGAGAATAAATGGAGAAAGGATGGCAGCGGATATGAAAATGAAGAGGTTGAGCTATTAAAGACATTCAAAGAGAAAAGAGGAGACTGGTATATCAAGAGGGTTATGGTTGTTGAGAAGCAAAAATGTAAAAGGGCGTCTAAGAAGGTGGATAAAATGTTGATAGATGAACCTAATGAGATCCTCAGAATGTTGAAGGATCGAGTGCAGCAGTCAATATTGAAAGCCAAGAAGCTGAGGCTGGTACAGCTGGTGGAGATCGTGACGATGTTATTTCAGCGACTTCTGATAAAGATGAATCTTCTGAAGACTCTGCTGACATTAGACAGAGAGAAGCAGAGAAAGAAAAAGAAGAGGAACATCTGCAGCAAAGGGTACTCCCAACAAAGCGCAAGAGCTAAAGAGTTTAAAGATGCTTTCGACGATATTCCAGATAATATTACACATCATGTCAAGCTGAAGATCTTTCAAATTGGTTTGAAGATACTCCAGTTGATATATTAGAAAAAAAGAATCAATGCCTTGGAGGATAAAGTCAAATAAAATTAAGTCGAAAAGAAGCTCTGGAGAATAAAGTGAAGCAGAGTATTGTTGAAAAAGATATTCTACAAGACAAAGTGAAGTTTCTTGAAGATGAGAAAGGCTACATGAAAGCAATGGTTGACAGTTTGAGTGCTGCGAATGAACAGTTAGAGAAAGAGATTGCTGAGCTTAGATCAGAACGTGATCAGAACGATAGAAGGTTTGCCAGGCTTCAGAAAGTGTTAACAAACAGCTTGGGAATTGATTTTAAAGCAGAGTATGAAAGGCTTGATCTGCAAGAAGCTAAAGAAAAGGCTGAAAAAGAATTGGAAGAACAGGGTAAAGGCAAAGGGGTTATTGATGGTGTCCCTAAACCTATAGAGGAGCCAGTGATTGAAAAGTTGGTTGAAGCAGATGAAGCTCCAGAATCAGAGATCGTTCCTGAAGATGTTTCTGTTGTTGAATCTCAGGATGCAGAAAAGAATGATGAATCGATTAAAGCTTCTGAGTTAGAAAAAGGATGACGATGAGGAAGATGATGATAAAGACAACAACCCTGCAGGTAATGATATTAAAGATGTTCAGATCACGATGATGGTAATGATGATGATCAGGGTGGCGTTGGTCTAAAGATTGATTCTACTAAAGTACACTCTGAGTTTGATTTTGATTCTTTGATCAACGATGATGTGAATATGGAGGATGATCAAAGTGAGGGGGAGCATACAGGGCAATCAGGGCCTCAAGATGTTGATGTTTCTGACGCGATAGTTGCTATGCCTGTTGCTGCTGTTCATGAGAAACCATTGATGATTATGTTGGATCCTAGCATTGAAGAAGGTGAGTTCATTCATAACTATACAAAAGAAGAATTGGCCAAGATGTTCGAAGTGGAAGCTGATTCGTTCGAGTTCTATTTTGAAGAAGAATTGGTGAATATGAGCAAATTTGAACCAAAAGAGTAGGTTTACAAGCGCGTATCAGAAGCAGATGACTATGATCGTGTTATATGTGAAGATTCTTTTGATGATGAAGCAGAAAAGTATTCTGGTATAAACACTGATAATTTTCCGACGATCGAAGAAATCATGAGTCAAATTGATGTGAATTTTCTAAAGAAAAAGATTGATGAAGTTGTCACACCCCGACCCGCAGCGGAAAAGGTGATCGGGGCATGATTGGGTTATCATCAAAGCTCATGACATTTATTATGCGTTTCATATTCATTAATACAATTTAATGGAAAATTACAATAAGAATTACAATATGTTCTAACTATCAATCTAAGCTTCTTTGTTCTCTTCAAGGCATATCCTATGTTTTCCTTGCTTCAACCTGTTCACCTGTATCATGTGTAAAAGGGTTTTTGGATCAACATAATGTTGGCGAGTGAATCCTATGGAAAACATTTGAACAAATTTATTTAAATTGATTATGAAATATGTGCACAACCAAACATGAGTAAAAATAGATGTAAACTTAATCAACAATCATAAGATATTAAATGAAACACACATGAACAATAATGGAACATTTAGAGGCACGCGATGCTCAACTCGTCTCTCACGAGGAACTGAGGGGCCTAATGAATGAATTGCATAAACATGATAAATTGAATGACACAACTACAAACAATATAAACTCAATGATACACACATCAACAATAATGAATTTGATTTGTGGCACGCGTTGTTCAACTCGTCTCCCACGAGGAACTGATGGGCTTAATGAATGAGTTTCATATATTTTGACAAAAAAAAAAGAAATAAGTAATCACAACAATATAACCAATCTAAGTTTAGATCATGATGTGGTATGGCACAAGTTTAAATAAATAAGTTAATTATTTTCATAACACATGACACACCCCAAAACGTATAATTTAAAAGGGGGAGTTGTAAGATTCACTCACAGTGGGTGCGTTCGGTCGATGATGTTGAATGCACGCGAAGTGGTTTTAACCACGAGTGAGATTTAACCTAGATAAATCGCATTATGGTTTGGTAAGTAAACGGATTTTATTAATCTATTTTAGTAGGATTGTTGGGTGTATTTTTGTGAGTTTGAGGCTACTTTCTAACCTTAAAAATGTTATTTTTAACTATTTTTAATTGATTTTTAATTAAAATAATTAAATAAAAATAATAAAAAAAATATGACTTTTTCTGACCGTTGACCGAGTTCGTATGCGTTAATGTTTGTGCGCTGGGTGAGGCTCGAACCCGAGACCTCCCGTACGCGTGCACGAGCTCTACCAACTGAGCTACGTGTCTAACCCGTTATATATCTGATTTTAATTATATATATATTAATTAGTTTAAACCGAAAATCATTTTATTTTAAAAACAGTTTAAATCAATTCGGACGGTGCGCTCCACAGGTCTCGAACCCGGGACCTGTGGCTTAAACTAACACACACTCCACCGCTGGACTGTGTGTTTAACATGTTATATAATCCGATTTTTATTATACTTAAATACAAATTAGTTATTTCCTTTTCTGCCTTATTTAAAAAGAATAGATAATTGTCCGAGTCGGTGCAGAAGACCGGACTCGAACTCGTGACCTTGATATAAACATACACACAGTCCACCGCTGGACTGTGTGTCTAACTTGGTTATCATTCCGGTTATTAATATACTTAACATATATTTGTGGCGACTCCGGTTCAGTTTAACAAAAAAAATGATTTTTATTAAGGCGACGTGTGTGAAACCGGATTCGAACTTGAGACGTTTGTATGCTTAATGTGCACACAGTCCACCGCTGGACTGTGTGTCAAACCCGATTAATAAGTTGATTTAAATTATACTTATGTGATACAGTTAATTCGTCTTCTTCGCTGAAATATAACCAGAGGTAAAGTCTGACTGGTTCGAGTTTTATTCAGGTTCCTTAGCGTCTTACAGTTCATTAAGGGAGATATGAGTGAAAAGAAAAAGAATTTAGGCGAAGAGGTATACTGACTGGACTCTCTGTTTTCCGGCAGAACTCCGGCGACAGCAATAGGCTCCGGCGTTAGGTGTCTTGCAGCAGCGAGTCTCCGGAAAGCTTGGAAAAGGTATGGGTGACTTCGGTATAAGCTTAGGAGGTTCAGTAAGGCTCGGCAATGGGGAAACCGGTTTTCCGGCGACGAACAGATTAATTCCGGCGAGTGGAATTACGCCGAGAAAAGGTGTGGCTTTGAGCGAAAAAGTTCGCAGTGGGTTGTGGGTGAATTTATAGGGCAAATCGTCGAAGAACCTGGTCTGATTTCCGACTGTATTCGTAAATTATAAAAACTCCGGCGGTTATAACTTTGGTCGCGGACTCAGACGTCGGTTATAACCGATGTCTTAGTAATGGTTTACGTTATAACGTAAGTTGTCGTTAAGACTCGCGAGATTTCCGGGATTCCGACGACTGAACTGTTGGGCGCCGGTTTTGAATTCGTAACGTCACTTTATAATTTAAATGATTCCAATATTTATCAAACAATACAAGTGGCGCAGTGGTTTGTGTGTTAAGTGATAAGTCTTTGAACCGATTCGGCGACTGACCCGGGTTCGAAACCCGGCTGGAACATTTTATTTTTATTTTGCGATTTTCAACAGTTTTTCAAAAACTAAATATATATTCCCGTATAATAATTGATTATGTATCGTTTAAAATTATTTTGGGCATTTAATTCGCAACGAAATTTTTGACTGACTATTCGGTTGATAAACGGAGCGGGTTTGGTAAATCCGTTTTTTTACGGATGTTACAGAAGTGGTGAAGGAAGGTAATGTTCCTAAACGCTATACGAAAGAACAGATTACCGAAGCAAAGAAGTCGTGGTTCAAAGAGATGCCGAAAGAAAGAAAGTTCAAGCGACTACTGGCGTTCTTTACTCGTGACAAAGACAACTCTCTTGGAGATATTCTGAGTTGGGGGTGGATAAGAGAACTTGACGTATATGCCATAAAGAGAGTTCGTTGTGCAGTACTTCAGACATCTGACAGACAGAAAGACGTTACCATTTTGGGATGTTGAAGAGTTGGTGTAAACGAGAAACATCAGTCTTCAGATGAAGTTCAATGAACAAAGACTATGGAGGGTTATTAAGTTTGAAGGGTCAAGGGGTTTTAAATTATGGAAGTCGTTTATACCAAAGCACAGAATAAAGATTGATAAAAAGACGGGTGTTAAAGATGTTACGCTGGTGATGAAACGACCAAGAGCGATGAAGAACATGCCACTGAAACCTATCGAACAAGATTTTCATCCATACTTCTTGTGGTGGCAAACGGATCTAGAAACGAGTGAAGCAGTGATAGTGTTACGTGCTGCTGAAATGTGGGATATCATGGAGAACGATACGTATACTAGACCCGATGTGGCTAGTCAATTGCTCGAGAGAAGATGTGAAGTGTTTGTTCTTCAACAAGATATGTTTCAATAAACGTGAAGAAGTCCAAGCAAAACAATACCAAGGTGTGATCAACGTATGATATGCACATGGTATTAACTCTGGCCATATGTGGGAATCAAGATGTAGAGAGTTGGAAAGAGAAGAGTTCTTAAAAGAGGAAAAGCGTCTCGAAAAGATACATGAAAGGGGTAAAGAGACAAGGCTCAGAAGATTTCAGTTTATGAAGTGGGCACCTCCTACTGGCCAAACGCCTATTCCTAAAGAAGAAATACAACGAAAGCCGTATAAGAATTTCTTTGGAAGATGTTGAAGATTGAAGACTGATCAAGACTGCGACAATATCCAAGGGGAGTTTGTTGATGCATAATGTCTATTGTCTAGGTCTTGGATCGAGTCTGTGTAATTAGGGTTTAAAATTGTTAGAATTTGAAATGTATTTATGTTGTAATGCACAAGTTCGGTCGAACTTGTGTGAAGGTAGATCAAGTTCGCCCGAACTTGATCTAGCCAAACCACACTTCGCCCGAACTTGTTGCCCTATATATAGTTGTCTTTGGGTCTTTCATTGTAAGAACTTTGCATTGACGACGAAGCTCTATCTGTTTGGATTCTCGATGTACTATGATATGAAATTAATAAACAGACAATTTAAACAGTAAATCTGTGTATTCGATTAACAAGTCACATAATTTCCACTTATGATGGACTTTAGATACAAATTTGGTTCCTAAGCAGTAGAGGAGCGATCTTAACACTTTTAGGGCTAACGAACTAGTGTTGTTGAAGCAACAGGGGGCCGTGGAACTCTTCTGTAACTCTAAAAACTCTAACGGTTTTTCATGTTTTACTACCATGTCGAGTCAACAAAGCCGCACATCTTCAACTAGTTCAAGGAATAACATAATAAGGAGGAGGCTTACGCTAGAAGCAACTTTAGTGCGCTACGTATGTGCTTTCTGAGAATCCATCAAGGAAATGATGTCTGTGGAAGAGGTCCTCGTGGATTGGGTAAACTACCTCACCCTTTCCCTGGAAGATAGCTTTAGGGAATCAACCTTCTTCACCAAAGGTTGAACATCCTAGCGATGCCCCCGATGGAGCCAATCTTGCCTCAAGATGATTGGAACATTGCCCACGAGGTGGTGAACCCCACCGGCTAGGACACGATACCTCCAGAACCTCCCATTAATTCCTACTTTGAGATTCTGCTAAACCTCCCTCCTCTTCAGCATAAGGAGGTTGAAGACGAACCTTTCATTTTCCTTGCGAGGGAAATCGAGGAGATGCTCAACGACCTCTAAAGGAGCATTCCCGGAAAATAGCTTAGAGCCCTTATTATCCAAAAACTAATTTTGGTTTTTGCTAATCTTTCATAGATTTGTCTAGGGAAAGTTAGGTTTAATAATCTCGTCAGGTATCCACCAACTATCTAGCTTAGGACTTTAATCTTCTTGTATTTTTCATTTTCTAGTTGTAATAATGAATGGATGAAATGAAAATTGGTGGTTTGAAAATAAGTGTGTACGAAAATATAGAAAATGGCCAAAGGGACATTGAAACAGCACCCCATGCATGAAGACAGACACTTCCTGAAGAAAAATCTTCATAACAGTAAGTGTAGCATGTGGCCGTGTAAGGTAAGCACGCCCCCGTGCCTAAAGTCTACAGGAATTTTTTTATTCTGGAACACTGACACGGGGTCATGTTCCATAGACACGCCCCCGTGCCTGGCTTCTGAAAAATTTTCATTACTGGCACTTTTTGACATGGGGTCGTGTCCCCCAAACGCGCCCCCGTGTATGCTTTCTGAAAATTTTCTCAGAAAACTGTTATTGGCACTTTTTGACATGGGGTCGTGCCCCCGAACACCCCCCCCCCCCCCCCCCCCCCGTGTCCAGTGTTTGGTTTTTTAAAAATTTGTTGTTTCTAACCCACTTATACCATTTTGGACACATTAATTTTAGGTATGGGGGAAAAGCTTAACTTGAAATTGTTTGTCCTAAAATCAAGCCTTACACAAACTCTAACTTAGAACCGCTAAAAGGCATGACAAATCTTTGAGCCTAAGTTAGGAAACATTATTTTATGGTTTAAGTTAGGAAACAAGTTCTAAAAATTTGTTTTTATAAAATTTACAACCGATAGCGCCGTGATAAAAAGAACCATATAAGTAAAATTTATAAAATGGCATGACAAATCTTTTTAAAATTTGATTGTATATATAATTTCACATATTTACCCTTTCTCCCACATCCAAATTTATAAAATGGCATGACAAATCTTTTTAAAAAATGTGAATTCTTAGCCTTTACCGAGCATCCAAATTTATATCTTTACTAAATGCTCATTTTCATTTCTTGTGTGAATAGCTGAATGGTTCTTACGAATCTAGAACTTGAAAAGACAATACATCTTGGTCCTTACCGACAAATCCAAGTAAGTATAAAATGGAGGCACTAGGATTTTTAAACCCTCTTTTTCATCTTCAACTTTATTTTTCCTTTTATCTCCCCACAAAAAAAAAACAAAAACAAAAATTTCTTCTAGTTAACATATTTGAGCCTAAACATTTCGTTTCCAAAGCCTGCAAAACGCCAGTTTGCATAAATCACTCATCACCCTAAACTGTATCTAATGTCCATAATTGGCGGAAACACTATGACATGATTACCAAATAGACAAGATTTACTATTTAAACGTTGTTTTATTGATCAATATGTTCAATTACATTCAGATCCTGATCCGGCAGAGCTTCGCTGTCAGTGCCCTAAAATCACAGAAGTTTCAAATGAAATCACCAAGGCACCTATTTATAGGTTTACAAGTTCGTTGGGAAGGAATCAAGTTCGGGCGAACTTGACTTGATCAAGTTCGGCCGAACTTGAGCTTACAAACATATTTCAAGCGAACTTGTACCTATATTACATAAATTGTTGGACCAATCCTGAATGCATAGGAACCTAGATTTGATATCTAATGTCCATAATAGCAGAAATATTACGACACGATTACCAATAGAAAAGAATTAATCAGTTAAACGTCAATTTTATTGATATAACGTCGAGTTTCCAAATTGACAGACTTCGCCTCAAAAATACCAAAGTTACAAATGAGAATGACAAGCTAGTTATATATAGTGTCCTAAGGTCGCTGGTGAGGGAAGTGAGTTCGGGCGAACTTGCCAAGGCAAGTTCAGCCGAACTTGACACTACAAAACCACCTCAAGCGAACTTGACCTATAGACTCATAAATACTTTGTTTTGCTAGCCTATTCAGCTCTAATCTATAAAGACTCAATATAACACTAAGACATAGACATTCTGCACCAACAGACTCCCCCTTGGATATCGTCTTCGTCTTGTATCAGTCTTCAAAACTCTGTCTTCAAAATAATCATTAACGAACACGACCGAAGAAGTTCTAGTAAGGCTTCTTTCGTTGTTCCTGCTTCGGATCTGGCGTCTGATCTGTAGGAGGCACTTTGTTTATGTAATGAAACCTTCTAAGCCTTGTCGCCCTACCTTTCTCGTGTATAGCCTCAAGACGTTTTTCTTCCTTTAGAAATTCAACTCGTTCTAGCTCTCTCCAGTTTGTTTCCCACATTCTTCCGGAGTTAACTTCTCGAGCATAACATACGTTCACAACCCTTTGATACTGCATGGCTTGTTCTTTCTCACGTTCTTCGAATACAATCTTTCTTTAGAACAAGCATTTGATATCTTCTCTGGAGTAGTTTACCAACCACATAGGATCTAGAATCCTGATCGTCCTCCACAATCCTCTCATACCCTGAAACCCAAGTATTTCAACCCTTTCCTTTGTGTCGAAAAAGGATTTTCTGATGTCTAGAACGTAGAGATTTGAATAACGAATCTAATGGCTCTAGATTCATATTTTTCTGAAGTCGTTTGATATTTTTAAATGGCCAAATAAGTTCAGTAACTAAAGCTGTGAAAATCCTGAAATTTTGTTAGTTGTTTATCGAGTTGGATTTTATAATCAGTAGGGAGTCGAGTCATGAATTTTGTACAGCAACTAGGTATGGAAATTTTCGGGCAACTCCAACTAGAATTTTGTTAATTGGACGATTAGTGATTTTTAAATAAATTCTTCCGTGGACTGCAGTCAGAAAGCGATGAATCTGACTGCAGCCTAGTATATTAATATTTATGGTTAATTGGTAAAGATTTAGGACTTGGAAAATTTATATAAATTTCTACAGTATAAATGTCACCTGCTGTAAAATAATTGGAATTTTTGGAACGTTCGAACTATTTTATAAAAATCCTAGAAAACAGCTGAATTATGAGTATTAAGCTGAAATTTGATAACTTGTGATTGTGTGCACCAAAGTGTTGCATGGATTGGATTATGTTCATGATAAATTGTTTTGATTACTATGATCACATGAGGATACTTGCATGCATGTTTGAGTGTTAGGTATGTTGTTTGTGTGTATCACTTTGTGCGTAAATTAAGCGTAGAATTTGTATTGGTGTGTTCACACACTGACTTGAAATCAATTGGTTTGTTAGGACGCTATTAGCGGTCCCATCCCTTACAACTTCTTTGCTACACTAACCGAGCAACTAAAGGTGAGTTCACGGCCCCTAACTTTATCCGGTTTTTTTTTAAACAACAGGGGGAGAAACATGTATACACTCTTCAAACTCAATCTCTTTACGTTATACGAAATTAACGTCACATAACTATTCGGTAACTAAGTTGATGTTAATGTAATGTTATGGTCACTAAGCAGCTATATCACTTAAGTCCTCGTCAATCTCTCGGATCGTTAGTATTGGGTTTTAATAGCGGGGGAATTATAAGTAGTACTACTGGGCCCGACAAGCCCCATCCGAGCTAGTCGCGCTAGCCGACCGGGTATGGTCAACGGGTGAATAATTTGGCCTAACTTCGCCATGGTCAGTGATAGGCCTGGCAACACGGAGGCACAACAGTCAGCTTCGATCGCGAACTCTTACGTGACATAACTTTAGGTTAGCTACCTATATATGTTAACATTGAACTTAATTACGAAACAACTATATTATCCCGGATTGAGGATAATGGAAACAACAACTATATTATCCCGGGTTGAGGATAATGGAAACAACAACTTATTATTCCAGGTTTGGAATAATGGAATCAACATCATTATTATTCCGGGTTGGGAATAATGGAACTAAATCGTTATCCCGGGTTAGGGATAACGGGGGAAACAAACTCATAATCGAACAAACGAATTTATGAAAACCTGTGAACTCACTTATCTTTAATGTTGACACTTGTTTCTTTACATGTTTCTCAGGACGCTAGGAGCTCTAGGTGCACTCACATGCATTGAACAAGACATCTTTTATCGAGTCTCATTTACAAACGGTATTTTGGGTTTTTCATTTGTTTTGGCGTTTGTGTTGGCGCCCGTTTCTCTACTTATTTTATGCTTCCGCTCAACCATTTAAACTAAGGCTTCCGCTAAACTTTGGTAACTAGCTAAGACAATCTAAAATCTACAATAATTGGTTAATCAAATGATTTTTGGAAAACGTATTATCAAATCGTATAGAGTCGTTCGACGTACTAGTGTTTCAGATTCTGGTTTGTTCACATGCCTCGCGGTAAAACTCCGCAAGTGGGAATTGAGGGTGTGACAGATTGGTATCAGAGCCACTAGCTATAGAGAACCAGGTTTGCATTAGAAGTAGACCTAAACTATAGCTGAATACACGACACTAGACGTAGTCTGGCACCGAACTGTTATATCTTGTTATGCAATATACCACAACTGTGTTATGTAGATTATGACTTCATAATAAGAAGTGAAAACAACTCGTAACTAACTACACGACCTAACAGGCAATGTCATCATCATCATCGTCATCATCATCCGACAAACTTACGCCACCAAGAGCGCCAGGAAAGGCACCTATGGTGGAACCCTTACCATCTTATGGCGTGGAAACGCGCTCAGCTGCGAGGAAAAGGCTCGCTCTGGGGGAGGAGTCGTCATCACGCCCAATCCTCGCTGTGCCGGTTGAACCGGTTAACTCTGTGGAAGTAGGAAATGACCTACTTAGAATCATGATACAGAAACAACAAGAACAATTAGAATGAATGCAGGAAACCATCCTAGCACAAGGATGGATGATCCGACAACTGACAGGTAAAACCGACTCGCTCGAGGAAGAGCAACATACGAGTAAGATAGCTCGTAACACCTTAGCCAGAGATCTGCGTGCTGAGCAGATAAGAGCCAATTGGCTCGAAGACAGAGTCCTGGAAAATAGTTGGAACATTTAGGAGCTACAGCAAAATCAAGCACCTGCACCAGCACCGGCCCCTCCAGTGCCGGTAGAGGAGGATCTGGAAGAGGATCCAGAGGAGGACCCTGAAGAGGATCCAGAAGAGGATCCAGAGGAGGACCCTGAGGAAGATCCAGAGGAGGATCCGGAGGAGGATCCAGCTGCAGAAGCTGGAAATGCCGCGCAGGATGACGGCAACGACAGTGACTTGGGGGATGGAGACGTAGACGACTGACACGTCTCGCTTATTTTATTTACTTTCCTCCAGTCTATTTATTTTCCCACTTGTGTTTAAATTTGAGACTTTATAGTGAATTCATATGTTTGGTTGGCACTTTGTAAGACGTTGAAATTTCATTTAATCAAGTATTTCTTTTGACTATTTAATATATTGAGTTGACATAACTTGATACTTATTAAAGTACGAAGTAGGATAACTATATGGGATATATAGACTTATCGGGGTGTGTTTGTGTTGTGTTTCGAAGATCTAAATGGCAACTGGACGACGTGGAAACCTTAACTTGACGCCCGAAGAACTAGCTGCCATGATTCAAGAGCACGTGAACGCAGCTTTAGCGGGTGTTCAGAACCAACCAGCAGGTAACCATTATTAAATTTTCGTGTGAAAATCTAATAGTTGGGCTAGTAGAATTCCTCGCTGACTACCTGTTCTCTGTCAGCAGGAGGGGGCTTTAACCCCTACAAGATGTTCCTCGACGCGAAACCAAGCAAATTCTCGGGGCGGAAGGACCCATTGGACTGGTCCGCTGGATCGAAAAATCTGAATCCGTATTTGAAATGTGCAACTTCTAGAGGCCAACAAGGTCAAATATGCAGCCTCAACGCTGGAAGATGGGGCACTAACTTGGTGGAATGCACAGGTCCAAACGCATGGACTCATTGCTGCCAATGCAATGGCCTGGGCCGAGTTCAAGGCCCTAATCAAAGAGGAGTACTGTCCACGAGACAGAGTGCAACAGTTGGAGCAAGCCTTATGGAACCACAAGATGGTGGGATCTGAAATCGAAGCTTACACCGCAAAACATCATGATTTGGTATTTCTGTGTCCCGATCTGGCCAACACTGTGGAGAAAAGACTCGAGTTCTATCTTGGGGGTCTGGTTCCGGAAATTCAGGGTATGGTAATGGCTAGTAACCCTGTAACTGAACATCAAGCAATCCGATTGGCGCACAAACTCACCGATAAGGCAGTGGAACAAAAGAAGCTGCCAGCACGGGGTACAACTGAAGTTGCCCCTGATAACAAAAGAAAGTTTGAAGACTCGTCTGTTCGACAGTCTTCATCATCCCAGCCGCAGCAGGGGAACCAGAAACGGTTCAATCATTACAACAGCCACCGGGGTCACCAAAATCAGTCCGCCAACAACAACAACAACCAGAACGCAAGCGGCTATGCAGGTCGAAAGCCGCAGTGCAACCGCTGTAATCTTCATCATAACGGCCCTTGTGCCGGAAATCGCTGCCAACGATGTGGCAAGATGGGACATGCGGCAAAGGATTGTCGTGGGGAAATCATGTCCCGACAAAATCAAAATCAACCCCAGGGTCAGCAGCAGGGTATTAACCGGGGATGCTATCAGTGTGGTAGCACTTCCCATTTCAAAAGAGACTGCCCACAGCTGCGTAACAACAACAACAATGGTGGGAACAACCACAACCACAATAACCACAACAACAATAATAACAACAAAAATAATGGGAACGGTGGCCCAGGAGGTGCCAAAGGTCGCGCATTTACATTGGGCCGCGGAGAGGCCAGAAACGACTCGAACGTGGTCACCGGTAAGTTTCCCCTTAATAAACATTTTGCTACTGTGCTTTTTGATACGGGTGCGGATAGGAGCTTTATATCTGAGTCTTTTAGGAAGAACCTAAATCTCACGCCTAAACCATTAGAGACCCCTTATGTTATAGAATTAGCCGATGGTAAATCTGTAGATGTGACCCAAATAGTATCCGGCTGTCAACTCAAACTCGCAGGCCACACCTTTACCATTGATCTGATGACAACTACCCTGGGTAGTTTTGACGTGGTAGTCGGAATGGACTGGCTATCCGACGTCCGGGCTGAAGTTCTCTGCTTCGAAAAATCTATCCGTATTCAGCTCTCGAACGACGAAATCTTGACGGTATAAGGCAATAAGGCAAGCGCCGTCACCAACATCATCTCTTACATGCAAGCGCAGAAGTATCTTCGGAGGAAGAACTCCTTCGCTTTACTCGCACTGATTACTGAACAGCCTAAGGACGAGAAACGTATAGAAGACATCCCTGTCGTCCGTGATTTTTCTGATGTATCCCCAGAAGAACTACCTGGTCTTCCACCCCATCGACAATTGGAGTTTGAAATCGAATTGGCGAACAATGCGGCTCCTATCACCAAGGCTCCATACCGCCTAGCTCCAGCCGAGCTGCAGGAGCTGTCTACCCAACTTCAGGAGCTATTAGAAAAAGGATTTATCTGACCAAGCGTTTCGCCATGGGGAGCTCCAGTCCTTTTTGTCAAGAAGAAGGACGGGACTTTCCGCATGTGCATCGACTACAGGGAACTCAACAAGGTTACGGTCAAGAACCGATACCCGTTACGTCGCATCGACGATCTCTTCGACCAACTTCAAGGGTCAAGTTACTACTCCAAGATTGATTTACGGTCTGGTTACCATCAGCTACGCGTCAGGGAGGATGATATCGCTAAGACGGCATTTCGCACTCGGTATGGCCATTATGAGTTCTTGGTCATGCCCTTCGGTCTCACCAACGCACCTGCGGTGTTCATGGACCTCATGAACCGCGTGTGTAAACCATACCTCGACAAGTTTGTCATTGTGTTCATCGATGACATACTCATCTACTCCAAAAGTGAAGAAGATCATGCGGAACACCTACGATTACTGCTAGGATTACTTCAACAGGAAAAGCTATATGCCAAGCTTTCGAAGTGTGATTTCTGGATTCGGGAAGTTCAGTTTCTCGGGCATATCGTGAATGAAAAGGGTATCCACGTAGACCCTGCCAAGATTGAAGCCATCAAAAACTGGGAAGCACCCAGGACACCGACGGAGAGCCGCCAATTTTTGGGTTTGGCTGGTTACTACAGACGTTTCATCGAGGGGTTTTCAAAGATCGCCCAACCGCTTACTACCCTCACCCAGAAAGGCATCAAGTATGCTTGGGGTGACAAGCAAGAAGCAGCATTTCAATTGATGAAACAGAAACTTTGCGGTGCACCTATTCTGTCCTTGCCGGAAGGGACAGATGACTTTGTAGTATATTGTGATGCTTCCATTCAGGGGTTGGGATGCGTACTCATGCAACGCGATAAGGTCATCGTGTATGCATCGCGACAACTGAAGGTTCACGAGAAAAACTACACGACGCATGACCTGGAATTGGGAGCAGTAGTGTTTGCACTTAAGATTTGGAGACACTACCTCTATGGAACGAAGTGCACAATCTTTACAGACCACAAGAGCCTCCAACACATCTTTGATCAGAAAGAGTTGAACATGCGACAGCGTCGCTGGGTCGAACTCTTGAACGATTATGAGTGTGCCATTTGGTATCACCCGGGTAAAGCTAATGTGGTAGCTGATGCCCTCAGTAGGAAGGAACACTTGAAACCTCGTCGTGTGCGAGCATTGCAGCTCACTATTCATTCGGGGCTACCCGAACAAATACGCGACGCCCAGTTAGAAGCAGTTAAGGAGGAAAACATCAGGGCCGAATCGTTGGGAAAAATGGAACGCGATTGGGAAGTAAAACCCAACGGAGACCGGTATTTCATGAATCGCATATGGGTACCTCTCTACGGAAACCTCATAGAGCTAGTCATGGATGAAGCTCACAAATCCTGATACTCTGTCCATTCGGGTTCGGATAAGATGTATCAAGGCCTCAAAGCTGCGTATTGGTGGCCCAACATGAAAACCGATATAGCCACCTACGTGAGCAAGTGTTTGACTTGTGCAAAAGTCAAGGTAGAGTATCAAAAGCCATCGGGGCTACTCCAACAACCTGAGATCCCAGTGTGGAAATGGGATCAGATCTCAATGGACTTCATCACTAAACTCCCGCGAACTTTGGGTGGTTGCGATACCATCTGGGTAATTATGGATCGTTTAACTAAGTCCGCACACTTCCTAGCTATTAAAGAAACAGATAAGATGGAGAAGTTGACTCGCATCTACATAAAGGAAGTAATTTCTCGGCACGGAGTGCCAACGTCCATCATCTCAGACAGAGATGCTCGCTTCACGTCCAACTTCTGGCAGTCACTCCAGAAAGCGTTGGGAACACGCTTAGATATGAGCACAGCCTATCACCCTCAGACTGACGGTCAAAGTGAAAGGACCATACAAACCTTGGAAGACATGCTTAGGGCATGCGTCATAGACTTCGGAATTAGTTGGGAAATCCACCTGCCTTTAGTGGAATTCTCATATAACAACAGTTATCATACGAGTATTTCGGCAGCACCGTTTGAGGCACTATACGGTCATAAACGTAGATCACCGGTCTGTTGGGCAGAAGTCGGTGACAGTCAGCTCACAGGCCCTGAGTTAATACTTGAGGCTACTGAAAAGATTGTACAAATCAGAAACCGCATGGCGGCGGCACGAGATCGACAGAAAAGCTACGCTGATCAACGACGCAAACCGCTCGAATTTCAAGTAGGCGACCGCGTCCTACTGAAGGTGTCACCCTGGAAGGGTGTAATCCGCTTTGGAAAACGGGGCAAACTAAACCCACGGTACGTAGGCCCGTTTGTAATCTTGAAACGTATTGGACCAGTAGCTTATCAATTAGACCTTCCTGCTGAACTCAGTGGAGTTCACAACGTATTTCACGTGTCAAATCTGAAGAAGTGTCTATCAGATGAAACTCTAGTCATTCCATTGGATGAGATCCAAGTGGACGAACAACTGCACTTTGTGGAACAGCCTATCGAGATCATGGATCGTGAGATCAAGACTCGAAGGCACAGCAAGATTCCGATCGTTAAGGTTCGTTGGGACTCTAAGCGTGGACCGGAATTCACGTGGGAAAGAGAGGAGCAAATGAAAAGCAAATACCCACACCTCTTCGCAACTGAGCAGCAAACTAACAATACCAGTAACTAAATTTTCGGGACGAAAATTCTTTCAACATGGGGATGATGTGACAACCTGGAAATTTCTCATACTTTCGTGTACCATTGTTAACTAAATCCTTGTGCATGGCACTTGGGAATCTTTGTGCATGGCACTTGGGAACTTCTTGTAACTTCGCGTACCATCATAAACGAACTAACTCTTTGTGCGTAGCACTCTAAACATGTACGCTACATGCTAAACCGCGTTTACTCAATTTTCGGGACGAAAATTCTTTCAACATGGGGATAATGTGACATCCCGGTTTTTCGGATAACTTAAACGCAATACTTGTCGAATAAATTATATACTAAGTATTAAACGTGTACGAGTTAGTGAATATGTGATGTGCGATTATGTGATTGTTTTAGTTATAAAATAATTATGGTAAATATGTACACGAACCAAACCGAATCGCGACACGAACCAAACCTTAAACTCCTTGTGACTCTAGGAGTGAACCGAGTTCAAGCCTAAACCGCAAACCCATTGTGTGCAAACCCGAACCGCAAACCCATTGTGTGCAACCCAAACCTTAAACCCAAGTCTTCGGCCGCAAGATCAAACCCAAACCGAACCAACCCAAGTCCTCGGCCACGAGCTCAAACCAAAACCGTAACCCTTATCTCTTTGCGCCTATATATACTAGCCATGCATGCTTTATTCACAACATAAAACCCTGATAGCTAACAGCCGTCGGCAGCCAACCTTTCATCCTCTTCGACCGCAAACAGCCTTACTCTCGTCCCTTTTGATCGCGAGCAGCCTCCCCTTTCAGTCCCTTTCAGTATCGGTCGTAACAGCAGAACTGCTCATCTCATTCGGTCGTGATCTTGCTTGAACAGCCGAATCATTCTTGTCCAAGTCTCGGCTTATTTACCTAGTTATTAAAGGTTAGGATTTATCTTTTGATTACAAGATCATGTTCGGATATATGTGCTTGAATGAAGTGATTGGTTTGTTTACGGATTATATGTGTTTGAATGTAATCGGCTGATTGATCATTGTTTACA
Source organism: Scalesia atractyloides (assembly GCA_947069175.1). Classification (NCBI taxonomy): domain Eukaryota; kingdom Viridiplantae; phylum Streptophyta; class Magnoliopsida; order Asterales; family Asteraceae; genus Scalesia; species Scalesia atractyloides. Next base: position 55,649,053 of record CAMTDV010000024.1, on the reverse strand, counting down.
TGAATGATTGTTTTCGGAACTTATAAGTTTGCAAGTATGTTTTGTTTATAAAAACTAGAGGTATGGATTAGGGTTTGCATGGATATGTTATATGTATTGATCTATGATTAGAAAAACTGGTTCTTGATCGCCTAGGTTAATTATATGGACGGTTTATGCGATAGAATGCTGAAACAGATTGCTGAGTAATAGTTACAGCCGACTTCATCTGGCTGTAACTCGGTCATTAGTTGTCGAAAAACGGATTTTCTGATGTCTAGAACGTAGAGATTTGAATAACGAATCTAATGGCGCTAGATTCATATTTTTCTGAAGTCGTTTGATATTTTTAAATGGCCAAATAAGTTCAGTAACTAAAGCTGTGAAAATCCTGAAATTTTGTTAGTTGTTTATCGAGTTGGATTTTATAATCAGTAGGGAGTCGAGTCATGAATTTTGTACAGCAACTAGGTATGGAAATTTCCGGGCAACTCCAACTGGAATTTTGTTAATTGGACGATCAGTGATTTTTAAATAAACTCTTCCGTGGACTGCAGTCAGAAAGCGATGAATCTGACTGCAGCCTAGTATATTAATATTTATGGTTAATTGGTAAAGATTTAGGACTTGGAAAATTTATATAAATTTCTACAGTATAAATGTCACCTGCTGTAAAATAATTGGAATTTTTGGAACGTTGGAACTATTTTATAAAAATCCTAGAAAACAGCTGAATTATGAGTATTAAGCTGAAATTTGATAACTTGTGATTGTGTGCACCAAAGTGTTGCATGGATTGGATTATGTTCATGATAAATTGTTTTGATTACTATGATCACATGAGGATACTTGCATGCATGTTTGAGTGTTAGGTATGTTGTTTGTGTGTATCACTTTGTGCGTAAATTAAGCGTAGAATTTGTATTGGTGTGTTCACACACTGACTTGAAATCAATTGGTTTGTTAGGACGCAATTAGCGGTCCCATCCCTTACAACTTCTTTGCTACACTAACCGAGCAACTAAAGGTGAGTTCACGGCCCCTAACTTTATCCGGTTTTTTTTTAAACAACAGGGGGAGAAACATGTATACACTCTTCAAACTCAATCTCTTTACGTTATACGAAATTAACGTCACATAACTATTCGGTAACTAAGTTGATGTTAATGTAATGTTATGGTCACTAAGCAGCTATATCACTTAAGTCCTCCTCAATCTCTCGGATCGTTAGTATTGGGTTTTAATAGCGGGGGAATTATAAGTAGTACTACTGGGCCCGACAAGCCCCATCCGAGCTAGTCGCGCTAGCCGACCGGGTATGGTCAACGGGTGAATAATTTGGCCTAACTTCGCCATGGTCAGTGATAGGCCTGGCAACACGGAGGCACAACAGTCAGCTTCGATCGCGAACTCTTACGTGACATAACTTTAGGTTAGCTACCTATATATGTTAACATTGAACTTAATTACGAAACAACTATATTATCCCGGGTTGAGGATAATGGAAACAACAACTATATTATCCCGGGTTGAGGATAATGGAAACAACAACTTATTATTCCGGGTTTGGAATAATGGAATCAACATCATTATTATTCCGGGTTGGGAATAATGGAACTAAATCGTTATCCCGGGTTAGGGATAACGGGGGAAACAAACTCATAACCGAACAAACGAATTTATGAAAACCTGTGAACTCACTCATCTTTAATGTTGACACTTGTTTCTTTACATGTTTCTCAGGACGCTAGGAGCTCTAGGTGCACTCACATGCATTGAACAAGACATCTTTTATCGAGTCTCATTTACAAACGGTATTTTGGGTTTTTCATTTGTTTTGGCGTTTGTGTTGGCGCCCGTTTCTCTACTTATTTTATGCTTCCGCTCAACCATTTAAACTAAGGCTTCCGCTAAACTTTGGTAACTAGCTAAGACAATCTAAAATCTACGATAATTGGTTAATCAAATGATTTTTGGAAAACGTATTATCAAATCATATAGAGTCGTTCGACGTACTAGTGTTTCAGATTCTGGTTTGTTCACATGCCTCGCGGTAAAACTCCGCAAGTGGGAATTGAGGGTGTGACACAATTTCTCGAACTATAACAGTTCTTCTTGCATTGCTATCACCCAGTTCTCGTCTCCCAGAGCTTCATTAACAGTTTTTGGCTCTATTTGAGAAATAAAACATGAATAGTAGCAGTAGTTCTTAGTTGGAGCAACTCGGGTGTAGAAACAACTAAGTGCTTTATTGATTTGGCTTTGTACGAACACCAATTTGTAATTCACCAATGATATTCATTGAAGGATGGTAGGAATATGATCGAGGCATTTCTTCTGTAGGAACATCAACTGAGCTTTGCTGATTTGAAACAATCAGATCACTGTTCATTTCAACATTAGGAGCACTTGATGAAGCTTCGTTCTGATTTCTCGGACTAGCAGATTGATTTAATATGTTAGAGATCTGCTCAACTTCTTCATCCGATGATGTTTCATCATCAGCATCAAATGTTGACGCTTCATCTGAGTCAGAATTCTGATTCTAAGGCATGCTGGGCTATGATGTTGTATTTCCTAGTTCATTAGAAGCATTCATTGGAGTTGTAGCAGGTGTTACTTCTTCTTCAGAAACACTTTCAACTTGACCACCGCTATTGCTCGGACCTGCTTGGGAAGATGAAGAATCCAACGTGGGCTGATTAACCACAATTGCTCTAATGATTTGTTCTTGATTCATCGACTGTTGAAGATAGTATAACGCTGCAATTTCTTCTTCAGACGGTTCTTCCGGCAAGTCGAATGACTTCCAAAGAACTTGATAGTTGAACAGCCACGCGTCACTTCTTCTTTGAATAGGATCCATATAGTTAAAGCAATCCACGTGCTGTGCTTCAATAACCTTTCTCAAAGAGGGAACATACACTCTTCTTAGCGGACTCACATACCCGACAAAGAAACCTTCAAGAGATTTGGCTCCGAATTTACCATCATGATCGATTACAGTGCATGGCACACCAAATGGCTCTAAGAATTTCAAATTCGGCTTCCGTCGGTTGATCATCTCAAAACAGGTTTTCTTGGTTGGTTTGATAGTGAGAACTCTGTTTAGTGCGTAGCAAGCCGCAGCAACCGCTTCACTCCAGAAGTTGACTATATGTTTTGAGTCTGTAAGCATGGTTCTCGCAGTTTCGATTAAAGTTCTGTTCTTCCTTTCAGCGACACCGTTTTGTTGCGGAGTATAGGGTGCACTAAACTCGTGCAGAATCCCTTTAGCATTGCAGAATTCTCTCATCTTATTATTCTTTAACACTGTGCCATTGTCACTGCGAATTCGTCGTACAGGGAGATGATAAAGGTTTTCTAGCTTCTTGAAAAGAATCACCAAGTTTTCGAATGTTTCATCTTTTGATTCTTGGAAGAATACCCATGAATAATGCGAATAGTCATCTGTTACGACCAAGCAGTATAAGTCTCCTGAAATACTTCGAACGTTGACAGGACCAAATAAATCCATGTGGAGACGTTCAAGTGGCAACTTGATTGAATTCAGAATTTTCTTTGGATGCGATCTCTTGATCTGCTTTCCCTTTTTACATTCAAGGCAGTGATCAGACATATGAAAGCTCCGAAGATTCACACCCTCTACTAGATCATTATGAACCATGAAATTCATTTTTCGCAAATGAATATGCCCCATCTTACGATGCCAAAGAATATAATCTTTCTCAGTAGACTTTGTCACAAAACATTGCGCTGATTTTGATGAAGTGGTAGCGATGCCCATATCAAGACATATAGATCATTCTCGCGCAGGGCCCGCATCAGAATCCATTCATCAGGTATTTTGAAACCAGGCTTCAGAATAATACATTCTTTGTCGTTGAAATGCACCATGAACTTCTTGTCACAAATCTGCGATATGCTTAGAAGATTATTCTCGAGTTCTGCATTAAGCTCACACGATCGAATGAAACGACGCCATTAGACAATTTGCCTTCGGCGACTATCCTTCCACCCTATTACCAGCAAATCCAACATATCCACCATTGATAGCTTTTATGTCGAACATCAAAGCTTTCATTCCCTCATATGCCTGGACGCTCCACTATCCAGAATCCACTTGGAAAGTACGGATCTCTGGAGCCCATGCACATGTTAAAATCTAGTTAACGAGTGCGACCCAAGCCTTTTTGGTCTTGCGTTTGGATAGAAAGCTTGGTAATCATCTTCATAATCTTCATCTGATCCTTCACTGTCGTAATTGTTACCACTTGTAATTTTGACAGTTTCAGATTTGGTCTCAGATTTTGATTCTTTTGTGTTATTAGTCTTTACAAGCTAAGACCTAATAACATCAGATATTGTTGACCTTTTCTTAGCAACCCAGGCTTGTGATTTGATGTTAGCCTTTTTGATATAAAACTTGTTTTCATTAGCCCTAGAAGTTTCACCTTTTTCAAAAGTTGAGTTTTCAAATTTCTTTTCAATTTTAGGTTGAACTTAAGGTTTTGATTCATTTCTTTTCAAAATCTTCACAGGTTTTACAAACTCTGGTTGCTTTGCTTTCACAACATCTGAACTTTCTTTTCTTTGAAGATAGGCCGGCTTTGATTTCGGACACTTGTGTGCAATGTGACCAATTTCATTGCACTTGAAGCAAGTTCGATTATCATGTGAATGTCCACTAGTGGATTTGCCACCACTTGTGGCTTTCGCCTTATCTCGAAGTTCTTTTTGTTTCTTAAATTCATCGTTTGATTGTTTCCCGATCAAACTCTCTTCTTGAACCGTATTCGTCCTATAAAAAAATTTCATGTTTTTATCTTTATACTCATGAAATGGTGACGTTTTCTTTTTAGGTTCTTCAGATTCCTCTAATCCTAACCCAGCTCTCTGGTTGTCCAGATGATCAACACCATTCCTATCGGTAGTTATTATAATTTCTTTTGGGTTTTGAATAGAATTTCTTTTCATATTTCTCCAGGCCATCTGATGTAACTTCAACTAGTTTGAACAGTTTATCCAGTTGATCTTCTTTGACATTCCGAATCGAAAACTGTCATCAAAGTATAATCTATTAGATTCCTTAGCCTTGTACATTATAACGTTAGGATCATCACATAGATCATCTTCCGATGATATTTCGTCATTTTCGGAATGTGTGTCAGAACTGTTCAAACTCGAGGTGGCGCTCTCGAAGCTGCCATCATCAGAATCGTTCAGAACATTTTCAACCACCTTTTTCACTACCGCACTGTCATCATCTAATTTAGTATAGACTACATCAATGTTCTTCGCAACTCGTTTTTCTTTTCAATAACAACTCAATGTTGAGTGCCTTATCCATCCCATCAACGATTTTGCGACAGTACTTCTCGCATAGGGGAGGAGGAACATTGCTGTATTTTTACCAATTTTCTTTTTAGGTTTTTCTTCCGATGGAATTATGGGAAGAATGTGGTCAAGGACATATGCGTTAGTTGTGTAACTTCTTAAAAGTTGTTGAACACGTTCTGTTTCAATTTTCATGTCCTGAAGTCGCTGTTTGGTCTCAGCAATGGTGTTAATATAGATGTTTATTGCTTTTTGTTTATCCAATACTGTACCTTTCAACATCCCCATGTTGTTCAATATTATTTCTCTCGAGCCTGCCATAATCATCTTTCATTTTGTCATACGCTTCCTTCATTGTACGATAATCGTATTTGAAATGTTCATTATGTACATCGAGTTCAGCGATGATTTGTGATTTTTTGGCACATTCAGCACATGGCTCGGTACATTTTGTACAAGGTTTCTCGACCTCTACAACTTGTACATTAACAACTTCCTTTTCGATTATCTTTACCTCTAGACCTACCTTGGTTAGATTTGCCATTAAAGCTTAATCGGCAGTATCCTTGAGGTTTTCGGCATTCACTTCTTGATTAACATCAATGACTTCTTCATCAATCGATTTTTCCTCGGCAACTTGCTCCTGAGAACTTCCGTCAAAGTGACCTGCAAAACTATCACAAGAGTTAGAAGATAAGATGCCTGTGTCTTCATGTGAAGATACTCCTCTTCCTCCTGTTGTTGCAGATATGTTCCAATAAAATATTCTCGAGAGCTACTGCTTCTTCGGTAGATGCATCTTCAACGATTTGAGCAATCAATGCAACTCCGGTCTTCTTACCGATATAAGAGTTCTAGTCGAAACTATCATCTTCATTTGATGCAACCATATCCGAGTCTTCTTCGGGAATGGTTTGTACTGAAGTGATTTCTTGTAGTACTCGTTGCCACCTCCGAACGGACTCTGATTACCTGTTGCTTCAGGGTTTTTGCATTCTCTCTTGAAATGCCCTTCCTGTCGGCATCTGAAGCATGTGACCTTCGTTTTATCAAACCCTAGCTTATTGCTGGAGTTTTCGATATCTCGGCTTGTAAGTGCAACAAACTTTGTGACCCTTCGAATAATAGAAGCTAGTGACCACTTTATATCCATCAGTTCAAGCTCTTCTTCGTCCACCTGATCGTAGTCTTCGGCGGTCATTTCGGGATTGCCGATCTTTCCAAGTACAAGACTTTCATACGATTCTAGAACAGTGGGGAGATGTGACATGTGTTGTTTTGCAACTTGCTCAGAAACAACATTTTTTTAGATTGACAGCAATGTTACACTTGTACACATTTGAATCAGAATTTGTTTGGTGGTTCTAATTTGCTTGACTCTGATAAGATGAATTTGAACCAGTGCTTGAGAATGAAGAACTCTGTGGACTTTGATCATATTGAGGATATGATTGACTCTGATTCTGTGTAGAAGAATTCATGTTTGCACTGAACGTGTGTGAATCTTCAGGCTTAAATATTGTCTTGCATCCCGTTCTTGTAATACAGACCAACATCTTGAACAATGTTAGCATTCTTCGACTTTGCGATCTTTAATAGTTCCATCTCGTGACCTTCGAGTTTGTCGATGAATGAAGACAACTTAAAGAATTCCCAATTCGAACTTTCTTTCAGAACCATCAGATAAGTAGTCCACTCTCCGTCAGGTAACGCATCTGCAAGCTTATCGATGTACTCTTGTTCCGTCTTCTCGAGACTGTGTCTTCTCATTTGGACATTCAGATGACAGAAGCATTCAATAATATGCTTCATTGTTTCGCCCTTCAACATGTTAAAGATATCGAACTCCTCATGATGAGAGCTTTCTTACTCTTGATCAACTCTGCACTACCTTGGTATTTCTTTTGCACTGATAGCCAGAGATCTCTCACAGTCGTATATTCGGGCAACAAGACCAGAATATCCTCTTTAACGGATTGTTGAATGAGGCTAATCATCTTTTTCTCAGCAATGTACTCATCTTTCTGTATTGTGGAGTACTTGTACTTCTCCATAACTTGCTGATGTTCGTCTAAGGTAACAGTATAACCTCTCTCAATCGACACCCAGCCTTGGAAATGCATGGCCTGAACCCAATAAGTGAATTTCTCATTCCATCCCTCATACTCGTCCATGCTCATTAACTTCAGCGGTTTAACAGACGTGCTCATTTCGTTGTCTAGGTTGACTTTATGTATGACATTGGCATTGGATGTACCCACTCCTGACATAAACACTCTTTGAATATCATCCATCGCAAATATCGAGACACGTACGCTGAAACACGTTAAAACTTTGAAAATGATCAGGCTTACTACAAGTTCGGTCGACCGAACTTTAGCTTGAAAATGAAGAATTTCAGACTTAGTCACAAGTTCGGTCGAACTTATGACTTCTATTTTGAAAAATTTCCCTGATTTCTCTTCGAGCGAACTTGCTGAATGAATTTTATAAGATTCTTACAATTATGGGCGAACTTAGCTAAATTTCTTGATTTTTATCAAGTTCGGTCGAACTTTATTAAATATCACTGAATTTTTAGTAAGTTCGAGCAAACTTAGAAAAATTACCAACAGAAAACCCTCAAGTTCGGTCGAACTTGATAAAAACTCACTCAAAAAGTGACTTTTTAAGTCAAGTTCGGTCGAACATGGCTAACAAGTTCGATCATGATGATTTTGAAAAACATGGTTTTTGCAACAATTTGAACCCATTCGTTTGATTTTAGTCTCCAAACTCTCAGGGGTTTATCTATGATGTATTTAACATGTCATATTCAAAATTGGACAGAATTTGACTGTGAATTCTTCATTTTTGTGTAAAAGTTAAGAAAAATAGAAGAATGGAGAAGAATTAGATGTGTTCTTGTCTTGATATCAATCAAATCAGGCTATTCTGCTCTGATACCACTTGTAGGACCGATCCTCAATGCATAGGAACTTAGATTTGATATCTAATGTCCATAATAGCGGAAATATTACGACACGATTACCAATAAACAAGAATTAATCAGTTAAACGTCAATTTTATCGATATAACGTCGAGTCTCCAAATTGACAGAGCTCCGCCTCAAAGATGCCAAAGTTACAAATGAGAATGACCAGCTAGCTACATATACTGTCCTAAGTTCGCTGGTGACGGAAGTGAGTTCAGGCGAACTTGCCAAGGCAGTTCAGCCGAACTTGACACTACAAAACCACCTCAAGCGAACTTGACCTATAGACTCAGAAATACTTTGTTTCGCTAGCCTATTCAGCTCTAATCTATACAGACTCGATATAAGACTAAGACATAGACATTCTGTACCAACATAAATAACCTTCTAAATTTACGTATTCTAGCCCAAAACTATACAGACTCGATCCAAGACTAAGACATAGACATTACGCACTAACAGACTCCCCTTGGATATCGTCTTCATCTTGATCAGTCTTCGAAACTGTATTTCTGCCTGACGCGCCCAAAGAGGTTTTTGATCAGCTTTTTGCGACGTTCTTGCTCTGGAATCGGCGTTTGATCTGTAGGTGGCACCTTTGTCATAAACAGAAACCTTCTAAGCCTTGCCTATCTACCCTACTCGTGTATTCGTTCAATCCTCGCTTCTTCCTTCAAAAACTCATGGCGTTCAAGTTCTCTCCAGCTCGACTCCCACATCCTACCAGAGTTCACCGCTTGTGCATAGCATACATTGACAACCCTCTGATATTGCATCACCTGCTCTTTCTCACGATCCTCAAATCAATCTTGCTGTAGAATAGACATTTAATATCCTCCCTCGAACAATTCACTAGCCACATCGGGTCTAGTATCCTTATCGTTCTCCATAACCCTCTCAGACCTTCAACTCAAAACATTTCAACCCTTCCTTTCGTAATATCCAGATGATCTTCAAATCGTAGCACAATCACAGCTTCACAAGTAATTGGATCAATCTGCACCACTTAAACAAAGGATAAAAGTTCTGTTCGATCGGCATCAAAGGCATGTTTCTCATCGCTCTCGGGCGTTTCATGATCAACGTAATGTCTTTCTCCTCAGTCTTCTTATTGGTTTTGATGGGACGCTTCAGAATAAATGGCTTCCAGTATCTAAAACCCTTCGTAGCTTCAAACTTGATCATTTTCCATAGTAACTGATCAATAAACTTCATATGGTACATGACATTCCTCGTTTGAACAAGCTCCTCAACATCCCAGTAAGGAAGTGTCTTGAAATCTGCAAGATATCTGAAGTATTGAACTCCAAATTCCCGTTTTATGGCGTAAACATTCAGCTCTTTGAACCACCCCCAACTCAAAATATCACCTAATGACACATCTTTGTCTCTGGTGAAGAATGCTAGTGGACGTCGAAACTTACGTTCTCGCGGCATTTCTTTGAACGAAGACTTTTTAGCTTGTGCGATCTCCTACTCTGTCATTGGTTTAGGAACTTTTCCATCACGAATCAACTCTTCTATATTTTCTTTCAACATATCCTCATTCAGCTGCTCGTACATCTCCTCGAAAGTAGGAAAACTATCTGTGTTAGGACCGACATACTTCTCAGCTTCATCCTTTTCTTCGTCAGAGGACCAATCTTCAACAATAACTTTGTTATATTCATCTGCCTCATATCTACGTATGTACCGATACTCGTTCGGTTCAAATGTATTCACATTTAGTACTTGTTCTTCAAAATCAATGTCGAATGATTCTGCATCAACATCTATCAGCTTCGCTAGATCTTCTTTCGAATAGTTGTGCATGAACTCACCTTCTTCGACATTATGTTCAAGCATAAGTATCAATGGCTTTATAGGGACCGCAGCAACAGGCTGTGCAGAAGTAATAGCATCAGATATATCAATCTCATCAACTTGCCCCCCTGTCTGCTCCCCTTGAGTTTGATCATCTATTATGTTCACTTCATCATTCAGCAACGATGTGAAATCAAACTCATCGTTCACTTTCGCATCGACTACTTTAAGACTGACTCCACCCTGATCATTACCATCATTGCCATCATCATTATCTGAGTCGTCTTTAGTATCATCAGCCTTTTCATCATCATCTTGATCTTCAGCTTCATCATCGTCTTTTGTTTCTTTTTCTGTTTTTGGAGCAATTTCAGACTCCGAAGCTTTCGCAGACACTATCTCTTTCATAGGTTCAGCGATCTCGGGCATACTTTCAACAACGTTCTTACCCTTGCCCGGTTCTGCTAACTCTCTCTCTGCCTTTTCCTTGGCTTCTTGTTTATCAATACGTGCATATTCGGCAGCAAAATCAATTCCCAAACTGTTAGTCAGAACTTTCTTTAGTCTGTCGAACTTACGATCATTCATATCTCTTTCTTTCTTTAGCTCTGCAATCTCATTCTGTAATCTCTCGTTCGCATCTTGCAAGCTTTCAATTAGGGCTTTTAGATACCCTCTGTCACCTTCAAGGAATTCGACTTTGTCTGATAAAATCTCTTTCCAGACTTCACTCTGTTTAACCAACTTTTCTAACTCATCTTTCTCTGTTTCGTTCTTGGCCACTTTATCTTCTAGAATCTTTACACGTTTTTCGAGAACATCGACGTCTGATTCAGGAAAGAAATCATCTAAGTCTTGAAGATCCACCGGCACATTCGAAATATCACAAAATAATTTTGACTTTGGAGATTTTGGTGTCGATTTAGGGGTAACCTTCGGTGTAGACTACTTAGGAGTTGAAATTTCAAAATGAGAAGTCGTTAGAGGATCTGGAGATTGAATGACAGGAATCTCTAACAATACAGTCTCAGGAGGTTCTTGTGTAACTCCTGGATGTTCTGCTTCAGTTGTAATAATAACAGGAGGTTCTTGTGTAGGAGGTTATTGTGTGACTCCTTTATCCTGTGCACCAGAAGGTTCTTGTGTGACTTCTGTGCTCTTCGGCTTTCCAACATACCTTCTACTCTTAGCTTTCTTTGTTTTCTTTCCTTTCATCTTTGGAGACCCTGTAGCCTTCTTAGATATCTCAGTTGCTGAAGACTTTGTTCGCTTTGCTTTCTTTTTCGGTCTATCTTCGTCAGATTCTTTCTCTTGTTCTGGCTCATAGTTAGCATCACCTTCTTTAAGTTTCTCTTCAACTGATTCAGCAATCGCTATATTTGTTGCAATCTCCAAAGAATCATCACTATCATCATCTTTACTAGATGTTGCAGAAATCACATCGTCTTCCTGCGTAGTCTTTTTAGCCTCTTGACTTTCTATCACCACATTCTCAGTGCTAGGACCAGCTTCTGATTGAACATTCACAGGCTCATCTTCGTCCATTAACATCGTTTCAACTTTCTTCGGCTTTCATGAGCCTTTCTTCTTTCCTTGAACGACTACCTTCTTCAAGACCCAATCACTATGCTTCTCTTTGAAAGTATATAACCATTCAATCTCAGCATTACGTTCCTTCTCATCATCACTGTCGTCTTTCCTCCATTTCTACTCAGGCGGCACAACATAATTCTCGGATGCAATAGCACCGAATAATGGTTTAGCAACAGGAGCTGATGATTGCTTCTGAAAGGTGATCAATTTCTTCACTATAGTATCAATAAGATGACTAAGATAAACAATATCATTCTGGTCTTTCGCAATCTTTTTGAATTGATCTTCTATCAACATTTGAACGAACCTCGGGTACATAACAAGCCTCTTTGACCCCATATTGTTCTTCATATGCGTAAATACCAACTTTGAATAGTTGAATCTTTTGTTGAGAATAAGTGTTGCCGCCATGCAAGCCATATAATCTTGAACGTCGTCAAGGTCTGCCTTTCGATGGCTAAAAGTGTGAATGATTGCGTGCATCAGAAATTTGTAAGGATTAGGAACAATCCTTTCTTTAGTGTAGATTTGTTGACGTGCCCTGTATATCCCATTCTACAAAAACAACCTCGAACCATTCGTTCGTCCAACATCATCGGATCAGTAGCTGCATCGTTGAATTCCATAACTTTGCGTATATCCGCTTCAGTGATAGTGATCTCTTTATCTTCATTCTCTTCTCGAACAACAGACTTTATAGCAGAATCATCCTCGTTCATTGCTGCGGACATCCAAAACCTGTTCACATGCGACCTATAGACCACTGTTCTTTCTGTGATGGCCTTGGGTATCGGAATGCGTGCCATAAAACCAAGAATATCATCGAATGCTCTGAGAGACGGACATATATCTTTATCCAGCGTAATGCACCTGTTGTGAAACTTGTTGAATGAGAGCTCAATATTCTGCAAACGCGTAAATCGAGACAAAATTAGATGACAATTTTTCAATTTTTACAAAATTTCATCAAGTTCGGGCGAACTTGATTGGCATTTTTCCTTTTTATTAAGTTCGGGCGAACTTATCATATATTCAACATTAACAACTTATAAGTCCGGGCGAACTTGTATTTCAATTTTTAAACAATTTTCTTACAAGTTCGGGCGAACTTGTTTCAGATTAATCAAACTTTCTATACAAGTCCGGGTGAACTTGTATTTGCAAACATTTTGAAACTTTCACAGATAAGTTCAGGTGAACTTTTTGATTATCCATTTAAAAAACTCTTGAGGACAAGTTCGGCCAAACTTAGACAAGTTCGGGCGAACTTGTCGTCGTCCCAAACTTTCTGTAACAAGTTCATTTTATTCAATCTGATCAAATTCAAAGCATATACATGGTCGATTTGAATGGTTGTCATGTTTTAATTGTTAATTATATCATTTAAGGTCCATAACATGTCCAATTGTTCGATTCAGATTCAAAATCACTCAAACACTATCAATTCACGGTCCGGTCTTACAACACCTACCATTGCCATGATTAGTGGTGTGCAAATCACCACTAAACACTCTTAAACCGGGCAGCACTTGGTCGTATAATTGCCAATTTCAAAATCTCCAATAATCGCCCTCAAGTTCGCTCTCAAATGATATCAGACAATGAAGTTCGGCGGACTTGTTTACTATTTATAGTATAACAAGTTCGGACGAACTTGTTTATCAAATCAGTAAAGATCAGGTAAGTCTGAGCGAACTTGAAGATTGTAAAACTTATTCAAATCTTGTGCAAGTTCGGTCAAACTTGCTAGCAAGTCCGGGCGAACTTGATTGATTTCAAATTTAATTTTTTCAAAATTTTCAATTTAGACCTGAACTTACCAAATTTTACTAGTTTTAACAATCCACTCAGTTGACCAAGTCCAAGCTAATGACCTTGGTTAACCGATTTGTCTGCCGAGTCCAAATTAATGACCTCGGTTCGACCCGTTATGAACAAACTGTTGAATTTTTCAAAAATCAAATTTCAAATTAATGAACTTTTAATCGTTTTTGCTTATCAGGTTTTACAGATTAGCTCCCAGCCCGTTGTCAAATAGATTCCCACCAGTTTAGCACCTTACCAGACTTCGAAAAATCCGTTCTCCAACATTGGTTTGCTGAAAACTATGTACAAACAAAATATTTTTGTATTTTTGTAAGTTTATGCTAAAACACATTGAAAATCTTTTTGGGTTTAATCTGTAAAGCAGATAAACTATGTACAGAACAAAGTAAACTATGTACAAACATATTTATAGACATATTTTTGTGAATTCGTGTCTAAGGATCATATCAGTTGATTGAGACATATCACCAGTACCGTTGACCTTTAGATGACTTTAAGTTTTAAACTCATTTACCTAGATTGTCGATATGTTTGTCAATTTAAACTTCATCACGTTTCTCAATTGTCCAAGATACGTTAGGTATGGATTATGAAACCTGACTTAACTATGGTTCCCACCTCTTGATTATACTCCCGTATTAGGATTCCCTAGATTTCATCTTACAGGTGAGTATAGCGTAATTGATATCTATATCTGGGTTAATGCGAGGCCTTGAGAGCTCAGGTTAATACCACCCTATCGATAAAGAGATGAAGGCTCGACTTCAGGTGCGCTCCATTTAAGGAATCTTTTTAGCACTGCAAATGATTAGATCTTTTGATACTTTTCAAGTTTGCATGCAGTTTAGGGGTTTATAGCATAAAGCATTATAGAAGTTCTAGGCTATTGCTTCCGCAAAATCAGAAGAACTTGTATAATGCCCTAGATATCAACTATCTATAGAGACCTCGTATCTCAGAATCAGGCAATCTCTCAAACGAAATTTCGGAGTACTAAGTCCATATATCCAAGATGTGTTAATCCATAAGATTAAGTAGTTGTAAAATTTAGTTTATATCTCAGAAATAATTTACTGAACGTGTAAAGCCTATCGACACATCCACAGTAAGACTTGTTTATCACTTTTAAACTTTACATTTCTTTAGCATACTATGATAGTCCACTGATGTACTATCATTTCCTTTTTGAGACACCGAATTCTTTTTGTCTTTTTCAATGTTTTTGGACTTTTTTGAAAATTTTCATATGTTTTTGTATTTTCTCAAATATTTCTCCCCCTAAAATCAAAAACATATTTTTGGATTTTAGTTTTTAAGAAATACTAATCTAAAAGATAAACACAAACCAATGTGGATCACGTGAACTCGTCATCCGATCTGTATTCAACCTCAGCTTCCGCACCTGTCAGCAAATTTTTAATACCGTTAAGCCTCATGAGATATTTAAATGTTGTTAAAGGATATGCATTGGTATAAAAATCAGCCTTTTGTTCATCGGTGTGGATTTTTTTTATTCGCACCAACTTCTTTTCGTAGCAGTCACGAATGAAGTGATAACGAATTTCTATATCTTTAGTACGTGAGTCACGAACCGGGTTTTTGGTTATATCGATTGCTTCCTTGTTATCTACGTATAAAGGCGTATCAAGAAATTGCAATCCAAAGTCCCTCATCTGTTGTTAAATCCAAAGGATTTGAGAACAACAGCTAGAAGCAGAAATGTCTTCTGTCTCACACGTTGAAAGAGAGACCGTGGTTTGTTTCTTGCATTGCCACGTTACCAAACGAGTTCCAAAGAACTGGCAACCAGCCGTTGTAGATTTAGAATTCAGCTTGTCCACTCCGAAGTCAGAGTCAGCGTATCCCGTTAGATCAAAGTAATCGTTTACCACAAGCCGGTGCTTAGACATCCCTTCAAGTAACGGAATATTCTTTTGACTATCTGCATGTGTGACACTCGAGGACTAGACTAATATCTCGCGCAAAGGCAGGTAGGATACATGATATCTGGGCGAGATGCCATCAGATACATGAGCGATCCTATCATCGACCGATAGAGCATATCATCCACTTTGGTTCCTGTCTCGTCGATGCAAATCCCATGGTTTAGTGTCAGCGGAGTCGAAAGCGGCTTTGAGCAATCCATTTCAAACTTCTTGAGAATATCGTGAACATAATTTGTTTGATGAATGAATATGCCCTCTAGTAACTGATCGACCTGTAATCCGAGGAAGAATTTCATTTCACCCATGGAGTACATCTCGAATTTCTTCTTCATGATCTTTTCGAACTCTTTGCAAAGACTATTATCCGTTGAACAAAAAATGATATCATCCACATAGATTTGTACAATGATTAGATGATTTCCGGCTTCTCTGGTAAACAATGTACTTCTCTTGTAAAGCCATTTCCAACGAGATGTTGAGATAACCTCTCGTACCAAGCTCTCGAGGCTTGGTGTAATCCGTGTAAGGCTTTGTCTAGGAGATAAGCTTTGTTCTTGTTCAGCGGATCGAAGAACCCCGGTGGTTGGCTAACGTACACTTGTTCGCGTAGTTTACCATAGAGAAATGCGGATTTTACATCCAACTGGTATACCTTAAAACCTTTCCAGGCTGCGAATGCAAGGAAAATGCGGATTGACTCTAATCGTGCAACCGGTTCATAAACTTCTGTATAGTCAATACCCTCTTGCTGGTGGAAACCTTTGAGAACCAACCGAGATTTGTTTCTTACTATCACACCCCGATCATCTCTTTTGCACTTGAAGACCAACTTCGTGTGTATAGCTTTCTACTTCGGTGGTAAGTCTACAAGCCTCCAGACTCCTAATTTCTCGAACTGTAACAGTTCCTCTTGCATTGCTATCACCCAGTTCTCGTCACACAGAGCTTCATTCACTGTCTTTGGCTCTATTTGAGATATGAAACATGAATAGTAGCAGTAGTCTTGAGTTGGAGCAACTCGAGTGTAGAAAAAACTTAGTGCTTTGTTGATTTGACTTCT
This sequence comes from Scalesia atractyloides, assembly GCA_947069175.1. Taxonomy (NCBI): domain Eukaryota; kingdom Viridiplantae; phylum Streptophyta; class Magnoliopsida; order Asterales; family Asteraceae; genus Scalesia; species Scalesia atractyloides. Next base: position 55,632,534 of record CAMTDV010000024.1, on the reverse strand, counting down.
ACTTCGCACACCAGTTTGTAATTCACCAATAATATTTGTTGAAGGATGTTATGAACAAGATCGTGGCATTTCTTCACTAGGAACATCAACTGAGCTTTGCTGATTTGAAATATTCAAATCAACGACCAATTCAAAGTTAGGAGTGCTTGATGATGCTTCATTTCTATTGCTCGGGCCGGCAGATTGATTTAACATGCTTGTTATCTGCTCGGATTCTTCATCTAAAGATGATTCTCCATCAGCATCGAATGTCGAAGATTCATCCGAGTCAGAATTCTGATTCTGAGGCAAATTGGGCTCTGAAGATGTATTTCCTGGTTCATTTGAAACATTCGTAGGAGTTATAGTAGGTGTTGCTTCTGCTTCAGAAACATTTTCAACCGGAACACCACTATTACTCGGACCTGCACCAGAAGAAGAAGATGATGAACCATCAGTGGGTTGATTAACCACAATAGGCCTAATAATCTGTTCTTGGTTTGCTGACTGCTGAAGATAATAAAGCGCTGCAAGTTCTTCATCAGACGGTTCTTCGGGCAAGTCGAATGACTTCCACAGATCTTTGTAGTTGAATAACCACGCATCACCTTTCCTCTGAATAGGAGTTGTGTACTTAAAGCAGTCAACATGTTGTGCTTCAATCACTTTTCTTAACGCGGGAACATACACTCTTCGTCGGACTAGCATACCCAACAAAGAATCCTTCAAGTGATTTAGCACCAAATTTCCCATCTTGATCTATAATAGTACATGGTGCACCAAATGGCTCTAGATATTTCAAATTCGGTTTCCTTCGGTTGATCATTTCAAAACATGTCTTTTTAGTCAGTTTGACAGTTAAGACCCTGTTTAGTGTGTAGCAAGCCGCTGCAACTGCCTCACTCCAGAAGCTAACAGGAAGTTTCGAGTCTGCAAGCATCGTTCTTGTTGTTTCAATCAAAGTTCTATTCTTCCTCTCAGCTACGCCATTTTGTTATGGAGTATAAGGTGCACTGAATTCGTGCAGAATACCTTTGGCGTTGCAAAATTCTCTCATCTTGTTATTCTTAAACTCTGTGCCGTTGTCACTGCGAATGCGTCTGACAGGTAGATTATAAAGATTTTCGAGCTTCTTAAAAAGAATCACTAGATTGTCGAACGTTTCATCCTTGAAAGAATACCCACAAATATCGAGAATAATCATCTGTGACGACCAAGCAGTATAAGTCTCTTGAAATACTTCGCACATTCACCGGACCAAAAAGATCCATATGGAGACGTTCCAGCGGCAGCTTAATAGAATTCAGAATCTTCTTCGGATGTGACTTTTTGATCTGCTTCCCCTTTTTATATTCTAGACAGTCATCTGTCATATGGAAGCTTCTTAGGTTTAACTTCAGGTTTTGAATCTAGACAGTTTTCAAATTTCTTTTCAGTTTTAGGTTTAACATCAGGTTTTGATTCATTTCTTTTCAAAATTGTGACAAGTTTTACAAACTCTGGTTGCTTTGGTTTACAACATTTGAACTTTCTTTCCTTTGAAGATAGGCCGGTTTTGATTTCGGACACTTGCGTGCAATATGACCAACTTCATTGCACTTGAAGCAAGTCCGATTATCATGTGAATGTCCAATAGTGGGTTTTCACCACTTGTGGCTTTGGCCTTTTCTCAAAGTTCTTTTGCTTTCTTAAACTGATCGTTGGATTGCTTCCCAATCAAACTTTCCTCTTGAACCGTGCTCGTCCCATAAACGAATGTCATGTTTTTATCTTTGTATTCGCGAAATGGAGACTTTTTCTTAACCGGTTCTTCTTCCACATCCAAACCCAACCCAACTCTCCTATGTTCAGGAAAATCATCACCATTCCTTCGGTAGTTGTTTCTTTTAGGTTTGGAGTAGAACTTCTTTTCATTGATTTCCAAATCATCTGATGAAACCTCAACGAGTTTGAAGAATTTTTCAAGCTGATCTTCCTTCACATTCCGAATCGGAAAGCTATCATCGAAGTATAGTCTATCAGAATCCTTAACTTTGTACATGAAAACGTTAGGATCATCACTTAGGTTATCATCCGATGATTTATCGTCATCTTCGGATTGTGAATCAGAATTGTCCGAACTTGAGTTGGCGCTTTCATAGCTGCCTTCATCAGATTCACTCAAGACATTATCAACGACTTGCTTAACAACAGCTTCGCCATCATCACTCGTGTAGGTTAGATCAATGTTCTCAGGCAGCTCATTTTTCTTTTCGGTTAAAAGTTCGATGTTGAGCGCCCTATCCATCCCCTCAGCCTTTTTGCGGCAATACTTTTCGCAAAGGGGTGGTGGAACTTTGGTATAAAATCCACTTTTCTTACCTTTGGCTTTCTGAACATTTTCTTCCGATTGAATTGTCGGAAGAATGTGATCGATGACATAGGCATTCGTGGTATAGCTCTTTAGAAGTTGTTGAACCCTTTCGGTTTCGATTTTCATGTCTTGTAGTTCTTGTTTTACTTCAGCAATTGTGTTTATGTAAACGTTAATAGCTTTTTCTTTTTCCATTAAAGTAGCTTTTAACATTCTGATAGAATCATCTTGTTCAATGTTATTTCTATCCAATCTGCTGTAATCATCTTTCATTTTGTCATATGCCTCCTTCATTGTGCGATAATCGTATTTGAAATTATTATTATGCACATTGATTTCGGCTATGATCTGTATTTTTCAGCACATTTAATACACGGTTCAGCACACTTCGTACATGGTTTTACAACCTCTACGACTTTTATTACCTCCTTTTCTACAACCTTTACCTCTTCACCTACCTTTGTTAGATTTGCCATCATGGCCTTGTTGGCGATCTCGGTAAGGTTTTCTTCGTTCACCTCTTTATTCACATTGATAACTTCTTCGATCTCGGGCTTCTCCGCAGCAACATTCTTTGAAGACATTGTTTTACCGAAACAACCATCAAAACTAGTGGAAATATTAGGGGAAAGGATACCATGCATCTTTGTATGCTGATAAATTTTCTACATTTCAGCTTGCTGGATATATTCCTCTAGCAATGCACTCTCCATGGCTGCATCCTCAGCAGATGTATCTTCTACAATCTCTGCCATAAGAGCAACACCGGTCTTTTTGGTGATGTATGAATTCCAATCCAAACTGTCATCTTCATTTGAAGAGACCATTGCCTTCTCAGTGTTATTGTTGTTTGGTTTCTCTTGGATTTTGACTCGAGTCTTCTTTGGGAAAGGCTTGTACTGTAACGACTTCTTGTAATACTCGTTGCCACCTCCAAAAGGACTCTGATTACCCGTTGCTTCAGGATTTTTGCATTCCCTCTTGAAGTGCCATTTCTGTCGGCATCTGAAGCAAGTGACCTTCGTTTTGTCGAAACGGTAATTTGTTGCTTGAGTTCCCGATATCTCTGCCAGTAAGAGCAACGAACTTAGTGACCCTTCGAATGATCGTTGCTAAGGAACATTTGATGTCCATTAGTTCGAGTTCTTCTTCGTCTACTTGATCATAGTCTTCGGCGGTCATTTCCGGATTGCCAATTTTTCCTACCACCAAACTTTCGTATGATTCTAACACGTGGCGAGAAGTGTCATGTGTTGTTTAGCAACTTGCTCAGAAACAACATTGTTTAAATTGACAGCAATGTTACACTTGTACACATTTGGATCAGAATTTGATTGATTATTCTGATTTACTTGATTTTGATATGAATAATTTGAACCCATGCTTGAAAACGAAGAACTCTATGGACTTTAATCAATATGATTGGCTTTGACTCTGCGCGAATGATTCGAAGAATTCAGATTCGTGCTGAAAGCGGTTTGGATCTTCGGGCCAGTGATATTATCTTGAACTCCAGACTTATAGTACAGCCCGACATCTTTAGTCACATTGGCATTCTTCGACTTTGCTATCTTTAACAACTCCATCTCGTGCCACTCTACTTTATCAATGAAAGTTGACAATTTGAAGTATTCCCAACTCGGACTTTCTTTGAGCACCATGAGATAAGTCATCCATTCACCCTCTTGTAAAGCGTCAGCTAGCTTGTCAATGTATTCCTCTTCTGTCTACTCAAGCCCATGTCTCCTCATGATCACTTTCAGATTACAAAATCTTTCGATCATTTGTTTCATTGTTTCACCCTTAATCATCGTGAATATATCAAATTCTTTCATGATCAGTGCTTTCCTTGCTTTTGACCATTTATGCGCTTCCCTGGTATTTGTTCTTTATGGATTTCCATAATTCTTGTGCGGTCTTGAATTCTGGTAGAAGTACCAAAATATCTTCTTTCATTGATTGTTGAATCAAGCTTATCATCTTCTTTTCGGCGACGTAAGCATCTTTCTGTAATGTTGAAAACTTGCTGATGTCGATAACATTATCATTCTCATCCCTGGGCCATGTATAACCAGTCTCAATTGCCACTCAGCTGTGGAAGTACATAGCTTGGACACAATTCATGAACTTCTCCTTCCATCCCTCATATTTGTCCATACACATGAGTTTTGGAGGCTTTACAGACGTGCCCATCTCTTGTCAATGTTCACTTGATTAACCATTTGTGCATTTGACGTGGTTGCAGTCATGAAAGCAGTGTGAAGATCTTCCATCTTGAAAATTTACAATTTTTTCTGAGAAAAACACAAGTTCACAAACTCCGAAAAACAATTAGATCACTAACAAGTTCAGATGAACTTGTAGTGTGGGAAAAATCAGCTTTTGAATATCACAAGTTAGGCCGAACTTTGGTTTAATTTTGAAAAATTCTCCCTGATAAGTTCGGGCGAACTTATGAATAATTTTCAAGAGATTAACTAAGTTCGGGCGAACTTATGAATAATTTTCAAGAGATTAACTAAGTTGGGCTAACTTATAATGATTTTTCAATGATCTTTAGTCAAGTTCGGGCCAAAAAGATTTGAAGAAAAGAGCTAAGTTCGAGCGGACTTGGTATAAAAAGCTTGAAAAACTATCAAGTTCGGGCGAACTTGATTAAAATTAAATGAATTTCAATCAAGTCCGGGCGAACTTGATGTTAAGTTCGGCCAGAATGAGTTTGTAAAACATGGTTTTTTGAATTTTTTTATACCAATTCATTTGAATTTGATGTACAAACTCTCAGGGGTTTACCATAAGTGTATTTTATATGACATACTCAAAAATCAGCAAATTTTATCGTGAATTCATTGTTTTCTTTGAAAAATGAAGAAAAAATGGTAGAAAGAGGTAAAATAAGAGTTATTCTTGCTATGGTTTCACCAATCTAGGTACCGTGCCTCTGATAACACTTGTTAGATCGTCTCCACGTTAAGCTCGGGAACCTAAATTGTATCTAATGTCCATAATTGGGAAACAATATGACATGATTACCAAATAAACAAGATTTACTAGTTAAACGTTGTTTTATTGATCAATATGTTCAATTACATTCAGTTCCTGATCCGGCAGAGCTTAGCCGTCAGTGTGCCAAAATCACAGAAGTTACAAATGAAATCACCAAGGCACCTATTTATAGGTTTACAAGTTCGCTGGGAAGGAATCAAGTTCGGGCAAACTTGACTTGATCAAGTTTGGCCGAACTTGATCTTACAAACATATTTCAAGCGAACTTGTACCTATATTACATAAATAACCTTCTAAATTGACGTATTCTAGCCCAAAACTATACAGACTCGATCCAATACTAAGACATAGACATTATGCACTAACACTAAACCAATCTTTTTACACCCCTTTGTTTTAGTAAATGCGTTTCTTTTGAAAATTTCTATAAAAAGAAATTACTTAGTATTATCAAAAAAAATCTCCCTAGTTACTTGGAATAAATAAGCAAAATTATTGCTTATAAGTATGTAATTTACCACTAAGTCACAAATTTTCAAAAAGAAAACCGACATTTTTACATTTTAACCACTTTAAATAAAACTATCATACCCCTAGCCAAAACCTCCCCTTTTAAAAGCCCTCTTAATATTTCCAAGGATTTTGTTAAAAAAAACAAAAGAGGAGGTTTGATTACTTGTCAAACCTATGGTAGGAGTAAATCTCATACCAGTATCGAGCTTTTCACTTATACATTTTCGGCAGAGAGTTGAGTGATTACTTGTAAGGTACGTGAGGTTGTATATAGCTAAATGAAATTTAATAAAGGCATGTTATGCCTAAAATATGTATTTTTCTTAAAAAGTGTTCAAATAAATCATGTCGAATAGGGTTGTAAATAAGATAAAAATAAAAAGAACTTGTGTAACACCCTGCGAAAACGCTCAATCCCAATAGCTTTTTCAGCGATTTTATGCTAAATTTTGAGACGAAATTTCTTTTAACTGGGGGGTGATGTGACAACCCGTAACTTCGAGGTATAAACCGTTCATTTTCGGATCCATAAATCAAACCTTATAGTTATTTTATTTGACGAGTTAATTTTATACCTAATTAAATTATATTATTAGTTTACATTATAAAAGCGATTAACTTGGAACCGAATCCTTATCCTTTTGGAACCGGCTCGAACCGTTTGAATCGAAGCCATGTCTCACTAGCCAACTCAACCTACTCGCGTAACGCGAAACCTATGAGGTTCAAACCATAAAGTGTATAAGTTATATTTACATTACTAATATATTATACAAGTATATTAGTTGTATTTGTCAAAAAAATATATAATAAACAAAATCCATACCATTTGCGTTTTGTGTGCAGCCCACACCTTGCCCCTCTACCCACTCTGATACAGTCCAAAGTAAATCCCCAAACCAACTATTGATGACAAAACTTCAAAGCTATTATTTATTTTATTGTTGTTATATCTTAACCTTAATTACCCACTTATTAGATTTAAATACTATTGTTTTATTTTAATTTAGTCGTAGGCTTTTCAAAAGAATGGAAACAATCCTTTTGTAATGTATTATTTTATTTCTTTTGGACTTGGTCAATCATGGAAAACAAATATATGGATTCATGCAAATCAACTTCTAAACCGCCACCCGAAGCAAACCTGGCCAAACTCTTTATTTACAGCCCATTGGTAATCATAAACTGCCAGCACGTTTATCCTTTTCTTTAATTACGTATTTGTGCATTAGTTTTTTTTTATGACACTTCCAAAAACCCACAAACCCTAACCTGCGACGTCTCCTTCTCTCGCCTGTTGGCAGGTATGCACGCTCAAGGAATCCCCAAGCCATTCGGTTTCATGTCCCTAGCAACTCACATCATATTTCTATCTCGGTAATCTTTACTTTTATGTTTTTGATTCTTGTAAAATCTTGCGTATCATGGCTGTGTTTTCTGTGATTGATGATGATTATTGATGATATGATGATAACTAGTAGTCTAGAGTTCATAAAAATCTAGTATGATGCTTCGTATTATTGTTTTCGGATGTGTAGACATGTATGTATGGATTAGGGTTTTTATTCTTGATGATATTGATACATGGGCATGATAAGCCTGATATAAAAAAATCTAAGACCTGCTATGGATATTGTAGAGTTGTTTCTATGACAGTAATACGCGATAGAGAAACCCGGAAACTCGTTTAGCAAGGTATATGCGAAAACAGTAATCAGTCCAACAGTTACAGTCGACCTTAATCGGCTGTAACCGGTTAAATCTTATTAAAAATTGATGTTTCTTGAGTCCATGATTAACTTCCACGAAATACCTTTCAAAACGAACTTAAATAGCATTTTTTTTACGTCGGTTGATATTTTAAATGATTTATTTCGTGTCAAAGGTTCAGACTACGTTTTTTGTCAGAATTTGCAGCCCATTACGAGAGTCATAACTCAATGTGGGAATTGAGTAATGATCTGAAATTTTTACTGTAAGTACGTCTAGTTGATTCCAAAAATCTGCAACTGGAATTACGTCAATCAGATAACCGAGGATTTTAAATGAATTTTTCCATGAGCTGCAGTCAGAAAGTGACAAATCTGATTACTGCTTAGTAAATGATTTTTTATAAATTTTTGGTAAAGAGTTGGACTCTAAACATTTAACACAAGGATAAACCCTCCAAAGGGCATGTCACATAAAGATCATAATTTTTGTAGCTTCGTAGGTATGGTAAACGGACACCATAAAACAGCCTATTTATATTGAATTTTGCTATGCATGATTCTAATGTTATAATTGTCAAACTTGCTATGTTTAATATCCCCACATGCTTAATAATTATATAAATGGTACAATTGCACGTCGTATGCAATATTATAACATGTGCATACAAACTATTCGGGAACATTTGACAACTTGTTTGCATGTTAATTGTTAGATGCGTGTAAGACTTGCGTGATTTACATAAATGACCCCTAATGTTCTTGGTAACAATAATAGGACGTGGTTGACCATACTAGATCGCATAACTTAATCTGCCGAGCAAAACTAAGGTGAGTTCACAACTTTTTCTAAAAAGCATGCGTCCCTGGTTTGGGACAACACACTTATTTCCCTGGTTTGGGAAATACATACGGTACCCCTGGATTCGGGCTACACACGCGTTCCTGGATTGGAACTACTGAACAAACTATCCACTAGAGGTGGATCAAACTTTCCTAGGATGGGATTGCCTAGTATTCCTGGTTTGGAATACTGTTAAATACTATATTTTATATTTCATGTTTTTACCGGACTAAACGAACTCTATCTGAAAGTCCCCACACACTTATACCGGTTAGTCGCCGGGCCTGGCGAACGGGATATTAGTTGATAGCGCTATTAGGTTTGCCAAACCTCACACCGTGCCTGGGTGGATGGGCATGAACTTTTATGCCTTGGCAACTGGTCAATGATGATAAACACTGACCTAGGGCACAAACAACTTAAACAGTCAAGTTTCGGTATAACTCAGTTTAGTAGCTTAAAGATGGGGTAGCTCCCCATGACATGTTTTATAAACTAAATATTCTAATAACCTGTTTTTGTAACAACACTAAAAACTGTGAACTCGCTGTCTTAATTGCTGATACACTTTCTCTGCATACTTGCAGGTCATTTGATATATCTTGCATGGGAACTTGCAGTTTGAGAAGTTGGAGTGTCATGGGGCATGATATTGGATTGCAAACATTTATACTTTACGTTTTAAAACCTTTTGATTTTAATTGTTGAAATGTTTACCTTGCTTCCGCTGAACACCTACTATGTTTGAAATGATTAATTTGAAATTCACTATTCATGTTGGACATAATAACTTGTTTTTGATTATTTACTATTAGTGTCACACCCCGACCCGCAGCGGAATAAGAGTCGGGGCATAATTGGGTTATCACCAAAGCTCATGATATTACTAGTATGTTTCATATTTATTTAAATCAAAATTACATTCTCAAATATCCAAACATGTCCATACAAATACAAAGAAAATAACCAACTAAACAATTCCAAGCTCTAAACCATTTTATTCTTCTAGGCCAATCCTATGTGTTTCTGGCTGCAGCTGGTTCACCCGTATCATGTGTAAAAATGGGGGTTTTTGGGTCAACATAAGTTGGCGAGTGAACCTTGTTAGATAAACATTTATAATTGATTTTCTTGTTATTTTATCAAGGAAAAATTGTGCATAATCATAAGTGAGCAAATGATAAATAATCAATCAGCAACAATGTTAACACAAATTATAACATACAATAACATACCAACAGCATACAATAACATATCAACTTGCATAGATATATAACATGAATGAAACTGTGCGATCAAGGCTCAATCAAACGGAGCCGATCGTATTGCATCTACTGAAAATGATAAATGTCTGTGCGATCAAGGCTCAATCAAACGGAGCCGATCGTATGTTGGCACGCCAGGTTCACGCTCATAATGTAATGGGGAATATGCTCAACGCTCATAATGTAATGGGGAGCGGCGGCCTATGAAGTTGCATGTACTGAAAGTAATGAATTGAATCTAACAATAACCACACAAACCATTGAATCAAACTGAATACACATTTGTCCATGATATGATGTATGCACAATAATTTAAGTATAATAAGTAGCAAGACACATGATACACCCCAAAAACGTGATTAAAACGGGGAATTTGTAAAGATTCACTCACATTGGGTGCGTTTGATTGGAGATGGTGAGATGCGCACGAGTTGGAAGAGTTGAATAACGAGAATTACTAACCTAAATAATAACGGAAAATATGGTAAATGAGTGGATTTTATTATTAATTTTAATAGGCTTTTTAGATATATTTTTACGAGTTTAAGTCTATTACCTATCTTTAAAAACATTATTTTTAAGTATTTTTAATTGATTTTTAAATTAAATTAAATAAATAAAAATATAAAAATGTGTTGACTTTTTCGCTGACCGTTGACCATTTGACTTGTTGACTGTTTGACCGGTTTATTGTGTAAATACATGCGCTGGGTGAGGCTCGAACCCGAGACCTCCCGTACACGTGCACGCAGCTCTCAACTGAGCTACGTGTCTAACCCGAAATAATTCTGTTTTTAATTATACTTATATATTAACTCGGCTTATCCAAATTCTTTTATTTTCAAAAACATTTTAAATCATCGAACCGGTGTTACTAACAGGTCTCGAACCCGGGACCTGTGCTTTAACGTTACACACAGTCCACCGCTGGACTGTGTGTCTAACTTGGTTAATATACAAATTTTTATTATACTTAACAACTAACGTAAGTTAACCCGGTTCAATTAGAAAAATAAAATGTTTTTATTACATAGAGGGTGCGTGTATCAGGGATCGAACTCGCGGCGTGTGATATGTATATGCACACAGTCCACCGCTGGACTGTGTGTCTAACCCGAGATAATATCCAGATTTTATTAAACTTATAATCAAACTATCATCGTCCTTCTTCATTTCAAAATTACAGACTGCGATTACACCATTATATCTTGTTTAATTCGATTGATAAACATTGTACAGACTAATATGAAATGGAAGAAACGATATTTAGAAGTAAACATACCGGTGAACGATTTATCACAGAATTCCGGCAAGGTGTCGGCTCTGTTTTTATGAATTTCAACTGAGCAAGCAAATTAACCGTTTTGATTAGCTAATCGTGGAATTGAAGTGCTAAACAAACGTTTACAGAATGTTTGAATGTCCTTACCGTTTCACAGATGAAAATAAAGATTTCCAGAAATTTTCCGGCGAACTGAAATTATCCGATAACAGCGTCTGAATTTGATTTCAATTGAAAGGTTTGAGTTAGAAATAGCTTAACAATTGTTAGACCACGACGGTATTGAAAGACTTACCGTTTTGATGAAGAATACGGTTTTCCGGCGAACTGCAGAAACTTTCTGGCGAGTAAAATAAACGTTTCTGATGAACTGAGTGTATGACGAAAGTGAAATGGCGGGTTTGTAGAGTGTTTCTGAGTCGCGAAAGAGGTCTTTGATTGAAGTAATTCAGGTATTGAATATCTTCGGTTATAAAACCGATCATCATTAGAATTTAAGTTAATTCAATGTCTGAATTGATTAGAATCGTCGGTGCATCAGTTATAAACTAGAATTCGCGTTTAATCAAACATTTTGGACGGTTGAATAGCCGATTACGATTTTCAGTTGGCGCAAACCGGTTGATCTATGATTGTCTATAAGATTTATTTGTGCCAACATACGATCGGCTCCGTTTATTGAGCCTTGATCGCACAGACATTTTCATTTTCAGTACATGCAATACGATCGGCTCCGTTTGATTGAGCCTTGATCGCACAGACATTTTTCATTTTCAGTACATGCAATACGATCGGCTCCGTTTGATTGAGCCTTGATCGCACAGTTTCATTTATGTTATATATTTATGCAAGTTGATATGTTATTGTATGCTGTTGGTTTGTTAATGTATGTTATTGTTTGTTGTTGTTTGATATCGTATGCTAATTGTTGTTATGGTATGTTTATTTACGTTTGTTCATATATGAATATTGCACAATTTTTCTATATTAAATACAACCAGAAATAAATAATAAATGTTTTCTAACAAGGTTCACTCGCCAACTTTTTGTTGATCCAAAAACATTTTTACATATGATACAGGTGAACAGGATGAAGCAAGGAAAACATAGGAAATTGCCTTAGAAGAAAAATAATGAAGTTTAGAAGGATGAATAGAACATGTTGTATTTGTTTGATATGATTGTATGATCTCTTTTAAATTGAAATAAGAATATGAAACATATTAATAAATGTCATGAGCTTTGATGATAACCCAATCATGCCCCGATCACCTTTTCCGCTGCGGGTCGGGGTGTGACAGATTGGTATCAAAGCTTTTGACTATAGGGATATAGGATAGGTTATTAGACCCTTAGAGCCTATACTATAGTTGACTAGATTTTAATTGTTTATGTGGTTACATGCAAACTTATGATATTTATTTGTTTCATATTTATTACATACACAAATGCATGCAAACATTTCCAATATTACATTTTGTGATACATAGTGAATTATACTTGCAGTCAAACATACATACTTACATACATATTCATCATACATGTTACAATATTCACATATTCAAATCATATTCATACTTCCCTTATTCAAGATTTTGTCGCATTTTTTCATTTTCAAATCTCATCAAAGTGAGTTCTGCGACGGGCATGTAGTAACTGTAAGGGTACAAGTACCGGTAGTCGGAACGTCCTGTCTAGGTTGGCATTCGTATAAATCCAATATAACGGACCAGTTTGCCTACCTGGGGACTAACGATGAGAGTACGAGGGACCTATTAGGCCAAAGCATGCCACACCAAACGTCGTTCGAACTAACCCCACTTTGAGGTGTCACTGTGTCCACACCTGGACACATTCCGAATATCATACGTTACATATTTCTCGATTTTCTCCGGGTTTTAGTGTACGTAACCAGGCAAACACATGCGAACCATATGAAAAACCCGGTAATCATGGGGGCCCACGTGATTACGAAGATGAAGTATGGCGGCATGCAAGGCCCAATTACGAGCAAAGCCCAAGACATCCTATGGATGTAGTAGATTTATTTTGCTATGTTTATTTTATGAATGTTCATTCCTAAATACGACACATGATCCCAAAAGCATCCAACTCATACTCTTGATATGTATTCCTTGTAGATGTCTTCTAACCTCGCTCGTAGGAAGATGAGATCAAGAAAAGCCCGCGAGCGCATGGCTGCCCTAATCGCTCAACAAATGGCTGCCGTAATACCCAACATTGTAATTCAAGTCCAACAAGCCCTTACCGCTAATCCCGTCAATCAAGAAGTTCAAAATGTTATCAACCCTTCCCCAAATACCACTAAATGCACCTACAAGCATTTCAAATCCTGCGACCCTACAAAATACGAAGGGACTGAAGGTGTCACCCGCTCTTTTCTATTGGTTTGAAGAAATGGAAAACATTTTTCTAACTTGCGATTGCCCCGATGATCGCAAAGTACGATATGCTACTGGTCGTTTATTTGGAATGCACTTACTTGGTGGAATACAGAGAAGGCCAAACGAGGTGTTGAAGATGCTATGACTTTGACTTGGGAAGAGTTGAAGGAAATCATGACAAGACGATTTTGCCCAAGGAGGGAAATCAAGAAACTAGAAGATGAGTTCTATTCGTTGAAACAAAAGGAAGGCGACCACACCACGTACAACAAGAGATTCCTCGAGTTAAATCAAATGGTTCCCAACTTGTTCACTCCCCACTACCGATTGATCGAGCACTACATTCAAGGTCTTCTTTCAAAGATTCAAGACTCTGTAATAAGTACCACACCTGCAACCTTGGAAGCAGCAATGGAGTTAGCTACAGAGCTCACCGAGAACCGAATCCGGAACAAAGACTTCAAGGAGGAGAAGAAGAAGGATAAAGCATCGACTGAAACTTCCAACTACACCCAAACCGAATCCCCTTCTCAACCCATTTCCAAGAGAAAACGAGACGAGCAACTTTTCGCTGTCACCCAACGCAACCAACCAGCCTTACAAGCCGTACCCCTCCAAGTTATCCCAATCACTCAAGTAGCACCCAACTCAACCTACCCAAATAAGAAACCTTACCTTGGACCCCACCCTCGATGTAACACCTGTTTTTATCACCATCCATCTACCGTACTTTGTCGACTATGTGCGAATTGTGGACGCTATGGTCATTTGAGCAAAGTTTGCCGCACCTCTCAAAACCAAACCTCACCCCCTACTCAAAACATGATCCAAACGTATCAACAACCCCATTACCTCATGTTCCCATATGTTCAAGCTTGTTTCAATTGTGGCGACCCTACCCATTTTAGAAACACGTGCCCTCAATTGGTTAACATCATAAACGCCCAAGCTCAAGCAAACCCAGTTAACCAAGCAAATCAAGAAAACCCAACCACTAGGCCACCAGCAAGAGGAAGAGTTTTCAACATCAACGCCAATCTGGTTGAAGATAATGACGGCCCAAACGAAAACACTCAACTAGTCCCCTTCACCAACAATCAAGATTCAACTCCCACTGCTTAGTTTTATGCTTTCTTTATGTTATCTCAATTCTCACGTGTCTCAATTTTAAATTGGAAGTTTATCCAAGGATCTTAATGCGAATTATTATTTCAGTTTTGTTTTATACTCATTGATTCAACATTCATACCATCATACATCTCACCGTATTTCAATCTCATTATTTAAAGAAGTTGGGCTGTGTCTCACTTCTACATATAACTAACCTCTCCAACACAATAAACGAGAGAGGGACGGTCATCATTCAAACATGTATACTATCAGGATTATGACTCAGGCATTGTTTGTTGTGTTTATTTATGTTTTAGAGTCACATAGGACTAATCATAGCTTACTGATAAAACCAATGAGAATTTGATGAGGATATGGTGGATACGCGCTGGTACTTCCCATATATAAGTATTCTTGTCAAAGGATCAGAGGCATTATCAGGCGGTTATGAGAAGTTCCATGTAGGAATTAGTAATGTTTTGGTTGAAATTTGTTTTACACTCATGATTTAACATTCATATCAACTCATCATTTAAAGAAATTGGATTGTGTTCCATTTTCTACATAGACTAACTCTCCATCATAACAAACGAGAGAGGTATTGTCATCATTCAAGGACTCAAGCTTTGGTTGTTGTGTTTGTGTATGTTTTAGAGTCACATAGGACTAATCATAACTTACCGATAAAACCAATGAAAATTTGACAAGAATATGGTGGATATGCCGCTGGTACTTCCTATATATAAGTATTCTTGTCAAAGGATCAGAGGCATTATCAGGCGGTTATGAGAAGTTCCATGTAGGATTTGGTATTGTCTTGATTGAAGTTTGTGTTATACTCACTGATTTAGCATTTATATCATCGCATCCTTTAAAGGAATTGGATTGTGTCATCAATCCAACATGTATGCTATCAGAATTAGGACTCAGATATTGGTTGTTATGTTTATTTATGTTATAGAGTCTCATCATAGAACCAATCATAACTAACTGATAAAACCAATGAAAATTTGACAAGAATATGGTGGATACGCCGCTGGTACTTCCTATATATAAGTATTCTTGCCAGAGGATCAGAGGCATTGTCAGGCGGTTATGAAAGTTCCATGTAGGTTTTAGTATTAGAAGTTTATTTTAGGATATAATCTAATCTTTCAAACGTACTCAAACTCATATGCATAACATCATACTTAGTCAATCAACTCTGTGTATCCATGTTCCGTATTCATACACTTTAGGCAACAAAAAGCGATTCATGTAGCAGGGTATTCAACCCTTACAAGGAACGTTACCGCCTCAAACAAAATTTAAACTCTTACTCTCTTCTCAGTATGTAATTGTCAAATTAAAACACCATCCTTTCTAGACAAATATGCCACTACTTAAATTTCGGGACGAAATTTCTAAAAGTAGGGGATACTGTAACATCCGCCAAAAACCGGATTTACCAAACCCGCTTCGTTTATCAACCGAACAATCAGTTAAAGATTCTGTCGCGTATTTAATGCCCAAATTAATTTTAAACGATACATAATTAATAAGTATATTAGAATATAAAATTTATTTTTGAAAATGTATTAAAAATAGCGAATTAAAAGTAAAATTCTGCTGCCGGGTTTCGAACCCGGGTCATCCAAGGGTTACACAAAGACTTAACTCACACACTTAAACCACTCCGCCACTTGATCTTTTTGTGAGTTCTGGGAAGCAATTAAATCAAATGTTCAACTGAGAATCAACCTGATGCGCCAACTGAAACCGATATCGGCTTTCAAACCGACCAAGACGTTTGAGTGCTCGCGGAATCTTGAATCATAACCGAATCGTTTAATGAAACTTGAATTCAGGTGATGTTTGGTTTTTATAACCGAAAACATTCATTCTGGTATTTCTTCAACAAAACACTCATTTCGCGATTCAATTTCATTCCCTGAGCTTCTAATTTCGTGTTTATTCTATTTTCTAGTCGTCGGAATTACTTTCTGATCATCGCCGGAATTTTCTGCAAGTCGCCGGAAAACCGAGACTCACCTCAAAACGGTAAAATAACCTCGACTTTACTGTTTCACTCAATTGTTAGAACCTTACTAACATTAATCCATCACCCAGAATCAATCCCAGACGATGTTATCGGATTCTCTGTTTTCGCCGGAAAATTTCTGGATTTTTCGGAAACCCGCTGTTAACCGGTATGATCAATCAAACATACTGATAATCGTTACTCAATGGTTCAATTTCACATCTATTTCATCCAAACTAAATATTGAACTCGAACAGAAGGAGCTCCCAAAACAGAGCCGACGAGCTTCGCCGGATTTTCTGAAGAAGACGATCTGTTCGGTACTTTCTTTCCCCAAACTCTTCGGTTCAATACTTTTCAATTCTTCATCTTGTTCATTAACCGAATTTAACAAATAGCAGATAGATAACCGTTGCCTGAGTTTTGAACGAAGAAGACGAAGTAGTTATGTTATAAGATTATTTAAAATCGGAATTATAAACGGGTTAGACACACAGTCCAGCGGTGGACTGTGTGCAAATAAACACATACACGTCGCGAGTTCGATTCCTGTCCAACCTCAATCGCTGTAATAAATGCCTTTTTTTTAAACTGAACCGGGTTAACTCCGTTAGATGTTAAGTATAATAAAAATCTGTATTTTAACCAAGTTAGACACACAGTCCAGCGGTGGACTGTGTGTAACATTAAGTCACAGGTCCCGGGTTCGAGACCTGTTGACGACACCGGTCCGATACATTAGAACCCTTTTTAAAAATAAATAATTTTCGGATTAATTGAATTAGTGTATAAATATAATTAAAAACAGAAATATTTCGGGTTAGACACGTAGCTCAGTTGGTAGAGCTGCGTGCACGCGTACAGGAGGTCTCGGGTTCGAGTCCTGCCCGGCGCATACATTTACACAATAAACCGGTCAACAAGTCAACGGTCAAACGGTCAAAAAGTCAACATTTTTTTATTTTATTTAAAAATCAATTAAAAATACTTAAAAATAACATTTTTTAAGGTTAGAAACTAGCCTAAAACTCACAAAAATATATCCAAAAATCTTATTAAAGTTGTTAATAAAATCCATTTATTTACCTTACTTTTCTTTATTAATTAGGTTAGTTATTCCTCGACGATCAATCCTCTAAACTCGTGCGCATTCATCATCATTCACCGAACGCACCCACTGTGAGTGATCTCTACAAATTCCCCGTTTTATAAATCACGTTTTTGGGGTGTATCATGTGTCTTACTATTTATTATATTTAAATCATTGTGCATACATCATATCATGAATAAATGTGTATCCTGCCTGTGTAAACTGTTTGTGTGATTATTGTGTAGATTTAATTTATTATTTTCAGTACATGCAATTTCATAGGCCGCCGCTCCCCATTACATTATGAGCGTTGAGCATTTTCCCCATTACATTATGAGCGTGAACCTGGCGTGCCAACATACGATCGGCTCCGTTTGATTGAGCCTTGATCGCACAGACATTTTCATTTTCAGTACATGCAATACGATCGCTCCGTTTGATTGAGCCTTGATCGCACAGACATTTTTCATTTTCAGTACATGCAATACGATCGGCTCCGTTTGATTGAGCCTTGATCGCACAGTTTCATTTATGTTATATATTTATGCAAGTTGATATGTTATTGTATTCTGTTGGTTTGTTAATTGTATGTTATTGTTTGTTGTTGTTTGATATCGTATGCTAATTGTTGTTATGGTATGTTTATTTACGTTTGTTCATATATGAATATTGCACAACTTTTTCCATATTAAATACAACCAGAAATAAATAATAAATGTTTTCTAACAAGGTTCACTCGCCAACTTTTTGTTGATCCAAAAACAATTTTTACATACGATACAGGTGAACAGGATGAAGCAAGGAAAACATAGGAAATTGCCTTAGAAGAAAAATAATGAAGTTTAGAAGGATGAATAGAACATGTTGTATTTGTTTGATATGATTGTATGATCTCTTTTAAATTGAAATAATAAATATGAAACATATTAATAAATGTCATGAGCTTTGATGATAACCCAATCATGCCCCGATCACCTTTTCCGCTGCGGGTCGGGGTGTGACAACTTTAACTCAGAAAAATAAGCCGTTTGAGTGGGGATCCAAACAAGAGGAAGCTTTCCAAACCTTGAAACAGAAACTCTGTGATGCTCCTATTCTATCTTCACCCGATGGCAACGATGATTTTGTGGTTTATTGTGACGCGTCGAATTTAGGCCTTGGTTGCGTTCTCATGCAACGAGATAAGGTCATCGCCTACGCGTTAAGACAATTGAAAACCCACGAGAAAAATTATACAACTCATGATCTTGAGTTGGGAGCTGTTGTCTTTGCTCTCAAAATCTGGAGACACTATCTCTATGGTACGAAATGTGTGGTTTTCACGGACCACAAAAGTCTCCAACACATATTCAATCAAAAGGAGTTGAACTGAGGCAACGACGTTGGATCGAACTTTTAAACGATTACGACTGTGAAATTCGCTACCATCCTGGTAAGGCGAATGTTGTGGCTGATGCGCTTAGTCGCAAAGAACGTGTTAAGCTTCATTGTGTTCGAATTCGATCCGATATCCAAACACGTATTCTTGCAGCCCAACACACTTGTGTAACACAAGGTTTGTTGAAAGATGAACTACCCCATCAACTCGAACTTCAACTTGAAATGAAAGATGATGGATTACTTTACTACATGAACCGTTTGTGGGTTCCAAATCGACACAATCTTCGTACTTTATTGATGGACGAAGAACATAAGTTTGGATACTCAATTCATCCTGGTGCTACAAAAATGTACAAGGATCTTCGCACCCAGTTTTGGTGGTCGGGTATGAAGAATGACATTGCCTTGTATGTATCAAAATGCCTTACTTGTCTCAAAGTCAAGGCCGAGCATCAATGTCCGTCTGGTTTGTTGGAACAACCAGAAATTCCGGTATGGAAGTGGGAGAACATTGCAATGGATCTCATCACTAAGTTACCACGCACATCTATAGGTCATGATGCAATTTGGTGATCATTGATCGTCTAACAAAGTCAGCACATTTCATAGCGATTCGTGAAGACTATTCTACTGACAAACTCGCAAAGATCTATGTTGATGAGATCATATCTCGTCATGGTGTTCCTTTGAACATCATATCTGACAGAGATGCTCGTTTCTCATCTCGTTTTTGGAAGACCTTGCAATCTGCAATGGGAACCAAACTCAATCTAAGTACTGCTTATCATCCTCAAATGGATGGATAATCTGAGAGGACGATTCAAACATTGAGGATATGCTTAGAGCTTGTGTGATCGATTTTGGTGGTAGTTGGGATTCGCATCTCCAGTTGGTCGAATTCTCCTATAACAATAGTTATCATGCCAGCATTAACATGGCGTCTTTCGAAGCTTTATACGGTCGAAAATGTCGTTCACCTGTCTGTTGGAATGAAGTTAGAGAGTCTCAGTTTACTGGACCTGAACTCATTCACGACACAACCGAGAAAATCAAGAAAATACGCAATAACCTTCTGACAGCTAGAAGTCGTCAAAAGATTATGCGGACAAGCAACGCAAGCCCTTGGAATTCCAAGTTGGTGATCACATCCTACTCAAGGTATCCCCTTGGAAAGGAGTGGTCAGATTTGGGAAGAAAGGAAAACTTGCTCCACGATACGTTGGACCATTCAAGATCGTCGAAAGAATCGGAAAGGTGGCCTACCGACTTGAGCTACCTCCTAAACTTGGGAATATTCACCCAACATTCCACATGTCCAATTTAAAGAAATGTTTAGCCGTTACAAATCTCCATGTTCCACTCGACGAGATTCAAGTTGATGACACTATGCATTTTTCGAGAAACAGGTGGAGATGATGGACCGTGAAGTCAAGAAACTTAAACAAAGACGAATTCCGATAGTCAAAGTTCACTGGAATCCAAACGTAGCCCGGAATTTACTTGGGAACGAGAGGATCATATGAAAGCGAAGTACCCACATTTGTTCTCACGAGTTTCCTCTAATTAAATTTCGGGACGAAATTTCCTGAAGTAGGAGAGATTGTGATATCTGTGGCAATCCAAAAATGTAACAATAATAAACAAGTTATCAATGAATGAAATTTTATGTTGAATATGTGAATTTTTTTTATTTATTTTGATTATTACACACATTCGATTCTTGCACGATTCCGAACTCTTGATTCGCTTCTATAAGCAAAACTGGTAAACCGATACGCAAACGAAACCAATTTAACGCAACATATGTCCCAGAATAGTGATGTAAGATAAAAATTCCTTAAATAACCTTTACATAACTTAGAAATAAGTTTTGAAGGGTTTGGTATGTCAAAAACAAGTTTATTCGATCGCATGGACTAAATACGACAAACTGCGAAAGTCTGCCGATTCTCGCAGCAACGTACACTCCGGAACAAGAACACAATCCTAACATACCTTAAATATCCTTTACATAATGTAGAAATAAGTTTTGAAGGCTTCGGTATGGCAAAATCACACTTTTCTAACTTCAGGGGCTATTTTGCAAATTTCGTGAAACTATGCCTTTGTGCGTATATCGCTATCCGAAACACGTTCAGACATTCAAAAATTTTTCTAATCATCAATATATTATTTGTTAGTGATTGGAATGCGAAAAATCCGTTCGTTACGCATTTACGGTCACGCACGCGTTCATTACGATTTTCTTCGTAATTAACCGAAAACCACGATCGTACTGCCAAACGAACCGACCTATGGAATATATTTGAACACATTTCAAGTTCCCTATACTTATTCTACCTTATAGATCTTAGAAATGGGGTTAACGGGTGTCAAAAGTGCCAAAACGCGTCGAAAAACAAGTTTGTAGGCTGCAGGGACCATTTCTGCCAATTCTGCTATTTTGGCTTCTGGCGGGGCGCGAGCCCTTTACCCTAAACGGCTGGCGGCCTGCAAGAAGGCATCAGATGCAGAAAATTAATAGCTCACAACAGCCTGTTCATTGTGGACACTAAGCATTCGAATTTGATCTCATTTCCTCTGCATTTGACACATCAAATGACACTAATCCAAGCCTTAAACACCTGTCCTAACACTTGTCAAGTTGTGGTGAGTTCATGAACATTATAAATACCAAGTTCATGGCAAAATATGAACTCTTTGATCACTTTCTTGCAACACTCTACCAAATCCAAATTTCTATCATCTTGGAGCTTTCTCTGGTCTTCTTGATCATTTCCCTTATGTTTGTAAGTGTCCCTTCATGACTTGTTCAATTATTATATCTTAAATGAACTAAAAATCAAGAAGTTTGACTTTCTGTTTGACTTTTAGTTTTGATCATGAATTGATCAAGATAAAGCTCAATTGAAACTTGCAATATGATGGTAATCAAGGTGGTTATGATCCCTAAAAATCATACCTACTGATTTCCATCATTTCTAGTCATTTTAACAAGACAAAGTTTCGGTCAAGATGCGATTTTTGCGCATTTTGCAAAGGATCTAATTCCGGGTGTCAAAACAGTTTGTTTTGATGCCAAAAGCCCTTTATAAACTTATTTAGACATGTCAAAACATGTCTAAATCGTCACTCTCATTTTAGTGCTTGTTTAGAGTCGAAAAGTTGAACGGTTAGACCAACGCTTGACTTCCGAATCTGACCCGTTTGGTTGATCTTTAGATCCGAACAAATACATAATTGTGACCATAAATATATAGGGAATAACCCTCTGAGGTTATACCTTATGGTCATGATGTTTGGATTGTGTTATGATAAATGATTGTAATATTACTTAAAAATGACCAAAATACCCTTTTCGCAAACAAATCAACTTTAAGCACATGTAACATAGATTTTGACATGTATTCTGATCAAATAACATTTTCAAACATATTTAAGCTTTAAGGGCTTATTATAACACATATCTAACTGTCCGATGCGTAGTTTCGCAAATGATGCGTTAAAGTGGCTTAAACTACCTTAACGGGTCATAACGGGTCAAAAGCACTTATAAACTTTTCCAACTCAGAATGTAAACTTACTAAACCATATTATATGAGTTCCGACACTCACTTGGTTTATAAGATCTCATTCTATCCGAATCTTCCGATTTCAAGCCTCGATGTTTACACTACTATTCATTTTTAGGACACGCGTGATTTCTCGGATCTTTGATCTTCGGTTTTCTTATTGATCCAAGATTTACTTTGCTATCACAAGTGAGTACATAGTTCCCTATTTTATGTTTTACAATTGTTTTGGGGTGATTCTTATGTGCTAAATGTTTTCATTTTCAAATGCAAATACTATGGTTTATATAAACAACACGATTTCAATAATGTGAACGAACTTGTTGGTGCATTGTATTTATAACAAGAATGACATTCATTAACAATGGCCAAGCCGACCAGTAGTAAGTTAAGGCACCTAAGACTGACAATCCCGTTACCAAATTTCCCGGGGTTTGTGGGGAAATTTGGGAAGCGACTGAAACTGTATGTAACAAACCCTTTGGTGGTATGTTATACGATTAAGGGACACCATGGGTGGTCTCGAACAAGTCAACAAAGGTTTGAATGTATTCACGAAACGACCAAAAGTTTTCAATTAAAACAAGGAACGATGAACGATGAATGAATGAACAATGGTTTATAACAAGGAACAACGAACAATTGATTTATGACAAATGGTTTATGATAAGTGATTTAGATAACGGAACAGGTGTAATGTAATAAAAGCATGGTGGATACGCCGCTGGTACTTCCTATATATAAGTGCTTTTATCACATCACATACGTGTTGTTATTTACATTACTTGGACAAATGATTTCAAACAATGACACACAACGATTTTCGCTTAAAGATATAAACCATACGAGTTATTTCAAGCCGATTTACAACTAGGATTTACAAAACAAATGTTTTCGAGTCAAGGTTCATGGCTACGAGATTTTATAAATTTTAATCAATTGTTTTTAGACGATTAATTATTGCAATAACAAATGCTTCAAAACAAGGTTTTCATCTATGACTCTAGTAGTCGGATTATATGTTGCAATATACACAAAGCCATGAACTTGATACACTCACAAAACCTATGTACTCGTCGACATATTTTTGCTGACTCGTTTTCACATATGTTTCACGGAACAATGCTAGATGATACTGATGCGTGCTCATGTAGGATCGGATGTGGACTTTAGTGACTATAAAATATGAAAGACAAATTATGCTTGTTCGTTGTTTGTTTAAGTTTGGTTGAAAGTTCTAAAAGAATATGACATTATGAACTATGTTTAATAATCAATAAAACGAAATATGAAATACCATATGTTGTTGAAACAATCTGTTAACGTGACTCCCCAAGTGATTCCGCCGCGTGTTGTTCTATGTTACTAGATGAAACCCTAGATTCCGTGCAAAACGATTGCTTGACACAACTTATGCAAACGGATTCTTACGAATAAATTTCGGGATGAAATTTCCTAAAGTAGGGGAGACTGTGACAACTGTGACTCCAGTTGTCATTATCGAATCCCGAACAAATTAATAAGCAATAACACCTTGTGTTTTATTCATTTAATTATTAATTATGAAATTATCCATAACAATTCCACAATATCAATCCTTCTTCAAAATCGAGCTCTTAATCAATCTCTTGAAAATTATACGTAAACTGTTACGTAAACATAATCAGTTAAGCGCAACATATAGTCTGGAATAGTGAAATAAGCTAAACATACCCTAAATATCCTTTGATAACTTAGAAATAAGTTTTGAAGGGTTTGGTATGTCAAAACCAAGCTTATTCGATCACATGGACTATTTACGACAAACTTTGAAAGTCATGCAGTATATGAGAAGCACTCCCACTTCTCTCATTGCCTTGCCACTTGTTGGCTTTAGATTTGATGCAATCTTTTGTGATCTTCCATATCATGATGCAATCTTTTGTGATCTTCCATATCATGATGCAATCTTTTGTAGATCTTGCATATCTTGATGCAATCTTTTGTGATCTTCCATATCACGATGCAATCTTTTGTAGATCTTCCATATCTTGATTCAATCTTTTGTGATCTTCCATATCATGATGTAATCTTTTGTGATCTTCCATATCACGATGCAATCTTTTGTAGATCATGCATATCTTGATGCAGTCTTTTGTGATCTTCCATATCACGATGCAATCTTTTGTAGATCTTGCATATCTTGATGCAATCTTTTGTGATCTTTCATATCACGATGCAATCTTTTGTAGATCTTGCATATCTTGGTGCAATCTTTTGAGATCTTCCATATCATGATGCAATCTTTTGTAGATCTTCCATATCTTGATGCATTCTTTTGTGATCTTCCATATCATGATGCAATCTTTTGTAGATCTTGCATATCTTGATGCAATCTTTTGATATCTTCCATATCACGGTGCAATCTTTTGTAGATCTTGCATATGTTGATGCAATCTTTTGTGATCTTCCATATCACGATGCAATCATTTGTAGATCTTACATGTCTTGATGCAATCTCATTTAATCTTCCATATCTTATAAATCCAACATAATCTTCTCATTCCAAGAGAAGATCACTTCACTTCTCTCTCTCTCTCTCTCTCTCTCTCTTGAAACTCTCTGTCGAACACCCCCCCTCCTCCCTTCCATTTTCGTTTTTCAACCTTATCTTCAAGATTCAAGTCCCTTCCAAGGTGTTTCCAAGCACTTTTGAAGATCCTAAGGTGATTTAAAACCAAGCTCCAAATCATCATACTTTGTAAAAAAACGCACCAAAATCTTGAAGGACGAATAAACAATTTGAGGGATTTCGTTAGCACATAAAAACGCACCCAAAGGTGAGTACATAGTCCCCTCTTTTACATTTTCAAATGTTTTGGGGTGAAACATATGTGCCTATATCTACTTTCGTGTTTTCATGACACAATACATGCTTGGATTGCATAGTACATATAGTACAAGATTTTAAATGCATTTGCTTCATATGTTGGCTTAGCATATTTAGCACCTTCATTTTCAAAGAATTTCTTGCTATGTATGTTGACTGAGCATACTAGTACATGGTTTCAAAACATTTTCATACATGTTTGCATTGTTATTGACATATTGGTGTGTTGAACTCGACAATGATACATTCATTAACATTTATGACCGACCGGTAGTATGTAATGGTAACATAGGTTTGACACCTCATTCCCGCTTCCTTGTTTTGGAAGTATCCATTGAGGAATGGCGGAATCCGATGAACAATTGGTAAACCTTTGTCTTTATAAAGGTTTATCCGACAATTAACAAGGTTTGAATGTATTCGCCAACAAACCATAAGATATGTTTTAACAATAAAAAGCAACGGTTTATAAAACATAACTTTGATTTGAGCAAAACTTTTGTTTATTCAAAGAAGTTGTTTTAGACAAGACATTTTTACTATACGACACATTAGTTTACTTGACAATGATTTACATGACTTTGGTTTACTCGACATTGGTTACTTGACAATGATTTACATACTTGGTTTACTCGGCATTGATTACTTGAAAATGATTTACATGAATTTGGTTTACTCGACATTGGTTACTTGACAATGATTTACATGACTTTGGTTTACTCGACATTGGTTACTTGACAATGATCTACATGACTTTGGTTTACTCGACATTGGTTACTTCACAATGATTTACATGACTTTGGTTTACTCGACATTGGTTACTTGACATTCATTTACATGTCAATGGTTTACTCGATATTGGTTACTTGACATTTGATTTATACTTGACGATTTGGTTTACACAAAAACAATGGCTTATTCATGACACTTTTTGGTTATTAAGATAACCCTCCATTACTTCTTTTATATCATTGATTTTCATATGATTTATAAAAGAAAAACATTTTATATGGATTCATGGCTATTTTGAAACCATTTAAACATTTCTTTAAATACTCAAAGCCATGAATCTAAACAACAAAACCTATGTTACTCACAGGCATTTTTATGCTGACGTACCTATTTTCACATATGTTTCAGGTTTATCTATGTGATGATTGTTGTTGTGTGCTACACATAGGATGGACTCGGGCCTTAGTGACTTTAAAATTTGAAAGACAATTTGTTTGTATTTCGTTTTCGTTATTCCAAGACAATGAAATTCGTTATTCAATAAAACAAAACTTGAAATATCAAGTGTTGTGTAACAATTTGTAACGTGACTCCCCAAGTGTTTCCACCGTGTGTTGTTGTTATACGCGATTTGGGGTGTTACATATCACACTAAGTTCGGGCGTAATTGTATCAACCAATTTGAACATAACATACCTTAAGTCCGGGCGAACTTATCAATTTGTTTTACACTTTATTTTTACAAGTTCGGGCGAACTTGTTTATAGTTTATCAAAACATTTTATACAAGTTGAAGGTCCGTGATCAGGCCATTCTAGACGGAAGTAAGTGGATAAACTTAAACCTATTCGGTAGAATGTTATTACAGAAAGGAGTAGAAACAGAATGCAGCGGATGTCTTCATTCATACCAAAAGAGTATACATCTTTATAAGTCCAGCTCCGGAGTTCCTGGAGAGAATCCGGCAGCACCTCCCCGTAGGGATGCCAAAAACTTAAATGACAAATGAACAACACACCTATATGTAGAGAGACAAGTTCGCTGGAGTGTATGGAAGTTCGGGCGAACTTGACCTAGTCAAGTTCGGGCGAACTTGACTTCCTAGGAGCATTCTCGAGCGAACTTAGCCTGCATTAGTCACGTTCAAGCGAACCTGACTAAAGGCACATCAAGTTCGGGCGAACTGACCATAGTCAGTTCGGCGAACTTGTTCCTTTACACTGAAACCTCCGTATTTCGGTCGTGTGTTCGATTCTAACCTATACAATATTCCACACACGCCGAATCTAGCCTATTCGACAAGTGACGAACACAAAGTATACCAACACAAGTTCGGGCGAACTTGTATTGAAAAACATTTTTTAATCTTTCACATTTAAGTTCGGGCGAACTTGATGTTTATCACTTATAATTGCTAAGGACAAGTTCGGCCAAACTTAGACAAGTTCGGGCGAACTTGTCATCGTCCCAAACATTGCTGCAACATAATGTTTAATAACTTCTGATCAAATTCAAGACAATTTTGTGATCGTTTATGTTTGTTTAACATGATTTAAGTATTAATTTGTTCATTAACGGTCCAGATCATGTCAAGTCTTTCAAACTCAGATCTAAATCGCTCAAACACCCTCAATCTATGGCTCAAACTTAGAAAACTCACCATATTCATGATGAGTGATGTGCAAATCACCACTAATCACTAATCAATCGGGCAGCACTTCGTCGTATGATTGCCAATTTCAAAATCGCCTTTTTTTGCAATGAAGTTCGCTTTGAATGTGCGTAACAAGTGATGAAGTTCGGGCAAACTTGTCATCTATTTATGGATGACAAGTTCAGACGAACTTATGAATCAATCAGTTAAGATTTTCCATAAGCCCAGGCGAACTTGAAGACTGCTAATCACTTTCAAAGCTTGTACAAGTTCGGTCGGACTTGCTTGAAAGTCCGGGAGAACTTGATTGACTTCAAACTTTTAATTTTTTCAATTTTTTTCAATTTAGATCCTGAACTTTTCAGATTTTACCAGTTTTACAATCAACTCAGTTGACCAAGTCCAAGCTAATGACCTTGGTTAACCAATTTGTCTACCGAGTCCAAGTTAATGACCTCGGTTCGACCCGTTATGAACAAACTATTGACTTTTTCAAACTCAATTTCAAATTAATGAACTTTTAATCGTTTTGGCTTATGAAATTTTACAAATTAGCTCCCAGCCCGTTGTCAATTAGATTCCCACCAGTTTAGCACCTTACCAGACTTCGAAGAACCTATTGGTTTGCTGAAAACAATGTAGAAACAAAATCTTTTTGTCTTTTTGTAAGTTTATGCTAAAACACACTGAAAATCTTTTTGGTTTTAATCTGTCAAGCTGATAAACTATGTACAGAACAAAGTAAACTATTTACAAACATATTTACATACATATACTATACGACACATTGGTTTACGTGACAATGATTTACATGACTTTGGTTTACTCGACATTGGTAACTTGACAATGATTTACATGACTTTGGTTTACTCGGCATTGGTTACTTGAAAATGATTTACATGACTATGGTTTACTCGACATTGGTTACTTGACAATGATTTACATGACTTTGGTTTACTCGACATTGGTTACTTGACAATGATTTACATGACTTTGGTTTACTCGACATTGGTTACTTGACAATGATTTACATGACTTTGGTTTACTCGACATTGGTTACTTGACATTCATTTACATGTCAATGGTTTACTCGATATTGGTTACTTGACATTTGATTTATACTTGACGATTTGGTTTACACAAAAACAATGGCTTATTCATGACACTTTTTGGTTATTAAGATAACCCTACATTACTTCTTTTGTATCATTGATTTTCATATGATTTATAAAAGAAAAACATTTTATATGGATTCATGGCTATTTTGAAACCATTTAAACATTTCTTTAAATACTTAAAGACATGAATCTAAACAACAAAACCTATGTTACTCACAGGCATTTTTATGCTGACGTACCTATTTTCACATATGTTTCAGGTTTATCTATGTGATGATTGTTGTTGCGTGCTACACATAGGATGGACTCGGGCCTTAGTTACTTTAAAATTTGAAAGACTATTTGATTGTATTTCGTTTTCGTTATTCCAAGACAATGAAATCGTTATTCAATAAAACAAAACTTGAAATATCAGGTGTTGTGTAACAATTTGTAACGTGACTCCCCAAGTGTTTCCACCGTGTGTTGTTGTTATACGCGATTTGTGGTGTTACATACCACACTAAGTTCGGGCGGAATTGTATCAACCAATTTGAACATAACATACCTTAAGTCTGGGCGAACTTATCAATTTGTTTTACACTTTATTTTTACAAGTTCGGGCGAACTTGTTTATAGTTTATCAAAACATTTTATACAAGTTGAAGGTCCGTGATCAGGCCGTTCTAGACGAAAGTTAGTGGATAAACTTAAACCTATTCGGTAGAATGTTATTACAGAAAGGAGTAGAAACAGAATGCAGCGGATGTCTTCATTCATACCGAAAGAGTATACATCTTTATAAGTCCAGCTGCCGGAGTTCCTGGAGAGAATCTGGCAGGACCTCCCCGTAGGGATGCCAAAAACTTAAATGACAAATGAACAACACACCTATATATAGGGAGACAAGTTCGCTGGAGTGTATGGAAGTTCGGGCGAACTTGACCTAGTCAAGTTCGGCCGAACTTGACTTCCTAAGAGCATTCTCGAGCGAACTTAGCATGCATTAGTCAAGTTCGAGCGAACTTGACTAAAGGCACATCAAGTTCAGGCGAACTTGACCAATACAGGTCAAGTTCGGGCGAACTTGTTCCCTTTTACACTGAAACCTCCGTATTTCGGTTGTGTGTTCGATTCTAACCTATACAATATTCCACACACGCCGAATCTAGCCTATTCGACAAGTGACGAACACAAAGTACACCAACACAAGTTCGGGCGAACTTGTATTGAAAAATATTTTCTAATCTTTCACATGTAAGTTCGGGCGAACTTGATGTTTATCACTTATAATTGCTGAGGACAAGTTCGGCCAAACTTAGACAAGTTTGGGCGAACTTGTCATCGTCCCAAACATTTCTACAACATAATGTTTAAAATACTTCTGATCAAATTCAAGACAATTTTTTGATCGTTTATGTTTGTTTAACATGATTTAAGTATTAATTCGTTCATTAACGGTCCAGATCATGTCAAGTCTTTCAAACTCAGATCTAAATCGCTCAAACACCCTCAATCTATGGCTCAAACTCAGAAATCTCACCATATTCATGATGAATGATGTGCAAATCACCACTTATCACTAATCAATCGGGCAGCACTTCTTCGTATGATTGCCAATTTCAAAATCGCCTTTTTTTCGCAATGAAGTTCGCTCTGAATGTGCGTAACAAGTGATGAAGTTCGGGCAAACTTGTCATCTATTTATGGATGACAAGTTCAGACGAACTTATGAATCAATCAGTTAAGATTTTCCATAAGCCCAGGCGAACTTGAAGACTGCTAATCACTTTCAAAGCTTGTACAAGTTCGGTCAGACTTGCTTGAAAGTCCGGGCGAACTTGATTGATTTCAAACTTTTAATTTTTTAAACTTTTTTCAATTTAGACCTTGAACTTTTCAGATTTTACCAGTTTTACAATCAACTCAGTTGACCAAGTCCAAGCTAATGACCTTGGTTAACCGATTTGTCTGCCGAGTCCAAGTTAATGACCTCGGTTCGACCCGTTATGAACAAACTATTGACTTTTTCAAAATCAATTTCAAATTAATGAACTTTTAATCATTTTGTCTTATCAAATTTTACAAATTAGCTCCCAGCCCGTTGTCAATTAGATTCCCACCAGTTTAGCACCTTACCAGACTTCGAAAAAACCGTTCTCCAGCATTGGTTTGCTGAAAACAATGTAGAAACAAAATCTTTTTGTCTTTTTGTAAGTTTATGCTAAAACACACTGAAAATCTTTTTGGTTTTAATCTGTAAAGCAGATAAACTATGTACAGAATAAAGTAAACTATGTACAAGCATATTTACAGACATATTTTTGTGAATTCGTGTCTAAGGATCATATCAGTTGATTGAGACATATCACCAGTACCATTGACCTTTAGATGACTTAAAGTTCTAAATTCGTTTACCTAGATTGTCGATATGTTTATCCACTTAAACTTCATCACGTTTCTCAATTGTTCCAAGATATGTTAGGTATGAATTATGAAACCTGACTTAACTATGGTTCCCACCTCTTGAATATATTCTCGTATCAAGATTCCCTAGATTTCATCTTACATGTGAGTATAGCGTAATTGATATATGTATCAGGGTTAATGCGAAGCCTTGGGAGCTCATGTTAATACCACCGTATCGACAAAGAGATGAAGGCTCGACTTTAAGTGTGTTCCACTTAAGAAATCTTTTAAGCATTGCAAATGATTATATCTTTCGATTTTTTCAACTTTGCATGCTGTTTAGGAGTTTATTGCATAAAGTATAACAGAAGTTCTAGGCTATTGCTTCCGCAAAATAAGAAGAACTTGTATAATACCCCAGATATCAACTATCTATAAAGACCTCGTATCTCAGAATCAGGCAATCTCTCAAACGAAATTTCTGAGTACTAGGTCCATATATCCGAGAGATGTTAATCCACAAGATTAAGCAGTTGTAAAATTTAGTTTATATTTAAGAAACAATTTACTGAACGTGTAAAGCCTATCGACACATCCCAGTAAGACTTGTTTATCACTTTTAAACTTTACATTTCTTTAGTATACTGTGATAGTCCACTGATGTACTATCATTTCCTTTGTGACAACAAATTCTTTTTGTCTTTTTCAATGTTTTTGTACTTTTTGATATTTTTCATATGTTTTTGTATTTTCTCAAATATTTATCCCCCTAAAATCAAAAACATATTTTGTATTTTAGTTTTAAAAGAAATACTAATCTAAAAGATATGACAAACCAATGTGGATCACGTGAACTCGTCGTCCGATCCGTATTCAACCTCTGCTTCCGCACCTGTAAGCAAATTTTTAATACTATTAAGCCTCATTAGATATTTAAATCTTGTTAAAGGAAATGCTTTGGTATAAAAATCATCCTTTTGTTCATCTGTGTGGATTTTTTTCTATTCGCACCAACTTCTTTTCGTAGCAGTCACGAATGAAGTGATAACGAATTTCAATGTCTTTAGTACGAGAGTGATGAACAGGATTTTTGGTTATGTCGATAGCTACCTTGTTATCTACGTATAAAGGCATATCAAGAAATTGCAATCCAAAGTCCCTCATCTGTTGTTGAATACAAAGGATTTGAGAACAACAGCTGGAAGCAGAAATGTATTCCGCTTCACAAGTTGTTAGAGAGACCGTGGTTTGTTTCTTCCATTGCCACGTTACCAAACAAGTTTGAAGAACTGGAAACCAGCCGTTGTAGATTTAGAGTTCAGCTTGTCCACTCCGAAGTCTGAGTCAGCGTATCTCGTTAGATCAAAAATGTCGTTCCTTGGATACCACAAGCCGGTGCTTGGACATCCTTTCAGATAACGGAATATTCTTTTGACTATCTGCATGTGTAACACTCGAGGACTAGACTGATATCTTGCGCAAAAGCAGGTAGGATACATAATATCTGGGCGAGATGCCGTCAGATACATGAGAGTTCCTATCATCGGCCGATAGAGCGTATCATCCACTATGGTTCCAGTCTCGTCAATGCAAATCCCATGGTTCAGTGCCAGCGGAGTCGAAAGCGGCTTCGAGCTATCCATTTCAAACTTCTTGAGAATATCGTGAACATACTTTGTTTGATGAATGAATATGCTGTCTGGTAAGTGATCCACCTGTAATCCGAGGAAGAATTTCATTTCACACATGGAGGACATCTCGAGTTTCTTCTTCGTGATCTTTTGGAACTCTTTGCAAAGACTATCATCTGTCGAACCAAAGATGATATCATCCACATAGATTTGTACAATGATTAGATGATTTCCGACTTCTCTGGTAAACAATGTACTATCCACTGTGCCTCTTGTAAAGCCATTTCCAACAAGATGTTGAGATAACGTCTCGTACCAAGCTCTCGGGGCTTGGTGTAATCTGTATAAGGCTTTGTCCATGAGATAAGCTTTGTTCTTGTTCAGCGGATCGACGAACCCTGGTTGTTGGCCGACGTACATTGTTCGCGTAGTTTACCATAGAGAAATGTGGATTTTACATCCAACTGGTACACCTTAAACCTTTCCAAGCTGTGAATGCAAGGAAAATGCGGATTGACTATAATCGTGCAACCGGTTTCTGTGTAGACAATACCCTCTTGCTGGTGGAAACTTTTGACAACCAACCGAGCTTTGTTTCTTACTATCACCCCATGATCATCTCTTTTGCACTTTAAGACCCACTTCGTGTCTATAGCTTTTCGCTTAGGTGGTAAGTCAACAAGCCTCCAATCTCCCAATTTCTCGAACTGTAACAGTTCCTCTTGCATTGCTATCACCCAGTTCTCGTCACCCAGAGTTTCATTTACAGTCTTTAGCTCTATTTCAGAATTGAAACATGAATAATTTGAGTTGGAGCAACTCGGGTGTAGAAACAACTTAGTGCTTTGTTGATTTGACTTCTTGTTCGCACACCAGTCTGTAATTCACCAATAATATTCGTTGAAGGATGGTATGAATAAGATCGTGGCATTTCTTCACTAGAAACATCAACTGAGCTTTGCTGATTTGAAATATTTAGATCAACGATCAAATCAACCGAAGAAGTACTTGTTGATGCTTCATTTTGATTGCTCGGGCCAGCAGATTGATTCAACGTGTTGGATATCTGCTCTGATTCTTCATCAGAAGAGGATTCTTCTCCATCATTATCGTAAGTTGGTGCTTCATCAAAGTTGGAATTTTGATTCTGAGACATATTGTGCTCTGATGTTGTATTTCCTAGTTCAGCGGAAACATTCATTGGAGTTGTAATAGGTGTTGCTTCTGCTTCAGAAACAATTTCAACCGGAACACCACTATTACTCGGACTGCGCCAGAAGTAGAAGATGTAGAACCATCAGTGGGTCTAATAATCTGTTCTTGGTTTGCCGACTGTTGAAGATAATAAAGCACTGCTAGTTCTTCGTCAGACGGTTCTTCAGGCAAGTCGAATGACTTCCACAGATCTTGGTAGTTGAATAGCCATGCGTCACCTTTCCTCTGAATAGGAGTTGTGTACATGAAGCACTCAACGTGTTGTGCTTCAATCACCTTTCTCAATGCGGGAACATATACTCTTCTTAGCGGACTAGCATATCTGACAAAGAAACCTTCCTGCGATTTAGCACCAAATTTACCATCTTGAACAATCACTGTACATGCCGCACCAAATGGCTCTAGATATTTCAAATTTGGTTTCCTTCGGTTGATCATTTCAAAACATGACTTTTTAGTCGGTTTGATAGTTAAGACCCTGTTTAGTGTGTAGCAAGCCGCTACAACCGCCTCACTCCAGAAGCTAACAGGAAGTTTTGAGTCTACAAGTATGGTTCTTGCTGTTTCGATCAAAGTCCTATTCTTCCTCTCAGCTACGCCGTTTTGTTGTGGAGTGTAAGGTGCACTGAACACGTGCAGAATTCCTTTGGCGTTGCAAAACTCTTTCATCTTGTTGTTCTTGAACTCTGTGCCGTTGTCACTGCGAATACGTCTGACAAGGAGATTATATAGATTTTTGAGTTTCTTTAAGAGAATCACCAGATTGTCGAACGTTTCATCCGTTGACTCTTGAAAGAATACCCACGAATATCGAGAATAATCATCTGTGATGACTAACCAGTATAGGTCTCCTAAATACTTCGCACGTTCACAGGACCAAATAAATCCATGTGAAGACGTTCAAGCAGCAACTTTATAGAATCCAGAATCTTCTTAGGATGTGACTTTTTGATCTGCTTCCCCTTTTTACATTCTAGACAATGATCAGTCATGTGGAAGCTTCGAAGATTCACACCTTCTACCAAGTTGTTATGAACCAGAAAATTCATTTTACGTAAATGAATGTGCCCCATTTTTCTATGCCAAAGAATAGAATCCTTCTCCGTGGCTTTTGTGACAAAACATTGAGCTTATTTCGATGATGTGGTAGCGTTGCCCATATCTAACACATAGAGATCATTTTCGCGCGGGGCTCGCATCAGAATCCAATCATCAGGTATTATGAAACCCGGCTTTAATATCATGCGCTCTTTGTCATTGAAATGTACCGTGAACTGTTTATCACAAATTTGCGAGATACTCAGAAGATTGTTCTCCAGCTCAGCAATGTAGTTCACTCGATCAAATGATACTACGCCATTGGAAAGTTTTCCTTCAGCGACGATCCTTCCACCTTGATTACCGGCAAAACCAACATATCCGCCGTTTATAGCTTTTATGTAGAATAAAAGAGCTTTCATCCATGTCATATGCTTGGATGCTCCGCTATCCAAAATCCACTTTGAAATAACGGATCTCTGGAGCCCCTGCAGATATAATCATTTAGTTAAAAAGCGCGACCCAAGCCTTCTTGGTCTTGGGTTTGGGATAAAAAGATTCGTATTCATCCTCAAAATCTCCATCTGAGTCTCCACTGCCATTTACATTTTCAAAGTTAACTTTCTTTTTACCTTTTGATGATTTGATACCAATTGTAGGTTTGACAGTTTCAGTTTTGGTCTCAGATTTTGATTATTTGTTGTTACCAGTCTTAACATGCTCAGACACTTCAGATGTTGTTGACTTTTTCTTAGCAATCCAGGATTGTGATTTAATATGTGCCTATTTTATGTAAAACCTTGATTCATCAGCCTTGGAAGTCTCACCTTTTTAGAAAATTGAGTTTTCAAATTTCTTTTCAGTTTTAGGTTTAACTTCAAGTTTTGATTCATTTCTTTTCAAAATCGTGACAGGTTTTACAAACTCTGGTTGCTTAGGTTTTACCACATCTGAACTTGTTTTTCTTCGAAGATAGGCCGGCTTAGATTTCGGACACTTGCGTGCAATATGACAAACTTCATTGCACTTGAAGCAAGTCCGATCATCATGTGAATGTCCACTAGTGGGTTTTACACCACTTGTGGCTTTGGTCTTATCTCGAAGTTCTTTTGCTTTCTTAAACTCATCGTTTGATTGCTTCCCAATCAAACTTTCCTCTTGAACCGTGCTTGTCCCATAAACGAATGTCATGTTTTTATCTTTGTATTCGCGAAATGGTGACTTTTTCTTAACCGGTTCTTCTTCCACATCCAAACCCAACCCAGCTCTCCTATGTTTAGGAAAATCACCACCATTCCTTTGGTAGTTGTTTCTTTTAGGTTTGGAGTAAAACTTCTTTCATTGATTTCCAAATTATCTGATGAACCTTCAACGAGTTTGAAGAATTTGTCAAGCTGATCTTTCTTCACATTCCAAATCGGAAAGCTATCGTCGAAGTATAGTCTATCAGAATCCTTAACTTTGACATGACAATGTTAGGATCATCACTTAGGCTATCATCGGATGATTTATCTTCATCTTCAGATTGTGAATCAGAATTATTCGAACTCGAGTTGGCGCTTTCATAGCTGCCTTCATCAGATTCACTCAAGACATTATCAACAACTTGCTTAACCATAGCTTCGCCATCATCACTCGTGTAGGTTATATCAATGTTCTCAGGCAGCTCATTTTTCTTTTTGGTTAAAAGTTCAATGTTGAGCGTCTTTTCCATCCCCTCAGCCTTTTTGCGACAATACTTTTCGCAAAGGGGTGGTGGAACTTTGGTATAATCTCCATTTTTCTTACCTTTGGCTTTCTAAACATTTTCTACTGACGTATGCGTTAGTGGTATAGCTCTTTAGAAGTTGTCGAACCCTTTCGGTTTCGATTTTCATGTCTTGAAGTTCTTGTTTTACTTCAGCAATTGTGTTTATGTAAACATTAATAGTTTTTTATTTTCCCATTAAAGTAGCTCTTAACATTCTTATTGAATCATCTTGTTCAATGTTATTTCTATCCAACCTGTTGTAATCATCTTTCATTTTGTCATATGCCTCCTTCATTGTGCGATAATCGTATTTGAAATTATTATTATGCACATTGATTTCGGCTATGATCTGTGATTTTTCAGCACATTGAACACACGGTTCAGCACACTTCGTACAAGGTTTTACAACCTCAACGACTTTTACTCCCTCCTTTTCTACAACCTTTACCTCTTGACCTACCTTAGTCAGATTCACCATCATGGCCATGTTGGCAATCTCATTGAGGTTTTCTTCATTCACTTCTTTGTTCACATTGATAACTTCTTCGATCTCGGGCTTTTCCTCAGCAACATTCTCTGAAGATGTCGTTTCACCAAAACAACCTGCAAAACTAGTAGACATGTTAGGGGAAAGGATACCCTGCATCTTTGTATGCAGATAAATTTCCTCCTCCTCAGCCTGTTGTATGTACTCCTCTAGTAATGCACTCTCCATGGCTGCATTTTTAGCAGATGTATCTTCTACGATCTCGGCCATAAGAGCAACACCGGTCTTCTTGGCAATATAAGAGTTCCAGTCAAAACCGTCATCTTCATTTGAAGCGACCATTGCCTTCTCAGTGTTGTTGTTGTTTGGTTTCTCCTGGATTTCGACTTGAGTCTTCTTTGGGAAAGGCTTGTATTGCAGTGACTTCTTGTAGTACTCATTGCCACCTCCAAATGGACTTTGATTGCCCGTTGCTTCAGGATTCTTGCATTCTCTCTTAAAGTGCCCTTTTTGCCGGCATCTGAAGCAAGTGACTTTTGTTTTGTCAAATCCCAGCTTGTTGCTTAAGTTCCCGATATCTCTGCCAGTAAGTACAACAAACTTGGTAACCCTCTAAATGATTGATGCTAAGGACCATTTAATGTCCATCAGTTCAAGCTCTTCTTCGTCCACTTAATCATAGTCTTCGGCGGTCATTTCCGGATTTCCAATCTTTCCGGCCACCAAGCTTTCGTATGATTCTAGCGCTGTGGCGAGAAGTGTCATGTGTTGTTTGGCAACTTGCTTAGAAACAACATTGTTTGAAATTGACAGCAATGTTACACTTGTACACATTTGGATCAGAATTCGTTTGATTATTCTGATTTGCTTGATTCTAATATGAAGAATTTGAACCCGTGCTTGAAAACGAATAACTCTGCGGACTTTGATCATATTTTGGATATGATTGACTTTGACTTTGTGGCGAATGATTCGAAGAATTAAGATTCGCGCTGAAAGCGGTTTGGATTTTCAGGCCAGTGATATTATCTTGAACTCCTGACTTATAGTACAACCCGACATCTTGAGTCACATTGGCATTCTTCGATTTTGCTATCTTTAACAACTCCATCTCATGCCCTTCTAGTTTATCAATGAAAGTTGACAGTTTGAAGAACTCCTAACTCGGACTTTCTTTGAGCACCATGAGATAAGTCGTCCACTCACCCTCTGGTAAAGCATCAGCTAGCTTATTAATGTATTCCTCTTCCGTCTTCCCAAGCCCGTGTCTCCTCATGATCACTTTCAAATGACAGAATATTTCGATCATTTGTTTCATTGTTTCACCTTTAATCATTGTGAAAAATATCAAATTCTTTCATAATCAGCGCTTTCTTGCTTTTGACCATTTCTACACTTCCCTAGTATTTGTTCTTCATAGATTTCCATAGTTCTTATGCGGTCTTGAATTTAGGTAGAAGTACCAAAATATCTTCTTTCACCGATTGTTGAATCAAGCTTATCATTTTCTTCTCTGCAACGTCTGAATCTTTCTGTATAGTTGAGAACTTGCTGATGTCGATAACATTATCATTCTCATCCCTGGGCCATGTATAACCAGTCTCGATTGCCACCCAGTTGTGGAAATATGTAGCTTGGACCCAATTGATGAACTTCTCTTTCCATCCCTCATATTCGTCCATACACATGAGTTTTGGAGGTTTCACAGACTTACCCATCTTGTTGTCGATGTTCACTTGATTCACCATTTGAGCGTTTGACGTGGTTACAGTCATGAAAGCAGTGTGAAGATCTTCCATCTTGAAAATTAACGAATTTTTCTGAAAAACACAAGTTCACAAACTTCGAAAAACGATTAGATCACTAACAAGTTCGGGCGAACTTGTAGTATGGGAAAAATCAGATTTTAATTATCACAAGTTTGGTCGAACTTGTGATTGTCTTTTTAAAATTCTCCCTGATTAAGTTCGGGCGACCTTATGATGAGTTTCAAGAAAATTTACTAAGTTCGGGCGAACTTATGCTAATTATTCAACAAATTTACTCAAGTTCGGGTGAACTTGATTGAAATTTGAGAAAAATAGAGTAAGTTCGAGCGGACTTGTTCGAAAATCTTTGAAATTCAATCAAGTTCGGGCGGACTTGATTAAAATTGATGAAATTTTAATCAAGTTCGAGCGAACTTGATCCTAAGTTCGACCAAATTGAGTTTGCAAAACATGGTTTTTTGAACTTTTTGATACCAATTCATTTGAATTTGATGTCCAAACTCTCAGGGTTTACCACAAGTGTATTTTACATGACATACTCAACAATTAGCAACTTTTATCCGTGAATTCATTGTTTTCTTTGAAAAATGAAGAAAAAATGGTAGAAAGAGGTAGAATAAGAGTAAATCTTGCTATGATTTCACCAATCTAGGTACCGTGGCTCTGATACCACTTGTTAGATCGTCTCCACGTAAGCACGGGAACCTAAATTGTATCTAATGTCCAAAATGGTAGAAACAATATGACATGTTAACCAAATAGTCAAGATTATTGTTTAAACATTGTTTTATTGATCAATAATGTTCCATTACATTCAGTTCCAGATCTGGCAGAGCTTCGCCGTCAGTGTGCCAAAATCACAAAAGTTACAAATGAAATCACTAAGGCACCTATTTATAGGATTACAAGTTTGCTAGGATTACTACAAGTTCGGGCGAACTTGTGTTGAACAAGTTTGGCCGAACTTGTTCTTTCAATATCATTTCGGGCGAACTTGTACCTATATTACATAATAACCCTCTAGTTTGACGTAATCTAGCTCAAAACTATACAGACTCGATCCAAGACTAAGACATAGACATTATGCACTAACACAATTAATGGTGAAAACTGAAAGTCAAACATTGTTTGACTTTTAGCTTGAAATAGCTAAAAATAATAAACAAGACTAGAATGGAACACTTACTTGTGATCTAAAGATGAAGGAAAGACTAAAGGACTTAGATGGGAGACCTCAAACAATGTGGTAGTCTCCACTTAGAGCAAGAGAAGAAAGAAAAGAATTGAGCAAGTTTGAAGTGAGCTTGGATCACCTATTTATAGTGATCTTGGAGCTCCTAAATCTTGACAAGTGCCCTATGAGGTGTTATGGCAATGCTTAGTGTCCCTCCAGATGTCCATTGCAGGTTAAAGGTGGCAAAAATCGCGACTTAGTGGCCAAGGAATGGGTTGTGAAGCTGCCAAGTTGCAATTAGGAAGTTTTTGCTCTGGGAACCCCTAACAGACCGTATGGGGTTTTGCCTTACGGTCCGTAAGGCCCTTGAACTTGTTTTTGTCGCATTTTGGCACTTTTAACACCCGTTAACCTAATTTTAAAGCTTTATAAGGATGATAAAGCATAGGGGACTTGAAATATGTCCAGAAATGTCTCAGATGTCGGTTCGTTTGGTCATACGGCTGCGGTTTTCGGTTAATTACGACGAAAATGGTAACGAACACGCAAATGACCGTAAATGTGCAACGAATGATATTTTTACATTCCAATCATCAAAATACAAGATTTTAATGATTACAAAAATTTTTGAATGTGCTTACATGTTCCGGATTAGGAAATACGCGTAACGACATAGTTTTGCAGTATTGCAAAATAGCCCATGGAGTTGCATAAGCTTGTTTTTGCTATATCGAAGCCCTCAAAACTTATTTCTAAGTTATGGAAAGAGTATTTAGGGTATGTTTAGCTTACGCCATTGTTCCGGAGGGTACGTCGCATTAAACTGATTACGTTTGCGTAACGGTTTGCGATTTCACTTCCGGAACTGATTTGAAAGGTCGAATTTGAACAAGGATTGAAAATATGAAATGTCATAAGTATTAACCCAAATCTCAGAATAAAACACAATGTTATAAAATTACAAAATCGTTCGGAATAGTACGATGATTAAAATACACAGATGTCACAAGTGTAGATGTATGATGCTACCTTTGATGCTTCAAATTGAGATCTTTGGGCCTCTGAGATAGAGAAACCAAATCATCTAATATTTCCTGTGCTTTCTCAACCAAGCCACCGGTTAGAGCTAAAAATACTATACAGATTGAACATTGTTAATAGACATCAATTACTAAATTTAACTAATTATACAACAAAACCTTAATAAATCTTTTAAAAACTAATCTTTTATCGCAACCGTGGTGTGATTTCGTGGTTAAAGAAGCTTTCAACCCAAGTTTCAAAGCCAAGCACTTTTTTATCACGGATGCTAAATCAACACTTTCGACGAAGACTCAAGGTCCCCTATTTTCGCGGTATGTGTAATAGCCACAAGAGAATAATTGTAAGTTATTTTTCTTTCAGCAAATCAACATGTTCAGCTGGGTATCATACCTTATAACTATTCAATATATAAATTATAGGATTTCCAGTGCCAGACGTGTTCAGTGTCACACCCCGACCCGCAGCGGAATAAGAGTCGGGGCATAATTGGGTTATCACCAAAGCTCATGATGTTTACTAAAATGTTTCATATTTATTAAATTCAAAATTTCAACTTCAATATTCCAAACAAGTTCATACAATTACAAGGAAATGGTAACTAAACAAACAATCCAAAGCCTAACTGATTTATTCTTCTAGGCCGTCCTATATGTTTCTTGCTGCAACTGGATCACCTGTATCATGTGTAAAAATGGGGAATTTTGGGTCAACAAAAGTTGGCGAGTGAACCTTGTTAAAAACATTTGATATTGATTTCTTATTGTATTTAAAATGGAAAAATTGTGCAATATTCATATGTGAGCAAACGTAAATAAACAAACAATAACAAACCACCTCGCATGAGTACATGACATGAATGATAATGTATATGTTGGCAACGTCACGTTCCGCTCATAGGTAATGGGGAACGGACGAGCCTATGATGATGTATGTGCGATCAAGGCTCAATCAAACGGAGCCGATCGTATGTTGGCAACGCCACGTTCCGCTCATAGGTAATGGGGAACGGTTCCGCTCATAGGTAATGGGGAACAGACGAGCCTATGATGATGTATGTACTGAAAATGATAAATTTAATCTAAACATTAACCACACAAACAATTGATACATATTGGATACACGTTTGATCATGGATATGATGGATGCACAAGTGTTTAAATGTAATAAATAATAAGCGACACATGATACACCCCAAAATGTGATTAAAACGGGGAATTTGTAGAGATTCACTCACATTGGGTGCGTTCGTTTGATGATGTTGAATGCGCACGAGTTTGGAGATTTGATCGACGAGGAAAGACTATCCTAAAATAATAACGAAATGGTACGGTAAATAAGTGGATTTTATTAACAATTTTAATAGGATTTGTAGATTTATTTTTGTGAGTTTAAGGTCATTTTCTAACTTTAAAAATATTATTTTAAATATTTTTAATTGATTTTTAATTAATTAAATAAATAAAAATATAAAAAGAATGTTGACTTTTTGTTGACCGTTGACTGGTCCGTTGACCGGACCGTTGACCGGTCGGACAGTGGTAATTGGTGCGCTGAGTGAGGTTCGAACCCGGGACCTCTCGTACGCGTGCACGCAGCTCTACCAACTGAGCTACGTGTCTAACCCGAAATATTCAATATTTTAATTATATATATATACAATTAAATGTTTAATTTATTTGGTTTTATATTAAAAGAATTTAAATGGTTGAACCGGTTGCCGGGAAACCGGGATCGAACTCGGGTCCTTTGGTTTGTAAGCGCACAGCCTAACCAGTTGGGCTGTGTGTCTTATCTGTTAAACTTACAATTTATATTAATCTTAAAAACATCCTGGGACCTACTCTGATTCAGTTTTAAAAAAATTGGTTTTAATTCAGAAAGTCGGTGCGTTTGTATGGTTCGAACTCGTGACG
The DNA here is from genome assembly GCA_947069175.1 of Scalesia atractyloides. NCBI lineage: Eukaryota > Viridiplantae > Streptophyta > Magnoliopsida > Asterales > Asteraceae > Scalesia > Scalesia atractyloides. Next base: position 55,589,224 of record CAMTDV010000024.1, on the reverse strand, counting down.
TGCGCTATGAGTTTGCACACAGTCCACCGCTGGACTGTGTGTCTAACCCGGTTTAATATCTTGTTTTAATTAAACTTATACATAAGGTTCGACTTCATCTTCTTCGTTCAAAGACACAGACAACCGATACTCGATAGTTCTGGTTTAATTCGATTAACAAACATATAAATGATTGAAATGTAATGGATAAAGAAGGTTTTGGAAATGAATGTACCGGAAAAGATGTTTTTCTCAGAACTCCGGCAAAGGTCGTCGGCTCTGTTTTGTGAATTCCGTCTGATCGGATCAATTTACAGTTTTGATCAATTAGTTGCGAAATTAAGTTACTAAACAAGGATTATCAGAGGGTTTAGATGTTTGTACCGATTCACATTGTGTTTTCGGAATTTTCAGAGATTTTCCGGCGAGTGCAGATTATCCGACAACGTCGTCTGGGACCGATTCTGATTGAAGAATTTGAGCTAGTAAAAGTCTAACAATGGATTGAAAATGAAAGAATCGAGAAAATTACCGATTTGATGTATGTCCCGGTTTTCCGGCGAAAGTCCGGCGATAGCAGATAACGTTTTCGACGAACAGAAATTAGAGCGCAAATGAAATTGAAGGTTTTGCGAGTGTTTCCAAGTTATGAGACGATGGAATTATCAGTGTAAAACAAGAGTAATATGATTTCGGTTTTCAAACACGAAAATCATATGAAACGAGTTAATTGAAGACAGAATTGATTAGAAAACGTGGGTTGTAATTGATTTATCGTTTATAATCAGTAACTCGCGATCACTCAAAAGGCTGGATAGTTGAAAGCCGATGAGCGGTTTCAGTTTTTGGCGCAAACAGATGAATTCTCGGTGGAACTTAAGTTTTATATGATTCCTTGATTACACAAACGAGTCAAGTGGCGGAGTGGTTAAGTGTTTGTTAAATGAGCCGGCTGACCCGGGTTCGAAACCCGGCAGCGACATTTATTTTTTTCTTCGACCGTTTTTATTGTTTATTAATTATAGTTTATAAATTCTAATATATTTATTAATTATGTATTGTTTAAAATTAAAAAGAGCATTAAATAAGCAACGAAAAATGTAACTGACTATTCGATTAATAAACGAAGCGGGTTTTGAAAACCCGCTTTTCGACGGATGTTACAGTATCCCCTACTTTTAGAAATTTCGTCCCGAAATTTAATTAGTAGTGGTAACAGGAAAAAGATGCGGGTATTTTTCGCGCATTGAGTCTTCACGTTCCCAAGTAAACTCGGGTCCTCGTTTCGACTCCCAGCGTACCCTAACAATTGGAATACGACTCCGTCTTAAACGTTTTTCTCCGAAGTCCATGATCTCTACTTGTCTTTCAATGAAGTGCATAGATTCATCGATCTAAATATCCTCTAGGGGAATATGGAGGTTTTCATCCGCGAGACACTTCTTTAAGTTTGATACGTGGAACGTGGGGTGAATTCGTTGAGTTCTTCTGGTAAGTCAAGCTTGTATGCTACAGGTCCTACTCTTTCGAGTATCTTGAAAGGTCCTACGTAGCGTGGTGCTAGCTTGCCCTTCTGGCCAAAACGAACTACTCCCTTCCACGGTGATACTTTTAAAAGTACATGATCACCAATGTTAAACTCCAAGGGCTTTCGTCGTTTGTCTGCATAACTCTTTTGACGACTTTGTGCCGCTAAAAGATTGTTTCGAATTTGATGGATCTTGTCTGTCGTTTCTAGACCGGTGATTTGAGCTTCCCCAATTCCGTGCCAACATATTGGTGATCGGCACTTACGACCATATAATGCTTCGAAAGGTACCATGCCGATACTTGAATGATAGTTGTTGTTGTACGAAAATTCAACTAATGGTAGATGAGCGTCCCAATTCCCTTTGAAGTCTATGACACATGCTCGAAGCATGTCTTCAAGAGTTTGGATGGTGCGTTCAGATTGTCCATCATTTTGAGGATGAAAAGCGGTACTGAGGTCTAATCGTGTACCCAAAGCGGCTTGTACGGCTTGCCATGTTCGTGAAGTGAAACGACCATCACGGTCTGAAATAATGCTTAAAGGTACACCATGACGGCTTACGATCTCGCTGATGTAGATACGAGCTAACTTCTCGTTCTTGAAGTCCTCGCGAATCGGAATGAAGTGAGCTGATTTTGTAAGACGATCAATGATTACCCATATAGTGTCATACCCACTGGAGGTGCGAGGTAACCCGGTAATGAAGTCCATGGTTATGTTTTCCCACTTCCATACAGGTATTTCAGGTTGGACTAGAAGTCCTGAGGGTCTTTGATGCTCCGCTTTTACTTTGGAACATGTAAGGCACTTGGAAACAAAAACAGCGATATCCTTCTTCATGCCAGGCCACCAGTAGGTGTATCGAAGGTCTTGATACATCTTGTCGGCTCCTGGGTGTACAGAGTATTGTGCTTTGTGCGCCTCATTCATAAGGAAATCACGAAGGTTATTGTGATCGGGAATCCATATGCGATCTAGATAGTACAGAATACCGTCGGATTTGGTTTCGATTTTAAGTTCTGCTCCATAAGACAGCTCATTGCGTACGTCGTTTTCTGTTACAGAAACATGTTGGGCTTCTCGGATTTGATCTTTGATGTCGGTTATGATTTGCGAACATAGAAGACGAATGGAGTTCGCATAACCCTTTCGACTGAGCGCATCGGCCACCACGTTTGCCTTGCCAGGATGATACCGAATTTCACAGTCATAGTCATTAAGAAGTTCGACCCATCTTCGTTGCCTCATATTCAACTCCTTTTGGTTAAAGATATGTTGGAGGCTCTTGTGATCAGTGTATATTTCACATTAATACCGTAGAGGTAATGTCTCCATATCTTAAGAGCGAACACAACGGCTCCAAGTTCCAGGTCGTGGGTGTGTAGTTCTTCTCATGAATTTTGAGTTGTCTAGAAGCATAAGCTATCACTTTTCCTCTTTGCATCAGTACACAGCCTAGTCCCAGCCCTGACGCGTCGCAATAAACCACGAAGTCATCACAACCTTCAGGAAGTGTGAGAATAGGTGCGTCACAGAGTTTTTGCTTTAGAGTTTGGAAGGCTTCTTCTTGTTTGGGTCCCCATATGAAGGGCTTTCCTTTATGGTCAAAGCCGTGAGTGGTATAGCAATACGGGAGAAATTTGCAATGAAACGGCGGTAGTAACCAGCCAAACCAAGAAATGATCTTACTTCGGTAGGGTTTGTGGCGCTTCCATTCCTGCACTGCCTTGATTTTTGAGGGATCAACATGAATTCCTTTGTCATTGATGACGTGTCCAAGGAATTGTACTTCCTTTAACCAGAATTCACATTTCGAGAATTTAGCGTACAGCTTTTCTGTCCTTAAGAGTGTAAGGATGAGTCGAAGGTGTCGTTCATGATCAGACTTAGACTTTGAGTAGATGAGGATGTCGTCGATGAAGACTATAACAAAGCGGTCGAGGTAGGGTTTGCATACCCTATTCATTAAATCCATAAATACTGCTGGAGCATTGGTTAAACCAAATGGCATGACCATGAATTCGTAATGACCATATCGAGTTCGGAAGGCGGTCTTTGGAACGTCTTCTTCATGTACTCTGAGTTGATGATATCCAGAACGAAGGTCGATTTTTGAAAAATAGGTGGCGCCTTGAAGTTGGTCTAGAAGATCATCGATGCGATGTAATGGGTAGCGGTTCTTGACCGTTAACTTGTTGAGTTCTCTGTAGTCGATACACATGCGAAACGTTCCATCTTTCTTCTTCACAAAAAGGACAGGTGCACCCCAAGGCGATGAGCTAGGACGTATGAATCCTTTGTCAGTCAGCTCTTGTAGTTGACTGGCTAGCTCTTGCATTTCGGATGGGGCTAACCTATAAGGAGATTTTGCAACTGGTGTAGCTCCAGGTATAAGATCAATGCGGAATTCGACTTCTCTCACGGGAGGAATCCTGAAATGTCGTCAGGAAAAACTTGCGGAAAATCTTTTACTACTTGGATGTCTTCGAGTTTCTTCTCCTTGGTTCCCTTTTTGACGACGTGAGTTAGGAATGCGACATAATTCTTGCGGAGATATTTTCGGGCTTGAAGACAGGACATTAATTTGAGTCCTTTCGAAGGGGTTTCTCCAAAGATTCGTAGAGTCTGACCGTTTGCAAGAGGAATGCAATGAACTTTTCACGGCATACAACTTAGCATGATGTTGGCTGAGCCAGTCCATACCAATTATAATGTCGAAACTTCCCAACTTCATAGGAATGAGGTCAACTGGAAAATCGTGATCGTTTAGAATGAGGGTACAATTGCGTATAATAGAGTTTAATGAGACCGGTTTTCCGTCAGTAACTTCTACCGTTATGGATTCCATGAGTTTATCACGAGTTTGGTTGAGGATGGGTTCAAATTCTAAGGACACAAAACTCTTATCCGTGCCAGTATAAAATAACATAGATGCATAACTACCATTGATGAGAAACGTACCGTTAACCACATTGTTGTCAGCCCTAGCTTGATTGGCGTTGATGTTGAAAGCTCTTCCCCTAGTAGGTGGAGGAGCTTGGTTAGCCTGGTTTACTGGATTTGCTTGAGCTTGGGCATGGATGATGTTCACCAAGCGTGGACAGGTGTTCCTGAAGTGGTTCGGGTCTCCACAGTTGTAACAAGCCCGCATAAGTTGTATCATGGGGTAGTTGGGTTGGTAGTAGGATTGGGCTACATGTTGGGCAGGTGGTAGGAGTAAAGGTTGTTGGGCTTGACCCACTATCTGATGGTGGTTTGGGTTGAGGGCTGATTGCGGTTCGTTCGCTGAAGTGCGTGACAGGTTTGGATGGTGTAACCTGCGCGGCCACAGCCGGTGCAATGTTGGCAGGGATGATCAGGAAAGTGATGGTATTGGCAACGGTTGCATTTTGGTATGGGCGGAGTATGGCTTTTATATGGTGCAGATGAGGGGGCAACTTGGGTGATAGGTGCAGCAGTGATAGGGAGGTTTGTTTGTGTGACAGCAAAGTTTCTGCCGTTTTGTTTCCTCTTACTAGCAAACTTTGAGGAGGAGGTGGAATGGTTTGAATTTGGCCCTCAATGGGGGCTTTCTTTTTCTCATCCTTAAATTTGCCGTTTCGGATGCGATTCTCGGTAAGCTCGGTAGCTAGTTCCATAGCAGCTTCAAGTGTTGCAGGCGAAGTGCTTAGTACCGAGTCTTGAATTTTTGAGGGGAGGACTCGAATATAGTGTTCAACTAAGCGGTACACTGGGGTGAACAAGTTGGGGATCATTTGGTTCAACTCTAGAAACCTTTTGTTGTAGGAAGTATGATCTCCTTCCTTTTGCTTTAACGAGTGGAATTCATCCTCAACTTTGATCTCGCTTCTTGGACAGAAGCGTCTCGTCATGATTTCCCTTAACTCCTCCCATGTTAAGGCCATTGCATCTTCGATTCCTCTCTTACCTTTTTCTGTATTCCACCAGGTAAGAGCTACTCCAAATAGTCTCCCGGTTGCGTAACGTACCTTGCGATCCTCGGGACAATCTCAATTGAGGAAGGTGTTTTCCATTTCCTCAAACCAGTGGAGGAGAGCAGTGACACCTTCGGTCCCTTCAAATTTCAGGGGATCGCAAGACTTGAAGTGTTTGTAAGAGCACTTTTTGGAGGGAGGGTTGTCGACGTTCTAGTCTTCTTGATTGGGAGGGTTGATGGGATTTGCGGCGAGAGCTTATTGGACTTGAATTACGATGTCAGGAAGCACCGCCATTTGTTTTGCAATTTGGGTGGCCAAGCGTTCGTTTGACCTTCCTGACTTTCTACCTCCACATTGCTGCCTATCCGACATCTACAGGGACATACATAAGAAGATGGTGAGTTTAAGGAGTCTTTTTAGGTGTCATGTGTCGTTTTTCTTAAAAAAAAATAACATAAACATCAATAATGCAACTACATCCATAGGATGTCTTGGGTTTGCTCATGTTTGGGCCTCCAATGTCCCCCATACCATCACCTGTATAGTCATGTGGGCCCCCATGACTATTGGCTTGGTAGGATTTACATTGGTGTTGGCGGTTTAACACTCGCATCACACGAATGAAAACCATGAAATATGTCTGCGAGATGTATGGTAGGAGGGTGTCCAGGTATAGACACAATGACAACTCAAAGTAGGGTTAGCTCACACGACGTTTGGTATAGCATGCTTTGGCCTAATAGGTCCTTCGTACTCTCATCGTTAGTCCCCAGGTAGGCAAACTGGTCCTTTATTTTGGATTTATACGAATGCCAAGCCTAGACAGGACGTTCCGACTACCAGCACTTGTACCCTTCCAGTTACTACATGCCCGTCATGAGAACTCACTTTGATGTGATTTGAAAAAAAATACAAAAATCGTTGCAAAAATCATGGAAGTTGTGTGGTGTGTGCTCTCATGATTGATATGATATGTTATGAGGATATGATTCATGATAAGCATTGTATAGTAATATGTACTTATGAACATGCTTGCATAACATTGAATGTAACAATAAACATAAAGCATATAAACATCATGAATTTTGTATGTAACACATAAACAATTTAAATAATTCTAATCAACTATAATATAGGCTCTAAGGGTCTAATAACCTATCATATATCCCTATAGTCATGGCTCTGATACCAATCTGTCACACCCCGACCCGCAGCGGAATAAGAGTCGGGGCATAATTGGGTTATCACCAAAGCTCATGATGTTTACTAAAATGTTTCATATTTATTAAATTCAAAATTTCAACTTCAATATTCCAAACAAGTTCATACAATTACAAGGAAATGGTAATAAACAAACAATCCAAAGCCTAACTGATTTATTCTTCTAGGCCGTCCTAAATGTTTCTTGCTGCAACTGGATCACCTGTATCATGTGTAAAAATGGGGAATTTTAGGTCAACAAAAGTTGGCGAGTGAACCTTGTTAAAAACATTTGATATTGATTTCTTATTGTATTTAATATGGAAAAATTGTGCAATAATCATATGTGAGCAAACGTAAATAAACAAACAATAACAAACCACCTTGCATGAGTATATGACATGAATGACAATGTATATTTGGCAACGTCACGTTCCGCTCATAGGTAATGGGGAACGGACGAGCCTATGATGATGTATGTGCGATCAAGGCTCAATCAAACGGAGCCGATCGTATGTTGGCAACGCCACATTCCGCTCATAGGTAATGGGGAACAGACGAGCCTATGATGATGTATCTACTGAAAATGATAAATTTAATCTAAACATTAACCACACAAACAATTGATACATATTGGATACACGTTTGATCATGGATATGATGGATGCACAAGTGTTTAAATGTAATAAATAATAAGCGACACATGATACACCCCAAAATGTGATTAAAACGGGGAATTTGTAGAGATTCACTCACATTGGGTGCGTTCGTTTGATGATGTTGAATGCGCACGAGTTTGGAGATTTGATCGACGAGGAAAGACTATCCTAAAATAATAACGAAATGGTACGGTAAATAAGTGGATTTTATTAACAATTTTAATAGGATTTTTAGATTTATTTTTGTGAGTTTAAGGTCATTTTCTAACTTTAAAAATATTATTTTTAAGTATTTTTTATTGATTTTTAAATTAAATAAATAAATAAAAATATAAAAAGAATGTTGACTTTTTGTTGACCGTTGACACTGGTCCGTTGACCGGACCGTTGACCGGTCGGACAGTGGTAATTGGTGCGCTGAGTGAGGTTCGAACCCGGGACCTCTCGTACCGTGCACGCAACTCTACCAACTGAGCTACGTGTCTAACCCGAAATATTCTATGTTTTAATTATATATATATACTAATTAAATGTTTAATTTATTTGGTTTTATATTAAAAGAATTTAAATGGTTGAACCGGTTGCAGGGAAACCTGATCGAACTCGGGTCCTTTGGTTTGTAAGCGCACAGCCCAACCAGTTGGGCTGTGTGTCTTATCTGTTAAACTTACAGTTTATATTAATCTTAAAAACATCCTGGGACCTACTCTGATTCAGTTTTAAAAAAATTGGTTTTAATTCAGAAAGTCGGTGCGTTTGTATGGTTCGAACTCGTGACGTGCGCTGTGTGTTTGCACACAGTCCACCGCTGGACTGTATGTCTAACCCGGTTTAATATCTTGTTTTAATTAAACTTATACATAAGGTTCGACTTCATCTTCTTCGTTCAAAGAATAGACAACCGATACTCGACAGTTCTGGTTTAATTCGATTGACGAACATATAAATGATTGAAATGTAATGGATAAAGAAGGTTTTGGAAATGAATGTACCGGAAAAAATATTTTTCTCAGAACTCCGGCAAAGGTCGTCGGCTCTGTTTTGTGAATTCCGTTGATCGGATCAATTTACAGTTTTGATCAATAGTTGCGAAATTAAGTTACTAAACAAGGATTATCAGAGGGTTTAGATGTTTGTACCGATTCACAGCGTGTTTTCCGGAATTTTCAGAGATTTTCCGGCGAGTGCAGATTATCCGACAACGTCGTCTGGGACCGATTCTGATTGAAGAATTTGAGTTAGTAAAAGTCTAACAATGGATTGAAAATGAAAGAATCGAGAAAATTACCGATTTGATGTGTGTCCCAGTTTTCCGGCGAAAGTCCGGCGATAGCAGATAACGTTTCCGACGAATAGAAATTAGAGCGCAAATGAAATTGCAGGTTCTGCGAGTGTTTCCAAGTTATGAGACGATGGAATTATCAGTGTAAAACAGGAGTAATATGATTTCGGTTTTCAAACACGAAAATCATATGAAGCGAGTTCATTGAAGACAGAATTGATTAGAAAACGTGGGTTGTAATTGATTTATCGGTTATAATCAGTAACTCGCGATCACTCAAAAGTCTGGATAGTTGAAAGCCGATGAGCGGTTTCAGTTTTTGGCGCAAACAGATGAATTCTCGGTGGAACTTAAGTTTTATATGATTCCTTGATTACACAAACGAGTCAAGTGGCGGAGTGGTTAACTATTTGTTAAATGAGCCGGCTGACCCGGGTTCGAAACCCGGCAGCGACATTTATTTTTATCTTCGACCGTTTTTATTGTTTATTAATTATAGTTTATAAATTCTAATATATTTATTAATTATGTATTGTTTAAAATTAAAAAGAGCATTAAATAAGCAACGAAAAATGTAACTGACTATTCGTTTAATAAACGAAGCGGGTTTTGAAAACCCGCTTTTCGACGGATGTTACATTCAGAGACAAAAAATTATTACCGGCCATCTTCACACCACCCGATTAGATCTGATCTCACAACAATAAAACTCACTTTCCTCTCTACAATTCAATCAATTAAGTATACAAATTAGAGAATTTCCTTCATAATCCACCAAATGTCATCCACAATAACCAGACCTTAAATATAAATCTGAAATAAACCCTAACATAATTCAAAATTTTAATCAATGAACACAAAGCAATGAAAAGACATGAAACATAAACAATTAGATGTAATTAAGCAACTGATAGATCTTATTATCAAACAATTAACACAAAAAATATTAGAAATGCAATCACATATCTAAATGCAATCACGAAAGTGAAAACTAATTGTTCCTATTGAGAAGAAAACATACCTGATGTGATGCAGAGGATACCACAACCTCACCCATCACATCCTATCTCTTTGCCATCATACATTGTCGTCATTGCATCCATTTAATCCACTGCCATCTCTCTCGTCTTCCAACACCGCCTCTCCCTCTCTCTTCTCTGTGCGGCTGGAGCTATTAGGGTTTGAAAAAAATGAAGAAATTAAAAAACGGGTTGATTGAGTATGTTAGTTATTAGGGTTTATTGATAGAATCAACCGCCAGATCTGGATCGACTTGGAAGATGAAAATTAGTAGGGTTTGAATGGAACAAAGAAGAAAAACATTACCTTAGGAATCTTCAATTAGAGTACCAAAGCAGAAGAAAACGATTGTTGTTGACACGGATTGAAGATCGAAAGAAAAAGGAAAAGGGTTTTGATGGATAGATTAAAAAGGTAAAGCAATGTTTTTTGTGGTTTAAATAGGATCCGAATACTATTGTCAGGTCAAATAGCTCCAATCAGGGCTTCACTGTAAAAAAAAAAAGCAACCCATCATTTTTCCACCAAAACCAAATCTAAAAAGCTCCAATCAATTGACATATGTCCCAAATTTATTTTCATTTATTATATATAATAGATGTACTCTAATTGTGTTTGAACGGGCCTAGCCCTTCATATGTCTCAGTGCCTTGCACCAGTGCTTGTACATATTCATGTATCGTCTAGGGCCTAGCCCTCGGTATGTGCCCATCTCATGAGCCATATATATTCTTTCGATATATATTCATGTGTTGTGAACATTTGTTCCCTTGTATATGTACTTGTTCCTTTGTATATATTTGTTCTCAAATATATATATATATATATATATATATGGTAATTATGGGGAGAAATCCCACCCCTGTTCAAAAAACTAAAGAAACCGATTAAATGGCTCTTGTTTTGCCACGTTGATTATGTAACAAATGTCTCTAAGGGCATTTCTAGAACTTCACTCTAATTTCACTTTATCATTTAAGACAAAGTACTGACATACATCTTTCAACTTTAACATCCCATTCATCTCTCTATCTCTTCTTTTAACATATCACTCATATCTCTTTCTTCTTAAATAATTTTTCCCAACTTTGTGAAAAGCAAAATTTACAAAAGGAATCAGAGATGAATTCCAATTCCATTGTTTTTATTTAATCAGATCTTGTGATGATCAAGCAATGTTTAAAAGATCTGATGTGTGCGTGAGTCAATATGAAACGATTTAAAAGATCCGGTGCTAGTTTAAAGATATGGTGGTGGAAAACAAATCTGGCGGTAAACAAATCTGGTAATTAATCATTCGTATTGTTCATATTTTTAAAACATAGTTATAAGAGTGGGTTTTATCTTTTTGTATTGTGTAGATCTAAATTTCTTAGTGACTGAACATTTTATCTTTTTGTGTTTTGTGAAGTTATGGGGTTTTTGCATGTGTGTTTGAGGGCTTCGATGATGTGATTTTTTGGTTCAAGAAAAGTGTGAATGAGTCACCAAAAGATTCGAAACAACAACCAATATCTAAACCGAACATCCAAGATTTGAAAACAAAATTGGTGCGGTTCAGCGGCCAAGATTCGAAAAGCGGACAACAACCATCTAGATAAAGTATGTTTTCAGGTTTAGAGTAAATTTTCATTTTAGTCCCTGAGTTTTTTCCTAAATTGTCATTTTAGTCCAAATAGTTTTTTTTCTTCTCGGGTCCCTGAGTTTTCCATTTTCTTATCATTTTGATCACATTGCTTAACTCCGTTAAAAAACCTCAGTTTTGACCAGGGGTATTCTTGCCATTTTCGTATAATTATAATACTAATAACAATATTTATAATATAAAACACAAAAAACTAACGTTGTTTTTTGTTTCTATAAAAATCTGATTAACACCCCCCACCCCACCCCTGCTTTCTTGTTTTTCATCCCTCTACTTTCTTTCTCTCCACAACCACCAGTGCTAGTGCCATCGCCACCGGTCCACAGTCATCACCCACCCCCGGCACTCACCTCTGCCAACCACTATCACCGTCACTGACCTCCGCCCCTAAAATGTCCACCACAATGCCAGATAACCTAGGGGCACCTCCACCACCGTCACCGACATCTGCCCCATCACAACCACCAGTGCCACACACCTTTTTGTGTTTTATATTATAAATATTATTATTAGTATTATAATTATTATGAAAATACCAAGAATACACTGGTTAAAACTGAGGTTTTTAACGGAGTTAGGCAATGTGAATAAAATGGTAAGAAAATAGAAAACTCAGGGACCCAGAGGAGAAAATAAAACTATTTGACTAAAATGGCAATTTGGGACAAACCTCATAGACTAAAATGACATTTACTCTTAGGTTTAAGAAAATATTTTTAAGAGATCCGGTTTTCCTATACGTATTTGTTTAAAATTTTAATTTTGTATCATTTTCTTGATTGATTTATTTTGGTGTTTATGGTGGATTGAAATGGCACAAAAAGATAAGTAAAGTAGATCTGGTTACTTTTTGTTTTGGTATTTATTTTGGTGTTTATGGTTTTTATCTTTTTAAATTAGTTTGGTGTTGATAGATAGAAACTTACTTGATTTTGATTATTTAAACTTATAAATCTCCATGGTCTGGTCATTTCTTTATTGTAACACTATGTAACAATCAAAGCAAAAAAATGCATGTTACATTTTTTTGTGTTACAAAAAATAAAATGCATTATTACACTTTTCATACTATTGTAAAAACAAAGTGCATTGTTACATAATTTTTTCATATTATTGTAAAAGTAATGTGCATTGTTATATTGTTTTTCTTCAGAAGATTGTAAAAATAAAGTGCATTGTTACATTATTTTTCTTTAGATGATTGTAAAAATAAAGTGTCTGTTACGGAAACAAAGTACGTTGTTAAATTTCTTGTGTTACAAAAACAAAGTGGTTGTTATATATGTGACGTAAAACTGATCATGTAAAAATGTATATTAACATTTTTATGTTACAAAAAATAAAGTGTCTTATTACAAATGTGACATGAATTTTTCATGTAAATATGTATGTTTTATTTTTTATGTAATATAAATGTATAGGTATATATAAAAAAGAAACAAGATATGAATGAAAAAAAGAAAATATATGAAAAGTAAAAGTAGTAAAAAAAAAGTATAACATGTTCTCTTTTTCCATGGATGTTAGCTATGATTACTGAAAATTGAAAATAACAAATTATTATTCCCATAATTCGCTTAGTTGTACTTCTTGTTATTATTTTAATAAAAGTATTATTACTTTTACAACAATTTGATCACCGCCATTCATGGCAACTAATCAAGGGTAGGTATGGAGTTTCTTGAGTTTCTTTTAACTCAATAAGGTTTTCAATTTATTCATTTCCATATATATATATATATATATAGAGAGAGAGAGGGGATAATGAGAAAAAAATTGCAACTTTTTATTAAAAAAAAATTTTTCAAAAAAAAAACTTATACTGCACATATACATTATATGTATATGTTGCACATATGTATTATATGCTTAAAATTAGCTTTTAGAGTTAAGTTTTTAGAGATTTAGGATTAGTATTAGGTTTTTGAGTGTGGGAGGAGGGGGGTTTAGGTTTTTGGGGGGTGCGGGTGAGAGGGTTTAGGTTTTTTGGAAGGTGCGGTTGGGGGATTTAGGTTTTTTTGGGTTTTTGTTTACGGTTTGGTTTTAGCTTTTTTTTTGGGGGGGGGGGGGGTTAGGCTTTTGGTGGGAGGGTGGATTTAGGTTTTTAGGTGGTGGGGTTGGGGGTGGGTTAGGTGGGTTAGGTGGTTTAGGCTTTTCCGTATTAGTGCGCATGTGCAGTACAATTTTTTGACAAAAAACTTTTTTTATATATTAATATTAGCGATTTTTAATAAAAAAAATTCATAAAAAAATTTTTGATATGTTTTTTTGGGTTTTTTAGTTAGTTTTTAGGTTTTCTCGTTTAAACTAGTTTTCTCATCCATCCCATATATATATATATATATATATAGGGGAAGGTTCATTGGGGAACACTAAAAAATAAGACTAAAACCTAAGCTAAATCGTCAAATCTAAGCTATAAACCCTAAAAGCTAAACCCTAATATAAGACCCTAAATACAAACCCTAATATATTTAGGGTTTATGGGTTAGGATTTAGGGTTTAGGGTGAAGAGATCCTAGTTAGGGTTTGACGAGTCGGTTCCAACGCCGCTGGAATGAGTCCAATCGGAGTTCGTTTGAGTCGGTCCCCACTGTTCCCCACTTTTTTAATGTTCCCCAATGAACCTCGCACTATATATATATATATATATATATATATACTAGTTTAAACGAGAAAACAAAAAACTAACTAAAAAAGCCAAAAAAACATATCAATTTTTTTATTTTTTTTATAAAAAATCGCTATATATACTATATAAAAAACTTTTAAAAAAAATTAAAAAACATATAATGCACATTGCAACATATACATATAATGCACATGTGTAGTACATATATAGTGCGCATGTGGAGTACAAGTTTTTTTTTTTTTGAAAAAGAAGTTTTTTATACATAAAATGCAGTGATTTTTTATAAAAAAATTGTAAAAAATGTATGTTTTTATGCTTTTTTTAGTTAGTTTTCTAGTTTTCTCATTTATATCTAGTTTTCTAATGATCCTCTCCCTATATATATATATATATATATATATATATATATATACATATATATATATATATATATATATATTGTTGGGATTGAACCATATGAAAGGAACAGATGATTTAAAGCCAAACAACACTATCCGAGCTTTGGTTCAACTATCAGAGGTTACATACTCTGATGTACTTACACTGCTTTCCATAAAGACTGTTCATCCTATCATCTGCCTTCACAAAGATTCAAGGTCTGTCAGAGTTAAAAAGGACAAAGGATAGGAATCAGAGTTTAGTCATTAGCTTAGTTAATCAATGTAACAGTGCCAAGCACTGATAGTTAGTACTAGCAGTGTTTAGAGGTAGTTACATATTGTTTCCTGTCACTATCAACCCTGACGTCATTAAAGATGGTCAGTGGTTAGATAGTTAGTATAAATAGGCAACTCTTGTAACCTTTAAACTTGTCTCTTAAAAGATCAACTTTCGCATATCATCTTCTCTACATTTTCTCATTACCAAACTGTAATTGCAAAGGCTGAGGGGGAGTTTGTGAATCACATGCAAGTTAATTAACTTGAAAGCATGATGATGAAGAAAACAAACGACCATTGCTTGTAGTAAAAGTTTTCCATCTTATTCCGCTGCAAATCTCTTTTAATTCAATCATTTTCCATTTTGAAACAAAAACTACAAGTAATTCAAACTCAGATCCTAACAATTGGTATCAGAGCCTGGTTCATCAAATTCGATCTAACCATTGATTTGGTTCGAACATATCAGCTCTCTTGCTAATCAGTTTGGTTGTTTTTGTTTGATATTCATAGTTTTTACTACGTTCAAAGTTTTTAAAAACAAAATCTGAAAAAAATCAACTGAAAATGTCTCAAAACACACAGGATGCCAATTCTGGATCCTTGTTCAGACCGCCGATGCTCAAAAGAAATGAATATTTCATTTGGCAACGACGGATGGGTCACATCCTTGCCCAGCAAAACACAGGTTGCTGGAGATCTGTTGCTTATGGACCTCACGTTCCAATGGTTCCAAGCACAGAAGATCCAACCAAACAAGTGCCAAAAAATCCTGAAAACTTTTCGGAGCAGGATTTCCAGAAAATTGAATTGGATGCTAAGGCATTTAGCATAGTTGCTTCGGCCTTACCCAATGAAATTTATGTTGGTCTACTCCATTCCAATAGTGCAAAGGAGTTATGGGATGCACTTAAGGAGCAATTCGGTGGGACTGAGGAAGTGATAGAAAGTAATAGAGAAGTTCTAAATCAATAGTATGAAACGTTTTGTCACTTGAAAGGAGAGTCTCTAACACAACAATTTGAACGTTACAGCTGTCTCATCAGTGAACTTAGACAGGTTAACGTGGTTTTTCCTAATTTGACTGTCAATAGTCGTTTCCTTAGATCGTTACCAGATAAGTGGGAGACGATAACTTATGTAATGTGAAAATCTGTTGGGTTTACAGAAATGTCGTTGACACAACTTCATGGGATGCTCCTCACCTATGAGAGAGAGTTAAACCAGAAAAAGAAGTTGCAAGATTCTGGCAAAATGACTGATGATTACTCATTGGGTAATACAACTCTTTTTGGCCAAGAAGAGGGTTCTGGCAGCAGTAAGGACCAAAGTTATGATCACTATATAGATATTACATCTGGTGGGAACTTTGGATCTGAAACATATGCACCCAACTACGCTTTTGCTGCTAGTGGGGAAAGCCAAACCTCTGACAATCTATCCTTTAAGCTGAATGATTTGCAACACATTGAACCTTCTGATCTTGAAGAAATGGATATTGACCTTATTGAGTGTTAGGGCTAGTAAGTTTTACAAGAGAACTGGTAGAAAATTCCAAGGTTTGCATGGGGGGGTTGAAGGTTGGGCTGGATAAATCAAAAGTCAAGTGTTATAAATGTAATAGGCTAGGACACTTTGCCAGAGAATGCAGGTCTCAAAGTTGTGAACCAATAGTGACTCATCCTGGCCCTAGACCTCAGCACACACAAAACACTGCTCATTATTCACAATATGCCCCTGCTCAACATGTTCAAAACACTGCCCACTTTGCACATCCTGCTACCACTGTTCCAGTGCATTATGTTCAATCCACTACTCCACAAATTCAATATGTTTAGGCATCATCTCATCTTCAAGTGCTTGTTCAACAGGCACCCATTGTCACAACCTGCTCAAACCACTGCTAGTCAAGCAGAGGCTGGTCATCAAAGCTTTTTCACACAAAGTTATGTTGACTGGAGCAGTTTGCCTGAGGATTTGACTGATGAAAACTTTGCTTTAATGGCCAAAAACGATGTTGAATGAGAATTTTGTTTAATGGCCTTAGAGACAATTGCTGAAGGTGTTGAATCTGTGGAGATAGTGTCAAAATCTGAGGAGGTTCAAGTTTGTGATGAAATAGTGGTTTCAAGTGAAGAAAGAGAAAATGTTGCTGATAAGGAAAAGAACTCTCCTACTGACCCATGGAACATTGATGTGTGTGAAGATGAGTGTGATTGTGCTCTTATGGCTGCTACAAAGGTATCAACTCAGATCCTTAAAGATCTATGTTCTGACAAATGCATCATTGCTTTTGCAAACATCAAAAAGGTGAATGAAAACCTGAGAAACAAAATTTTAGAAGATGAACTTAATTTTGAAAAACTGATTAAAGAGTTAAAATCAAAGTTAAGTGAAAAAGATTCTGAAATGAGTAGCCTAAGACATGAATCAAGCATAACCAAGGACCAACTCCAAACTATGGTAGAAAAATACCAAGTTTGTAAAAAGGAGTTAGAAGAAACCCAAATCACTTGTGAAAAATGGGTTGAGTCCTGCAAAGGTTATGAAATTATGCTTGATGCTTAGATCAAGAGCAACATCAAGTTTGGTGCAGGTTTTAGAGCCTATGACCAAACTGAGAAAAATGTTGCTGAAATTGATTCTGAGTTGGTTGAAGTTGTCCCTACAAATTTGGCTGGTGAAGAGATAAAAATCACAGATAAAGCTGGAAACAAAATTGTTTTGGAAAAACCAGAGGTTTCAACAAAAGATAAAGAAATTGAAAAATATCAGTTTAAACCAAACTGGTCAGATGAATGTGATATTTTAAAAAACTTTAAGCCAATGGACTTCACAACCACTGATGGTATTAAAGCCCCAAAAGCACTGGTGATCCCTATCAAAGATGTGCCAGCAGAGGTTACAACCACTGCTGAGAAAAAGTTTGATAGGAAAAGAAGAGTAAAGATTAAAAACTTGTTTTGTGAATTTTGTGAAAAAAGAAATCATGTGGCTGCAGATTGTTTTCTTTTAAAAGCCTATGACATTAACAAAACTTGTGTTATCAAAAACTCTTCAAAATGCACCATCTGCAGCAAAACAAATCACTTAACTCAACAGCGTGCCTATCTCAAAAACTATGAAAAAAGATAAAAGAGATCAAGGCAAAAGCACTTGAAAGGGAAAGTTCAAGTTTTGTTGGAAATAAATCCAACCAGAGTTTTGAACCAATTGAAACATCTGTTACAAAAGCCTTAACCAAAACCTCTGTTCAAAGAGAGGTGCAAGTGACAGATGCCCCACCTTCAAACTCATTTCCAAGAGGGTATGGCCAACCTACTTATAAAAAGGTTCCTCATGCTTATGAAGGCTACAAAAAGCCTTCAAAGCAAAGAGTAAACACGCACCCTTATGGATACAATCATCTGATAGGTAATGGTCAAGAGCAGATGTTACAAGAAAATTTCAAAATCACTGACCATTGTCCTAGACTTGAGGCTGGACCATCTGTGACCCCATCCAAAGCCATTTTGGCTTTGGAGACCAATCTTAGCTGATCTATTTACTTAAGTGCAGGGACCCTCTACTTGCCTTGATAGCTTATGGTATGTAGATAGTGGAGGTTCCAGGCACATGACAGGATGTAGAGCCCTTCTCAAGGACTGCATGGCTCATGGGGGGTGATATATCTTTCGGTAATAACTCAAAGGGAAAGGTTTTAGGGTCTGGGTCGGTTCTGGCTGGTAAACTCAAGTTTGAAAATGTGAATTTGATTGACAATCTGAAATTTAACCTGCCGAGTGTCTCGCAAATGAGTGACAGAGGATATGGATCCTTCTTCACTAAGAAAACTTGTCAAATTGTGGGATCAGATGTTGTTAAAAAGATTGATCAAATCATTGCTGAGAGCAAAGCACAACTCACTGCACATAGAAGTGGGAATGTGTATGTGGTAGATATGCTAAAAGATAATCTTATGTTAGGGACATGTCTATTCTCAGTTGCTTCTAGCAAAGAGACTGAGTTATGGCATAGAAGACTTAGACACACAAATCTTAAAACTATCACCACACTCTCAAAACAAAGTCTTGTAAGAGGCTTGCCTCACAAGCAATTTTCCTGTGATGAACATTGTGTTTCCTGTTTAAAAGGCAAACAACATAAAAGTTCTTTCGAATCAATTGAAGAGTCCAAAACAAGCCAGTGTTTACAACTGTTGCACATGGACTTATTTGGCCCGGTGCAAATCATGAGCTTAAAACACAAAAGGTATTGCCTAGTGATAGTTGATGATTTCTCTAGGTTTACATGGACCTTCTTTCTTCATTCTAAGGATGAAACTGCAAGCATTTTGCAAAACATTGTCAAACAAGTAGAAAAGCAATTTGATCTTCCAGTAAAAATCTTTAGAAGTGACAATGGAACAGAGTTTAAAAATAGGGAGTTGGAAGCTTTTTGTGAGTCAAAAGGAATTGTTAGACAATATAGCATTCCAAGAACTCCAAAACAAAATGGGGTGGTTGAAAGGAAAAACAGAACCTTAACTAAATCAGCAAGAACTATGCTAGCAGATTCTGGTTTACCCCTGTCCTTTTGGGCAGAGGCTGTAAACACTGCTTGCTATGTTCAAAACAGAGTTTTGATTAACCCAGGCATCAAAAGACTGCCTATGAGATTTTGTATAAAATCAAACCTCTGATTTCATATTATAAAATTTTTGGTTGTCCATGTTTCATTTTGAACTTAAAAGATTCTATATCTAAGTTTGCAGCCAAAATTGATAGTGGTTATTTTCTGGGATACTCAACCAATGCCAAAGCCTACAGAGTTTTTAACTCTAGGACAAAGTGTGTTGAAGAAACTTTGAATGTGAAGTTCAATGAACTATCATCACTTAAAATCCCAGCAAATCCTACAGAGCTTTTTGATTTAGATAAATTCACATTTGATGATGTTTCTATCAAGCTAGACAATGCAGGTACACCACAATCATCTGAAGGAAGATCAAGATCAAGGATATGACTGTGTGCTTTCACAAACAAAAGTCTATTATTCAAACAGAGGATCAAGTGCTACAAGCTCTTGTGTAAACTCTGCCACTTCTTGGTCAACAATGGTTGATCCTCAAACCTCTGTCAGTTCACAAAATCAAACATCTGTTGATAAAAGTCCTACATTTGGGCACCAAAATCATCAGATTGTTACCTATATACCCCTAATACCACCACCACCATTCTCATCAGTTGCTGATACTTCAATTTCACCAGCAGAGGTTAGCTCAGATGATACACATTTGCAGCCATCACCTCAAAATGCTTTTGTTCCATACCAAGGTGATTTGATTTATCTCAAAAGCCATCCAGCAGATCAAGTTATTGGCAACATCAAATCTGGGGTGCTCACACAAAGCCAATCCCAAAATATTTGTCTTTTTGCTGGTTTTCTATCACTCATACAGCCAGTCAAGTACCAAGAGGTACTGAAAGACAACAGCTGGGTAGAGGCCATGCAAGAAGAACTCCTTCAGTTCAAAAGACAACAAGTTTGGGAGCTTGTGCCACTGCCAAAAGATGTAAGTCCAATTGGCACAAAGTGGGTCTTCAAGAACAAAACTGATTAAAGGGGTATTGTTGTCAAAAACAAAGCAAGGCTCGTGTTCAAGGCTACAGACAGGAAGAAGGTATAGACTATGATGAGACTTTTGCTCCTGTAGCAAGGTTGGAAGCTATTCGCCTGTTCTTAGCTTTTGCTGCTAACCACAACATAAAGGTGTTTCAACTATAAAGAGTGCATTTTTGTATGGAAAATCAAAGAAGAAGTGTATGTCTGTCAACCTCCAGGTTTTGAAGATGCATTCCATCCTGATCATGTTTACAAGCTCAACAAAGCTTTGTATGGCTTGAAACAAGCACCAAGAGCATAGTATGAAACTCTATCCACTTTTCTCTTATCAATAGGGTTTACTAGAGGCGAAATAGATAAAAGCATGTTTTTAAAATGGAAGGAAAAGATTTGATGCTTGTCCAAATTTATGTGGATGACATTATTTTGGATCCACAAGCACTGCCATGTGTGAAGAGTTTCGAAAACTCATGGCAGCAGAGTTTGAGATGAGTGCAATGGGTGAGCTCCAATGTTTTCTTGTCTTCAATTTAAACAATTGCACAATGGTACATTTATCCATCAAAACAAGTATGTGAAAGAACTGCTTAAAAAGTTTGTTATGGATGATTGTAAACCATGTAGCACACCCATGGCAACCTCTAAGCTAGTCACCATTGATGGTAAAGATGACCTTGTTGATCAAACTCTTTATAGAAGCATGATTGGGTCTTTATTGTACCTTACTGCATCAAGGCCAGACATCATGTTTGCAACATGTGTTTGTGCCAGATCACAGGCATTACCTAGAAAGTCTGACCTTATTGTTGTAAAAAGGATATTCAGATACATAAAAGGTGCTCCTACACTTGGTATCTGGTATCCAGCTAATGGGAATATTGAGCTTTCAGGTTTTTTAGATAGTGATTTTGTTGGGTGTAAAACTACAAGGAAGTCCACATCAGGAGGATGTCAATTCCTAGGTGATTGTCTAGTGTCTTGGCAAAGCAAAAAACAGGTTGCAGTTTCAACATCCACTGCTGAGGCAGAGTATATTGCTGCTGCTAGCTGCACTGCTCAACTCTTATGGCTTCAAAACCAGTTGTTGGATTTTGGTATCATTGCACTAAAGACTCCACTCAAATTGGACAGTCAAGCTGCTGAAAATATCATAAAAAATCCAGTTTCTCATTCAACTACAAAGCACATTGACATCAGACATCACTTTGTGAGAGATTGCTATGAAAAAGGTTTGATTTATTTGCATAATATCCATACTTCAGATCAATGGGCAGAAGGAATTGGATACATCTACCATTGAAAAATAGATCTCGAGGCTTGGTATGCTAAACATGGATTAAAAAAGTTTTCTTGTAAATCCATGTGTATATAGCATCAAAATGTTTTCAGAAATTCAAAAATTCCTTAAAAATAGTTTAAAATTGAAATTTTTCAATAAATCTTTAAAAGTCTGATCACAACATATGTTTGCTCAAAACCTCTGATAGGCTTTAAATTCTTATCCACTGATACAGTGTATCCTCTGACTTCTATTTTTCACCTTTTCAAAACTACCAATGGCTATCCTCTGATAGTGTTAACAAAATCAGTATGGTCCAAACCACTGTCCTAAAACAATGTTTTGCCACATCAACGGTTACTTTTCTCATCAGAGGTTACACGTGGCCAGATGTTAGCCATCCGATCTTGAAACAGATGCCACGTCATATTGACTTTTTCAAAACCCTTATAAAACCCTTGTTTTATCTCACCACTGGTTACCCTAAACTGTGTCGATTTCAAAATCTCAAAACAGTTTTTCTCTCAAACACCATGGCTCCCAAATCAAAATCTTCAAAATCCAATGCTAAATCGCAAGAAGAACCTCCACCTTTCACTCTCATAATCAAAACCCCACACAACTACACTGCCATACTTGAAGAAAACGACGCAAATACTCGCTATCATCCAATGATTTGAATTTTTTAAAAGTCTAAATTCTTGCACATGTTAACCGTCAAAGCCCCCATTTATATTGATGCTCTTCGTGATTTTTGGAAAAATACAAAGGTTCACTCATCTGCTGATGGTGTTCCTTATACAATAATTTCAAGAGTAGGGGGAGTGTTGATGCAAATTAACCCCCATTCGATCTCTCAAGTTTTCAAGTTAAATGACATACAACACCCTATGTCATTTCCAATTAATGAGATCCAAGCAGAGTTTCTGGAAAGAGGTTATATTGGCCAGATGAAAGGTATGACCATTTTTAAACCTAACTTTCCTGCTGAGATGAGATTTTTCTTTCACACCATTCTTACTTGTCTCTCAGCAAAATCGACTACTTTCAATGAAATCCCATTGAACATGCAATATCTGGGGTATGCAATTTTAACTGACACCGATTTGAACTACTCCCAGATACTGTTCAATGATCTTGTGAATAATTTTAAAAATATTGAAAAACGAAAAGCTTTTTTGATGCATCCACGTTTCTTGAGTGTTTACTTACAGGATCAAATTAAAGGTCCTGCCAGTAAAATTGGCGTTATGGTTAATCCAGGCAGCCTTGATCATGAAACTTTCACCAGAATAACAAACCAAGATAAAATTGAGAAAACACAAGTGGAGGAGGATAGCAAGTTTTACTAGAACAAAATGTCAATCTCAACCTCCTACTACTGAGCCCATTGCTCTTGGTGATCAGGGCAACACAACCGCTGCCCTGAAACCCACACCAAAATTTTCCAAAAACAAAACCAAAAAAATCTCCAAAAAGCCCACCAAACCCAAAAAGGGTCCTCTGAAAGATGAGATCCCAGAGGTTAACCCTGTGACAGCACCAAAGTCACAAACCACTGCTGCTACTTCTTCATAGCAGATGGTTCAAAGATCTCCCACCGGCTTTGAAACTCCACATTCTTCCTCACAAAAGGAAAATGTTGTAGACACAGGGACACCACTTTATGAAGCTCTAGATCCACTTGGGTCTATCTTCCACACCCCTCTCCCAGGGCAATGTCGCTTTCTACTCAACCACCTTCACCGATACCTTCACTTCCACCCACAATTGTACCGTTGCTGAATACAATTAAATTAGTTCAGACACAAACCAGCACTTCTCAACAACCTATTACTGAGAATATACTTCATTCAATGGCTGGGTCTGATTCTTTACCCATTCCTAGCCCATTAGCAAATGAAGAGGCTACATCCCTTGGGTTACATGTTACCCTTGGTGATATTTCAACACAAGCAGCCACTACAATTGCTGAACTCTCTAGTTCTCAGTTGGACAGTGGTTTCATTAATAAGACTTGGTTGAAGGCAACCACTGCTGAGGCAACAACTGTTACCTCTATTGTGGGAAGTCCCCAGTACCAAGACAAAGGGGCATCTATGATTGAAGCTGGTTTCTAAAACCACTGCTCATGATAACAAAGATATAACTACCATCACTGGTAGGAGTTCAGATGATCCTATTAAATTAGGTAATGATCTAAAATACCAGGATTTGATGGAGAGAGTGACCAGAATAGAAAACTCTATTGGTGAAATCAATGATTTACTAAAGCGGATGATAGCTACAAAAAGTTAACCCTCTGTTCTATCCACTGCTGATCTCAAAGAAGCTCTTAACCCTCTGTTTCAACATCAACAACATTATTTGGATTTACAACACAAGCAACATGTGAATAATGTTCGAAACATGTTTGAATCAAGGTATCAAGACACTGCAGCAGATATTAAAGCCATCAAAGCACATCTACTCACAACCACTGGCCATGCACCTCCAATGGTTATATTTGTTACAACAGATGAAGCCAAAAAGGGGGAGAAACCTTTGGGTCCAAAGAAGCTAACAATAGATGATGATAAGGCCAGACCTACATTGAACATTCACGGCCTGATGGTTCAAAGAAGATTGATTTGACTGATGAAATTGTGGCCAAGGCAAGGGCTAGTCACAAGAAGAATGTGATTGAGGAGAGCAGAGTGTTGGTTGAGAAAAAGATTGATCAACAAAAAGAAAAAGGAGAGGTTGGTACTTCTTCAAAAAGAGCTCCTGCTAGAAAAGCCAGGCAACCAATATCCACACCTCCTAAAACTAAGCCTGAAACCAGTCCAACCATTAAAACCTCTGCCTCTCAAAAACCTATCACATCTTCAAAGCCACAACCCACATCCACACAAGCAGATGTTACGGTAACTGTTGTGTCAACATCTGTTGATACAGTAGAGGTTGCAACAGGTGCAACTTCATCCACTGCCATAATCATATTTCCCACATCAACTCAACCATTATCCACACCACCAAAAATCCCACAACATCACCTACTTTAAGGTTTAAAAGGAGGAAAATCACCAAAGTGATAAATGATGATGAGATATCTGCACCTCTTCCACTATCATCAACACCAGTGATCCCCACATCAGTGCTTACAACTTCCTCAACTCTTAAAGTCATTCTTGCAGCAAGGTTGTACCCTCTTGATTTACCAGCAGTCAGGGAAGAGATCCTAAGTTTCTTTTCAGAGGATGACCCTGACAAAAGAACAATTCTATCCCTTGATGGCTATCCAAGACCACAAATGTTGATGCTTACCTAGAATTGAAAAAGAAGCAAGCAAGGATATTGCCAAAAGAGAATCAGCTGGTAAAAATGATAGAGAGATACAGGTTATGATGTCCTTTCAACTGAGTAAGGTCACCATTCTGCAAAACTTTGTCAAGTATCTGAGCAACCAGTTGTCAGTAAGGGAAGATAAGTTGCTCAAGAGTGAACTCATTGAGTATATCATGGAAAAGAAGATGTATAAGGCAACAAGGCCTCAGTTCAGGGATTGGAGCATAGATGAGCTGAGAGAAGAAATCAATAGAATGCAAGAAATGTTGAAAGACCCTCTCAAAAAGCCAACTCCTCCCAACTGGGATTTATAAAAGAAAGATATCTCTGAAAATGTCTTGAAGTTGAAGAGAATGAAGCAAGAACTGATCCAAAATCATTATGGTTCCAAAAACCAAGTGATGAGATGGGGTGAGGTGAGGGTGATAGACACCTACAAAAGTTTGAAAGAGAGAAGGAAAAAGGATCCATCCATGCTTCCCAAGCCTGATTACTCAAAAGAAGATGCTATCCTTAGAGCTCAACTCTCCAAAAGGTCCAGCTCAACATCTGCCCATTCCACACTTGCCCGGCAACACAGGAAAAAGCAAGGGGAGATGAATGAAAATACTGACAGTTTGAGGATACATTTGTCAAAGAAAGGATTCAGAATATGATTAATTATCACACAGATGATAAAAGTGCCAAGCTGGCTAAAGACTTATCAATGTTAGCTCATTCATAAACCTCAGCGATAAAAGCTCCTTCAAGAAAACCATCAGACCCAAAAATTCTAAAATGGAAGGTCGATAAAGACACCCATGAATTGACATTGCTCAAGTCTAATGGTGCAGCCACTAAACTATCCATGGAAGCTGCTTATGAGCTTACAGTAGAAGACTTCCAAGAACTACTATGTTTAGAGCTGTTGAAGGATGCTGATGACATGGAATCTCTTAACTTTGAACTTCAATTAAAAGGTCAAATAAGAGATTTCCTTCTGAGGTATAAAAACCAAGAATAAAGTGTTTTTGGCATCATCTGTTCCAGGGGGAGATTGTTGGAATTGAACCCTATGAAATAAACAGATGATATAAAGCCAAACAACACTATCCGAGCTTTGGTTCAACTATCAGAGGTTATATCCTCTGATGTACTTACACTACTTTCCATAAAGACTGCTCATTCTATCATTTGCCTTCACAAAGCTTCAAGGTCTGCCAGAGTTAATAAGGACAGAGGATAGGAATCAGAGTTTAGTCATTAGCTTAGTTAATCAATGTAACAGTGCCAAGCACTGATAGTTAGTATTAGCAGTGTTTAGAGTTAGTTACATATTGTTTCCTGTCACTATCAACCCTGATGTCATCAAAGATCCTCAGAGGTTAGATAGTTAGTATAAATAGGCAACTCTTGTAACCTTTAAACTTGTCTCTTAAAAGATCAACTTTCGCATATCATCTTCTCTGCATTTTCTCATTACCAAACTGTAATTGCAAAGGCCGAGGGGGAGTTTGTGAATCACATGCAAGTTAATTAACTTGAAAGCATGATGATGATGAAAACAAACGACCATTGCTTGTAGTAAAATTTTCCATCTTATTCCGCTGCAAATCTCTTTTAATTCAATCATTTTCCATTTTGAAATAATATATATATATATAGGGATGGATCATGAGAAAACTAGTTTAAATGAGAAAACTAAAAAACTAACTAAAAAAGCCAAAAAACATATCAATTTTTTTTTATTTTTTTATTAAAATTCGCTATATATATTATATAAAAAAACTTTTTAAAAAAATAAAAAAAAGAATATAATGCACATGTGCAACATAAACATATAATGCACATGTGTAGTACACCAATAATGCACATGTGCAGTACAAGTTTTTTTTTTTTGAACAAATAGTTTTTTATACATAAAATCCAATGATTGTTTATAAAAAATTGAAAAAAAATTGTATGTTTTTTATATATATATTTTTTTTTGCTTTTTGAGTTAGTTTTCTAGTTTTCTTATTTATATCTAGTTTTCTCATGATCCTCTCCTATATATATATAATATATATATATAATCTTAGTTTGATACATTGTTAAAAATAAATTTTTTTAACATCGAACTTGTGTATGTATACATGTATAATGTTCTCTTGTGAGTGTACATCACATCTTGTGTACTTATACGTACAATGTATGCATACTTACTTGTATACTTTTAGATTAGGTATTTGTTTCGTATTTGTATGTATATGTTTATACATGTATATTGCTTGTAAATCTTATATCTTTCTATGTGGTTTGGTGTATGTATGTATTTATACTTATAAGTATACTTATATACTTGTATTCTTATACTTAGTCATTTTTATATATATAAATTTTTGGATTTTTTATAGGTGAAATAAATATTTGTTGGATCCTTAATATTTTTAAGACTTGTCAGTAAGTTTGTGTATTTATATATTTCTTGTCGATAAAATACATATGTTTCTTGTCGGTGAAATATATATGTTACTTGTGGGTAGAATATATATATTTCTTGTCTATAAAATATACATATTGTCTGTAAAATATATTTATTGCTTATCTAATTTTGTCTATTTTACCTAGTCGATTTAGTATATATGTATATATGTCATTGCTTCAATATATATATAATATATGTATATGTGTGTCCATATGTTCATTTCTTCTAATATATATATATATATATATGTGTGTGTTTAGTATATCATAAGTGTATATATCTTTACTTGTATACTTGTCCATGTACCCATGTACGGGTAAGTGTATATATTTAAGTATGTAGTTATATACTTTGTCAAGTTCCTTGTGTTTTCTTTATCTTGCATTTTTGTGTAAATATTTAGTTATCATCTACATCCTACATCTTCTAAATACATACAACAAACACATAATTATATACACACTTTTATGGTTATCTATATATATAGGAGAAGGATCCGTTAAGAACCACCCTTTATTGCGAGAACACGATAACCAATATGAACACAACCAAAAATACCTAAAAAATCTAAAAAACAAAAATTTTTAGTTTTTTCTCTTTTAATTTTTTTTGGGAAAAATCGCTATATTTCGTCAATAATAAAAAATAATTTTAAAAAGAAAATTTTCAAGTAACAGTTATCCATGCACATGTGCATATGTATCATTTCTTTGACAAATTCGGTAATACATTACCAATAATAGACAATTGCACTTTTATTTACATTACCATACGTAATACACTACTTTTTAAATTAACAATATTAGAAATGCACATGTGGATCTATATATATCAACATGATATAAGGTGTTTTGGTACACTACTTTGAATACACTTTCCCTTTCATCTATCATACCATCCATAGTACACTATCATTACCTCATACCATCCATAATACAATAACATTACCTCATACCATCCATAATACAATACCATTACTAATATTTTCACTTTATTACACATATATCAACACCCTTTATACCATCCAATCAACATATTACATCATAAAGTGACAAATATAACCAAACCATCAACTATTAGATATAACTAACCAAAAAATATCTATATTGGCCTACTTCATCATTCAAAATCACAAACTTTTTGTAACAAAACACATTGTATCATGGTTATACATAATGATGCACATGTGTATTTTTAATATTGGTAACATAAAAAGTAGTGTAATACGAATGGTATTGTAAATGAAAGTGCAATTTTTACTACTGATAATGTATTACGGAATTTGTCAAAGTAATGATACACATCAGTAATTGTTACTGGGAAAAATAAGTTTTTTTTGTAACGAAATATAGCGATTTTATTAAAAAAATTAAAAAACAAATAAAAAATTTTGAGTGTTTTTTTTTAGATTTTTTTTGTGTTCACATTGGTTTTCGCGGTTCTGGCAATAAATGTGGTTCTCGCATTATATATATATATATATATATATATATATATATATATATATATTCATCCTAAAATATATAATTATAAGTTCCTTTTAGTTTAAGAAAACACTAGTAAGTTTTAACTTAATCTTTTCCACCCAAAAATATGTATAATCATGATTAAATGTTCTAATCACATTTTTAGTCATGTAAACCCTTTGTTAATCACACTTAGGATTATATTTTTAGAAAATTTTTCCATAATTTCCCCTATATTAAGGACTTCTCCACGTTTTCAAAACGTAGTTTAAACACAATTTTCAGTTTAACAAGATCATCAAACTCATCAAAGCCATAAAAGATCAACCAACATAACTTTATGTATATTTTCAACATCAAGTTTCAGTTTCATGAACCTTTATATATAAAATGTAAGCTCTTTCAAGATAACCATTTCTTTTATGTTCATATATGTTTTTACCAAGTTTATATAAACCATTTTGTATACTTTTCCAAGATCAAAGTCATGAGCATGGGTTTTTTTTAGATTTAACATAAACTTTATACTTTTCAAAAATCATTTTAAGACAACATTAAAATTCATGATACTTCTTGTTTGTAGATCTTGCTAGATCTAAAAATATACATGTTTAGATCTTATTTTTAACCATAAAATTAGAAGATCTTTTCTTCAAACATAATCTACTACATGTACTAAGATCTATCACGACATCATCACAACAACAAGTATATAAGGTAGATTATATTGTTTGTTTTGGGGTTTCTTGTATATTTAAGATGAGCTTCAAGATGAGTGCTTGTACTTCCATAATTTACATGTAACGAGAAGCTTAAATGTAAGATAAGAAAGCTTACAACTAGCACAAAGGCTAGGGATGTTCTCAAGATGAAGAAATGAAGAAGATGATGAAGCTCCAAGAGAAATTGTAACATCCTGGAAAAATCAAGTATCATCCTTGGTATTTACACGATTTAATATTTAAATTCATGTCGTGGATAATATTTAAATTCATGTTGCAAATAATTTTCGAGTTATTATATGTGATAGTTATTTAACGAGTTATACTAAGCAATTAATAAGTTCCGGTTAAAAATCCGAGCCGAGCTTATAAAACGTTTCAAATTTACGACCCAAGTAAACCCAACCCGACACCCCAACCCATTGCCTTGTTTCGGCTCTAGCACCTAGCCCCCCCCCTAGTTTCTTGGGAAACAAGTTACTTGGGGAACAAGGAAGTATGGGTTATAAATAAAACCCTTGTCACAAAAATCAAAACCCTAATTCCCTAAACCCCTTGGAGACAACGACGGCAGCCCCGCCCTCCCTTTGTTCGATCGCAAGTCCTCCTCCTCATTTCCTAGTTCTCTTCGTTACAAGGTTAGACTCTTGATTGTGTTTTCGAATCATGATGTGATTTTGTGTAGACTTGTTTTTTATTATGGGTTGGTATGATAGATGTTATGATAGGGTTTCTGTTGTGCATGATTAGTACCGAATGGATTATGCGAATTGTTGAGTTTATGATGTTGTGTATGAGTATATGATCTTGGCTGCGTTTTCTTTACGAAAATCATGATATAATGATTAGGAGTATGAAATCATTAATAGGGTTATGTAATATTTGATGAATTATCTGCTGTAAATTGTTATTATGAAGCGTGGTGATCGTTAAACGTGTTTCGGGTAGCGTTTAGAGGAAAAAGAATAGGCTGATTATCAAAAACAGCCAACTTCAGTTGGCTGTAAACGGATTATTATAAATCAAAAAATTGATATTCTGAAGTCTAAAACATACGTTTTCGAAAAACGCTTCTAATGGCACTAGAATCACATTTTTCTGAGGTCGTTTGCTATTTTAAAATAATTATTTCGGGCAACAGCTGAAGCTGCGTTTTTCTTCAGAATTTGCGTGTTGTTTGCTGGGTCATATCTCAAAATATTGTGGGGAGTTAGGTCACGAAATTTGTACAGTAACTGGAGACGGGAGTTTCTGAATATCTCCCACTGGAATTTTGTTAATCGGATAATCGGTGATTTTTAAATGAATTTTTCCATGGACTGCAGTCAGAAAGTGACAAATCTGACTGCAGCTTAGTAAATAAATTTTTATAAATAATTGGTAATAAGTTAGGACCTAAAACTTTTACACAAATCTTTACAGACCGTTTGACACATTCTGTAAATAATTGGAATTTTTGGAATATAGGAACTTTTTTAAAAAAAACTCATGAAAACAGGTCAGTTTCAGTGATCAAGGCTGGAACATAAACCAGTTCAGTTTTTCATAGTTGTATTGCTTATGACATCATGTGCCAATTTAAATTGTCGTATGATAATGTGAACATTTTAATAAGTTGGATTCTAAGGATTAGATGTAGGTGCACAGGTGCTCGATTTAATAAATACATACGTAATGCGAATGTGTATATGTATAAGTTGTCAACATGGGTACTTGGTATGTGTAAGTTGCGTGAATAGACTATGTGTATTTATTGAACACACTAATAATTAAGTGGTAATCATAATAGGACGTGATTGAACCACTTCAACTCTAATTCCCGTTAAAAGTCTAACCGAGCAACTTAAGGTGAGTTCACGGCCCTTATTCTTTAAACGTTTACAAAAACACGGGGGAAAACATATATTATGGTATAGTAACGTCTTTCTATTTAAAGTTATGTTATACGGTTATGGTCACAAGGAAGCATATATCACATGTTAGTCCCCTTAACACGTACGATGCCGTTAGTATTGGGTTATAGCGAGGGAATTTTTAGTCGTACTACTGGGCCCGACAAGCCCCGCTCGATCTCGTCGCGCCAGTTAGAACGAACGTTGATGGTCACGAGTGTAAAATTTGCCTAACTTTTTAGCCACGGTTGGTGATAGGCCTGGCACAACAGGGGCAGCAACGTCAGCTTCGGATCAAACACTTTGTTGACATGACCTAGGCTAGCTATCTAAACATATAACATGAACTGCTACACTACATAACATTAATCTGATTCGGGTTGGATCAGGGAAACTTATGAGACACTGGTTTGGGGTTGAACCAGTGGGGAAAAACTTATGCTTAAAACTGTAAACTAAAACCTGTGAACTCACTCATCATTAATTGTTGACACTTGTTCTCTTTTGCATGTTTTCTCAGGATGTTAAGATATCATTTCCACATAGGAGCACGGCACGAGCATGAAAAACTATTTCTTTTAAACGCTTTGCATTTTACTTTTAAGTATTTTGGTTTGGGTGTTTGTTTTGGCGCACACTTTATTTACATTTACTTACACTTCCGCATTTCTTAAGCTACATGGTTGAATTTGTTTAAACGTATTTTTTTGCATATAGAGTCATTCAATATGACTAGTGTCTTGGATCCTAGTTTGTCACGCGCCTCGCCGTAAAACCCCGCAAGTGGATTTTGAGGGTGTGACAGAAGTGAACAAGCTCATTGAATGACTCTGGCACTTGAAACCTTCTTAGATCATCTTACAATGCTCTTGTAACACTTGAGATGTGGTTGTTGAAAAATTAGGGAATCTAGAGAGACAGGGTGGCCCTAGGTGAGTATGAAGGAAGGAGAGAGTGTTGTGTGGTTTCTTTGAAATGGTAATTGTATGAGTGACGTAAGGTTTGTAGTTATAATATTTCAAGTTTCCTTCTAGTCAAACAAGAACTTTGTGGCCATACTATTCACCATCATCATCAACATAAAGCAAGGGGCTTATGGGGCCCCTTGTTGCCGTTTACATCATTGGGGGGGGGGGGGTTGGGGTTAGAAGCATGGTGATGTTAATATTAAACTCAAGTAGGCATGTGCTTGAATTTATCGAAAGATATTTGTGTTGTTATGTTATGTGATGATAACTAGGGTACTAATCATTGTTTAGGATGCTAAACAATGTTAACTAGTTCACTATACTAGTTTAAATTGTAACACCCCGATCGCGTAAAAACAACAAACCGCGGCGGAAACGTCGGGGAGTCACGTTAACAGATTGTTACAACACCACATGGTATTTGAAGTTTTGTTTTATTAAATACTAACATGATTACATTGTTATATTGTCTTGAGGTTTAAACAACGAAACAAACATGGTAATTATCATTCCATATTTAAAGCACTAAAGTCCATGTCCATTCTTACGTGAGCATGCATCAGTATCATCAAGCATTGTTCCCTGAAACATATGTGAAAAACGAGTCAGCATAAAAGAATGTCGGCAAGTACATAGGTTTTGTGAGTGTGTCAAATTCATGGCCTTTAATTTGTATTGCAATACCTCATCAGACTACTAGTATCGTTATTTGAAAACCTTGTTATTGAAATTATTTGGTATTGCAATGATAACTAACCAACTAAAACAAGTTAGTTATAGTTTATAAATGTAGGAACGTCCATGATTAGCACGGGAACCTAAATTTGTTATCTATTGTCCGATTAGGCGGAAACTAATGACAAGTTAACCAAATAACAAGAATTACTCGTTTAATTGTTGTTTTCATTGATCTTAAGTTCAATACATTCGAGATCCGGATCCGACAGAGCTTCGCCGTCTCTGTGCCAAAATCTCTCCAAGTTACAAATGAAATCGAAAGGCATCTATTTATAGATGCACAAGTCCGCTGGTGAGAGTACATAAGTTCGCCCGAACTTGACCTTGTCAAGATCGGCCGAACTTGACTTCTCAAGTTCCATCACAAGCGAACTTGGCTCTAAACTCTATTAAATACGCCTCGTTTCACCTATACTATACAGACTCGATACAAGACTATTACGTTATGCACAAATAGACTCCCTCTTGGATATCTACTTTGTCTTGTTCAGTCTTCAGAAACTCTCGTTTATTCCAGACTCGTTCTTGTGTAATGACGAAGGCAACAGACATATGCACCAACAGACTCCCCATGGATGTTGCCGAGTCATCTTCTTTCATAGACATCTTTGACAATAATCAACCTCGATAGTCTTCAAGTGTCATAGTCTTCTTTGAATGCCTCGTAATCATCAGACTTCAAATAAGTTCTTGAGTCTTTATCTTTATCCTTGAATAAGCATTAAACTTTATGATCTTCAAACGTTCTCTTTTCTTCAATTTAACTTGATAAAACTTTAATCTCCAAGCTCCCCTTGCTGTGAGCTGTGCTCCCCCTAGCTTTGAGCTTTATCTTCAATCATGTTTCATCCTGCTCCCCCTAAAACTTTACTTCCTGTTTCAAAGTACTTGGGAATTCAAATAAACATTTCAGATTCTTTTGAAATTTTATACCACATGTATTACATACCACCTGTACAAAACTTGTACTTCAAATCTTCATTTTTCAGTTATTTCAAGTTCAAATTAATGCCCTTGAAACATTTTACGTTTAAAACCTTCAACTTTCAATTATTGAAATGAAATCCACTTAGTTGATCAAGTCCAAGTTAATGACCTTGATTAACTAATTTTGTTTACCAAGTCCAAGTCAATGACCTTGGCTAAAACCGCTGTGAACACCTGATATTATCTTCAATTTTAAAGATTCAAATTAATGAACTTTTTTCTTACCAGACTTCGATGATCCGTTCTCTAACATTGGCTCGT
Source organism: Scalesia atractyloides (assembly GCA_947069175.1). Lineage (NCBI taxonomy): Eukaryota > Viridiplantae > Streptophyta > Magnoliopsida > Asterales > Asteraceae > Scalesia > Scalesia atractyloides. Next base: position 55,554,989 of record CAMTDV010000024.1, on the reverse strand, counting down.
TGAAAATTTTTTTTGATTTAAAAAGTAAGTAAAAAAATTTACAGAAATTTTAACAAGTAAAGTAAACTATGTACAAACATATTTACAGGCATATTTTTGTGAATTTGCGTCTAATTATCATATCAGCTTTGTTGAGACATATCACCAGTACTGTTGACCTTTTTTAGACTTTAAGTTCTAAACTTGTTTACCAAGATTGTCGATATGTTTGTCCTTTTAAACTTTATCACGTTTCTCAATTGTTCCAAGATATGTTAGGTAAGAATTATGAAACTTGTCTTTACTATGGTTCCCACCTTTTGAATATACTCCCGAATCCAGATTTCCTAGATTTCATCTTACAGGTGAGTATAGCGTAATTGATATCTGTATTTGGGTTATGCGAGGCCTTGAGAGCTCAGGTTAGTACTACCGTACCGACAAAGAGATGAAGGCTGGTCTTTAAGTTGTGTTCCACTTAAGGAATCTTTTAAGCATTGCAAATGATTAGATCTTTCGATTCTTTTCAAGTTTTGCATGCTATTTGGGATTTTTGGCGAAAGTATTATAGAAGTTCTAGGCTATTGCTTCCGCAAAATCAGAAGAACTTGTATAATACCCCAGATATCAACTATCTATAAAGACCTCGTATCTCAGAATCAGGCAACCCTTCAATCGAAATTTCGGAGTACTAAGTCCATATATCCAAGATGTGTTAATCTACAAGATTAAGCAGTTGTAAAATTTAGTTTATATCCCGAAAACAATCTACTGAATGTGTAAAGCCTATCGACATATCCACAGTAAGACTTGTTTATAACTTTTAAACTTTACATTTCTTTAGCATACTGTGATAGTCCACTGATGTACTATCATTTCCTTTTTGACAACAAAATTCTTTTTAAAATTTTTATGTTTTTGTACTTTTTGACTTTTTCATATGTTTTTTACTTTTCAACTATTTCATATGTTTTTGATTTTTCAAGAAATTTTTAATTTTTCTTACTCCCCCTAAAATCAAAAACATATTTTTGGATTTTAGATTTAAAGAAATTCTTCTAAAAATGTAACAAACCAATGTGGATCCCGTGACCTCGTCGTCCGATCCTTTTTCTCAATTCTGTATCTGCAATTGTTTGACAAACAATCATTAGACTCATTTACCACTTGTAAAAGCAGTTTGAACATGTAAGAACTCTGAAATTAGTTTTTCTGTTCAACGGTGTGGATTTTCCTGAATTTGACTTTGTTTAAAAATTTTCTTCTTAACTACTCCCCCTCTAAATGACAAAGATTTTAACATTCTATATAAGTTAAATATTATGAAGCTCCTCAATCCCGAATCAACTTTGATAAGCTGGATCTTGGAACTCCTGCACATGAAAGAAATTAGTTAAAAAGTTCAACCCAAGCCTTCTTGGTCTTGAGTTTTGGATATAACTCCTTATAAACCTCTTCATAATCACTTTCGTATGCTCTTTGATAAGCATATTCAACATGACAAACTTCAAACTCACAATCAACTTTACTTTTATCTTTCTTGATTGATTTGACATTTTCGAGTTTGTCACAAACAATCTTCACTTTTTCAGGTGATTTCTTTTTAGCAATCCATACTTGAGAATTAACTCTAGCTTTCTTGATATAAAACCTAGAATCATTGTTTGACTTTGAAGTCTCACCTTTTTGAAAAATTGAATTTTCAAATTTTGATTCATTTTTAGGTTTTATTTCAAGATTGGATTCAACATTACGTTTAATTTCTTTGATGTTACCGTTTTTTTTTGAAAATTCTGATTTGACCATTCTCATATTACTTTTGTTTTACCTCTTTTGAAACTTCTTTTCTTCGGGGATACACAGGCTTAAACTTCGGACTCTTGCGAGCAATGTGACCAACTTCATTGCATTTGAAGCAAGTCCGAGTGTCATGAACATGTCCACTAGTGGGTTTTACTCCACTTGCGGACTTAGCCTTGTTCCGAAGTTCCTTTTCTTTCTTGAAATCATCGTTGACTTCTTACCGATCAAGCTTTCTTCTTGAACCGTGCTCGTTCCATACACAAACTTTATGTCTTTACCTTTGTATTCCTGGAATGTTGACTTCTGACCCTTCTTTGGTTCATCTTCAGCTTCTTCCAAACCTAAACCTGCTCTCCTGTTCTCTAGAAAATCACCACCGTTTCTACGGTAATTGTTAAAATTCCGTTTCGGTTTAGAATAAAACTTCTTTTCATTTTCTCGAGATCATCTGATGAGACTTCCACAAGTTTAAACAGTTTATCAATTTGATCTTCTTTCACATTTTGAATCGGAAAGCTATCATTGAAATATAATCTATCAGATTCCTTAACCTTGTACATGACAATGTTAGGATTATCACTTAGATCATTTTCTGATGATGTATCGTCACTTTCGGATTGTGAACCAGAACTGTTTGAACTCGACTTGGCGCTTTTAAAGTTGCCGTCATCAGAATCATTTCCCAAAACATTCATTACCACATCTTTTACCACTGATTCATTATCATCTGATTTTGTAAAGTCTACGTCAATGTTCTCAGGCAATTTAACTTTCTTTTCTGAAAGAAGTAAAAGATTAAATGCCTTTTCAATATCATCATCTTTCTTGCAACATTAACTTGCAAGAAATGGTGGAGGAACATTTCCATACACTTTACGCTTTGAATTATCAACATTTTCCTCTGACTTGATCGTAGGAAGAATGTAATCAATGACATACGCGTTTGTGGTGTAACTTTTTAGTAATTGTCTGACTCTTTCTGTTTTAATTTTCATTTCATGAAACTCATGCTTTGTCTCAGCAATTGTATTAATGTACATGTTAATTGCCTTTTGTTTTTCAATAACTGTGGCATTTAACATGGTGACATTAGCATTGAGTTCACTGTTAGCTCTTTCAACATGTTTATATTTGCTTGATATTTTGTCATAAGCTTCTTTTATGGTTCTGTAATCATAACGAAAGTTTTCGTTATGTTCAGTCAATTCTCTTATGACTTTGACTTTTTCCAGACAGGGTTCACAAGGACTTGCGCACTTTGTGCAAGGTTTTTCAACCTCCACAACTTTCACAACTTCCTTTTCAGGCATGCTTACCTCAGCTTTTACCTTTTCTGCTCTGCTTTCAACTCTTCTTGCTTTTGCGTCTCAAAGTAAGCTATTCCTTCTTCCTCTGTTTGTTGCATGTATCTTTCCAGAACTGCATTCTCCAGGACAGCTCTTACTCAGCTCTCTGCATTAATGCTTCTTGAATAGCATTTTCGATAGCAACATCCACAAATGATGTATCCGATTCATTCACAACCTCTGCCATCATAGCAATACCAGTCTTCTTTCCGATGTGTTTGTTCCAATCAAAACCATCGTCTTCATGATTGGCAACAAGAGCTTGTTCGGCTTTCTTCGCAGGTTTATCTTCAACTTCAATTTGTGTTCTATTCGGATATGATTTGTATTGCAGCGCTTTCTTGTAATATTCGTTACCGGTTCCAAAAGGGTTTTGGTTTCCACTAGCTTCTTGGTTATGGCATTCACGTTTGAAGTGCCATTTTTGTCGACATCTGAAACAAGTAACTTTTGTTTTGTCGAAACCAAGTTTATTGCTTGAGTTAGGAATATCCCTTCCAGTGAGTGCTACAAACTTTGAAACTCTCCGGATAATTGATGATAAGGACCATTTGATGTCCATCAGTTCCAACTCTTCCTCATCTACCTGATCGTAATCCTCAGCTGTCATTTCAGGATTTCTGATCTTTGCAGCAACAAGACTTTCAAACGATTCCAGAACTGTAGCAAGAAGTGCTATGTGCTGTTTCGCCACTTTTTTAGGAAACACATTCTTTAATTCAACTGCTATATTGCATTGGAAAACATTTAAATTAGAAGTGGATTGGCTTGTCTGATGAGATTGACTTTGAGAAGAAGAACTTGAACCAACATATGAATAACCAATGTTTGGAGAATACTGAATTTGTGACGATTGATCTGATGTATTCATGCTTGCACTAAATGTCGTTTGGATTTTTGGACTTTGAATCGGAGTATCTGCAACACCACCTTTGTAATAAACTCCGACATCCTGAACAAAATTAGTGTTTTTGGATTTTGCAATCTTCATCAATTCCATTTCATGACCTTCAAGTTTGTCAATGAAAGATGACAACTTAAAATGTCTCCAAGATGGACTATTCTTTAGAATCATCAGATACGTTGTCCATTCACCTTCTGGAAGTGCATCGGCCAGCTTCTCAATCTGCTCTTCGTTAGTTCTCTTGATATCATGTCTTCGCATCTGGACCATGAGGTGACAATATCTATCAATCATTTGCTTCATTGTCTCTCCTTTAATCATCGTGAAGATCTCGAATTCTTTCTTTATCAAAGCCTTTTTGCTTTTGATCATTTCGTCACTACCTTTGAATTTTTCGCAAAGAGAATTCCATAATTCTTGAGAAGTATCATATTCTGGTAATAATATTAAGATATCTTCTTTGACAGATTGTTGTATCAAGTTAATCATCTTCTTTTCAGCAACATATTTCTCTTTCTCAATCGCTGAAAACTTGTTCGGTGGAAGATCTTGATCACGTTCATCTTTGGGCCATGTATAACCATCTTCAATCGCAACCCAGCTGTTGAATTGATTCGCTTGAATCCAATTAACAAACTTTTCTTTCCTTCCGTCAAACTCGTCCATACTCATCAACTTCGTAGGTTTCTGAGTAGTACCCATTTCATTATCGAGGTTCATCTGGTTAACCGCAATTGAAATTGACGTTGAGGCTTGTGCTACTCCAGCTGCAAATGCGTTATGGAAATCTTCCATTTTGAAAATCGAGACACGTACGCTGAAAATAATTGAAACTTTGAAAAATATTAGAACTAACTACAAGTTCGGTCGAACTTGTAGTTGAGAGATGAAAATTTTCAGTTTTAATTCAAGTTCGATCGAACTTGGATAAAGAATTTAAAAAAATTTTGATTTTGAGCGAGCTTGTGAAAATTATCACAAAACAGAAAAGTTCGGTCGAACTTATGTGAAAACAATTTTTGATTTCATGTATTCACAAGTTTGGTCGAACTTAGGTAATCAAGTTTCAAATTTATCACTTACACTCAAGTTTGGTCGAACTTGAGGTGAAATTTTGAGAAAAATCAGATTTCAAGCGGACTTGTAATTTTTTCAGAAGAAACTGTAAAGTTCGGTTGAACTTAGGTTTGAATTTCAAGATACAAAGTAAGTTCGGGCGAACTTGAATGAATTTTCACTAAAATTATATCAAATTCGGTTGAACTTGATGGAATTTCAAGCAAAAATCAACAAGTTCGAGCGGACTTAAGCTCAAATCCTCAAAAATTACTCAAGTTCGGCCGAACTTGATGAAAATTCCAAGATTTTTCAATCAAGTTTGGTCGAACTTAGTGTTAAGTTAGGCTGAATCTAGTTTCCAAAACATGGTTTTTGTAACTTTTTGATATTAAAACGTATGATTTTAGCCTCCAAACTCTCAGGGTTTACCACGAATGTATTTAACATGACATATTCAAAATTGGACAAAATTTGACCGTGAATTCTTCGTTTTTGTTCAAAAAGTTAAGAAAAATAGAAGAATGGAGATGAAATAGAGAGATTCTTGTCTTGATTTCAACAAATTCAGGTATCCAGGCTCTGATACCACTTGTAGGAACATCCACGATTAGCACGGGAACCTAAATTTGTTATCTATTGTCCAATTAGGCGGAAACTAATGACAAGTTAACCAAATAACAAGAATTACTCGTTTAATTGTTGTTTTCATTGATCTTAAGTTCAATACATTCGAGATCCAGATCCGACAGAGCTTTGCCGTATTTGTGCCAAAATCTCCCCAAGTTACAAATGAAATCATAAGGCATCTATTTATAGATGCACAAGTCCGCTGGTGAGAGTACATAAGTTCGCCCGAACTTGACCTTGTCAAGTTCGGCCGAACTTGACTTCTCAAGTTCCATCACAAGCGAACTTGGCTCTAAACTCTATTAAATACGCCTCGTTTCACCTATACTATACAGACTTAATACAAGACTATTATACAAACGTTATGCACAAATAGACTCCCTCTTGGATATCTACTTTGTCTTGTTCAGTCTTCAGAAACTCTCGTTTATTCCAGACTTGTTCTTGTGTAATGACAAAGGCAACAGACATTGTAGCCGTGAATCTTGACCAAAACATTTGTTTGTAAATCCGAGTAGTAAATCGTCTTGAAAGAAACTTTGTATGGTTTATATCATTGATTGAAAATCGTTGCATGTCACTGTTTGTAAACCATTGTTCCAAGTGATGCAAATAACGCCACGAATGTAATACGATAAAAGCACTTCTATATAGGAAGTACCAGCGGCGTATCCACCATGCTTTTATCACATCACACATGTATCGTTATCTAAATCACTTACCATAAACCAATCGTCCATTGTTCGTGTCATAAACCATTCGTCCATTGTTTGTGTCATAAACCAAATTGTTCATTATCCTTGTCATAATCCAAATTGTTCATTATCCTTGTCATAAACCACATTGTTCATTGTTTTTAATTGTGAAAAACTTTTGGTCGTTTCGGTGTAGACATTCAAACCTTTGTTGACTCGTCTATACCACCAAAGGGTATTAAATTGCAATAACAAACCACCAAAGGGTTTGTTAAAGTAAACAGTTTTGGTCGTTCCCCAAACTACCCACCAAATTCCAGTGAATAGCCTAGTAACGGGATTGTCAGTCCTATGGTACCATAACTTACTACTGGTCGGCTTGGCCAAAGCTAATGAATGTCATTGTGTCATGGATACAATGCACCAACAAGTTCGTTCACATTATTAAAATCGTCGTGTTAAACATAAACCATAGAATTTGTAATTTGAAAGCTTGAAAATAACTTGCACATGTGAGTCACCCCAAATCATTTGAAAAACATAAAAGAGGGGAACTATGTACTCACTTGTAATTACAAAGTATTCTTGAATCAAAGATCAAACAAGCTCAAAAGTTCTAGAAATCAAGCGTGTCCTAAAATCCGATAATTGTGTAAACATCGGTACTTTAGTCAGCAGATCGGATAGAATGAGGTCTTGTAACCCAAATGAGTGTTGGTACTCATATGAAATGGTTTAACAAAGTCTACATTCTGATTGGAAAAGGTTCTTAAGTGCCTTTGACCCATTATGACCCATTAAGGTAGTTTAAGCTACTTTAACGCGTCAGTTGCGTAACTATGCAATCGGATGGTTAGATATGTGTTATGATAAGTCTTTAATGCTTAAACTTGTTTGAAAATGTTATTTGATCAGATTACATATCAAAATTTATGTTACATATGCTTATAGTTGATTTATTCGCAAAAAGGGCATTTTGGTCATTATTGAAGATCATAACAACTAATTATCATAACACTAACCAAACGATATGACCATAAGGTATATCCTCAGAGGGTAATTCCCTATTCAACCATGGTCACAAATATGTATTTGGTTGGGTTCAAAGATCCACCAAACGGGTCGGACTCAAAAGTCAAAGCGGTTGTCAAAAGCGCTCGATAAACGATCCTAAACAAGCACTAAACTAAAAGTGACGAATTAGACATGTTTTGACGTGTCTAACTAAGTTATAAAAGTGTTTTGGTATCAAAATAAACTGTTTTGATACCCAAAAAGAGTTCCATAGTATAATGCGCATTTATCGCATTATTGACCGAAACTTTGACTCGCCTCAATGACTAGTAAACGTGGTAATCAGTAGGCATGATCACTAAGGACCATAACCATCATGATCACAATCACGTTGCATAGTTCAATTGAACTTTGTTTTGACCAATTCATGGTCAGAACTGAAACTCAAACAGGAAGTCAAACTGTTTTATTTTTAGCTCAAATATGCTAAAAGAATTGAACAAGATCTGAAAGAAACACTTACATACACTATAGGAGAGCCTTAGAACTCAGAAGATGATCTCCAAAAGGTTGCAACTTCAGATAATAGCAGATGAGAGCTAGAATGGATGTTGCAAAACCTCAAATGGCTAGAACCCAATGCTATTTATAGTTGAATTGGAGTTACAAGATCAATACATGTGTCCATGAGACATCAAGGGTTCGGATTAGTGTCATAACACTTCTTAGATGCAGGAGAATGGGTGGCAAGTTCGTTTGCATAGTTATTAAAAGAGATTACCAGCTGCTGCCAACAAACTGATGTTCTGGAGGCACCTAATGAACCGTATGGTCCATATCCTTACGGTCCGTAAGCAGTGTAGCTGCGCACAAGTTTCACAAATTGGCAGAACAGGCCCCTGCACTCATTTCGTCGCGTTTTGACACTTCTAACACCCGTTAACCTAATTTTCAAGCTTCATAAGGATGGTAAAGCATAGGGAACTTGAATGTGCTCAAAAATGTCCCGGGTGTTGGTTCGTTTGGTCGTACGGTTACGGTTATCGGTTAATTACGATGAAAATCGTAACGATCGCGTGCATGACCGTAAATGCGTAACGAATGATATTTTTGCATTCCAAACATTAATATACTTGATTTTAATGATTACAAAAATTTTTGGATGTGCGTACATGTCCCGGATTGAGAAATACGCGTAACGGCATAGTTTCACAGAATTTGCAAAATAGCCCCTTAAGTTACAAAAGCGTGTTGTTGCCATACCGAACCCTTCAAAACTTATTTCTAAGTTATGTAAAGGTTATTTAAGGTATGTTAAGCTTGTGACATTGTTCCAGAGTGTACTCGCGTTAAACTGATTACATTTACGTAATAGTTTGCGATTTCACTTCCAGAAGTCATTTGAAAGTTTGTTATCGTGTAATAATTGAATATGTGCAATTGTCATGATAAAAATACAAAACTCATAAATAAAACACCAAAATTCATTGATTGATAACTTGTTTTGGAATTGTTACATGATTGAATTACCACAAATGTCACATAAATGGTGTTTCGATATTAAAAGCGACACTAGTTTCGTTATCAGATAGATTACCGACACTTTGTGTAGCGATACTTTGTAATTTATATTTGTAGATCCTTGTGATATATAAAATATCCTTGTAATTTTTTATGACCACTAACATGATTTAATGATCTTACAATGTCCTTATGTAAATTGTGTCGTTTGTGAATCATATCGAATAATGTAAATGTTTATGCATTTTTCGAAAGTTATAAGATTACAAGTTGTTTTCCCATTTAGGGTTTTTTATGTGTATTGCTTTGGATATGATTTCATATCCGATTTTTGTCATTTCATGGAGTATCAGAACTCTCCTGGCATGGATAGCATGTTCGCGTTGTTTACGAACGTTTTCGGACATAGTTTGTATTGTACCGCGATGCGGCGAATATGATGATATGATATGAAACATAATTGTATGTCTTGGGATTGCTAGACTTTATAAGACCCAACCATATAAAAATTAAGACTAGTGTACATAATTAAATATGTGAACAGTGATTAAGTTGTACGGAAATACCAATTATTTTGTCATTTGTCACATTAAGATCCATTCCATAGTATGATAAATTTTATTTTTAAATTATTATTATTATTATTATTAAAATAAAGGTAATGTTAACAAATTTAAACCTAAAAAACACATATTATTTCTTATAAAAGTGTAGGAGTAAAATCTAAATTGTCACTGAGTTTAGGCCACTTGTTCCACTTCTATCCAAATGTGAGAGTTTTTGTATCTTGGCTCCTGAGGTTTCATTTTTGTTGTCATTTTCATCCAATTGGCAACCTATGTTAGAATTTTCTGTTAACTTCTCATTTTATTTTGTCTATTTCCTAATTTAAATGAAGGGTATAATCGTCATTTTATGCCATAATATATTTTAATTAAACGAGGAAATTGACAAAATGGGGAGAAGTTAACTAGAAAATTTTAACCTAGTTTGCCAATTGGATGAAAATGGCAACATGAAACCTCAGGGATCCATATAGAAAACGTTTCATTTTTGGATTAAAGTGGCAAAAATGGCCTAAACTTAGGGACCATTGTAGGTCCGTTGTACGGATCGTTCAGGTCCTAATTTGGCAAACCTAAGTAAACGTACGGAATCCGTTTGCATAGGCGACATTGTAGACTTTTTTATTACTGCTTAACACTGTTTCATTTATTAGTAAACGTTACAAATCCTGGAAACACTTGGACAGAGCTTCGCCATCTAGTACACAAAAACTCTGAATCTTCCAAATGAGAACTCAACTCTCCTATTTATACTAATACAAGTTCGCTTGAAATGTCCATAGGTCAAGTTCGCCTGAACTTGTCCTTCCCAGGACAACTTCGGCCGAACTTGTCCTCTCCTACACAAGTTTGTGCGAACTTGTCTCACTTCATACATAAACTTAACGTTTCTCTCCTAAATACAGACTCTACGTTATACGATGACATAGGCAACATACATATGCATCAACAGACTCCCCCTTGGATGTTGCCGTAGTCATCAGTCTTCAATTAAATTACAGAGTCTTTTAACATTCTCTTGATCTTTATTTCTTGAATAACTTTAACATCTTTGATCTTCATATCTTCTACCATCCTATTCTCTTTTCTCGATCTTGTCTTGATAAAACTTTAATCACCATGCTCCCCTTACTTTGAGCTTTCTGTTATCTTCAATCAACGTGTTTTATCCAGCTCCCCTTTAAAAACTATTTTATGTTTTCAAAGTTCCTCAAACTTTCAAATAAACATTTCATATTCAAACTTTGAAACTTCTAAATACAACCACTTTAAATTTTAATCTTCTCATCTTTTAAAACCCTCTCAGTTATTCAAGTCCAAATTAATGACCTTGAATATCTTATTCATGTATCAAGTTCAATCTTAATGATCTTGAATAAACATTTTGACACTAAACTGACGCATGCATTCAAACGTAAGTTTCAATTAATGAACTTTTAAACTTTTCAGATCAATTTTCAAAAGTTTTAGATTTTGTTCACCAACTCTAGATTTTGAAAATCAGCTTTTCATCATCAGTGGTCGAAAATAAAAAGATAATAAAATCTTTTTGTTTTATAAAATGAATATCAAACACTAACTATGTACAAACGTATTTACAATCATATTTTTGTTGAGTTTGTGTTAAAGGAACATATCAGTTTTTAAGACAAATCACAAGTACCGTTGACCTTTTGAGACTTTAAGTTTTAAACAAATTTTCCTAGATTGTCGATATGTTTGTCCACTTAAACTTCAACACATTTCTCAATTATTCCAAGATACATTAGGTAGAATTAAGAAACTTGACTTAGCTATGGTTCTCATCTCAGAGTATACTCTCGTATCAAGATTCCCTAAATTTCATTTTACAGGTGAATATAGCGTATTTGATATCTGTATCTGGGTTATGCGAAGCCTAGAGAGCTCAGGTTAATACCACAGGATCGACAAAGAGATGAAGGCTCGACTTTAGAGTGTTGTTCCAATTATGGAATCTTTTGACTACAATTGATTAGATCCTTTCTATTCTTTCAATTTTGCTGCAGTGTGGGGGTTTTATGCAAAAGCATTATAGAAGTTCTAGGCCATTGCTTACGCAAAATCAGAAGAACTTGTACAATAACCCAGATATCAATCATCTATAAAGACCTCGTATCTCAGAATCAGGCAATCTCTCAAACGAAATTTCGGAGTACTAAGTCCATATATCCGAGAGATGTTAATCCTCAAGATAAGTAGTTGTAAAAATTAGTTTATATCCTGGAAACAATCTACTGAACGTGTAAAGCCTATCGACACATCCACAGTAAGACTTGTTTAATCTTTTTAAACTTTACAAATATTTATATACTGTGATAGTTCACTGATGTACTATCATTTCCTTTTTGACACAAAACTTTTTTTTGCCTTTTTCAATGTTTTTGAACATTTTGCATTTAATATGTTTTTGGATTTCCTGAAAAAAAAATTCTCCCCTAAAATTCAAAAGCATATTTTTGGAATTTTTGATTTATAGAAAAATATTGACCAACTGATGAGAATTACTTCATTCGTCATCCATTACTGCTTCACAAATTTTCCTTTAAACACTCTCCCCCTCATGATGACAAAAACTGTGACCCTTTTATGTTTTAGAAAACATTTAATATCCATAAGTTTTGTCTGTTTAACAGTGAGGGTTCTATGTAATTTTTCAAATTTTCTTTAAAAATTTGTAAAATTTTCAAGTAAACGTTATTGGAATGTGTTTTCGAAAAATTTTCTCCAAAAATTTTCAAAATTTTAAAGTAAACATTATTGGAATTTCAAAATTTGTAAAAATGGCATTTTATATAGAACTTGTTATCTCGGCCCGTCTTCATTCTTAGGTGTGCCACGGAACTTCACTCTCAGTGATTTGCTTTCATCTCGGAAGTTCCTACACAAAAATTCAAACAATTAGTTGAATAATGACACCCAAGCCTTTTCAGTCTTAGGCGTTGTTTCTTCAACCTTAATTTTGATTTTCGTTTCACAATCAGGTTTATTTTGGACTTTCTCAAGTTTCGGAAAGTCCTTTAAACTTTAAATTTTCACTGATTATGTAACTTCTTTTTCTTTCACCAATCATGTTTGATTTTTCATTAAAGCTTTCTTGAAATACAATGTCGAATGTTCATTACAACTCGAGGATTCATCAGTTTCAAAATTTCAAAACTTAGTAATAACTGGTTTCATCTTGTTTGTAGTTTCTGTACATTGTTTCCAAACCTGAGTTGGTACTTTCAAATCCTCAGAATTTTTCTTATCAATATGAACAGGTTTAGGATTAAACTGTGGACATTTTCTAGCAATGTTGTTTCTTCAACCTTAATTTTGATTTTCTTTTCACAATCAGGTTTATTTTGGACTTTTTCAAGTTTCGGAAAGTCCTTTAAACTTTCAATTTTCACTGATTGTGTAACTTCTTTTTCTTTCACCAACCATGTTTGATTTTTCTTTAAAGCTTTCTTGAAATACAATGTAGAAACTTTTTGTTCATTACAACTCGAGGATTCACCAGTTTCAAAATTTGAAAACTTAGTAATAACCGGTTTCATCTTGTTTGTAGTTTCTGTACGTTGTTTCCAAACCTGAGTTGGTTACTTTCAAATCCTCAGAATTTTTCTTATCAATATGAACAGGTTTTAGGATTAAATTGTGGACATTTTCTAGCAATGTGTCCATTTACTCCACAATTGTGACACACCATGTTATCATACCGATCCTTTTTATCAAACCATACATTCAAATCAAAACATTGATTTGAAGTGTGGTAGCCATCTTTCCTGTTTCTATTATAAACTTGATTTGACTTTGAAGCACTGTGGTCCGACCTGCACCACTTATTTTCAAATTTTTGTGAGTTTATATTTTCTAATTTTTGTGATTTTTTATAATAATTGGATGATCGTACCGATGAACTTTTATTTTTCTTTTGAAACATTTTAGTATTTCTAAAACTTCATGTTTCCTTTTGTTTTCGTTCTCCATTCTGTTTAGAAGGTTTTGCGTTGAGCATTCACCTTTTTCAGTAGATTGTAGAAGAGTTTCTTGAAATTTCTCTTTTAGTTTTAAAAATATTTCATTTTTAACATTTTTATCACTTTCATCATCGGTATCATCATCACAATCCTCAACTATGACATCGTCATAATTTGCGACATTGTCACTTATTGGAATTTCTTTTTGTTCTCATTGATCGGTTTAGACATATATGATCTAACATTAATGATGAGGTCACAAAACCTTTCAACTTCTTTTCTAAATCAACAGCTTTATTTTTAGCATCTCAACTTCATTTTCAAGTTGAGTTATTTTCTCAAGATGAGAATTTATTGCTTTTTGATTTTCAATGTTAATTTTTTCAAAAACAGATTTTTCATTTTCTAAAAATTTTATTTATTTTATTTTCAAAATTCTTTTCATTTTCTTTTAGCATTTTATTTTCTAATGTCAAACTCTCCAGATTGGTCAAGAGTTTCGCATTAACTGCCAGATAATCACTCAAATAGACTGGGCAGATTGGTTTAGAACTTGAAGACTCAGTTGTAGATGTACTTGAAACTTGTTCTTCACAGTTCTTCGCCATCATTCTTTCTCTTTTTATCCGATCATTTAAACTTTGTGCTTCCATATCGTTTCCTTGATCACTGACTAGACTTGCAAAAGAATGATAAACTTCAGGATTATTAAAACTTTAACAAACATTTTCATTTTCAGAAGTAATCTCAGACTCACTTTCCTTCTTTAGTTTTAAAACTTTTAGGTTTTCAATTACAGGAATGTAATCGCAAATTTTGTGTATAAATTCATAAAGATGATTGATGTCAAATCTAGGTTCCTTTTTTAATTCTGTCAAAAAATCAACCTATTCTGATGGTAATGCCTCTTCCAATTTCATAAACTGGTCTTCAGTACTGATTTTACACCAGTGATTACCTCAATTTAAATGTTTCATCAGGACATTCAAACGTTTTACTAGCTCAATTACAGATTCATCATTTTTGCATTTAAACATTTGAAATCTTTTATACCAAATATCATAAAGATCCAAACCAGAAGACAACTCTTCCCAATAATTCATTTTTTTCAAAATCAATATCTTTCATTTCCGACAAAAAAATTGTTTTCAAAGACTTTATGCAAAATTTGACTTTTTAATCGACAATTTTAACGTATCTGTTTGTGATGTATAAGAATTTATACATCTTTAAAACGTCAAATAGACCCCGTTTACGCGATAACTTGTCGTATTTTCATTGATTTTGGTACTCATTTGAGTTGTTTGTGAAAATACAGGTTCGGGCTTCGGCCTGGTGTTGAAATGGAGGCTTTGGAGCAAAAAAAGAGCAAAAACGGAGTTTTCCTAGCAAACTGCCAGATATGGCACGACCGTGCACACTGCCACGTCCAACCACTGGCACGACCGTGCCAGGCCAACCCTGATCGGCACTCTCATCAGCACGCTCAGATTCTAGGCGAACCAGGAAGATTTGACGACTGGCACGACTGTGCCAAGCCAAACCAGTCTGAGATCAGCTTATTCTCGGGATCATTACACCATTTTCGAATACTTTACCGGGAAGCACGACCATGCCAATGGTTGGCACGATCGTGCCAACTCAGAAACGTTTGAGCGGGATTTTTCCCAAAACGGCTAGCAAACAAGTCAACACTTGAAAAAGGCACTCTGACACTGACCAAGCATGACCGTGCCAAAAGGTGGCATGGTCGTGCCAAACTCCAGTAGCATAAATACGTGGTTTAATCTTATTTGGAGGGGAGTTGGAGCATTTTGGTGAAGTTTTCTCTCAAGAATCTGACCTTGGAAGCTTGTAGGAGCCAAGAGGAAGCCTTGTAGAGGATTACTACACTTGAAGATCTACTCAAACACCATTAATCTTGTATTTAAGTTGGTTAGCTTACTAGTTTCATTATGAACAATTTGTGCTTTCTTGTCTTTGATTTGGTCATTATGAGCCTTATGGGCTAAACATTTGTGTTGCTTAAAATTTGTTGAAGCTTATGAACATATGATGATTATGGAAGTAGATGTGGTGATTGTTTTTGTTAATCTTAATAGTAGTGCTTGAATCTTGTTCTTGGAGTTCTTATGTATGTTTAAAGTCTTTATTCTTGAAGGTTTAGTCATAAGTATTTACATGTTGTGTTGGAAAGCCCATGTAGAGATTATGATTGTTGAATCTTGTTAACTTGTTAGTATGATTCATGGCATGATACTAGGAATGGTGATTGCTAACATGATTAGAATGGAGATTTGAGCATGTGTAGGAATTCTTGCATTTAGATTTGGAAAAATCATAGTAATGTTTACATGGATTCTATAGTTGTGTTTGTGTTAGATTGATGATTTTGGCCAAGATTATTATCTAGCATGACCATGCTTGTGGTTTTTGTCAAGTAACATGGTGATAGTGCTACCTCACTGAAAGCATGTTAGGGTGATTGTTATGTTGTTCATGGTAATTTTCCCAAACTTGTAGAGTTAGGAGTTTTGACAAACAATTAACTATTGTTTAAAGATTAACATTAACTTAGCAAGTGAGCTCAAAAATAATAATTTTTAGGTGATTAGAATGTTATTCATTTTAGTTTTCCTAAGGATTATAAACTAGGAAGCCTTGATTGGGACTTAGTTAAATTTGAATCTTGCATCACCATTAGTTTATTCCTTTAGTTGTCACATTTTGTTAGTGGATACTTAGTTTAGGCAACCTCTTTTAGATATTGTTATTCCTTAGTTTAGTTGGTAGCTTGTTATTTTTGCATGATAATTTAGAAACAAAATCAACTCATCAATTGAAAAGGCTTTAAAGTAACAAAAGTTTAGTATCAAGACACCGCGTCCACGGATTGATATCCGGTTTTTACCGACAAATTATTACCTCCCGATGGGTACACTTGCCCTTTGTGTGTGTAGTTAATTTTTAGGTGAAAAACCTTTTTAAAACTAAATTTGTGTGAAGGAAAATCCAATTAAAATATATATATAATTCACGCACATCAGTTTGCTAAAAACGTTTAAAATTTTCCGAAAAACCGTTTTTACCATATTATTGCTTTAAAATTGTCTCGTCGATACGAATCTAACGATATATAATGTTCGAGACGGTTTTTGGGATTTTCATGCCTTGTACAACTTCGGACGAACTTGGTGACTGATTATTAAAACCAGTCTCAACAAGTTCGGGCGAACTTGTATGACCAAACTTCAGAGAAACAATTTCAACAAGTTCGGGCGAACTTGTTTAAAAACTCAATGAAAACAATTGTAACAAGTTCGGGCGAACTTGTAAATACTTTGACAACTTCGTCCGAAATTCAATGAAATCCTTCAATAAAATCAGCACAACTTCGCGCGAAGTTGTTAAAAATGGACAACTTCGGGCAAACTTATTCAACAAGTTCGGACAAAATGTGATTCCAAAACTTGGTTTTTTTGTAAATTTCGGCACGATTTTGATCGTTTTTAGCTCTGATCTTTTCAAGGGTTTTAGTATCATGAATTTTACGTATTATACTTGAAATCGGTTCATTTTATCCGTGTAATGTCCAAGAAAAGTTTAAAAAGAAAGAAATGAGTTGAAAATGAGATGTTCTATGTCCAATGTCTTCAAATTAGGCCAATCCTGCTCTGATACCACTTTTAGGTCCGTTGTACGGATCGTTCAGGTCCTAATTTGGCAAACCTAAGGTAAACGTGTGGAATCTGTTTGCATAGGCGACATCGTAGACTTGTTTGTTACTGTTTAACACCGTTTCATTTATTAGTAAACGTTACAAACCCTGGAAACACTTGGACAGAGCTTCGTCGTCCAGTACACAAAAACTCCGAATCTTCCAAATGAGAACTCAACTCTCCTATTTATACTAATACAAGTTCGCTTGAAATGTCCATTGGTCAAGTTCGGCCGAACTTGTCCTTCCCAGGACAACTTCGGCCGAACTTGTCCTCTCCTACACAAGTTCGTGCGAACTTGTCTCACTTCATACATAAACTTAACGTTTCGCTTCTAAATACAGACTCGACGTTATACGATGACGTAGGCAACAGACATATGCATCAACAACCATTTTGGCCATTTATTCAATGTTTATTATTATCTATATACTTAAAAGGCTATGTCGGTGAGCCAATCCGACATAGCCAAGTGCGCGAGATGATTGGTCCATAATGACGTTTCTCCTTTTACCTGCTAACTTTGAAAATATACCTGCTTTGTTCCTCTAATTTAACTTTCCTAATATAAATGTTTAGTCCCTATATTTTAATAAAGTATTTCCTCATTAGTTAACTCTGTTAATATACATGTTTATGCCCTCTACTTTAACTTTGATAATATACATTTTCGGTCCCTCTACTTTTATTCCTTTTAATATTTCGTTTTTTTGTGTTTTTTTTCTCGCTAACTTGACGAACTAAACCGACTCCATCTTTAACAACCCGATCTTTCGGATTGTTATCCGAATTCCGTATTTCAGTTTATTTCCGTTTCAAACCCATTTGTACTCCAAGAATTATTATAATGGTTTACAATTATTTTGAAACGCATATTATATAGCTTATTTATCGCATTTAAATCGCTTAATACACGCAACTCTCAACGCAAACTCAAATCGTGGTTAATTATGTTACATTACGATTATATGTGTGTTAGGTGTGCTTTTTGATTTATGGTTGTACTAGCTATCGCAACGGTCTTGCTTACACGAATCTCTAAATCGCATTAATTTAATAACGCAACGCTTAACGCCTCGCTAACACGCTTAATATAACTAACTAATACGAATCGAACTGCCAAACGAGCACCTAATGAACAAATAATGAACCAAGCTCAACCAAGAGGCCAAGTTCGCTCGAACTTGCCTCTAAACTAGGGGAACTGGCCAAGTTCGGCCGAACTTGTGCCTAGTTCGCCCAAACTTGACCAAGCCAAGAGAAACAGGTCAAGTTCGCCCGAACTTGTGATAAATTCGCCCGAACTTGATGTCTGATCTCTTGTTTCCTCTTCACCTATATTACCCAGCACCTCCATTCATGCTCTCCTTGCTGTAGATTCACTCTAGAGCTCCCGAAACCGATTTCTTTGATTTCCAAGTAAGAATCACCTTGTTTTCTGCAAACCACAACGTTTTTACTATGATTTTCCACAAAGATTACCTTCGTTTTCATCAAAACCCCTCTATTTATGAAAATCTTCATCTTTTTGTATAAAAGTTCTTGTTTTAGCTTAGATCTACACTCAAATGGGTTTGTTGGACTTAGCCTTTGCTCTCCAAGTTAGAAATCTTGATGATTTCGACTCACCGAGTGTTAGATCTGAGAAAACTATTCAAAATATTGATTTTTACACAAGATACGGACTAGGTGACGTATGTTTCGTTCACTCTGAAGTGGAACGAGGCATTGTCAAGCAAGATCTCAGATCCGGAAGCACAAGGACGATGCCTTCACTTTATATGAACTAGGCTAACCCGTACGAACATAAAAGTTCACCCAGATTAGCGCAAGTTCCTGTAAAATGGCTAAAACTCGCTCCAAAAGACCTCTCGAGCCTATGTTTTGCTCAGTAGCTCAAGGTTGGAGGGATGGACACTCGATTTCCTCAGCAAACGACGCGAAAACGCAAGATTTTTTGACAAAAAAGGACAAGTTAGCTCAAAAAAGGTCAAGTTTGCTCGAAGTTGTCACAAGATTGGTGACTAACTTCGCCCGAACTTTTACAATTTCCAAAAAACCAGACAACTTCGCCCGAACTTGTACAACTTTTAAGGAAGCGTGTCAAGTTCGCCCGAACTTGTACCTATTTCTGAAGAAAAGGTACCAAGTTCGCCCGAACTTGTATATTCCAGAGAATCTCAGCACAACTTCGCCCGAAGTTGGATGACCTCTTAAATCTTGCTAGAAGTTCGACCGAACTTGTCCACTGCCCCTTCACGTTTCGACCGTTTCAGCACGTCGGAAGACTGATGCACTTTTGCTCTCGCTTACAGGCTGATCTCGGCGCTCCCTTCAATCCACAACAGTTTGTGTTTCTTCGCTGAGCACCGACTGTGAGTATACTTGAACACTTTTTTGCTTAAACGCACTTTTGGGTGTTACATACGTTCTCTACATCAAAAAGACGCTACACACAACGCTAATCGCTCTCGCATGTTATATGTGAATCGCTGAATGTTTGTTTGCTATGTGTAAATAATGAGGACTTGCAGACCACCCTTAGAAACGATAGTACTATAGTTTGGACTCAGAACTCGATTGGTTCGGGGGTAGTTAAGGCTCGCATATTTACTTTACGTGCATGTTCGCTGTTGTGAACACGTATCGCATACTATACATCGCAGTCGTGTTGGTTAGCTTGTATCATTATTGTTAGCTTACTTAGATTCACTTCTCTACGTGTACATGATGGTTATGCGTAAACGCTTTATCGCTATTATTATGCTATTAAACCTGTGTACTCACCTTCATTTATGTATTGACTTTTATTTTAACGTATGTGATAGGTTGATGATTTTACGCTGGCAAATGGATTAGGGTTTATCTTTAGAAACGCGTAATAGAAATTTAGGTTGTCGAACTATGTTTGTTTAAGAGATTTAATATTTGTAATGACTGAATGAGGATTTTATTTTTGATTGTCTGGGAAATCTAACCTTTTAAATATTATCACTTAATTAGTTGTTATGGATTCTCTTGAGCAATCTGGTTCGCCTAGTGTTGCGCCCCGATGATTCCGCCATCGGTTGGGGTGTGACAGATTGGTATCAGAGCCATAACTATAGGAAAATTAGGTAGAATTGCCATGTTTGACCTAGTCTATAGTCTAAGTACCAAACTCGACCGCTCTTCGACTTAAATGCTTAAACTACTTGCCTTAAATGCTTACATGCCTTTCCTAAGGCAAACACAACGTACACGCTTGAAAACACTCGTATAACACAAATGAGTGATTGTGTCGGGATTAGGTGTGAATACCAAGAACGCTCGATAAGATCACTCACTCCGCGTACTATTTACTGCACGAGATTATTTCGTTAAGTTAGGAGCGATACAGCGAGAGCATTTGTCTATTAGGCCAAATCGTAACTGGAAGGATAAATGTCGTTAACCGTGTTACGGCGAGAGCATTTGTCTATTAGGCCAAATCGTGTGCCTGAACTCAGAGAATTTTCGAATCACTTTGGAGGTCGTGGTCTCAAAACCCAGGACGTTCCCAATTGATTTAAGCCTGCAATCGCCGATTTTACGCATCATCGAGTTTTATTATAAATTATGTGTTTAAATTTTGTGGATTTTACGCTTTATTGATTTCTCGTTTTATCGCTTTTCGCTTTATGAAATACGCACAACTCGCACAGCTCTCATAATCTAAAACGCTAAATAATCACCAACCAAACTAAAATGCTCAACCCTCTTATGCGAATGTCCTCATACGCGGTATTACTCGCTTATTACGCTTATACTACTCGCATCTCATACGATCTACGCAAGCTTAGTGAAGGTGAATACGTGCAAAATATGTGCTTACGTGCTTATATGCTTATGTGATTATGTGATTACGTGTTTATATGCTTATGTTGATACGTGCTTATGTGAATTTGTGCCTTATGTGATTAATAATAATAATAAGTATATGTTGTAAAACGCAGCTTTTAAACAAAACCCATTATAATCGAATCTCATCCAATCTTTGTCTTTAGATGGCTTCCATAGGATCTCACACTCGCCGCGTCGCTCAAAGGAACAACGCTGACAAGCGCATCGCTTCCGTCGTGGCCAAGGAAATGGCCAAGGTGATTCCTCAGAATGTCAGTGAGATCCAAGCTGTCAGCAAAAATTCATCCGTTGACTCCAAGAACGATGCTCTGAAATCTCGGTTTAGCTTCAAGCAGTTCAAATCATGTGGTCCCCTGAGTTTCACAGGTGAAGATGGGCCAAGCAAAATGTTCCAGTGGTTCGACTCGATCGAAGTCACTTTCAGGCAGAGCGGATGCCCTGAAAACCTCCGCACTGTTAACGCCACTGGAGTCTTTCAGTCAAGGGCACTTAACTGGTGGACTGCCGAGCGCAACAAGCGCGGTAACGACGAACCTTACTCTCTCGCGTGGGAAGAACTTGAGATCAAAGAGTTCTGCCCACCACACGAAATCCAGAAGTTGGAAAATGAATTTTGGGGTATCAAACAAATCGGTGGTGACAATGCTGGTCTCAACGCTCGTTTTAAGCAGCTCAGCATAATCTGCCCAGGTCAAGTGGATTCTACCGAGAAAGCTATCAAGAAGTATCTCCGCACTCTCCCCGACTATGTCGCCGACTTTGTTCAAGCTGCAAGACCAACTACGATCGAAGAGACTTACCAACTCACAGCTGAGATCAATGATAAGCGAGTCTTGGCTGGAGCTTTCAAAGTCTCAACCAAGAACCTCAGCCAAGCTACTGTTGAGCCAAGCATTGATACTGCTCCGTCTCAAGCCTCTAAGTCAACCCACCAGAACCACAAGTGAAAGGGTAACAACAAGAACTGCACAGTAGTCCCAACACCGAACTCCCGGTCTCGCCAAGCTGCTACTCCTAAGCTTCGCCAAGTACTTTTAGCCTATTTACGTATACTTGTCACCTGCGCTTAGTCTTTTGAAAATACGTCAGTTTTCACTGGTAAATACATTTAACCGACTCATTTTGAAAACATTTCGAAAACATTAAGTGTACACAATGGTACTTTGTTTTATAAATAACTTGGGATAAATAATTTCATGTTATCAGTTTTACATGCTAATAATACATTTACAGCCCGAAAACTATGTCGGGATCCTGATTAATCAACACGCCATTTTAACACCTTTAATAGGTGCACCCTCATTGGGTAATACTTTATTTTAGCATCTGACGGGTGTATGCCTACACCCCGTGCTTAGGTCGTGGCCATTTGCAATTAAATGAGCCATGGATATCCAGGACACGGTCGTTTTAACCCCCAAATGTTTAATATTAAGAAATACGAATTAAAATGGATTATTTGAATTCCCGACTCATTGGTCTTTTATCCCATATCCAACCATGCGGTATTATTATTATGCCGTATCCCAAGCCCGTATAAGGAAAAATAAGTTAAAGTATTTACCTGGCTTGGAAAAGTCTCAAGTAATAAGAAAATAAGCAAAGCATAGCCGTAATCAAAATAAACTATCTCGGCGACAATCTACCGGAAGTCTCTAGTCTGTATTGGATGGTTTTATTAACCGATTAGTTAGTTAGCGGGTCTTTATTTAGTCATTGACTTAGACCGGCTAACTTAAAATAAAGATAACGGTATGAAAACGCTAGATTAAGCGATGACCGAAAAAGAATGTATTAGGACTTGTATAATATGGGTTACCATTTTTCATTCTTGAATTTGAGAATATTTTGATATGGTTAAACCCATTTTCGGTTAAGTTGCATGAACTAGTCACTTAGGCTTAACCGTACGCATATAAGCGAAACTGGGTAACCGGGTGAGTCCTATACAAGTTCCATATGCCACTAAATATAAATTATGTTATTATAATAGTAGGTTATTGATGTGACGGCCCGTTATGGTTTTAAAAGCAAACTATGCCTTAAAAGGGCGTTTTCGTCATTTTTAAAATGTAATAAACAGGCTTATATGTAAACTGATGTTATTAATATAAACATTCTATAAAAATACCTATTTTATGGTGTTATATCAATAGGATATCAATTATATGCATGGTTTATAGTTTAAGACCAAACTATGTCCCGAAAGGGTAATTTGGTCATTTCACATATAATTGATAACTTATTTGGGAATCTGAGTTTGGGACATGTACCCACTGTTAATAATTTTAAAATATGTTTTGAAATCAGTAGGTATCAAGTCTCAATGCTCCAATATGGTTTTAAACCACATTATGCGCCGAAATGGTGATTAAGTCGTTAAATGACAATTTAAATGATATTTAAGAAAAACTGTTGTTGTGACCAGGTTTGAATGACCAAAGTATGTTAAGATATATATTGCATCAGTAAGTATGATGTTTTGATTCATAAAAATGTTTATAACCCATTTAAAGTGCCGAAAGGGCAAATAGTCCTCATAATGATATTACATCAGTAGGTATTGAGTTTTGATGTCAAAATTATGTTTAAACCATTTTATGTGTTAAAAGGGCGTTTTAGGCATATTTAACGGATACTTGCAAAATGCTCGGATTACTATGAACCATGTGATATAACTCCAGAGGATTATACTATAGCTAAACATGGTCACAATGCAACTTAGAATCAAAAGCTAAGGTTGCTAAATCGGGTCAGAATTGAAAGTCAAAGCAAAAGTCTGCGACCTTCGGTTGTGAACCGACCTTAGACCTGGACTTGACGGGCCGAACATGTTTATACATGTTCTAATACTTATTCTTTTATTACCAAGTTATTAAAGTGTCAAAATGTATTTTATAACACCTACATTATCATATATGAATTTATTTTAAAAACTGACCCAGTTTGACTTTTTATTAATAGCTTTGACCCGTCAATTGACCAAGCAAACGTGGTAATCAGGAGGTGCCCTCTTGAGGGATTAACACCTACCTAATTACGATCACGTAGCAACGTTCGTACCGAACAATGGCTGGACGTAATGGTCTTAGCTCAAAGTCAAAGCATTTTTATGTCACACCCCGACCCACAGCGGAAAAGGTGATCGGGGCATGATTGGGTTATCATCAAAGCTCATGACATTTATTATGCGTTTCATATTCATTAATACAATTTAATGGAAATTTACAATAAAGATTACAACATGTTCTAACTATCAATCTAAGCTTCTTTGTTCTCTTCTAAGGCATTTCCTATGTTTTCCTCGCTTCAACCTGTTCACCTGTATCATGTGTAAAAGGGTTTTTGGATCAACATAATGTTGGCGAGTGAATCCTATGGAAAACATTTGAACAAGTTTATTTGATTGATTATGAAATGAGTGCACAACCAAACATGAGTAAAAATAGATGTAAACTTATTCAACAATCATAAGATATTAAATAAAGCACACATGAACAATAATGGAACATTTAGAGGCACGCGTTGCTCAACTCGTCTCTCATGAGGAACTGATGGGCCTAATGAATGAATTGCATAAACATGATAATATGAATGACACAACCACAAACAACGGATATTACATTTTACGTCAACGCTTTGACTTTGGCTTAAAGCCTAATAAAAATGAAAAGAAAGGATTGGAACACTTACAAGTGAACCAAGGATGACTTAAGAAACTCAGGGGATTGCTCCTTGAAGATTAGGAGCCTTCCAAGTGAGTAACAGAGAGAAGAAAGTGAGAGGTGCAAGAAGTGAGGTTGATGAACACCTCTATTTATACTTGGAGATCATGAACAAGATCAATCAAGTGTTTAGAGCTCACCTAGGATCACTCCAGGTGTTACATGAGGTGTCCAAAACCAGAATTGAGGCCATGGTTTCGGAATTCAGGAGCTGAAATGGGTTAGGAGGTGGCAAGCATGCAGGTCCTGCTGCTGGCTGCCAATTCTGTGAACGGGCTTCTCCCGCGCGTCGCGCGGGGACACCAGAGCTGGCGCGTGGCGCCTGGGGTGCCAAATCACAAAATTTCCATTTTGGCCCCTGAACTTCTCCAAACTCCCATATTTCGACATAAAAGCATGTTTTATTCAATATGGCCCCAGGTTAGCACTCTCGGGAGTATAACCGAACATCATTAAGCTCCGGGTTCTTTAAAAGGTCACTCAGAGGCATAGATTTAGCATGTTGACACGTTTAACCCCTCGACTTTAATATTCACCACTCAGAGGTTATAAAATGACATGTTGGCGATTTTTGTCCCTCTCGTTTAGCACGTGGCAACCAAAGATTTCGGGACATGTGCCGGAATTTTATTGGATGAAATTTTCAAGGTGTCACACAACTGCAACATCTATGGGCACTTCACGGCGCACTGCCGCACTGGTCCAAGTCAACAAACTCCTCCCGCTCTCGCAGCACCGCCAGCTCCTCTCAATGATATGCCAGTCAACCAGGCACCGCAAGCACCAGCAGTTCAGACACGTGCTTGCTACACTTGTGGCGACCCGAATCATTTCAGCAATGTCTGCCCGCACCATGCTGTCAAACAGGAACCACAGCAGCAGCAGCCTCAACAACAGCCACCACAGCCACTGCAGCAGCAACAACCACATGCTGTGCGAGGAAGAGCTTTCAACATCAATCACCGCCAGGCTTAGAATGAAAACAATGTTGTCAATGGTACGTTCCTTATTAATGGTATGTATGATTCTTGCTTATTTGATACTGGAGCCGATAACTGTTTTCTATCGTTAGAATTCGAAAAACTTTTAAAATGTAAACGTGCTAACCTCCCAAGTACCTTCGACGTCGAAATTGCCACAGGAAGATCCGTACCGTTAACTCCGTCCTACGTGATTGTACTCTCGAACTCAACAATCACAATTTCCTGATCGACCTCATACCTATGCAATTAGGTAGTTTTGATGTCATAGTAAGCATGGATTCTCTTCGCGAGAACCGTGCTAAAGTCGTTTGTTTTGATAAAATGATCCGTTTTACCCTTCCAAACGGTGATCAACTACATGTTTACGGCGAAACACCCTCAAAGAATTTGATGTTTTTGTCATGTACCCAAGCGAACAAGCATTTGCGCAAGCAGTGCATTGCTTTTCTAGCCCACAACGTGAACCCAGAGAAGGAAAAGAACACCTTGAAAGACGTACCCGTTGTTTGGGAATTCCCTAAAGTTTTTTTTCCGACGATTTACCTGGTTTACCCCCTACTCGTGATGTCGAATTCCGTATCGATCTAATCCCCGGTGCTACACCTGTCGCTAAAGCTCCCTATCGCCTTGCACCATCCGAAATGCGCAAGCTATCTAGCCAGCTTCAAGAGCTTCTTGATAAAGGCTTTATACGCCCGAGCACATCACCTTGGGGCGCACCCGTCCTTTCATGAAAAAGAAGGATGGATCGTTCCAAATGTGCATTGACTATAGGGAACTTAACAAGCTTACAATTAAGAACCGCTATACTCTTCCTCGAATCGATGATCTGTTTGACCAACTTCAAGGTGCTACTTGTTTTTTGAAGATGGATTTACATTCCGGATACCACCAGCTATGTGTGCATGAGAAGACGTTCCAAAAACCGCTTTTCGTACTCGCTATGGCCATTTTGAATTCGTGGTCATGCCTTTTGGACTTTCAAATGCGCATGCGGTCTTCATGGATTTGATGAACCGTGTGTGCAAGGCCTTTTTGGATCGATTCATCATTGTTTTCATTGATGATATTCTTATTTACTCGAAGTCGAGAGCTGAACACGCGCGACACCTTTACTTAGTTCTCGAACTTCTCAAAAGAAACCGTCTCTATGCCAAATTCTCCATGTGTGAATTTTGGCTTAATGAAGTTCAATTTCTCAGTCACGTCGTCAATGACCAAGGAATCCACGTTGATCCCACTAAAATTGAAGTTGTAAAGAGTTGGAATACTCCAAAGAATCCGTCTGAAATCTGTTCCTTCCTCAGATTGGCAGGTTACTACTGCCGATTCATCGCCGACTTTTCAAAGATCGCTGTACCTCTTACCTCTTTGACTCATAAGGATAAACCTTTTGTTTGGGGTCCCGAACAGGAGGAAGCCTTTCAGACTCTTAAGCGTATGCTTTGCAACGCCCCCATTCTCGCACTTCCTGACGGAGACGACGATTTCGTTGTTTATTGCGATTCCTCTATCCTAGGTCTCGGGTGTGTTCTTATGCAACGAGACAAGGTTATCGCGTATGCGTCTCGATAACTCAAAATCCACAAGAAGAACTACACTACCCATGATCTCGAGCTCGGGTTGTGTTAAAGATATGGCGACACTACCTTTATGGTACAAAATGTACGGTCTTTACCGACCATAAGAGCCTACAACACATCTTCAACCAGAAGGAACTAAATATGCGCCAACGCAGATGGGTAGAACTTCTCAACGACTATGATTGTGAGATACGTTACCATCCCGGCAAAGCAAACGTCGTAGCCGATGCTCTCAGTCGACGAAGCTATGTGTATAGCGTCCATGACGCCCAAGCCCAGAATAAACTCGAAACCTGATTCGTGAAACCCAGCATGCATGTTTCATTGAGAATACCTTGTATGAGGAAATGAAATGTGGTGCCAAAACCCAGCTGGAAAATAAGTCTGATGGAATCTATTATTTTCTGGATCGTATTTGGATCCCTAGCCGCAATAACCTTCGAGAGTTACTGATGACCAAAGCCCATAAGTCTCGATATTCCATTCACCCCGGTGCCGACAAGATGTACCAGGACCTCCGTTCTAGGTATTGGTGGCCGGCATGAAAAAGGATATCGTTCTGTACGGTTCGAAATGCTTAACTTGTGTGAAAGTTAAAGCCGAACACCAATGACCCTCTGGCTTGCTCGAGCAACCCGATATCCGATATGGAAATGTGAGAGTATAGCTATGGATTTTGTTACAAAACTCCCTCGCACCTCTTCTGGTCACGATAGCATTTGGGTTATCGTCGATCGCCTTATGAAATCTGCTCATTTCATTGCCATACGAGAAGACTATAAGGTAGAACGATTAGCACGAAGTCATTTGTCGACACAGGACACCTCGTGACATCATCTCTGATCACGATGGTCGCTTTACGTCACGTCTCTGGGAGACTTTTCAATCCGCACTCGGTATAAAGCTTAACCTTAATACCGCGTTTCATCCTCAAACCGACGGTCAGACTGAGCGCACGATTCACACCCTTGAAGACATGCTTCGTTCGTGCGTTATAGATTTCGGTGGTAATTGGGATACGCACTTACCTCTAATAGAATTTTCGTACAATAACAATTATCATACTAGTATTCAAATGGCACCTTTTGAGGCATTATACGGCAGAAAATGTCGATCGCCTATTGTGTGGCACGAGATCGGAGACGCTCAGATCACTGGTCCCGAGTTGATACAAGAAACGACATACAAAATTCTCCAAATTAGAGACAATCTCCTGAAAGCTTGAAGACGTCAAAAGAGTTACGCCGATAAACGCCGCAAGCCCCTACAATTCAAAGTGGGAGATAACGTTTTCTTAAAGGTTTCACCTTGGAAAGGAGTGATCCGTTTCGGAAAGAAGAGAAACTAGCGCCACGATACATGGGTCCCTTTAAGATTCTGGAAAAATTGGCAAAGTGGCCTACCGACTCGAATTACCGAAAGAACTCAACAACGTGCATCCGACTTTCCATGCCTCAAACCTCAAAAAGTGTTTAGCTGAAGGAAATCTTCATGTGCCACTTGAAGATTTGCAAATAAAAGAAACGCTACATTTCATGGAAAAGCCCGTAGAAATCATGGATCGAGAGATCAAGAAACTTCGACGCTCTCGCATTCCTATTGTGAAAGTCCGATAGGAAGGCAAACGCGGTGCCGAGTTCACTTGGGAACTCGAAAGTGATATGAAAGTAAATATCCTCATCTCTTTGTTACAGCCGCCACCTGAATTTCATGACGAAATTCCCTAAAGGAGGGGGGACTGCAACAACCCGATATTTCGGATTGTTATCCGAATCCCGTTATTTCAGTTTATTTCCGTTTCAAACCCATTTGTACTCTGAGAATTATTATAATGGTTTACAATTATTTTGAAACGCATATTATATCGCTTATCGCATTTAAATTGCTTAATACACGCAACTTTGAACGCAAACTCAAATCGCGGTTAATTATGTTACATTATGATTATTTGTGTGTTATGTGTGCTATATGATTTATGGTTGTACTTGCTATCGCAACGCTCTCGCTTACACGAATCGCAAAATCGCATTAATATAATAACGTAACGATTAACGCCTCGCTAAAACGCTTAATATAACTAACTAATACGAATTAACCGCCAAACGAGCACCTAACGAACAAATAACAAACCAAGCTCAACCAAGAGGCCAAGTTCGCTCAAACTTGCCTCCAAACTAGGGGAACTGGCCAAGTTCGGCCGAACTTGTGCCAAGTTCGCCCAAACTTGACTAGACCAAGAGAAACAGGTCAAGTTCGCCCGAACTAGCGACAAGTTCGCCCGAACTAGCGACAAGTTCGTCCGAACTTGCGACAAGTTCGCCCGAACTAGATGTCTGATCTCTTGTTTCCTCTTCACCTATAAATACCCAGCACCTCCATTCATGCTCTCCTTGCTGCAACTTCGCTCCAGAGCTCCCGAAACCGGTTTTCTTTGATTTCCAAGTAAGAATCACCTCGTTTTATGCAAACCACAACGTTTTTACTACGATTTTCCACAAGGATTACCTTCGTTTTCATCAAAACCCCTCTATTTATGAAAATCTTCATCTTTTTCTATAAAACTTCTTGTTTTAGCTTAGATCTACACTCAAATGGGTTTGTTGGACTTAGCCTTGGCTCTCCAAGCTAGAAATCTTGATGATTTCGACTCACCGACTGTTGGATCTGAGAAAACTATTCAAAGTATTGATTTTTACACAAGATACGGACTAGGTGACGTATGTTTCGTTCACTATGAAGTGGAACGAGGCATTGTCAAGCAAGATCTCAGATCCAGAAGTACAAGGACGATGCGTCACTTTATAGGAACTGGACTAACGCGTACGAACATAAAAGTTCGCTCGGATTAGCCCGAGTTCCTGTAAAATGGCTAAAACTCGCTCCAAAAGACCTCTCAAGCCTATGTTTTGCTCAGTAGCTCAAGGTTGGAGGGATGGACACTCGATTTCCCCAGCAAACGACGCGAAAACGCAAGATTTTTGGACCAAAAAGGACAGGTTCGCTCAAAAAAGGTCAAGTTCGCTCAAAGTTGTCACCAGATTGGTGACCAACTTCTCCCGAACTTTTACAATTTCCAAGAAACCAGACAACTTCGCCCGAACTTGTACAACTTTTAAGGAAGCGTGTCAAGTTCGCCCGAACTTGTACCCATTTCTGAAGAGAAGGTACCAAGTTCGCCCGAACTTGTATATTCCAGAGAATCTCAGCACAACTTCGCCCGAAGTTGGCTGACCTCCTAAATCTTGCTACAAGTTCGACCGAACTTGTCTACTACCCCTTCACGTTTCGACCGTTTCAGCACGTCGAATGACTGATGCACTTTTGTTCTCGCTTACAGGCTGATCTCGGCGCTCTCTTCAATCCACATCAGTTCGTGTTTCTTCGCTGAGCACCGACTGTGAGTATACTTGAACCCTTTTTCGCTTAAACACACTTTTGGGTGTTACATACGTTCTCTATATCAAAAACACGCTACACACAACGCTAAACTCTTTTAAACGCTAATCGTTCTAGCATGTTATACGTGAATCGCTGAATGTTTGTTTGCTATGTGTGAATAATGAGGACTTGCAGACCACCCTTAGCAATGATAGTACTATAGTTTGGACTCAGCACCCGATTGGTTCGGGTTGTTAAGGCTCGCATATTTACTTTACGTGCGTGTTAGCTGTTGTGAACACGTATCGCGCATAATCCACATCGCAGTCGTGTTGGTTAGCTTCATGTTGGTTATGCGTAAGCGCTTTATCGCTATTATTATGCTATTAAACCTGTGTACTCACCTTTACTTATGTATTGACTTTTATTTTAACGTATGTGACAGGTTGATGATTCTACGCTGCAAATGGATTAAGGCTTATCTTTAGAAACGCATAATAGAAATCTAGGTTGTCGAACTATGTTTGTTTAAGAGATTTAATATTTGTAATGACTGGATGAGAATTTTATGTTTGATTGTATGGGAAATCGGACCTTTTAAATATAATCGCTTAATTAGTTGTTATGGATTCTCTTGAGCAATCTGGTTCGCCTAGTGCCGCGCCCCGATGATTCCGCCATCGGTTGGGGTGTGACACCAACCAAACAAAATCGTTACCGGTTTCGATATTATCAGCACCGACATATTTTTTGCTTTTAGTATATCCTCTTTTAGTGTTTTTTTCTGATATGTATATTGAAGGTTCGATGTTCTTTTTCCCGTGGTTTCATGTTATCTTTTGGTTGTTATAACAAGTGTCAGTATTGTACTAATAAGTAAACTTCCACCGCAACGTTCGGGGTAAAATTACTAGTTGTTGTCAAAAAGGAAGGTTGGTTATTATTTGTTTATTGCATGTTGTGGTATTTCGGTTTTAGCTAATCCGACACAACGGTTTTTATTATTTTGGTTGCGTTGAATTGAACTCGTGTTGCTATCATTTCAATCATATTATGACTTTATTTTTTGGGTCGGTTGTTAAAGGTACCGTATTTGGTTTTCCTTTTTCGGTTCCTATTTCAATTTATGATAATTAACTTGTAACTTCTCTTTAGTGAGTGCCGGTACCGTTACCGAAACACGATCAAAGTCCACGCAGGTAGAACCGAACAATGCAAAAGGTGGGGGCACCAGACCCATCAACCAATTTCGGAAAGAAGACACCCGGAAGCCACTCTAGATAGCTGACGAACCTTATAAGGGCTGTTTGATACGGACCGCATAACGCGCGTTATTGCCCAAAGAAGAATAGCTGTAACGCAATGGAAAAGGCTAACGAAGAACCTGCTGAAACTGAGGAGGCTCACATGGGATCAATACAACTACAAGTATTGAATGCCTTAACCACAGTTGTAGGAAGGCGCTTAAAGATGGCAGAATGCGAGCCAAACGGATCTTGTCCGCCAACATCAATAGAGAACAAATCATTTGAAGGACCAAAAGGACTTCGATTCGTCAGCATCAAGGTAAAATTAATAATTTTCTTACTCCATAAAAATAAAAAATGAAAACGTTTTTATGTAGATTCTGAATTATTGGTTTTATTATAAATTAAAAGTGGGATCAAACCCATGTGAAAGGTATAATTATTGGTGTGAGTAGTGCTTTGTCTTCTGTCCTCCAAATATCATGCTCTTCATACTTTATTATCTTACTTCAAATTTCTTTAGAGGTTACCAATCGAACTGAACTGATACACACTGAATTTCGGTACCGTAATAGACTGAACTGATACAAATAGAATTCCTGTTGTAGAGCGTGTGGAATTCCACTAGTTATTTATTAAAATTAAATATTAATTCTAAAACATTTATGCCAAAAAAGAACAAAAATTATTGTATGTGTCATGTATCTTGATGCTTGTAATCCTTGGTTTACATTTTGAAATTCATTTTGTAATGTTCCTTTGTTTATCTACCTAATTTAATGTTTTATTTTATTGGCATAAAAATGATGCTTGTAATCCTTAGTTTACATTTTGAAATTCATTTTGTAATGTTCCTTTGTTTATCCACCTAATTTAATGTTTTATTTTATTGGCGTAAAAAGTTAGTATTATTTTTTCTTTTTTCTGATTACTATATACCTAATCTTTTTTAACTCATGGAGCCAATCTAATGTGTTAAAAATCGGTTTAAACCGGCCGGTTAAACCGAATGTCGGATACTTGGCCGGCACGAATCATACCGGTAAACTAAGGAAACGGTAAAGAAGTTTTACCGTCGGTAAATTGGATTATACCGGTTTAAACCAGTATACCTGTACCGGTTAATACCGGGCCAAAGGTCAAAATTCTGAACTTTTAATTTTTAGGTGCCTAGAAAAGGTAACTATTTAACTTCTTAGTTAAAATGTAAAACTTAACGCCCACAATTGACTATACACATCGATCAAAGTTCTTTCCCAATCAAAGACATTGAGCCAATCTAAAACTCTTTTAACTTAACGAATGCTACATAAGTAGTAGTAGTCACTCTAGAGATCCACATTTGAAGCCACGTAATACTCAATCTTCTCTAAACGGAGACAAACATGGAGGTATTTTCGTTGTATCACATGCTCACTACTTCTGCCTATATTTATAAATAAACCAAACTAATCAAATTCATAGACAAGAGAGTGATCAATGGGGATTTTCAAACTATTACTGCCCTTAATCTTCTTTAGTCTATGTCTTGACACCATAGTGATCGCTGCAGAGTATCAAAATGAAAGAAAGGTACATTGACTCTCTTTTTTGTTTCCGAAGGCTATATATGAACCCACCCCACCCTATCTGTCGGTTAATTATTGATCCACTTCTGCTACTTAACTCTCCAACAAATTAGGACCTCTAGATTATTCAACAAATCTCTAACTTCATATGTGCACAAACTTATGGATTCAATTGTCACAGAGGAAAGGTATTGGTAATCCTATACCCAATTATAACCCAGATTACTCCATACATGTGAGGTATCATGTTTACATGCGGTCATCAGAATACCAATACCAGTTAGTTTGTTGAAAATTATCCATTGAGATTACCAAGTACATTTCTTAGTATTTTAATTTTGATAAAATTTTATCATCCAATTAAGTTCGAAATACAAAAACTAAATCTGTAGACTTCTTTATTATACAAAGAGAAAAATAAAAATAAAAAGATAGGCTGATTCGGATAAGTGAGTATGTTTGTTTCGGTTGTAATACATTATACATATTATTATATTATACATATTAATTTGAAGTCTTCATGAATAGTAATTCAAATTTGAGTTTATATAATTATATTAACATATTAATTTGAAGTCTTCATGAATAGCAATTCAAATTTGAGTTTATATAATTGAAACCATTATGAGTCTTATTGATTATTATACATATTAATTTGAAATTTCCATGAACATCCCTTCAAATTTCAATTTAATTGTAAACCACCATAAGTCTTCATGAAGATTAGATAACTTAGGTCAAACAATACTTTTGTCGACAAAATTAAACCTTCCAAACAAAATAAAAGATAACTGAGATTCACCATCAATACAATATTTCTAAGATAATTAATGTAAGATGGTTTCTAAATATTTACTTTTCGATTTAAATTAAAAACAAACTCATACTTTTATGGTTTTGGGTTTTGATAACATTTATATAACATCTATTCCATAATGAACCGAACCAATATCATCCAAACAACATCGATGTCTGTACTTTTGTTCGTTTTTATAGTTCCACTTATCGTATCGGTATTGTAACGAGTTGAACCGATATCAATCGAATGCTAGTGGTAACGTACCGCCACAACGCGACGGGTAGTGGGGATGCACTAAGAGCAGAGGGTGGGCACAGGCCACACTACCCTTGTGCCCAAGGCTCAATTACATTATCATATTGGAAAATAGAGTACGGGACCATAGCATAACTATTATCATATCCTTATTTTCATTTTTATTTTATAATTCATTTAAGTGCCTATTTTTATTAATTTTTTTTATTCAGTATCTAACAATGTGTAACAAGGATTACATTTTTGTTTGATTCTTTTTTTAACATTTACTATGATAAAATAAAGTATGAAATGTGAAATTTGTTATAGTACTAATTAATTTGGTATTTTATTATTGTATTTTAATTTTAATATTTTCAATATACAGTTATAATTACGTAGTTCAGTTCTTAAATCTGTATATGCATATTATGCCCACCCTACAAAATTTTCTGTATTCGTCACTGGCTGTGGGCATATTCCCTAGTTATCATATATTAAGATTCACCAATATTTTATTTTACCCTCTGGAACAAGTTAATACGATGCACTTAGTATTTTACCATATATCTGGTAACCAGGATTTGCAGTAGTATAATCCATCACAACATACATTTGTTTATTGGAATCATCAATATATCATCTTATTAATTTACAAATATCCTTGACTTTTTAAAAGTTTTAATCAACCAATGTACATTGACAAATGTCTTTTAACACAACAAATTTCAACCTTAGCGTAACAGATTTCATTGTTGGCAATGTCATTCTCCAACGCCAGAGGAGTTTGGTGCACCAGGTCAAAATATGTTGCGACGACATAATATGAAAAGTTTTGGTTGGTTGAAACAATTTCTTATATGAAAACAAGAAAAGTGAAATTATATTTTTGTAAAGAAAAAAAGTGAAAGCTATTTTGTCAAACTCATTGATCAAAATGCCATTTTGTCGATTTTCCCTTTATCTAAGTAACAAAGTTTGCTTCTGCTTTTTATTTTTGTAAACTACAAATCGATTTTCCCTTTATCTAAGTAACAAAGTTTGTTTCTTCTTTTTATTTTTGTAAACTACAGAAATGCTCTCTTGGAGTATGAACTTATATACAATTATAGGTGTATGAAACTAGTTACGGGTATGTATAAAAAATCACTTTTTGATGCTTTTTTGGCGCAATTGTTCTAATAGCCATACATAGTGTACATGGGAGCTTCACCTGTCGAGAAGACGTTGACCTCGATTGCAGATGATCACCATAGTCTTCTCTCGGATACTATTGGAGAGTAAGTAAAGTCGAGAATTAGTGTTTTGTTTAGAAACTTGACGTACACGTGCTCAAATCACAAGTTTTTTTTTTATTTATTTGGCTTATCAAATTCTGATTTTGCAGTGAAACACTTGCAAGAGAATCCAAGTTGCATAGTTATGGAAGGAGCTTTAATGGTTTTGTGGCAAATTTGTTACCTCATGAAGCAAAACAACTCTCACGTAAGTTATATTTTACCATCATGATCGATCAATAGAAATAGGAAAACCATGCATAATCCTTTATTTTTTTTATTTTTATTTTATTTTTGTAAAAAGGACGGCCCTGTCAAATTCCATTTGAATATAATCAAACAAAAGGAAACTAGTATTTAGGACCCGCATTTTACGACGAGAATGTTAAACCGAACAAAAAATAAACATAAAAACATTGAACCATACATGTACATTGCAGCATGTTAACTTGCAAAAAATAGACTGAAAGTAAAACATAGAGAAAAATAACTACTTGGGCTGTTAAACCACAAAAAAATAGACGTAAAGATGTTGAACCACATACGCATTACAGTGTTTTAACTCACAATTTTTAGACCGAAATGCTAAACAACAAATTTGTAAAATATGAAAAGTATATGGGAATAAAGTTGAAAGTTGAAAAGTCTTGGGTTTAAATACAAAAAATAATTGTGACAAATTTTTAGAAGATGAAAACTAAAAGGATTAAAATTGAAAGAAAAATGAATAGTAATAATGTGAGATTGAGAGTTGATAAATTATTATACTAATAATAAAAGAAACTATTTTGGGAACACTTTGCCATGTATCTTTTTTATTTTTCCATCAATCTCTCATGATAATTATTATTTAGTTTAATCTCTTTTAATTAATTAATGATAACTCTTCTACTAAATATTATTTAGTTTAATCTCTATTTAATTATAGATAATTATTATTTAGTTAAAATTTAATATATAATTCTCATTTATAATATTATTTATTTGATTTTCTATATCATATTATCTTCATTGTTTATATTACCTACGTGTCATATAATAGCTACATTTTTATTTTTTCCAATTTTATTCTTACCACAAATTTTTATTTTTTACTTCTTTTTGACAGACACATGCTTTTTATTTGTAATATACAAATTTATACTTATTCTTTACAATGATGTAATGTTCTCTAAACTTTTTTCTAAAGATATAACTTTTTTTATTATTTGGTACATAATATTACATTTACTCAACCCGTGTAATAAACATGGTTTTAAAGATATAACTTTCTTATTATTGGTATATAAAATTACATTTTTTCAACCGTACAATGCATATGGTTCTTATAGATACAACTTTTAATATTTAATATATAAAATTATATTTATTCAACACGTGTAATAAATGAGGTTTTTAAAAATATATTATTTTATTATTTAGTGCTCTTAATGGTTCAGAACTCTTAGTGGTTCAGCACTTAATGGTTTAGAGTGTTTGTTTTATGAGTAGATGTCTGAATGATTCAGACATTTTCCTCTGAATGGTTAAGTATTATACAGAGTTTGAATCATTAAGACCTTTAATCTGAATTGGTCAGTCATTTGTCTCTGAATGGTTAAGCATTATACTGCTCTTAATGGTTCAGACATTTACTGTTAGCATTAACAATTAGCAGAATATAACCAAAACCAACTCCTTCAGTATATAAAATTCATTTATTTAACCGATGTAATACACAGGTTATAACCTAAAATATTATATAAAGGTAATGCGCCTAGCAAGTATTGCCTAAAAATTCCTTACATGGGCCATACAAGATCATGAATGAAAAACTCAATCAAGCCACATCACATACGTTCCAAAACAATAGAAAAATTATTATAAATTGGACCAAACAAACAGCAAAAGTGTCTATCCAAACCCAGAAAATGACAAATATTTGTGTTCCTTGGATTTAAAATGTGTGGCAGATAAAGAAGGAGTTCTATCAGTTTTCCCAAACACCAAACGTGAGCTTCACACAACCAGATCATGGGATTTCCTTGGAATGCCACTAGAGGGAACAAAAAGGAACCTAAAAGTCGAAAGCAAGCTCATTATTGGTGTTCTTGATACCGGTGATCATTCAATTACTTATATATTTATTTATCTGTAACTTACTAGATAGAATGTTTTATATCATTTATTCTTGATTGACAATGTCCAGGGGTGTGGCCTCATTCGCCTAGCTTCGATGACAAAGGCTACGCTCCTCCCCCTCCAAAATGGAAGGGGAAATGCGTTGTCGCTGGAAACTTCACAGGTTGCAACAAGTACGTCTCTTTGTTTCGGATAGATACATACATTAATCACAACTCTTTCATACTAAGACCTTTCCGTTAGAACAATGTGATTTTTGCCTTTTAGAAATCCTACAGAAAAGCAAGCGCCATTATATTCCCGTGTTGGGATCTTAAGAAAAAAAAAACAGAAGTTATTTCTTTTACTAAAGATGACGTCACCTTTTAGAATTTTTTATTTCCTCATAATTCCATATAGTCAAGGCTCCTTATCTTTTAACTATAAATATAAATGAAACCATCTTCAACGAACACCAAAACATCACATATTGTTTCTCTGAAATTTGTTAATATATACAGCTTGGCTTTTCAAATCATTTTTAACATCCGAACTCAGGCTCGATTTGTTTCAAGCTCTATTTCTAAAGCTCGACCTCGGATTGTTAGTAGATTTTCAATCTCGAGCTTGACTTAGGTTTGGCTCATTTATCATTTATTAATTAGTTTTTAAAGAATGTTAATTATTTTTATATTTGTTGATAAAAGCTTTTATAAATATTATAATGTATATTACATAGATCATTTTAACGTAATTTATATATATATATATATATATATTATATATATATACACTCAATATATTATATTAAGTATTAAATAAATAATAAGTTGGTTTAGGCTCGCGAGCCAGCTCGATAAGTGAAGCTTGGGCTCTGGATGTTTTAATATACAAGCCTATGTTTAGGAAGCTCGGCTAGATTCGCACTTGAGGAGCCTAAGTCGAGTAATTGACATTGACACCCCTAACGTTGGACATGGTGCACATACTTACAGTTTTGTATGTCTCTGTAATTATGCAGCAAACTGATTGGTGCACAATATTCCCACATCAGTACAAAGCCCGACCAGAAGTTGTCACCTGTAGACCTGGAAGGGCATGGAACCCACACGGCCTCAACGGCTGCAGGCATCCCTGTGAAGAATGCTAATGTTTTCGGTATTGGGAAAGGGACAGCAAGAGGTGGGGTGGACGCAGCACGTATAGCAGCTTACAAAGTATGTTGGGGTGGTAGTTGTTCAGAGATGGATTTGTTAGCTGGATTCGACATGGCAATCGCTGATGGGGTTGATGTAATATCAGTGTCCATTGGCGGTACTCCTAGACAGTTATTCCAAGATTCAATCGCAATTGGAGCTTTTCACGCCATGAAGAAGGGGGTCTTTGTTGCATGCTCAGCAGGCAACGAAGGCCCCCATCAGCTCACGGTGAAAAACATAGCACCGTGGGTCACAACTGTCGCTGCATCAAGTTCCGATAGGCAGTTTGTATCGGATGTTAAGCTGGGCAATGGTCACACTATCACGGTTACCATCTCTCTCTCACTACACCCTACATAGATGAGAAAATCTCGGTTACTGTCTGATGTTAAGCCATGTTGATGCTTCAAGTACATAATGGCTGTGTTGACTTTTCATGATATGACAAAAAGTAATAATTAGAATACAAAAAGGTTAAAAGTCGTAAATAAAATTCAACTTATTTTTACGAAAAAGAATTAAATTAAGAAAATAAGTATGTTAAGAATACTACCGCTTATTGTAACCATTATGTTTACTGATAGGGAATTTCTCTTAATACATTTTCGCCAAGGAAGAAATTGTATCCCTTAATAAGCGGTACCCTTGCAGCCAATGCTAGTCAAATATACAGAAACGCAAGGTACATTTAAGTGGGTAGTCATTCATTTGCATTAAGAATGAATGTATGATTGAAATATGGGATGATTGCACTACGCAGTGCTTGTGACTTTGACTCGTTGTTGGATGAAATGGTGAAGGGAAAGATTGTGTATTGTGTGGGAAAAAATGAACAAGATATCACATTGTACAACAAACGAGTGGCCGGATTAATTTTGTCACGAGATAAGGACTATGATCTACCTTCTACGTTTCTCATCCCAGGAACCACAGTAAATCAGGAGGAGGGTTTAGATATCGATCACTACATCAACTCCACCAGGTAAGTAAGACTTTAATTATCTAACCTCAAGTTGGCATCCTCCTAATAATTAATACCGTTGCTCAAACACAGAAAGTCTGCCACCGCTGTCATACAAAAAACAAGATCCATTACCATGGATAATGTGCCATTTATCACGTCTTTCTCTTCAAGAGGACCACAGCTCATAACTCCCAACATTCTTAAGGTACCTACTCTCTCTAAGTTTGATTGATGTACCTGCTCATGTCAGTATAATCAAGGAATTTATTATGCTACAGCCTGATATCGCTGCACCAGGACTCGGCATATTAGCTGCATACTCAAAACTATCAAGCATGACCGGACACCCAGACATGGACAAACGGTTTGTGGATTACAAAATAGCATCTGGAACTTCAATGGCTTGCCCTCATTTGGCCGCAGCTGCAGCCTATGTTAAATCCTTTCACCCCACTTGGTCCCCGGCTGCAATAAAATCAGCACTAATGACAACAGGTGAGTTTCTAATCGATCAAACGATCCTG
Organism: Scalesia atractyloides; assembly: GCA_947069175.1. Taxonomy (NCBI): domain Eukaryota; kingdom Viridiplantae; phylum Streptophyta; class Magnoliopsida; order Asterales; family Asteraceae; genus Scalesia; species Scalesia atractyloides. Next base: position 55,514,310 of record CAMTDV010000024.1, on the reverse strand, counting down.
AGTAATATTAGGGTATGAGATCAATTTCATATACTTTACCCAAAATATACATACCTGTTTTTTTTTCTATCTTGGGACATGCTTTTACAATCGGATATAATACTAATAGCCGTCATTGCTATCCCTACTCATAATGACTAAATGGGTAGGTTAATATATAGATCAAAAGTTCAAAACATGTGATTTCAAGTGTCCTATTTTGTCCCAGCAACAACAATGAAAGTGAACACAAAAGACATGGCATTGGCATCGGGCTCGGGTCTTATAAACCCAACCAAAGCACGAAGCCCTGGTCTCGTTTACGACATCAACACGAGTGCCTACATTCGGTTCCTATGCAAAGTAGGCTACAACAGCACAACTCTTGGCATACTGATTGGTGGAAAGAAAACATACCATTGCAACAACTTTAAACCAACAAAAGGTGTTGATGGCCTTAACTATCCATCAATACATTTGCAGGTTGAAAGCAATGTCACAACCTTTTCTGCGGTCTATAAACGGGTTGTAAAGAACGTTGGCGATGAAAAAGTTACCTACAAAGCCCAAGTGGCGAGTCCTAAGGGACTTTCGATCAAGGTTGAGCCGAGTAAGCTATCCTTTGACAAGTTAAACAAGAAAAGATCGTTTACGGTTGTTGTGGACGGGAAGTTTGATAGAAAGGAAGTGTCTTTGTTGTCGGGATTACTTGTTTGGAAGAATGATAAGCATTCTGTAGTAAGCCCGGTTGTTGTATACAGGTATATACCTCCAATATGGTAGTATAACGAGGTGTAGGAGCAAGAGTCTATCTTATAATTCTAGTCAATCTTGAGTTCTTGATTGATAAATTTGAGATGTGACAGTGATGAAAGTGTCAATGTTTATCTGCGTTGAATTTATTAATTCGAACATGACCCCTTTATTTATCTATGTCAAATACGTCAACTCTAACTCTGACTCAGATACACATAAAATCGTATGTCTCGACCCGTGTACAGCATTTTTCGTTTATCTAACCATTCAAATATTTGGGTTGACGAGTTGTAAACAAGTTAATGGGTTGTGAATGTGTGTAACTTGTGATTGAATTGTAAATAAGTTGACACCTCACGGGTTAAGCTTAACTTAAATATATATTTTTTTTTCTTATAATTTTTAGAGTAAAGTTAGTCTACAAATAGGTCTTAACATACAAATTGGCTTAATGTAAGAAGTGGAGGATGGATTTTTGTTTTGAAATTTTATTTTCTTCATCTTATTAAGCACGTATTTTAGTCGAACCTATGACATTATAGCCTATTGACATCTAGAAGGTGGGATAAGGCTTTGAAACTATTAGGTCCTGGATTCGATTCACACAAGAGGGTTTTCCAGATTTATTTGGGGTTCCAGATTTAACACCATTCAAATTTATCTACTAATTATTATATATATAATTTATAAATGTCTTAGCTACAACGATTTTTTATTTTTGTCCTTTGTGATTTTTGTCTTTTCTGAATTTTTTCCATCTTTCCTTTTTCTTTTTGGTTTTTCATTTTCTTTTTTAAATTTCAATCGAATCTTGTGTTGTACCTGTAACAAAACATACGGTCTAATACTGATCGAACAACGTCAGTACCGAAACAAATATTCGTTTTTATTGTTTCGATTGATGTAAACACATATCGATATTTTTTGGGTCGTATCATGACTTTTTTGTTTCTCTTTCGGTAAGTGTCGGTATCTTAATGAACCGACCCAATATCAAACGAATTCTTGCCATTAACGATTTTTTTACCATTGCGTCTATGTTTCCGTTTTTTTAACTGGGTCACACAACGCTGATGTAACCCACTAGTTGTAATTAATCTACAAAAATTACATAAATACTCATATTTTTTTTACATTTTCCAATAAAACAAGTAGATGGAAAAAACTAAAAAAAGTTTCCTTCACTTCTCATGTTTGTATGCTAAGCATGGTCGGCCCTACTTGTGGGCAAGGAGAACCACAGGCAAGGCACGTGTTTTCCGAAGACACATTATATTTATATAAAAGAAAAGTGATATATATATATATATATACACATTGGCGGATTCAAGCCTATGCCACTGTCCACTCCATCCGGCGGCAGGATTTTCTCTTGGTCTGGGAGGTTCACGAAGAAACGGTATCAAATAGTAGAAATAGTTGCCGGAGAACTGTGTTTTTTCGTTTATGGAGAAGAAAGGTTTAAAATAAAATTTGTATTGGGAATGTGATTGAGGCAGTAGCCGACACCCCTCCCTAGTGGGCCTATCGACAGCTCAATGGGGGTGAACCTTCGCCTGATCCTCTCAATCTAAGAGAGCTAATTGAAGTCGTGGCAAAAGCACAACTGCAGAACATTGATCTTAACATCCCTCCATGTTCTCATCCCTGTAATAACAGACAAATATCGCTGATTATGACAAATAAGGGTACAAATCGAAAAGGGAAATTCAAGTTCCCCTCAATGCGGATAAAAGATACCTTATGGGCGGGGAAGAATGGCAAAGGCCTGAGAAACCGATCCAGATTGATTGGAGGATCGAAGACAACCACAAACTGTCGAAAAGAAGATGATATCGGAAGTGTTGCAAAGGAAGTTGTCGATAGGAAGTTGATCTAACTGTGGTGGTAGGCGAAGAAGTCGGGTTCAGAGTCTCGGGCTGTACTGTTAAAACCAGGGAGCAAATTTTGGGGGCATAGAAGACAAATGGTGAACATAGAATTTCTTATCTGCAAACATTAAGGGGGCTAGTGACGCAAAAAAAGCGGTGCATATTCGTAATATGAGAAGTAGCAATAAACTCAGTTTTATTACAACTAGGAACGCAAATAGTGGACTCCTCTAATATCCAGGTCAGTTCGTTTTGGGGTAATATTCGTTTCGATTTTGACTACGTTGATGCCAGTGGCAGGTGTGGTGGTTTGTTAAAATATTTGGGACCCATCAATTTTTTCGGAAAAAAACATCGATTCACAACAGGTGGTGTGGGCACTCTCTGTGACGTGGTGGGTGACCTCATAGTGGTGAATGTTTATGCACCACATGATAAAATTTTAAAGAAGCAGCTTTGGACCGAATTATCCCAACTAATGAATTCACAGTCTCGCTCTTGGATATTTCTCGGAGATTTTAATTGTGTCCGTATTCCCTGTGAAAGAAGAAACTCACAGTTCTGCCCATAAACGGCGGCAGATTTTAACAGTTTCATAAATGGAGCAGGCCTGTCAGAATACTCCATGACGGGGTGCTCATTTACATATATGACAAACGATGGAAATAGATTCAGTTATATTGGCAGGTTCTTGGTTTGCCATTTGTTCTTATCTAGATGGCCATCGACAAAGCTCATTGGCCTACCTCAATTCAAATCGGATCACAGACCAATACTGTTACTTTGCTCTAGTGTAAACTTCTGAACCCCTCCCTTCCGATTTTTTAACTCATGGCTCAAAGAAGATGGTCTAAAGAATCTAATTCTCATGTCGTACGATAGCATCAATAATATTCACCCCCCGGATAAATTAATGGCAGCGAGACTTAAGGCAATCAAGGCTGCCATTAAACCTTGCTGTGCAGCGATTAAAGAAAAAAACAATGGGCTGATACAAGAGCACAAAGATAAAGTTGAAATCGTTGATACAAAAGCTCAAAGTATGATTTTGTTGGACGAGGAGATAAAGGAAAGAGAAACTTGGTTAAGTGCAATTAATGAATTGGAAGATAATAATTTGGAGGACTTAAAACAAAGGGCGACTGAAACTGATCGTTCTTCCACGGAATTATCAAAGTGCATAAAAAAAAAACAATAGAATCAACAGGCTCAATTTTGATCGGGTGTGGGTCTCACAGCCGGATGAATTAAAAAAAGATATAAAGGAGCATTTTCAATCAGTTTTTATGGAAGACAAAAAGCCAAGACCGAAGTTTAAAAACTATGGCTTCAAGCGACTCAACCTATCGTAATCAACCCTATTGGTGAAATGGTTTCCGAAATAGAAAATTAAAGAGGCGGTATGGAATTGTGACAAAAAAGTTATAACTTATAGCTTCAAAACATTTATGGCTTACATATGTTTTGGTATGCATTTTAATTTTTAAGTTATTATGTTTATAAAATATGATTTATCCTATAAATTACACGTTCAAATTTCTCAAATCTTTTAGGCATATATTTGAATCAGATATGTTTCACATGATAGATCATTTTATGTACATGGAACTTTGAGCTGGGGATGTAATTCAAGTTTCATTGCACTTATCCCAAAAATTTCCAACCCTCAAACAACACACAACTTTCGGCCGATAACTCTCATTGGATTCATAACCAAATTGTCCAAAAAATCCGCTTCTAGATTAAAAAAAAGTGATTAGTGCGATGGTGAGTGATACACAAACTTATCTATTGAAGGTAGAAGCATATTAGAGGGACCGTTGATGGTAAATGAGATAGCGTCTTGGTCCAAAGCGACTAAACGGAAAACAATGTTATTCAAAGTTGATTTCGAAAAAGCCTTTGACTCACTAAATTGGGACTTCTTGGATTCGGTGCTGGAACAAATGGTCGTCCCAATGCCTTTGGAGGAAGTGGGTGATGGGTTTATTATCATCGGTGAGACTATCGATTTTGGTCAATGGGTTACCTCCCTTGGAGTTTCATATTCACAGGGGCATAAGACAAGGTAACCCATTATCCCCACTACTCTTCTTCATCGCAATGGAGGCGCCCACGTAGCAACTTAAGTGCCAAGGAAATGAATATCTCTATCGGTATTCCATTACCTAATGCAGGACCAATACTTCCCATTTAATATATGCGGACGATGTAATTTTCATGGGAAAATTGTCAGAATCTAATTTTCACAATCTCTCACGTATGCTTAGATGGTTTCACTTAGCGTCTTGTCACACCCCAACAGATGGCGGAATCATCAGGATGTGACACTAAGCGAACTTGATTGTTCAAGAGAATCCATAACGACTATTTCGATGACAATATTTATAAAGTCCAATTTCCCATACAATCAAACAAATATTCAACAATAGGCAAAACGAATTACAAGTTTCTTAAACAATACAAAAATCCGACAACAAGATTTTTAGTGAGTTTCTAGAGATCCTATCTTTTTGCAGCATATGATAATCCATCAACCTGTCACATACGTTAAAATAAAGTCAATACAAAAATGTAAGGTGAATACACGGGTTTAGCATAGTAATAGCAATAAAACGTTTAGTGAAACCAGCATGCACTAACGTAGTAATGTGAACAAGCTAACCAACACAACCACAAGTGAGACAAGTAAAGTAAAGCAAGAGCAAGCCTTAACAACCCCCGAACTAATGGGTGGCGGGTCAACCTATAGTGCTATTATCTTAAGGGTGGTTTGCGTTTTAAAGTATAGTCATGCGAGAGTGGTTTGCGTTTTAAAGCATTTTAGCGTTGTGTGTAGTGATCGTTTGATAGAGAACGTATGTTACACCCAAAAGTGTGTTAAAGTGAAAAGGGGTCAAGTATACTCACAGTGAGTGCGTAACAATAACCGTGAGCATGATGGAGTGAGGAAAAAGTGTCGGGTCAGCCTGCGCGTAGAAATAGAAGTGCATCAGTACTTCCACAGTGCTGAACGGTTGAATAGCGAGTTGTGTGGGACAAACAGGTGGGTCGCACGAGGCACCACTCGCATGAGGCATCACCCTCGTGCGAGTCATCATCCGTATGAGCCACTGCTTGTGCGAGTGACCTGTTTTTGAGTCCAAAATCGAGTGTTTTCGCGTCGTTTCTTCAAGAAATCGAGTGTCCATCCTTCCAACCTTAAGCTACGGAGCAAACCAAAAGCTGGGGAGGTCTTTAGAGTGAGTGAGTCGTTTGTGGAAACTCGGGTTGGGTGGTACGAACCCAAAGTGGTTTGTGCGAGCCAGTCCAGTTTGCACAAGTGACTGTTCTTGCGTCTCTGTGCAATCGAAATTGAGTTTTTGTCTTAAACGGATGTAATTCGAGTCCCTTTTCATGACGGTTCTAAACACCGCTTCTTTCCACTATCTAGTGAACGAAACATATGTTGGTTTTGTCCATTTTTGTGTAAAAATCGAGTATAAAACAGTTTTGTTAGGATCTAACACCGATGAGTTCGAAATAACAAGATTTCTAACTTGGGAAGCCAAGGCTGAGCCCAATATACTCGTTCAAGTGTGGATCCTTGATAAAATCAGAAAGTTTTATGAAAAAGATGAAGGTTTTTATAAACAGAGAAGTTTAGATGAAATCGGAGATAATCTCGTGCAAAATCGTTGTAGAATCGTTGTGATTTGCGTGTAAATCATAGTCTCCTTACTTGGAAAACAGAGAGAATCGTGTAGGGAACGTTCCTTGTGCGAGTGACAGCAAGGAGAGAATGAGAGCATAAGTGTGGTATTTATAGGAAGAGTGGAGGAATGCATGTGTGGGTTTGCACAAGTAAGTCTCTGTGTGAGTGGGCGCTCGTGCGAGTAGCCACTCGTGCAGCTGACTCTTTGTGCGACTAGGTTGAGCCTGGTATGAGCCAGGCCTCACTCGTACGAGTGGGTACTCGTGCAAGCGAGTCTGATTTGTGTCTAGGCTGTTTTCGTGCGATGTTATCTTACGTATTAGTTTGTTTTGTTTCTTTAAGCGTTTTAGCGATGCATTAAGCGTTGTGTTACGAGTTGGTGCGATGAAGCGAGTTACATGAGCGAGCGAGCGTTTAAGTGAGAAATCAACTACATATAAAACATAAACTACATAAAACATGGCATAACATAACCAACATAAATATCTGCGTTTGCGATTCAGTGCGATAAGCGAGGGCGAGGGCGAGATAGAGTACCGAACAAACAAACACACTCGACACATAAAGTAACATAATTAACTGCGATTCATGTTTGCATTAGCGTTGCGAGTATTAAGCGTTTAAGTGTGCAGTGATGCAGTGTAATGAAAATGTATTTAGAAAAACCACTTTTATATCGAATCTCGGATTACAAGTGGTTACAACATAATAAACGATGATAACAGAACAATCGAAAAAGTCGGTTGTTACAGTCACCCCTACTTTAGGAAATTTCGTCCCAAAATTTAAGTAATAGAAGTAACAAAGAGATGTGGATATTTAGCTTTCATATCACATTCGAGTTTTCAAGTGAACTCGGCTCCGCGTTTGCCTTCCCACCTGACTTTCACAATGGGAATGCGACCGCGTCGAAGTTTCTTGGTCTCTTGATCCATGATTTCTATTGGCTCTTCCACGAAGTGTAGAGTCTCGTTTATTTGCAAATCTTCAAGAGGTACGTGAAGATTTTCTTCGGCTAAACATTTTTTGAGGTTTGAGACGTGGAAAGTTGGATGTATGTTGCTGAGTTCCACCGGTAATTCGAGTCGATAGGCCACTTTGCCAATTCTTTCCAAAATCTTAAAGGGACCTATGTATCGTGGCACTAGTTTCCCTTTCTTTCTAAATCAGAGCACTCCTTTCCAAGGTGAAACCTTTACGAGAACGTGATCTCCAACTTTGAACTGTAGGGGCTTGCGTCGTTTATCGACGTAGCTATTTTAACGACTGCGAACTTTTAGGAGAATGTCTCTAATCTGGAGAATCTTGTTTGTCATTTCTTGTATTAACTCGGGACTGGTGATTTGTGCGTCTCCGAATACAACAGGCGATCGACATTTTCTACCATATAGTGCCTCAAATGGTGCCATTTGTATACTAGTATGATAACTGTTATTGTACGAAAATTCTATTAAGGGTAAATGTGAATCCCAATTACCACCAAAATATATAACACACGATCGAAGCATGTCTTCGAGGGTGCGAATCGTGCACTCAGTCTAACCGTTGGTCTGAGGATAGGACGCGGTACTGAGATTAAGAGTAGTACCGAGTGCTGATTGAAATGTTTCCCAGAGACACGAGGTTAAGCGACTGTTGAGATCAGAGATGATGTCACGAGGCGTCCCGTGTCGACAAATGACTTCGTCGGTATAGATTTGTGCTAATAGTTCAACCTTAAAGTATTCTCGTATTGGAATGAAATGAGCAGATTTCATAAGACGATCAACGATAACCCAAATGCAATCATGACCAGAAGTTGTGCGGGGAAGTTTTGTAACAAAATCCATCGCTATACTTTCCCATTTCCACATAGGGATTTCGGGTTATTCGAGTAAACCAGAGGGTCGTTATGTTCGGCTTTAACTTTCGCACGAGTTAAGCATTTCGAAACATACAGAGCGATATCCTTTTTCATTCGTAGCCACCAATACCTAGAACGGAGGTCCTGGTACATCTTGTCGGCACCGGGGTGAATGGAATACCGAGATTTATGAGCTTTGGTCATCAATAACTCTCAGAGATTATTACGACCGGGAATCCAAATACAATCGAGATGGCAATAGATACCGTTAGATTATTTACGAGTTGGATGTCGGCACCACATTTCATTTCCTCATACAAGGTATTCTCAATGAAACATGTGTGCTGAGCTTCGCGAATCAGGGTTTTGTAGGTCCACTTGGAGGATCAAGATTAAACCTACTTCCCTTTTTTGTTAACACAGTAACGAGTGAAAAATCCACGTAAGTATGCAAACCGAAGCAAAGATAGACAAGCACAAGTATACAAAGATTCACTATCTTGATTAATGAAGAGAACTTAGTACAAACACATATACACAATGTTCATACAGACTCTGGTTACTCTCTTACCAAACTCTTAATAGTATGTCTATTTATATAGGCTAAGTCACCCCTGAATATTACGAAGAACATGCAAAGGCCACGAACAACCTACATGTCCACGAAGGATAGGTCCTTCATGGACCAAAGCTACGAAGAACCATCAACCACGAAGAAGGTTCTTCGTGGTTACCTAGTAGACAAATGATAGGTTGTTCGTGAAGATGTATTCCCACGGAGAAGTGAGTTCTTCGTGGGGACCCTGCAAACAGACAGAAACATACACAAACAGACAGTAAGATACAAACTTCTAACAACCAACAAACTGCATGCATGCAACTGTTTTACAATGCTAACAAAAAAAACATCGTGCCAAGTCAAGATAGGAGGATATCTTGACTTGGTCGACTAGACCAATACTAACAGACGCATAAATAAAGACCATACGATTACAAACGTAACAAGACGAGCGACAGACACAAAACTGCACCAACAAACTCCCCCTTGGCTGTTGCTTGGTCTTCGGTCTTCATATCTAGTAGCCTTCTTTCGACCACGAGCTTTCCCCGTGAATTCCTCGGTAGTAACAAAAACATGTTACGAGTTGAAATATTAAAGCTTGATGTGCGTCCTTTTCTTCGTAGACGATGTCATGTGGAAGAAGCTTCTTGATGTCACCTGCTGACATGTTCACGACCCACATCGGATCCAGCATATGAAAATTGTCTTCGTCGTTCTTGAAAACGATGACTGCTTCATGGGTGTCCGAATCATAACACCATAGCTTCATGTTACCCAGAAAATCTTGCTTCATCGGCATGAGGGGTATTTTATCCATAACCTTCACTGGCTTGTATACAAGCTTGTAACTAGCAGTGTTGGTGTTCGGATCCAGCGTATACTTGATCTGTCATGCATCTGAGGCCTACATAATTCGTCCTTCCAGCCTTTGTGACGTTCAATCCTTAGCTTCCGAGCAAAAAGCGTTGCACCTTCATAATTGGATCAGTTGATCAAGTTCAACTGCGCTAAAGCTGCAACATCATAAAAAGGTAAAGTCAAAATGCTAAGGAGTGAGTTGATGTATTGGATTCCGCGATCGTTTTATTGCCATGCAGTGTATATCTTTCATGAACATCCAACTGAGAATCCGCCTTGCGGTCGATCCTTCTCGTACTTCATATAGTCGACTTGAGCTGGAGGGATGGGGGGAGCCGGTTTGGTGTCTTTGCCAAGAACTGTTTTCTCCACTCTTCAAATGTGTCGGTGGGAATGTCAGATATATCACGACTCTTTAGTTTTTCGTCGATCTCATCCACATTCTCATCAAGCCAGTCACCATCAAATGGATTAAACTCCATTCCATCTTCGACAACATACTTAGACTTTTCAGCTTCTCCTTCAAACACAATCTCCTCAAGACCATCCAAATTCACTACCTCGGGTTCACTTGGTATCTCGTCGATAGTAGAATCATCTACTATATCCATTTCCTTTAGAGCCAAAATCTGTTCCTTTGAGAGTTCAGACACAAACTCCCCTTCTTCTAACACTTCACCAGTTAAAGGGTGACACACCTATAATGGTTGCACATCTACACCTTCAGATACCGTCAAGTTAACATCTGAAGTCATCACATTCTCAATACTTGAAACAGAACTCTCACCAATGTCTACAGCAACACTTTCAACAATCGCCAACTGAAGACCAAGGTCTTCAACATCTTGCATCTCTTCCAACTATCCTGTTCCTCTTGTGTACCACCTGAGGTAACGGATCGGCTACGATCTGCTCAGAACTAGAACCAACAACTGGAGTTGAAGCAGAACCCTCCGGTTGTGCAGATGATGTAGGAGCATCAGGATTACCGGGATCTTCACCTTCATGATCACGCTTCCGTAAGACTTCCTGCTTTGCACCTTTCGTTCCATAGAGTGTTCACTCAGTTTCTTGTCACTTCATAGCTTGTATTAATTTGTTTAACATTTTCAACTATTGTAGTGTTCTGCGAGTTGTACCATTCTTTCATATCATCATGCTTCGCGGCTAGTGCCTCTGCAGATCGTAGTACAACTATACTGTGTTCCTTTAAACTGTTCATATCAATCCCCCGAGCATTTTCAGCTACTCGCATCTGTAATAACTGAGCTTCCCTCTCAGCATCCGCAGCTTTCAAACATTCATTCTCAGCCCTTAACTCAGTGATCTCAGCTGCCTCCTTTCCAAAGGTTTCCTTCAACGTGTTGATCTCCAACTGTTTCTTTATAATTGTATTCCGATTGGAAGTCATGAACTCCGAATGCCTGTTGATCTGATTGGCTGCAGCTTGCACCTGTGAAAACAGAAAATCCACCTTTTCACTATCATTCATGTCTGAAAACATCATGTGACGTCTTTTGGAGCTTCGCTGATGAGTAGAGGATCTGGATTTTTGAACAGTGGAACCAGTGGGTTGTGGTTGTACTGGAGGTGCTATAACTGAAGGATTTTCAGCTGTTGTAGTTGTTGTTGGTGATGTCATCAAGGCTTCGGTTTCCTCTACCGTGAGGACATCTTCTGTTTATTGCACTGGTTCTGATACAATTTCTGGTTGTGTGTAGGAACGTCCACGATTAGCACGGGAACCTAAATTTGTTATCTATTGTCCGATTAGGCGAAAACTAATGACAAGTTAACAAATAACAAGAATTACTCATTTAAATATTGTTTTCATTGATCTAAAGTTCAATACATTTGAGAACCGGATCCGACAGAGCTTCGTCGTCTTTGTGCCAAAATCTCTCCAAGTTACAAATGAAATCACCAAGGCACCTATTTATAGTTGAACAAGTTCGCTGGTGAGGAGACTAAGTTCGGGCGAACTTGACCTAGTCAAGTTCGGCCGAACTTGACTTCACAACACCAATTACCAGCGAACTTGGCTCCTAACTCTTTTAAATATGCCTAGATTCTAACAAATTAAGCCCTATTCACTCAAACTCGATACATAATGACGTAGGCAACAGACATATGCGCCAACAGACTCCCCCTTGGATGTTGCCGCAGTCATTGACTTTAAAAATCTTCTGAGTCTTTCGATCTTTAGTTCTTGTATAAACTTTAACATCTTGATCTTTATATCCTCTTCCTTTTTCTTGAGCTTGTCTTGATAAAACTTTTTAAACCAACATGCTCCCCCTAGCTTTAAGCTTTAGCCTTCAGACTCCCCTTTGCTTTGGTCTTTAGACTTCAAACTCCCCCTAGCATTGAGCTTTCTGAAATCTTTGATTTTTGCTTTATCAACTCCCCCTCAATCTTTGATTCCTGTCTAAATACTTTCTGACATTCAAATAAACATTTCAGATTCAAAATTCTGTTATAAAACTTCAAAATTTGAATCTTCTTTTTTAATCTTTTTCAAATCTTAATTATTGAAGTTCAATTTAATGACCTTGAATACTTTTAACATTTAAGAATTTGTCCTTCTGAAAAAAATTTCAATTATGAAATCCACTTGGTTGATCAAATCCAAATTAATGACTTTGATTAACCATGTAAACTGAGTCCAAGTTAATGACCTCAATTTGACCCGTAATGAACAAACTGATGTTTTCTTCAAATTTTAAAGTATCAATTTAATGAACTTTTTATGAACATTTTTTCAGCACCTTACCAGACTTCGATGATCTATTCTCCAACATTGGCTCATTGAAAATTAATGTAGAAACAAAATCTTTTTGAATTTTGGAAAGTTTATGTTAAAACACCCTGAAAATCTTTTTGATTTTTATCTTGTAAAGCAATTAAGAAAGTAAACTATGTACAAACATATTTACAGACATATTTTTGTGAATTCCTGACTAAGGATTATATCAGTTGTTTGAGACATATCACTAGTACCGATTGACCTTTTTGATGACATTAAGTTTTAAACTCGTTTACCTAGATTGTCGATATGTTTGTCCACTTAAACTTAAACACATTTCTCAATTGTTCCAAGATATGTTAAGATATGATTTATGAAACATGACTTAACTGTGTTTCCCACTTCTTGAATATACTCCCGAATCCAGATTTCCTAGATTTCATCTTACATGTGAGTATAGCATAATTAATATCTGTATTTGGGTTATGCGAGGCCTTGAGAGCTCAGGTTAGTACTACCGTACCGACAAAGAGATAAAGGCTCGTCTTTAAGGCGTGTTCCACTTAAGGAATCTTTTAAGCATTGTAAATGATTAGATATTTCGATTCTTTTCAAATTTTGCATGCTAATTTGTGGTTTTTAGCAAAAGCATTATAGAAGTTCTAGGCTATTGCTTCCGCAAAATCAGAAGAACTTGTATAATACCCCAGATATCAACTATCTATAAAGACCTCGTATCTCAGAATCAGGCAACCTTTCAATCGAAATTTCGGAGTACTAAGTCCATATATCCAAGATGTGTTAATCCACAAGATTATGCAGTTGTAAAATTTAGTTCATATCCCGGAAACAATCTACTGAACGTGTAAAGCCTATCGACACATCCACAGTAATACTTGTTTATCACTTTTAAACTTTACAATTCTTTAGCATACTGTGATAGTCCACTGATGTACTATCATTTCCTTTTTGACAACCAAATTCTTTTTTTCTTTTTTGATGTTTTTGTACTTTTTGAATTTTTTCAATGTTTTTGAATTTTCAACTTTTTCATATGTTTTTGAATTTTCAACTTTTTCATATGTTTTTTTATTTTTTCTAAATGTTCTTACTCCCCCTAAAATCAAAAACATATTTTTTGGATTTTAGATTTAAAGAAATATTCTTTCTAAAAAATATACAAACCAATGAGGATCACGAGAACTCGTCGTCCGATCCTTTTTTTCATCTACTGCATCATCACCTGTCAAGCAAAACAAACCATTAATCTTTGATAACATCAACTTGTAGAAACCACTTGTAAGAACCCTTGTAGGAAATCAATTTTTAAATGATTTTTCAATATAACAGTCAGTGTTCTGTTTAACGTGTGGATTTTCTAAAAATTTTTAAAATTTTCCTTTTCAACCACTTGTGATTTAAAAAACGTCAAAGATTATGACTTTCTACATAAGTTTAAAAACTTCATGGAGCTCCGCTATCCCGTATCAACTTTGATAGAGTGGATCTTGGAACTCCTGCACATGAAACAACTATTTGAAAAATGAAACCCAAACCTTTTTGGTTTTGGGTTTGACATGATAAGCATCATAATTCTAACTCTTCATCATATTCAAAATCATCATCAAACATTTCGTCCAATGTCGATTCTGAAAACGTTTTGACTTTTTCCTTCTTTGTCTGTTTAACTACAGACTCGGTTGATTTGACATTTTTAGTTTTATCAGCAACAAACTTTGATTTTTCTGATGATGAAACCCTTTCTTAGCAACCATGATTGTAGCTTGCTTCTCGCTTTCTTGATATAGAATCTAGAATCTAGAATCTTTGTTTTCATTAAATCTTGAAGTTTCACCTTTTCCAAAAATTGAGTTTTCAAACCTTGAACTCGTTTTAGGTTTCAGTTTCATCTTTTGATTCATAGTTTCTATTTGACATTGTATCAAAATTCACAATCCGTGGTTGTTTTTGTTTTTCATATTTTGATTCGGTTTTTCTTCGTGGAAACACAGGCTTTAGATTCAGACACTTGCGTGCAATACATCCAACATTATTGCATTTAAAGCAAGTTCGATTATCAGAAACATTTCCACTAGTGGGTTTTACTCCACTTGTGGACTTGTTTTTAGCCTTGTCCCGAAGTTCTTTTTCTTTCTTGAATTCATCATTTGATTGCTTACTGATCATGCTTTCTTCTTGAACCGTGCTCGTTCCGTACACAAACTTTATATTCTTACCTTTGTATTCCTTGGAACGTTGTTTTCTTCTTTGGTTCTTATTCACTTTCCTCCAAACCCAATCATGCTCTCCTGTTCTCAGAAAAATCACCACCAAACTTTCGATAATTGTTAGAATTCCTTTTTGGTTTCGAGTAAAATTTTTTCTCGTTTTTCTCAAGATCATCTGATGAAACTTCTACAAGTTTGAAAAATTTATCAAGTTGATCTTCTCTCACTTTCCGAATCGGAAAACTATCATCGAAGTATAATCTATCAGATTCCTTAATCTTGTACATGACAACATTAGGATCATCACTTAGATCATGTTTTGATGATGTATCGTCATCTTCAGATTGTGATTCCGAGTTTTTCGAACTTGATTTGGCACTTTCAGAGTTGCCGTCATCAGAATCATTTTCCAACACATTCTTTACCACATCTTTAACCACTAGCTTCATTGTCATTGTTTGAATTCGTAAAGTCTACGTCAATGTTCTCAGGCAATTTATTTCTTTTATCTGAACGAATAAGAATATTAAATGCCTTTTCGATCTTATCATCTTTCTTGCATGAATAACTTGAAGAAGTGGTGGAGGAACACATCCGTACTCTTTACGCTTTGATTTCTCACCATTTTCCTCCGATTTAATCGTTGGTAAAATGTGACCAATGACATATGCGTTTGTGGTGTAGCTCTTTAGAAGCTGTCTTACTCTTTCCGTTTCAATTTTCATGCTGTGAAACTCACGCTTTGTTTCAGTAATGGTATTAATGTACATGTTAATTGCCTTTTGTTTCTCAATTACTGTGTTATTTAACATTTTTACATTAGCGTTAAGCTCACTGTTAGCATGTTCAACATATTTATATTTACTTGATATTTTGTCATAAGCTTCTTTTATGGTTCTGTAATCATAACGAAAGTTTTCGTTGTGTACAGTCAATTCTCTTATGACTTTGACTTTATCAAGACACGGTTCACAAGGACTTGCGCACTTTGTGCAAGGTTTTTCAACCTCCACAACTTTCACAACCTCCTTTTCAGTCACACTTACCTTAGCTTTTACCTTTTCTGCCTCTGATTTCAATGCTTCTTGTTTTTGCATCTCAAGGTAAACTAATTCTTCTTCCTCAGCTCTCTGCCTATATCCTTC
The DNA here is from genome assembly GCA_947069175.1 of Scalesia atractyloides. Classification (NCBI taxonomy): domain Eukaryota; kingdom Viridiplantae; phylum Streptophyta; class Magnoliopsida; order Asterales; family Asteraceae; genus Scalesia; species Scalesia atractyloides. The sequence goes on along the minus strand of CAMTDV010000024.1, from coordinate 55,498,628 downwards.
CAGAATGGCATTTTCCAAAGCAGCACCGACATACGATGTATCAGATTCATTCACTACCTCTGCCATCATAGCAACACCAGTTTTCTTACCGATGTATCTGTTCCAGTCAAAACCATCTTCTTCATGAGTAACAACAAGAGCTTGTTCGGTTTTCTTTGAAGATTTATCTTCTACTTCGACTTGCGTTCTTTTTGGATATGGTTGTATTGAAGAGCTTTCTTGTAGTACTCATTGTTACTGCCAAATGATTTTGGTTTCCACTTGTTTCTTGATTATTGCATTCACGTTTAAAGTGTCCCTTTTGATGACACCTGAAACATGTGACTTTTGTCTTGTCAAAACCAATCTTGTTGTTTGAATTACCAATATCCCTTCCAGTGAGTGCCACAGATTTTGTAACTCTTCTGATGATAGATGCCAAACTCCATTTGATATCCATTAACTCCAATTCTTCTTCGTCTACCTGATCATAATCTTCTGCTGTCATTTCTGGATTACCAATCTTTCCAGCAACAAGACTTTTATATGATTCGAGAACGGTAGCGAGAAGTGCTATGTGCTGTTTAGCCACTTTTTCTGGAAATACATTCTTCAAATCAACTGCTATATTGCACTTGAAAATATTTGAATCAGAACTTGCTTGGCTTGTCTGATTTTGGAATGAAGAGCTTGAACTAGCACTTGTATATCCATCATATGGAAAACTTTGATTTGGAGAAGCATTTGTATTTGCACTAAATGCTGTTTGAATTTTCAGGCTTTGAATCGGAGTATCTTGAACACCTCCTTTGTAATAAACACCGACATCTTGAACAACATTAGCATTCTTTGATTTCACAATTTTCATCAACTCCATTTCATGACCTTCTAGTTTGTGAAGAAGATGACAACTTGAAGTGTCTCCAAGATGGACTATTCTTCAGAATCGTCAGATATGTTGTCCATTCTCCTTCTGGAAGTGCATCAGCCAACTTCTCAATTTGCTCTTCATTAGATCTTTTGATATCATGTCTCCGCATTTGGACCATGAGGTGAGAGTATCTATCGATCATTTGCTTCATTGTTTCACCTTTAATCATCGTGAAGATCTCAAATTCTTTCTTGATTAAAGCCTTTTTGCTTTTGATCATTTCATCACTTCCTTTGAATTTCTCACAAAGAGAATTCCATAATTCCTGTGAAGTATCATATTCTTGCAAAAGTATCAAGATATCTTCCTTCACTGATTGTTGTATCAATCTGATCATTTTCTTCTCCGCAACATAGTTATCCTTGTCCGCATTTGAAAACTTGTTCAGCGGAAGATCTTGATCACGTTCATCTTTTGGCCATTTGTAACCATCCTCAACTACAACCCTGCTGTTGAATTGATTCGCTTGTATCCACTTCACAAACTTTTCCTTCCATCCTTCAAATTCGTCCATGCTCATTAGCTTTGGCGGTTTCGACGTAGTGCCCATCTCGTTGTCGATATTCATTTAGTTTGCCGCAAGAATGTTAGCATTTGATGAGGATGCCATTTGAGAAATGAACACGTTGTGGAAATCTTCCATTTTGACAATCTGAAGACTTATCTGAGAATACGATCAAAAACACCCGGAAATTGATTAGTAACAAACAATTTAGCAAAAACTGACGTTTTAATCGACAATCGGTACGTTAAAAACGTTTAAAATTTTTCCGAAAATTTTTTACCCGATTATATCTTTAAAATCGTCTCGACGATACGATTATAACAATATATAATGTTCGTGACATTTTTTATAAACCTTAGACAAGTTCGGGCGAACTTGTCACAAACTTATCAAGTTCGTTCGAACTTGATGTGGGATTTGATTAAAAAGTCACACTTTAAAGCGAACTTGTGAAAAGATTCAAGAAAAACAGGTAAGTTCGGTAGAACTTATGAAAATTTTCAAGAAAATTCTCAAGTTCGGGCGAACTTGTGTGAGAAAATCAACAATTTACTCAAGTTCGGTCGAACTTGTATAAAAATGTTGGAATATTTCTCAAGTTCGAGCAAACTTCAGAAGAAATCCTGAAAATTCTATCAAGTTTCGGTCGAACTTGATTAAATTCAAAGAAATTTAATCAAGTTCAACTTGATGTTAAGTTTGGCTGAAACTTGTCGCTGAAACTTGATTCCAAAACATGATTTTTCCAACTTTTTGATATCAATTTGATTGAATTTGATGTCCAAACTCTCAAGGGTTTGTATTAGTGTGTTTTACATGACATATTAAAAATCACCCATTTTTGACCATGAAATCATCAAATATATGAAAATGTTAAGAAAAATGATAGAATAGAGATGAAATAGAGAATTCTTGTCTTGATTCCAGCAAATTTAGGTATCCATGCTCTGATACCACTTGTAGGAACGTCCACGATTAGCACGGGAACCTAAATTTGTTATCTATTGTCCGATTAGGCGGAAACTAATGACAAGTTAACCAAATAACAAGAATTACTCATTTAAATGTTGTTTTGATTGATCTAAAGTTCAATACATTCGAGAATCGGATCAGGCAGAACTTCGCCATCTTTGTGCCAAAATCTCCAATGCACCTATTTATAGTTGAACAAGTTCGCTGGTGAGGAGACTAAGTTCGGGCGAACTTGACCTAGTCAAGTTTGGCCAAACTTGACTTCACAACACCAATTACCAGCGAACTTGGCTCCTAACTCTCTTAAATATGCCTAGATTCTAACAGATTAAGCCCTGTTCACTCAGACTCGATACATAATGACGTAGGCAACATACATATGCACCAACATTGTTTTTGTGGTTGTGCTGAAGATGCAACTATTGTTTTCTTGCTCTTTTTCTTTCTTCGAATCGCAACTTGCTTCTTGCGAGCTCGTTCGGTCTCTGTATCAGATGGAACATAATCAGCATCTGTATCAACTGGAATTCTCCGAATCTGTCTAACACCTTGTGCATCAACATATCGTTCATATCCAGGCTCAAGCGGATTATCATCCGAATCTGATTCTTCAGCATCACCCGGCTATTTACCCTTATCACTACCGGTAGTACCTACAACACCTACACCATCGTCACCACTTCACCACCTTGATCATCACCATCACCACCTTGATCACTATCATTATCATCATCACCTTTACCATTTCGTTTCTTTTGCCCAAACTTATCCTCTATCTTCTGTTTCAACTTCAGTTCCTCATTGTCCGAGTCACTGTTATCATGACGCCACTTGTCATTTTCCGGTGCTACATATGTGTCTTTTTCCATAAATCCAAACAACTTTCTCGGAGACCTTTCTGGGTATCGTTTAAGTGCCACTCCTCTAAAAATTTTCAAAGAGTTCTCCATAATCTCCTCAATTTTAAGCGTATCATTTTCGTCCTTTGGGAGATTTTGATGTTGGACATTCATTATCATCTGAATAAAGCGAGGATACATCCAAAACTTGTTTCCTCCAGTAGTACTCCCAGTTCTTCCTAGATTCTCCTTCGTATTAGCATAGATGTACTTTGAAATACTGAACGGTTTGTTCAATACCAAAGCCACCATCAGGCCAACCAAATCGTTGTTTGCCATATCGTATCCACTTCGATGATTGCTCAAACATTGAATGAGAACATGTAGTAGAAATGTTAACGGAGTGGTGACCATGCTTTGTTCAGTTGGCCTTCAAGAATATCTCCAACACACTTCATATGTAGCAAAAAACCATGTTGACACTTCAAGGGTATGGAAAACAGAGCATTTGGATCATCACCCAGTTGTAAAACAATGTTAATTACTTCACAGAAACATCCATGTTCAATCCATTGACTGTTCCGCGAATAATTTCCTTTCCATCCACTTCAACAACATTCACTGAATCCCAGAAATTCTTTATCAACGCTATGTAAACTGTAGTTTTATACGTGATTGAGCAATGAATCTTTGAATCACCTAAAAACTTCATGATCCCGTTGTAATCAACAAGTTTATCATCCGGATCTAGATAGGCAACCATGTTGTGACGAGGTTTCGACATAATCTCAACTTCCTTCTTGTCAGCTTTCTTCGTTGCGGGTTTCTGTTTCTACTCTTTAGGTGCCATCCTATACACAAAGACATTCAAGTGAGAAGGAATAACAAAACACCTTGGGAGCATACATAAAAATGTTCTCTGTGAACATTTTGAAGTATACATACCCCACGAAGAACCACATGTCCTACGAAGAATCATCTATCCCACGAAGGATATTTCACACGAAGGACTAATTTACCCAGTGAATGACCTGTGCACGAATAACCGGATCAGATCTTTATCACGAAGAATGGTTTTGATGAAAAACTAGTGTCTACGAAGAACCATGGTCAACGAAGAATGGTTCTTCATTGACTATGGTTCTTCGTCACTTAACCTTCACAAACTGTAGATTCTTCGCTGATCTGGTTCTTCGTCCCACTCAGTTCTTCGTCGCATTAATTCTTCGTGTATTGATTCTTAGTAACAACACTGACAAACAACAGGTGTTAAAAAACTTTCTGACATTTCGAATCAAAACCCCAGTTCATTATGTGATGTCAATGTTCATCAAAAACCATCACAATCAGTTACTGGCTTTAACAAAATCAGTTATATCTTAACTTTCACACACTTATCAAGACAAATAAATGCTTGATTCTAGTTTCGATTTAGGTTTGACATAACATTCCTCATTATCATCAAAACATGAAAAGGAGTTTACTGTTTTCTTGAAAGTTTTGATATTATAATCGGTTGGGTTTGATCATCTTAGTTGTTGGGATTGATACACGATGTACCATTATAACATTGATAATACCTTGTATGTATCCTAAACTACAATAACATTGATAATACCTGGCAAATCTCCTATCATTCAGATCTCTTTCATTTTGAAGCTCAGCGATCTCTTTGTTTAATAATTCATTCGCAGTACTTCAACTTTCAACCATAGCTTTCAAATACCCTCTGTCATCTTCAAGACTTGACTTTATCTTGCAGAATCTCTTTCCAACATTACTCTGCATCACTTTCTTTTCAAGATCTGCTTTCTCGGCTTCATTTTGTTTAAGCTTATCCTCGATAGCTTTGATTCTTTTCTCCAGCATATCGACAGGAGTATCTTCAAACCAATGCGATAAATCATCAGCTGTGACAGGATGTGTAATGTTATATAGAATATCACTGAAAGCATCATTGAACTCTCTAGCTCTGGCACTTTGAGGAGTAGATTGCTTTGATCTTGGAGGAGTAGTTTTTGGAGTACCCTTTCTGCAACCTTTGGACATGAAATAGTGTACTCTGAACATGCACTTCGATAGTAACAGACGGTGGTTCTTGTGTAACTCCTTTCTTCGGTTTCTGACTTAGATATCTGCGGCTTTGAGCTTTTTTCTTTCCATGTGTGCTCGGAGAACCTGTAGTTTTCTTTGTGTCTCCAGCTTTAGACTTTGAACGCTTAGACTTTTTCTTAGGACGTTCTGTATCAGAAGCTTCTTCAGCCGATGGTTCATAAAGATCTTCATCCAGCTTTTTCAATCTTTCTTCTTCTTTATGTTTTTCTGCTTCTTTCATTCTCACGTCAGTAGAATCTTCAGACAACTCATCGTCCTTATCAGAAGTTGCAGAAATAACATCATCTTTATATTGGCTTTCAACATTCACCGCAGCACTAGAACCTTCAACATTTTGAATATTCTCATCAGGCTCGTCGATCAACATAGTTTCAACTTTCTTCGACGCCCTTTTACATTTAAGTTTTTCGACAACCACAACTCTCTTGATGTACCAATCGCCTCTTTTCTCTTTGAAGTTCTTTAACAGTTCAGCCTCTTCGTTCTCATCACCGCTGTCATCTTTCCTCCATTTGTTCTCTGGTGGCGCAATATAGTCTGCTTTAACGATTGCACCAAATACATGCTTTAGAATAGGCGCTGAATCTTGTTTCTGAAAAATCTTTAACTTCTTCAATGTAGTTTCATCTATGTGTCTCAAACAAAGAAATCGTTCGGATCTTTCACTATGTTCTGAAACTTCTCATCAATTAACATCTGAACAAACCTTGGATACAATACTAACCTGTCTCTTCCCATATTCTTCGACATGAATTTGAATATCACCTTCGAAAAGTTAAATTTCTTGTTCAGAACCAAAGCAGTAACCATGCAGGCCATGTAATCTTGAATGTCATCGAGCCCTGCTTTCCTATGACTGAAAGCATGACTAACACATGATTAGAAGCTTGTACGGTAGAGGAACATGCCTTTCTTCATCGTTGGCTCATTTTCGTGACCTTTGTAGCCCATTCTGAAGAAACATCCCTTGACCATCCTTCCTCAAAGCTAATAGATCATTTACATCGTCATTAAATTCAACCACCCTTTTAATACCAGCTTCGATGACCAAAAACTCTTTATCTTCATTTCCGACACGAACTGAAGACTTTATCACTTTATTTACCTCGTCGTAGGATGCTGCATTCCAGAAAAAGTAGACATGCGATCTATATACAACGTGCTTATCCGTTATCGCCTTTGTAATCGGGATTCTGCCTAAAAACTTTAAAATCTCAGAGAATGCTGTCAGTGTCGGATAAATCTTCTCGTCAAGCGAAATACAAGTGTTATGAAACTTGTTAAATGAAAGCTTGATATTATGCGGACAAAACAAACACACAAACTTAGCAATTTAAACAATTTTCAACACATATAACATCAAGTTCAGGCAAACTTGATGTGTCATTTCATTACAATTCAAACATCTAAACAACTTCGGTCGAACATATACATGAAACAAGTTTTTCCATTTTATACAAGTTTGGGCGAACTTCTATTGCTTACAGAATTTGAAATCTTCTCAACAAGTTCAGGCGAACTTGTTGTAAATTCAAATTTAATCAGGGATTAGGACAACTTCGCCCGAAGTTGATTAAAAATCAACTTAACAAGTTCGGGCGGAACTTATCGTCATCTCCAATTATACCTGCAACAACATACATGTTCGTTTGATCGATTTATCGTTTATTAAAGATAATTACATGTTTATACAACCATTTCACCGTTCAATTTATTCATTTCAAGCCTAGATCTAACTGATTTTAACATTTCGGTCCAAAACATTCAAACATGTACAATTCATGGTTGGTTTATGCAATATATACCTCGGCCATGATTACAAGTGTGCCAATCACTTATAATCAAGTTCAAATCGGGTAGAGTAACAACACAATTCTTGCAATTTTAAAATTTCTCACAATCGCCTCTCAAGTTCACTCGAAGTCAGGAAGACAGATAAGTGAATGTTTGAGCGAACTTGGTCTTATATAATGAGTCAAGTTCGGGCGAACTTGACTTTCAAACATCACAGACCAACAACTAACTTCGCCCGAAGTTCAGCAATAATAAAACAATTTTCTGTTGGTAACTTCGGCCGAACTTGGTTAATTCATTTTCAAACTTTTTCAAAATTTTCAAATTTAACCCTGATCTTTCACATGTTTACCAGTTATGAAAATCCACTAAGTTGACCAAGTCCAAGTTAATGACCTTGGTTAACCGTTTTGTCTGTCGAGTCCAAGTTAATGACCTCGGTTTGACCGTTATGAACAAACTGATGTTTTCTTCAATTTTAAAGTTTCAAATTAATGAACTTTTCATCGTTTTTTCGTGCATTTCGATTTTATGATTAGCTCCCAACCCGTTGTCGTTAAGATTCCAACAACATAGCTCCATTCCGAACTCCGAAGATCCGCTTTCCATCATTGGCTGTTGAAAACAATGTAGAAACAAAATCTTTTTGATTTTTCGAAAGTTTATGCTAAACACATTGAAAATCTTTTTGGGTTTAAATCTGAAATCCAATAAGCTATGTACAAACATATTTTTGTGAATTGGTGTCTAAGGATCATATCAGTTGACTGAGAGGTATCACCAGTACCGTTGACCTTTTGATGACTTTAAGTTCTAAACTTGTTTACCTAGATTGTCGATATGTTTGTCCACTTAAACTTTGACACATTTGTCAATTGTTCCCAGATATCTTAGTTAGAATTATGAAACTTGACTCAACTATGGTTCCCATCTCAGAATATACTCCCACATCAAGATTCCCTAGATTTCATCTTACAGGTGAGTATAGCGTAACTGATATCTGTATCTGGGTTATGCGAAGCCTTGAGAGCTCAGGTTAATACCACTGTATCGACAAAGAGATGAAGGCTCGACTTTAAGATGTGTTCCAATTAAGAAATCTTTTAATCACTGCAATTGATTAGATCTATCGATTCTTTCAATTTTGTTGCAGTTTTTAGGGGTTTTTAGCAAAAGCATTATAGAAGTTCTAGGCTATTACTTCCGCAAAATCAGAAGAACTTGTATAATACCCCAGATATCAATCATCTATAAAGACCTCGTATCTCAGAATCAGGCAATCTCTCAAACGAAATTTCGGAGTACTAAGTCCATATATCCGAGAGATGTTAATCCACAAGTTTAAGCAGTTGTAAAATTTAGTTTATATCCCGGAAACAATTTACTGAACATGTAAAGCCTATCGACACATCCACAGTAAGACTTGTTTATCACTTTTTAAACTTTACAATTCTTTAGCATACTGTGATAGTCCACTGATGTACTATCATTTCCTTTTTGACACAAAATTCTTTTTGTCTTTTTCATGTTTTGTACTTTTTGGTTTTTTCATATGTTTTTGTATTTTCTCGTTTCATTTCTCCCCCTAAAATCAAAAACATATTTTTTTATTTTCGTTTTTAAGAAATTCTAATCCTAAAAGGTAACAAACCAATGAGGATCACGAGAACTCGTCGTCCGATCCATATTCAACCTCTGAATTCGCACCTGTCAACAAATTTTTCATACCGTTAAGCTTCTTTAAGTATTTAAACCGTGAAAGAGTAAAAGGTTTGGTATAAAAATCAGCTTTTTGTTCATCGGTGTGGATTTTCTCAATTCGTACCAATCTTTTTCCGTAGCAATCACGAATAAAGTGGTATCGAATCTCGATATGTTTTGTTCGAGAGTGATGAACTGGATTTTTTGTTATGTCGATTGCTTCCTTATTATCAACATACAATGGAGTGTCAAGAAATTGCAGACCATAGTCTTTCATCTGCTGTTGGATCCACAGAATTTGTGAACAATAGTTGGTTGCCGAGATATACTCAGCTTCACAAGTAGAGAGAGCGACCGTAGTCTGTTTCTTACACTGTAAGGTTACCAAGCGTGTTCTGAAGAACTGGCAGCCCATTGTAGTTGATTTTGAATTCAATTTATCTACACCAAAATTAGAATCAGCATATCCCGTCAGATCGAAGTTGTCATTCTTCGAATACCACAAGCCGGTGCTTGGACATCCCTTCAAGTATCTGAAAATTCGCTTCACGATCTACATATGAGAAATTCTGGGACTTGACTGATATCTGGCACAAAGGCAGGTAGGATACATTATATCCCGGCGAGAGCCGTCAGATACATATGTGATCCTATCATCGACCTGTATAAAGTATCATCAACTTTGGTTCCTGTTTCATCGATGCAAATTCCGTGATTGGGTGCAAGAGGAGTAGATAATGGCTTCGAGCTTTCCATTTCAAACTTCTTCAAGATGTCATGAACATACTTAGTTTGATGAATGAAAATACCGTCTGGCAACTAATCAACTTGCAATCCGAGGAAGAATTTCATTTCGCCCATAGAAGACTCTCGAATTTCTTCTTCATGATTTTCTCAAACTCTTTGCAAAGATCGTCATTTGTTGAACCAAATATGATGTCATACACATATATTTGTACGATAATCAGATGACTTCCAACTTCTCTGGTAAATAGCGTACTATCCACTGTTCCTCTAATAAAACCGTTGCCGACGAGATGTTGAGATATTGTCTCGTACCAGGCTCTCAGGGCCTAATGCAAACCATACAGTGCTTTATCCAGAAGATAGGCTTTCTTCTTGTTCAGCGGATTGACAAAACCCCGTGGTTGGCCGACGTACGCTTACTCTCGTAGTTTACCATATAGAAAAGCTGATTTCACATCTAACTGGTAAACTTTAAATCCTTTCCAAGCAGCAAATACAAGGAAAATGCGTATTGATTCCAATCGTGCTACTGGTGCATACACTTCTGTGTAGTCAATTCCTTCTTGTTGATGGAATCGTTTGACAATGAGCCGAGCTTTGTTGCGCTCTATAACTCCACGATCATCGCGCTTACACTTGAAGACCCATTTGGTATCTATCACCTTTTGATTTTCCGGAAGGTCAACAAGCTTCCATACCCCTAGCTTTTCGAACTGTAGCAATTCTTCTTGCATTGCCTGCACCCAATTCTCATCACCTAAAGCTTCAGTAACATTCTTTGGTTCAATCTGGGATATGAAGCAAGAATAGTAGCAATACCCTTGAGTCGGAGCTACTCGAGTATAAAAACAACTCAAAGCTTTGTTAATCTGGCTCCTTGTTCTTACGCCAGTTTGCAATTCACCAATTATGGAATTCGATGGTTGGTACGAATAGGTCCTCGGCATCACCTCACTTGGAACATCAACAGTACTCTCTTGATTAGTAATATTCTGATCTACCACCATTTCAACTGTAGGAGAACTAGAAGACGTTTCATTTTGAGTACTTGGGCCAGCAGATTGATTCAACATACTTGTGATCTGCTCAGATTCTTCGTCAGAAGAAGTTTCTCCATCATCATCAAACGTCAGAGCCTCATCCGAGTCTGAATAATGTGCTTGAGAAAGATTGTGTTCCTCTGTTGTGCTCACTGGTTCTGTAGCAGGTGTCACTTGTTATACATTAGTTTCTTGAACACCGCTAGTACTTGGTCCTGCACCAGAAGAAGATGATCCAACAGTTGGTTGATTAACCACTATTGGTCTAATAATCTGCTCTTGATTAGCCGACTAATGTACATAATATAACACTGCAATGTCCTCTTCAGAAGGCTCTTCTGGCAAGCCAATTGATTTCCACAATTCACTATAATTGAACAACCAAGCATCGCCTGCTCTTTGAATAGGAGTTGTATATCGGAAACAATCGACGTGCTATGCTTCTACCACTCTTCTCAAACTTGGAAGAAATACTCTCTTGAGTGGAGTTGCGTAGCTGACAAAGAAACCATCTATCGATTTGGCACCAAACTTTCCGTCTGAATCAATAACTGTACAAGGTGCGCCAAACGGTTCTAAATACTTTAAGTTGGGTTTCCTTCGATTTATCATTTCGAAGCAAGTGTTCTTGGTAGGTTTGACCGTCAAGACTCTATTCAATGTATAGCATGCTGCTGCGACTGCTTCACTCCAGAAACTGACAGGAAGTTTTGAATCAGCAAGCATAGTTCTTGCTGTTTCTATTAACGTTCTATTCTTCCTCTCAGCTACTCCATTTTGTTGTGGAGTGTATGGAGCACTGAATTTGTGTAAGATGCTTTTCTCGTTGCAAAACTCTTTCATTCGGGCGTTCTTAAATTCTGTACCGTTATCACTTTGGATTCTTCTAATAAGGAGATGGTTCAAATTTTCAATCTTCCTGAAGAGAATCATGAGATTATCGAACGTTTCGTCTTTGCTCTCTTGGAATACAACCCATGAAAACCTTGAATAATCATCGGTGACGACAAGACAATAAAGATCTCTAGATATATTACGAACATTCACTGGACCAAAGAGATCCATATGCAGTCTTTCGAGCGGCAGCTTAATGGAGTTAAGAATCTTTCTTGGATGTGACTTTTTAGTCTGCTATCCTTTCTTGCATTCTAGGCAATTTTCAGTCTTGTGAAAGCTTCTAAGATTCACTCCTTCATCCAAATCATTATGAACCAAGTGATTCATCTTTCTGAGATGAATAGGACCCATCTTTTTGTGCCAAAGACTTGACTCCTTCTCTGTGGCCTTCGTTACGAAACATTGAGCCGACTTTGAAGTAGTAGTAGCAACCCTAATATCTAGCACATAAAGATCATTCTTGCTAGGAGCTCGCATGAGAATCCATTCTTCTGGAATCTTAAAGCCCGGTTTAATAATCCATGCACTCCTTGTCGTTGAAATGGGTGGTAAACTGTTTATCACAGATTTGAGAAATACTGAGAAGATTGTTCTCCAGCTTGCGATAGTTGACCTTATCAAATGAAACCACACCATTCGATAACTTTCCTTCTACAACGATTCTACCTCCTTGATTACCTGTAAATCCTACGTACCCTCCATTGATTGCTTTAATATCGAAGAGCAAGGCACGCATCCCGGTCATGTGACGTGAAGCTCCGCTATCCATAATCCACTTCGACAAGATGGATCTTTGGAGCCTCTGCACATGTAAAGAATTTATTTAAAGAGGGAAACCAAAGCCTTTCTGGTCTTGGGTTGAATCGGATAACCATCTTCGTAATCAAATTCACACTCATCTGCGTAATCAAAATTGCTATCAAACATCTCGTCCAATGTTAACTTTGAAAACTTTGCAATTGTATCATTCTTAGTTTGTTTTAGAAGATGCATTTTTAATTTTTGAAGATCATTTTTGAGAAACCCCTTATCAGTCTTTGTTTCTTTGGAATCTTTAACATTGACTAATTTAGTTGTTTAACATTCTCAATTTTGACTGCACCAGACTTTGCACTTTCAGATGATGATGAAATTTTCTTTATAACCCAAGCTTGAGATTTTATTCGAGCTTTCTTGATGTAAAACTTTGAATCTTTGTTCTCATTTGATTTAGAAGTTTCACCTTTTTCAAAAGTTGATCTCAATTTTAGATTCACTTTTAGGTTTCACTTCAATGTTAAATTTATTGTTTCGTTTTAAGATCGTGATTGGTTTTAGATCTCTGGTTGCTTAACTTTCTAATCATCTAAAGGTGTCTTTCTTCGATGATAGACTTTCATTTCGGACACTTGCGAGCAATGTGACCAATTTCCTTGCATTTGAAGCAAGTCCGAGTATCAGTAGAATATCCATTCGTGGGTTTTACTCCACTTGTGGATTTAACCTTATCCCCGAAGTTCTTTTTCCTTCTTAAACTCATCATTTGATTGTTTTCAAATCAAACTTTCTTCCTGAACTGTGTTTGTCCAAATACGAATTTCATGTTTTTATTCTTATACTCGTGAAATGGTGACTTTTGTTTCTTTTTCAGTTCATCTTCTACCTCCAAACCCAAACCCGCTCTCCTGTTCTTAGGAAAGTCACCACCAGTCCTTCGGTAGTTGTTGTAAATATTCTTGATTTTGAGTAAAACTTCTTTTCATTTTTCTCTAGATCATCTGATGGTACTTCAACAAGTTTTAACAATTTATCGATTTAATCTTTTTCACATTTCGAATCGGAAAACTATCGTCGAAATATAGTCAATCAGAGTCCTTAACTTTGTACATCACAACGTTAGGATCAACCACATTTTTCACGACTGCTTCACTATCATCATTAAAGTCGTATAGACTACATCAATGTTCTCAGGCAACTTATCTTTTGTTTATGATAAAAGTGTTATATTAGTTGCCTTCTCAATCCCATCCACTTTCTTGTGACAATAACTTGCAAGTAATGGAGGTGGAACATTTCTGTACTCTTTACGCTTCATACCTTTTGGTTTCTCAACAATTTCCTCCGACTTAATCATAGGAAGAATGTGATCGATGACATAAGCGTTAGTCATATAACTGAGCAAAAGTTGCCTAACCCGTTCAGTTTCAATTTTCATATCTTGAAGCTCTTGTCTTGTTTCAGCAATGGTGTTTTATATACATGTTAATTGCTTCTTGTTTTTCAATTACTGTCGCTTTTAACATTCTTATATTGGCACCTTGTTCTAGATTAGCTTTTTCAACATGACATTAAGTGCCTTTCATCTTATCGTAAGCTTCTTTCATCGTGCGATAATCATATCTAAAATTTTCGTTATGCACGATCAATTCACTTATGATTTGAGATTTCTCAACACATTGCTCACAAGGTTTTGTGCACTTTGTGCATGGTTTTTCAACCTCCACAACTTTCACAACTTCCTTTTCAATTACCTTACCTCTGAACCCACCTGTTTCAGATTTGCCATCATGGCTTTGTGAGCAATCTTCGTTAGATTCTCTGCATTCATCTCCTTTGTTAAGTCAATGACCTCCTCGACTTCTAGTTTCTTTTCTTCAGCCACTTGCTATTGCGATGTATTTCCAAAACAACCTGAAAAACTAGAATTAACGTTAGGAGAGATAATGTTCTTCATCTGTGTCTGGTGATAGATCATTTCCTCTTCCTCTGTTCTTGCAGATATTCTTATAGGATCGCATTTTCCAGAGCTGCATCATCAACCATTGATTCTGATTCATCCATAATCTCTACCATCAAAGCAACTCCAGTCTTCTTTCCGATATACTTATTCCAGTCAAAAACCTTCCCCTTCATTAGACACAACTAGAGCTTGTTCAGTTGGCTTTGAGGAATTATCTTGAACTTCAACTTGAGTTCTCTTTGGATATGGCTTGTATTGCAACGCTTTTTTTGTAATAGTCATTGTTGTTGCCGAAAGGACTTTGGTTGCCGCTTACTTCTTGGTTGGTGCATTTGCGTTTGAATGCCCTTTTTGTCTGCACTTGAAGCATGTTACTTTCGACTTGTTAAATCCAAGCTTATTGCTCGAGTTTCCAATGTCTCTTCCAGTGAGCGGAACAAACTTTGTGACTTTTCTGATTATCGATGCTAAGCTCCACTTGATATCCATTAGTTCCAATTCCTCTTCATCAACCTGATCGTAATCCTCAGCCGTCATTTCTGGATTTCCAATCTTCCCTGCAACTAAACTTTCATATGATTCAAGTACGGTTGCAAGAAGTGCTTTATGTTGTTTAGCCACTTGCTCAGGGAAAACATTTTTCAGATTGACTGCAATGTTGCACTGAAAAACATTTAGATCAGAATTAGAATGATTTATCTGATTCGGTTGATTCTGGAATGGATAATTTGAACTAGCACTTGAATATCCTGTGTTCGGAGGACTCTGATCATAACTCGGGTATGATTGAGTGTTCGATTGGCTTTGTGACGAATGATTCGAAGAATTCATATTCGCACTAAACGTCGTTTGAATTTTTGGACTCGACATATCTTGAACACCTCCTTTGTAGTACACACCTACATCTTGCACTACATTTGCATTCTTTGATTTGGTCATTTTAAGCAACTCCATTTCATGTCCTTCTAACTTGTCAATGAAAGATGATAACTTGAAATGTTGCCAACTCGGACTATTCTTCAAACATCAAGTAGGTCGACCACTCCCCCTCAGGAAGTGCATCTGCAAACATATCAATCTGCTCTTCATCAGTTTTTTAATATTGTGCCTTCGAATATGAACCATCAAATGACAGTATCTATCGATCATCTGCTTCATGGTTTCGCCTTTGATCATTGTGAAAATGTCAAACTCTTTCTTGATTAAAGCCTTCTTGCTTTAATCATCTCGTCACTTCCCAGATATTTAGCACAAAGAGCATGCCACAGCAGTTGTGACGTTTCGCATTCAGGTAGCAAGATCAATATGTCTTCTTTCACTGATTGTTGTATCAGACTGATCATCTTCTTTCTTTCCACATAAGCATCTTTATGTTCTGGTGTAAACTTAATCAAAGCAAGATCTTGATCACGTTCATCTTTTGGCCACTTATATCCACTTTCTACAGCAACCCAACTATGAAAGTGATTTGCTTGAACCCAGTTCATGAACTTTTACTTCCAACCTTCAAACTCATCCATGCTCATCAACTTTGGCGGTTTTGTAGTAGTTCCCATCTCATTATCCAGATTCATCTGGTTTACGGCGTTTGCATTAGATGAAGAAGCCATTGGTGAAGCAAAAGCGTTATGGAAATCATCCATCTCGACAAACTGAATGTTTAACTGAAAACACGTTAAAAAACACTTGAAGATTGATTAGTAAACTCACAAGTTCGGTCGAACTTTTTTTAGAAAACAAAAATCAGATTCAATTTCACCAAGTTCGAGCGAACTTGTGAAATATTTCAGAAATTTTCACTTTTAATCAACTTCGGGCGAACTTGTGTTAAGCTTTGAAAAATTTCCAAGTTTGCTTCAACTTCGGGCGAACTTATGGTCAAAATTCACTGAAAAATCAATCAAGTTCGGGCGAAGTTGATTAAAATCAACAAAATTTGATGATTTTAAGTCAAGTTCGAGCGAACTTGTGGTATAAGTTTGAGCGAAGTTGGTTATCAAACATGGTTTTTTGACATTTTTACATGAATTCGATTGAATTTGATTCTGAAACTTTCAGGGGTTTGTATTTAGGTGATTATCTAAGACATGTTCAAATTTTAGCCATTTTTATCCATGAATTCATCAATTTCGTGAAAAAGTTAAGAAAAATGAGAGAAATGGGTAGAAATAGAGAGTGTCTTGTGTAGATCTCAGCAAATTAGGTATCCATGGCTCTGATATAACTTGTTAGGACCGCTCCTCCACTGTCAAGGAACCTAATTTGTATCTAATGTCCAATATAAGCGGAAATTACATGACTTGTTAATCAAATACAAAAGTTTATTGTTTAAATTGTCTGTTTATTAATGTCAAATCATGTACATCGTAGTATCCAAATAGATAGAGCTTCGTCGTCAATGTTGCAAAGTTCTTACAATGAGAGACCCATGACCAACTATATATAGACACACAAGTTCGAGCGAAGTGTGTCAATGGTTAGATCAAGTTCGTGCGAACTTGATCTTTCCAAACACAAGTTCAGCCGAACTTGTGATTACAACTTAAATAATATTCAAAATCTAACAATCACAAGCCCTAAACATACAGACTCGATCCAAGACCTAGACAATAGACATTATGCATCAACAATATGCCAATGAATGGTTCCCACTTGGCTTTCAGTTCGTTATGTTTATATCAACCTGCACATTTTAATCTGATTGTAAGCCTACCGATACGTCGTTAGTAAAGCTACTTATTGTTTTTCATTTTATATTTTTGACTGTATTTTGACAGACCACCGGTGTATCATCATCTTTTCTTATCTTTCCAAGAAACTCATATTTGGTTTATCTATTTTATATTGTTTTTGTATTTTTATGATTTCTCCCCCTTAAATATATAAAGTATATAAATAAAAGACATATTTTGGTATTTTTGAATTTTTCTCATGTTTTTGTATTTTTCTTGAATTTTCTCCCCCTAAAATGCAAAAAGTTGAATATAATGAAAATCTTTTTGTATTTTTAGATTTTAAGAAAATATTTACAAAAACGATTAGCCAATGATGATTTACTCGGGTTTTACCTTGATGCCATTGACCAAAAGAAGAAAATCAAAACGTGATTTATCAAAAGTTTTTGTGAACAGGTCGGCACGTTGGTGATCGGTGTGGATTTTAACAACATGATAAGTTTCTTTTCATAACAATCTCTATGAAATGATAATTAATCTCGATGTGTTTGGTCTTTAAGTGCTGTACAGGATTACGGGTGATTTGTAAAGCAGCTTCATTATCAACATAAATAGGAGTAGTTGGAAATTCAAAACCGTAGTCGCACATTTGCTGTTGGATCCATAGAAGATGGGAGTAGCAACTAGAAGCCGCAATATACTCAGCTTCACATGTCGAAGTAGCTACACAGGTCTGCTTTTTGCATTGTCACGTGACTAAGCGATTCCCCAAAAACTGACATCCTGCTGATGTTGACTTTGCATCAATATTGCAACCACCATGATCAGATCACTGAACGCGATCAACCCAAAGTTATTATCCTTAGGGTACCAGAGACCAGTGTCCGGGCAACCCTTCATATAACGAAAAATCCTTTTGACAGCCATCAGGTAAGAAACTTTTGGACTTGACTGGTAACAAACAAGAAGATATGTTGGATACATAATGTTGGGTCTTGAAGAAGTAAGATACATGTGAGATCCGATCATAGCAGGATAAAGGTACGGTTCCACATGTTCACCCGACCCGTCAGGAGTAATCCCATGATTTTGAGCTAATGGAGTTCCCGCAGGCTTCGAGTCTTCCATCTGAAATCGCTTGAGAATATCCCTAACATACTTGATCTGATGAATGAAAATCCCTTCTTTAGACTGATGAACTTGCAAACCTAAAAAGAAAGTCATTTCCCCCATCGCACTCATCTCGAACTTCTCTTGAATAACCCGCCCGAATTCTTTGCACATTTTACATTTCTAGACCCGAAAATGATATCATGCACATACACTTGTACCAGCAACAGATCCTCACCCTTTTCTTTGATGAATAGAGTACAGTCGATCAACCCACGTCGAAAACCATTCTTGAGCAGATAGGAAGACAACGTTCCATACCAATCACGTGGAGCTTGATGAAGACAATATAACGCCTTGTTTAGAAGCCAAACCTTGTTAGGATGGATTAGATCTTCAAAACCAGGTGGTTGTTCAACATATTATTCTTCTTCAACCATACCATGAAGAAATGCACTCTTATAATCCATTTGATAGACAATGAACTTCTTGTAAGACGCATAAGCCAAGAAAAACCTTATCGCTTCAAGACATCCCACTGGTGCATAAACTTCATTGTAATCAATACCTTCTACCTGATTAAAGCCATGGACAACCAATCTTGCCTTGTTTCTCACAACAACACTTCGGTCATCCTTCTTGCATTTGTAAACCCAGCGAGTACCAATCTTCTTATAGTTCTCTGGCCTGTCAACCAATTTCCACACGCCCAATTTCTAAAACTGCTGAAGTTTCTCTTGCATTGCTTCAACCCATGAGTCTTACTTCATTGCTTCCTTCCAAGATTTCTGTTCAACTTGGCAAACATAGCAGGCAAAAGACCAATCATTTTGTTTCCCAGATTCTCTAACTGCCGTATACAAACCAGCATTGTTCTTCAGCTGATTACACGTCTGCACTCCACTTTGAACATCTCCAATAATATTCTGCTGAGGGTGGGCATTATGAATTCGTGTTTCAGGAACATCAGGAACATGAGTGTTTATACCCAAATTGTTGAAGTTCAGATGAACAACCAAATCAATGTCTGGCATCGCTGTAGATGTGGATGCATTACCTTCTCCAGTCCCTTGATTATTTACTCGAGAAGTTTCTTCTAAGACACCTTGAACAAGAGCTGAGGTAACTTCATTTGCATCATGAAATTCATTATTTTCAGACGAAACACTGTAGTCAATTGCATCTTCAAAAACCTCATTCTGACCAATATTGTTAACCGAGGAAGAACCTTTTGGATTAACGATAATCGGTCGCACTAAAGGCGAATCTATTGCAGTATAACTCTCGAGTAACATCTGAGCCGCTGTAGAAGCTTTATCAAAAGTCGGGAGATTAAAGGAGTTGAAAAGACCATCATAGTCGAACTTCCAAGGATCACCCGGAGCTCTTAGAGACTCAGTGTACCTCTGAACCTTAACTTCACCCCATTCCTCAATCTTCTTAGATGATAGATTCCTAACTCTGAAATTTGGAGTAGCATACACAAGGAAGAAGCCTTCGATCACCTTTGCACAAACCTTACCATCTGTATCAATCATTGTACATGGAGCTCCAAAAGGTTCTAGATAGGACACATCTGGTTTCCTTCGATTTAAAAGTTCAAAACATGTTTTCACATATCTCTTAATAGTAAGAACTCTGTTCAATGTATAACATGCAGTAGCTACAACCTCCTCCCAAAACTGAACAAGAAGTTGCGACTCTACCAACATAGTTCTTGCTTTTTCAATAAGCGTTCAATTTTTCCTCTCAGCGACACCATTTTTTTGTGGTGTATAACGAGAACTGTATTCATGCAGAATTCCCTTAGAATTACAGAACTCATCCATAACCTGATTCTTGAATTTAGTACCATTGTCGCTTCAAGAAGAGTAAAGAGATTCTTGAGGATAGTGCCATCACAGCTATCAATGAAAATCTTAAATAGTCATCAGTAACAAGTCATCATAACAACTAAACAATAGCATCGCCAAATGTAGTCCTGTGTTTCATAGGTCCACACAGGTCCATATAAAGACGTTTAAGTGGCATGTTAACCGTATTGACTTTCTTGATAGGATGTGACTTCTTTGCTTGTTTTCCCCTTGGCACGAAACACAGACGTCTTGTAGATGAAAATTCTTGACCGGCATGCCGTTTACAAGATTACTTTTCACCAAATGGTTCATTTTCCTCAAGTTAATGTGTACCATACGTCTATGCCAAGATATTGATTCCTTTTCAGTGGCTTTTGAGACAAAACATGTAACTTGTGCAGACGTAGTAATAGCTTGGCTCATGTCAAAAATATACAAGTCATTAATTCTTGGAGCCGACAACAGAATCCATTCTTTGGGAATCTTAAAACCAGGTCTTAGCATATAACAACCATCATCATCAAAATGAACTGTGAACTTCTTGTCGCAGATTTGAGAAACACTCAGAAGATTTTGATCAATTTGTTGAACATAATTGATCTTGTCGAAACTAACAACACCATTAGAGATCATTCCCTCTCCAGTGATGTAACCACCTTTATCTCCAGCAAAAGCAACATAAACTCCTCTAATGCTTTTCACATCAAAAAGGAGCCTTAGTCACCTGTAATGTGCCTTGATGCTCCACTGTCAACAATCCAATGACTATTCACAGTTCTTCCTGAAGCACCCTGCACATGCAAATACATGATCAGTTTGAGATGGGGACCTAAGCCTTAGTGGTCTTGGGTTGACCCTTATCATCAAAAAATGTGATTTCTATTTCTTGATGATTTGGAAATGGTGTAGCTCCCCCTGAAATAGTACCGGTTTTAGGTTTCCAAGATTGTTGTCGTTTACCAGATTGATTAATATTTATAGATTTAGAAACTTCTGGTTTTGACGAGCTTGACGAACTTGGTTCCTTTTGTGCAATTTCCGGTTTTAAAGCTTTCTCAATGACTTTGACTTTTTTACGTCTTTACTTTACTTATTGTTCCTTAACAATACGTCTGTCTTGTTCAGGCGACACAGATCAACGTTGGTCATTCTTTTTAGGAGGGGCATTCTCAACATACTTTTGGTTTTGGTGAGTTTGTACAATTTTTGATTATATGTCCAAACTCTCCATACTGAAAACAAGATCTCCTTTCAACGAATTTAGGAGATGCATTTTGATGACTTGATGTTGAACTTGTAGGTGTAGAGGTACTTGGTCCATCATCACACCCATTCGTGTGTTGAGTGTAATTGTTTTGATAGTTTCGTTTTAAAATCTTGACTTGTTTCACAAAATCAGTATTAGATGAGTTTTTAAAAGTCTTGATTTTATCTGCAGCATTTGAAGCCACAAATTTAACACCCTTTCCCTTCTTCTTGTTACGAGCCACCTTTTGTTCGACTTTGGTTGTGATACCTTAGGTTTTTGAGCTCGCTTCTCTTGTTGCTTACGTTTAGAAGTGATTGGTTGTTGTGGTTTGAGAGGTAATTTTTCACATTGAGTAACAATCACATTTGGACTTTCTTTCCCAAAAATTTATTTGTTGATTTTTCAAAAACTTGATCAATCGAAGATGGATTGACATTTCTAATTGGAAAGTCCTTGTTTGAATAGATTTTCTCATCACCAACCAACGTGTACAACACATTATCACTTTCAAATGTAGCAACAAGTGCTTCGACAGACTTGAAAGGATTAATCTCTTGTTTTGCAACGGACTACACAACTGGAGTAGGAGGATAACATAAGATATGATTCCCAATCGGAATTTCTACTCCTTTCTTTTTGTTAAGAGATTGATCTTGATCAGTCACATCTGATGATTCATCATTGGTGTGCGTTGAGCGTACTATATTTTTTGTTATTATTTTAAGTTCATTTTACGCATTATTCAAGTTTTAAATTCATAAAACACGATATTATACTAACACTAAACACACACTTGGGCAAGTGCACCCATCGTGAGCGTAGTATAGCGTTGGTAAGATACCGTGATCGTCCCAGGACACAAGAGCTTTTAATACCGGTTTATCGTCATGTCTAATCAATCCAAATTTTTGATAAAAGTTTCAAATATAAAAATTAAGAATAAAAATAAAATAAGAGGATAAATAAAATGAAATACAAGTAGACAAGATAGAATCACTTGGATCAAACTTCTCTTTTATGTATCCTTTGATAGTTTTTGCACTTTTGGACTTTTAAGAGATTATCTTAGTTATAGTAGTAGGCCCCTCTTTTGAAGGTGACGTTACCCTCAACCCAGTGGTTTGAGTCAGCAGAGATACAATCCCAAAGGGTTAGAATATTTGAAGCTAATTAAATAAGTTATTAATGCAAAAAGTGGTAGGCCCCTCTTTTGAAGGTGACGTTACCCTCGGCTAAGTGGTTTGAGTCAGCAAGGATACAATCCCAAGAAGCCGGTTTAAAGTATTAATAGTAGTTTACATATGAGGGGTTCAAGCTATTCGCACCCCCGCCATCCAATACCCATAGAGCATTGAAGGAGGCCCTAATAAGCTTGAACCAAGTCCTCGCAGGATCTATACACTGAACGAGACAAGAACTTTACCAAACCACCCTTCTAATTAGTTAAACGTGCTTTATATAGACCGTAAAGACACGAACGAGCAAATCAGTGACATCATGAATGGTTAGGAAAATTCACTTTCAACATAAGAAACTAGTTATTAAAGTCATTAATACATACCTAATAAAAAAGTGCCGAAAGATTAAAAACTAAAAGTGATGTAAGGAATTTAGCCAAGCATGACCATTGTTTGACAAGAACCCTTACAATCTATCTTGGATCCTGAGACTACTACACACTCTAAAGACGATTGATGGATGATGGTGGTGCGTGTTGGTGTTGTAGTGGTGGTGCAGTGGTGGCAAAGTGAGAGAGAAGTGGTTTGCCAAGGGATGCCTTTGAAGGGAACCAAGCACCCCTATTTATAGTCAAAACAGAGGCCCGGCCACGGCCCCGTGTGTAGTGGGCACGGCCCGTGGCCATCAACCTTCTCTTTCCTCATTAATTGCATCGACAACAGAGGGCCCCACATGACCCATGGCCTCTGGACTCGGCCCCGTGGTCAACTGTTCATTGTACTATCTGGATTCTTCAAATCTTATAGTTGACCACGCCCCATGTTGGCCTGGGCACGACCCCGTGGTGGGCGTAGAAGCTTCTGTACGTTTTGTCTTGAAGTGTGAGGTCTGACCACGCCCCGTGTTGGATGGACACGACCCATGGTCGTCTTCTGTAACCTTGTTTTTGTCTTTTGGGGTGTTGCTGAGGGGTCGGGCATGGTTTGTTATTCCTTCTTTTCGTATTTATGTTGGTTTTGGCTGCTAATTTGCTTCTTTCATTCTTTTATGCTCTTTTTATTCTGAAAATACAAAAGGAACAAAGAAACGTACTTTCTCCAACATTAGTACTAAAAAAGGGTTAGTTTTATGCCTCAATTGATGTAATTTATATGTTGCATTTTACACACATCAAATATCCCCACACTTGAATCTTTGCTTGTCCTCAAGCAAAACTCTTTAAATGTGGCTTACATACCCAAATGGTATAGGTAGAGAAGAATTTGTTGTTTGTCTTTGAGTGTCGGGAATCCAGGAACTTATTTAAATTTTGTTTTTACTTTATTTACAATCCTATTGGTCATGATTTATTTAGAATGGTTTAAAGAAAATTATTTGTTTTGGGCATAACATGCCTCCTTAAAATTCTATTTATATACAAGTTCACATACCTCTCAAGAGATCACTCAACACTCGACCGAAGATGTATTTTTTTGATATCGCTCGATTCCAGTTTGGAACCTACTTCTACCATACGCTTGCCAAGTGATCAAACCTCCTCCTTTTTAACTATAAACCTTTGCGAGTATCAAGAGGACTTTGAAAGGGTTAGGCTTGGGCTAAGGGTAGGTGATTTTTGGGTTAGTGGTGAGTAAAATGGCGAAAAGCGTAAAAAGCGTCGGTTATCGTAAAAATTTTTTATTTCTTTATACCAATCATTTTCAAATATGATTTTTGAAAGAACTTGTCTGGTTAAAGAGATATTGTTTTATTTTTTATTATTATTTTCTTTTAGGAAAATTCAACATAACCGGTGCTTGTTACTAAAATAAATGGGTTTGAATGAAAAAGGGTTTTGGTGGGTAATGGATGTTTTGTTTTCCGGGTTTGAAAAGAAAAAGGTTTAGGCTCAAAAGGGTTAACTAGGGGGATTTTGGTAATGGGTAAAAAGAAAGGAAAATACTGGTTTTGAATGAAAAACGGGTTAGTCCTAGTGCCTCCATCATTTACTTACTTGGGTTTATGTTGGTAAGGATTTGGATTGTATCTTCTTGGCAAGTTCTAGAGTCGTAAGAACCAAGTGGCTATTCACACAAGAAACCAAGATGAGCATTTAGTTTAAAGATGAATGTATGCTCGATCAAGGCTCAAAGCTCACTTATTGTGGGAATGGGTTTGTAATGTGATCATGTATATATAATCAAATTTTAAAAAGATTTGTCATGCCCTTTTTTATATAATTTTTCTTATTTGGTTCTTTTTATCACGACGCTATCGGTTGTAAATTTGTAAAACCACAACTTTTTAGAACTTGTTATTTCCAAATTAAACCAAGACAAGAAAATGAAAAATTTTGAAAAAGATTTGTGGTGATTAGCGGTTCCAATAGAGTTTTGTGTAAGGCTTGTTATTAGGACTTGCTAGATTCGAAGTGTTAGTCCCCCCCACCCCCACACTTAAATTACACATTGTCCTCAATGTGTCCAAAAATAAGTTTTTCGGTTGATTCGAATGCGTAAAAGCGTGTTAAAAACAAATTTTTATGTTACTGGGCATCTGGGCACGGGCCCGTGTTGACTGGGCACGGCCCCATGGTCATATTGCCAGTATCAAAACTTACAGAAGGCTACCTACGGGGCGTGCCTAATGGACACGTCCCGTGGTTAGAGGCTGGAAGTCAAACAGCAGCTTTTAGGGTATGGGCGCGGGCCGTGTTTGGTGAACACGACCCTGTGGTGGCAGTCTGCA
This sequence comes from Scalesia atractyloides, assembly GCA_947069175.1. Taxonomy (NCBI): domain Eukaryota; kingdom Viridiplantae; phylum Streptophyta; class Magnoliopsida; order Asterales; family Asteraceae; genus Scalesia; species Scalesia atractyloides. The sequence continues at coordinate 55,473,593 of CAMTDV010000024.1, read as the reverse complement.
ATTGCTGAATCTGAAATTTCTGGTTGCGTCTGGTATCCGGTCTCGTCTAGCATTGATTTTCAGGGCACATGGACCTCTTGTACCTGTTTTAGCAATATCACACCACACAAAGCATACTACAATACCACATCCTAAATTACGAGTGTTAATCATCCATCATCACCACCAACAAAGAAAAATAAAAATGCGGAAAAGAAAAAGTTGTTCGGAAGAGTAAATTGTTCAAACCACGGCACGCAGGCCGGCAAATTGTTCAAAGGGTAGAGAGATTAACCTGATAATGCATTCATCACCCATCACCTCACCGCCGTCGTCACCACTCAATCCATGTCTTCGTCCTCATCGTCCTCTTCACCATGATACGCCATGTGCTCCCAGATATATGTGATGTCTCCTTGCATAGCATTGATGGAACGTTCCACCGCTCCAACCTGGGTGTTGACGTTGCTAGCCATGTTATTCGTATTGCGGGTGAATAAGAGGTTTTCCTGCAAAAGGTCAGTTAAACTTTGAAAATTAGGAAACCCGCCTCCTTGAGAGGAGGAATCCGTTTGGTAGCCATGGTATTGAGGAGGAGGACGGTTGGGGTCATCAGCGAGGGCTAGAACTTCTTCCGGGTCCCATGTATTTCCTTCAGCATTCCGGAAGCGGATAGTCCCGTCACCCATGTCTTGGATGAACCCCATGGATCGGCATAGGTTGACATCAACCTTCTTGGACTTTGCACCTTGAGTAAATGACTTTGGAACACGATGGACATAGTTTTTGAATAGCTTGTAGATCCATCACCCAAAGAAGATCGGTGTGGGTGGATTAGCTAATTGGTTTAGGTGCATGTTCTTAAGGAGTATGTAGGTGACATCGATTGGTTGACGGGTGTGGATGCAGTGGAGGCATGTGAGGTCACGAAGGCTTACCACTCCTGAGCTATCTTGCTGTTGATTCAGTGAGTTGCTTAAGACCCGATGGATGTATCAATAGAGCGGGTCTCGCAACTGAGAGCTTTTGGTGATGCTTGGGTTGTATGCTCCATCTCCAATTTCGGACCATGCTATTTGCCTCATATTGACCGGAATTTCACGGAGACCACCCGTGACATGCTCATCAGCTGATTCATCCTCGGTGTATAACCCGATGTTAACACTAAACTGGGCCATGGAGATGGAGAGAAGTTGCCCGACACATCTGAACTGAACAGCATCGGAATCAAACAGGTCTTCCTTGGTATCGAACTTGAAGGTGCTATAGAACTCCCTGTTAAACTCGTAGATGGAGAGGAGCTTCTTGTCAAGAGCGGCTCGAAGTGGACCTGTGACCAGCATATCATATCGACCTCTTTGACCCACGACATCCAGGGTTTCGTAACATGTTTGTCTTGGTCCTTCTTTTAGCCTCGTTTGAAGGACTTCAAAGCGGTTTTGGTACTCCCACTCTGATGTCTTAAACTTTAGAAACTTGTTTGCCATTGCTGCATGAGAGAACCAATGTACAATCAGTGCATTATGAATTTATTTACGGGAAAAACTGTAAACATAGAGTTGAACACGGCCCCGTGGTGACTGACCACGACCCGTGTTCATCTCTTCTACCTGGCCATGCTCTGTGGTGGCTGACCACGTCCCCGTGGTCAGGCTACTCTTACTGCAAAACTTCATTTTTCGACCCAGTTTCGAAAAATTGAAAATTTTTGGTTGAGTAGGGGCGGTTTTCCCCGAAAATGAAACCCCAAAAACAACCCGTTTACCCTATCAATTTTAACTTTTTCGGTTAAAAAACAAGGGTTTGTGACTTACACTTGAAATCATGTGTTTTGGTGATCAATTGTGGTTGATTTACTCTTTACAACATGAATATATACTACTAATATTAGATTTATACAGAAATTTGAGGTTAACTAGGTTCTAGTTCAAGAACCCTAGATTTTCCCCAATTTTTTTGATGTTATTCTACATGCAAATCATTAAACTATCTAGAAAAAGTGCAAGAATCATACCTCGCGGACATTAAACAAAGAGAAAACGTGAGATGGGACAGAAAATCGCCGGTGAACCAGAGAGTTTTCGGGGAAACGGTCGTGGTGGGATGAAGAACAGTTAAGAGAAAAGGGTTTATATCTGTCTGTATGCCGAACACGGCCCCGTGGCCGATGGCCACGGCCCTGTGGTCAGGCCATATTTTATTTTATTATTTTTTTATTTTATTTTTATTTTTTTTGGTTAGCGACCGTTTTCCCGAAAAAAAAAGTTCCCAGGTTATCTTACCTTTTTCGAAATTCACCAGATATTTACTACCTATGAGTCCTAATGTTAATTTATATAATATATATAAATATATATGTATACATACATACGTTTGTCTAATCACACCTTGCTTGTTTGAAGAGAAATTTCTTCCTCCTCATCCTCAATGAATCCTTGGTAGAGTTTCAGCCTTTGACCGTTAACCTTGAATGAATGCGATTTCGAGATTTAATCTCAACTGCACCGTGTGGGAAAATATGGGTGATGGAAAAGGTCCCGACCACCTAGACTTTAATTTTCGGGAAATAATCGAAGTCGTGAATTAAACAATAGCACTTGATCTCCCTCTCGAAATTCATAAGGTTTAATATGTTTGTCATGTAAATTCTTTATGCGTTCCTTATAAATTTCAGAGTTAGAATAAGCTTGAGTTCTCAATTCGTCTAATTCGTTTAATTGATAAAATCGATTTTTTACCGGCGGTTTCATGGTCTAAGTTTACGTTTTTAATGCCCAGTAGGCCCTATGTGCTATTTCTACTTGCAAATGGCAACTTTTTCCATAGAATAGCTTATATGGGGTGGTTCCTATTGTTGTTTTGAAAGTGGTTCGAAAAGCCCATAAAGCATCGTCTAATTTTCGGCCCATTCTTTTCTATTTATCCCTACGGTTTTTTCGAGTATTTGTTTTAAACCTCTATTAATTACTTCGGCTTGTCCGTTTGTTTGAGGATGGTAAGCGGTAGAAATCCGGTGATGGACCCCATATCGTGTTAAAAAGTTTTCGAGTTGATGATTACAATATACTTATAAGCCTTTGGAGTGCCGAAACGAGCAAATAATCGTTTCAGGAATCTTACCACAACCCTTCCATCGTTTGTTGGAAGTGCTTCAGCCTCGGCTCATTTTGACAAGTAATCCACAGCCACAGTATATATTTGTTTCCTTTTGATGGTGGGAAAGGACCCATGAAGTCTAAACTCCATACATCAAAAATTTCACAAACAAGAATACCATTTTGTGGCATTTCGTTTTTGGAAGAAATATTACCTGATCGTTGGCATGCATCACATGTTTTGACAAGAGTTTGTACGTCTTTGTAAATGGTTGGCCAATAGAATCCTGAATCAAAAACCTTTTGAGCGGTACAAGTGGCTCCGTGATGTCCTCTGTATGGTCCTTCATGACAATGGCGGAGAATTTTTTCTTCTTCATTGCCATGTACGCATCGTCGGATGAGTTGGTCAGCACAAATTTTGAAAAGATATGGATCTTCCCAAAAGTAGTGTTTTACATCGGCAAATAATTTTTTTCTTTGATTATGTGACCATCCTTTTACGACTATCCTACTAGCTAGGTAGTTGGCGTAGTCGGCGTACCATGGTTCTTCCCGATATGCCACCATCTCTAAAGATTCCGTTGGGAACTTTTCGTTGATGAGCTCATCCCTAGTTGCCTCCAAAGCTAGATCTTCCAAGCGAGATAGGTGATCTGTGGCGGTGTTCTCAGCTCCTCTTTTGTCTTTTATTTCGATGTCAAATTCTTAGAGGAGTAGGATCCACCTGATTAAACGTGGTTTGGCATCATGTTTGTTAAACAGATAACAAATGGCTGCATGGTCTGTATAAACTGTTGTTTTAGAAAGAACAAGATAAGAACGAAATTTATCAAAGGCAAATACTACAGCTAGTAATTAATTTTCAGTTGTGGTATCATTTTCTTGTGCATCATTGAGAGTTTTACTAGCGTAGTATATTGGATGAAAATGCTTATCTTTTCGTTGTCCCAAAACTGCTCCAACTGCAAAGTCACTTGCATCACACATGATTTCAAAGGGTAATTTCCAATCGGGCGCTATCATGATTGGTGCATTGACTAGCATTTCTTTTAATGTTAAAAATGCATGGTTGCAATCCTTGTCAAAGATAAATGGTGCATCTTTTTCAAGTAATTTAGTTAGAGGTCTTGAGATTTTCGAAAAGTCTTTGATAAATCGTCTGTAAAATCCGGCATGCCCTAGGAAACTTCTTATGGCTGTAACGGAGGATGGAGGTGGTAATCGAGAGATAGTGTAAATTTTTGCTCGATCAACCTCCATTCCTTCGCTTTAGATTTTGTGACCGAGTACTATTCCCTCTGTAACCATGAAATGACATTTTTCCCAATTAAGGGCGAGGTTGGTTTCCTCACATCGGGATATCATTCGTTCAAGGTTATCAAGGCATTGGTCATATGAATCTCCAAAGATAAAAAAATCATCCATAAAAACTTCCATGGTTTTTTCTATCATATCATGGAAGATGGCCACCATGCAACGGTTGAATGTTGCGGGGCATTACATAGACCAAAAGGCATGCGTCGACAAGCGAAAGTTCCATAGGGGCATGTGAAGGTTGTTTTTTCTTGGTCTTCCAGGGCTATCGGTATTTGAAAATAACCTGAAAAACCATCTAAAAAACAATAAAATTTGTGACCGAATAGCCTTTCCAACATTTGATCAATAAAAGGTAAAGGGAAGTGGTCTTTCCTTGTTGCCTCATTTAATCTACGGTAGTCTATACAAACTCTCCATCCGGTGACGGTCCTTGATGGTATTAATTCATTTTTTCATTGGTTACTACCGTTATACCTCCTTTTTTTGGAACTACTTGAACGGGACTCACCCATGGGCTATCAGAAATTGGGTAGATGAGTCCCGCATCAAGTAGTTTGATGACTTCATTTTTAACCACTTCTTGAACGTTTGGATTGACTCTACACTGTGGTTGTATTACCGATTTGTAGTCATCTCTCATTAAAATTTTGTGTGTGCACATGGAAGGGTTTATTCCTTTTATATCTACAAGCTTCCATGCAATCGTGTTTTTATGTTTTCTTAAAAGTGAAATTAGTTTTTCTTTTTCTAAACTAGTTAAGTTTGATGAAATAATTACTAGTAACTTACCATGCTTGTTTAGAAAAGCGTATTCCAAACCTTTTGGGAGCTCTTTGAGCTTAAGTGGTGGGTCTTTAGAAGACTCCTTATTTGGTTGCTCTTGGCTAAGTACCATAAAGGTTTGTTCAATGGCGTCTTCTTCTTGGACAAGTTGGTCGAGCTCTTTTTCTGTATCGGGTGGCTCATCTTCATCTTCAATTAAGGGGTCGTCGTTGCCGAATGGGCATTTTATGGATTGGTCAAGATTGGCATACCTTTTGTTGGCCCCTAATTTAATTGCTAAGTTTTTTTGCTTCTGGTTAATCAACGCTTGATGGGTTATCATGAAAGGTCGTCCCAACACAAGTGGGGCATCATCGAGAATGATGAAGTCGGTGGGGACCACCGCTTGGTTTGTTTGAATTAACACATCCTCAACTACTCCCGTTGATTTATCATCTTTTGATTAGATAGAAAAATAGGGATTTGAAGTGGAGAAAAATCACGAATATTTAATTTTTTGAAAATATAGTTAGGCATTATATTAACATAAAGATCTTTGTCGATGGTGATATTGCTAATAAAGCTATTTTGAAAAAAACATGGAACCGGTGTTATGTTAATTTCAAATTGTTCATCTTTTATTAGCGTAGTTTGATCATTTGTTAATTTGATGCTAACTATTTCGTCATTTTTAGCGTTAGAGTTTAACTCTTTTAAAAACTTAGCATGAGTAGGTACCAAACAATGGTTTTCGAAAGAAGGTGGTAAAATGTTAATTTCTTGAAAATTTGACTCTCTTTCGAAATTTTTGTTTAGTTGACTTACCTTCTTTCTTGGTTGACTCATGCATAGGTTTTTCACTTATTTGTTCTCCATTTTTACTTTTCGATTATTACTTGCTTGGTACAAACAGCCTCTTCCCTTGCTCAGGATTCTTTTAGTAACCGCTCAAGAGTTTTGAGATGTTCTATTATTCTTTCGGCTTCGGGAAGGATAGTCGGTGGTGTGTCAAAATGAGTGGGATAAGTGTTCCAATCAAGGCTTGATTTTGGAAGTTCAAAACTAGGTTCCTCATAATAAGAATATGAGGCGGATGGTTGGAAAAAGTTACAATATTGTACCGAATGGGGATTGCCGCAAATGGTACAATATTCTTCCTCATAATCATCCTCTATGTAGTAGTGAGTGTAATCTCCCGAGTATTGATCCATAAGGAATACCCAACAGATTACAAAGTCTCGGGACCAGAAAATAAAATTTAGAGGAAGAAACAGAAGTTCACCACGGCCCCGTTCCAGTGGGCACGACCCGTGGTCAAATTCTATATCAGGGCGTTTGAAAAAAAAACTGTTTCAGTAATCTGCAGCACGGGGCGTGTCCAATGGGCACGGCCCGTGTCCAGCCTACTATAAAACAAAAAATTCTTAAAAATGAGAAAACGAGTGCACATTTTTGAAAAATGATTAGGCCGTTGATTTTAAGCTTTCTTAAAATCCTTGTGTCCCCGGCAACGGCGCCAAAAACTTGGTGTGCGTTGAGCGTACTATATTTTTTGTTATTATTTTAAGTTCATTTTACGCATTAGTCAAGTTTTAATTTTATAAAACACGATACTATACTAACACTAAACACACACTTGGGCAAGTGCACCCATCGTGAGCGTAGTATAGCGTTGTTAAGATACCGAGATCGTCCAAGGATACAAGAGCTTTTAATACCGGTTTATCGTCAACGTCTAATCAATCTAATTTTTCGATAAAAGTTTCAAATATAAAAATTAAGAATAAAAATAAAAATAAGAAGATAAATAAAATGAAATACAAATAGACAAGATAGAATCACTTGGATCCAACTTCTCTTTTATGTATCCTTTGATAGTTTTTGCACTTTCAGACTTTTTAAGAGATTATCTTAGTTATAGTAGTAGGCCCCTCTTTTGAAGGTGACGTTACCCTCAACCAGTGGTTTGAGTCAGCAGGGATACAATCCCAAAGGGTCGGAATATTGGAAGATAATTAAATAAGTTATTAATGCGAAAAGTGATAGGCCCCTCTTTTGAAGGTGACGTTACCCTCGACTAAGTGGTTTGAGTCAGTAAGGATACAATCCCAAGAAGCCGGTTTAAAGTATTAATAGTAGTTTAAATATGAGAGGTTCAAGCTATTCGCGCCCCCGCCATCTAATACCCATAGAGCATTGAAGGAGGCCCTAATAAGCTTGAACCAAGTCCTCGCAGGATCTATACGCTGAACGAGACAAGAACTTTACCAAACCACCCTTCTAACCCCCTTCCAAGTAGTTAACGCGCTTTTTATAGACCGTAAAGACACGAATGAGCAAATCAATGACATCATGAAGACATGGTTAGGAAAATTCACTTTTAACATAAGAAACTAGTTATTAAAGTCATTAATACATACCCAATTAAAAAGTGCCGAAAGATTAAAAACTAAAAGTAATACATAAAAGATTAGTCTTCACTAATTGATGTAAGGAATTTAGCCAAGCATGGCCTTTGTTTGACAAGAAGTCTTACAATCTATCTTGAATCCCGAGACTACTACACACTCTAAAGATGATTGATGGATGATGGTGGTGGGTGTTGGTGTTGTAGTGGTCGTGGGGTGGTGGCAAAGTGAGAGAGAAGTGGTTTGCCAAGGGATGCCTTTGAAGGGAACCAAGCACCCCTATTTATAGTCAAACAGAGGCCCTCCCACGGCCCTTGTCCAGTGGGCATGGCCGTGGCCATCAACCTTCTCTTTCTTGATTAATTGCATCTGACAGCAGAGGGCCCCACACGATCCGTGGCCTCTAGACACGACCCCGTGGTCAACTGTTCGCTGTACTATCTAGATTCTGCAAATCTTATAGTTGACTACACCCCATGTTGGCCTGGGCACGACCCTTTGGTAGGCGTAGAAGCTTCTGCAGGTTTTGTATTGAAGTGTAAAGTCTGACCACGCCCCGTGTTGGATTGACACGGCCCGTGGTCGTCTTCTGTACCTTGTTTTTGTCTTTTGGGGTGTTGCTGAGGGGTCGGGCATGGTTCGTTATTCTTTCTTTTCGTATTTATGTTGGTTTGGGCTGCTTATTTGCTTCTTTCGTTCTTTTATGCTCTTTTTATCCTGAAAATACAAAAGGAACAAAGAAACATATGTTTTCCAACATTAGTACTAAAAAAGGTTAGTTTTATGCCTCAGTTGATGTAATTTATCTGTTGCATTTTGCACCACATCAATCATCCTCAACTATTAGAGAACATTGTTCTTAAACTGATGATGAATTTTCTGTCGTTTCAGATGTCACACCCCAAATTGCAGCGGAAGTAAAACACGGTATGCAACAGAAACCTCTGGTACAAGCGCATTGTTTATAAAGACATTACATTTTATTAATTACCAAAATGTTGATTATATACTACATGTATGTTACAACTGCGTGTTCCCATGAACCACATAACTCTTCTAAGCCGCATGCGTCTATATCAGTATTTATCTATAAACACATCTCGAATCACATATCCAGATTACCTTAGTCTCACGTTACGTATGCATGTTAGTTTTAAAAAGGGGTCAGCTAAACGAGCCGGTGAGTTTCACTGGTCTGGTTGTTTCACAGCAAAATGTGTTAACAAGTTTAATTGCACGAGTCACATATCACAGATGGAATTAAACGAGTATGCACCAGTGAAACCTTGACAGTTTTAACCGTACCGGGTGACATAGACACCTTCAGCTCGCCGGGCCGTGTCACAACAGATACCTTCAGCTCGCCGGATCGTGTCACAACAGACACCTTCAGCTCGCCGGACCGTGTCACAACAGACACCTTCAGCTAGCCGGACCGTGTTAGGAAATTCACATCATCACAGGTTGGTGCAATTAACACAACTTGTAACATTCAAATCACCCCAGAAAACAGTAAAACATTTTAAAAGTGGAGGAGTGAAACTCACAGGATAGAAGTATAATAGGTAGCAGTAGGAGTGTATGCAAGCTGGATCGGCTCTAATAGTAATCATGTAACGCCTATAACTTGGGCCTGGATGGGTATTTTCAGGCCATATTGTACATCTAGTATCCTGGTGCGGTGATGGCTGTTAGGGTATGATTAGTTTTACGTTTGGCTCCCGGGCACCGGTTCGTGTGCCAGCCAAAGTCGGTTGTTATATGTGTTCGGATAACGAAACTAAGACCTAGACAGTGCCAATACATTGTTATTTAGAAAAGATGAAGTATTATTAAGGAAATCTGGACGTTTGGAGGATCTAGGCCTCCCGAATTTGAGTTTCCGTTTTCGCCGTCGGGGATTCTCTCGTACGGTGGTAGAACACACCCAGAGTGTCCAGCTTACCCTGGAACTTCCCAGAATACCCCCGGTGTTCCACTTATAGTCACAATAGGGTTCGGTCTGTTCCCAGTTTCGGTAGGATCGTTGTCCGGTAAACTGCCGAAATAAGTTAAAAGAAGCGTTTTAAAAGCCGAAAAATCCCATTTAATCTACATATTTTATAAAATTCTGGAAATTTTTGTAGAAATTAGTAACAATATATAGATTCAAGGAAAAATATTTTGGGAATTTATAAAGTTATTTTAACTTCTTAATAATTCATTTGTAAAACAGTAACTTTGCTTATCATCCGATGTCAAAAGTTCTAAAAATATTCCAATACACTCCTTATATGTCGAGGAACTCCCTATAAAAATTTGGGATTTTCCAATTTCATTTCAGTGCGTTTCCGGCTACCGGAAACTCCAAAAAATGCGGATTTTTAATCTGAATAAAAATTCATCTAATGGGCTCCCAAACTTCCCAGGACATTTCGCATATGTTCCTTAGTGTTCAGTGAAACATTCACCAAAAATCATAGAAAATTCCAAAAATTCTAAAATTTTATGTGGACCTTCCTGTCAATATCCTACATCACAATACCTATTTTCAGCTTAATCTAATACCCACGGACCAAGTTATGGTGCTAACAATATTCTGCCTATTCTAGTTTCGAGTTTCAGGCGATATACCTAGCGATTCCTTTGATTCTGAGCGTTTTTCTTGAGTCCAGAAGTTTGTGGTGCAATATTCAGTACCTACACATCAAGTACAATCCAAAAATGCCGTAACCCATGTCAATCAAAAGCCTTGTTTCACTGTTTTTCGGTTAATAACCTCGTTAATCGCTTTTGTGATCAAGGGTATCATATAACATCAGGGAATCCTTGGTGTGTTCTTATTCAACCAAGAACCATGTTTAAATCATTCAAAATCATGGATTAAAAGGGTTTTCTTAAGCTAGTTCATGTTTTCATAAGAAATCATCATCCAAATCTTAAAAAACTTGAATTATACCTTTGATTTGGTTTGATTTGGTTGAAGTTCAGCTGATAACTTGAAGAGTTTGAGCAGAATTTGATGGAACTTGAAAAAACATGAAGAAAAAATGAAGAAAAAAATGAAAAAGAAAATATATATTAAGGGGGGGGGGTCCAAGTGGGGGCACCCCTACCCCACCTACGCTTTGTCGTGCTTCGTTTTTCGTGTTAAAAGATGATGTTTATCTTCGGTGCATTTAGGTTCGTTTTCAGGTCCCACACGCGTCTCCAATTTGCCAAATGGGCTCCTTTTTTCGCGTTTTTAGTGTCAAAAGACTTGGTTTTAAAAACCGTACATAACCGTCTCGAAATCCTAGCACGGTTACGTTTATTATTAAAATGACCTCGTACATACACTTGAGAGTTTGAAAAGCTTCCTCTTGTTCGGACCCCAAACAAAAGGTTTATCCTTATGACTTTACGCGGTAAGAGGTACAATGATTTTTGAAAAGTCTGGGATGAATCGATGGTAATAACCCGCCAATCCGAGAAAATAACGGATTTCAGACGGAGTCTTTGGTGTATTCCAACTCTTAACAACTTCTATCATCGCGGGGTCGACGTGAATCATTGGTCGTTAACGATGTGACCGAGGAATTGGACTTCTTTAAGCCAAAATTCACACTTGAAGAACTTGGCGTAAAGACGATTTCCTTAGAGAAGTTCGAGAACTAAACGAAGATGTCGCGCGTGTTCGGCTCTTAACTTCGACTAGATAAAAATGTCATCGATAAACACAATGAAAAAACGATCAAAGAAGGCTTTTCACACACGGTTCATCAAGTCCATGAAGACCGCGGGTGCGTTAGTGAGACCAAAAGGCATGACCACGAATTCATAATGGCCATAGCGAGTATGAAAGGCGGTTTTCAGAATGTCTTGCTCATGTACACGTAACAGGTGATATCCGGAACGTAAATCAATCTTCAAAAAACAAGTAGCACCTTGAAGTTGGTCAAAGAAATCATCGATTCGAGGAAGAGGGTAGCGGTTCTTAACCGTAAGCTTCTTAAGTTCCCAATAATCGATGCACATTCGGAACGATCCATCCTTCTTTTTCACAAAAAGAACGGGTGCGCCCATGGTGACGTGCTCGGGTCTATAAAGCCTTTATCAAGCAACTCCTGAAGTGAGCTAGATAGCTCGCGCATTTCGGATGGTGCAAGGCAATTGGGAGCTTTAGCGACAGGTGTAGCACCAGGGACTAGATCGATACGGAACTCGACATCACGAGCATGGGGTAAACTAGGTAGATCATCAGGAAAGACTTTAGGAAATTCACAAACAAAGGGTATGTCTTTTAAGGTTTTCTTCTCATTCTCCAGTTTCACAATATGAGCTAGGAAAGCGTGTACTCCTTGCGTAAGTACTTGTTCGGTTGAATACACGACATAAGCTTCAATCCTTTCGAGGGCACTTCTCCATAGACATGTAATTGATCACCATTTGGAAGCGGGAAGCGAATCATCTTTTCATAACAAACGACTTCGGCATGATTTTGGCGAAGAAATCCATGCCTACTATGACATCAAAACTACCTAAGTGCGTAGATATGAGATCGATCAAGAAGATGTGATTGTTGAGATTGAGAGTACAATCACGTAGAATGGAGTTAACGGTAACGGTTCTTCCAGTGGCGATTTCGACATCGAAGGTCTTTGGGAGGTTAGCGCGTTCACATTTTAAAAGCTTTTCGAATTCAAACGATAAAAAACAGTTATCGGCTCCAGTATCAAATGAGCAAGAAGCATAAATACCATTAACGAGGAACGTACCATTGAAAACATTGTTGTCATTTTGGGCCTAGGCGGTGGTTGATGTTAAAAGCTCTTCCATGCACAACCTATGGTTTTGTTGTTACTATTGTGATGGTTGTGGCTGCTGCTGCTGTGGCTCTTGTTTCACGATACGGTGCGGGCAAACATTGATAAAATGGCTGGGATCTCCACAAGTGTAGCAAGCACATGCAGGAGCGGCGGGTTCCTACGATGCTGGGTTGACCTGAGGAGCGTGGGGTGGAGCTGGCAGTGCTGCGATAGGTTGAGGAGCTTGCTAACGAGGGCCTGAAGTGACCATAGAGGTTGCAGTTGACATAGAAACGGCAGTTACCTCCAACTGCATGATGATAAGTGCACTTAGGGCACAGAGGATGAGTACTAGTATACGCACGCTTGGTAGGAGGTGCGTTGGGAGTAGCAACTTGATGAGATTGGGAGTTCGGTGCTGCGACTACCGCGTAGTTCTTGTTGGAATTCCTTCGCTTGCGATTCTGATGGTTTGACTTGGCGGTTTGAGACGGAGTAGTGTCGTCGCTTTTCTCAACAGTAGCTTCACTGAGGTTCTTGGTTTGGACCTTGAAAGTTCCAGCCAAGACTCGCTTTTCATTGATTTCTACAGTGAGTTGATAAGCTTCTTCGATAGTAGTCGGCTTTGACGCATGAACAAAATCAGCTATACTAGTCTAGGAGAGTGCGGGTGTACTTCTTGATAGCTTTCTCTATCGTGTCTACTTGACTTGTGCAGATGATGCTGAGTTGTTTGAATGGAGTGGTAAGACCTGAGTTATCACCTCCAACATGTTTGATGTTCCAGAACTCGCTCTCTAGCTTCTGAACTTTGTGGGGAGGACAAAATTCTTTAATCATAAGCTCTTTCAATTCCTCCCATGAGAGTCCGAAGGCTGCGTCGTTTCCGCGTCTGTTACGCTCTGCGGTCCACCAGTCAGGTGCCCTTGACTGAAATACACCAGTTGCGTTAACCGTGCGGAGGTTCTCTTGACATCCACTCTGGCGGAAAGTGACTTCGATTAATCGAACCACTGAAACATTTTGCTGGGACCATCTTCGCCTGTGAAAGTCATAGGACAGCAGGCTTTGAATTGTTTGAAACTGAACGGAGCTTTCGGCGCATCGTTCTTAGAATCTACTGATGAGTTGCTGCTGATAGCTTGAATCTCACTGACAATCTCAGGAATCGCATTGGCCATTTCCTTGGCCACTAGAGAGGTGATTCGCTTATCTGCGTTGTTTCTTTTAACGTTGCGGCGAGTGTGAGATGCCATGGATGCCATCTACATAAAGACGTTTGGATGAGATTTGATTATAACGGGTTTTGTATAAAAGTTTTGCGTTTTACACCATATAACTTATTATTATTCATATAAAGCACAAAATCACGTAACCACATAAGCACATAAGCACATAATCACATAAGTCACGAAAGCACATATTTTGCAAGTATTCATCTTCATTACATCATGCGTTGCGCGTGCGAGATAATTGTAACATAGCGATTAATACTGCGTATGAGGGCATGCACGTGAGAGAGTTGTGTGTTTCAGTTTATTCGTGATTAGATTTAGAGTTTTATATTGCGAGAGCTATGACAATTGTGCGTACGTTCATAGAGCGAAAAGTGATAAATCGAGAAATCAATGAAGCGTAAAAATTTAAAATTCACAAATTTGAAACACATAAGCATAATAAAATCCGATGATGCATAAAAGCGGCATTGCAGGCTTAAAAGTTAATAGAATGCCCTAGGTTTTGAGACATCGACTACCCAAAGTGATTTGACTATTCCCTTGAGTTCGGACACGCGCTTTGGCCTAATAGACAAATGCCTTAACATTTATCCTTCTAGTTACTACTCGCTTCCAAGTCAACAGAATAATCGACACTTTACGAGATTGAAAATCGAAGAGTGGAACTAGTCACTAAGGGCGGCTTTCACCCCTAAGTTAACAACTTCGTACCATAACTGTGGTAAGAACAACCACAAGATAGAAATGGAGATTTCCGTTGAGATATGGATATCACTCCTAGCTCAACGAAAGAATTCTCGTGCAGAGAGTAGTACGAGGGATGAGTGATCTTATCGAGATTTCTGTAGGTCCCTATCACGTTGATCGTTACGAGATTGACAATTAATCAAGGGTGCGAATCCCTTGATGGATCAATGAAAACACATAAACAAGTTATGTAGATGAAGAACACGAACAAGTATTTCAAACGATCTTCTATGATTATCAAACCCAATAGTTGTACAATCACTCAAGATCAAACAAGAAATCTCTCAGCCTTTCTCTGTAGATTTCTCGCACAAACTCCCCTACTAGTGTCTAACCTAAAACCCTATTGCAACACTGTTTATATAACACAGCCATGCAAACTGGGCTAGGCCCATATACATAATAAACAAACTCGGACCAATACACAAGACTAAACTCAGACCAAAGCTAAACATATCAATTTCGAATTTGTGTGTGATACACAAACTCGGACTCCAATGATCTATACTAAACTTGGACTTATCTTGAGAATGAAAACTCGAACTCCTCATCCTTACAAACTCGGACTTCTTGTTTTCTTCATAAAATCGGGCAAGTCTTGTATCATATCCAAATACCAAATAAGTTGTTGTCACATAAATACACCAACAAACTCCCCCTTGACAATAGCTCGCAAAGGTATCTTTAGTCTTCAGAATCTCGTAGTCATTAGTCTTAGGATAGCGTCAGCTTCAACACGAATCTTGTCAGCAACAGACTCCCCCTAAGCTGATGCATCCAATCACCAAATCTTCCAATCTCCGAGTCAGCAGTCCAAGTGTGTCTTTATATCTTTCGATCTGCATTGTAGAAAGGAGGTTCTACCAGGCAGCAACAAACTCTCTTCTCGTCAACACCAACTTCTCAGCAACACACAGCTTCAATCTGTATACTATAAAACAAACATCTCGAGAAACCATAAGAATTTTCAACAAAGTTAAACAAATTATTATTATCAAGAGATGGTAAAACTATATAACAGATTAAGTATCTTCCAATTCATCACAACACTCAAAACATTTTTGTCCAACACACTATAACCTGCAAGAATTAAATTTTGGAACCCATCTTCTAACACCGTCTCCCCCTAATGGTAACAACTCCTCCACAAACAACCATTTTCTGTACACTAAGAATATTAAAGAAAAAGGAAAATCTTTTTGTATTTTTTTATATTTTTCTGAAACAAATAAAGAAAGCAATAAACACTCTATTTTGTGAGAATCACCGGTAAGAAGATCATATCAACAAAATCAAACTGTTTTCACACTATTTGATAATTCTTTAAGAAATTTTGGTGAATAACAGTTCAAAACGATTACCAGTATGTTTGTCCACTTAAACAAAATGCATGAACATTTCAAGTACCATTACCGTATGATATGTTAAGCTAATATTATTCTGATATACTAGTGTGTCCCACTTCAGGACGTACCCCCACGATAAAGGTATGCACAAAGATTCATCGTAGTAGGTGAGTTTACCGAAATTCATCCTATTGTTTTACAACATTAGATAAATTGGTGATCAAGTCTGTACTTTCGTACAGCAAAGAGACAAATATCTAACGAGGGTTGGGGCAAATACCACAAATTTTGGTACGTATTATGCATTTTGCACATTTGAAATACTCTCTAGGAGAGCTTCTTCATTTCTGGGTTTTTGGCATATTTAGCTCTTTTAAGATATCCGGGTTGTGCCTAGGTCAGCATATATCTGGATGCAGCAGAAGGACAACCCTGATATCCCAGATGAAATAACAACATAAAGACCCAAAACTTCTGATTTTGGAAATCTATCAACATAAGATTTAAAGGTCATTAAACCATACGCCACTGATATGTTACCCACTCGTATTCAGTTAGTTAGGTTTATATCACTTTGGAATGTTGATTATTTCATGCTTTTGCCTACTGGTACATCATATGATGAAGCTGCTATCACACATGAGCATATAATTTCAGTTTCAGTGTGACAGTCTCACTTGCTGATGTACTATCACTTCTTCTTTTTTCACATAGTGACAACTCATTTTTCATTTTTCGATGTTTTTGTATTTTTAAGGTTTTCTAATTTTTTATGTTTTTAATTTTTCAAGAAAACAGTAAACTATTTACAAAATTCTTATAAAAAACTGGTTATTCAGGATTCCTCATCCCGTTAAGTTCGACTAGATGTTCAAAACGAGCCCTATCAAATGCTTTTCTGTAAAGATCTGCAAGGTTATCTAGTGTGTCGACTCTATGAAGTTCAATTAAGTTCTTTTCAGCATAATCCCGTATGAAATGATGACGAATGTCAATATGTTTTGTTCTACTGTGATTTATACGGGATTGTTTGTGATTGAAATGGCGGCATTATTGTCTATCATGATAGGAGTATGAGTGAAATTCAAACCGTAATCACGCATCTACTGTTTTATCCAGAGAACCTGATTAACAGCTACCCGCAACAATATATTCAGCTTCGCATGTGGATGTAGACACGCAAGACTGCTTCTTGCATTGCCAAGACACAATCCTGCCTCCTAAGAACTAACAACCACCAGTAGTAGATTTTCTGGTAGACTTACATCCTCCAAAGTCTGAATCAGTGTAAGCAACAGACTTCAGGTCACTAGCAGCTGGATACCACAAACCAAGTTTAGGTTTCCCCTTCAAGTAACAAAGAATACGCTTCACCACTTTCATATGTGACTCCTTAGGATTCGCTTGATATCTTGCACAGAGGCATACTGCAAACATGATGTCTGGTCGTGAAGAAGTCAAGTACATAAGTGAACGAATCATTGCCCTGTATTGAGTTGGATCAACATCTTCAACACTCTCATGATCGGGGCCAAGATTGTGATTCTCGCAGATAGGTGTGTTGAAAGTAGCACAATCCTCCATTTTGAAACGAGACAAAATGTCATACACATACTTTGTCTGATGTATAAACATCCCATCCTTCTTCTGTTCAACTTGTAATCCCAGAAAGAAGGACAACTCACCCATCGCATTCATCTCAAACTTGCTCTTCATCACCTTCTCAAATTCATGACACATGCTCTCATCAGATGACCGGAAAATGATGTCATCCACGTACACCTGAACCATTAGAAAATCTTCTTTCTTTCTCTTAATGAATAGTGTACTGTCAATCTGACCTCTTTCAAAGCCATTCTTCAACAGATGAGCTGACAATGTCTGATACCACGCCCTGGGTGCCTGATGCAATCCATATAGTACCTTGTTTAGCTGATACACCCGATCTGGATAATCTGGATCAGTAAACCCATCTGGTTGTGAGACATACACCACTTCTTGGACTTTCCCGTAAAGAAACTCACTCTTCACGTCTAGTTGGTAAACTTTATAGCCCTTGAAAGATGCAAAGGCTAGGAACAAACGAATTGCTTCCAACCTTGCCACTAGTGCAAACACTTCAGTATAATCAATCCCCTCTTGCTGATTGAACCCCTTAACGACCAACCGAGCCTTGTTTCTCGTCACAATCCCTCGGTCATCTTTCTTACACTTAAAGACCCACTTGGTGCCTATCTCTCTTTCTCCTTCAGGCAAGTCAACTAGTTCCCAAACTTTCAACTTCCTGAACTATTCTAATTCCTCTTTCATTGCTTCAACCCAAGAACTATCTTTCAGAGCCATGTGCACGTTCTTCGGCTCCTCTTGAGAAATAAAGCAACTATACAAACACTCATTTATGATCCATGTCTTAATTATCGAAGCAAACAAACATAAACCGTCAATCACACCTCTTCTCGTCTGAACACTGCAGCAGCATCACCTATAATGTTCTCAACTGGGTGATTTCTGTTTGCTCGTGTAGTAGCAATGGCATCAACTTCTAAATTTTCACCAAGATTTGATCCAACCTCCCCCTGAATACTCTGATTTGCAAACGGATTAGTGAAATCCTCCCCCTGAATAGGTTCAGAATCACTATCGATTGAATCCGCTACATCTGCAGTTTCATTTGAGGAAGTTCCTGGAGCATCTGTCATCGAAATACTAGATCTCGGCATGAAGTCACCCTCTTCATCCTCACTAATTGCAGTTTTGATCAACTGAGACTCATCTGCGTTGGAAAACTCAGGAATATTAAATGATTTAAAGACACTCTCATAATCATATAATCAACTGTGACATTATCATCACCCTCCAGATGTACACTCCAGTCGTAAGAGCCCTCTCATGAAGTAGAAATCAAGGCCCTTGATGTAGTGTTGTTTGATGCATTGCTGTTGCTTGAACTGTGATAAGGAGTATCTTGATAAGATGCACTAGGACGAGACTCAGTCTTTGGTCTTTGACATTCTCTTGCGAAGTGTCCATAACTCTGACAATTGTAACACCTAACCTTGGACTTGTCAAAACCAACACTCTTTCCAACAAATTTTCTTCCCGTCCTATTCATAAACCTCATCACTCTTCTAGAAATCATGGCCATCTGCCACTGTAAATCCATCTCCTTAAGGTCATTAGGGTCAATCTGATCATAATCTTCATCAAATGTTGATGGACCAGATATCTTTCCTGAATGTAGTTCTCATATGATGCTACAAAGGAAGCAAGCAAGGCAAAATGTTCTTCAGTAGCTTTGACACTCACAGGCATAGACTAGGTATTGGTATTCTGATTATTAGAGTTCTATCTCATGCCTCCTGATGATCCTCCTGAAGACGCTACAAAAACACATCACCTTCAGAATTCATCACTACCTGCTCATTTTCACATGAAAGAAATGTAGTTGACGATTCACTTGAAGCATTATGGGAAGATGAAGATGAAAGGACTTTGTAAATCCCCGGATCTTGAACCTGATCATAACAGTGTCCTTCTTCTTCATACTGAGCTCATAAGCTCTCAATTGTCCAACAACTTCATCCAAGTCCATAGTCTCATACGTTACTTCTTTCTTAATCATGAGAGTATAGATATCCCACTTCGCAGGTAGAACATCTAGCAACTTATCATTCATCTCAACATCAGTGTATCCCTCTATGTCATAATTATCCATTTGTCACATTAAATGATAATATCTCGTGATGATATCTTCGAGGGACTCATTTCTCATGCCTTTGAATACTGCAAATTGCTTTTTAAGCAGGTCTACCTTGTTCTTCTTTACATCAGCATTACCCTCATATCTCTTTTCTAATGCATCCCACATCTCCTTTGAGGTAGTGTACCACTTGAAAGTATGTTTATTGCCATCAGGTAAAGACATTTTGATAGCAGTAAGGACTCTTTTCTCTGCTTCATACATTTTCTTCTGTTCAGCGTCCATATTAGCAAATGTAGTAAAACGCTGTCTGTCTTCAAACTCATGTGTTGGGTTTACATTCCCATCTTCAATACACATCCACATTCGTGTATCTTGGTATTCAACGAAAGACTGAAACCGTCTTTCCATGTAAGATAATTTTCGACCTTCATCATCTTAGGAGGTTTGTTCGTAGTACCAACCTCATGTTCCATCCTTAATAACTCAATCAGATTGGACATGTTCGACATTTTACGCAACCGGCTGGTTAAAAACGGTAAAATATTTTTCGAAACTGGTGATTACTAAAATGTACCGTTAGATTGGTCTCGAGAAGATGATTTCAATGATATATAATGTCTAAAACCTATTTCAGGATTTTCCAGAGTCGCACGAATCTATTGGTGCAACCGTTGTTAACCTAAAAATCACACGAATCTAATGGTGCAACCTGTTTGTTCAGAATTTGCACAGAACTCTTTTTGCACATAAATACGTTTAAAACTTGGTACGTCAGCTGATTAACTTTCCACTTTTTGTTCTAAGTCACAAATCCGGACTACAGGAAGTCTGTTATGTTCGGAATGCTTAAACGTGAATAAATTCGGACTTGTTATGTTGCAAAGGGTAGAACTATTATTAAATACGAATTTTCTAAACCCTGACACACAAATTCGGACCCTAAACTAAGTTCTAAACCACAAATAAGTTCTGACTAGATCAAATTCGGAATGCTGTAAATCCTGACAACTTCAAATTCGGACAAGATGTTCAGACTTAGATAAACTCTGACTGGTAAACCCTGAACCCTTAAATTCAGATTTTTCACAAGTCCTGACACTCCACAAATTCGGATTAGCTGTTTAATTCGGAACTTTAAGTACTAATTCTTCACAAATTCGGACTACATAAGTCCTAAAACTCCTAAACTCTGACTTGTTAAATTCTGAATTTTTCACAAGTCCTGACAAAGTCAAAGCCGGACTTGATTAAATTCTAAATTTTAAGTTATGACCTTCCTAAACTTGTGTGTTTTTTGGTAAAATGCAAAACTGTGACTTCACAGTAATACGAATTTACCCACAACCTTAGGAAAAAAAACCCTAATCTCAAAATATTATGACGGTAGAACCAACTTTTCAACCAAAAACTTGAATACTGTATGATCAATCTCGAACCGTACAATAAGAGCAAATGCTCTAATACCAATTGTAGGTCCCTATCACGTGGATCGTTACGAGATTGACAATCAATCAAGGGTGCGGAATACCCTTGATGGATCAATGAAAACACAGAAACAAGTTATGTAGATGAAGAACACTAACAAGTATTTCAAACGATCTTCTATGATTATCAAACCCAATAGTTTTACAATCACTCAAGATCAAACAAGAAATCTCTCAGCCTTTCTCTATAGATTTCTCACACAAACTCTCTCTGCAACTCTCTCTAGTGTCTAACCTAAAACCCTATTGCAACACTATTTATATAACACAGCCATGCAAACTGGGCTAGGCCCATATACATAATAAACAAACTCGGACCAATACACAAGACTAAACTCGGACCAAAGCTAAACATATCAATTTCGAATTTTTGTGTGATACACAAACTCGGACTCCAATGATCTATGCTAAACTCGGACTTGTCTTGAGAATGACAAACTCGAACTCCTCATCCTTACAAACTCGAACTTCTTGTTTTCTTCATAAACTCGGACAAGTCTTGTATAATATCCAAAGACTAAATAAGTTGTTGTCAAATAAATGCCCCAACAAGTTCTTAGTTTTCACGCCTAATCTTGACACAATCACTCGTTTGTGTTATACGAGCGGTTTCAAGCGTGTGTTGTGGTAGCTTTAGGAAAATCATATGTAGTTTAGTTAACAAGGCTAGATCAGAAGAAAAATAGGTAAAATTCGATCATTTTTTAATCGAGAAACCATTCCAATTCGTACGAGTCGGGTTGCTTAGACTATAGACTAGGCCGAATCATGCAGTTCTACCTAATTCCCTATAGTTATGGCTCTGATACCAATCTGTCACGCTCCAACCAATGGCGGAATCATCGGGATGTGGCACTAAGCGAATCAGATTATTCAAGAGAATCCATAACGACTATTTCGATGACAATATTTATAAAGTTCAATTTCCCATACAATCAAACAAATATTTAACAATAGTCAAAATGAATTACAAGTTTCTTAAACAATACAAAAATCCGACAACTAGATTTTTCGTGAGTTTCTAGAGATCTTATCCATTTGCAGTATATGATAATCCATCAATCTGTCACATACGTTAAAATAAAGTTAATACAAAAATGTAAAGGTGAGTACACAGGTTTAGCATAGTAATAGTAATAAAGCGTTAGTGAAACTAGCATGCACTAACGTAGTCATGTGAACATAGATGTCAACTACAACGAAACCAGCTAACCAACACAACCGCGAGTGAGACAAGTAAAGTAAAGCAAGAGAAAGCCTTAACAACCCCCGAACTAATGGGTGACAGGTCAACCTATAGCTGCTATCATGTTAAGGGTGGTCGGCAAATCTCTAGGTATACAATTAACACATAGCAGTTCAGCATTTCATGTATAGTCATGCGAGAGTGGTTTGCGTTTTAAAGCATTGTGTGTAGTGGTCATGTTGGGATTGAACCCTAACAAAGGAACAGATGATAACAAAGCCAAATTCACTATCCGAGCTTTGGTTCAACTATCAGAGGTTACAACCTCTGATCTACCTTTACACTGCTTTCCCTAAACATCTGCTCCTATCATCTGATCGTTCAAGAGGCAAAGGTCTGATAGAAAAATCAAGATCAGAGGATAGAGAGATCAGTGCTTAGTCTAGTTTTACTTTAATCAATGTAACAGTCCTATGCACTGATAGTTTTAGTATAGCAGTGTTTTAGTTAGTTACAATCTTGTTAGCAGTCACTATCAACCATGACGTCACAAAAGATGCTCAGTGGTTGGATAGTTTGTATAAATTGGTGAACATTGTAACTGTTAAACTTGTCTTCTAAAAAAGATCATTTCGCACTTTATCTTCTTCATTTCTTACTATCAAACAATTGTAATTGGCTAATGGGGAGTTTGTTAATCACATGCAAAGTTTACCAACTTGAAAGCATGATGGTGATGAAAACAAACGACCGGTTGCTTGAAGTAAAAGTTTTCCATTAATTCCACTGCATATCTTTTTATTCAATCCATTTTCCATCTTTTGAAACAAAAACTACAAGTGATTCAAACTTAGATCATGACAGATCGTTTGATGGAGAACGCATGAAACACCCAAAAGTGCGTTAAGGCGAAAAGCGGTCAAGTATACTCACAGTGAGTGCATAACAATAACCGTGAGCGTGATGGCGTAGGGAAAAGGCGTCGGGTCGGCCTCCGCGTAGAAACAGAAGTGCATCATTATTCCATAGTGCTGAATGGTTGAACGTCGAGTTGTGGCGGACAAATAGGTGGATCGCACGAGGCACCACTTGCACGAGGCATCACCCTTGTGCGAGTCATCATCCGTACGAGCGCCTGCTCGTGCGAGTGACCTGTTTTCGAGTCCAAAATCGAGTGTTTTCGTGTTGTTTCTTCAGGAAATCGAGTGTCCATCCTTCCAACCTTAAGCTACTAAGCAAACCAAAAGCTGGGGAGGTCTTTAGAGCGAGTGAGAGTGAGTTGTTTCTGGAAACTTGGACTAGGTCATACGAACCCAAAGTGGTTTGTTCGAGCCAATCCAGTTTGCACAAGTGATTGTTCTTGCATCTCTGTGCAATCAGAACTGAGTGTTTGTCTGAAACAGATGTAATTCGATTCCTTTTCATGAGAGTTCTAAACACCGCTTCGTTCCACTATCTGGTGAGCGAAACATATGTCAAGTTTTGTCCGTTTTTGTGTAAAAATCGAGCATAAAACAGATTTGTTAGGATCTAACACTCGGTGAGTTCGAATAACAAGATTTCTAACTTGGGAAGCCATGGCTGAGCCCAATATACTCGTTCAAGTGTGGATCCTTGATAAAATTAGAAACTTTTATGAAAAAGATAAGTTTTTTGTAAACAGAGGAGTTTAGATGAAATCGGAGACAATCTCGTGCAAAATCATTGTAGAATTCCTTGTGATTTGCGTGTAAATCATAGTCTCCTTACTTGGAAAACAGAGAGAATTCGTGTAGGGATCGAATATGGAGATGTTAAATCTCTTTATATGATTCACCAAAGCACAAGGTTGCAAATAACAACCCGGTTGGTCACAAATTTACAGAAAGTAAAATGTTCAAGTGAGGTGGGAACTTAATTCAGGTAGCCAAAGCTCCCAACGTTCTCACTAGCTAATCCTAGTCCAATCAAATAAGGATGATGAACCATTTTAACTTACAACACTTGGTACAAAGAAAAAGATGGAGAAATCATAGATTTGCAAAGTGGAAGAGTTAGCTGAACTCACTTAGATAAATCTAGAAACAAGTTGCTAGAAGTTCGGGATTTTGATGTTAGAGTGAGAGTGTCAGGAAAGAGTGAAAGTGTGAGAGTGCATCTAAATTTATAGGGAAAACAGATCTGCTCATACAAGTTGTGGCTCCTAGTACGAGGGAACCTTGCTTGGTATGAGGTGACATCTCATCGTACGAGGGGATGTTCACTTCATACGAGCTGTGGTGCCTTCATACGAATTGGCCTGTTCTTTGGTCGGTTTAGCGTGTTTTAATCGGTTTTTAAGTATTTTAAGCATGCGATAATGTCGTATAAGCATTAAAACAGGTAAGGCTAAGTATTCGAGCATTTACGTATGTATTGCATGTATAAAACCACATATTAAGGTTTGCAAAGTGCTAGTATAACGTATAAAGAAGTATTTAAAGATAATTTAAGGTTGTAAATATGAATAAGTATTGAATAAAGTCTTTCATTATGATCATCATCTCGGATTCCATGGATTGGAAATAAAAGGTACGAATGCGATACAAGTTTCTAAAAATAGAATTATAACAACACTTTCTAAATAAGGGAAGTCCATAAATACAGTTATTTCCAAACCTCTACCGTTAGAAACATAACAAACACTGCGCAGTTCAATAGAAACAACTGGTTCACATGGGAGACGATCGTGGGACTGTGGCAACATGCAAAACCTATACTCGGCTGCTAGGGTTGAACAGAAAATACTTGTGCAGCAGCTGAACGATCAGGTTCTAGATTAACATACCATATGTATGGCAGTAGGTCTTAAGAGGTCAGGCGATTGGAGTTCCAGGTAAGAGATTTAAGGCGAGAACTCGACAATATTCGAACCATTCCCGAAACTAAAAGCCTGATGTGGCTAAACTGGATTGTAAAAAAGATTAAATGCTTTCTTTGGAGGGTGGTGTTGGATCGAAAACCAACTAGGGACTCTTTGGTCAAGCGTAGAATATCTATTCCCTCTGATCACTGTGTAATGTGTAATAACAGGTTTTAATATGAAATCATTTGTTGGTTACTTGTGATTTTGCATAACAGGTTTGGACTGCAGTTACTGTTACGACCCCTAGATTGCACCCTGGGTGGGCGTCGTGAAGCCAGATGCAAATGGTTTAGATGTTTATTAAATTGGCAACGGAATTATCATCAGCATCATAGTTAGGAAATATTTTAGAGTTTGTAAAACACAAGAATTTAATATCAAACAAACGGGATAAAACCAATATTTCATTCAAATGTTGTTATAGGGATAAACCCACAAAACATAAATTTCTTGTTTTATTCAGGTAATCATAGCCACCTATTTAAGCTTTTAGTGCTCCATAGCAGGTTTCTATGACTTTCATAGTAAGTTGCTTGAAACACGTTTAAAAACATTTTGCCAGTTAAAAATACTAGTGAGTTCATTCAAATTTGGTAAAAAGACACATTGTTATATTTCATAGTATCAAGGGCGATTTCGTTGTTTTTATCTAACAAAAACTCAATCAGTATTTGTCATGGTGGCAGTTCCAATGATTGTGGTTATATTACTATTGGCTAACTTTCGTCCAATAGTAACATTGGACTAGTAGTGTATACAAAACCCCACATACCAACAGTAATTGTAGATTACAACAATTTAATCACTTTTAAATACAACTGGTAAAATATATAGTGTTTTGCAAAAGTATTTGACTAAAAGATAAAATGACTCACTTTGTAGTTCTAACGATTGTTATCTTAGAGCTTCCTGGTGCTATTTCTGAGTTCCTAATAACATTACAATGCAACACGTGTAGTGCAATAACCCAACATAAAAATTAACGATACATCACGAGATAAAACCCTAACGTAGTTTACAATGTATAGCCTTATATACAGGTAGCACTTTGGCATTCGTTTCTGGTTTTAGATCAATCGAACAGGGTAGCGAATTAGTGATTAAGGTTAAAACACTTACAACGAGTAGTGCCTCGCAGGTTTAGGGGTTTAGGTGGTGTATTGTAAGAGAACGGAGGTACGAGGGTGTTATTTCGTCAACAGATGATCGAAATGGTGCACAGACTTCAGTCCCAAGCCACTGCGTTTATAGGTCCAGTTAGGCTTCCCCCGCCGTCGCAACAAGTTCAGGGGGTTTCCTGTGATACCCATGATGAAACCAGGTACACCTTAATTGGTCCTAAACTTCAAAGCATGCTTAAAACAATAATTGCACGTAAAATCCTGAAAACTGCATGACTTGTGTGCTATGCTAAAAGATATGTGTTATGTCTCGGAGGAATCCGGGAGCACGTCATGGTTAACATGACACTATTAAGGACCAACAATGCGAGGTTGCTGTCCTTAGCCTTAAACAACGTGTTAAACGGGAACTTTACTTGTAACAGTGCATTAATTATTTGACGATGATTATTTGGCCATCGGTAGGGCTATTTAAGATTCTGAGTTTATGAAACACCTTTGTTATGTGCCATAGACCATGACATAAGATTTCAGGCAAATCGAAGCTCGGGCACCCAAACTGAGGCACTCTCCCGGGTAGGGAAACGCCTTTGCGTTCGAAGCAATGAAAGACAAACCAAACATGCAAGGAATGGTCAATCAAGCCTAAAAACACTCAAACTAACTTAATACGAGGATATTATGATTAAAACGTAACCGTGTTTGGATTTCGAGACGGTTATGCACGGTTTTTAAAACCGAGTCTTTTGACACTAAAAACGCGAAAAACGGAGCCCGTTTCGCGAATCGGAGACGCGTATGGGACCCGAAAACGAACCTAAATGCAAAACTGAAGACACACATCATCTTCTAACATGTATTTCGAAGCACAACAAGGCACCATGTGGGGTAGGGCACCCCCCTTGAAACCGTCACCCCCCTTTTTATATTATTTTTATTTTTTTCTCATTTTAAAACCAAAATTCTGACATGTTCTCTCAAGTTCCAGCTGATCAACCTTATAATCAAACTAATTTAAGGTATTTTTACTAGCTTTGAGTAATTTTGATGAGGTTTTCTTGATTATACATGATCTAGCATATAAAAACTCTTTTTAATCCATGTTTTTGGAAGCTTTAAACATGATTCTGGGCTAAAAAAGACACATCAGGGATTTCTTGATGTTATATGGTAGCCAAGATCATGAAACTTCGGGTTTTGATGCTCTAATCGACCCCATTCGATCAAAAATGCGTAACAAATTTCTAAGCCAAAAAACAATGAAACAAGGCTTGATTGACCTGAGTTATAGTATATTTGGAATGTGCTTGGTGTTTAGGTACTGAATATTGCACCCACACACTTCTGAACTCAAGAGAAACGCCCGGAAGCGAAGCTTGCGTTAGGTATATCGCCCGAAACCTTAAACTAGCGTAGGCAGATTATTGTTTGGTCAATAACTTTGTCCGTGATTCTTGGATTAAGCTGAAATTTGGTGTGGTGATGTAGGACATTGACAGGAATCCCCACGTAGAATTTTAGAATATTGAAATTCAATGATTTTTGGTGAATTTTTAACTTTTTATCAAAAGAAATCCAGGAAAAATACCAAACAGAGTCAATGAATCATTGAAATTTATATAAACACTAAGGAACATATAGGAATGTTCTAAGAAGTTTGGGAGTCCATGTATTGAATTTTATTCGGATTAAAAATTCGTGTTTTTGGGAGTTCTCGGTAGCCTGAAACGCAATGAAACGACATGTGAAAAATCCCAAATTTTTGCAGGGAGTTCATGGACATATGAGAGACTTACTGGAATATTTTGAGAATTTTTAGACATCGGATGATAAGTAATGTGAATTATTCAGTTAAAAACTTTTTTACAAATAAATTCTTTGAGTTACAAAAAAACTTTATAAACTCCCAAAAAAATTTTCCTTGAATTTATATATTATTACGGATTGCTACAAAAATTTCCAGAATTTTATAAAATACGTAGACCAAATAGGATTTTTCGGCTTTTAAAACAGTTATTTTAAACTAAATTCGAAAGTTTACCGTGTAACGAGCCTGCCGGAACTGGGAACCGACCAAACCCTATTGTTACTATAAGTGGAACACCGGGGGTATTCTGGGAAGTTCCAGGGTAAGCTGGACACTCTGGGTATGTTCCACCACCGTTCGGGAGAATCCTCGACGGTGAAAACGAAAAGTTAATATTTTCTTAAATAACAACATGTTGACACTATTGGTATTCCAGTGCTATCAACCGAACATGTCAAACTACTGACTTTGCCTGGCATGCAAAACGGTGCCCGGAAGCCAAACTAGAAATTGATACTACCCTGACATCCATCACCATACTAGTGTCCTATAGATTCAATCGCGGTGAAAACTCCTAACCAGGCCCAAGTTATAACCATTACCAACTTAGTTACTGATTTGAGTCCATACTTGCATGTGTGTAATAAAGTTGATCTAGTTGATTGATCACCCCTTTTTGCTGAGATTACTACTTCATTGTGAGTTTCACTCCCCCACTTTAAAACTATTTTACTGTTTCTGGGGTGATTTGCATGTTACAAACTGTGTTAACTGCACCAACTTATGAAGATGTTAATTATCTAACACACGAACCTTGTAAAACATACCCCACTGGAAGTGATTAACGTAAGCTGTGGGAAGTGGATAGTACTATTGGTCTGACAAACCCAGTTACCGCCTGATAAGTGTGTATGTAGGCAGCCAGGCGACTGCACGCGTCCTAAACTTGGTAATGTTGTTAGGCATAACTACAGGGGACATTGACGGCATGTGGAGCAGTCGATGAGCTGAAGGTGTCTGTGGTGACACGGCCCGGCAAACTGGAGGTGTCTGTCTGACTCGGTATGGTTAGGTTTCACTTGTGCTCTCGTGTAATTCCATCTGTGACTATGACCTGTGCAATTAAACCTGTTAACGCCTTTGCCTTTTGTTACGAAACACCCAACCCAGTGAAACTCACCGGCTCGGTTAGCTGACCCTTTTTAAAACTAACAGCATTTCAGGCAAAACTAAACAGGAATAAGGAACGTGCGTATGGAATGGCTTGGGTAGCGGACTATAGCAGAATAAGAGCTGTAGTGGCTCGTAGTAACTTACTTGAACTTGTGGTTTTGAATACGATATTATAAGTATGTTGTAAGCAATGTTCCTTCGTATAATGATATCACATTTTTAATTTATGAGGAACTTTCATGTGTCTGCCGCACCCTACAAATGGTCTTCCGCTGCGAGTTGGGGTGTGACAGAAGATGTTATCAGAGCCATCGGTTATAGCGAATTAGGTATCCTAAAGAACCTAGACTATAATCTCAAGTTTAGTTTCCTCGTACTGAGAACCTCTAGAGACTGAGTAGTGCGGCTATTACCAGGACGGCCTTGTGGGGTAGATAAATTATTGTGGTCCAGAACACAATAATTTATCTGCTCATACTTGGGAGTTCTTGGAACGTCATTGAGATAGGACGGGAATGCGTCTACTAACCTCACCGATCATAAATAATTTTTAAAATCATAAAATCAAGTTTTTATGCAATACATGCTTGTGTGTATATCTCTCGAATGTTGATTTTCGGTTATGTCAGTCCGTAGATCAGTGTTGTATGTTGTCTTTCTCTACAGGTACCATGTCGCGTCATTCGAGTCAACAGACTTCCTCCCGTACTGAGACCGATCCTGAGGAGGATTAACTTATGCTCCTTCTTTCGTCGAGTAATGAGCCAGATCAGTCCGATTATTGTTGTGGTAGTTACCCCTTAGACCCCGTACTAGGCGTGAGGGAGAGGTCTCGAGCGTCGATCGTTCTCCGTCTCACCAGCCGCCTAGCTCCTCGGAGCATAGTCATACCCCTGAGGTAGTTGTTCAGGTAGGACATATCCCAGGAGCCCTACTCCTGCTATGGAGCATTGGGAGTGGGAGCCTGTAGCCCCTCGTTTACCCACACCAGAGACTCCTCCTGAGCCTTATACTCCACCTATCCTGAGCATTTACTCACCATCTCCACCTAGTTCTTTTGAGGTCCCCACTATCAGCCTCCGACAGACGGCTCGTCGGAGGGTACCTGCACCTGTACCTGTTTTTACACCACCACTCTCCCCTGTTCACCCGATAATGACACCTAGGGAGCGCGGCAGCAGGTCACTGCCCGTTTCCTCACACCACCTAGGGATGACCCTTCTCCTTTTCATACTTACGAGAGAGGTGGTCCCTCTCGCCCGTTTAGAGAGCCTTCCCCACCTGTTTGGGGCAGACCATTCCCTCCTCAGGAGGCATATGCTCCTCTCACCGAGAGCAGTCTGATAGGCTTCCTAATTGAGCCGATCGCGGTGTTACGGATGGCGCGTGATGAGGATGAGCAGCATAGGAAGTCGATGCGAGATTATCTGATCGTCTTACAGCAGGAGATCATTGCATTACAGCAGGGTATGGGTTATGTTCATCACGACCAGGTTCGCTTTCGGGCGATGCTGTATGGATGCATCGGTGCCATCGTAGGTCTGGTGGCAGGTTTTGTGGGTTTGGCATGTTGGTTATGGCGTTAATAGTATGGTTTTTTTTATTTAGATAGATATGATGGATCTTTTGCACATCCTACCAAGCACTGGGTTATGTCCACGTCGAGGTGGTGATGTAGTCGTAGGGTTTCCATGTTTTCATAGTTAGTACTTTTGTTGTATCGTCTATTTACTTCACTTCGGTGACCAATTTTGACAGCACATTTAACATTTTGACAATTGTATGATGATATATGCTATGATATATATGATGATGATTTTGGATATATGTGTTTTGGATTCATGTGGGCGATGAAAGTGTGTGATATGTAGTGACTGAGCATGTGACATTGTTGCATACATATATACTGTTTATAATAGAATGGCCCCGAAACACGAACCACAAATGACGGAATTGGAAATTGCGCAAATGATAGCGCAACAACTTCAGGCAGTTATCCCTACAATTGTGGCATAGGTTAGAGTCGGTATCAATGCTAACCAACAACAGAATAGGAAACCCGGACCGGTAGGTCAGAACGATAACCAAAACAATAATCAAAACAATGTTAGACCGGTCTGCACATATAAGCACTTTATGGAGTGCAAACAATGGAATTTAGTGGGATTGAAGGACCGAATGGGTTATTGAAATGGATCAAGAAGTCAGAATCGGTAATCAACATAAGTAATTATCCTGGTGACTGTGCGATTAAGTATACTACTTGTACCTTCACCGACCACGCCTTGAAACTGGTGGAACACCATCGTGCAATCTCGCGAGCAGGTCGCAATTAATGCTATGACATGGGACAATCTTAAGGCACTGATGATGGAAAAGTTCTTCCCATCCAACGAGATTCAGAAGCTTGAGCATGAGTTCTGGAACCTGCAGATGCAAGGTGCTGATCATGCAAGTTACACCAACCGTTTCAATGAACTGTCACGCATATTATCGGACATGGTCCGCCCGAAACATAAGCGGATTGAAAGATATATCTGGGGACTGGCCCCAGAAGTGAGGAGTATTGTTAACTCAGTGGAACACTTGTCCATGCATGGAGTGGTAGCCAGGTCAGGCACTGTTACGTACGACATGGTTAGATGCAAGATTATGACGATGCCTGGAGAGCAGGCCGGGCATAAGCGATAAGTCCCGGAAAGTAGTCGAGCAGGGGCAGCAACACCGAAGAGGGGGAGAGCTGCTAGCTAGAGCTACTCCATGACTACCCCAACGGGTAACTCGGATAGCTACAAAGGAAAGGCCCCAAAGTACAACAAGTGCGCTTTCTACCACTCTGGTACGTGCCGAACAGTGATATGCTCGAGGTGCCATAGAAATGGGCATTTTGCCCGAAACTGTAGGGTGCCCATGGAATCAAATCCCAATCCAACCCGTTTCCAACCCCCTCGGCCTCAACCTCTTCAGCAGCGACCCTAACAATCAACACCACAGGTTACATACCCCCGTACGTGCTTCAGATGTGGCAGTACGGAACATTTTCAACGAAGTTGCCTGAAGTTCACCCAGCAAACGCAGGAAGGAGTATGCACGGCCAAGCATCTACCTCGAATGTAGCTCGAGGTCGTGCCTTTGTCATGGGGTCTGGTGACTCACGCCAGGATCCCAACGTGGTTTCAGGTACGTTCCTTGTTTCCGATCAATTCGCTTTAGTGTTATTTGATACGGGAGCTGATAGAAGTTATGTTTCTATTGCATTCTTGCCATTAATGAATATGCTGCTATTGACTTAAAACAACCTTGTTCCGTCGAACTTACCAATGGGAAACCGATCACCGGTCACCAACTTATTGTAAACTGCCCTATAACCCTTAACGTTACCAATTCTCCATTGACCTTTTACCCATAGAATTGGGCAGTACATTGTGGTAGGAATGGACTAGCTGTCCAACCACCGCGCGGAAGTGTTGTGTGAACAAAAGATTGTAAAGTTTCGTTTGTCCCCGGACAATGTGATCATGGTATAAGAAGATAAGTTGGGTATCATGTTGAACCTCATATCTCACCTCAAGGCGTTGAAGTATATATGACAAGGATGTGACGTTCTTTTAGCTAGCGTCACGGCAGATGAACCAACCAAGAAACGTATTGAAGACATCCTGATATTATGTGAATACCCTGACGTGTTCCCGGAGGAATTGCCCGGATTGCCGCCCAATCGGCAAGTCGAGTTTCGGATCGACCTAATACCGGGAACGGCACCCATTGCCAAAGCCCCACACCGTGTTGCACCGTCCGAGATGCAAGAATTATCAACGCAGCGGCAGGAGTTACTTGATCGTGGTTTCATCTGCCCTAGCTATTCTCCTTGGGGAGCCCAATCTTGTTTGTGAAGAAAAAGGACGGCAGCTTCCGAATGCGCATAGACTACAGAGAATTGAACAAGGTCACTATCAAGAATGGTTACCCTCTTCCAAGGATTGATGATCTTTTTGATCAACTAAAAGGAGCTCGATACTTTTCTAAGATAGATCTTCGGTTAGGTTACCATCAAGTGAAGGTCCAAGAGGACGATATTCCCAAGACGGCTTTTCGAACTCGTTTGGCCACTACGAATTCCTGCTTATGCATTTTGGGCTAACCAATGCACCTGCGGTGTTCATGGACTTCATGAACCAGATATGTAAACCGTACCTCAAGTTCGTCAGCGTCTTCATCGACGATATCTTGATCTACTCCAAGAGCAAGGACGAGCACGAGTATCATTTACGTGCTATATTGGAGATATTACGGATGGAGCAATTGTATGCTAAGTTGTCTAAGTGTGACTTCTGGTTGCAAGCCATGCAATTTTTGGGACATGTGGTGGATCGGTATGGAATTCACGTGGATCCAAGCAAGATAGAAGCAATCAAGAATTGGCCTGTGCCTAAATCTCTGAAAGAGATACGCCAATTCTTAGGACTGGCGGGATATTATCTTTGCTTCATCGAAAACTTCTCTAGTATCGCCCAATCGCTAACAGCCTTGACACAAAAAGACAGGAAGTACAAATGGGGTGAAGATCATGAAACAACGTTCCAACTGTTAAAATGAAATCTATGTGAGGCCCCAATCCTGACGTTACCCGAAGGCAACGATGACTTTGTCGTATATTGTGATGCATCACGACAAGGACTCGGATGTGTCCTCTTGCAAAGAAATAAAGTTATTGCTATGCTTCCAAACAATTAAAGGTACACGAAAAGAACCACACAACGCATGATTTGGAACTGGGTGCGGTTATATTCGCACTAAAGATTTGGAGACATTACTTATATGGTAAAAAGTGTACTATATATACGGATCACAAAAGCCTCCAACATATTTTCGACCAAAAAGAGCTAAACACGAGGCACCGCAGATGGGTGGAATTATTAAATGATTACGACTGTGAAATAAAGTACCACCCAGGAAAAGCTAACGTGGTGGTGGATGCGCTAATTAGGAAGGATCGAATTAAACCTCTCCGGTGCGATCACTGGAATGATTGTGCAAATGAGCTTAAAGAGAAAATCCGGAACTCGCAGATGCAAGCCTTGGAGGAATACAAGTTACCAAGCGAAGGGTTGCACGGAAACGAGAAAAGCTTTGTAAAGAAAACAATGAGGTGTGGTATTTTAAGAATCGTGTGTGGAATCCTGCAAGTTTGGAGCTAAGACAGTTAATCATGGACGAGGCTCATAAATCGAAGTATTCGATTCACCCCGGTACAAACAAGATGTACCACAACCTTAAGGAATTTATTGGTGGCCGGGAATGAAAAAGGACTGTTGCAAAATATGTAAGCCAATGCTTGACGTGTGCTCGAGTCAAGGCAGAGTATCAGAAACACTCGAGAATGTTACAACAACCCGAGATAACTCAGTGGAAATGGGAGCAAATCACAATGGATTTCGGGACCCATCTTCCAAGAATGCCTCGTTTTCACGACGTGATTTGGGTAATCGTAGATTGATTACCAAATCCGCACATTTTGCTCCGATTCATACCACTTATAAAACCGACAAGTTCCCGATATCTACACTAATGAGATAGTAGCCAGACATGGTGTTCCAGCTGCTATTATTTCCGACCGAGACAGCCATTTCACCTCGCGATATTGGCAGAAGTTACAAGAAGCTTTGGGGATGCGGATCGATCTGAGTACTGCTTACCATCCCTAAACCGACGGCCAATCGGAACGGACAATCCAGACGCTAGAGGACTTGCTTCGTGCCTGTGTCCTGGACTTCAGAGGAAGTTGGGACAAGCACCTTCCACTAGTAGATTTTTCTTATAACAATAGTTACCACAGTAGCATTCAGGCATCCCTGTACGAGGCACTTTATGGTCGAAAGTGCCGATCCCCACTTTGCAAGGCCAAAGTAGGTGACACCCAACTAATGGGATCTGAGCTAGTTCAGGAAATGACTGATAAGGTCCATCAGATTTGGAATCGATTGAAAGCCTACCAGAGTCGGCAAAAGAGTTGGGCTGATCTACGCAGGAAACCATTATCGTTCGAGGTTGGCGAACGAGTATTGCTAAAGGTATCACCGTGGAAAGGCGTTATCAGATTTAGAAAAACCAGAAAGTTAGCACCATGATACATTGGACCATATGAGATCCTAGCCAAGGTAGGTCCCGTAGCTTATCGATTGAAGTTACCACCCGAGCTTAGTGCCATTCATAATGTCTTCCACATTGCAAACCTAAAGAAGTGCCTAGCAGGCAAAGCCACCCAGATACCTTTGGAAGACATACACGTTGACAATAGACTCCACTTTGTGGAGGAACCAGTAGAAATAGTTGATGGAAGGGTTAAACAAGTAAGGCACAACAAGATTTCACTGGTTAAAGTCCAGTGGAACTCGAAACAAGGACCTGAATATACCTGGGAACGGAAGGATGAATTCCGTAGAAAATACCCTCACCTCTTCCCTAGCGAGACGAAGTAAATTTCGGGGACAAAATTTCTTAACCATGGGAGACTCTGATACCCATGACGAAACCAGGTACACCTTAATTGGTCCTAAACTTTAAAGCATGCTTAAAGCAATAATTGCACGTAAATCCTGAAAACCTGCATGACTTATGTGCTATGCTAAAAGATATGTGTTATGTCTCGGAGAAATCTGTGTGCACATCATGGTGAACAAGACACTATTAAGGACCAACGATGCGAGGTTGGTGTCCTTAGCCTTAAAGAACGTGTTAAACGGGAACTTTACGTTTAATAGTGCATTAATTATTTGACGATGATTATTTGGCCATCGGTAGGGCTGTTTAAGATTCTGAGTTCATGAAACACCTTAGTTATGTGCCATAGACCATGACATAAGATTTGAGGAAAATCGAAAGCTCGGGCACGCAAACAGAGGCACTCTCCCGGGTAGGGAAACGCCATTGCATTAGGAGCAATGAAAGACAAACCAAACATGCAAGGGATGGTCAATCAAGCCTAAAAACACTCAAAGTAATTTAATACGAGGATATTATGATTAAAACATAACCGTGTTTGGATTTCGAGACAGTTATGCACGGTTTTTAAAACCGAGTCTTTTGACACTAAAAACGCGAAAAACGGAGCCCGTTTCGCGAATCGGAGACGCGTACGGGACCCGAAAACGAACCTAAACGCAAAACCGAAGACAAAATCATCTTTTAACACGTATTTCGAAGCACAACAAGGCACCATGTGGGGTAGGGGTACCCCCTTGAAACCGTCACCCCCCTTTTATATTATTTTTATTTTTTTTCTCATTTTAAGGCCAAATTCTGCCATGTTCTCTCAAGTTCCAGCTGATCATCCTTATAATCCAACTAAATTAAGGTATTTTTACAAGCTTTGAGTAATTTTGATGTGGTTTTCTTGATTATACATGATCTAGCATAAAAAACTCTTTTTAATCCATGTTTTTGGAAGCTTTAAACATGATCCTTGGCTAAAAAAGATCGCATCAGAGATTTCTTGATGTTATATGGTAGCCAAGATCATGAAACTTCGGGTTTTGATGCTCTAATCGACCCCTATTCGACCAAAAACGCGTAACAAATTTCTAAGCCAAAAACAATGAAACAAGGCTTGATTGACCTGAGTTATAGCATATTTGGATTGTGCTTGATGTTTAGGTACTGAATATAGCACCCACACACTTCTGAACTCAAGAGAAACGCCCGGAAGCGAAGCTTGCGCTAGGTATATCGCCCGAAACCTTAAACTAGCGTAGGCAGATTATTGTTTGGTCAATAACTTTGTCCGTGATGCTTGGATTAAGCTGAAATTTGGTGTGGTGATGTAGGATATTGACAGGAATCCCCACGTAGAATTTTAGAATATTTGGAATATTCAACGATTTTTGGTGAATTTTTAACTTTTTATCAAAAGAAATCCAGAAAAAATACCAAACAGAGTCAATAAATCATTGAAATTTATATAAACACTAAGGAACATATAGGAATTTCCTAGGAAGTTTGGGAGTCAATTTATTGAATTTTTATTCGGATTACAAATTCGCGTTTTTGGGAGTTCTCGGTAGCCTGAAGCACACTGAAACGAAATCGGAAAAATCCCAAAATTTTGCAGGGAGTTCCTGGACATATGAGGGAAATACTGGAATATTTTGAGAATTTTAGACATCGGATGATAAGTAATGTGTATTATTCGGTTAAATATTGTTTTACAAATAAATTAATTGAGTTATAAAAATAACTTTATATATTCCCAAAAATTTTTCCCCTGAATTTATATATTATTACTGAGTATTACAAAAATTTCCAGAATTTTATAAAATACCTAGACCAAACAGGATTTTTCGGCTTTTAAAACAGTTATATTTAAACTAAATTCGGCAGTTTACCGTGTAACGAACCTGCCGGAACTGGGAACGGACCAAACCCTATTGTGACTATAAGTGGAACTCCAAGGGTATTCTGGGAAGTTCCAGGGAGAATCCCCGACGGTGAAAACGGAAACTCTATTATGGGTAGGCCAGACTCCCCAAACGCCCAAATTCCCTTTACGGAAAGTTAATCTTTCTTAAATAACAACATGTTGACACTATTGCTATTCCCGTGCCATCAACCGAACATGTCAAACTACTCTTTAGCTGGCACGTAAAACGGTGCCCGAAAGCTAAACTAGAAACTGATACTACCCTGACATCCATCACCATACCAATGTCCTATAGATTCAATCCGGGTTGAAAACTCCTAACCAGGCCCAAGTTATAACCATTACCAACTTAGTTACTGATTTGAGTCCATACTTGCATGTGTGTAATAAAGTTGATCTAGTTTATTGATCACCCCTTTTAGCTGAGATTACTACTTCACTGTGAGTTTCACTCCCCCACTTTTAAACTGTTTTACTGTTTTCTGGGGTGATTTGCATGTTACAAACTGTGTTAATTGCACCAACTTTTGAAGATGTGAATTATCAAACACACGAACCCCGTAAAACATACCCACTGCAAGTGATTAACGTAAGCCGTGGTCAGTGGATAGTACTATTGGTCTGACAAACCCAGTTGCCGCAGAGAAGTGTGTATGTAGGCAGCCAGGCAACTGCACGCGTCCTAAACTTGGTTATATTGTTAGGAATAACTATAGGGGACATTGACTTCATGTGGAGCAGTCGATGAGTTGAAGGTGTCTGTGGTGACATGGCCCGGCGAACTGGAGGTGTCTGTGTGACACGGTATGGTTATGACAGTCAAGGTTTCACTTGTGCTCTGGTGTAATTCCATCTGTGACTATGACATGTGCAATTAAACCTGTTAACGCCTTTTGTTACGAAACAACCAACCTAGTGAAACTCACCGGCTCGGTTAGCTGATCCTTTTTAAAACTAACATGCATTTCAGGCAAAACTAAACAGGAATAAGGAACGTGCGTATGGAATGGCTTGGGTAGCGGATGTTGATGCACTATTGTGTTCGTCACTTGTCGAATAGGCTAGATTGAGCGTGCGTTGAATATTTTTATAGGTTAGAATCGAACATACGACTGAAATACGGAGATTACAGTGTAAAAGGGAACAAGTTCGCCCGAACTTGACCTGTATTGGTCAAGTTCGCCCGAAGTTGTCCTATGAAGGACAAGTTCGCCCGAACTTGACTATAGCACGTCCTGGGCGAACTTGTCTCCCTATATATATGTGTGTGTTCATTTGTCACTCAAGTTTTTGGCATCCCTACGGGGAGGTGCTGCCGGATTCTCTCCAGGAACTCTGGCAGCTGGACTTAAAGATGTATACTCTTTCGGTATGAATGAAGACTTCCGTTGCATTTTGTTTCTACTATTCTTAATAACATTCTAACCAAAATTGTTATATACGTTTATCCACTAACTTCCGTCTAGAACCGTCTGATCACGGACCTTCAACAGACGGTAGCAGAATAAGAGCTGTAGTGGCTCGTAGTACCGTACTTGAACTTGTGGTTTGTAATATGATATTACAAGTATGTTGTAACCGATGTTCCCTTGTATTATGATATCACGTTTTAAAATTATGAGGAATTACCATGTGTCTGCCGACGCTGCAAATGGTCTTCCGCTGTGAGTTGGGGTGTCACATTTCCCCGCGTGGCGCGACAGATGCCATGTAGGGCTAGGTCAGCCTGGTCACAAGTGTAGGCTTGCCATATGTCGCAAAATGGGGACACGTGTTCTGGTACTCTCCCACGCGTCGCGGGAGATAGAGGGGTTTCTGGAGCATGGGATGCCCAGATCAGATTTCTTCGTTTTTCATGTTGGTTTGCGCTGTACGAGACCAGGGTTGCGATCGGGGGTCCTTATAAGGTTTTTTGGGTAATGTTACATCCTCCCTACCTTGTTTTAAATCTCGTCCTCAAGATTTACTAGAATAAGTAAGGATACTTTTGTTTCATCCCTGATTCTAGTTCCCATGTGTATTCGGGTCCTCTTTTTGAATCCCATTTTACTTTAACTAGAACTAATCTCTTGTGTTTGAGATTCTTGACTTTCCTATCTTCAATTTGTAGAGGCTTCTTAACATATTGTAGTTTTTCATTTACCTCTATATCTTGAAGTGGTACTATCAATGATTCGTCGACTAAACATTTCTTTAAGTTACATACATGAAATACATCATGTACTCCTATCAGTTCTTCAGGTAACTGTAGATGATAAGCTACTGGTCCTATCCGTTTGATAATTTCAAAAGGTCCAACATACCTTGGGCTTAACTTTCCTTATTTACCAAATCTAACGATTCCTTTCCTAGGTGAAACTTTTACCAACACTTTATCTCTGACTTGAAATTCTAATGGCTTTCGACGATTATCTGCATAACTCTTTTGACGATCTCAAGCTGTTTTCAGTCTTTCCTTGACTTGCATTATTTTGTCAGTCGTTTCTTGCACAATCTCAGGTCCTAACAATTGTTTTTCTCCTATTTCTGCCCAACATACAGGTGTTGACATTTTCGTCCTTAGAGTGCTTCAAATGGTGCAGAATTAATGTTTATATGATAACTATTGTTTGTAAGACAATTCTATTAGTGGTAAGTGATCATCCCAACTTCCTCCAAAGTCTATCACACAGGCTCTAAGCATATCTTCCAAAGTCTGAATCGTCCTTTCACTTTGTCCATCTGTTTGAGGATGATAAGTTGTACTCAAATTTAATCGAGTTCCTATAGCTTTTTGAAAACTTGTCAAAATATGAGAAGCAAAACGACTATCTCTGTTGGATATAATAGATAAACGGATACCATGTAGTGAAACTATTTCATCCACATACAGCTTAGCTAATCATTCCATACTGAAAGTTTCCTTCATTTGTAAATGTGCAGATTTTGTTTATCAATCTACAATCGCCCAGATTGTGTCGTTTCCTTTTCGAGTCTTGGGTAGTTTTGTAACAAAGTCCATTGTTATCAACTCCCATTTCCTAACTTGCATCTTTAATTGCTGAATTAAGCCTGAAGGTTTCTAATGTTCAGTTTTAACTTGTGAGCAAGTTAAACACTTAGAAACATAACTTGCTATGTCCTTTTTCATTCCTATCCACCAATAATTTTTCTTTAAATCTTGATACATCTTGTTGCTTCCAGGATGCATCATATATGTAGATTTATGAGTTTCTTTAAAATTTTGTCTTCTAAATTTCCTTAGATAGATACCCAAATTCTTTTCTTATGGAATCTCCACATTCCATCTGTTCCCTATTCTATTTCTTTTATCATTCCCTTCATTCCTTCAGAATCATGCTTGATTGCTGTCTCCTAGGCATTCTTTAATTGTTCCATTAGATATATCTGCAGATTTAATCCGAGAGCATGTACCTTTTTTGGCTTTTCGTGATACTTTCGACTTAGAGCATCAGCTACTACATTAGCCTTTCCTTCATGATATTGGATATCAAAATCCTAATCACTGAGGATTTCCGTCCAGCGTCTTTGCCTCATGTTTCATTCTTTTTGCCCGAAGATATATCTTAAACTTTTATGATCAGTGAAGATAGTAAATTTACTACCATAAAGATAATGTCTCCAAATCTTGAGGGCAAATGTTGTCGCTCCCAACTCCAGATCATGTGTTGTGTAGTTTTCTTCATGCTTCTTGAGTTATCTAGAGGCATAAGCAATCACTTTTGATGTTGCATCAGTACACATCCAAATCCTAGTTTTGATGCATCACAGTATACTATAAACTCTTTAGTTTCTTATGGTAAAACAAGTATCAGTGCTTTAGTTAATCTTGCTTAATAATTTGGAAAGCTTCCTCCTGTTTTGGTCCCCATTCAAACTTAACTGATTTACATGTTAATTTGGTTAATGGAATGGCTATTCTAGATAAATCTTGGATAAAGCGTCTATAATATCCTGCCAGTCCAAGAAAACTTCTTACTTCCGTTGGTGAATCAGAACTTTTCATTTGGTAATTGCCTCGATCTTTGCAGGATCTACATGAATTCCTTCATGGTTTATCAATTGTCCTAAGAATTGCATTTCTTGCAACCAGAATTCACACTTTGAGAATTTAGCATAAAGCTTTTCTTTTGTCAGCAATATTAATAGTACATGTAGATGCTCGGCATGTTCTTCCCTGCTCTTGGAATAAATAAGTATATCGTCTATAAAGACAATTACAAATTCATCCAGGTATGGTTTACATATTCTATTCAGCATGTCCATAAATGCAGTTGGAGCATTTGTTAAACCAAATGGCACAACTTTAAACTCATAATAACCATATCTAGTTCTGAAAGTGGTCTTAGGAATGTCTTCTTCCTGTACTTTCAATTGATGATATCCTGAACGCAAATCAATCTTTGAAAATAATTGAGCTCCTTGAAGTTGATCGAATAAATCATCGATTCTCAGTAGCGGGTACCGATTTTTAATTGTAACTTTATTCAATTCTCTGTAGTCAATACACATGCGCATCGATCCATCTTTCTTTTTGACGAATAGCACAGTGCTCCCCAAGGCAATGAGCTAGGTTGTATGAAACCTTTTTCCAATAGTTTGTCTAGTTGCTTCTTCAATTCCAACATCTATGTTGGCGCTAGACGATAGGGTGCTTTGGCAATTGGTGCAGTTTTGGTATTAGGTGAATTCTAAATTCAACCTCACGATCAAGTGGTAGTCCAGGTAGTTCTTCTGGAAAACATCTGAGAAATTAGATACTACAGAGATATCCTTTAATTATTTTCCTTTAGTGCTTGTGATTGCATAGATGATATATACTATTCCTCCTTTTCGTGTGCAGCGCAACTTTCATCACAGAGATGAATTTCATGGATGTTGTCGGCTTGTCACCCTGGATTGTGATACTTCCTCATGTTGGCGTACGAACCTCAACAGAATTTTGATCACACAAGATTTGCGCATGAATGGCTACCAACCAATCCATTCCAAATACAACATCAAATTCGGCTAGATTCATTGGTAACAGGTTAGTTGTAAATTATGACCTAAAAATTCTATCATTCCTTTCTGAAGGATTTCACTTATGTTGATAGAATCTCCATTTGTCGTTTCCACCGTACATTTTTGGCGAAGCTTAGTTAAAGGCCGATTGAGAAATTGACAGAAAGTATTATTTATAAAACTTTGGTTTGCACCAGAGTCAAATAATACTTTAGCATAGACATTATGAACTAGAAATGTACCAGTAATCACATCGGAAATCAACTCGACTTCTTTGGTTGTTAGTACGAAAGCTTCCTTCGATTGTCTTTGCCTTGTTGTTAGGTGCTGGAGCTAGTTTCGGGCAGTTTGGTGGAATATGGCCCGCCTCTCCGCAGTTGAAGCATATTTTAGCATTAATTTTCTTTCTACACTCTTCTTATCTTACAAAATTGCAGTACCTAGAACATTTTCCTGCATGCCTTCTTTTACAGAACTTACATAGAGGTGAAGAAGATGAACCTGCTCCTTTCTTATGGTAGGAATTAACCAGAATGTAGTTCCTGGGTAATCCTTTGGGCTAAATCCTTTTTCTGATTTTCTTCTCATGTGCATATCAACCCATTTGTCAGAGTGTTAGCAAGCTCTACTCCCTCTTTAATTGTTTGTCGTCTAGCTGCTTTGACCATGTCTCTTATTTCGCTAATGAATCCTCAAATGTAGCAAGAAATTAATACCGGTTCTGGCGAACCAGTGTAGGTACTATT
Source organism: Scalesia atractyloides (assembly GCA_947069175.1). NCBI lineage: Eukaryota > Viridiplantae > Streptophyta > Magnoliopsida > Asterales > Asteraceae > Scalesia > Scalesia atractyloides. Next base: position 55,430,408 of record CAMTDV010000024.1, on the reverse strand, counting down.
CTTGCATATACAAAGAAGTTGGTAGTAAATTCACGACAATTTACTCCAATCATTTTATGGTTTAGAAATTTTGAAGGTCCGTGATCAGGAGGTTCTAGACGGAAGTTAGTGCGTAAGCGTAACCGATTCGGTAGAATGTTATTAAGAATGGAGTAGAAGTAGAGTGCAGCGGAAGTCATATCTTCATTCATACTGAAAGAGTTTACATCTTGTCAGGCTGCCGGAGTTCCTGGAGAGAATTCGGCAGCACCTCTCCGTAGGGATTGCAAAAACTTAAACAACAAAGGAACACACACCACCGATATATAGTGGAAAAAGTTCGCACCAAACAGGTGATGGTCAAGTTCGGCGAACTTGTCCATTCCACTAACAAGTTCGTCTGAACTTGTCCAGCATGTAACAAGTTCGTCCGAACTTGTCTTCCTACATACAAGTTCATGCTAACTTAGTCGTGTGTTCGATTCTAACTTATACAATATTCAACACACGCTCTATCTAGCCTATTTGACAAGTGACGAACACAAAGTGTATCAACAGATTCCCCCTTGTTCGTTACTATCGAAGCTTGATCTTCAACTTGAAATCTCTGAGTCGTGTTTGAATATTCTGCAACTTCAATCAAGGTGTCTGTCGATGTCGTCGAGACGCGTCAACAAATCCCCCCTTAATTGATGATCCGGGCTCGCAGTATCAACATTGAATCCCCCTGAAAACTCCAATTCAGAACTTTGATTGCACGGTTTCTGACCTCCTCTGATTTGCTTGATTGACAAATTTTCTTGAATACACACCAATCCGAAGCTAATCAATGCAGCAGCTTCTCCATTTCGACGATAACGCATCCTAGTTCAGTTCTTGAATAAGCGTTGAGCATCGAGAGTTTATTCTGCACACTCCTAAAATATCAAAAATTCAACCGACAATTGATAGAAACTTCGAATCACCGCATCAGAAAAGTTCAAATCAATGAATACCCTCGAAAATCTGAAATCCTAATTTCCGTAATCGCAGTTACGCATACTCCTGAAAGATTGATCAGGAAATCGGTAATCTGCTTAATCAGCAAGTCTTCATCGGACACAAATCATCTGGTAACGCATCGAATATGAGAAACACATGTCCGTAATCAGAATTACATTCTTCTTCTTCAGTCACAATGCCATATATATAGCTACCTTCGGTAGACCAGTGCAACTTAGTCAACAAACATCGTCATCCAACGACCGTTAGTCCAAGAAGAATGATTCATTTGCTTGAAGACTAAAAATAATGGCCACCAAAGGCTATCATCAGTTATATCTTGGATAACCTCAGATCTCCTTGGTAATTTTGAAATATCTGATACACTGGAACTAGTCATTAATTCCTAAGATCATCACTGAACGTCTTGAACGTCCTCAGTTCCTCACTGGTATTAATGGCTGCTAAACCTCCTAACTACCCCTTCACCGGAAATCAGGACTCTAACCCTTAAGCATCAATCTGTATCATGATCTAAAAATCTGAATTCACTTTGATCACAGAATCCAAATGTATAGCCTCTTTTGTCAGCAACTGGTATATAGCTTTGTCTGAAAGATTCGATCCCATAAATCATCTTCTTTAATCATGGTACCACTTACAACCGGGGGGAACTGAAACTACGGAGCATCCTTATCTCCTGGCGGTTAGTCCAGTCAATAGTTCATGTGCAAAGAAGAGTTAAAGATAGGCAGTCGTATGTGCTCCCAAACCATATGCACGACTCAGGTGTCAATCCACAACCATAACCTCAGAATCTGATAAACAACTCCTCCAAGACTCAGTTAAGTGACCACCCGCTTTCAAACTAGACATCAACATGAGATCACCAACGAGTCTCAATCCTCTGCATTTCCTAGATAATCTGCAATCGGTAACCACCCGTATACTGTTGCAGGAGTCACGACTTTCAAAAATGCCGGAATCTTCAATTATACTTTAAAATTTTTATTACCCCTCATTTTTGCAAATTCTGACCATATCAATTTTTCACTGAAATTCACCCTCAACTCCGGAATTTAAGTATTCATCAAATGCGGATTTAACGTTTGGCCCATTATCAATCACGACACCAAAAGATAAACATTCTACACAATTATCAATGACTCTCCCGTTAACTTCAAATTCTTTGACCGTATCACCAAATCTGTACTCTGAAGCTCTAGACGGTGTCCCCAAACATGCCGAATTAGACGTTAATAACTCAAAAAAATTTCTATCACTAATTTTTTTCTGGATACTCGTCTCGTAAACACGATCAACAAAATTTTCCATGCCTCGTCAAATTTTTTTAGGCTCCATGTACAAATTCTGGCGAACTTGATCAAATCAATTAATGTATACAAGTTGGGCGAACTTGATTACCACGTTACAAGTTCGGGCGAACTTGGTCTCTAAAAACCAGCCATTTTTTTCATTTTTCGGTCCAGAATCCTTATTCCTACGAATTATGATGATTCCACCATAGATCTGGTCGAAAATGATTTTCTAACAATCCCTTCCGTTTTCTTTTTGTTCGTGGATTGTATGTTTATTTCATGTTTTATGTCCAAAACCCCTCCTAATGTCCATAAATGTCAAAATTCATGAGCGTAGATGATAACCGTAGCTCTGATACCAATTGAAGGTCCATGATCTGGCGGTTCTAGACGGAAGTTAGTGCGTAAATGTAACTGATTCGGTAGAATGTTATTAAGAATAGAATAGAATAGAGTGCAACAGAAGTCATATTTCATTCATACCGAAAGAGTTTATATCTTGTCAGGCTGCCTGAATTCCTGGAGAGAATCCGGCAGCACCTCCCCGTAGGGATTGCAAAACCTTAAACAACAAATGAACACACACCACCTATATATAGGGGAACAAGTTCGCACCAGACAGGTGACGGTCAAGTTCGTCCGAACTGGTCCAGCAAGTAACAAGTTCGTCCGAACTTGTCTTCCTACATACAAGTTCATGCTAACTTGGTCGTGTGTTCGATTCTAACATATACAATATTCAATACACGTTCTATCTAGCCTATTCGAGAAGTGACGAACACAAAGTGCATCAACAAATTTATTAGCTATCTGCTCCTTTTCGTGAGGGATAGAATTTCCTATCAATTATTTTCTTAAAATTATTCCATTCCATATTATAGACCTTGTTACTCCCTTTTGATTGAAAAATGGTATTCCACCACTCTAACGCTTTATCTTTGGAAAGATTAGAAGCATACATTATTTTATCTTCTTCAGCACACTTACTAATAGTTAATACGGCTTCAGTCTTTTCTAGCCGCGCAAAGCTGCAATGGCTCCTTCATTACTAGAAAATTCGATTGGTTTACAGGATACGAACTCTTTATAAGAACAACCATAAGCGATGGGTTTCTTTCGCTTAGGAGATGGAGGTTTGACAAGAATGCCATTATCTCCATTGCGATGTGACTAGGTTCAGTGTTACTACGTTTACTGCCTATAGTATTACTGTTGTTTTCAAGCGCAGGATTCTTAGTAGCATTAATAATAAATGGCATGGCATCAATTATTCCTTGAGCTACTATATGCTCTATTTTCATCCACGTGATTTCCATTATTATTATTCTGAACTTCCTCATTACTTCATTGGACATCTGAATTGCAAACATTATTAGATATTAATATCATAAAAACAACATCAAAATGGACAAACATTCAAACACAATTTATTAAAAACAGTCGAACATTGCAACGCTTTTACTCTTTTTATATATAGGCATCAATACAAACTATCGCAATAATTATACGCGTCAATATTTTTTTTATAGTATGCATCGAGTATTATATATATATATATATATATTTATATGATTTTTTTTTATCAAAGTATTTAATATATATAGTGTTATATTAGGTTTGTTGCTTTTTAGAAGTGGAAATCCCTCTCATTTTATTTCCAAATGAAATTTTCCCCTATGGCACGTATCTGGTTTCCTTCGTCTATGTGTTCTTCGCCGTAGTGATGAAGTTTGGCTACGTTTCCAGGGTTCATCAACGGGAACACCATAGGTAGTGGTTCGTTATACATCGGAGGGACACACAGGTTCTAGTTCAATAGGTGGGTAATAGGGAACACCATCAGCATCTCGAATGCCTAATCATTCATCCACCATTACTCCATGGCATTTGGTGCTGGCGCTGGTATCCTGGGGATTTCCTCCGGGTTAAATTCTGTTATTGGTTGTGGGTTTATTGGGTTAGGTTCTGGGTAAATTGGTATTGGTGCTATTGGTTGCTCTCGAATAGTTTCAATTGTGGTTCAGGGTTTGCTAAATAGGTTCATGTTTAGCTGGTTTTCTGTAGGTTGGAAAAGATCACAGTTTGCTAGTCTTTGGTCCAATTCTTACCACAATGGTCTCATAACAGATTATTGAGCTGGTCCTTCTGGTAGGGTTATAGTTGTTTCCTGGGTTTTTTTTTCTTTTTCCCCATTTTGCTTTATTAAACCAACCCCTTTTCTTGGGTGGAAAGGTTTCAGCTGATTTAGCTCGAAAAACAAAAGATCCTTCTGTTTCTGCTTCGTATCCTGATACAGCTTCGGATGGCCCTTCGTCCATTGCGAATCAGCCATATGGAGAAACGCATTGGAGACACTTTCATCTCTCATATTGTGGACTAAAAAATTATTAAAATAATATAAAAGTCATATTATATATAGAAATTTGTTTTCGCAGACATAACACATAAATTATTTGACATAAATTCCTAATTTTAATGTTTAAGTTTATGTATTAAAAGAACACCTAAATAGCTTAAACTAGTGATTCTAATACCACCTTCTGTCACGTCTCCCAACTGTACCTTTGGCAGGCGCCGTGAAGCCAGATGCAGATGGTATGGGTGTTCATTAAATTGGCAGCGGAATTATCATCAGGATCATAGTTAGGAAATATTTTAGAGTTTGTTTAACACCAAAATTTAATATTAAACAAATGGGATAAAACCCATATTTCATTCAAATGTTTTTACAGGGATAAACCTTAATTGACAAGACATGATTTCTTCTTTTATTTAGGTAATCATAGCCACCCTATTTAAGCCTTTAGTGTTCTATAGCAGGTTTCTAGGACTTTCACAGTAAGTTACCTAAAAACCCATTTAAAATCATTTTATCAGTTAAAAATACTGGTGAGTTCATTCAAATTTGGTAAAAAGACACATTATTATATTTCACAGTATCAAGGGTGATTACATTGTTTTTATCTAACAAAAACTCAATCAGTATTTGTCACAGTGGCAGTTCCAATGACTGTGGTTGTATTACTATTGGCTAAATTTCGTCCAATAGTAACGCTGGCCTAGTGTGTATACAAAACCCCACATGCCGGCAGTAATTGCAGATTACAAAAACTTAATCACTGTAAATACAACTGGTAAAATATTTAGGGTTTTGCAAAAGCATTTGATAAAAAGATAGAATGACTCACTTTTTAGTTTTAAGGTTGTTATCTTAGAGCTTCCTGGTGTTATTTTTGAATTCTTAATAACATAACAATGCAACATGTGTTAGTGCAATAACCCAACTTAAACTTTAACGATACATCATGAGAGAAAACCCCAACGTAGTTTACAAAGTATAGCCTTATATACAGGAAGCACTTTGGCATCCGTTGCTGGGTTTTAGATCAATCGGCAGGGTATCGAATCAGTGATTGGCGTTAAAACACTTACAACCAGGCAGTGCTTCGCAGGTTTAGGGGTTTAAGGGGTGTATTGTAAGAGAACGAAGGTACGAGGGTGTTATTTCGTCAATAGATGATGGGAATGGTGCACAGACTTTAGTTGGGCTTCCCCCACGCGTCGCGACAGGTTCAGGGGGTTCCCCGCGTGACGCGACAAATGACATCTAGGGCTAGGTCAGCCTGGTCACAAGTGTAGGCTTGCCAGTTGTCGCGAAACGGGGACACGTGTCCTAGTACTCACCCGCGCGTCGCGGGAGATACAGGGGTGTTTGGCGCATGGCGCCTGCGATGGCCATATCAGATGTCTTGGTTTTTCGTGCTGGTATGCACTGTATGAGTCCGGGGTTGCGATCTTTGGTCCTTATATGGTGTTTTTGGGTATTGTTACATGTGTCCTAGTATTCTCCCGCGTGTCGCGGGAAATATAGGGGTTTCTAGCACATGGCGCCTGGGATGCCCAAATCAGATTTCTTCATATTTCGTGCTTGTTTGAGCTGTACGAGTCCGGGGTTACGATCGGGGGTCCTTATAAGGTGTTTTTGTGTATTGTTACAGTTTTATTTGGATAAAAGTTCTTTTACCTCTGTACCTATTGAGTTTAGTGGAGCTTTTAGAATTTGTCGGGAATCTCGAGATGCCAAGCAACAAAAGGAAGGCGATATACTTGGTGGTGGCGGCTGTGTGTTGGTCACTATGACTAGCTCGTAATGAAACAATCTTCAGGAATAGAACACATCAAGTATTCAATTTTATCGAGGAAGTTAAAAAAATCTTCAATATATGTAACTAGTAATAGCCTTGTTTCAATTTTAATTCCTGTATTGTACTTTCGTCTCGAGCATCTTGCTTAAGTTTTCTTTTGTTTTAATAAATCGATGCCTTTCCAAAAAAACTTTTTGCTTTTCTTATCCTTTCTATCTTTATTTTCACTATATTTTCTTTTGGGAGTTAATATTCACAAACCACCCTCCTCTATCTATCTATACATATATAGATATATATAGAGTGATAAAGTGAAAGGGGATGTGAAAAAAAGTTTTAAAGGCTTCAGAATAGTGGAAGCCTTTTATTACATATTACTATATTTTCTTTTACATCAGCTTAATTATTTTCAAATTCACATATATAATTTTACTTTAAGAACTAACAATTAATTTGTTACTTATTTTCATTGTAGTTTTTATAATTGTTTCTACTTTTTATATATTTTTTCGTAAGTCAAAATCTATTGAACCTAATTCGATGATCGAAGTTGCTAAATTTAACTTTGTGATGTCTTAACCTTAAGTGGATAAGTATGAAATAGTTTTTTTCTGACCTATTTTGACCCGACTTGTTTTAACTCAACCAATTGTGTCCCTTTCAAAATAATTTATAGGTCCGCCACTCTGTGTGTATATATATGTTATACATAGAGTTAACACTAGTATATTTGTGAACTGAGTGAATAAATCCTGGCCATTAATTTACACTTGTATATTAATAAGAAATGACTAGGATTAGTTCACTAATGTTCACAACCAAGAGTGATGTTCACAAATACACTATATATATTTAAAAAATAGAATACATAACATAAAGTTATACGTTAAGCCCATTTGAAAAACTAATCTTAAAATTTATAACTTAGTCCATTAGGTTTAGCCAATACCCATTTGATTTTAAAATAATAATAATAATAATAATAATAATAAAAATAACAATAACAACTATTTTTTGTAAACAATGATTAGACGGCGGTGTACGGTAGGACCGGCCTTGGTGATAAGATCCATTTGTATTTGATCATTACATATAGTTGTTATATTTTCTTTTTAGTTTAAACATTTTGACAATCGTCTTTCTTAAACAACAATGAGTCCAAACATGACTTGTTTAATAACACAACATCATTACAACTAATTAGTTTGGTGTCAGGTTTGTTGTGTTTTGCCACCCCTCTAATCATCACTCCGAACTTTTATACCATAATAAAATTTTATAATGAACACGACACATTTAGAGATTTACACATAACATTTGTAATTAATAAAACTGAATTTTTGAAATGATGTTGCTTATAAAGATTATAACCTGTTCCGTGTGTCCACCACTCTACGAATGGGCTAGATAGAGTGTGTGTTGAATATTATAGACTATATACGAATACACGACTTAAGTGCGAACGTGAGAGGTGTATAAATGTCACTTCGTACAAAGGTAGTCACTTCGTACTTAGGTAACTCACTTCGTACAAAGGTAAAATTGTCACTTCGCACGAGGGTAAAAGTCTATAAATAGTGTTGTGTGTTCATAGTTTCTAAGTTTTGGAGTTCCCCGTGGGGAAATGCTGGCGAGATTTCCAATTTCGCCAGCTTGACAAGATGTATACTCTTTTGGTATGAATGAATGGAAGCTTATGACTTATGACTATTATTCTACTTCTACTCCGCTCTTAATAAGATTCTACCGAATTAGTTATATTTTTACTCAAACTTCCATCTAGAGCCGCCGGATCCTGGAACCTCAATTGGTATCAGAGCTATGGTACCGATTCAATCGATCTAACAGTTGAATGAATCACCTACGCTCATGAATTATGGACATTTATAGACATTTAGGGGTTTTAGATGTAAATCATCAAATAAACGGACAATCCACGGACAAAAATTAAAATTGAAACCATAGGATTGTTTAAATTTGAATTTTGACCATATCTATGGAAGAATCATAATGGAATTTAAAGGAATAAAGATTTTAGATCGAAAAATGTAATCAGACTTTTTCGAACGAAGGTACTTACTTTGCACGAAGGTACCACGTTCGTACGAAGTAACACCTTCGCACGAAGATAGATTACCTTCGCACGAAGGTAACCCAAAATGCCTAAAAACGACACTGAAAAATTTTGTTGGTCGAATTGAAAAGACGAGTGTTCAGAAAAGAATTGATGAGGGGAAATTTTTCGAGATTTAACGACAAATTCGGGTTGTTCGCGGACACCGTCAAGAGCTTCAGAGATTAGATTTGATGATACGATCAAAGAGGTTGAAGATAAAGTGGTAGTCACGGATACCTGTGCAGAATGATAATCATTTGGTATAGTGACTATTGATGGGCCTAAAAGTAAAATCCGGAATGATGAGAAGCTGACTTTTGTGGACCAAAATGACATATTTTCCGCAATAGGAAAGTTTTTCAGTGAACAGAGAGGACTCAATTTTCCAAATTTGAGAGGGAAATTCAGTGGTATGTTTTAGAGAGGTCAAAATTTTCAAAAATAAGGGGGAATAAAAATTTTAGAGAATATATTGAAATTCCGGCATTTTTGAAATTCGTGGCATGCAATAGTATTTGGGTGGTTCCGACTTCAGATGGACCGGGGATACTTAAGATCTGGATTCATTAGTTTGTGATCATAGGAAGTTCAAAGTCTTCAGATCGTGATACAAATTAATGTCTTAGGGTTTGAGTCTCGGGTCTTCATAAGCCGGTTAGCGGCATATAGTCTAAAGTGTCAAGAATGTTTAATCTTCGAGTAGAGGAACTATTTTTCGGACTAACCACCAGGAAATGATGATGTTTGTTGCTTAAGTTGCTGCCGGGATTAACAAAGAAGACTAAACATTTGTTGTTATGACTGAAGATGACGATGTGAATTTGGTCGTGGAAGAATGTTTCTGAGATCTGAATATATCACCAGATGATTTGCTATCGATGGAGATTTGGTGATTGAAGAAATTACCGCTTTGCTGATCAATTATTCAGGAGTGTGCTTAAACGTGATTACAGAAAACGGATTTCAGATGTTTGCGGGTATTCATTGATTTGAAGTTTATCGGTGTGATAATTCAAAGTTTCTTTCAATTGCCTATTGGGTTTTTGAAGATAAGTAGATTGAGCAATGGAGTGTGCTAAAACCGAACGCGGATGTCGTTAATGTAGAAACTAAGAAGCTGCATTGATTAGTTTTGAGTTAGTGATTATTCGTGAAGATTACAAATTAGCAAATCAGAGATGTCGGAGGAGGATGTCGGGAACCGTGCCAACAAAGACATGAAGATTTATTCCAGGGGAATTTATTGAAGAATTTGCAAACCCATATCCTCAATCAAGGGGGAATTTATTGACGCGTGCTACGACATCGACAGATACCTGATTGAAGTTGCAGAATATTCAAACACGGCTCTCATATTTCAAGATCAAGATTCGACAGTGACGTACAAGGGGGAACTTGTTGGTGCATGTTCCGTGTGTCCGCCACTGTGCGAATAGGCTAGATAGAGCGTGTTATGAATATTGTATAGATTAGATACGAACACACGACATAAGTGCGAACGTGAGGGGTGTATAAGTGTCACTTCGTACGAAGGTAAAGTTCTCCCTTCGCACGAGGGTAAAAAGTCTATAAATAGTATCGTGTGTTCATAGTCTTCTAATTTTTGGAGTTCCCATTGGGGAAATGCTGCTTGAGAAGATGTATACTCTTTCGGTATGAATGAATGGAAGCTTATGAATTAGTTTTATTTTTATCCAAACTTCCGTCTAGAACAACCGGATCGTGGAATCTCATAGCCGCACTTATATGCTAAACAATGGCACCGACACTTCAAGATAGAATGTTGTTGGTTAAAATTCGAACAAGAGGACTGACTTAACATTTAAGTTAACAAATAAGAACTATAAACGATTCTCATACCATGATTAGGGGCGTTCAAAAAGGTTCGGATCCGAAACCGAATCTAAAATATCTAAAAGTCCGTATCTGAAATATCTGAATATTCGGATTCCGATGTGGATTTATAAAAATCTCAGATAATCAGATTATCCAATATTTGGAAAATAAAAAAAATAGTAAATATATGAGCACTATGTTAAGTTTGAAATATAGTAAAAAGATAGTAAATAATCAGATTCGGATGTGGATTTCTGAATGTTTTTTTTTGTTTCAATGTTGAAAATATGGAAAATTAAATACATGTTTAGTTTAAATCTATGCGCGAAACGGATTTTTTTATTTTCTTTTTTTATAAATTTGAATATCCAGTTTAATGTTCGATTTAAAACATTCCTACATCCCCTTAACTCATATACCAAATAGATCTTCCTTACATAACTTTTTTATTTATGTTAATTTATACTCAACCCTTTATAAAAAGTTTTTTTTTCTGTTTTGACAGCCAAATTTTATTAAAACGAAACCCTGAATAACAAGAAACTAGCCATCAACTGAACCGGAAAATCTAAAAGTCTCCGACCCAAAAAAACTAGAGGAAAAAACTAATAGTCTCTTTTGGCAAAAAAAAGAACACATGAAACAAAACCAATAAGAAAGTCAAAATCGAGCTAACCAAGAAAAAAACTCCCATGGACCGAGTCCCGAAAATTCACTACACTATACAACTTTCATATGCTTCCGACTCCCGCATGAACTCTTGATAGAAAAACTTGTCTGTTATTTTTATCTGTATACCGTCGCTCTAAAAAATTAAAAAATGATGTTATCCTTTTCTTTCACATTTGTCTCCAAAAATTTAAAATCACAGGTAAAATTTATTTTGTTTTATATATGCAACTATGTAATAAAAAACAGACATTGAATTTTCCCACTTGAATCTTTGTAATACCATATATTCTTTTTGTATGAAGCTTTATCTTTTGTTAAACTAACATATTCTAGCTACTAATTGACAAAGATGGACTCAAGAGCATTTATACGACCCTGAGAAACTTTGACATTCATATCTATAGATCCCCCTATCACGTGAGAAGAAGCTTGTCTAAACTCAATCATGATGGAAATTGTGGCCTCTGAAGGCACAACTACATCCACCTAAGTCGTCCCCCACACTTCATTCAAACCAAGAGTGTAGGATTAGTAACCCATTGAACGTGATCCTCATTCTGACCATCATCTAAATCTACTTTCTGATAATTCTCTTGGTCTCTAAAAGTTCACGTTCCTGATATTCACCTTCCACTTTAATTTCCCCATCCGCTAGTGTCACTATGTAAAAAGAATCAACACTCTTATCATCATAAGTAATACGTTTATTAGGATCATCAACATTTTGTAGTTTTTCATAATTACCTTAAGCCACAACTTTAATACTTTTAATGTAAACAGTATGGATCTAAACCCATGCCATCATCTTGCACATGGTCATTTCATGAATCCATATAATTAGCACTACTAGAACAAAAATCTATATTGCCATTTGAATCTGGTTTAGACTCTGAATCATCAATTCCTTCATCAATTTTAAGAATACTTGGGGACCATAATGTGAATTCTTTTACACGAACAACGTAAATTAAATCATTGAGTTCAACATCCACTAAGTGCAAGATACATTGTGAATGTGTAGTTAGAATATACATGGACACAGGCTAAGTTATTATGTTTTTCTTCATCCACGAATAGCACACCACCTCCACAAGCTAAGTTATTCTCATATGATAAATCAACGGTTTCGAGTAAAATATCATTTGGATTAGCCACTAGTGGTGTTTTTTACTACCACATTAATAACTTTGTTAACACCGGCCGAAGATCTTTTTAGAGTAATTACTTCATATCGGAGGTGGACCTTTATTATACCCGGTTCCCCATGTCGATAGATATCTTCCCCCGTTTCCTCATCTTTACCTCTAGGTTTGGGAAATACATAATCTAAGACATGAGAAGCAGCCTTATAACTCATCAACTTTTTATCATTCTGATTCAAATTTTACCTTTTGCATTTTCTGTTTTAGTTCATCCATCTCATCAAGATATTTATCAAAGGCACTTTGTTTGTCTATAACAGTAGCTTCTAACATAAAGATAGTCTTCTGATCCTCACGGATTATTTCTTTAATTCTTTTTCAACCTTTTGAAGTTTGTTATACGATTCTTGAAGTGTTCTAAAATCATCCAAACAATTATCAGTGTGTTTTGTTAGCTTTTTATAATCATCATCATTATCAATACATTGCTCACAAGGGATCGAGCATTTTAATCATTTAAAGGATGTTGTTGGTTCATTTTTTGTTTCTTTGGCATTTAAAGATTTAGTTTTAACCAACCCCTCTACCGAATCATTGTTAATTTCATTATTAAATTTGACGGTCAACTCAGAATTTACCTCTTTTACTTGAGCTATCAAACCCTTTTGAGCCATCTCATCCAAAAATTCATTGTTAATCTTGTTTAATACCATTTTTGAGCATCATAAAATTCATTGTTATCTTGTTTAAACCATTTTCGATGACTTGTTTTTCTTCCTCGTCAAGGTTGATCTTTCTGAATGGAACTTCCTCTCCAGAGAAAAATCCTGCAAAACTATCAATAATGTCAGGAGAAAATACAGATTTAAATATATCAGGATGAACAATAAAACTCTTCTCCTCTTCGACATTATCTGTTGGTTCTGATTTTGTTTCGGTTATCAATTCAGTTGACTCAGCTTCAACTTCAATTTTCGAATCTTACTTGATATTATCTTTTACAATCTTTGATTCCTCACTTTGTTTACTTCCAACTGCTTCTTCTTTGAACTCCTTGATTTCTGCCATCGATGCTAAACCATTTGTTTCTATACAACCGAATTCCAGTTAAATCTGTTGACTTTGATGAAGATCTCCCCTCGGTCTTATCCAGGACTGTTCTGTTGGTTCCGATACTGAATAGCTCTCTTATAATAGTCTCTCTCAAACGAATTAACATTTCGTTTAGACGGCTTGTTCGTGCACTCTCTTCTAAAATGACATATCACTTTACATCTGAAACACAACACTTTGATTTATCAAATCCAATCTTTGTATCTAGCCCTTCAAAACATTTTCTTTTAGTAATTTCCATGAATCTTTGTGCTCTTCGTATCACACTCACCATACACCATTTGATATCGATCAATATCATCTATTTTGAGTCAGTTTAGTCATAATCTTCTTTAGTGAGATTATAATTCCAAATCCAACCCATGATTAAACCTTCATATGATTCCAAAACTGATGTAAGCAATGAGATGTGCTCTATAGCATTTGAAACACTTAAGCCATGAAGATTTGTCAGATTCACAGCAACATTGCATTGAAGACATTCAGGGAGACTGATTGGAGTTAAGATTGGTTTGTTGTTGTAAAACCCGCAAAATCCAAATCCTACAAACTTGTTTTGCAGACCAGATTCGTAGTGAAATAAATGAAAAAAAATAGGATTTTTATTATTTACTTGTTTTAAATAATATCTTGTATTAATTTAATTAAGTACGGATTAGAAATATTAAAAGAAAAAGAAAACCGGATAAAAGATGTTAATCATATAAACATTGTATGTTTTTTATTAATCTATTATATATAATAAACATGAAAAATATTGGTTGATGTGGCATGATCTTAGAGCCTCTTAGATGTGGTTTAGGAGGGGAAATTCCTCGGTTGTTTTTTCCTATAGTGAAGCCCTGTATAAGCTATCTGACCCACTTATGTTGCGGAGGCAGTGGTCGTTGTGCCTAAAATTGGATACTCTGCAGCTTAAGATTTCTATGGGAGGTAAATTAACCAAATGGGTTTCAATTCTATGAGCATTCTTATTTGCAAAGTAAGTAACATACAACTTCATTTTCTGTAGAGTTTGGTGATCATGTTCCAACTTGGTGATTGGTTTGAAGAATGCTGAATTTCAAGTTAGTAGAAATCTAAAACCTGCCAAGTGTTTGATAAAATGCTCAAATGAGAATTTTAGTCTAAATAGAGAAGTTAAAAAAATGGGTGTAAATATTCATGAAGTAGCTTTATTAGACTCAGAATAACATTATTATGTTGATTTGGTTCAGTCATTTATTAATGTTATAGATGTTATAAGGTAACCTTCGCTTATTCTTTGCTGTGAAGTGCTAGATGATGGTGACTCAAAAGTTGCTTCAAGTGATGGTTTCAGCAATGGTACATTCTTTGGGCCTGTTCAATTAGTTCATAGGGGAAAGGTAATTTGTGTAATATAGATTATCCAGTTATAACTATTTTCTTGGATATTTATCTTAATATCTTTCTATGCTGTATCATGAAGCACAAAATATGTGGAAAAGGCAAGGAAATGCTTAGCATATGAGTTTAATGCATCGGTTAGTTTATCTTTTGTATTTTATTGTATCTCATATAATTTTACATGATTTAACACTTACACATCTGTTTGATTAAATGCGATTTTAAATATGATTTAGATTCTACTACTACTACTACTTCAATGTGAATCAGTCTCTTATTTTCTTTATGAAATGTATAAATATAACTAACTTACATGCTCATAATAAGTAGGTATAATAATTTGATTGTTTCATTTGTTAAACTTAAGAAGAAACACAGATGAAGATGTGGATCTTGAAGATGAGGATGAATGATTCTAATTGTTAGTCATGAGGTTTTATTATAGTATTGACCTTTTGTCTTATATCCGTCGAAATCAGAGAAGCATCAATGCATATGCATTTTTTATATTTCTAAATTTGGGTTTAAATTGGCCTGTTGTTAGAGAAGTAGGTTTGTTAAGTAAGAGCTTCTTTAGTGTTTGTGATGCCCGTAACAGTGATGACTGATCTGAGTTATGTTCTGTTGAGTTTCGTCTAAAAGTGTTGGTGCACATATGTCTATTGCCTACGTCTAGGACAAGTCTATTGTACAGTTAGGGTTTCGCAGCATCAAAATTTTAGTTTTGAAAGTTTTGTAAAGTTCTTAATATTTTCGTACGAAAATTGGTAGGGATTTTCGCACCAAAATTTCGTGCGAAAATTCATGCATCCTAGTCTCTAGTTGTTGTCAGGTCTTGCCTATAAATAGGTGACTTAGGATGTTTGTCTAGGATGCTGTTTTTGGTGATCAGTGGCGAAGCCCTGCTCGAGTCTGTAATCGTTTCAACGTTAATCAATTTAACAGACGGTTAAACAGTAATCATCGCTTGTTCTTTGTTTGTTCAATCAGCCAACAATGAATTCCGCCTCTGTTAGCTGAGCAAGTACAGAGCCTTAAAGTCTGATTTGTGAAAAACAACCAAGTTTCAGCTGGATTCAACCTTCAAAGTTCAAGATTCATCCATTGAAAACTCTTCTTCTACTCTTTCTTGGAACTTATTCTAGATCTGAAGGATTTCATGGACAATTTGGACTAGGTTATTAGTATAACGTGTTAAAATCAACACTAAACAGTTCACTGAAACATACAAACCTAAAATCCATCAAAATCATGCTTGAAATTGCCATAAACGTGAAATTGTGAACAAGTGTTCGAAGAAGACAAGAATTTCCGCACGAAACACTAGATTTCGTACGAAAATCAGGAACTTAACTTCTGAAAAATTGGAATTAACAACAGATAAAATTTTCGCACAAATTTAAAATTTTCGTACGAAAATTTAATATTTTTGCACAAAAATTTCGTACGAAAATTCTCAGTACATTTCAATTTCAGCCAGTTTCAAGTTAAACTAATTTTAATCTGTTTTCTGTTATAAGTTTTTGTCAAGATGTCAGTGAGGAAGAATTTCATAACGCGTTTGCCATACAAGCAGTTACCGCTTCTTTCGCAGCTCATAATATGAATCTTGAAAATGAAATGGTACCACTATGAAGCCTCCAAAGCTCATGAACATCGAAGACTATGAGAGTTGGAGTGAACGATTCAAGAACTGGGTTCAAGCAACAAATTTGGTAGTTTGGTTTGCACTCGAGAACAAGTATCAACCACCACTTAATGAACTTGGCATTGAGAAAACAGTGGCTCGTTTATCCGATGACGAACGGGAAAAATACATCATTGAAAAGAAGATGATGAATCTCCTTCAGCAAGCAATAAAAGAAGAGATCTTAGTTCTTCTGCAACACGATGATGACGCTCATTCATTGTGGCTCGCCTTACGATTAAGGGCACAAGGGAGTACTAATGTTAGAAAAGGTAAGAAAGCGCTGCTGAACAAAAAATTTGAAGTATTCAATATTCTCCCGGGCGAGAACATGAAGCAACTCATAGAAAGGTATTGCCACCTGGTAATACAGATGAAGCGTATGGGAATAGTCAAGACAAATGAAGAGCTAGTCGACAAATTGGCAGATTCTTTGCCTGAAGGAGATTGGGCAACATATTTAACTATCCTGAAGAATGGAGCTGAGTATGAAAGTCTCAGTTTGCCAAGATTTATAGAAAAGTTGGAAGGGCACGAGCTAGAGATGCAGAAAATGGCGAAAGGCAAGAAAAGAACTCGCAATAGGACGTGAGTCTATACTACAAAGGAAATCCAAACACTCCTGTTCAAAGTCCCAAGATCCAGACAGCTTTTCGTGCCAGCTCAAATGCCAGTCCTGCCTCCAACCAATCGAGTGGCTTCCAAACATTTGCTTCCTTCAATCCAAACAATCACCAAGGACAACAATCATCTCAAATCTCCAATCAACCACCAAGCAATCAGCAGAATCAGTCTAATTCTAACCAATGGATCTTGCAATGTAACATGGCAGTGAATCTCTAGAACGCTCAAGACTTCAATGAGCAAACTGCTAAGCAACATATGGTGCTCCTTGCAGTAGTTCTAGAATCCTACGAAAGTCTTGTGGCTGGAAGAATCGGAAATCCAGAAATGACTAAAGAAGACTACGACCACATTGATCCAGAAGAGATGGAATTGAATGACATCATGTGGTGCATGGCATCAGTGGTTCGAAGAGCTCAGCGTTTTATGGAAATTACAGGAAGAGATGATTTGAGGGGCCTTGACGGTAAATTAGGCTTTGATAAATCCAAAGTCACATGCTTCAAATGCAGGGAGAAAGGGCACTTCAAGCGCGAATGCCCAAACCGAGAAGTAATGGGCAATCATAATCCGTTTGGGGATGACTATTACAAAAAGGCAATCTATCATCGACCACAACCAGAGAAGAGATTGGTACAGATCGAAGATGGAGCCTCAAATTCCAAAGATAAAGCTCTGGTGGTAACACAGGAAGATGAAGGGTTCAATTGGAATAATTTCATCTCCAAAAAGGAAAGCCTTGCTCTCATCGCTGAAATCATAGAAGAACCTGAATCTTCGGAAGAAGTCTCAGAGGAAGAAATGGAAGAAGTTTTGGCAGATTACTTCAGAACATCAGCGAATGAAGAGGAACATCTCGAAGGTACTTCCTAAACCCTATTTATTTGACACAATTCTTAAAACTTTTGCAGATAGCTTCGATTCTGGTCTCAAAGAGGAAAGTCCTAAGGAAACAAAGTCTGAGTGTGTGGAAATGATTGATGTAACCAAGCCTGTAACACTGGAGAGCTTAACCGATATTTCAGACAAAGCACTCATGGCCAATACAAACGAGGTAGTCAGTGTGGAAAAACAAGTAGAAAAGGTTGAAACAACAAAGAAACAATCAAAGCTCAAACTGTCGAATTAGTCAGCCCATGTTTAAAATGTGCAGAAGCATGTGAGCAATGTGATGAAAAAGAGAAAGCTTTAAAAGAACTTAAAATTTACAATGATAAGTTGTCATACGATTACAACACCGTAAAAGAATCATATGATAAACTCAGCAGGACCATTCGACAATATGAGAAAACCCGTCAAAGAAGATGACAAAACACTTTCAATGCTCAAAGCAACTGTGATGGACAAACAAATGGCCATTGATCTTCATATTAACACTTGCTGAGCTGAAACACTTGCTGAGCTGAAAAGTGAGCTGGAGAAAACTAAAATTGAAACAGAAAGGGTTAACAAATTGTTAATCAGTTACTCTACCAGCATGTATGTCCTCGATCACATTCTGCCAAAACCAGAAAGCAGCAAAGATGGTAAGAAAAATGATAAGAGTCTTGGAATATGTTACGATCATGTACCACCTCCTATATGGAATAGCTACGCTAAGAAACATCCTGACGAAGCTTAATTTAAATCTTCTCACTGATAAGAATAACGAGTTTCCTGAAAATCTTGACGTAACATATCCCAAAACAGAAAAGGAATGTGAATCCGAGGTGGTAACCAAATTGGTTGAAAATGTGTTTGAAAATGAGTCTGACAGCACAGTTTATGAAAGTGCTAAGTCAAACAATGAGAAATCAGAGTCAAGTTCACCTTCTGGAAATGAGAAAAGTTTTCAGAAAATTCTATCACAACATCAGAGAATAGTTTAAACGATGATCCTAATGTAGTTATCTACAAACTCAAAGGATCAGATAAACTATATACTGATGAAGAATTCCCAATCCAGAATTTAACTTCGACCGTGTCGACAAATTCTTTAAGCTTGTTGTAGTTGACACATCTGATCTTGAAAAACAAGTTGCTGGTTTTTACTCAAAACCAAAGAAGTCAGACAAAATCATTCATCCAAGAGGTCGAGAGTATCCTGAAAACAAAAGGGATGGGTTAGGGTTTCAAAAGAAAAGAAATAACAAAACCCGAAAGGCAAATTTTAGAAAGAAAGTTGAGTTTGTTTTTGGAACTAACACTGTTGAAGAAAAAGAAATCATTAACAAACAACGCAACAAAGAGTTTAAGAAAGAAAAAGAGCTTCGTGAACAGGCCTTGGAACATACTGTTGGAAACGACAGTAGAACGTGCTACAGATGCAACAAAGTTGAGCATATTGCACGACTATGTTCTCAAAATCGACCAAAACCTGTTCATGAACACAAGAGGTTTACAGTAGATGAGGAGAAAAAGGGTCCAGCATTTGTGCCAACAAAAATGTTAAAGAGAAAAGATAACTCTAGTTCTAGTGAGGATCCACCAACTGAAATCATTTCAAAATTTGAAGTGGGAGAAACCTCAAGGAAAAATTAACGAAAGGAATCTAATCTTTATATTAAAAAGGCATTTTCAAAGGCACAAACCTGGGTAGCCAAAGCAAAAACCTCTCCTGTAACTCTAAAATCAACCAATGTTCCAGTCAAATTAAAAGATAAGACTGAATTCAAGACTGGAAAATGGGTTGAGGTTAAGAAAGATGACAAAGTTGCCAAAGTTCCAAAAGTCAACATTGTCATCCCACCCAAGACCGAAAGGGTTTGGGTCTCTCTGTTTAAGTAATATGCTTTTCATGTGTGCAGGGGCTTCCAAGGTCAATCATTTCAAAGTGGATTATGGACAGTGGAGCTTTTAGACACATGACAAGGATGTTGGCTTTGTTGTACAATGTAAAAGCCATCAGGGGAGGATATGTTGGGTTTGCCAGAACACATGGTGGCAGGATCGTGGGAGAAGGAATTTTGACAAACGGAGTCGTATCTTTCGACAAAGTGAACTACATTGCTGAACTTGAGAACAATCTTTTGAGCATTTCACAGATCTGTGACAAGAAGTTCACAACTCACTTCAACGACAAAGAATGTCTTATTCTCAAACCTGGTTTCATAATTCCTGAGGAGTGGATCCTAATGCGCGCTCCACGAGAAAATGATTTATATGTCTTAGACATGAGCGTAGCATCCACTACTTCAAAGGAAGGACAATGTTTTGTATCAAAGGCTACTGAAAAGGAATCAATCCTATGGCATAGGAAGATGGGTCACATACACCTAAGGAAGATGAATTTTCTGGTGCACAACAATCTACTGGAAGGAGTGAATCTAAAAAATTTTCATTTGTCAGACGACTGTATCAGCTACAAGAAGGGGAAGCAGCATAAGAAGTCACACCCGAGAAAGCTTCTCAACTCCTTCAAACTTCCACTAGATAGGCTACACATGGATCTCTTTGGGCCTGTCAATGTGAAAAGTATTACAGGAGATATATACTGCCTGGTCGTAACAGATGACTTCTCCAGATTCTCATGGGTTTTCTTTCAAGAAAGCAAGAATGAAACGTTTGAAAATTTGATGATCTTGTTACGAAAACTTGAAAACCTTTACCATTTGCCTATCAAGAAAATCAGAAGTGAAAATGGTACTGAGTTTAAGAACAACAAGATGCTCGATTCTGCAACGCTAAAGGTACCCATCATGAGTTCAGTGCCCCCTATACTCCTTAACAGAATGGAGTAGCTGAACTAAACGAACAGAAGCTTATTGAGACTGCACGCACGATGCTTGCTGATTCAAAGTTGCCTATTAGCTTTTGGAGCGAACCTGTTGCATCTGCATGTTACACCCTTAACCGCGTAATGACTGTCAAGAAGCACAAAAAGACATGCTTTGAACTTCTTAACCAGCGAAAACCTAATCTAGAGTTTTTGGAACCTTTTGGATCACCGTGTACTGTATTGGACCCGGAAGGAAAATTTAGAGCCAGATCTTTGGAAGGATTTTTCGTAGGACTACGCAAGTGCACAAAAGAGAGTCTATCTTCCAAGCATGAATCAGGTTATTATTGCTCAACACGTTGATTGCCAGAGATACACAACGCCCATGCAAAAACCTGTAGATTCTTGGCTATTCAATTACGACGGGTTGTGGAATTCATTTGATCTGCCTGAAGAACCGTTTGAGGAAGAACTTATCTTGCTATTCCAACAACATCATAAATCGAATCAAGAGCAGGTAACAGGACCGTTGGTAATCTCTCCAACAACAACACCTTCCTCAGAGGCAGGTCCGAGCAACACTCAGTCAGAACCAGTTGTTCTACCAGTTCAGAATACTGCAGAACCATCTTCTCCTCAGCCAGCTGATGCAGAACCTAAACAGGATCCTACCTTTGATAATGGGGATTCTAGTTTCGATGAAGGATCACAAGAGATTACAAGTTACTCAGCAATCAAGCTGCCGAAACCAGTGCGAGAAATGAGGCTACTTTTCAGAACATGTTGCAAATCAGAATATCACAAATCTGGAAAGCTCAGTGAATGTTCCAGGGGAAGTAATGCCGAGATCAGTCTCCTACCATCCAACAGATAACATCATTGGAGAACTGCAAGCTGGCGTGAAAACGCGAAATCAGATCAATAAGGATCTAAGTTGCTTTTATTCCAAAGTTGCTCCACTCCAAAATAATTTTTCTCATAGTTGTTTTGTTTCTCAGGTAGAATGTTGATGCACTTTGTGTTCGTCACTTGTCGAATAGGCTAGATAGAGCGTGTGTTGAATATTGTATAGGTTAGAATTCACCCGAACTGACCTTATGGTCAGTCGCTTGAACTTGATGTGCCTTTGTCAAGGTCGCCCGAACTTGTCTTGCGAAGGACAAGTTCGCCCGAACTTGACTATAGCACATCCGGTCGAAATTGTATCCCTATATATAGGTGTGTTGTTCATTTCATCATTTAAGATTTTGGCATCCCTACGGGGAGGTGCTGTCAGATTCTCTCCAGGAACTCCGGCAGCTGGACTTATAAAGATGTATACTCTTTCGGTATGAATGAAGACTTCCGCTGCATTCTGCTTCAACTCCATTCTTAATAACATTCGACCGAATCGGTTTCGTCTATCCACTAACTTCTGTCTAGAACCGCCTGATCACGGACCTTCAATTGGTATCAGAGCTACGGTTATCACATACGCTCATGAATTTGGACATTTATGGACATTAGGAGGGGTTTTGGACGTAAATCATGAAATAAACCTACAATCCACGGACAAAATAAAAAATTGAACGGATAGGATTGTTAGAAAACCAATTTCGACCAGATCTATCGTGAAATCATCTCGAAATTCGAAGAAATAAGGATTTTGGATCGAAAAATGTGAAAAATGGCTGATTTGGGAGACCAAGTTCGCCCAAACTTAACATGGTTTTTCAAGACTTTTCATCAAGTTCGCCCGAACTTGCAAAGTTTTTCATGAATTTTCATCAAGATCGGCCGAACATGACTGATTTTCATTGAAATTAAGCACAAGTTCGCCCGAACTTGTCTATTTCATGCAAGTTCGCCCAAACTTGGTGGTGGCCAACCAAGTTCGCCCGAACTTGTCACAATTTGACTAAGTTCACCCGAACTTGTCTCACTAGCATATAAAAGTTCACCTGAACCTGTCATTGAAAAGATTTATTGTTCGATTTGATGAGACGGTGTCTAGAAAAAAATTGGTGAAATTTTTTTTCGAAATTTTAACATCCGATACTGACTGTTCGGGGATACCGTCAGAGGCCTTAGAGATAGGCTGAGATGATGACGTTAGAGATGGTTGAAGATGAGAGGGTAGTCATTGATTCCAAAGCAATTTGGTGATCATTAGAGTTGAAGACTACTGATGGGCCTAAAGTTAAATTCCGCATTTGATGAAAACTAAAAATTCCGGATTTGAGGGGGAATTTCAGTGAAAAAATTGGTATGGTCAGAATTTGCAAAAATGAGGGTGAAATTTTTTTTTTCAATATTTGAAGATTCCGACATTTTTGAAATTCGTGACGCTGCAACAGTATTCGGGTGGTTTCCAACTACAGATTAACCGGGAAATACAGAGATTGGAGACTCATTTGTAAATTGATCAAGTTGATGTCTAGTTTGAAAGCAGGTGGTTACATAACTGAGTCTTGGAGGATTTGTTTATCAGATTCTGCGGTCATGGTTGTGGATTGACACTTGAGTCGCGCGTATGGTTTGGAAGCACACACGACTGCCTATCTTTAACTCTGCTTTGCACATGAATTATTGACTGGACTAACCGCCAGGAGATAAGGATGCTTTGTAGTTTAAGTTGCCCCCGTTGTACGCGGTACCATGATTAAGGAAGATGATTTATGGGATCGGATCTTCCAGACCAAGAAGTGTACCAGTTGCTGACCAAAGAGATTATCCATTTGGGATTCTATGATCACAAGAAGTTCAGATTATTCAGATCATGATTCAGATTGATGCTTAAGGGTTAGAGTACTTCTCTTCGGTGAAGGAACAGTTAGCTGGATTAGCAATCATTAGTACCAGTGAGGAACTGAGGACATTCAAAACCTTCGGTGATGATCTTAGGAATTAATGACTAGCTCCAAAGACGGATGGTTTCAAAATTACCAAGGAAATCTGATGATAACCTTTGGTGGCCATTATTTTTAGTCTTCAAGCATATGAATCATTCTTCTCTTTGGACTAACCGCCGTTGGATGATGATGTTTGGTGATTAAGTGGCACTGGTCTACTGGAGATAGCTATATATCTGACATTGTGATTGAAGAAGAAGAATGTGATTTTGATCGCGGACGAATGTTTCTCAGAGTCAAAGTGTATTTGGTTTTGATGAAGATTTACTGATTGAAAAAGATTACCGAGTTGCTGATCTGGAGTGATTACGGAAATCGGGATTTCAGATTTTTGCGGGTAAACATTGATTTGAAGTTTACCAGTGTGGTAATTCGAAGTTTCTATCAATTGCCGGTTGAGTCTTGAAGATCGGAAGATCGAGCATGGGATATGCGGTAAACTGAACGCGGACGTGATTAAAGATGAAATGGAGAAGCTACATTGATGAGCTTCAAATTGGTGTCTATTCAAGATCATCTGTCGGTCAAGAAAATCAGAGGAGGTTGGAAACTGTGCAACAAATATCTGGACTGGAGATTTCAGGGGGAATTAGATGTTGATAATGCAAACCCAAATCATCAATTAAGGGGGAATTTGTTGACGCGTTTCGACGACAGCGGCAAACACCTTGATTGAAGTTGCAGAATATTCAAACACGGCTCATGCATGAAGACCAAGATTCGACAGTAACGAACAAGGGGGAATCTGTTGATGCATTTTGTGTTCGCTACTTGTCGAATAGGCTAGATAGAGCTGTGTTGAATATTGTATAGGTTAGAATCGAAACACACGACTGAAATACAGAGATTTCAATGTAAAAGGGATCAAGTTCGTCTGAACTTGACCTGTATTGGTCAAGTTCGCTCGAACTTGATGTGCCTTTAGTTAAGTTCGCCCGAACTTGTCCTGTGAAGGACAAGTTCACCCGAAGTTGACCATAGCACATCCTGGCGAACTGGTCTCCCTATATATAGGTGTGTTGTTCATTTCATCATTTAAGTTTTTAGCATCCCTACGGGGAGGTGCTGGCGGATTCTCTCCAGGAACTCCGAAAGCTGGACTTATAAAGATGTATACTCTTTCGGTATGAATGAAGACTTCCGTTGCATTCTACTTCTACTCCATTCTTAATAACATTCTATCGAATCGGTTTCGTCTATCCACTAACTTCCGTCTAAAACCGCCTGATCACGGAGCTTCATAGAACAAGGAACATAAGAGATGCTCTTAAAGATGACAGTTGGGTGGAAGCAATGCAGGAAGAATTGCTGCAATTCCAGAAAGTTGGAGTCTGGGAACTTGTTGACCTTCCACCAAAGCAGAAAAAGATAAGCACTCGGTGGGTTTACAAGTGCAAAAGAGATGATAGAGGAGTGGTTGTTCGAAACAAAGCTCGGCTCATAGTTCAAGGTTTTCGTCAGCAAGAAGAGATATATTACAACGAGGTCTACGCCCAGTCGCACGTCTAGAAGCTATCCGCATTTTCCTGGCTTTCGCCTCATGGAAAGGTTTCAAAGTGTACCAATTGGATGTGAAGTCTGCTTTTCGGTACGGTAAGGTAAAAGAGGAGGTATATGTCGGCTAACCACCGGGTTTGTCGATCCGATTCATAAAGATAAGGTCTACTTGATGAACAAAGCTCTTTACGGATTACACTAGGCCCCGAGGGCCTGGTATGAGACGCTTTCCAAGCACCTTCTGGCTAACCGATTCACCAGAGGAACAGTAGATAGCACCCTTTTTACCAAGGAAGTGGAAGGACATCTGATTATTGTGCATATCTATGTGGATGATATCATCTTTGGATTTACAAATGAACAGCTGTGCAAGGACTTTGAGAAAGTCATGAAAGAAAATTTCGAAATGAGCGCTATGGGAGAGATGAAATTCTTTTTGGGGCTCCAGGTTGAACAACTACCAGACGGTATTTTCATTCACC
Source organism: Scalesia atractyloides (assembly GCA_947069175.1). Taxonomy (NCBI): domain Eukaryota; kingdom Viridiplantae; phylum Streptophyta; class Magnoliopsida; order Asterales; family Asteraceae; genus Scalesia; species Scalesia atractyloides. The sequence goes on along the minus strand of CAMTDV010000024.1, from coordinate 55,404,859 downwards.
AGAAGAAGTATGTTCATGACGTGTTGGAGAAATTTCACATGACAGGAACTAAACCCGCATCTACCCCTTTAGCCACAAACCACGGCATTTGTCCAGACGACTATGGAGAAAAAGTTGATGAAACATTATATTGCTCCATAATCGGATCTTTGATGTATCTCACAGCTTCAAGACCGGATATCATGTACCCCACATGCCTTTGCGCCAGATATCAGTCAACCCGAAGGAATCACATATGTTGATCGTCAAAAGGATCATGCGCTACTTGAAAGCATGCCCAAGCACCGGCTTGTGGTATCCACGTCATGACGATTTCAATGTTGCGGGTTAATATGACTCTGATTTTGGTTGCTGCAAGCAAACGCTAAGTCTACAACGGCTGGATGCCAGTTCTTCGGAACACGTTTGGTAACGTGGCAATGCAAGAAACAGACCGCGGTCGCTCTCTCAACTTGCAAAGCTGAATACATTTCAGCATCCAGTTGTTGTTCCCAAATTCTGTGGATATAACAATAGATGAGAGACTACGGTCTGCAATTTCTTGATAAGCCCATATTCGTAGATAACAAGGCGGCTATTGATATCATGTTCAATCCTTGTCAACACTCACGCACTAAACATATCGAGATTTGATACCACTTTATCCGTGACTGTCACGAGAAAAAGCTGGTACGAATTGACAAAATCCACACTGATGACCAAAAGCAGATTTTTACACCAAAGCTTTTGATAGAGCAAGATTTTGAAATCTTTCAAAATTAAATGGTTTAAAGAATCTAACATCAGAGGATATTTATGAGGTTGAGTTTGAGGATGACGATGTTGGGACGTGATCCTCACTCGTAAGTCAAATGTTTTTCTGTAAATAGTTTACATGCTTTCTTAAAACCAAAAATCCAAAAATAATTTTTTGATTTTTAGGGGAGAAAAAGTTGTGAAAAATACAAAAACATTGAAAAAAATAATGAAAAATACATAAACATTAAAAAATACAAAAATAGTTTTGTGTAGAAGAGGAGATGATAGTACATCAATAGACCATTACAGTACGCTAAGAAATGTATTTTTTAAAAGCGTCTAAACAGGTCTTTCTAAGGATATGTCGGTAGGCTTCGCACGTTCAGTAAACTGCTTTCAGGATATAAACATAAAAAGAAAAAACTGGTAAATCTGTGGCTTAACATCTCTCGGATATATGGGCTTGGTACCCAAATTTCGTTTGAGAGAATGCCAGTTCTGAGATACTAGGTCTTTATATTTAGTTGATATCTGGGGTATTATACGAGTTCTTCTGATTTTGCGTCAGCAATGGCCTAGAACTTGTATAATACTTTCACATTATTCACCCCAAAGCTGCATAAAAAATGAAGAAAAATGTCATAAAAAGATACGACATTCTGCAGTACAAAAATTAAAAGATTCCCAAGAGGAACACCACCTAAAGTCGAGCCTTCATCTCTTTCTCTGTACGGAAGTACTAATCTGAGCTCTCAAGGTCTCGCAATTCACCCATATATAGATATCAGTTAGATATATTCACCTGTGAGATGAAATCTAGGGAATCTCGATGCGGGAGTATATTATGAGGTGGGAAAAACAGCTTAGGCCATGTTGCTAATACTTTACCTAACATCTCTTGAGGCAGTTGAGATGTTGATGCATTTTGTGTTTGTCACTTGTCGAATAGGCTAGATTGAGCGTGTGTTGAATATTGTATGGTTAGAATCAAACACACGACCGAAATACGGAGATTATAGTGTAAAAGGGAACAAGTTCGCCCGAACTTGACCTGTATTGGTCAAGTTCGCTCGAACTTGATGTGCCTTTAGTCAAGTTCACCCGAACTTGACTATAAAAGGCCAAGTTCGCTTGAGAAGTGCATGTTGATGTCAAGTTCGGCCGAACTTACCTCCATTCCAGCAAACTTGTCTCCCTATATATAGGTGTGTTGTTCATTTTGTCATTTATGTTTTTGGCATCCTAGGGGAGGTGCTGCCGGATTATCTCCAGGAACTCCGGCAGCTGGACTTATAAAGATGTATACTCTTTTGGTATGAATGAAGACTTCCGATGCATTCTATTTCTACTCCATTCTTAATAACATTCTACCGAAATTTTTACATTTATCCATTAACTTCCGTCTAGAACCGCCTGATCACGGACCTTCAAGTGTAGGAACGTCCACGATTAGCACGGGAACCGAAATTTGTTATCTATTGTCCGATTAGGCGGAAACTAATGACAAGTTAACCAAATAACAAAATTTTCTCGTTTAATAGTTGTTTCATTGATCTAAAGTTTAATACCTTCGAGATCCAGATCCGACAGAGCATCGCCGTCTCTGTGCCAAAATATCTCCAAGTTACAAATGAAATCACAAGGCATCTATTTATAAGATCATAAGTTCGCTGGTTTGGTGTTGAAGTTCAGGCGAACTTGACTTAGTCAAGTTCGGCCGAACTTGACTTCCCTATTACCATCTCAAGAGAACTTGTCCTAAAACACTCTTAAATACGCCTCGTTTCATCTATACTATACAGACTCGATACAAGACTAATATGTAAACCTTATGCACCGATAGACTCCCTCTTGGATATCTACTTTGTCTTGTTCGGTCTTCAGAAACTCTCGTTTATCCCAGACTCGTTCTCGTGTAATGATGAAGGCAACATACATATGCACCAACAGACTCCCCCTTGGATGTTGTCGCAGTCATTCTCTTTCATAGACATCTTTGACAATAATCATCTTTGTCTGTCTTCAAGTGTCATAGTCTTCTTTGAACGCCTCGTAATCATCAGACTTCAAATAAGTTCCTGAGTCTTTATCTTTATCCTTGAATAAGCGTTAAACTTTATGATCTTCAAACTTTCTCTTTTTCTTCAATTTATCTTGATAAAACTTTTAATCTCCAAGCTCCCCTTTGCTGTGAGCTGTGTTCCCCCTAGCTTTGAGCTTTATCTTCAATCACGTTTCATCCTGCTCCCACTAAAACTTTACTTCCTGTTTCAAAGTACTTGGGAATTCAAATAAACATTTCAATTCTAAGTTTGAAATTTTTAACACTTGTATTACATACCACCTGTACAATACTTGTACTTCAAATTTTAATCCTCATTTTCAGTTATTTCAAGTTCAAATTAATGACCTTGGAAAAATTTGAGTTGTGAAAATCCACTTAGTTGATCAAGTCCAAGTTAATGACCTTGATTAACCAAATATGTCTACCAAGTCCAAGTTAATGACCTTGGCTAAACCCGTTGTGAACAACTGATATTATCTTCAATTTTAAAGTTTCAAATTAATGAACTTTTTCTTACTAGACTTCGATGATCCGTTCTCCAACATTGGCTTGTTGAGAATCTTTTTTTATTTAAAAAGTAAGTAAAGTATTTACAGAACTTTTTAACAAGTGAAGGTCCGTGGTCAGGCGGTTCTAGACGGAAGTTAGTGGAAAAATGTAAACGGATTCGTTAGAATGTTATTATAGAGAGGAGTAGAAGTAGAATGCAGCAGAAGTCTTCATTCATACCGAAAGAAGATACATCTTTATAAGTCCAGCTGCCGGAGTTCCTGGAGAGAATCCGGAAGCACCTCCCCGTAGGGATGCCAAAAACTTTAAATGACAAATGAACAACACACCTATATATTGGGAGACAAGCTCGCTGGAGAGAAGATGAGTTCGGGCAGAACTTGCATATGCAAGTTCGGGCGAACTTGACATCAACATGTCAAGTTCGAGCGAACTTGACTTCCACAGGTCAAGTTCGGGCGAACTTGTTCCCTTTTATACTATACACTCGTATTTTGGTCGTGTGTTCGATTCTAACCTATACAATATTCAACACACGCTCAATCTAGCCTATTCGACAAGTGACGAACACAAAGGGCACCAATAGATTCCCCCTTGTTCGTTACTGTCGAATCTTGGTCTTCAAACGTGTGCCGTGTTTAAATATTCTGCAACTTCAATCAAGGTATCTGCCGATGTCGTCGAAACGCGTTAACAAATTCCCCTTAATTGATGATCTGGGTTTGCATTATCAAAGTCTAATTCCCCTGAAATCTCCAGTTCAGATATTTGTTGTACAGTTTCCAACGTCCTCTAATTTGCTTGACCGACAGATTATCTTGAATAGACACCAATTTGAAATTCATCAATATAGCTTCTCCATTTCAACTTTAACCACATCCGCGTTCAGTTTTAGCGCATATATCCGATGCTCGATCTTCCGATCTTCAAAAACTCAACCGGCAATTGATAGAAACTTCAAATTACCACACTAGTAAACTTCAAATCAATGTTTACCCATAATAATCTGAAATCCCGATTTCCATAATCACTCCAGATCAGCAAATCGGTAATCTTTTTCAAACACAAATCTTCATCTGAAACAGATAATCTGGTAATGCATCGAATCTGATAAACATACTTCGTGACCAAAATCACATTCTTCCTCTTCAGTCATAATGCCAGATATATAGCTATCTCCGGTAGACCAGTGCCACTTAATCACCAAACATCATCATCCAACGGCGGTTAGTCCAAAGAGAAGAATGATTCATATGCTTGAAGACTAAAAATAATGGCCACCAAAGGTTATCATCAGATTTCCTTGGTAATTTTGAAATCATCCGTCTTCGGAGCTAGTCATTAATTCCTAAGATCATCACCGAACGTTTTGAACGTCCTCAGTTCCTTCATCGGTACTAACGACTGCTAATCCAGCTAACTGTTCCTTAACCGGAGATCAGGACTCTAACCCTTAAGCATCACTTTGTATCATGAACTGAAATCTCGGGACTTCCTGTGATCACAGATCCCAAATGGATAATCTCTTTCGTCAGCAACTGGTACACTTCTTTGTCTGGAAGATTCGATCCTATAAATCATCTTCCTTAATCATGGTACTGCGTACAACCCAGGGCAACTGAAACTACAAAGCATCCTTATCTCCTGGCGGTTAGTCCAGTCAATAATTCATGTGCAAAGCAGAGTTAAAGATAGGCAGTCATGTGTGCTTCCAATCCATATGCGCAACTCAGGTGTCAATCCACAACCATAACCGCAGAATCTGATAAACAACTCCTCCAAGACTCAGTTATGTAACCACCTGCTTTTAAACTAGACATCAACTTGATCAATTTACAAATGAATCTCAAATCTCTATATTTCCTGGTTAATCTGTAGTCAAAAACCACCCGAATACTGTTGCAATGTCACAAATTTAAAAAATGGAGGAATATTCAAATATTGAAAATTTTTTATTCTCCCTCATTTTTGCAAATTCTGACCATACCAATTTTTTCACTAAAATTCCCCCTCAAATCCGGAATTTTCAGTATTTAACAAATGCGGAATTTACTTTAAGGCCCATCGGTAGTCTTCAACCCTAATGATCACCAAATTGCTTTGGTATCAATGACTACCCTCTCATCTTCAACCATCTCTAACCTCATCATCTCAGCCTCTCTCTAAGGCCTCCGACGGTGTCCCCTAACAGTCAGTATCAGACGTTAAAAATTTCTATCACCAAATTTTTTCTGGACACCCGTTTCATCAAACCGAGCAATAAATTTCTATCACCATATTTTTTAGGCTCCTTTACAAGTTCAGGCGAACTTGTATATGCAAGTGAGACAAGTTCGGGCGAACTTAGTCAAATTTTGACATGTTCGGGCGAACTTGGTTGGCCACCACCAAGTTTGGGCAAACTTGTGCTTAATTTCAATGAAAATCAGTCAAGTTTGGGCGAACTTGATGAAAATTCATGAAAAACTTTGTCAAGTTAGGGCGAACTTGATGAAAAGTCTTGAAAAACCTTGTTAAGTTTGGGCGAACTTGGTCTCCCAAATCAGCCATTTTTCACAGTTTTCGATCCAAAATCCTTATTTCTTCGAATTTCGAGATGATTTCACCATATATCTGGTCGAAATTGGTTTTCTAACAATCCTATCCGTTCAATTTTGGATTTTGTCTGTGGATTGTAGGTTTATTTCATGATTTATGTCTAAAACCCCTTCTAATGTCCATAAATGTCCAAATTCATGAGCGTAGGTGATAACCGTAGCTCTGATACCAATTGAAGGTCCGTGGTCAGGCGGTTCTAGACGGAAGTTAGTGGATAAACGTAAACGGATTTGGTAGAATGTTATTACAGAAAGGAGTAGAAGTAGAATGCAGCGGAAGTCTTCATTCATACCGAAAGAGTATACATCTTTATAAGTCCAGCTACCGGAGTTCCTGGAGAGAATCCAGCAGCACCTCCCTGTAGGGATGCCAAAAACATTAAATGACAAATGAACAACACACCTATATATAGGGATACAAGTTCGTTGGAGAGAAGATGAGTTCGGGCGAACTTGCATATGCAAGTTCGGCTGAACTTGACATCAACATGTCAAGTTCGAGCGAACTTGACCTCCACAGGTCCAGTGACGAATACAAAGTGCACCAACAACAAGTAAAGAAAACTATTCAACACACGCTCAATCTAGCCTATTCGACAAGTGACGAACACAAAGTGCACCAACAACAAGTAAAGAAAACTATGTACAACTATTTACAGACATATTTTTGTGAATTTGCGTCTAAGGATCATATCAGTTTTATTGAGACATATCACCAGTACCGTTGACCTTTTTGAGACTTTAAGTTCTAAACTTGTTTACCTAGATTGTCGATATATTTTTCCACTTAAACTTCATCACGTTTCTCAATTGTTCGAAGATATGTTAGGATATGAATTATCAAACTTGACTTAACTATGGTTCCCACCTCTTGAATATACTCCCGAATCCATATTCCCTAGATTTCATCTTACAGGTGAATATAGCATAATTGATATCTGTATTTGGGTTATGCGAGGCCTTGAGAGCTCAGGTTAGTACTACCGTACCGATAAAGAGATGAAGGCTCGTATTTCAGGTGTGTTCCACTGAAGGAATCTTTTCAGCATTGCAAATGATTAGATCATTTGATTTTTTCAAGTTTGCATGCTATTTGGGGTTTATAGCAAAAGCATTATAGAAGTTCTAGGCTGTTGCTTCCGCAAAATCAGAAGAACTCGTATAATACCCCAGATATCAATCATCTATAAAGACCTCATATCTCAGAATCAGGCAACCCTTCAATCGAAATTCCGGAGTACTAAGTCCATATATCTAAGATGTGTTAATCCATGAGATTAAGCAGTTGTAACTTTAGTTTATATCCCGGAAACAATCTACTGAACGTGTAAAGTCTATCGACGCATCAACAGTAAGACTTGTTTATCACTCTTAAACTTTACAATTCTTTAGCATACTGTGATAGTCCGCTGATGTACTATCATTTCCTTTTTGACAACAAACTCTTTTTGTCCCTTTTAATGTTTTTTGTACTTTTTGATTTTTTTTCAACGTTTTTGAATTTTCAACTTTTTCATATGTTTTTTATTTTTCAACAATTTTTTTAAAATTTTCTTACTGCCCCTAAAATCAAAAACATATTTTTGAATTTTACATTTTTTAACAAATTCTATTTGAAAAATATAACCAACCAATGTGGATCCCGTGACCTCATCGTCCGATCCTTTTTCTCAATCATGTATCTGCAATCGTTTAACAAACAATCAATAAACTCATTTACCACTTGAAAAAGCTGTTTGAACTTGTAAAAACTTTGAAATCAGTTTTTCGGTTCAACGGTATGGATTTTCATAATTTTGACTTTTTTAAAAAATTTTCCTTTTAACAACTCTCCCTCAAAATGACAAAGATTTGACATTTCTGGATAAGTTAAATATTATGAAGCTCCTCAATCCTGAGTCATCTTTGATAAGCTGGATGTTGGAACTCCTGCACATGAAAGGATTTAGTTAAAAAGTTCAACCCAAGCCTTCTTGGTCTTGGGTTTTGGATATAACTCCTCATACACCTCTTCGTAATCACTTTCGTATGCTCTGTGATAAGCATATTCAACATCACAACCTTCAAACTCACAATCAACTTTACTTTTATTTTTCTTGATTGATTTGACATTTTTTGTTTTATCACAAACAACCTTCACTTTTTCAGGTGATTTCTTTTTAGCAATCAATGCTTGAGAATTAACTCTAGCTTTTTTATATAAAACCTAGAATCAATGTTTGACTTTGAAGTCTCTCCTTTTTGAAAAATTGAATTTTCAAAATTTGATTCATTTTTAGATTTTATTTCAAGATTGGATTTAGCATTACGTTTTATTTCTTTGATGTCAACGTTTCTTTTTAGAATCCTGATTCGATCATTTTCAGATGCTTTTGTTTTACCTCTTTTGAAACTTCTTTTCTTCGGGGATACACAGGCTTAGACTTTGGACACTTACGAGCAATGTGACCAACTTCATTGCATTTGAAGCAAGTCCGAGTGTCATGAACCTGTCCACTAGTGGGTTTTACTCCACTTGCGGACTTAGCCTTGTTCCGAAGTTCCTTTTCTTTCTTGAAATCATCGTTTGACTTCTTACCGATCAAGCTTTCTTCTAGAATTGTGCTCGTTCCGTACACAAACTTTATGTTCTTACATTTGTATTCTTGGAACGTTGACTTCTGATTCTTCTTCGATTCATCTTTAGCTTCTTCCAAACCTAAACCTGCTCTCCTGTTCTCAGGAAAATCACCACCGTTTCTACGGTAATTGTTAAAATTCCGTTTCGGTTTACAATAAAACTTCTTTTCATTTTTCTCGAGATCATCTGATGAAACTTCCACAAGATTAAATAGTTTATCGATTTGATCTTCTTTCACATTCTGAATCGGAAAGCTATCATTGAAATATAATCTATCAGATTCCTTAACCTTGTACATGACAACGTTAGGATCATCACTTAGATCATTTCTGATAATGTATCGTCACTTTCAGATTGTGAACCAGAACTGTTTGAACTCGAGTTGGCGCTTTTAAAGATGCCTTCATCAGAATCATTTCCCAAAACATTCTTTACCACATCTTTTACCACCGATTCATTGTCATCGTTTGATTTCGTAAAATCTACGTCAATGTTCTCAGGCAATTTAACTTTCTTTTCTGAAAGATGTAAAAGATTAAATGCCTTTTCAATATCATCATCTTTCTTGCAGCAGTAACTTGCAAGAAATGGTGGAGGAACATTTTCGTAAACTTTACGCTTTGAATTATCAACATTTTCCTCCGACTTGATCGTAGGAAGAATGTGATCAATAACATATGCGTTTGTGGTGTAAATTTTTAGTAATTGTCTGACTCTTTGAGTTTCAATTTCATTTCGTGAAACTCACGCTTTGTCTCAGCAATTGTATTAATATACATGTTAATTGCCTTTTGTTTTTCAATAACTGTGGCATTTAACATGGTGACATTAGCGTTGAGTTCACTGTTAGCTCTTTCAACATGTTTATATTTGCCTGATATCTTGTCATAAGCTTCTTTTATGGTTCTATAATCATAACGAAAGTTTTCGTTATGTTCAGTCAATTCTCTTATGACTTTGACTTTATCCAGACAGGGTTCACACGGACTTGCGCACTTTGTGCAAGGTTTTTCAACCTCCACAATTTTCACAACTTCCTTTTCAGACATGCTTACCTCTGCTTTTACCTTTTCGGCTTCTGCTCTCAACTTTTCTTGTTTTTGCAACTCAAGGTAAGCTATTCCTTCTTCCTCTGTTTGTTCTATGTATCTTTCCAGAACTGTATCCTCCAGGACAGCTTCTTCCTCAACTCTCTGCATTAATGCTTCTTGAATAACATTTTTGATAGCAGCATCCACAAATGATGTATCCGATTCATTCACAACCTCTGCCATCATAGCAACACCAGTCTTCTTTCCGATGTATTTGTTCAATCGAAACCATGGTCTTCATGATTGGCAACAAGTTCTTGTTCGGCTTTCTTTGCAGGTTTATCTTCAACTTCAACTTGTGTTCTATTCGGATATGATTTGTATTGCAGTGCTTTCTTGTAATATACGTTACCAGTTCCAAAAGGGTTTTGGTTTCCACTAGCTTCTTGGTTATGGCATTCACGTTCGAAGTGCCCTTTTTGTCGACATCTGAAACAAGTAACTTTCGTTTTGTCGAAACCAAGTTTATTGTTAGAATTACCAATATCCCTTCCAGTGAGTGCTACAAATTTTGAAACTCTCCGGATAATCGATGCTAAGGACCATTTAATGTCCATCAGTTCCAAGTCTTCCTCATCTACCTGATCGTAACCCTCAGCTGTCATTTCAGGATTTCCGATCTTTCCAGCAACAAGACTTTCATACGATTCCAGAACTGTAGCAAGAAGTGATATGTGCTGTTTCGTACTTTTTCCGGAAACACATTCTTTAAATCAACTGCTATGTTGCATTGGAAAACATTTGAATCAGAAGTGGATTGGCTTGTCTGATGAGATTGACTTTGAGAAGAAGAATTTGAATCAACATATGAATAACCAGTGTTTGGAGAATATTGATTTTGTGATGATTGATCTGATGTATTCATGTTTGAACTAAATGCCGTTTGGATTTTTGGACTTTGAATTGGAGTATCTGGAACGCCACCTTTGTAATACACTCTGACATCCTGAACAACTATTAGTATTTTTGGATTTTGCAATCTTCATCAATTCCATTTCATGACCTTCAAGTTTGTCAATGAAAGATGACAATTAAAATGCCTCCAAGATGGACTATTCTTTAAAATCATCAGATACGTTGTCCATTCTCCTTCTGGAAGTGCATCAGCCAGCTTCTTAATTTGCTCTTCGTGAGTTCTCTTGATATCATGTCTTTCGCATCTAGACCATGAGGTGAAATATCTATCAATCATTTGCTTCATTGTCTCTCCTTTGATCATCGTGAAGATCTCAGATTCTTTCTTTATCAAAGCCTTTTTGCTTTTGATCATTTCATCACTTCCTTTGATTTTTTCGCGAAGGGAATTCCATAATTCTTGAGAAGTATCATATTCTTGTAATAATATCAAGATATCTTCTTTGACAGATTGTTGTATCAAGCTGATCATCTTCTTTTCAGCAACATATTTCTCTTTGTCAATCGCTAAAACTTGTTCAGTGGAAGATCTTGATCACTTTCATCTATGGGCCATGTATAACCGTCTTCAATCGCAACCCAGCTGTTGAATTGATTCGCTTGAATCCAATTAACAAACTTTTCTTTCCATCCCTCGAACTCGTCCATACTCATCAACTTCGGCGGTTTCTGAGTAGTACCCATTTCATTATCGAGGTTCATCTGGTTAACCGCAATCGAATTTGACGTTGAGGCTTGTGCTACTCCAACTGCAAACCCATTATGGAAATCTTTCATTTTGAAAATCGAGACACGTACGCTGATAACACTTGAACTTTGAAAAATATTAGAACTAACTACAAGTTCGGTCGAACTTGTAATTGAAAATTTTTGAACATGGATAAAGAATTTCAAAGATTTTTTATTTTGAGCGAGCTTGTGAAAATTATCACAAAAACAGATAAGTTCGGTCGAACTTATGTGAAAACAGATTTATGATTTCAAGTATTCACAAGTTCGGTCGAACTTAGGTTTGAATTTCAAGATAAAAAGTAAGTTCGGGCGAACTTGAATGAATTTTCACTAAAATTATATCAAGTTCGGTCGAACTTGATGGAATTTCAAGACTGATGAATTTCAAACAAAAACAACAAGTTCGAGCAGATTTAAGCTCAAAACCTTAAAAATTACTCAAGTTCGGTCGAACTTGATGAAAATTCCAAGATTTTTCAATCAAGTTCGGTCGAACTTAGTGTTAAGTTCGGCTGAATTTAGTTTCCAGAACATGGTTTTTGCAACTTTTTGATATCAAAACGTTTGATTTTGATGTCCAAACTCTCAGGGGTTTACCACAAATATATTTAACATGACATATTCAAAATTGAACAGAATTTGTCCGTGAGTTCTTCATTTTTGTTCCAAAGTTAAGAAAAATAGAAGAATGGAGATGAAATAGAGAGATTCTTGTCTTGATTTCAACAAATTCAGGTATCCAGGCTCTGATACCACTTGTAGGAATGTCCAGGATTAGCACGGGAACCTAAATTTGTTATATATTGTCCGATTAGGCGGAAACTAATGACAAGTTAACCAAATAGCAAGAATTACTCGTTTAATAGTTGTTTTCATTGATCTAAAGTTCAATACATTCGAGATCCGGATCCGATAGAGCTTCGCCGTCTCTGTGCAAAATATCTCCAAGTTACAAATGAAATCACAAGGCATCTATTTATAGGATCATAAGTTCGCTGGTTTGGTGTTAAAGTTCGGGCGAACATGACTTAGTCAAGTTCGGCCGAACATGACTTCCCCATTACCATCTCAAGCGAACTTGTCCTAAAACACTCTTAAATACGCCTCGTTTCATCTATACTATACAAACTCGATACAAGACTAATATATAAAGTTATGCACCGATAGACTCCCTCTTGGATATCTACTTTGTCTTGTTCGGTCTTCACAAACTCTCGTTTATCCCAGACTCGTTCTCATGTAATGACGAAGGCAACAGACATATGCACCAACATGAGAAATGTGTAGAGGTTTAAGTGGATCAGTATACCGACAATCTAAAGAAAATTTGTTTAAGAATTTAAAGTTTCATATAGAGCAACGGTACTGGTAATGTGTCTCAATAAACTGATATGATCCTCTAATACAAACTCGCAAAAATATGTCTGTAAATATGTTTATACATATTGCTTTAAGCGTTTCTAGCTTAGAAGTTTTTAGAAATTCAAAAATTCAAAAAGATTTTCTGTTTCTACTTCAATTTTTGACTGCCGATGTTGGAAAACAGATGTTCAAAGTCAAAAGCGACAGTATGCAGAGGAAAATCGTTTGAATTATGGGCTGGGAGCTAATCTGGAGACAAAGTCTGGTTTGAAACATTGAAAACTTCATTAATTTGAAACTTAAAATTAAAAGATAATGTCAGTTTTGGTCAAAAGGTGGTCAACCAAGGTCATTGACTTGGACTTGGTAGCCAAAACAGTTAAACAAGGTTATTAACTTGGACTTGGACAACTGTGTGGATAATTAAAATTGAAAACAAACAAAAAAGTTGAAAAATTGAAAACATTTCAAAAGGCTAAACAATTTTCGCACGAAAATCTGGCCAAATCTCACAAGCCAAATTTTCGCACGAAAATTGTTAGCCTATATATAAGAGATAGCTGAACATGTTTCGCACGAAAATCTGTTAGAAAATTGGTGCGGATTCTCTGTGGCGACTTTAACACTTTCTCTGGGTTCACTCATTTTTCGACGTATTTGACACATTAGGGAGGTTGATTTGCACACCTCTTATAATGGCTAAGGTATTCACCGCGTTTGAACCATGAAATTTGACTGTTTCGGACCTTAAACGGACTAAAATGTAGATCTAGGATAAACTAGCCGGTAAAAACATAAAATGAACCCTCCAATGTTAAATTTGGCAAGTTTAACTAAGGTTTACTGTTTCAATTTCTTGAAAATGTCAAAAATTGCAAGTGTTTTGAGTCGGTTTGAAAAGATTTTAACTGTGGAGAAGACGGATTTTCGTACGAAAATCTAGCATTTCCGCACGAAAATTCATGAAAGAAAGTGTTGTATTTTGGCTTATTATTTTCGCACGAAAATTGAAGAAAGTTATATAGTATAAATTTTCGTACGAAAATTTAGTGGAATTTGTGTTTGTGAGTTCCATATATGAGTTCCATCCAGTGCACAACTCATGCTGCTTAATCGACAAAGATGCCAAAGTTTGCTCCGTTCTCGCAGTATATAGACTTTCTAGAGAGGCTGCAGGTTTATTATACCTTACACATCATCACCACATTTATGCTTGACATGTCGATCGTTTTTGGGTTGCAGCAGAGTTGAAAGCTGATTCTAGGGCAATTATGTCAGCAGTCAAGATAGGTGAGAACGATGTGGAAATCACCATTACTGAAGATCTTATACACACAGTGCTACATTTTAGGGATGAGAGTGATTATCCTACAAGGTTCACAGAGAAGTTTGTCAAGGGTTGCTTTTACCGAATGGGCTACAACGGTTATGTGAACTTCGTTCCGTTCAAGATTAACAAACTGGGTCTGCCCTATAGATTTCTTGCACACTGCATCACCCGACCCTTTACCCACAGGAAAGGAGGATGGGATGATTTGGTTGATTATCACATGTGTATGATGGTAGCTGTGATTTTGAACAAGCCTTACAACTTCAATAAGATGATATTTGATCAGATGGTGATGAATTTGGGTAAGGGTCGATTTTTGCAGTACCCTCGATTTGTTCAGAAGATTCTCGACCATCTTCACCCCAATCTCGAGAAAAAGAAGGATGATATTTTGGTGTTAGAGCATATGTCTTCATCTGACCTCCACAACATCACCAACTACCGTAAGGGGGAAAGGCTCCAACGTTTAAGCCTATCTTCGGAACTTTTGTAAAAGCTGATTATGTTGCCCCGCCAGATTGCAAATGGAGGAATGAGGGCAGAGGTGATGAAGCTGATGAAGCAGATATGATGGAAGACTTCATTGAAAAACGAAGTATATGGTATGTTAAACGTGAAGATGAAAAGGGTCACTATGGCAAGAAGAAAGCAGGTTCTACTTCGAATGCAACAAGGAGAAAGAAAGCTTCAGAGACGTCTTCTTCACCTCCCAAGTGTCAAAGGAAACAAGCAAGTGTTATTACAGGTTTGATTAATGAACCGGATGTTGAGAAGGTAATGATTGAAGAAACAGTGCACACAACAGAAGCAGTTCATGTTGAAGAGACTTTGGAAGAAACCGCTGCTGATATAGAGAAAATGGTTGGTGTTGAAACGACAGCAGGTGGTGGTGATGATGAAAGGCCATCATCAAGTACCGATTCAGAAGATAGGAGGGAAGGAGAAAGAAAGAAAAGAAGCTGAGGATCAAGTTAAAGACAAAGCCTACTGAGACTCCAATTGCTCCTCCCACTGTGTCTCAAGTGCAAGCAATATCGTCATCTCATCCTATACCTCCTCTACCAGACACAGCCTTTGATGATTTCTTTTTCGATTATGGTGCTATCCCCGGGGGGGGACAACTCACAACAGAAGATGTATATGTTGGGAGACTTGGAGAGTTAGAAACGAGGTTAAGAAATGCCAATGAGAAGATTAAGATCCTTGAGTCTGATAGAGATAGCATCAGAGAGATTCTGAGGTTGGTTACTGACGATAGTGAAAGATATTTTCAGGCTTCACAGAAAGTTGCTGCTTATGAAGAAAGGATCAAGGTACTAGAAAATGAGAGAGAGATTCTAAAGGCAACTCTCAGCAGTTATGAGATAGAAAACCAGAGGATTATCAAGAAGGTGGAAGAATACGAGGCTGAGAGAGAGTCAAACAACAGGCAGGTTGAGCTTATGAAGAAAATTCTGGTTCGAACTCTGGGTATTTCATTGTCAGACGAGATAGAGAAAATCGAGACAGAAGAGGCAAGACAGAAAGTTGAAGAGAGCGAACGAGCTTCTAAAGCTCTATCTGATGTAGAAGGCCGAGGAAAGAAAAAGATTGATGATATTCCTGTCTCCAGCAAGCCTATACATGAAGCTGCTACTTTTTCGGTCCTTTGATCGAACAATCTGCACTGGAAGCTGAATCCGTGCTAGTGTCTTCTGAGATAACCGTCTACGATCCAGCTATTGATGTTAGCAAGAATTTTGTGCTTCAAGGTGAAGGTATCCTAGAGTCGATGACGAAAGAGTAGGTGATCGCTTAGAGGGAGTTAAAGAAAGAGATTCACGAAATGGTAGACAGAACGTATGATCATTTAGAGAAGGACGGATTCGATTATGTAGCAAACTTATTTGATAATGAAAATATGTTTGTTGATGCTTACATGAACGACTCTATTTTTGAGCTAAATGATGAATAGGTTCAGGGGGAGTCGTCGATTGAAATTGAAGGACAGTGCTAAAGCCCAAAGTCATCTATCTCGAGCACGATGTCGAAGAATGAGAGTATGTTCTTAACTACTCCAAGGCTAATTTTGCAGAATTATTTGGCTTACAAGAAGATTCATTTAAATTCGATTTTGAAGAGGAATTAAAGAACACAAGCTCAGAGCCGAATGATTATGTATTTAAAGACATCCTGCAAGCAAACGATTATGACAGAGTCATCTTTGAAGATTGGGATTCAGATGATAATGAAGAGGCAAGGTATACAGGTGAAGGAACATATGTGTTTCCTACTCTTGATGAAATGACTGCTGAGATCAATGATGATATGCTAATGCAAAAGGTAGCAGAAGCAGTTAAAGAAGGAACGGCTCCTAAACCACCGACAAAAGAAGAAATCATAGAAATGAAGAAGAAATGGTTCAAGGAGATGCCGCCTGAAAGAAAGTTCCGTCGTCCATTAGCTTTCTTCACCAGAGACCCTAATGCATCTCTGGGTGACATTATCAGTTGGGGATGGATCGAGGAACTAGATGTGTATGCGTTGAAACGTGAGTATGGAGTTCAATACTTCAAATGACTGGGTGATGTAAAGACCCTGCCAGAATGGGATGTGACAGAGTTGGTTCAGACCAAGACGTTTAGTATGAAGCTACGACCGAATGATCAACGTCTATGGAAGCTAATAAAGTTTGAATTTGAACACGGTTTCAACTTTTGGAAGCCACACAAGCCACGTACCGTGACAAATATCGATCCAGTAACTAAAGAGAAAGATGTGACTTTGATTGTCAAGAGGCCACGTGTTATAAAGAATATGCCCTTGAAGAAAATGGAACAAGATTTTTACAAAATCTTCAAATGGTGGCACTATGATTCGAGTACTGGAGAGGCTGTTATTTGTGTGTTGAGCCTGATGAAGGATCATGGGATATGTCTGAAGATTTGTTTGAAACCGTGATCATGCACAAAAGAATTTATGGGTTGTGGCGTGCGATCAGAGTGTTGGATCCAATGTGGCTGGTCAACTGCTCAGAAAGGATATCGAACGCCTGTTCTTCATCAAGATCAGTTATGAAGATAAAGACAAAGAGTAGGCCATGCAGTTCTAGAAGATTGTGAATGTTTGTTATGCTAACAATATCAATTCAGGTAAAGAATGGAACACTTCATGGAGAAAGCTTGAAGATAAGTAGCAGAAAAAGAAAGATCAAAATGAAGAAAGAATCCAAGCACGACGAAAGCTGGCCACCCGTGAAAGATTCAAATTCGGGAACACGTACAACCGACCTCCTCCTACAGATCAAACTCTCATTGCTTCAGAGGAGCGTCGAAGGCCAGCAAGCGATTTTTAGGATGATCAAGTCAAATCTAGTTGAAATTTTGCGGAAAAGTTTTGAAGATTGTCCAAGACTCGGCAACATCCAAGGGGGAGTATGTTGGTGCACATATGTCTATTGCCTACGTCTAGGACAAGTCTATTGTAAAGTTAGGGTTTCGCAGCGTCAAAAGTTTAGTTTTGAAAGTTTTGTAAAGTTGTTAATATTTTCGTACCAAAATTGGTAGGGATTTTCGCACGAAAATTTTGTGCGAAAATTCATGCATCCTAGTCTCTAGTTGTTGTCAAGTCTTGCCTATAAATAGGTGACTTAGGATGTTGTCTAGGATGTAATCGTTTCAACGTTAATCAATATAACAGACGGTTAAACAATAATCATCGCTTGTTCTTTGTTTGTTCAATCAGCTAACAATGAATTCCGCCTCTGTTAGCTGAGCAAGTCTGACCAGAAGCTCACAAGTTGGGTCCTCTAAGGATCTAAGTTTAAATTGATTGTTGTTTTTGTTTCAAATAATGGAAAATGATTGAAAACAGAGACTAAGTGCAGCGGATTAATGGAAAACTTTTACAACAATCAATTGGTCGTTTGTTTTCATCACCATCGTGCTTTTAAGTAATTAAACTATTGAAATGATTCACAAACTCCCCCTTAGCCCAATAACGATCATTTGATAGTAAGAAATGAAGAAGACATGCGAAAATTGATCTTTTTAAAAAGACAAGTAAAACTGTTACAATGAGCGCCTATTTATACTAACTATCTAATCACTGATCGTCTTACAATGACGTCATGGTTGATAGTGACAGATAACAAACTTAACTAACTGTAAACAATGCTAGACTAAAGATATCAGTGCATAGCACTGTTACATTGATTTAACTAAGACTAGACTAGACATTGCTTACTATCCTCTATCCTTGTAATGCTCTATCAGCGGTTGGGAACTTCATCTGTCAAGGATAGGTATCAGTGATTTTATTGAATGCAAAAAAAGCCTATCAGTGGATAGAAACCTCTTATAGCTAGACCAAAGCTCGGATGGTGTGTTTTAACTTTGTATCATCTGTTCCTTTCCAAAGGTTCAATCCCAACAATCTCCCCTGGAACAGATGATGCCAAAAACACCTTATTCTTGATCTTTATTCCTCAGAAAGAACTCTCTTATTTGACCTTTGAATTGTAGCTCAAAGTTAAGAGATTCTATGTCATCAGCATCCTTCTCAAGTTTTAAACTTAGTAGTTCGTGGAAGTCTTCTACTGTAAGCCCATAAGCAGCTTCCATGGATAGTTTAGTGACCTTACGATAAGACTTGATTAGAGTCAATTCGTGGGTTTCTTTGTTGACCTTCCACTTTAGAATTTTTGGGTCTGAAGGCTTTCTTGAAAGAGCTTTTTTTGCTGAGGATAGGAAGGGAGCTACTCTTGTCAAATCTTCGGCCAACTTGGCACTTCTATCATCTGTTGGATAGTCCATCATATTCTTGATTCCTTCTTTGATAAACACTTCCTCAAACTCTTTGTCAACCTTCTCAGACAACTCCCCTTGCCTTTTTCATTTTACCAAAGCAAGTGTGGATTGGACAGTTGTTGAGCTGGGCTTTTTAGAGAGCCGGGCTTTGAGAGCAGCATCTTCTTTGGAGTAATCAGGTTTAGGAGGCATTGATGGATCCTTTTTCCTTCTAGCTTCATGCATTTTGTATGTATCCAACACTCTAATCTCCCCCATCTCATCACCTGATTCTTTGACCCATAGTGATTCTGAATTAGCTCTTCCTTCATTCTTCTGAGCTTTAGGGTCTTTTCTGGTACATTTTTCTTGTATTTGTTATAGTCTAGACATGTAGGTTTGTTTTGAGGATCTTTTGATTGTGCTTCTATTCTTGCATTTTCTTCTTGAAGCTCACTCACAGACTAATCCTTGAACTGTGATCTTGTAGCAGCATATTTCTTTGTTTCCATGATGTGTGAGATGTATTTTTGTTTCAAGAGTTTATCTTCTACTTCATAAATTTTATTTGATAAATTCTTTGAGAATCTTTCAAGGGATTGAACTTTGCTTAATTGAAACTGGAGTTGATTCTGCACTTCTCTATCACTTTTGCCTTTAGGACAACTTCTTAGCAATATCCTCTGCTTGTTATTCTTTGAGTGCCAGATACTAATCAATATTTGTAGGCTTTGGATAACGTTGAAGTGAAGGGAAGTGTCTTTTGTCTGGATCTTCTTCTTCATAGAAAGATATGATTTCTTTCTTAACTGCAGGCAAATCAAGAGGAAATTTTATAGCTGCAGGAATTACTTCTTTTGATGGAGCAGATGATTCGGTTGAACGAGCAGAGGTTAGATTTAGCATTGGTGCAGATGCAAGAGGTAAAGGAGCTGGGATCTTTTCTTCGATTATGACCTTTGTGACTTTTCTCCTGTTAAAACTGATTGATGGTGATGATGGATGGCTTGGAATTCTTGGTGGTGTTGGTAAAGTTTGTGTGGAAGTAGGAAAACTAAGAATGGTAGTGGTTGTGGTAACATCTGCTACAACCTCTGCTGTGTCAACAGATGTTGGCACACCAGTTGCTGTAACATCTGTTAAGGTGGATATGGGTTTTGTGTGAGAAGATCTTGTTGATTTTGTGTTGGCAGAGGCTTTTGTGATTGGATTGGTAGCATCTTTAGTTTTGAGAGGTGTGGATTCTGGTTGTCTTGCTTTTGTAGAAGATCTCCTCTTTGTTGAGGTACCGGTCTCTCCTTTTTCAACTGCTCTCTCCCTTTTCAAACTGTTGATCAATATTTTTCTCAACCAGTACCTTTCCTTCATCGAACACAACCTTCTTGTGGGATTTCTTTGCCCTTGCCAATATATCTTCATTTAAATCTGGTTTCTTTGAACCATCTGGCTTAGGGATATTCATTGTAGGCCTTGCCTTTGAATCATCCATCTTCAACTTTTTGTTACCCAAAGGTTTCTCCCCCTTTTGGCTTCATCTGGAGTTACAAAAATAACAGTAGGAGGAGATGTACCGGTGGTGGTGAGCAAGTGGGCTTTGATTGCCTTGATATCTGCAGCAGTGTCATTATATCTTGCATCAACCATATTCCTGAGTTCCATCATCTGATGCTTATGTTTTTGTTCCAGGAAGTGTTTCTCTTGTTGAAAGATTGGATTTATAGCACATTTGAGTCAGCAATGGTTGGAACAGGGGGTTGGCTCTGTATAGTGATCAACTGTTTCAAAAGATCTTTTATTTCATCAACAGTGCTATCAACCTTGGTAACCTTTCCATCAATTCCTGATATTTTAGCTCATCACATAACTTAATAGGATCATCTGAACTCCTACCAGATGTGGTAGTTTTATCCAAGATATCATGAGCAAGTAGTTTACCGCTTGCTTCAATCTTAGATACCCCTTTGTCTTGGTTCTAGGGACATCCCACTAGAGCAGAGGTTACTGTAGGACCAATCCTTGATGCTTAGGAACCTAAATTTGATATCTACCGTCCATAATATCGGAAATATTAAGTCGTGTTACCAATAGACAAGATTTAATCAGTTAAATGTCAATTTTATAAATCAAACGTTCTGGTTACAAACTGACAGAGCTTTGCCTCTGAAATGCCAAAGTTACAAATGAGACTCTCAAGCTAGGTATTTATAGATCAACAAGTTCAGCCCAGGAGGACACAAGTTCGCCCAAACTTGTGTAAGCAAGTTTGGCCGAACATGCATACTTTATATGCTTATGGGCGAACTTGGCTACAACACTTCATAAATACTTCATAACCTAGCCTATTCAGCTCTATACAATACAAACTCGATATAAGACTAAGACATAGACATTATGCACCAACAGACTCCCCCTTGGATATCGTCTTCGTCTTGTATCAGTCCTCAAAACTCTGTCTTCATATATACATTAACGTACATGACCGAAGAAGTTCTTGTACGGCTTCCTTCGTCGTTCTTGTTTCGGATCCGGCGTTTGATCAGTTGGCGGTGGTCTTTTAAAATTAGCCATTCTGAGCAAACTTTGCCTTACCGCTTTTTCCATTCTTCCTTTGATCGCCTCACTTCTGGCTTCTTCCTTTAGAAATTCAACTCTCTCCAGATCCCTCCACTTGTTTGCACATTTTACCAGAATTTACATCACGTGCATAGCAAACGTTAACAACTTTCTGATACTGCATCGCCTGTACCTGTTCTCTTTCTTCAAAAACAATCTTGCTGTAGAAAAGACATTTTATATCTTCTCTCGAGCAGTTAACTAACCACATAGGATCTAGAATCCTTATCGTCCTCCACAATCCTCTCATACCCTGATGACCCATTACTTCAACTCGTTCCTTAGCAATATCCAGATGATCTTCAAACTTTAACACAATCACTGCTTTACAAGTAGCTGGATCAATCTGCCACCACTTGAATAAAGAATAGAAGTTCTGTTCGATCGGCATAAGTGGCATATTTCTCATGGCTCTAGGACATTTCATAATCAACATTATGTCCTTTTGCTCCGTAACCTTATTGATCTTTACCCTTCGTCTCGGAATAAACAGCTTCCAGTGATTCCAACCTTTACCAGCTTCGTACTTAATCATCTTCCACAACAACAGATCAACTATCTTCATATGATAAGTAACATTCACTATTTGTACCAGCTCTTCCCTATCCCAATACGGCAATGTCTTTAAATCAGCAAGATATTTGAAGTATTGCTTCCAAATTCTCCTTTGATTGCATACACGTTGAGCTCTTTAAACCATCCCCAACTAAGTATATCTCCCAAAGAAACATCTTTATTTCTAGTGAAGAATGCTAGTGGACGTCGAAACTTACGTTCACGCGGCATCTCCTTGAACCGGAACTTTTTCGCTTCAGCTATCTCTTCTTTGGTCATTGGTTTAGGAATCTTTCCTTCACGTAGCTCTTCAGCACTCGTCTCTTTCAACATATCTTCATTAAGTTGTTTATACATCTCTTCAAATGTAGGAAAACTTTCTGAATCCAGACTAACATACTTAGCTTTCTGATCTGATTCATCATCTGAGGACCAATCTTCCACAATCACTCGATTATACTCATCGGCTTCTAACCTTCTTTCGTACTGATACTCTTTAGGTTCAAAAGTGTTAACATTCATAACCTCTTCAAAATAAAACTCTAAATTCTCAGGTTCAGTTTCAACTAGTTTCGCCAGATCTTCTTTCGAGTAGTTATGTACAAACTCACCTTCTTCTACATTATGTTCCAACATCAGTATTAAAGGCTTCATAGGTACTGCAGTCACAGGCTTCGCAAAACGATCAACATCTAACAAATCAGTATCATCTGATGGACCTTTCTCCCCTGACTCCCCCTGGCTTTTATCTTCCATTCAGTTCGATTCATCATCCATGAGGTCAGAAAAATCAAACTCATCACATACTTTAGCTTCATTGATCTTTAAACCTGTACCACCCTGATCAAAATCATCATCTCCTTGATCAAAATCATCATCGTCATCCCCAACATTCCAATCCTCATAACCTTCTTCCTCTTCATCTTCATTCTTATCCTCTTTCTCGGCTTCATCATTGTCTTTTTCTTCACTAACAATGATAGGATCAGAAGGCTTGACAGATTCGTCAACCTTTGGATATCAGACTCAGAAGCTTTTGAAATATCTTCAGTTGGTTTCTCAGGAATATCAGAAGATTTCTCAGCATTAGATTTAAGGGCTTCACCCTCAACCTGCTTTCCTTTACCTCTCTCGGCCAATTCTCTCTCAGCACGTTCCTTGGTTTCTTGACGATCCATACGATCGTATTCAGCAATAAAATCAATATTTAGATTATTAGATAACACATTCTGTAATCTGATGAATCTTCGATAGTTCAAAGCTTGAATTTTCTTTAATTCAGCAATCTCTGTCTGTAGTTTTTCATTTGCGTCCTGCTGACTTTCCATCAATGCCTTGAAATATTCACGTTCATTCTCAAGCACTTTCACTTTATCGTCAAGTATTTCCTTTTCAACTTCGCTCTGATTCATCTTCTTTACAACCTCTGCTTTTTCTATCTCAATCTGTGCACCTTTTTCTTCCAAAACCTTCACACGTTTTTCTAGCATCTCAGCATTAGTTCAAGGAAAAATTCATCCAAGTCCTCAAGACTGATTGGACCGTGTGGCATATCACCAATCATACTTCCCCTTGGTGTCTTTGGTGTTGAATCTTTCAGTGTTGGAGTTTTTGGTGTTGACTTCTTTGGTGTAGAACTTTCAGGAGCAGAAGTCTTTGGAGCACTAGGCGATTCAGCGATCGGTACTTCAATAAATTCAGACACAGGAGGTTCTTGTGTAACTCCTAGCCTTTCAGCTTCAGCATGAACGATAACATGAGGTTCTTGTGGAGGAGGTTCTTGTGTGGCTCCTTTCTCCTGATCACCAGAAGGTTCTTGTGTGGCTTCTGTGCTTTTCACCTTGCTTTTATATCTCTTGCTCACCGCTTTCTGAGCTTTCTTAGCTTTTCGTTTCCCTTTTGTATGAGGTGACCCTGTAGTCTTCTTAGATATTTCAATTGCTGGAGACTTTGTACGTTTCGCCTTTTTCATAGGCCTCTCCTCATCAGATTCTTTTTCAGCATTTGGATCAAAATCTGCATCCAACTTTCTTTCCTTTTCTGCTCTAATTTCTGCCTAAGTCTTTTTGGCTCTTTATCAGATTCTTCATTTTCAGAAGTAGTAGAAATCACATCTTCTTGAGTTGTTTTCACCGTTTCTTGACTCTCAATAACTACTGCAGCGCTCGATCCAGCAACTGCTTCAACATTTTCAGTTTCCTCCTCATCAACAAGCAAAGTTTCAACTTTCTTTGACGCTCGCTTCTTTTTTGGTTTATCAGCTTCAGCTTTCAAAAACCATTCACTCCTTGCCTTTGGTTTGAATTCTTTAAACCATTCTTGCTCGGCTTTAAGCTCTTTTTTGTCGTCACTACCATCCTTTCTCCATTTGTTTCCAGGTGGCGAGACATAATCTGAATCTTTTATAGCTCCGAATACTGGTTTGGCAATAGGAGCTAAAGCTTGTTTCTGGAACTTAATAAGCTTCTTCACTGTGGTTTCATGAGATGAACAAAATAAAGAACGTCATTCGGATCTCGAGCAATGTTGGCATACTTCTCGTCAATTAACATCTGAATAAACCTTGGATATAAACACAATCTCGAATCCTCCATGTTCTTCGACATGTGAGTAAAAACTAACTTCGAAACGTTGAACGGCTTTTTCAAAATAAGCGTCGTTGCCATGCTAGCCAAATAATCATGTACATCATCCAAACCGGCTTTGCGATGGCTAAATGTATCAATCAACGCATGAATCAGAAGCTTGTAGGGGTTAGGCACTTCCCCTTTCTTCAGCGTCGGCTTATTTACGCTTTCTTTATAGCCCATACAGAAAAAGCATCCGTGAACCATCTTTTCGTCTAGATGAATTGGATCGTCTTCTTTGTCTTTGAGCTCCAAAATCCTTCGGATATCACCTTCGGTTACTGTGATCGGCTTTAGCTCAACACCAACTTGTACTGTAGAAGAAATTGTCTTCTCGTCAGCGCTCAGGCTTGCGTTCATCCAGAAATGAACAATATGAGAATGATATGATATGGTGCGCTCAGTAATTGCACGACGAATATGACTATCTTCGAGAAATTTCAAAATACTATCATATTCTTTCAGTGATGGACAAATAGACTTGTCAAGTGTGATGCACGTATTGTGAGTTTTGGAGAACTCAACAGAGATAACACACGCTGGAATCTATGCCTGAAAAATGATGTAAAACAATTAGCACGCTTATCAAGAACAAAATCACCAAAAAATTTTTTTAACACTTTAATCAAGTTCGGGCGAACTTGATTAGTGTTAAACATTCTGATTTGATCAAGTTCGCCCGAACATTTGATAAACATGTTCATCATTTTCAAATGCAAGTTCGGGCGAACTTACAACAATTTTTTATTATTCAGTTTTACCTAAGTTCGCCCGAACATTTACGAAACACATATTTCACATTAAAGAACAAGTTCGGGCGAACTTACGATTTAAACAAATCACTTTTCATTAAAATAAGTTCGGTCGAACATTATTGGATCAAAACACTTCAACAACCAAGTTCGATCGAACATTTATCTGGATCATTTAATCATATTTTAGACAAGTTCGGTTTGACCGGTCGAACTTGTCGTCTTCTCTAAAAGACCAAACATGTTCAAACAATTTAATCAGTCGTTTTTCTTCAATCAAAACAAGTTATACGGTCGATTTTAGGTGTAGATTAAGAATTTATGTTCAATTTTCATCATCAACACCTAAATCTATTAGTTTTTATGTTTTAGATCTGGTTTTGTTTTTTAACGGTTCAATCACGGATTATTCTTATCTCACCTCAGCCATAGTAATTGGTGTGTAAATCACCAAAAACGGACTTCAATCATAGTAATTGGTGTGTAAATCACCAAAACCGGACTTCAATCGGACAGAATAACGTTTCAAAAGTGTCAATTTCGCTTAAGATCTCAAAAAGCTCAAGTTCGCTCAAAGTATCGGTTTGTGCAGAAGTGAGTTCGGCCGAACTTACTTAAGTATTTATACCTAGGTAAGTTCGGGCGAGCTTGCAAAGCCTATTACTAAAACCCATAATAAGTTCGAGCGAACTCATTAATTAATCACAAACACAGCCAACTGATTGTTAACCATTGAGTTGTTTAGCAAGTTCGGCCGAACTTGCCAAACCACAAACTTCAATTTTTTTCAAATTTTCATTTTTAACCCTGAATTTTTTAACTTTTTACCAGTTATGAAAATCCACTCAGTTGACCAAGTCCAAGCTAATGACCTTGGTTAACCGATTTGTCTGCCGAGTCCAAGTTAATGACCCCGGTTTGACTCGTTACGAACAAACTGTTGATGTTTTCAAAATCATAGTTTCAAATTAATGAACTTTTCATCGTTTTATCTTTTCAGATTTAACAGATTAGCTCCCAGCCCATTGTCAAAGAGATTTCCACCAGTTCTATCACCTTACCAGACTTCGAAGATCCGTTCTCCAACATTGGTTTGCTGAAAACAATGTACAAATAAAATCTTTTTCGTATTTATGTAAGTTTATGGTAAAATACACCGAAAATTTTTTAGATTTTAATCTGTAAAGCTGAAATACAATGAAATAAGCAATGTAAACTATGGACAAACATATTTACAGACATATTTTTGTGAATTCGTGTCTAAGGATCATATCAGTTGATTGAGACATATCACCAGTACGTTGTCCTTTAAATGACTTTAAGTTTTAAACTTGTTTACCTAAATTGTCGATATATTTATCCACTTCAACTTTTCCACCATGTTGTATGTATTGATCATGAAACTTGACTTATCTATGGTTCCCACTTCTTGAATATACTCCCGTATCCAGATTCCCTATATTTCATCTTACAGGTGAATATAGCCTAATTGATATCTGTATCTGGGTTGTGCGAGACCTTGAGAGCTCAGTTTAGTACTACCGTACAGACAAAGAGACGAAGGCTCGTCTTTAAGGTGTGTTCCACTTAAGGAATCTTTTCAGATTGCATATGATTATATCTTTCGATACTTTTCAATATTGCATGCAATTTGGAGGTTTATAATGGAAGTATTATAGAAGTTCTAGGCCATTGCTTCCGCAAAATCAAAAGAACTTGTATAATACCCCAGATATCAACTATCTATAAAGACCTCGTATCTCAGAATCAGGCAATCTTTCAAACGAAATTTCGGAGTACTAAGTCCGTATATCCAAGATGTGTTAATCCACAAGATTAAGCAGTTGTAAAATTTAGTTTATATCTCGAAAACAATTTACTGAACGTGTTAAGCCTATCGACGCATCCACAGTAAGACTCTTTCATCACTTTTAAAACCTTACATTTCTTTAGCATATTGTGATAGTCCACTGATGTACTATCATTTCCGTTTATCACACTGAATTATTTTTATCTTTTTCAATGTTTTTGAACATTTTGGATTTTTATATGTTTTTGGATTCTAAAATTTTTCGAATGTTTTTGTATTTTCTCTAACTTTTCTCCCCCTAAAATCAAAAACATCTTTTTGGATTTTAGTTTTTTGAATAAAATTATGAACTTAGAAAGATATTTACAAACCAATGTGGATCACGCGAACTCGTCGTCTGATCCGTATTCAACCTCAGCATCCACACCTGTCAGCAAATTTTTATACCATTAATTCTTAGCAAGTATTTAAACCATGACACTGGAAATGGTTTGGTATAAAAATCAGCCTTTTGTTCGTTAGTGTGGATTTTTTCTATTCGTACTAATTTCTTTTCGTAGCAATCACGAATGAAATGATAACGAATCCCAATGTGTTTTGTTCGTGAGTGATGAACCGGATTTTTAGTTATATCGAAGGCTGCTTTGTTATCAACATACAGCGGAGTGTCTAGAAATTGCAGACCATAGTCTCTCATCCGTTGTTGAATCCACAGAATCTGTGAACAACGGTTGGAGGCCGAGATATACTCAGCTTCACAGGTAGAGAGAGCGACCGTAGTCTGTTTCTTACACTGCTAGGTTACCATTCTTGTTCCGAAGAACTGGCATCCCGCTGTAGTTGATTTTCAGTTCAACTTATCTACACCAAAATTTGAATCAACATAGCCTGTGAGGTCGAAATTGTCGTTCTTCGGGTACCACAAGCCGGTGCTTGGGCACCCTTTCAGATATCTGAAGATACGCTTCATGATCTGCATGTGTAAGATCCTCGGGCTTGACTGATATCTGGCGCATAGGCAGGTTGAATACATAATATCTGGGCGCGATGCCGTCTGATACATTAGCGATCCAAATCATCGATCAGTATAACGTCTCGTCAACTTTGGCTCCAGTCTCGTCAACGTAAATACCATGATTTAGAGCAAGAGGCGTAGATAGAGGCTTCAAGCTTTCCATTCCAAACTTCTTCAAGATGTCGTGAACATACTTAGTCCGGTGAATGAAAATACCATCCGGAAGCTGATCTACTTGTAAACCAAGAAAGAACTTCATTTCGCCCGTCGAGGACATTTCGAATTTCTTTTTCATGATCCCCTCAAACTCCTTACAGAGACTATCATTTGTTGATCCAAAGATGATGTCGTCAACGTAGATTTGAACTATAATTAGATGGCCATCAAATTCTCTGGTGAAAAGAGTACTATCCCGAGTTCCTCTGATAAAGCCGTTTCCGACGAGATGCTGTGATAACGTCTCGTACCAAGCTCTCGGGGCTTGGTGTAGACCATAAAGAGCTTTATCCAGCAGATACGCTTTCTTCTTCTAAAGTTGATCGACAAACTCCGGTGGTTGTCCAACATACACCTTCTCACATAATTTGCCATACAGAAAAGCTGATTTGACATCCAATTGATAGACCTTAAATCCTTTCCATGATGCGAAAGCTAGAAAAATTCGAATAGATTCCAATCGAGCTACTGGTGCATAGACTTTCGTGTAGTCTATCCATTCCTGCTGGTGAAATCCCTTGACAACAAGCCTAGCTTTGGTACGAACGATAACTCCTCTATCATCACGTTTACACTTAAAGACCCAATTTGTATCAATTGCTTTCTAATTTTCTGGTAGGTCTTCAAGCTTCCACACACTCAACTTTTCAAACTGCAATAATTCTTTTTGCATTGCTTGTACCCAGTTTTCATCGGCTAAAGCTTCATTAACTGTCTTAGGCTCAATCTGAGAGATAAAACTTGAATAGAAACAATAGTTCTGGTTGTAGCAACGCGTGTGTAAAAACAACTGAGTGCTTTATTAATTTGCCCTCGAGTTCTGACACAGTTTGAAGTTCTCCGATAATATTTGTTGACGGATGATAGGAATATGATCACGGCAATTCTTCACTTGGAACATCTACTGAGTTTTGCTGATTCGTGATGTTGAGATCAACAACCAATTCAATGTTTGGAGAGCTTGATGAAGATTCATTTCTGTTGTTCGGGACTGCAGATTGATTAAGAAGACTTGTTATCTGCTCCACTTCTTCATCTGAAGAATATGATTCCCCATCAGCATCAAATGTTGGTGCTTCATCTGAATCAGAATCTTGATTCTGAGGCATACTGGGCTCCGTTGTTGTATTCACTGGTTTAGTAGAGGCATTCCTTGGAAGATTAGTAGGTGTTGATAATGTTTCAGAATCATTTTCAGCCGGAACACCACTTTTGTTTGTACTTGCGCCAGAAGAAGATGGATCCAACGTGGGTTGATTAACCACAATTGGCCGAACGATTTGCTCTTGATTCGCTGACTGGTGAAGATAATATAACGCTGCAACTTCTTCGTCAGTTGGTTCTTTGGGCAAGTCAAATGACTTCCAAAGGTCTTGATAGTTAAATAGCCACGCGTACCTTTCCTTTGAATAGGATCCTATAGTTGAAACAATCCACTTGCTGTGCTTCAATTACCTTTCTCAATGAAGGAACATATACTCTTCTCAACGGACTCGCATATCCGACAAAGAAACCTTCGAGAGATTTAGCTCCGAATTTGCCATCATGGTCTATTACGGTACATGGAGCACCGAATGGTTCTAAGAACTTCAAATTTGGCTTCCGTCGGTTTATCATCTCAAAACAAGTTTTCTTTGTTGGTTTGATAGTGAGAACCCTGTTTAGCGTGTAGCAAGCCGCATAACTGCTTGATAGTGAGAACTCCATAAGTTGATAGGAAGTTTAGAATCCGCAAGCATGGTTCTCGCAGTTTCAATCAAAGTTCGGTTCTTCCGTTCAGCTACTCCGTTTTTCTGTGGAGTATAGGGAGCACTAAACTCGTGTAGAATCCCTTTTGCGTTGCAGAATTCCTTCATTTTGTTATTCTTTAACTCTATGCCGTTGTCACTTCTAATGCGTCTGACCGACAGATTTTAAATGTTTTCGAGTTTCTTGAATAGAATAACCAAGTTCTCGAACGTTTCGTCTTTTGATTCTTGAAAGAATACCCACGAATATCTCGAAGAGTCATCTGTCACGACCAAGCAATATAAATCTCCTGATATGCTTCGAACATTTACATGACCAAATAAATCCATGTGGAGACGTTCTAATGGCAACTTGATTGAGTTTAGAATTTTCTTCGGATGTGATTTCTTGATCTGCTTTCACTTCTTGCATTCTAAGCAATGATCAGACATCTGAAAACTTCGAAGATTTACGCCATCTACAAGATCATTATGAACCAAGAAATTCATTTTTCGCAATTGAATCTGCCCCATCTTACGATGCAAAAGAATAGAATCTTTTTAGTAGCCTTTGATACAAAACATTGTGCTGATGATGATGAAGTGGTAGCGACACCCATATCAAGAACATATAAATCATTCTCTCGCGATGCTCGCATCAGAATCCACTCATCTGGTATTTTGAATCCCGACTTCAAAATAATACACTCCTTATCATTGAAATGGACTGTAAATTTCTTGTCACAAATCTACGATATACTTAGAAGATTGTTCTCAAGTTCTATAATATAGTTCACGCGATCAAATGAAACTACGCCATTGGAGAGTTTTCCCTCGGCGACTATCCTTCCACCTTGATTTCCTGCAAATCCAACATATCCACCATTAATAGCTTTAATGTCGAATAACAATGCTTTCATTCCCGTCATGTGTCTGGATGCTCCACTATCCAAAATCCACTTTGAAAGTACAGATCTTTGGAGCCCCTACAAAATTAAAAAATTAGGTGAAAAGCTCTACCCAAGCCTTCTTGGTCTTGGGTTTTACTGGATAACCGTCATCAAAAGCGTATTCAAACTCATCAACATTATCAAAATCAAATTCATCATCTGTTTCAACAATGTTAATGTTTGAAAATTTCACTTTTTTCTTCTCTTTTACAGATTTGACATTATCGTTCTTGATTTCTGTTTTAAGTTCTTTCACATTCTCACTAGTCTTCACCTAAGAGCCAGGGGAGGCCGGGTCTGCTCAGACTTGGATTCTTTTGTGTTGTCAGTCTTTACTAGCTCAGACTTAACAACACCGGACGTTGTTGACCTTTTCTTGGCAATCCAGGTTTGAGATTTGATATTAGCCTTTTTGATGTAAAACTTGTTTTCATTAGACCTAGAAGTTTCACCTTTTTCGAAAATGGAATTTTCAAAAATCTTTTCAGACTTTGGTTTAACTTCTGGTTTTGATTCATTTCGTTTCAAAATCTTTACAGGTTTTGCAAACACTTGTTGCTTTGGTTTAACAACATTTGAATATTCTTTTCTTCGAAGATAAGCCGGTTTTGATTTCGGACATTCTCGTGCCATATGACCAATTTCATTACACTTGAAACATGTCCGATTATCAAGTGGATGTCCTTTAACCGGTTGTTTTACCCTACTTGAAGTTTTGACACCACTTGTAACGTTGGCTTTATCTCGAATTTCTTTCTCCTTTCTGAACTCATCATTTAACTGTTTACTAACAAAATTTTCCTCATGAACTGTACTCGTCCCACATACAAACTTCATGTTTTTGTTTTTATATTCATGAAATGGTGACGGTTTCTTTACAGTTTCATCTTCTAAACCCAACCCCGCTCTCAAGTTTTCCAGATGATCACCACCGTTTCTTCGGTAATTGTTTCTTTTAAGTTTGCAATAGAATTTTCGTTCATTGATTACCAATTCCTCTGATGTGACTTCCATGAGTTTAAAGAATTTATCAAGCAATTCTTCCTTCACATTCTGAATCGGGAAGCTATCATCAACGTATAGTCAATTCGAATCCTTAATTTTGAACATTACAATATTAGGATAATCACTTAGACCATCCTCTGACGACTTATCGTCATTTTCAGACTGTGAATCGGGATTCTTTGAACTCGAGTCAGCGCTTTTGAAGCTTCCGTCATCAGAATCACTTAAAACATTTTCAACCACTTTGTTAACCACAGTGTTGTTATCATCATCAGATTTAGCATAGACTATATCAATGTTCTCTAGCAAGTCATCTTTCTTTTCAGAAAGTAATTCAACATTGAGTGACTTGTCCATCCCGTCTGCAGATTTAACACAGTATTTCTCGCAAAGGGGTGTGTCACACCCCGACCCGCAGCAGAAAAGGTGATCGAGGCATGATTGGGTTATCATCAAAGCTCATGACATTTATTATAATGTTTCATATTTATTATTTCAATTTAAAAGAGATCATACAATCATATCAAACAAATACAACATGTTCTATTCATCCTTCTAAACTTCATATTTTTCTTCTAAGGCAAATTCCTATGTTTTCCTGGCTTCATCCTGTTCACCTGTATCATATGTAAAAATGGTTTTTGGATCAACAAAAGTTGGCGAGTGAACCTTGTTAGAAAACATTTATTATTTATTTCTGGTTGTATTTAATATGGAAAAATTGTGCAAAATTCATATATGAACAAACATAAATAAACCTACCATAACAACAATTAGCATACGATATCAGACATACCATAACAAAATTACATACGATATAAACAACAACAAACAATAACATACATTAAAACCACAACATACAACACAACCCAATATATACAACAAACAACAACATACATTAACAAACCAACACATACAATAACATATCAACTTGCATAAATATATAACATAAATGAAACTGTGCGATCAAGGCTCAATCAAACGGAGCCGATCGTATTGCATGTACTGAAAATGAAAAATGTCTGTGCGATCAAGGCTCAATCAAACGGAGCCGATCGTATTGCATGTACTGAAAATGAAAATGTCTGTGCGATCAAGGGGCTCAATCAAACGGAGCCGATCGTATGTTGGCACGCAAGGTTCACGCTCATAATGTAATGGGGAACATGCTCAACGCTCATAATGTAATGGGGAGCGGCGGCCTATGAAATTGCATGTACTGAAAATGATAAATTAAATCTACACAATAATCACATAAACAGTTTACACAGGCAGGATACACATTTATTCATGATATGATGTATGCACAATGATTTAAATATAATAAATAGTAAGACACATGATACACCCCAAAAACGTGATTTAAACGGGGAATTTGTAGAGATTCACTCACAGTGGGTGCGTTCGGTGAATGATGATGAATGCGCACGAGTTTAGAGGATTGATCGACGAGGAATAACTAACCTAATTAATAATGAAAAAGTAAGGTAAATACAAGGATTTTATTAACAACTTTAATAGAATTTTTGGATATATTTTTGTGAGTTTTAGGCTATTTTCTAACCTTAAAAATGTTATTTTTAAGTATTTTTAATTGATTTTAAAAAAAAATAAAAAAAATAAAATAATAAAAAATGTTGACTTTTTTGACCGTTGACTTGTTGACCGTTGACTTGTTGACCGGTTTTATTGTGTAAGTGTATGCGCCGGGCAGGACTTGAACCCGAGACCTCCTGTTCGCGTGCACGCAGCTCTACCAACTGAGCTACGTGTCTAACCCGAAATATTTCTGTTTTTAATTATATTTATACACTAAATCAATTAATCCGAAAATTATTTATTTTTAGAAAGGGTTTTAAATGTATCGGATCGGTGTCGTCAACAGGTCTCGAACCCGGGACCTGTGACTTAATGTTACACACAGTTCACCGCTGGACTGTGTGTCTAACTTGGTTAAAATACAGATTTTTATTATACTTAACATCTAACGGAGTTAACCGGTTCAGTTTAAAAAAAAGGCATTTTATTAACGCGATTGAGGTTGGGACAGGAATCGAACTCGCAACGTGTATGTGTTTATTTGCACACAGTCCACCGCTGGACTGCGTGTCTAACCCGTTTATAATCTGATTTTAATAAACTTATATTATAACTGTCTTCGTCTTCTTCGTTAACTTTACCCAGAAAAACAAAGTCCGAACGGTTTCGACTGATTTATGTCTAATTTGATTTTCAAACATCCATAGTAATTGAAAGGAAATGTATGGAGAGAGTTTGGGGGAAAGGAGGTACCGATCCGTGTCTTTCACAGAACTCCGGCAGAGGTCCGCGGCTCCGATAGTGAACTTCGGCTGTTAGGATTAATTATTAGTTCTGCTCGATTAATTATGAAATTGAGGTACTTAAACAAGGATTGACAGGAGCTTGAAGGGTTATACGATTCACAGTACGATATCAGAATTTTCAGAGATTTTCCGGCGAAGGTTGAATATTCCGGCTATGTCGCCTGGGATGGATTCTGATCGATGAAATGGTGTTAGAATTCGTCTTATAATGGAATGAAACAGAAACATTGAGGTAATTACCGTGTAGATGAAAGTCCCGGTTTTTCCGGCGACTTGCATAGAATTCCGGCGAGTGCAATTTCTTGCGACAGAGGTTCTTCAGAGGTTTAAGATGAGTGGAGTGATGTCAGTACGAGTTCTATGATCTTATTTTTGGGTAAGAAGAAAAGATGGGTTGAATTCGGTTTTCCGGCGAAACTTTCCGGTCAATTCACAGAGAATTCCGGCGACTTCCGGTGAAGCTTTCTGAGCGAAATGTTGAGTGTGTTTGATAGAATTCGCGAGCCTAACTGATGAACAAGGTACAAATCCCGGAATTGAATTGTATTTTCGGTTTCAATAAAAATTTAAGGCAAATGAATGGAATTGATGGTTTTGTTTCGGTTATAACCGATATGACAGTAAATGCGTCCGTTATGACAAAAGAAAAACGTAATAATTGACGAATTCGTCGGAATTTCCGGCGAGAGGGATTTAGGCGCGCTGTGCACTGGGTTTTGATTTCCAGACTGATTTATGTATTAATTGGTTCAATATATTAACAAACATCACAAGTGGCGGAGTGGTTGGAGTGTGTGTGTTAAATCGTTGCTTGTATCTGGTTGACCGGGTTCGAAATGCCATTTATTTTTAACTTACTATTTTTAATACATTTTCAAAAATAAATTTTATATTCTAATATACTTATTAGTTATGTATCGTTTAAAATTAATTTGGGCATTAAATACGCAACAAAATTTTTATCTGATTGTTCGGTTGATAAACGGAGCGGGTTTGGTAAATCCGGTTTTTGGCGGATGTTACAGTATCCCCTACTTTTAGAAATTTCGTCCCGAAATTTAAGTAGTGGCATATTTGTTTAAAAAGGATGGTTTTTTAATTTGACAATTACATACTTAGAAGAGAGTAAGAGTTTAAATTTTGTTTGAGGCGGTAACGTTCCTTGTAAGGGTTGAATACCCTGCTACAGAATCGCTTTTTGTTGCCTAAAGTGTATGATATGGAACATGGATACACAGAGTTGATCGACTAAGTATGATGTTATGCATATGAGTTTGGGTACGTTTGAAAGATTAGATTATATCCTAAAATAAACTTCTAATACTAAAACCTACATGGAACTTCTCATAACCGCCTGACAATGCCTCTGATCCTCTGGCAAGAATACTTATATATAGGAAGTACCAGAGGCGTATCCACCATATTCTTGTCAAATTTTCATTGGTTTTATCAGTAGTTATGATTGGTTCTATGATGTGACTCTAGAACACAAATAAACATAACAACTAATATCTGAGTCCTAATTCTGATAGCATACATGTTGGATTGATGACACAATCCAATTCCTTTAAAGGATGAGATGATATGAGTGCTAAATCAGTGAGTATAACACAAACTTCAATCAAGACAATACCAAATCCTACATGGAACTTCTCATAACCGCCTGATAATGCCTCTGATCCTTTGACAAGAATACTTATATATAGGAAGTACCAGCGGCGTATCCACCATATTCTTGTCAAATTTTCATTGGTTTTATCGGTAAGTTATGATTAGTCCTATGTGACTCTAAAACATACACAAACACAACAACCAAAGCTTGAGTCCTTGAATGATGACAATACCTCTCTCGTTTTTATGATGGAGAGGTTAGTCTATGTAGAAAATGGAACACAATCCAATTTCTTTAAATGATGAGTTGATATGAGTGCTAAATCAGTGAGTATAACACAAACTTCAATCAAGACAATACCAAATCCTACATGGAACTTCTCATAACCGCCTGATAATGCCTCTGATCCTTTGACAAGAATACTTATATATAGGAAGTACCAGCGGCGTATCCACCATATTCTTGTCAAATTTTCATTGGTTTTATCGGTAAGTTATGATTAGTCCTATGTGACTCTAAAACATACACAAACACAACAACCAAAGCTTGAGTCCTTGAATGATGACAATACCTCTCTCGTTTTTTATGATGGAGAGTTAGTCTATGTAGAAATGGAACACAATCAATTTCTTTAATGATGAGTTGATATGAATGTTAATCAGTGAGTGTAACAAATTTCAACCAAAACATTACTAAATCCTACATGGAATTCTCATAACGCCTGATAATGCCTGATCTTTGACAAGATATTATAATAGAAGTACACGTATCACATATCTTGTAAATTTTCATTGGTTTTATGGTAAGTTATGATTAGTCTATGTGACTCTAAATAACAACACAACAACAAACTAGTCTTGAATGATACAATACCTCTCGTTTGTTATGATGAAGGTTAGTCTATGTAAAGCGAGACAAGCCAATCTTTAATAAGAGATTGAAAACGTGAGATTATGATGGTATGAATGTTGAATCAATGAGTATAAAACAAAATAAATAATAATTCGCATTAAATCTTGATAATTCAATTAAATGAGACACGTGAGAATTGAGATAACATAAAGAAAGCATAAAACTAAGCAGTGGGAGTTGAATCTTGATTGTTGGCGAAGGGGACTAGTTGAGTGTTTTCGTTTGGGCCGTCATTATCTTCAACCGGATTGGCGTTGATGTTGAAAACTCTTCCTCTTGCTGGTGGCCTAGTGATTGGGTTTTCTTG
Source organism: Scalesia atractyloides (assembly GCA_947069175.1). Lineage (NCBI taxonomy): Eukaryota > Viridiplantae > Streptophyta > Magnoliopsida > Asterales > Asteraceae > Scalesia > Scalesia atractyloides. Next base: position 55,367,687 of record CAMTDV010000024.1, on the reverse strand, counting down.
ATTTGCTTGGTTAACTGGGTTTGCTTGAGCTTGGGCGTTTATGATGTTAACCAATTGAGGGCAAGTGTTTCTAAAGTGGGTAGGGTCGCCACAATTGAAACAAGCTCGAACATATGGGAACATGGGTTGTTGATACGTTTGGATCATGTTTTGAGTAGGGGTGAGGTTTGGTTTTGAGAGGTGCGGTAAACTTTGCTCAAATGACCATAGCGTCCACAATTCGCACATAGTCGACAAAGTACGGTAGATGGATGGTGATAAAAACAGGTGTTACATCGAGGGTGAGGTCCAAGGTAAGGTTTCTTATTTGGGTAGGTTGAGTTGGGTGCTACTTGAGTGATTGGGATAGCTTGGAGAGGTACGGCTTGTAAGGCTGGTTGGTTGCGTTAGGTGACAGCGAAAAGTTGCTCGTCTCGTTTTCTCTTAGAAATGGGTTGAGAAAGGGATTCGGTTTGGGTGTAGTTGGAGGTTTCAGTCGATGCTTTATCCTTCTTCTTCTCCTCCTTGAAGTCTTTATTCCGGATTCGGTTCTCGGTGAGCTCTGTAGCTAACTCCATTGCTGCTTCCAAGGTTGCAGGTGTGGTACTTATTACGGAGTCTTGAATCTTTGAAAGAAGACCTTGAATGTAGTGCTCGATCAATCGGTAGTGGGGAGTGAACAAGTTGGGAACCATTTGATTTAACTCGAGGAATCTCTTGTTGTACGTGGTGTGGTCGCCTTCCTTTTGTTTCAACGAATAGAACTCATCCTCTAATTTCTTGATTTCGCTCCTTGGGCAAAACCGTCTTATCATGATTTCTTTCAAGTCTTCCCAAGTCAAAGTCATAGTATCTTCAACACCCCGTTTGGCCTTCTCTGTATTCCACCAAGTAAGTGCTATTCCAAATAAACGACCAGTAGCATATCGCACTTTGCGATCATCGGGGCAATCGCATGTTAGAAAAATGTTTTCCATTTCTTCAAACCAATAGAGAAGAGCGGTGACACCTTCAGTCCCTTCGTATTTTGTAGGGTCGCAGGATTTGAAATGCTTGTAGGTGCATTTAGTGGTATTTGGGGAAGGGTTGATAACATTTTGAACTTCTTGATTGACGGGATTAGCGGTAAGGGCTTGTTGGACTTGGACTATAATGTTGGGTATTACGGACCATGGCATAGGCACATGCGCTCGCGGGCTTTTCTTGATCTCATCTTCCTACAAGCGAGGCTAGAAGACATCTACAAGGAATACATATCAAGAGTATGATTTGGATGCTTTTGGGATCATGTGTCGTATTTAGGAATGAACATTCATAAAATAAACATAGCAAAATAAAACTACATCCATAGGATGTCTTGGGCTTTGCTCGTAATTGGGCCTTGCATGCCGCCATACTTCACCTTCGTAAGTGGGCCCCCATGATTACCGGGTTTTTCATATGGTTCGCATGTGTTTGCCTGGTTACGTACACTAAAACCCGGAGAAAATCGAGAAATATGTAACGTATGATATTCTGAATGTGTTCAGGTGTGGACACGGTGACACCTCAAAGTGGGGTTAGTTCGAACGACGTTTGGTGTGGCATGCTTTGGCCTAATAGGTCCTTCGTACTCTCATCGTTAGTCCCCAGGTAGGCAAACTGGTCCGTTATATTGGATTTATACGAAGGCCAACCTAGACAGGACGTTCCGACTTACCGGTACTTGTACCCTTACAGTTACTACATGCCCGTCGCAGAACTCACTTTGATGAGATTTGAAAAATGAAAAATGCGACAAAATCTTGAATAACGAAAGTATGAATATGATTTGAATATGTGAGTATTGTAACATGTATGATGAATATGTATGTAAGTATGTATGTTTGACTGCAAGTATAATTCACTATGTATCACAAATAGTAATATTGGAAATGTTTGCATGCATTTGTGTATGAAATAAATATGAAACAAATAAATATCATAAGTTTGCATGTAACCACATAAACAATTAAATCTTGTCAACTATAGTATAGGCTCTAAGGGTCAATAACCTATCCTATATCCCTATAGTCAAAAGCTCTGATACCAATCTGTCACACCCCGACCCGCAACGGAAAAGGTGATCGAGGCATGATTGGGTTATCATCAAAGCTCATGACACTTATTATAATGTTTCATATTTATTATTTCAATTTAAAAGAGATCATACAATCATATCAAACAAATACAACATGTTCTATTCATCCTTCTAAACTTCATTATTTTTCTTCTAAGGCAAATTCCTATGTTTTCCTGGCTTCATCCTGTTCACCTGTATCATATGTAAAAATGGTTTTTGGATCAACAAAATTGGCGAGTGAACCTTGTTAGAAAACATTTATTATTTATTTCTGGTTGTATTTAATATGGAAAAATTTGCAAAATTCATATATGAACAAACATAAATAAACCTACCATAACAACAATTAGCATACGATATCAAACAACAACAAAAATAACATACATTAACAAACCAACAGCATACAATCACAACCCAATAGTATACGATACAAACAACAACAAACAACAACATACATTAACAAACCAACAGCATACAATAACATATCAACTTGCATAAATATATAACATAAATGAAACTGTGCGATCAAGGCTCAATCAAAAGGAGCCGATCGTATTGCATGTACTGAAAATGAAAAATGTCTGTGCGATCAAGGCTCAATCAAACGGAGCCGATCGTATTGCATGTACTGAAAATGAAAATGTCTGTGCGATCAAGGCTCAATCAAACGGAGCCGATCGTATGTTGGCACGCCAGGTTCACGCTCGTAATGTAATAGGGAACATCTCAACGCTCATAATGTAATGGGGAGCGGCGGCCTATGAAATTGCATGTACTGAAAATGATAAATTAAATCTACACAATAATCACACAAACAGTTTACACAGGCAGGATACATATTTATTCATGATATGATGTATGCACAATGATTTAAATATAATAAATAGTAAGACACATGATACACCCCAAAAACGTGATTTAAACGGGGAATTTGTAGAGATTCACTAACAGTGGGTGCGTTCGGTGAATGATGATGAATGCGCATGAGTTTAGAGGATTGCTCGACGAGGAATAACTAACCTAATTAATAATGAAAAAGTAAGGTAAATACATGGATTTTATAACAACTTTAATAGAATTTTTGGATATATTTTTTGTGAGTTTTAGGCTATTTTCTAACCTTAAAAATGTTATTTTTAAGTATTTTATTGATTTTTTAAATAAAATAAAAAAATAAAAATAATAAAAAATTGTTTGACTTTTGTTGACCGTTATTGACTTGTTGACCGGTTTTATTGTGTAAGTGTATGCGCCGGGCAGGACTCGAACCCGAGACCTCCCGTTCGCGTGCACGCAGCTCTACCAACTGAGCTACGTGTCTAACCCGAAATATTTCTGTTTTTAATTATATTTATACACTAAATCAATTAATCCGAAAATTATTTATTTTTAGAAAGGGTTTTAAATGTATCGGACCGGTGTCGTCAACAGGTCTCGAACCCGGGACCTGTGACTTAATGTTACACACAGTCCACCGCTGGACTGTGTGTCTAACTTGGTTAAAATACAGATTTTTATTATACTTAACATCTAACGGAGTTAACCCGGTTCAGTTTAAAAAAAAGGCATTTTATTACAGCGATTGAGGTTGGGACAGGAACCGAACTTGCGACGTGTATGTGTTTATTTGCACACAGTCCACCGCTAGACTGTGGGTCTAACCCGTATCTGATTTTAATTAAACTTATATTATAACCTGCCTTCGTCTTCTTCGTTAACTTTACCCAGAAAAACAAAGTCCGAATGTTTCGACTGATTTATGTCTAATTTGATTTTCAAACATCCATAGTAATTGAAAGGAAATGTATGGAGAGAGTTTGGGGGAAAGGAGGTACCGATCCGTGTCTTTCACAGAACTCCGGCAGAGGTCCGTCGGCTCCGATAGTGAACTTCGCTGTTAGGATTAATTATTAGTTCTGCTCGATTAATTATGAAATTGAGGTACTTAAACAAGGATTGACAGGAGTTTGAAGGGTTATAACGATTCACAGTGCGATATCAGAACTTTCAGAGATTTTCCGGCGAAGGTTGAATATTCCGGCTATGTCGCCTGGGATGGATTCTGATCAATGAAATGGTGTTAGAATTCGTCTTATAATGGAATGAAACAGAAACATTGAGGTAATTACCGTGTAGATGAAAGTCCCGGTTTTCCGGCGACCTGCAGAGAATTCCGGCGAGTGCAATTTCTTGCGACAGAGGTTCTTCAGAGGTTTAAGTGAATGGGAGTGATGTCAGTACGAGTTCTATGATCTTATTTTTGGGTAAGAAGAAAAGATGGGTTGAATTCGGTTTTCCGGCGAAACTTTCCGGTCAATTCACAGAGAATTCCGGCGACTTCCGGCGAAGCTTTCTGAGCGAAATGTTGAGTGTGTTTGATAGAATTCGCGAGCCTAACTGATGAACAAGTTACAAATCCCGGAATTGAATTGTATTTTCGGTTTCAATAAAAATTTAAGGCAAATGAATGGAATTGATGGTTTTGTTTCGGTTATAACCGATATGACAGTAAATGCGTCCGTTATGACAAAAGAAAAACGTCAATAATTGACGAATTCGTCGGAATTTCCGGCGAGAGCGGATTTAGGCGCGCTGTGCACTGGGTTTTGATTTCCAGACTGATTTATGTATTAATTGGTTCAATATATTAACAAACACCACAAGTGGCGGAGTGGTTGGAAGTGTGTGTGTTAAATCGTTGCTTGTATCTGGTTGACCCGGGTTCGTAACCCGGCTTCTGCCATTTATTTTTAACTCACTATTTTTTTCAAAAATAAATTTTATATTCTAATATACTTATTAGTTATGTATCTTTTAAAATTAATTTGGGCATTAAACACGCAACGAAATTTTATCTGATTGTTCGGTTGATAAACGGAGCGGGTTTGGTAAATCCGGTTTTTGGCGGATGTTACAGGGTGGAGGAACATTGCTATATTCTTTGCCCGCTTTCTTTTTAGGTTTTTCTTCCGATGAAATTATCAGAAGAATGTGATATATAACATACGAGTTGGTGGTATAACTTCTTAACAATTGTCGAACTCTTTCAGTTTCGATTGTCATGTCTTGAAGTTGTTGTTTGATTTCAGCAATGGTGTTAATATATGTGTTAATTACTCTTTGTTTATCCAATACTGTACCACTCAACATTCTTATATTATCATGTTATTCGATGTTTTCTGTCGAGTCTGCCATAATCATTTTTCATTTTGTCATACGCTTCTTTCATAGTGCGGTAATCATATTTTAACAAATCGTTATGCACATTGTTTTCAACGATGATCTTTGATTTTCCGGCACATTCGAAACAAAGTTCAGTGCATTTTGTATAAGGTTTCTCAACCTCTACAACTTGTACTTTGACAACTTCTTTCTCGACAACCTTTACCTCTGGACCTACCTTGGTTAGATTCGCCATTAAAGCTTTATCTGCCATGTCCTTGAGGTCTTCGACTTTCACTTCTTGAGTGACATCAATGATCACTTCATCAATCTTTTTCTCCTCAACCACTTGTTCTTTCAGCTTCCATCAAAATGTCTTGCAAAACTTTCACTAGAATTAGAGGATAAAATTCCTTGTCTCTGCATATGAATATATTCCTCTTCTTCCTGCTGTTAATGCAACTATTGTTCCAGAATAGCTTGTTCAAAAGCTGCTGCTTCTGCTGCTGCCGCTGCTTCCTCTGCAGAATTATCTTCAACTATCTCTGCCATCAAAGCAACTCCGGTCTTTTTCCCAATATATGAATTCCAATCAAAACCGTCATCTTCTGTGGATGCAACCATGGCTTTCTCCATGGTAGTACTATTTGGCTTTTCTTGGATCTCAACTTGAGTTTTCTTCGGGAACGGTTATGTTGAAATGCCCTCTTGTAATATTCATTCCCTTCCCCAAACGGACTTTGATTTCTGGTTGCTTCGGTGTTCTTACACTTTCTTTTAAAATGTCCCTTCTGTCGGCATTTAAAGCATGTGACTTTGGATTTGTCAAAACTCAATTTGTTGCTGGAGTTTCCTATGTCATGGCCTTGAGTGCAACGAACTTTGTCACTCTCCTGATGATTGAAGCTAATAACCATTTGATGTCCATTAGTTCGAGCTCTTCCTCGTCTACCTTGTCATAATCTTCTGCGGTCATCTCGGGGTTTCCTATTTTACCGGCAACAAGACATTCACAAGACTCTAAGACGGTAGCAAGTAGTGATATATGTTGTTTTGAAACTTCTTCTGAAACAACATTGTTCAAATTCACTGCGATGTTGCATTTATATACATTCGGATCAGAACTTTGTTGTTGATTCTGGTTCACATAGCTTTGAAATGTTGAATTTGAACCAGTGCTCGAGTAAGAACTTTGTGGACTTTGGTCATACTGAGGCTGTGAATGGTTCCGATTTTGTGGAGAAGCATTCATGTTTGCACTACAAGCAGTTCCAATTTTTGGACTCGAAATGTTATCTTGCATTCCGGTTTTGTAGTACAAACCGATGTCTTGAACAACGTTAGCGTTCTTTGACTTTGCTATCTTCAGAAGCTCCATTTTGTGCCTTCGAGTTTATCGATAAAGGTTGACAATTTGAAAAATTCCCACTTATCACTATTCTTCAGAACCATCAAATAAGTTGACCATTCACCCTCTGGTAGTGCGTCAGCAAGTTTTTCGATGTATTCTTGTTCCGTCTTCTCAAGACCGTGTCTTCGCATTTGTACTTTGAGATGACAGAAACGCTCAATCATTTGCTTATGGTCTCATTCTTTAGCATGCTGAAGATATCGAACTCTTTCAGAATGAGAGCCTTCTTGCTTTTGATCATTTCAGCACTGCCTTGGTATTTCTTCTATAACGACAACCAAAGTTCTCTGCTGTAGTATACTCTGGTAACAGAATCAAAATATCTTCTTTGACAAACTGTTGGATGAGACTGATCATCTTTTTCTCATCAATATATTCATCTCTCTGTACTGTCGAATAGTTGTACTTTTCAAGGACTTGTTGATGTTCATCTACCGGAATAGTATAGCCTCTTTCTATTGATACCCAGCTAGCGAAGTACATGGCTTGAACCCAGTAGGTAAATTTCTCTTTCCATGATTCGTATTCGTCCATGCTCATCAGCTTGGGCGGTTTAACGGTTGTTCCCATTTCGTTATCAAGATTGACTTGATTAATCACGTTGGCGTTTGACTAACTAGCTCCGGACATATAAGCTCTTAATTGATCCTCCATCGTTAATAACGAAACGTGTACGCTGAAAAACTTTCAAAAACTTTGAAAAACAATTAGTCCGACTAAAAGTTCGGTCGAACTTGTAGTAACTAATGAAGAATTCTTGGATTTTCTAACGAGTTCGGTCGAACTTGTTAGATCTACTTTGAAAAAAATTTCTTTTATCTTCAGTCGAACTTATAACACCAATCAAATAGATCTTCGATCGAACTTGTCAACACAATTTTGATGAAATATAAGCAAGTTCGGGCGAACTTACTTAAACCTTCTTGATTTTACCCAAGTTCGGTCGAACTTGATGTAAAATTAATGAAAATTCATTATCTTCGAGCGAACTTGACTTAAATTTCCTCAAAAATCACCTAAGTTTGGGGAACTTACTAAAAAATCACTTGAAAAGTGATGTTTTAGGGCAAGTTCGGCCGAACATGGCCAACAAGTTCGATCCAAAAAATTTTCAAAAACATGGTTTTTTCAAAATTTCGACATGAATTCGGTTGAATTTGGTCTCCAATCTTTCAAGGGTTTATCTTTGTTGTATTTTACATGATATATTCAAAATTCAAAAGATTTTGACCATGAATTCTTCATTTTGTGATCAAAAGTTAAAGAAAAGGGAGAATGGAGTAGAAATAGAAGTGTTCTTGTCTTGATACTATCAAATCAGGCTGTTCTAGCTCTGATACCACTTGTAGGATCGATCCTCGATGCTTAGGAACCTAAATTTGATATCTAACGTCCATAATAGCGGAAATATTATGTCGTGTTACCAATAGACAAGATTTAATCAGTTAAACTTCAGTTTTATAGATCAAACGTTCTGGTTACAAACTGACAGAGCTTCGCCTCTGGAATGCCAAAGTTACACATGAGACTCTCAAGCTAGGTATTTATAGATTAACAAGTTCAGCCTAGGAGGACACAAGTTCACCCGAACTTACATAAGCAAGTTCGGCCGAACATGCATAAGAGGCCATGGGGGCGGTTTGGGCTATTCTTGGGCCGCAAGGAGAGGGTGGCGGGTTGGGTTTGGTCCGCAAGGGGTGTGGGTGGCGGGTTGGGCTTGCTTGGTCACAAGGTCGACACGTTCTGCGGCTCGGTTCGGTTCGGCTATTTATTTATTTATTTTTTACAATTCCATAACACAAGGCTTATAACTAATAAATCGCGAAATTGAAGCGTGATACAATAATCCACAAGCGTCTAATAACATATAACACGTAATTCAGATATAACTCGTTAGAATTTCCAAACATTGTGTATTTCCGAAATACTAAAGTTAGTGTAGTTATTGCGTGCACGTAATTAATTCTCCGAATTAAATTAGCGTAGGAACAAAGATGATAAAGTTGTGCGTTTAAAGTACCTGAAAGACTGGGATGTCACATTATCCCCATGTTGAAAGAATTTTCGTCCCGAAAATTGAGTAAACGCGGTTAAGAATGCGACGCACAAATGTTCAGTTATTAGAATGGTACAAGGAAATCCCAGGCTGTCATATCATCCCCATGTTGAAAGAATTTCGTCCCGAAATTCAGTTGGCGGCAACATCATATTGCTGCTCAGCTGCAAAAAGGTGTGGATATTTGCTTTTCATTTGGTCCTCTCTTTCCCACGTGAACTCCGGTCCACGCTTAGAGTTCCCACAAACCTTGACGATAGGTATCTTACTGTGCCTTCAAGTCTTGATCTCACGGTCCATGTTCTCGATAGGTTGTTCCACAAAATGTAGTTGCTCATCCACTTGAATCTCATCAAATGGAATGACTAGGGTCTCATCTGATAGACACTTCTTCAGATTGGACACGTGAAAAACGTTGTGAACTCCACTGAGTTCGGCAGGAAGGTCTAACTGATAAGCTACGGGCCTGATACGTTTCAAAATCACAAATGCGCCTACGTACCGCGGATTTAGTTTGCCTCGTTTCCCAAAACGAATTACACCCTTCCAGGGTGACACTTTCAGTAGGACGCGGTCACCTACTTGAAGTTCGAGCGGTTTGCGTCGTTGATCAGCGTAACTTTTATGTCGATCCCATGCTGCTGCCATGCGGTTTCTGATTTGCACAATCTTTTCAGTAGCCTCAAGTATCAACTCAGGACCTGTGAGTTAACTGTCACCGACTTCTGCCTAACAGACTGGTGATCTACATTTGCGACCGTACAATGCTTCAAACGGAGCTGCCTGAATACTCGTATGGTAACTGTTGTTATATGAGAATTCCACTAAAGGTAGATGGATTTCCCAACCGTTCCCGAAGTCTACCACGCATGCCCTAAGCATGTCCTCCAAGGTCTGAATGGTCCTTTCACTTTGACCATCCGTCTGAGGGTGGTAAGTTGTGCTCATATCTAAGCGTGTACCCAACGCTTTCTGAATTGACCGCCAAAAGTTGGACGTGAAACGAGCATCTCTGTCTGAAATGATGGATGTTGGCACCCTGTGCCGAGAAACTACTTCCTTAATGTAGATGCGAGTAAACTTATCCATCGTATCTGTTTCTTTGGTCGCTAGGAAGTGTGCAAACTTAGTTAGACGATCACGATCACCCAGATGGTATCGCAACCACCCGGAGTTCGCGGGAGTTTAGTGATAAAGTCCATCGAGATCTGATCCCATTTCCACACTGGGATCTCAGGTTGTTGAAGTAGCCCTGATGGCTTCTGGTATTCCACCTTGACTTTCGCACAAGTCAAACACTTGCTCACGTAGGTGGCTTTATCCGCTTTCATGTTGGGCCACTAGTACGTGGCTTTAAAGTCTTGATACATCTTATCCGAACCAGGATGGACTGATTATCGGGATTTGTGAGATTCGTCCATAACTAGCTTCCTGAGGTTTCCGTAGAGAGGTACCCATATACGATTCATGAAATGCCGGGTACCATTGGGTTTCACTTCCCAATCGCGTTCCATCTTTCCCACAGATTCGGCCTTGATGTTCTCTTCCTTAACTGCTTCTAGCTGCGCGTCGCGTATCTGTTCGGGTAACCCAGAATGAATTGTGAACTGTAGTGCTCGTACCCGACAGAGGTTTCAAGTGCCCCTTCCGACTGAGGGCATCAGCTACCATGTTAGCTTTACTTGGGAATGGCACATTTATAATCGTTTAGGAGTTTGACCCAGCGACGCTGTCGCATGTTCAACTCCTTCTGGTTAAAAATATGCTGGAGGCTCTTGTGATCCGTGTAGATTGTGCACTTTGTTCAATATAGGTAGTGTCTCCAAATCTTAAGTGCAACCACAACTGCTCCCAATTCCAAGTCATGTGTCGTGTAGTTCTTCTCGTGGACCTTCAACTGTCGGGATGCATACGCGATGACCTTATCATGTTGCATGAGCACACATCCCAATCCCTGAATGGAAGCGTCACAATATACCACAAAATCATCCGTCCCCTCTGGCAAGGACAAAATGGCGCACTACAAAGCTTCTACTTCAGTAATTGAAATGCTGCTTCCTTTTTGTCACCTCAAGCATACTTGGTGCCCATCTGGCGAGAGTTGTAAGCGGTTGTGCGATCTTGGAAAATCCCTCATGAAACGTCTGTAGTAACTAGCCAAACCCAAAAATTGGCGGATCTCTGTCAGTGTCCTGGGTGCTTCCCAGTTCTTGATAGCATCGATCTTGGCGGGATCAATGTGTATACCCTTTTCATTCACGATATGCTCGAGGAACTGAACTTCCCGAATCCAGAAATCACACTTCGAAAACTTGGCATATAGTTTCTCCTGTTGAAGTAGTTCCAGCAATAACCGCAGATGCTCAGCATGTTCTTCTTCACCCTTAGAGTTGAGGAGTATATCATCGATGAACATGATGACAAAGTTGTCGAGATATGGCTTACACACGCGGTTCAGGAGGTCCATGAACACCGCGGGTGCATTGGTGAGACCGAAGGGCATGACAAAGAACTCGTAATGGCCATACCGAGTGCGAAATGCCGTCTTGGAGATATCCTCCTACCTGACGCGTAGCTGGTGATAACCGGACCGTAGATCAATCTTGGAGTAGTAGCTTGACCCCTGAAGCTGGTCGAAAAGATCGTCGATGCGAGGTAAGGGGTACTGGTTCTTGACGGTAACCTTATTGAGTTCCCTGTAGTCGATGCACATGCGGAAGGTCCCGTCCTTCTTCTTGACAAAAAGGACCGGAGCTCCCCATGGCGAAGTACTGGGTCGGATAAATCCTTTTTCCAACAATTCCTGAAGTTGGGTAGACAGCTCTTGCAGCTCTGCTGGAGCTAAGCGGTATGGGGCCTTGGCGATAGGAGTCGCATGGCTCGCCATCGATTTCAAACTCTACTTGTCGAGGTGGTGGAAGACCGGGTAACTCCTCTGGAAACACATCTGGAAAGTCACGGACGATGGGGATATCTTCAATCCGCTTCTCGTCCTTAGGTTGCTCAGTGACCAGTGCGAGCAAAGCAAAGGAGTTCTTCTTCCGAAGATACTTCTAAGCTTGCATGTAAGAGATGATGTTCGTGACGACGCCTGCCTTCTCGCCTTGTACCATCAAGACTTCGTCGCTAGAGAACGGAATACGGATAGCTTTCTCGAAACAGAGAACTTCAGCTCGGACGTCGGATAGCCCGTCCATTCCGGCTACCACATCAAAACTACCCAGAGTAGTTGTCATCAGATCAATGGTAAAGGTGTGACCCGTGAGTTTAAGTTGACAGCCGGTCACTAGATGAGTCACATCTACAGATTTACCATCGGCTAGTTCTATGACGTAAGGGGTCTTTAGGGTTTGGGTGTGAGATCTAGGTTCTTCCTAAAAGACTCAGATATAAAACTCTTATCCGCACCCGTATCAAAAAGTACAGTAGCAAAATGATCGTTAAGTGTTAACTTACCGGTGATCACATTCAAGTCGTTTCTGGCCTCCCCACGGCATAGCGTGAATGCACGTCCTTTGGCACCTCCTGTGCCACCATTTCCATTGTTTCCATTGTTGTTATTGTTGTTGTTGTTATTTCCACCATTGTTGTTGTTGCGAAGTTGCGGGCAGTCTCGCTTGAAATGGGCAGTGCTACCGCACTGATAGCATCCCCGGTTATTACCCTGCTGCTGACCCTGGTGCTGGTTCTGATTCCGTCGTGACATAATCTCCCCGCAGCAACCCTTTGCCGCGTGTCCTGCTTTGCCACATCGTTGGCAGCGATTTCCGGTGCAAGGGCCGTGATGATGGAGGTTCAACGATTACATTGCGGCTTTCGACCCGCATAGCCGCTCGAGTTCTGGTGTTGTTGGCAGACTGATTGTTGTGACTCCGATTGTTGTTGAAGTTGTTGGACCGCTTCTGGTTTCCTTGTTGTGGCTGGGCTGATGAAGACTGCCAAGTAGTTGAGTCTTCAAATTTCCTTTTTTTGTCAGGGACAATTTCAGTCGCACCCCTAGGTGGCAACTTCCTTTGCTCCACCGCCTTATCGGTGAGTTTATGTGCCAACCTAATCATTTGTTGCTCCGTCGTAGGGTTGCTAGACATTACCATGACCTGGATCTTAGGGACCAGACCCCCAAGATAAAACTCAAGTCGTTTAACGACGGTGTTAGCCAAATCGGGACAAAGGAACACCAGATCATGATGTCTTGCCGTGTACGCTTCAATTTCTGACCCGACCATCTTGTGGTTCCATAACGCTTGTTCCAATTGCTGAACTCTGTCCCGCGGACAGTATTCCTCCTTGATTAGAGCTTTGAACTCGGTCCAGGCCATTGAGTTCGCCGCAGCAAGTCCATGCGTTTGGACTTGTGCGTTCCACCAGGTTAATGCCCCATCTTCCAACGTCGAGGCAGCATACTTGACCTTATTAGCTTCGAGGCAATTGCACATTGTGAAAACCGATTAAGACTTTTCGACCCAATGGACCAGTCCTATGGGTCCTTCAGTTCCCGTGAACCTGCTCGGTTTCGCATCCAAGAACATCTTGTAGGGGTTAAGACCCCCTCCTGAGGATAGAGGATAGGTAGTCAGCGCGAAAGTCTACTAGCCGAACTATTAGATTTTCCCATGAAAATTTAACAATGGTTACCTGCTGGTGCGTTAGGAGCACCTGCCAGAGCAGCATCACGTGTTGTTAGATTAAAGCGGCCAATCCTTCAGCTGACATGTTGAGATTTCCGCGACGACCGGTTGCCATTTCAGATCTTCACAAGACAACACAAACACATACCGATAAGTATATATCCAATATAGTTATCATATTCCACACTTCAATGATCACACAATTTATGTCAACCCAACAAATTAAACAATCAAAAGGAACATTCGATTAAATAAATTGTAATGTCTCACAAAATACCAACCAAACATATCAGTTTAATTATAAAATTTCCAAGTTCAAACATAAGTGGAACGAACAAACTAAAGGAAAGAAAACGGAGATTGGCGAGGCGAGTTAGTCATCTATGTCTCCATCCCCCAAGTCACTATCACTGCCGTCTTCCTCTTCAGCGTTTTCAGCTTCAACAGCCGGGTCCTGTTCCGGTTCTTCTTCCTCCGGATCCTCCTCCGGGTCTTCCTCTGGATCCTCCTCTTCGTCTTCTACCAGCGCTGGAGGGGCCGGTGCTGGTGCGGGTACTGTGATAGGTGGTGCTTGGTTCTGCTCCAGTTCGTGAATCCTCCAACTAGACTCAAGACTCTGTCTTCGAGCCAGTCAGCCATCAGCTGTTTAGCATGAAGGTCCTTAGCTAAAATGCTTCGAACTCTCTTATTCTTATCTTGCTCTTCCTCGAGCTCTTCAGTTTTACCAGTCAGCTGAGGTATCAGCCATCCCTGTGCTTCGATAGTCTCTTGCATTCTCTCCAGCTATTCCTATTTTTCTTAGCACAGCTATAAGTAGATCGTCCCCCACTCCTGAAGAGTTGACCGTACAACAGTGGTTGGACGGGAGGATGACTCCCCTCCTAGAGCGAGTCTTTTCCTGGCAGCTGAGCGTGTCTCCACGCCACGAGGTGGTGAGGGTTCGACCATGGGTGCCTTCCCCGGTGCCCTTGATTGTCGAGATCTGTCGGATGATGATGATGACATAGCCTGCTGGGTTGGTGTAGTTAGTTACGAGTTGCGTATATCAAAATATATATACATATATATCACATAGAACAATTGTAGTATAACACATAACAAGATATCACAGTTTGGTGCCAACTAAGTCTAGTGTCGTGTAACAGCTATAGTTTAGGTCTATTTATAAAGCAAACCAGGTTCTCTATAGCTAGAGGCTCTGATACCAATCAGTCACACCCTCAATTTCCACTTGCGGAGTATTACCGCGAGGCGTGTGATCAAACCAGAATCTCAGACACTAGCAATGTGGAACGACTCTATATGATTTATTTAAACGTTTTCCAAAAACATTTATTGTAAACATGCATAGTCATTTTCAAAGTTCCAAAGTTTCAAAATTTAGCGGAAGCATTAGAATAAAGTAACGAGCGCCAATATAAACGCCAAAACAAAAATCCCAAAAATAATCGTTAATAAAGACTCGATAAAAATGTCTTGTTCAAATGCAAAGTGGGTGCACATAGCGCTCATAGCGTCCTGAGAAACATGCAAAGAAACAAGTGTCAACATTTAAGAAGAGTGAGTTCACAGGTTTTATAAGTTCACATGTTCGGTTTAAAAGATTGGTTCCCCCCCGTTATCCCTAACCCGGAATAACGACATAGATCCATTATTCCTAACCAGGAATAATAATGTTGGTTCGTAAATAAGTTCAATGTTAACATGCAGGTAGCGAGCCTAAAGTTACGTCACGTAAGAGTTCGCGATCAAAGCTGACTGTTGTTGCCTCCGTGTTACCAGGTCTATCACTTACCATGGCGAAAGTTAGGCCAACTTAATCACCCGTTGACCATTCCCGGTCGGCTAGCGCGACTAGCTCGGGTGGGGCTTGTCGGGCCCAGTAGTAATACTATAATTTCCCCGCTATCTAACCCAATACGAACAATCCGAGAGTTGGTTCAGGACTTCCGTGATAAAGCTACTTAGTGACCATAACATACATTAACATTAACTTAGTTATCGAATGGTTAACGACGTTAAATTCACATAACGTAAAAAAATAGAGTTGTAGAGCGCATACATGTTTCTCCCCCTGTTGTTCAAAACCGGATAAAATAGGGGCCGTGAACTCACCTTAAATTGCTCGGTTAGATAAACGCAAAAGAAGTAAAGGATGGAACCGCCAATCGCGTCCTAACATGTCAACCGATTCAAAGTTAGTGTATGAACACACTGACACAAAACCCTACGCATAACTAACACACAGTACGGCACACGTAATAACCAGTTCGAAACCATAATCATGCATGCAAAGTGTCACCATATGAAATAACGACCAAATCAACCTGTCACAACCACAGGATAACTCATACAACATTAGACACACACAAACGTAAGTTATCATGTTTCAGCTTGTACACTCATAACAAGGCTGTTTTCGAGAATTCTTATAAAATAGTTCCAACGTTCCAAAATTTCAATTTTTTACAGGAGGTTTCAATTAGACTGTAGAATTTTGTACAAAATTGTTAAGTCCTAATTGATTACCAATTATCTATAAGAATTTATTTACTGGGCTGCAGTCAGATTCGTCACTTTCTGACTGCAGTCCACGAAAAAAATCATCTAAAAATACTCGTTTGTCCGATCGATGAAATTCTAGTTGGAGATTTTTCTAACATCTAGGAGTATCTACTACATAAATTTCGTGACTTAACTCTCTTCGGTTTACAGCTTATGACAGAAAACATTTCTTGAATTTTCTGCAGAAAAACGCAGCTTCAGCTGCTGTACTAAATTAGTAATTTAAAATAATAATCAACTTCAGAAAAATGTGATTCTAGTGCCATTAGAAGCGTTTTCGAAAACGTATGTTTTAGGCTTCAGAAAATCAATTTTTCGATTTATAACGGTTTGTTTATAGCCAACTGAAGTTGGCTGTCTTTGAGCATCAGCTTACTGTTTTACTCTAGAACTCCACCGAAACCTCCTAATGATCACCACGACCCATAATGATGATTTACAGCAGGTTATACATTAATTATCATGCATCTATATTCATAATATCAAAAACTTAAGCATATATCATGATCTTTATAAAGAAAACGTAGCCTACGATTTTAATACTCAAACATATCATCACAACCACAAGGATTCGCATATTCATCCGAACTAATCATATACCACAACACTTTTTCATAATAATATCATACAAGCACATAATCATGATCAAGACTACACAAAACCTAATGTGAATCGTAATACAATTAAACCCTAACCTTGAAACAATGACAATTAGCGAACCGGGACACGCTTGGAATCGATCTGAGGGGTTTAGGGCTGTTCGCGCGACCGAGAAAGGGGGGGCTGCTGCCGTCGCACACCACAAGGGGAGAAGGTTTTATGGTTTGCTATTTTTTTTTTGAAAACCCCATGCATACATAGGTATACATACATAAGAGACCACGGGGGCGGTTTGGGTATTCTTGGGCCGCAAGGGAGAGGGTGGCGGGTTGGGTTTGCTCCGCAAGGGTGTAGGTGGCGGTGTTAGGCTTGCTTGGTCACAAGGTCGACACGTTCCGCGGCTCGGTTCGGTTCGGCTATTTATTTATTTTTACAATTCCATAACACAAGGCTTATAACTAATAAATCGCGAAATCGAAGCGTGATACAATAATTCCACAAGCGTCTAATAACACATAGTACGTAATTCAGATATAACTCGTTAGAATTTCAAAACATTGTGTATTTTCAAAATACTAAAGTTAGCGTAGTTATTGCGTGCGCGTAATTAATTCTCTGAATTAAATTAGCGTAGGAACAAAGACGATAAAGTTGTGCGTATAAAGTACCTGAAAGACCGGGATGTCACACAAAAGTTTCATCATTGTGAATCCCTTCTTCCTGTCTGTAGCCTTGAACCACGAGCTTTGCTTTGTTTTTGAGAACAATGCCCCTTTCATCAGTTTTGTTCTTAAAGACCCACTTTGTGCCGATGGGACTCCATCTTTTGGCAGTGGTACAAGTTCCCAAACTTGTTGTCTCTTGAATTGTAGGAGCTCTTCTTGGATGGCTTCTGCCCAGCTGTTGTCTTTCAGTGCCTCTTGGTACTTGACAGGCTCAGTGAGTGATAAAAATCCAGCAAAAAGACAAATGTGTTGGGCTTGGCTTCTTGTGAGCACACCCTCATTGATGTTGCCAATAACTTGATCCAATGGATGGCTTTTGAGGAATATCAAATCACCTTTATATGGGACAATGGCATTTTGAGGTGAAGCTTGCAAATGTGTATCATCTGAGCTATCCTCTTCTGGTGAATTTGATGGTCTAGCCTCCGATTGGAATGGTGGTGGAGGGATTGGTGGTATGGGAGTGAAAGTGTGTTGATTTTCGCCCATTTGTAGTGGACTTTCATCAACAGATTTTTGGATTTGAGAGCTGGCAGAGGTTTGAGTATTAACCACTTTTGACCTAGCAGAGCTTTCACCATTGTTACTAACATCTGCTCCTCTGCCTGTAGGATTGATTTTGAAACTTGGAAGAATACAATCATATCCTTGCTCTTCAACTGATGATTGTGGAGTACCTCCAGGGTTAGTCTTGACAGACACATCTTCAAATGTAAATTTAGATCGATCAAACAATTCAGCATGTCCATTTGCTGGGATTTTCAAAGATGAGAGTTCATTGAACTTCACATTTAGAGTTTCCTCAACACACTTGGTCCTAGAGTTAAAAACTCTGTAGGCTTTGGCAGTGGTTGAGTATCCCAGAAAATAGCCATAATCAACTTTGGCTGCAAACTTGGATATTGAATCCTTGATGTTTAAAATGAAGCATGGGAAGCCAAAGACTTTGAAATAGGAGATCAGAGGATTGATTTTATAGAGTAGTTCATAGGCAGTCTTATGATGCCTAGGGTTTATCAAAACTCTGTTCTGGACATAACAAGCAGTGTTTACAGCCTCTGCCCAAAAGGACAAGGGTAAACCTGAGTCGGCAAGCATAGTCCTTGCTGATTCAATTAAAGTTCTGTTTTTTCTTTCAACAACCCCATTTTGTTCTGGAGTTCTAGGGATGCTATATTGCCTAAAAATCCCTTTTGACTCACATAAGGCATCCAACTCCTTGTTCCTAAACTCTGTTCCATTATCACTCCTAAAGATTTTTAAAGGAAGGTCAAATTGCTTTTCAACTTGTTTAACAAAGTTTTGCAAAATGTTTGTTGTTTCATCCTTAGAGTGTAAAAAGAAAGTCCAAGTGAACCTGGAAAAATCATCAACTATCACCAGACAATATCTTTTGTGTTTTAAGCTCATGATTTTTACAGGTCCAAACAAATCCATATGAAGCAACTGTAAGCACTGACTTATTTTGGACTCTTCAATTGACTTGTAAGAGCTTTTATGTTGTTTACCTTTTAAACAGGGAACACAATGCTCTTCACAAGTAAATTTTTTTTGGGGTAACCCTCTAACCAGGTTTGGTTTTGAGAGAGTGGAGATAGTTTTTAGATTTGTGTCCTAGTCTTTTATGCCATAGCTCTGTCTCTTTGCTTGAGGCAACTGAGAACAAGCATGCATTTGACATAGGATTATCTTTTAACATATCAACCACATACACATTTCCTACTCTATGAGCAGTCAGCTGT
Organism: Scalesia atractyloides; assembly: GCA_947069175.1. Taxonomy (NCBI): domain Eukaryota; kingdom Viridiplantae; phylum Streptophyta; class Magnoliopsida; order Asterales; family Asteraceae; genus Scalesia; species Scalesia atractyloides. The sequence goes on along the minus strand of CAMTDV010000024.1, from coordinate 55,348,718 downwards.
GCTTTGCTCTCTGGAATGATTTGATCAATCCTTTTGACAACCTCTAGCCCTACAATTTGGCAAGTTTTCTGAAACTGGAGTTTTCCTGCTCAAACACATCCTGATCCTAACACCTTTCCTTTTGAATTATTCCCAAAGGATATATCACCCCCTCCATGAGCTTTAAAATCTCTGAGCAGGGCTTTACATCCTGTCATGTGCCTGGAGCCTCCACTATCTACATACCAACGACTGTCAAGGCAAGTAGAAGCTCCCTGCACATGTTTTGAAATAATTAGTTTAGGTGAGTCTCCAAAGCCAAAATGGCTTTGGATGGGGTATCAGGTGGTCCAGAATTAACTTCATACTGATGAGCAGTGGTTGGATCAGACTTTTGTAACCACTGCTGTGAGCTACCTCCTATCAGCTGTTGGAAATCATGAGGATCCCTATTTACCCTTGGCTTAGAAGACTTTTTGTAAGTCTCATAAGTCATAGGCACCTTTTGGTAATTAGACAGGCTTTTTCCTCTTGGAAACTGATTTGATGAAGGTGCATCTGTTACTTGAATTTCTCTGCGGACAAAGGTTTGATTTAAAGCTTTGGTCACAGATGTTTCACATGATTTAAATTTTTGTTTTGCAATATTTGAGTTTTCTCTTTCTAGAGCTTTTTCTCTAATCTCTTTTACCTTTTGGTGATAGGTTTTGAGATAGAATATTCTTGAGTTGGATGATTTGTTTGATGCAAATGGTGCATCTAGGAGATTTAGATATGACACAAGTTTTGTTTATATCATTAGCTTTCAAAAGAAAACAATCTGCTGTATCATGATTTCTCTTTTCACAAAATTTACAAAACAAGTGTTTAACCTTTTCCTTCCTTCTCCTATCAGACGTTTTGAGAGCAGATGATGTAACCCCTGCTGGTAAGTCTTTGATAGGGATCCCCAATACTTTTGGTGCTTTTATACCATCAAGAGTTGAAAAGTCCATTGGCTTGAAGTTTTCCAAAATATCATACTCATCTGACCAGGTTGGTTTAAACTGATATTTTTCAATTTCCTTTTCTTTTGGTGAAATCTCTGGTTTTTCAAGAATAATTTTGTTTCCTTCCTTATCAGTGATTTTAATTTCTTCACCAGCCAAATTTGTTGGGACAATTTCAACAAGCTCAGAACAATTTTTGCAACATTTTCACAAGTATGGTCATATTCCCTAAGCCTATACCAAACTTTATGTTGCTCTTGACTTGAGCATCAAGCATAAGCTCATAACCTTTGCAAGACTCTAGCCATTTTTCACAAGTGATTTGGGTAGATTCAAGCTCCTGTTTGCAAACCTGGTATTTTCCTACCATGGTTTAGAGCTGGTCTTTGTTATGCTTGATTCATGCCTTAGGCTAATCATTTCAGAATCTTTTTAACTTAATTTTGTTTTTAACTCTTTCACAAGTTTTTCAAATTTAAGTTCATCTTCCAAAATTTTGTTTCTCAAGTTTTCATTCACATGTTTTATGTTTGCAAAAGCAATAATGCATTTTTCAGAACATAGATCTTTTAGGATCTGAGGTGATACCTTCGAAGCAGCCACAAGAGCACAATCACATTCTTTTTCACACACCTCAGTGTCCCATGGGTCAGATAGATTATCTTTTTATAATCTCAGCAGCATTCATTTCAACAACAGGTGTGACTTCTAGTGTAACCACTGCTTCAAAACATTCAACCACATCAGATTTTGACTTCTATTCCATAGACTCATCACCTTCAACAATGGTCTCAAAAGCCATAAAACAGAAGTTTTCTTTTTCAAAATCATTTTTGTCTATGAGAGCAAAGTTTTCATCAGTTAAATCCTCAGGCAAAACTCTCAATCAACAAAACCTTGGGTAAAGAAGCTTTGTTGTGTAACTTTGTTGGTGCAGCAGTGGTTTGAGCGGTTTAAAGTGACATGTGGAGTTTGTTACACACGCACTTGAGGTGGTGCTTGAACATATTTAATCTGTGTAGCAGGGTTTTGGACATAATGAATAGGGACAGTTGTTATAGGACTTGCAAATTGAGCAATGTTTTGCATTTGATGTGCAGGGGTAAACTGGGAATATTGGACAGTGCTTTTAGGATTGGTGCTAGGATGAGTTACAATTGGTCCTGCAGTTTGAGTTCTACATTCCCTGGCAAAATGTCCCATCCTATTGCACTTGTAACATCTTACCTTTGATTTATCTAACCCAACTTTTAACCCCCATGCAATCCTGGAAACCTCCTACCAGTTCTTTTGTAAAACTTACTAGCCCTGACACTTAAGAGTACCAACTGGTGTAGGATGTCCATTTCTTCCAAATCCGTGTGTTCAAAGTGTTGTAAGTCATTCATCTCAAAACTCAATTGTCAGAGGTTTGGCTTTCATAATTTGCAGCAAAAGCAAAATTGGGTATACTAGGATTAGAGTTGAAATTGTTTCTAGAAGTTATGTCAATGTAATGATCAAAACTTTTATCCTTTCCACTACCAGTCCCCTCTTCATGAATATATAGAAGTAGTGTTTCCCAGTGTATAGTCATCAGTCACTTTCCCAGACTCTTGAAGCTTCTTTTTCTGGTTCAACTCTCTCTCATAAGTGAGAAGTCGACCATGAAGCTGTGTGAGGGTCATTTCTTTATAACCAATAGATGTTCGAGTAACATAAGCTATTGTCTCCCATTTTTCTGGTAGTAATCTTAAGAAACGACTATTGATAGTCGAATTAGGAAAGCTCACATCTACCGGTTTCAATTCGCTTATGTGACAGCTAAATCGCTCGAACTGTTGGGTTAGTGACTCATCTTTTACATGACAAAATGTTTCATACTGCTGATTCAAGACTTCTCTATTATTCTCGATCACCTCTTCAGTACCACCGAATTGCTCTTTAAGGCATCCCATAACTTTTTAGCACTATTACAATGAAGTAATCCCGCATAAATCTCAATGGGAAAAGCTGAAACAACTATGCTAAAAACCTTAGCATCCAATTCGATATTAAGGAAATCCTGTTCATGATTTTCGATATTTTAAGGACTTGAGTGTGGGGATCCTCTGTGCTTGGAACCATGGGAACATGAGGTCCAAACACAACGGATCTCCAACATCCGGTGTTCTGTTGAGCGAGAATATGACCCATTCTACGTTGCCATATAAAATACTCATTTCGTTTCAACATAGGTGGTTTAAAAATGGATCCAATATTGGAATCCTGTGTGTTTTGTTCCATTTCTCTTGTTCACAACAAATTTGTTTTTTAAAAACTTTTGTAGTAATAAAACTCTGTATTCAAGCAAAACTTATCAAACGAAATTAGCAACAAAGAGCTGGTCTGTTCAAATCAATTTGACGTTTAAATCAAAATCGATTGACCAAGCTCTGATACCAATTGTCAGGATCTAAGTTTGAATTAATTGTTGTTTTTGTTTCAAATAATGGAAAATGATTGAAAAACAGAGACTAAGTGCGCCGGATTAATGGAAAACTTTTACAACAATCAATTGGTCGTTTGTTTTCATCACCATCTTGCTTTTAAGTAATTAAACTATTGCAAGTGATTAACAAACTTCCCCTTCGCCCAATAACGATCGTTTGGTAGTAAGAAATGAAGAAGATATGCGAAATTGATCTTTTTATGAAGACAAATAAAACTGTTAAAATGAGGCCTATTTATACTAACTATCTAACCACTGATCGTCTTACAATGACGTCATGGTTGATAGTGACAGCTAACAAACGTAACTAAGTATAAACACTGCTAGACTAAAGCTATCAGTGCGTAGCACTGTTACATTGATTTAACTAAGACTAGAGTAAAGACTGCTTGCTATCCTCGGTCCTTGTAATGCTCTATCAGCGGTTGGGACTTCTTCTGTCAGAGGATAGGTATCAAGTGAGTTTATTGAATGCAGAAAAAGCCTATCAGTGGATAGAAACCTCTAATAGCTGGACCAAAGCTCGGATGGTGGTTTGACTTTGTATCATATGTTCCTTTCAAAGGTTCAATCCCAACAGGTCCGATCCTTAGCATTCACAAGTGGTATCAGAGCCTTAAGGTCTTATTTGTGAACAAACAACCAAGTTTCAGCTGGATTCAACCTTCAAAGTTAAAGATTCATCCATTGGAAACTCTTCTTCTACTCTTTCTTGGAACTTATTCTAGATCTAAAGGATTTCATGGACAATTTGGACAACGTGTTAAAATCAACAATAAACAGTTCACTGAAACATACAAACCTAAAATCCATCAAAATCATGCTTGAAATTGCCAAAACGTGAAATTGTGAACAAGTGTTCGAAGAAGACAAGAATTTTCGCACGAAATACTAGATTTCGTACGAAAATCAGGAACTTAACTTCTGAAAATTTGGAATTAACAACAGATAAAATTTTCGCACGAAATTTAGAACAATTTGCGTACGAAAATTCTCAGTACATTTCAATTTTCAGTCAGTTTCAAGTTAAACCAATTTTATCTGTTTTCTGTTATAAGTTTTTGTCAAGATTTCAGGTGAGAAAGAATTTCAAAACGCGTTTGACACACAAGCAGTTACCGCTTCTATCGCAACTCAGAATATGAATCTTGAAAATGAAATGGGAACCACTACAAAGCCTCAGAAGCTCATGAACATCGAAGACTATGAGAGTTGGAGTGAACGATTCAAGAACTGGGTTCAAGCAACAAATTTGGTAGTTTGGTTTGCACTCGAGAACAAGTATCAACCACCATTAATGAGCTTGGCATTGAGAAAACAATGGCTCGTTTATCCGATGACGAACGGGAAAAATACATCATTGAAAAGAAGATGATGAATCTCCTTCAGCAAGCAATCAAATAAGAGATCTTAGTTCTCCTGCAACACACTGACGACGCTCATTCATTGTGGCTCGCCTTACGATTAAGGCACAAGGGAGTACTAATTCAGAAAAGGTAGGAACCGCTGCTGAACAAAGAATTTAAAGTATTCAATATTCTCCCGGGCGAGAACATGAAGCAACTCATAGAAAGTATTGCCACCTGGTAGTACAAATGAAGCGTATGGGAATCGTCAAGACAAATGAAGAATGGAGCTGAGTATGACAGTCTCAGTTTGCCAAGATTCATAGAAAAGTTGGAAGGGCACGAGCTAGAGATGCAGAAAATGGCGAAAGGCAGAAAAACGAACTCGCAACAGGATGTGAGTCTATACTACAAAGGAAATCCAAACACTCCTATTCAAAGTCCCAAGATCCAGACAGCTTTTAGTGCTAGCTCAAATGCCAGTCCTGCCTCCAACCAATCGAGTGGCTTCCAAACGTTTGCTTCCATCAATCCAAACAATCACCAGGGACAACAATCATCTCAAAGCTCCAATCAACCACCAAGCAATCAGTAGAATCGTCCAATTCTAACCAACGGATCTTGCAATGTAACATTGCAGTGAATCTCCAGAACGCTCAAGACTTCAGTGAGCAAACTGCTAAGCAACATATGGTGCTCCTTGCAGCAGTTCTAGAATCCTACAAAAGTCTTGTAGCTTGAAGAATTGGAACTCCAGAAATGACTAAAGAAGACTACGACCAAATTGATCCAGAAGAGATGGAATTGGTTGACATCATGTGGTGCATGGAAGTGGTTCGAAGAGCTCAGCGTTTTTTGGAAATTACAGGAAAAGATGATTTGAGGGGCCTTGACGGTAAATTAGGCTTTGATAAATCCAAAGTCACATGCTTCAAATGCAGGGAGAAAGGGCACTTTAAGCGTGAATGCCCAAATCGAGAAGTAAAGGGCAATCATAATCCGTTTGGGGATGACTATTACAAAAAGGCAATCTATCATCAACCACAACCAGAGAAGAGATTGGTACAGATCGAAGATGGAGCCTCAAATTCCAAAGATAAAGCTCTGGTAGTAACACAGGAAGATGAAGGGTTCAGTTGGAATAATTTCATCTCCAAAAAGGAAACCCTTGCCCTCATCGCTGAAATCATAAAAGAACCTGAATCTTCGGAAGAAGTCTTAGAGGAAGAAATGGAAGAAGTTTTGGTAGATTACTTCAGAACATCAGCGGATGAAGAGGAACATCTCGAAGGTACTCCTAAACCCTGTTAGTTTGACACAATTTTTAAAACTTTTGCAGATAGCTTCGATTCTTGTGTCAAAGAGGAAAGTCCTAAGGAAACAAAGTCTGAGTGTGTGGAAATGATTGATGTAACCAAGCCTGTAACACTGGAGAGCTTAACCGATATTGTCGACAAGGCACTCATGGCCAGTACAAACGAGGTAATAAGTATGGAAAAACAGGTAGAAAAGGTTGAAACAGCTAAAGAAACAATCAAAGCTCAAACGGTCGAATTGGTTAGCCCATGCTTAAAATGTGTAGAGGCATGTGAGCAATGTGCTGAAAAAGAGAAAGCTTTTAAAGAACTTAAAATTTACAATGATAAGCTGTCATACGATTACAACACCGTAAAAGAATCATATGATATAACTCAGCAGGACCATTCGACAATATGAGAAAACCGTCAAAGAAGATGATAAAACACTTTCAATGCTCAAAGCAACTGTGATGGACAAACAAATGGCCATTAATCTTCATATTAACACAATTGCTGAGCTGAAAAGTGAGCTGGAGAAAACTAAAGTTGAAACAAAAAGGGTTAACAAATTGTTAATCAGTTACTCTACCAGCATGTATGTCCTCGATCACATTCTGTCAAAACCAGAAAGCAGCAAAGATGGTAAGAAAAATTTTAAGAGTCTTGGAAAATGTTACAATCATGTTCCACCTCCTATGTGGAATAGCTACGCTAAGAAACATCCTGACGGCGTGGATAAGGCGCTGAATTTAAATCTTCTCAATGAAAGGAATAACGAGTTGTCTGAAAATCTTGATGTAACATATTCCAAAACAGAAAAGGAATGTGAATCCGAGGTGGTAAGCAAAGTGGTTGAAAATGTGTTTGAAAATGCGTCTGACAGCATAGTTTATGAAAGTGCTGAGTCTAACAATGAGAAATCAGAGTCAAGTTCACCTTCTGGAAGTGAGAAAAGTGTAGGACCGATCCTCGATGCTAAGGAACCTAAATTTGATATCTAACGTCCATAATAGCAGAAATATTACGTCGTGTTTACCAATAGACAAGAATTAATCAGCTAATCATCAGTTTCATTGATTAAAGGTCAAGAGTACAAACTGACAGAGCTTCGCCTCCAAAATACCAAGCTAGCTAGCTTTATATAGAGATGCAAGTTTGCCAGTGGGAGACACAAGTTCGCCCGAACTTGCCTAAGAAAGTTCGGCCGAACATGTCCTAACGTGACACACATGGGCGAACTTGTCCTCATTCTACATAAATACAACATTCAACTAGCCTATTCAGCTCTATACTATACGGACTCGATATAAGACTAAGACATAGACATTATGCACCAACAGACTCCCCCTTGGATATAGTCTTCGTCTTATATCAGTCCTCAAAACTATGTCTTCATAATATACTTAAACGCACCCGACCGAAGAAGTTCTTGTACGGCTTCTTTCGCGTTCTTGTTTAGGATCCGGCGTCTGATCTGTAGGAGGCACTTTGTTCAAACGCTGAAATCTCTTAACACTTGCCTTCCTAGTTCTTTCATGAATCGCTTCAAGACGCTTTTCCTCTTTCAGAAACTCTACTCTTCTAGATCTCTCCACTTTGTTTGCCACATCTTTCCTGAATTACCTTCGTGTGCTTAGCAAACATTAGTAGCTTTCTGAAACTGCATCGCTTGTACCTTCTCACGTTCTTCAAAAACAATCTTGCTGTAGAACAAGGTTTTGATGTCTTCTCTTCAACAGTTAACCAACCACATCGGATTAAGAACCCTAATTGTTGTCCATAACCCCCTCATACCCTGATATCCCAATACTTCAACTCTTTCCTTTGAAATATCCAAGTGTTCTTCAAACTTTAAAACTATAACAGCTTCACAAGTCAATGGATCTATTTGCCACCACTTGAACAATGGATAGAAGTCTTGTTCAATCGGCATCAGCGACATGTTTCTCATTGCCCTCAGTCGCTTCATTATCAAAGTGATGTCTTTTTCACCCGACTTGTTGTTTGTCTTGATTCTGCGACCAGGAATGAATGTCTTCCAATATCTAAATCCTTTCACCGCTTCAAACTTGATCAATTTCCACAACAACTGATCAATCACCTTCATGTGGTATGTAACAGTCACAGTCTGTACTAACTCTTCCACATCCCAATACGGTAAAGTCTTGAAATCAGAAAGATACTTGAAGTATTGCACTCGAAATTCTCTTTTGATTGCATAAACGTTCAGTTCCTTGAACCAACCCCAACTCAAGATATCTCCCAATGAAACGTCTTTATCTATGGTAAAGAATGCTAGAGGACGTCGAAACTTACATTCACGAGGCATCTCTTTAAACCAGGACTTCTTCGCTTAAGCAATTTCTTCTTTTATTGGCTTAGGTACGTTTCCTTCACGCAAAGATTCTTCAAACTTTTCTTTCAGCATGTCTTCATTTAGCTGCTTGTACATCTCCTCGAAAGTAGGAAAACTTTCAGAATTAAGACCGACGTACTTTGCAGTTTGGTCTGTTTCATCATCAGAAGACCAATCTTCCACTATCATTCTACGATACTCATCAGCCCCAAATCTTCTAACATACTGATAATCATTCGGCTCGAAAGTGTTAACATTCAACACATCTTCTTCGAAATCAAACTGTAGATCTACAGCATCAACTTCAACTAACTTTGCAAGATCTTCCTTTGTATAGTTATGTATAAACTCGCCCTCCTCCACGTTATGTTCAAGCATTAACAATAAAGGCTTCGTGGGAAATGCAGCATTCAACACATCTTCTTCGAAATCAAATTGTAGATCTGCAGCATCAACTTCAACTAACTTTGCAAGATCTTCCTTTGTACAAAATTGTTACTAACACTTTTATCAAGTTCGGGCGAACTTGATTAAGTGTTAATACATTGTTTCGAGTAAGTTCGCCCGAACATGCCTTATCAACATGTTAAATTATAACCATAAGTTCGGGCGAACTTATAACAACTTTTATTAAAGATAAGTTCGTCGAACATGAAATTTAAAAAAAAAACATTTCAATACTCAAGCTCGATCAAACATGCTACTGGATCTCTTTATTCAGTTTTGTAACAAGTCTGTCGAACTTGACAACAAGTTCGCCCGAACTTGTGGTCTCTTTCAATACCAAACCTGTTAAACATTCAAATAACCATTTCAATCCATCAAAAATGTTTACACAGTCTATTTTGTGTGTAGATTATGATTTTCAGTTGAATTCTGACGAAAAACATTTAGAACTATCAGTTTTAAGTTTTTAGATCTGACATTTAATTATGGTTCAATTTACGGTCCAAACATCAATTTTACACCTCGGCCATTGTAGATGGTGTGCAAATCACCAAAAACAAGCAAATTTGGGCAGAGTAACGTGTCAAATTGCCAATTTCACTCAATTTTCTCTTAAGTTCAAATTCGCTCAGAGATGATTGCTTTTGCAGAAGTGAATTCGGCCGAACTTAATTAGGTATTTATGGCTAGTAAGTTCGGGCGAACTTGCAAAACCCAAACATGGTGAGACCATTAGAAGCTCGGTGAACTTGATTATTATCAGCCATTTCTACAAGTTCGGTCGAACTTGCTGTTTGTTAAACATTATTTGTTTAGCAAGTTCGGCCGAACTTGCCAAACCCTAAAAACAAAACTTTTTCAAAATTTTCATTTTAACCCTGAACTTTCCAACTTTTTACCATTATGAAAATCCACTCAGTTGACCAAGTCCAACTTAATAACCTTGGTTAACCGATTTGTCTGCCGAGTCCAAGTTAATGACCCTGGTTTGACCAGAAACTGTTGATATTTTCAAAATCAAAGTTTCAAATTAATGAACTTTTTATCATTTTGTCTTTTCAGATTTAACAGATAGCTCCCAGCCCGTTATCAAAGAGACTCCACCAGTTCTAGCATCTTACCAGACTTCAAAGATCCGTTCTCCAACATTGGTTTGCTGAAAACAATGTAGAAATAAAATCTTTTTTAATTTTGAAAGTTTATGCTAAAACAAACTGAAAATCTTTTTTTATTTTAATCTGTAAGCTGATAAACTATGTACAGAACAATGTAAGCTATGTACAAACATATTTACAGGCATATTTTTGTGAATTCGTGTCTAAGGATCATATTAGTTGATTGAGACATATCACAGTACTGTTGACCTTTAAATGACTTTAAGCTTTAAACTCATTTACCTAGATTGTCGATATGTTTGTCCACCTAAGCTTTACCACATTTCTTGTGACATCCCGGATTTTTAAGGTATCTTAAACGTGCTACTTTATTGTTATTCATTCCTACGCTGATTTAATTCGGAGAATTAAATTACGCGCTCGCAATAACTAAGCTAACTTTAGTATTTAGGGAATACACAATTTTTTGCAAATTCTAACGTTAGATTTATCTGAATTACGTTGCTATGTGTTATTAGACGCTTATGATTTTCTGATTTGGAACGAAATCTGCATACTTCTTTTTGTTTATTAACGCTTGTGTTTTTCAGTTTTCGATTTATTAGTTAAACATATGTTGTCGAATTGTAAAAAAAAATAACATATTAGCCGAACCGAACCGAGCCGCAGAACGTGTCGACCTTGTGACCACACAGATCCAACCCGCCACCCACACCCCCCAATTGCGAACCCAACCCAACTCGCCACCCCTCCCTTGCGGCCCAAGGACAAGCCCAAACCCCCCCCTTATGTATAGCTATGTATGCATGGGGTGTTCAAAGAAATAGCAAACCCTAAAACCCTTCCCCTTGTGGTGTGCGACGGCAGCAGCCCCCCCTCTCTCGTCACGCAAACAGCCCTACACCCTCGGATCGATTCCAAGCTTGTCTCGGTTCGCTAATTGTCATCGTTTCAAGGTTAGGTTTAATTGTATTACGATTAACACTAGGTTTTGTGTAGTCTTGATCATAATTATGTGCTTGTATGATATTATTATGAAAAAGTGTTGTGGTGTATGATTAGTTCGGATGAATATGCGAATCCTTGCGGTTGTGATGATATGTTTGAGTATTGAATTCGTAGGCTGCATTTTATCTATAAAGCTCATGATATATGCTTAGGGTTTGCATGAATACTGATATATTAGATGATATTTGACAAGTTAACCAGCTGTTAATCGATACAACTAATCGATACAACCAGCTGTTACCGTCGAAAACAGTAAGCTGATTGACATTTACAGCCAACTTCAGTTGGCTGTAACCTGATCATTATTTATTTAAGGTGGATTTTCTGAAGCCTAAAACGTGTATTTTTGAAAAGCACTTCAAATGGAGCCAGATTCATTTTTTCTGAGGTCGTTTGCTATTTATAATGGTCATTTAGTGCAACAATTGAAGTTGCGTAAATTCTGTAGAATTTGCAGGTTGTTTATAGAGTCGGATCTCATAGTCTGTATGGGTTAGGTCACGAAATCTGTACAGTAACTGGAGATGGGAGTTTCAAAAAATCTCCACTGGAATTTCGTTAATCGGATGAATGATGATTTTTAAATGATATTTCTCGTGGACTGCAGTCAGAAAGCGACGAATCTGACTGCAGCCTAGTATATAAATGTTTATAAATTATTGCTAAAGATTTAGGATTTGAAAATGTTACACAGAATTCTACAGTCTAATTGACACCTCCTGTAAAATAATTGGAATTTTTGGAACGTTGGAACTATTTTATAAAAATTCTCGAAAACAGCCCAGTTATGAGTGTACAAGCTGAAACATGATAACTTGCGTTTGTGTGTATCTAAGTGTTGTATGAGCTATCATGTGTTTATGACAAGTTTATTTGGTCATTATTTTGTATGATAATACTTTGTATGCTTGATTATGGTTTCGAATTGGTTATTACGTATGCCGTACTGTGTGTTAGTTATGCGTAGGGTTTTGTGTCAGTGTGTTCACACACTAACTTTGAATCGGTTGACATGTTAGGACGCGATTAGCGGTTCCATCATTTGCTTATTTTGCATTTATCTAACCGAGCAATTTAAGGTGAGTTCACGGCCCCTACTTTATCGGTTTTGAACGACAGGGGGAGAAACATGTATACGCTCTACAACTCAATCTTTTACGTTATGCGAAATTAACACCGTTAACTATTCAGTAACTAAGTTAATGTTAATGTATGTTATGGTCACTAAGTAGCTTTATCACGGAAGTTCTCAACCAACTCTCGGATCGTTAGTATTGGGTTAGATAGTAGGGAAATTATAGTAGTAATACTGGGCCCGACAAGACCCACCCGAGCTAGTAGCGCGAGCCGACCGCGAATGGTCAACGGGTGATTAATTTGGCCTAACTTTCGCCATGGTCAGTGACAGACCTGGCAACACAGAGGCAACAACAGTCAGCTTCGATCGCGAACTCTTACGTGACGTAACTTTAGGCTCGCTACCTACATGTTAACATTGAACTTATTTACGAACCAACATTATTAGTCCAGGTTAGGAATAATGGAACTATGTCGTTATTCCGGGGTAGGGATAGCAGGGGAAAACCAATCTTTTAAACCGAACACGTGAACTTATAAAACCTGTAAACTCACTCTTCTTTAATGTTGACACTTGTTTCTTTGCTTGTTTCTCAAGACGCTAGGAGCGCTAGGTGCACTCACTTTGCATTTGATCAAGGCATTTTCATCGAGTCTTTATTAACGATTATTTTTGGGATTTTGGTTTTGGCGTTATGTTGGCGCCCGTTACATTATTCTAATTCTTCCGCTAAACTTTGAAATCTTGGAACTTTGAAATTGACTATGCATGTTTACGATAAATGTTTTTGGAAAACGTTTAAATAAATCATATAGAGTCGTTCGACATTGCTAGTGTCTGAGATTCTGGTTTGATCACACGCTTCCCGGTAATACTCCGCAAGTGGAAATTGAGGGTGTGACAGATTGGTATCGGAGTCTCTAGCTATAGAGAACCAGGTTTACATTTAAAGTAAACTTAAACTATAGCTGTTACACGACTCTAGACTTAGTTGGCACCGAACTGTGATATCTTGTTATGTGTTATACTACAATTGTTCTATGTGATATATGCAGCTCGTAACTAACTAGACCAACCCAGCAGGCTACGTCATCATCATCATCCGACAGATCTCGACAATCAAGGGCACCGGGGAAGGCACCCATGGTCGAACCCTCACCACCTCGTGGCATGGAGTCACGCTCAGCTGCTAGGAAAAGACTCGCTCTAGGAGGGGAGTCGTCCTCCCATCCAACTACCCCTGTACCGGTCAAACTGGTCAACTCTTCAGGAGTGGGGGACGATCTACTTAGAGTTGTGCTAAGGAAACAACAGGAACAGCTGGAGAGAATGCAAGAGACTATCGATGCATAGGGATGGCTGATACGTCAGTTGACTGGTAAAAATGAAGAGCTCGAGGAAGAGCAAGATGAGAATAAGAGAGTTTGAAGCATTTTAGCTAAGGACCTTCGTGCTGAGCAGCTGAGGGCTGACTGGCTCGAAGACAGAGTTCTTGAGTCCAGTTGAAGGATTCACGAACTGTAGCAGAACCAAGCACCACCTATCCTAGTACTCGTACCAGCACCGCCCCCTCTAGCGCCGGTAGAAGACGAAGAGGAGGATCCAAAGGAAGACCCGGAGGAAGAAGAGCCGGAACAGGACCCGGCTGTTGAAGCTGAAAACACTGAAGAGGAAGACGGCAGTGATAGCGACTTGGGAGATGGAGACATAGATGAGTAAGTCGTCTCGCCAATCTCCGTTTTGTTTCCTTTAGTTTGTTTATGTTTGAACTTGGAAATTTTTTAATTAAACTGATATGTTTGGTTGGTATTTTGTTAGACATTACAATTTATTTAATCGAACGTTCCTTTTGATTGTTTAATTTGTTGGGTTGACATAAATTGTGTGATCGTTGAAGTGTGGAATATGATAACTATATTGGATATATACTTATCGGTGTGTGTTTGTGTTGTCTTGCGAAGATCTGAAATGGCAACCGGTCGTCACGGAAATCTCAACATGTCAGCTGAAGAATTGGCCGCTTTAATCCAACAACACGTGAATGCTGCTCTGGCAGGTGTTCCTAACCCACCAGCAGGAGGGGGTCTTAACCCCTACAAGATGTTCCTAGATGTGAAACCGAGCAAGTTCACGAGAGTTGAAGGACCCATAGGACTGGTCCGTTGGGTCGAAAAGTCTGAATCGGTTTTTGAAATGTGTAATTGCCTCGAAGCTAATAAGGTCAAATATGCTGCCTCGACGTTGGAAGATGGGCTATTAACCTGGTGGAACGCACAAGTCCAAACGCGTGGACTTGCTGCGGCAAACGCAATGGCCTGAACCGAGTTCAAAGCTCTAATCAAGGAGGAATACTGTCCGCGGGACAGAGTTCAGCAATTGGAACAAGCGTTATGGAACCACAAGATGGTCGGGTCAGAAATTGAAGCGTACACGGCAAGACATCATGAGCTGGTGTTCCTTTGTCCCGATTTGGCTAACACCGTCGTTAAACAACTTGAGTTTTATCTTGGGGGTCTGGTCCCTGAGATCCAGTGCATGGTAATGTCTAGCAACCCTACGACGGAGCAACAAGCGATTAGGCTGGAACATAAACTCACCGATAAGGCGGTGGAGCAAAGGAAGTTGCCACCTAGGGGTGCGACTGAAATTGTCCCTGACAACAAAAGGAAATTTGAAGACTCACCTGCTCGGCAGTCTTCATCAGCCCAGCCACAACAAGGAAACCAGAAGTGGTCCAACAATTTCAACAACAATCGGGGTCACAACAATCAGTCTGCCAAACAACACCCAGAACTCGAGCGGCTATGTGGGTCGAAAGCCGCAATGTAATCGTTGTAACCTCCATCATCACGGCCCTTGCGCCAGAAATCGCTGCAAACGATGTGGCAAAGCAGGACACGTGGCAAAGGATTGCTTCGGGGAGATTATGTCACGACATAATCAGAACTAGCACCAGGTTCAGCAACAGGGTAATAACCGGGGATGCTACCCGTGCGGTAGCACTGCCCATTTTAAGCGAGACTGCCCGCAACTTCGCAACAACAACAATGGTGGGAATAACAACAACAACAATAAAAACAATGGAAACAATGGAAATGGTGGCGCAGGAGGTGCCAAAGGACGTGCATTCACGCTAGGCCGTGGGGAGGCCAGGAACGAACTCGAATGTGGTCACCGGTAAGTTTCCACTTAACGATCATTTTGCTACTGTACTTTTTGATACGGGCGCGGATAAGAGTTTTATATCTGAGTCTTTTAGGAAGAACCTAAATCTCACACCTAAACCCCTAAAGACCCCTTACGTCATAGAACTACCCGATGGTAAATCTGTAGATGTGACTCATCTAGTGACCGGCTGTCAACTTAAACTCGCGGGTCACACCTTTACCATTGATATGATGACAACTACTCTGGGTAGTTTGATGTGGTAGCCGGAATGGACTGGCTATCCGACGTACGAGCTGAAGTTCTCTGTTTCGAGAAAGCTATCCGTATTCCGCTCTCTAACGACGAAGTCTTGATGGTGCAAGCCGAGAAGGCAGGCTCGTCACGAACATCATCTCTTACATGCAAGCCCAGAAGTATCTTCGGAAGAAGAACTCTTTTGCTTTGCTCGCACTGGTCACCGAGCAGTCTAAGGACGAGAATCGGATTGAAGATATCCCCATCGTCCGTAACTTTCCCGATGTGTTTCCCGAGGAGTTACCCGGTCTTCCACCACATCGACAAGTAGAGTTTGAAATCGAATTGCCAAGCCATGACGACTCCTATCGCCAAGGCCCCGTACCGCCTAGCTCCAGCAGAGCTACAAGAGCTGTCTACCCAACTTCAGGAATTGTTGGAAAAAGGATTTATCCGACCCAGTAATTCACCATGGGGAGCTCCGGTCCTTTTTGTCAAGAAGAAGGACGGGACCTTCCGCATGTGCATCGACTACAGGGAACTCAATAAGGTTACCATCAAGAACCGGTATCCCTTACCTCGCATCGACGATCTTTTCGACCAGCTTCAGGGGTCAAGCTACTACTCCAAGATTAATCTACGGTCCGGTTATCACCAGCTACGCGTCAGGGAGGAGGATATCTCCAAGACGACATTTCGCACTCTGTATGGCCATTACGAGTTCTTGGTCATGCCCTTCGGTCTCACCAATGCACCCGCGGTGTTCATGGACCTCATGAACCGCGTGTGTAAGTCCATATCTTGACAATTTTGTCATCGTGTTCATCGATGATATACTCATCTACTCTATGGGTGAAGAAGAACATGCTGAGCATCTACGGTTATTGCTGGAACTACTTTAACAGGAGAAACTATATGCCAAGTTTTCGAAGTGTGATTTCTGAATCGGGAAGTTCAGTTCCTCGGGCTATCGTAAATGAAAAAGGTATACACGTTGATCCCGCCATGATCAATGCTATCAAGAACTGGGAAACACCCAGGACACCGACAGAGATCCGCCAATTTTTGGGTTTGGCTGGTTAATACAGACGTTTCATCGAGGGATTTTCCAAGATCGCACAACCGCTTACCACTCTCACCCAGAAGGGCACCAAGTATGCTTGGGGTGACAAACAAGAAGCAACATTTCAATTACTGAAGCAGAAGCTTTGCAGTGCGCCCATTTTGTCCTTGCCAGAGGGGACAAATAATTTTGTGGTATATTGTGACGCTTCCATTCAGGTAGTGGGATGTGTGCTCATGCAACGTGATAAGGTCATCGCTATGCATCCCGACAGTTGAAGCTCCACGAGAAGAACTACACGACACATGACTTGGAATTGGGAGCAGTTGTGTTTGCACTTAAGATTTGGAGACACTACCTATATGGAACAAAGTGCACAATCTACACGGATCACAAGAGCCTCAACATATTTTTTTACCAGAAGGAGTTGAACATGCGACAGCGTCGCTCGGTCGAACTCCTGAACGATTATGAATGTGCCATTCAATATCACCCGGGTAAAGCTAACGTGGTAGCTGATGCCTCAGTAGGAAGGAGCAGTTGAAACCTCGTCGGGTACGAGCACTATAGTTCACAATTCATTCTGGGTTACCCGAACAGATACGCGACGCGCAGCTAGAAGCAGTTAAGCAAGAGAACATCAAGGCCGAATCTGTGGGAAAGATGGAACGCGATTGGGAAGTGAAACCCAATGGTACCCGGTATTTCATGAATCGTATATGGGTACCTCTCTACGGAAACCTCAGGAAGCTAGTTATGGACGAAGCTCACAAATCCCGATACTCTGTCCATCATGTTTCGGATAAGATGTATCAAGACCTTAAAGCCGCGTATTGGTGGCCCAACATGAAAGCGGATATAGCCACCTACGTGGGCAAGTGTTTGACTTGTGCGAAAGTCAAGGTGGAATACAAGAAGCCATCAGGGCTACTTCAACAACCTGAGATCCCGTGTGGAAATGGATCAGATCTCGATGGACTTTATCATTAAACTCCCGCGAACTCCGGGTGGTTGCAATACCATCTGGGTGATCGTGGATCGTCTAACTAAGTCTGCACACTTCCTAGCGACCAAAGAAACATATAAGATGGATAAGTTGACTCGCATCTATATTAAAGAAGTAGTTTCTCGGCACGGGGTGCCAACGTCCATCATTTCAGACAGAGATGCTCGTTTCACGTCAAACTTTTGGCGGTCACTTCAGAAAGCGTTGGGTACATGCTTAGATATGAGCACAGCTTACCACCCTCAGACGGATGGTAAAAGTGAAAGGACCATTCAGACCTTGGAGGACATGCTTAGGGCATGCGTGGTAGACTTCGGGAACAGTTGGGAAACCCATCTGCCTTTAGTCGAATTCTCGTATAACAACAGTTACCATACGAGTATTCAGGCAGCACCGTTTGAAGCATTATACGGTCACAAATGTAGATCACCGGTCTGTTGGGCAGAAGTCGGTGACAGTCAACTCACAGGACCTGAGTTGATACTTGAGGCTACTGAAAAGATTTTGCAAATGAGAAACCGCATGGCAGTGGCACGGGATCGACAGAAAAGTTACGCTGATCAACGACGCAAACCGCTCGAATTTCAAGTAGGTGACCGCGTCCTACAGAAAGTGTCACCCTGGAAGGGTGTAATTCGTTTTGGGAAAAGAGGCAAACTAAATCCGCGGTACGTAGGCCCATTTGTGATTTCGAAACATATCCGGCACGTAGCTTATCAGTTAGACCTTCCTGCCGAACTCAGTGGAGTTCACAAACGTGTTTCACGTGTCCAATCTGAAGTAGTGTCTTTCAGATGAGACCCTAGTCATTCCATTGGATGAGATTCAAGTGGATGAGCAACTGCATTTTTTGGAACAACCTATCGAGATCATGGAACGTGAGACCAAGACTCGAAGGCACAACAAGATACCGATCGTCAAGGTTCGTTGGAACTCTAAGCGTGGACCGGAGTTCAAGTGGGAAAGAGAGGACCAAATGAAAAGCAAATATCCACACTTTTTTGCAGCTGAGCAGCAATCTGATGTTACCGCCAACAGAATTTCAGGACGAAATTCTTTCAACATGGGGATGATATGACAGCCTGGGATTTCCTTGTACTATTCTAACAAACTGAATTTTTGTGCGTTGCATTCTAAACCGCGTTTATTCAATTTTCGGGACGAAAATTCTTTCAACATGGGGATAATGTGACATCCCGGCTTTGCAGGTATCTTAAACGCGCTACTTTATTGTTATTCATTCCTAATTGACTATACGGAAGTTTATGCACCGGTTGCACGCTTGGAGTCAATCCACATTTTCCTTGCATTTGTTGCTTGGAAAGGTTTTAAAGTGTACCAGTTAGATGTGAAATCCGCATTTCTCTATAGTAAGCTACGCGAACAAGTGTACGTCGGCCAACTACCGGGGTTCGTCAATCCGCTGAACAAGAACAAAGCTTATCTCCTAGACAAAGCCTTATACGGATTACATAAAGCCCCGAGAGCTTGGTACAAGACGTTATCTCAGCATCTTGTTGGAAACGGCTTTACTAGAGACACAGTGGATAGTGCATTGTTTACCAAAGAAGTAGGAAGTCATCTAATCAACCTACAAATCTATGTGGATGATATCATCTTTGGTTCAACGGATGATAGTCTTTGCAAAGAATTCAAGAAGATAATGAAGAAGAAGTTCGAAATGTCTTCTATGGGCGAAATGAAATTCTTCCTCGGGTTATAAGTTGATCAGTTACCAGATGGCATATTCATTCATCAAACAAAATATGTTCATGATATTCTGAAGAAGTTTGAAATGGATAGCTTGAAGCCGCTTTCTACTCCTCTTGCGCTGAATCACGGAATTTGCATCGACGAAACAGAAACTAAAGTGGATGATACACTCTATCGGTCGATGATTGGATCACTTATGTATCTGCCGACATCTTGCCCAGATATTATGTATCCTACCTGTCTTTGCGCAAGATATCAGTCCAGTCCCAGAGTATTTCACATGCCGATAGACAAGAAAATATTCCATTACTTGAAGGGATGTCCAAGCACTGGCTTGTGGTATCCAAAGAACGATAACTTCAATTTGACGGGATATGCTGATTCTGACTTTGGGGTGGACAAGCTGAATTCAAAGTCTACGACGGCTGGTTGCCAGTTCATCAGAACTCGATTAGTAACGTGGCAATGCAAGAAACAAACCAAAGTCTCTCTCTCTGCGTGTGAGGCAGAATATATATCTGCTTCCAGCTGTTGTTCTTAAATCCTATGGATTCAACAATAGATGAGGGACTATGGATTGCAATTTCTTGATACGCCTTTATATGTAGACAATAAGGCAGCAATCGACATAACCAAAAATCTTGTTCATCACTCTCAAACTAAACACAAAGAAATTCGTTATCACTTCATTTGTGACTGCTACGAAATGAAGTTGGTACGAATTGAAAAAATCCACACCGATGAACAAAAAGCTGATTTTTATACCAAAGCTTTTCCTTTAACAAGATTTAAATATCTAATGAGGCTTAACGGTATTAAAAATTTGTTGATAGGTGCGGAGGCAGAGGTTGAATATGGATCGGATTACGAGTTCAAGTGATCCACATTGGTTTGTTTATCTTTTAGATTACTATTTCTTAAAAACTAAAATACAAAAATATGTTTTTGATTTTAGGCGGAGAAATATTTGAGAAAATACAAAAACATATGAAAAATCAAAAAGTACAAAAACATTGAAAAAGACAAAAAGAATTGTGTGTCAAAAAGGAAATGATAGTACATCAGTGGACTATCACAGTACGCTACAGATTTGTAAAGTTTAAAAGTGATAAACAAGTCTTACTGAGGATGTGTCGATAGGCTTTACACATTCAGTAAATTGTTTCCGGGATATAAACTAAATTTTAAATCTGCTTAAACTTGTGGATTAACATCTCTCGGATATATATGGACTTAGTAGTCCGAAATTTCATTTGAGAGATTGCGTGATTCTGAGATACATGGTCTTTATAGATGATTGATATCTGGGGTATTATACAAGTTCTTTTGATTTTGCGGAAGCAATAGCCTAGATCTTCTATAATACTTTTGCTAAAAACCCAGAACTGCATGCAGAATTGAAAGATTTAATCATTTGCAATTCTTAAAAGATTCCTTAAGTGGAACACACCTTAAAGACGAGCCTTCATCTCTTTGTCAATACGGTGGTATTAACCTGAGCTCTCAAGGCTTCGCATTAACCCAAATACAGATATCGATTACGCTATATTCACCTATAAGATGAAATCTAGGGAATCTTGATACGGGTGTATATTCTGAGATGGGAACCATAGTTGAGTCAAGTTTCATAATTCTACCTAAGATATCTTAGAACAATGAGAAATGTGTCGAAGTTTAAGTGGACAAACATATCGACAATCTAGGTAAACAAGTTTAGAATTTAATGTCAATCAAAAGGTCAACGGTACTAGTGATATGTCTCAATCAACTCATATGATCCTTAGATACGAATTCAAAAAAATATGTCTGTAAATATGTTTGTACATAGCTTACTTGCTTTACAGATTAAAAATCAAAAAGATTTTTGGCGTGTTTTAGCATAAACTTGCAGAAATACAAAAAGATTTTGTGTCTACATTAGTTTCAACAAGTCAATGTTACAGAACAGATCTTCGAGGTCTCGTAAGGTGCTAAACTGGTGAAAATATGATTGACAATGGGTTGGGAGCTAATCTGTAAAATCTGATAAGCGAAAACGATTAAAAGTTCATTAATTTGAAACTTGAATTTGAGAAAAACCAACAGTTTGTTCATAACGGGTCGAACCGAGGTCATTAACTTGGACTCGACAGACAAATCGTTTAACCAAGGTCATTAGATTGGACTTGGTCAACTGAGTGGATTGTTAAAACTTGTAAAAGTTGAAAAGTTCAGGGTCAAAATTGAAAATTTTGAAAAATTTGCTTTTGGGTTTGATCAACTTTGCCCGGACTTACTGATCTTAATTGATTGGTTTTACAAGTTCGCCCGGACTTGTTAGGTATAACTAGAGCACAAGTCCGCCCGAACTTCATTACTGGTTTTCTAAAACTGAGAGCGAACTTGAGGCGATTTTGAGCGAACATCTAATTTGCACACTTTAAGTTGAATTGCTACCCAAAATTTGAGTGATTTGTGGTGATTAGCACACTACTTATCATCGCTGTGGTGAGTGATTTGATTTTGGACCATGAATTGATAGACTTTTGAACGAATTAGATCTGGACATGCTTAAATGACAAAATCTAAGATGTTTAAAGAAAAATTGGACCATAAAATACATTAAACAAGCATAATCGATCCTAAACATGTCATCAATTTGATTCAGAAAGTCTAGAATATGTTGTTGCAGGTTTCAATGTAAACGATGGCAAGTTCGCCCGAACTTGTCAAATGGTTCAAATGAACCAAGTTCGGCTGAACTTGTTCTCAAAACTGAAAAAATGATGATTGTCTTACAAGTTCACCCAAACTTGTTTGATATGTTTCAAATTTTATAAGTCTTTGACAAGTTCACCCAAACTTGTCTAAACATGTTCAACTTCATAAGACTTTTACAAGTTCGCCCGAACTTGTTTGAGTATTAATCAAACTTTTTGACAAGTTCGCCCGGACTTGATGTAACTTTGATGTTTAAATGCCTATCAAGTTCGCCTGAACTTGGTGTATGTTTTTGTGAAAATTGTAATTTTGCTAATTTTATCTCGATTCTCGTGTTTGCAGAACATCCAGCTTTCGTTCAACAAATTTCATAACACGTGCGTCACGCTCGTCAAGACTGTTTGTCCATCTCTAGAAGCATATGACAGTATTCTGGATTTTATAACGCGTATTCCGATACACAAGGCAATCACGGAGTAGACAGTGGTATATAGATCTCATATATACAGATTCTGGAGCGCCGCATCATTGAATGAAGATAGCACGATGATTAAGTCGATTGTTCGCGTCGGAAATGAAGATCAAGAGATGAGAGTGACAGAAGCAGACATCCGAAAAGTGTTGAATTTCAACGATGAAGCGAATGATCCGATGTTATTTGATGAAAGGATGGTACGAGGTTGTTTTTGCCGAATGGGCTACAAAGGGCACGTGAATGAGTCAACCTTGAAGAAAGGGGGAGTTTTTAATCCCCACAAGATCTTAACGCACGCGATTATACATGCATTTAGCCATCGAAAAGCGGGATTAGACGATGTCCAAGATTATATGGCATGTATGGCTACTGTGTTGATCCTAAACAAGAAGTTTAACTTCTCGAAGTTGGTATTTACACATATGAAGAACAACTTGGGAACAAACAGGCTCGTCATGTATCCAAGATTCGTACAGATGCTTATTGATGATAAATTCAAGAAAATTGCAAAGGATCCTAATGACATTGTTTATCTTAGTCACTTGGATGATACAACTGTAAAGAAGTTGATTACATTTCAAAAACAAGCTTCAGCGCAGGTTGCAAAGCCACTATTTGGTGCTATCGTTTCTGCTGATTATGTCACACCGCCTGAGTATAAATGGAGAAAGGCAGGTAGTGGTGATGAGAAAGAGGTGAATGCTGAATAAGAATTGTTATCTACTTTCAAGGAAAAGCGCAGTGATTGGTTCTTAAAGAAAGTTGTTGAAGAGAAGAAGAAAACTGTCAGAAAGTCAAAGAAAATCAAAACTATGTAGAATGATGAAGAAGAACCTGAAAATGTTCAACCTGAAGCTGGTTCGAGTGTTGCAGTTAACATAGAAAGTCAAGAAACAGAAAAGACTACTCAAGAAGATAATGTGATTTCTGCAACGTCTGACAAAGACGAAGTTAGTGACAATTCTCTCGAAAAGGCAACAAAGAAAGCTATTGCTGAAAAGGAGTCAGAAAAGATAAAACAAATTGATGCTGACTACGAACCAGAAATTGAAACGGGTTCTGATGAGGAGAGACCGAAGAAAAAGGCAAAACGTGTTAAGGCTTCTTCAAAGGATACAACATTAAAGACTACTGGTTCTCCAAGTACCAAAGGCAAGAAAACACAAAAGCCGAAAAGCAGACGTTATATTGGCAAGAAGAAAAGTACAAAAGTCCCACAAGAACCTTCTATTGCAAGAGAATCTGGAGTTACACAAGAACCTCCTGCGGCTGAAGCGGTGCAAATTTCTGTTGAACAAGAGACTACTGAACGACCAGGAGTTACACAAAAACCTCCTGAGTCTGATTTGCTTGAAATTCCTGTTGGTGAAGAATGTCTATGTCTTAGTCTTATATCGAGTCTGTATAGATTAGATGTGAATAGGCTAGTAAAATCAAGTATTTATGCGTAAAAAGGGTCAAGTTCGCTTGAGATGTGCATGTGAAGTCAAGTTCGGCCGAACTTGACATAGTCAAGTTCCCCCGAACTTCCTTCCTCACCAGCAAACTTGTCTCCCTATATATAGCTAGCTTATTTGTTTCATTTGTAACTTTGTGCACTTTGAGGCGAAGCTCTGTCAAATTGGAAACTTGACGTTATATCAATAAAATTGACCTTTAACTGATTAATTCTTGTTATTTGGTAACCGTGTCATAATATTTCAGCTATTATGGACATTAGATATCAAATCTAGGTTCCTATGCTATCAGGATCGGCCCTACAAGTGGTATCAGAGCTAGAATAGCCGGATTTGATTGATATCAAGACAAGAACAATTCTAATTCTACTCCATTCTTCTTATTTTCTTAACTTTTACACTAAAATGAAGAATTCACGGGCAAATTCTATCCAATTTTGAATATGACATGTTAAATACATCATAGATAAAACCCTGAGAGTTTGGAGACTAAAATCAAACGAATTGGTGTCAAATTGTTGAAAAACCGTGTTTGAAAAACTCATTTTCATCGAACTTGTTAGCCAAGTTCGGCCGAACTGGAGTTAGAAAGTCACTTTTTGAGTGAATTGCTATCAAATTCGCTCGAACTTGTGGATTTTTGAAAGAATTCTTGTGAAGTTCGACTGAATTTGTTATACATTATTTGATATTCTTCAAGTTCGCCCGAACGTGAGAAAATTCATTGAATACTATAGTAAGTTCGCCTGAACTTGCAAGGTTTTCCTTTAAAATCTTTGATACGTTCGCTCGAAGATAACTCAGGGAAAATTTTCAAGTCAACTCATAAGTTCGACCAAACTTGTGATTAAAATCTGAAATTCTTCATTCAGCTACAAGTTCGACCGAACTTGTAGTGAATCTAATCTTTTTCAAAGTTTTAATGTGTTTTCAGCGTACGTGTGTCGATATTCGCAATGGATGATCTTCAGAGAGCGCTTATGACAGCAGTGGGTACATCTAATGCCAATGTCATAAATCAAGTAAACCTAGACAACGAGATGGGCACGTCCGTTAAACCGGCGAAGTTAATGAGCATGGACGAATATGAAGAATGGAAGGAGAAGTTCAGTTACTGGATCAGGCCATGCATTTCCAAAGCTGGGTAGCTATCAAGAGAGGTTATACTGTTCCGTTGGACGAAAATCAGCAAGTTCTGGAGAAGTACAAGTACTCCACAATTCAAAAGGATGAGTACATTGCTGAGAAAAGATGATTAGCCTCATTCAACAATCTGTTAAAGAGGATATTTTGGTCTTGTTGCCTGAATATACGACTACGAGAGAACTCTGGCTATCACTACAAAAGAAATACCAAGTATGCGCAGAGATGATCAAGAGTAAGAAAGCTCTCATCGTGAAGGAGTTCGACATTTTTAACATGTTGAAGGACGAGACAATGAAACAGATGATTGAGCGTTTCTATCATCTGAAAGTCCAAATGAGGAGACACGGTCTCGAGAAGACAGAACCAGAGTACATCGATAAGCTTGCAGATGCGTTACCTCACGGAGAATGGACTACTTACCTCATGGTTTTGAAAGAAAGTCCGAATTAGGAATTCTGTAGGACCGATCCTGAATGCATAGGAACCTAGATTTGATCTCTAATGTCCATAATAGCGGAACTATTACGACACGATTACCAATTAACAAGAATTAATCAGTTAAACGTCAATTTTATTGATATAACATCAAGTCTCCAAATTGACAGAGCTCCGCCTCAAAGTGCGCAAAGTTACAAATGACAATCACAAGCTAGCTATTTATAGAGTCTCAAGTTCGCTGGTGGAGGAGGTAGTTTGGAACTTGACTTCATAAACACATCTCCAGCGAACTTGACTCCAAAACACATAAATACTTTGTTTCGCTAGCCTATTCACATCTAATCTATATAGACTCGATATAAAACTAAGATATAGACATTCTGCACCAACAGACTCCCCCTTGGATATCATCTTCTTCTTTTATCAGTCTTCAAAACTCTGTCTTCAAATAAAACTTTAACGTACACGACCGAAGAAGTTCTTGAATGGCTTCTTTCGTCGTTCCTGTTTCAGATCTGGCTTCTGATCAGTAGGAGGCACTTTATTCATAAATTGATACCTTCTGAGCCTTGCTGCCCTACCTTTCTCGTGTATTTCCTCGAGACGCTTTTCTTCTTTTAAGAATTCAATACGTTCCAGCTCCCTCTAGCTAGTTTCCCACATCTTTCCTGAATTAACTTCACGTGCATAGCAAACGTTCACAACCCTCTGATATTGCATGGCTTGTTCTTTTTCACGTTCTTTGAATACAATCTTACTGTAGAACAAGCACTTGATATCTTCTGTCGAGCAGTCTACCAACCACATTCGATCTAGAATTCTGATCGTTCTCCACAACCTCTCATACCCTGAAACCCTAGTATCTCAACCCTTTCTTTAGTGATATCCAGATGTCCTTCAAATCGTAATACTATCACTGCTTCACACGTGTTAGGATCAATCTGCCACCACTTAAACACTGGATAGAAATTCTGTTTGATTGGCATCAAAGGCATATTCCTCATCGCTCTTGGTCGTTTCATGATTAACGTTATATCTTTTCTCTTGTCTTCTTATTTGTTTTGATGCGACGGCCTGGAATAAACGGCTTCCAATATCTAAAACCCTTTGTCGCCTCAAATTTGATCATCTTCCATAGTAACTGATCGATAAACTTCATCTGAAATGTGACATTCACGGTTTGAACAAGCTCCTCAACATCCCAGTATGGTAGAGTCTTGAAATCTGCTAGATACTTGAAGTAATGCACCCCAAATTCCCTTTTGATTGCATAAACATGCAGCTCCTTGAACCAACCCCAACTGAGAATATCCCCCAACGACACATCTGTATCTCTGGTAAAGAATGCTAGAGGATGTCGAAACTTACGTTCACGCGGCATCTCTTTAAACCAGGACTTCTTAACTTCAGCTATTTCCTCCTTTATCATCGGTTTCTGAACTTTTCCTTCACGAATCGATTCTTCGATCTTATCTTTCAACATATCTTCATCTAATTGCTTGTACATTTCCTTGAAAGTAGGAAAACTATCAGTGTTAGGACCAATGTACTTCGCATCTTCATCCTTTTCATCATCTGAAGACCAATCTTCAACTATAACTCTGTTATACTCATCAGCTTCAAATCTTCATTGATAATGATACTCATTAGGCTCAAATGTGTTCACGTTCAACACTTACACCTCAAAATCAAAATCCAAAGATTCAACATCAATTTCAATCAACTTGGCCAGGTCTTCTTTAGTGTAGTTGTACACATACTCGCCTTCTTCAACATTGTTTTCAAGCATCAAAATCAAAGGCTTTGTCGGTACTGCAGCAACAGGCTTTGCAAACATATCAACATCAGCCATATCTATATCATTAGATGGCCCTGTTTGCCCTGACTCCCCCTGAATCTCATCATTCATAGCATTTGCTTCATCATTCATAAGACTTGTGAAATCGAAGCTTTCATTCACTGTCGCATCTATCACCTTTATACATGTACCACTTGGATCATCATCATTACCTCCATCATGGTCAGAATCATCTTTCGTATCATCAACTGGTGGTTCGTCATCCTTATCCTCATCTTCTGCTTCATCATCGTCTTTTTCTTCAGTAACAGATACAGGATCAGAAGGCATGACAGATTCGTCAACCTTAGCAATCTCGGACTCAGAAGCTTTCTCAAATTCATCAACAGGCTTTTCAACAGCTTCAGAAGATTTAGGTGCATCACTTTCAACACCTTTACCTTTACCACTAGCTGCAAGTTCTTTTTCTCCTCTTTCTTTCACCTCTTGCCTATCCAAACGATCGTATTCAGCGATAAAATCAATACCAAGGCTGTTAGATATCACTTTCTGCATCCTTGTAAATCTTCGATCATTTAGGGCTTGAATCTTCTTCAGATCAGCAATTTCTGTTTGCAACTTTTCATTCGCATCTTGCAAACTTTCAATCAAGGCCTTGAAGAATTCTCGTTCACTTTGTAACACCTTTATCTTGTCATCCATCATTTCTTTATCCACTGAGCTTTGATTTACTTTCTTGATCAGTTCGGCTTTTTCTTCCTCATTCTTTTGAACCTTGTCTTCTAAAATCTTGACACGCTTTTCAAGAACATCGATATCTGTGTCAGGAAAGAAATCATCTAAATCTTGAATATATATAATTGCTCATTTGGAATATCACCAAATAGATTTGACTTTGACTTCTTTCATGTTGACTTAGGAGTAGCAGCTTTTGGAGTTGATTTCTTTGGAGTTGCTTTCCTTGGCGTTGAGTTTTTAGAATGAACAGCTTTAGGATCAGGTGATTGAATCACCGGTACTTCAAGTAAATTAGACTCAGGAGGTTCTTGTGTTTCTCCTGGCCTTTCTGCCTCAGATGAAATGATATCAGGAGGTTCTTGTGTAAATCCTGGACGTTCAGCTTCAGATGAAATAACAGGAGGTTCTTGTGTAGGAGGTTCTTGTGTGACTCCTCTTTGCTGTGCACCAGAAGGTTCTTGTGTTGCTTCTGTGCTCTTTGGTTTACCCATGTATCGACGACTAGCTGGTTTCTAGGCTTTCTTTATTTTCTTGCCCTTAGCTTTCGGAGACCCTATAGTCTTTGTCGTTGATATTGTAGCAGACTTCACACGCTTTGTTCTTTTCTTAGGTCTCTCTTAATCCGACTCTTTTTCAAGATTAGGATCAAAATCATCATCAGTCTCTTTGATCTTTTCAGCTTCCTTTTCAGCCATTGCTTTCTTGTTTTCTTCTCCCGAGAATCATCAGAATCATCATCGTTCTCGGAAGTAGCAGAAATAACATCATCTTCTTGAGTCGTCTTTTCAACCTCTTGGCTTTCAGTAACAATAGCTGCGCTAGAACCAGCCTCTGTTTGAACATTTACAGGCTCGTCTTCATCAATCAGCATTGTATCAACTTTCTTAGCACCACGCTTCTTCTTCTTCTCGACCTCAACCTTTACAAACCAATCACTGTGAGCTTTTAGTTTGAACGTCTTAAACCATTCTTTCTCTGCGTTCAATTCCTTCACGTCACCACTACCATCATTCCTCCATTTATTTCCAGGCGGTGCAACATAATTCTCGTCTTTTAATGCCCTGAAAATTGGTTTAGCTACAGGTGCTGAATCCTGTTTCTGGAACTTTATCAACTTCTTGACAGTAGTATCATCGAGGTGACTGAAGTTAAAAATGTCATTTGGATCACGTGCAATGTCTGTAAACTTTTCATCTATAAGCATCTGCACGAACCTCAGATATGAACATAACCTTGTGTCTTCCATATTCTTTGATATATGAGTGAATACAAGCTTAGAATAGTTATACAG
Organism: Scalesia atractyloides; assembly: GCA_947069175.1. NCBI lineage: Eukaryota > Viridiplantae > Streptophyta > Magnoliopsida > Asterales > Asteraceae > Scalesia > Scalesia atractyloides. Next base: position 55,319,405 of record CAMTDV010000024.1, on the reverse strand, counting down.
CTTTTTCAGAATCAACGTCATTGCCATGCAGGCCATATAATCCTTAACATCGTCGAGACCGGCTTTATGGTGACTGAAAGTATGAATAATAGCGTGCATGAGGAGCTTATAAGGGTTTGGTACTTCCCCTTTCTTCAACGTTGGCTTGTTTACGCTTCCCTTGTAGCCCATTCGGTAGAAACAACTTCGTACCATCTTCTCGTCTAGGAAAATAGGATCATCTTTGTCATCGTTGAATTGCAAGATCCTACGTATATCATCCTAAGTGACAGTGATCGCTTTGTTCTCTTCTCTAACTTGTACCGACGACGTAATAGTCTTTTTATCTGCACTTACGCTTGCGTTCATCCAAAAGTGATATGTGTGTGATCGATAGGACACTGTACGCTCTGTAATAGATCGATGAATAAGGAAGTCCTTCATAAACTTCAATATACTTTCGTATTCCTTTAGCGACGGACATAACGCCTTATCAAGAGCGATACAGGTGTTATGGAATTTAGAATAATCCATAGTGATAACCCGCATTGGTTCTTGAACCTGAAAAATGACGCAAAACAGTTAGCACGCATTTCGAGAAAAGTGCATAATTTTTCAACCTTTTAACATCAAGTTCGGGCGAACATGATGTGGGTATAACAAACAGATTTTGTCAAGTTCGCCCGAACATGTTTACACAACATGTTCATTGATTCATTCATAAGTTCGGGCGAACTTACATACAACAAAAATTTCATTTATTTTATAAGTTCGAGCGAACTTCCATTCAAAACAAACTTTCAGAGTTTTATACTGAGTTCGGTCGGACTTGTGATTTCATCAATTTTTATCCATGTTTTGTTAGCAAGTTCGGTCGAACTTGATAATGATAACAAGTTCGGCCGAACTTGTTATCTTCTTCAACAACAAAACCTGCTCAATAAAAAATGACCATTCTAATCAAATCCAACTCGAATATACAGTCGATTTATGTTGATTATCATCTTTCATCAATTTTTATCCATGTTTTGTTAGCAAGTTCGGTCGAACTTGATAATGATAACAAGTTCGGCCGAACTTGTTATCTTCTTCAACAACAAAACCTGCTCAATAAAAAATGACCATTCTAATCAAATCCAACTCGAATATACAGTGGATTTATGTTGATTATCATCTTTCAAAGTTCAATTTGTCCATTAGAACCCTAGAACTACCAGATTTATCATGTTTAGATTTGAGTTCATTGTTTTTGGTTCAATTTATGGTTCAATGATCAAATTATTACCTCTTCCATTGTAATAAGTGTACGAATCACTTAAAGCAATAAAAATTTTGGCAGTATGACGGCCCTAAATTGACAATCTTGGATAATCGCTCTCAAGTGTTAAGTCGCTCAGAGAATAAGGTTTGCAATTTATGAAGTTCGGCGGGACTTGCAAAGCATTTATACCTCTGCAAGTTCGGGCGAACTTGTAGCCCATGAACTGAAGCCCAATGATAAGTTCGGGCGAACTTACCTACAATCAACCAGCCATAACCCAAGTTCGGTCGATCTTTCTAGAAAATGAAACTTTTAATCTGTTAAGCAAGTTAGGGCGAACTTGCCTAAACTCAATTTCAATTTTTCAAGATTTTGCAATTAAGACCCTGAACTTTTCACATTTTACCAGTTCTGAAAATCCACTCAGTTGACCAAGTCCAAGTTAATGACCTTGGTTAACCGATTTATGTGCCGAGTCCAAGTTAATGACTCGGGTTTGACCCGTTACGAACAAACTGTTTATATTTTCAAAATCAAAGTTTCAAATTAATGAACTTTTCATCGTTTTGGCTTTTCAGATTTTACAAATTAGCTTCCAGCCCGTTGTCAATAAGATTCCCACCAATTTAGCACCTTACCAGACTTTGAAGGCCCGTTCTCCAATATTGGTTCACTGAAAACAATGTAGAAACAAATCTTTTTGTAGTTTTGTAAGTTTATGCTAAAACACACTAAAAATCTTTTTGGTTTTAATCTGTAAAGTAGATAACTATGTACAGAACAATGTAAACTATGTACAAACATATTTACAGACAAATTTTTGGGAATTCGTGTGTAAGGATCATATCAGTTGATTGAGACGTATCATCAGTACCGTTGACCTTTAGATGACTTTAAGTTTTAAACTCGTTTACTTAGATTGTCGATATGTTTGTCCACCTAAACTTTACCACGTTTCTCAACTGTTCCAAGATATGTTAGGGTATGCTTTATGAAACTTGACCGATCTATGGTTCCCACTTCTTGAATATACTCCCGTATCAAGATTACCTAGATTTCATCTTACAGGTGAATATAGCATAATTGATATCTGTATCTGGGTTAATGCGAGACCTTGAGAGCTCAGGTTAGTACTACCATACAGACAAAGAGATGAACGCTCAACTTTAGGTGTGTTCCAATTAAGGAATCTTTTCAGCACTGCAAATGATTAGATCTTTCGATACTTTTCAAGATTGCATGCAGTTTAGGGGTTTATAGCAAAAGTTTTATAGAAGTTCTAGGCTATTGCTTCCGTAAAATCAGAAGAACTTGTATAATACCCCAGATATCAACTATCTATAAAGACCTTGTTAGGATCTGAGTTTGAATTACTTGTAGTTTTTGTTTCAAAAATGGAAAATGATTGAATTAAAAGAGATTTGCAGCGGAATAAGATGGAAAACTTTTACTACAAGCAATGGTCGTTTGTTTTCATCATCATCATGCTTTCAAGTTAATTAACTTGCATGTGATTCACAAACTCCCCCTCAGCCTTTGCAATTTCAGTTTGGTTATGAGAAAATGCAGAGAGGATGATATGCGAAAGTTGATCTTTTAAGAGACAAGTTTAAAGGTTACAAGAGGTGCCTATTTATACTAACTATCTAACATCTGAGCATCTTTGATGACGGTCGGGGTTGATAGTGACATGAAACAATATGTAACTAACTCTAAACACTGCTTATACTAACTATCAGTGTTTGGCACTGTTACATTGATTAACTAAGCTAATGACTAAACTCTTATTCCTATCCTCTGTCCTTGTTAACTCTGGCAGACCTTGAAGCTTTGTGAAGGCAGATGATAGGATAAGCAGTCTCTATGGAAAGTAGTGTAAGTACATTAGAGGTTGTAACCTCTGATAGTTGAACCAAAGCTCGGATAGTGTTATTTGGCTTTATATCATATGTTCCTTTCAAAGGGTTCAATCCCAACAATCTCCCCCTGGAACAGATGATACCAAAACCACTTTATTATTGGTTTTATTCCTTAAAAGGAATTCTCTTATTTGACCTTTGAATTGAAGTTCAAAGTTAAGAGATTCCATGTCATTGGCATCCTTCACCAGCTCTAAACATAGTAGTTCTTGGAAGTCTTCTATTGTAAGCTCATAAGCATCTTCCATGGATAGTTTAGTGGCTGCACCATCAGACTTGAGCAATGTCAATTCATGGGTGTCTTTGTCGACCTTCCACTTTATAATTTTTGGGTCTGATGGTTTTCTTAAAGGAGCTTTTATTGCAGAGGTTTGTAAATGAGCCATCTTTGATAAATCTTTCGCCAGCTAGGCACTTGTATCATCTGTGTGGTAATCAATCATATTCCGAATCCCTTCTTTGATAAATGTATCCTCAAACTCTTTGTCAGTCTTTTCATTCATCTCCCTTGCTTTTTCCTATGTTGCAGGGCAAGTGTGGAGTGGGCAGATGTTGATCTAGACCTTTTAGAGAGTTGAGCTCTGAGGATAGCATCTTCCTTTGAGTACTCCGGCTTGGGAGGCATGGATGGATCCTTTTTCCTTCTTTCTTCCAAACTTTTGTAAGTGTCTAACACCCTCACCTCACCCCATCTCATCACTTGGTTTTTGGAACCATAATGATTTTGAATTAGTTCTTGCTTCATTCTCTTCAACTTCAAGGCATTTTCAGTGATATCTTTCTTGTATAAATCCCAGTTGGGGGGAGTTGGCTTTTTAAGAGGGTCTTTCAACATTTCTTGAATTCTGTTGATTTCCTCCCTCAGTTCATCTATGCTCCAATCCCTGAACTCTGGCCTTGTTGCCTTGTACATCTTCTTTTCCATGATATACTCAATGAGTTCACTCTTGAGCAACTTATCTTCCCTTACTGACAACTGGTTGCTCAGATCCTTGACAAAATTTTGTAGAATGGTGACTTTACTCAATTGAAAGGACATGATAATCTGTATCTCTCTATCATTTTTTACCAGCTGATTCTCTTTTGGCAATATCCTCTGCTTGCTTCTTTTTCAATTCTAGATCGGCATCAACATTTGCTGGTCTTGGATAGCCATCAAGGGATATAATTGTTCTTTTGTCAGGGTCATCTTCTGAAAAGAAACTTAGGATCTCTTCCCTGACTGCTGGTAAATCAAGAGGAAACAACTTTGATGCAGGAATGACTTTAAGAGTTGAAGAAGTTGTAAGCACTGATGTGGGGATCACTGGAGTTGATGATAGTGGAAGAGGTGCAGAGATCTCATCATCATTTATCACTTTTGTGAGTTTCCTCCTTTTAAACCTTAAAGTAGGTGATGGTGGTTGTGGGATTTTTGGTGGTGTGGATAATGGTTAAGTTGATGTGGGAAATGTGATCATGGCAGTGGATGGAGTTGCATCTGTTGCAACCTCTGTTGTATCAACAGATGTTGACACAACAGTTGCTGTAACATCAGCTTGTGTGGATGTGGGTTGTGGTTTTAAAGATGTGATAGGTTTTTGAGTGGCAGAGGTTTTCATGGTTGGATTGGTTTCAGGATTAGTTTTAGGAGGTGTGGATGTTGGTTGCCTGGCTTTTCTAGAAGGAGCTCTTTTTGATGAAGTACCATCCTCTCCTTTTTCTTTTTGCTGATCAATCTTTTTCTTAACCAACACTTTGCTCTCCTCAATCACATTCTTCTTGTGACTAGCCCTTCCCTTGGCCACTAGTTCTTCAGTTAAATCTATCTTCTTTGAACCATCAGGCTTTGGAATGTTCAATGTAGGTCTGGCCTTATCATCATCTATTGTTAGCTTCTTTGGACCCAAAGGTTTCTCCCCCTTTTTTGGCTTCATCTGTTGTAACAAATATAACCATTGGAGGTGCATGGCCAGTGGTTGTGATTAGATGTGCTTTGATGGCTTCAATGCCTGCTGTAGTGTCTTGATACCTTGATTCAAACATGTTTCGAACATTATTCACATGATGCTTGTGTTGTAAATCAAAATAATGTTGTTGGTGTTGAAACAGAGGGTTAAGAACTTCTTTGAGATCAGCAGTGGATAAAACAGAGGGTTGACTTTTTGTAGCTATCATCTGCTTTAGTAAATCGTTGATTTCACCAACAGAGTTTTCTATTCTGGTCAATCTCTCCGTCAAATTCTGGTATTTTAGATCATAACCTAATTTAAAAGGATCATTTGAACTCCTACCAGTGGTGGTAGTTATATCTATGTTATCATGAGCAGTGGTTTTAGGACCAGCTTCAAACATAGATGCCCCTTTGTCTTGGTACTAGGGACTTCCCACAATAGAGGTAACAGTTGTTGCCTCAGCAGTGGTTGCCTTCAACCAAGTCTTATTAATGAAACCACTCTCCAACTGAGAACTAGAGAGTTCAGCAATTGTAGTGGCTGCTTGTATTGAATTATCACAAAAGGTTACATGTAACCCAAGGGATGTAGCCTCTTCATTTGCTAATGGGCTAGCAATGAATAAAGAATCAGACCCAGCCATTGGATGAAATATATTCTCAGTAATAGGTTGTTGAGAAGTGCTGGTTTGTGTCTGAACTAATTCAGTTGCATTCAGCAATGGTACAATTGTGGTTGGAAGTGAAGGTATTGGTGAAAGTGGTTGAGTAGAAAGCGACATTGCCCTGGGAGAGGGGCTGTGGAAGATAGACCCAAGTGGATCTAGAGCTTCATAAATTGGTGTCCCTGTGTCTACAACCTTTTCCTTTTGTGAGGAAGAAGGAGGAGTTTCAAAGCCGGTGGGAGATCTTTGAACCATCTGCTGTGAAGAAGTAGCAGCAGTGGTTTGTGACTTTGGTGCTGTCACAGGGTTAACCTCTGGGATCTCATCTTCCAGAGGACCCTTTTTGGGTTTGGTGGGCTTTTTGGAGATTGTTTTGGTTTTCTTTTTCGAAATTTTTGGTGTGGGTTTCAGGGCAGCGGTTGTGTTGCCCTGATCACCAAGAGCAGTGGGCTCAGTAGCAAGAGGTTGAGATTGAACATTTTGTTATGGTAAAACTTGCTCATCCTCCTCTACTTGTGTTTTCTCAACTTTATCTTGGTTTGTTATTCTAGTGAAAGTTTCATGATTAAGGCTGCCTGGATTAACCACAGTGCCAATTTTACTTTCAAGACCTTTAATTTGATCCTGTAAGTAAACACTCAAGAAACGTGGATGAATCAAAAAAGATTTTCTTTTTCAATATTTTTTAAATTATTCACAAGATCATTGAACAGTATCTGGGGGTAGTTCAAATCGGTGTCGGTTAAAATTGCATACCCCAGATATTGCATGTTCAATGGGATTCATTGAAAGCAGTGGATTTTGCTGAGAGACAAGTAAGAATCGTGTGAAAGAAAAATCTCATCTCAGCAGGAAAGTTAGGTTTAAAAATGGTCATACCTTTCATCTGGCCGATATAACCTCTTTCCAGAAACTCTGCTTGGATCTCATAAATTGGAAATGACACAGGGTGTTGTATGTCATTTAACTTGAAAACTTGAGAGATCGATTGGGGGCTAATTTGCATCAACGCTCCCCCTACTCTTGAAATTATTGTATAAGGAACACCATCAGCAGATGAGTGAACCTTTGCATTTTTCCAGAAATCACGAAGAGCGTCAATGTAAATGGGGGCTTTGATGGTTAACATGTGCAAGAATTTAGACTTATGCAAAATTCGAATCATTGGATGATAGCGAGTATTTGCGTCGTTTTCTTCATGTATGGCAGTGTAGTTGTGTGGGGTTTTGATTATGAGAGTGAAAGGTGGAGGTTCTTCTTGCGATTTTGCTTTGGATTTTGAAGATTTTGATTTGGGAGCCCTGGTGTTTGAGAGAAAAACTGTTTTGAGATTTTGAAATCGACACAGTTTTAGGGTAACCACTGGTGAGATAAAACAGGGGTTTTATAGGGGTTTTGAAAAAGTGAACACGACATGGCATCTGTTGCAAGATCTCATGGCTAACATCTGACCACGTTTAACCTCTAATGAGAAAAGTAACCGTTGATGTGGCAAACACTATTTTAGGACAGAGGTTTAGGACAATACTGATTTTGTTAACACTATCAGGGGATAGCCATCAGTGGTTTTGACGGGGTGAAAAGTAGAAGCCAGATGATACACTGTATCAGGGGATAAGATTTTAAAGCCTATAAGAGGTTTTGAGCAAACAGATGTTGTGATCAGACTTTTAAAGATTTATTGAAAAAATTTAATTTAAACTATTTTTAAGGAATTTTTTGAATTTCTGAAAACATTTTGATGCTATGTACACATGGATTTACAAGAAAACTTGTTTTTAATCTATGTATAGCATACCAAGCCTAGAGATCAATTTTTCAAAGGTAGATGTATCCAATGCCTTGGTTAAAACATCTGCCCATTGATCTGAAGTATGGACATGATGCAAAGAAATCAAACCTTTTTCATAGCAATCTCTCACAAAGTGATGTCTGATGTCAATATGCTTTGTAGTTCAATGAGAAACTGGATTTTTGATGATATTTTCAGCAGCTTGACTGTCCAATTTGAGTGGAGTCTTTAGTGCAATGATACCAAAATCCAACAACTGGTTTTGAAGCCACAAGAGTTGAGCAGTGCAGCTAGCAGCAGCAATATACTCTGCCTCAGCAGTGGATGTTGAAACTGCAACCTGCTTTTTGCTTTGGCAAGACACCAGACAATCACCTAGGAATTGACATCCTCCTGAAAGCACTTTTATGTTGTTTGCCTTTTAATCAGGAAACACAATGTTCATCACAGGAAAATTGCTTGTGAGGCAAGCCTCTTACAAGACTTTGTTTTGAGAGTGTGGTGATAGTTTTAGGATTTGTTTGTCCAAGTCTTCTATGCCATAACTCAGTCTCTTTGCTAGAAGCAACTGAGAATAGACATGTCCCAAACATAGGATTATCTTTTAGCATATCTACCACATACACATTCCCACTTCTGTGTGCAGTGAGTTGTGCTTTACTCTCACACTGATTTGATCAATCCTTTTAACAACCTCTGGTCCCACAATTTGATAAGTTTACTTAGTGATGAAGGATCCATATCCTCTGTCACTCATTTGTGAGACACTCCGCAGATTAAATTTCAGATTGTCAATCAAATTCAAATTTTTAAACTTGAGTTTACCAGCCAGAACTGACCCAGACCATAAAACCTTTCCCTTTGAGTTATTACCAAAAGATATATCACCCCCCCATGAGCCATAAGTCCTTGAGAAGGGCTCTACATCCCGCCATGTGCCTTGAACCTCCACTATCTACATACCTTAAGTGTCAAGGCAAGTTGAGGGTCCCCGCACATTTAAGTAAATAGATCATTGGTCTCCAAAGCCAAAATGGCTTTGGATGGGGTCACAGATGGTCCAGCCTCAAGTCTAGGATAATGGTCAGAGGTTTTGAAATTTTCTTGTAACATCTGCTCTTGACCATTTCCTATCAGATGATTGTATCCATAAGGGTGCCTGTTTACTCTTTGCTTTGAAGGCTTTTTGTAACCTTCATAAGCATGAGGAACCTTTTTATAAGTAAGTTGGCCATACCCTACTGGAAATGAGTTTGAAGGTGGGGCATCTGTCACTTGCACATCTCTTTGAACAGAGGTTTTGTTTAAGGTTTTGTAACAAATGTTTCAATTTGTTCAAAATTCTGCTTGGATTTATTTTCAACAGAACTTGAACTTTCTCTTCAAGTGCTTTTGCCTTGATCTCTTTTACCTTTTGTTCCTAGTTTTTGAGATAGGCACACTGTTGAGTTGAGTGATTTGTTTTGCTGCAGATGGTGCATTTTGAAGAGTTTTTGATAACACAAGTTTTGTTAATGTCATAGGCTTTTAAAAGAAAACAATCTGCAGCCACATGATTTCTTTTTTCACAAAATTCACAAAACAGGTTTTTAATCTTTACTCATCTTTTCCTATCAGACTTTTTCTCAGCAGTGGTTGTAACCTCTGCTAGCACATCTTTGATAGGGATCACCAATGCTTTTGGGGCTTTAATACCATCAGTGGTTGTGAAGTCCATTGACTTAAATTTTTCTAAGATATCACATTCATCTGACCAGGTTGGTTTAAACTGATGTTTTTCATTTTTTTTAATTTTTGTTGAAACCTTTGGTTTTTCCAAAACAATTTTGTTTCCAGCTTTATCTGTGATTTTTATCTCTTCACCAACCAAATTTGTAGGGACAACTTCAACCACCTCAGAATCAATTTCAGCAACATTTTTCTCATTATGATCATAGGCTCTAAAACCTACACCAACCTTGATGTTGCTCTTGATCTGAGCATCAAGCATAATTTCATAACCTTTGCAGGACTCAACCCATTTTTCACAAGTGATTTGGGTTTCTTCTAACTCCTTTTTACAAACTTGGTATTTTTCTACCACAATTTGGAGTTGGTCCTTGGTTATGCTTGATTCATGTCTTAGGCTACTCATTTCAGAATCTTTTTCACTTAACATTGATTTTAACTCTTTAATCAGTTTTTCAAAATTAAGTTCATCTTCTAAAATTTTGTTTCTCAGGTTTTCATTCACCTTTTTGATGTTTGCAAAAGCAATGATGCATTTGTCAGAACATAGATCTTTAAGGATCTGAGGTGATACCTTTGTAGCAGCCATGAGAGCACAATCACACTCATCTTCACACACATCAATGTTCCATGGATCTAGTAGGAGAGTTCTTTTCCTTATCAGCAACATTTTCTCTTTCTTCACTTGAAACCGCTGTTTTATCACAAACTTGAACTTCATCTGATTTTGACACTAACTCCACAGATTCAACACCTTCAGCAATTGTCTCTAAGGCCATTAAACAAAATTCTTGTTCAACATCATTTTTGGCCATTAAACAAAGTTTTCATCAGTCAAATCCTCAGGAAAACTGCTCCAGTCAACATAACTTTGTGTGAAAAAGCTTTGTTGACCAACCTCTGTTGGACTAGCAGTGGTTTGAGCAGGTTGTGTAACAATGGGTGCTTGTTGAACAAACACTTGAGGATGAGATGGTGCCTGAGCATATTGAATTTGTGGAGCAGTGGATTGAACATAATGCAGTGGAATAGTGGTAGCAGGATGTGCAAAGTGGGTAGTGTTTTAAACATGTTGAGCAGGGGCATATTGGGAATAATAAGCCGTGTTTTGTGTGTGCTGAGGTCTAGGGCCAGGATGAGTCATTGGTCCAGAACTTTGAGACCTGCATTCTCTGGCAAAGTGTCCTAGCCTATTATACTTATAACACTTGACTTTTGATTTATCCAGCCCAAACTTCAACCCCCCATGCAAACCTGGGAATTTTCTATCAGTTCTCTTATAAAATTTACTAGCCCTAACACTCAATAGGGCCAGTTGGTGCAAAATATCCATTTCCTCAAGATCAGAAGGTTCAATGTGTTGTAAATCATTCAGCTCGAAGGATAGATTATCAGAGGTTTAGCTTTCCCCACTAGCAGTAAAAGCATAGTTGGGTGCATATGTTTCAGATCCAAAGTTCCCACCAGATGTAGTATCTCACTACTGACCATAACTTTGGTCCTCACTGCTGCCAGAACCCTCTTCTTGGCCAAAAAGAGCTGTATTACCCAATGAGTAATCATCAGTCATTTTGCTAGAATCTTGCAACTTCTTTTTTTGGTTTAACTCTCTCTCATAAGTGAGGAGTATCCCATGAAGTTGACAGTCGAATTAGGAAAAACCACGTTAACCAGTCTAAGTTCACTGATGAGACAGCTGTAACGTTCAAATTGTTGTGTTAGAGACTATCCTTTCAAGTGACAAAACGTTTCATACTGCTGATTTAGAACTTCTCTATTACTTTCTATCACTTCCTCAGTCCCACCGAATTGCTCCTTAAGTGCATCCCATAACTCCTTTGCACTATTGCAATGGAGTAGACCAGCATAAATTTCATTGGGTAAGGCCGAAGCAACTATGCTAAATGCCTTAGCATCCAATTCAATTTTCTGGAAATCCTGCTCTGAAAAGTTTTCAGATTTTTTGGCACTTGCTTGGTTGGATCCTCTGTGCTTGGAACCATTGGAACGTGAGGTCCATAAGCAACAGATCTCCAACAACCGGTGTTTTGCTGAGCAAGGATGTGACCCATCCGTCGTTGCCAAATGAAATATTCATTTCTTTTGAGCATCGGTAGTTTGAACAAGAAACCAGATATGGCATCCTGTGTGTTTTGAGACATTTTCAGTTGATTTTTCATAAGATTTTGTTTTAAAAAACTCTGAACGTAATAAAACTCTGAATATCAAGCTACAAAAAACCAAACTGATTAGCAAGAGAGCTGATCTTTTCGAACTAAATCGATTGTTAGATCGAATTTGATGAATCAAGCTCTGATACCAATTGTTAGGATCTGAGTTTGAATTACTTGTAGTTTTTCTTTCAAAAATGGAAAATGTTTGAATTAAAAGAGATTTGCAGCGGAATAAGATGGAAAACTTTTACTACAAGCAATGGTCTTTTATTTTCATCATCATCATGCTTTCAAGTTAATTAACTTGCATGTGATTCACAAACTCCCCCTTAGCCTTTGCAATTTCAGTTTGGTAATGAGAAAATGCAGAGAAGATGATATGCGAAAGTTGATCTTCAAGAGACAAGTTTAAAGGTTACAAGAGTTGCCTATTTATACTAACAATCTAACCTCTGAGCATCTTTGATGACGTCAGGGTTGATAGTGACAGGAAACAATATGTAACTATTTCTAAACACTGCTTATACTAACTATCAGTGCCTGGCACTGTTATATTGATTAACTAAGCTAATGACTAAACTCTGATTCCTATCCTCTGCCCTTGTTAACTCTAGCAGACCTTGAAGCTTTGTGAAGGCAGATGATAGGATGAGCAGTCTTTATGGAAAGCAGTATAAGTACATCAGAGGTTGTAACCTCTGATAGTTGAACCAAAGCTCGGATAGTGTTATTTGGCTTTATATCATCTGTTCCTTTCATAGGGTTCAATCCCAACAGACCTCGTATCTTAGAATCAGGCAATCTCTTAAACGAAATTTCGGAGTACTAAGTCCATATATCCAAGATGTGTTCATCCACAAGATTAAGCACTTGTAAAATTTAGTTTATATCTCAGAAACAATTTACTGAATGTGTTAAGTCTATCGACACGTCCACAGTAAGACTTGTTTATCACTTTTAAACTTTACATTTCTTTAGCATACTTTGATAGTCCACTGATGTACTATCATTTCCTTTTTGTGACACCAATTCTTTTTGTCTTTTTCAATGTTTTTGTACATTTTTTAAAATTTTCATATGTTTTTGTATTTTCCCAAATATTTCTCCCCCTAAAATCAAAAACATATTTTTGTATTTTAGATTTTAAGAAATGCTAATCTAGAAGATAAACAACAAACCAATGTGGATTACGTGAACTCGTCGTCCGATCCGTATTCAACCTCAGCTTCCGCACCTGTCAGCAAATTTTTAATACCGTTAAGCCTCATTAGATATTTAAATCTTGTTAAAGGAAATGCTTTGGTATAAAAGTCATCCTTTTGTTCGTCGGTGTGGATTTTTTCTATTCGCACCAATTTCTTTTTGTAACAGTCATGAATGAAATGGTAACGAATTTCAATATGTTTAGTACGTGAGTGATGAACTGGATTTTTGGTTATATCGATGGCTGCTATGTTATCTACGAATAAAGGCATATCAATAAACAGCAGACCATAATCCCTCATCTGTTGTTGAATCCAGAGGATTTGAGAACAACATCTGGAAGCAGAAATGTATTCTGCCTCACAGGTAGAGAGAGAGACCGTAGTTTGTTTCTTGCACTGCCACGTTACCAAACGCGTTCCAAAGAACTGGCATCCTGCTGTTGTAGATTTCGAGTTCAGCTTGTCCACTCCAAAGTCTGAGTCAGCTTATCTCGTTAGGTCGAAATAGTCGTTCTTTGGATACCACAAGCCGGTGCTTGGACATCCCTTCAAGTAACGGAAGATTCGCTTGACTATCTGCATGTGTGACACTCAAGGACTAGACTGATATCTCGCACATAAGCAAGTAGGATACATGATGTCTGGGCGAGATGTCGTCAGATACATCAGAGATCCTATCAACTATCGCTAGAGTGTGTCATCAACTTTGGTTCCCGTCTCGTCTATGCAAATCCGTGATTCAGTGCCAGCAGAGTCGAAAGTGGCTTTGAGCTATCCATTTCAAACTTCTTGAGAATGTCTGGAACATATTTGTCTGATGAATGAATATGTCGTCTGGTAACTGATCGACCTGTAATCCGAGGAAGAATTTCATTTCACCCATTGAGGATATCTCGAATTTCTTCTTCATGATCTTTTCGAACTCTTTGCAAAGACTATCATCCATAGAACCGAAGATGATATCATCCACATAGATTTGTACAATGATTAGATGAGATCCGACTTCTCTGGTAAACAAAGTACTGTCCATTGTGCCTCTTGTAAAGCCATTTCCAACGAGATGTTGCGATAACGTCTCGTACCAAGCCATCGGGGCCTGGTGTAAGCCGTATAAGGCTTTGTCTAGGAGATAAGCTTTGTTCTTGTTCAGCAGATCGACGAACCCCGGTGGTTGGCCGACGTACACTTGTTCACCAAGTTTACCGTAGAGAAATGCAGATTTTACATCCAACTGGTACACCTTAAACCCTTTCCAAGTTGTGAACGCCAAGGAAAAGGCGGATAGACTCTAATCGTGCAACCGGTGTGTATACTTCTGTGTAGTTAATACCCTCTTGATGGTGGAAACCTTTGACAACCAGCCGAGCTTTGTTTCTGACTATTACACCCCGATCATTTCTTTTACACTTGAAGACCCACTCCGTATCAATAGCTTTCTGCTTCGGTGGTAAGTCTACAAGCCTCCAAACATCCAATTTCTCGAACTGTAGTAGTTCCTCTTGCATTGCTATCACCCAGTTCTCGTCACCCAGAGCTTCATTAACAGTTTTTGGCTCTATTTGTGATATGAAACATGAGTAGAAGCAGTAGTCTTGAGTTGGAGCAACTCGGGTGTAGAAACAACTAAGTGCTTTATTGATTTGGCTTCGTGTTCGCACACCAGTTTGTAATTCACCAATGATATTCGTTGAAGGATGGTAAGAATATGAGCGTGGCATTTCTTCGGTAGGAATATCAACTGAACTTTGCTGATTAGGAGCACTTGATGAAGCTTCTTTCTGATTTCTTGGACTAGCAGATTGATTCAACATGTTAGATATCTGCTCAATTTCTTCATCCGATGAGGTTTCACCAATAGTATCAAATGTCGGTGCTTCATCCGAGTCCGAATTATGATTCTAAGACATGTTGGGCTCTGATGTTGTATTGCCTGGTTCATTAGAAGCATTCATTGGAGTTGTAGCAGGTGTTACTTCTGCTTCAGAAACATTTTCAACTTGAACACCGCTATTACTAGGACCTGCTTCGGAAGATGAAGAATCTAACGTGGGTTGATTAACCACAACTGGTCTAATGATTTGTTCTTGATTCGCCGACTGTTGAAGATAATATAACGCTGCAATTTCTTCTTCAGACGGTTCTTCCGGCAAGTCGAATGACTTCCATAGATCTTGATAGTTGAACAGCCACGCGTCACCTCTTCTTTGAATAGGATCCGTATAGTTAAAGCAATCCACGTGTTGTGCTTCAATTACCTTTCTCACGAGGGAATATATACTCGTCTTAGCGGACTTGCATATCCAACAAAGAAACCTTCAAGAGATTTGGCTCCAAATTTACCATCTTGATCGATTACAGTACATGGCGCACCAAATGGCTCTAAGAATTTCAAGTTAGGCTTCCGTAGGTTGATCATTTCAAAACATGTCTTCTTCTTTGGTTTGACAGTTAGAACCCTGTTTAGAGTGTAGCAAGCCGCAGCAACTGCTTCACTCAAGAAGCTGACTGGAAGTTTTGAGTCTGCAAGCATGGTTCTTGCAGTTTCGATTAAAGTTATGTTCTTCCTTTCAGCGACAGCGTTTTGTTGCTGAGTATAGGTGAACTAAACTCGTGCAGAATCGCTTTAGCGTTGCAGAATTCTTTCATCTTATTATTCTTGAACTCTGTGCCATTGTCACTGTGAATTTGTCGTACAGAGAGATGATAAAGGTTTTCTAGCTTCTGGAAAAGAATCACCAAGTTTTCGAATGTTTCATCTTTTGATTCTTGAAAAAATACCCATGAATAACGTGAATAGTCATATGTTACGACCAAGCAGTATAAGTCTCTTGAGATACTTCGAACATTGACAGGACCAAATAAATCCATGTGGAGACGTTCAAGCGGCAACTTGATTGACTTCAAAATTTTCTTCGGATGTGATTTCTTGATCTGCTTTACCTTTTTACATTCTAGGCAGTGATCAGACATATTAAAGCTCCGAAGATTTACACCCTGAACCACATCATTATGAACCAAGAAATTCATTTTTCATAAATGAATATGCCCCATTTTATGATGCCAAAGAATAGAATCTTTCTCAGTAGCCTTTAACACAAAACATTGCCCTGATTTTGATGAAGTGGTAGCGACGCCCATATCTAAGACATATAGATAATTCTCACGCGGAGCTCGCATCAGAATCCACTCATCAGGTATTTTGAAACCAGGCTTCAGAATAATACATTCTTTGTCATTGAAATGCACCGTGAATTGTTTGTCACAAATCTGTGATATGCTCAGAAGATTATTCTCATGTTCTGCAATATAGTTCACACGATCAAATGAAACAACGCCATTGGAAAGTTTTCCTTCAGCGACTATCCTTCCACCCTGATTACCAGCAAATCCAACATATCCGCCATTGATAGCTTTTATGTCGATAAGCAGAGCTTTCATTCCCTTCATATGCCTGGATGCTCCACTATCCATAATCCACTTTGAAAGTATGGATCTCTGAGCCCCTGCAATATTAAAATCTAGTTAAAGAGCGCGACCCAAGCCTTTTTGGTCTTGGGTTTTGGATAGAAAGCTTGGTAATCATCTTCATAATCTCCATCTGAGCCTCCACTGTCGTTTACATTTTCAAAATTTACTTTCTTTTTACCTTTTAAATTATTACCACTTGTAATTTTGACAGTTCAGATTTGTTCTCAGATTTTGATTCTTTCGTGTTATCAGTCTTTACAGGCTCAGAGTTAATAACCTCAGATGTTGTTGACTTCTTCTTAGCAATCCAGGCTTGAGATTTTATATTACCCTTCTTGATGTAAAACCATGATTCGTTTGCCCTAGAACTTTCACCTATTTCGAAAGTTGAGTTTTCAAATTTCTTTTCAGTTTTAGGTTTGACTTCAGGTTTTGATTCATTTCTTTTTAAAATCTTTACAGGTTTTACAAACTCTTGTTGCTTTGGTTTCACAACATCTGAACTTTCTTTTCTTCGAAGATAGGCCGATGTTGCTTTCAGACACTTGCGCGCAATATGACCAACTTCATTGCACTTGAAGCAAGTCAGATTGTCATGTGAATGACCACTAGTGGATTTTACACCACTTGTGGCTTTCGCCTTATCTCGAAGTTCTTTCTGTTTCTTAAACTCATCGTTTGATTGTTTTCCGATAAAACTTTCCTCATGAACTGTGTTCGTCCCATAAACAAATTTCATGTTTTTATTTTTATACTCATGAAAAGGTGACGTTTTCTTTTTAGGTTCATCAGATTCCTCTAAACCAAACCAGCTCTCCGGTTTTCCGGATGATCACAACCATTCATTCGGTAGTTGTTGTAATTTCTTTTGGGTTTTGAATAAAATTTTTTCTTTCCAGGTCATCTGATGTGACTTCAACCAGTTTGAACAGTTATCCAATTATCTTCTTTGACATTCCGAATCAGAAAACTATCATCAAAGTATAATCTATCAGATTCCTTAACCTTGTACATTACAATGTTAGAATCATCACATAGATCATCTTCAGATGATGTTTCGTCATCTTCAGAATTTGTGTCAGAACTGTTCAAACTCGATGTGGGGCTTTCAAAGCTGCCATCATCAGAATCATTTAGAACATTTCAACCACCTTTTTCACTACCGCATTTGGCAACTCATTTTTCTTTTCCGATAACAACTCAATGTTGAGTGCCTTATCCATCCCATCAACAGTTTTGCGACAATACTTCTCACATAGGGGTGGAGGGACATTGTTGTATTCTTTACCATTTTTCTTTTTAGATCTTTTATCATTTTCTTCCGATGAGATCGTGGGAAGTATATGACCAATGACATACCGTTAGTTGTGTAACTTCTTAAAAGTTGTTGAACCCTTCTATTTCAATTTTCATGTCCTGGAGTGGCTGTTTGGTTTCAGCAATGGTGTTAATATAGATTTTATTGCTTTTTGTTTATCCATTACTATACCTTTCAACATCCTTACAGTATCATGTTGTTCAATATTATTTCTATCGAGCCTGCCATAATCATCTTTCATGTTGTCATACGCTTCCTTCATTGTACGATAATCGTATTTGAAATGTTCGTTATGTACATTGAGTTCAGCGATGATTTGTTATTTTTCGGCGCATTTAGCACATGGCTCGGTACATTTTGTGCAAGGTTTTACAACCTCCACAACTTGCACTTTGACAACTTCCTTTACCTCAGGACCTACCTTGGTTAGATTTGCCATCATAGCTTTATTGGTAATGTCCGTGAGGTTTTCAGCATTCACTTCTTGAACAACATCAATGATTTCTTCATCAATGGACTTCTCCTCGATCACTTGCTCTGAGAACTTCCATCAAAATTTCCTGCAAAACTAGAAAATGAATTAGGAGTTAAAATGCCCTGTGTCTTCATATGAAGATACATTTCCTCTTTTTCCTGTTGTTGCAAATACTGTTCCAATAGAGCATTCTCCATTGCTGCTGCGTCTTCAGCAGAAGTATCTTCAACTATTTCAGCCATCAATGTAACTCCTGTCTTCTTTCCAATGTAAGAATTCCAATCGAAACCATCATCTTCATTAGTACCAACCATTGCCTTCTCGGTATTGTTGGATGATTTCTCTTGAATCTCAACTTGAGTCTTTTTCGGAAATGGTTTGTACTGTAGTGACTTCTTGTAATACTCGTTTCCACCTCCAAATGGACTCTGATTGCCCGTTGCTTCAGATTTTTGCATTCTCTCTAGAAATGCCCTTTCTGTCGGCATCTAAAACAAGTGACCTTTGATTTGTGGAACCCTAGCTTGTTGCTTGAATTTCCGATATCTCGGCCTGTGAGTGCAACAAACTTTGTCACCCTTCGAATGATAGAAGCCAAGGACCATTTAATGTCCATCAGTTCAAGCTCTTCTTCGTCCACCTGATCGTAGTCTTCGGCGGTCATTTCGGGATTGCATCTGAACTTGTTTGTTGGAGAAGATGACAAGTTCGCAAGAACTTGTTTATCAAGTCCGGCCGAACTTGCATCTGAAAACATTATAATTCTTGCTTGAACCAAAAGTTCGACCGAACTCTGTGTAGAATCAGTTTTTATAAAAACTTGGAAGTTCGCTAGAACTTAGCATTGAATAAATTCTGATCAGAACTCAAGTCCGACCGAACTTGATTTA
This sequence comes from Scalesia atractyloides, assembly GCA_947069175.1. Classification (NCBI taxonomy): domain Eukaryota; kingdom Viridiplantae; phylum Streptophyta; class Magnoliopsida; order Asterales; family Asteraceae; genus Scalesia; species Scalesia atractyloides. Next base: position 55,300,598 of record CAMTDV010000024.1, on the reverse strand, counting down.
AGACTGATAACTTGAATGATATAAGAAGTTCGCTGGAATTTAAGCTTTTTAGTTGAAATGTTATTACAAATTCGTCCTAACTTGTAATGAGTTAATGAATACGTTTGATAGACATGTTCGGGCGAACTTAGCAAAATCTGTTTGCAATACCAACATCAAGTTCGCCCGAACTTGATGTAAATGGTAGAAAAAATTTTCTAACTTTTTCTCGAAATGGTGCTAAGTGTTTTGTGTTGTTTTTAGGTTCAAGTACCAGTGCAGGTGATTACGATGGATTTTTCTAAATTCCACAACACCTGTATCACTCTCGATAAGGCATTGTGTCCATCACTGAAGGAATACGAAAGCATTCTGAAGTTTATGAAGGATTGTCCGATACACCGTGCTATTACAGAGCGAACAATGTCTTATAGGTCACATACTTATCATTTCTGGATAAAAGCAAGTCTCAGTGAAGACAAAAAGACTATTACTTCGTCAGTACAAGTCGGAGAAGAGAACAAAGCGATCACAGTCACTGAAGATGATATACGCAGGATCTTGCAATTCAACGACGACAAAGATGATCCTATTTTTCTAGACCAGAAGATGTTATGAGGTTGTTTCTATCGTATGGGCTATAAAGGAAGCGTAAACAAGCCAATGTTGAATAAAGGGGAAGTCCGAAACCCCTACAAGCTACCTATTCATGCTATTATTCATACATTCAGCCACAGAAAGGCGGGTCTTGATGATGTTCGGATTATATGCCTGCATGGCAACAACGTTGATTCTGAAGAAGCCGTATAACTATTCGAAGCTCGTATTCACTCACATGTCGAAGAATATGGAAGACACAAGATTGTGTTTATATCCGAGGTTTGTGCAGATTCTTATAGATGAAATGTTTACAGACATTGTACGTGATCCAAACGACAATTTATACTTCAGTCACCTCGATGATACTACAGTGAGAAATTGTTAAAGTTCCAGAAGCAGGATTCAGCACCTGTTGCAAAACCAATATTTGGGGCATTGAAAGATGAAAATTATGTTGCGCCACCAGGAAATAAATGGAGGAACGATGGTAATGGTGATGAGAAGGAGTTGAATGTAGAAAAAGAATTGTTTGCGACGTTCAAGCCTAAAGCGCGTAGTGAATGGTTTGTTAAAGCTGAAGTTGAAAAGAAGAAAAAGCATGGTGCTAAGAAAGTTGATACCATGTTAATAAATGAAGATGAGCCTGTTAAGGTGCAAACAGAGGCTGGTTCAAGTGCAGCGGTTGTTACTGAGGGTCAGGAAGTTGAAAAGACTACTCAAGAGGACGATGTGATTTCTGCTACTTCCGAGAACGATGATGATAGTGACGATTCTCTCAGAAAGAAACAAAGAAGTCAATAGAAGAAAAGGAAGCTGAAAAGATCAAAGAGACTGATGTTGATTTTGATCCGAATTTAGAAAAAGAGTCTGATGAGGAGAGACCTAAGAAGCGTGTGAAGTCTGCCGTAGCTTCAACGATAAAGACTACAGGGTCTCCAAAGACCAAAGGCAAGAAAACAAAGAAAGCTGCAAGCAGGAGATATATCGGAAAGCCAAAAAGCACAGAAGTTACACAAGAACCTTCTGGTGCACATGAGAGAGGAGTTACACAAGAACCTCCTGTTGTTATTTCATTTGAAGCTGAACGTCCAGGAGTTACAGAAGAACCTCTTGTTATCATTCCATCTGAAGCAGAAAGGCCGGGAGTTACACAAGAACCTCCTGAGTCTAATTTACTTGAAGTACCAGTGATACAGTCTCCTGATCCTAAAGTTGTTCAACTAGAAAGCTCAACTCCAAAGAAGACTACACCAAAGGATGCACTCCTAAATCAACACCAAAAACTCCAAAGACAAATATATTTGGTGATATTCCGAATGTGTCGGTGGATCTTCAATATCTGGTGATTTCTTTCCGAATCTGATGTCGATATTCTTGAAAAGCCTGTCATGATTTTAGAGGATAAAGTACAAAAGAATGAAGAAGAGAAAGCTGAGCTAATAAAAAGGTGAATCAAAGTTCAGTAGAGAAAGAAATGATGGATGATAAGATCAAGGTGTTGGAAAGTGAGCGTGAATTCTTCAAGGCATTAATTGAGAGCTTGCAAGAGTTAATGAGAAGTTACAAACAGAAATTGCTGATTTGAAAACGATACAAGCTGTAAATGATCGAAGATTTACAAGGATTCAGAAAGTGATATCAAACATCCTTGGTATTGATTTTATCGTTGAATATGATCGTTTAGATAGGCAAGAGGCGAAAGAAACACAGAGAAAGAGCTTGTAGAAAGTGGCAAAGGCAAAGGGGTTGAAGGTGAAGCACCAAAATCTTCTGAAGCTGCTGAAAAGTCTGTTGATGAGTCTGAAACGCTTCTGAGTCCGAGATTGCTAAGGTTGATGAATCTGTCAAGCCTTCTGATCCTGTGAATGTTTCTGAAGAGAAGGACGATGATGAAGCAGAAGATGAGGATAAGGATGATGAACCACCAGTTGATGATACAAAAGATGATTCTGACCATGATGGAGGTAATGATGATGATCCGAGTGGTACAGGTATAAAGGTGTTGATGCGATAGTGAATGAAAGCTTCGATTTCACAAGTCTTCTAAATGATGAAGCAAATGCTATGAATGATCAAATTCAGGGGGAGTCAGGGCAAACAGGGCCATCTGATGATATAGATATGACTGATGTTGATATGTTTGCAAAACCTGTTGCTGTTGTTCAGACAAAGCCTCTGATACTTATGCTTGAACACAATGTAGAGGAAGGCGAGTTCGTGCACAACTACACTAAAGAAGATCTGGCCAACTTGATTGAAGTTGATGCTGAATCTCTGGATTTTGATTCTGAGGAGCAAGTGCTGAACGTAAATACATTTGAGCCTAACGAGTATCAATATCAACATAGATTTGAAGCAGACGAATACAACAGAGTGATAGTGGAAGATTGGTCCTCGGATGACGAAAAAGACGAAACTGCGAAGTACATGGGTCCTAACACAGATAGTTTTCCTACTTTCGAGGAAATGTACAAGCAATTGGATGAAGATATGTTGAAAGAAAAGATTGAAGAATCTACTCGTGAAGGAAAAGTTCCGAAGCCGATGACAAAAGAGGAAATAGCTCAAGCTAAGAAATCCTGGTTTAAAGAGATGCCGCGTGATGTAAGTTTTAACGTCCTCTAGCATTCTTTACCAGAGATAAAGACGTCTCATTAGGTGATATTCTAAGTTAGGGGTGGGTTAAAGAGCTGAATGTTTATGCAATCAAAAGGGAATCTGGGGTGCAATACTTCAAATATCTGGCAGACTTCAAGACATTACCGTACTGTGATGTTGAAGAGCGTGTTCAAACTAGAAATGTCACATATCAGATGAAGTTTATTGATCAGTTATTATGGAAAATGATCAAGTTTGAAGCGACAAAAGGTTTTAGATATTGGAAGCCGTTTATCCAGGTCATTGCATCAAAACGAACAAGAAGACAGGAGAGAAAGATATAATGTTAATCATGAAACGACCGAGAGCGATGAGGAATATGCCTTTGATGCCTATCGAACTATCACACCCCGACTCACATGCGGAAGATAAATGCAGGGTGCGGCTGACACGTGGTAATTCTCCATAGTTTAAAAAACATGAAATCATAAACAGAGAGAACCTCGGTTACACTATACTATCAGTATCATATTACACACCATAAGTTCAAGTACGGTACTACGAGCTATCACAGCTCTTATTCTGCTACAGTTTACTACTACAGCCATCCACACGCATGTTCCTTACTCCTCTTTAGTTTTACCTGAAATGCATGTTAGTTTTATAAAGGTCAGCTAAACGTTGCTGAGTTCCACTAGTTAATTGTTTGTAACACTATTAACAAGTTTAATTGCACTGGTCATAATCACAATGACGGACATAGTCATATTCGCAGATGGAATTACACGAGTCTACAAGTGAAACCTTGACTGTTTTTCCCCGGGCCGTGTCATCCCAGACTCTCCTGGCCACCGTACCGTGTCACAATGACACTCCCGACCCATCAACTGCGTCACGTGCAGTTCAACGCCCCTTAGTAGTTATGCCTAACAACACAACCAAATTAGGACGAGTGCATTAGCCTAGTGCCAACACACTGTCAGTCGTGGCACTGGGTTGGTCAAACATGATAGTACTATCCTCTGTCCACAGGCTTACGTTAATCACTTGTCTTGCTGAGGGGAGGTAGTTCGTGTGTTAGAGAATTCAGATCTAATAAGTTGGTGCAATTAACACAGTTTCATAACATGCCAATCATCTTAGAAACAGTATCACAATTTAAAAGTGGGAGAGTAAAACTCACTCCCAGATTGGTGTAATCAACACAGTTTATAACCAGTTCATGTGGTAGGGAAGTAAAATTCCCTTCGTAAGTTTGTGTAACCAACACAGTTTGTAACATGCATTCCACCCCAAGTAAAACAATAAATAAGTTAAAAGCGGGGTAGTGAAACTCACATTGCAAATAGTGGTCTTAACCCAAGAGTCATCGAATAGCTGGATCAACTTTAATGACACACATGCAAGCATGGACCCAAATCAGTATCTAAGTTGTTAATGGTTATAACTTGGATCTGGTCAGGAGTTTTTACTCCGGATCGAGTCTATAAGACCCTGGAATGGTGATGGACGTCAGGGTAGTATTAGTTTTCAGTTTGGCTTCTGGGCACCGATTCGCGTGCCAGCCAAAGTCAGTAGTTTAACGTGTTCGGGTAATGGTACTGGAATACCAGTAGTGCCAACACGTGGTTATTCAAGAATGATTAACTTTCCCTCAAGGGAGTTTGAGTGTTTGGGGGGTCTAAGTTGCCCAATTTCGAGTTTCCATCAATGAAACCATCGGGAATTCTCCCGAACTGCCTTAAGACACACCCAGGGCGTCCAATTTGCCCGGGAATCTCCCGGAATACCCCCGGTGTTCCAAATATAGTATTTGTCGGGTTGGTCAGTTCCCAGTTTCGGCAGGTTCGTTATACGGTAAACTGCCGAAATTGCTTTAAAATAATCTATTTTTAATTCCGTAAATTCCCATTTAATCTATATTTTATATAAAAATCAGTAAATTTGTATATAAATCAGTAAAAATTTGTATGTTCTGTGAATTTTTGGGAATTTATTTTCTTAATTACTTATTTAAATAAATTATTTATAAAACTATTTTTAACCACATAATTCCAATTAAATACCAATAGTAGTTAAAAAATTCCAAACAATCCCAGAACATCTTATATACGTCCAAGAACTTCTGAGAAAATTTGATATTTTTCCGATTTCGTTTCGGTGCGTTCCTAGCAACCGAAAATTCGCAAAAACGCGGATTTTTAACCCAAATCAAAACTCAACCATTGGATTCCGATTTTTCCCAAAACATTCCCCATATGTTCCTTAGTGTCCTGTAAAATTTGGTGAATTATTGAATTCGATTTTTCCGAAATTCTTTCGGCAAAACAGTTAAAAATTCACCAAAAATCATAGCAAATTCCAAAAATTCTAAACTTTTACGTGGACCTTTCTTGCAATACCCTACATCACCACACCAAATTTTAGCTCAATCCAAGTTACACGGAAAAGTTATAGGCAAAACGATTTTCTGCCTAGCCTAGATTCGGTTCTCGGATGTTATACCTAGCGATTCTTCCAATTCCAAGCGTTTATCTTGATTCCAGAAGTGTGTGAAGGCTATATTCAGTAGTACACATCAAGTACAACCCAAATATGCTAGAACTTAGATCAATCAAGCTTTAATTCACTGTTTTTAGGTTAATCGAATAGTTAAGCGATTTTTGTCGAATAAGAGTTGATTAGGGTATCAAACCCCAAAGGTTAGTGATCATGGCTGTCATATAACACTAGGTAAATACCAAGGTGTTCTTATTCAGCCCATAAACATGTTGAAACCTTCAAAAATCTTGGATTAAAAGGCGTTTTTTCGGCTAGAAATCGCGATTAATCGAAGAAACGGACTTAGAATCATAAATATCAAGGTTAATACCTTTGATTTAGTGGATATTAGTGAAAAAATCAGCTGAATTAAAGATTGTAAGAGTAGATTTTTGGAGGATAGAAGTGATTTTTGTGAGAAAATGAATTATAAAATGAATATATATATATATATATGGGGGGGTTTGGCGGTTTGGAGGTGGGTCCCACGGGGGACACCTCGTACTTCAGTCGGCGTGTTAAAGATGATGTTTATCTTCAGTTTTCGGGTCCCGGACGCGTCTCCGATTTGCAAAATGGGCTCCGTTTTACGCGTTCTTAGTGTCAAAAGACTCGGTTTTAAAAACTAAGCATAACCGTCTCGAAATTCGAGCATGGTTACGTTTTAATCATAAAAGTCTCGTTTGACATTTGTTTAAGTGTTTTTAAGCTTGATCGATCGTTCCTTGTACATTCGCTTGCCTTATGTTATGCCCGGAACGAATGCGTTTCCCCAACTGGGAGCTGCTTCGTTTTGCGTGCCCCACTTTGATTATTTTCAAACCTTATATCACAGTCTATGGCACAAAACTAAGTTGTTCCTGAAACTCGGAATCCTAAATGATGCTACCGATAATCTAATAATCAACGTCAAAGGTCTAATGCGCTGTTAAACGTCAAGTCTCCATTTAACACGTTGTTCAAGGCTAAGGACGCTAACCTCGCATCATTGGTCCTTAGTAGTGTCATGTCAACCATGACGTGTTCTCAGATTCCTCCGAGATATAACATATATTGTTTCGCACAACACACAAGTCATGAAATTTCACAAGGTTTACGCACAATTATAGTTTTAATCATGCTTTAAGTTTAGGACCAATTAAGGTATACCTGGTTTCGTCATGGGTATCACACGAACTAGATTTTTATCCGGTGTTTAAGTGGTGGCAAATTGATCCTAACACTTGTGAAGCAGTGATAGTATTACGATTTGTAGAACATCGGGATATCACAAAGGAAAGGGTTGAGGTATTAGGGATTCAACGTATGAGAGGGTTGTGGAGAACGATCAGGATACTAGACCCGATGTGGCTAGTGAATTGCTCAAGAGAAGATATTAAATGCTTGTTCTACAGCAAGATAGTGTTTGAAGAATGTGAAAAAGAACAAGCCATGCAATATCAAAGGGTCGTCACTGTATGTTATGCTCGAGAAGTTAATTCTAGAAAGATGTGGGAAACTAGTTGGAGAGATCTAGAACGTGTTGAATTCTTAAAGGAAGAAAAGCGTCTCAAAGAAATACATGAAAAAGGTAGGGCGGCAAGGCTCAGAAGATTTCAATTTATGAACAAAGTGCTTCCTACTGATCAGACGCAAGATCTAAAGCAGGAAAGACGAAAGAAGCTGTTCAAGAACTTCTTCGGTCGTGTGCATTAAAGTTTTATCGAAGACAGAGTTTTTGAAGACTGATAAAAGACGAAGATGACATTGAAGGGGGAGTCTGTTGGTGTAGAATGTCTATGTCTTAGTCTTATATCGAGTCTGTATAGATTACATGTGAATAGGCTAGCAAAATCAAGTATTTATGTGTAAAAGGGTCAAGTTCGCTTGAGATGTGCTTTTGAAGTCAAGTTCAGCCGAACTTGACATAGTCAAGTTCGCCCGAACTTCCCTCCTCACCAGCGAACTTGTCTCCCTATATATAGCTAGCTTGTTTGTTTCATTTGTTACTTTGTGCACTTTGAGGCGAAGCTCTGTAAAATTGGAGACTTGACGTTATATCTATAAAATTGACGTTTAACTGATTAATTCTTGTTATTTGGTAACCGTGTCATAATATTTCCGCTATTATGGACATTAGATATAAAATCTAGGTTCCTACGCTATCAGGATCGGTCCTACAATTCCAATACTAGAGTCTCAAGATCCACCTACAACTTCTCAACCAGAAAGCTCTATTCCTAAAGAAGTTCTGTTCATACACCGAAGAGTACACCAAAGTCTACTCCAAGACTACTCCTAGGTGGAACTTATTTGGAAATATCCCCGACGAGCCTGTAAATCTTGAAGACCTGAATGATTTCTTTCCAGACACTAACGTTGAAGAACTGGAGAAAAGAGTTCAAGCTTTGGAAGATAAAGTGTCAAAAAATGAAGCTGAGAAAGCTGCTTTAGAAAAGATAGTGAAGCAAAGCGAAGTTGAGAAGGAAATCTTAAACAACAAGGTGAAATTTTTAGAAGGTGATCGTGGATATATAAAGGCGCTTATTGAAAGTCTGCAAGATGCGAACGAAAGGTTACAAAAAGAGATTGCAGAACTACGATCAGAGAGGGATTTGAATGATCGAAGATTTTCTAGATTGTAGAAAGTGTTATCCAATAGCTTGGGAATTGATTTCACTGCAGAGTATGCTAGATTGGATTTACAAGAGGCCAAAGAAAAAGCAGAGAAAGAGTTATCAGAACAGGGTAAAGGCAAGCATGTAATAGAAGGAATGCCTGAAACAACAGAGACAGTGATTGAATCTGCGAAAGCTTCTGAGTCTGAGATTATTCCTAAGAAACAGAACAGAAAGACGATGAAGAAGCTGAAGATAAAGATGACGATGAGCCTGTTGATGATCCTAAAGATGATTCCGATAATGATGATGACAATGACGATGGTTAGGGAGGAGTTGGTTTAAAAGTTGTTGATGCCAAAGTATCCGATGAATTTGATTTTTCCTCACTAATAAGCAACGATACAAATATGAAGGAAGATCAAAATCAGGCGGAGCAAACCGGCAAGCAGCGCAAACTGATGAAAATTAATTTGATACGATTATTGCAATGCCTGTTGCTGATATGCCTTCGAAGCCACTGGTACTTATGTTAGAGCACAATGTTGAAGAAGGAGAGATTATTCATAATTACTCAAAGGAAGATTTGGCTAGGCTGCTGAACGTTGATGCTGAAATGTTTGATTTTGATTTCGAAGAAGATGTGGTTAACATAGATACGTTTGAACCGAATGAATACTGCTACAAAAGAAGATCTGATGCAGATGGTTACAACAAGGTTATTATTGAAGATTGGCAGATGATGAAACAGATGAAGCAGAAAAAGTATGTTGGTTTGAAAACAGACAATTTTCCGACATTTGAAGAAATGTACGAACAGCTAAATGAAGATCTGTTGAAAGAAAAGATAGCAGAGTCTGTACGAGAAGGTAAAGTTCTGAAGCCTATGACTGAAGAAGAGATTGCTAAAGCTAAAAAGTCCTGGTTTAAAGAAATGCCAAGAGAAAGAAAGTTCCGACGTCCATTAGTTTTCTTTACCAGAGATGCAGACAAGTCATTAGGTGATATCCTAAGCTGGGGTTGGTTGAAAGAGCTGAACGTTTATGCCATTAAACGTGAATTTGGGGTTCAGTACTTCAAATACTTGGCAGATTTCAGTACATTACCGTATTGGGATGTAGAGGAGTTAGTACAGACGAGGAACGTGAGTTACCAAATGAAGTTTATTGATCAATTATTATGGAAAATGATAAAGTTTGAAGCGACGCAGGGATTCAAGTACTGGAAACCGTTTATACCGAAGCGCCAATCAAAGCAAACAAGAAGACGGGTGAGAAAGACATAACTTTGATTATGAAACGTCCTCGTGCGATGAAGAATATGCCCCTAATGCCAATAGAACAAGATTTATATCCATTGTTCAACTGGTGACAACGTGTGAAGCAGTAATAGTGTTGAGGTTTGAAGAATACTTGGATGTAACGAAAGAAAGATCAGCTGAAGTGTTTCAGAAAGAAGGTTTGTGGGGGTTATGGAGAACGATGCGCATACTAGACCCGATGTGGCTAGTGAATTGTTCTAAGGAGGATATTCGATGTCTACTCTTCAATAAAATTTGTTATGAAAAGCATGAAGTGGTACAAGCGATACAAGATTAAAGGGTTATTAATGTTTGCTACGCTCACGGCTAAATTCAGGTAGAATGTGGGAGTCTAGCTGGAGAGAGTTAGAGCGCAAAGAGTTTCTGAAGGAAGAAAGGCGTCTGGACTGTTTTCAAGAAAAGACTAAGGAGGCAAGGCTTAGACGTTTCCAATTTATAACTAAAGTGCCACCTAAGATCAAACGCCTATTCATGCGCAAGAAAGAAGAAAGAAGCCTTACAAGAACATCTTCGGGCGCTGCAGATAAAGATAGAGTTTTGAAGACTGATAAAGACGAAGACGATATCCAAGGGGAAGTCTGTTAGTACAGTATGTCTATGTCTTAGTCTTGTATCCCCCGAACTTGTTATCCCCCAAGCGAACTTGTCTGCCTATAATATGTACCTCTAGGATTTCATTTGTAACTTTGGCAGAATTGAGGCGAAGCTCTGTTGGATCTGGAACTCACATGTATTGAGTGACAAAACAGATTTATAACAAACAGTTTAACGAGTAATTCTTGAATATTTGATTAACATGTCATATAGTTTCCGCCTATTTGAACATTAGATACCAATTTAGGTTCATGTGCTATCAAGGAGCGATCTAACATATACTATACTAAAACATGGTCCTAATATGACTTAAAGTCAGTAGCCTAACTAATTAAATCGGATCAGAACTGAAAGTCAAAGTAGAAGTCAAACTTTGCAACTTTCGGTTGCGAACCGACCATAGACCTGGACTTGACGGGCCGGAACATGTTTACACATGTTCTAAATATTATTACCAAGTTAATTAAGTGACAAAACAGATTTTATAACACCTATATCACTAGTTATGCATTTATTTATAAAACTGACCCGTTGACTTTTATTGACTTACACATTGACCCGTCAATTGGTGAAGAATTCGTGGTAATCAGGAGGTGCCCTTTTGAGGGATTAACACCTACCTAATTACGATCACGTAGCCATGTTCACATCGAACAATGGTTGGACCGTAATGGTCTTACCCAAAGTCAAAGCGTTTTTACGTAAACGCTTGACTTTTGGCTTACAAGCCTAATAACACAAACTTAGACTGAAATGAATCACTTACAAGCTATCCAGAAGAACTAACAAGCTCAGAGATTGCTCCTAAAGCTTCAAGAACTTCCCTATGTGAGCTATGGAGGAGAAAGGAGCTGAATGAGCAAAGAGTATGGCAACCAAGGAGCCCTTTTATAGTTGAGGGAGGATCATGAGGGCATGCCAGGTGTTAGGGAATGTTGTAAGACGAGTACAAGTGTCCCAAGTCGTGGCACAAGGTGCAGAGGTGTGGCAATGGCGACAAAGATGGCAGGGTAGGAGGCTGCCACGCTTTCTGTTACTAGCAGTCCCTTACGGACCGTAAGGGGTGAGCCTTGTGGTCCGTAAGGACCCCTGGCGCCCATAGAGTTTGTATTGGTTATGGACTGTAACCACATATGGTTGCGGTCCGTAACCGCCTCTCAGAAACCTTTTTACATAATTAGCCCCTCAACTTTATTTACTAGCACATAGTGCTTATAGTTTAGCGAAATGAGACTTTAGTCCCTCTCGTTCATGCATACGTCATACGAGGATAGTCGGGACACGTGTCGGAACTTTATTGAACGTAAAAACACGAGGTGTTACATCCTCACCCCCTTAAAATAAATCTCGACCTCGAGATTTTAGTCAAACAAATGAGAGTACTTTTGTCGCATAACGGATTCAACCTCCCATGTATATTCAGGACCTCTCCCATTTAACCTTCACAATCGGCACATGCTTTCTACGAAGCTTCTTAACATCGACTTCGATTGCTATAGGTTTCTCAACAAACCGTAGGTTTTCATCGATCTGCACATCATCATGTGGCATAGCCAATGATTCGTCTGCCAAACATTTCTTTAAGTTAAAGATATGGAATATGTCATGAATTCCGCTGAACTTCTCAGGTAGCTTGAGTTTATAAGCTACAGATCAGACACGTTCAATGATCTCGAAAGGTCCAATATACCTTGGGCTCAACTTACCCTTCTTGCCAAACCTCATAACGCCTTTCCAAGGCGACACTTTTAACAAAACCTTATCCTCTACCTGGAAATGAAGAGGTTTGCGCGTTTTATCTGTGTAGTTTTTCTGTCGATCACGATGCGGTTTTGAGACGATCCCGAATCCGCAAAATCTTGTATGTCGTCTCTAGGACTATTTCAGGTCCGGTCAATTGAGCTTCTCCAACTTCGGCCCAGCAAACGGGTGTCCGACATTTTCTTCCGTATAAAGCTTCAAACGAAGCTGCTTTGATACTTGTATGGTAACTGTTATTGTAGGAGAATTCGATTAGTGGTAATTGACTATCCCAACTTCCACCTAGATCGATTACACATGCGCACAACATGTCTTCCAATGTTTGTATAGTATGTTCGCTTTGCCCATCCGTCTACGGGTGATAAACTGTATTAAAGTTCAACCGTGTGCCCAAAGCTTGCTGAAATCTTTTCCAGAAGTGTGAGGTCTACCTGGTATCTCTATCGGATACCATGGATACTGGTACGCCATGTAAAGATACAATATTATCCACATAAAGCTTCGCTAGCTTGTCCGAACTGGAAGTCTCCTTGATAGGTAGGAAGTGAGCTGACTTAGTCAGCCTATCCACGATAACCCAGATTGTGTCATTGCCGCGATTCGTTCTTGGTAACTTGGTAATAAAGTCCATAGTTACACATTCCCACTTCCAAGTAGGAATTTCTAATTGTTGTAGTAGTCCTGACGCTTTTGATATTCGGCCTTGACTTGTGAACACGTCAGACACTTAGCTACATGTGTGGCTATGGATTTCTTCAAACCCATCCACCAATAATTAGCTTTCAGATCTTTATACATCTTGTCACTTCCTATGTGAACTGAGTACTTCGAGTTATGTGCTTCCTGAAGGATCAAATCTCTAAGTCCTCCAAAAACTGGAATCCATATTCGTCCATTGAGCCTGAGGATTCCATCATTTCCAGGTACTAATTGTTCAACAGTTTTGCCCAATTCTTCACTTGGAAGATTTGCCTCTAACAAGGCGTGCTTTTGCGCTTCTAAGATTCTTTCATTCAAATTATCCCTTACTTCCATACTCTTGGTGTTAATCCAAATAGGTTTAACCCTTTCCTTGTGACTAAGCGCATCGGCAACCACATTGGCCTTGCCTGGATGGTAGCTGATCTCGCAATCTTAATCATTAAGCGTTTCCATCCATCGTTGTCGTCGCATATTCAAATAGGTTAAACAAGTGCTGAAGACTTTTATGATATGTGTATATAATCACACTTGGTTCCATATAAGTAGTGTCACCATAACTTAAGCGCAAACACCACAGCACCTAACTCCAGATCGTGTGTGGTGTAATTTCGTTCGTGTACCTTCAACTGTCGTGATGCATAGGCGATTACTTTGTCTCTTTGAATAAGCACCATATTTGATGCCCGTGTGAGATGCATCACAATAAAACACGAATTCTTCAATGCCCTCCGGCAATGTCAGCAATCGTGCATTACTTAATTCTGCTTCAAAGTATCAAAAGCTTCCTTTGCTTCGGACCCCAATTAAAGTTAACATCTTTCCGAGTTAATGAAGTCAAAGGGGTAGCTATTCTTGAAAATTTTCTATAAACCTCTTGTAGTACCTGCTAAACCCAAGAAGCTATGGATTTCTGACATAGTTTTAGGAGCTTGCCAGTTCATAACGGCTTCAACCTTAGCGGGATCCACTTGGATTCCATGTTCACTAAAACATGTCCCAAGAATTGGACTTCACGGAGCCAGAACTCACATTTAGAAAACTTAGCATAAAGTTTCTCTTGCCTCAGCAACTCCAGTATACACCTTAAATGTTTCTCGTGATCAATTTGATTTCGAGACTAGATAAGTATGTCGTCTATGAAGACAATGACGAACTTACCCAAATAGGATTTGTAGACCTTGTTCATCAGATCCATAAAAGCTGCAGGTGCGTTCGTGAGCCCAAAAGGCATCACTAAGAACACATAATGACCATATCTTGTTCTGAATGCTGTCTTCGGAACATCCTCCGTTCTAACCTTAAGCTGATGATACCCTGACCTAAAATCAATCTGGGAAAAGTAGGTTGCTCCTTGAAGCTGGTCGAATAAATCATTGATCCTGTGCAATGGGTAACGGTTCTTAATGGTTAACTTATTCAGTTCACGGTAATCTATACACATCCGCATAGAACCGTCTTTCTTTTTCACGAACAAAATCGGAGCTCCCCAGGGCGAAGAGCAAGGTTGTATAAAACCTTTCTCTAGAAGTTCATCGAGTTGCGTTCTTAATTCTTTCATCTCAGTAGGTGCCAAACGATATGGTGCTCTCGCAACAGGAGCTGCACCTGGTAGGGTATCAATTCTAAACTCCACTTGCCTGTCGGGAGGCAGACCAGGCAAGTCTTTAGGAAATACGTATGCGAATTCAGAGATAATGGGCAAGTCTTCAATCTTTGGTTTCAGCTGATCCATAGTAACTTGTGCCATATAGACGACACATCCTTTCTTCAAACATTTCGATGCTTTAAGTAATGAAGCTTTCTCTGGTAATCTGTAGTGTAAGTCTCCTAGAATAGTAAGCACATCTCCGGTTAGGGTTTTGATTTCAATTAACTTTTTTCGCAAGAGATGCGGGCTTGGTTGTGAGACAACCAATCCATGCCCAAAATTACATCGAATCCTGCCAGTTTCATTGGCAGAAGAGATATAGGAACGGAATGATTCTTAATGGATATGGAGCATTCATCTCGAATCGTTAAAGCAGTTTTGATTGTTTCATCGGCGTGTTCTACATCATAGGTTATGTCTAGAGTTCTTATGGGCAAATTTAGCAAGGCACTAAACTTACGATCTACAAATGACTTATCCGCCCCTAATCAAACAGAACTCTAGCATAAGTATCATTAATAAGAAACGTCTCGTTATCACGTTGTCATCCTTGACAGCTTCTTTTGCATTCATTTGAAAAGCACGAGCTTTTCCTTTCTTTGATCCCTCTTCCTTGGCAGCATCATGTCTCTTATACTTAGGGCAGTTGGGTTTGATGTGCCCCTTCTCGCCACAGTTGTAGCAACTGGCATCCTTCAACTCTTTACAATCTATGGCCTTATGACCCATCTTCTTGCAGATGCCACAAGGTTTGGATTGGGATTCATTCCGACACGGACCATTATGTCGTCTGTTATAGTTCATGCACCACGGCCTGTTATCCGTTGTGGTTCCTATTCGACCCAAACTTCCTATTCTTGTTCGATCGATGGGATCTTTCATCCTCTCTCTTCCTTTTCCCTTCACCTTCGGATCTGATAGACCTGTGCCTTTTCAAATCCTGAGTCAGTGCCATAGCTAGGTCCACAGCAGACCTGTACGTCTCCGATCTCGAAGCCCTAACATTCCCCTTTATCTCGGGTTCCAAACCTCCAATGAAACGGGCAATGCGTTTGGTTCCGGTGTAATCAGGTACTAATCTAGAAAGAGAGTTGTAATCCGACACATACTTCCTGCAATCGAAGTTCTTCATCACTAATCAAGAAAGTCTGTCTCGATCTTTTCCACCTCATAAGGCGGACAATAAGCATCTTTCACCATCTCAACAAACTTTTCCCAGCTTAAATTATACAAATGAACCTTCCTAGCAGATTGTATCATGGATATCAGGGCATCGCCCTTGAACGACTGAGCTACATACTTAACCACGTCCTTCTCAGCACTCCCACTAATCTCCACTATAGTCTCAATCTCGTCTAACCACCTCAATGTTTCAACCGCCCCTTTTCGCCGGTAAAATCACGGGGCTTGCATGATACGAAGTACTTGTATGAGCAGCCTTCTTTTGAAAAATGAGTCTTTTTCTGATACTCTTGCCTTTCCTTCCTCATATTTGAGGAGTGTTCAGAAGTTTCCTTCTTATCTGAAAGAGGCTTAGAGAGTTTATTGGTGGTATGTTTCAAGGTGTGCTTAGATGAATGTTTAGAGTGCGAAGCACTCGACTCTAATTTCTTCTCGGCATGGTTCTTTATTGCCTTATCAACTTCCGTGGCAATTAGTGCTTGCAGTTCACCTTTTGTTATAAAAATATTTGAATTTGCATCACCGTCCTTGCGTTGACTACTTGCTTCATCAAATTTGCCATTTGTCCACTTAAAGCTAAAATATCAACATATAAAGAATTAATCATACATGCTTGATGACTTATAACGTTTAGCATGGTATAATAAAACCGTATAAACTTGTAAAGTTTATGGGGGGTGAATAAATATGGCACGAAAGGCATGTCACGAAGGACGAAATAAGAATAGCACCAAAAGCTTATCAAAAGGGACTCAAATTATGTGAGTCGAGATCAAAAAGATCATAAAACATCGAGCTTGAATGAAATGCATTACCTCGAGACAAGAAGTCCTAGACTTTAACTGTCATTGTCACTAACGGACATAATTATATCCTATAGGCAGTATATCACTAATGGATATTATAATAATAGCCCGCAGATATTACACCATTAATGGGTTTTTAAATAAAATGATCATCGCATGGATGATACTTAGCTTGGATCAAAATGACCACGTAAGCTTGTTAGATTCTGAACATAGTTCATAAACTTGACGGCTCGTGTGGTTCCTCAAGTCACACTGCCTAGGAATGTTAACACTTTGAAGATGTTAACCTTTAGAATAAAATCTTAAAATGGTTTTTAATAGCTAGCCCAGATCAGGCAGACTAGGAGGCTTAGAACGTAGTTCACCACCTCTCGATAGAAGGGAAATCTCAACCTTAACTATCATGGTAGAGAACCATATAATTTAATCTATGGTTTTGCCAATATATGTGACCTCATCTCTTGGCGGGTGTAAACCATCAAGAAGATCTTTTGGAAATATTATAGCTGATAATAAATTTCAAATTAAAATCGAGACGATCGCTTGAACAACGGATGAAACAAGGTAAAGTAAATTCCAAAATTCTTCATTAAATTAAAACGTTACCATTACAATAGTGCCTAAAATTAGGACTTTTAATAACAAAACTTGTCCTCGCAGGGACTATTAAATAAATATGTCCACACAGGGACTTAATAAAGATAATGTCCATGCAGGGACTTCTTGGAAAATATAATTACATAAACAAAATACTAGGATTTAATCACCCTTTTTCCCTTTTACCATTCTTATAAACTTCATCAAATATTTGTTATTTTTCTTCCCGATTTTTCAGCTTTCCACTGAATTTCCTTCATCTGCTCCAGTGTTTCTTGCATAGCCTCAAGTACTGGTGGTTTAGGTGGAGGATGTGGTTACAGTGGTGGTTGGGGTTGCGGTTGCAGAGCACCCGGATGTTGGCATACATAAGGTGGAGGTGCACTCGAAGGATGGTACCCATAAAAGGGATATCCACCAGCTGAGTATGGTATGGTGGAGTATGGAGGAAATGGAGAAGGAAAAGCTTCATTGAATGCAGCTGCCTCAACATAGGGGTCCTGCGATGGTGCCTGATGAACATAGTTAGGCAAACCAGAAGAAGAAGAAAAAGGGTTATATTCAGACGGATCTGGATACGAAGGGATTGGGTTTTCAAAACCCGATGGTGGTTGCGTTGGTTGAGGCAATGGCTCAACAGTAGGCTTGGTAGGGGTTCCACCACAGGTGAGGTGTGGGAGGGTCCACCCATTTGTGGATCCTCGAGGATAGTTGGGTAAGGGCTAGGCTAGGCAAAGGTGGTAAAGATCTTGCCCTTGGTCTTACTCGCACAAACATGCATGCCCCACGTTCCGCGGCTGTTGTGGTTCAGGTGGTGGCTGCGGTTGCTCCACCGGTTGCATCTGTACTTCCTCAGGTGGAGGTAGTTCCTGTTGAGGAGTATAGTAGGAGGGTGTGTTGTGGTAAGATGGGGTGTTGTAAAATACATACTGCTCCCATCTCTGCTGAAAGTCATCAGGGTAATGGTGTGGGGTTCCAGCGTATGAGTTTGAACCGCTGGACTGTTCAATGGGATGACTGGGAGATCCGGTCGGAGGTATCTCAAGATCTGAGTCCTCATCCATGGGTTCTAGGGAGTCTACTAGAGTGGTAATGGAGGGCGAACGTAAGTAGATGTTGAGGTTGTAGTTTCCATGGATAGAATGGGAGTGAGAGTGATAGGATTTGTGGCTATTGTGAGAGTGGTGTGAGTGATGCGAATGGTGGGAGTGTTGGGAATGATGTGAATCAGGTGGCGATGAATATTGTGGGATATGGAGTGGCAATAAGGTTCCCACGCGGATGAAAATCATCCAATCCTTCATATGGATTATAATTGTGTATGTTTGATGGTCCCTGCCTTAATGATCTTCCCCGCATCAAGCCTTTTCCTTTGGCTCCTCCAGTGAATTTAGGTGGCATGATCCTGCTCCAAAAACAAGTTAAAACATCAAAGCCTAGACTCGAGAGTCTAAGTAATGTGTTACGGTGTTGTTTGAGATCAAACACTAAAGACTAGTGTTGAATTCCCTCAAACGTTGGCTCTGTAACCAAACCTATCACACCCCGATTTCGACGTGTATCTCGGTGGGCCCGGTGGAGAGTATTGTGACATATAGTTGATATAATCATAACTAGTAAACACAGAGTAACAAAGCGGAAGTCTTGGAGTTGGAAATAAAATATTACAAACCATACTGTAAAAAGTTGAACAAAAATTACATACAAGGTTCGTAATAAGATCCACAGGCGGATCGAAAATGTATCAAATGATTACAGACTCTAAGGCACAACTTAAAGGGTCACACATCCTTAGTATTAATGCCACGCAGCTTCCGGTCTGTTTCATGCTGTACCTGTAACTTAATCATTTGAAAATACGTCAGTTTTCACTGGTAAATACAATCAACCGACTCTTTTGAAAATCGTTTAGAAAAAGATTTTAGCTGCACTAGGCATATTTTCATAAATATCTTGGGACAATACAAATGACCTTGTATAAAGATTTATAAGCCTGTCAATACATATGAGGCCCAGTATGAAAACCGAGATATGATCGACTGACACACCACTTTTGAACTTTCACACAGAAAGCAGATAATTATAATAATACGAAAAAGACCGATGGCGGTGACCATTTAAAAAAAAGGATTTTATCCTCTCTAGTTGCTTAATTCTTCAATATATATATATATATATATATATATATATATATATATATTAACATCTATAATTATTGCTTTTATTATTTTAGTTAACCAACGTTCACAGATTCAATATCTGACATAATATATCTTGTCGCAAGACTTATGCTATTTGTTATATTAGGGTTTTTAGAATTTCGTATATTACAATTCTATCTCTCTTAAAAACATATTTCGTCCCTGAAATTATTGAGACGAAACAATTCGCAATATTACGGATATTTCAACTCTCTACCCCTTAAAAGTATTTCGTCCTCGAAATTACAAAACTAATGAATACAAAAGAAATACTAGTGTGATTAATAGACAATAAATGATCGCCTAGACATAATTCAAATTTAAAAAAAAAACTAAAAAAATATTGTGATACCATATCGAATGTTAAGAGATTACCTTCCAAGTTCAAAGGTCCATATAAATATGTTCAAATTTCATAGAGTTGTATATGTATATATACACACGTATATAAGAATTCAGATTATATATAAGTTCACGACATTTTTTTTCTTTTACTGGCTAAATGCAACTTAACACCTGAATTACACCCTTCACACCCTTACCCCGACTTTGAACCTTTGACCTCCTTTCTAAAAGACTAGCTAGTGTCTCTATCACTTGGTCAAACCCCTCATTTCCTTAGTTCACAACAATTATTTAAGGTTTTCGTCATTTTGTATATTACAATTTTTTTCTCCCTTAAAGGATTACTTCCACAAGATTAAAGAACTATATCTTACGATTATATCAATTCTACCTCCTAATAAAACTTTCATTCACGAAATCTGACATCCTTATTAAATAACAATATATTGATCGACAAGAGAAAGTTTTTCTATCTTAAGAATTCAAAATTAGCTAGTAACTAGGTATACAAATTTTTAAGTTTCGGACAAATAATGGCCATAATTGTTTCTTATAACTACAATAGACAAAGATATATATTTTAAACCATAATCGCGTATCAATTCTATCATTTTAATATTGTATCAGTCAAAATACATCTTAATTTATACAAAAACGATAGCAGTCACTATCAATTTTTTTTTTTGCTATCATTTAACTTTTACGTTATAAGAAATCTACCATCCTTAAAATCCATTTCGCCCTCAAAATTGCTAAACGACAGAATGCCAATTTTAACAAAAACTACATAATTTAATATTTACACAACTATAGATCCAAAAAACAACAATACAAAATATTAAAATTTTCAAATACTCGTGGACGTTTAAAAGTTCACGCTTTCATTCTTCATATCTAGAAGAAGAATAAAAAAAGAAAAATAAACTCTAGTAATAGAAACTCGTTTAGAATCAATAACGAAAGCTCGGATTACTAAAATCTCAATAATGTCATATTCAATGGAGGAACTTCGGAATATTCAAAATATCAAATAGTTACAAACAAATTTCAAAATAAGTTTGAAGAAAGATCGCATCCCCCATATCCTATCATACCCGCAATAGTTTAACCACATGACATGCGCGTGTTATACAAACAGACTTTTCGTTCATTACAAACATGATCACTATTCTATATATAGTTTAACAAGGTGATATAGTGACGTGAAGTGTAGAAAAATCGAATTCTTTCCATCAAACATATCCTAATTGTGTTGAAAGTAAGCGCTAATTATACCGATTGAAATCTATTACAATCAACCAAGCTTTAGATAGAATAGATGTATATATGATTCATTATTATAAATTATGTTTTTTTAACTCATCTTTTATTGTGTTTATCTTTGATGTTACATCTTGCTGAATCATATAACAAAATTAAGTACATATAGGGGTGAAGAATAATCATAACTTGTCAGCAATAAGCTTCATAATGATCAAGGGCACCGAAATTGAAGGGGCCAATAGGATGGAGTAAGGTCTTTTTCACTTGTATCTTGAATATGAATTCGATCAATGAGGCTGAAACTAGATATCCCGGAATATAAATCTTCGATGATATATATTATTATTTTTTACACCATTTGTGGTATTAAAGTTTAAGGGCACGTAATTATTTTGTACATCATTTCAATGAAAGTAAATATCACTATTTGATAATCTATATTGGGTATATTGTTCTAGCTATTTCCATTTTGATATCTTAATAGCATGTACTGTTCTTTAACCAACTGAAGGAAAATAGATAGTCGAAGTCTATTGACAAATAATGTTTTTCCATGGATTTTCAATGTTCGTAGGTCGATGGAAGAAGTTCAAACGTTCAAAGGTCTAAACAACATTGCACATATTGATTAATTAGTAACAAAAGTGTGAAGAAAATAAAATCATCACTTGGGATGTTACACATCCTTAAAACGTTTAGGATACATTAGCCCCTAAACATTAGCGGGAATAATACCATTTCCATAACACACAAGTTATCAACAATGAATGTGAGAACAACGTGAAACGATCGTTAGAATAGGAGACAAATCCAAAACGTTCTGGAAACAAAATTTTATTACATGATAGGATTCCAATAGCACACATATGTACCTGTAAATTCACAATTACATTCTAGAACCGTAATCATGAATTTAACTTACAAAGGTGTCTTAACAGTACTTCCATCATGCAACTTAACTGGGATGGCGAAAAATAATAATAATAGCAAATGCATCATAAAAAATACCAAACCCTAAAGATAATGCAAATGTTAACAACCAAAGATACATCATGGTTGTCAAAACCGAGAATTCTTGTGGAATACCTCCAAAAGCACATGTGACAGGAAACCACCAAAGATACGTCATGGTTGTCTAAACCGAGAATTCTTGTGGAATACCTCCAAAAGCACATGTGACAGGAAAGTTTAGATTGAGCAACATCGTCCATTCATTTTTGTAATCTTTTCAATTGTGACGACTATGTTCCAATGAAACATATTTGAAATACTATAACGTTAGTGGCGTGTCCAATACAGTCAAGGGTTTTTTGAAACCTAAATACGAAGAATATTCTAGGTAGTTGTTTTATCAAGTTTCATGCTTTAAGTATTAAGAGAGCGGATCCATTTCATTCAGAATCATTGTGTTAAATATTTCGTTAATTGCTCCACTTCATCATATTCGTCGCGCTAATGTATCTTCACATGCTCACGTCCAATCATTTCAGTGTTTCCGTTATTCGTTTGAATTCTCTCTTTTCTTATTCTCATCATGATGTCATATTGCATTGTGATCTCTATAATGATCTTGTGGTTTTTATTTTGTGTCATATAAAATATTAGCTCAGGTTTATACTTAATGCTCCAAGTTTTTTTTTGAAATATGTTTAGGTATTATGTATATATTAAAGTTTATATTCATATAATATTACAAGAAAGCTTATATAGTGTTAAATGTTTTTAAAACGAGTAGGTTATGTTCGTGGTTGACGTTGTTCGGTTTTAACCAACCCGAAACAATCGTTTTTTTGTTATTTTGGTCCAGGAGAACCGCGCATGTGCTAATAACGCTTTTGTTACACTGCCACTTTATTTTATTTTCTGTTTTCTTTCGATTGCTAACGCTATTTGGGTTCTCACCCGGTTGCTATACCGAGTTTTGACTTTGTACGAACCGAACGATACCAACGAAATCCCACCGCAAAGCACATGCATAAACCTAGTTTATATACATATTGTTTTGTGTCTAAATATAGATTTTAGAAACCCCTATGAATATTTTAGTACTTTATCCCGACATGAAATTATTTTTATTTCAACATCTTTATATCTATGAGTATCAATACATAAGTTGTTATAGATAAATGGAACATACATGTTGAGAGTGACAACTGTTAGTCATACATTTTCATTCTACGTTTAAGGTTAATTACCATATCCTATTTGTAATTGTCTATTTCCATACATGTGGGATGGAGATTATTGGTTTCTATCACGATACGAAGGCAACTAAATCATGCTCAAGGATTAAGATCTAGCGGTACGAATATTTAATTTCAACACGATAGAGTGAGTTATTTAGATATTAACTAAATTGATTACTTAATAATTGTGTAATACTGATTGTTCCTAGAAGTATTTCATAAAGCGTTCGTGGTTTAGGGTTAGTCCAAAAATAATGTATTCACAACTGTGAAAGGTGTCAATGTAAATCATGTTCTGATTATGATCATTGCTGATGCAAAATCTGATCAGACGAAATCATAATTATATGACCTCTACTTCAACAAGGGCATCAGTACCGCATGCAACAAAAGTTCTTTGCATTCGCGTCTTTCCGATATCTTGTTTTGAAAACCTCCCAAGTTACTATATTGGCCAACTATAAATTCTCTTTTTTTTGACCGATTAAGGTTCCTCAAAAACTGAACTAATATAGCAAGATAATGATACAAGAGTTCACTAATGAGATTGTGCGAGTATGTTAACAAATCTTTTAAGTACTATGAGTACGACGTTAGAATTCGTTTCTCAAAAGTCAGCGATAACACAACTACGATGTTCGATTTAGTTGAGGTCCAATAAACCGTGAATAACAAGTTCGATTTAGTTGAGGTCCAATAAACCATGACTAACAAGTTCGATTTATTGAGGTCTAACAAACCATGAATAACAATAGTGCGAGAAGGTTTCTAGAATTCAGGAGCAAGGGACAAACAAATGAAAGATGGATCCGAATTTAGGGAATCACGAACAAAGAGCTTATGAAAAACCTAACCCAACGTCTACCCATTTCCTCACATATCATAATTATTTAGTTTGAGTTTTCTATAGGGAAAAGCCTAAGCTCTGATACCATAACTGTAACACCATGACCAATTAGGGATGACGTGTCACATAACATAGTAAATCAGAGACAAAATAATCATTTAATTAAAACACTTACATCATTTTAAAACAAAAATCTTACAACGGTTAAAAGAAAACCTACGTCTCAGATTTCAACTGCTCAAAATATTTATTAAACTCTTTGTCTTCAATCATATACTTTTTTTAACTCTTTTTACACATTTCCCCCGAATCCCAAGAGTACTTGCTAACAATAAGAAGAAACAACAAAAAAAATATTGTTGAGCCAAAAATTGCCCAGTAACGGAGAAAACAACAACAATATCAATATAAGTAAAACGATACCATATGATGAGCGGTCAATGATGAATCAGTACGATAACAATGACAATGTAACGATACGATCAATATTACGGAACGATCAATCAAAGATAAGCCAATACAATAACAATGACACTTATGTGGTGATCAATCAAAGGTGAGTCAATACGGTAACAATGACCATTTAACGGTACGACTAATACTATGAGGTGATAAATCAATGTTGAATCAATATGATAACTTCTATGTGGGAATACCCATATGAGCCAAAGACAATAAACAATAACCAATATGTACATTAGCTGCAGACAAATGCACCAATATGTAAATGGGATGTGGGCACGCACACCTAACCCAGTACCAATACAGTAACAATAATATCCTAGGATCGATCCATACGCCCCTCAATAATCAATAATCAATAAACAATAACAAATTCCAATTTAGAGACGCCGTGAACTAATCGCACCGTCACGGATGGTGCACGTCATCGGTGCCGATGATGACGCCCTATGTCCCCATAGGTGGATGTGCTCGGGTATTGAGGTCAATAAAATGGTACACTTAAGTCAAGACAACTAGTACAATAATGCACTTCTATGGCAATAATCAATGATCAATGGGAACATGCGATAATGAGCTAAAGGAAATTAATCTATCGCATGTGAATCAATGGAAACAACTCAAGGCAATACTTGATACTATAACTAATAGGAAGCAACGATAATGGTTCGATGAACTAAACACTATTAGTACAATAACGATATAAAACGCTATCAGAAAAGACCACAGAATCCGTACCTTAGCTTATACGGTAATAGAACAAAGCTCAATGATGTCTTTAATATATCACCAAAGCCTACATAACAATTATGTTATCTATAAGAATAGTTGAAACGTAATCACATATTTTAACTCCTTAATTTATAGATTTTATTAACTCAATAGATAATTTACTTTATAATCACTAAAGATTAGTGTACTTTCGATTATATATTTAAGAGATGTAAATATTTGATTTGATTCATAAATTCTAAGTTTACATTATTTTTTTTGGGTAAAGGGTTACCCCGGTGAATATTATTTCCAAACAAACCAATAAACACAAGTGAAGGACAGAGTACCCCCCCAGTTCTCAAGTATGACATGCCATATAGGAGTTACTTATCGCAACAAACAAATGCTAACAAGAACCACAAACAAACGACTATACATCGCTAACCAAACAAAAAAAACACAAAACTACATTAGCCACAATCATCATCCCTCATCAGAAGCCCACGTGGCAAAGCCCAATCCTGCAAGACTCTAATCATGCTTACCGAATTCTTGAACTTCATCGTGTGCAGCTTTAGCCTCACAGTAGATAAGATAACCTCCACAAGCTGATCCGTATTCCTTTTTTTGCTGGAGAATAGTCTTCTATTCCGCTCCTCCCAAACAAAGTAAGCGGACGCATTAACTACCATCTTAGCTATAATATGGTTCGCCTTAGGAGAATTCGAAATCCGCTCCAAAAAAGCCAAAATGACAACCCAAGTATTTGTAACATAATTCATTCCTGCTTTCCCTTTAACCCTATTCCAAACTGCCGTAGCAAATTCACACTCAAAAAATAAATGTTCATGAGAATCAGGCATTAACGTGCATAGCGAGCAACACATCAGATTAACATTTGCATTACCCGAAGCATTCCAATTTCTCATAACATCTTGCGTTTTCAACTTTTTCTGAATGATAAGCCACATTATAAATGAGTGCCTAGGAATCGCCTGCGGAAACCAAACCACCTTAACCCAGCTGACTTCTTCCTGAACAACCCGAATATCATCCCAAGCAATTGACGCGGTAAACTCTGATCGGTCTCCTCGTCTAGATCTTCATTCCACCCTATCATGAGTAGACCGATTAATACTTATATCCTGCAAGTTAAGTAATATAGGGAAGCGAGTGACCCAGGTAATCGGCCACGACCATTGACCATTGACATACACATCCGCCAATTTTGTAGACATATTGAATCCTCCATTGGCTATAACTCTTGGCGTAAGAAAATTGCTAAGCGGGCAAACATCATCCCACTTATCAAACCAAACCAGTGTGTTAGATCCGTTTCCCACCTTGGTCCAAACAAGGTCTCGAATCATAGGTCTAATCCCAAGTATTTCCTCCAGCTCCACGTGATATTGTTCTTGATCGGAACATCCCAAAAGCTTCTATTCCGAATGCGATACGAATGTATCCATTTAACCCATAAGGACTCCCGATGTGTTATTAAGCTCCAAATATGAGCAGCCATGAGGGATTTATTCAAATCACCCACCCTCCTAATACCCAAACCTCCTTCACATTTAGGCAAACACACCGATTACCATTTAACTTTCTCTTTACCTTTTATATCGTTCCCTTGAGACCACAAAAACCTTCTCATTCTATCCTCCAGGTCGCCGATGATGCGTTGAGGAAGGATAAATACCGAAGCCCAATACACATGCATAGAAGATAAAACGGACCGAATAAGTTGAACTCTACCCGCAAACGACAAACATTTATTCTTCCAATCCATTATCCTCGCATCCATGCTTTCAATAAGCCTTTTGCAATCTTTATAATGTAACCGAGTGGATATTAAGGGAACCCCTAGATACCGAACTAGTAATTCCCTTCTTCGAACTGCATAATACTAAGAATACGAGTTTTCACAGCATCCGCCACATTACCAAAAAATATCGTACTTTTCATCATACTAGGAACAAGACCTGACATATTCTTAAACATATTTAAAGCATCCATCACAACTTTAGCAGATCTTGGGTCACCTCTAGCAAACATAAACAAATCATCCACAAAACAAATATTAAGAATTCTTTGTTTTTCACATTTATTATGAAACCTGAACCCCAACGACGACGACACCTGCCTCTGAAGGATCAAGGTGAGGACTTCCATAACCAAGGTAAAGAGGTACGGAGACATAGGGTCCCCCTGTCTTAATCCCCGTTTACCTTTAAAGTACCCATATAAACTGCCGTTTATTGACATAGAAAATGAAGTAGACGCCCACACACACACATTATCCAGTTAACCATCTTCGGATGAAACCCAAATCCCTTCAACGTATCCTCTAGAAACGTCCATTCCACCGTATCATATGCCTTCTGAATATCCACCTTAAAAGCACATCTCGGAGGCCAATCTTACGGTGATAGTTATGCATAAGCTCTTGAGTTAGAAGGATGTTATCAGAAATTTTCCTGCCCGGGTCAAAAACTGACTGATTAATACTTACAATCCTTGCCAATCCTTCTTTTATACGGTTAGTGATTATTTTACTAATACACTTATATAACGTGTTGCAACAAGAAATCGGTCTATAATCCGTGATTAATGCAGGAGTAGTTACCTTCGAAATAAGCGATATAACGGTGTGATTAAGCTGTTCAAAGAGATGCCCATTACAGAAAAACTCCTTAATAACTACACAAACATCATTGCCCACAACACTCCGAGCCTTCTTGAAGAATACCGAAGTATAACCGTATGGACCAGGAGCTTTATTCCCCGCTATATCAAATATAGCTCTCTTAACATCCTCAACCGTGATATCCCATACCATATTATCAGCCACCTCAGTCGACAGGACGTTGAGGAAAAGGTCCGAGGTCGGTTGCAAGTTTACATTTCCCACAGTTCCGAAAAACAGCGTAAAATGATCCACCATCGCTTGCGGAGCCAAACCTCCTTCGTATAAGTTCCCATTTGCATCTCGAATGGAGTAAATTCTGGTCCTATGGTTCTTCATTTTTACAACATTATGAAAAAATTCGTATTAGAATCACCCAAAGAGAGCCAGTCAACTTTCGATTTCTGTTGCAGAAACAAAGCTTCATCTTGCACCGCATCCTTATAACGCTGGAGTAAATGAGTATGTCGCATTTTTAACGGCTCATTCCCCGGATTTCTGTCCATCTCCTGCTGGCAGTCATCAAGGTGGCCCCTAGTTGCTTTAACCTTCTCATGAAAATTACCTTGTTTAAACAGAAGCTTACGAAGAGGAGTCTTCAACATCTTTAAATTTTTAACAACTCTAAACATGGAATAGCCATTCACATCAGTACCACACCCGTTTAACTTCATCAAAAAATTATGGTTTCTCTGCCAACAAATTAACGAATTTGAACGGTTTCGGTTTATCCCTCTGAATATTCGGCAAAACTAGGATAGAAGGAGTATGATCCGATATACGATACGGCTTGAAACACGCTGAAGCAGTAGGGAAGATATCAATACACTTCGTATTCCCCATAATACGATCTATCTTCTTAAAAATAGCACTACCTTTTCTCCGCATGTTCATCCAAGTATAATGCATACACTGTTGATATCGAACACTTCAATTTTGTTAACACGCTCTTTAAACTCCATCATCGCTATGTTAGTCATAGACGAACCCGAAGAGGAATCCTCCATGAACAGCAAAGCGTTGAAATCCCCCATAATAATCCAAGGTTTATTATGAACGAACGAATGATGTAAGGTTAAATTCTGCCACAAGTTTCTCCTATTCTTTTAATGATTATCAGCATATACAAACGAGCAGAAAACAGATTTTTGATCAAATGTAAAGACAATTTGAGTATGCATGACTTGATCAGATGCGCAAGGGTCATAACATCCACAACATTCGCATCCCCTCCTACCATAATCCTAGTACCCTTATCACAGCAACTCACATTCGTAGCCCAATTCCAAGAACGACACACTTTTTTACACACGATATAAATCATTCGAAGCATGCACATGCGTCTCCATAATAGCACACACTTGAATATGACTTTCCATGATCACTTGCCGAACCTCCTTTTGTTTTAGGGAGCGGTTCAACCCCCTTATGTTCCACGCAGCTAAACTACCCATAGGAAACATTGTCATCGGGTGTGCTTGCACCCTCAGGCTTAGTTGTTTCCAACTTTGTGTCCATAAACTTAGGGAAATCAGCTAAGAGGTCATCCACTTCCACAACATCAACAATCACCTCATCTATATTACCCTTGCCTTCTTTAATTTTATCCCTCAGCTGTTTCTCCACTCGTCCTGGAGGCAGCTCATCTAGTTTTTCCAACTGCTCGTTTTGCAACACACCAAATTGGTTTGACACTGGCACCTGATCCAAAGCCAAAGGCACCCCTTTAGGTTTTGACAATTGAGCTTGAGAAGATGAAGAAGCTTCTCCATTCGGCTTGGCATTAACAACTGGACGATACACAAACCTCAATTTTTGTTTTTTCACATTGAATCCATGTTGAATAACCTTCTTATTTTTTCTTTTAGCAATAACATCCTGATATCCTTCCTGGTTCATTTTCACTACATCAGGCCCACCTAGTTTCGGCTTCTTTGGGCAGGTGCTATCATCATGACTAAAAATACAGCACGTGGTGCACCTTAAAGGCTCCCAATCATATTCTACCTTAACTGCAGCTATACAATATTCATTACCTTCCAATGCTGGAACCGCAACTTTAATATTCTTGATCAGATCCTTCCCAGCCTGGACTTCAATTAGTGCCCTTGCATTGTAACATCCGTCAAAACCGGATTTACCAAACCCGCTTCGTTTATTAACCGAACAACCAGTTAAAAATTTCGTTGCATATTTAATGCTCAAATTAATTTTAAGCGATACATAATTAATAAGTATATTAGAATATAAAATTTATAATTGAAAATCATTTAAAAATAAGGAAATAGAAATAAAGTGCTGATACCGGGACTCGAACCCGGGTCAGCCGGGTTGAACCCCAAAGTCTTAACACACACACATTCCACCACTCCGCCACTTGATGTTTTTGTAAGTTTTAGGGAACAATTAAAACTTATGAACAACCATGAATCAACCTGTTGCGCCTAACTGAAACCGTAATCGGCTATTCAACCGTCCAAACGTTTAAGTGATCGCGGATTCTGGATTATAACCGATGCACCGACGATCCTAATCAATTCAGTTTTGAATTAACTTAAATTTTGGTGATGTTCGGTTTTTTTATAACCGAAGATATTCAATTTCTGATTTCAGCCAACAATTGCTTCCTCTCTCTACAAAAATCATTCGTTAACCTGCCATTTCACTTTCGGTATACATTCAGTTCATCAGAAAAGCTTTTTGAACTCGCCGGAAAAATCTCTGCAAGTCACCGGAAAACCGAGACCTTCTTTAATACGGTAAATACTTCGACTATTTCTGTTTCAGTCCGTTGTTAGACTGTTACTAACTCCAAACCAACAATCAGAATCAATCCCAGACGACATAGCCGGAATATTCAGCTCTCCCCGGAAAACTTCTGGAATTTCCAATCTCACGCGGTGAATCGGTATGAACATTCAAAACCTCTGTTAATCCTTGTTTAGTACCCCACTTTCATAACTAATCAATCAAATTTGGTAATTGACCCGAACAGAGGAAACTCATAAACAGAGCCGACGATCCTTGCCGGAGTTTTGAGAACGACAATCTGTTCCGGTACTTTCTTTTCCCAAACCCTCTCCGTTCATCACCTTGCAACTTGTTCATATTATTCGTTAACTGAATTAAGCAAATAACAGCGAGATAACCGTTGTCTGTGTTATAGACGAAGAAGACGAAGTAGTAAATGATATTAAGATTAATTAAAATGGATATTGTAAACAGGTTAGACACACAGTCCAGCGGTGGACTGTGTGCACATACAAATCACACGCCGCGAGTTCGATCCTTGACACACGTATGCTCTGTAATAAAAATGTTTTGTTTTTCTAACTGAACCGGATTAACTTACATTAGATGTTAAGTATAATAAAAATCTATATATTAACCAAGTTAGACACACAGTCCAGCGGTGGACTGTGTGTAACGTTAAAGCACAGGTCCCGGGTTCGAGACCTGTTGGTGACACCGGTTCGATGATTTAAAATATTTTTGAAATAAAAAGAATTTTGAATAAACTGAGTTAGTATATAAGTATAATTAAAAACAAAATTATTTCAGGTTAGACACGTAGCTCAGTTGGTAGAGCTGCGTGCACGCGAACGGGAGGTCTCGGGTTCAAGCCTCACCCGGCGCATACATTTACACAATAAAACCGGTACAACAAGTCAAACGGTCAACGGTCAATGCAAAAGTCAACATATTTTTATATTTTTATGTAAAAATCAATTAAAAATACTTAAAAATGATATTTTTAAAGATAGGAGATAGCCTTAAACTCACAAAAATATATCTAAAAATCCTAGTAAAATTATTAATAAAATCCACTCATTTACTATATTTTCCGTTATTATTTAGGTTAGTCTATCCTCGTTGTTAAATCCTTCCAACTCGTGCGCATCTCATCATCTTCAACCAAACGCACCCAATGTGAGTGAATCTTTACAAATTCCCCGTTTTAATCACGTTTTTGGGGTGTATCATGTGTCTTGCCATTTATTATATTTAAATCATTGTGCATACATTATATCATGAACAAATGTGTATTCAGCTTGTTTCAACTGTTTGTGTGGTTATTGTTAGATTTAATTTATTATTTTCAGTACATGCAAGTTCATAGGCCGCCGCTCCCCATTACATTATGAGCGTTGAGCATGTTCCCCATTACATTATGAGCGTGAACCTGGCGTGCCAACATACGAACGGCTCCGTTTGATTGAGCCTTGATCGCACAGACATTTATCATTTTTAGTACATGCAATACGATCGGCTCCGTTTGATTGAGCCTTGATCGCACAGTTTCATTCATGTTATGTATTTATGCAAGTTGATATGTTATTGTATGCTGTTGGTATGTTATTGTATGTTATAGTTTGTGGTTGTTATTGCTACTGTTTGATTATTTACATTTGCTCACTTATGATTATCGCACAATTTTTCTTTGATAAATTAACAAGAAATCAATAATAAATGTTTATTTAACAAGGTTCACTCGCCAACTTATGGACCCAAAAACCCCCATTTTTACACATGATACTGGTGAACCAGCTGCAGCAAGAAACACATAGGATTGGCCTAGAAGAATAAACTGATTTAGAGCTTGGAATTGTTTAGTTGGTTATTTTTCTTTGTATTGTATAGACATGTTTGGATTATTGAGAATGTAACTTTGACTTTAATAAATATGAAACATATTAGTAAATATCATGAGCTTTGGTGATAACCCAATTATGCCCCGACTCTTATTCCGCTGCGGGTCGGGGTGTGACATGCATAACTACTCCTTCCCCAGGATTCCGAGCACATCGTCGCTGTATATGAATCAAGCATTTTTGGCACTCCTATTTTAGATGCTAACATACTCAGACCATCCTCAGTAAACGCCGTGAGTGGAACATCATGCATCTTTACCCACACTGGTATAGACGTGATATCCTCCTTTACCATATTAGCAGATGGAGTCCATTTATTCAAAATTATCGGAACATTGTGAATCATCCATGGACCATCCTCCATTAGCTGATCCATACCCTCTTTCGTTTTGAACTTGAAGAAAAAGAACCCTATAGCATTCATTATCAACCTAGATAGACCATATTTAACCCAGTTATCCTTAGCAAAGTAGTCGACCACGTGGAATGCAAGCCTTTTACCCAAGAAATATCCATACAACGTATTGGCATATCTATCATTGACCTGTTTCACCGAAGCCATAGGTATCACAACATCCGCACCATCCACACTTTCATTTGATTCCATCGGACGAAAATTCACTTTATAGGTTCCTTCTTGGACTGGACAACTTTAGCAAACGATAAAGGTTCCTTTCCTGTCTTAGGTCCTGAATTCGTATGGTCTGAAGAAGAAGCATCTCCCCCCAATCCAATAGGAGACGAGTCCTCTAGGTTTATGTAGTCAACATATGATCCTTTAGCCGGCTTCCCCCGACTGGTTTTGCATGATATATGTTCTGATTCTTTGGGTTTGCATGAGCAGAATCCAAACTTGCAGGTTTGGATATGGCCGCTAAGCCGTCAATAACCGATTTATTATTTGTGGAATACATACCTCTCCTTGGTATCAGTGGATTGCCTTCAATATTCTTAACCCTAAGTCCAATACCACGAACCGGAGCTGTTCCAGTGGTTGTTTCGACATCCTCATTCGACTTGTTATTCCCATCCCCATCAGATTCTTCACCTCTCTCCATTACCACGTAAACAGACAAACCATGCAACAAATATCCACGAAAACCAAGCAAACCAAGAAGATGACAAGAAGAAGAAAACCCTAGAATCAGTTATCTATCCTTAATCTATTAGAAGGGTTCGTACCAATCTAGCTAAATTAACAACAGTTAATCGCGATCAATACAGACCTCCTAGTAAATCAGGATATCCCACAGATTCCCAGGTCAACGATTTTGAAATAAAAACCCTACGACTAATCGGATCTTGGTGATTATAGAACTTTGTGTGCAGATAATAATCGAAGATTAATTCTGATCACAAACCCCATAATCATTAGATGAAAATCAGTTTAGGATGAAGAAGAATAAGAAATCGCCAAAATCGCCATAGGAGGAGAGAAAATTAGGGTTTTCCGTCTTTCTAAGTTTACATTATAACGTGTATGTTTCTAGTTGAATTTCAAAAACACATATACAACTTTACACTATAGTATCTAAGTTACCTTATTTTAATTTTTCTCAAAATTGATTCATATGACAGTTGTATTAGGTTATTCAAGAAAATCATGGAAAGAATAAACTTAGTGTGCATGTTTGTTTGTACTGTACACGTATCAAAGTATTAAAACATTTTTAACCATTATTCAATCTTCTTCTTTATTCGAAAAGTTTTCTAAAAACGAGGACATATGAAAATACTGTGGTATTTTATTTACTATTTAATTTTCTTTAGATTTTGCAGAACTTTATTATATCAGTCTTTACGTTCGATCAAATATGAAGATACAAAAAGACATCATATGCGTATCGTTACCTTGCATCAAAGTAGATTAATTGGAGCCTCCTTGATCGTTGCGGCTCGAATAGGAACTGAACAGATCGGCTAAGAGTTGCAAATAGACGTGGACTCGAATATGGCGACCAATGTTTCGGAGCCGTCACGTTAGAATCTACTGACGAAGGGTTTAATGAGAAGGTTTGAATCGTATTTGATATGGTTTAACGGTATCTCGAAATCCCGGTCAAAATAACTTGGTCGTCTCGTGAGTTAGTTGTGTGAGAGATAAACAAATGATTTGTTTAGGTTTCAAATTTGGCAAAAAAGACTGATGGCGGTGACCATTTCAATAAAATGGAGTTTATCCTCTCTAGTTGCTTAATTCTTCAATATATATTCTTTTTTTTTAACATCTATAATTATTGCTTTTATTATTTTAGTTAACCAACGTTCACACATTCAATATCTGACATAGTATATGTTTCGCAAGACTTATGCTATTTGTTATATTAGGGTTTTTAGAATTTCGTATATTACAATTCATCTCCCTTAAAAAGATATTTCGTCCCCGAAATTATTGACACGAAACAATTCGCAGTATTATGGATATTTCATAATCATTCTGTAAAAATATGTATTTTATGATGTTATATCAGTAATATATCAAATATTTGTGTGGTTGATGGTTTTAGAACAAACTATGTCCCGAAAGTGAATTTTTAGTCATTTCACACATAGCTTTGATGTTATATTTGAGATTC
The DNA here is from genome assembly GCA_947069175.1 of Scalesia atractyloides. Taxonomy (NCBI): domain Eukaryota; kingdom Viridiplantae; phylum Streptophyta; class Magnoliopsida; order Asterales; family Asteraceae; genus Scalesia; species Scalesia atractyloides. The sequence continues at coordinate 55,265,737 of CAMTDV010000024.1, read as the reverse complement.
TAAGTTAGGGACTTGTACCTACTGTTAAAATATTCAAAATATGTTTACAAATCAGTAGGTAACAAGTTTTGGATCATAGATATGGTTTCAAACCGTACTATGCGCCGGAAAGGTATAAAAGTCGCTAAATGACGTTTAATTCAAAGTTTATGGTAAACTGAGGTGATAACCTGTTTTATACAACCAAAATATGCTATTCATTATATAATATCAGTAGATAAGGGTTTTGGTTATAAAAAGCTTGATTAAAGTCACTTTATGCGAAAAAGGGTAATTTGGTCTTTTATTGGCATTTCACGAGTCTTAGGCCTCTATCCAGTTTATAATCTGAATAAACATCCCAATATGTCCGACATATAATATTACTTCAGTAGATATGAAGTTTGAACAAATAAATTATGTTTAATCCTCTTAAAATGCCGAAAAGGGCATTTTAGTCCTTTTAAAGCTTTATTAATGATATTTAATCAAAACAAAAGTTACGACCAGAATCTTGATATCAAAATAATTAAATCATATTTACAAATCAGTTTATAACTCATTTGTATGTTTGTTAATGGTTTAAACCTTATTTTACATAAAAAGGACTTTTTGCAAAGTTAAAGTGTAATTACGGAACTTGTATATAAAACTCAGATTACTAAGGAACCATGTAGTATAACTTTAGGAGATTATATTATACTAAAACATGGTCCTAATATGACTTAAACTCAGTATCCTAACTAATTAAATTGGGTCAGAACTGAAAGTCAAAGTAGAAGTCAAACTTTTTACACATGTTCTAAATACTAGACCTAGACCTGGACTTGACGGGCCGAACCGACCCTAGACCTGGACTTGACGGGCCAAACATGTTTACACATGTTCTAAATACTATTACCAAGTTAATTAAGTGACAAAACGGATTTTATAACACCTATATAACTAGTTATGCATTTATTTATAAAACTGACCCGTTGAATTTTATTGACTTAAACTTTGACCCGTCAATTGGTCAAGAATTCGTCGTAATTAGGAGGTGACCTTTTGAGGGATTAACACCTACCAAATGACGATCACGTAGCCATGTCCGCATCGAACAATGGCTGGACCGTAATGGTCTTAGCCAAAGGTCAAAGCGTTTTTACGTAAATGCTTGACTTTTGGCTTACAAGCCTAATAACAAAAACCTAGACTAAAATGAATCCCTTACAATCGATCCAGAAGAACTAACAACCTCAGAGATTGCTCCAAAAGCTTCAAGAACTTCCCAATGTGAGCTATGGAGGAGAAGGAGATGAATGAGCAAAGAGTATGGCAACCAAGGTGCCCCGCATGCCAGGTGTTGGGGAATGTTGTAGGACGAGTACAAGTGTCCCAAGTCATGGCACAAGGTGCAGAGGTGTGGTAATGGCGACAAAGATGGCAGGGCAGGAGGCTGCACGCTTTCTGTCACTGGCAGTCCGTTACGGACCGTAAGGGGTGAGCCTTGCGGTCCGTAAGGACCCCTGGCGCCCACATAGTTCGTATTGGTTACGGATCATAACGACATATGGCTGCGGTCCATAACCGCCTCTCCGAAACTTTAATTTTTGGCATTTTACATAATTATCCCCTCAACTTTATTTACTAGCACATAGTGCTTATAGTTTAGCGAAATGACGACTTTAGTCCCTCTCGTTCGTGCATACGTCATACAAGGATAGTCGGGACACGTGTCGGAACTTTATTGGACGTAAAAACACGAGATGTTACAAAGAGCACAAAGGTCTATGGAAATAAAAGGAAGCAAAGAGATTGGGAAGTATGGATGGAAAACTTTGCTTTGACAAATCTAAGGTTACTTGTTTCCAATGTCGTGAAAAAGGTCATTTTAAAATAGAGTGTACCAACAGAGAAGTCAGCGGCAACCAAAATGCTTTTGGCAATGATTATTACAAAAAAAGGCTATCTATCATCGACCGTCACCTCCACAGACAAATTCAAGAATGATTCAGATTGAAGACGGTACGTCTAGTTCAAAAGATAAGGCCTTGATTGTTGCTTAGGAAGATGAAGGTTGTAATTGGAACAAGTACATCACTCAAACCGAAAGGCTTGCATTATTAGCAGAGATAATTGAATATCAAGAACCTGAGGCAGAAGAATATTCTGAAGCAGTCTTTGATGATGAAGCAATTGCGGAAGCTGTTTTGAAGGAATATTATCAACGTAAGAAGAAGAAAATTTGCTACACAGTGCTTTTAAAAAATTCCACCTTATATGTTTTCTTCTTTTGCGGGATACTTCGATACAAGCTATTAAGGATTGATAGTGGAAGAATCAAAACCAGAGGTTCTATAGGTGATAAATGTAGAAAAAGAGATGAATGTCAAAAATATGACGGAAATTGCCAACAAAGAAATGATGACCATAAAGGATTTGAAAAGTGATTTAAAGAGGAAGATTCCGACGAAGTCAGAAAGGATTCAGAGTTTGCGAACAAAGTGATAAAAGAAGTGGTGCAAATACAAGTGGTCGAGGTTGAAAAGCCGTGCAATAGATGCACATAGCTTTGCAGTGAATGTTTCGTAAAAGATAAAATTTTGAAAGAAGTTAAAAAACACTCAGACAATTTGAAAAGTGATTATAACATAATGAAAGAAGCATATGCAAACTGAGTAGAACCATTAAACAATATGAATAAATCAATAGAGAAGATGATAAAACCCTATCGATGCTCAAGGAAACCGTGATGGACAAACAAATGGCAATTAACGTTCATTTAAACACGATTGATGAACTTAAATCAAAACAGAAAGTGTGAACAAACTATTGATCAGTTATTCAACCAATTCTTATGTCATCGATCATGTTCTTGGGTGTGTGCTTAGCGTACTATATTTTTATTGTCATTTTTAGTCCATTTACGCATTGTCAAGTTTTAAATTTATAAAACACGATATTCTACTAACACTAAACACACACTTGGGCAAGTGCACCCATCGTGAGTGTAGTATAGCGTTGGTAAGATACCGAGATCGTCCAAGGACACAAGAGCTTTTAATACCGGTTTATCGTCAACGTCTAATCAATCTAAATTTTTTATAGAAGTTTTAAAACATAAAGATAAGTAATAAGATAAATAAAATAAAATGAAAACAAATAGACAAGATAGAATCACTTGGATCCAACTTCTCTTTTATGTATCCTTTAATAGTTTTCGCACTTTCGGACTTTTTAAGAGATTATCTTAGTTATAGTAGTAGGCCCCTCTTTTGAAGGTGACGTTACCCTCAACCCAGTGGTTTGAGTCAGCAGGGATACAATCCTAAAAGGTCGGAATATTGGAAGACAATTAAGTAAGTTATTAATACGAAAAGTGGTAGGCCCTCTTTTGAAGGTGACGTTACCCTCGGCTAAGTGGTTTGAGTCAGCAGGGATACAATCCCAAGTAGCCGGTTTAAAGTATTAATAGTAGTTTACATATGAGGGGTTCAAGCCATTCGCGCCCCCGCTATCCAATACCCATTGAGCATTGAAGGAGGCCCTAATAGACTTGAACCAAGTCCTCGCAGGATCTATCCACTGAACGAGACAAGAACTTTACCAAACCACCCTTCTAACCCCCTTCCAAGTAGTTAACGCACTTTATATAGACCGTAAAGACACGAATGAGCAAATCAATGACATCATGAAGAAATAGTTTAGAAAATTCACTTTCAACATAAGAAACTAGTTATTGAAGTCATTAATACAGACCCAAATAGAAAGTGCCGAAAGATTAAAAACTAAATGTAATACATAAAAGAGTAGTCTTAACCAAGTGATGTAAGTAATTTAGCCAAGCATGGCCTTTGTTTGACAAGAACCCTTACAGTCTATCTTGGATCCCGAGACTACTACACACTTTAAAGATGGTAGATGGATGATGGTGGTGGGTGCTGGTGTTGTAGTGGTGGTGAGTGGTGGCAAAGTGAGAGAGAAGTGGTTTGCCAAGGGATGCCTTTGTGGGTAACCAAGCACCCCTATTTATAGTCTGAACAGAAGCCCGATCATGGCCCCGTGTCCAACATCCTTCTCTTTCTTCATTAATTGCATTTGTCAGCAGAGGGCCCCACACGACCCTGTGGCCTCTGGGCACGACCCTATGGCCAACTGTTCGCTGTACTATCCAGATTCTGCAAATCTTATACTTGACCATGGCTCGTGTTACTCTGGACACGGCCCCGTGGTGGGCGTGGACGCTTCAGAATGTTTTGTCTTGTAGTGCAGGGCTTGACCACGCCCCGTGCGTGGTGGACACGACCTGTGCTCATCTTCTGTGATCTGGTTTTTTTGTCTTTTGGGTGTTGCTGAGGGGTCAGGCATGGCTTGTTATTCCTTCTTTCTGTATTTGTGTTGGTTTTAGCTGCTTATTTGCTTCTTTTGTTCGTTTAAGCTCTTTTTATCCTCAAAATACAAAAGGAAAAAGAAAAGTGCTTTTTTCCAACTTTAGTATTAAAAAAGGGTTAGTTTTATGCCTCATTTTATGTAATTTATATGTTCCATTTTGTGTACATCAAATATCCCCACACTTGAGTCTTTGCTTGTCCTCAAGCAAAACTCTTTAAGTATGGCTTACACACCCAAATGGAATAGGTAGAGAAGAAGTTTTGTGACTTGTCTTCGAGTGTCGGGAATCCAAGATGCTTATTCAAATTATGTTTTTATTTTTATTACAGTTCCTATTCCTCATGATTTATTAAGAACATTTCTAAGAAAAATTACTTATTTAGGCATAACATGCCTTTTTAAAATTCTATTTTTTTAATATACAAGTTCACGTACCTCACAAGGGATCACTCAACACTCGGCCGAAGATGTATTTTTGTGATATCACTCGATTCCGGTTTGGAACTTACTTCTACCATATGCTTGCCAAGTGATCAAACCTCCTCCTTTTTAACTATAAACCTTTGCGAGTATCAAGAGTACTTTGAAGGGTTTGGTGGGCTAGAGGTAGGTGAATTTTTGGTTAGTGGTTAGTAGTATGGAAAAAGACGTAAATAGCGTCGGATATCGTAAAACTTTTCGTATTTATTTTATCCATGCGTTTTTAAACAAGATTTTTTTGAAGGAACTTGTTTGGTTATTCGAAGAGCTATATGTACATTATTTATTTATTTTTTATTTATTTATATATTTGGTTTTTCACAAGATATCCGAGTTTTTTACTAAAAGAAATGGGTTTGAAAGGAAAATGATTTTTAAGGGTAGTAGGTGTTTATTTTTGTGGTTTTTGAAATGAAAAGGTTTTAGGCTCAAAAGGGTTGACTAGGGGGATTTTTAGTGATGGGTGAAAAGAAATAAAAATAATGGTTTTGAGAAAAAAAAAGGTTAGCCCTAATGCCTCCATCATTTACTTACTTGGTTTTTAAGTTGGTAAGGACCAGGAATGCATCGTTTTGGCAAGTTCTAGAGTTGTAAGGACCAAGCGGGTAGTCACACAAGAAACGAAAATGAGTATTTAGTTTAAAGATGTATGAATGTGTGCTCGATAAAGGCTCAAAACTCACTTAACGTGGGAATGGGTTTATAATGTGAACAAGTATATATATAATCAAATTATAAAAAGATTTGTTATGCCCCTTTTTATAATTTTCTTATTTGGTTCTTTTTATCACGACGCTATCCTTGTAAATTTGTAAAAACATAATTTATTAGAACTTGTTATTCCCAAATTAAACCAAGACAAGAAAAAATGAAAAATTTAAAAAAAATTTGGGGTGATTAGCGGTTCCAATAGAGTTTTGTGTAAGACTTGTTATTAGCACTTGCTAAATTCAAAGTGTTAGTTACCCCCCCCCCCACACTTAACTTACACATTGTCCTCAATGTGTCCAAAAATAACTTTTTCAGTTGATTTGAATGCGTAAAAGTGCGTTTAAAAACATTTTTTTTGTTACTAGGCATCTGGGCACGGCCCGTGTGGTCCGGGCACGCCCGTGTCAAGAGTGCCATTAACAAATTTAATAGAAGCTTGATCATGGGGCGTGAACAGTCAACACGGCCCGTGGTCGGTTACCTACTTTTAGACTTTTTGTTGCAGAAGCTGAGCACGGATCGTGTTAGGCTGAACACGGCCCGTGCTGCACATGCTGGAAAGTTGAAAATTTTGTCGGAAGGCACTGTTTTTATGCATGGGGTGTGGTTTTGACGTCCCTTTGGTAGCTTCCATCTTTTCTTGTGTGTTTTATTTCTGAAAAGTAAGACTAGACTAGAAAACATTAAACTAAGTTAATACTAAGGATAGTTCAGCGGAATGCCTCGGGGTGCGCCACGTTTATAAGGGTCCTTGGCTAGACCTAATACCTGTCATATATCACTCAAGTGGGATGTCTTACACCCCATGTTGCATCGCTGGAGCACGTCATTTAAGCTTGAGTCTATGACTTTCATGTAGTTGACTGGGTCGTCTTCAATTCTCTTCCCTACCCCAAACTTCATTTCCTTGTCTCCTACCCTCAATGTTAGTTTTCCGCCGCTCATGTCCACCATAGCACGAGCGGTGGAGAGGAATGGTCTTCCCAAAATGAGCGGAACTTTGGCGTCTTCCTCCATGTGAGTATGACAAAGTCGGCAGGAAAAACGAATTCTCCAACTTTGACCAAGAGATTCTCAGTGATTCCTTGAGGGTGTTTGATTGATCTAGCTGCAAGTTAAATACTCATTTTTGTGGGGGTTGGTTCTCCAAGCCCGAGTCGTTTGAACATTGATGCGGGCATGAGATTGATAGTAGCCCCTAGGTCGGCTAGTGCATTTCGATTAGGTGATCCCCCAATTTAGCAAGGAATGGTGAAGCTTTCAGGGTCATTCTTCTTTTGTGGGAGTTTGTTGAGGAGTACAGCGGAACATTCTTCACTGAAGTTAACAAATTCCAATGTTTGAACCTTTCATTTGTGAGTGAGGAAGTCTTTCATAAATTTTGAATATTTTGGCATTTGAGTGAGGACTTCTACAAAAGGGAGGTTGATGTGCAATTTTTTTAGGAGGTTTATGAATTTTGTGAATTGTTCATCCGTCTTTTGGCGAAGTAAACGACTGGGGTAGGGCATTGATGGGTTTTTTGTTGGTTCGGGATATTGTGTGGTAGTGGTTTCTTGATGTTTAGGAGGTGTGAGTGTGTTTTGTTCGGGTGGACCGTTGTTGGTGGATTGTGGCGGTGTTTCCTCAGGACCTACTTTTCGGTTCCTTAAAGTTATGAAGTGTACTTGTGCGTTTGGATTGGTTTCGTTATTACTAGGTAGTGGTCTTGCAGTCATTCGGACAAATCTTGGGCCAGCTGGCTAAGTTGTAATTCAATGTTTTGAATACTCGCCCTTTGGTTCCTAATATCGGACTCTGTTTGTGAAAATCGGTCCGAGTGTCTTTTTTCGGTTTTGGAAATAAGGCGGGTGATGAGGTTTTCAAGCCTCTATCGGCCTCCTTGTTGTTGAGTGAAATTTTGTGCTTCGTTTCTTGGTTGTTGTTGAAAGTTAGGTCTTTGATTTTGTTGGTTACTACTATTCCCTAGTTCCCTCGAACCAAAGTTAGGATGGTTTCGCCATCCTTGGTTGTAGGTACTTGTAGGGGGGCCCGATGGTCTAGGTCGATTATCTACGTAGTTTACCATTTATGTGTGGTTTTCCATGTGTTTCATACAACTCCAATTTTCATGTGGCCCACCACACGCTTCACAAGCCATAATCGAAGCTGTTTTTGTCATTTCTAATTTTTTTTATTTTCGAGGATAAGGCTTCGATTTGGGCTTGTAATGAGGTGTTTTCGTCAATCTTATGGGCGCCCGGGGCAATAGACTTTGAACCCCGGGGGGTGTGCCATTGAAAATTGTTTTGAGCAATTTCCTCAATTTGACTGTAAATTTCGTGGGGTCGCCTATTACCTAGGAGTCCCCCGGAGCTTGAGTCTAGTGTTTGTCTCGTGTGTGGCAACAGCTCATTATAGAAAGTGGATACTTGTTTCCATACTGCAAGGCCGTGGTGCGGGCATTTTCTCAAGAGCTCCTTGAACCTGTCCCAAGTTACATACAAAGATTCCCTGTCCTCTTGTGAATAAGTGTTGATTTCTTTCAGTAGTTTAGCGGTCTTAGAGGGCGGGAAATATTTGTATAGAAACTTTTGGGCAAGTTCATCCCAAGTGTTTACCGAACCACTTGGGAGGGTGTTTAGCCAAGCTTTGGTTCGGTCTTTTAATGAAAATGGGAACATGCGGAGGCGAATGACATCATTTAATGCTCCATTGATTCGGAATGTGTCGCATATTTCCAAAAAATGGTAATATGTAAATGGGGATCTTCATCACGAAGGCCGTGAAACGTGGCGGAATTTTGGAGCATTTGAATCAAATGTGGCCTTAGTTCGAAGTTGTTAGCATCAACGTTTGGTGCATTGATTGCGGCCCCTAGATTACCGACCGTGGGCTGTAGGTAATCCATTAGGGTACGTTGATCCACCATTGTGATTTGATCCTCCGAAGCTTTCTCCTTATTTTTGGCCTTTAACCTTTTTCTTAGAAAGCGTTCGGGCTCGTCTAGAGGTTCTTTTATGTCTTTATCAGAACTAGAGCTCATGCACCACGTAGAGATTTCAGCCTCTACACTTGAGTTTGAAGTCCTGTGATTTGAACAAAAAGATATGGCTTAGATTATATCTCCACGGCCCTGTGTTCAATGACCAGGCCAGTGGTCGAGATGCAGTAGTTCTATTTTCTGGATTTTTCGATACTGGAAGGGTTGCCCAAGCACCGGCTTGTGGTATCCTCAGAACGACAATTTTGACCTCGCTGGATATTATGATTTAGATTTCGGATGCTGCAAACTAAAAGCCAAATCTACAATGGCCGGTTTCCAGTTCTTTGGAACGCGACTTGTAACGTGGCAATGCAAGAAGCAAACCAGGATCACTCTCTCGACTTGTGAGGCTGAATACGTTTCAGTTTCGGCTGTTGTTCCCAGATTCTGTGGATACAACAGCAGATGAGAGACTTTGGACTGCAGTTTTTTGACACACCCATATATGTAGATAATAAGACAGCTATCGATATAATAAAAACCCGGTTCAACACTCTAAGACCAAACACATTGAAATTCGATATCACTTTATCTGTGATTGTCACGAGAAAATGTTAAGTCGAATAGAAAAGATCCACACTATTGAACAAATAGCAGATTTTTATGCCAAACCTTTTACTCAAACCAGATTTAAATATCTTATGAGACTTAATAGTTTGAAAAATTTGTCATCGGATGGGGAAATGGAGATCTAATACATATCTGATGACGAGTTTTCATGATCCACATCAGTTTGTCACTTTTATAGTTTTTAGAATTTCTTTCTTTAAAAAGCAAAAATACAAAAATATGTTTTTGATTTTAGGGGGAGAAATGTTGCAGAAAATACAAAAAAACATTAAAAAATTGCAAAATGTACAAAAACATGAAAAAGGCAAAAGAGTTTGTTTGTATGAAAATAGGAAATGATAGTACATCAGTGGACTATCACAGTATGCTAATGAAATGCAATATTAAAAAGTTTAAACAGATTTCACTAAGGATGTGGCAGTAGGCTTCGCACATTCAGTAGATTGTTTCTGAAATATAAACATATAAAGTATAACTTCTTAATTTGTGGGATAACATCTCTCGGATATATGGTCTTAGTACACCGAAATTTCGTTTGAGAGACTGCCTGATTCTGAGATACTAAGTCTTTATAGAGAAGTGATATTGGGTATTATACAAGTTCTTATAATTTTGGTCGGCAATGGACTAGAACTAGTAGAACACTTTGCTTATTAACCCCCAAAACTGTAGGAAATTGTAAATATCGAAAGATTCAACAATTGTAGTAAAAAGATTCCAAATTGGAAGACTACCTTTAAGTCGAGCCTTCATCTCTTTGCGATACGGTGGTACTAACCAGAGCTCTCAAGGTCTCGCATTACCCAGTTACAGTTATCAGTTAGTTATAGTCGCATATAAGATGAAATCTAGGGAATCATGAAACGGGAGTATATTCTGAGGTGGAAAACATAATTAAGTAAAGTTTCTAAAAATTACCTAACGTGTCTCGGATCATTGAGAAATGTATAGAGGTTTAAGTGGACAAGTATATTGACAATCTAAGTGAATTTCGTTAAATATTAAATTCTTAATCAAGATCAATGGTAGTAGTGATATGTCTAAAAAACTGATATGATCCTCTAACACAAACTCACAAAAAAATGTCTATAAATATGTTTGTAACATAATTCATTATTTACATTACATTTCAGAAAAAATATAAAAAGACTTTCAGTATGTTTAGCACAACCTTTGGAAAATTCAAAAAGATTTTATTTCTATCTTAGTTTTGACTACCGATGATGGAAAGCAGATCTTCAAAATCCAGAAATGTTGTACGCTAAGAAATCTAGAAAACAACGGGTTAGGAGCTAATATGAAGTGATAAAAAGTTTTGAAATGTTTAAAAGTTCATTAATTTGAAACTGTGCATTGCCAAAAACATCAGTTTGGTCATAAAGTATTCATCCAAGATCATTAACTTAGACTTGGTAGACAAATAAGTAAACCAAGGTCATTAACTTGGACTTGGTTGTGACATCTACACATTTTCAGTCCTCAAACGTAATTCCGGAACAAGGAAATAAGCTACACATACCCTAGATACGCTTTACATAACATAGATATAAATTTTGAAGGGTTAGGTATCACAAAAACACGCTTACACAAGTCCACGGACTATTTGCAAAAACTGCGAAGTCTGCTAATTCACGTATTTTTGAATACAAACCATATTTACACATCGAAAAATTTTTGTAATCAATAAAATCGTGTATTTTATTGATAAGAATGCAAAAATATCAACCGTCGCACAATTTCGGATGTTTTCGTGTCGTTAAAGCGTTTTAAGTAATTATGCGAAACACATAACCGTACAACCAAACAAATCGATATCCATGACATTCTTGGGCATAATTCAAGTTACATATACTTTAACATCCTCATAGAGCTTAAAATTAGGTTAACGGGTGTTAGAAGTGACAAAACGCGGCGAAACAAGTCCAAGGGCCAAATCTGCCATTTCTTATACTTCTGCCCCTGCTAGGGCCTTACGAACCATTATACCTTAGTCCATACGTTCCGTATGGGGTCTCCAGCTCAGCAGAATCATGGCTGCAACTTGGCAGCTTCTTCTTCAAGGCCTTGGGCTCCAAGAGTTCACGCAATTTCCAGCTTTGTACCTGCAATTGACATGTGTTAACACCCTCCTAAGATCACGACACTACATTGGACATTTGATATGATCTTATAGATTCCAAACAACTATAAGTACCAACCAATTTCCATCCATTTCACTTGTTCATTCCTTCTTCTTCACCTATCTTCTCATAATTGGAGTTTGCTTCCCTTTGGGGGCCTCCTACTGAGTATTCTTTCCTTCCTAGAACACAAGTAAATGTTCTTCCTTAGTCTTGTTCATTATTTTAGCTTATATTGAGCTAAAAATTATTTTAGCTTATTTTGAGCTAAAAGTCAAACAGTTGACTTTCTGTTTGACTTTCGGTTCTGACCATATTTGGTCAAGTCAAAGTTCAATTGAACTTTACAACATGATCGTAATCACGAAGGTTATAATCCCTTGCGATTACACCTTCCGATTACCACGTTTACTAGTCGAAGTGACGAGTTAAAGTTTCAGTCAAAGATGCAAATTACGTGTGTTTTACGACGACACTATTTTCGGGTATCAAAACACTAAGTTTGATACAAAATCAGTTTTGCAACTTAGTTAGGCATGTTTTGACATGTCTAACTTGTCATTTCTAGTTTAGTGCTTATTTAGGGTCGTAAGTCGAGCGGTCTTGACCACCGCTTTGACTATCAAATCCGACCCGTTTGGTCAATCTTAGGATCCGACCAAACACATGTATGTCACCATAGTTGCATAGGGAATAACCTACTGAAGTTATACCTTATTGTCTCATCGTTTGGTTAGTTTTATGTGTAGGACCGATCCTGACAGCATAGGAACCTAGATTTGATATCTAATGTCCATAATAGCGGAAATATTATGACACGGTTACCAAATAACAAGAATTAATCAGTTAAACGTCAATTTTATTGATATAACATCAAGTCTCCAATTTGAAAGAGCTTCGCCTCAAAGTGCACAAAGTTACAAATGAAACAAACAAGCTAGCTATATATAGGGAGACAAGTTCACTGGTGAGGAGGGAAGTTCGGGCGAACTTGACTATGTCAAGTTCGGCCGAACTTGACTTCACAAGCACATATCAAGCGAACTTGACCCTTTTACACATAAATACTTTATTTTGCTAGCCTATTCACATCTAATCTATACAGACTCGATATAAGACTAAGACATAGACATTCTGTACCAACAGACTCCACCTTGGATATCGTCTTCGTCTTTTATCAGTCTTCAAAACTCCGTCTTCAAATAAAACTTTAGCGTGTATGACCGAAGAAGTTCTTGAATTGCTTCTTACATCTTTCCTGCTTCGGATCTGGCTTCTGATCAGTAGGAGGCACTTTGTTCATAAATTGAAACCTTCCGAGCCTTGCCGCCCTTCCTTTTTCATGTATTTCCTCGAGACGCTTTTCTTCTTTTAAGAATTCAACACGTTTAAGATCCCTCCAACTCGTTTCCCACATCTTTCCTGAATTAACTTCACGAGCATAGCAGACGTTAACCACCCTTTGATATTGCAATGCTTGCTCCTTTTCACGTTCTTCAAATACAATCTTATTGAAAAATAAGCACTTGATATCTTCCCTCGAGCAATTCTCTAGCCACATCGGGTCTAGTATCCTGATCGTTCTCCACAAACCTCTCATACCTTGAAACCCTAGAATCTCAACCCTTTCTTTAGTGATATCCAGATGTTCTTCGAATCATAATACTATCACTGCTTAACACGTGTTAGGATCAATCTGCCACCAATTAAACACCAGATAAAAGTTCTGTTCAATCGGCATTAAAGGCATGTTTCTCATTGCTCTTGGTCGTTTCATGATTAACGTTATATCCTTTTCCCTGTCTTCTTGTTCATTTTGATGCGACGTACCTGGAATAAACGGCTTCCAATATCTTAAATCTTTTGTCGCTTCAAACTTGATCATTTTCCATAATAACTGATCAATGAACTTCATCTGATATGTAACATTTTCGGTTCGAACAAGCTCCTCAACATCCCAATAAGGTAATGTCTTGAAATCAGCCAGATACTTGAAGTATTGCACCCCAAATTCTCTTTTGATGGCATAAACATTTAGCTCCTTAAACCACCCCCAACTTAGGATATCACCTAATGACACGTCTTTATCTCTGGTAAAGAATACTAGAGGATGTCGAAACTTACGTTCACGCGGCATCTCTCTAAACCAGGACTGTTTACCTTGAGCTATCTCCTCCTTTGTCATCGGCTTTGGAACTTTACCTTCACGAATAGATTCTTCAATCTTTTCTTTCAACATATCTTCATCCAATTCCTTGTACATTTCCTCGAAAGTAGGAAAACTATCTGTGTTAGGACCCATGTACTTCGCAGCTTCGTCTCTCTCATCGTCCGAAGACCAATCTTCTACTATAACCTTGTTATACTTGTCTGCTTCGAATCTACGTTGATATTGATACTCATTAGGCTCGAATGTGTTCAAAATCAAAATCCAGAGATTGAGCATCAACTTTAATCAACTTGGCCAGATCTTCTTTAGTGTAGTTGTGCATGAACTCACCTTCCTCTACAATGTGTTCAAGCATAAGTATCAGAGGCTTTGTCGGAACGGCATCAATAGGCTTTGGAGAAATATCAACATCAGTCATATCTATATCATCAGATGGCCCTGTTTGCCCTGATTCCCCCCTGAATTTTATCATCAAAAGATTTGTGAAATCGAAGCTTTCATTCACTGTCACATCAACCACCTTTATACCTGTACCACTCGGATCATCATCATTACCTCCATCATGGTCAGAATCATCTTTCGTATCATCAACTGGTGGTTCATCATCCTTATCCTCATCTTCTGCTTCATCATCGTCCTTCTCTTCAGAAACATTCACGGGATCAGAGGCTTGACAGATTCATCAACCTTAGCAATCTCGGACTCAGAAGCTTTTTCAGACTCATCAACAGACTTTTCAGCATCTTCAGAAGATTTTGGTGCTTCACCTTCAACACCTTGCCTTTACCACTTTCTACAAGCTCTTTCTCTGCTCTTTCTTTCGCCTCTTGCCTATCTAAACGATCATATTCGGCAATAAAATCAATACCAAGGCTATATGATATCACTTTCTGCATCCTTGTAAATCTTTGATCATTTAGGGCTTGTATTGTTTTCAGATCAGCAATTTCTGTCTGTAGCTTCTCATCAGCATCTTGCAAGCTCTCAATTAATGCCTTGAAGAATTCACGCTCACTTTCCAACACCTTGATCTTATCATTCGTCATTTCTTTCTCTACTGAACTTTGATTCACCTTCTTGATTAGCTCAGCTTTTTCTTCTTCATTCTTTTGTATTTTATCCTCTAAAATCTTGACACGCTTTTCTAGAATATAAACATCTGATTCAGGAAAGAAATCATCCAGATATTGAAGATCCACTGGCACATTCGGAATATCACCAAATATCTTTGACTTTGGAGTTTTTGGTGTTGATTTAGGAGTAGCATCCTTTGTTGTAGTCTTCTTTGGAGTAGAGCTTTCTAGTTGAACAACTTTAGGATCAGGAGATTGAATCACTGGTACTTCAAGTAATTTAGACTCAGGAGGTTCTGGTGTTGCTCCTGGCCTTTCTGCCTCAGATGAAATGATAACAGGAGGTTCTTGTGTAACTTCTTTCTCCTGTGCAACAGAAGGTTCTTGTGTTGCTTCTGTGCTCTTTGGCTTTCCCATGTATCGACGACTAGCTGGTTTCTGAGCTTTCTTTGTCTTTTTGCCTTTAGCTTTTCGAGATCCAGTAGTCTTTGTCATTGAAATAACAGCCGACTTCACACGCTTAGCCCTTTTCTTTGGTCTCTCCTCGTCGGACTCTTTTTCAAGATTAGGATCAAAATCAGCATCAGTCTCTTTGATCTTTTTAGCTTCCTTTTCTGTAATTTCCTTCTTTGTTTCTATCTCGAGAGAATCATCAGAATCATCATCATTCTCGGAAGTAGCAGAAATAACATCATCCTCTTGAGTAGTCTTTTCTTTCTCCTGACTCTCAATAACAACCGCTGCACTAGAACCAGCCTCTGTTTGCACACTAACAGGCTCGTCTTCATCAATAAGCATAGTATCAACTTTCTTAGCACCATGCTTCTTTTTCTTTTCAATCTCAGCTATGACAAGCCATTCACTGTGAGCTTTAGGTTTGAACATCGCAAACCATTCTTTTTCTGCATTCAACTCCTTCTCACACCACTACCATCGTTCCTCCATTTATTTCCAGCTGGCGCAACATAATTTTCATCTTTTAACGCCCCAAATATTTGTTTCGCAACAAGTGTTGAATCCTGCTTCTGGAACTTTAACAATTTCTCCACCGTGGTTTCATCGAGGTGACTGAAGTATAAAATGTCGTTTGGATCACGTGCAATGTCTGTAAACTTTTCATCTATAAGCATCTGCATGAACCTCGGATATAAACACAATCTTGTGTCTTCCATATTCTTCGACATTTTGTGTGAATACAAGCTTCGAATACTTATACGGCTTCAGAATCAACACCGTTGCCATACAGGCCATGTAATCTTGTACATCATCGAGACCCGCCTTTCTGTGGCTGAATGTGTGAATGATTGCATGCATGAGAAGCTTGTAGGGGTTTGGAACTTCCCCTTTCTTCAACGTTGGCTTGTTTACGCTTCCTTTATAGCCCATACGATAGAAACAACCTTGTACCATCTTCTCGTCTAGAAAAATAGAATCATCTTTGTCGTCGTTGAATTGCAAGATCCTGCGAATATCATCCTCAGTGACTGTGATAGCTTTGTTCTCGTCTCCGACTTGTATAGACGACGTAAAAGTCTTCTTGTCTGCATTTAGACTTGCGTTCATCCAGAAGTGATAAGTGTGCGATCTATAAGACACTGTTCGCTCTGTAATAGCACGGTGTATCGACAATCCTTCAGAAACTTTAGAATGCTATCGTATTCCTTCAGTGATGGACACAATGCCTTATCGAGAGTAATACAGGTGTTATGAAACTTAGAATAATCCATCGTAATCACCTGCGCTGGTACTTGAACCTGAAAAACAACGCAAAACACTTAGCACGCATTTCGAGAAAAAGTTAGAATTTTTTTTAACCATTTACATCAAGTTCGGGCGAACTTGATGTTGATATTGCAAATAAGTTGAGTCAAGTTCGCCGAACACGCATATTAACATGTTCAGCAATTCAAACATAAGTTCGGGCGAACTTATAGTCAACACAATTTCAGATTTCAAAACTTAAGTTCGAGCGAACTTCTCATATCGCTCATAAGTTCAGATTTAAATCTAAGTTCGATCGGACTTGTGTTCTGATTAGTGTTTATACATGTTTTATTAGCAAGTTCGGACGAACTTCATAACACGTTCGGCCGAACCTGTTATCTTCTTCAACAAAACCTGCATATATCAATAATGACCATTCTAATTAAATCCAACTAAAATCTATGGTCGATTTATGTTGATTATCATCATTCAAAGTTCAATTTGTCCATTAGAATCCTAGATTCTCCAATTTTAACCGTTTCAAATCTAGATTACAGTTTTGAGTTTAATTTACGGTTTAAATTCCAAATTCTCACCTCTTCCATTGCAATAAGTGTGCGAATCACCTAAAGCAATATAAATTTTGGCAGAGTAACGACCGTTTCTTACAATTCTCACAAATCGATCAATGATACTAAGTTCGCTCAGAGAAACTAACAAACCGTTAATTAAGTTCAAGCCGAACTTGCAAGGTATATATACCCTAGCAAATTCGGGCAAACTTGTAAGCCCAAGTTTCAAAGCCTATGAAGTTCGAGCGAACTTACCTTTTTCTCAGACAATTCCAAACAAGTTCGGTCGAACTTGTTTCAAACTTGAAACTTTAATTAGTTAAGCAAGTTTGGCCAAACTTGCCTAAACCAACAATTTTCAAATTTCCACCTCAGTTGAAACCAAACCTCCAAGCTAATGACCTTTGTTAACCGATTTGTCTACCGAGTCCAAGTTAATGACCCCGGTTTGACCCGTTACGAACAAACTGTTGATATTTTCAAAATTAAATTTTCAAATTAATGAACTTTTCATCGTTTTTGACTTTTAGATTTTACAGATTAGCTCCCAGCCCGTTGTCAAATAAATTCCCACCAGTTTAGCACCTTACCAGACTTCGAAGATCCGTTCTCTAACATTGGTTTGCTGAAAACAATGTAGAACAAAATCTTTTTGTATTTTTGTAAGTTTATGCTAAAACACACTAAAATCCTTTTTGTTTTAATCTGTAAAGCAAATAAACTATGTACAGAACAATGTAAACTATGTACAAACGTATTTACAAACATATTTTTTGTGAATTCGTGTCTAAGGATCATATCAGTTGATTGAGACATATCACCAATACCGTTGACCTTTAGATGACTTTCAGTTTTAAACTTGTTTACCTAGGATGTCGATATGTTTGTCCACATAAACTTTACCATGTTTCTCATCTGTTCCAAGATATGTTAGGGTATGATTTATGAAACTTGACTTATCTATGGTTCCCACTTCTTGAATATACTCCCGTATCAAGATTCACTTGATTTCATCTTACAGGTGAATATAGCGTAATTGATATCTGTATCTGGGTTGTGCGAAGCCTTGAGAGCTCAGGTTAGTACTACCGTACATACAAAGAGATGAAGGCTCGTCTTTAAGGTGTGTTCCATTTAAGGAATCTTTTCAGCACTGCAAATGATTAGATATTTCGATACTTTTCAAGATTGCATACAGTTTAGGGATTTATTGCGAAAGTATTATAGAATTCTAGGCTATTGCTTCCGCAAAATCAGAAGAACTTGTATAATACCCCAGATATCAACTATCTATAAAGACCTCGTATCTCAGAATCAGGTAATCTCTCAAACAAAATTTCGGAGTACTAAGTCCATATATCCAAGATGTGTTAATCCACAAGATTAAGCAGTTGTAAAATTTAGTTTATATCTCGAAAACAATTTACTGAACGTGTTAACTCTATCGACATATCCACAGTAAGAGTTGTTTATCACTTTTAAACTTTACATTTCTTTAGCATACTTGATAGTCCACTGATGTACTACCATATCCTTTATGTGACATCGAATTCTTTTTTCTTTTTCAATGTTTTTGTACCTATTGAAAATTTTCAATGTTTTTGTACATATTGAAAATTTTCATATGTTTTTGTACATATTGAAAATTTCATATGTTTTTGTATTTTACCAAATATTTCTCCCCCTAAAATCAAAAACATATTTTTGGATTTTAGATTTTTAAGAAATACTAATCTAGAAAGATATATACAAACCAATGCGGATCACGTGAGCTCGTCACCCGATCTGTATTCAACCTCAGCTTCCGCACCTGTAAACAAATTTTTAATATCATTAAGCCTCATGAGATATTTAAATCTTGTTAAAGGAAATGCTTTGGTATAAAAATCAACCTTTTGTTCGTCGGTGTGGATTTTTTCTATTCGCACTAATTTCTTTTCGTAATAGTCACGAATGAAATGGTAACGAATTTCAATATGTTTAGTACGTGAGTTACGAACCAGATTTTTGGTTATATCGATAACTGCTTTGTTATCTACGAATAAAGGCGTATATAGAAATTGCAGACCATAATCCCTCATCTGTTGTTGAATCCAGAGGATTTGAGAACAACAGCTGGAAGCAGAAATGTATTCTGCCTCAAGTTAGAGAGAGAGACCATGGTCTGTTTCTTGCACTGCCACGTTACCAAACGTGTTCCGAAGAACTGGCATCCTGCCGCTATGGATTTCGAGTTCACTTGTCCACTCCGAAGTCTGAGTCAGCGTATCCCGTTAGAACAAAATTGTCGTTCTTTGGATACCACAAGCCGGTGCTTGGACATCCCTTTATGTAACGAAAGATTCGCTTGACAATCTGCATGTGTGACACTCGAGGACTAGACTGATATCTCGCATATAAGCAGGTAGGATACATGATGTCTGGGCGAGATGCCATCAGATACATCAGAGATCCTATCATCGATCGATAAGTGTGTCATCAACTTTAGTTCCTGTCTCGTCAATGCAAATCCCATGGTTCAGTGCCAGCGGTAGTCAAAAACCGCTTCGAGCTATCCATTTCAAACATCTTGAGAATGTTGTGAACATACTTTGTCTAATGAATGAATATGTCGTCTGGTAACTGATCTGTAACACCCTCAATTTCCACTTGCGGAGTTTTACCGCGAGGCGTGTGAACAAACCAGAATCCGAGACACTAGTAACATCGAACGACTCTATATGATTTGTTTATACGTTTTCCAAAATCATTTGTTTAACCATTGATAGTTATTTTTAAATTGTTTTAGTTTGGTTTCAATGTTTAGCGGAAGCATTAGTTTTAAAGTTGAGCGGAAGCATTAAAGTAAAGTAAAGAAACGGGCGCCAACACAAACGCCAAAACTAAAGAAAAACCCAAATAATATTCGTAAGTGAGACTCGATAAAAAGATGTCTTGATCAATGCAAGTGAGTGCACCTAGAGCTCCTAGCGTCCTGAGAAACATGTAAAGAAACAAGTGTCAACATTAAAGAAGAGTGAGTTCACAGGTTTTTATAAGTTAATTAGTTCGGTTATAAGTTTGTTTCCCCCATTGTCCCTAACCCGGGATAACGATTTAGTTCCATTATCCCAACCCGGAATAATACTGATGGTTCCATTATTCCTTACCCGGAATAATAATGATGTTCCATTATTCCTAACCCGGAATAATAATGTTGTTGGTTCCATTATCCCTAACCCGGAATAATATTGTTGATTCGTAATTAAGTTCAATGTTAACATGTAGGTAGCAAGCCTAAAGTTATGTCACATAAGTGTTCGCGATCGAAGCTGACTGTTGTGCCTCCGTGTTGCCAGGCCTATCACTGACCATGGCGAAAGTTAGGCCAAATTATTCACCCGTTGACCATACCCGGTCGGCTAGCGCGACTAGCTCGGGTGGGGCTTGTCGGGCCCAGTAGTACTACTTATAATTTCCCCGCTATCTAACCCAATACTAACGATCCGAGAGTTTGTCGAGGACTTGTGTGATATAGCTGCTTAGTGACCATAACGTACATTAACATTAACTTAGTTACCGAATAGTTTAATGACATTAATTTCGTATAACGTAAAGAGATAGAGTTGTAGAGTGTATACATGTTTCTCCCCCTGTTGTTTAAAACCGGATAAAATTAGGGGCCGTGAACTCACCTTTAGTTGCTCGGTTAGTGTAACACAGAAGTAGCAAATGATGGGACCGCTAATCGCGTCCTAACAAGTCAATCGATTTAGAGTTAGTGTGTGAACACACTGATACAAGCCCTACTCATAACTATCGTACAATGCGGCACACATGATAACAAATTCGAAAACACAATCATGCATGCAAAGTATTATCATACCGACATAATGATCAAACCAACTTATCATGAACACAAATCAGCTCATACAACATTTTGGTACACACATTCGCAAGTTATCAAATTTCAGCTTGTCTACTCATAATTAGGCTGTTTTCGAGGATCTTTATAAAATAGTTCCAACGTTCCAAAAATTCCAATTATTTTACAGAAGGTGTCAACTAAACTATAGAATTTTATATAAAATTTTCAAGTCCTAACACTTTACCAATTATTCATAAATATTAATATACTAGGCTGCAGTCAGATTCGTCGCTTTCTGACTGCAGTCCACGGGAGAATTTATTTAAAAATCACCGTTCATCCAATTAACAAAATTCCAGTGGGAGTTTCCCGGAAATTTCCATCTCCAGTTGCTGTACAAATTTCGTGATTCAACTCTCTACAGATTATGAGATCCGACTCGATAAACAACTAACAAATTTTCAGAATTTACACAGCTTCAGTTACTACACTTAATTGACCACTTAAAAATATCAAACGACCTCCGAAAAATATGAATCTAGCGCCATTAGAAGCGTTTCTCAAAAATATACATTTTAGGCTTCAGAAAATCCGATTTTTGATAAATAATAACCAAGTTACAGCCAATTGAAGTTGGCTGTAAACACCATTCAGCATCCTGTTTTCAACTTTTTATCGCAATATAACACGCTTAAACAATCGAGATGTTAAATATGAACGATCAAGAAACAGATTTATCAATCATATATCATCATGTACATCATACTCATGCAAACCCTAATCATATTATATGATTTTTATCACAAAGCGCAGCCTATGATCCTTTTATTCAACTAATCGTCTTAATCGAAATTCTTGCACAAATCATCGAACTAAACATCATAACTCTTTCAATACCATGATTCTACCATTACATACAAGCATGATCAATGGTTCATAAACCCTAATATGATTTGCGAAACAATAGAAAACCCTAACCTTTAACAATGAAGATTAATGAACCGGGAACGAGATGGGAGTCGATTCGGGTTTTGAAGAAGATCGCGACCGAGAGAAGGAGTGGGAAGGCTGCCGTCGGCTGATCTTAGAGCTAGGGTTCCTCTTTTTTTTGTGTGTTAACAACCCTCATGCATACATATCTATATATAGTGTAAGGAAGGAAAGAAAAGGAGAAGGGTTTGCGGTTTGATGCTTGCGGCCGCAAAGGGTTTGGGTGGGGCGGTTTGGGTCTTTAACTTGAGCCTCAAGTTTTGATTAATTCCTTGAGTCGCAAGGAAATGAGGTCGACTTGTTTGCGGCTCGTTCGGTTCGTCTATCTATTTACTATATATATATTTTTATAACTAAAAATCACGAAATCAAAACATGAAATAATAACTCACCAAACATATAAACGTCTAATACACATAGCACGTAATTCACTTGACAAGTTCACAAAGTTAGCGTAGTTATTTCGAGCGTGTAAATTAAATCTCTGAATCAATTTAGCGTAGGAATGAATAACCGTGAAGTAGTGCGTTTAAGATACCTGAAAAACCAGGATGTCACATTATCCCCATGTTGAAAGAATTTTCGTCCCGAAAATTGAGTAAACGCGGTTTAGAATGCAACGCACAGTTTAGAATGCCACGCACAAAGATTTAGTTCGTTAACAATGGTACACGAAATTACAAGAAATTCCCAGGTTGTCACATGATCCACCTGTAATCCGAGAAAGAATTTCATTTCACCATTAAAGACATCTCGAATTTTTTCTTCATGATCGTTTCAAACTCTTTGGAAAGACTATCATCCGTAGAACCAAATATCATATCATCCACATAGATTTATACAATGATTAGATGAGATCCGACTTCTCTGGTAAACAATGTACTGTCCACTGTTCCTCTAGTAAAGCCGTTTCCGACGAGATGTTGCGTAACGTTTCGTACCAAGCTCTCGGGGCTTAGTGTAATCCGTATAAGGCTTTGTCTAGGAGATAAGCTTTGTTCTTGTTCAGTGGATCGACGAAACATGATGGTTGGCCGACGTACACTTGCTCGCGAAGTTAACCGTAGAGAAATGCAGATTTTACATCCAACTGGTACACCTTAAATCCTTTCCAAGCTGCGAATGCAAGGAAAATGTGGATTGACTCTAATTGCGCAAACAGTGCATAAACATCCGTGTAATCAATACCCTCTTGCTGGTGAACACCCTTGACAACCAACCGAGCTTTGTTTCTGACCATTACACCCCAATCGTCTCTTTTGCACTTGAAGACCCACTTTGTGTCTATAGCTTTTTGCTTCGGTGGTAAGTCTACAAGCTTCCAAACTCCCAATTTCTCGAACTGTAACAGTTCATCTTGCATTGCTATCATCCAGTTCTTGTCACCCAGAGCTTCATTAACACTCTTTGGCTCTATTTGTGATATGAAACATGAGTAGAAGTAGTAGTCTTGAGTTGGAGCAACTCAGGTGTAGAAACAACTAAGTGCTTTATTGATTTGGCTTCGTGTACGCACACCAGTTTGTAATCCACCAATGATATTCGTTGAAGGATGGTAAGAATATGATCGCGGCATTTCTTCGGTAGGAACATCAACTGAGCTTTGTTGATTCGAGACATTCAGATCACTGTTCAATTCAACATTAGGAGCACTTGATGAAGCTTCTTTCTGATTTCTCAGACTAGCAGATTGATTCAACATGTTAGATATCTGCTCAACTTCTTCATCCGATGAGGTTTCACCATCAGCATCAAATGGCGGCGCTTCATCAGAGTCAGAATTCTGATTCTGAGGCATGTTGGGCTATGATATTGTATTTCCTGGTTAATTAGAAGCATTCATTGGAGTTGTAGCAGGTGTTAGTTTTGTTTCAGAAACGTTTTCAACTTGAACACCGCTATTACTAGGACCTGCTTCAGAAGATGAAGTATCTAACGTGGGTTGATTAACCACAATTGGTCTAATGATTTGTTCTTCATACACCGACTATTGAAGAAATATAACGCTGCAATTTCTTCTTCAGACGGTTCTTTTGGCAAGTCGAATGACTTCCATAGATCTTGATAGTTGAACAACCATGCGTCGCCTCTCCTTTGAATAGTATCCGTATAGTTAAAGCAATCCACATGTTGTGCTTCAATTACCTTTCTCAACGAGGGAATATTTACATGTCTTTGCGGACTCGCATACCCGACAAAGAAACCTTCAAGCGATTTTGCACTGAATTTACCATCTTGATCGATTACAGCATATAGCGCACCAAATGGCTCTAAGAATTTCAAGTTTAGCTTCTGTCGGTTAATCATTTCAAAACATGTCTTCTTCGTTGGTTTGACAGTTAGAACTCTGTTTAGTGTGTAGCAAGCTGCTGCAACCGCTTCACTCCAGAAGCTGACCGGAAGCTTTGAGTCTGCAAGCATGATTCTTGCAGTTTCAATTAAAGTTCTGTTCTTCCTTTCAGCTACACCATTTTCTTGCGGAGTATACGATGCACTAAACTCGTGCAAAATCCCTTTAGCGTTGCAAAATTCTCTCATTTTATTATTCTTGAACTCTGTGCCATTCTGCGAATTCGTCGTACTGGGAGATGATAAAGGTTTTCTAGCTTCTTGAAAAGAATCACCATGTTTTCGAATGTTTCATCTTTTGATTCTTGGAAGAAAACCCATGAATAACGCGAATAGTCATCTGTTACGACCAAGCAGTATAAGTCTCCTGAAATACTTCGAACGTTGACAGGACCAAATAAATCCATGTGGAGACGTTCAAGAGGCAACTTGATTGAGTTCAGAACTTTCTTCGGATGTGATTTCTTGATCTGCTTTCCCATTTTACATTCTAAGTAGTGATCAGACATATGAAAGCTCCGAAGATTTACACCCTCAACCAGATCATTATGAACCAAGAAATTCATTTTTCGTAAATGAATATGTCCCATTTTACGATGCCAAAGAATAGAATCTTTTTAAGTAGCCTTCGTCACAAAACATTACGCTGATTTTGATGAAGTGGTAGCGACGCCCATGTCTAAGACATATAGATCGTTCTCACGAGGAGCGCGCATCAAGATCCACTCATCAGGAATCTTAAATTCCGGCTTCAAAATAATACATTCTTTGTCGTTGAAATGCACCGTGAACTTTTTGTCTCAAATCTGCGATATGCTCAGAAGATTATTCTCTAGTTCTGCAATATAGTTCACGCGATCAAATGAAACAACCCATTGGAAAGTTTTCCTTCGGCAACCATCCTTCCACCCTAATTTCCAGCAAATTCAACATATCTGCCATTGATAGCTTTTATGTCGAACAACAGAGCTTTCATTCCCGTCATTTGCCTAGACTCTCCACTATCCAAAATCCAGTTTGAAAGAACGGATCTCTGGAGCCCTGCACATGTTAAAATCTAGTTAAAGAGCGCGACCCAAGCCTTTTTTGTCTTGGGTTTTGGATAGAATGCTTGGTAATCATCTTCATAATCTCCATCTGAGCCTCCACTATCGTTAACATTTTCAAAATTCACTTTCTTTTTTCCTTTTGAATTGTTACCACTTATAGGTTTGACAGTTTCGGATTTGGTCTCAGACTTTGATTCTTTCTTTTATCAGTCTTTACAGGCTCAGAGTTAATAACCTCGGATGTTGTTGACTTCTTCTTAGTGATCCAGGTTGAGATTTTATATTAGCCTTCTTGATGTAAAACCATGATTCGTTTGCCCCAGAAGTTTCACCTATTTCAAAAGTTGAGTTTCCAATTTCTTTTTCAGCTTTAGGTTTAACTTCAAGTTTTGATTCATCTCTTTTAAAAATCTTCATAGGTTTTTCAAACTCTGGTTGCTTTGGTTTCACAACATCTAAACTTTCTTTTCTTCGAAGATAGGCCGGCTTTTTTTTCGGACACTTGCGAGCAATATGACCAATTTCATTGCACTTGAAGCAAGTCCGATTATCATGTGAATGACCACTAGTGGATTCTTAAACCACTTGTGGCTTTCGCCTTATCTCGAAGTTCTTTCTGTTTCTTAAATCATCGTTTGATTGTTTTCCAATCAAACTTTCCTCTTGAACCATGTTGTCCCATAAACGAATTTCATGTTTTTATCTTTGTACTCATGAAATGGTGACGTTTTCTTTTTAGGTTCATCAGATTCCTCTAAACCCAACCCAGCTCTCCGGTTTTCCGGATGATCACCACCATTCCTTCGGTAGTTATTGTAATTTCTTTTGGGTTTGAATTGAATTTCTTTTCATTCTTCTCCAGGTCATCTGATGTAACTTCAACCAGTTTGAACAGTTTATCTAATTGATCTTCTTTGACATTCGAATCAGAAAACTGTCATCAATATATAATGTATCAGATTCCTTAACCTTGTACATTACAACGTTAGGATCATCACATAGATCATCTTCCGATGATGTATCGTCATCTTCAGAATTTGTGTCAGAACTATTCAAACTCGAGGTGGCGCTCTCAAAGCTGCCATCATCAGAATCATTCAGAACGTTCTCAACGACATTTTTTACCACCGCATTGTCATTATTTGATTTAGTATAGACTACATCAATGTTCTCCGGCAACTCATTTTTCTTTTCAGATAACAACTCAATGTTGAGTGCCTTATCCATCCCATCAACAGTTTTGCGACAATACTTCTCACATAGGGTAGGAGCAACATTGTTGTATTCTTTACCATTTTTCTTTATAGATCGTTTATCATTTTCTTCTGACGAAATCGTAGGAAGAATATGATCAATGACATAAGCGTTAGTTATGTAACTTCTTAAAAGTTGTTGAACACGTTCTGTTTCAATTTTCATGTCCTGGAGTTGCTGTTTCGTTTCAGCAATGGTGTTAATATAGATGTTTATTGCTTTTTGTTTATCCATTATTGTACCTTTCAACATCCTTACAGTATCATGTTGTTCAATACCTTTCAACATCCTTACCATACTCATCTTTCATTTTGTCATACGCTTCCTTCATTATACAATAATTGTATTTGAAATGTTCATTATGTACATTGAGTTCAGCGATGATTTGTGATTTTTTGGCACATTTAGCACACGGCTCCATGCATTTTGTACAAGGTTTCTCAACCTCTACAACTTGCACTTTTACAACTTCTTTTTCGACAATCTTTACCTCTGGACCTACCTTGGTTAGATTTGCCATCATTCTTTATTGGCAATGTCCGTGAGGTTTTCAGCATTTACTTCTTAAACAACATCAATGATTTCTTCACCAATCGACTTCTCCTCGACCACTTGCTCTTGAGAACTTCCGTCAAAGTTAACTTCAAAACTAGAAGTTGAATTAGGCATTAAAATACCCAGTGTCTTCATGTGAAGATACATTTCCTCTTCTTCCTGTTGTTGCAGATACTGTTCCAGTAGAGCATTCTCCATTGCTGCTGTGTCTTCGGCAGAAGTATCTTCAACTATTTCAGCCATCAACGCAACTCATGTCTTCTTTCCAATGAAGAATTCCAATCGAAACCATCATCTTCATTGGTAGCAACCATTGCCTTCTCGGTATTGTTGGATGATTTCTCTTGAATCTCAACTTGAGTCTTTTTTGGTAATCGTTTATATTGAAGTGACTTCTTGTAGTATTCATTTCCACCTCCAAATGGACTCTGATTGTCCGTTGCTTCAGGATTTTTGCATTCTTCTTGATATGCCCTTTCTGTTGGTATCTAAAACAAGTGACCTTTGATTTGTCGAATCCTAGCTTGTTGCTTGAATTTCGATATCTTGGCCTGTGAGTGCAACAAACTTTGTGACCCTTCGAATGGAAGCTAAGGACCATTTAATGTCCATCAGTTAAAGCAAATTGTCCACCCGATCGTAGTCTTCGGCGCTCATTTCGGATTGTCAAATTTTCCAGCCACTCGACTTTCATACGATTCATACACAATGTTACACTTGTACACATTTGGATCAAAATTCGTTTGTTGATTCTAATTTGCTTGACTCTGATATGAAGAATTTGAACTAGTGCTCGAAAACGAAGAACTATGTGGACTTTGATCATATTAAGGATATGATTGATTTTGACTTTGCGGCGAAGAGTTCATATTTGCACTGAATGTTGTTTGAACATTCGGACTTGAAATGCTGTCTTGCATCCCGTTCTTGTAATACAGACCAACATCTTGAACAATGTTAGCATTCTTCGACTTTGCGATCTTTAGAAGTTCCATCTCATGACCTTCAAGTTTGTCGATGAATGTAGATAGCTTAAGGAATTACAATTCGGACTTTCTTTCAAAACCATGAGGTAAGTAGTCCATTCTCCGTTAGGTAACGCATCTGCAAGCTTATCGATGTACTCTGGTTCTATCTTCTCGAGACCGTGTCTCCTCATTTGAACTTTCAGATGACAGAAATGCTCAATCAGCTGTTTCATTGTCTCACCCTTCAACATGTTAAAAATATCGAATTCCTTCATGATGAGAGCTTTCTTACTCTTGATCATCTCTGCGTTTCCTTGGTATTTCTTTTGCAGTGATAGCCAGAGTTCTCGCGCAGTCGTATATTCGGGCAACAAGACCATAATATCCTCTTTAACAGATTGTTGAATGAGGCTAATCATCTTTTTCTCAGGAATGTACTCACCCTTTTGAATTGTGGAGTGCATGTACTTCTCCAGAACTTGCTGATTTTCGTCTAACGGAACAGTATAACCTCTCTCGATAGCTACCCAACTTTGGAAATGCATGGCCTGAACCTAGTAACTGAACTTCTCCTTCCATCCTTCATATTCGTCCATGCTCATTAACTTCGGCGGTTTAACGGACGTGCCCATCTCGTTGTATAGGTTGACTTGATTTATGACATTGGCATTAGATGTACCCACTGCTGTCATAAACGCTCTCTAAATATCATCCATTGCTAATATCGACACACGTACACTGAAAACACGTTAAAACTTTGAAAATGATTAGAACAACTACAAGTTCGGTCGAACTTGCAGTGGTGAAATGAAGAATTTCAGATTTTAGTCACAAGTGAACTTGTGACTTGTTATTTGAAAAAGTCTCTGAGAACTTCGGTCGAACTTACACTTGGATTTTATAAGAAAACCATTGCAAGTTCGGTCGAACTTAAGATAAACTTTCCTGATTTTATCAAGTTCGAGCAAACTTTGATAAAATATCAATGAAATTTAGTGAGTTCGGTCGAACTTATCATAAATTCTCTCAGAAATCCACAAGTTCGAGCGAACTTGATAGAAATTCACTCAAAAAGTGAGGTTCTAAAGCAAGTTTGGCCGAACTTGGGTTACAAGTTATATCAAAGTAGGTTTAAAAAACATGGTTTTTGCAACAATTTGACACCAATTCGTTTGATTTTAGTCTCCAAACTCTCAGGGGTTTATCTATGATGTATTTAACATGTCATATTCAAAATTGGACAGAATTTGCCCTTGAATTCTTCATTTTTAGTGTAAAAGTTAAGAGAAATAGAAGAATGGAGTAGAATTAGAAGTGTTCTTGTCTTGATATCAATCAAATCAGGCTATTCTAACTCTGATACCACTTGTAGGACCGATCCTGATAGCATAGGAACCTAGATTTGATATCTAATGTCCATAATAGCGGAAATATTATGACACGATAACCAAATAACAAGAATTAATCAGTTAAACATCAATTTTATTGATATAACATCAAGTCTCCAATTTAACAGAGCTTCGCCTCAAAGTGCACAAAGTTACAAATGAAACAAACAAGCTAGCTATATATAGGGAGACAAGTTCGCTGGTGAGGAGGGAAGTTCGGGCGAACTTGACTATGTCATGTTCGGCCAAACTTGACTTCACATGCACATCTCAAGCGAACTTGACCCTTTTACAGATAAATACTTGATTTTGCTAGCCTATTCACATCTAATCTATACAGACTCGATATAAGACTAAGACATAGACATTCTGCACCAACATTATGATAAGTCGTTCTTATGTTCTTAAAAATGACCAAAATGCCCTTTTTTAAGCATATGTAATCAATTTTTTGACATATAAACTGATATGTTTGGGCATTTAAGACTTATCATAGGACATGTTTAACCATCCGAAGACGTGTTTACGCGAATGACACGTCAAAGTAGCGAAAATTACCTTAGCGAGTCATAACGGGTCAAAAACACTTCAGTTCACTTTCAAATCAGAATGTTAATCTTATTAAGCTATATCATATGAGTCCCAACACTCATTTGGTTTGTAAGACTTCATTCTATCTGATATCCCGTCTAAAGTCTCGACACACTAACATAGTTATCCGACACATTAGGACACGTTTGAGCTTTATCTATTCTATGATTCAAGGTGACTTACGTAATCCCAAGTGAGTACATAGTTCCCCTCTTTTACGTTTTATAAATTTTTTTGGGTGAAACATATGTGCCTATTATTATTTTCATGATTTCACCACAATATATATATGGTTTATATATACAAAATGATTTTCAATGTGAGACATAGTTCCCCTCTTTTACGTTTTATAAATGTTTTGGGGTGAAACATATGTGCCTATTTTTATTTTCATGATTTCACTACAATATATATATGGTTTATATATACATAATGATTTTCAATGTGAATACATAGTCCCCTCTTTTACGTTTTTCAAATGTTCTGCGGTGATTCATATGTGCCTATCACTATTTTCATGATTTCGAAACCATATGATTCTATATATGTAGTACTTTATCCATTAACGATTTGAAACTGTTACCTATGGCTTATATAACAATTTTCAAAATTTGTAAGACCCTTGTTGGTGCGTATTTGTATTCATGTCCAAAATACATTCATTAACAATGATCAAGACGATTGGTAGTATGATATACTATAGGATCGAGACCCATTCCGTTCCTAGGTTGTTTGGAATTGATTAGGAATGTCAAAACCAGTTTACCGCAAATAGATTTACCTTCGTAGTAAATTTATACGTTAGGAACAAAGTTTGAATGTAGTACCAAACGGCACAAGTTTCATAATGTTTTCCAATTACTCCATAAAGTTGATCTTTTGTTGATTTCATAAACCAAAGTATAGTTTGATATACTACCAAAGCATAATTTGATGTAATAGTTTGATATACTACCAAAGTATAGTTTGATATACTACCGATTATCTTATTCATAAACCAAAGTATATTTTGATATACTACAAATCCTATTGTTCATAAACCAAAGTACCTTTTGATATACTACAAATTCTATTGTTCATAAACAAAAGTATGTTTTTGTATATACTACAAATGTTTTTAATGCAAAGTATTTTGGATACCAAATTTTTATCAAGGATTCATGGCTATTTTGATACTGTTAAATCTTTCTCTTAATCTCCAAAGCCATGAATCTAAACCACAAAACCTATGTTACTTACAAGCATTTTTATGCTGATGTTTTATTTTCACATATGTTTCAAGTACTATTATTTGATGATTTGATTGCATACTTCACATAGAAAGGACGCGGGCCTTAGTGAATTTAAAACTTGAAAGACAAATTTAATTGTATTATATTTCCGTTATTTCAAAACGATGTAACATATTAATTCAATAAAACTAAATTTTAAATACCATGTATTGTGAAACAATTTTCTGTAACGTGACTTCCTGATGTTTCCGCCGCGGTTTGTTGTATTACGCGTTGCCGTGTTACATTGGTCAACTGAGTGGAATATTAAATTGAAAATTGAAATAAAAAGAAAAAGTTTTTAAATTAATGGGATAACTCGTATGAGTTGTTCATTAGTGTTTGTGCGATCTGAACTATTGCTCTTGTGCGATTTGTGTATTTTGAATGATTAACACCGAATTGCTGCTGAAATCACTATTGGGGAGGTTGATTAACACATCTCTTGCAATGGGAAAACTAAAAGATCATATTTAACCGGTGAATTTGAACTGTCGGACGTATTAACTTAGATCTAGGAAAATTGAACCGGTGAAATGAGAAATTGATGATAGAATCTTGTTAATTGGCATTATTAGCTTCTAATTGGACCATTAATTGCTTAAAATCTTAGAATTTTTCTTTAAGTGTTCATAACAGGTCTTAATGAACAAGATGACACACCTCGTACGAGGTGAAGATACACAACTTGTACGAAGTGCAATTACATTTTTTAAAAAAAATACAGAGTGATCTTAAATTTTAACAATAAGTATTGTAACCTTAACTCGTACGAAGTGCTTGTGTTAAACGTTTGTTAGTTTGATAAACAACTCGTACAGAGTATGTAGGGTACAACTCGTATGAATTGATTGTAAAATTTGCATATTTTGTCAAAATTTCTAAGTGTCGAATGTGTTGTGTTGCGCAGGAAAAGAAAACGTCGTTTTCACCAATTCACAACATATGTTGTTTGGTTGATAAGGGTATTTCAAAAAATTAAACCGTTCGTGGATGTATTGGAGTTCATGGGAAGGATTGGTGTTAAGAAAGCGCTTACACACATGCATACGACTTACAAGTCTCACGTCGAATATTTTTGGAATGATGCAACGTATGACGAAGCTTAGAAAACTATATTTTCAGTAGTAAAGATTGATGACAATGACTTTGAAGTAAAGATTACTGAATCTGATATTCGAAGAGTTTTGGAATTTGGTAACGATGAAAAAGATCCAACGAGATATCCAAAATTCATGGTCAAAGGTTGTTTTTATCGTATGGGTTATAGAGGATATGTAAATGCAACAACAACGTTCAAGAAGGCAATTCTGGGTCGTCCTTACAATTTTTTCGTTCATTCTCTTATTCATGCACTGAGCCAGAGAAAGGGTGGATTTGATGATGTAGTTGATTACCAGAAGTGCATGGCTACTACACTAGTACTAAATATGCCATACAATTTTTCTAGAGTTATCTTTGAGCACATGGCGAAGAACATAGGCAGTGACAAATTTGTGCAATATCCACATTTTGTCCAGATGTTATTAGATGATCAATATCCAAATCTAAAGAAGGACAAAGATGATATATTGAGTTAGATCATATGGATGTTTATACGCTATAAAGATTAGATATGTATCTGAAGCAAGAAACTGAACCACCAGTAAAACCGATGTTTGGAGCAATAAAAAACAAAAACTATGTTTCACCTGAAAAAAGCAAGTGGCGTAAAGATACCAGTGGTGATGAAAGTGAAGAGTTGAAATGTCTTGAAGATTTTATTCAGAAAAGAAGCAGGTGGTATGAGAAAGAGGAAGTAAAGAAGAAAAGAAAGCGAACACCAAAGAAAAAGCAAACACCGGAGCTTCATCGTCTACTTCTCAGAAAAAGAAATCTATTCCTAGAACATTATTAGTTGATGAACCTGATGATCCACCTGTTGTTAATGTCGAAGTTCAAATAGAAGCTAACATAGAACAGAATGTTGAGGTTGAGGAGAAAAATGATGATGAGGTTATCTCTGTAACATCTGATAATGAAAAGCAAACTACTGGTGGCGATAATGAAGAGTCTAAAGATTCTATGGATAAAAGATTAAAACAGTTTCAGAAAGAAAAAGAACAAGAGGCTTTAAAGAAAAGAGGTGAGGATGATGATGTATATGTTCCTTCAGAGAAAGAATCAGAGGAAGAGACAGAAATACCAAAGAAAAAGACTCGGAGAGTTAAAAGCAAGTCTAGGATTCAACACAAGTACATTGGGTCTTCAAATGTTAAGAAACCAAGGAAGTACATGAAGAGTAGAACACCTGTAATTGAATCAGAAAGAATACAACAACCACCTACTTCACCAATTCATACATCAACAATTTCACAACCACCACCTGTTACACAGAATATTGAAACTGTTATACCTCCAATTCCACCCTCACCATCACCACAAATAACATCAACAGTACCACCACCACCCACTACTCCACAGATACAAACTGTTATACCACAAATACCACCACCACATCCAATCTCACCACAAACAACACCAAAACAAGAACACCTCAAGCACGTCAAAGTTATACACCTCGTTCTGAACCGAGACAAACATCTGCTGAAAAATTTTCTGAAGCGTTTGGTGAAATTCCACTTCCTGATATGCAATAAAATGAGGGATTTACGGTTGAAGGTTTTGCTGGTATGTTCAACGAATCAAAGATTGTTGAACTTGAAAGTCGAATAAAAGTGTTAGAAGAAAAGAATAAAGCACTTGAAGAAGAAAAGGATGAAATTCATTGAAAACGATCGAGAATATATGAAAGCTGTGATTGAAAGCCTACTGACTAATAACAGAAGGTTAAGGAAAGTTGTGAATGATTGGAAGATGAATGAGCCAGAAGCAACAAACGTTTTGATATGCTTTAGAAAGTGCTTGCCAATAATCTAAGTATTGTTTTTAAGCAGAATATGACCGTTTAGAGGTCCAAGAAGCAAAGAAACAAGCAGCACAATGTCAAAGGAAAGCTGAGGAAGAAGTTGCTATGACAGGAAAGGGAAGAATGTTGTTGAAGGTATTATTGATCCTGTAACTGTTGAATCTGCGCTAGAAACAAGTTTTAAGGTTGTTGAGGAACTAGAGTCAAGTTCTCAAGATGAGAAAGAAAAAGACGTTAATGCTGATGAAGACAAAGATGATGATACAGAGAAAGATAAAGAAGATAAAAATGATGATGATTGTTGATACATATGTTAGGAGTCCTGAGTCACTAGGTGCTTTCATGTCTTGCCTATAAATAGATGACTTAGGATGTTTGTCTAGCATGCTATTTTGAGGAATCAGTGGCGAAGCCCTGTCTGAGTTTGTAATCGTTTCAAACGTTAATCAATACACAGATGGTTAAACAGTAATCATCGCTTGTTCTTTGTTTGTTCAATCAGCTAAGAGAGCCGGTCTTTTTCCCGCCCTGACAGAGAAGGAAGGGAAGGTAGCAGCAAGAATGAATTCCGCCTCTGTTAGCTGAGCAAGTCTGACCATAAGCTCACTAGTTGGGTCTGATCCTTGCATTCACAAGTGGTATCAGAGCCTTAAGGTCTGATTTTTGAACAAACAACCCAGTTTCAGCTGGATTCAACCTTCAAAGTTCATGATTCATCCATTGGAAACTCTTCTTCTACTCTTTCTTTGAACTTATTCTAGATCTGAAAGGATTTCATGGAAAATTTGGACTAGCTTATTAGTATAACGTGTTAAAATCAATTTTAAACAGCTTACTGAAATAAACGAACCTAAAATCCATCAAAATCATGCTTGAAATTGCCAAAAACGTGAAATTGTGAATAAGTACTCGAAGAAGACAAGTATTTTCGCACCAAATACTAGATTTCTTACGAAAATCAGGAACTTAACCTTTGAAAAGTGTGAATTAATTGCAGACCCAATTGTCGCATGAAATGTAAATTTTCATACCAAAATTTGAAAAAATTTTCGCACGAAATTTCAAGATGTTTTTCGAACGAAAAATTTTCAGTTATTTCTTATTTTCAATCAGTTTCAAGTTAACCAGTTTTGATCTGTGCCTCTGTTTTAAGCATTTTCAAGATGTCAGGCG
This sequence comes from Scalesia atractyloides, assembly GCA_947069175.1. Lineage (NCBI taxonomy): Eukaryota > Viridiplantae > Streptophyta > Magnoliopsida > Asterales > Asteraceae > Scalesia > Scalesia atractyloides. The sequence continues at coordinate 55,230,616 of CAMTDV010000024.1, read as the reverse complement.
AGGAGGAATTTCATAACGCATTTGGTACACCAGCAGTCACAGCTTCCGTAGCAGCCCAAAACATGAATTTAGAAAATGAAATGGGAACCACGACAAAGCCTCCAAAGCTCATGAACATCAAAGACTATGAGAGTTGTAGTGAACATTTCAAGAACTGGGTTCAAGCGACAAATTTAACAGTTTGGTTCGCACTTGAGAACAAATATCAACCACCGCTTAATGAACTTGGCATTGAGAAAACAGTGGCTCGTTGACGAACGAGAGAAATACATCATTGAGAAGAAGATGATGAATCTCCTTCAGCAGGCCATAAAAGAAGAAATCTTAGTTCTCCTGCAACACGATGATGACACTCATTCATTGTGGCTCGCTTTACGATTAAGGGCAAAAGGGAGTACTAATGTCAGAAAGGGTAAAAAGGCGTTGCTAAACAAAGAATTCGAAGTGTTCAACATTCTTCTGGGCGAAAACATGAAGCAACTCATATAAAGGTATTTCCACCTGGTAGTACAAATGAAGCGCATGGGAATTGTCAAGACGAACGAAGAGCTAGTCGACAAACTAGCAGATTCTTTGTCTGAAGGAGATTGGGCAACATATCTAACAATCCTGAAGAATGGAGCTGAGTATGACAGTCTCAGTTTGCCGAGATTCATAGAAAAGTTGGAAGGGCACGGGCTAGAGATGCAGAAAATGGCAAAAGGCAAGAAGTCAAACTCGCAATAGGACGTCAGTCTATACTACAAAGGAAATCCAAACACTCTTGTTCAAAGTCCCAAGATCCAGACAGCTTTTAGTGCCAGCTCAAATCCCAGTTTGCCTCTAACCAATCAAGTGGCTTCCAAACGTTCGCTTCCTTCAATCCAAACAATCACCAAGGATAACAATCGTCTCAAAGCTCTAATCAACCACCAAGCAACCAGCAAAATCAATCCAATTCTAACCAATGGATCTTGAAATGTAACATCACACTGAATCTCTAGAACGCTCAAGACTTCATTGAGCAAACTGCTAAGCAACATATGGTGCTCCTTGCAACAATACTGGAATCCTATGAGAGTCTTGTAGCTGGTAGAATCAGAAATCAAGAAATGACTAAAGAAGACTACGACCAAATTGATCCAGAAGAGATGGAATTGATTGACATCATGTGGTGCATGGCTTCAGTGGTTCGAAGGGCTCAGCGTTTTATGGAAATTACTGGAAGAGATGATTTAAGGGGCCTTGACGGTAAATTAGGATTTGATAAATCCAAAGTTACATGCTTTAAATGCAGAGAGAAAGGACACTTCAAGCGTGAATGTCCTAATCGTGAAGTAAAGGGAAATCAGAATCCATTTGGAGATGATTATTACAGAAAGGCGATTTATCATCGACCTCAGCCAGAAAAACGAATGGCTCAAATTGTAGATGGACCCTCGAACTCAAAAGACAAAGCTCTTGTGGTCACACAAGAAGATGAAGGGTTTAATTGGAACAATTTCATTTCCAAAAAGGAAAGTCTTGCACTCATTGCTGAAATCATGAAAGAACCAGAGGCATCCGAAGAAGTTTCAGAAGAAGAGATGGAAAAAGTTTTGGCAGTTTACTTCAGAACGTCAGCAGAGGAAGAGGAACATCTAGCAGGTACTCCTAAATCCTGTTTATTTGACACAATTCTAAAAACTTTTGCTGGTAGCTTTGAGTCTGGACATACAGAAGAAAGTTCTGATGAGACAAAGGCAGAGTGTGTGGAGGTGATTGATGTAACCGAACCTGTAACACTTGAGAGCTTAACCGACATTGCCAACAAAGCACTCATGGCCAATACAAAAGAGGTAGTCAGTGTGGAAGAACAGGTAGAAAAGGTTGAAGAAGAAAATGAAACAATCAAAGCTCAAACTGTCGAATTGGTCAGTTCATGCTTAAAGTGTGCCAAAGCATGTGAGCAATGTGCTCAGCAAGAAGAATCTTTTAAAACTTAAAATCTACAATGACAAATTGTCATATGACTACAACACTGTTAAAGAGTCATATGATAAACTCAGTAGAACCATTCGACACTTTCAATGCTCAAAGCAACTGTATGGACAAACAAATGGCCATTAATAGCACATTAACACAACTGCTGAGCTAAAAAGTGAGCTGGAGAAAACAAAAATTGAAACTGAAAGGTTTAACAAGTGTTAATCAGTTATTCTACCAGCATGTATGTTCTTGATCATATTCTTCAAAAACCAAAACATAACAAAGAAGGGAAGAAGAATGATAAGCAACATGGAAAATGTTACGATCAAGTTCCACCCATATGTGGAATAGCTATGCTAAGAAACATCCTAATGGGGTGGATAAGTCACTAAATCTTTACTTACTCACTGAAAAGAACAACCAGCTGCCTGAAAATCTTGACGTGACATATTCCAAATTTGAAAAAAGATTGTGAATCCGATGTGGTAACAAAAGTGGTTGAAAATGTTTTTGAAAATGAGTCTGATAGCACAGTTTATGAAAGTGCTGAGTCAAACATTGAGAGATCAGAGTCAAGTTCACCTTCTGGAAGTAAGAAAAGATTTCATGAAAATTTTATCACAACATTCCTAATGTAGTTATATACGAACTGAAAGGATCAGATAAACTATATACTGATGAAGAATTCCCAGTCCAGAATGTTAACTTCGATCGTGTCGATAAATTCTTTAAACTCATTGAAGTTGACACATCTGATCTTGAAAAACAAGTTGCTGGTTTTTAATCAAAACCAAAGAAATCAAATAAAATCATTCATCCAAGAGGCAGGAGTTATCCTGAGAACAATAGGGATGGGTTAGGGTTTGAAAAGAAAAGAAATAACAAATCCCGAAAGCCAAATTTTACAAAGAAAGTTGAGTTGTTTTTGGAACTAACACTGTTGAGGAAACAAAGGTCATTAACAAACAAACCAACGAAGAGTTTAAGAAAGAAAAGGAGCTTCATGAACAGGCTTTGGAACACTCTATTGGAAACGACAGTAGAACCTGCTACAGATGTAACAAAGTTGGACATGTTGCACGACAATGTTCACAAAATCGTCCAAAACCTGCTCATGAACAAAAGAGGTTTACAGATGAGAAGAAAAAGGGTCCAGAGTTTGTGCCGAAAAGAATTTTAAAGAGAAATGAAAATGTCAATTCTATTAAAGAATGACCCACTGAGATCATCTCAAAATTTGAAGTTGGAGAAACTTCAAAGAAAAATGAATGAAAGAATCTAATATTTATATCAAAAGGACATTTTCAAAGGCACAAACCTGGGTAGCCAAAACAAAAACATCTCCTGTAACTCCAAAATCAACCAATGTTCCAGTCAAATCAAAAGATAAGACTGAATTCAAGACTGGACAATGGGATGAGATTAAGAAACATGACAAAGTTTCCAAAGTTCCAAAAGTCGACATTGTCATCCCACCCAAGACCGAAAGGGCTTGGGTGTCTCTGTTTAAGTAATATCTTTTTCATGTGTGCAGGGGCTTCCAAGGTCAATCATTTCAAAGTGGATCATGGACAGTGGAGCTTCTAGGCACATGACAGGGATGTTGGCTTTGTTGTACAATATAAAAGTCATCAGGGGAGGATATGTTGGGTTTGTCGGAACACAGTGCGGCAGGATCGTGGGGAAGGAATTTTGACAAACGGAGCCGTGTCGTTTGACAAAGTGAACTACATCGCTGAGCTTGAGAACAATCTTTTGAGTATTTCACAGATATGTGACAAGAAATTCACAACTCACTTCACTGACAAAGAATGTCTTATTCTCAAACCAGGTTTCGTAATCCCTGAGTAGTGGATCCTCATGCGCGCTCTGCAATAAAATGGTTTATATGTCTTAGACATGAGCGTCGCATCCACTACTTCAAAGGAAGGACAGTGTTTTGTATCAAAGGCCACTGAAAAGGAATCAATCTTATGGCATAGGAAGAAGGGTCACATACACTTAAAAAAGGTGAATTTTCTGGTGCACAACAATCTAGAGGAAGGGGTGAATCTCAAAAATTTTCATTTATCAGACGACTGTATTGGCTGCAAAAGGGGAAGCAGCATAAGAAGTCGCACCCGAAGAAGCTTCTCAATTCCATCAAACTTCCATTAGAAAGGCTTCATATGGATCTCTTTGGGCCTGTCAATGTGAAAAGTATTACAGGAGATCTATACTGCCTGGTCGTAACCGATGACTTCTCAAGATTCTCATGGGTCTTCTTTCAGGAAAGCAAGAAGGAAACGTTTAAAAATTTAATGGTCTTGTTTCGAAAGATTGAAAACTTTACTATTTGCCTAGTAAGAGAATCATAAGTGACAACGGTATTGAGTTTAAGAACAACAAGATGCTCGAGTTCTGCAATGCTAAGGGTATTCATCATGAGTTCAGTGCCCCCTATACTCCTCAACAAAATGGAGTAGCTGAACAAAAGAACAGAACGCTCATCGAGACTACATATTCAATGCTTACCGATTCTAAGTTGCCTATTAGCTTTGGAGCGAAGCTGTTGCCTCTGCATGTTACACCCTCAATCGCGTAATGACGGTCAAGAAGCACAAAAAGACATGCTTTGAACTTCTTAACCAGCGAAAACCTAATCTAGAGTTTTTGGAACCATTTAGATCACCGTGTACCGTATTGGACCCGGAAGGAAAATTCAGAGCCAGGTCTTTGGAAGGATTTTTCATAGGATATACAAGTCCACGAAATATCTTCCAAGCATGAATCAGATTATTCTTGCTCAACACGTTGATTGCTAGAGATAAACAACACCCATGCAAAAACCTGGAGATCCGTGGCTGTTCAATTACGACGGGTTGTAGAATTCATTTAATCTGCCTGAAGAACCATCTAAGGAAGAACTTATCTTGCTATTTCAACAACATAAGATATCGAATCAAGAGCAAGTAACAGGACCGTTGGTAATCTCTCAAACAGCAACACCTTCCTCAAAAGCAGGTCCGAGCAACACTCAGTCAGAACCAGTGCTAGAAGTGAGGCCACATCTTCAGAACAAGTTGCTGATCAAAATATCACAAATTTAGAAAGTTCAGTAAATGTTCCAGGTGAAGTAATGCCGAGATCAGTCTCCTACCATCCAATAGATAACATCATTGGAGAACTGCAAGCGGGCGTGAAAACGCGAAATCAGATCAATAAGGATCTAAGTTGCTTTTATTCCAAAGTTGCTCCACTCCAAAATAAATTTTCTCATAGTTGTTTTGTTTCTCAGGTCTAACCAGCAAACATCAAAGATGCTCTTAAAGATGACAGTTGGGTGGAAGCAATGCAGGAAGAATTGTTGCAATTCTAGAAGTTGGGAGTCTGGGAACTTGTTGATCTACCACCAAAGCAGAAAAAGATAAGCACACGGTGGGTTTACAAGTGCAAAAGAGATGATAGAGGAGTGGTTGTTCGAAACAAAGCTCAGCTCGTAGTTCAAGGTTTTCGTCAGCAGGAAGGGATAGGCTACAACGAGGTCTACGCCCCAGTCGCACGTCTAGAAGCTATCCGCATTTTCCTGACATTCGCTTCATGGAAACGTTTTAAAGTGTACCAATTGGATGTGAAGTCTGCTTTCCTATACGGTAAGGTAGAAGAGGAGGTATATGTCGGCCAACCACCGGGGTTTGTCGATCTGATTCACAAAGATAAAGTCTACTTACTGAACAAAGCTCTTTACGGTTTACACAAGGCCCCGAGAGCCTGGTACGAGACGCTTTCCAAACACCTCCTAGCTAACCGATTCACCAGAGGAAGAGTAGACAGCACCCTTTTTACCAAGGAAGTGGATGGACATCTGATTATAGTACAAATATATGTGGACGATATCATCTTTGGATCGACAAATGAACAGTTGTGCAAGGACTTTGAGAAAGTCATGAAAGAAAAATTCGAAATGAGCGTTATGGGAGAGATGAAATTCTTTTTGGGGCTTCAGGTTGAACAACTGCAGACGGTATTTTCATTCACCAGACAAAGTATGTTCATGACGTGTTGGAGAAATTTGACATGACAGGAACTAAACCCGCATCTACCCCGTTAGCCACAAATCAAGGCATTTGTCCAGATGAGTATGGAGAAAAAGTTGATGAAACTTTATACCGCTCCATGATCGGATACTTGATGTATCTCACATCTTCACGACCGGATATCATGTACCCCACATGCCTTTGCGCCAGATATCAGTTAAGCCCGAAGGATCTGTTGATCGTCAAAAGGATCATGCACTACTTAAAAGGATGCCCGAGCACCGGCTTGTGGTATCCACGTCACGATGATTTCAACCTTGTGGGTTACTCTGATTTTGGTTGCTGCAAGCAGAACGCCGAGTCTACAACGGCAGGATGCCAGTTCTTAGGAACACGTTTGGTAACGTGGCAATGCAGGAAACAGACCGCGGTCGCTCTCTCTACTCGCGAAGCTGAATATGTATTAGCATCCAGTTGTTGTTCCCAGATACTGTGGATACAACAACAGATGAGAGACTACGGTCTGCAATTTCTTGATACGCCAATATTCGTAGATAACAAGGCGGCGATTGATATCACGGTTAATCCTTGTCAACACTCACGCACTAAACATATCGAGATTCGATACCACTTTATCTGTGATTGTCACGAGAAAAAGTTGGTACGAATTGAGAAAATCCACACTGATGACCAAAAAGCAAATTTTTATACCAAAGCTTTTGATAGAGCAAGATTTTGAAATCTTTCAAAATTAAACGATTTAAAGAATCTATCATTAGGGGGTATTTATGAGGTTGAATTTGAGAATGACGATGTTGGGATGTGATCATCAGTGGTAAGTCAAATGTTTTTCTGTAAATAGTTACATGCTTTCTTAAAAAAACAAAAATCCAAAAATATGTTTATTATTTGGAAGAAAGTTGTGAAAAATACAAAAACATTAAAAAATTATGAAAAATACAAAAACACAAAAAAATTCAAAAAGAGTTTTGTGTAGATGAGGAGATGATAGTAAATTAGTGGACCATTACAGTACGCTAAAGAAATGTATTGTTTAAAAAGCGTTTAAACAGGTCTTTCTAAGGATATGTCGGTAGGCTTCGCACGTTCAGTATACTACTTTCAGGATATAAACCTAAAAAGATAAACTGGTAAATCTGTGGCTTAACATCTCTCGGATATATGGGCTTAGTACCCCGAAATTTTTTTGAGAGAATGCCAGATTCTGAGATACTAGGTCATTATATTTAATTGATATATGGGGTATTATACGAGTTCTTCTTATTTTCCGTCAGAAATGGCCTAGAACTTGTATAATACTTTCGCATTATTCACCCCAAAAGCTGCATAAAAAATGAAGAAAATGTCTTAAAAAGATACGACATTCTGCAATACAAAAATTAAAAGATTCCCAAGAGGAACAACACCTAAAGACGAGCCTTCATCTCTTTCTCTGTATGGAAGTACTAACCTGAGCTCTCAAGTTTCACAATTCCACCCCATACAGATATCAGTTAGATATATTCACCTGTGAGATGAAATCTAGGGAATCTCTATGCGGGAGTATATGCTGAGGTGGGAAACACAGATTAGGTCATGTTGCTAAAATTTATCTAACATATCTTGAAACAGTTGAGAAATGTGTAGAGGTTTAAGTGGATCATTATACCGACAATCCAAATAAAATTTGTTTAAGAACTTAGAGTTTCATATAGAGCAACGGGACTGCTAATGCGTCTCAATAAACTGGTATGATCCTCTAACACAAACTCGCAAAAATATGTTTGTACATATTGCTCTAAGTGTTTCTAGTTTAGAAGTACTAAAAAATTCAAAAAGATTTTCTATTCCTACTTTAATTTCTGACTGCTAGTGATGGAAAACAGATCTTCGAAGTCAAAAGCAACAAAATGCAGAAGAAAATCATTTGAATTATGGGCTGGTAGCTAATCTGGAAACAAAGTCTGGTTTGAAACGTTGAAAAGTTCATTAAATTGAAACTTAAAATCTAAGAAAAATAGCAGTTTTGGTCAAAAAGGTGGTCATCCAAGGTCATTAACTTGGACTTGGTAACCAAAACAGTTAAACAAGGTCATTAACTTGGACTTGGACAACTGTGTGGATAACTAAAACTGAAACCAAACGAAAAAGTTGGAAAGTTGAGAGAATTTCAAAGGGGCCAACAATTTTCGCACGAAAATCTAGTTAAACATCACAAGCCACATTTTCGTACGAAAATTGGCAGGCTATATATAAGAGTGTTAACCAGATTCCGTGGGAAAATTGTGAAGATATTTGGTGCGGATTCTCTAAAGTTCTTTGTGCACTTTGTCTCGGTTCACTCACTTTTCGAAGTATTTGATTCATTAGGGAGGTTGATTTGCACACCTCTTATAATGGCTAAGGTATTCACTGAGATAGAACCGTGAATTTGGACTCGTCGGACCTTCAACGGACTAAAACGTAGATCTAGGTTAAACTAGCCGGTAAAATCTAAAATTGAACCCTCCAATGTTAAAATTGGCTTGTTTAACTAAGGTTTACCGTTTCAATTTCTTGAAAAAGGCTAAATTTTCAAGTGTTTTGAGTCGGTTTGAAGAAATGTTAACTGTGAGGAAGACGGATTTTCGCACGAAAATTCATGAAAGAAAGTGTTGTACTTTGGCTTGTTATTTTCGCACGAAAATTGAACAAAGTTATATTATAAATTTTCGTACAAAAATATAGAGAAACTTGTAATTGTGAAACCGTGTATGGGTTTCATCTAGTGCACAACTCCTGCTGCTTAATCGACAAAGAAGTGCCAGAGTTTGCTCCGTTCTCGCTGTATATAGACTTTCTTGAAAGGGTGCCGGTTTATTATGCTCTTACGCATCATCATGACGTTTACGCATCACATGTTGATCGTTTTTGGGCCGCAACAGTGTTAAAAGATGATTCTAGGACTATTACGTTAGCAGTAAAAATAGGAGATAAAGAGGTGGAAATCACTATCACTGAAGATCTTATACGCACCGTACTGCATTTTAGGGATGAAAGAGATTTTCTGACAGGGTTTACAGAAAAGTTTGTCAGGGGCTGCTTTTATCGTATGGGCTACAATGGTTATGTGAACTCTGCTCCATTCAAGATTAACCAGCTGGGTCAGCCATATAGATTTCTTGCACACTGCATCACTCGCTCATTATGCCACATGAAAGGGGGTTGGGATGATTTGGTTGATTATCACATGTGTATGATGGTAGCAGTGATATTGAACAAGCCCTACAACTTTAGCATGATGATTTTTGATCAGATGGTGATGAATTTGGGTAAAGGTAGATTTTTGCAGTACCCTCATTTTGTACAGATGATTCTTTACCACTTACATCCAAATCTTGAGAAAAAGAAGGAGGACATTTTGAAGTTAGAACATATGACTTCGTCTGACCTCCACAACATCAGCAACTACCACAAGGCAGGAAAAGCTCCAGCTTTTAGCCTATTTTTGGAACATTCGTCAAAGTTAATTATGTTGCTCCTTCCGAAGGTAAATGGAGGAATGAGGGCAGCGATGATGAAAGTGAGGAAGCGGTTATGATGGACGATTTTCTTGAAAAGAGAAGTATTTGGTATGTAAAAGGCGAAGGTGAGAAGGGTCACTATGAAAGAAGAAAGGTGGTGCTACTTTGACTACAACAAAGAGAAAGAAATCTTCAGAAACTTCTTCTTCCGCACCCAAGCATCAAAGAAAACAAGCAAGTGTCAATACAGGGTTGATCGATGAACCGGATGTCGAGCAGGTGAATGTTGAAGAAACTGTGCAACCAACAGAAGCAGTTCATGTTGAAGAAACTTTGGAAGAAGCCACTGCAGATATAGAGAGAATGGTCGGTGTTGAAATCGAAGCAGGTGATGGTGATGATGAAGGGCCATCATCAAGCACAGATTCAGAAGATAGGAAGAAGGAGAGAGGAAAGAGAAAGAAAGAAAAGAGCAAGAGAAGAGAGAAAGAGAAAGAAAGTTGGCTGAGGATAAGAAGCATAAGGCTACAGGTGATGACGATACTACATATGAGCCATGTGAAGGCGAAGAGGAGATATCTGTTGTCAAGCCTGCAAGGAAGAAAGCAGGTAAAAGAGTCAAGCATATGGTAGCAAGAAAGCCTGAGACTACTGCTAGAAAGCTTCGGATCAAGCTAAAGTCAAAGCCTACTGAGGCTCCAGTTGCTCCAATGGTTGAAACTTCATCTGAGCGTCCTGTATCTCCTCCTCCTCAGCATATTACCACGGAGACTTGTGTTCCATCTCCTCCACCGGCTATTGATCCCCCAGTTAGTTCTCCTCCTCTACAGCACACTTCTGAGATGTTCCTATTCCATCTCCTCCACCAGTTGTTGATCCTCCAATTAGCTCTCCTCCTCGACAGCCTATTGGCACTCCTCCTGTTGTATCTCAAGCACAAGAAACATCGTCGACTCATCCTACAAAAACTTCATCATTCTCTTCCTTTGATGATTACTACTTTGATTATGAAGCTAATCCAGGGGGAGAAAATATAACAGCTGACGATGTATATGTTGGCAGGCTCTGTGAATTAGAAGCAAGGATAAAAAGTGCCGATGAGAAGATTAAGATTCTTGAGTCAGATAAAGAAAGTATCAGGGTGATTCTGAGATTGGTCACTAATGATATGAAAGATACTTTCAGGCTTCCCAAAAAGTTACTGTTTATGAAGAAATGATCAAGGTTCTGGAGAATGAGAAGGAGGTCCTAAAGGCAACTCTGAACAGTTATGAGACTGAGAATCAGAGGATTAACAAGAAGATGGAAGAGTACGAAGCTGAGAGAGAGTCGAACAACAGGCAGGTTGAGATTATGAAGAAGATTTTGGTTCGAACTTTGGGTATCTCTCTAGGTGATGAGATTGAGAAAATTAAGAGAGAGGAGGCAAGACAGAAGGTTGTTGAAAAGGAACGAGTTTCTAAAGCTCTATCTGATGCAGAAGGCCGAAGTAAAGAAAAGATTGATGATATGCCCGGGCATGAAGCTGCTACCTCGTCAGCTCCTTTGATCGAACAATCTGCGACGGAAGTTGAATCCGTGCCAGTATCATCTGAGATAGTAGTCTATGATCCAACTATTGATGTTAGCAAGAGATTTGTGGTTTAAGGAGAAGGGATTCTAGAAAAGATGACAAAAGAAAAGGCAGTGCTGAAAGGGAGCTAAAGAAAGAGATTGATGATTTGGTAGACGAAACTTTTGATGAGTTAGAGAAGGAAGGATTCGAATATGTAGCAAGTTTATTTGATAATGAAAATTTGTCTGTTGATGCTTACATGAACGACTCTATTTTTGAACTAACCGATGAACATGTTCAGGGGGTCGTCGATTGAAGTTGAGAAGATTGTGCCAAAGCCGAAAGTCATCTATCTCGAGCACGATGTCGAAAAAGGAGAGTATGTTCATAACTACTCCAAGACTGATCTTGCAGAATTCTTTGGCTTAAAAGAAGATCCATTTGAGTTCGATTGAAGAGAAGTTAAAGAACACAAGCTCAGAGCCAAATGCCTATGTTTTTCAAGACATCCCGCAAGCAAATGATTATGACAGAGTCATCATTGAAGATTGGGATTTAGATGATGATCAGGAAGAAGCAAGGTATACGGGTGAGGGAACAAATGTGTTTCCTACTCTTGATGAAATGACTGCTGAGATCAACGATGATATGTTAAAGCAAAAGGCAGCAGAAGCGGTAAAAGAAGGTAACTGCTCCTAAACCACCAACAAGAGAATAGATCATAGAAATGAAGAAGAAATGGTTCAAGGAAATGCCGCTAGAAAGAAAGTTCCGTCGTCCATTAGCCTTCTTCACCAGAGACCCTGACGCATCTCTGGGTGACATTATCAGTTGGGGATGGATCGAGGAACTGGATATGTATGCGTTGAAACGTGAGTATGGAGTTCAATACATTAGAAGATTGGGTGGTATACAGACCTTGCCAGAATGGGATGTGACAGAATTGGTTTAAACCAAGACGTTTAGTATAAGCTACGACCATTAGATCAACGTCTTTGGAAGTTAATCAAGTTTGAAGCAGAACATGGATTCAACTTATGGAAGCCACACAAGCCGCGAACCATCACAAAGATTGATCCAGTAACTCAAGAGAAAGATGTGACTTTTATTGTGAAAAGGCCACGTGTTATGAAGAATATGCCCTTGAAGAAAATGGAACAAGATTTTTACAAAATCTTCAAACGGTGGCATTATGATTCAACTACTGGAGAGGTTGTTATTTGTGTTGAGACTGACGAAGGGTCATGGGATATGTCTGAGGATCTTTCTAAAACCGTGATCATGCACAATAGAATCTATGGATTGTGGCGTGCAATCAGAGTATTAGATCCGATGTGGCCGGTCAACTGTTCAGAGAAAGATATTGAACATTTATTCTTCATCAAGATAAGTTATGAAGAAAAGGACAAAGAGCAGGCCATGTAGTTCCAAAAGATTGTGAATGTTTGTTATCTAACAACATTAATTCAGGAAAAGAATGGAGCACTTCATGGAGAAAGCTTGAAGATAAGGAAAAAAAAGAAAGATCAAAATGATGAAAGAATCGAAGCAATTGAAGATTCAATTCGGGAACACTTACAACCGACATCCTCCTACAGATCAAACTCCTACTGCTTCAGAGGATAGTCGAAAGCCACGCAAGCGATTTTTCGGATAATTCGAGTCAAATATGATTAAAGATTTTTGAAGAAAAGTTTTGAAGATTGTCCAAGACTGCGGCAACATCCAAGGGGGAGTCTGTTGGTGCATATATGTCTATTGCCTACGTCTAGGATGAGTCTACTGTATAGATAGGGTTTCGTAGTGTCAAATATTTAGTTTTGAAAGTTATGTGTATCCATCATAATTTTCATACGAAAACTTATAAGGATTTCGTACGAAAATTTCGTACGAAAATCTGGAGTCCTGAGTCACTAGGTGCTGTCATGTCTTGCCTATAAATAGGTGACTTAGGATGTTTGTCTAGCTGCTGTTTTGAGGAATCAGTGGCGAAGCCCTGTCCGAGTCTGTAATCGTTTCAAACATTAATCAATACATAGACGCTTAAACAGTAATCATCGCTTGTTCTTTGTTTGTTCAATCAGCTAACAATGAATTCCACCTCTGTTAGCTGAGCAAGTCTGACCGGAAGCTCACTAGTTGGGTCCGATTCTAGCATTCACACTAAAACCCTTGAAAAAATAAGAGCTAAAAAGGATCGAAATCATGTCGAAATTTACATTAAATCAAGTTTTGGAAACTCATATTGTTCGAACATACTGAACAAGTTCGCTCGAACTTGTCCAAAAGTATACAAGTTAGCTCGAACTTGTCCAAAAGTATACAAGTTCGCTCGAAGTTGTACAAAAGTGTACAAGTTCGCCCGAACTTATCCAAAAGTGAACAACTTCACGCAAAGTTTTTCTAAAAAAAGCGTCTAAGACATTATATATCATTAGATTCGTATTGACGAGATGATTTTAAAACTATAATACGGGTAAAAACAGTTTTCGGAAAAAAATTAAATGTTTTTAGAGAACTGATACGTTAATATTGTCGATTAAAAAGTTGAATTTTTGCATAAAAGTTATGAAAACTAAATTTTTTGTCGGAAATGGAAGATATTGATTTTGAAAAAAAATGAATGATTGGGAAGAGTTGCCTTCAGATTTGGATCGTTATGAATGTTGGTCTATTTGGTATAAAAGATTTGAAATGTTTAAATGCAAAAAAGATTGAATCTGTAATTGAGCTAGTAAAACGTTTTTGTGTCATGGTTAGGCATTTAAATCATTCTAATCATGGGTGTTATATCCATATTGAAGATGAGTTTTTGAAATTAGAAGATGCATTACCATCAGAATGGGATGATTTCTTGAAAGAATTAAAAAAAACCTAGATTTGATGTCAATCATCTTTATGAATTTATGATCAAAATTTGTGATCATGTTCCTGTAATTGAAAATATGAAAGTTTTAAAACTAAAGATAGAATGTGAGTCTGAGATTAAATCTGAAAATGAAAATGCTTGTGGAAGTTTTAATAATCCTGAAGTTTATCAATTTTCTGCAGGTATAGTCAGTGATCAAGGAAACGATCTAGAAACACAAAGTTTAAACGATCAGATAAGGAGAGAAAGAAGAATAATGGCGAAGAATTGTGAAGAACAAGTTGCAAGTACAATATCTACAAAATGAGTCTTCAAGTTCTAAACCAATCTACCCAGTCTATGATGAAGATTTTAGTGATTATCTGGACAATAATGCCAAACTCTTGACCAAACTGGAGAGTTTGACATTACAAAATAAAAAGTTAAAAGAAAATAAAAGATTTTTGAAAATAGAATAACAATTTTAGAAAATGAAAAATATTTTTTAAATAAAATGATTTTGAAAAACAAAATATAATAAAATCACATCTTTCATAAAATTTGAACAAGATGTTGAGATTGCTAAATAGAAAATTGTTGAGATGGAAAAGAAATTGAAAGGTTTTGTGACCTCGTCATTAATGTTAGATCTATATGTCCAAAACTGATCAATGAGAATAAAAAGGTAATTCCAATAAGTAACAATGTCACAAATTATGACGATGTCATAATTGAGGATTGTGATGATGATATTGACGATGAAAGTGATAAAAATGATAAAAATGAAATATTTTTAAAACTAAAAGAGAAATTTCAAGAAACTGTTCTACAATCTACTGAAAAAGGTGAATGCTCAACGCAAAAGCCTTATAAGCAGAATGGAGAATGAAAACAAAAGGAAAAACGAAGTTTTAGAAATTCTAAAAAGTTTCAAAAGAAAAATAAAAGTTCATCGGTACGATCATTCAATTATTATAAAAATTCACAAAAATTTGAAAATCAAAACTTACGAAAATTTGAAAATAAGTGGTACAGGTCGGACCACAGTGCTTCAAAGCCAAATCAAGTTTATAGAAGAAACAGGAAAGCTAACTACCACACTTCAAATCAATGTTATGATTTGAGTGTATGGTTTGTAAAAAGGATCAGTATGATAACAGGATGTGTCACAACTGTGGAGTAATTGGACACATTTCTAGAAAATGTCACAATTTAATCCTAAACGTATTCATATTGATAAGAAAAATTCTGAGGATTTGAAAGTACCAACTCAGGTTCGGAAACAATGTACAGAAACTATAAACAAGGTGAAAGCAGTTATTACTAAGTTCTCAAATTTTGAAACGGGTGAATCCTCGAATAGTAATGAACAAAAAGTTTGTACATTGTATTTCAAGAATGCTTTAATAAAAAATCAAACATGGTTGGTGAAAGAAAAAGAAGTTACACAATTATTGGTGCAGAATGTCTATGTCTTAGTCTTATATCGAGTCTTTATAGATTAGAGTTGAATAGGCTAGCGAAAACGAGTATTTATGTAACTAGAGGTCAAGTTCACTCCTGGTGGTATTGTATTGTCAAGTTCGGCCGAACTTGCCTTGGCAAGTTCGCCTGAACTCATCCCTCCACCAACGAACTTGCAACTCTATAAATAGCTAGCTAGTCTCTCTCATTTGGAACATTGGCATTTCTGAGGCGAAGCTCTGTCAATTTGGAGACTCGACGTTATATCAATAAATTGACGTTTAATTTACTGATTCTTGTTATTTGGTAAACTTGTCATAATATTTCCGCTATTATGGATAATAGAGATCAAATCTAGGTTCTATGCATTGAGGATCGGTCCGACAAGTGGTATCAGAGCTAGAATAGCCTGATTTGATTGATATCAAGACAAGAACACTTCTAATTCTGCTCCATTCTTCTATTTTTCTTAACTTTTACACAAAAATGAAGAATTCACGGTCAAATTCTGTCCAATTTTGAATATGACACGTTAAATACATCATAGATAAACCTCTGAGAGTTTGGAGACTAAAATCAAACGAATTGGTGTCAAATTGTTGCAAAAACCATGTTTTTCAAACACACTTCCATCGAACTTGTTAGCCAAGTTTGGCCGAACTTGGGTTAGAAAGTCACTTTTTGAGTGAGTTTGTATCAAGTTCGCTCGAACTTGAGAGATTTTTGAGAGAATTTATCTAAGTTCGCTAGAACTTGCTAAAAGATTCATTGATATTTTATCAAGTTCGACCGAACTTGATAAAAATCAGGGAAAATTTAGCTAAGTTCGCCCGTACTTGTATAATCCTTACAAAAACCATATTGCAAGTTCGACCAAGGTTGCTCAGGAAAAATTTTCAAATCAAAAGTCACAAGTTCGACCGAACTTGTGATGAAATCTGAGAATTCTTCATTCAAGCTACAAGTTCGACCGAACTTGTAGTAAATCTAACTTATTCAAAAGTTTTAACGTGTTTACAGTGTAGTGTCTCGATATTCGCGATGGATGATATTCACAGAGCGTTTATGTCCGGAGTGGGTACATCCAATGCCAATTTTATATAGCAAGTCAATCAAGACAACGAAATGGGCACCACCATTAAACCACCAAAGTTAATGAGCATGGACGAGTACGAAGGATGGAAGGAGAAATTCACGTATTGGGTTCAAGCCATGGCATTTCCTAGGCTGGGTGTCGACTGAGAGAGGTTATATTGTTCCGTTGGACGAAAATCAGCAAGTCCTGGAGAAGTTCAAATACTCCACAACACAGAAAGAAGAATACATTGCTGAGAAAAAGATGATAAGCCTCATTCAACAATCTGTTAAAGAGGATATTCTGGTCTTGTTGCCAGAATACACGACTGCAAGAGACTCTGGCTATCACAAAAAAAAATATCAAGGAAGCGCAGAGATGATCAAGAGTAAGAAAGCTCTAATTATGAAGGAGTTCGATATCTTTAACATGTTGAAGGGAGAAACAATGAAACAGATGATTGAGCGTTCTGTCATCTGAATGTCCAAATGAGAAGACTCGGTCTGGAGAAGACGGAACAAGAGTACATCGATAAGCTTGTAGATGCGCTACCTGACGGAGAGTGGACTACTTACCTGATGGTTCTGAAAGAAAGTTCAAATTTGGAATTTTTCAAGTTGTCTACATTCATCGACAAACTTGAAGGTCATGAAGATGGAACTTCTAAAGATCACAAAATCGAAGAATGCTAACATTGTTCAAGATGTTGGTTTGTATTACAAAACCGGGATGCAAGACAACATTTCAAGCCCGAAAATTCAGACAGCATTCAGTGCAAACATGAATTCCAATCACATCCACAATATGATCAAAGTCCACAGACCTCTTCGTTCTCAAGCACTGGTTCAAACTCTTCGTATCAGAATCAAGCAAATCAGAATCAACAAACAAATTTTGATCCAAATGTATACAAATGTAACATTGCTGTTAACTTGAGCAATGTTGTTTCTGAGCAAGCTGCTACACAACATATGGCACTTCTTGCCACTGTTCTAGAATCATATGAAAGTCTTGTGGCCGTAAAGATTGGAATCCTGAAATGACCGCCGAAGACTACGATCAGGAGGACGGAGAAGAACTTGAGCTAATGGATATAAAGTGGTCTTTAGCCTCTATCCTTCAAAGAGTCACAAAGTTTGTTGCACTCACAGGCCGAGATATCGAAAATTCCAGCAAACAAGCTAGGGTTTGATAAAACCAAGGTCACCTGCTTCAGATGCCGACAGAAAGGGCATTTCAAGAGAGAATGCAAAAACCCTGAAGCAACGGGAAATCAGAGTCCATTCGAGGTGGGAACGAGTATTACAAGAAGTCACTTCAGTACAACCATTTCCGAAGAAAACTCAGATAGAAATCCAAGAGAAACCAAACACAGCAACACTGAGAAAGCTATGGTTGCATCAAATGAAGATAACGGTTTCGACTGGAACTCTTATATCGGTAAGAAGACCGGAGTTGCATTGATGGCTCAAATCGTTGAAGATACATCTGCCGAAGAAGCAGCAGCTCTAGAGAATATGTTATTGGAACAATATCTACAACAACAGGAGGAGGAGGAGTATCTTCACATGCAAAAACAAGGCATTTTGTCTCTTAACTCTTGTGATAGTTTTGCAGGTCACTTTGACGGAAGTTCTCAGAGCAAGTTTCCGAGGAGAAATCAACTGATGAAGAAGTTATCAATGTTGCTTAAGAAATGAATGCTGAAAACCTCAAGGACATTGCCGATAAAGCTTTGATGGAAATCTAACCAAGGTAGGTCAAGAGGTAACGGAAGTTGTTAATGTACAAATTGTAGAGGTTGAGAAACCTTGTACAAAATGTACCGACCCATGTGCTGAATGTGCCAAAAAATCACAAATCATCGCTAAACTCAATGTACATAATGAACATTTCAAATACGATTATTGTACAATGAAGGAAGAGCATGACAAAAAGAAAGATGATTATGGCAGGCTCGATAGAAATAATATCGAAAAACATGATACTGTAAGGATGTTGAAAGGTACAGTAATGGATAAACAAAAAGCAATAAACTTCTATATTAACACCATTGTTGAGACCAAACAACAACTCCAGGACATGAAAATTGAAACAGAACGTGTTCAATAACTGTTAACGAAGTTACACAAGTAACGCATATGTCATTGACCACATTCTTCCCACAATTTTATCAGAAGAAAAACCTAAAAAGAAAATTGGTAAAGAATACAGCAATGTTCCTCCTCCCCTATGCGAGAAGTATTGTCACAAAACTGTTGATGGGATAGATAAGGCACTCAACATTGAGTTGTTATCTGAAAAGAAAAACGAGTTGCCAGAGAACATTGATGTAGTCTATACTAAATCAGATGATGACAGTGGGTAGTGAAAAAGGTTGTTGAAAATGTTCTGAATGATTCTGATGATGACAACTTCGAGAGCGCCACCTCGAGTTTGAATAGTTCTGACACAAATTCCGAAGATGACAAAACATCATCGGAGGATGATCTATGTGATGATCCTAACATTGTAATGTACAAGGTTAAGGAATCTGATAGATTATATTTTGATGACAGTTTTCCGATTCGGAACATCAAAGATGATCAATTGGATAAACTGTTCAAGCTAGTTGAAGTTACATCAGATGACCTAGAGAAAAATGAAAAGAAATTCTGTTCAAAACCCTAAAGAAATTATAATAACTACCGAAGGAATGGTGGTGATCATCCGGAAAACCGGAGAGCTGGGTTAGGATTAGAGGAATCTGATGAACCGAAAAAGAAAATGTCACCATTTCACGAATACAAGAATAAAAACATGACATTCATTTATTGGACAAGCACGGTTCAGGAAGAAAGTTTGATCGGAAAACAATCAAACAATGAGTTTAAGAAACAGAAAGAACTTCGAGATATGGCGAAAGCCACAAGTGGTGTCAAATCCACTAGTGGACATCCACATAACAATCAGACTTGTTTCAAGTGAAACGGAATTGGTCACATTGCACGCAAGTGTCCGAAATCAAAGCCGGCCTATCTTTGAAGAAAAGAAAGTTCAGATATTGTGAAACCAAACCAACCAGAGTTTGTAAAACCTGTGATGATTTTGAAAGAAATGAATCAAAACCTGAAGTTCAACCTAAAATTGAAAAGAAATTTGAAAACTCGACTTTCGAAAAAGGTGAAACTTCTAGGGCTAATAAAAACAAGTTTTACATAAAAAATGCTAACATTAAATCACAAGCCTGGGTTGCTAAGAAAAAGTCAACAACATCCGATGTTATTAAGTCTGAGCTTGTAAGGACTAATAACACAAAAGAATCAAAATCTGAGACCAAATCTGAAACTGTCAAAATTACAAGTGGTAACAATTCAAAGGTAAAAAGAAAGTAAGTTTTAAAAATGTAAGTGACACTGAAGGATCAGATTATGAAGATGATTACCAAGCTTTCTATCCAAAACCCAAGACCAAAAAGGCTTGGGTCGCGCTTTTTAACTAGATTTTAACATGTGCAGGGGCTCCAGAGATCCGTACTTTCCAAGTGGATTCTGGATAGTGGAGCATCCAGGCACGTGACGGTAATGACAGCTTTGCTATTCGACATAAAAGCTATCAATGCTGGATTGGATTTGCTGGTAATCAGGGTGGAAGGATAGTCGCCGAGGGTAAACTTTCCAATGGCGTTTTTTCATTTGATCGTGTGAATTATATTGCGGAACTTGAGAATAGTCTTCTCAGCATATCGCAGATTTGTGACAAGAAATTCACGATGCATTTCAACGACAAAGGATGTATTATTCTGAAGCCTGGTTTCAAAATCCCAGATGAGTGGATTCTGATGCGAGCCCCGCGCGAGAATGATCTATATGTCTTGGATATGGGCATCGCTACCACTTCATCAAAATCAGCACAATGTTTTGTGACGAAGGCTACTGAGAAAGATTCTATTCTTTGGCATCGTAAGATGGGGCATATTCATTTGCGAAAAATGAATTTCTTGGTTCATAATGATCTAGTAGAGGGTGTAAATCTTCAGAGATTTCATATGTCTGACCATTGCTTAGAATGTAAAAAGGGAAAGCAGATCAAGAAATCACATCCGAAGAAAATTCTGAACTCAATCAAGTTGGCGCTTGAACGTCCCCACATGGATTTATTTGGTCCTATCAACGTTCGAAGTATTTCAGGAGACTTATACTGCTTGGTTGTACCAGATGACTACTCGCGTTATTCATGGGTATTCTTCCAAGAATCAAAAGATGAAACATTCGAAAACTTGGTGATTCTTTTCAAGAAGATAGAAAACCTTTATCATCTCCCTGTACGACGAATTCGCAGTGACACTGGCACAGAGTTCAAGAATAACAAAATGAAGCAATTCTGCAACGCTTAAGGGATTCTGCACGAGTTTAGTGCACCCTATACTCCGCAACAAAACGGTATCGCTGAAAGGAAGAACAAAACTTTAATTGAAACTACGAGAACCATGCTTGCAGACTCAAAACTTCCGGTCAGTTTCTTGAGTGAAGTGGTTGCTGTGGCTTGATACACGCTAAACAGAGTTCTCACTGTCAAACAACAAAGAAAACATGTTTTGAGATGATCAACCGACGGAAGCTGAACTCGAAATTCTTAGAGCCATTTGGTGCGCCATGTACTGTAATCGATCAAGATGGTAAATTTGGAGCCAAATCTATTTAAGGTTTCTTTGTCGGGTATGCGAGTCTGCTAAGAAGAGTGTATATTCCCTCGTTGAGAAAGGTTATTGAAGCACAACACGTGGATTGCTTTAACTATACGGATCCTATTCAAAGAAGAGGTGACGCGTGGCTGTTCAACTATCAAGATCTTTGGAAGTCATTCGACTTGCCGAAAGAACCATCTGAAGAGGAAATTGCAGTGTTATACTATCTTCAACAGTCGGTGAATCATGAAAAAATCATTAGACCAACTGTGGTTAATCAACCCATGTTGGATACTTCATCTTCCGAAGCAGGTGCGAGCAATAGCGGTGTTCAACTTGAAAATGCTTCTAATGAACCAGGAAATACAACATCAGAGCCCAGCATGCCTCAGAATCAAAATTCTGACTCAGATGAAGCACCGACATTTGATGTTGATGGTGAAACGTCATCGGATGAAGAGGTTGAGTAGATTCTAACATGTTGAATCAATCTGCTAGTCCGATAAATTAGAACGAAGCTTCATCAAGTGCTCCTAATGTTGAAATGAACAGCGAATTGATTGTTTCAAATCAGCAAAGCTAAGTTGATGTTCCAACAGAAGAAATGCCGCGATCAAATTCTTACCATCCTTCAACGAATATCACTGGTGTAACATTTGTATAAATCGGGTCTCCAAAACCCGCTCCGTTTTGTAATCAAACACCAAGTTATGAAAATACAGTAATTATTTATAGTTATTTTGAGTTTAAACGTTACATAATTAATAAATAAACTAAACTATAAAAATTAAATTGGATAAAAAGTTAAAATAAAATAAATAAAAACATTTGCAGCTGACCGGACTCGAACCCGGGTCAGCTGAAACACTCCAACAACTCATCAACCGGTCCTCAAACCACTCCGCCACTAAGTGTTTTCTGCTTACTTTAGGAAATCAATTGAGTCTTATACGCAAACTTGTATTAACAACTAATGATATCTGAATAATGGAAATCGGTAATACGAATCGCCAAATCAGTTTTAGTTTGTTTAGCTGGCTTATAACCGATGATTATCGGTTTCTAATTAAGTTCAAATTGAATGAACTAAAAGTTTCGGGTTTTGAAACCGAAAGGCATTCAAACTCCAAATAATTCAGGTTCCAATCCTTTATGCGATTCAGAACCGACTCAAATACACTCCAATTCCTTTTCCTCGCATTTTCAAGCCTTTTGAGCACAAAAAAACTGTTCGCCGGAATTCTCTGCAAATCTCGCCGGAAAACCGTGTTCAACACAAACCGGTAAGATTTTCCTCTTTTGCGGTTTCAATCTATTCTTAGGACTCTACTAACATTAATCCGTCACTCAAAATCAGTCACAGAAGACTTTCTGGATTTTCTGGGTTCGCCGGAGAAATTCTGGAATTTGCCGGAAACTCGCTAGTTAACGGTAAACACATTCAATCGTGCAAATAATCCATGTACTCTGGTTCAATTTCAAATCTAATTCTTTAATTCTGTTGTTAGACCCCCTCAGCCGAAGGTTCAAAAACAGTGTTGCCTGTTCTCGCCGGACTTCCTGAAGAAGACGACCTGTCCGGTATTTCCTTTCCCCAAACTGTTCGGTTTTGTTCATTCAAGCTAGTAGTCATGTTATTTATATAGTTAAATCAAGAACCAGTCGTTTGAGTGAAGTCGGTAATTGTAGTGAAGAAGATGAACTGAAAACCGGGATAAGACTAAATGAAACTCGGATAATAAACGGGTTAGACACACAGTCCAGCGGTGGACTGTGTGCAAAGTTAACATACACGTCCCAAGTTCGATCCTTACTGCACACACGCTTCACGTAATAACACTCTTTTTATTCATGAACTAACCGGGTTAGAACGGGTAGTTCTTAAGTATAATGTAAATCAAGAATATAACCGGGTTAGACACACAGTCCAGCGGTGGACTGTGTGCAAAACAAACTTCACGTCGCGCGATCGAGTCCCGTCACAAGCACCGGTCCGTGAGATTAAAACGTTTTGCAAAATAAAGGAATTTTCGGTAAGTTCGAATAAGTATATAAATATAATTAAAACTGGGTTTCTAACAGGTTAGTCACGTAGCTCAGCTGGTAGAGCTACGTGCGCGTGAACGGAAGGTCACCGGTTCGAATCCCGCTTGGCGCAAATAATTACCGCTGACCGAACCGGTCAACGGTCAACGGTCAACGGTCAAACAGTAAAAAAAAAATAATATATTTTTTTAAATATTTATTTGTTTATTTTAATTTAAAAATTAATATAAAATACTTAAAAATAACATTTTTAAAGATAGAAAATAGCCATAAACTCACAAAAATATATCTAAAAATCCCATTAGAATCCTTAATAAAATCCATCCATTTTAATATATTTTCCATTGTTATTTAGATTAGTGTTCCTCGTCGACTCGCTCGTCTAAATCGTGCGCATCTTGCTATATCCAATCCAACGCACCCAATGTGAGTGAACCCTTCAAATTCCCTGTTTTAATCACCAAGTGAGAGCTACTTGGGGTAGCTCTCACTTGGTGGAATACTGAGAAAGGAAAGAGGGGAACGGAAGATGCGATGGCCTTAACTTGGGAGGCGTTAAGGGAAATTATGACTAGGCGATTCTGTCCTAGAAGTGAAATTAAGAAATTGGAAGATGAATTTCATGCCTTGAAGCAAAAAGATGGTGATCACTCTACTTACAACAAAAGGTTCTTGGAGTTGAACCAAATTGTACCAAACTTATTCACTCCAACCTACCGTCTGATCGAACATTACATTCGAGGACTTCCCTCGAAAATCCAAGATTCGGTCCTCTGCGTTTCACCGGTAACACTCGAAGCTGCCATGGAGTTGGCAACAGAACTGACCGAAAACCGAATTCGCAATGGGAAGTTCAAGGAGGAAAAGAAGAAAACCCCTGCTGAGGGACAAACCTCAAACCACCACACTCCTTCCTCTAAATTTGCTAACAAGAGGAAGCGTAACACCAGGAACTTTGCAGTCACCCATACCAACACCCCTGTTCCTGCTGCACCCATCACTCAAGCCACTCCTCCACCCGCGCCATACAAAAGACCATACACAGGGCCACTACCAAAATGTAACCGTTGTCAGTATCACCACTCCCCTGACTATCCTTGCCAATACTGTACCGGCTGCGGTCGCGCTGGACACACTGTTCAAAACTGCCGCACGCTCCAACGAACAAACCGCCACCAACCTATAACCCAAACTCACCAACAATTAATGGGTCAAGCCCAACAACAACAACCATTTCCACCCACTCAACATTTAGCCCAAACATACTATCAACCCAACTACCCTATGGGCCAACCTATGCGGGCATGTTTCAATTGCGGCGACCCAAGTCATTTCAGAAACACATGTCGAAGATTGGTCAATATCATTCATGCTCAGGCCCAAGCCAACCCTGTGAATCAAGCAAACCAGGCTCCTCCACCTGCTAGAGGAAGAGCTTTCAATATTAACGCAAACCAGGCCAGAGCTGACCGCAATGTGGTCAACGGTACGTTTCTTATAAATGGTAGATATGCCACTATGTTATTTGATACTGGTGCGGATAGAAGTTTTGTGTCATTAGAGTTTGAACCTATCTTAAGTAAAAATCGAGATAAGCTCGCGGAATCCATAACGGTGGAAGTTGCAGATGGAAAACCAGTTTCGTTAGACTCTATTTTGCGCAACTGTACGCTCACCCTAAACGACCACGATTTCTCAGTCGATCTTATTCCTATGAAGCTGGGAAGTTTCGACATCATTATCGGAATGGATTGGCTCAGTCAGCATCATGCGGAAGTTGTATGTCGTGAGAAATTTATTCGTATTCCTCTTTCAAACGGTCAGACTCTTCGAATTATTGGAGAAACCTCGGCGAAAGGGCTCAAATTAATGACTTGTCTTCAAGCTCAAAAATACCTTCGCAAGAAATATGTCGCGTTTTTAGCCCATATCATCAAGAAGGGGACCTCAGAAAAGAAACTTGAAGATATCCCTGTTGTAAAAGATTTTCACAAGTTTTTCCTGACGATATTTCAGGACTTCCTCCAATCAGGGATGTCGAATTTCGTATCGATCTTATACCTGGTGCTACACCAGTGGCAAAATCTCCATATAGGTTAGCCCCCTCTGAAATGCAAGAGCAAGCCAGTCAATTGCAAGAGTTGACTGACAAGGGATTTATACGCCCCAGCTCATCGCCTTGGGGTGCACCTGTACTCTTTGTAAAGAAGAAGGATGGATCTTTTCGCATGTGCATCGACTACAGAGAGCTCAACAAGTTAACTATCAAAAATCGATATCCTTTACCTCGCATAGATGATCTTCTTGACCAACTACAAGGTGCCTGTTGCTTTTCAAAAATCGACCTTCGATCTGGCTATCATCAGCTTAGAGTGCAGGAAGAAGACGTCCCTAAAACTGCTTTTCGAACTCGATATGGTCACTATGAATTCATGGTTATGCCATTTGGATTAACCAACGCACCAGCTGTTTTCATGGACCTAATGAATAGAGTCTGCAAACCTTACCTTGATCGATTTGTTATTGTATTCATCGACGATATTCTTATCTATTCAAAATCTAAAGCTGATCATGAGCGTCATCTGCGACTTGTTCTTGCACTTCTAGAAAAGGAAAAGCTTTATGCCAAGTTCTCTAAATGTGAATTCTGGTTAAAAGAGGTGCAATTTCTCGGGCATGTAGTCAATGACAAAGGAATACATGTGGACCCATCAAAGATCAAAGCAGTTCAAGAATGGCAAGCTCCACGAACACCAACTGAAGTGAGGTCTTTTCTTGGACTAGCTGGCTATTATCGTCGGTTCATCTCCAACTTCTCTCGCATTGCTGTGCCACTCACGGCTTTAACCCATAAAGGGAAACCATTTGTATGGGGACCCAAGCAAGAAGAAGCCTTTCAAATTCTCAAGCAAAAACTTTGTGATGCACCAATCCTCACTCTTCCTGAAGGTTGTGATGATTTTGTAGTCTATTGCGACGCGTCAGGGCAAGGATTAGGATGCGTTCTCATGCAAAGAGGAAAAGTCATAGCTTATGCCTCAAGGCAACTCAAGACACACGAGAAGAATTACACCACTCATGACCTTGAACTTGGAGCTGTTGTATTTGCTCTTAAGATATGGAGACATTATCTCTATGGTACGAAGTGTGAAATCTACACTGACCACAAGAGTCTTCAACATATCTTCAATCAGAAAGAGTTAAATATGAGGCAACGAAGATGGGTTGAACTCCTAAATGATTACGACTGTGAAATCAGATACCACCCTGGTAAAGCAAATGTGGTGGCTGATGCACTTAGTCGAAAGGGTTATGCGAACTCCATTCATCTTCTATGTTCGCAAATTGTAACCAATATTAAGGATCAAATTCGAGAAGCTCAACACGTTTCAATAACAGAGGAAGATGTACAAAAAGAGATGTCCTGCGGAGCCGAGCTAAAACTTGAAACTAAATCTGATGGTATTTTGTATTACCTAGATCGTATATGGATTCCTAACCACATCCATCTTCGTGAAACACTCATGCATGAAGCTCATAAGGCGCGATATTCTATACACCCAGGAGCCGATAAGATGTATCAAGACCTACGGTACACCTATTGGTGGCCTGGAATGAAGAAAGATATTGCTGTTTTTGTTTCCAAGTGTCTCACTTGTTCTAAAGTAAAGGCTGAACACCAAAGACCCTCAGGACTTCTAGTCCAACCAGAAATACCTGTTTGGAAGTGGGAAAATATAACCATGGATTTCATTACCGGGTTACCTCGCACTTCTAGTGGGTATGACACTATATGGGTGATTATAGACCGACTTACAAAATCAGCTCACTTTATTCCTATTCGAGAAGATTTCAAGAACGAAAAGCTTGCTCGTATTTATATCAATGAAATCATAAGCCGGCACGGGGTACCAATAAGTATTATTTCTGATCGTGATGGTCGTTTCACCTCACGAACATGGCAAGCAGTACAATCCGCTATGGGCACTCGATTAGATCTCAGTACCGCCTACCACCCTCAAACTGATGGACAGTCTGAGCGCACCATTCAAACCCTTGAGGATATGCTTAGAGCATGTGTCATAGACTTCAAGGGAAATTGGGACGCCCATCTACCGTTAGTTGAATTTTCGTACAACAACAGTTATCATTCAAGCATTGGCATGGCACCTTTTGAAGCTTTATATGGTCGAAAGTGTCGATCTCCTGTTTGTTGGCACGAAATTGGGGAAGCACAAATTACTGGTCCAGAATTGATCCAAGAAACCACAGATAAGATTCATCAAATCCGAAACAATCTTCTAGCTGCTCAAAGTCGTCAAAAGAGTTACGCAGATAAACGACAGAAGCCCTTGGAGTTTAGCGTTGGTGATCATGTGCTTTTAAAAGTATCACCGTGGAAGGGAGTAGTTCGTTTTGGTCAAAAGGGAAAACTAGCACCACGTTACCTGGGACCTTTCAAGATACTCGAAAGAGTAGGTCCTGTAGCCTACAAGCTTGACCTACCGGAAGAACTCGACAGGATTCATCCCACATTCCACGTGTCGAACTTGAAGAAGTGCCTCGCTGATGAGAATCTTCATATTCCACTGGAGGATATTCAGATTGATGAATCCATGCATTTTATTGAAAGGCCAGTAGAGATTATGGACTATGGAGAAAAGCGTCTACGACGAAGCCGCATTCCTATTGTTAGGGTACGCTGGGAGTTGAAACGGGGACCTGAGTTTACTTGGGAACGTGAAGACTCAATGCGTGAAAAATACCCTCATCTTTTCCCTAATACTTCAACTGTTTAAATTTCGGGACGAAATTCCTAAAAGTAGGGGATACTGTAACATTTGTATAAATCGGGTCTCCAAAACCCGCTCCGTTTTGTAATCAAACACCAAGTTATGAAAATACAGTAATTATTTATAGTTATTTTGAGTTTAAACGTTACATAATTAATAAATAAACTAAACTATAAAAATTAAATTGGATAAAAAGTTAAAATAAAATAAATAAAAACATTTGCAGCTGACCGGACTCGAACCCGGGTCAGCTGAAACACTCCAACAACTCATCAACCGGTCCTCAAACCACTCCGCCACTAAGTGTTTTCTGCTTACTTTAGGAAATCAATTGAGTCTTATACGCAAACTTGTATTAACAACTAATGATATCTGAATAATGGAAATCGGTAAACCGAATCGCCAAATCAGTTTTAGTTTGTTTAGCTGGCTTATAACCGATGATTATAGGTTTCTAATTAAGTTCAAATTGAATGAACTTAAAGTTTCGGGTTTTGAAACCGAAAGGCATTCAAACTCCAAATAATTCAGGTTCCAATCATTTATGCGATTCAGAACCGACTCAAATACACTCCAATTCCTTTTCGTCGCATTTTCAAGCCTTTTGAGCACAAAAAAACTGTTCGCCGGAATTCTCTGCAAATCTCGCCGGAAAACCGTGTTCAACACAAACCGGTAAGATTTTCCTCTTTTGCGGTTTCAATCTATTGTTAGGACTCTACTAACATTAATCCGTCACTCAAAATCAGTCACAGAAGACTTTGCTAGATTTTCTGGGTTCGCCGGAGAAATTCTGGAATTTGCCGGAAACTCGCTAGTTAACGGTAAACACATTCAATCGTGCAAATAATCCATGTACTCTGGTTCAATTTCAAATCTAATTCTTTAATTCTGTTGTTAGACCCCCTCAGCCGAAGGTTCAAAAACAGTGTTGCCTGTTCTCGCCGGACTTCCTGAAGAAGACGACCTGTCCGGTATTTCCTTTCCCCAAACTGTTCGGTTTTGTTCATTCAGCTAGTAGTCATGTTATTTATATAGTTAAATCAAGAACCAGTCGTTTGAGTGAAGTCGGTAATTGTAGTGAAGAAGATGAACTGAAAACCTGGATAAGACTAAATGAAACTCGGATAATAAACGTGTTAGACACACAGTCCAGCGGTGGACTGTGTGCAAAGTTAACATACACGTCCTGAGTTCGATCCTTACTGCACACACGCTTCACGTAATAACACTCTTTTTATTCATGAACTAACCGGGTTAGAACGGGTAGTTGTTAAGTATAATGTAAATCAAGAATATAACCGGGTTAGACGCGCAGTCCAGCGGTGAACTGTGTGCAAAACAAACTTCACGTCGCGCGATCGAGTCCCGTCACAAGCACCGGTCCGTGAGATTAAAACGTTTTGCAAAATAAAGGAATTTTCGGTAAGTTCGAATAAGTATATAAATATAATTAAAACTGGGTTTCTAACAGGTTAGTCACGTAGCTCAGCTGGTAGAGCTACGTGCGCGTGAACGGAAGGTCACTGGTTCGAATCCCGCTTGGCGCAAATAATTACCGCTGACCGAACCGGTCAACGGGCAAACAGTAAATAAAAAAATAATATTTTTTTTAAATATTTATTTGTTTATTTTAATTTAAAAATTAATTTAAAATACTTAAAAATAACATTTTTTAAGATAGAAAATAGCCATAAGCTCACAAAAATATATCTAAAAATCCCATTAGAATCCTTAATAAAATCCATCCATTTTAATATATTTTCCATTGTTATTTAGGTTAGTGTTCCTCGTCGACTCGCTCATCTAAATCGTGCGCATCTCGCTATATCCAATCCAACGCACTCAATGTGAGTGAACCCTTCAAATTCCCCGTTTTAATCACGTTTTTGGGGTGTATCATGTGTCTTGTTCATTTACATATTATAACCAAGTTATTGTGCATATATCATATCATGACATGTGTATTAGTTTGTTTCTGTTAAGTAGTTATTATTGTTTGCAAATTATTATTTCAGTACATGCAATTGCCGAGGCCGTAGCTCCCCATCCATCGAGGTTGAGTTTGATCCCCATTTTATTATGCGGTTGATCAGGGCGTGCCCGCACGATCGGCTCCGTTTGATTGAGCCTTGATCGGTCACTTCATTTTACATTTCAATACATGCAATACGCTCGGCTCCGTTTGATTGAGCCTTGAGTGCACAGTTCAATTTACATTTCCAGTTCATGCAATACGTTCGGCTCCGTTTGATTGAGCCTTGAGCGCACAGTCCAATTTACAATTCCAGTTCATGCAATACGATCGGCTCCGTTTGATTGAGCCTTGATCGCACAGTTCAATTATGCTAATTGTTATATGCTGTTGGTATGTTCATGTATGCTATCGATTGTTAATTGATGCTTGCCAATGTTTGATTCCATACATGTGCTCTTTTATGATTATGCACAATATTTTATTGATAAACTAACCAGACAATTATTATCAAATGTTTATCTATAAGGTTCACTCGCCAACTTATGTTGACCCAAAAACCTCCTATTTTACACATGATACAGGTGAACCAGCAGCAGCTAGGAACACGTAGGACCTGGATTAGAAGGAATAAAACGATTTAGTATTTGGATTATTTTTGGTTATTTTCCCTTGTAATGAATGGACATGTTTGGATGTTTGAGAAATGTAACTTTGACTTCATTTAATTATGAAACATAATAGTAAATGTCATGTGCTTTGGTGATAACCCAATTATGCCCCGACTCTTATTTCCGCTGCGGGTCGGGGTGTTACAACTGGTGAATTACAAACTAGTGTGCGTACACGAAGCCAAATCAATAAAGCACTTAGTTGTTTCTACACCCGAATTGCTCCAACTCAGAACTACTGCTACTACTCATGTTTCATTTCTCAAATAGAGCTAAAAGCTGTTAATGGAGCTCTGGGGGACGAGAACTGGGTGATAGCAATGCAAGAGAGACTGTTATAGTTCGAGAAGTTAGGTGTTTGGAAGTTTGTAGACTTGCCACCGAAGCAGAAAGTTATTGATACAAAGTGGGTCTTCAAGTGTAAAAGAAACAATCGGGGTGTAATAGTAAGAAACAAAGCTCGGCTGGTTGTCAAGGGTTTCCACCAGCAAGAGGGTATTGATTATACAGAGGTATATGCACCGGTTGCATGATTAGAGTCTATCCGCATTTTCCTTGCATTCGCAGCTTGGAAAGGATTTAAGGTGTACCAGTTGGATGTAAAATCTGCATTTCTCTATGGTAAACTTCGCGAACAAGTGTACGTCGGCCATCCATCGGGTTTCGTCAAGCCACTGAACAAGAATAAATCATATCTTCTGGATAAAGCCTTGTACGAATTACACCAAGCCCTAAGAGCTTGGTACGAGACGTTATCGCAACATATCGTTAGAAATGGCTTTACAAGACGAACAAGGGACAACACTTTGTTTACCAGAGAAGTCAGATCTCATCTAATAATTGTACAAATCTATGTGGATGACATTATTTTCGGTTCTACGGATGACAGTCTGTGCAAAGAGTTTGAAAAAATCATGAAGAAGAAATTCGAGATGTCCTCCATGGGTGAAATGAAATTCTTCCTTGGATTACAAGTGGATCAGCTTCCAGACGGGATATTCATTCATCAGACTAAGTATGTTTATTCATCACTCACGTACTAAACATATTGAAATTCGTTACCATTTCATTCGTGACTGTTACGAAAAGAAATTGGTGCGAATGGAAAAAATCCACACCGACGAACAAAAGGCTGATTTTTATACCAAAGAATTTCCTTTAACAAGATTTAAATATCTAATGAGGCTTAACAGTATTCAAATTTGCTTACAGGTGCGGAAGCTGAGGTTGAATACGGATCGGACGACGAGTTCACGTACATTGGTTTGTTATTTATCTTTCTAGATTAGTATTTCTTAAGAATCTAAAATTCCAAAAATATGTTTTTGATTTTAGGGGGAGAAATATTAGGGAAAATACAAAAACATATGAAAAATTTTAAAAATGTACAAAAACATTGAAAAAGACAGAAAGAATTTGGTGTCACAAAAAAGAAATTGATAGTACATCAGGGGACTATCACAGTATGCTAAAGAAATGTAAAGTTTAAAAGTGACAAACGAGTCTTACTGTGGATGTGTCGATAAGCTTAACACGTCCAGTAAACTGTTTTCGAGATATAAACTAAATTTTACAACTGCTTAATCTTGTGGATTAACATATCTTGGATATATAGACTTAGTACTCTGAAATTTCGTTTGAGAGATTGCCTGATTCTGAGATACGAGATCTTTATGGATAGTTGATATCTAGGGTATTATACAAGTTCTTCTGATTTTGCGGAAGCAATAGGCTAGAACTTTATAATATTTTCGCTATAAAACCCCTAAACTGCATGCAAACTTGAAAAAGTATCCAAAGATCTAATCATTTGCAATGCTTAAAAGATTCCTTAAGTGGAACATACCTTAAAGTCGAGCTTTCATTCTTTGTATGTACGGTACTACTAACCTGAGCTCTCAAGGTCTCGCACTAACCCATATACAGATATCAATTACGCTATATTCACCTGTAAGGTGAAATCTAGGGAATCTTGATACGGGAGTATATTCAAGAAGTGGGAACCGCAGTTAAGTCAAGTTTCATAATTCATACCTTAACATATCTTGAAACAGTTGAGAAACTGGTAAAGTTTAAGTGGGCAAACATATCGAAAATCTAGGTAAATGAGTTTGAAACTTAAAGTCATATAAAGGTCAACGGTACTGGTGATATGTCTCAATTAACTGATATGATCCTTAGACACGAATTGACAAAAATATGTATGTAAATATGTTTGTACATAGTTTACATTGTTCTGTACAAAGTTTATCAGCTTTACATATTAAAACCAAAAAGATTTTCAGTGTGTTTTAGCATAAACTTACAAAAATACAAAAAGATTTTGTTTCTACAATGTTTTCAGAAAACCAATGTTGGAGAACGGGTCTTCGAAGTTTGGTAAGGTGCTAAAACTGGTGGGAATCTCATTGACAACAGCCTGTGAGCTAATCTGTAAAATCTGAAAAGCCAAAACGATGAAAAAGTTCATTAATTTGAAACTTTTTTTTAAAATATCAACAGTTTGTTCGTAACGAGTCAAACCGGGGTCATTAACTTAGAGTCAGCAGACAAATCGGTTAACCAAGGTCATTAACTTGGACTTGGTCAACTGAATGGATTTTCATAACTGGTTAAAAATGGAAAGTTCAGGGACTAAATTGCAAAAAGTTGAAAATTTTGAAAATACGGGTTTGGCAAGTTCGGCCGAACTTGCTAAACTAACAAAAGTTTAACATTTAAACATGTTCGACCGAACTTGTCTGGATGCCTGGTTGATTGTTAAAAGGTAAGTTCGCCCGGACTTGTGATTGGGCTTTAGAACTTGGGCTTGCAAGTTCGCCCGAACTTGCTAGGGTATAAGTACCTTGCAAGTTCGGCCGAACTCATTATGTCCAAACACTAGTCTCTGAGCGAACTTAACTCCATTTGAGTGATTGTGTGAAATTGGCAAAATCATACCGTTATACTGCCGAAATTTATATTGATCTTGGTGATTTGCACATCATTATCGGTGGAAGAGGTGGGAACTTGTTGATTGAACCGTTAATTAGACTGAATTGATGAACATAGATCTAAAAATATTAAAATCTTGTAGATCTAGGATGTGTTTGATCGAATTGAACTTAAAATCATGTTAAACAACTAAAGTTGACCATAGAATCGTGTTTGATTTGATTAAATTGGTTGTTTTTGTAAGTAGCAGGTGTGAGTGTTGAAGATGATAACAAGTTCGGCTGAACTTGTTATCAAGTTCGACCGAACTTGCTAACCAATCAATGAACATACATGGTCAGAATTCAAGTTCGACCGAACTCTTGTTAAACATTGAAATTGATCATGATCTGAGTAGTTCGACCGAAGTTAGTATTTAAAAAGTGAAATGTGTTTAACATAAGTTCGCACGAACTTATGTTTTTGTTTTTGTTGAACATGTGTATAGTGCATGTTCGGGCGAACTTGAATAAATCTGATTGTTATACACACATCAAGTTCGCCCGAACTTGATGAAAAAGTGTTGAAAAATTTTTGTAACTTTTTCTTGAAATACGTGCTGAGTGTTTTGCGTCGTTTTTCAGGTTCAAGCACCAGCTCGAGTAATTTCTATGGATATCTCTAAGTTCCATAATACTTGCATCACGCTTGATAAAGCGACATGTCCGTCACTGAAGGAATACAACAGTATTTAAAAGTTTTTGAAGGATTGCCCTATCCATCGAGCTATCACGGAGCGCACTGTATCTTATTGTTCGCATTCTTATCACTTCTGGATGAATGCGAGTCTCAGAGAAGATAAGAAGACCATTATATCATCACTTCAAGTCGGGAATGAAGTAAAGGAGATCATGTTACTGAAGAGATATTCGAAGGATCTTACAGTTTAATGATGACAAAGACGATCCTATATTTCTTTATGAAAAGATGGTGAGAGGTTGTTTCTACCGTATGGGTTATAAGGGCAGTGTTAATAAGCCGACTCTAAAGAAAGGGGAAGTCCTAACCCCTACAAGCTTCTGATGCACGTGATTATACACACGTTCAGTCACCGTAAAGCGGGCCTTGACGATGTTCAGGATTACAGGGCCTGTATGGCAACAACGTTGATTCGGAAGAAGCCGTTAAACTATTCAAAGCTTGTGTTTACACATATGACGAAGGAATATGGATGATTCGAGATTATGTTTGTATCCGGGATTCGTGCAGATGCTTATTGATGAGAAATTCACAAACATTGCACGTGATCCAAATGACGTCTTATATCTCAGTCACCTTGATGATACTACAGTGAAAAAGTTGTTAAAATTACAGAAACAAGACTCAGCACCGGTGGCAAAGTCAGTTTTTCGGGAGATTAAAGATGAAAACTATATTGCGTCGGCTGACAACAAATGGAGGAAAGACGGAAGTGGTGACGAGAAAGAGATAAACGCAGAGAAAGAATGGTTTAAAGCTTTCAAGCCTAAAGCTCGAAGTGAATGGTTTCTAAAGGCCAAAGTCGAAAAGCATAAAAAGAAGCGAGCAGCTAAGAAAGTTGATACAATGCTCATTGATGAAGATGAACCTGTAAATGTTCAAGCTGAAGCTGGATCTAGCGCAAAGTTGTGATTGAGAGTCAGGAAACTGCTAAGACGACTCAGGAAGACGATGTTATCTCTGCAACTTTTGAACATGATGATGATTTGAGGAAACACCTGAGAAAGAGCCAGAAAAGTCAAAAGCAGCACAAGAGGCTGAAAAGGAAAAAGAATTTGATGCTGACTTTGATCCAAATCAAGAAAAAGAGTCTGACGAGGAGAGGCCGAAGAAAAAGGCTAAACGTGCAAAGTCTGCAATGGTTTCTACAGCAAAAACCACAGGTTCTCTGCAGAGTAAGGGCTAGAAAACAAAGAAAGCCAAAATCCACCAAGCAGAAGATATGTTGGGAAGCTGAAAAGCACATAAGTTACACAAGAACCTTCTGGCGTACAGGAGAAAGGAGTCACAAATCCTACACAAGAACCTCCTGTTGTCACTATGCTGAAGTTGAACGTCCAGGAGTTACACAAGAACCTCCTGAGACTAGATAACTCGAAGTGCCGCTTATTAATCTCCTGTTGCTCCAACGACTTCACATCTTGAAAGTTCTACTCAAAGAAGTCTACACCAAAAGCTGATACTCCAGAGTCAACTCCAAAGACTCCAAGGCCAAATCTGTTTGGTGATATGCAGAATGAGCCAATTAGTCTTCAAGATCTGAATGATTTCTTTCGAGATTCTAATGTCAATCTTCTTGAAAAGCGTGTGAAGATTTAAGAAGAGAAAGTTCAACAGAATGAAGCTGAGAAAGCTGAACTGTTCAAAAGAATGAATCAAAGTGCAGTTAGAAAGAGATGTTAGATGATAAAGTCAAAGTGTTAGAAATTGAACGTCAGTTTTTCAAAGCTCTAATTGAAAGTATTCAAGATGCAAATGAAAAGCTGCAAACAGAGATTGCGAGTTGAAAACAATTCAAGCTCTAAACGATCAAAGGTTTACAAGGATGCAGAAAGTATTATCTAATGCTCTGAGTATTGATTTCATTGCTGTGTATGATCGTCTAGATAGACAGGAAGCAAAAGAAAGGTCTGAGAAAGAACTTGCAGCGAGTGGCAAAGGAAGGGTGTTGAAGGTGAAGCACCTAAATCTTCTGAAGCTACAGAAAAGGTTGTTGAAGAGAAAGTTGAAAAAGCTTCTGAGTCTGATATTGCTAAGGTTGACGAATCTGTCAAGCCTTCTGATCCAGTAATTTCTTCTGAAGAAAAGGACGATGAAGAAGCAGAAGATGAGGATAAAGATGATGACGACAAGAAAGATGATTCTGATTATGAAGATTGGAATAACGCTGATGATGATGATGATCAGGGAGGAGTTGGTATGAAAATCAGTGAAGCAAAAGTCTCTGACGAATTTGATTTTTCTTCTCTAATGGATGATGAATCAAACAAGATGAATGATCAGATTGAGGGGGAGTCAAGGCAAAAAGGGCCAACTGATGATGTAGATATGACTGATGTTGATAAATTTGCAAAGCATGTTGCTGCAGTACCAACAAAGCCTTTGATACTCATGCTGGATGAAATGTAGAGGAAGGCGAGTACGTGCAAACTATACGAAAGAGGATTTGGCAAAGTTGATCGAAGTTGATGCTGAATCACTTGACTTTGATTTTGAGGAACAAGTGAATGTTAACACGTTTGAGCCGAATGATTATAAAGATATACGAAGGTTTGAAGCTGACGAGTATAACAGAGTGATTGTAGAGGATTGGTCTTCAGATGATGAAAGAGAAGAAACTACGAAGTACAGCCCTAACACTGATAGTTTTCCTACTTTCGAGGAGATGTACAAGCAACTTGATTAAGACATGTTGAAAGAAAAGATTGAGGAATCTATACGAGAAGGCAAAGTTCCTAAACTGGTGACAAAGGAAGAAATAGCTCAGGCAAAGAAATCTTGGTTTCAAGAGATGTTGCGCGAATGTAAGTTTCGACGTCCTCTAGCATTCTTTAGCAGAGATAAAGACGTGTCGTTGGGAGATATTCTCTGTTGGGGCTGGTTCAAGGAGCTAAATGTGTATGCAATCAAAAGGGAACTTGGAGTGCAATACTTGAAATATCTAGCTGATTTCAAGACGTTACTGTACGGGGATGTGGAGGAGCTTGTCCAAACCGTGAATGTTACTTATCATATGAAATATATTGATCAGTTATTGTGGAAAATGATCAAGTTTGAAGCGACAAAGGGATTCAGATATTGGAAGCCATTTATTCCAGGTCACTGAATCAAAACGAATAAGAAGACAGGGGAAAAGGATATAACGTTGATTATGAAATGACCAAGAGCGATGAGGAACATGTCGTTGATGCCTATCGAACAAAATTTCTATCCAGTATTCAAATGGTGGCAGATAGATCTAACACACGTGAAGCCGTTATTGTTTTACGATTTGAAGAACATTTGGATATCATGAAGGAAAGGGTTAAGATATTGGGGTTTTAGGGTATGAGAGGTTTATGAGAACGATCAGGATACTAGACCCGATGTGGCTAGTAAATTGCTCGAGAGAAGACATCAAGTGCTTGTTCTACAGCAAGATAGTGTTTGAAGAACGTGAGAAAGAACAAGCCTTGAAGTATTAAAGGGTCGTTAATGTATGCTACGCTCGTGAAGTTAATTCTGGTAAGATGTGGAATACGAGCTGGAGAGAGTTAGAACGGGTTGAATTTTTGAAAGAAGAGAAGCGTCTAGAAGCTATACACGAGAAAGGTAGGGCGGCAAGGCTTAGAAGGTTTCAGTACATGAACAAAGTGCCTCCTACAGATCAGACGCCGGATACGAAACAAGAACGACGAAAAGCCATTCAAGGACTTCTTCGTTCGTGTTCGTTAATGTTTATTTGAAGACAGAGTTTTTGAAGATTGATACAACACGAAGACGATATCCAAGGGGGAGTCTGTTGGTGCAGAATGTGTATGTCTTAGTCTTATATCGAGTCTGTATAGATTAGAGTTGAATAGGCTAGCGAAAACGAGTATTTATGTAACTAAGGTCAAATTCGCTCCTGGTGGTATTGTATTGTCAAGTTCGTCCGAACTTTCCTTAGCAAGTTCGCCCTAACTCATCCCTCCACCAACGAACTTGCAACTCTATAAATAGCTAGCTAGTCTCTCTCATTTGGAAGTTTGGCATTTCTGAGGCGAAGCTCTGTCAATTTGGAGACTTGATGTTTATAATTGACGATTAATTGACTAATTCTTGTTATTTGGTAAACTTGTCATAATATTTCCGCTATTATGGACAATAGAGATCAAATCTAGGTTCCTATGCATTGAGGATCGGTCCTACAACAATCAGTGAAGTTGAAATTTAAAGGACTTTTCGAAACTTGAGAAAGTCCATAATAAACCTGATTGTGAAAAGAAAATCAAAATTGAGGTTGAAGAAATAATACCTAAGACTGAAAAGACTTGGGTGTCATTATTCAACTAAATGTTTGAATTTTTGTGCAGGAACATCCGAGATGAAGCAAATCACTAAGAGTGAAGTTCTGTGGCACACCTAAGAATGAAGATGGGCTGGGTTAACAGGTTATATATAAAGGCCATCTTTTACAAAATTTTGACATTCAAATAATGTTTAATTTAAAAATTTTGAAATTTTTGGAGAAAGTTTTTCGAACACACATTCCAATAACGTTTACATGAAAATTTTATAAATTTTTAAAGAAAATTATTACATAGAACCTTCATTGTTAAACAGACAAAACTTATGGATATACATGTTTTCTAAAACACAAAACGGTCACAGCTTTTGTCATCATGAGGAGGAGAGTGCTTAAAAGAAAAATTATGAAGCAGTAATGGATGGCGAATTAAAGTAATTCTCATGGGTTGGTCAATGTTTTTTATAAATTAAAATATAAAAATATGTTTTTGATTTTAGGGGGAGAAATGAAACAAGAAAATACAAAAACATATAAAAACCTAAATGTACAAAAACATTGAAAAAAGACAAAAAGGATTTTGTGTCAAAAAGAAAATGATAGTACATCAGTGGACTATCACAGTATGCTAAGGATTTGTAAAGTTTAAAAGAATTAAACAGTCTTACTGTGGATGTGTCGATAGGCTTTACACGTTCAGTAGATTGTTTTCAAGATATAAACTAAATTTTACAACTGCTTAATTCGTTGGATTAACATCTCTTGGATATATGGACTTAGTACTCTGAAATTTCATTAGAGAGATTGCCTGATTATGAGATACGAGGTCTTTATAGATGATTGATATCTGGGGTATTATACAAGTTCTTCTGATTTTGCGTAAGCAATGGCCTGGAACTTCTATAATGCTTTTTTAAAAACCCCTAAACTGCAGCAAATTGAAAAAATCGTAAGATCTAATCAATTGCAGTCAAAAGATTCCATAATTTGAACAACACCTTAAAGTCGAGCCTTCATCTCTTTTCTGTACGGTGGTACTAACCTGAGCTCTCAAGGTCTCACACAACCCAGATACAGATATCAATTACGCTATACTCATCTGTAAGATGAAATCTAGGGAATCTTGATACGGGAGTATATTCTGAGATGAGAACCATATCAAGTTTCATAATTCTAACTAACATATCTTGGATCAATTGAGAAATGTGTGAAGTTTAAGTGGACAAATATATCGACAATCTAGGTAAATTTGTTTAAAACTTAAAGTCTCAAAAAGGTCAACGATACTTGTGATTTGTCTTAAAAACTAATATGATCCTTTAACACAAACTCAACAAAAATATGATTGTAAATATGTTTGTAAATAGTTAGTGTTTGTTATTCATTTTATAAAAACAAAAAGATTTTGTTATCTTTTTAGTTTCGACAATTGATGATGAAAAGCTGATTTTCAAAGTCTAGAATTCCTAAACATAATCTAAAAAATTGATTGAATTTGATCTAAAAAGTTTTAAAATTTCATTAAGATGAAACTTACATTTGAGTAAATGTGTCAGTTTAGTGTCAAAATAGTTGAACTTGATACATGAGTCAAATATTCAAGGTCATTAAGTTGGACTTTAATAACTGAGAGGGTTTAAAATAGATAAGATGATTAAAATTTGAAATGATGATGTTTTGAGAGATTTCAAAGTTTGACTCTGATATGTTTATTTGAAAGTCTGAGATTCTTTGAAACAGAAAATAGTTTTTAAAGGGGAGCTGGATAAACATGTTGATTGAAGATAACAGAAAGCTCAAAGTAAGGGGGAGCATGGTGATTAAAGTTTTATCAAGACAAGCTCAAGAAAAGAGAATAGAATTGACGAACATATGAAGATAATCGATGTTAA
Organism: Scalesia atractyloides; assembly: GCA_947069175.1. Classification (NCBI taxonomy): domain Eukaryota; kingdom Viridiplantae; phylum Streptophyta; class Magnoliopsida; order Asterales; family Asteraceae; genus Scalesia; species Scalesia atractyloides. The sequence goes on along the minus strand of CAMTDV010000024.1, from coordinate 55,190,226 downwards.
AGTTATTCAAGAAATAAAGATCAATAGAATATTAAAGACTCTGGAACTTAATTGAAGACTGATGACTACGGCAACATCCAAGGGGTTGTCTGTTGATGCATATGTCTGTTGCCTATGTCATCATATAACGTCGAGTCTTTATTTAGGAGCGAAACATTAAGTTTATGTATGATGTGACACAAGTTCGCCCGAACTTGTAAAGTACATGGACAAGTTCGCCCGAAGTTGTCCTGTGAAGGACAAGTTCGCCCGAACTTGACCATGACACTTTTCAAGCGAACTTGTGATGCCTATATATAGTGAGTCTTGGTTTCTCATTTGAAACATTCAGAGATTTTGTGTACTGGATGGCGAAGCTCTGTCCAAGTGTTTCCAGGATTTGTAACGTTTACTAATCAATGAACCGGTGTTAAACAGTAACAAACAAGTCTACAATGTCGCCTATGCAAACGGATTCCGCACGTTTACCTTAGGTTTGCCAAATTAGAACCCTGAACGATCCGTACAGCGGACCTACAATGATTTATCTAAGAAAGACGACAAGAAGGATGATGATAGCAAGGGTGATGATGATGATAACACCCATGGAGGTACAAGCTTAATAGTTGAGTCTACGAAGAGTAATGAATCATTTGACTATAAAGATTTCCTTAATGATGCAGCGAATCAAGAAAGTGATGCACCAAGTAAGGGGGAGCAGACAGGGCCACACAAACTGAAGAAATGTCAGGAATCTTCACTGCTAATCGTGTTACAACTGTTCTTGATAGTTACAAGCCCCAGATTTTATACTTGGAACATAATGTGGAAGAAGGAGAGTTTGTCCACAATTATACAAAAGAAGAGATAGCAGCTATGCTCGGTGTTGATGAAAATTCATTTGATTTGATTTTGAAGAGGAGTTGAATAACATCAGTGCGTTTGAGCGAACAACTATGTTTACAAGCATATTCTAGAAGCGGATACTTATGATCATGTGGTAGTTGAAGATGCGTTTGATGATGATAATGAAGTCAAAAAGTATTCGGGTGTTGATACTGATAGTTTTCCAACATTTGAAGAATTATTCAGTGACTTAAATGATGAAGTGTTGAAAAGAAAATCAAAGAAACTGTTACGGAAGGAAATGTACCTAAACGCTTATCCAAAGATGAAATTGCTGAAGCTCGAAAGAAATGGTTTCGAGATTTACCAAAAGAAAGGAAGTTTAGACGACTGTTGGCATTCTTTACACGTGATAAAGAAAATCTTTAAGAGATATACTAAGCTGGGGTTGGCTTCCCGAGTTGAATGTTTATACTGTGAAAAAGGAATTCGGTGTTAAGTATTTTCGATACCTAAATGATTTGAAGAGTTTACCTTACTGGGATGTGAGGAGCTTGTTCAAACGAGAATGATTAATTTTCAAATGAAATTTCATGATCAACGTCTCTAGAGATTAATTAAATATGAAGCGATTAAAGATTTCAACAAGTGGAAACCATTTATACCGAAGAAGCGAATTAGAGTTGATAAAGTTACTAAAGAGAGGGATGTTACACTTGTAATGAAACGGCCAAGAGAAATGAAGAATATGCCGTTAATGAAAATAGAGCAAGATTTTCATGAATTCTTTCAGGGGTGGCAGATTGAACCTGAAACAAGTGAAGTAGTGATAGTTTTAAAGACTGATGAAAATCGAAAGATCACTGAAGAAGTAACACCTGAAATGATCAAACGAAGAAGAATTTGGGGATTATGGAGGACAATTCGAATATTAGACCCTATGTGGCTAGTCAATTGTTCAAAAGAGGATGTGAAATGTTTGTTCTTTAACAAGATTAGTTATGGACTCACAGAAAAGACACGGGCATTGCAATACCAAGGCGTGATCAATGCTTGCTATGCGCACGATATTAATTCAGGAAGAATGTGGGAATCATCATGGAGAGAGTTGGAACGTGAAGAATTTCTGAAGGAAGAAAGACGTTTAGAGAAAATTAAAGAGAAAGGAAAAGAGGCTCGTCTCAGAAGATTTCAATTCATGAAATGGGCTTCGGCAACCGATCAAACGTCAATTTCATTGGAAGAGCGTCAGAAGCCGAAGAAACATTTCTTTGGTCATTAAAGTTTACAAGAATGAAGATTTTGAAGACAGATTAAGACTACGACAACATCCCAAGGGGATTTTGTTGATGCACAATGTCTATTGTCTATGTCTTAAGTCTAGTCAGTCAATGTAATAGGCCTTTGAATGTTAGAATTTATTTTGTAAAGTATTCAGCACACTTCGTACATGGTGTGTATCCTTGGTGCGAAGTGTGCGTCGTCCCTATATATAGGAGATAAGTCATTTGTATGTTTAAATGTTAGGAAACGTTTTTATGTAAGTATTGGAAAAAAAAATGTAGTCAATCTGATCTATAGAAGAAGATAAAGTCCTGAAGGTCAGAACAACAAGAAGAAACAAGGCAGGACACCGGAAATGATCAATACATCTTTTTCAAGAATCATAAACTGATCAAGAACAAGAAAAGACAATCAGATAAGACCATTCTGATGGATTTGATGATGTTTCCAATGAATATCATATGTATTTGGTAAAATCTGATCATCAGGATTTCTGATAAAAAGGTTCATCAGAAATTCTGATAAGGAGTCATCAGAAGTTTTGATAAACCCACTTGTCTACAAAAATCGAAGCTCTGCCACATTTGAAGAAGAAAATTAACCCTAGAATATTCAATGAATATGTAAAACAGCATCTTTATGAAGAGAAAGTGTATAAATAAACAAATGTATATTCATACCCAAAACTTTCTATAAATAGGAAGTTATACCCGAAAGGAAGAGTGAGTCAACCTTAGCATTAAATACATATTATACTCCACAACCCTTTCACCACAGTATTACACAAGTATTCGTTTCTATTAGTTAATAACCATACAATCACCTTGTAAACCATTCAGTTTCAAATTGATATAAACTTGAAAATTCCGTAAGCTATTGTTTCTTGAAAGTTTGATTTCTATTTCCGCACACTATTTTCATATTTGTTGAAATCACTTGCCATATTACCATAAGAGAAGCTTTTGTCCATCTGGACCAACAAGTGGTATCAGAGCAGAGTGAATAAACTATTTTCAAATGATCAAATGCTCAGTTTTTCTCTTTTATCTAATTATGGTAAACTTTCAAACCCGGAATAATGCTTTCAATATCGGGTCTATGTCAATGAAAAATCAGGAGGAGTACTCCAATGAAAAATCTGGATGATCAATTTCTTAAATGGACATGATCGAGCCCTGTTCAATCCATTGTGAGTGGCCCACATATACCCATGGTTGAAATACCAGGTACACCAACAATTGATACTACACTTGAAATACATGTCTCTTGGGCTCTAAAGAAAGAAAGTAATTGGACCCACGAAGACAAACAAAAGGTGGAAGCAGATGCAAGGGTCAAATCACTCTTGATTATGGCACTTCCAAATGACATATTTTCTCAAGTAGATGCATGTGCTTATGCTAAGGAAATAAGGGATCAATTGGAAAATCTTTGTGAATGGGGAGAAAGAATGAAAAGAAACAAAAGAACAAATTGTGTCTCTTCCTATGAGAGGTTCAAAAATTTACCAAATGAAAGTCCTTTTGAAACATACAATAGATTTGAAAACTTTTAAATGAACTAAAAAAGTTTGGTATTGAGAAGTCAAACGATGAAAGGAATGTAAAATTCCTAGATGCTCTACCTCGAGAATGGAGAAGTCTAACAATGACTTTAGCCTCCACCTTAGAGCTGGGATACATGAGTCGACATGACTCATTTAGCATTCTTGTCCCTAGAGAAGATGAAATCTATGAAAACTCAAGCCAGAGAGGTGGATCTATTTCTCTCATCTCAAACTCACAAAGAACACCCATACCTGACCCACAAACCACTTATTGTTAAAGTCAAGAAAATTCTGATACTTCATCAGACTTTTCGGCATTTGCTGAGGCAATTACACTTCTTATCAAGACCTTTGAACAACGGTTGAGAGAAGGGAGCCATAAGTACCAAAAGAGTGACAAAGGGAGAATGGAAGCAAAATCCAAAGAGAGAGGAAAAGTAGAAGTAATATGTTACAAGTGTAAAAAATAAGGGTCATTATGCATCAGAGTGCAAGAATAAAAAGCTGAAGGATGTTGCCTACTATGAAAAAAAACTGGAAGAAGCCAAGAAGCAACAACAAGTAAGCCTGATAGCAGGGACAGATGCCTGGTTAAAAGATGACTCTTCCGATGATGAGGAGGAGGATATTGGAAATTTCTGTCTTATGGCCAAGCTCTCTAAAGCAGAATCTGAGAGTTCAAAACAAAAGGTAAACACAGAGTAATCTTGACTTAATACAAAAGTTATACAAACTCATGTCAGATTTTCTAAACTTGCAAGAAATACAAAAATTGGAAAACAAAAGATCTGATGTATCTACAAAAGTCTCTAAATAAAGTTATACTTGAAAACCAATTATTAATTGAAGAAAGTCTGAACAAAAAATCCAAAAATTGAATTTTACGGAAAAGAAAGAAAGATTTGTATAAAAAAGTTCATGACAATGAGATAAACGTAATAGGTTTTCAACATGAAAAGGACTTCATTAACTTTATAGAAGCAACACCGAAAAAACAGAGGAGAGGGGTTAGGCTATGTAAAAACAAATATTAGAAACCCTGCCACCTTTGTTAAAGCATCAGATCAGATTTCTCATAAATTAATATTAGATTCTGGTACTGAGTCTTGCAAATCCATAAGTTCTGACAACTCATTTGTAACATCAAACATCAAAGAAAAATAGCATGAATCCAATCAAATATCTACAGAAAATACAAAAATGATTCATCCAATATTTCATAAATCTGCAAATCTTCCATCATAGCCAAAGAAATCAGAAATTTATGAGAAAAAGAGTTGTATGTGTGTTGATATATGAAGCTAGTTCAACACCATCTCCAAATAAAAAACTAACAATCTGTTAATGGCTAAACATATAACAGAATCTATGATGAAATTTCATCATCAGAAGAAGAAAATTTGATTAAAATTTCATCAGAAAAAGTATCCCAAGAAAGTCTGGGTACCAAAAACTCTCTAACTTTTCCATTTCAGGACTATCATGTGCATCAGATCTGGTACCATGACTCTGGAAGCTCCAAGCACATGATTGGGGATTGGAGCTTACTCAATAATTTTGTTCCCAAGCTGGATAAATTAGTCAACTTTGAAAATGGAGTAAAGGGAAAAACATTGGGGTATGGATGTATAAAATATGGCTTATTGACCATTGAAAAGGTAGCCTATGTTGAAGACTTAAAGTACAATCTGCTGAGTTGTGATCAATTTTGTGACAAGGGATTTCAGGTAACCTTCCTACCAGAAAAATGTTTGCTAATTGGTCTGGATGATGATAAAATATATTTAAGTGGAAAGAGAATTAGAAAATCCATCTTTTACTTTGATTTTAAAGAAGAAACTGAGTATCTACAATTGTGCCTATTTTCAAAACATAATAAGGGTAATAATTGGTAATGGCACAAAAGATTATCCCCCTTAAACTTAAAAAATTTAAACAAATTAGCAAAAAAAGGTCTGGTAAAGGGATTACCTTTTATATCTTCAAAGAAAGATAAACTTTGTGAGGCTTGTGAAATGGGAAAATAAAAAAGAAGCTCACACAAAATAATTTATGAATAACCAATAACACAAAACATAGAACTTTTGCACATGAACCTATGTGGACCAGTCACTAATACAAGTTTTTTCTGGTAAAAAATACATCTGCGTCATTGTGGATGACTACTCCAAATACACTTGGGTAGAATTTTTGAAAATGAAAAGTGAAACTCCAGATCTGATCATAAATTTTATCATAAATATTGAAAATCTTTTAAATTATCTGTAACAAGGATCAGAACTGACAATGGAACAAAATTTAAAAATTCAAAACCTGATACTTTCCTTGTGAGTAAAGGAATATCTCATGACTTTTCTACTCCGAGAACTCCACAACAAAATGGTGTTGTGGAAAGAAGAAACAGAACCTTGGTTAAAACAGCTAGAACCATGTGGTTTATGCCAAGCTGCCCACTTACTTCTGGGCAGTAGCAATTGCAAAAGCATGTTTTACACAAAACAGATCCATAATAAACAAAAGACTTCAGAAAACACCGTACAACATTATAAATGGAAGAATCCCAATTAAATTTTTTGCACACATTTGGTTGTAGACGTTTTGTTTTCAAAGATTTTGAAAGTCTTGAGAAATTTGACTAGAAAAGCAGAAAATGATTTTTTTCTTGGTTATTCACTGTCCTCTAAAGCTAATAGTGTCTTTATTTGAAGTACCAGGACCATCAGAGAAGGTTTGTATGTATCATTTGATGACTCATTAAAAACTAAAGTTTCTGGTGAATTCATAGAGGAAATAAACTTATCTGATGAACCAGAAAACCCTAATCATCTGCTCAATATTCTAACTGAAGAACTTCTAGAACATGGCTATATAAACACAGAACAATCAAAACAAATCATGTACTAACCCTGTAGGATCAGTAGAGGATCAACTAGAAACACAAACACAACATCAAAATTCTGAAAACACATCAGAAAACCTTCATGAACAGCAGAATTCTAATCATCATGATCAGGAGAGAGTTGACAACCATCAGACCAAACAAGGTCACACAACAATCTCAGATGGATCAAGGGACACTCTCAATCTGATATCATCGGGAATCTAGAATAAGGAGTCAAAACAAGGTCAGCTATAGCACATGAAAGTTTATATGCTAGCTTTCTGAGCATTATAGAAACAAGATCTGTCAAAGAAGCACTCGATGACTTTGATTGGATACAAGCAATGCAAGAAGAGCTTGATCAATTCGAGAAAATCCAAGTATGGAATATGGTACCTAGACCAAATGATAAGTCGATCATTGGTTCAAAGTGGGTATTTAGAAACAAATCTGATGAACATGGAACAATGACAAGGAGTAAAGCTAGACTGGTGGTAAGGGGTTAGTGTCAACAAGAAGGTATAGACTATGATGAAACCTTTGCACCAGTAGCTAGATTAGAAGCTGTCAGAATATTCCTTGCTTATGTTGCATCGAAAGATTTTAAAGTCTATCACATGGATGTAAAATCTACATTTCTAAACGGTAAGATTGAAGAGGAAGTATATGTGCATCAACCAGAAGGCTTTGTTGATCCTAAATTTCCAAAACATGTTTACAAATTGAACAAAGCCTTATATGGATTGAAGCAAGCTCCTAGAGCATCGTATGTAACTCTCTCAAACTTCTTACTTAAGTCTGGCTTCACAAAAAGGTACATTTGACACGACACTCTTTCTCAAAACACATAAAGGTCACACTTTATTAGTTCAAATTTATGTTGACGACATAATATTTGGATCAACAAATGAAAAATATTGCAAAAAGTTTGAGAAACTAATGAGTAGTCACTTTGAAATGAGCATGATGGGTGAGTTAACATTTTTCTTGGGTTTGCAAGTTAAACAGTATAATGATGGCATATTTTTAAGTCAATCCAAGTATGTCAAAACAATTTTAAGCAAATATTCACTTGAAAATTGCTCATCTTCAAGGACTCCCATGGCAACAATCAATAAACTTAATTCTGATACAGATGGAAAAGTGTGGATATAAAAACCTATAGAGGTTTGATAGGATCACTTCTTTATTTAACAGCAAGTAGACCAGATATTATGTTTGCAACATGCTTTCTGGCAAGATATAAGTGTAATCCTAAAGAATCTCATCTAAAACTGTAAAAAGGGTTTTTAAATATCTTAAAGGCACACCAGATCTTGGTCTCTGTTATCCTAAAGATAAAAACTTGGAACTAACACCATACACAGATGCAGATTATGTAGGATGCAAGATTGACATAAAAAAGTAAATCTGGAGCTTGTCAAATGTTGGGAGATAAGCTTGTTTGTTGGGCAAGCAAAAAAGCAAAATTGTGTTTCAACATTTGAATCAGAATATGTAGCAGCTTCAAGTTGTTGTTCACAAGTTTATTTTGATGCAAACTCAGCTGAGAGATTACGGTGTAAATCTAACAAGGATTCCTATTTTATGTGATTCAAGAAATTTTATGTGATTCAAGAAGTGCTATAGCAATAACTGAAAATCAGTCCATCACTCAAGAACAAAGCACATAGATGTCGGATATCACTTCATCAAAGATCATGTTGAAAAAGGTAACATTGAAATATATTTTGTACCAATAGAAAAACAACTTGCTGAAAATTTCACAAAACCTCTTGATGAAAAGACACGCAACTTTCTGATTGGCAAGCTAGGCATGATAAATCTAAAATATGATGAAGAAAACTCAGAAAACATTTGTCACAAAACAAAAGTAAAAAATTTGAATCATTAGAAGATTATCATAATTCAATCAGAAATTCTAATAATTCATCAGAAAGCGCACTAGCTCATCAGAAAATCTGATAAACCATCAGATTCAACCAAAATCATCGAAAAATATGATATGATTCACGTTTTGAATTTCTTCATAAATACCATGCCATAAAAATACGAATAATGTTCGTATATATTTCTTTCACTCGTATATTTCTTATATTTATTATCTTTATGATTTATTAAAATTTTATTAAATCAACCACTTGCAATCTGAAAGCTTTAAGAGTAGATTACATAACAAAGATAAATCTCTAAACAAAATCCACTGCTATCTTACACTTCCAACTAACCATTAATTGCATAGTCACTCACACTTAAAAAGAAATAAAGGGACACATGGGAAGAAAAATGATTAAAAGCTAGGAGAAGTAGTTGCCTAGAGCATTGAATACGTAAGACCTTCATCTCACAAACCTTCTCTTTGCCACTGACAAAGGATCCTGAGCATTTGAAGAAAAGAAAGAATAAATGAAAGAAAATCTTAAGTTGGTAAATGCCATTTATGGTAAATCTATCACTCTCACTTATTTATACCAACTTAACTTAAAGATCAGATTCGTCACTTACATTATCTCCAATCTCTCTCTTCTTACCTCAAATCCTTATTTACCATCTCAAAACCCTAAGCATGGCAACAGAAATGAACACCACCTTCTTCCCACTCCAACATTACATAACTCACAACATGAGAGTTAGAACAAACCTTGAAGGTCCTGCATGGGAAGGATGTAGGTTTGTTTACAATATACTGATGCAAAGCCCCCTTGGTTATGCTTTGTCAGCATACATCTGGATCCACCCAGTGCTTCTACAAAGACTCTAGCGGATGCACACACTGTCTTCCAGGGCGCAAACTTCTTGATCAGCAGCACAATGATGGGGAGGGAGATCATCCTGAGTGAGCAGACTATCAGAGAAGCCCTCTAGCTCAACGATGACAAGCATGCCACCAGCTTCCCTAGAGAAGCTCGGGATCAAACACTCCTGAGATGGGATACTGCACAAGAAACCTTTCAAGGCAAATCACTCAATTTGGCTTCATACCGCCATGGCATTTTCTGATAACCCAGCTTGTACAAGAAAACCTTACAACTTCTCAAAATATTTCATGAGAGTTTTTCAGAGAAACATGATCTCAACTCAACCCTTTCTGATTTATCCTCGTTTTCTAATGAGCGTAATAACACATCAACTGGATTTTGGTGGCATTCATGTCTGGTACCAAGGGCTCAGGTCTTTCTCGAAGAAGATATATACAATCCAAGCCTGGTTCCAACCAATCACCATACTAGTCACATGACTTGTTTGTTGATCTTTGCCACACTTTTCTTTAATGATTAGTTGTATTTTATTATATACTTTTTTTCTTTTCCGTAAGTTTTCCTTTTCATAAGTAAATGTTTGTTGCTTTCTTTTTTCTCAAAGAGGGAAGGGGAAATATCATAAAAAAATAGATCCGATAACTAACTAAGGAGAAAACCCAATTTCAGATGAAAATGCATCAGTTCTGATTAACATCTGATAAAAACTTGAAAATCTGATAAAGTTGCATCAGTTCTGATGAAGACCTAATAAATTCAATAACATGTTTAGTCAAAAGGGTTAAAACTCACAGTGCTCATAACTTAAACAAAAGGAATGAGTCATTTTTTCAAAAAAAAAGGGAGTTAAAGCAAAGATAAATGAATTTTAGTTTATCAGAAAGAAAATATTTTGACATATAAAAGAAAGTTTTTGATAAAACAAAGTCCAAGATAACTCCAAAATATGGTCAGTTAATCTTCAAAAAGTAATGATAATGATGAAAAGAGACAAAAAAGTGTGAAATTTTAGAAAATAATACTCATGACTACTATCTTTTAAAAAAATTTCACAAAATGTTACTTCAAGAAAAGAACAAAGACTTAGACTTCAACCAGAAAGCGTATGTAACTGATATATCTGAAACTCTACCTATTCCTTCTCATCTCTCAAAAAAAGGGAGTTGATCTATCATTTCTAATAAAATTATGATATGTTATGACGAAGTAACCTAGACGTATAATCCATCAGAAAATACAATATTTTATGATGACGCCATTAGATTCGTTTTTTTTGCTCAAAAGAGGGAAGGAATGTCAAGCTCTAGAATGGGATTCTATTGAACCTTTCTATGACTGTGAATGCTAGGATCGGACCCAACTTGTGAGCTTCCGGTCAGATTTGCTCAGCTAACAGAGGCGGAATTCATTGTTAGTTGATTGAACAAACAAAGAACAAGTGATGATTACTATTTAACCTTCTGTATATTGATTAACGTTGAAACGATTACAGACTCGAGCAGGCTTCGCCACTGATCACCAAAAACAGCATGCATGACAAACATCCTAAGTCACCTATTTATAGGCAAGACTTGACAGCAACTAGGGACTAGGACACTGGATTTACAAACTAAATTTTCATGTGAAAATCCTTTCAAATTTTCGTACGAAAATATTAACAATCATACAAAACTTTCAAAAACAAACTTCTGACACTGCGAAACCCTATCTATACAATAGACTCGTCCCATACGTAGGCAATAGACATATGTGCACCAACCGACTCCCCCTTAGATGTTGCCGCAATATTGGACAGTCTTCAAAAACTATTATGCAAAAATCTTCAAACATATTTGACTTGAATTATCCGAAAAATCGCTTGCGTGGCCTTCGACGCTCCTCTGAAGCAATGGGAGTTTGATCTGTAGGAGGAGGTCGATTGTACGTGTTGCCAAACTTGAATCTTTCACGAGTAGCCAACTTTCGTCGTGCCTCGATTCTTTCTTCATTCTGGTCTTTCTTTTTCTGTTCTTTATCTTCAAGCTTTCTCCATGAAGTTTTCCAGTCTTTACCTGAATTAACATTGTTAGCATAACAAATGTTCACAATCTTCTGAACTGCATGGCTTGCTCTTTATCTTTTTCTTCATAACTGATCTTGATGAAGAATAAGCGTTCGATATCTTTCTCTGAGCAGTTGACCAGCCACATCGGATCTAACACGCTGATCGCACGCCACAACCCATAAATTCTCTTATGCATGATCACGGTTTCAATAGATCTTCAGACATATCCCATGACCCTTCATCAGCCTCGACATAAATAACAGCCTCTCCAGTACTTGAATCATAGTGCCACCATTTAAAGATTTTGTAAAATCTTGTTCCATTTTCTTCAAAGGCATATTCTTCATAACACACGGCCTTTTGACAATCAAAGTCAATCTTTTTCTTGTTACTGGATTGATCTTTGTGACGGTTCATAGCTTGTGTGGTTTCGAAAAGTTAAACCATGTTCAGCTTCAAACTTAATTAGCTTCCATAGACGTTGATCATTCGGTCGTAGCTTCATACTAAACGTTTTGGTCTATACCAACAGTTTCACATCCCATTCTGGAAAAGTCTTTATATCACCAAGTCGTCTCAAGTATTGAACTCCATACTCGCGTTTCACAGCGTACACATCTAGTTCCTCAATCCATCCCCAACTGATAATGTCACTCAGATATGCATCAGGATCTCTGTGAAGAAAGCTAATGGATGATGGAACTTTCTTTCTGGCTGCATTTCCTTGAACCACTTTTTCTTCATTTCAATAATCTCTTCTTTAGTCGGCGGTTTAGGGGCCGTGCCATCTTTTACTGCGTCTGCTACCTTTTGTTTTAACATATCATCGTTCATTTTAGCACTTATTTCATCAAGGGTAGGAAACACATATGTTCCTTCACCTGTATACCTTGCCTCTTCATTATCATCCGAATCCCAATCTTCTATGATCACTCTGTCATAATCGTTTGCCTATGGAATGTCTTCAAAAACAGAATCATTCGGCTCTGAGCTTTTGTTCTTTAATTCCTCTTCAAAGTCGAACTCAAATGAATCTTCTTGTAAGCCAAACAATTCAGCAAGATCAGCATTTGGGTTTTGGCACTGTCTCCTCTGTGACAACTGGCAATTTTCCATGTATTCCATACAATAATGAACAGTAAATTGTACTCTGATGACTGTGCATGATTGAATTAACAAGACGAATGATTTTCTGATTCTGTCATATACATACAATGGCATTTAATGTTGCAAGATTTTTATCATTATTACATGCAACACAATGTGGTTCAACTAATTCACAGAAAAAGTTAGCACAGTTATCAGACAAACTAGAAATACTGACGGGAGTTCAGTACTCAGATACACATGATATGAGACACAGAATGAGCCCCGAAACCGAGAGTTACACTAGAATAGTGTGTAGGAAAGTAGGGAGCATAAAACTGCCTTTCTAGTGTTGATTTAGGTGCCGGAAAGTGCCAGAAACACACTAAAACTACAGAATTCTGCAGAAAACAATAAAATTCAGCAATTTTCAGCATTTTAACTACAAAATATAATGCAGAATTATGGTTTAATAGTCCAGAATGCTTTCCTAAGTGTCGGGAATCAAAACTGTCATAAAAGACTACATATAGCACACTAAACTACGATATTTAGCACTTTAATGAACCGGTAACCAACCGAACAACCGGACACTACCCGAAACATCAAAATTTCACTAGAAGCATTGTTTTAATGATACGAAGCTAGTTATGACCACCAAACATCATATTACTACTTAAAACACTTAAACACAATTGACACCTAAATTAACACTTAAAGAGTACTAGATCATGCAACTAAGTGTTGAAACCAAACTAGATACCCCCCTCATAACCGGTTACAAAGTGGGCCCCACACTTTTGATTTTCTTGATTATTAAAATGGATCATGTTCCCTTGATTTCAAACATATTAACAAATGTTTTAACTTGTGTTGGAGGATAATGATACATAAGACCATAAGATCATAAGATCATTCTACACTTACTACTCAACATTCAAAATTCACCAAAATCACCTCCATCTCCTTCCATACTCACGACCACACCCTCATACACACACATCTTCATTTTCATCCATACTGCAACATTTCCAAGCTTGTTCTAAGGTGTATGGAGACTATCTAAGAAGACTACAAGTGCTAGAACTTGAAGGACCCCTTTGTGGAGCTATTAACCACTTAGTTTCTTCATCATCTTACATCTTGGTCTTCCCTAGCCATAGTGCTAGTAGTAAGCCTCTTTGATCTTGTTTTTATTTATAATTTTGGTGGTTAAAGTATAATGTAACTTGGTAATCCAAAGAATCTCAACAAAACATGAAGATGAACATGAACATAAAGCTTAAAAACATGAAAATCAAGGTTGTTTTTGTGTAAGTAGTAAACTTGTTTGTTGAATACTAGCATATATGGTGTAGATCATCATATGAAGCTTGCTAGATGATGATTCATCTAGCAAGTATAAGGATGGATCTTGAGAAATTTGTGATGATCATCCTTTATGTTGAACATGAACTTGAAGATGAGTTTGATTTAGTGTAGGTGATGAATCCTACAAGATATAAGTCTTGAAAATGTAAGATTTCAAAAATAATATTTTCAAGAAACAAAAGTTTACTACTAGATTCAACATGCTTTGGTTTTAAAGGAAAATAATCATGTTTTAAGAATTGAAATAGAACTAGTAAAGTGTAGGTAACATGAAAAATGCAAGAAGATTGATTTTTTGTACAATCACTTTACAAGTGGTAAAGAATGAAATTTCATAAAAATGAGTTTTATAAAATGAGAACTATGGATTTAGTGCTCTTAAACCTTATTAAACAACATGTTAAAATACTACAAAGTTTTACAAAACTTCAAGTACATAACATCTTGAAAATGCATATTTATGGCTTATGGTAAGTTGTGTGAAACTTGTTGATGACTGATAACGAAATATTTAAAAGAAAATGATATGCTAATGAGCATGGAAACCTCCATTTTAGAGGGAAACTATTGCAAAATTTTTGTATAAATTAAGCACATAGAAAAATATTTTTAAGCAAGTGTTTGCAAGTAAATTTTGATCATGGTTTTCATATAAAAACTTGCCGTAATTTTTATTAAAAAAATACAAATATTGAGGATGATTTTTGATAATAAAAATGACTAAGTATATATTTAGGAGAATATATATTTAGATTTCACAAACTATGTGCTATTTGTATATTGATTGTACTAGTTATATTATTTAGAAACTTGAAAATAATATAACATACCAAAATTTGGAATACAAAATATTACCAAGATCCCAAGGGAATAAATATATAAACTATACCCGAATATTGGACAAACCGGAGAAGGACCTTGAACTATATTTATATATATATTCCGGAAATAAATTCGTAACTCTAAAAGTATGACGAACGGTATTTTTGAAACCAAAGAACTGGCGAGATATGAATTTTCAAGTATTACAAAATACATCATATTTGGTCAAATATAAAATATATTATTTTTCTTGAATGGTGAAAAATATATATATATTCTTAAACAAGTTGAAAATATATATTATTTTGGGTGAAAGATATAAATATATATTTCTAAAGTTAATCTTAAAAATATATATATCATTTTTGAGATATACAAGAAAGCATATTTATTTTTGCCAAGTTAAGTTATAGATATTTTTTTCTATAAATTCTCTTAAAATATGAATATCTTAAGAATACAAAGTTGGTGATTTTTAGTTAAAGTTCCGGAATATTAAATACAAATTAAGTATAAAATACTTAATAAAATACAAGAAAGTATCTATTCTCATATGTACAATTATACACCGGAATACACCACCAATACTTGGCAAAATACACGAGTATAAGAATGCACAAGTACAAGTACACCCATACTTGGGAAAAATGCGTATGTGGGAATACATAATAAACCAAGTTAAAATATATTACTCTAACAATATTCCAATTAATTGGATAAATATAATTTAAGTTAAAATATTACTATTTTACTAATAATTATATACTTTTGTATGATATAATAAACATCAACAATGTAACCCAAAGTACACCTAGGATTCCAAAATAAGTGTTAATAAATGGATAAGACTAAGAGTCGTTACACGACCTAAACGTCTAATTAAACATGGCACGTGTGTAGGTAGTCGTACGACTCGTAAGAAGGATCTTTGAGTATACGTGACAGCAGGACGCAAACTTGTGATCATGTGAGCATAGGCTGAAACTAAAACGCCATTAACTCTCATAAGAATCATGGACAAAGGTTAGATCTAACGGGGACGGCCGAGCCCCACTCATGGTCCTTGTGTGACCACTTAGGGTGCTTTTGTGTCCCAGTCGAGGTGATTCGACAACAGTCAAATTGATTTGACACAGCCAAGGTGATTTGATACAGTCAAGGAGATTTGACACAGTCGAGGTGATTCGACATAGTCGAGGGGAATTCGACACTAATAATCATGTACTCGGGTTGAGTACTCCCTATGTTGTCATATATATTAATGTCCTTGCAAAACATTTATTGATATGTTCATAGACGCTTTACATACCTGTTTTTAATGGATTCTCTCAAGGTTTACAAGTTTAGTGGAACTCATACAAAACACATGAACTCACTCAACTTTTGTTGATGTTTTTCAAAACTACATGTATTTCAGGAAACAAGAAGGATCTGGGGCGCTGGTGTTGTTTTCAGGATATAAAGTTTCAAGTTTTAGTTGTCATCCACTTTTGTTGGTTTGTAACTTAAACAGAGGTTGTGTTGTTTGAAACTTGAATGACTGTTGCTTGTAATGTTTTAAACTTTATTAATGAACATCATTTTAATCATATAGTTGTTTATTATAATCGAATGCAATGAAACCTGAACAAGTCACACGTATACGCTTCCGCAAAAGTCAGGGTGTGACATCCTCAACTTCAATCTACGACTCCCCCTGAACCTGTTCACTGTTAGTTCAAAAATGGAGTCGTTCATGTAAGCGTCAACAATCATACTTTCATTATCAAACATGTTAAGTACAGATTTAAATCCCTCCTTCTCTATTGCTTCACATGGATCAACTACCATCTCAGCAATCTCTTTCTTCAGTTTCCTTTCAGCTATCGCTTTCTCTTTTGTCATCGACTCCAAAACCCCTTCACCCTTAGAACAAACTTTTTCTCTGCATCATGCGCTGGGTCATAAACAACTATCTCTGAAGATACTGGCACGGATTCAATTTTCGGCGCAGATTTTTGATGAAAGGATCTGACGAAGCAGCAGCTTCGTGCATAGGTTTGCTAGAGCCAGGAATATCATCAATCTTTTGCTTTCCTCTGCCTTCTGCATCTGATAGAGCTTTAAAAGCTTGTTCCCTTTCTGCAACTCTTTGTCTTGCCTCCTCTCTCTCAATTTTCTCTAGATCATCAGCCAATGAAATACCCTGAGTTCGAACCAGAATCTTCTTCATTTGCTCAACTTGTCTGTTGTTCGACTCTCTTAAGCCTCATACTCTTCCATCTTCTTGATTATCCTCTGATTTTCTGTCTCATAGCTGCTGAGAGTTGCCTTTAGGATCTCTCTCTCATTCTCCAGTACCTTGATCCTTTCCTCATAAGCAGTAACTTTTGTGAGGCTTGAAAGTATCTCTCGCTATCATCAATGACCAACCATAGAATCTCCCTACTATCTCTATCTGACTCAAGGATCTTAGTCTTCTCATAAGCACTTTTTAATCTTGCTTCCAACTCACTGAGTCTTCCAACATACACATCATCATCTGTCATATTTTCTCCTCCAGGAATAGCCTCATAATCAAATTAGTAATCATCAAAGGATGTGATTACTGGAGGGTGCGTAGGATGAGCCGATGATGTTGCCTATGCTTTAGAAAAGCAGGAGGAGTCCCAACGAATGGACGTGGAGAAGATGCAGCTGGAGGCCAACTACTGGTGGAGGAGATGGAACATGAACCTCTATAGTAGTGTGTTGAGGAGGAGGAGACACATGTTGAGCAGACACACTTGGTGTTACAACAACTAGAGGAGGCTGAGATATTGGAGGAGGAGATGGAGGACGTTCAGAAGTTGTTTCAGCCGTTGGAGCAACTGGAGTCTCAGTGCGCTTCGTTTTTAGCTTGATCCTCTGCCTTTTGGCAGTAGACTCTGGTTTTCGAGCTGCAGCACGCTTTTCTTTTTTACCAGCTTTCTTCTTTGCAGGCTTGACAATAGAGATATCCCCTTCAGCCTCAGACGGCTCAAAAGTAGTGTGATCATCACCTGTAGCCTTTCGTTTCTTATCTTCGGCTAATTTCCTCTCGCTTTCTAATCTCTACGGTTCCTTTCTATCTCTATCTTTTCTCTCCCCTTCCCTTCTATCTTCAGAATCTGTAATCGACGATGGCCCTTCATCATCACCACCACCTGCTGCCATTTCAACACCAATAATTCTCTCTATATCAGCTGTGGTATCTTCCACAGACTCTTCAACATGAACTGTGCCCGTTGTTTGCACTGTTTCTTCAACATTTACCTGTTCAACATCAGGTTCATCAATCAAACATGTACCAACACTTGCTTGTTTCTTTTGACGCTTGGGGGCCGAGGAGGAAGTCTCTGAAGCTTTCTTTCTCTTTGTAGCAGAAGAGGTAGAGCCAACCTTCTTCTTTCCATAATGGCCCTTCTCACCTTCACCTTTGACATACCATATACTTCGCTTTTCGATGAAATCTTCCATCATATCCTTTTCTTCACTTTCATCACCACTACCCTCATTCCTCCATTTACCTTCAGGTGGAGCTACATAATCAGCCTTGACAAATGTTCCAAAGATAGGCTTGAATGCTGGAGCCTTTCCCCTTTACGGTAATTGATGATGTTGTGGAGATCTGATGAAGACATGTGCTCCAGTACCAATATATCATCCTTCTTTTTCTCGAGATTGGGATGCAGATGGTCGAGGATCATCTGAACAAATCTAGGGTACTACAAGAATCGACCTTTTCCCAAGTTCATCACCATCTGATCAAAAATCATCTTACTGAAGTTGTAAGGCTTGTTTAGAATCACTGCCACGATCATACACATGTGATAATCTACCAAATCATCCCGTCCTCCTTTCCTGTGGCTTAAGGAACGTGTAATCTAGTGAGTAAGAAATCTGTACGGCAGACCTAGCTTGTTAATCTTGAAAGGAGCAGAGTTCACATAACCCTTGAAGCCCATTCTGTAAAAACAGCCTTTGACGAACTTCTCTATAAACCCTGTAGGAAAATCACTTTCATCCCTAAGATGCAGCACCGTTCGTATAAGATCTTCAGTAATCGTAATATCTACATCATTTTCTCCAACTTTAACTGCTGATGTAATAGCCCTAGGTTCGGCTTGTAACTCTGCTGCGGCCCAAAAGCGGTCAACATGAGATGCATAAACGTCATGTTTATGTGTAAGAGCATAATATACCGGCAACCTCTCAAGAAAATCAGTATACTGCGAAAATGGAGCAAACTCTGGCACTTCTTTATCGATTAAGCAGCAAGAGTTGTGCATCGGGTGGAACTCATATGCGGTTTTATGTGAAACAGAGAGACATGAAAAAGTTAGAAATTTGTTTTACAAACACAATATTCTCTAAATTTTCGTACGAAAATTGCCTTGTTATATGTTATCTAAATTTTTGTGCGAAAATATAGAACACATAAATAAGCAATCCATCTCTTGGATTTTCGTGCGAAAATAGTGGATTTCCTACGAAAATCTTCATCGTCCCCAAACAGTTAACTTATTCAAACCGACTCAAAACACTTGCAATTTTTTACATCTTCTTGAAATTGAAATGGTAAACCTTAGTTAAACTTGCCGATTTTAACGTTGGAGATATCAATTTTAAGTTTCACCGGCTAGTTTATCCTAGATCTACGTTTTAGTCCATTTAAGTCCAAAATAGTCCAAATTCACGGTTCCATTTTGATGTAATATCTTAGCCATTACAAGAGGTGTGCCAATCAACCTCCCTAATGTGTCGAATAAGTCGAAAAGTGAAAGAAATGAAGGATTAGAGCACAATCACTTCAGAGAATCCGCACCAAAATCACTAACAAATTTCATGCAGAATCTGTTTAGCTCTTGCATATATAGGCCATATTATTTTCGTGCGAAAATTGGCTGTATGTGTACCTGCCAAATTTTCGTGCGAAAATTGCAGTTGTCGTGCGAAATTTGTTGACCCTTTTGAAATGTTCTCAACTATCCAACTGTTTCGTTTGTTTTCAGTTTTAATTATTCACATAGTTGTCCAAGTCCAAGTTAATGACCTTGTTTAACAGTTTTGGCTACCAAGTCCAAGTTAATGACCTTGGTTGACCACCTTTTAACCAAAACTGATATTATTCTTAGATTTTAAGTTACAAATTAATGAACTTTTCAACGTTTCAAACCAGGCTTTGTTTCCAGATTAGCTCCCAGCCCGTAATTCAAACGATTTTCCTCCGTATTCTATCGACTTTTAAGGTTATTTTTCCATCACCGGCAGTCAAAAATTAAAGTAGCAAATAGATAATCTTTTTGAATTTTTGAAAACTTCTAAACTAGAAACACTTAAAGCAATATGTACAAACATATTTTCAAACATATTTTTGCGAGTTTGTGTTAGAGGATCATATCAGTTTATAGAGACACATTACCAGTACCGTTGCTCTATATGAAACTTTAAGTTATTAAACAGATTTTCTTTAGATTGTCGGTATACTAATCCACTTAAACCTCTACACGTTTCTCAACTGCTTCAAGATATGTTAGGTACTTTTTGTTGGTGCATAATGTCTATGTCTTAGTCTTATATCGAGTCTATATAGAATAGAACTGAATAGGCTAGCGATACAAAGTATTTATGTAATGATGTGTCAAGTTCGCCCATGAGTTGTTTATCAAGTTCGGGCGAACTAATGGTCCTTCTCTAGTGAACTTGAGCATCTATATATAGCTAGCTTGCCTCACTCATTTGTAACTTTGGCATTTTGGAGGCGAAGCTCTGTCAGTTTGTACTCTTGATGTTTGATCAATAAAACTGATGTTAAACTGATTAATTCTTGTCTATTGGTAAACACGACGTAATATTTCTACTATTATGGACGTTAGATATCAAATTTAGGTTCCTTAGCATCGAGGATCGGTCCTAAAGTGGTATCAGAGCTAGATCAGCCTGATTTGATAGTAATCAAGACAAGAACACTTCTATTTCATCTCCATTCTTCTATTTTTCATTATTTTTTCACCAAAAATAAAGAACTCACCGTCAAAATATTTTCAATTTTGAATATATCATGTAAAACACAACAAAGATAAACCCTTGAAAGATCGGAGACCAAAATCAACCAAATTGATGTCAAAATTTTGAAAAAACCATGTTTGCAAAACCCTAAACATCGAACTTGTTAGCCAAGTTCGACCGAACTTGTGCTAAAAAGTCACTTTTCAAGTGAGTTTTTTGCTAAGTTCGCTCGAACTTGAGGAGTTTTTGTTGGAAAATTTGCTAAGTTCGCTCGAACTTACTAATATTTCATTGATTTTTTGTCATGTTCGACCGAACATGATAAAATTCAAGAAAATTTTAGTCAAGTTCACCCGTACTTGTGAAAATCTTATAAAATTCACTTGACAAGTTCGACCGAGGTTGAATAAGAAAATTTTCATATCAAAAGTCACAAGTTCGACGAACTTGTGATAAATTCTAAGAATTCTTCATTTCCACTACTTGTTGTAAAACTAATTGTTTTCAAAGTTTTCAAGTGTTTTCAGTATACATGTCTCGTTATTCGCGATGGATGACCTACAAAGAGCTTATATGACAGCAGCTCGTCAAATGCCAACGTGACTCAACAAGTCAATCTTGACAACAAGATGGGCACGACTGTTAAACCGCCAAAGCTAATGAGCATGGACGAGTATGAAGGATGGAAGGAGAAATTTACATATTGGGTTCAAGCCATGCACTTCCTAGGCTGGGTGTCGATCGAGAGAGGTTATACAGTTCAATTGGACGAACATCAGTAAGTTCTAGAGAAATTCAAGTACTCCACGGCACAGAAAGAAGAAAACATTGCTGAGAAAAAGATGACCCGTCTTATCCAACAATCTGTTAAAGAATATATTCTCATCTTGCTACCGGAATACACAACTGCAAGAGAACTCTGGCTATCGCTACAAAAGAAGTATCAAGGAAGAGCAGAGATGATCAAGAGCAAGAAAGCGCTCATCATAAAAGAGTTCGATATCTTCAACATGCTAAAAGGAGAGACCATGAAGTAGATGATTGAACGCTTCTGTCATCTTAAAGTCCAAATGCGAAGACTCGGTCTTGAGAAGACGGAACAAGAGTACATCGACAAGCTTGCAGACGCTCTACCAGATGGAGAGTGGACTACTTATCTAATGGTTCTGAAGGAAAGCGAAAAATGAGAATTCTTCAAGCTGTCAACATTTATCGATGATAAACTCGAAGGCCATGAAATATAACTCTTGAAGATTGCAAAGTCAAAGAATGCTAATGTATTCAAGACGTTGGTTTGTACTACAAGAGTGGAATGAAAGATAACTTTTCAAGCCCAAAGATTCAGACAGCATTCAACGTGAGTGTAAATTCTTCGAAAAATTCGCAGCAGAATCAGAACCAATCATATCCTCAATATGATCAAAGTCCATAGTCTTCATTTCAAGTACTGGTTCAAATTCGTCTTATCAGAGTCAAGCAAATCAGAACCAACAAACAAATTCTGATTCGAATGTTCAAATGTAACATCGCTGTTAATTTGAACAATGCTATTTCTGAGCAAACTGCTAAGCAACACATGGCACATCTCGCCACTGTTCTAGAATCGTATGAAAGTCTTGTAGCTGGGAAAACCGGCAATCCCGAGATGACCGCCGAAGACTACGACCAGGTGGACGAAGAAGAACTAGAGCTCATGGATATAAAGTGGTGTTTAGCTTCTATTATCCGAAGAGTTACAAAGTTCGTTGCTGTCACAGGACGAGATATCGGAAATTCAAGCAACAAGGTAGGATTTGATAGAACAAAAGTCACTTGCTTCAGATGCCGACAGAAAGGGCATTTCAAGAGGGAATGTAAAAACCCTGAAGCAACGGGCAATCAAAGTCCTTCGGAGGAGGCAACGAGTATTACAAGAAGTGACTTCAGTACAAGCCTTTCCCGAAGATGACTCAGGTTGAAATCCAAGAGAAGCCAAACAGTAACAACACTAAGAAAGCTATGGTTGCATCAAACGAAGATGATGGTTTCGACTGGAATTCTTATATCGGTAAGAAGACTAGAGTTGCATTGATGGCACAAATCGTTGAAGATACATCTGCCGAAGACGCAGCAGCTTTAGAGAATATTCTACTGGAAGAGTATCTGCATCAACAACAAGAAGAAGAGGAGTATATCCACATGCAGAAACAAGGAATTTTATATCCTAACTCTTGTGAAAGTTTTGCAGGTCACTTTGATGGAAGTTCTCAGAAACAAGCTGTCGAGGAGAAATCTGATGAAATAGTCATTGATGTTACTCAAGAAGTGAATGCCGAATACCTCAAGGTCATTGCCGACAAAGCTTTAATGGCAAATCTTACCAAGGTAGGTCCAGAGGTAAATGAAGTTGTCAAAGTACAAATTGTAGAGGTTGAGAAACCTTGTACAAAATGTACCGAACCATGTATCGAATGTGCCAAAAAATCAAAGATCATCGCTGAAATCCATGTGCATAATGAACTTTTAAAATATGATTATCTCACAATGAAGGAAGCGTATGACAAAATGAAGGATGATTATGGCAGGCTCGATTGAAACAACGTCGAACAACACGACACTGTAAGGATGTTGAAAGGAACAGCAATGGATAAGAAAAAGCAATTAATATCTATATTAACACCATTGCTGAAACTAAGCAACAACTCCAGGATATGAAAATTGAAACAAGGTGTGTTCAACAACTTTTGGAAGAATTCCATTGACCATATACTTCGGACAATTCCATTGGAAGAAAAACCTAAAAAGAAAATTGGTAAAGAATACAACAATGTTCCTCCACCCCTATGCGAGAAATATTGTCACAAATACACTGATGAGATGGATAAGGCACTCAACATTGAGTTGTTATCTGTAAAGAAAATGAGTTGCCAGAGAACATTGATGTAATCTATACTAAATCTGATGATGATAATGTTGTGGTTGAAAATGTTCTGAATGATTCTGATGAAGGCAGCTTTAAAAGCGCCGACTCGAGCTCAAAGAATTCTGATTCACAGTCCAAAGATGACGATAAACCATCGGATGATGATCTAAGTGATGATCCTAACGTTGTTAAGTACAAGGTTAACGATTCTGATAGAATGTACTTTGATGATAGTTTTCCAATTCAGAATGTGAAGGAAGAATTGTTAGAAAAAATTCTTTAAACTCGTGGAAGTCACATCAGATGATCTGGAGATCAATGAAAGAAAATTCTATTCCAAACCTAAAAGAAACAACTACTGAAGGAATGCTGGTGATCATCGGGAAAATCAGAGAGCTAGGTTGGGATTAGAAGAACAAGATGAACCTAAAAAGAAATCGTCCCCATATCACGAATACAGGAATAAAAACATGAATTTTGTATATGGGACGAGCACGGTTCATGAGGAAAGTTTGATTGGTAAACAATCAAATGATGAGTTCAAGAAACAAAAAGAACTTCGATATAAAGCCAAAATTGCAAGTGTGCAAACAAGTGTGTAAAACCCACTAAAGGACATCCACATGATTCTCGGACTTGTTTCAAGTGTAACAATGTTGGTCATATTGCACGCCAATATCCTAAATTAAAGCCGGCTTATCTTTGAAGGAAAGAAAGTTCAAATGTTGTGAAACCGAAGCAACCAGAGTTTGTAAAACCTGTAAAGATTTTGAAAAGAAATGAATCAAAAGTTGAAGTTAAACCTAAACAGATAAAAAGTTTGAAAATTCAACTTTAAAAAAAGGTGAAACTTCAAAGGCTAATGAAAAAAGTTTTACATCAAGAAGGCTAACATAAAATCTCAAGACTGGATTGCAAAGAAATGGTCAACAACATCCGATGTTATTAACTCTGAGCCTGTAAAGACTGATAACAAAAAAGAATCAAAATCTGAAATTGAAACCAAAACTGTCAAATCTACAAGTGGTAATGTTTCAAAAAATAAAAAGAAAGTAAAGTTTTCAATCATAAACATCGTAGAAAATTCAGATGATGATTATGAATTTGATTATGCTGACGAATGTGAGTTTGATTACTGTGATGGTTATCCAATTCAACCCAAGACCAAAAAGGCTTGGGTCGCGCTGTTTAACTAATTGTTGAAATGTGCAGGGGCTCCAGAGATCCTTACTTTCCAAGTGGATTTTGGATAGTGGAGCGTCTAGGCATATGACGGAATGAAAGCGTTGCTATTCGACATAAAAGCTTTTAATGGTAGATATGTTGGATTTGCAGGTAACCAGGGTGGAAGGATAGTCGCCGAGGGAAAACTCTCTAATGGCATCGTTTCATTCGATCGCGTGAATTATATTGCAGAGTTGGAGAATAATCTTCTGAGCATATCGCAGATTTGCGACAAGAAGTTCACGGTGCATTTCAACGACAAAGAATGTATTATCTTGAAGCCGGGTTTCAAAATACCAGATGAGTGGATTCTGATGCGAGCACCACGTGAGAATGATCTATATGTTCTAGATATGGGTGTCGCTACCACTTTATCAAAGTCAGCACAATGTTTTGTGACAAAGGCTACTAAAAAGGATTCTATTCTTTGGCATCGTAAGATGGGGCATATTCATTTGCGAAAAATGAATTTCTTGGTTCATAATGATCTTGTAGATGGTGTAAATCTTCGGAGCTTTCATATGTCTGATCACTGCTTAGAATGTAAAAAGGGAAAGCAGATCAAGAAATCTCATCGAAGAAAATTCTGAACTCATTCAAGTTGCCATTAGACATATCTCAGGAGACTTATATTGCTTGGTCATGACAGATGACCATTCCAGATATTCGTGGGTATTCTTTCAGGAATCAAAAGACAAACGTTCGAGAACTTGGTGATTCTATTCAAGAAACCCGAGAACCTTTATCATCTGTCGGTCAGATGCATTAGAAGTGACAATGGCACAGAGTTTAAGAATAACAAAATGAAGGAATTCTGCAACGCAAAAGGGATTCTGCACGAGTTTAGTGCTCCCTATACTCCACAGCAAAACGGTGTTGCTGAACAGAAGAACAGAACTTTGATTGAAACTGCGAGAACCATGCTTGCAGATTCTAAACTTCCAGTCAGCTTCTGGAGTGAAGCGGTTGCTGCGGCTTGCTACACGCTAAACAGAGTTCTCACTGTCAAACCAACAAAGAAGACATGTTTTGAGATGATAAACCGACGGAAGCCAAATTTGAAGTTCTTAGAACCATTTGGTGCGCCATGTACTGTAATCGATCAAGATGGGAAATTCGGAGCTAAATCTCTTGAAGGTTTCTTTGTCGGATACGCGAGTCCGCTAAGAAGAGTATATGTTCCTTCGTTGAGAAAGGTTATTGAAGCACAGCACATGGATTGGTTTAACTATACGGATCCTATTCAAAGGAGAGGTGACGCATGGCTGTTTAACTACCAAGATCTTTGGAAGTCATTCGACTTGCCGGAAGAACCGTCTGAAGAAGAAATTGCAGCATTATACTATCTTCAACAGTCGGCGAATCAAGAACACATCATTAGACCAATTGTGGTTAATCAACCCACGTTCATCTTCTATAGTAGGTCCAAACAGTAATAGCGGTGTTCAAGTTAAAAACATTTCTGAAGCAGAAGTAACACCTGCTACACCTCAAGTGAATGCTTCTAATGAACCAGGAACTACAGCATCAGGTCCCAGCATGCCTCAGCATCAGAATTTTGACTCAGATGAAGCACCGACATTTGATGGTGATGGTGAAACCTCATCGGATGAAGAAGTTGAGCAAATATCTAACTTGTTGAATCAATCTGCTAGTCCGAGAAATCAAAACAAAGCTTCATCAAGTACTCCTAATGTTGATCTGAATAGTGATCTGATTGTTTGAAATCATCGCGATCAAATTCTTACCATCCTTCAATGAATATTATAGGAGAACTACAAACTGGTGTGCGTACTCGAAGCCAAATCAATAAAGCACTTAGTTGTTTCTACAACCCGAGTTGCACCAACTCAGAACTACTGCTACTACTCATGTTTCATTTCTCAAATAGAGCCAAAAAACAGTTAATGAGGCTCTGGCTGACGAAAATTGGGTGATAGCAATGCAGGAGGAACTGTTACAGTTTGAGAAGTTAGGTGTTTGGAAGCTTGTACACTTGCCACCGAAGCAGAAAACTATTGATACAAAGTGGGCCTTCAAGTGTAAAAGAGACGATCGGGGTGTAATAGTCAAAAACAAAGCTCAGCTGGTTGTCAAGTGATTCCACCAGTAGGAAGGTATAGATTACACGGAGGTATACGCACCAGTTGCGCGATTAGAATCTATCTGCATTTTCCTAGCATTCGCAGCTTGGAAAGGATTTAAGGTGTACCAGTTGGATGTAAATCGGCATTTCTCTATGGTAAACTTCGTGAACAAGTGTTTGTCGGCCAACCACCGGGTTTCATCAATCCACTGAACAAGAACAAAGCATATCTCCTGGATAAATCCTTGTACGGATTACACCAAGCCCCGAGAGCTTGGTACGAGACGTTATCACAACATCTCGTCGGTAATGGCTTTACAAGAGGCACAATGGATAGCACTTTGTTTACCAGAGAAGTTGGATCGCATCTGATAATTGTGCAAATCTATGTGGATGATATCATTTTCGGTTCTATGGATGACAGTCTGTGCAAAGAGTTTGAAAAAATCATGAAGAAGAAATTTGAGATGTCCTCGATGGGCGAAATGAAGTTCTTTTTAGGTTTACAAGTGGATCAGTTACCAGACGGTATATTCATTCATCAGACAAAGTATGTTCACGACATTCTCAAAAAGTTTGAAATGGATTCTTCGAAGCCGTTTTCGACTCCGCTGGCACAGAACCATGGGATTTGCGTAGACGAGACGGGAACGAAAGTTGATGACACACTTTATTGATAGATGATAGGTTCCCTGATGTATCAGACGGCATCTCGTCCAGACATCATGAATCCTACTTGCTTATGTGCGAGATATCAGTCAAGTCCTTGAATGTCACACATGCAGATAGTCAAGAGAATCTTCCATTACTTAAAGGGATGTCCTAGCATGGGCTTACGGTATCCTAAAAACGACAATTTCGACTTAACGGGATACGCTGACTCAGACTTCGGAGTGGAGAAGCTGAACTCGAAATCTAAAACTGAAGGATGCTAGTTCTTTGGAACTGGTTTGGTAACATGGCAGCGTAAGAAACAGACCACGGTCTCTCTCTCAACCTGTGAGGCGGAATACATTTCTGCTTATAGCCGTTGCTCTCAAATCATCTGGATTCAGCAACAGATGAGGGATTATGTTTCTGCAGTTTCTCGACACGCCTTTATTTGTAGATAACAAAGCAGCCATCAATATAACTAAAAATCCGGTTCATCACTCACGTATAAAACACATCGAAATTCGTTACCATTTCATTCGTGTCTGTTACGAAAAAATTGGTTCGAATAGAAAAAATCCACACTGACGAACAAAGGGCTGATTTTTATACCAAAGCATTTCATTAACAAGATTTAAATATCTAGCTTAACGGTATTAAAAATTTGCTTACATGTGCGGAAGCTGAGGTTGAATACGGATCAGACGACGAGTTCACGTAATCCGCATTGGTTTGTATGGTTTGTAAATATCTTTCTAGTTTAGTATTTCTTAAAATCTAAAATCCAAAAATATGTTTTTGATTTTAGGGAGAGAAATATTTGGGAAAATTCAAAAACATATGAAAAATTTCAAAAATGTACAAAAACATTTAAAAAGACAAAAACGAAATGATAGTACATCAGTGGACTATCACAGTATGCTAAAGAATTGTAAAGTTTAAAAGTGATAAACGAGTCTTATTGTGGATGTGTCGATAGGCCTAACACGTTCAGTAAACTGTTTTAAGATATAAACTAAATTTAACAACTGCTTAACCTTGTGGATTAACACATCTTGAATAGATGGACATAGAACTTCTATAATATTTTTGCTATAAACCCCACACTGCATGCAATCTTGAAAAGTATTGAAAGATCTAATCATTTGCAGTGCTGAAAAGATTCCTTAAGTGGAACACACCTTAAAGACGAGCCTTCATCTCTTTGTCTGTACGATAGTACTAACCTGAGCTCTTAAGGTCTCGCATTACCCAGATACAGATTTCAATTAAGCTATATTCCCCTGTCAGATGAAATCTAGGGAATTCTGATACGGGAGTATATTCAAGAAGTGGGACCGCAGATAAGCCAAGTTTTATAAATCTTACCTTAACATATTTGAAACAGTGGAGAACATGTAAAGTTAAGTGGACAAAACATATCGAAATCTTGGTAAACAAGTTTAAACATTAGAATCATCTAAAGGTTAACGTACTGTGATGCTCAATCAATGATAATCCTTGGAACAATTTCACAAAAATAGTTGTAAATATGTTGTACATTGTTTACATTGTCCTAATAAATAGTTATCCAGCTACAATTAAAATCAAAAAGATTTTTTCATGTGTTTTATGCATAAACTTACAAAAATACAAAAAGATTTATTTCTACATGTGTTTTCAGCAAACAATGTTGAAGAATTCATCGAAGTTTTGTAATGTTCTAGAACCATGGTGGGAATTCTCAGTTGTAATTGGCCTGGTGGAGCTTAATCTTGTAAAATTTTAAAAGCCGAAACAATGAAAAGTTCATTAATTTGAAACTTTGATTTTGAAAATATCAAAAGTTTGTTCGTAACGGGTCAAACCGGGGTCATTAACTTGGACTCGGCAGACAAATCGGTTAACTAAGGTCATTAACTTGGACTTGGTCAACTGAGTGGATTTTTATAATTGGTAAAAGTTGAAAATTTCAGAGGTTAAAATTGCAAAATTTAAAAAATATTGAATTTGTGTTTGGCAAGTTCGGCCGAACTTGCTAAACTGAATATAGTTTAACATTACAGCAAGTTCGACCGAACTTGCAATAATGGCTGGTTGATATTTCATAAGTTCGCCCGAACTTGATTGGGGTTAAGGCATGGGCTTGCAAGTTCGCCCGAACTTACCAGGGTATAAGTACCTTGTAACTTCGGCCGAACTCATTTACTTGGAATCAAACTTTCTAAAGCGAACTTATCTCAGTTGAGCGATTGAGTGAATTTGTCAAAATCTTACCGTTACTCTGCCGAAATTTGGATTGTTTTTGGTGATTAGCACACCATTTACAATGTCTGAGGTATAGATTTTATTTTTAAACCATAACTTGGACCTTAATCGACATAATCAGATCTAAAATGTTAAAAAAGATTAGACATAGGGTTCGAATGGTTAAATTAAAGAAAAAATCATGTTAATTAAACTAATCGATCATGAATATCTGATAAAATTGATCGGATTCATACAAATTGAAGTTACATGCGATGTATTGAAGATGGAAACAAGTTCGGCAGAACTTGTTGACATGTTCGACCAGACTTGTTAAATAAATAATGAATATAAGTTGTTAAACTTAAGTTCGACCGAACTTCTTGGATAAAACAGAAATCTTTGAGATCATAAGTTCGACAAACTTAGGTAATTCTGAATGAGGAAACATGTTATAAGTTCGGCCGAACCTATACTAGAATGGTTGAACATGTTGTGTAAAACATGTTCGGGCGAACTTGTGCATAATCAGAATGTTTATAACACTTATCAAGTTCGCCTGAACTTGATGAAAGTGTTTGAAAAATTTTGTAATTTTTCTCGTATTACGTGCTAATTGTTTTGTGTCGTTTTTCAGGTTCAAGAACCAGCAAGGGTGATCGCTATGGATTTCTCAAAATTCCATAACACGTGCATTACGCTCGACAAGACGATATGTCCATCTTTGAAAGAATACGACAATATCTTGAAGTTTTTAAAGGAAAGTCCTATTCATCGAGCGATCACGGAGCGCATAGTGTCTTATAGATCTCACACGTACCATTTCTGGATGAACGCAAGCCTAAGTGATGATAAAAAGACCATTACATCTTCTGTGCAAGTCGGGAATAAAGTCAAACCTATTACAGTTACAAAAGACGATATTCGACGGATCCTACAGTTCAACGATGATAAAGACGAACCGATTTTCTTGGACGAGAAGATGGTCAGAGGCTGTTTTTATAGAATGGGTTACAAAGGGAGTGTAAACAAGCCGACTCTGAAGAAAGGGGAAGTGCCTAACCCCTACAAGCTCTTAATGCATGCAATCATACATACTTTGAGTCATCACAAGGCCGGTCTTGATGACGTGCAAGATTACTTAGCCTGTATGGAAACGACATTGATTTTGAAGAACCATTTAACTTTTCTAAGCTTGTCTTCACACATATGTCAAAGAATATGGAGGATTCAAGGTTGTGTCTGTATCCGAGGTTTGTGCAAATGTTGATAGATGAGAAATTCATAAACATCGCACGAGATCCAAATGATGTGCTTTATCTTAGTCACCTTGATGATACAACAATGAAGAAGCTCTTAAAGTTTCAGAAGCAAGCAACAACACCTGTTGCTAAGCCAGTGTTTAGAGCGATTAAAGATACAAATTATGTTGCGCCGTCTGACAACAAGCGGAGGAAAGACGGAAGTGGTGATGAGAAAGAGCTAAACGCTGAAAAAGAATGGTTCAAAGATTTCAAACCAAAATCTCGAAGCGATTGGTTCTTAAAGGCCGAAGTTGAAAAGCCGAAAAAGAAACGAGCTGCAAAGAAAGTTGATACGATGCTCATAGATGAAGATGAACTGGAGAATGTTCAAACTGAAGCAGGTTCGAGCGCAGTAGTGGTTATTGAAAAGCCAAGAGACTGAAAAAGCTACACAATAGGATGATGTTATATCTGCTACTTCAGAGAATGATGATTCTGACGATTCTCTTGAAAGAATTACAAAGAAAACTATAGAAGTGACTGAGGCAGAAAAGGCCAAAAAGACTGATGTTGATTTTGATCCTAATCAAGAGAGAATCCGATGAAGAAAGGCCGAAGAAAAAGGCTAGGCGTCTAAGTCTGCAGTGGTTTCAACAATTAAAACCACAGGGTCTCCTTAGACAAAGGGCAAGAAGAAAAATAAAGTTCAAAAGGCAGTCAGTAAAAGATATAAAGGTAAGCTGAAAAGTGCAGAAGTTACACAAGAACCTTCTGGCGCACAGGAGATAGGAGTTACACAAGAACCTCCTACACAAGAACCTCTTGTAATTGTTACAAGTGAAGCTGAACGTCAAGGAGTCACACAAGAATCTCTGTGATCATTTCATCGGAAGCTGAAAGACAAGGAGCCACACAAGAACCTCCTGTGTTTGGTTTATTGGAAGTACCTATTATTCACCCTCCTATTGCTCCAACAACTTCTCATATCGAATGTTCTACTCCGAAGAAGTCTACTCCAAAAGATGCAACACCAAAGTCTACACCGAAAACTCAAAGAGGGAATTTATTTGGTGATATGCCGCATGATCCAATCAGTCTTCAAGATCTGAGTGATTTATTTCCAGATACTAACGTTGATCTTCTAGAAAAACATGTCAAGATCTTAGAAGAAAATGTGGCTAAGAAAGAAGTAGAGAAGGCTAGGCTTATTCAGAAAATGAATCAAAGCAATGTTGAGAAAGAAATGTTGGACGATAAAGTGAAAGTGTTAGAGAATGAACGAGAATATTGCAAAGCATTGATCAAGAGTTTGCAGGATGCAAATGAAAAGCTTTAAACAGAGATTGCAGATCTGAAGTCAATTCAAGCTCTAAATTATCATAGATTTTCCAGGATGCAGAAAGTTTTATCAAACACTCTAAATATCGATTTCATCACCGAATATGAAACTTCTAAGTCTTCTAAAGCTACAGAGAAATCTGAGAAAGAGTTAGCTGCTAGTGGAAAAGGAAAAGGGGTTGAAGGTGAAACTTCTAAGTCTTCTAAAGCTGCAGAGAAATCTGTTGAAGAGAATGTTGTTATAGCTTCTGAGTCTGATATTCCAAAGGTTGACGAATCTGTCAAGCCTTCTGATCCTATCGTTGCTTCTGAAGATAAGGACGATGAAGAACCAGAGAAAGAGGATGAAGATAATGATGAACAGAAAGATGATTCTGAGTATGAGGATTGGAATGTTGCTGATGATGACGATGATGATGATCAGGGTGGTGTTGGTCTGGAAATTACTGAAGCTAAAGTCTCAAATGAAGTTGATTTCTCTTCGTTGATGGATGATGAATCAAACAGGATGGATGATAAAATTGAGGGGGAGTCAGGGCAGACAGGGCCATCTGATGAGATTGATATGTCTAACGTTGAAAGATTTGTAAAGGCGATTGCTGCAGTAGCTTCTAAGCCTTTATTGTTGATGTTAGAGCATAATGTGGAAGAATGCGAGTATGTACACAACTATACAAAGGAAGATCTAGCTAAGTTGATTGAAGTTGATGCTGAGAATCTAGAGTTTGATTTGAAGAGGATGTGTTGAATGTTAACACTTTTGAGCCGAATGATTATCAATATGTTAGAAGATTTGAAGTTGATGAATACAATAGAGTGATTGTTGAAGATTGGGGGTGAATTGCAAGATCTTGCAATTCACCCCTCTACATATATCAGTTAGATATATTCACCTGTGCCTCCTACAGACCAGACGCCGTACAGAGAAAGAGATGAAGGCTCGACTTTAGGTGGTGTTCCTCTTGGGAATCTTTTAATTTTTGTACTGCAAAATGTTGTATCTTTTTATGACATTTTTCTTCATTTTATATGCAGCTTTGGGGTGAATAAGCGAAAGTATTATACAAGTTCTAGGCCATTGCTGACGCAAAATCAGAAGAACTCATATAATACCCCAGATATCAACTAAATATAAAGACCTAATATCTCAGAATTTGGCATTCTCTCAAACAAAATTTTGGGGTACCAAGCCCATATACCCGAGAGATGTTAAGCCACAGATTTACCAGTTTATCTTTTTAGGTTTATATCCTGAAAGCAGTTTACTGAACGTGCAAAGCCTACCGACAAATCCTTAGAAAGACTTGTTTAGACGCTTTTAAACAATACATTTCCTTAGCGTACTATAATGGTCAACTGATGTACTATCATCCCCTCTTATACACAAAACTCTTTTTGTATTTTTTAATGTTTTTGTATTTTTCATGATGATTTTTTAATGTTTTTGTATTTTTCACAACTTTTTCCACCCCTAAAATCAAAAACATATTTTTGGATTTTTGTTTTTAAGAAAGCATGTAAACTATTTACGGAAAAACATTTGACTTACCAGTGAGGATCACGTCCCAACATCGTCATCCTCAAACTTAACCTCATAAAGATCCCCTGATGTCAGATTGTTTAAACCATTTAATTTTGAAAGATTTCGAAATCTTGCTCTGTCAAAAGCTTTGGTGTAAAAATCTGCTTTTTTGTCATCAGTGTGGATTTTCTCAATTGTACTAACTTTTTCTCGTGACAGTCACGGATAAAGTGGTATCGATTCTCGATATGTTTAGTGCGTGAGTGTTGACAAGGATTGAGCGTGATATCAATAGCCGCCTTGTTATCTACGAAAATCGGCGTATCAAGAAATTATAGACTGTAGTCTCTTATCTGTTGTTGTATCTACAATATCTGGGAACAAAAACTGGATGCTGAAACGTATTCAGCTTCACAAGTAGAGAGAGCAACCGCGGTTTGTTTCTTGCATTGCCACGTTACTAAACGTGTTCCGAAGAACTGGCATCCTGCCGTTGTAGATTTAGCGTTCTGCTTGCAGCAACCAAAATCCGAATCCGAGTAACCCGTAAGGTAGAAATCGTCGTGATGTGGATTCCACAAGCCGGTGCTTGGGCATCCTTTCAAGTAGCGCACGATCCTTTTAACGATCAACATATGTGATTCCTTTGGGCTTGACAGATATCTAGCGCAAAGGCATGTGGGGTACATGATATCTGGTCTTGAAGCTGTGAGATACATCAAGGATCCGATCATGGAGCGATATAATGTTTCATCAACTTTTTCTCCATAGTCGTCTAGACAAATGCCGTGGTTTGTGGCTAAAGGGGTAGATGCGGGTTTAGTTCCTGTCATGTCAAATTTCTCTAACACGTCATGAACATACGTCGTCTGGTGAATGAAGATACCGTCTGGCAATTGTTCAACCTGAAGCCCCAAAAAAATTTCATCTCTCCGATAGCGCTCATTTCGAATTTTTCTTACGTGACTTTCTCAAAGTCCTTACACAGCTGTTCATTTATCGATCCAAAGATGATATCGTCCACATAGATTTGCACAATAATCAGATGTCCATCTACATCCTTGGTAAACAGTGTGTTGTCTACTATTCCTCTGGTGAATCGGTTAGCCAGAAGATGTTTTGAAAGCGTCTCGTACCAGGCTCTCGGGGCCTGGTGTAAACCATAAAGAGCTTTGTTCAGCAAGTGGACCTTATCTTTGTGAATCCGATCGACAAACCCCGGTGGTTGGCCGACATAAACCTCCTCTTTTACCTTGTACAGGAAAGCAGCCTTCACATCCAATCGGTACACTTTGAAACCTTTCCATGAGGCGAAAGCCAGGAAAATGCCGATTGCTTCTAGACGTGCGACTGGGGCGTAGACCTCGTTGTAGTCTATCCCTTCCTGCTGACGAAAACCTTGAACTACTAGCCGAGCTTTGTTGCGAACAACCACTCCTCTATCATCTCTTTTGCACTTGTAAACCCACCTAGTGCTTATCTTTTTCTGCTTTGGTGGTAGGTCAACAAGTTCCCAGACTCCAAGTTTCTAGAATTGCAATAATTTTTCCTGCATTTCTTCCACCCAACTTTCATCTTTAAGAGCATCTCTGAAGTTTCCTGGTTTTACCTGGGAAACAAAACAACCATGAGAAAATTTTTTTTGAAGTGGAGTTACTTTAGAATAAAAGCAACTTAGATCCTTGTTGATCTAATTTCTCGTTTTCACGCCAGCTTGCAGTTCTCCAATGATGTTATCTGTTGGATGGTAGGAGACTGATCTCGGCATTACTTCGCCTGGAACATTTACTGAGCTTTCCAAATTTGTGATATTCTGATCCGCAGCTTGTTCTGAAGAAGTAGCTCATTTCTAGCATGGTTTCGGTAGCTTGATTGTTAAGATAACTTGTAATCTCTTCTGATCCTTCATCGGAACTGGAATCCCCATTATCAAAGGTAGGATCTTGTTCAGGTACTGCATCTGTTGGCTGAGGGAAGATGGTTCTACAATATTCTGAACTGGCAGCACAACTGGTTCTGACCGAGTTTGCTCGGACCTGCTTCTGATGATGGTGTTGTTGTTGGAGAGATTACCAACGGCCCTGTCACTTGCTCTTGATTAGATATCTGATATTGTTGAAATAGCAGATGAGTTCTTCCTCAGATGGTTCTTCAGGCAGATCAAATGAATTCCACAACCCGTCGTAATTGAACAACCAAGGATCTCTAGGTTTTTGTATGGGTGTTGTGTATCTCTGGCAATCAACGTGTTGAGCAACAACAACCTGATTCATGCTTGGTAGATAGACTTCTTTTGCGGACTTGCATATCCTACAAAAAATCCTTCCAAAGATCTGGCTCCAAATTTTCCTTCTGGGTCCAATATGGTACACGGTGATCCAAAAGGTTCCAAAAACTGTAGATTACGTTTTCGTTGGTAAGAAGTTCAAAGCATGTCTTTTTGTGCTTCTTGACAGTCATTACGCGGTTAAGGGTGTAACATGCAGATGCAACAGCTTCGCTCCAAAAGCTAATAGGTAACTTTGAATCAGCAAGCATCGTGCGTGTAATTTCAATGAGCATTCTGTTCTTTCGTTCAGCTACTCCATTTTGTTGAGGAGTATAGGGGGCACTGAACTCATAATGAATACCCTTAGCATTGCAGAATTCGAGCATCTTATGTTCTTAAACTCAGTACCGTTGTCACTTCTGATTCTCTTGATAGGCAAATGGTACAGGATTTCAATCTTTTGGAACAAGATAATCAAATTTTGAAACGTTACCTTCTTGCTTTCTTGAAAGAAAACCCATGAGAATATTGAGAAGTCATCGGTTACAACTAGGCAGTATAGATCTCCTGTAATACTTTTCACATTGACAGGCCAAAGAGATCCATGTGTAGCCTTTCAAGTGGAAGCTTGATGGAGTTGAGAAGCTTTCTAGGGTGTGACTTCTTGTGCTGCTTCCCCTTTTTGCAGGTTATACAATCGTCTGACAAATGAAAATTTTTGAGATTCACCCCTTCCACTAGATTATTGTGCACCAAAAAATTCATTTTTCTTAGGTGAATGTGACCCATCTTCCTATGCCATAAAATTGATTCTTTTTCAGTGGCCTTTGATACAAAACACTGTCCTTCCTTTGATGTAGTGGATGCAACGCTCATGTCTAAGACATATAAATCATTTTCTCGTGGAGCGCGCATGAGGATCCATTCCTCAGGAATTATGAATCCAGGCTTGAGAATAAGACATTCTTTATCGTTGAAATGAGTTGTGAAATTCTTGTCACAGATCTGTGAAATGCTCAGAAGATTGTTCTCAAGCTCAGCAATGTAGTTTACTTTGTCAAAAGACACGACTCCGTTTGTCAAAATTCCTTCTCCCACGATCGTGCCGCCCTGTGTTCCGGCAAACCCAACATATCCTCCCCTGATAGCTTTTACATGTATAGCAAAGCCAACATCCCTGTCATGTGCCTAGAAGCTCCATTGTCCATGATCCACTATGAAATAATTCACCTTGGAAGCCCCTGCACACATGAAAAGCATATTACTTAAACAGAGAGACCCAAGCCCTTTCGGTCTTGGGTGGGATGAGAATGTCGACCTTCGGAACTTTGGCAACTTTGTCATCTTTCTGAATCTCAACCCACTGTTCAGTCTTAGATTCAATCATATCTTATGATTTGACTTGAACATTGGTTGATTTTGGGGTCACAGAAGATGTTTTTATTTTGGCAATCTAGGTTTGTGCCTTCGAAAACGCCTTTTTGATGTAGAGATTAGATTCTTTCTTTTCATTTGTCTTTGATGTTTCTCCAACTTTATACTTTGAAATGATTTCAATCGTTGGTCCATTATTAGAATTGGAAGTATCTTTTCTCTTTAAAATTTTTGTTGGCACAAACTCTGGACCTTTTTTCTTTGCATCTACTGTAAACCTTCTTTGTTCATGAACAGGTTTTGGACGATTTTGAGAACATTGTCACGCAATATGCCCAACTTTGTTACATCTGTAACAAGTTCTATTGTCGTTTTCGATTGTGTGTTCCAAACTCTGTTCGCGAAGCTCCTTTTCCTTTTTAAACTCTTCGTTGGTTTGTTTGTTAATGACTTATTTTTCTTCAACAGTATTTGTTCCAAAAACAAACTCAACTTTGTTTGTGAAAACGGGTTTTCGAGATTTGTTATTTCGTTTTTTTCAAACCCTAACCCATCCCTCTTGTTTTCAGGATAACCTCTACCTCTTGATGAATGATTTTGTCTGACTTCTTTGGTTTTGAGTAAAAACCAGCAACTTGCTTTTCAAAATCAGATGTGTCAACTTCAATGAGTTTAAAGAATTTGTCAACATGGTCGAAGTTAACATTCTGGAATTTCTTCATTAATATATAGCTTATCTGATCCTTTCAGTTTGTAGATAACTACATTAGGATCATCATTTAAAGTATTGTCTGATGTTGTGATGAAATTTTCATGAAAACTTTTCTAACTTCCAGAAGGTGAACATGACTCTGATTTCTCATTGTTTGGCTCAGCACTTTCATAAACTGTGCTATCAGACTAATTTTCAAAAACATTTTCAACCACCATGGTTACCACCTCGGATTCACATTCCTTCTCGCTTTGGAATATGTTACATCAAGATTTTCAGGCATCTCGTTATACCTTTCAGTGAGTAAGTTTAAGTTTAGCGCCTTTTCCACCCCATCAGGATGTTTCTTAGCATATCTATTCCACATAGGGGTGGAACATGATCGTAACATTTTCCATGGCTTTTATCATTCTTCTTACCTTCTATGCTATTTTCTGGTTTTGGAAGGATGTGATCGAGGACGTACATGCAGGTAGAGTAACTGATTAACAATTTGTCAACTCTTTATGTTTCTATTTTTGTTTTCTCCAGCTTACTTTTTAGCTCAGCAATTGTGTTAATGTGCAAATTAATGGCCATTTGTTTGTACATCACAGTTGCATTGAGCATTGAAAGTGTTTTGTTATCTTCTTTGACAGTTTTCTCATACTATCGAATGGTCCTGTTGAGTTTATCATATGACTCTTTTACAGTGTTGTAGTCATATGACAATTTATCATTGTAGATTTTAAGTTCCTTAAAAGATTCTTCTTTCTCAGCACATTGTTCACATGCATTATGACATTTCAAGCATGGACTGACCATATCGATAGTTTGAGTTTTGATTGTCTCAATTACTATTTCAAACTTTTCTACATGTTCTTCCACACTGAATACCTCTTTTGTATTGGCCATGAGCGCTTTGTTGGCAATGTCTGTTAAGCTTTCCAGTGTAACAGGTTTTGTCACATCGATTACTTCCACACACTCTGCCTTTGTCTCATCAGAATTTTCTTCTGTATGTCCAGACTCAATGCTACCTGCAAAAGTTTTCAGAATTGTGTCAAATAAACAGGGTTCAGGAGTAACTCTGAGATATTCCTCTTCATCTGCTGTTGTTCTGAAGTAATCTACAAACACTTCTTCCATTCTTCCTCCAAAACTTCTTCTGAAGATTTAGGCTGTTCTTTGATTTCAGCGATGAGAGCAAGGCTTTCCTTTTTGGAGATGAAATTATTCCAATGGAACCCTTCATCTTCTTGTGTTACCACCAGAGCTTTATCTTTAGAATTCGAAGCTCTGTCTTCGATCTGTGCCAATCTCTTCTCTGGTTGTGGTCGATGATAGATTGCCTTTTTGTAATAATCATCCCCAAACGGATCATGATTGCCCTTAACTTCTCGGTTTGGGCATTCGCGCTCGAAGTGCCCTATTTCCCTGCATTTGAAACATGTGACTTTGGATTTATCAAAGCCTAATTTACCGTCAAGGCCCCTCAAATCATCTCTTCCTGTAATTTCCATAAAACGCTGAGCTCTTCGAACCACTGATGCCATGCACCACATGATGTCAATCAATTCCATCTCTTCTAGATCAATTTGGTCGTGGTCTTCTTTAGTCATTTCTGGATTTCCGATTCGACCGGCTTCAAGACTCTCCTAGGATTCCAGAACTGTTGTAAGTAGCACCATATGTTGTTTAGCAGTTTGCTCATTGAAGTCTTGAGCATTCTGGAGATTTACTGTGATGTTACATTGCAAGATCCGGTGGTTAGAATTGGGTTGATTTTGCTGATTGCTTGGTGGTGGATTGGAGCTTTGAGACGATTGTTGTCCTTGGTGATTGTTTGGAAATGAAGGAAGCAAACATTTGGAATCCACTTGATTGGTTGGAGGCTGGGATAGCATTTGAGTTGGCACTAAATGCAGTTTGAATCTTGGGAATTTGAACAGGAGTGTTTGGGTTTCCTATGTAGTATAGACTCACATCCTGTTGGAGTTTGATTTCTTGCCTTTTGCCATCTTCTGCATCTGTAGCTCATGCCCTTCCAATTTTTCTATAAATCTTGGCAAGCTGAGACTGTCATACTTAGCTCCATTCATCAGGATAGTTAGATATGTTGCCCAATCTCCTTCAGGCAAAGAATCTTCCAGTTTGTCGACTAGCTCTTCATTTGTCTTGACAATTCCCATACGCTTCATCTGTACTACCAGGTGGCAATACCTTTCTATGAGTTGCTTCATGTTCTCGCCCGAAAGAACATTGAACACTTCAAATTCTTTGTTCAGTAATGCCTTCTTTCCTTTTCTGACATTAGTACTTCCTTGTGCCCTTAATCGTAAGGCAAGCCACAATGACTGAGGGTCGTCGTCTTGTTGAAGGAGAACTAAGATCTCTTCTTTTATGGCCTGTTGAAGGAGATTCATCATCTTCTTCTCAATAACGTATTTTTCTCGTTCTACATCGGACAGACGAGCCAATGTTGAAAATACTTATAGTAGAAAAAAATTAGAACAGGTTAATTTGAAACTGACTGAAAAATTAGGACGGGACAGAAAATTTCCGTACGAAATGATAGCTGGATTTTTGTGCGAAAAACTCAATTTTCGTGCGAAAAATTAATTTGGTGCGAAAATTGTATTCTTTGTTAGTTCAAACTTTTCAGATGTTAGACTCCTGATTTTCGTGCGAAATCTAGTATTTCAGTGCGAAAATTCTTGTCTGCTTCGAACACTTGTTTACAATTTCACGTTTTTGGCAATTTCAAGCATGATTTTGATTGATTTTAGGTTTGTATGCTTCAGTGAACTGACTAGAGTTGATTTTAATCATGGTATACTAATAACCTAGTCCAAATTGTCCATGAAATCCTTTGGATTTAGATAAAGTTCCAAGAAAGAGTAGAAGAATAGTTTCCAATGGATAAATCTTGAACTTGAAGGTTGAATCTAGCTGAAACTTGGTTGTTTGTTCACAAATCAGACCTTAAGGCTCTGATACCACTTGTGAATGCTAGGATCGGACCCAACTTGTGAGCTTCCGGTCAGATTTGCTCAGCTAACAGAGGCGGAATTCATTGTTAGCTAATTGAACAAACAAAGAACAAGTGATGATTACTATTTAACCGTCTGTATATTGATTAACGTTGAAACGATTACAGACTCAAGCAGGGCTTCGCCACTGATCACCAAACACAGTATGCATGACAAACATCCTAAGTCACCTATTTATAGGCAAGACTTGACAGCAACTAGGGACTAGGAAACTGGATTTTCGCACAAAATTTTCGTGCGAAAATCATTACAGATTTTCATACGAAAATATTAACAATCATAAAAAACTTTCAAAAACAAACTTCTGACGCTGCGAAACCCTATTTGTACAATAGACTCGTCCTATACGTGGGCAATAGACATATGTGCACCAATAATGACAAGGGGTCCCACTGGAAGAAAAGGTGCAACTTGGCTGTTAGTATTCTTGTCACACCCCGACCCGCAGCGGAAATAAGAGTCGGGGCATAATTGGGTTATCACCAAAGCACATGACATTTACTATTATGTTTCATATTAAATAAAGTCAAAATTACATTTTCAAATATCCAAACATGTTCATTCAATACAAAGAAAATAAACCAAACATAACAATTCCAATACTAAATTGTTTTATTCTTCTAATCCAGGTCCTATGTGTTCCTAGCTGCTGCTGGTTCACCTGTATCATGTGTAAAATGGGAGTTTTTGGTCAACATAAGTTGGCGAGTGAACCTTATTAGATAAACATTTATTAATGAATTAATGGTTAGTTTATCAATGAAAAATTGTGCATAATCATAAATGAGCAAATGTAAGTAATCAAGCAATGGCAAAAAGCAGTTACAATTATAACTTACAATAACACTTGATAGCATACATGAACATACCAATATCATACGATAAATAACATAAATGAACTGTGCAATCAAGCCTCAATCAAACGGAGCCGATCGTATTGCATGTACTGAAAATGTAAAATGAACTGTGCGATCAAGGCTCAATCAAACGGAGCCGATCGTATTGCATGTACTGAAAATGTAAAATGAACTGTGCGATCAAGGCTCAATCAAATGGAGCCGATCGTATGTGGGCACGCCAGGTTCAACCGCATAATAAAATGGGGAACATGCTCAACGCTCATAAATGGGGAGCGGCGGCCTATGAAATTGCATGTACTGAATAATAAATTGCATCAATAATAACTACTTAACAGCAACAAACAGAATACACATGTTCATGATATGATGTATGCACAATGGTTTAGTTATAATATGTATATAAACAAAGACACATGATACACCCCAAAACGTGATTAAAACAGGGAATTTGTAAGATTCACTCACATTGGGTGCGTTGGATTGGAGATGGTGAGATGCGCACGATTTAGATGAGCGGATCAACGAGGAATACTAACCTAAATGATAATGGAAAAATATATTAAATGGATGGATTTTATTAAGGATTTTAATGAAATTTTTAGATATATTTTTGTGAGTTTATGGCTATTTTCTATCTTTAAAAATGTTGTTTTTAAGTATTTTTAATTGATTTTTAAATTAAATTAAATAAATAAAAATATAAAAAAATATATTATTTTTTTAGCTTTGACTGTTGACCGTTGACCGCGTTCGGTCAGCGAATTAATCTGTGCCGGGTGAGATTCGAACCGGCGACCTCCCGTTCGCGTGCACGCAGCTCTACCAACTGAGCTACGTGTCTAACCCGAAATATTCTTGTTTTTATTTATATTTAAACACTTATTCGATTTAACCGAATTTCCTTTATTTGCAAAAACATTTTAATTCATTCGGACCGGTGCTCGTGACGGGTTTCGAACGCGCGACGTGTAGTTCATGTTGCACACAGTCCACCGCTGGACTGTGTGTCTAACCTGGTTAATATCTCGGTTTTTATTATACTTAACAACTAACTGGGTTATCCCGGTTTAGTTCTTAAACAAAAAGGCGCGTTATAATATAAGGTGTGCGTATAGCAGGAATCGAACTCGGGACGTGTGTGTGAAATTTGCACACAGTCCACCAGTGGACTGTGTGTCTAACCCGTTTAAAATACCGTTTTTAATTAATCTTATGTTATGTTGTGTCTTCATCTTCTTCGTCGATTTACACAGACAGCATATTCCGACTTGTTATGATTGATTTATGACTTATACAATTTTCAGACATTAACAGTAATTTAAAAGTAGAGAATGGAGAGAGTTTAAGGAAAAAAATATACCGATTGATGTGTTCACAGAAATCCGGCGGAGGTTCGTCGGTACTGAAAGTGAACTCCGGCTGTTGAAACCAATTAACAGCGTTGATCGATTATTTATGAAGTTGAGTCACTTAAACAAGGTTTAACATAAGTTTAGGAGATCATACCCGTTCACAGTGTGATTCCGGCGAGTTTCAGAAGATTCTGATGGTGGGATTGTGTTAGAGACTGATTAATCACATGATTTAAACAGAAAGAGTCGGAGGAAATACCGTGTGGATGTGAGTCCCGGTTTTCCGGTGACTTGCAGAGTTTTTCCGGCGAGCTGATTCAGATAATCTGATGGTCCGAAAATGCGACGAAATTGAAATGGAGTATTGATATGATAGCTCTGAATCGCGAGAATGGTCTGAAGCTTGAGTTATTCAGAGCTTTGATGAACTTTCGGTTTCAAAAACCGAAAATGATGAAACTTTAAGTTCAATCAATTCCAACTTGATTAGAAACCGTCATACATCGGTTATAAGCTGAACATGTGAATTAAACAACGATTTGACGATTGGTTTGCCGATTACCGTTTCTCAGATGGCGCCATCGGTTTAACTGAATTGTGTATAAATTTCATTTGTGTTCCTAGAGTTAACAGAAAACACATTGTGGCGGAGTGGTCTTGGAAGTGAGTGTTAAGTTGTTTGAAGTATTTCTTGGCTGACCCGAGTTCGAGTCCCGGCAGCTTCAAATATTTTTTATTTATTTTATTTTAACTTTTTATCAAATATAATTTTTATAGTTTAGTTTGTTTATTAATTATGTATCGTTTTAACTCAAAATTAATCATAAATATTTAATGCAACTTTTATAACTTGGTACTTGATTACAAAACGGAGCGGGTTTTGGAGACCCGATTTTTTACAAATGTTACAGTATCCCCTACTTTTAGGAATTTCGTCCCGAAATTTAAGTAGTTGAAGTAGTAGGAAAAAGATGCGGGTATTTTTCACGCATTGAGTCCTCACGTCCCAAGTAAACTCAGGTCCCCGTTTCGACTCCCAGCGTACCCTAACAATTGGAATGCGACTTCGACGAAGACGCTTCTCCCCGTAGTCCATGATCTCCACTGGTCTTTCAATAAAATGCATGGATTCATCAATCTGAATATCTTCCAGCGGAATATGGAGATTCTCATCAGCGAGGCACT
This sequence comes from Scalesia atractyloides, assembly GCA_947069175.1. Lineage (NCBI taxonomy): Eukaryota > Viridiplantae > Streptophyta > Magnoliopsida > Asterales > Asteraceae > Scalesia > Scalesia atractyloides. The sequence continues at coordinate 55,145,622 of CAMTDV010000024.1, read as the reverse complement.
TCTTCAAGTTCGACACGTGGAATATGGGATGAATCCTGTTGAGTTCTTCTGGTAAGTCAAGCTTGTATGCTACAGGACCTACTCTTTCGAGTATCTTGAAAGGTCCTACGTAACGTGGTGCTAGCTTCCCCTTTTGACCAAAACGAACTACTCCCTTCCACGTGATACTTTTAAAAGCACATGATCACCAATGTTAAACTCTAAGGGCTTCCGTCGTTTATCTGCATAACTCTTTTGACGACTTTGAGTCGCTAGAAGATTTTTTCGAATTTGATGGATCTTATCTGTGGTTTCTTGGATCAATTCTGGACCAGTAATTTGTGCTTCCCCAATTTCGTGCCAACATACAGGAGATCGGCACTTACAACCATATAAGGCTTCAAAAGGTGCCATGCCGATGCTCGAATGATAGCTGTTGTTGTACGAGAATTCAACTAATGGTAGGTGGGTGTCCCAATTTCCCTTGAAGTCTATTACACATGCTCTAAGCATATCCTCAAGAGTTTGAATGGTGCGCTCAGACTGTCCATCAGTTTGAGGATGATAGGCGGTACTGAGATCTAATCGTGTGCCCATAGCGGATTGTACTGCTTGCCATGTACGTGAGGTGAAACGACCATCACGATCAGAAATAATACTTAATGGTACCCCATGCCGGCTCAGATTTCGTTGATATAAATACGTGCAAGCTTTTCGTTCTTGAAATCTTCGCGGATAGGAATAAAGTGAGCTGATTTTGTAAGTCGGTCTATAATCACCCATATAGTGTCATACCCACCAGAAGTGCGAGGTAACCCGTAATGAAATCCATGGTTATATTTTCTCACTTTCATACAGGTATTTCCGTTGGACTAGAAGTCCTGAGGGTCTTTGGTGTTCAGCCTTTACCTTGGAACATGTGAGACACTTGGAAACAAAAACGGCACATATCCTTCTTCATTCCAGGCCACCAATAGGTGTATCGTAGGTCTTGATACATCTTATCAGCTCCGGGGTGTATAGAATATCGCGTTTTGTGAGCTTCATTCATAAGAGTTTCACGAAGATTGTTGCGGTTAGGAATCCAGATACGATCTAGGTAATACAGGATACCGTCTGATTTAGTTTCAAGTTTTAGCTCGGCTCCACAGGACATCTCTTTTCGTACGTCTTCTTCTGTTATTGAAACGTGTTGAGCTTCACGAATTTGATCTTTAATGTCGGTTATAATTTGCGAACATAGAAGATGAATGGAGTTCGCATAACCCTTTCGACTAAGTGCATCAGCCACCACATTTGCTTTACCAGGGTGGTATCTAATTTCACAGTCGTAATCATTCAGGAGTTCGACCCATCTTCGTTGCCTCATATTTAACTCTTTTTGATTGAAGATATGTTGAAGACTCTTGTGATCAGTGTATATTTCACACTTAGTACCATAGAGATAATGTCTCCATATCTTAAGAGTGAATACAACGGCTCCAAGTTCTAGGTCATGAGTGGTGTAGTTCTTTTCATGTGTCTTGAGTTGTCTCGAGGCATAAGCTATGACTTTTCCTCTTTGCATGAGAACGCAGCCTAATCCTTGCCCTGACGCGTCGCAATAGACTACAAAATCATCACAACCTTCAGGAAGAGTGAGGATTGGTGCATCACAAAGTTTTTGTTTAAGAGTTTGAAAAGCTTCTTCTTGCTTGGGTCCCCATACGAAAGGTTTTCCCTTATGGGTTAAAGCCGTGAGTGGCACAGCAATGCGAGAGAATTTGAAATGAACCAACGATAATAGCCAGCTAGTCCAAGAAAAGACCTTACTTCAGTTGGTGTACGTGGAGCTTGCCATTCTTGAACTGCTTTGATCTTTGAAGGGTCAACATGTTTTCCTTTGTCATTGACTACATGCCCGAGGAATTGCACCTCTTTTAACCAGAATTCGCATTTAGAGAACTTGGCATAAAGCTTTTTCCTTTTCTAGAAGTGCAAGAACGAGTCGAAGATGACGTTCATGATCAGCTTTAGATTTTGAATAAATAAGAATATCGTCGATGAAAACTATAACAAATCGATCAAGGTAAGGTTTGCAGACTCTGTTCATTAGGTCCATGAAAACAGCTGGTGCGTTGGTTAATCCAAACGGCATAACCATGAATTCATAGTGGCCATAACGAGTTCGAAAAGCAGTCTTAGGGACGTCTTCTTCATGCACTCTAAGCTGATGATAGCCAGATCGAAGATCGATTTTCGAAAAGCAGCTGGCACCTTGTAGTTGGTCAAGAAGATCATCAATGCGAGGTAAAGGATAGCGATTTTTTATGGTTAACTTGTTGAGCTCTCTGTAGTCGATGCACATACGAAAAGATCCATTTTTCTTCTTTACAAAAAGGACAGGTGCACCCCAAGGCGATGAGCTAGGACGTATGAATCCCTAGTCAGTCAACTCTTGTAATTGACTGGCTAGCTCTTGCATTTCAGAGGGGGCTAACCTATATGGAGACTTTGCAACTGGTGTAGCACCAGGTATAAGATCAATACGGAATTCGACGTCTCTAACTGGAGGAAGTCCTGAAATGTCGTCAGGAAAAACTTGTGGAAAGTCTTTTACTACAGGAATGTCTTCAAGTTTCTTCTCTGTGATCCCCTTATTGATGATATGGGCTAAAAACGCGACATAATTCTTGCGAAGATATTTTTGAGCTTGAAGACAAGACATTAAGCTGAGCCCTTTCGACGAGGTTTCTCCAATGATTCGAAGAGTCTGACCGTTTGAAAGAGGAATACGAATAAATTTTTCACGACATACAACTTCCGCCTGATGTTGACTGAGCCAATCCATACCGATTATGATGTCGAAACTTCCCAGCTTCATAGGAATAAGGTCGACTGAGAAATCGTGGTCGTTTAAGGTGAGTGTACAGTTGCGTAATATAGAGTCTAATGAAACTGGTTTCCCGTCCGCAACTTCTACCGTTATGGATTCCGTGAGCTTATCCCGATTCTTGCTTAAGATAGGTTCAAATTCTAATGACACAAACCTTCTATCCGCACCAGTATCAAATAACATAGAGGCATATCTACCATTTATAAGGAACGTACCGTTGACCACATTGCCGTCAGCTCTGGCCTGGTTCGCGTTAATATTGAAAGCTCTTCCTCTTGTAGGTGGAGGAGCTTGGTTTCGCTTGGTTCTGGGTTGGCTTGGGCCTGAGCATGAATAATATTAACCAGCCTTGGACATGTGTTTCTGAAATGACTTGGGTCGCCGCAATTGAAGCAAGCCCGCATAGGTTGGCCCATAAGATAATTGGGTTGGTAGTATGTTTGGGCTAAATGTTGGGTGGGTGGAAATGGTAGGGATTGTTGTGCTTGACCCATTAACTGTTGGTGGGTTTGGGTTAAAGGTTGGTGGCGGTTTGTTCGTTGAGGCATGCGGCAGTTTTGAACAGTATGTCCTGCGCGACCGCAGCCGGTGCAGTATTGGCAAGGATGATCAGGGAATGGTGATACTGACAACGGTTACATTTTCGTAATGGGCCTGTGTAGGGTCTTCTGTATGGCGCGGGTGAAGGAGTGACTTGAGTGATGGGTGCAGCAGGAATAGGGGTGTTGGTTTGGGTAACTGCAAAATTCCTGGTGTTACGCTTCCTCTTGTTAGCAAACTTAGAGGAAGGAATGGGGTGGTTTGAAGTTTGTCCCTCAACAGGGGCTTTCTTCTTCTCTTCTTTGAACTTCCCGTTGCGAATTCAGTTTTCGGTCAGTTCAGCTGCCAACTCCATGGCAGCTTCAAGTGTTACCGGTGAAACGCTGAGAACTGAATCTTGGATTTTCGAGGGAAGTCCTCGAATATAATGCTCGATCAGACGATAGGTTGGAGTGAATAAATTTGGAACCATTTGGTTCAACTCCAAGAACCTCTTGTTGTAAGTAGAGTGATCACCCTCCTTTTGCTTTAGAGCATGAAATTCATCCTCCAACTTCTTAATTTCACTTATAGGACAGAAACGCCTAGTCATGATTTCCCTTAACTCCTCCCAAGTTAAGGCCATCGCATCTTCAGTTCCCTCTTCCCTTTTTCAGTGTTCCACCAAGTGAGGGATACTCCAAGTAGTCTCCTGGTGGCGTATCGAACCTTGCGATCCTCAGGACAATCGCAGTTTAGGAAGGTGTTTTCCATCTCCTCAAACCAATGCAGGAGAGCAGTGACACCCTCTGTCCCTTCAAATTTAGGAGGATCACAAGACTTAAATTGTTTGTAAGTGCACTTGTTGGTAGGAGGGTTGTCAATGTTCGGGTCCTGTTGTTGAGGAGGGTTAGTAGGATTTGTAGCAAGGGCTTGTTGTACTTGTACCACAATGTCAGGCAATATCGTGGCCATTTGTTTCGCGATCTGAGTGCCAAACGTTCCTGAGACCTTCCCGATCTTTTACCCCTTCGTTGCTGTCTAGACGACATCTACAGGATCATAAAATGAGAAGATTGTGAGTTTATGGTGTCTTTTTAGGTGTCATGTGTCTTTAAGAAAATGAAAATAACATAAATATCAATAATGCAACTACATCCATAGGATGTCTTGGGTTCGCTCATGTTGCGCCTCAAATGTCCCCCATACCTTCACCTACATAGTCATGTGGGCCCCCATGGCTATTGGCTTGGTAGGATTCACATTAGTATTGGCAATTTAACACTCGCATCCCCCGAATGCAAACCACAAAATATGTTCATGAGATGTTTGGTCGGAACGTGTCCAGGTGTAGACACAATGACAACTCAAAGTGGGATTAGCTCACACGACGTTTGGTATAGCATGCTTTGGCCTAATAGGTACTTCGTACTCTCATTGTTAGTCCCCAGGTAGGCAAACTGGTCCTTTATTTTGGATTTATACGAATGCCAGCCTAGACAGGACGTTCCGACTACCGGTACTGGTACCCTTCCAGTTACTACATGCCCGCCCATGAGAACTCACTTTGATGAGATTTGAAAACACGAAAATCATTGTAAAAAAAACAATCATGATGTGGTGTGTGCTTTCATGGATGTGATATGTTATGAGCATACGATTTCATGATAGGCATTATATGATAATACATACTTATGAACATGCTTGCACAATATTAAATGTAACATTTAACATAAAACATATAAGCATCATGAAATTTGGCATATAACACACAAAATTCTTATAAGTTTCTAATCGACTATAGTATAGGCTCTAAGGGTCTAATAACCTATCCTATATCCCTATAGTCATTGCTCTGATACCAATCTGTCACACCCCGACCCGCAGCGGAAATAAGAGTCGGGGCATAATTGGGTTATCACCAAAGCACATGACATTTACTATTATGTTTCATATTAAATAAAGTCAAAATTACATTTTCAAATATCCAAACATGTTCATTCAATACAAAGGAAATAAACCAAACATAACAATCCCAATACTAAATTGTTTTATTCTTCTAATCCAGGTCCTATGTGTTCCTAGCTGCTGCTGGTTCACCGTATATGTGTAAAATGGGAGTTTTTGGGTCAACATAAGTTGGCGAGTGAACCTTATTAGATAAACATTTATTAATGAATTAATGGTTAGTTTATCAATGAAAAATTGTGCATAATCATAAATGAGCAAATGTAAGTAATCAAGCAATGGCAAAAAGCAGTTACAATTATAACATACAATAACACTTGATAGCATACATGAACATACCAATATCATACGATAAATAACATAAATGAACTGTGCGATCAAGCCTCAATCAAACGGAGCCGATCATATTGCTTGTACTGAAAATGTAAAATGAACTGTGCGATGAAGGCTCAATCAAACGGAGCCGATCGTATTGCATGTACTGAAAATGTAAAATGAACTGTGCGATCAAGGCTCAATCAAACGGAGCCGATCGTATGTGGGCACGCCAGGTTCAACCGCATAATAAAATGGGGAACATGCTCAACGCTCATAAATGGGGAGCGGCGGCCTATGAAATTGCATGTACTGAATAATAAATTGCATCCAATAATAACTACTTAACAGCAACAAACAGAATACACATGTTCATGATATGATGTATGCACAATGGTTTAGTTATAATATGTATATAAACAAAGACACATGATACACCCCAAAACGTGATTAAAACGGGGAATTTGTAAGATTCACTCACATTGGGTGCGTTGGATTGGAGATGGTGAGATGCGCACGATTTAGATGAGCGGATCAACGAGGAATACTAACCTAAATGATAATGGAAAAATATATTAAATGGATGGATTTTATTAAGGATTTTAATAAAAATTTTAGATATATTTTTGTGAGTTTATGGCTATTTTCTATCTTTAAAAATGTTATATTTAAGTACTTTTAATTGATTTTAATTAAATTAAATAAATAAAAATATAAAAAAAATATATTATTTTTTTAGCGTTGACCGTTGACCGTTACGGTTCGGTCAGCGAATTAATCTGCGCCGGGTGAGATTCGAACCGGCGACCTCCCGTTCGCGTGCACGCAGCTCTACCAACTGAGCTACGTGTCTAACCCGAAATATTCTTGTTTTTTATTATATTTAAACACTTATTCGATTTAACCGAATTTCCTTTATTTGCAAAAACATTTTAATTCAATTCGGACCGGTGCTCGTGACGGTTTCGAACGCGCGACGTGTAGTTCATGTTGCACACAGTCCACCGCTGGACTGTGTGTCTAACCTGGTTAATATCTCGGTTTTTATTATACTTAATAACTAACTGGGTTATCCCGTTTAGTTTTTAAACAAAAAGGCGCGTTATAATATAAGGTGTGCGTATAGCAGGAATCGAACTCGGGACGTGTGTGTGAAATTTGCACACAGTCACCGCTGGACTGTGTGTCTAACCCGTTTAAAATACCGTTTTTAATTAATCTTATGTTATGTTGTGTCTTCATCTTCTTCGTCGATTTACACAGACAGCATATTCCCACTTGTTATGATTGATTTATGACTTATACAATTTTCAAACATTAACAGTAATTTAAAAGTAGAGAATGGAGAGAGTTTAAGGGAAAAAAATATACCGATTGATGTTGTTCACAGAAATCCGGCGGAGGTTCGTCGGTACTGAAAGTGAACTCCGGCTGTTGAAACCAATTAACACGTTGATCGATTATTTATGAAGTTGAGTCACTTAAACAAGGTTTAACAGAAGTTTAGGAGATCATACCCGTTCACAGTGTGATTCCGGCAGTTTCAGAAGTTTTCCGGCGAAGATAAGATTTTCGATAAACGTTGACTAGGATCGATTCTGATGGTGGGATTGTGTTAGAGACTGATTAATCACATGATTTAAACAGAAAGAGTCGGAGGAAATACCGTGTGGATGTGAGTCCCGGTTTTCCGGTGACTTGCAGAGTTTTTCCGGCGAGCTGATTCAGATAATCTGATGGTCCGAAAATGCGACGAAATTGAAATGGAGTATTGATATGATAGCTCTGAATCGCGAGAATGGTCTGAAGCTTGAGTTATTCAGAGCTTTGATGAACTTTCGGTTTCAAAAACCGAAAATGATGAAACTTTAAGTTCAATCAATTCCAACCTGATTAGAAACCGTCATACATCGGTTATAAGCTGAACATGTGAATTAAACAACGATTTGACGATTGGTTTGCCGATTACCGTTTCTCAGATGGCGCCATCGGTTTAACAGAATTGTGTATAAATTTCATTTGTGTTCCTAGAGTTAACAGAAAACACATTTGGCGAGTGAGTGTTAAGTTGTTTGAAGTATTTCTTGGCTGACCCGGTTCGAGTCCCGGCAGCTTCAAATATTTTTTATTTATTTTATTTTAACTTTTTATCAAATATAATTTTTATAGTTTAGTTTGTTTATTAATTATGTATCGTTTTAACTCAAAATTAATCATAAATATTTAATGCAACTTTTATAACTTGGTACTTGATTACAAAACGGAGCGGGTTTTGGAGACCCGATTTTTTCCAAATGTTACAATTCTCCAATCAATTTTTTATCTCCTATTTTGACAGCTGTTTTATCAAAGAATTAAACATCATTAAACTGTCATTAACCATATTAAATTCTAACCACCCACGATTTACACCCCTTGATCTCTGTCTCATAAACCCTATATATATATATAACTTTCAAAAGACGAGATAAAAACATCTGCAACTCCATAACACACTTCAAACTCAAGAACCCTAGAAATATTCCTTCAAGCAAAAATCAATCACCATGGCCGCAATCAACCCAGTTAACCTCAACAAGCCACCCGTTGAACACACGCTTCAATTCATCAGGGATGAAGACTTTCTGCCAATGAACTCCTTACAACGATACCTATGATGAAAAATTCTAGATTTTGATAGAATTTTTGTTAAGATGCCCTCTTGCTCAAGCTCTAATCAAATCCAAGGAGGCCCAGAGAATATCGTACAACAACTCGTCAAGACACTCAACAGAACATGCATACACGAAGTAACAACTCACTTATGGGGTGACATATCAATCGTCAATACACCCGAAAGAATTGTAGCACCGATCCTCGATGCTTAGGAACATAAATTTGATATCTAACGTCCATAATAGCAGAAATATTACGTCGTGTTTGGATTACAGACTGACAGAGCTTCGCCTCTACAATGCAAAAGTTACAAATGAGACACACAAGATAGGTATTTATAGCACAACAAGTTCGGCCCAAACATGTATAAGTTTGCCCGAACTTGCATATGCAAGTTTGACCAAACATGCTCAATCATGTAATCCTATGGGCGAAGTTGGATAAAACATATCATAATATACTCCTTAACCTTGCCTATCCAGCTCTATACAATACAGACTCGATATAAGACTAAGACATAGACATTCTGCACCAATAGACTCCCCCTTGGATATCGTCTTCGTCTTTTATCAGTCTTCAAAACTCTGTCTTCATATAAACATTAACGTACCCGACCAAAGAAGTTCTTATAGGGCTTCTTTCGTCTCTCTTGTTTCGGATCCGAAGTTTGATCAGTTGGTGGTGGTCTTTTGAAGTTAGCCATTTTGAGCGAACTTTCTCTTACCGCCTTTTCCATCTTCTCTTTAATCGCCTCACTTCTGGTTTCTTCCTTTAACAATTCTACTCTTTCCAGATCCCTCAACTTTGTTTGCCACATCTTCCCTGAATTCACATTACGTACATGGCAAACATTGACAACTTTCTGATACTGCATCGCCTGTACCTTTTCTTTTTCTTCAAAAACAATCTTGCTGTAGAAAAGGCATTTTATATCTTCTCTCAAGCAGTTTACCAACCACATAGGATCTAGAATCCTTATCGTCCTCCACAATCCTCTCATTCCTTGATAACCCATCACTTCAACCTGTTCCTTAGCAATATCAAGTGATCTTCAAACTTTAAAACAATCATACTTCACATGTAGCTGGATCAATCTGCCACCACTTGAATAACGGATAAAAGTTCTGTTCAATCGGCATAAGCGGCATATTCCTCATGGCTCTAGGACGTTTCATAATCAACGTTATGTCCTTTTCTCCTGTAATCTTGTTAATTTTATTCTGCGTCTCAGAATAAATGGCTTCTAGTGATTCCAACCTTTTTCAGCTTCGTACTTTATCATCATCCATAAAAATTGACCAACGATCTTCATTTGATAAGTAACACCACTGTTTGCACCAGCTCTTCCATATCCCAATACGGTAATGTCTTTAAATCAGCAACATATTTGAAGTATTGCACTCCAAACTCTCTTTTGATTGCATACACATTGAGCTCCTTAAACCATCCCCAACTCAATATACCTCCCAAAGAAACATTTTTATCTCTGGTGAAGAATGCTAGTGGACGTCGAAACTTACGTTCACGAGGGATCTCCTTGAACCAGGTCTTTCTCGCTTCAGCTATCTCCTCTTTGGTCATTGGCCTAGGAATGTTTCCTTCACGAAGCTCTTCAGCAATCCTAGCTTTTAACATGTCTTCATTCAGCTGTTTATACATTTCTTCGAATGTAGGAATGCTTTCTGAATCCTGGCCAACATATCTTTCTTTTCTGTTTCGTCATCTAGGACCAGTCTTCAACAATCACTCGGTTGTATTCATCAGCTTCAAATATTCTTTCATACTGATACTCTTTTAGCTCAAATGTATCGACATTCATTATCTCCTCAAAATCAAACTCCAAGTTTTCAACTTCAGCTTCAAATAGCTTCGCCAGATCTTCTTTTGAATAATTATGTACAAACTCACCTTCTTCAACATTGTGTTCCAACATCAGTATCAAAGGCTTCGTAGGTACTGCAGTCATAGGCTTCACAAACCGATAAACATCTAACAATTCAATTTCATCTGAAGGCCCTTTTTGCCCTGACTCCCCCTGGCTTTATCTTCCATTTGATTCGATTCATCATTCATCATATCAGAAAAATCAAATTCATCAGAGACTTTAGCTTCATTGATGCCAGTACCCCCCTCATCAAAATCATCATCACCCTGATCAAAATCGTCATCATCCTCCCCTACATTCCAATCTTCATATCCTTCTTCTTCTTCATCCTCATTCTTATCCTCTTTCTCAGCTTCATCGTCGTCTTTTTCTTCAGTCATGACAATAGGATCCGAGGCTTGACAGAGTCGTCAACCTGTTGTATATCAGACTCAGAAGCTTTTGAAACATCTTCAGCATACTTCTCGGGGACATCAGAAGATTTCTCTGTAGTAGATTAAGGGGCTTCTCCCTCTACCTACTTCCCTTTACCACCCTCAGCCAATTCTTTTTCAGCACGCTCCTTGGCTTCTTGATGATCCAGACGATCGTATTCGGCGATAAAATCAATATTCAGATTATTGGATAACACCTTTTGTAATCTGATGAATCTTCAATCATTTAGAGATCGAATTTTCTTTAACTCTGCAATCTCTGTTTGTAATTTTTCATTGGCGTCCAGCAAACTCTCTATCAACGCCTTGTAGTAATATCTTTCATTATCAAGCACTTTCACTCTATCATCAAGAATTTCCTTTTCGACTTCGCTTTTATTCACCTTATTTCGAGCTCAACCTTTTCTAACTCAATCTTCGCAACTTTATCTTCCAAAACCTTCACACGCTTCTCTAACATCTCAGCATTCGTTTCACGGAAAAATTCATCTAAGTCTTCAAGACTTATAGGACCATGTGGCATATCACCAAACATACTTCCCCTCGGCGTCTTTGGTGTTGAGTCTTTTGGTGTTGCAGTTTTCGGTGTAGACTTCTTTGGTGCGGAGCTTTCAGGAATAGAAATCTTTTGAGCACTCGGCGATTCAGCGATCGGAATTTCAACAAACTCAGACACAGCTGGTTCGTGTGTAACTCCTTGCCTTTCTGCTTCAGCATGAATGATAACTTGAGGTTCTTGTGTAGGAGATTCTTGTGTTGCTCCTTTATCCTTAATACCAGAAGGTTCTTGTGTGGCTTCTGTGCTTAGTATCTTGCTTTTATATCTTTTCCTCACGGCTTTCTGAGCTTTCTTGGCCATTCGTTTCCCTTTCGTGTGAGGTGACCGTGTAGTTTTTTTAGAGATTTCGGTTGCAGGAGACTTTGTTCTTTTAGTCTTTTTCTTTGGCCTCTCCTCATCAGATTCTACTTCTGCATTCGGATCAAAATCTGCATCAAGTCTCTTTTCCTTTTCTACTCTTATTTCGGCCTCTGTCTTTTCAGGCTCTTTATCAGAATCTTCATGTTCAGATGTAGCAGAAATTATTTCTTCTTGAGTCGACTTCATTGTTTCTTGACTCTCATTAACGACTGCAATGCTAGATCCAGCCACTGCCTCAACAATCTCAATCTCCTCCTCATCGACAAGCAAAGTTTCAGCTTTCTTTGATGCTCGCTTCTTCTTTGGTTTATCAGCTTCATCTTTCAAAAATCATTCACTTCTTAACTGCGGTTTAAACTCTTTAAACCACTCTCGTTCAGCTTTAAGCTCATTATCATGTCGCTACCTTCTTATCTCCATTTGCTTCCAGGTGGCGATACATAATCTGAATCTTTAATTGCTCCGAATACTGGTTTGGCGATAGGAGCTGAAGCTTCTTTCTGAAACTTGATAAGCTTCTTCACAGTGGTTTCGTCAAGATTAACCAGATAAAGAACATCATTAGGATCTCGAGCAATGTTGGGATACTTCTCATCGATCAGCATCTGAAAAAATCTTGGATATAAACACAGTCTTGAATCCTCCATATTCTTCGACATGTGAAGAACACCATCTTAGAAACATTGAACGGCTTCTTCAAAATAAGCGCCGTTGCCATGCTATCCAATTAATCTTGAAAATCATCTAACCCGGCTTTGCGATGGCTGAACGCGTGAATTAGAGCATGCATCAAAAGTTTATAGGGGTTTGGCACTTCCCTTTCTTTAGTGTTGGTTTATTCACACTCCCTTTATAACCCATGCGGAAGAAACATCCCGAACCATCTTCTCATATAGATGAATTGGATCATCTTCTTTATCTTTAAGCTCTAAATTTCTTCGAATATAGCCTTCAGTAACTCTAATCGGCTTAATCTCATCACCAACCTGTGTTGTAGAAGAGGTTGTCTTCTCATCAGCACTTAGATTCGCGTTCATCCAGAAGTGAATAACATGTGATCGATAAGATACAGTGCGCTCAGTAATAGCTTGGCGAATATGACTATCTTTAAGAAACTTCAAAATGCGGTCATATTCCTTCAGCGACGGACAAATAGACTTGTCAAGCGTGATACATGTGTTGTGAGTTTTAGAAAACTCAACTGAGACAACACGCGCTGGAATCTGTTCATGAAAAACGACATAAAATAATTAGCACGCTTTTCAAGGAAAAATTACAAAATTTTTTCTAACATTTTTTTTCTAACACTTTAATCAAGTTCGGGCGAACTTGATTAGTGTTAAACACGCTGATTTTAACAAGTTTGCCCGAACATGTAACATACATGTTCAAAATTTTTCTTAATGCAAGTTCCGGCGAACTTACAGTTTTGTTATATAATTTTTCCTAAGTTCGGCCGAACATGTATCAGACACATGTTTCATGTTAAAGACCAAGTTCGGTCAAACTTACCATACAAACAAAACACTTTTTGTTTAACATTTAGATATTTCACACTAGTCGTCGAACATGTTCTGATTCATTCAATTGTGTTTTGTTCAAGTCCGGTAGAACTTGACAACAAGTTCGGCCGAACTTGTCGTCTTCTTCAATCAAGACCAAACAAGTTTCAGCATGCAAACATGGATTTCAGTTCAATCAAAAACAGTTTCCCGGTCATTTTTAAGTGTAGATCAAAGATCTATGTTCAATTTTGTCCAATAACACCAAAAACTAACAGATTTTAAATTTTTTAATTTGGTTTTGTTTGTTAACAGGTCAATCATGGTTTAGTTTCAATTAATTACCTCTGCCATAGTAGTTGGTGTGCTAATCACCAAAAACTATCTTCAAATGGGCAGAATAACGACTTAAAATTGACAAATTCTCTCAACAGGCTCAAGTTCGCTCAAAACTACTGATAACAAGTAAATGAGTTCGACCGAACTTGAATGGTATTTATACCATGTCAAGTTCGGGCGAAGTTGTTTAGCCCATCCTGAGGCCCAGAGAAGTTTGGGCGAACTTATCGTAAAACTAACAATCACCCGTCTGCAAGTTCGGTCGAACTAGCTGATTATTAAACTCGAATTGTTTAGCAAGTTTGGCCGAACTTGCCAAACCATAAAAATTTCAAACTTTTTTTCAAATTTTTCATTTTTAACCCTGAACTTTCCAACTTTTTACCAGTTATGAAAATCCACTAAGTTGACCAAGTCCAAGCTAATGACCTTGATTAACCGATTTGTCTGCCGAGTCCAAGTTAATGACCCTGGTTTGACCCGTTACGAACAAACTGTTGATATTTTGAAAATCAAAGTTTCAAATTAATGAACTTTTCATCATGTTAACTTTTCAGATTTTAACAATTAGCTACCAGCCCATTGTCAAAGAGATTCCCACCAGTTCTAGCATCTTACCAGACTTCGAAGATCCGTTCTCCAACATTGGTTTGCTGAAAACAATGTAGAAACAAAATCGTTTTGTATTTTTGTAAGTTTATGCTAAAACACACCAAAAATCTTTTTGATTTTAATCTGTAAAGCTGAAATATGATGAAATAAGCAATGCAAACTATGTACAAACATATTTACAGACATATTTTTGTGAATTCGTGTCTAAGGATCATATCAGTTGATTGAGACATATCACCAGTACCGTTGACCTTTATATGACTTTAAGTTTTAAACTCGTTTACCTAGTTTGTCGATATGTTTTTCCACTTAAACTTTACCACATTTCTCAACTGTTTCAAGATATGTTAACATAGAATTCATGAAACTTGACCTATTCTATGTTTCCCACTTCTTGAATATACTCCCTGTATCCAGATTCCCTAGATTTCATCTTACAGGTGAATATAGCGTAATTGATATCTTTATCTGGGTTGTGCGAGACCTTTGAGAGCTCAGGTTAGTACTACCGTACAGACAAAGAGATGAACGCTCGTTTTTAAGGTGTGTTCCACTTAAGGAATCTTTTCAGCGTTGCATATGATTATATCTTTCGATACCTTTCAATATGGCATGCAATTTGGGGTTTAAAGCGAAAGTATTATAGAAGTTTCTAGGCCATTGCTTCCGCAAAATCAGAAGAACTTGAATAATACCCAAGATATCAACTATCTATAAAGACCTCGTATCTCAGAATCAAGCAATCTTTCAAATGAAATTTCGGAGTACTAAGTCCATATATCTAGGATGTGTTAATCCACAAGATTAAGCAGTTGTAAAATTTAGGTTATATCTCAAAAACAGTTTACTGAACCTGTTAAGCCTATATTGTGACACATCCGCAGTAAGACTCGTTTATTACTTTTTAGCATATTGTGATAGTCCACTGATGTACTATCATTTCCTTTTATGACACTGAATTCTTTTTGTTCTTTTTCAATGTTTTTGAACATTTTGAATTTTTATATCTTTTTGGATTTTAAAAATTTTCAAATGTTTTGTATTTTCTCTAACATTTCTCCCCCTAAAATCAAAAACATCTTTTTGGATTTTAGTTTTTAATAAAATTCTAAGCTAGAAAAGTATTTACAAACCAATGTGGATCACGCGAACTCATCGTCCGATCCGTATTCAACCTCAGCGTCCGCACCTGTCAGCAAATTTTTCATACCGTTAATTCTCATCAAGTATTTAAACCGTGATAATGAAAAAGGTTTGGTATAAAATCAGCCTTTTGTTTGTCAGTGCGGATTTTTTCTATTTGTACCAATTTCTTTTCGTAGCAATCACGAATGAAATGATAACGAACTTCAATGTGTTTTGTGTGTGAGTGATGAACCAGATTTTTAGTTATGTCGATGGCTGCCTTGTTATCAACATACAGCGAGAGTGTCTAGAAATTGCAGACCATAGTCTCTCATCTGTTGTTGAATCCACAGAATCTGTAAACAACAGCTGGAGGCTGAGATATACTCAGCCTTCACAGGTAGAGAGAGCGACCATAGTTTGTTTCTTACACTGCCAGGTTACCATTCTTGTTCCGAAGAACTAGCATCCCGCTGTAGTTGAATTAGAATTCAACTTATCTACACCAAAATCAGAATCAGCATAGCCTGTGAGGTCGAAATTGTCGTTCTTTGGGTACCACAAGCCGGTGCTTGGGCATCCTTTTAGATATCTGAAGATATGCTTCACGATCTGCATGTGTAAGATCCTCGGGCTTGACTGATATCTGGCGCATAGGCAGGTTGGATACATAATATCTGGGCACGGTGCCGTCAGATACATCAGTGATCCAATCATCAATCTGTATAACGTCTCGTCAACTTTGGCTCCAGTCTCGTCAACGCAAATGCCGTGGTAGAGAGCAAGAGGCGTAGATAGAGGCTTCAAGCTTTTCATTCCAAACTTCTTCAAGATGTCGTGAACATACTTCGTCTGATGAATGAAAATACCATCTGGAAGCTGATCTACTTACAAACCAAGAAAGAACTTCATTTCGCCCATCGAGGATAATTCGAATTTCTTTTTCATGATTCCCTCAAACTCTTTGCAGAGACTATTGTTTGTAGATCCAAAGATGATGTCGTCAACGTAGATTTGAACTATATTCAGATGACCATCAACTTCTCTGGTAAAAAGAGTACTATCCACAGTTCCTCTGATAAAGTCGTTTTTGATGAGATTTTGAGACAACGTCTCGTACCAAGCTCTCGGGCTTGGTCTAAACGATAAAGTGCTTTATCTAGTAGGTACGCTTTCCTCTTGTTAAGTGGATCGACAAACCCCGGTGGTTGTCCAACGTACACCTTCTCGCGTAATTTGCCATACAGAAAAGCTGATTTGACATCCAATTGATAGACCTTAAATCCTTTCCGTGATGCGAAAGCTAGAAAAATTCGAATAGATTCCAATCGAGCTACTGGTGCATAGACTTTCGTGTAATCTATACCTTCCTGCTGGTGAAATCTTTGACAACAAGCCTAGCTTTGTTACGAACAATAACTCCTCTATGATCACGTTTACACTTAAAGACCCATTTTGTATCAATTGCTTTCTGATTTTTTGGTAGGTCTTCAAACTTCCACACACCCAACTTCTCAAACTGCAATAATTCTTCTTACATTGCTTGTACCCAGTTTTCATCTGCTAAATCTTCTTTAACTATCTTAGGCTCAATCTGAGAGAACATGAATGGGAAACATTAATTCTGGGTTGTAGCAACACGTGTATAGAAACCACTAAGTGCTTTATTAATTTGCCCTCGAGTTCTAACACCAGTTTGAAGTTCTCCGATAATATTTGTTGACGGATGATAGGAATATGATCGCGGCAATTCTTCACTTGGAACATCTACTGAGCTTTGCTGATTAGTGATGTTGAGATCAACAACCAATTCAATGTTTGGAGAGCTTGATGAAGCTTCATTTCTTGTGTTAGGGACTGCAGATTGATTAAGAAGACTTGTTATCTGCTACACTTCTTCATCTGAAGAAGATGATTCCCCATCAGCATCAAATGTTGGTGCTTCACCTGAATCATAATCTTGATTCTGAGGCATACTGGGCTCCGTTCCTGTAATCATTGGTTCAGTAGAGGCATTCGTTGGAAGAGTAGTGGGTGAAAATAATGTTTAGAAACATTTTCAGCCGGAACACCACTATTGTTTGAACTTGCGCCAGAAGAAGATGGATCCAACGAGGGTTGATTAACCATAATTGGTCGAACAATTTGCTCTTGATTCGCTAACTGGTGAAGTTAATATAACACTGCAACTTCTTCGTCAGTTGGTTCTTTGTGCAAGTCAAATAACTTCCATAGGTCTTGATAGTTAAAAAGCCACGCGTCACATTTCCTTTGAATAGGATCCGTGTAATTGAAACAATCCACATGCTGTGCTTCAAAAACCTTTCATAATGAAGGAACATATACTCTTCTCAATGAACTCGCATATCCGACAAAGAAACCTTCGATAGATTTAGCTCCGAATCTGCCATCTTGGTCTATTACGGTACAAGGTGCACCGCATGGTTCTAAGAACTTCAAATTTGGCTTCCGTCGGTTTATCATCTCAAAACATGTTTTCTTTGTTGGTTTAATAGTGAGCACCCTGTTTAGCGTGTAGCAAGCCGTAGCAACTGCTTCACTCCAGAAGCTGATTGGAAGTTTAGAATCTGCAAGCATGGTTCTCGCAGTTTCAATCAAAGTTCGATTCTTTCGTTCAGCAACTCCGTTTTGCTGTGGAGTATAGGGAGCACTAAACTCGTGCAGAATACCTTTTGCGTTGCAGAATTCCTTCATTTTGTTATTATTAAACTCTGTGCCATTGTCACTTCTAATGCGTCTGACCGGCAGATGATAAATGTTCTCGAGTTTCTTGAATAGAATAACCAAGTTCTCGAACGTTTCGTCTTTTGATTCTTGAAAGAATACCCACGAATATCTCGAATGGGTCATATGTCACGACCAAGCAATATAAGTCTCCTGAGATGCTTCGAACATTTACAGGACCAAATAAATCCATGTGGAGACGTTCTAAAGGTAACTTGATTGAGTTTAGAAGTTTCTTCGGATGTGATTTCTTGATCTGTTTCCCTTCTTGCATTCCAAGCAATGATCAGACATCTGAAAACTTCGAAGATTTACGCCTTCTACAAGATCATTATGAACCAAGAAATTCATTTTTTGCAAATGAATATGCCCATCTTACGATGCCAAAGAATATAATCTTTTTCAGTAGCCTTTGATACAAAACATTGTGCTGATTGTGATGAAGTGGTAGCAACACCCATATCAAGAACATATAAATCATTCTCTCGTGGTGCTCGCATCAGAATCCATTCATCTAGAATTTTGAATCCCGGCTTCAAGATAATACACTCTTTATCATTGAAATGAACTGTAAATTTCTTTTCACAAATCTGCGATATACTCAGAAGATTGTTCTCAAGCTCTGAATATAGTTCACGCGATCAAATGAAACTACGCCATTAGAGAGTTTTCCCTCGGCGATTATTCTTCCACCTTGATTTCCTGCAAATCCAACATATCCACCATTGATAGCTTTAACGCAGAATAGCAATACTTCATCAACAATCACTTCATCAATCTTTTTCTCCTCAACCACTTGTTCTTTCGTGTTCCATCAAAGTGTCCTGCAAAACTGTCCAAGAATTAGAGGATAAAATTCCTTGTCTCTGCATATGGATATATTCCTCTTCTTCCTGTTGTTGATAGAAGTATTGTTCCAGAATAGCTTGTTCGAAAGCTGCTGCCGCTGCTTCCTCTACATAATTATCTTCAACTATCTCTGCCATCAAAGCAACTCTTGTCTTTTTCCCAATATAAGAATTCCAATCAAAACCGTCATCTTCTGTAGATGCAACCATGGCTTTTTCCGTGGTACTACTATATGGCTTTTCTTGGATCTCAATCTGAGTTCCACTTGTGAAAAGGTTTATATTGAAGCGCCTTCTTGTAATATTCCTTCCCTCCTCCGAAAGGACTTTGATTTCCGGTTGCCTCGGTATTCTTACACTCTCTTTTAAAATTCCCTTCTGTCGACATCTAAAACACGTGAATTTGGATTTGTCAAAACCCAGTTTATTGCTGGAGTTTCCTATGTCACGACCCGTGAGTGCAACGAACTTTGTCACTCTCCGATAATCGATGCTAAGGACCATTTGATGTCCATTAGTTCGAGCTCTTCCTCGTCTACCTGGTCATAATCTTCTGCGGTCATCTCGGGGTTTCCAATCTTACCGGCAACAAGACATTCATACGATTCTAAGAGGGTAGCGAGTAGTGACATATGTTGTTTTGCAACTTCTTATGAAACAACATTGTTCAAATTCACAACGATATTGCACTTGTAAACATCGGGTCAGAACTTTGCTATTGGTTCTGATTTGATTGACTTTGGAATGTTGAATTTGAACCAGTGCTCGAGTAAGAATTTTGTGGACTTTGGTCATACTGAGGCTGTGAATGATTCTGGTTATGGAGAAGCATTCATGTTTGCACTAAAAGCAGTTCCAATTTTTGGACTCGAAATGTTATCTTGCATTCCGGTTTTAGTACAAACCGATGTCTTGAACTACATTAGCGTTCTTTGATTTCGCTATCTTCAGAAGCTCCATTTTGTGGCCTTCGAGTTTATTGATAAATGTTGTCAATTTAAAGAAATCCCACTTATCACTATTCTTCAGAACCATCAAATATGTAGTCCATTCACCCTCTGGTAGTGCATCAGCAAGTTTGTCGATGTATTCTTGTTCCGTCTTCTCAAGACCGTGTCTTCGCATTTGCACTTTGAGGTAACATAAATGCTCAATCATTTGCTTAATAGTCTCATTCTTTAGCATGCTGAAAATATGAAACTCTTTCAAAACGAGAGCCTTCTTGCTTTTGATCATTTCGGCACTGCCTTGGTATTTCTTCTGTAATGACAACCAAAGCTCTCTTGCTGTAGTATACTCTGGTAGCAAGATCAGAATATCTTCTTTGACTGACTGTTGGATGAGACTGATCATCTTTTTCTCAGCAATGTATTCGTCTCTCTGAGCTGTCGAGTAATTGTACTTCTCAAGAACTTGTTGATGCTCATCTACCGGAATAGTATAGCCTCTTTCAATTGACACCCAATCAACAAAGTGCGTGGCTTGAACCCAGTAGGTAAATTTCTCTTTCCATGCTTGGTATTCGTCCATGCTCATCAGCTTGGGCGGTTTGAGGGTCATTCCCATTTCGTTATCAAGATTGACTTGATTAATCACATTGGCATTTCACGAACTAGCTCCGGACATATAAGCTTTTAGTTGATCTTCCATTATGGATCACGAAACGTATACGCTGAAAATTTTTCAAAAACTTTGAAAACAGTTAGTCCTACTACAAGTTCGGTCGAACTTGTAGTGACAAATGAAGAATTCTTGAATTTTCTAACAAGTTCGGTCGAACTTGTTAGGTTTACTTTGAAAAAATTTTCGTTTATCTTCGGTCGAACTTATAAACCCAATTAAACAGATCTTCGAGCGAACTTGTTCAAAACAACTTTGATGAAATACAAGCAAGTTCGGGCGAACATACTTTAAAATCTTCTTGATTTTACACAAGTTCGGTCGAACTTGATGTAAAATTAATGAAAATTTTATTATCTTCGGGCAAACTTGATTCAAATTTCCTCAAAAAACATCTATGTTCGGGCGAACTTACTAAAAAATCACTTGAAAAGTGATGTTTTAGTGCAAGTTCGGCCGAACATGGCCAACAAGTTCGTTCCAGACAGTTTTCAAAAACATGTTTTTTTTCAAAATTTTGACATGAATTCGGTTGAATTTGGTCTCCAATCTTTCAAGGGTTTATCTTTGTTGTATTTTACATGATATATTCAAAATTCAAAAGATTTTGACCATGAATTCTTCATTTTGTGATTAAAAGTTAAAGAAAAAGAAGAATGGAGTAGAAATAGAAGTGTTCTTGTCTTGATACTATCAAATCAAGCTGTTCTAGCTCTGATACCACTTGTAGGACCAATCCTCGATGCTTAGGAACCTAAATTTGATAACTAACATCCATAATAGCGGAAATATTACGTCGTGTTACCAATAGACAAGAATTAATCAGTTAATCATCAGTTTCATTGATTAAACGTTCAGATTACAGACTGACAGAGCTTCGCCTTACAATGCCAAAGTTACAAATGAGACACACAAGCTAGGTATTTATAGCACAACAAGTTTGGCCCAAACATGTATAAGTTCGCCCGAACTTGCCTATGCAAGTTCGGCTGAACATGCTCAATCATGTAATCTTATGGGCGAACTTGGCTAAGACATATCATAAATACTCCTTAACCTAGCATATCCAACTCTATACAATACAGACTCGATACAAGACTAAGACATAGACATTCTGCACCAACAAGAATTAGAGAAAGTCTGGAAATACCCATAAATGTTCACTATGATGTAGTACCTGAAAAAGACGACATGTTTGAACAACTTGATGTAGTAATGGGTTACAAGAGAAAAATATAAAAAATAGTTGATTTCAAGAAAACAAGTTACCTACCTTCTGGCAAGTAATGGTTGAGACTCTAACAAAGTGTCTAACTTCAAAAATAGGAGGCACTGATCAGATTAATATGACTGTTTTAACACTGATGTTTTGTCATCACTAGGACAAACATTGATTATGGAACAGAAATATTAAATCTTATGAGAAGATCTATCTTGACAAAACCAGGGAGAATAACACTAATATTCCCGCTACTAATAACTTTGAATCTTCACAGGATACAAGTGTAACATCGGCAATACCTAGAGAACTCTAGATTCTAAAGGATATGATATCAAGTGTGCTTGTGGTAGTGCAGCCTATACCGGAAATAACCCGGCACAGTCACAACATATCCTGCTTCACTCGCTACATTTGTGATGCAGAAATTCCAAAGAGATTCCAAACTCCCAACATGAAGCGATATTTTGGGACGACGGATCCTGAAGAACATGTTGCCTAGTATAGGGAAAGGATGGAGATAAATCCTATCCCTCCGGAACTTAAAGAAGCATGCCTATGCAAAGGCTTCGGTTCCACCTTAACAGTATCAGCCTTTAAATGGCTATTCTGATTAATTCTTTTGCTCATGTAGTCAATTTATTTAACAGTCAATTTTCTTGTAGCAGGAGCTTTGAGAAACTAACAAGTGACATTTACAAGATAACACAGGGACCACAAGAATCCCTAAGGGATTATGTTAACAAATTCAGTAGGGATCCCTGGATATCCCGAATCTTGAAGTTGCTACGGCAGTACAAACATTCAAGATGGGATTACAGAAGGATTCCCAGTTTTATCAGGATCTTGTGATGAATCCTTGTAGGAACTTCGATGAAGCTCGGAATAAGGCCATAAGATACGTAAGGCTCGAAGATGACAGGAAAATGCAAGAGAGAATGACCACATCCTCAACATATGAATCAACAAACTGGAAGTTTTCACACAACCATATCGCTCTAAGTCGTATGCTAAAAATGACAACAAAAGAGTGAATGCTATCAAAGATGAGGATGGAGAAGAATATCTTGAACTTTCACAATATTGTTTTTCGGTAAATATCCCTGAACTAATGTATTCCATCAAGGGATAGGGGACAAAGCGAGATGGCCAAGAAAAGATCAACGAAAGGCTGACTGGAAAGAAAAATCCAAGTGGTGTGCTTATCATGAAGATTTCAAGCAACGACAGAGGATTTTATAGCTCTGAGAAAAGAAATAAGCTACTTGTTGGGCAAAGGCTACCTGAAGAAACTCCTTGGTAAGAAGAAGGATGAGACTCAGGATAGTGATAGATATCCCGAGAAAGCAGCATCTCCACCAGCAGATGCCAAGATAATCAATTTTATATCTGGAGGATCCGTCATATGTGGAACTTCTTATTCTGCAGCTAAAAGGCACGCTAAGAAGCAAAGGAAGAAAGAGGGGACAAACTAACTAGGATGATAATGCTTACAAACGACAAAGTGATAACATTCGATAGTGACGACCGGGATAACATCCAGGATCCTACCATGATGGTTTGGTAATTACTTTGTATATTGCTAACCATTTTATATGTAGGATACGGTAGATAACGGTAGCTCGGTCACCATCATTCAAACGAGACCTTGAAAAGAATTAATATCCTAGAAGCCGAGATTACCTCGAGTCAACAGTGCTCATAGGTTTCAGTGGAGAAGCAAAGAATATCATCAGAGAGATAAAGCTGTCGGTGTATGTCGAGGGTTTGAACTCGATGCAACGGGTTTGTGTCATGGATTCGCTATCCTTCTATAACATTATATTAGGAAGACCGTGGATCCATGATATGAAAGTTGTACCTTCCACTTATCACCAGTGTCTCAAGATTCTACTCCCTAGGGAGTAGTCAAAGCTGAAAGTGATCAACAGGAGGTGAAAGAATGTTACTCCTCTTCGATGAAGGCCTCAACGAAATCCCGGGCAGGATAGCAATTAAGGATACAAGCACAGCATATCATAGAAGCTTCGGAGCAGGATGTTAAGAAAGTTATCCTCGATGAAAATAATCCAGAATTCTCTGGTGCTTGTAGGGGCCAATATCCCTCAAGATATTGAAAAACAACTTACTAACCTTTTGAAGTGTAGGATGGCCACGTTTGCATGGAAACATGAGGACATGACAGGTATATAGAAAGATATCATAACTCATAAACTTGGAATTGACAAATCTTTCAGGCCTGTTTAATAAAAAAAGAAAGTTTGCTCCTAATAGGAGTGCAATCATACAAGAAGAGGTAGAAAGATTGTTAAAGTCCACGATGATTAGAGAAGTCAAATTCCCTAAGTGGCTAGCAAACGTGGTGGTGGTCCAGAAGTAGAATGGAAAGTGGAGAGTCTATGTTGACTACGCAGACCTTAATAAAGCATGTCTGAATGATCCATTTCCATTCCCCATATAGATTCCATGGTAGACGCAACTGCTAGCCATGAAATGCTGACTTTCATGGATGCATCCTCAGGAATTCAACAAATCCAGATGGAACCATCCGACCAGGAGGATACAACATTCATGACACCGACAGGTAATACTGTTTTACTGTTATGCCCTTTGGTTTAAAAAATGCAGGTGCGACGTATCAGAGGCTGGTCAACATGATGTTCAAGGATAAACTGGGGGACACTATGGAAGTATATATCGACGATATGGTGGTGAAATCCAACGGAGCGAATGAAGAAACACCAGATATATGCTGATCGAAATCAAACTAGATCTGAGGTTACGGTTACTGCATAATAAGGTTAATCTTAGGTCTGCTCGCCGTAAGGAAGATTACTCGCTGAAAACACTGCAAAACAGAACACCGTTAGACTCGCCACGGGGAGAATGGGGGTTCTCTCCGTGACCACCCTCTGGCATGAGAATAAGTACAATGTATTTGAAGAGATTAGGTGAAGTAAGAGAAAGAGTATGTGAAAGTGAATGAGATTAGTTGTACCTGAAGTCTCTTATTTATAACCGGGTTTGGGCACCAATTTGTGAAGGAGAACTAACAGAATCTTTCTACGTCATTACTTGGTTATCTTAACATCCATGCACACGGATCGTGTGTTGATCAACGGCTAGGGGATTGCCACGTGGAAAGTGAACTCTTCTAGATTTAGTTGCGGAATATGCCATCATCGTGACTTTAGATGAATGCTCTAGATCTCGCCACGTCACATTCGGTTGTAACCGAATAGGCCATGCACGATGAGCATTGATTGTTTCTAGAAGATTTCACAGCTGTAAGCCTCTTGGCAAAAGCCACATGTCCAGTTTGTTGTAATAGAAAAGATTCATTTTGTCTGCTTCTTCCATTCTTGCGCGCAGGTGGTCCGGAGAATTCTTAACTGTCGTCAAGCCTAACTATACCCTTGCGCGAGCCCGCGTAACGGCGTTACATGAGTATTGTCCTTCTCAATTCCTGACGCATGGTTGCCAGACGAGAGTTTATCCAAAGGGGTTACTTACGCGAGCCTGTGTAAGGCTGTATTCGAAGCAAAATTAGAGAGCAAAAGGTATGTTCCTCTGCGCTGCCGCAGGGTTTTTGGGACCATACCCCTTCAAGTTCCCCCAGTCCAGTGTTGCTCCTATACGCTAACGGCAAGTAGGTGGGCACTAGAATTAAAAAGAATTGTGCTTTTGTACAACACTTGTTGATGCGCAAGATTGAGAAACTTCATGGTGAAGGTATGTTTTATGGATAAATCTTGAAATATTTGAATTTCAAATAACTTGACAGGTGTCAGCCATCGGTATGGGGAGGTAGGTAAGGAGAACATGCCAGATGACGTCTGACGACTGTATGACAGGCTGTCAACAGTGTCAGAGAACACGCATTAATTGTATTACGGCTTGGATGTGTTACACACGCGCGTGAAGCCTGGCACTATTCCCCACTTGCCCACTAACCTTCCTAGGGTTATGTGAATGACGCAAAAGTTGCTGCACATAGTCCTAGGCATTAATTGTGATCACTATATAAAGAATCACCACTTCATCTTCCTCACTTTTTGAAAGTGAAAGTTGCAGAAAAAACCTTTCTGAATACCTCCCTTCTTGTGAAAACTCAATCTATTGACCATCATCCTTTTTGTTGATACCAAAGATCGGTGATGTCGACTAGTTCTAAACCTGAAGAGACGACGGAGATGCCTTCATCATCATTGCTGCCTCCATTAAAGTGGTCCAGAGATGCCTTAACAGTTTTGTGAGGAACTTTAGGTTTCTGGCTATCTAGGATGCACGAGATCTAGAAGAGAACGATACGGCGGCAAATGCTCCGGTCGGTTACATTACTTTGTTCTCGGAATACTTTGCTGAGGGTAATTTCCGATTGCCAGATACCCACTTCATCATCGATCTTCTTGATCATTATAAGTTCCATATTTCACAGCTAAATCCAATGGGAATGGTTAGAATTTGCCATTTCGAATTTGTTTGCCGATCCATGGACATTACCCCCCACCGTGAATCGGTTTAGGGTTTTTTATCAACTGCATTGTGCCCTGGGTTTTTATTCGTTTCAGCAAAGACTTCAAGCGAAGAAATTGCTGCTTGTTCCTCCCAAATCATGTCACGGCTGGAAACAAAAATTTTCTATATAAAAGCTGGGGAGATTCCATTGAAGATGACCTTCTAGGGAAAAGAATATATCCCTTTGGAAACAATATCTGTACTAGTCAACGAGGAATGGTACCAAGATTTAAAAGATGTTCCTAGCATCATGTAACTAGAAAGGGCTCTGGTTGGGGCCGGCATGAGCTTGCACTAGAAGGCGGACCTTCGTGATCGGCCCGTATACGTGGAAGATGACTGCAATAAGTAATCTTGTGCCTTGTAATACTTTATGATGTGTTAATGATCTTGCTTTGTATCCTTGTATTCTTGCAGTCACCTCTTTATATGTTGTGTCATTCAAGAGGGACCAAGGGAAAATAAGCACTGTGCAGGTAGGCACGGCGGAGCCGTCCTGGTATGAGAAAATTTTGAAAAATTTGAACTTCCTAAGGAAGAAGACCTGAAAGCGCAGCCATCTTCAGTTGTTGGTATGTGCCCTTTGATCCGATTGCCTGAGTTAATAATACAATATTACTGGTTTGCTATAGTCGCACGTGAGTAATATTGCAATACGACTTATGGCATTGTATTCGCATTCTGTCATGATTTAGTTGAATTGATAAATTTGGGCGTAGGCGCAGATTCCAAGAAGTAGAAGAAACCTACACCTACTGTTGCTGCGCCACAGAAAACTGATGTTCCCAAGAAATCTGTTGTCCCCAAGGTGGAAACTAAGAAAGGACGCGCGTCGTACAGATACTTGGTGTGATTATGTGGTGGTGTCTGATTCCTATAGGTTAGAAGGTCTCGCGCCTATAGGTTTGAAGAAACCCAAGGCGGAGCCACGAACCAGCGCGGGCATTCCTGCAGCCAACCCTGATGATCCAATCATGTTGAATCATGTCCGGAGCCGTTGGTTCGCGATAAATCCAAGAAATGAAAACCTACGGACCAAGAGCCACTTGCGCAACCACCAAAGAAGACCATGAAGCCCAGGATTGGAAAGAAAGGCAATCTTGATGCCTTAGCTGCTAAATTCTCTCCTAGTATGACGTGTATGACTTCTTTGTGTTTATAAGTTATGTACTAACTTTTAAAATTCTATAGAGAAAACTAGGACTTCTTCAAAACCATTAAAGCCACTAACACCCATCCATCCAACGTATGATTCCGGTATATCAGAAAAAAGCAGGATGATAAGCTGGAGATTGAATTGGAGGAGCGCGAAGCGGAACTCATTTCGACACATTCTTCAAAGAAAAAATCTGCTGTAGCAGAAAAATTGTTGAAGAATAAACCAAACATCTATCTGACACTAGTGCTGGCGAGCAGGATAAAGGTATCGCCCCACTTTCCAAATCTGAGCAAGTTCCTACTGCTGGCGACAGTCTAAAAATACTGGCCCCTCTGTGTCTGCACATGAATTTGAATCACTCTTTGATAACCTAGAAGAGGAGTCACCCATAAGCCCAGATGAGACTCCTGGTGACTATTATTACCGATCATACTCAGCGAAGAGGGCCTCTTCTATCCATGAACCAGTTTGGAAGTTGAAACAAGGAGATACTTTCTCTGACTGGCAGGCGTGTCATGAATGGTTCAAGGGTGCTTATCCTCCTGCTGAAGTTAAAATCCAAGAAGATCGCTCTCATGATCAAATTTACCACACTTACCTTCAAGAGACTACAAGCGCCTTTTCCACTACCCACCGCATTGTGCAGCGAATATCGCAGCATGCATAAAGACTGTGATGAATTTGAAACATCTTAATTCAAAATGGGGGTGGAGAAGGAGAAGGTGAAGGTGCTGATCATAGAGCTTTGTTGGAACACGATGTATATTGTCTATGTCTTGGATCTAGTCTAAATTTATAGGGTTTTGATGTTTAATATTAAGGTTTATGTATATTAGAGTACTGGTTCGCATGAAGTGATGATGTAATGTACTAGTTTGCATGAAGTAGTACTTCGTACGAACTAGTTATAAGTTGGTTTGTTGCGAAACTAGCTCATCTATAAATAGCTGTCTAGTTTCTTTCATTTGTTAACTTATGCATAAGAGACGGCGAAGCTCTGTCAGTTTAGATTCTCGATGTACATCTTTGAACATTAATAAATTGACGTTTAAACTGAATATCTTTTGTATATTTTCACTAATTCACGTAAATTCCACATACATGGATTAGATACATCTTAGGCACCTTTGCTAGGGGATTAAACGGTACTACAAGTGGTATCAGCGCTATGGAGGCCTGATTTTTGGACATCTACACAAGATCTACTTCTATTTCTACTCATTTCTTCTTATTTTTCACTTTTAAAACGAATTGATGGTTAAAATGGACTGAATTTTCAGTATGTCATGTAAAATCACCTAATGATAAACCCTTGAAAGTTTCAGACCTAAAATCAAACGAATTCATGTCGAAAATGGAAAAAAATCACAGTTTGGAGAACAATTTTGTGCGAATTGAGAACCTGTAGGAAAATCCACAAAACAAAGATAAGGTATACTTGCTGGATAAAGCACTTTACGGGTTGCATCAGGCCCCGAGAGCCTGGTATGAGACTTTGTCTCAGCACCTGTTAAGCAATGGCTTTACAAGAGGTACTGTGGATAGCACACTCTTCATCAGTGAAGTTGGTGGACCTTTGTTGATTGTACAAATTTATGTGGATGACATAATCTTTGGTTCTACGAATGACGATTTGTGCAAAGAGTTCGAAGAGATAATGAAGAAAAAGTTCGAGATGAGTTCGATGGGAGAGATGAAATTCTTTCTTGGATTACAGGTTGATCAGTTACCCAATGGTATATTCATTCATCAAACTAAATACATGCAAGATATTTTGCGGAAGTTTGAAATGACGAGTTCTAAACCGATATCTACACCATTGGCGATCAATCATGGTCTCTGCCCTGATGAACACGGAACCAAAGTGGATGGAACGCTGTATCAGTCGATGATAGGGTCACTAATGTATCTGACAGCTTCGAGGCCAGACATTATGTATACTACCTGCCTATGCGCTCGATATCAGTCCTGCCCAAGAGTATAACACTTGATGGTTGTAAAGAGAATTTTCCAATACCTGAAGGGTTGCCCATGCACCGGCCTGTGGTATCCTAAAACGATGGTTTTGATCTCGCTGGATACGTGGATTCTGATTTCGGATGTGATAAACTTAATGCTAAATGTAGTACAGCTGGTTGCCAGTTCTTTGGAACTCGCATTATAACCTGGCAGTGCAAGAAACAGTCCATAGTCGCTCTCTCGACTTGTGAAGCTGAGTACATTTCAGCTTCCAGTTGTTGTTCCCAACTCTTGTGGATAGAACAACAGATGAGACTCTTTGGTTTGCAATTTTGTGACACACCCGCTGTATGTAGATAACAAGGCAGCAATCGACATAACAAAAAATCCTGTTCAGCATTCTAAAACGAAACATATTAAAATTCTATATCACTTTATCCGTTATTGTCACGAGAAAAAGTTGATTCGAATTGAAAAAATCCACACTGATGAACAGAAGGCAGATTTGTATACCAAAGATTTTACACGAACAGGATTTAAATATCTTATGAGATTAAATGGTATGAAAAATCTTTTGTCAGATGGCGACAATGTTGAATATGGGTCTGACGATGAGTTTTCGTAATCCTCGTTGGTTAGTCACTTTATTTTTAGTTAGGTTTTACTTCTGTCTTAAAAATCAAAAGTCCAAAAATATATTTTTGATTTTAGGGGGAGAAATTTGGAGAAAATACAAAAAACATATAAAATTCAAAAAGTACAAAAACATGAAAAAAGGAAAAAGAGTTTTGTGAAAAATGAGGAAATGATTGTACATCAGTGGACTATCAAAATATGCTAAAGAATTGTAGTGTTTAAAAGTTGAGAAAACAAATCTCACTATGGATGTGCCAGTAGGCTTTGCACGTTCAGTAGATTGTTTCTGAGATATAAACTTAAATTTACAACTTCTTAACTTGTGGGTCAACATCTCTCGGATATACGGACTTAGTACTCTGAAATTTCGTTTGAGAGATTGCCTGATTCTCAGATACTAGGTCTTTATAGATAATTGATATCTGGGATATTATACAAGTTCTTCTGATTTTGCGTAAGCAATGGCCTAGAACTTATATAATTACTTTTGCTTAAAATGCCCAAACTAGTCCATTGAAGCCTAGGAGGCGAAATTGAAGGATCTTGGTGGCAATCCTGTGGAGTATCCTGCTAAGCCAGAGGTTGAGAGCCATCCAAAGCGGCTGAAGTGGCAGCAGAGGCTGGTGGCAAGGCTGGAGAGGATCCTGTGGCTGATGCTGGAGCGAATGCTGGCAGTGATGTTGTTTGATAGCATCGAAGTAGGCAATGATGGATAGTAATGCCTAGGCTGGAGCCCACTTTTTAAATTTGATTATCTATAACCCCTAAACAATTTACTTTCCTACAGTCTGAACAATTTACTTTTCCTCCACTTTAGAGATTAGTACTATATGATGACCGGAGGTGGAGGGATCCTGGGTTTCAGGACGAAGCCTTCGGTCATCAATGTTAATATGCTTTTTGAACTTCTTACATTCTTGGTGGATGGGTCTCGGCTTGAGATGAAGCTAAGAATGTAATATTTTGAACCGTTAATAATAAACTAATATTTTGACCTTATCTTGGTGTCGTTTATATGTTGTGTTGAAAAATCTCATTTTAGTATCCTGATCAGGATACTGGTATAATTCTAATCATTTTACCATTCTTGTTTCAAAGAGTTTTGTAAAAACTTAACAAAATATAACTTCTTCATAAAGAATCCCATTTCAGATAAGGACTTCAAACTTAAAAGAAATAGAAACCCATACCAGAAATACTTAGGATCACTCACAATGTCCTAGTAGGATTTAGTATCAGCATACATCAAGTTCCAGCATACATGTCCCATGTGCAGGATGTTGCACCAGTATATTACCTGCTTATATATTCCTTCACTTAGTAATTAGACTTTGTCTTCTTCCATCAACACAATTATGGTTCAACTTATGTGAAATTCTTTGTTTTACTGGGGATAAACCAATAATTCGTACGCTACAGACGGGAGCGTATAAACTCCAAGACTTAGAAAGGTGAATACCTTTAAACCTTAGAGAGTATGAAAATACTCTTTCATGAGAGAGGGTGATCAATCCTCATATACCGTAAGGATCCAGGATATAGCCAACAATAACGAAATTGTCAGCCATTGTTACATGAACTGGTCCCGCCATCTTGAACTATACCCGGATAAGCTTGCCTCCAGGCAGGGCGTTTAAACCCAATTCGACAGAAAGGTGAATACCTTAAACCATTGAAGGAATCTGAATCCCTTAAACGTGAGAAGGGGCCAATCCTCTAGTCTTTCGATTTATCTTGAGCATATATCTTGGAGTATCATCCTAAAATGTATCCCTAAAAGACACCTTCAAACTAAGGTGAGAGTGGGTGTTAGCTTGGCTAACACCCATCAGATGCTTAATTAAGTATAGGGTTCCAAAAAAATTAAATGAATCGACATAATTAAATAAGGTAGAAGTCATACCTGATTTAGAATTAAAATTCTAGACTCATTTGTAATAAGCCTTAAGGTGTATGGCATTCCAGGATCTTGACACCATATCTACTTACATGGTCTTGAGCCAATATACTCCCTTTCCTGATTCTGACTCAATTTCGTATTGGCTATCCTTTACTAGTATGCTGCCATCCTTAGCTTCGTGCATCCCTTGTTTCATCATCAGTGTCTAATTCTTGACATAAGACTTCAGGATTTGATTCAGGATCCTGTAGACTTGACCTAGCTGTTAGTATCACCATTTATGTTGGAATCACTGCTTCTGCTCCAAACACCAATTAGAACGGGGTTTGCCCAATAGCATTCTTCACTGTAGTTCTATCTGCTCAACTTCCTTTTTTGGCACCTAACTTTTCTTGAGGTTATTAACAATTATCTTGTTTGAAAATTCAGCTTGTCCATTAGCTTAAGGATGCACCGTCGTTGACGTAATCATTTTGATCCCCCAACTTTTACAAAAATTTGTAGTCCTTTTGCTGATGAATTGGGAACCATTGTCGCAGATTATCTCGGTCGGTTTCCCGAACCTTGTAAGGATATTCCTCTTGATGAAAGACACCACTTCTTGATCCCTTAATTGGGCAAACGCTTCTACTTCAACCCACTTGGAAAAATAATCCATCATTGCTAACATAAAAACCTTTCCTCCAGGAGCCTTTGGAAGTTTTCCCACTATATCCATCCCCCACTTCATAAACGGCCAAGGAGATATGATAAGATATAATGGTTCTGCAGGTTGATGCAGTATATTGCTATGTCTCTGGCATGCATCACACTTCTGAGCGTACTCCATAGCATCTTTTCTCATGGTTGGCCAGTAATATCCTATTCTCAATTGTTATGGGTGGAATACTCTAACTGATATCCTGAAGATATATCCTGACTTTACATGATAATCACAGTGACCAGGATATTGGTAACATCCTACGGGGGATCCTACTCGTTACTAATGGTTTACTTTGTATGCAAGGAACAAACGTTCACAAGACTTGGTCTTCCTGAAGACTCGTTCATGGCAGTTAGAAAAAAGACGTTGGAAGCCTGAGGAAATGGTCTACAATGCTCGTGACGAAATATTCGAAGGATCCCTAGAATATAGGATAGTTTGTTATCTTTGTTTACTATTTAAAGGGGGGCTGGATCAGTGATAAAACACACGAAATCTCACACACTTTCACTTTCTGATTACAACAATACCCGAAAAACACTCACTAGACTCACACTATTCGATCATTGTAACACTTAGAGCCGATCCAAGGAGTATCCCGAACTGTATCTTGCTTTCTAATCAATAAGAAGAACAAGGCAGTTGGCTATTGTCAGCTCCCGAGGTTTTATGCCGGCGCTCTATAAAGATCAAGGGCTTTCCTCGTACATCTCGTGTCAACCTTTACATTATTTGCTTTGTTTTTACAAATTGATATAGTTCTGTATCATGGAACTATATCCTGAAACTGTTTATATCATCAACCACGTCAACACATTTTTATAAAACTACGTAGCACACTACCTCAGAAACTAAATTTGATCACTTAATTGCTTTGGTAATTTTTTATCAAAACAATTTGGCGCCCACCATGGGGCAAGTGGTGCTATTTCTACTAAGAGCTTTGTTAAAATTGTTACTTGGCTTTTTACTTTCAATACTTTTTTCACAACTATTTTCAATGGCTTCGAAATCAAAGATGAGCTCTTCCTCCATGCCTGCTATAACCTCTGCTACAATTGGTTCATTGCCTCCCCCACCTTCACAAGCCCAGACTATCCAAAGGAGGAATGAAAGCTAGACACCAAGAGACACAACTAGTGCGCAAAATGTCTCCAGATCTGAAGTTTCGGGAGAACTCCTGCTTTTGCTTCTAATGAAGAAATTTTGTCTTTGTTTGATAGTATACAGGACCAGATGAAGCAACAACGGGAAACTAATCAGATGATAATGAGAGAAATATAACTTTTGAAGTCCAACTCCAAGAGACCTGTTGAGGTTGTTGTCACTCCCTTGCAGCCCAGGATGTTGAACTTTAGTTTGGAGTATATATTGAGGATAATCAGGGCAATGTCGTAGCAAACCGTTCCCAAAGCAATGTTCCTGAAATAACCTCATCAGCCAGGATATCGACTGTGAGGGGCCCAGGATACGCTCCAGGATATGGCCAGAATCAACAGACTGGTAGTTTATCTAATAACGTTAATACTCTTGCTACTAACAATGTTGGATCTTCTCATGATACAAGTGTAAACTCAGCACTCTCTAGAGAGCTTCAAAAGCTGAAGGATATGATATCAAGTGTACCTGGGTAGTGCAGCCCATACCAGAAGTTTCCCAGGATAGTCACAACATATCCCGCTTCGTTCGCCACATTTGTGATGCTGAAATCCCAAAGGGATTCCAAACTCCCAACGTGAAGCTTTATGATGGGACGACGGATCCTGAAGAGCATATTGCCCTGTATAGGGAGAGGATGGAAGTGAATCCTATTCCACCGGATCTTAAAGAAGCATGTCTCTGCAAGGGCTTCGGCTCTGCTCTGAAAGGATCAGCCTTGAAGTGGGTCTTCAGCGTTCCACCTCATTCAATTACATCATTTGCTCATTTGGTTAATTTGTTTAACAGTCAATTTTCTTGTAGTAGAAGCCTTGAAAAACTTACACAGGGACCTCAAGAATCCCTTAGGGATTACGTGAACAAATTTAGTAGGGAATCCCTGGATATCCGAACCTTGATGTTGTTATGACAGTGCAAGCATTCAAGATGGGATTACAGAAGGATTCCCAATTTTATCAGGATCTTGTGATGAATCCTTGCTGGAATCTGGACGAAACTCGAAATAGGGCTTTAAGATATATCAGGCTTGAAGACGACAAGAAAATGCAAGAGAGGATGAATTCATCGTCAACATACGAAACAACAAATAGGAAATCGGAGTCCTCATATAAACCATACCGTGTAGGCCGTATGGTAAAAACGACAACAAGAAAGTGAATGTTGTTAAGGATGAAGATGGCGAAGAATATCCTGAGTTATCTGAATACTCTTTTTCTGTTAATACTCCTGAACTAATATATGCCATGCAGGGTTTAGGAGATAAAGCAAGATGGCCAAGGAAGAACCAACAAAAGGCTGATTGGAAGGATAAGTCCAAGTGGTGGGCCTTCCATGAAGATTTTGGTCAGGTAACGGAGGATTGCATAGCCATGAGAAAGGAGACAAGCTATCTGCTAAGCAAAGGCTACTTGAAAGATCTTATCGGCAGGAAAAAGAATAAGGGTCAGGATACTGATAAGGATCCTGAATGAGCAGCATCGCTTCCCCAGATGCCAAGATAATCAATTTCATATCCGGAGGATCCGATATATGTGGAACCTCTTATTCTGCTACTTAAAGGCATGCCAAAGAGGCAAAGGCAGAAAGAGGGGATAAGCCAACGAGGATGACGATGCTTACGAATGACAAAGTTATAACATTCGATTAATGACGACCGGGATAACATTCAGGATCCTCACCATGATGGTCTGGTAATTACATTGTATATCGCTATCCATTTTGTACCCGGATACTGGTGGACAACGGGAGCTCGGTCAACATCATCCAGTTGGAACACTGAAAAGGATGAACATCCCAGAAATGGAGATTACCTCGAAGTCCACAGTGCTTGTAGGGTTCAGTGGAGAATGCAAAGAACATTGTTGGAGAGATAAAGCTACCTGTCTAGTTGAAGGAGTAAATTCTATGGAGCGGTTTTGTGTCATGGATTCATTATCCTGCTACAATATTATATTAGGCAGGCCATGGATTCAGATATGAAAGTCGTACCTTCAACTTATCATCAGTGTGTCAAGGTCCCTACTCCTTGGGGGGTAGTCAAAGTGGAAAGCGCCAGCAAGAAGCAAAGGTATGCTATTCCTCTTCAATGAAGGCGTCAACAAAATCCAGGGCAGGATAGCAATTAAAGATATAAGCCCAGGATATCGTGGAAACTTCGGAGCAGGATGTTAAGAAAATTATCCTGGATGAGGATAATCCAGATATCTTGATGCTTGTAGGAACCAATATCCCTCAGGATATTGAGAATCGGCTTACTAACTTTTTGAAATGCAGGATGTCCATGTTTGAATGGAAACACGAGGACATGACAGGTATATCGAAAGATATTATAACTCACAAACTTGGAATTGACAAATGTGTCAGGCCTATTCAGCAAAAGAGAAGGAAATTCGCTCCTGAAAGGAACACGATTATACAACAGGAGGTTGAAAGATGTTGAAGTCCAAGATTATTAGGGAAGTTAAATTTCCTAAGTGGCTAGCAAACGTGGTGGTGGTCCAAAAGAAGAATGGGAATGGAGAGTATGTGTAGATTACACAGATCTCAATAAAGCTTGTCAGAAAGACCCGTTCCCATTGCCTCATATAGATTCGATGGTGGATGCAACTGCCGGCCATGAAATGCTGACCTTTATGGATGCATCCTCAAGATTACAGCAAATCCAAATGGAGCCATCTGATCAGGAAGATACAACATTCATGACACCCACAGGTATATACGGTTATAGCGCCATGCCTTTTAGTTTAAAAAATGCAGGTGCAACATACCAGAGGCTGGTCAATATGATGTTCAAAGACAAACTGGGGGACACAATGGAGGTGTATATTAATGACATGGTGGTAAAATCCAAGAAAGTCGAGGATCACCTCCAGGATCTTGAATGTGCTTTCGATATCCTAGACCAGTATAATATGAAGCTGAATTGTCACACCCTCAATTTCCACTTGCGGAGTTTTACCGCGAGGCGTGCGATCAAACCAGAATCTGAGACACTAGTAATATCGAACGACTCTACATGATTTATTTAAACTTTTTCCAAAAACATTTGTTTAACCATTCATAGTTATTTTCAAATTACCTTAATTTCAAAGTTTAGCGGAAGCATTAGTTTCAAAGTTTAGCGGAAGCATTAGAGTAAAGTAAAGTAACGGGGGCCAACATAAATGCCAAAACCAAAAATACCAAACAATATTCGTAAATAAGACTCGATAAAAATGTCTTGATCAAATGCAAGTGAGTGCACCTAGCGCTCCTAGCGTCCTGAGAAACATGTAAAGAAACAAGTGTCAACATTAAAGTAGAGTGAGTTCACAGGTTTTTATAAGTTCACAAGTTCGGTTAAAAGTTTGTTTTCCCCCATTAACCCTAACCCGGGATAACGATATAGTTCCATTATTCCTCAGAAAAATATGAATCCGGCGCCATTAGAAGCGTTTTTCAAAAATACACGTTTTAGGCTTCAGAAAATCCACTTTTCGATAAATAATGATAAGGTTACAGCCAATTGAAGTATGCTGTAAATGTCATTCAGCAAACTGTTTTCGACTTTTATCGCATTAGAACATGCTTAAACGATCATGACGCTTAATATAATGATTAACAACAGGTTTATTTGTCAAATATCATCATGTATATCAATATTCATGTAAACCCTAATTATATAACATGATCTTTATCGCTAAAACGCAGCTTATGATTATAGTATTCAACATAACATCAAAATCGCAAAGACTCGCACAATCATCCGAACTAATCATAAATCACAACACTTTTCATACTAATAATCCTACCATTACACATAATCATGATCAAGATTACACAAACCCTAATGTGAATCGCAAAACAATTAAACCCTAACCTTGAAACGATGATGATTAGCGAACCGGGACAAGATTGGAATCAATCCGGAAGTTGGAGACTTGCGACTGTGAGAGGGCGGGGCTGCCGTCGGCCTTCTCTTAGAGACTAGGGTTTGTTTTTTTTTTTAAACACATCTCATGCATACATACCATTATATAAAACAAGGGAAAAGGGGAGGGGGGGCACGACCGCAAGGGGGGAGTTGGGTTAAGTTGTCACACCCTCAATTTCCACTTACGGAGTTTTACCGCGAGACGTGTGAACAAACCAGAATCTAAGACACTAGTACTTCGAACGACTCTATATGATTTGATGATACGTTTTCCAAAATCATTTGTTGTAAATTTTAGATTACCAATATTTAGCATGAGTATTGGTTTTTAAAGTTTGAGCGGAAGCATAAATAAGTAGTGATGCGGCGCCAACACAAACGCCAAAACAAAAGTAAAATCCCAAAACAGTATTAATAAATGAGACTCTATAATGATGTCTTGTTCAATGCGTGTGCGTGCACCTAGAGCTCCTAGCGTCCTGAGAAACATGTAAAGAAACAAGTGTCAACATTAAAGATGAGTGAGTTCACAGGTTTTCATAAATTCGTTGTTCGGTTTTAGTTTGTTACTCCGTTATCCTCAACCCGGGATAACATACCAGTTCCATTATTCCAAACCCGGAATAATAAGTTGTTGCTTCCAATATTCCCAAACCGGAATATTAAGTTGTTGTTTCCATTATCCCCAACCCGGGATAATAAGTTGATGTTCCAATATTCCAAACCCGGAATATTAAGTTGTTCCGTAATTAAGTTCAATATTAATGTATATAGGTAGCTAGCCTAAAGTCATGTCACTAAGTGTTCGCGATCGAAGCTGACATTTGTGCCTCCGTTTTGCCAGGTCTATCACATGACCATGGCGATGTTAGGCCAATCATACACCCGTTGACCAAACCCGGTCAGCTAGCGCGACTAGCTCGGATGGGGCTCGTCAGACCCAGTAGTACTACTTATAATTCCCCCGCTACTTAACCCAAATATTAACGATCCGAGGAGATTGTCGAGGACTTAAGTGATAAAGCTGCATAGTGACCATAACATTACATTAACATTAACTT
Organism: Scalesia atractyloides; assembly: GCA_947069175.1. NCBI lineage: Eukaryota > Viridiplantae > Streptophyta > Magnoliopsida > Asterales > Asteraceae > Scalesia > Scalesia atractyloides. The sequence continues at coordinate 55,107,056 of CAMTDV010000024.1, read as the reverse complement.
AGTTACCGCATAGTTATGTGACGTTACATTCGTATAACGTAAAGAGTTTGAGTTTAAGAATGTATACATGTTTCTCCCCCTGTTGTTTAAAACCGTATAAAGTTAGGGGCCGTGAACTCACCTTTATTAGCTCGGTTAGTGTGGCAAAGATGTTATAAGAGATGGGACCGCTAGTTGCGTCCTAACAAACCAATTAATTCCATGTCAGTGTGTAATCACACCAATACAAATTCCACACGTAATTTACTCACAAAGTGATACACACAAACAACATAACTAACACTTCAAACATGCATGCAAGTATTCTCATATGATCATAGTAATCAAACAACTTATCATGAACACATTCCAAATCCATGCAACACTTTAATGCATAAAATCACAAGTTAACAACTTTCTGCTTAATACTCAATTATTCAGCTGTTTTCTAGGATTTTTATAAAATAGTTCCAGCATTCTAAAAATTCCCATATTTTTACAGTAGGTGACCCTTATACCATAGAAATTTATATAATTTTCTCAAGTCCTAAATCTTCACCCATTAACCATAAATATTAATTCACTAAGCTGCAGTCAGATTTACCGCTTTCTGACTGCAGTCCACGGAAGAATTTATTTAAAAATCACTGATCGTCCGATTAACAAAATTCCAGTTGGAGTTGCCCGGAAATTTCTATACCTAGTTGCTGTACAAAAATCATGACTCAACTCTCTACTGATTTTAAAATCTAGCTTGATAAACAACCAACAAAATTCCAGAATTTTAACAGCTTTACCTACCGAATTTGTTTAACCCTTTAAAAATATCAAACGATTTCAGAAAATTATGAATCCAGTGCCATTGGATTCCTTATTCAAATCTCTAGGTTTTAGACCTCAGAAAATCCGTTTTTCGACAACTAACGACCAAGTTACAGCCTGATAAAGTCGGCTGAAACTTTCACTCAGCATGCTGTTTTCTGCATCTCCTTATACTAAGTTCGTATAACTCGTTCATGTGACTAGCCAAGGCGATCAAGATTCAATTTTTAATCCTAGATTAATACTAATAATCTATCCATGCAACCCTACTTAATAACTTCTAGTTATTATAACAACACACAGCCTATACATTCAACCTAGTGTAACCAATCCGAACAATGAGATCATTCAGTGTAAACATCATCGACAAATCGGCTAATCTAACATCTCGTTCAATCATGCTTGCACTTATGACATCCGTAAACAATTATACACAAGATCATAATCAAAACAGCCGATTATTTAATTAACATATAAGACCCAAAACAATAAATCAATTAATCTTTCAGCATACATATCATCCGAAACATGATCTTGTAATCAAGGATAACTCTAACCTTGAATAACTAGGTAGACAAACCGAGGTTTGGACAAGGAGTGTCCGGCTGTTCCAGCAAAGTCGCGACCGAAAGGATGTTGATAAAGTGGGCTGTTTGATCGGCTAGAGGTGAACAAGGTCTGACTTTGCGATTTGAATGAAGGTGAAGATGAAGATTGTTGCTGCAGCTGCGACCGAGAGAAAGAAGAAACTGATCTCGCGATCAAGGAACCAAGTAAAAAGGGCTGTTTGCGGTTGAATGGACTGAACAAGCTGATCAGATGAAAGCTAATTTGCGATTGAATGGACTGAACAAGCTGCCGACGGCAGTGAAACTCTAGGGTTTTGTGTTTTTGAATGAACATGCATGGGTTTGTATTTATAGGCGCAAGGGGGAACAAGGTTACGGTTTGGTTTGGGTTTATGGCCGAGAATCTTGGGTTGTTTGTTTTGGGTCTTGATCACGTGGCCGAGGGACTAGAATTTGGCCGATTAGTTTGAGTTGGATTGGGTGGGTTCGGTTTGGGTTTTATCTTGCGGCCAAGAGACTAGGGTGAGTTAATTTGATTTGAGTTTTGATCTTGGCCGAATCTTGTTTGGACTTGTTCTCGGTTTTGGGTTTGGGCTTGATCTCGCGGCCAATGGTTAAAGTGAGTTGGTTCTAGTTTGGCATGCAACGGTTTTTCCGTTTAGGTTGTTCTTGGCCGAGTAGTTGGAATTCTAGGTCTAGGTTTAAACTTTGTGAACTCCTAGAGTCACCATGAATCTCTTTGGTTCGTGTCGCGGTTCGGTTCGTGTACGTATTTATTATACATACATATATAACTAAAAATCCACACAACACACAACACGTATTTAATTCATGCATACTTAGCCTATATATATTCGACAAATATCACGTGTAAGTTATCCGGAAAACCCGGGATATCACATTATCCCCATGTTGAAAGAATTTTCGTCCCGAAAATTGAGTAAACGCGGTTTAGCATGTAACGTACATGTTTAGAGTGCCACGCACAAAGAGTTAGTTCGTTTATAATGGTACGCAACGTTACAAGAAATTCCCAAGTGTCATACACAAAGATTTCCAAGTGTCATGCACAAGAATTTAGTCAATAATAGTACACGAAAGTATGAGAAATTTCCAGGTTGTCACATCATCCCCTTGTTGAAAGAATTTTCGTCCCGAAAATTTAGGTACTGTCATCGTTAGTTTGCTGCTCAGTTGCGAAGAGGTGTGGGTATTTGCTTTTCATTTGATCCTCTCTTTCCCACGTGAACTCCGGTCCACGCTTAGAGTCCCAACGAACTTTAACGATCGGAATCTTGCTGTGCCTTCGAGTCTTGATCTCACGATCCATGATCTCAATAGGCTTTTCCACGAAGTGTAGTTGTTCATCCACTTGGATCTCATCCAATGGAATAACTAAAGTTTCATCTGATAGACACTTCTTCAGATTTGACACGTGAAATACGTTGTGAACTCCACTGAGTTCGGCAGGGAGGTCTAATTGGTATGCTACGGGTCCAATTCATTTCAAGATTTCAAACGGGCCTACGTACCGTGGGTTAAGTTTGCCCCGTTTTCCGAAGCGGATTACACCCTTCCAGGGTGACACCTTTAGTAGGACGCGATCGCCTACTTGGAATTCGAGCGGTTTGCGTCGTTGATCAGCGTAGCTTTTCTGTCGATCTCGTGCCGCCGCCATGCGGTTTCTGATTTGTACAATCTTTTCAGTAGCCTCAAGTATTAACTCAGGGCCTGTGAGTTGACTGTCTCCGACTTCTGCCCAGCAGACCGGTGATCTACATTTGCGGCCGTATAACGCTTCAAACGGTGCTGCCGAAATACTCGTGTGATAGCTGTTGTTGTATGAGAATTCCACTAGAGGCAGGTGAATTTCCCAATTATTTCCGAAGTCCACTACGCATGCCCTAAGCATGTCTTCCAAGGTTTGTATGGTCCTTTCGCTTTGACCATCAGTCTGAGGGTGATAAGCTGTGCTCATATCCAAGCGTGTTCCCAACGCTTTCTGGAGTGACTGCCAGAAGTTTGACGTGAAGCGAGCATCTCTATCTGATATGATAGACGTTGGCACTCCGTGCCGAGAAACTACTTCCTTAATGTAGATGCGAGTCAACTTCTCCATCTTATCCGTTTCTTTGATAGCTAGGAAGTGTGCGGACTTAGTTAAACGATCCACAATCACCCAAATGGTGTCGCAACCACCCAAGGTTCGCGGGAGTTTAGTGATAAAATCCATTGAAATCTGATCCCACTTCCACACTGGGATCTCAGGTTGTTGGAGTAGCCCCGATGGCTTTTGATACTCCACTTTGACTTTTGCACAAGTCAAACATTTACTCACGTAGGTGGGTTTATCGGCTTTCATGTTAGGCCACCAATACGCAACTTTAAGGTCCTGATACATCTTATCCGAACCCGGATGAACAGAGTATCGAGATTTGTGAGCTTCATCCATAACTAGCTCTCTGAGGTTCCCGTAGAGAGGTACCCATATGCGATTCATGAAATACCGGGTTCCATTGGGCTTTAACTCCCAATCGCGTTCCATTTTTCCCACTGATTCGGCTTTGATGTTTTCCTCCTTAACTGCTTCTAACTGGGCGTCGCGTATTTGATCGGGTAGTCCTGAATGAATAGTGAGTTGTAGTGCTCGTACACGACGAGGTTTCAAGTGTTCCTTCCTGCTGAGGGCATCAGCTACCACGTTAGCTTTACCCGGGTGATACCGAATGGCACACTCATAATCGTTCAAGAGTTCGACCCAGCGACGCTGTCGCATGTTCAACTCCTTCTGATCAAAGATGTGCTGGAGGCATTTGTGGTCAGTGAAGATTGTGCACTTCGTTCCATAAAGGTAGTGTCTCCAAATCTTAAGTGCAAACACTACTGCTCCCAATTCTAGGTCATGCGTCGTGTAGTTTTTCTCGTGAACCTTCAGCTGTCGCGACGCATACGCGATGACCTTATCGCGTTGCATGAGTACGCATCCCAATCCCTGAATGGAAGCATCACAATATACTACAAAGTCATCTGTCCCTTCCGGCAAGGACAGAATGGGTGCACTGCAAAGTTTCTGCTTCAGCAATTGAAACGCTGCTTCTTGCTTGTCACCCCAATTATACTTGATACCTTTCTGAGTGAGGGTAGTAAGCGGTTGTGCAATCTTTGAAAACCCCTCGATGAAGCGTCTATAGTAACCAGCCAATCCCAAAAATTGGCGGATTTCCGTCGGAGTCTTAGGTGCTTCCCAGTTTTTGATGGCCTCAATCTTGGCAGGGTCTACGTGGATACCCTTTTCATTCACGACGTGCCCGAGAAACTGAACTTCTCGGATCCAGAAATCACACTTCGAAAGCTTGGCGTATAGCTTTTCCTGTTGAAGTAATTCTAGCAGCAATCGTAGATGCTCAGCATGCTCTTCTTTATCTTTGGAGTAGATGAGTATGTCATCGATGAACACGATGACAAATTTGTCAAGGTATGGTTTACACACGCGGTTCATGAGGTCCATGAATACCGCAGGTGCGTTAGTGAGACCGAATGGCATGACCAAGAACTCGTAATGGCCATACCGAGTGCGAAATGCTGTCTTAGCGATATCCTCCTCCCTGACGCGTAGCTGATGATAACCAGACCGTAAATCAATCTTAGAGTAGTAACTTGACCCTTGAAGTTGGTCGAATAGATCATCGATGCGAGGTAACGGGTATCGGTTCTTGACTGTAACCTTGTTGAGTTCCCTATAGTCGATGCACATGCGGAAAGTCCCGTCCTTCTTCTTGACAAACAGGACTGGAGCTCCCCATGGCGAAACGCTTGGTCGAATAAATCCTTTTTCTAGCAACTCTTGAAGTTGGGTAGACAGCTCCTGCAGCTCGGCTGGAGCTAGGCGGTATGGAGCCTTGGCGATGGGAGTTGCATTGCTTGCCAATTCGATTTCAAACTCCAATTGTCGATGTGGTGGAAGACCAGGTAGTTCTTCTGGGAATACATCGGAAAAATCACGAACGACAGGGATGTCTTCTATACGTTTCTCGTCCTTAGGCGGTTCGGTGATTAGTGCGAGTAAAGCGAAGGAATTCTTTTTCCGGAGATACTTCTGAGCTTGCATAAATGAGATAATGTTGGTGACGGCGCTTGCCTTGTCGCCTTGTACCGTCAAGATTTCGTCGTTCGAGAGTGGAATACGGATAGACTTTTCGAAGCAGAGAACTTCAGCCCGGACGTCGGATAGCCAGTCCATTCCGACTACCACGTCAAAACTACCCAGGGTTGTTGTCATCAGATCAATGGTAAAAGTGTGGCCCGCGAGTTTGAGTTGGCAGCCGGATACGATTTGGGTCACACTTACAGATTTACCATTGGCTAATTCTATCACATAAGGGGTCTCTAATGGTTTAAGCGTGAGATTTAGGTTCTTCCTAAAAGACTCAGATATAAAGCTCCTATCCGCACCCGTATCAAAAAGCACAGAAGCAAAATGTTCATTAAGGGGAAATTTACCGGTGACCACGTTCGTGTCGTTTCTGGCCTCTCCGCGGCCCAATGTAAATGCACGACCTTTGGCACCTCCTGTGCCACCGTTCCTATTGTTGTTGTTGTTATTATTGTTGTGGTTGTTGTGGTTGTTTCCACCATTATTATTGTTGTTGCGTAACTGTGGGCAGTCTTTTCTGAAATGAGTAGTGCTACCACACTGATAGCATCCCCGATTTATACCCTGCTGCTGACCCTGAGGCTGATTCTGATTTTGTCGGGACATAATTTCCCCACGACAATCCCTTGCCGCATGTCCCATTTTGCCACATCTTTGGCAGCGATTTCCGGCACAAGGGCCGTTATGATGGAGATTACAACGGTTGCACTGCGGCTTCCGACCTACATAACCGCCTGCATTCTGGTTGTTGTTGTTGTAATTGTTGTTGTAGTTGCTGTTGTTGTTGGAACGATTTTGATGACCCCGGTGGTTGTGGTAGTGATTGAACCTTTTCGGGTTCCCTTGCTGTGGATGTGATGACGAACACTGTCGAATGGTGGTGTCTTCAAACTTTCTTTTGTTATCTGAGGCAACTTCAGTGGTACCCCGTGCTGGCAGTTTCTTCTGTTCCACCGCTTTATCAGTGAGTTTGTGAGCCAATCGGATAGCTTGATGTTCTGTTACAGGGTTACTAGACATCACCATACCCTGAATTTCCGGGACCAGACCCCCGAGATAGAACTCGAGTCTTTTCTCCACCGTGTTTGCCAAATCAGGACACAGAAATACCAAGTCATGGTGTTTTGCAGTGTAAGCTTCAATTTCCGATCCCACCATCTTGTGGTTCCACAAAGCTTGCTCTAACTGTTGCACTCTGTCTCGTGGACAGTACTCCTCTTTAATCAGGGCCTTGAACTCAGTCCATGCCATTGCATTTGCAGCTAACAGTCCACGTGTTTGGACTTGGGCATTCCACCATGTCAGTGCCCCCTCTTCCAGTGTTGAGGCGGCGTATTTGACCTTGTTGGCCTCTAAGCAGTTGCACATTTCAAAAACAGATTCCGACTTTTCGATCCAGCGGACCAATCCAATGGGTCCTTCCGCCCCCGAGAACTTGCTAGGCTTTGCGTCAAGGAACATCTTATAGGGATTAAAGCCCCCTCCTGCTGACAGAGAACAGGAAGTCAGCAAGGAATTGTACTAGCCTCACTATTAGATTTTCACGCGAAAACTTAATAATGGTTACCTGCCGGCTGGTTCTGCACACCCGCTAATGCTGCGTTCACATGCTCCTGGATCATGGCAGCTAGCTCTTCGGGCGTCAAGTTTAGGTTTCCACGTCTTCCAGTCGCCATTTAGATCTTCGAAACACAACATAACCACACTCCGATAAGTCTATATATCCGATATAGTTATCCTACTTCGTACTTTAATAATTATTAAGTTACGTCAACTCAATATGTTAAATAGTCAAAGAAATACTTGATTAACTGAAATCTCAACGTCTTACAAAAGTGCAAATCAAACATACTAATTTACTATAAAGTCTCAAGTTTAAATACAAGTGGAAAATAATAAACTGAAGGAAAACAAATAATATAAACGAGACGTGTCAGTCGTCTACGCCTCCATCCCCTAAGTCACTGTCGTTGCCGTCATCCTGTGCGGCATCTCCAGCTTCCTCAGCTAGGTCCTCCTCCGGATCCTCTTCAGGATCCTCCTCTGGATCCTCTTCAGGATCCTCCTCTTCCGGCACTGGAGGGGCCGGTTCTGGTTCGAGTGCTTGATTTTGCAGTTCCTGAATGTTCCAACTGTTTTCCAGGACCCTGTCCTCCAGCCAGTCGGCTCTTATCTGCTCAGCACGCAGATCCCTGGCTATAGTGTTACGGGCTATCTTGCTCGTACGATGCTCTTCCTCGAGCGAGTCGATCTTTCCTGTAAGGTGTCGGATCTTCCATCCTTGTGCTAATATGGTTGCCTGCATTCTTTCTATCTGTTTTTGTTGTGTATGAACCAGGATTCTAAGCATGTCAAGTCCTATTTCTACAGGATTAACCGGTTCAACCGGTACAGCAATAGTTGGGCGTAACGATGACTCCTCCCCCAGAGCGAGCCTTTTCCTCGCTGCTGAGCGTGTCTCCACGCCATAAGGTGGTATGGGTTCCACCATTGGTGCCTTTCCTGATGCTCTTGGTGGCGTAAGTCTGTCGGACGATGATGACGATGAGGATGATGACATTGCCTGTTGGGTCGTGTAGTTAGTTATGAGTTGTTTTCATTTCTTATCATGAAGGTATAATCTACCAAACACGGTTGTGGCATATTGCATAACAAGATATAATAATTCGGTGCCAAACTAAGTCTAGTGTCGTGATATCAGCTATAGCTTAGGTCTACTTCTAATGCAAACCTGGTTCACTATAGCTAGTGGCACTGATACCAATCTGTCACACCCTCAATTTCCAATTACGGAGTTTTACCGCGAGACGTGTGAACAAACCAGAATCTAAGACACTAGTACTTCGAACGACTCTATATGATTTGATGATACGTTTTCCAAAATCATTTGTTGTAAATTTTAGATTACCAATATTTAGCATGAGTATTGGTTTTAAAAGTTTGAGCGGAAGCATAAATAAGTAGTGATGCGGCGCCAACACAAACGCCAAAACAAAAGTAAAATCCCAAAACAGTATTAATAAATGAGACTCTATAATGATGTCTTGTTCAATGCGTGTGCGTGCACCTAGAGCTCCTAGCGTCCTGAGAAACATGTAAAGAAACAAGTGTCAACATTAAAGATGAGTGAGTTCACAGGTTTTCATAAATTCGTTGTTCGGTTTTAGTTTGTTACTCCGTTATCCTCAACCCGGGATAACATACCAGTTCCATTATTCCAAACCCGGAATAATAAGTTGTTGCTTCCAATATTCCCAAACCGGAATATTAAGTTGTTGTTTCCATTATCCCCAACCCGGGATAATAAGTTGATGTTCCAATATTCCAAACCCGGAATATTAAGTTGTTCCGTAATTAAGTTCAATATTAATGTATATAGGTAGCTAGCCTAAAGTCATGTCACTAAGTGTTCGCGATCAAAGCTGACATTTGTGCCTCCGTTTTGCCAGGTCTATCACATGACCATGGCGATGTTAGGCCAATCATACACCCGTTGACCAAACCCGGTCAGCTAGCGCGACTAGCTCGGATGGGGCTCGTCAGACCCAGTAGTACTACTTATAATTCCCCCGCTACTTAACCCAAATATTAACGATCCGAGGAGATTGTCGAGGACTTAAGTGATAAAGCTGCATAGTGACCATAACATTACATTAACATTAACTTAGTTACCGCATAGTTATGTGACGTTACATTCGTATAACGTAAAGAGTTTGAGTTTAAGAATGTATACATGTTTCTCCCCCTGTTGTTTAAAACCGTATAAAGTTAGGGGCCGTGAACTCACCTTTATTAGCTCGGTTAGTGTGGCAAAGATGTTATAAGAGATGGGACCGCTAGTTGCGTCCTAACAAACCAATTAATTCCATGTCAGTGTGTAATCACACCAATACAAATTCCACACGTAATTTACTCACAAAGTGATACACACAAACAACATAACTAACACTTCAAACATGCATGCAAGTATTCTCATATGATCATAGTAATCAAACAACTTATCATGAACACATTCCAAATCCATGCAACACTTTAATGCATAAAATCACAAGTTAACAACTTTCTGCTTAATACTCAATTATTCAGCTGTTTTCTAGGATTTTTATAAAATAGTTCCAGCATTCTAAAAATTCCCATATTTTTACAGTAGGTGACCCTTATACCATAGAAATTTATATAATTTTCTCAAGTCCTAAATCTTCACCCATTAACCATAAATATTAATTCACTAAGCTGCAGTCAGATTTACCGCTTTCTGACTGCAGTCCACGGAAGAATTTATTTAAAAATCACTGATCGTCCGATTAACAAAATTCCAGTTGGAGTTGCCCGGAAATTTCTATACCTAGTTGCTGTACAAAAATCATGACTCAACTCTCTACTGATTTTAAAATCTAGCTTGATAAACAACCAACAAAATTCCAGAATTTTAACAGCTTTACCTACCGAACTTGTTTAAACCCTTTAAAAATATCAAACGATTTCAGAAAATTATGAATCCAGTGCCATTGGATTCCTTATTCAAATCTCTAGGTTTTAGACCTCAGAAAATCCGTTTTTCGACAACTAACGACCAAGTTACAGCCTGATAAGGTCGGCTGAAACTTTCACTCAGCATGCTGTTTTCTGCATCTCCTTATACTAAGTTCGTATAACTCGTTCATGTGACTAGCCAAGGCGATCAAGATTCAATTTTTAATCCTAGATTAATACTAATAATCTATCCATGCAACCCTACTTAATAACTTCTAGTTATTATAACAACACACAGCCTATACATTCAACCTAGTGTAACCAATCCGAACAATGAGATCATTCAGTGTAAACATCATCGACAAATCGGCTAATCTAACATCTCGTTCAATCATGCTTGCACTTATGACATCCGTAAACAATTATACACAAGATCATAATCAAAACAGCCGATTATTTAATCAACATATAAGACCCGAAACAATAAATCAATTAATCTTTCAGCATACATATCATCCGAAACATGATCTTGTAATCAAGGATAACTCTAACCTTGAATAACTAGGTAGACAAACCGAGGTTTGGACAAGGAGTGTCCGGCTGTTCCAGCAAAGTCGCGACCGAAAGGATGTTGATAAAGTGGGCTGTTTGATCGGCTAGAGGTGAACAAGGTCTGACTTTGCGATTTGAATGAAGGTGAAGATGAAGATTGTTGCTGCAGCTGCGACCGAGAGAAAGAAGAAACTGATCTCGCGATCAAGGAACCAAGTAAAAAGGGCTGTTTGCGGTTGAATGGACTGAACAAGCTGATCAGATGAAAGCTAATTTGCGATTGAATGGACTGAACAAGCTGCCGACGGCAGTGAAACTCTAGGGTTTTGTGTTTTTGAATGAACATGCATGGGTTTGTATTTATAGGCGCAAGGGGGAACAAGGTTACGGTTTGGTTTGGGTTTATGGCCGAGAATCTTGGGTTGTTTGTTTTGGGTCTTGATCACGTGGCCGAGGGACTAGAATTTGGCCGATTAGTTTGAGTTGGATTGGGTGGGTTCGGTTTGGGTTTTATCTTGCGGCCAAGAGACTAGGGTGAGTTAATTTGATTTGAGTTTTGATCTTGGCCGAATCTTGTTTGGACTTGTTCTCGGTTTTGGGTTTGGGCTTGATCTCGCGGCCAATGGTTAAAGTGAGTTGGTTCTAGTTTGGCATGCAACGGTTTTTTCCGTTTAGGTTGTTCTTGGCCGAGTAGTTGGAATTCTAGGTCTAGGTTTAAACTTTTTGAACTCCTAGAGTCACCATGAATCTCTTTGGTTCGTGTCGCGGTTCGGTTCGTGTACGTATTTATTATACATACATATATAACTAAAAATCCACACAACACACAACACGTATTTAATTCATGCATACTTAGCCTATATATATTCGACAAATATCACGTGTAAGTTATCCGGAAAACCCGGGATATCACATAAGTGGCTTGGGCCTCAAGTTTAGGTTATTTCCTTGGGCCGCAAGGAGGTGAGGTCAACACGTTTCGCGGCTCGGTTCGGTTCGGTTCGGCTATTTATTTATTATATTTTTTTATAACTAATAATCGCGAAATCAAAGCGTGATATAATATTCTACAAAATCTACAAACGTCTAATATCACATAGCACGTAATTCACCCAATAGATTCACAAAGTTAGCGTAGTTATTGCGAGCGTGTAATTTAATTCTCCGAATTAAATCAGCGTAGGAATGAATAACCGTGAAGTAGCGCATTTAAGATTCCAGAAAAGCCGGGATGTCACATTATCCCCATGTTGAAAGAATTTTCGTCCCGAAAATTGTGTAAACGCGGTTTAGAATGCAACGCAAAAAGATTCAGTTTGTTAGCAATGGTACAAGTAATTCCCAGGCTGTCACATCATCCCCATGTTGAAAGAATTTCGTCCCGAAATTTAGTTGGTGGTAACGTCAGATTGCTGCTCAGCTACAAAAAGGTGTGGGTATTTGCTTTTCATTTGGTCCTCTCTTTCCCACGTGAACTCCGGTCCACGCTTAGAGTCCCAACGAACCTTGACAATTGGTATCTTGCTGTGCCTTCGAGTCTTAATCTCACGATCCATGATCTCGATAGGTTGCTCCACAAAATGCAGTTGCTCATCCACTTGAATCTCATCCAATGGAATGACTAGGGTCTCATCTGATAAGCACTTCTTCAGATTGGACACATGAAAAACGTTGTGAACTCCACTGAGTTCGGCAGGAAGGTCTAACTGATAAGCTACGGACCCGATACGCTTCGAGATCACAAATGGGCCTACGTACCGTGGGTTTAGTTTGCCTCGTTTCGCAAAATGGATTACACCCTTCTAGGGTGACACCTTCAGTAGGACGCGGTCACCTACTTGAAATTCGAGCGGTTTGCGTCGTTGATCACGCAGCTTTTTTGTCGATCTCGTGCCGCTGCCATGCGGTTTCTGATTTGCACAATCTTTTCAGTAGCCTCAAGTAACAACTCAGGACCTGTGAGTTGACTGTCACCGACTTTTGCCCAACAGACCGGTGATCTACATTTGCGACCGTATAATGCTTCAAACGGTGCTGCCTGAATACTCGTATGGTAACTGTTGTTATACAAGAACTCCACTAAAGGCAGATGGATTTCCCAACTGTTCCCGAAGTCTACCACACATGCCCTAAGCATGTCTTCCAATGTCTGAATGGTCCTTTCACTTTGACCATCCGTCTGAGGGTGATAAGCTGTGCTCATATCTAAGCGTGTACCCAACGCTTTCGGAAGTGACTGCCAAAAGTTGGACGTGAAACGAGCATCTCTGTCTGAGATGATGGATGTTGGCACCCCGTGCCGAGAAACTACTTCCTTAATGTAGATGCGAGTCAACTTATCCGTCTTATCTATTTCTTTGATCTCTAGGAAGTGGGCAGACTTAGTTAGACGATCCACGATTACCCAGATGGTATCGCAACCACCCGGAGTTCGCGGGAGTTTAGAGATAAAGTCCATCGAGATCTGATCCTATTTCCACACTGGGGTCTCAGGTTGTTGAAGTAGCCCTGATGGCTTCTGGTATTCCACCTTGACTTCCGCACAAGTCAAACACTTGCTCACGTAGGTGGCTATATCCGCTTTCATGTTGGGCCACCAGTACGTGGCTTTAAGGTCTTGATACATCTTATCCGAACCAGGATGGACAGAGTATCTGGATTTGTGAGCTTCGTCCATAACTAGCTTCCTGAGGTCTCCGTAGAGAGGTACCCATATACGATTCATGAAATACCGGGCACCATTGGGTTTCACTTCCCAATCGCGTTCCATCTTTCCCACGGATTTGGCCTTGATGTTTTCTTCCTTAACTGCTTCTAGCTGCACGTCGCGTATCTGTTCGGGTAACCCAGAATGAATTGTGAACTGTAGTGCTCATACCCGACGAGGTTTCAAGTGCTCTTTCTATTGAGGGCATCAGCTACCACGTTAGCTTTACCCGGGTGATACCGAATGGCACATTCATAGTCGTTCAGGAGTTCGACCCAGCGACGCAGTCGCATGTTCAACTCCTTCTGGTCAAAGATATGCTGGAGGTTCTTGTGATCCGTGTAGATTGTGCAGTGCACTTTGTTCCATATAGATAGTGTCTCCAAATCTTAAGTGTAAACACAACTGCTCCCAATTCCAGGTCATGTGTTGTGTAGTTTTTCTCGTGAACCTTCAACTGTCGGGATGCATACGCGATGACCTTATCGCGTTGCATGAGTACACATCCCAATCCCTGAATGGAAGCGTCACAATATACCACAAAATCATCTTTCCCTTCCGGCAAGGACAAAATGGGTGCACTGCAAAGCTTCTGCTTCAACAATTGAAATGCTGCTTCCTGCTTGTCACCCCAAGCATACTTGGTGCCCTTCTAGGTGAGAGTGGTAAGCGGTTGTGCGAGCTTGGAAAATCACTCGATGAAACGTCTGTAGTAACCAGCCAAACCCAGAAATTGGCGGATCTCTGTTGGTGTCCTGGGTGCTTCCCAGTTCTTGATAGCATCGATCTTGGCGGGATCAACGTGTATACCCTTTTCATTCACGATATGCCCGAGGAACTGAACTTCCCGAATCCAGAAATCACACTTTGAAAACTTGGCATATAGTTTCTCATGTTGAAGTAGTTCCAGCAATAACCGTAGAGGCTCAGCATGTTCTTCTTCACCCTTAGAGTAGACGAGTATATCATCGATGAACACGATGACAAACTTGTCGAGATACGGCTTACACACGCGGTTCATGAGGTCCATGAACACCGCGGGTGCATTGGTGAGACCGAAGGGCATGACCAAGAACTCATAATGGCCATACGGAGTACGAAATGCCGTCTTGGAGATATCCTCCTCCCTGAGGCGTAACTTGTGATAACCGGACCGTAGATCGATCTTGGAGTAGTAGCTTGACCCTTGAAGCTGGTCGAAGAGATCGTCGATGCGTGGTAATGGATATCGGTTCTTGACGGTAACCTTATTGAGTTCCCTGTAGTCGATGCACATGCGGAAGGTCCCGTCCTTTTTCTTCACAAAAAGGATCTGAGCTCCTCATGGCGAGGTACTGGGTCGGATAAATCCTTTTTCCAACAATTCCTGAAGTTGGGTAGACAGCTCTTGCAGCTCTGCTGGAGCTAGGCGGTACGGGGCCTTGGCGATAGGATTCGCATGGTTCGCCAATTCGATTTCAAACTCCACTTGTCGATGTGGTGGAAGACCAGCCTCTGGAAACACATCGGAAAAGTCACGGACGACGGGGATATCTTCAATCCGCTTCTCGTCCTTAGGCTGCTCGGTGACCAGTGCGAGCAAAGCGAAGGAGTTCTTTCTCCGAAGATACTTGTGAGCTTGCATGTAAGAGATGATGTTTGTGACGGCGCCTGCCTTCTCGCCTTGCACCATCAAGACTTCGTTGTTAGAGAGCGGAATACGGATAGCTTTCTCGAAACAGAGAACTTCAGCTCGGACGTCGGATAGCCAGTCCATTCCGGCTACCACGTCAAAACTACCCAGGGTGGTTGTCATCAGATCAATGGTAAAGGTGTGACCCGCGAGCTTAGGTTGACAGCCGGTCACTAAATGGGTCACATCTACAGATTTACCATCGGCTTGTTCTATGACGTAAGGGGTCTCTAGGGGTTTAGGCGTGAGATTTAGGTTCTTCTAAAAGACTCAGATATAAAACTCTTATCGGCAACCGTATCAAAAAGTACAGTAGCAAAATGATCGTTAAGGGGAAACTTACCAGTGACCACATTCGAGTCGTTTCTTGGCCTCTCCACGGCCCAGCGTGAATGCACGACCTTTGGCACCTCCTGTGCCACCATTTCCATTGTTGCCATTGTTGTTATTGTTGTTGTTGTTGTTGTTCTCACCATTGTTGTTGCGAAGCTGCGGGCAGTCTCGCTTGAAATGGGCAGTGCTACCGCACTGATAGCATCCCCGGTTATTACCTTGCTATTGACCCTGGTGTCTGATTCTGATTTTGTCGAGACATGATTTCCCCGCGACAATCCCTTGCCGCGTGTCCCGCTTTGCCACATCTTTGGCAGCGATTTCCGGCGCAAGGGCCATGATGATGGAGGTTACAATAGTTACATTGCGGCTTTCGACCCGCATAGCCGCTTGAGTTATGGGTGTTGTTGGCAGACTGATTATTGTGACCCCGATTGTTGTTGAAATTGTTGGACCGCTTCTGGTTTCCTTGTTGTGGCTGGACTGACGAAGACTGTCGAGTAGGTGAGTCTTCAAATTTTCTTTTGTTATCAGGGACAACTTCAGTTGCACCCCGAGGTGGCAACTTCCATAACGCTTGCTCAAACCATTGCGTTCGCCGCAACATGTCCACGCGTTTGGACTTGTGCGTTCCACCAGGTTAATGCCCCATCTTCCAACGTTGAGGCAGCATACTTGACATTATTGGCTTCAAGGCAATTGCACATCTCGAACACCGATTCAGACTTTTCAATCCAACAGACCAGTCCTATGGGTCCTTCCACACCCGTGAACTTGCTCGGTTTTGCATCGAGGAACATCTTGTAGGGGTTAAGACCCCTCCTGAAGACAGAGGATAGGTAGTCAGCGAGAAAGTCTACTAGCCCAACTATTAGATTTTCCTATGAAAATTTAATAATGGTTACCTGCTGGTGGGTTTTGAACACCTGCCAGAACAGCATTCACGTGTTCTTGGATTAATGCGGCCAATTCTTCCGGTGAATGTTGAGGTTTCCGCGACGTCCAGTTGCCATTTCAGATCTTCGCAAGACAACACAAACACACACCGATAAGTATATATATCCAATATAGTTATCATATTCCACACTTCAATCATCACACAAGTTATGTCAACCCAACAAATTAACAATCAAAAGGAACATTCGATAAATAAATTGCAAAGTCTCACAAAATACCAACCAAACATCTCAGTTTAGTTATAAAATTTCAAGTTCAAACATAAGTGGAAACAAAAAAACTAAGGAAAACAAAGCGGAGGTTGGCGAGACGAGTTAGTCTTCTACGTCTCCATCTCCCAAGTCGCTATCGTTGTCGTCATCCTATGCGGCGTTTTCAGCTTCAACAGCCAGGTCCTATTCTGGCTCTTCTTCCTCCGGATCCTCCTTCGGGTCTTCCTCTGGATCCTCCTCTGGGTCTTCCTCTGGATCCTCCTCTTCTTCCTCTACCGGCGCTAGGGGGCCTGTGCTGGTGCGGGTACTGGGACAGGTGCTTGATTCTGCTCCAATTCTTGAATCCTCCAACTGGACTCAAGAACTTTGTCTTCGAGCCAGTCAGCCCTCAGCTGCTCAGCACGAAGATCCTTAGCTAAAATGTTTCGAACTCTCCTATTCTCATGTTGCTCTTCCTCGAGCTTTCCAGTTTTACCAGTTAGTTGACGTATCATCCATCCTTGTGCTTCGATAGTCTCCTGCATTCTCTCTAGCTGTTCCTTTTGTTTCCTTAACATATCCCTAAGTAGATCGTCCCCGACTCCTAACGAGTTGACCGGTTCGACCGGTTATAGCGGTGGTCGGACGGGAGGACAACTCCCCTCCTAGAGTGAGTCTTTTCCTAGCAGATGAGCGTGTCTCCACGCCATGAGGTGGTGATGGTTCGACCATGGGTGCCTTCCCGGCGCCCTTGATTGTCGAGATTTGTCGGATGATGATGATGACATTGCCTGCTGGGTTGGTGTAGTTAGTTACGAGTTGCGTGCATCACAATATACATATATATCTCACATAAAACAGTTTTAGTATAACACATTACAAGATATCACAGTTCAGTGCCAACTAAGTCTAGTGTCATGTAACAGCTATAGTTTAAGTCTACTTTTAATGCAAACCTTGTTCTCTATAGCTAGAGGCTCTGATACCAATCTGTCACACCCTCAATTTCCACTTGCGGAGTTTTACCGCGAAGTGTGTGATCAAACCAGAATCTGAGACACTAGTAATATCGAAGGACTCTATATGATTTATTTAAATGTTTTCCAAAAACATGTGTTTAACCATTCATAGTTATTTTCAAATTATCTTAGTTTCAAAGTTTAGCGGAAGCATTAGAGTAAAGTAAAGTAACGGACGCTAACATAAACGCCAAAACCAAAAATCCCAAACAATATTCGTAAATAAGACTCGATAAAAATGTCTTGATCAAATGCAAGTGAGGGCACCTAGCGCTCCTAGCGTCCTGAGAAACATGTAAAGAAACAAGTGTCAACATTAAAGAAGAGTGAGTTCACACGTTTTTATAATTTCACAAGTTCGGTTAAAAGTTTGTTTTCCCCGTTATCCCTAACCCGGGATAAAGATATAGTTCATTATTCCTAACCCGGAATAATAATGTTGGTTCGTAATTAAGTTCAATGTTAACATGTATGTAGCGAGCCTAAAGTTACGTCACAAAGAGTTCGCGATCGAAGCTGACTGTTGTTGCCTCAGTGTTGCCAGGTCTATCACTAACCATGGCGAAAGTTAGGCCAAATTAATCACCCGTTGACCATGCCCGGTCGGCTAGCGCGACTAGCTCGGGTGGGGCTTGTCGGGCCCAGTAGTACTACTTATAATTTCCCCGCTATCTAACCCAATACTAACGATCCGAGAGTTGGTTGAGGACTTCCGTGATATAGCTACTTAGTGACCATAACGTACATTAACATTAACTTAGTTACCGAATAGTTTAACGACGTTAATTTCGCATAACGTAAAAAAGAGTTTTAGAGCGTATACATGTTTCTCCCCCTTTTGTTCGAAACCGGATAAAATAGGGGCCGTGAACTCACCTTAAATTGCTCGGTTAGAATAACACAAAAGTAGCAATTGATGGAACCGCTAATCGCGTCCTAACATGCCAACCGATTAAAGTTAGTGTGTGAACACACTGATACAAAACCCTACACATAACTAACACACAGTGCGGCACACGTAATAACCGATTCGAAAAACACAATCATGCATGCAAAGTATCATCATACCAAAATAATGATCAAACCAACTTGTCATAAACACAGATTAACTCATACAACACTTTGGTACACACTAACGCAAGTTATCATGTTTCAGCTTGTACGCTCGTAACTGGGCTGTTTTCGAGGATTTTTATAAAATAGTTCCAATGTTCCGAAAATTCCAAATTCTTTACAGGAGGTGTCAACTACACTGTAGAATTGTATGTAAAATTTTCAAGTCCTAACGCTTTAGCAATTTTTTATATACATTTATATACTAGGCTACAGTCAGATTCGTCGCTTTCTGAATGCAGTCCACGGGAAAAATTATTTAAAATCATCGTTCATCCAATTAACAAAATTCTAGTGGGAGATTTTCGGAAATTCCCGTCTCCAGTTACTGTACAAATTTTGTGACCCAACCCCTACAGACTATGAGATCCGACTCGATAAACAACTAGCAAATTTTGCAGAATTTATGCAGCTTCAGCTGCTGCACTAAATGACAACTTAAAAATAGCAAACGACCTCAGAAAAATATGAATCTAGCGCCATTAAAAGCGTTTTTTAAAAATACATGTTTTAGGCTTTAGAAAATCAACTTTTCGGTAAATTATGATAAGGTTACAGCCAATTGAAGTAGGCTGTAAATGTCATTCAGCAAACTGTTTTCGACTTTTATCGCATTAGAACATGCTTAAACGATCATGACGCTTAATAATAATGATTAACAACAGTTTTATTTGTCAAATATCATCATGTATATCAATATTCATGCAAACCCTAATTATATAACATGATCTTTATCGCTAAAACGCAGCTTATAATTTTAGTATTCAACATAACATCAAAATCGCAAAGACTCGCACAATCATCCGAACTAATCATAAATCACAACACTTTTCATACTAATAATCCTACCATTACACATAATCATGATCAACATTACACAAACCCTAATGTGAATCGCAAAACAATTAAACCCTAACCTAGAAACGATGATGATTAGCGAACCGGGACAAGATTGGAATCAATCCGGAAGTTGGAGACTTGCGACCGTGAGAGGGGGGCTGCGTCGGACTTCTCTTAGAGACTAGGGTTTGTTGTTTTTTTTTAAACACATCTCATGCATACATACCATTATATAAAACAAGGGAAAAGGGAGGGGGGCGCGACCGCAAATAGGGGGCGTTTGGGTTAAGTGGCTTGGGCCTCAAGTTTAGGTTATTTCCTTGGGCCGCAAGGAGGTGAGGCCGACACGTTTCGCGGCTCGGTTCGGTTTGGCTATTTATTTATTATATTTTTTTTATAACTAATAATCCGAAATCAAAGTGTGATATAATAATTACAAAATCTACAAACGTCTAATATCACATAGCACGTAATTCACCCAATAGATTCACAAAGTTAGCGTAGTTATTGCGAGCGTGTAATTTAATTCTCCGAATTAAATCAGCGTAGGAATGAATAATCGTGAAGTAGCGCGTTTAAGATACCTGAAAAGCCGGGATGTCACATGAATCCTGCTAAGTATTACTTCGGAGTGGGGGCAGGAAAATTTCTAGGGTATATGGTGACCAAGAGGGGAATAGAAGCAAGTCTAGAACATATTAAAGTTGTCCTGGATCTCGAATCACCATCCAACATGAAGGATGTTAGAGGTTAACAAGAAGAGTAGCGGCATTAAACAGGTTCATATCAAGATCCTCAGAAAAGTGCAAGGAATTCTATGATATCCTGAAGAAAAACAAAAAGTTTGAATGGGGTGAAAGACATGAAGCTGCTTGCGAGAGTAGAAGCAATATCTTTCAAGTGCACCCCTGCTGATGAAGCCTGAGGATGGTGAACCCTTATCCCTATATATCTTTCAAGTGCACCCCTTTCAAGTATCAGGGAATGCAGTAAGTGTTGTTTTGGTAAAGGATCACGAAGGTTAGCAGTATCCTGTTTATTATGTTACTTAAATGATTATTCGACGCTGAAACTAGATATTCACACTTAGAAAAATTGATATTAGCTCTAGTCACGGCATCAACTAAGCTTAGACATTACTTTGAAACAAATAGGATTCATGTTAAAACCAATTATCCTATTAAAAATGCGCTTAGAAAGCCCGAAATGTCTGGTAGAATGGCTAAGTGGTCCGTATAATTAAGTGCATATGATTTAAATCTCAGGCTCTAGCAGACTTTGTGGCTGATTTTAGTAGTGATATTCAAAATGAGGCTGACCTAGAAGTACAACAATTAGGTGAGAATTCAGGTTCTTGGGTATTGTATACTGATGGTGCATCTAATGTAAAAGGTGTGGGATTAGGGATACTACTAAAATAGCCACATGTGATAGCAGGATTAGAATTGGCTAAGAATATGAATGTTGAATGTTTACAAGTGTATGTTGATTCCCTGTTGATTACTAACCATTTCAATGGATCTTATGCAGTCAAAGGTGAAAAGTTGGCTGAATATCTTGAAATTGTTAAAAAAAATTATCAGGATATTTCAAAACTTTTACACTTAAACAAGTACCAAGAGAAGAAAATGCTGAAGCAGATGCTCTTGCAAATTTAGGATCTACTGTCAAGATACCGGAAGGAACTCAGATACTAATACTACATATCTTGTACCCGGCTATGGAACTTTTCAAGTCTCAGGATGAGGAGGTAGTAATGGTGCAGGATCCTGGTAAGGATATCATAAGGAGAATCCCGAATCCTGGATGACTCCAATTATGAAGTATCTTAACGAAGGAGATATCCCAAAGGATGAGAATCCCAAAGCTTTCAGAATGAAGGTATCCCGTTTTACTATTATAAATGATGTTTTATGTAAGAAAACCCTTGCAGGTCCGTATCTGAGGTGCTTGGAAGATCCTGAAACCAAGGAGGTACTTCAGGATATACACGAAGGAGATTGTGGTAACCATACTGGGGGCATATCACTATTCTCAAAGGTGTTAAGAATGGGATATTACTGGCCGACTATGAGAAAGGATACTGCGGAGTATGCTCGAAAATGTGATGCATGTCAGAGACATAGCAATATATTGCATCAGCCTGCTGAACCAATATATCCTATCATATCCCCTTGGCCATTTATGAAGTGGGGTATGGATATAGTGGGAAAACTCTCTAAGGCTCCAGGAGGAGACGTTTTCATGCTGGCAATGACGGATTATTTTTCCAAGTTGGTTGAAGAAGAAGCCTTTGCCCAAGTAAGGGATCAAGAAGTGGTATCTTTCATCAAAAGGAATATCCTGACAAGGTTCGGGTTACCGGCCGAGATAATTTTTAACAATGGCTCTCAATTCATCAGCAAAAGAACTACTGATTTTTGCAAAAGTTGGGGAATTAAGATGATCACGTCAACACCAGTACATCCTCACGCTAACGGACAAGCGGAATCCTCCAATAAGATAATTCTCAATAACTTGAAGAAGAGCTTAGGTGCCAAGAAAGGAAAATGGGCTGAAGAATTACCATTTGTACTATGGGCAGATAGAACAACAGTGAAGAATGCTACTGGACAAACTCCATTCTCATTGGTGTTTGGGGCAGAAGCAATAATTCCAACAGAGATGGTGATACCTACCGCAAGATAAAGCCTACGAGATCATGAAGCGAATCCTCAAGTCTTATATTAGGAACTAGACACCATAGATGAAACGAGGGATGGAACAAAGTTAAGGATGGCAGCATACCAACAGAGGATAGCCAAATCATACAACAATAATTTAAGAACTAGGAGATTCCAAGTTGGAGATTGGGTATTGGGAAAAGCGTTTCAGAATACGACTAATCCTGCTTATGGGAAGTTAGCTCCAAAATGGGAAGGACCATACGAGATTGAGTTAGAATCAGGAAAAGAAGCATACCGGCTCAAGACCATGAAGGGAGATATGATACCAAGATCTTGGAATGCCATACATCTTAAGGCTTATTTCAAGTGAGTTTAGAATTTGATTTCTAACTCAGGATGGTATGAATTCTATATTTTTAAATATATATTTTAGTTTGAGTTATTTTTCTTTGAAACCCAATACTGACTTAAGCATCGAAGGGGTGTTACCCACCTTAGTTTAAAGGTGTTTTGTAGGATATGCTTCAAGATACTTGCTTAAGATGAATCGAAAGATTAGAGGATTGGCCCCTTCTCTCACGTTTAAGGGATTCAGATCCCTTCACAGGTTTAAAGGTATTCACCTTTCTTCCGAATTCGGTTGAAACACCCCTTCTGGGGCACAAGTATCCGGGTATAGTTCAAGATGGCGGGACCAGCTCATGTAAAAGTGGCTGACAATTTCGTTATTGTTGGCTATCCCAGATCCTTACGGTATATGAGGATTGATCACCCTCTCTCACGAAAGGGTATTTTCATACTCTCTAAGGTTTAAAGGTTTTCAGCTTTCTAAGTCTTGGATTTTATAATCTCCCGCCTGTAGCGCACGAAAACAAGGGTTTAACCCCAGGATACTAAGGGTTTATTCCCAGGATACTAAGGGTTTATTCCCGATGAAACTATAGTTTTTTGAAAGGTTTCATAAATGTGACCATGATTACACACATTCTTTCAAGGAGGAAACGTTACAAAATTCGATCATTAACTGAAGGGATACTCAAGTATGTCATACACTGATGCAATATCCATGCTGGGGACATTGCAAAGGATTCAAAGGTTGGAGTTGAAAGTTATTGCACAAGTGTTTCTGGTATGGTTTTTATTTTTCAAAGATTGAAAGCCTTGTCTAAATAAACCAAATTTTATATTATTCAACCGAGTTTATGTCTAACATTTTGATTAAAGGTAACAAAAATGTTGAACGTTTCATTAGAATCCTCACCAGGATATTCGATCAGGATATCAAAATAGGTTTTTCAGAATAATAACATCACAACATCGGATAAGGCTAAAAGGTTAGTTTATTATTAACATTCCAAGATGTCACATTCTTGGCTTCGTCTTAAATCATGACCCATCCACCAAGAATGTGATAAGGTCTAAAAGCATATAAACAATGATGACTAAAGGCTTCGTCCTGAAACCCAGGATCCCTCCACTTTAGGTCATCACAAAATACTAATGTTTAAAGTGCAGGAAATATAAATTGTTCAAGTGCAGGAAAAATAAAATTGTTTAGGGGATTATAGACCACTCAAATTAAAATAGTGGGCTCTGGCCTACTCCTCAAATATCCATCATCGCCCACTTCACTGCCATTATGCTGCAGCACCTTCAGCAGCATCCTTGGCAGCATCACTTCCCACATCTTCACCATCTACTGTCAAGATACCGGAAGGAACTCAGATACTAATATTACAAATCTTGTACCCGGCTATGGAACTTTTCAAGTCTCAGGATGAGGAGGTAGTAATGGTGCAGGATCCTGGTAACGGATATCATAAGGAGAATCCCGAATCCTGGATGACTCCAATTATGAAGTATCTTGACAAAGGAGATATCCCAAAGGATGAGAATCCCAAAGCTTTTAGAATGAAGGTATCCCGTTTTACTATTATAAATGATGTTTTGTGTAAGAAATCCCTTGCAGGTCTGTATCTGAGGTGCTTGGAAGATCCTGAAACCAAGGAGGTACTTCAGGATATACACGAAGGAGATTGTGGTAACCATACTGGGGGCATATCACTATTCTCAAAGGTGTTAAGAATGGGATATTACTGGCCGACTATGAGAAAGGATACTGCGGAGTATGCTCGAAAGTGTGATGCATGTCAGAGACATAGCAATATATTGCATCAGCCTGCTGAACCAATATATCCTATCATATCCCCTTGGCCATTTATGAAGTGGGGTATGGATATAGTGGGGAAACTCTCTAAGGCTCCAGGAGAAGAGGTTTTCATGCTGGCAATGACGATTATGTTTCCCAGTGGGTTGAAGCGGAAGCCTTTGCCCAAGTAAGGGATCAAGAAGTGGTATCTTTCATCAAAAGGAATATCCAGACAAGGTTCGGGATACCGGCCTAGATAATTTGTGACAATGGCTCTCAATTCATCAGCAAAAGAACTACTCATTTTTGCAAAAGTTGGCGAATTAAGATGATCACATCAACACCGGTACATCCTCAGGCTAATGGACAAGCGGAATCCTCCAATAAGATAATTGTCAATAACTTGAAGAAGAGGTTAGGTGCCAAGAAAGGAAAATGGGCAGAAGAATTACCATTTGTACTATGGGTAGACAGAACAACAGTGAAGAATGCTACTGGACAAACTCCATTCTCATTGGTGTTTGGGGCAGAAGCAGTAATTCCAACAGAGATGGTGATACCTATCGCAAGATAAAGCCTACGAGATCATGAAGCGAATCCTAAGTCTTATATCAGGAACTAGACACCATGATGAAACGAGGATGGAACAAAGTTAAGATGGCAGCATACATAGAGGATACCAAATCATACACAAGAATTTAAGAACTAGAGATTCCAAGTTGGAGATTGGTATTAAGAAAGCGTTCAGAATACGAATCCTGCTGATGGAATTAGCTCCAAAATAGGAAGGACCATACGAGATTGAGTCAGAATCAGGAAAATGAGCATACCGGCTCAAGACCATGAAGGGAGATGTGATACCAAGATCTTGGAATGCCATACATCTTAAGTCTTATTTCAAGTGAGTTTAGAATTTGATTTCTAACTCATGATGGTATGAATTCTGTATCTTTTAAACATATATTTTTAATTTAAGTTATTTTTCTTTGAAACCCAATACTGACTTAAGCATCGGAGGGTGTGGTAGCTTAGTTTAAAGGTGTTTTGTAGGATATGCTCCAAGATACTTACTCAAGATGAATCGAAAGATTAGAGGATTGGCCCTCTCTCTCATGTTTAAGGGATTCAGATCCCTTCACAGGTTTTAAAGATATTCACCTTTCTTCCGAATTGGGTTTAAACACCCCGCCTGGAGCGCAAGTATCGGGGTATAGTTCATGTAAAAGAGGCTGAAAATTTCGTTATTGTTGGCTATACCTGGATCCTTACAGTATATGAGGATTGATCACCCTCTCTCACGAAAGGGTATTTTCGTACTCTCTAAGGTTTAAAGGTTTTCACCTTTCTAAGTCTTGGAGTTTCTACACCCCCGCCTGTAGTGCATGAAAACAAGGGTTTGACCCCAGGATACTAAGGGTTTATCCCCAGGATACTATAGTTTTTAAAAGATTTCATAAATGTGACCATGATTTCACACATTCTTTCATGGAGGAAACGTTACAAAATTCAATCATTAACTGAAGGGATACTAAAGTATGTCATATACTGATGCAATATCCTACACGGACAGCGGACATCCATGCTGGGGACATTGCAAAGGATTAAAGGTTGGAGTTGAAAGTTATTGCACAAGTGATCTGGTATGGTTTTTATTTTTCAAAGATTCAAAGCCTTGTTTAAATAATCCAAATTTTATATTATTCACTGAGTTTTTGTCTAACCTTTTGATTAAAGGTAACAAAAATGCTGAACATTTCATCAGTATCCTGACCAAGATATTCTGTCAGGATATCCAAAATAGGTTTTTCAGAATAATAGCATAATAACATCAGATAAGGCTAAAATGTTAGTTTATTATTAACATTCCAAGATGTCACATTCTTGGCTTCGTCTTTAACCAAGACCCATCCACCAAGAATGTGATAAGGTCTAAAAGCATATAAAAAATGATGACCAAAGGCTTCTTCCTGAAATCCAGGATCCCTCCACCTTATGGCATCACAAAATACTAATGTTTAAAGTGAAGGAAATATAAATTTTTTAAGTGCAGGAAAAATAAAATTGTTTAGGGGATTACAGACCATTCAAATTAAAAAAGTGGGCTCCTGCCTAGGCATCAAATATCCATCATCGCCCACTTCACTGCCATTATGCTGCAGCACCTTCAGCAACATCCTTCGCAGCATCACTTCCCACATCTTCACCATCACCACCAGCCTCGCCACCGGCATCCGCTCCAGCATCAGCCCCAGGATCCTTTTCAGCCTCAACTGCCACCTGAGTCGCCTTGGAAGACTCAGCAACCGTTGGCTTTGCAGGATATTCCACAGGATTGCCGCCGTGATCCTTCAATTTTGCCTCACAAGCGATAATATTCCAAGTGGGGCATTCAAACCCCTTAGCCTTGGCTTCAAAGCCATTTTCAATCTTGCTTGGAAGAGGGAAATTACCACCGACTCTTTGATCCTATCACGGTAGGAGACCAAATTTTGCTCATGCTGGGCTTGTGCAGCATCCAGTTTAGCCTGAGCATCCGAATTAGCTTTCTCGAGAGCGGCCTTAGCATCCTGGGAGACCTTTTTTCAGTTTGTCTTCATAAAAATGGGTCCTGTCGTTGTCCTCAGCTCCTAGATGGTTGTCTCTGCTTTTATGGCCCTAGCCACATGAAAAACGGCTGTCCCATAAGCTTCCTCGTACACAGCCAGCAGACAATTTAGGCCCAACAAAGCCGGACACATGTATCAATATATATGTTCGGGATAATACTTCAGTATATACTTGCAGGATACAGGATCAGGATATTTACTTGGCTAATAATACCGCTGGACTCTGTGAACCCAAGGTTCTTATAAATGGAGACTTCAGCAGATGCAGCGGGAGAGTCTGTCTCCTTTCTCTTTAGGAAACTAGAAGCCCGAGGCTTTGAGGATGAGGAAGGTTTAGGAACAACAGCTGGCTTGGAGCTTGAAGAGGGCTTTGATGCAAAGGAGGGCTTGGAGCTTGGCTCTTTCTTCATTTGGACAGGGCCAGAGTAGCTATCAAGTTCTTCAAGATCAAAGACCTCTGCGGTCTTGGCTGGCTTTGCACGAAAGGGGGAACTCTCAACTCTTCTATATTCTTATAGCTTAATTAATTGAACATATGCAGGAATATGTATTATAGGTATTCTTACCAGACATGTTGGAGCTTGAATGTTGGTTTAAACTTGTGGAGAGTACAGAAAAACTTCTTCGCTTTCCGGTAGCTGGTAGATGGTGTTGATTCTTTCTTCCGATTCTGCGGATGGAGGGGCCCATTCCTTGAGATTCACTGCAACAAAAAGAAATAAAGATGTCAGTTCAGGATGTAAGATCAAGATACATTTGGGGATATTCCCAAAACCCTAAATCCTACCAGCAGTTAGACATTTGTCAGGAAAATCAACACCATGCTCGATGGAGTCTCTTTTAACAAAAAAGAACTTATGTTTCCACTCATCCTGTTTTTAGTTGCCTTGAGAATGAAGGGGTGTTTGGAGGTGGAAAACAGCAAGAAGCGGCTAGAGTCATGGGATCGCAGACGGTAACGATAGTTATATCCTCAACACATAACTCATGGACGTGATGAGTTTTGATCCGGTCCAACACCGCTAGCACCCTCCAAAACATAGACATGGTTTAGGCAAAACTTAGACGATTGAGATGGAAGAAACGCATGATAAAGTCTGAAAATGGGTATCGAAGTCCGATAGAAAAAGGATAATACAAGAAATAGACCCACTAAGTAGAAGATACGTCTGATCGTAGGTTCCAATCAAACGGACGGATAATTGCTCTGGCAGGGAAGGCGCCGGAGACTCTTAGAGCGGCAATGTCAGCATTGTCGAAGGAACAAATCTCCTTTGCCGGGATCTTTGAGCAGGTTTTGCTCAATGAAGGTTGCGACGGAATCGTCTGTGTGAGAACGGGTTCGATTGGCCATGGTAAAAGAGATAAATAAGATAGAGAAAGAAGAAAGAAGGAAGGAGAGTATACCTGAAAACTCTGGGAGAAATGGCTGACTATCAAAAGAAGAAGTGAGAAGATATAGCAGCAAGATAGATAGGCTTGGAGTGAAAATAGCATTGGAAGTTGCACCATGTCACACCAACGTCTAAATCTCATTAAGAGCATCGAATAACACAAAGAAAAATATATCCTTTTGGTTCAGAGGATCCCAACAGCTATATTTTTGGGGACAATTATTATGGGTGGAATTTTCTAACTCATATCCTGAAGATATATCCTGACCTTACATGTTAATCACAACGACCAGGATACTGAACCAGGATATTGGTAACATCCTACGGGGGTATCCTACTCCTTACTAACGGTTTACTTTGTATGCAAGGAACAAACGTTCACAAGACTTGGCCTTCCTAAAGACCCATTCATGGCAGTTAGAAGAAAGACATTGGAAGCCTGAGGAAATGGTCTACAACGGTCGTGAGGGAATAGTCGAAGTATCCCTAGAATATAGGATCGTTAGTTATCTTTTTTTACTATTTAAAGGGGGTCTGGATAGAACACACGAAATCTCGCACACTTTCACTTTCTGATTACACCAATACCTGAAAACACTCACTACACAAACACTATTCGATCGTTGTAACACTTAGAGCTGATCCAAGGAGTATCCCGGAATTGTATCTTGCTTTCTAATCAATAAGAAGAATAAGGCAGCTGGCTGTTGACAGCTCCCGAGGTTTTATGCCGGCGCTCTAAAAAGATCAAGGGCTTTCCTCGTATATCGCGTGTCAACCTTTACATTATTTGCTTTGTTTTTACAAATTGATAAAGTTCTGTATCCTGGAACTATATCCTGAAACTGTTTATATCTTCAACCACGTCAACACATTTTTATCAAAACTACATAGCACACTACCTCACAAACTAAATTTTATACTTAATTGCTTCGGTAATTTTTGACCAAAACATCAATACTTTAGAAAACAAAGCTCTGCCAGTATGGTTGCCACAGTGTCTTTCATGTATATCCTGAATTACCTCCTTGGTTTCGGGATCTTCCAAGCATCTTAGGTATGGACCTGCAAGAGACTTCCTGTACAAGATATTATCTATTATTGTAAAGTGAGATACCTTCATCCTAAAAGCCCAAGGATTTTCATAATTCGAATACTTGCCTCTTGTAGATACTTCACGATCGGAGCCATCCAGGATACAGGATCCTGGATACTTGCTACCTCTTTATCCTAGGATTTAGGATGTTCTATCGCAGGATACAAGATATGTAGTATTGGTATCTTGGTTCCTTGAGGTATCCTGACAGTAGATCCTAAATTTGCTAGTGCATCGGCTTCAGCATTCTCTTCCCTTGGTACCTGTTCAAGTGTAAATACATCGAAATATCCTGCAAATTTTATAACAATTTCAAGATATTCAGCCAACTTTTCTCCTTTTACTGCATAGGAGCCATGGAAATAGTTAGTAATTAACGGGGAATCAACATATATTTGTAAACATTTAATATTCATACTTCTAGCTAGTTCTAATCCTGATATTAAAGCTTCATACTCGGCTTCGTTATTCGTAACGGGGAATTCACATCTAATAGCCTGGGGTAATATGTCCCCCTTTGGCGATTTTAGTAGAATTACTAATCCCACACCCTTACATTGGATGCACCATCAGTATATAATATCCAAATATCTAAGCTTTCTCCTAGTTGTTTGACTTCTAGGTCTGCTTCTTCTTGAATATCGCTACTAAAATCAGCCACAAAGTCTGCTAAGGCTTAGACTTTATAGCATTTCTAGGCTCATATACTAAATCATAAGCACTTAGCTTAACATATCACGTAGCCATCCTACCAGACATTTCAGGTTTCCTAAGCACATTTTTTACGGGATAATTTGTTTTAACATGTATCCATTGGGTTTCGAAGTAATGTCTAAGCTTGGTTGAGGCCATAAATAAAGCTAGTATTTACTTTTCTAGATGAGAGTATCTAGTTTCAGCATCTAATAAACTTCAACTAACATAATAGACAGGATACTGCTGACCTTCATGATCCTTTACCAAGACAGCACCTACTGCATTCCCTGATACTGCAAGATATAGGGACAGAGGTTCACCATCTTCAGGTTTCATTAGTAGAGGTGGACTTGAAAGATATTGCTTCAATTCGTGCAGAGCGGCTTCATGTCTTTCCCCCCATTCGAATTTTTTGTTCTTTTTAAGGATATCATAAAAATTCTTTGCACTTTTCGGAGGATCTTGATGTAAATCTGTTCAATGCCGCTACTCTTCTAGTTAACCTCTGAACATCCTTCATATTTGATGGTGATTTGATGTCCAAGATAGCCCTGATCTGCTCTTGGCTTGCTTCTATCCCTCTCTTGGTTACCATATATCCCAAGAATTTTTCTGCCCCCACTCCGAAATGGCACTTGGTAGGATTCAGCTTCATATTATACAGGTCCAGGATAGTGAAGGCACATTCCAGATCCTGGAGGTGTGATACCCATGACGAAACCAGATACACCTTAGTTGGCCCTAAACTTAAAGCATGACTAAAACTATAAGTGTGAGTAAACCTTGTGAAATTTCATGATTTGTGTGTCGTGCGAAACAGTATATGTTATATCTCGGAGGAATCTGAGAGCACGTCATGGTTGACATGACACTACTAAGGACCAATGATGCGAGGTTGGCGTCCTTAGCCTTGAACAACGTGTTAAACGGAGACTTGACGTTTATCGGTAGCCATATTTAAGATTCCGAGTTCCAGGAATAACTTAGTTTTGTGCCATAGACTGTGACATAAGGTTTGAAAATAATCAAAGCCCGGGCACGCAAAACGAAGCAGCTCCCGGTTGGGGAAACGCATTCGTTCCGGGCATAACATAAGGCAACCGAATGTGCAAGGAACGATCGATCAAGCTTAAAAACAATTAAACAAACATCAAACGAGTCTTTTATGATTAAAACGTAACTGGGTTCGGATTTAAGACGGTTATGCATAATTTTTAAAACCGAGTCTTTTGACACTAAGTACGCCCAAAACGGAGTCCGTCACGCAAATAAAAAATGCGCGCAGGACCCGAAAATGAACCTATACTTATCCGGAAGATAAACATCATCTTTAAGCACACGAAACAAAGCACGAGGTGGCCCACCTCCAAACTGCCAACCCCCCCCCCCCCCAATGATTACATAAATAGGTTTTTTTCTTTTTACTTAATTTAAATCACAAAATTCTTTCAAAACCTGGTTTCTCTCAAGAACTTCAGCTGAATTCCTTCATAAACCAACTCAAATCAAAGGTATTAACTCAAATCCATAAGGTTTCAAGCATGGTTTCTCGATTAAACACGATTTCTAGCCGAAAAACGCTTTTTAATCCATGAATTTTGGAGTTTTAAACAAGTTTTAGGACTGAATATGAATATCGCATGAAACCCCTGGTGTTATATGGCAGCCATGGTCACTAATCATTGGGGTTCGATACCCTAATCAACTCTTATTCGACAAAAATGCTTAACTATTCGATTAACCGAAAAACAATGAATTAAAGCTTGATTGATCTAAGTTCTAGCATATTTGGGTTGTACTGGGTGTGTAGGTACTGAATATAGCCTTTACACACTTCTGGGATCAAGATAAACGCTTGGAAACGGAAGAATCGCTAGTATATGATCCGAAAACTGAATCTATGATAGGCAGAAAATTGTTTTGCCTATAACTTGGTCCGTGTAACTTAGATTGAGCTAATATTTGGTGTGGTGATGTAGGGTATTGTCAGGAAGATCAACGTAAAAGTTTAGAAATTTTGGAAATTTCTACGATTTATGGTGAATTTTTAATTGTTTTACCAAAAGAATTTTGGAAAAATTATCAAACGGATTCAATAAATCACCAAATTTTACAGAGACACTAAGGAACATATGGGACAATATATGTGAAAATTATGAGTCCATTGGTTGAGTTTTGAATTGGGTAAAAAATCCGCGTTTTTGCGAGTTTTAGGTAGCCGGGAACGCACCGAAACGAAATCGAAAAAATCCCAAAATTTTCTTAGACATTCTTGGAAATTTATAAGGTGTTTTGGAAATTTTTTGGAATTTTTTAACTATTGATGGTATTTAATTGGATTTATGTGGTTAAAATAAGTTTTTTTAAATAATTTATTTAAATTAGTAAATTAACAAAATAAATTCCCAAAAAAGTTTCCCATAATCTACAGATTTTTAATGATTTATATAAAATTTACATATTTTTATATAAAATATAGATTAATGGGAATTTACGGAATTAAATATAGATTATTTTAAAGCAATTTCGGCAGTTTACCGTATAACGAACCTGCCGGAACTGGGAACTGACCCAACCCAAAAAATACTATAATTGGAACCCGGGAGTATTTCGGGAGATTCCCGAGCAAATTGGGCACCCTAGGTATGTCCTAAGGCAGTGCGGGAGAATTCCCGACAGTGAAAATGGAAACTCAAATTTGGGCAACTTAGACCCCCCCAAACACTCAAACTCCCTTAATGGAAAGTTAATGATTCTTGAATAACCACATATTGGCACTACTGGTATTCCTGTACCATTATCCAGACACATTAAACTACCGACTTTGGCTGGCACGGGAATCAGTGCCCGAAAGCCAAACTGAAAACTAATGTCCATCACCATACCAGTGTCCTATAGACTCAATCCGGAATAAAAACTTCTGACCATAGCCAATTTATAACCATTACCAACTTAGATGCTGATCTGAGTCCATGCTTGCATGTGTGTCATTAAAGTTGATCCAACTATTCGACGACTCTTGTGTTAAGACCCCTATTGGCACTGTGAGCTTCACTACCCCGCTTTTAACTGTTTTATTGTTTTACTTGGGGTGGAATGCATGTTACAAATTGTGTTGGTTACACAAACTTATGAAAGGGATTTTACTCCCTAACACATGAACTGGTTATGAACTGTGTTGAATACACCAATCTGGGAGTGAGTTTTACTCTCCCACTTTTAAACTGTTTCTAAGATGATTGGCATGTTATGAAACTGTGTTAATTGCACCAACTTAGGAGATGTGAAATATCTAACACACGAACTACCTCCCCTCTGCAAGACAAGTGATTAACGTAAGCCTGTGGACAATGGATAGTACTATCGGTTTGACCAACCCAGTGCCACGACTGACAGTGTGTCGGCACTAGGCTACTGCACTGGTCCTAATTTGGTTTTGTTGTTAGGCATAAACAACTAAGGGGTGTTGAACTGCATGTGACACAGTTGATGGGCAGGGAGTGTCTTTGTGACACGGTCCGGTGGCCGGGAGTGTCTGGGATGACACGGCCCGAGGAAAAGCGGTCAATGTTTCACTTGTAGACTCGTGTAATTCCATCTGTGAATATAACTATGACCGTCATTGTGATTATGACCAATGCAATTTAACTTGTTAACACAACAATAAAATCAGTGGAACTCACGCAGCGTTTAGCTGACCTTTTTAAAACTAACATGCATATCAGGTAAAACCAAAGAGGAGTAAGGAACGTGCGTGTGGATGGATTTAGTAGTGAACGGTAGCAGAATAAGAGCTGTGATAGCTCGTAGTACTGTACTGAAATTTATGGTATGTAATATGATACTGATAGTGTGTTGTAACCGAGGTTCTCTCAATTTATGATATCGTGTTTTTAAACTATGGAGAATTACCACGTGTCTACCGCACCCTGCATTTGTCTTTCGCTGCGAGTTGGGGTGTGACAGAAGATGGTATCAGAGCCTTCGGTTATAGCGAACTAGGTATCTCTAAAAGAACCTAGACTACAATCCTAAGTTAGTTTCCACACGCTGAGAACCTTTAGAAACTGAGTAGTATGGCTATTACCAGGAAGCCCTGGTGGGGCAAATAAATTATTGTGGTCCGGAACACCATAATTTATCCGCTCATACTTGGGAGTTCTGGGAACGTCATTGAGATAGGACGGACATCCGTCTACTAACGTCACCAACCGCAAGAAATTTTTTATAAATCTTAAAAATTGAAACTGCGTGCAATACGTACTTATGTGTATATTTGTGTTGAGTTTAGCACCCCGCTTACCATCACCCGAGACACCGCCAGACGCTTATACTCCTTCCACTTCGAGTACTTATTCACCCTCCTCATCTAGCCCTCTTGAGATACCCACCTTTGGTCTCCGACAGACGGCTCGTCGGAGGGTACTTACACCTGTACCTGTGTTTACGCCACCCAGGTCCCCTATTCGTCCGACACCCGTGCCTATAGGGATCCAGTAGCACTTCACTGCCTGTTTTCTTACCCCACCTCGGGAGGACCCTTCCCCGTTTCACACATACGAGCGAGGTGGCCCTTCCCAGCCGTTCAGGGAGCCTTCTCCACCCGTCTGGGGTATACCTGTTACTCCTCCGGAGGTGCCTGCTCCCATCACCGAGAGCAGCTTGATGGGATTTCTGTTCGAGCAGATTTCCTTACTACGGACGGCACGGGATGAGGATGAGCAACAGAGGAGGTCAATGGGAGACTACTTGATCGTCTTACAGCAGGCGATCATCGCTTTACAGCAGGGTATGGGGTATGTCCATCATGAGCAGGATTACTTTCGTGCATTGGTATACGGATGCATCGGTGCTATTGTAGGTTTGGTCGTAGGTTTTAGAGGATCGGCATGGTGGATGTGGCGTTCTTAGTATGATTTTTCTTTCAGTATAGATAAAGATGATGTATCTTTTGTACATCCTACCAAGCACTGGGTTATACCCATTTCGAGGTGGTTATGCACTCATAGTATTTTCACGTTTTCCTGCTTAGTACTTTTGTTGCATCGAGTCTGTACGTCACTGTGTTGACACATTTTGACAGCTCATCTAAGCACTGGCCCTTATGGGTTAAGTCTATGTGCAAATTTTGACGCTTGTATGATGATGACATTACATATATATATGAAGTTGCTTTTGACTATATGTGCTGTGGATTCATGTGTGTGATGAAGTGTGTGTTATGTTTTAACCAAATATGTGATATGTGTTAACTGGATACGTGACATTGATACCTAGACATCTATTGTTTATAATAGAATGGCCCCGAAACGCGCCCCACAGATGACTGAGGCAGATATTGTGCAAATGATAGCGCAACAACTCCAAGCTGTTATTCCCACAATTGTGGCGCAGGTTAGCGCCGGTATTAATGCTAAACCGTAACCAACTCCGCAACCAGGACCCATTGGTCAGAACGATAACCAGAATAGTGGTCGGCCGGTTTGCACATATAAGCATTTCATGGAATGCAAATCGATGGAATTCAATGGGACTGAGGGACCCAATGGGTTTGTGAAATGGGTCGAGAAGTCAGAATCGGTACTTCACATAAGTAATTGTCCTACTAATTGCGCATTTAAGTATACCACCTGTACCTTTATTGACCATGCTTTAAACTGGGAAAAACGATTGTTCAAACTCGCGGACAAGACGCGATTAATGCGATGATCTCAAGATACTGATGAGGGAAAGGTTTTTCCCAACTCAGGAAATTCAGAAGCTTGAGCACGAGTTCTGGAACCTGGAGATGCAAGGTGCTGATCATGCAGGTTATACCAACCGTTTCAATGAACTGGCGCGTATTTTGCCAGACATGGTCCAACCAGAGTCCAAGAGGATTGAAAGGTATATCTGGGGACTAGCCCGAGAAGTAAGGAGTATCATTAATTAGGTTGAATGCTGAACCATGCACGAGGTGGTAGCAAGGTCAGGTACCTTTACATATGACATGTTAAGCGTAAGATTCTGACAATGGCGGGAGAGCCGGCTGGGAACAAGCGGGAGGCCCTGGAGAGTAGTCAAGCAAGGGAAGTAGCACCGAAGAGGGTGAGAAATACTAGCCAGAACCATGCCATGACTATCCCCGCAGGTAACCTTGAGGGTTACAAAGGAAAGGCCCCGAAGTGCAATAAGTGTGCTTCCCACCACACTAGAATGTGTCGAGCAGTGAAATGCTTGAGGTGTCATAGAGATGGGCATTTTTCCGGGGACTGTAGGGTGCCCATGGAACCCAATCCCAAACCAACTCGTTTTCAACCTGCTAGGAACAACCTCTTCAGCAGTGACCTCAACAACCAGCCCCACATGTTGCCTATCCCCGTGCATGCTTTGGATGTGGCAGCACGAAGCATTTTTGTAAAAATTGTCTGAAGTTAGCCCAGCAGATGGCAGGAAGGAACACCCAGAACCAAGCGTCTACCTCGAATGCAGCCCAAGGTCGTGCCTTTGTCATGGAACCTGGTGACGCACGCTAGGATCCCAATGTGATTTCATGTACGTTCCTCGTTTCCAATCAATTTGCTTCAGTATTATTTGACAAGGGAGCCGATAGAAGTTATGTGTAGATTGCATTTTTTCCATTCTTGAATATTCCTACTGTTGACCTGAAACAACCCTATACCGTTGAACTTGCCAGCGGGAAACCAATTACCAGTCACCAACTTATTGTTAATTGCCCTATAACCCCTACCAGTTTACTATTGACCTTTTACTAGTAGAATTGGGTAGTTTTGATATTGTCGTAGGAATGGACTGGGTGTCCAACCATCGCGCGGATGTGTTATGTGAACAAAAGGTTGTGAAGATTCCTTTATCCCCCACGGTTGCAATTATGGTATAAGGAGAGAAGTTAGGCGCCGCGTTGAACCTTATATCTCACCTTAAGGCGTTGAAGTGTATACGACAGGGATGTGACGTGCTCTTAGCTAGCGTCACATCGGAGGAGCCAGCCGAGAAACATATTGAAGACATTCCAGTGGTATGTGAATACCCTGATGTGTTCCTGGAGGTATTGCCCGAATTGCCGCCCAATCGGCAAGTCGAGTTTCGCATCGACTTAATACCGGGAACGACACCCGTTGCCAAGGCTCCATATCGTCTTGCACCGTACAAGATGCAAGAGCTATCGATGCAGTTGCAGGGGTTACTCGATCGTGGTTTTATCCGTCCTTGTTATTGAATAAAGTCACTATCAAGAATCGGTACCCTCTTCCGAGAATCGGTGATCTCTTTGATCAGTTGCAAGGAGCCCGATACTCTTCTAAGATAGATCTTCGGTCAGGTTACCATCAAGTGCAGGTCCAAGAGGACGATTTTCCTAAGACCGCATTTCGATCTCGTTATGGCCACTATGAATTCCTAGTTATGCCCTTTGGGTTAACTAACGCACCCGCGGTATTCATGGACCTCATGAACAGGGTATGTAAGCCGTACCTTCACAAATTTATCATCGTCTTCATTGACGATATTTTGATATACTCCAAGAGTAGGGACGAGCAAGTGCGTCATTTGCGTGCTATCTTAGAGATACTACGAACCGAACAACTATACACTAAGTTGTCTAAGTGTGACTTTTGGTTATAAGCCGTACAATTTCTAGGGCATGTGGTGGATCAACATGGAATTCATGTAGATCCAAGCAAGATTGAAGCAATCAAGAACTGGCCAGCGCCGAAATCTCCAAAAGAAATACGCCAATTCTTGGGATTGGCAGGATATTAGCGTCGCTTCATCGAAAATTTCTCTAGTATCGCGCAATCATTAAACGTATTGACGACGAAGGATAGGAAGTATGAATGGGTGAAGACCAAGAAACAGTGTTCCAGCTGTTAAAGAAAAAGTTATGTGAGGCCCCAATCTTGACGTTACCCGAAGGCAATGACGACTTTGTCGTATATTGCGGCGCATCACGACAAGGGCTTGGATGTGTCGTTATGCAAAGGAATAAAGTTATCGCGTACGCTTCTAGACAACTGAAGGTGCACAAAAAGAAACACACGACGCACGATCTGGAACTAGGAGCAATTATATTTGCATTAAAGATTTGGAGACATTACTTATATGGTACCAAGTGTACTTATATGAGATAGTAGCTAGACATGGTGTCCCGATTGCTATTATTTCCGACCGAGACAGCCACTTTAGTTCGCGATACTGGCAGAAACTACAAGAGGCTTTGGGGACGCGAATTGATTTAAGCACTGCTTATCATCTCCAAACCGATGGCCAATCGGAACACACGATTCAGACACCAGAGGACTTGCTTCGTGCTTATGTCCTAGACTTCGGAGGAAGTTGGAACAAGCATCTCCCACTAGTGGAATTCTCGTATAACAATAGTTACCATAGTAGCATTCAAGCAGCCCCGTATGAGGCCCTTTACGATCGAAAGTGCCGATCACCACTTTGTTGGGCGGCCGAAGTGGGTGACACTCAAATGACGGGATCAGAACTAGTTCAGGAAACGACTGATAAGGTCCATCAGATTCAAAAACATTTACAAGCTGCTCATAGCCGATAGAAGAGCTGGGCTGATGTACGCAGAAAACCATTATCGTTCAAAGTAGGTGAACGAGTTCTGTTAAAGGTATCGCCGTGGAAAGGCGTTATCCGATTTGGAAAATCAGGAAAGCTAGCCCAACGCTACTTTGGGCCATACGAGATCCTAGCCAAGGTAGGTCTGGTAGCGTATCAGTTGAAGTTACCAACCGAAGTTGGTGCCATTTCACGATGTCTTCCAAGTATCAAACCTGAAGAAATGCCTGTCAGGCGAAGCTACCCATGTACCTTTGGAAGACATACACGTTGACGATAGAATCCACTGTGTGGAAGAGCCGTTGGAAATAGTTGATGGTAGGGTCAAACAATTAAGACATAACAAAATTTCATTGGTTAAAGTCCGGTGGAACTCTAAACAAGGACCAGGGAACGGAAGGATGAATTCCGTAGAAAATACCCTCACCTCTTCCCTAGCGTGACAAGTTTAATTTCGAGGACGTAATTTCTTAACCAGGGGAGACTGTGATACCCATGACGAAACCAGGTACACCTTAGTTGGTCCTGAACTTAAAGCATGACTAAAACTATAACTGTGAGTAAACCTTGTGAAATTTCATGATTTGTGTGTTGTGCGAAACAATATATGTTATATCTCGGAGGAATCTGAGAGCACGTCATGGTTGACATGACACTACTAACGACCAACGATGCGAGGTTGGCGTCCTTAGCCTTGAACAACGTGTTAAACGGAGACTTGATGGTTAACAGCGCCTTAAACCTTTGACGTTGATTATTAGATTATCGGTAGCCTTATTTAAGATTCCGAGTTCCAGGAATAACTTAGTTTTGTGCCATAGACTGTGACATAAGGTTTGAAAATAATCAAAGCCCGGGCACGCAAAACGAAGCAGCTCCCGGTTGGGGAAATGCATTCATTCCGGGCATAACATAACGCAACCGAATGTGCAAGGAACGATCGATCAAGCTTAAAAACACTTAAATGAACGTCAAACGAGTCTTTTATGATTAAAATGTAACTGGGTTCGGATTTTAAGACGGTTATGCATAATTTTTAAAACCTAGTCTTTTGACACTAAGTACGCGTAAAACAGAGTCCGTCACGCAAATCCAGAAAGCGCGCAGGACCCGAAAACGAACCTATACTTATCTGGAAGATAAACATCATCTTTAAGCACATGAAACAAAGAACGAGGTGGCCCTAGGGGGCCCACCTCCAAACCGCCAACCCTCCCATGATTATATAAATAGGTTTTTTTTTTCTTTTTTCTTTAATTTTAATCACAAAATTCCTTCAAAACCTGGTTTCTCTAAGAACTTCAGCAGAATTCCTTCATAAACCAACTCAAATCAAAGGTATTAACTCAAATCCATAAGGTTTCAAGCATGGTTTCTCGATTAAACGCGATTTCTAGCCGAAAAACGCTTTTTACTCCACGAATTTGGAGTTTCAAACAAGTTTTAGGGCTAAATATGAACACCACATGAAACCCCTGATGTTATATGGCAGCCATGGTCACTAATCATTGGGGTTTGATACCTAATCAACTTTTATTCGATAAAAATCGCTTAACTATTCGATTAACCGAAAAACAATGAATTAAAGCTTGATTGATCTAAGTTCTAGCATATTTTGGTTGTACATGGTGTGTAGGTACTGAATATAACCTTTAGACACTTCTGGGATCAAGATAAATGCTTGGAAACGGAAGAATCGCTAGGTATATGATCCGAAAACTGAATCTAGGATATGCAGAAAATTGTTTCACGTATAACTTCGTCCGTGTAACTTGGATTAAGCTGAATCTTGGTGTGATGATGCAGAATATTGTCAGGAAGGCCCACGTAAAATTTTAGAAATTTTGGAATTCGCTACGATTTTTGGTGAATTTTTAACTATTTTACCGAAAGAATTTTGGAATGCAGAATATTCAAACTGATTCAATAAATCACCAAATTTTATAGAGACACTAAGGAAAATATGGGGAATGATCTGGGAGAATTCAGAGTCCATTGGTTGAGTTTTGAATTGGGTAAAAAATTCGTGTTTTTGCGAGTTTTCGGTAGCCAGGAACGCACCGAAACGAAATCGGAAAAATCCCAAAATTTTATGAAAAGTTCCTGGACACGTATAAGGTGTTCTGGGTTTTTAGAATTTATTTAACTAATGATGGTATTTAATTGGAATTATGTGGTTAAAAATAGTTTTCTAAATAATTTATTTAAATAAGTAATTAACAAAATAAATCCCCAAAAATTTTTCCCATAATCTACAGATTTTTACTGATTTATATAAAAATTTACAGATTTTTATATAAAATATAGATTAAATGGGAATTTACGGAATTAAAAATAGATTATTTAAAATAATTTCGGCAGTTTACTGTATAACGAACCTGCCGGAACTGGGAACTGACCCAACCCGAAAAATACTTTAATTGGAACACCGGGAGTATTCCGGGAGATTCCCGGGCAAATTGGGCACCCTGGGTGTGTCCTAAGGCAGTGCGGGAGAATTCCCGACGGTGAAAATGGAAACTCAAATTTGGGCAACTTAGACCCCCCAAACACTCAAACTCCCTTAATGGAAAGTTAATCATTCTTGATAACCACGTGTTCGCACTACTGGTATTCTGGTACCATTATCCGATCACGTTAAACTACTGACTTTGGCTGGCACACGAATCAGTGCCCGGAAGCCCAACTGAAAACTAATACTACCTTGATGTCCATCACCAAACTAGTGTCCTATAGACTCAATCCGGAGTAAAAACTCTGAGCAGAGCCAAGTTATAACCATTACCAACTTAGATACTGAACTGAGTCCATGCTTGCATGTGTGTCATTAAAGTTGATCCAGCTATTTGACGACTCTTGTGTTAAGACCCCTATTGGCACTGTGAGCTTCACTACCCCGCTTTTAACTGTTTTATTGTTTTACTTGGGGTGGAATGCATGTTACAAACTGTGTTGGTTACACAAACTTATGAAAGGGGTTTTACTTCCCTAACACATGATTTGGTTATGAACTGTGTTGATTACACCAATCTGGGATAGGATCAGAAGGCTTGACATATTCGTCAACCTTTTGAATATCGGATTCAGAAGCTTTAACCACATCATCAGACTTCTCTGCAGCTTCAGAAGAAGTAGGAGCTTCACCTTCAATCGCTTTTCCTTTGCCACTCGTAGCTAATTCTTTTTCTGATCGTTCTTTAGCTTCTTGCTAATCTAGACGATTATAGTCAGTGATGATATTAATCCCTAGAGAGTTAGATAAAACATTCTATAACCTGGTGAATCTTCTATCCTTTAGTGCTTGGATTGACTCTAACTCTGTAATTTCTGTCTGCATCTTCTCGTTCGCATCTTGCAGACTCTCGATCAAAGCTTTAAAATATTCTCGCTCATTTTCCAATACTTTTACTTTGTCGTCTAACATTTCCTTTTCAACCGCGCTTTGATTCATTTTATTAATCAACTCAGCTTTCTCCTCCTCATTCTTAGCAACTTTTCTTCTAACACCTTCACACGTTTTTCTAGAAGTTCAACATTAGTCTCTGGAAAGAAATCGTTTAGATCTTGCAGACTAATCGGATCACTATGCATATCACCAAATATATTAGGCCCTGAAGATTTTGGTGTTAACTTTGGAGTAGCAGCCTTTAGTGTTGACTTCCTTGGAGTAGAACTTGCTAAATTTGATGTCGTTGGAGCAACTGGTGATTGAATAATAGGTACTTCCACAAAACTAGACACAGGAGGTTCTTATGTAGCTCCTGGCCTTTCAGCTTCCGATGAAATAGTCACAGAAGGTTCTTGTGTGACTTCTGGATGTTCAGCTTCACTTGTATCAACAACAGGAGGTTCTTGTGTAGGAGGTTCCTGTGTAACTCCTTACTCTTGTGCGCCAAAAGGTTCTTGTGTAACTTTTGTGCTTTTCAACTTTCCTTTGTATCTTTGATGACTGGTTTTTGATCTTTCTTTGATTTCCTCTTGCCTTTTGTCTGAGGAACCCTGTAGTCTTTGTCGACGAAACAGTTGCAGACTTTACACGTTTAGTTTTTTTGTTTGGTCTTTCCTCATCAGATACATTCTCAAGATTTGGATCGAAATCAGCGCCCATTTCATTTTCTTTTTCAGCTACAATTTTTGCTGCTGTCTTTTCAGGTTCTTTCATTTGTTCTTTGTCAAAATCATCATCTTGTTCAGAAGTTGCTGAAATAACATCATCTTGTGTTACTTTCTCAGTCTCTTGACTTTCAACAACTACAGTGACACTAGAACCTGCTTCGCCTTGAACATTCTAAGGTTCATCTTCGTCAACGACCATAGTTTCAATTTTCCTTGCAGCTCGTTTCTTCTTAGGCTTATCAGCTTCTGCCTTTAAGAACCATTCACTTCTAGCTTTCGGCTTGAAGTCTTTAAACCATTCCTTTTCAGCATTAAGCTCTTTCTCATCATCACTGTCGTCTTTTCTCCATTTGTTTTCAGGCGGCGCAATGTAGTTTGAATCCTTAAATGCTCCGAAAACTGGTTTAGCAACAGGAGCTGATGCTTGCTTCTGAAACTTGCTTAGCTTTTTCACTATTGTCTCATCAAGATGAACTAGATAAAGTACATCATTCGGATCTCGTGCTATATTCTTGAACTTCTCATCAATCAACATCTGCACAAATCTCGGATATAAACATAACCTTGAATCCTCCATATTCTTTGACATGTGTGTAAATACAAGCTTTGAAAAGTTGAACAACTTTTTCAGAATCAATGCTGTTGCCATACAGGCCAGATAATCTTGAACATCGTCAAGGCCCACCTTTTGGTGATTAAAAGTATGAATGATTGCATGCATTAGGAGCTTGTAGGGGTTAGGCACTTCCCCTTTCTTTAGCGTTGGCTTATTCACACTCCCCTTGTAACCCATTCG
Source organism: Scalesia atractyloides (assembly GCA_947069175.1). Taxonomy (NCBI): domain Eukaryota; kingdom Viridiplantae; phylum Streptophyta; class Magnoliopsida; order Asterales; family Asteraceae; genus Scalesia; species Scalesia atractyloides. The sequence goes on along the minus strand of CAMTDV010000024.1, from coordinate 55,063,583 downwards.
AAAGAAACATCCTCTAACCATTTTCTCGTCGAGGAATATTGGATCATCTTCGTTGTCGTTGAATTGCAGAATCCGTCGAATATCATCTTCAGTTACAGAAATCTTCTTAACCACGTTTCCAACTCGCACCGATGAATTAATCGTTTTCTGATCATCACTAAGCTCCGAATTCGTCCAGAAATGGAAAATATGAGATCTGTATGACACTGTGCGTTCCGTGATAGCTCTGTGAATAGGGCTTTACTCCAAAAACTTTAAGATACTGTCGTATTCCATTAAAGATGGACAGATCGTCTTGTCGAGCGTAATACATGTGTTGTGAGTCTAAGAAAACTCAATAGAGATTACACGCGCTGGAACTTGAGCCTGAAAAATGACGCAAAACAACTAGCACGCTGGTCGAGAAAAAAACACAAAATTTTTCTAACACTTTTATCAAGTTCGGGCGAACTTGATTATGTGTTAAAACATTTTGTTTCTGTCTAGTTCGCCCGAACATGTAACAGTCACATGTTCATTATTTTTCAATAAGTTCGGGCGAACTTATGCTTATTACAAGTTCACAAATTAAACGCTAAGTTCGGTCGAACTTCCAATCTAATTCCAATTAAATTTTTAGAAGTTCGGTCAAGCTTGCATTTTATTCGTTCTTTGAAATGTTAACAAGTTCGGTCGAACATGTCAACAAGTTCAGCCCAACTTGTTGTCATCTTCAAGTATGAACTACAACATTCATTTGACAGACTGATTGATTTTAACAGGTTTTTTTAATCGATCAGAATTGATTAACAAGTTTTATTCTTCAATGTAACATTCAAACCTTAAATCTAATAAATTTTAATTTTTTAGATCTGATTATAGCGATTATGGTCCAGGATTCGGTGTAATGACTAAAGACGCACCTCAGTCATTGTTATTGGTGTGCGAATCACCAAAAACAGATAAAATTTGGGCAGAGTAACAACGTGATTTTGCCAAAATCACAATTTCACTCTCAAACTCAAGTTTGCTCAGGGTTTTTGTTTTTGCAAAAGTGAGTTCGGCCGAACTTACTTAGGTATTTATACCTAGGTAAGTTCGGGCGAACTTGCAAAGCCCAACAATGTGAGCCCATTAGAAGTCCGGTTGAACTTGTTTTTTAAAGCAACTCAGCAACCATCTGCAAGTTCGGTCGAACTTGCTGTTTTGTTAAACTTGATTTTGTTTAGCAAGTTGGGCCAAACTTGCCAAACACACATACAACCTTTTTTTTCAAATTTTACATTTTAACCCTTGAACTTTCCAACCTTTTATCAGTTATGAAAATCCACTCAGTTGACCAAGTCCAAGCTAATGACCTTGGTTAACCGATTTGTCTGCCGAGTCCAAGTTAATGACCTCGGTTTGACCCGTTACGAACAAACTGTTGATATTTTCAAAATCAAAGTTTCAAATTAGTGAACTTTTTACGTTTTGGCTTTTCAGATTTAACAGATTAGCTCCAAGCCCGTTATCAAAGAAATTCCCACCAGTTCTAGCATCTTACCAGACTTCGAAGACTCGTTCTCCAACATTGGTTTGCTGAAAACAATGTAGAAATAAAATCTTTTTGAATTTTTTGTAAGTTTATGCTAAAACACACTGAAAATCTTTTTGGTTTTAATCTGTAAAGCTGATAAACTATGTACAGGACAAAGTAAACTATGTACAAACATATTTACATACATATTTTTTTGAATTCGTGTCTAAAGGATCATATCAGTTAATTGAGACATATCACCAGTACCGTTGACCTTTACTAGTAGAATTGGGTAGTTTTGATATTGTCGTAGGAATGGACTGGGTGTCCAACCATCGCGCGGATGTGTTATGTGAACAAAAGGTTGTGAAGATTCCTTTATCCCCACGGTTGCAATTATGGTATAAGGAGAAAAGTTAGGCGCCGCGTTGAACCTTATATCTCACCTTAAGGCGTTGAAGTGTATACGACAGGGATGTGACGTGCTCTTAGCTAGCGTCACATCGGAGGAGCCAGCCGAGAAAACATATTGAAGACATTCCAGTGGTATGTGAATACCCTGATGTGTTCCTGGAGGTATTGCCCGAATTGCCGCCCAATCGGCAAGTCGAGTTTCGCATCGACTTAATACCGGGAACGACACCCGTTGCCAAGGCTCCATATCGTCTTGCACGTACAAGATGCAAGAGCTATCGATGCAGTTGCAGGGGTTACTCGATCGTGGTTTTATCCGTCCTTGTTATTGAATAAAGTCACTATCAAGAATCGGTACCCTCTTCGAGAATCGGTGATCTCTTTGATCAGTTGCAAGGAGCCGATACTTTCTAAGATAGATCTTCGGTCAGGTTACCATCAAGTGCAGGTCCAAGAGGACGATTTTCCTAAGACCGCATTTCGATCTCGTTATGGCCACTATGAATTCCTAGTTATGCCCTTTGGGTTAACTAACGCACCCGCGGTATTCATGGACCTCATGAACAGGGTATGTAAGCCGTACCTTCACAAATTTATCATCGTCTTCATTGACGATATTTTGATATACTCCAAGAGTAGGGGACGAGCAAGTGCGTCATTTGCGTGCTATCTTAGAGATACTACGAACCAGAAAACTATACACTAAGTTGTCTAAGTGTGACTTTTGGTTATAAGCCGTACAATTTCTAGGGCATGTGGTGGATCAACATGGAATTCATGTAGATCCAAGCAAGATTGAAGCAATCAAGAACTGGCCAGCGCCGAAATCTCCAAAAGAAATACGCCAATTCTTGGGATTGGCAGGATATTAGCGTCGCTTCATCGAAAATTTCTCTAGTATCGCGCAATCATTAAACGTATTGACGACGAAGGATAGGAAGTATGAATGGGGTGAAGACCAAGAAACAGTGTTCCAGCTGTTAAAGAAAAAGTTATGTGAGGCCCCAATCTTGACGTTACCCGAAGGCAATGACGACTTTGTCGTATATTGCGGCGCATCACGACAAGGGCTTGGATGTGTCGTTATGCAAAGGAATAAAGTTATCGCGTACGCTTCTAGACAACTGAAGGTGCACAAAAAGAAACACACGACGCACGATCTGGAACTAGGAGCAATTATATTTGCATTAAAGATTTGGAGACATTACTTATATGGTACCAAGTGTACTTATATGAGATAGTAGCTAGACATGGTGTCCGATTGCTATTATTTCCGACCGAGACAGCCACTTTAGTTCGCGATACTGGCAGAAACTACAAGAGGCTTTGGGGACGCGAATTGATTTAAGCACTGCTTATCATCTCCAAACCGATGGCCAATCGGAACACACGATTCAGACACCAGAGGACTTGCTTCGTGCTTATGTCCTAGACTTCGGAGGAAGTTGGAACAAGCATCTCCCACTAGTGGAATTCTCGTATAACAATAGTTACCATAGTAGCATTCAAGCAGCCCGTATGAGGCCCTTTACGATCGAAAGTGCCGATCACCACTTTGTTGGGCGGCCGAAGTGGGTGACACTCAAATGACGGGATCAGAACTAGTTCAGGAAACGACTGATAAGGTCCATCAGATTCAAAAACATTTACAAGCTGTCATAGCCGATAGAAGAGCTGGGCTGATGTACGCAGAGAAAACCATTATCGTTCAAAGTAGTGGTGAACGAGTTCTGTTAAAGGTATCGCCGTGGAAAGGCGTTATCCGATTTGGAAAATCAGGAAAGCTAGCCCAACGCTACTTTGGGCCATACGAGATCCTAGCCAAGGTAGGTCTGGTAGCGTATCAGTTGAAGTTACCAACGAAGTTGGTGCCATTTCACGATGTCTTCCAAGTATCAAACTGAAGAAATGCCTGTCAGGCGAAGCTACCCATGTACCTTTGGAAGACATACACGTTGACGATAGAATCCACTGTGTGGAAGAGCCGTTGGAAATAGTTGATGGTAGGGTCAAACAATTAAGACATAACAAAATTTCATTGGTTAAAGTCCGGTGGAACTCTAAACAAGGACCAGGGAACGGAAGGATGAATTCCGTAGAAAATACCCTCACCTCTTCCCTAGCGTGACAAGTTTAATTTCGAGGACGTAATTTCTTAACCAGGGGAGACTGTGATACCCATGACGAAACCAGGTACACCTTAGTTGGTCCTGAACTTAAAGCATGACTAAAACTATAACTGTGAGTAAACCTTGTGAAATTTCATGATTTGTGTGTTGTGCGAAACAATATATGTTATATCTCGGAGGAATCTGAGAGCACGTCATGGTTGACATGACACTACTAACGACCAACGATGCGAGGTTGGCGTCCTTAGCCTTGAACAACGTGTTAAACGGAGACTTGATGGTTAACAGCGCCTTAAACCTTTGACGTTGATTATTAGATTATCGGTAGCCTTATTTAAGATTCCGAGTTCCAGGAATAACTTAGTTTTGTGCCATAGACTGTGACATAAGGTTTGAAAATAATCAAAGCCCGGGCACGCAAAACGAAGCAGCTCCCGGTTGGGGAAATGCATTCATTCCGGGCATAACATAACGCAACCGAATGTGCAAGGAACGATCGATCAAGCTTAAAAACACTTAAATGAACGTCAAACGAGTCTTTTATGATTAAAATGTAACTGGGTTCGGATTTTAAGACGGTTATGCATAATTTTTAAAACCTAGTCTTTTGACACTAAGTACGCGTAAAACAGAGTCGTCACGCAAATCCAGAAAGCGCGCAGGACCCGAAAACGAACCTATACTTATCTGGAAGATAAACATCATCTTTAAGCACATGAAACAAAGAACGAGGTGGCCCTAGGGGGCCCACCTCCAAACCGCCAACCCTCCCATGATTATATAAATAGGTTTTTTTTTTCTTTTTTCTTTAATTTTAATCACAAAATTCCTTCAAAACCTGGTTTCTCTAAGAACTTCAGCAGAATTCCTTCATAAACCAACTCAAATCAAAGGTATTAACTCAAATCCATAAGGTTTCAAGCATGGTTTCTCGATATTAAACGCGATTTCTAGCCGAAAAACGCTTTTTACTCCACGAATTTGGAGTTTCAAACAAGTTTTAGGGCTAAATATGAACACCACATGAAACCCTGATGTTATATGGCAGCCATGGTCACTAATCATTGGGGTTTGATACCTAATCAACTTTTATTCGATAAAAATCGCTTAACTATTCGATTAACCGAAAAACAATGAATTAAAGCTTGATTGATCTAAGTTCTAGCATATTTTGGTTGTACATGGTGTGTAGGTACTGAATATAACCTTTAGACACTTCTGGGATCAAGATAAATGCTTGGAAACGGAAGAATCGCTAGGTATATGATCCGAAAACTGAATCTAGGATATGCAGAAAATTGTTTCACGTATAACTTCGTCCGTGTAACTTGGATTAAGCTGAATCTTGGTGTGATGATGCAGAATATTGTCAGGAAGGCCCACGTAAAATTTTAGAAATTTTGGAATTCGCTACGATTTTTGGTGAATTTTTAACTATTTTACCGAAAGAATTTTGGAATGCAGAATATTCAAACTGATTCAATAAATCACCAAATTTTATAGAGACACTAAGGAAAATATGGGGAATGATCTGGGAGAATTCAGAGTCCATTGGTTGAGTTTTGAATTGGGTAAAAAATTCGTGTTTTTGCGAGTTTTCGGTAGCCAGGAACGCACCGAAACGAAATCGGAAAAATCCAAAATTTTATGAAAAGTTCCTGGACACGTATAAGGTGTTCTGGGTTTTTAGAATTTATTTAACTAATGATGGTATTTAATTGGAATTATGTGGTTAAAAATAGTTTTCTAAATAATTTATTTAAATAAGTAATTAACAAAATAAATCCCCAAAAATTTTTCCCATAATCTACAGATTTTTACTGATTTATATAAAAATTTACAGATTTTTATATAAAATATAGATTAAATGGGAATTTACGGAATTAAAAATAGATTATTTAAAATAATTTCGGCAGTTTACTGTATAACGAACCTGCCGGAACTGGGAACTGACCCAACCCGAAAAATACTTTAATTGGAACACCGGGAGTATTCCGGGAGATTCCCGGGCAAATTGGGCACCCTGGGTGTGTCCTAAGGCAGTGCGGGAGAATTCCCGACGGTGAAAATGGAAACTCAAATTTGGGCAACTTAGACCCCCCAAACACTCAAACTCCCTTAATGGAAAGTTAATCATTCTTGATAACCACGTGTTCGCACTACTGGTATTCTGGTACCATTATCCGATCACGTTAAACTACTGACTTTGGCTGGCACACGAATCAGTGCCCGGAAGCCCAACTGAAAACTAATACTACCTTGATGTCCATCACCAAACTAGTGTCCTATAGACTCAATCCGGAGTAAAAACTCTGAGCAGAGCCAAGTTATAACCATTACCAACTTAGATACTGAACTGAGTCCATGCTTGCATGTGTGTCATTAAAGTTGATCCAGCTATTTGACGACTCTTGTGTTAAGACCCCTATTGGCACTGTGAGCTTCACTACCCCGCTTTTAACTGTTTTATTGTTTTACTTGGGGTGGAATGCATGTTACAAACTGTGTTGGTTACACAAACTTATGAAAGGGGTTTTACTTCCCTAACACATGATTTGGTTATGAACTGTGTTGATTACACCAATCTGGGATAGGATCAGAAGGCTTGACATATTCGTCAACCTTTTGAATATCGGATTCAGAAGCTTTAACCACATCATCAGACTTCTCTGCAGCTTCAGAAGAAGTAGGAGCTTCACCTTCAATCGCTTTTCCTTTGCCACTCGTAGCTAATTCTTTTTCTGATCGTTCTTTAGCTTCTTGCTAATCTAGACGATTATAGTCAGTGATGATATTAATCCTAGAGAGTTAGATAAAACATTCTATAACCTGGTGAATCTTCTATCCTTTAGTGCTTGGATTGACTCTAACTCTGTAATTTCTGTCTGCATCTTCTCGTTCGCATCTTGCAGACTCTCGATCAAAGCTTTAAAATATTCTCGCTCATTTTCCAATACTTTTACTTTGTCGTCTAACATTTCCTTTTCAACCGCGCTTTGATTCATTTTATTAATCAACTCAGCTTTCTCCTCCTCATTCTTAGCAACTTTTCTTCTAACACCTTCACACGTTTTTCTAGAAGTTCAACATTAGTCTCTGGAAAGAAATCGTTTAGATCTTGCAGACTAATCGGATCACTATGCATATCACCAAATATATTAGGCCCTGAAGATTTTGGTGTTAACTTTGGAGTAGCAGCCTTTAGTGTTGACTTCCTTGGAGTAGAACTTGCTAAATTTGATGTCGTTGGAGCAACTGGTGATTGAATAATAGGTACTTCCACAAAACTAGACACAGGAGGTTCTTATGTAGCTCCTGGCCTTTCAGCTTCCGATGAAATAGTCACAGAAGGTTCTTGTGTGACTTCTGGATGTTCAGCTTCACTTGTATCAACAACAGGAGGTTCTTGTGTAGGAGGTTCCTGTGTAACTCCTTACTCTTGTGCGCCAAAAGGTTCTTGTGTAACTTTTGTGCTTTTCAACTTTCCTTTGTATCTTTGATGACTGGTTTTTGATCTTTCTTTGATTTCCTCTTGCCTTTTGTCTGAGGAGACCCTGTAGTCTTTGTCGACGAAACAGTTGCAGACTTTACACGTTTAGTTTTTTTGTTTGGTCTTTCCTCATCAGATACATTCTCAAGATTTGGATCGAAATCAGCGCCCATTTCATTTTCTTTTTCAGCTACAATTTTTGCTGCTGTCTTTTCAGGTTCTTTCATTTGTTCTTTGTCAAAATCATCATCTTGTTCAGAAGTTGCTGAAATAACATCATCTTGTGTTACTTTCTCAGTCTCTTGACTTTCAACAACTACAGTGACACTAGAACCTGCTTCGCCTTGAACATTCTAAGGTTCATCTTCGTCAACGACCATAGTTTCAATTTTCCTTGCAGCTCGTTTCTTCTTAGGCTTATCAGCTTCTGCCTTTAAGAACCATTCACTTCTAGCTTTCGGCTTGAAGTCTTTAAACCATTCCTTTTCAGCATTAAGCTCTTTCTCATCATCACTGTCGTCTTTTCTCCATTTGTTTTCAGGCGGCGCAATGTAGTTTGAATCCTTAAATGCTCCGAAAACTGGTTTAGCAACAGGAGCTGATGCTTGCTTCTGAAACTTGCTTAGCTTTTTCACTATTGTCTCATCAAGATGAACTAGATAAAGTACATCATTCGGATCTCGTGCTATATTCTTGAACTTCTCATCAATCAACATCTGCACAAATCTCGGATATAAACATAACCTTGAATCCTCCATATTCTTTGACATGTGTGTAAATACAAGCTTTGAAAAGTTGAACAACTTTTTCAGAATCAATGCTGTTGCCATACAGGCCAGATAATCTTGAACATCGTCAAGGCCCACCTTTTGGTGATTAAAAGTATGAATGATTGCATGCATTAGGAGCTTGTAGGGGTTAGGCACTTCCCCTTTCTTTAGCGTTGGCTTATTCACACTCCCCTTGTAACCCATTCGAAAGAAACATCCTCTAACCATTTTCTCGTCGAGGAATATTGGATCATCTTCGTTGTCGTTGAATTGCAGAATCCGTCGAATATCATCTTCAGTTACAGAAATCTTCTTAACCACGTTTCCAACTCGCACCGATGAATTAATCGTTTTCTGATCATCACTAAGCTCCGAATTCGTCCAGAAATGGAAAATATGAGATCTGTATGACACTGTGCGTTCCGTGATAGCTCTGTGAATAGGGCTTTACTCCAAAAACTTTAAGATACTGTCGTATTCCATTAAAGATGGACAGATCGTCTTGTCGAGCGTAATACATGTGTTGTGAGTCTAAGAAAACTCAATAGAGATTACACGCGCTGGAACTTGAGCCTGAAAAATGACGCAAAACAACTAGCACGCTGGTCGAGAAAAAAACACAAAATTTTTCTAACACTTTTATCAAGTTCGGGCGAACTTGATTATGTGTTAAAACATTTTGTTTCTGTCTAGTTCGCCCGAACATGTAACAGTCACATGTTCATTATTTTTCAATAAGTTCGGGCGAACTTATGCTTATTACAAGTTCACAAATTAAACGCTAAGTTCGGTCGAACTTCCAATCTAATTCCAATTAAATTTTTAGAAGTTCGGTCAAGCTTGCATTTTATTCGTTCTTTGAAATGTTAACAAGTTCGGTCGAACATGTCAACAAGTTCAGCCCAACTTGTTGTCATCTTCAAGTATGAACTACAACATTCATTTGACAGACTGATTGATTTTAACAGGTTTTTTTAATCGATCAGAATTGATTAACAAGTTTTATTCTTCAATGTAACATTCAAACCTTAAATCTAATAAATTTTAATTTTTTAGATCTGATTATAGCGATTATGGTCCAGGATTCGGTGTAATGACTAAAGACGCACCTCAGTCATTGTTATTGGTGTGCGAATCACCAAAAACAGATAAAATTTGGGCAGAGTAACAACGTGATTTTGCCAAAATCACAATTTCACTCTCAAACTCAAGTTTGCTCAGGGTTTTTGTTTTTGCAAAAGTGAGTTCGGCCGAACTTACTTAGGTATTTATACCTAGGTAAGTTCGGGCGAACTTGCAAAGCCCAACAATGTGAGCCCATTAGAAGTCCGGTTGAACTTGTTTTTTAAAGCAACTCAGCAACCATCTGCAAGTTCGGTCGAACTTGCTGTTTTGTTAAACTTGATTTTGTTTAGCAAGTTGGGCCAAACTTGCCAAACACACATACAACCTTTTTTTTCAAATTTTACATTTTAACCCTTGAACTTTCCAACCTTTTATCAGTTATGAAAATCCACTCAGTTGACCAAGTCCAAGCTAATGACCTTGGTTAACCGATTTGTCTGCCGAGTCCAAGTTAATGACCTCGGTTTGACCCGTTACGAACAAACTGTTGATATTTTCAAAATCAAAGTTTCAAATTAGTGAACTTTTTACGTTTTGGCTTTTCAGATTTAACAGATTAGCTCCAAGCCCGTTATCAAAGAAATTCCCACCAGTTCTAGCATCTTACCAGACTTCGAAGACTCGTTCTCCAACATTGGTTTGCTGAAAACAATGTAGAAATAAAATCTTTTTGAATTTTTTGTAAGTTTATGCTAAAACACACTGAAAATCTTTTTGGTTTTAATCTGTAAAGCTGATAAACTATGTACAGGACAAAGTAAACTATGTACAAACATATTTACATACATATTTTTTTGAATTCGTGTCTAAAGGATCATATCAGTTAATTGAGACATATCACCAGTACCGTTGACCTTTAGATGACTTTAAGCTTTAAACTTGTTTACCTAGATTGTCGATATGTTTGTCCACTTAAGCTTTACCACGTTTCTCAACTTTTTCAAGATATGTTAAGGTAAGATTTATGACATTTGACTTATCTGCGTAATTGATATCTGTATCAGGGTAATGCGAGACCTTGAGAGCGCAGGTTAGTACTACCGTACAGACAAAGAGATGAAGGCTCGTCTTTAAGGTGTGTTCCACTTAAAGAATCCTTTTAGCACTACAAATGATTAGATCTTTTGATTCTTTTCAATATTGCATGCAGTTTGGGGATTTTTGGCGAAAGTATTATAGAAGTTCTAGGCCTTTGCTTCAGCAAAATCAGAAGAACTTGTATAATACCCCAGATATCAACTATCTATAAAGACCTCGTATCTCAGAATCAGGCAATCTCTAAAATGAAATTTCGGAGTACTAAGTCCATATATCCAAGATGTGTTAATCCACACTATTAAGCAGTTGCTAAATTTAGTTTATATCTCGAAAACAATTTACTGAACGTGTTAAGCCTATAGACACATCCACAATAAGACTCGTTTATTATTTTTAAACTTTTCATTTCTTTAGCGTACTGTGATAGTCCACTGATGTACTATCATTTCCTTTTTGTGACATCGAATTCTTTTTGTCTTTTTCAATGTTTTTGTACATTTTTAAAAATTTTCATATGTTTTTGTATTTCCCAAATATTTCTCCCCCTAAAATCAAAAACATATTTTTTTGAATTTTAGATTTTTAAGAAATACTAAAGTAGAAAGATATTTACAAACCATACAAACCAATGAGGATTACGTGAATTCGTCATCCGATCCGTATTAAACCTCAGCTTCCGCACCTGTAAGCAAATTTTTAATACCGTTAAGTCGCATTAGATATTTAAATCTTGTTAATGGAAATGCTTTGGTATAAAAATCAGCCCTTTGTTCGTTGGTGTGGATTTTTTCTATTCGAACCAATTTCTTTTCGTAACAATCACGAATGAAATGGTATCGAATTTCAATGTGTTTTGTACGTGAGTGATGAACCAGACTTTTAGTTATATCGATGGCTGCTTTGTTATCTACAAATAAAGGCGTGTGAAGAAAATGCAGACTATAATCCATCATCTGTTGCTGAATCCAGAGGATTTGAGAGCAACAGCTGGAAGCAGAAATGTATTCCGCTTCACAGGTTGAGAGAGAGACCGTGGTCTGTTTCTTACACTGCCACGTTACCAAACGTGTTCCAAAGAACTGGCATCCTGCAGTTGTAGATTTCGAGTTCAGTTTGTCCACTCCGAAGTCCTAGTCAGCGTATCCAGTAAGATCAAAATTGTCGTTCTTGGGGTACCACATGCCGGTGCTTGGGCAACCTTTCAAGTAACGGAAGATTCGCTTGACTATCTGTAAGTGTGACATTCGGGGACTTCACTGATATCTCGCATATAAGCAAGTAGGATACATGATGTCTGGGCGCGATGCCGTTAGATACATCAATGAACCTATCATCGATCGATACAATGTTTCATCAACTTTCGTTCCCGTCTCGTCTACGCAAATCCCATTGTTCAGTGCCAGCGGCGTCGAAAGCGGCTTCGAAGAATCCATTTCAAAATTTTTGAGAATGTCATGAACATACTTAGTCTGATGAATGAATATCCCGTCTGGAAGCTAATCCACTTGAAGACCTAGGAAGAACCTCATCTCGCCCATCGAGGACATCTCAAATTTCTTCTTCATGATCTTTTGGAACTCTTTGCACCGACTGTCATCTGTAGAACCGAAAATGATATCATCCACATAGATTTGTACTATAATCATATGCGATCCAAATTCTCTGGTAAACAAAGTGCTGTCCACTGTGCCTCGTGTAAAGCCATTTCCTACGAGATGTTGCGATAACATCTCGTACCAAGCTCTCGGGGCTTGGTGTAAACCGTACAAGGCTTTGTCCAGGAGACATGCTTTGTTCTTGTTCAGTGGATCGACAAACCCCAGTGGTTGGCCGACATACTCTTGTTCACGAAGTTTACCGTAGAGAAATGCAGATTTTATATCCAACTTGTACACTTTAAATCCTTTCCAAGCTGCGAACGCTAGGAAAATGCGGATAGATTCTAATCCCGATACCGGTGCGTATACCTCCGTATAATCTATACCTTCCTGCTGGTGGAATCCCTTGACAACCAGCCGAGCTTTGTTTCTTACTATAACCCCCCGATCGTCTCTTTTATACTTGAAGACCCACTTTGTATCAATAGCTTTCTGCTTCGGTGGCAAGTCTACAAGCTTCCAAACACTCAACTTCTCGAACTGTAAAAGTTCCTCTTGCATTGCTATCACCCAATTCTCGTCTGCCAGAGCCTCGTTAACTGTCTTTAGATCTATTTGAGAAATGAAACATGAGTAGTAGCAGTAACTCTGAGTTGGTGCAACTCGGGTGTAGAAACAACTAAGTGCTTTACTGATTTGGTTTCGTGTACGCACACCAGTTTGTAGTTCTCCTATAATATTCGTTGAAGGATGGTACGAATATGATCGCGGCATTTCTTCTGTTGGAACATCAACTGAGCTTTGCGGATTTGAAATATCAGATCACTGTTCACATCAACATTAGGAGTACTTGTTGAAGCTTCGTTCTGATTTCTCGGACTAGCAGATTGATTCAACAGGTTAGAAATCTCTTCAACTTCTTCATCCAATGAAGTTTCATCATCAGCATCAAATGTCGGTGCTTTTTCTAAATCAGAATTCTGATTCTGAGGCGTAGTGGGCACTGTTGTGCTTTCTGGTTCATTAGAAGCATTCACTAGAGGTGTAGCAGGTGTTATTTCTATTTCAGAAGTATTTTCAACTTGAACAGTACAACTATTGCTTGGACCTGCTCCGAAAGATGAAGAATCCAACGTGGGTTAATTAACCACAATTGGTCTAATGATTCGTTCTTGATTCGCTGCCTGGTGAAGATAGTATAACGGTGAAACTTCTTCGTCAGACGGTTCTTCCGGCAAGTCGAATGACTTCCAAAGGTCTTGATAGTTAAACAGCCACCCGTAAAGTTGAAACATTCCATGTGTTGTGCTTCAATAACCTTTCTCAACGAAGGAATATATACTCTTTTTAACGGACTCGCATATTCGAAAAAGAAACCTTCAAGAGATTTAGCCCCGAATTTGCCATCTTGGTCTATTACGGTACATAGCGCACCGAATGGTTCTAAGAATTTCAAATTTGGCATTCGTCGATTTATCATCTCAAAACATGTTTTCTTTGTTGGTTTGATAGTGAGAACTCTGTTTAGCGTGTAGCAAGCCGCAGCAACCGCTTCACTCCAGAAGCTGATTAGAAGTTTCGAATCTACAAGCATGGTTCTCGCAGTTTCAATCAAAGTTCTGTTTTTCTGTTCAGCTACTCCGTTTTGTTGTGGAGTATAGGGAGCACTAAACTCATGCAGAATCCCTTTTGCGTTGCAGAATTCCTTCATTTTGTTATTCTTAAACTCTGTGCCGTTGTCACTTCTAATGCGTCTGACCGGCAAATGATAAGGGTTCTCGAGTTTCTTGAATAGAAAAACCAAGTTCTCGAACGTTTCATCTTTTGATTCCTGAAAGAATACCCAAGAATATCTCGAATAGTCATCTGTCACGACCAACCAATATAAGTCTTCTGAGATGCTTCGAACATTTACAGGACCAAATAAATCCATGTGGAGACGTTCTAATGGCAACTTGATTGAGTTTAGAATTTTCTTCGGATGAGATTTCTTGATCTACTTTCCCTTTTTGCATTCTAAGCAGTGATCAGACATATGAAAACTCCGAAGATTTACACCGTCTACAAGATCATATGAACCAAGTAATTCATTTTTCGCAAATGAATATGCGCCATCTTACGATGCCAAAGAATAGAATCCTTTTCAGTAGCCTTTGTCACAAAACACTGCGCTGATTTTGATGAAGTGGTAGCGACACCCATATCAAGAACATATAAATCATTCTCATGTGGTGCTCGCATCAGAATCCACTCATCTGGTATTTTGAATCCCGGCTTCAAGATAATACACTCTTTGTCATTGAAATGCACCGTGAACTTCTTGTCACAAACCTGCGATGTGCTCAGAAGATTATTTTCCAACTCTGCAATATAACTCACGCAATCGAATGAAACGACACCATTGGAGAGTTTTCCCTTGGCGACTATCCTTCCACCCTGGTTACCCGCAAATCCAACATATCCACCATTAATAGCTTTTATGTCAAATAGCAACGCTTTCATTCCCGTCATATGCCTGGATGCTCCACTATCCAAAATCCACTTAGAAAGTACGGATCTCTAGAGCCCCTGCACATTTCAGCAATCTATTTAAAAAGCGAGACCCAAGCCTTTTTGGTCTTGGGTTGAATTGGATAACCATCATCAAAATCTAACTCACACTCATCAGCATAATCGAATCGACACTCATCTGCATAATCAAATTCATACTCATCATCTTGATTTTCTATGATGTTTATGTTTGAAAACTTTACTGTCTTTTTATCTTTTGAATTGTTACCACTGTAGTTTCAATTATCATTTCAGATTTTGATTCTTTCATGCTATCACTAGTCTTAACAAGCTCAGACTTAGTGATCTCAGATGTTGTTGACCGTTTCTTTGCAATCCAGGCTTGAGATTTTATGTTAGCCTTCTTGATGTAAAAATTTGTTTTCATTAGCCTTTGAAGTTTCACCTTTTTCAAAAATTGAATTTTCAAACATAGGTTTGTTTTTGATTCATTTCTTTTCAAAATCTTTACAGGTTGCTTCGGTTTCACAACATTTGAACTTTCTTTCCTTCAAAGATAAGCCGGCTTTGATTTCGGACAGTAACGTGCAATATGACCAATTTCATTGCACTTGAAACAAGTCCGAGAATCGTGTGGATGTCCTTTTGTGGGTTTTACACCACTTGCAATTTTGGCTTTATCTCGAAGTTCTTTCTGTTTCTTGAACTCATCGTTTGATTGTTTCCCGATCAAACTTTCCTCATGAACCGTGTTCGTCCCATATATAAAATTCATGTTTTTATTCTTGTATTCATGAAATGGTGACACTTTATTTTTAGGTTCATCTGATTCGTCTAATCCCAACCCAGCTCTCCATTTTCCGGATGATCACCACCATTCTTTCGGTAGTTATTTCTTTTAGGTTTGGAATAAAATTTCTTTTCATTGATCTCCAGATCCTCTGATGTGACTTCCACGAGTTTAAAGAATTTGTCTAACAATTCTTCCTTCACGTTCTGAATCGGAAAACTGTCATCAAAGTGTAATCTATCAGATTCCTTAATCTTGTACATGACAACATTAGGATCATCACATAGATCATTCTCCGATGATGTATCGTCATCTTCGGACTGTGAATCATAATTCTTTGAGCTCGAGTCGGCGCTTTTAAAGCTGCCTTCATCAGAATCGTTCAAAACATTTTCAACAACCTTTTTAACCACATCATTGCCATCATCTGTTTTAGTATAGATTACATCAATGTTCTCTAGCAACTCAGTTTTCTTTTCAGATAACAACTCAATATTGAGTGCCTTATCCATCCATCAGCGGATTTGCGACAATATTTCTCGCATAGGGGTGGAGGAACATTGTTGTATTCTTTACCAATTTTCTTTTTAGGTTTCTCTTCCGATGGAATTGTCAGAAGGATGTGATCAATGACATATGCGTTACAGGTGTAACTTCTCAAAAGTTGTTGAACACGCTCTGTTTCAATTGTCATGTCCTGGAGTTGTTGCTTAGTTTCAGCAATGGTGTTAATATAGATATTAATCGCTTTTTGCTTATCCATTACTGTTCCTTTTAACATCCTTATTGTATCATGTTGTTTGATGTTATTTCTATCAAGCCTTCCATAATCATTTTTCATTTTATCATACGCTTCCTCATTATGCGATAATCGTATTTCAAAAGTTCATTATGCACATTGTTTTCAGCGATGATCTTTGATTTTTCGGCACACTCAGAACATGGTTCGGTACATTTTGTACAAGGTTTCTCAACCTCTACAACTTGTACTTTGACAACTTCATTTACCTCTGGACCTACCTTGGTTAGATTTGCCATCAATGCTTTGTCGGCAATGTCCTTGAGGTTTTTGGCATTCACTTCTTGAGTAACATCAATGACTACTTCATCAGTTGATTTCTTCTCGATAACTTGTTCCTGAGAACTTCCATCAAAGTGACCTGCAAAATTATCACACAAATTAGGATATTGTTCCTGAGAACTTCCATCAAACTCAACCTCTTCTTCACATTGTTGTTGCAGATATTGTTCCAGCAGAATATTCTCGAAAGCCGCTTCTTCTTCTACAGAAGTATCTTCAACAATTTCAGCCATTAATTCAATTTGGTCTTCTTACCGATGTAGGAATTCCAGTCGAAACCGTCATCTTCGTTTGATGCAACCATAGCTTTTTCAGTGTTACTGCTATTTGGTTTCTCTTGAATTTCAACCTGAGTCTTCTTCGGGAAAGGCTTGTACTGAAGTGACTTCTTGTAACACTCGTCGCCTCCTCCGAATGGACTCTGATTTCCCGTTGCTTCAGGATTTTTGCACTCTCTCTTGATATGTCCCTTTTGGCGACATCTGAAGCATGTGACTTTCGTCTTGTCAAAACCTAGTTTGTTGCTTGAGTTTCCGATATCTCGGCCAGTTAGAGCAACAAACTCTGTGACTCTTTGAATGATAGATGCTAAACACCACTTTATAGCCATCAACTCTAGTTCTTCTTCATCCACCTGGTCATAATCTTATGCCGTCATTTCGGGATTTCCAATTTTTCCGGCTACAAGACTTCCGTATGACTCTAGAACAGTGGCAAGAAGCGACATATGCTGTTTAGCGACTTGTTCAGAAACAACATTGTTCAAATTCACTGCGATGTTGTACTTGTATACATTCGAATCAGAATTTGTTTGTTGATTCTGATTTGCTTGACTTTGATAAGATGAATTTGAACCAGTACTTGAGAATGAAGATTGTGGACTTTGATCATATTGAGGATATGGCTGATTCTGATTCTGCTGCGAATTTTCGAAACAACTCGCATTAAATGTTGTCTGAATTTGGACTTGAAATGTTATCTTGCATTCCACTCTTGTAGTACAACCCAACTTCTTGAACAACATTAGCGTTCTTTGACTTTGCAATCTTCAAGAGTTCCATTTCATGGCCTTCGAGTTTATCGATAAATGTTGACAGTTTGAAGAATTCCCATTTATTGCTTTCCTTCAGAACCATTAGATAAGTAGTCCACTCTCCATCTGGTAGAGCATCTGCAAGCTTGTCGATGTACTCTTGTTCCGTCTTCTCGAGCCCGTGTCTTCGCATTTGGACTTTAAGATGACTGAAACGTTCAATCATCTGCTTCATGGTCTCACCCTTCAGCATGTTGAAGATGTTGAACTCTTTCATAATGAGCGCCTTCTTGCTCTTTATCATCTCCGTGCTTCCTTGATACTTCTTTTGAAGTGAGAGCCAGAGATCTCTTGCAGTTGTGTATTCCGGTAGCAAGACGAGAATATCTTCTTTGACGGATTGTTGGATAAGACTAATCATCTTTTGCTCAGCAATGTATTCGTCTTTCTGTACAGTCGTGTAGTTGTACTTTTCCAGAACTTGCTGATGTTCATCCACCGGAACAGTGTAACCTCTTTCTATCGATACCCAGCCTGCAAAGTGCATGGCTTGAACCCAATATGTAAACTTCTCTTTCCATAGCTTGGGCGGTTTAACAGTCGTGCCCATTTCGTTATCAAAATTGACTTGATGGATCACGTTGGCATTTGACGAACTAGCTCCGGACATGAAGGCTCTTTGAATATCATCCATTGTGAATAACGAGATGTGTACACTGAAAATACTCGAAAACTCATCAAATTATTAGTTCAACTACAAGTTCGGTCGAACTTGTAGTAGAAATGAAGAATTCTTAGGTTTGATCACAAGTTCGGTCGAACTTGTGATTTTTGTTTTGAAAATTTTCCTTTTAACAACCTCGGTCAAACTTGTTGATGATTTGTAAAGATTTTGTAAGTTCAAGCGAACTTCGCAAATGACTTTGTTGAGAAACTAGCAAGTTCGGGCGAACTTAGCTAAAATTCTTTGAAATTTACCAAGTTCGGTCGAACTTGATAAAGATTCAATAAAATTCTAGCAACTTCTAGCGAACTTAACCAATTTTCTTCAAAAATTCACTCAAGTTCGAGCGAACATGGCAAAATTTTCTTGAAAACACCTCAAGTTCGAGCGAACTTGGTAAAAAATCACTGAAAAAGTGAGTTTTTAGCACAACTTCGGCCGAACTTGCTAACAAGTTCGATGAACATGATTTTGGAAAACATGGTTTTTTCAAAATTTTGACATCAATTCAATTGATTTTGGTCTCCAATCTTTCAAGGGTTTATCTTTGTTGTATTTTACATGATATATTCAAAATTGAAAAGATTTTGACCGTGAATTATTCATTTTTGATGAAAAAGTTAAGAAAAATAGAAGAATGCAGATGAACTAGAAGTGTTCTTGTCTTGATACTATTAAATCACGCTGTTCTAGCTCTGATACCACTTGTAGGACTGATCCTCGATGCCAAGGAACATAAATTTGATATCTAACGTCCATAATAGCGGAAATATTACGTCGTGTTTGCCAATAGACAAATTTAATCAGTTAATCATCAGTTTCATTGATCAAACGTCAAGAGTACAAACTGACAGAGCTTCGCCTCCAAAAGGCCAAAGTTACAAATGAATGAGGCAAGCTAGCTATTTATACTGTGATATCCCGGGTTTTTCGAATAACTTAAACGCGACACTTGTCGAATAATGTATATGCTAAGTATTAAACGTAATACTTGTCAAACTAATTACGTGCTATGTGTATGAACGTGTACGAGTTAAATGAATACGTGATGAGTGTTTGGGTGATTGTGTTAGTTATAAAGTAATTACAGTAGATATGTACACGAACTGAACCGAACCGCGACACGAACCAACTTCGATTCATTGTGACTCTAGGAGTAACAAAGTTTTAAACTTTAACTCAAGTCTTCGGCCAAGATCAAACCCAAACCGAGAGCAAACCTAAACCCTAAACCAAAACACTCTCGGCCGAAATCGAGCCCAAAACCGCGAACTTATTGAGTTCAAACCCAAACCGAACCCACCCAAGCCCTTGGCCACGAGAACTAGTCCAAACCGTAACCCTCATCTCCCTCTTTGCCTATAAATACAATTCACATGCATGCTTCATTCACATACACAAAAACCCTAAACAAAAACTGCCGTCGGCAGCCTTATGATAGCGGACAGCTTCCTCCCTCGTTCGTTCCTTCCTCTCGGTCGCAGCAGCAGCAACCATCGCCATCTTCACCTCCATTCAGTCGCGAGTTCAGTCTTGATACACTCCATCTCGATCACAAACAGCTTAGCTCATTCTCGGTCGCGAGATTAGCCTTTCTTTCCTCTCGGCCGCAAGCATCCTTGATCACCGATCTCTTATAGTAATCACGGTTCGTGTACCTTATCTTTAAAAGTCTAGAATTTATCATATGTTGCCTGATCATGTTCGAATATATGTGTTGAATGTAGTGATTGTGTTATTTTGCGGATTGATTATGTTAGATGGAAAGCTTGATGTTTGTTCAAAATCTGGAAAATATAAGCTGTGTTTTGGGTTATAAAAACTAGAGATATTGATTGGGTTTGCATGGATAAGTTGTTAGTAGTAATCTATGATTAAAAATCGGTTTTTGATCGCCTAGGTTAATCGTATGAACGGCTGGTGCGAGTCTATAATAATGATATGCTGAAAACAGTTGCTGAGTAATAGTTATAGCCGACTTCATCTGGCTGTAACTTGGTCATTAGTAGTCGAAAAACGGATTTTCTGATGTCTAGAACGTAGAGATTTGAATAACGAATCTAATGGCGCTGGATTCATAATTTTCTGAAGTCGTTTGATATTTTTAAAGGGCCAAATAAGTTCAGTAACTAAAACTGTGAAAATCCTGAAATTTTGCTAGTTGTTTATCAAGTTAGATTTTAAAATCAGTAGGGAGTTGAGTGATGATTTTTGTACAGCAACTAGGTATGGAAATTTCCGGGCAACTCCAACTAGAAGTTTGTTAATTGGATGATCAGTGATTTTTAAATAAATTCTTCCGTGGACTGCAGTCAGAAAGCGGTAAATCTGACTGCAGCTTAGTGTATTAATATTTTTGGTTAATTAGTAAAGATTTAGGACTTGGAAAATTTATATAAGTCTCTATGGTATAGATGTCACCTACTGTAAAAATATTGGAATTTTTGGATTGTTGGAACTATTTTATAAAAATCCTAGAAAACAGCTGAATAATGAGTGTTAAGCTGAAATTTGATAACTTGTGATTGTGTGCACCAAAGTGTTGTATGGATTGGAATATGTTCATGATAAGTTGTTTGATTACTATGATCACATGAGGATACTTGCATGCATGTTTGAGTGTTAGATATGTTGTTTGTGTGTATCACTTTGTGCGTAAATTACGTGTAGAAATTGTATTGGTGTGTTCACACACTGACTTGGAATTAATTGGTTTGTTAGGACGCAACTAGCGGTCCCATCTCTTATAACTTCTATTGCTACACTAACCGAGCAACAAAAGGTGAGTTCACGGCCCCTAACTTTATCCGGTTTTTAAACAACAGGGGGAGAAACATGTATACACTCTCAAACTCAATCTCTTTACGTTATACGAATTTAACGTCACATAACTATACGGTAACTAAGTTAATGTTAATGTAATGTTATGGTCACTAAGCAGCTTTATCACTTAAGTCCTCGACAATCTCTCGGATCGTTAGTATTTGGGTTTAATAGCGGGGGAATTATAAGTAGTACTACTGGGCCCGACGAGCCCCATCCGAGCTAGTCGCGCTAGCCGACCGGTTATGGTCAACGGATGAATAATTGGCCTAACATCGCCATGGTCATGTGATAGGCCTGGCAAAACGGAGGCACAAAAAGTCACTGACTTCTCGCGAACCATTATGACATGACTTTAGGCTAGCTAACCTATATATATTACATTGAATTAATTAGAAACAACTTAATATTCCGGGTTTGGAATATTGGAAACAACAACTTAATATTCCGGGTTTGGAATATTGGAAGCAACAACTTATTATTCCGGGTTGGAATAATGGAACTAATACGTTATCCCGGGTTAGGGATAACGGAGTAAACAAACTATAACCGAACAAACGAATTTATGAAAACCTGTGAACTCACTCATCTTTAATGTTGACACTTGTTTCTTTACATGTTTCTCAGGACGCTAGGAGCTCTAGGTGCACGCACATGCATTGAACAAGACATCTTTTATCGAGTCTTATTTATTAATATTGTTTTGGGGATTTTTCATTTGTTTTGGCGTTTGTGTTGGCGCCGCTTCACCACTTATTTATGCTTCCGCTCAAACTTTAAAAATTAATGCTCTGCTAAATATTGGTAATTAATATAAAATCTACAACGAAAGATTTTGGAAAACGTATTATCAAATCATGTAGAGTCGTTCGACGTACTAGTGTTCCAGATTCTGGTTTGTTCACACGCCTCGCGGTAAAACTCCGCAAGTGGAAGTTGAGGGTGTGACATATACTAGTACAAGTTCGCCCTTGGGAGACATGAGTTCGCCCGAACTTGCATTGCAAGTTCTGCCGAACTTGCCTTTACATGATACATCATGAACGAACTTGCCCTTTATAAATCTATAAATACATCATTTAGCTAGCCTATTCAGCTCTATTCTATACAGACTCGATATAAGACTAAGACATAGACATTCTGCACCAACATTAACAATCGGATCTGGGTTCCGATCTTTGGAGGACTTAGAGATGTAATCCTCCAAGAAGCACATAGTTCTAAATATTCAGTTCACCCAGGAAGTGACAAGATGTATCAAGGTCTTAAACCCAGTTATTGGTGGATGGGTATGAAGAAAGATATAGCCAATCATGTAGCAAAGTGCTTGACGTGTTATCAAATTAAGGTAGAACACCAGAAACCGTCAGGACTTTTACAACAACTTGAGATCCTAGTGTGGAAATGGGAAATGATAACAATGGACTTCATCACTAAGTTGCCCAAGACCAAGCGTGGCAATGACACGATTTGGGTTATCGTATATAGATTAACCAAATCCGCTCACTTCTTGCCAATTAAGGAAACATACGACTCTGACAAGCTGGCTAAGCTTTATGTTGATGAGATTGTGTCCTTGCATGGTGTGCCGGTATCCATTGTATTTGATAGAGATACAAGATACACATCTTACTTTTGGAAAAGCTTCCAACAATCTCTAGGCACGAGATTAAACTTCAGTACGACTTACCATCCTCAGACAGACGGACAAAGTGAGTGTACCATTCAAACCTTGGGGATATGCTTTGAGCATGTGTGATCGATTTAGGTGGAAGTTGGGATGATCACTTACCCCTAATCGAGTTCTCTTATAACAACAATTACCACAAAAGTATTAAGGCCGCTCCTTTTGAAGCCCTATATGGAAGAAAATGTAGGACGCCTGTGTGTTGGGCCGAAGTTGGAGAACCCAACTATCTAGACCCGAAATCGTTCTTGAGACCACGGAAAAGATTGTACAAATCCGTGATCAACTTAAGGCAGCTCGAGATAGACAAAAGAGCTATACGACAAAAGGCGTAAACATGTACAGTTCCAAGTTGGGGACAAGGTTATGCTAAAGGTGTCACCTTGGAACGGTGTAATGTGTTTTTGGAAAAAGGGAAACTTAAGCCCGAGGTACATTGGACCATTCGAAATAATCGAATGTGTCGGACCCGTAGCTTATCGGCTTAAGCTACCGGAAAAGCTCAGTGGAATCCATGATGTTTTCCACATCAGTAATTTAAAGAAATTCCTCGTGGACGAGTCGTTAGCAATGCCTCATGAAGATATACAGATCGATGAAAACTTGCGTTTCATAGAAAAACCAATTGCCATCAAAGATGGCAACTTAAGAAGCTTCATAGGAAGCACGTACCTATTGTAAAAGTCAAATGGGATGCATGTCGAGGTCCCGAATATACTTGGGAGGTCGAGTCGAATATGCGAAAAAAGTACCCTTATCTATTTGAATATATCTCGAGGTCGAGATTTTTATTAAGGGGGTGAAGATGTGACACCTCGAAAATTTCGTCCAATAAAAATCCGACACATGTCCCGAAAATTCTTGGTTGCCACGTGTAGCTGAGAGAGACCAACGACGCCGTCATGTTATATTAATAACCTCTGAATGAGCATTGAGAAAGTCGGAAAATCAAAAGTGGAAAAATGCCAAAAGTTTACCTTCTGAGAGGTCCTTACGGACCGTAAGGAAACCAAAGCTATGGTTTCAGTAAGGCGGTTACGGACCGCAAGCCTCAATGGTTACGGTCCGTAACCATTCAAAATCTGTGGGCGCCAGAGGTCCTTACGGACCTCAAGTCAAGACCCTTGCGGTTCATGAGTGGTCGCAGTGACAGAATGCTTGGCAGCTTGCTGCCCTGCCACCTATCTCGCGAATGCCACTCTCTTGGCTGGTTGTGACACATCCAAAACCACCTGGAGACCTCTTGTAACACTCCCGGACAGTTGTCATGGCCTCATGCCTTTCCCATTTCTATAAATAGCAACCTTGGGTGAGCTCCCAACTTGCTCATCCTTCCCTTCTTCTCTCTATTGCTCACTTGGAGGTTCCTGAGCTCTTTGGGGACTTCCTCTGAGTCTCTTAGTCATCTTTGGTTCACTAGTAAGTGCTCCAACCCTCTCCTTTCAGTTTTATTAAGTTTTAAGCCAATGTCAAAGCGTTGACGTTTAACGAACATGGCTTCTGATGGTAATAAGGTAGGTGTTAATCCCTCAAGAGGACACCTCCTGATTACAGCGTTTGCTTGGTCAATTGACGGGTCAAAGTTATGTTAATAAAAAGTCAAACGGGTCAGTTTTGAAATAAACTCATATTAGCAATGTAGGTGTTATGAAACCTATTTTAACAATCGAATAACTTGGTAACAATTATAAGAACATGTGGAAACATGTCCGGCTCGTCAATTCCAGGTCTAAGGTCGGTTCGCAACCGAAAGTCGCGAAAGTTGACTTTAGCTTTGACTTTCAGTTCTGACCCGATTTAGCAACCTTAGCTTATGTCTCTAAGTTGCAATATGACAATGTTATAGCACACTATAACCCTCTGGAGTTATAGGACTTGGTCATGTAGTAATCCGAGTTTTTACGCAAGTGTCCGTTAAATATGCCTAAAATGCCCTTTTACGTATAAAATGGTCTACACCTAAACTTGTCATCAAAAGTATATTCCTACTGATGTAATATAATTATTAGGATTATTTGCGATACTAATTCAGATTGCAAACTGAGTTTAAGCTATAGTTTTCAAATCATGTCCATAAATGATGATATTGCCCTTTCGGCACTTTAAAAAGATTTTAAACATACTAATGGACCAAAATCGATTACCTACTGATATAATATATGTATTAACATATTTTAGTCATACAAACCTGGTCACAACAACGATTTTACTTAAATATCGTTTATATCGTCATTTAGCGACTTAATCGCCACTTGGAGCATAATATGGTTTAAAACCATATTAGAGTATAAAGACTTGATACCTACTTATTCCAAAACATATTTCCAACCTATTAGTTACATGTCCCGAACTCAGATTCCCAAATAAGTTATCAATTATATGTGAAATGACCAAAATGTCCTTGGGAAATAGTTTGGTCATAATCTATAAATCACACATATAAGTCATGTCCTACTGATATAAATCATAAAATAAGTATTTTTACAAAATGTTTATGTTAATAACAACAGTTTACGTATAAACTCATTTTATTATATTTTAAATGACGAAATTGCCATTCTAAGGTACGCTCCGTATTTTGGTCGTGTGATCGATTCTAACCTATACAATATTCAACACACGCTCAATCTAGCCTATTCGACAAGTGACGAACACCAAGTGCATCAACAGTTTCCCCCTTGTTCGTTACTGTCGAAGCTTGATCTTGATCTTCAAAACTCTGAGCCGTGTTTGAATATTCTGCAACTTTAATCAAGGTATCTGCCGATATCGTCGAAACGCGTCAACATATTCACCATTAATTGATGATCTGGGTTTGCATTATCAACTTTAAAAACCGTTGAAAACTCCAGTTCAGATCTTTGGTTGCATGGTTTACGACTCCTCTGATTTACTTGACCGAAAAATTTTCCTAATAACTATCAATTCGAAGCTAATCAATGCAGCAGCTTCTCCATTTCGACGATCACCGGCATCCGAGTTCCGTTTTTGAATAAGCGTTGAGCATCGAGATTTTATTCCGCACACTCCTAAAATATCAAAAACTCAACCGGCAATTGATAGAAACTTCGAATCACCGCATCGAAAAAATTCAAATCAACGAATACCCTCGAAAATCTGAAATTCCAATTTTCGTAATCGCAGTTAAGCACCCTTCAGAAAGATTTGATCAGCAAATCGGTAATCTGCTCAATCAGCAAATTTTCATCGGAAAAAGATAATCTGGTAAAGATCAAATCTGAGAAACATACGTCCGTAATCAAAATCACATTCTTCCTCTTTAGTCACAATAAAAGATATATAGCTATCTCCGCTGAACCTGGCGCCTTGAAACTACAAAACATCCCTATTTCCAGCTTACCCGATTAAAACAGTTCATTTGCTTTGCAGAGTTAATGATAAGCAGTCGTGTATGCGCCAACCCCACATCGGAGATCAGGACCTAAATCCTACATCCCTTAAGCATCAACCTGTATCATAATCTGAAAAATCGGAACTTCTTGTGATCACGGAATCCCAAATATATAATCTCTTTCGTCAGCAACCGGTACACAACTTTTTCTGAAAAACCTATTATATCATCTTCCTTAATCATGGTACCGTGTACAACCCGGGGCAACTGAAACTACAGAGCATCCTTATCTCCTAATGGTTAGTCCAGTCAATAATTCATGTGCAAAGCAGAGTTAAAGATAGACAGTCGTATGTGCTTCCAAACCATACGCGCGACTCAGGTGTCAATCCACAACCATGACCTCAGAATCTAATAAACAACTCCTCCAAACTCAGTTATGTAACCACCCACTTGGAAACTACACATCAATTTGAAATACCCAATGAATCTCAATCCTCTGTATTTCCCGGTTAATCTGCAATCGGTAACCACCCGGATACTGTTGCAGCAGTCACGAATTTCAAAAATGCCTTAATCTTCATATATCATAAAATTTTTATTCCCCCTCATTTTTGCAAATTCTGACCATACTGAAATTTTCACGGAAACTCCCCCTCAAATCCGAGACTTTCAGTATTTAACAAATGCAGATTTAAGGTTTAGGCCCATTACTAGTCACGACACCCAAATTATCAACATTCTGCACCGGTATCAATGACTCTCCCGTTATCTTCAAAATTTTGTGATCGTATCACCAAATCTGTACTCTTAAGCTCTAAACGGTGTCCCCGAACATCCCCGTTCGGTCATCGAAAACTCGAAAAATTTCTATCGCCAAATTTTTTCTAGACACTCATCTCGTCAAAACGATCAATAAAATTTTTCATGCCTCCTTGTGAAAAAAATTTTCTGGACACTCGTCTCATTAAATTTTTGTTTCTTTAGGTTCCTTGTGATAAGTTCGGGCGAACTTGCTCAAAGTATGACTAGTTCGGACGAACTTGATCAAAATGTGACAAGTTCGGGCGAAGTTGATCTTTAACAACCAGCCCTTTTTCACATTTTTTGATCCAGTATCCTTATTTCTTCGAATTTCGAGATGATTCCACCATAGATCTGGTCGAAAATGATTTTCTAACAATCCTATCCGTTCAATTTTACTTTTTATCCGTGGATTGTATGTTTATTTGATGATTTATGTGTAAAACCCCTCCTAATGTCTATAAATGCCCAAATTCATGAGCGTACGTGATAACCGTAGCTCTGATACCAATTGAAGGTCCGTGATCCGGTTGTTCTAGACAGAAGTTAGTGCGTAATGTGTCAATTTAGATAGAATATTATTAACAGAAAGGAGTAGAAACAGAATGCAGCGGAAGTCTTAATTCATACCGAAAGAGTATACATCTTTAAGTCCAGCTGCCGGAGTTCCTGGAGAGAATCCGGCAGCACCTCCCAGTAGGGATTGCAAAAACTTGAATGACAAATGAACAACACACCTATTTATAGGGTTACAAGTTCGCCCGGAATGTGTCATGGACAGGTTCGGTCGAACTTGTCCTTCACAGGACAAGTTCTAGCGAACTTGACCATTACATGCCAAGTTCGGGCGAACTTGTTCCCATTTTCACTATACGCTCCGTATTTTGGTCGTGTGTTCGATTCTAACCTATATAGTATTCAACACACGCTCAATATAGCCTATTCGACAAGTGACGAACACCAAGTGCATCAACACCGTATATGCATGTATATATATGCATGCATGAACATTTTTGATATTGATAATTTTAGATGTGTAAGAATATATGCATATGTCTTGCATTTATGAATAAATGATTGAATGATGAATATATAAAGATGATGATGTTTTTGAAAGTTTGAACATGAAATAAATGTATGTTGGATATGTTTTGATTCATACAAGATGATGATGATGTGAATTGAATGCATTAGATGCTTGTACTTAAGCATGCATGATGATGTATGGTCATGAAATGATGAATAATTTATGTTATGATAAAAATGATTTTAGATTAGATTATGAACATATGAAATAATGTTATTGGATGTGTAAAAATGGTATGAAACTTTGACATAAAGTTTACTAACTTTACATGTGGTACTTAGTGCTTCAAGAGTTGTAAAGTACGTGAAAATCGCATGATTTATGTGACTTACACAAAAACTGCACTAATCTGAATATAACCATCATTTTAATCAGTAAATAACATGTATTGTGCTAAAATATAAAGTCGTTACTAGTTGGGATGGTTTTGGTAACGTTTGACGCAAAACTAAGCAGTAAAATGGTTAAAAATCAGCTTTTCGAAGGATTTTTAGAAAACTGTTTTCGATTAGTAAGTAAAATGATATTTTTGGATTAAATATAATTATTTTATATTAAGTTTACTTGGTGTGTGGTTAGTCATACGTGACTTTCGACGCCCAAAAACGTTACTGAATCACTGAAATACGCGTTTTACAATGTACACTAAAATGGGTTGATCATGGGTGAACGTTATATGTTTAAATGTGTTATGTGGTTTAGATAAGTGAATATGATAATATGTTAAGTGTTGACATGATAACGTAAATTTAGACTACGCATGTACACTTGTATGTTTAAAACGGTAGAATCGGTAAAATCATGTTAAATGTGTAACTTATTTGTCGAGCATGAAAATTATTACATAGGTTAACTTAATAAGTTATTTCATGTATACATGCTTTAAAAATGATATAAGTGTATAAGTTAACGGATTTCGCGTGTTATGATATTGTGTATATGTGCACGTTTATGTATGTATATTACGACACGCAAATCGTAGTTATATTACGTATAAACAGGAGTGATGATGGATATAACATATTAAGGGTCACCAATAAAATCGTTCAAGTCGCAAAATCTTAAAATATATATATATATATTATAATATATCAACATGCCAACATAATAAAAAAAATATGACTTTTCAAGAATATCTTTAGGTTATGTGAAAATTCTAAAATTCAGAGAAACTTAGGAATTTTGTTATATGTTAATTGATAAATCGTTCCTACCTATAATAGGACGTGTAGAATCAATTGTGGGAATTGTTCTATTTATAATACGCACCCAAAGGTGAGTGTCGCTAAACCCCTCTTTTTTCTGTTTGTATATGTTTTGGGGGAAAAACATGCCTTAAAAGGATTAAAGATGTTTTTGAATAAAACATACCTTTGTTTATATAAAATGTATATTTTCATGGAAAATATATGATTTTGATGATATTAATATGTTTCGGGTAGGAACGGTTTTGTAAATAAATGTGTTTGGGGGAGAAACCGGGATTATTACGGTGTTTTGGAGAAAACGACCGTGTAAGATTTAAAAATGCTTAAATCTAAAATTGGGACGAATTTGCATGATCTCAAGAGAATAAGTATCAGATATAGGCTTATGTCTCGATGGGGATTTTGGGGAATTTGTACAACATGATATATTAAATTTATTAGTGTTAGTAGGATATATATATATATATATTGTTCATAAGGCAGACGATATATAGGGCCCCGTATGGGCACATGCTCAAATATTGCTGATTAATCATTTAAGTATTGTACGCGTGGAATTGTTGGTAGATCTATCGGGTTGACCACCCCATCGTGACCTGTCGCTCTGTGTGAAGTCAAATGACGAATTGATATTCTGTTATAGTCTAGCTTTGATTATGCCTTCGTTGTTAATATATAGTTCGTGAAGTCTTGCAAACTTACGAGTCCGAACATTTGATGCTATCAATTTAATATGTAAACTTGGGAAGATGCTTTTGGTCGAAGGTATCGGGAAAACGTTTGCGACGGCTGACCCCTGAATCTTTATTAAGGAAATAAATTAACTTTCATAAATTATATGGATGTTTTGATAATAAACACATAATTAGAAAGTTTTTCCCTGGATTAATTTATTTAAATTTGAATATGTGAACTCACCCTCGTTTGTATTGACACTTGATTTTTAATGTGTTCTTCAGGTACTTGAGTTCGGCTTCGGGAATTATGGCGTTTCTTGTGTTGATTGATGCATGCTTGGTTTGATAATGTAGTGGACAACTTTTTAAAACTTTTGGGACCAATGTAATAAGATCCATAAGGATCATGACAACTTAACTGTGATGTGGTTGTGACGTGCTTTAAAACTTTATGTTTTAAAAACAATGTTTTAAATTAAGTTAAATGTCCAACATTAACAATGCATCGTTCAGCAACATATTTATGGGCACCAACTTCCGTCACCACTACGTTTTATATTCCGCTGCGATGTTTTTGGGGTGTGACAATACATGCCAGCAATTGTTTTAGTATAGTGTTCTACTTATTTATTTAATCTAAGAACCTCCCACTCGATCTAGCTAGATTGGTTGGAGTTGATGATCATTTAAAGTTATAGATCCATAATGTGCAGGTGTGTCTATACTGTTATGGATTGCCGAGTTGAAAATAGGTATGTTGAAAAGGCTAGACGTCGCTCATGGATGCAAATGGTATCACAAAAGGTGATGAAATGTTCTTTTGCTTATCATGAAGGTGAAGGTACATTATTCCTAATGAAAGTTTCCAAATAGTAGTTTCGTTTGCACCCCGCTCAAAAACTTTAGATATGTAAGACGGTTGTTTTTTGAAGGTTACGGTAAATAGATCCATTGTTAGTAGTAATGCTAGCGTTTTTGTTAGTAGTAAATTGTAAATGTAACATTATTTGTCTTTTTCTTGATGATTTTGTACACGGCTTATAAAAAAACTTCATAGCAATACAATCCACTTTGTTACTAATTTATGTAATGTCACTTTATTTGCATTAGTTTTATTGATACACTTATGTTGATACATGATGTCTGTTGTCTAGGTCTTCGATCGAGTCTGTATGTTTAGGACTTGAAATGTTAGAATTTGTGAAATATTTATGTTGTAAACACAAGTTCGACCGAACATGTGTGAAGGCTGATCAAGTTCGCCCCAACTTGATCTAGCCAAGCCACATTTCGCCCGAACTTGTAGGTCTATATATAGTTGTCTTTGGGTCATTCATTGTAAGAACTTTGCGTTGACGACAGCGAAGCTCTGTCTGTTTGGATTATCGATGTACTATTGATTTGAACTAATAAACAGACAATTTAAACAGTAAATCTTGTGTATTCGATTAACAAGTCACATAATTTCTGCTTATGTTGGACTTTAGATACAAATTAGGTTCCTAAGCAGTGGAGGAGCGATCCTAACAAGTGGTATCAGAGCCATGGATACCTAATTTTCTAAGATCTACACAAGACACTCTTTATTTCTACCCATTTCTATCATTTTTCAACATTTTTTCACATAAATGATGAACCTATGGTTAAAAATGGCTAAAAATTGAATATGTCATACATAACCACCTAATAACAAACCCTTGAAAGTTTCAGAATCAAATTCATTCGATTTCATGTCAAAATGTCAAAAAACCATGTTTGAAAGCGTAACTTCGCTCGAACTTAGACTACAAGTTCGCCCGAACATGGCTTCAAAATCATCATTTTTGTTGATTTTAACCAACTTCACTCGAACTTGTTAAAATTTTCAAAGATTTTTTTATCAAGTTCGCCCGAACTTGTCAAATTTTGCTGAAATTTTACATAAGTTTGCCCGAACTTAGTAAAACTTAGAATTTTTTCAAGAATCACCGCAGGTTTGCCCGAACTTTATTAAAACCGAAATTTTCTGAAATCTTTACACAAGTTCGCACGAACTTGTTAAAAATTGAATTTGAAATTCGTTTTCTCCCGAACTTGTTAGTTTGCTAATCAATCTTCGAGTGTTTTTGAACGTGTTTCAATCAAAATCGTCTGATTTTCAAGATGGATGATTTTCATAATGCTTTTGCTACGGGAACAGCTCAGGCCTCTACATCGAATGCTAACGCAAATGCAAACACGGTAAACCAGATGAATCTGGATAACGAGATTGGAACTTCGGTTAAACCGCCAAAGTTGATGAGCATGGGATGAGTTTGAAGGCTGGAAAGAAAAGTTCGTGAACTGGGTTCAAGCGAATCATTTCTACAGTTGGGTTTCTATTCAAACCGGATATACGTGGCCAAAGGATGAGCGTGATCAAGATCTTACATTAGTAAATTTTACGCCAGAACATAAAGATGCATATGTGGCAGAGAAGAAAATGATCAGTCTGATACAGCAATCAGTGAAAGAAGACATCTTGATCTTGCTACCTGAATGTTCAACGTCACAGATGTTGTGGATGCACTATGTGCTAAATATCTGGGAATTGCCGAGATGATTAAAAGTAGGAAGGCTTTAATCAAGAAAGACTTTGACATTTTCATGATGATCAAAGGCGAAACCATGAAGTAGATGATCGATAGATAATGTCATTTGATGGCTCAGATGCGAAGACATGATATTCATAAAATTGATGAAGAGACGATTGATAAATTGGCAGATGCACTTCATGAGGGGGAGTGGCCGACCTACTTGATGGTATTGAAGAATAGTCTGAGTTAGATGCATTTCAAGCGATCATCTTTCATTGATAAGTTAGAAGGACATGAAATGGAGTTGCTAAAAATGGCCAAATCAAAGAACGCAAATGTTGTGCAAGATGTAGGTGTGTACTACAAAGGAGGTGTTTAGGAAATTTCGAGTCAGGAAATTCAAACGGCGTTTAGTGCAAATATGAATTCTTCGAATCATTCGTCCCAAATTCAACCGAACACTCAATCATATCTTAGTTATGATCAGAGTCCTCCGAACACAGGATATTCGAGTGCTAGTTCAAATTCTCCGTTCCAGAATCAACCGAATCAGACAAACCAGACAAATCATTCCAGTTCTGATTCAAACGTATTTCAGTGCAACATTGTTGTCAATCTGAAGAACGTTTTTCCTGAGCAAGTGGCTAAACAACATATAGCACTTCTTGCAACCGTACTCGAATCATAGGAAAGCTTAGTTGCGGGGAAGATAGGAAATCCAGAGATGACGGCCGAGGATTACGATCAGGTTGATGAAGAGGAATTGGACTTGATGGATATCAAGTGGAGCTTAGCATCGATTATCAGAAGAGTCACAATGTTTGTCATGCTTACAGGAAGAGACATTGGAAATTCGAGCAATAAACTTGGATTTGACAAATCGAAAGTAACTTGCTTCAAATGCAGACAAAAGGGGCATTTCAAACGCGAATGCACGAATCAAGAAGAAAGCGGCAATCAAAGTCCTTTTGGAAACAACGACTATTACAAGAAAGTGTTGCAGTACAAGCCATATCCAAAGAGAACTCAAGTTGAAGTTCAAGAAAATTCCTCAAAGCCAACTGAACAAGCTCTAGTTGTGTCTCATGAAGACGAAGGTTTTAACTGGAATAAGTATATTGGCAAGAAAACTGGTCTCGCCTTGATGGCAGAGATCGTGGATGAATCAGAATCAATGGTTGATGATGCAGCTCTGGAGAATGCGATCTTAGAAGAATATATGCAAAGAACAGAGGAAGAGGAAATGATATATCACGAAACAAAGATGAAGAACATTATCTCTCCTAAATTTGATTCTAGTTTTGCATGTTGCTTTGGAAATACATCGCAAGAGCAAGTGGTTGAAGAAAAGAAACCAGAGGTCGAGGAGGTCATTGATATGACAAAGGAGATGAATGTAGAGAACCTCACAAAGATTGCTGACAAAGCAATGATGGCAAATCTGAAACAGGTGGGTTCAGAGGTAAAAGTGATTGAAAAGGAAGTTGTGAAAGTTGTGGAGGTTGAAAAACCTTGCACAAAGTGCACAAAACCTTGTGAGCAGTGTGCTGAGAAATCACTAATCATAAGCGAATTAGTTAGGCATAATGAAAACTTTAGATATGATTATCGCACAATGAAGGAAGCTTATGATAAAATGAAAGGCACTTATAGCAATGTTGAAAAAGCTAATTTAGAACAAGGTGCCACAATAAGAATGTTAAAAGCAACGGTAACTGAAAAACAAGAAGCAATTAATATGTACGTTAATACCATTGCTGAAACAAAACAAGAGCTTTAAGATATGAAAATTGAAACTGAGCAGGTTAGACAGTTGTTGCTCAGTTACACAACGAACGCTTATGTCATCGATCATATTCTTCCAACAATTTTGTCGGAAGAAAATGATGAGAAACCAACAAGTAAGAAGCGTGGAGGTTATAGCAATGTTCCACCTCCATTGTGCGCAAGTTACTGCCGCAAGAAAGTGGATGGGATTGAGAAGGCACTTAATGTAACGCTTTTATCAGAAACAAATGATGTAACACCCCAACCGAAGTTGAAAACGTCGGGGCCCTACGTATGATAGGATGCTCAAAGACAGATGGCACTAATTAAAGTTCAAATATAATATTAAGTCAAATTTATGTTCAACAACCAAACAAAAACAACGAAACAACTTGTCCAAAACAAGGCCTAATAGTCGTTTTAAGGTTTAACTAAGGCAAAACTTCCATGATCCTAAATGATAGAAAAGCTTACAAATCATCATCAATTGTTACCACCTGAAACATATGTGAGGAAAAACATGGGTCAGCTAACAGCTGGCGAGCAACATAGGTTTTATAGTGAATCATGTAACAAAATATTTTATTTACAATTCATATGGCATAAGTGGAACACTAGGAAATTTGCATTTAACAAGTATGGGTCACGTGTGGCACATTCAAACCTTGAGTTGACAAATAACAAATAGCTCGGATTCTATCATCCCACGAGGTCACATCCAATGTAACCATGAGCAAAACAAAACTGCATAGGGGATGGGTCGTCACACCTATAGCGCTATATTATACTACCGGACGGCTTGTACGGAGTTAATAAATGCACATGTTGAAGCAAACCAAACAAGATTCATACAAAGCAAATAGTGATCACGTAAGCCATAAAAATAATGAATCGTATAAACATTTAAGCAAATTTATGCAACATATGTATCATCCCAAAAAGAGGTAAAAAGGGAACTATGTACTCACCTTAGTAAGCAAATGAACACACCAAGTTGTTGAAGTTAATAAGTCATTCACACGAGCGCTTAATCACAAAACGTAATGCCTGCAATAAATCCTACGCCAGAGTCAAGATTCGTGGAACCTACAATGTTTTCGTTTTCCGAATTATATAACCTCTTATTATATTATGTCCTTTATTTCTATATTGACTATGCATCCGACAGACGGGATATTAGACGATCTTTCGTAGTTTTATTAGTTTTAAACAAAGGTGTGTGCGAGAATGAATAATAATAATAATAATAATAATATTATTATTATTATTATTATTATTATTATTATAATAAATTAATGATTAATGATAATAAATAAATAAATAACTACCTCATTCGTAAAAAAAAGAATTTGGGACATTCTATACTAAATAAAATACTTTACTTGTATTTAACAAAGCAAGTAAAGATTGTTTTCTTTTTTTTATGAGGGAACTTAATTTTGAAAGTCATCAGCCAACACGAAACTTGCAAAATAATTTAATCAAGACATGGATCATTTATAGGATATTAAGAATATTAAATGTATTTGACAATAATATTATGGGTTAAATATATGTATATATATATATATATTGGAAAGAACGTCGGCTAATTTCGTCAAGACAAAATTGTACGTCGCCGGAAGCCGGATTTAAACTCAAACCCATGTTTCCAACCTTTCGTAAGACAAAATTGTAGGTCGCCAGAAGCCGGATTTAAACTCAAACCCATGTTCCCAACCTTAGCGACAAAACTGTTACATTTTCGTTTTAATTAATAAGATTAACTTCAACGATTACGTAAAATGTAAATGTAAATATAGATCTCCTGTATGTATATTTTAAACAACCCGCTTGTTTCTATTCAATTATAAACAAAACTAGCTAAAACAAAATAATGGCTGAACATGTGTTCTGTTTATTAAAACAATTTGATTGATCTTACTTAAACCCATTACACCTTTATGAGTATAGCTTCTTCAGTAAGTATATGCTGATGGTTAATAATGATAATGAACTCTTTCACTAAAAACAATCGAACTCAATGTTTGAAAGTAGCGAGAAAGTGGGACAGAAACGTTACCGTAGATGGTAAGTAGTATGATCAGAGATGTGTTGTTGAACTTAGTTCGAACCAGTGGAAGCGGGTCTTGATGCGGGTAGTGGCGGCTGCCGACTAGGGGGGACCGAAGGCTGGTAGTTATGGGCGACTCAAAATTTAGAATCGCAACAAACGGTGATGCGAGTGCGGATGCAGTGCCTTGCGAACGGCCTGTGAAGCCACTCGGCTACAGATCGTTGACGGGTGGTTTGATCCACATTGAACGGAGAATGCATGCTTCGAGTCAAAACTTAAAACGACACAGAATAGCCGACGTCTTAGCGATGAGTCGCTTGAGCGGATGGGATTGGCAGCCTCCCGTAGTTCCGATGATGTCCGTTTTAGATAGAGAGCGAGAAGATTCGAATATGTGATGAGAATTCCGAAAATGTTACCAAGCGGGCAAGGTTTGCAGCAAGCACAAAATGAGGAAACAATATAATTGAAAGTGAAAAATAGTGTTGTGAAGGTTTGGAACGTTGTTCAGATCCTTGTATTTAAACTGGAATGGACGGACACTATAAAATTGGAATGACCGTAAGTTAGGAAAGGGTGGTCCGAATTTTTGGTATCAAAATTGATTCACGATATAGGTTGATATTGTCTGGTTTAATGAAATTAGAATTTGGAATGTCTTGCACAAGGAATACGAGATCACAGGAGAAAAAAAAAACGTTGATTCGACTTATTTTTGGTCGATGCCAGATTAGCTTATCGGAATGTTCGTCTGCGTTTGGTCGAAGGTATGACAGGTAAAGGGCTGGGTAATTTCTAAGGTTGAGTTTAAATAGATGTTACACTTAGGTCCCTAAAGCTTGGTAAATAATTAGATTTAGTATGAAACTCTATAAACTATAAATAACCAAAGTATATATAAGCCAAAAATGGTTCCTGTTATAATGCCTAGTGTTTAATATTGGAACCCTAATGAGGTTTGATGCATGTATAGAAATAGTCCTCCAAATCTGTTTTGTCTAAAGAAAAAAAAAATAGAACTTTTGAATGTCTAAAAATAATTATATTTATAAACTCGCTTTGCAAACTTATAAATCATAAGTCTTAATAGTTTTTGAAGTTTAAATATGCATGAGTTTTAGTACCAGTTATATATGTGTGTATATATATATAATAAAAATTTCGCAGAAAATAACAGGATCTTACAAATGATAAGTTGCCTGAGAACGTTGATATAGTCTACACGACATCTAATGATGACAATGAAGCAGTTGTGAAAAATGGGGTTGAAAATGTTTAAGGAAATAATTTTGATGATGGCAGCTTTGAAAGCGCCGATTCGAGTTTAAATAGTTCTGAAACACTATCTGAAAATGAAGATACTTCATCAGAAAATAGCCTAAGTGATGATCCTAACATTGTGATGTACAAAGTTAAGGACTCGGATAGACTATATTTTGACGACAGTTTTTCGATTCAGAATGTGAAAGAAGATCAAATCGATAAACTATTCAAACTTGTTGAAGTATCATCAGATCATCTTGAGAAAAATGAAAAGAAGTTTTATTCAAAATCCAAGAAATTTTATAACAACTACCGAAGGAATGGTGGTGACTTTTCTGAGAACAGGAGAGCGGGTTTGGGTTTGGAGGTAGAAGATGAACCGAAAAAGAAATAGAAGTCACCATTTCACGAATATAAGAATAAATGAAATTCGTGTTTGGGACAAACACGGTTCAGGAAGAAAATTTGATTAGAAAGCAATTAAATGATGAGTTTAAGAAGGAAAAAGAACTTCGTGATAAGGCTAAATCCACAAGTGGAGTAAAACCCACGAATGGACATTCTGCTGATACTCGGACTTGCTTTAAATGCAATGAAGTTGGTCACATTGCTCGCAAGTGTCCGAAATCAAAGCTGTGTATCATTGAAGAAAGACAACTTCAGATGATGAGAAACTAAGCGCCCAGAGATTGAAAAGCCAATAACAATCTTAAAACAAAATAACGAATCTAAAATCGAAGTGAAACCCAAAATTGAATCTAAATTTGATAAATCAACTTTTGAAAAAGGAGAAACTTCTAAATCAAATGAAAACAAAGATTCAAAATTCTACATTAAGAAAGCTAGAATGAAATCTCAATCATGGGTTGCAAAGAAAACACCAACATCATCTGAAAGTGCAAAGTCTGCATCAGTCAAGAATGAAAATGTCAAAGAAACAAAGAATGATCAGAAAGTTCCAAATGCTGATTTGAAAATTCATACTTACGATATTCCGATTCCACCCAAGACGGAAAGGCTTGGGTTTCCCTCTTTAAATAGTTTCTTTGCATGTGCAAGGGCCCTAAAGATCCATCTTGTCAAAGTGGTTTATGGATAGCGGAGTTCACGTCACATGACTGGGATGCGTGCCTTACTCTTCGATATTAAAGCAATCAATGGAGGGTACGTGGGATTCACGGGTAATCAAGGAGGTAGAATCGTTGCAGAACGAAAGTTACGAATGGTGTGGTGTCGTTTGATAATGTCAACTATATCGCCGAGCTGGAGAACAATCTTCTCAGTATTTCTCAGATCTGTGATAAGCAGTTTACCACCCATTTCAACGATAAGGAGTGCATGATCATTTAATCGGGCTTTAAGATCCCAGAAGAATGGATTCTTATGCGTGCTCCTCGCGAGAATGATCTTTATGTGCTAGATATGAGCGTTGCTACTACTACTCCGAAGTAGGCTCAATGTTTCGTAACAAAGTCCACAGAGAAGGAATCAATTCTTTGGCACAGAAAGATGGGTCATATACACCTCAGAAAGATAAATCACTTGGTTCACAATGATTTAGTTGAAGGAGTGAATCTTAGAAGCTTTCACATGACTGATTGTCTGGAATGCAAGAAAGGAAAGCAGGTTAAAAAGTCACATCCTAGAAAGATTCTTAACTCCATCAAGCCGCCGCTCGAAAGACTGTATATGGATCTCTTCGGTCCAGTGAATGTTCCTAGTATATCTAGAGATCTTTATTGTCTTGTTGTCACGGATGATTATTCATGATTTTCATGGGTCATCTTCCAGGAGAGCAAAGAAGAAACGTTCGATAATCTCATGATCCTCTTCAGGAAGATCGAAAATCTGTACCATCTCCCTATTAAAAGAATCCGAAGTGATAACGGTACAGAATTCAAGAATGCCTGAATGAAAGAATTTTGCAACAACAAAGACATCTTACACAAATTCAGTGCTCCATATACTCCAAAACAAAATGGAGTTGCTGAGAGGAAGAACCGAACGTTAATAGAAACAGCAAGAACTATGCTTGCTGATTCAAAGCTTCCTGTCAGTTTCTAGAGTGAAGCAGTCGCAGCAGCATGCTATACATTGAACAGAGTCTTGACGGTCAAATCTACCAAGAAGACATGCTTTGAATTGCTAAACCGAAGAAAACCCAATTTCAAATATTTAGAACCGTTTGGCGCACCTTGTACAGTTATTGATTCAGACGGAAAGTTAGGTGCCAAATCGATAGATGGTTTCTTTGTCGGCTACGCAAGTCCACTCAAGAGAGTATATCTTCCAAGTTTGAGAAGAGTGGTAGAAGCACAGCACGTCGACTGTTTTCGATATACGACTCCAATTCAAAGAGCAAGCGATGCTTGGTTGTTCAATTATAGTGAACTGTGGAAATCATTTGACTTACCAGAAGAGCCTTCTGAAGAAGACATTGAAGTGTTATATCATCTACATCAGTCGGCTAATCAAGAGCAGATTATCAAACCAATAGTGGTTAATCAACCAACTATTGGATCATCTTCTTCTGGTGCAGGTCCAAGTACTAGCGGTGTTTAAGAAACTCATGTAGAACAAGTGACACTGGCTACAGAACCAGTAATGTTACATAGGAACCCAATCTTTCTCAAGCACATGATTTAGATTCTGATGAGGCTCCGACATTTGATGATGATGGAGAATCTTCTTCTGATGAAGAATCTGAGCAGATCACAAGTATGTTGAATCAATCTGCTGGCCCAAGTACTCGAAATGAAGCGTCTTCTAGTGCTCCTGCAGTTGAAACAGTGGTAGATCAGAATATTACTAATCAGGAGAGTACTGTTGATGTTCCTAGTGAGGTGATGCCGAGATTTTATTCATACACCAATTAAATTCCATAATTGGTGAATTGCAAGTTGGTGTACGAACAAGGAGTCAGATTAACAAAGCTTTGAGTTGTTTCTATACTCGAGTAGCTCCGACTCAATAGTATTGCTATTATTCATGCTTCATATCCTAGATTGAACCGAAGAATGTTACTGAAGCTTTCGGAGATGAAAATTGGGTGCTTGCGATGCAAGAAGAATTATTACAGTTCGAAAAGCTAGGGGTATGGAAACTTGTTGACCTTAAAAGCGATAGATACTAAATGGGTCTTCAAGTGCAAGCGTGATGATCGTGGAGTTATAGTGCGCAACAATGCTCGACTCGTTGTCAAAGGATTCCATCAACCAGAAGGAATTGATTATACAGAGGTATATGCACCAGTGGCAAGATTGGAGTCCATTCGCATTTTCCTTGCATTCGCTGCTTGGAAAGGTTTTAAAGTATATCAATAGATGTGAAATCAGCTTTTCTGTACGGTAAGCTATGAGAGCAAGTGTACGTCGGCCAACCACCGGGTTTTGTCGATCCGCTGTACAAAAAGAAAGCTTATCTTCTGGATAAAGCCTTGTACTGTTTGCATCAGGCCCCGAGAGCCTGGTACGATATCTCAACATATCGTTGGCAACGGCTTTATTAGAGGAACAGTGGATAGTATGCTATTTACCAGAGAAGTTGGAAGTCATCTGATTATCGTACAAATTTATGTGGATGACATCATATTTGGTTCGACAAATGACGATCTTTGCAAAGAGTTTGAAAAAATCATGAAGAAGAAATTCGAGATAAGCTCTATGGGTGAAATAAAATTCTTCCTTGGTTTGCAAGTTGATTAGTTGTTAGACGGTATTTTCATCCACCAAACCAAGTATGTTCATGATATCTTGAAAAAGTTTTAGATGGATAGCACGAAGCCGTTATCTACTCCTCTGGTACTCAATCACGTAATTTGCATTGATGAAACCGGAACCAAAGTTGATGATACTCTTTACAGGTCGATGATAGGATCACTCATGCATCTGACGGCATCTCGCCCGGATATAATGTATCCTACCTGCCTTTGTGCAAGTTATCAGTCAAGTCCAAGAATATCTCACATGCAGATCGTGAAGCGAATTTTCAGATACTTGAAAGGATGTCCAAGAATCGGCTTGTGGTACCCGAAGAATGACAACTTCAATTTGACAGGTATGCTGACTCTGATTTCGGTGTTGACAAATTAAACTCAAAGT
This sequence comes from Scalesia atractyloides, assembly GCA_947069175.1. Taxonomy (NCBI): domain Eukaryota; kingdom Viridiplantae; phylum Streptophyta; class Magnoliopsida; order Asterales; family Asteraceae; genus Scalesia; species Scalesia atractyloides. The sequence goes on along the minus strand of CAMTDV010000024.1, from coordinate 55,022,003 downwards.
CTACGACGGCCGGTTGCCAGTTCTTTGGAATTCGATTAGTAACTTGGCAGTGCAAGAAACAAACCACGATCGCTCTCTCTACTTGTGAGGCTGAGTACATCTTAGCTTCCAGTTGTTGTTCACAAATCTTGTGGATACAACAATAGATGAGAGACTTTGGATTGCAATTTCTTGACACTCCATTATATGTAGACAATAAGGCAGTAATCGACATAACGAAAAATCCAGCTCATCACTCTCGAACAAAACATATCGAGATTTGATACCACTTTATTCATGATTGCTACGAAAAAAGATTGGTACGAATTGAGAAAATCCACACCGATGAACAAAAAACTGATTTTTATACCAAACATTTTACTCTTTCACGGTGTAAATACTTAATGAGACTTAATGGTATGAAAAATCTTTTGGCAGGTGCAGATGCAGAGGTTGAATATGGATCGGACGACGAGTTCCCGTGATCCTCATTGGTTTGTTACCTTAGAATTTCTTAAAAAAACTAAAATACAAAAATATGTTTTTGATTTTAGGTGGAGAAATGAAACGAGAAAATACAAAAACATATGAAAAACTAAAAGGTACAAAAACATGAAAAAGACAAAAAGAATTTTGTGTCAAAAAGGAAATGATAATACATCAGTGGACTATCACAGTATGCTAAGGATTTGTAAAGTTTAAAAGTTTAAAAAAGTCTTACTGTGGTTGTGTCGATGGGCTTTACACGTTCAGTAAATTGTTTCCGGGATATAAACTAAATTTTACAACTGCTTAAACTTGTGGTTTAACATCTCTCGGATATATGGACTTAGTACTCCGAAATTTCGTTTAAGAGATTGCCTGATTCTGACATACGAGGTCTTTATAGATAATTGATATCTGTGGTATTATACTAGTTCTTCAAATTTTGCGAAAGCAATAGCCTAGAACTTCTATACTGCTTTTGCTAAAAACCCCTAAACTACAGCAAAATTGAAAGAATCGAAAGATCTAATCAATTGCAGTGCTTAAAAGATTCCTTAATTGGAACACACCTTAAAGTCGAGCCTTCATCTCTTTGTCGATACGGTGGTATTAACCTGAGCTCTCAAGGCTTCGCATAACCCAGATACAGATATCAATTACGCTATACTCACCTATAAGATGAAATCTAGGGAATCTTGATACGGGAGTATATTCTGAGATGGGAACCATAGTTAAGTCAAGTTTCATAATTCTAACTAAGATATCTTGGAACAATTGAGAAATGTGTCGAAGTTTAAGTGGACAAACATATCGACAATCTAGGTAAACAAGTTTAGAACTTAATGTCATCAAAAGGTCAACGGTACTGGTGATACGTCTCAATCAACTGATATGATCCATACACACGAATTCACAAAAATACGTCTGTAAATATGTTTGTACATAGCTTATTTGTTTTCAGATTTAAACCCAAAAATATTTTCAGTGTGTTTTAACATAAACTTTCGAAACTCAAAAAGATTTTGTTTCTACATTGTTTTCAACAGCCAATGATGGAAAGCGGAACTTCGGAGTTCGGAATGGTGCTAAGTTGTTAGAAATCTTGATAACAACGGGTTGGGAGCTAATCTGTAAAATCAAAATGCATGAAAAACGATGAAAAGTTCATTAATTTGAAACTTAAATTTGAAGAAAACATCAGTTTGTTCATAACGGGTCAAAGTGGGGTCATTAACTTGGACTCGGCAGACAAATCGGTTAAACGAGGTCATTAACTTGGACTTGGTCAACTGAGTGGATTTTCATAACTGGTAAACATGTGAAAGTTCAGGGTTAAAATTGAAAAGTTTGAAAAAGTTCAAAATGGTCTTGATTAAGTTCGGCCGAAGTTATTGTTTGAAAATTGTTTCACAATAACATAACTTTGGGCGAAGTTGAAAGATGAGATTTGATGTTTGGAAGTCAAGTTCGTCCGAACTTGACTGAGTATAAATGTTCAAGTTCGCTCAAAATAACATTTCATCTGCTTTTCTAAAGTTCGAGCGAACTTATAGGCGAATTGAGAGAACTGTAAAATTGCAAGAATTATACCGTTATACTGCCTAATTTGAGACCTGTTATAAGTGATAGGCACACGTATGAACATGGCCGAGGTATAAACTGCATAGAATGACCATGGATTGTATATGTTTGAACAGATTTGGACCGAACTGATAAAACAAGTAGATCTATTTTTTTTATGAAATTGAACGGTGAAATGGTTTAATAAACATATCATCGTCATTAACAAACCATAAAATCAATCATTGGACATGTGTGTGATGTTGCAGGTTTGTTGGGGATGATGACAAGTTCGCCCGAACTTGTTGAAGTTGTTTTGAGGTAACTTCGGGCGAAGTTGTCATCATACTGAATAAAGGATGAAAGTTTAAACAAGTTCGCCCGAACTTGTTGAAAAATGTCAAACCTTGTTTCAATCACATGTTCGACCGAAGTTGTTTAAATGTATAATGTTTGACATATCAAGTTCGCCCGAACTTGATGTAACATGTTTGAAAATTGTCTAATTTGCTTGATTTCTTGTCCGCAGAACATCCAGCTTTCGTTTTCCAAGTTTCATAACACCTGTATTTCGCTGGACGAGAAGATTTATCCTACACTGATTGCATTTTCCGAGATTCTAGAGTTTCTGGGGATAATTCCTATTACAAAGGCGATTACGGATAAGCATGTTGTTTATAGATCACATGTATATCTTTCTAGAACGCAGCATCTTACGACGAAGCAAACAAAGTGATAAAGTCTGCTGTTCGAGTTGGTAATGAAGACAAGGAGTTTTTGGTCACTGAAGCAGATATTCGAAGGGTTCTAGCATTCAATGACGATGAAAATGATCCAATCAGCTTTGAAGAAAGGATGGTAAAGGGATGTTTTTATCGGATGGGTTACAAAGGTCATGCAAACGAGCTAACGTTAAAGAAAGGTGGTGTTCCTCTACCGTACAAACTTTTGATTCACGCTATTATTCACGCTTTCAGTCACAGGAAAGCTGGTCTAGATGATATTCAAGGTTACATAGCTTGCATGGTTACTGCATTGGTGCTCAACCATAAATTCAATTTCTCAAAAGTGATCTTCAAGTTCATGTCGAAGAAAAGGAAAGGATAGGTTGGTGATGTATCTGAGGTTCGTTCAGATGCTGATTGATGAGAAGTTCAAAGACATTGTGAAAGATCCGAACGATATTCTATACTTGAGCCACATGGATGAAACAACGTTGAAGAAGCTCAAGATATACAAGAAGCAAGATTCTGCACCTATTGGAAAGCCTGTGTTTGGTGCTATCAAAAAAGAAGATTATATCGCTCCACTTGAGAATAAATGGAGAAAAGATGGTAGTGGAGACGATAAAGACGAAGTTGAATTATTAAAGACCTTCAAAGAAAAGAAAGGTGATTGGTACATAAAGAGGGTTGTTGTTGTTGAAAAACCGAAAAGAAAAAGAGCGTCAAAGAAGGTGGATACTATGTTGATAGAGGAACCTGATGAGAATCCTCAGAATGTTGAAGGATCGAGTGCAGCGGTTAATGTTGAAAGCCAAGAAGCTGAGACTGGTGCAGCGGGTGGTGATCGTGACGATGTTATTTCAGCGACTTCAGATAAAGATGATGAATCGTCTGAAGATTCAGCTGATATTAGCCAGAAAGAAACTGAGAAGCAAAAAGAAGAAGAAAGGTTGAAAAAGCTTGGTGAAGATCTATATGAACCAGGTTCTGATGAGGGTTCCGATGAACAACGTCTTAAGAAGAAATCAAAGCGTTCTAAATCAAAGGTTGGAGACTCAAAGAAATCTACGGGTTCTCCTAGTACCAGAGGAAAGAAAAAGCCTCAAAGTCGCAGGTACTTGAGTCAGAAACCGAAGAAAGGAGTTACACAAGAACCTCCAGTTTCTAATCTGCAAGACATTCCTATCATTGAAGCTGAAGTGCCACCAACAACTGTATCACAAGAACCACCAAATGTTATTGAAGTACCGGTTCAGAGTACACCTCTATCAAGTCCAAAAGCTGCTGCAAAGGGTACTCCTAAAGCAACTCCTCCAAGATCAAAGCAGTCTACTCCACAACGTGCAAGAGCTAGAGAGTTTAAAGATGCTTCGGTGAACTTCCTGATAATATTACTCTTCCCGTCACGGCCGAAGATCTTTCAAATTGGTTTGAAAATACTCCGATTGATATTCTAGAAAGAATCAAAGTTGGAAGATAAAGTTAAACAGAATGAAGTCGAAAAAGAAGCCCTGGAAAAGAAAGTGAAGAAAAGTGATGAAAAAGAGATTTTGCAAGACAAAGTAAAGTTTCTTGAAGATGACAGATGTTACATGAAAGCGATGGTTGACAGTCTGAGTGTTGCGGACGAACAGTTAGAAAAAGAGATCGTTGAGCTAAGATCTGAACGTGATCAGAATGACAGAAGGTTTGCCAGGCTTCAGAAAGTGTTAAACAAACAGCTTGGGCATTGATTTCAAAGTTGAATATGAAAGGCTTGATCTACAAGAAGCAAAAGACAAAGCTGCAAAAGAGTTAGCAGAGCAGGGAAAGGGCAAAGGAATTATTGATGATGTTCCTAAATCTACAGAGAAGATAGTGATTGAAAAGACTGTTGAAGCAGAAAAAGCTCCTAAATCAGAGATCGTTCCTGAAGATGTTTCTATTGTTGAATCTCATGAAACAGAAAAGAATGTTGAATCGACTAAAGCTTCTGAGTTAGAAAAGGATGACGAGGAGGAAGATGATGAAAAAGACGACGACCCTGTAGATGATACGAAAGATGATTCAGATCACCACGATGATGGTGGTGATGATGATCTGGGGGCGTTGGTATAAAGATTGATTCTGCTAAAGTACATTCTGAGTTTGACTTTGAATCTTTGATTAACGACGATGTGAATATGGAGGATGATCAAAGTAAGGGGGAGCATACAGAGCAGATTGGGCCACAAGATGTTGATGTTTCTGACGCGATAAGTGTTATGCATGTTGCTGCTGTTCATGAAAAGCCTTTGATGATTATGTTGGATCTGAGCATAGAGGAAGGGGAATTTGTTCATGATTACACCAAAGAAGAGTTGGCTAAAATGTTTGAGGTTGATGCTGATTCGTTTGAATTTGATTTTGAAGAAGAATTGGAGAACATCAAGACGTTTGAACCGAAAGAGTATGTATACAAGCATGTTGCAGAAGCAGATGATTTCGATCGTGTGATATTTGCAGATTCTTCTGATGATGAAGTAGAAAAGTATCCAGGCGTCAACACTGATAGTTTTCCGACGATCGAAGAAATCATAAGTCAAATTGATGTGAATTTGCTGAAGCAAAAGATTGATGAAGTGGTAAAGCATGGTAAAATCCCTAAACGTTATATGAAAGAACAGACTGCCGAAGCAAAGAAGTCGTGGTTCAAATAGATGCCAAAAGAAAGAAAGTTCAAACGACCACTGGCGTTCTTTACACGTGATAGAGACAAATCTCTGGGAGATATTCTGAGTTGGGGGTGGATAAGAGAACTTGACCATGCTATAAAAAGAGAGTTCGGTGTGCAGTACTTCAGACACCTAACAGACATAAAGACGTTACCTTTTTGGTATGCAGAGTTAGTGCAAACGAGAAACATAAGTCTTCAGATGAAGTTCAACGGACAACGGCTATGGAGGGTTATCAAGTTTGAAGCTTTAAGAGGTTTTGAGTTGTGGAAGCCGTTTATTCCAAAGCGCAGAATTAAGATGGATAAAAAGACAGGGGTTGAAGATGTTACTTTTGTGATGAAACAACCAAGAGCGATGAAGAACATGCCACTAAAGCCCATTGAACAAGATTTTCATCCTTACTTCTTGTGGTGGCAAACAGATCCAGAAACTAGCGAAGCAGTGATTGTGCTACGATCTGACGAGACATGGGATATCACGAAGGAAAAAGATTCGGAATGCATTGAACGTAGAAGGATTTGGGATTTGTGGAGAACTATTCGTATACTAGACCCGATGTGGCTAGTCAACTACTCGAGAGAAGATGTGAAATGTTTGTTCTTCAACAAGATATGTTTCGACAAACGTGAAGAAGTCCAAGCAAATCAATACCAAGGTGTGATTAATGTTTGCTATGCACATGGTATTAATTCAGGTCGTATGTGGGAATCAAGATGGAGAGAGTTAGAAAGAGAAGAATTTTTGAAAGAGGAAAGACGACTAGAAAAGATACATGAAAGGGGTAGAGAGGTAAGGCTCAGACGATTTCAGTTCATGAAGTGGGCACCTCCTACTGACCAAACGCCAATTCCTAAGCAAGAACGTCGAAGATAGCCGTACAAGAACTTCTTCGGAAGGTGTTGAAGATTGAAGACTGATCAAGACTGTGACAATATCCAAGGGGGAGTTTGTTGATACATGATGTCTATTGTCTAGGTCTTCGATCGAGTCTGTATGTTTAGGGCTTGAAATGTTAGGATTTGTGAAATATTTTTGTTATAAACACAAGTTCGACCGAACTTGTGTGAAGGCGCCCGAACTTGATCTAGCCAAGCCACACTTCGCCCGAACTTGTAGGTCTATATATAGTTGTCTCTAGGTCTTCCATTGTAAGAACTTTGCTTTGACGACGGCGAAGCTCTGTCTGCTTGGATTCTCGATGTACTATTGATTTGAACTAATAAACAGACAATTTAAACAGTAAATCTTGTGTATTCGATTCACAAGTCACATAATTTCCGCTTATGTTGGACTTTAGATACAAATTAGGTTCCTAAGCAGTGGAGGAGCGATCCTAACAACTTATGATTAATGTAATTTAAAATTTTATGATTAATGTAATTTAAAATTTCCTGCCCGGGTTGTGTGATAACCTAGTTATTAATTATAAATGATTACTTAAATTACGTAAAATGTAAATGTGAATGTAAAGAATAAATGTGAAAATTACAGAATTGTTTCCCTCCAAAAGCTTGGATTGTCAAGGGTGCCAAGTGGCAACCCAAATTTCTTATTTATTAGAATAGGATAGATACGGGCGATCGTTGTGCTATACTTTTTAGATTTTAAGCATAGTTAAATTATATCATACTAGGTTATCACCTGTGAGAGCTTCCCGGAGTCGAGAAAGTAACTAATATACTTATTATTTGTGATTAATACACACTAAAAATGATACAAAATGTACAACATATTAATATGTTGGCTATAACTAAAGTTACAAAATTATCGTAAACTTAATCAGAGATTGCAAATTGTACGCATACTTGCAAAATTTTTGGGTGGTTATTATTCATGTTTTAATTTACCTTATATTGTATATTTAGTGATTAAAAGAACAATTAAAAAATTAGTTAAAGTATCAAATATAAAAGGATGTTCAAATATTTAAAAGATTTCAAAACAACATGATACTTAAGATAAGTGAATAAACGAATGAAAACATAGAGACGGTAAATGCAATGTTAATCTGCTACATCTTTTGGAGGTTTTGCAACTAATAGCTATCCTTTTCTCTTTGACAATTTAAAAACACAAGGATGACCAATATTCATGTTCTCGTCTCTCATCAAATAATTCCAACCGATGACATTACACCTAAGGTAATTGAAGTATTACATTAAAAAAAAATTGTTGTATACTTCAAATAAACCACATACTTTGTGGAAATAAAAGCTTCATGTGTATTGGTTGTCATTTCCCATTCATCTCCATCAATAACCATACTAATTAGTTAATCAATTAATTAATTATTTCTCTCTTATCTTTTGGCTCCTACAAATTAGTTAATTCTCTCTCAAATTTTACTACATGCCAACCCATATACAGTTGGTCTCTCAATCTACAAGGTTACATGATATCAAATTTTATATTTCCATTTGCATGTGAATTACCATAACCGTGTGTGCACCGAGGGCTAAAGCTTTGAAAATATCCGCTCTTCACCTTATTCCTCTGTCATGCAGAACCGGTACTCTTACTTGAATTGCATCTACCACCTGCAATTCAACAAAAATATGTTAGATCCAGAACAAAAATGGTGGCAGGAACATAATCTACCTGGCGAGCTCTATGGTTAGAGACTATGAATCTTGGGTTAAATATTAAACTTCCGAAGCCTGCCTGAACAACGCGACCCGTTTAAACCAAATACTGAACAACCTGAACCGGACTAGGATTAACTAATAACACGGCCCGCTATACTATACCTGAAACCTGATAAAATACCCCAAAGGATATCCCTACTTACATCAACTACATATGTACTCTTATCCATCAAGTCAATTTTGGTCAACACTACAATATTTCTTTCTCCTTAAGATACATTTCAAGCTTATAACTATGTACTTTATAATAACTTAACTATGTTTGTGAATTTGCAGATAGTATAATTGCATTAGGGTACCTGTGGGGTCCACCTCACGGGACATTTTAATTGCATCTATTGTTGAAATATCTTGATTAGTTGATGGTATTGCAAAGATACTACAGTTTGGCTGCATCAAAAAAAATCTCATTAACCAAATGAAACCAATAATTATGTACTCATTGTTTTATCAACAAATTTAGAATTTACTTTTTGAATGTAGGCCTAGACCATATTCACGGGATCTTGCACACCTTCAGATTAACCATCTACATAAACTTCAGCAAAAGTATGTTAGATCCAGAACAAAAATGGTGGCAGGAACATAATCTACCTGGCGAGCTCTATAGACTATGAATCTTGGGTTAAATATTAAACTACCGAAGCCTGCCTGAACAACGCAACCTGAACCGGACTAGGATTAACTAATAAACATATGGGTTGGTTCTTGGGTTACATATTAAACTTTCGAACCTGAACAACGCGGCCCACTATACTATACCTGAAACCTGATAAAATACCCCAAAGGATACTCCTACTTACATCAACTACATATGTACTCTTATCCATCAAGTCAATTTTGGTCAACAGTACAATATTTCTTTCTCCTTAAGATACATTTCAAGCTTATAACTATATATTTTATAATAACTTAACTATGTTTGTGAATTTGCAGATAGTATAATTGCATTTGGGTACCTGTGAGGTCCACCTCACGGGACATTTTAATTGCATCTATTGTAGCAAGATCTTGATTAGTTGATGGTATTGCAAAGATACTACAGTTTGGCTGCATCAAAAAAATCTCATTAACCAAATGAAACCAATTATTATGTACTCATTGTCTTATCAACAAATTTAGAATTTACTTTTTGAATGTAGGCCTAGACCATATTCACGGGATCTTGCACAATTCCTTCAGATTAACCATCTATATATTCATTCAAGATTATAAATTAGAAGTAGCATATTTCATGTCACCTGAATTTCTTTTCATATGTAATTACCAACTAAAACATTGGTAAGGCCATGAGCATCAACCAAAGTCAAGATTCAAAAAAAAACAAATTCAAAATTATTTATAATTTATCCATAGGTCTATGTAGGAATGAGCTCGGTACCGATCGGTACCCAACTTTCCAAAAAAGGGCATCAGTATCGGTATCGAAAATACCCGGTACAATTCGGTACCGGTACGGACCGATATTTAAAGGTAAAAACCGGTAAATACTGGTACCGAAAATGCCAGCACCAAGTCAGTACCAAAAATATTTCGATTCAGGAAATTCAGTACCAGTACCAGTTTGAAACCGGTACCCAGTACCATTTGCTCCTCCCTAAGACCGTAAAAAGATACATTGCATAAATAAAACAATTCTTCAAAATTATTTATAAATTATCCACAGGTCTGTGTTAGGTAAAATATTCAAATTTACCATCTCAAGAATAGATATTAAGATGGATATGGACACTTGAAATTTGTTTGGCTTGACCCATTTCTTATTTTCAGTATCTGCATATATAGTAACACAAAAGAGTATTATTAGTATGGTACATATAGTGTTTGAAATAAGTTGATCAATTAGCTCAACCAAGGACAATAATAGTGAAATCCCTACCCTGCTTAAAAAGCAAAAAAAAAGTAACTATTTGATGATTCAAATATAAGTCTTTTATATAAATTGCATTCCCACTAACCTAAAACGAATAGTTTGCGATGCGGATAATTCTCCCATCACAAATAGCCATAGAATCAGCAAAAAGGGAGACTTGAATGCGACAATCATAACAAACGACTCGTTTCAATGCCGTTAATTCTCCCATCACCAAGAGTCATGGAATCGGAAAAAAAATAAGACTTGATCTGCTAATTGCAAGGCTGCAAAAGATTTGAATACAAAACTTCCTGAAAAGTTGGAATAAGTTTAAACTATCAGTAACGATGAAATGATCAGACCGAATAAAAAGATTAAGAGTCAAACCGAAGTTAAATGGATGATTTTTATTATATTGCAACTGATATCCAAGTTAAACCGAAGATTTTTATCATCACAATCAGAAATCTAAACATAGTCTCAGACCTAGATAAAAAGATCAGACCTAGATAAAAAGATCGAGAGTTTGAATCGTTCGATTTTGACCAGATGAATTATGTTTTACTTGATCGGAGACTTTGAAAGAACCTCATATTATAAGAATGATATGCGAACCAAAAAACATTAACTTAACATCAACAAAATATATAATTAAACAAATTAAATGATGGAATAATACATACATGATGGAATATCCTGAACCATGTTTCAAGATCCAAAATAGAAGCTATTAAGTTATATGCCTTTTTTTATTTAAATAAACATGGGCATCCAATTCATTATTCCGTAACTGATGAAATACTATTTTCTAAATCAAGTAGCATTTTCTTAATCAAGTAAAGACTAGAGATTGTTGTTCAATGTCCGAAGACCATCCAAAACAGCTTCAAACAAACCGGCTGTTGTTTATTTGTTAACACTTAACACTGGTGGAGGCCCTGGTGCATTCCATATACACAAAAAATATATTAAATCAATAAATTGAATTGTGTAGATTTTACAAAATTTAAACTTATTTCATGACTATTTTTGTACCTTGTCATCAGGGAACAGCAGTCATAGCTGGGCAAATCTCGGGTGTACAAAACTCGGTTAAGGTGTATAAAGAAGATTCACTTGGTTCTGCAAAAGTGCCACAAATAACATGGTTATGGAGAAAACTTGCCATTTGAAATGTAACCAAAACTCTTAGAACCCGAAATCAAAATATAATACAAATATCACATACCAGGAAAAACCAAAGCAGATATCGACTATGGAAGCTTAAATCAAACCCAAAAAGCATACAAATTGTTATGAAATCTGAAATCAGGTAGTTCTATAACAAATCATTATATCATATGTAAAAAAACGAAGAAGAAAGAACTGATTACAAAGTGTTTTAACAAATAGCAAAAGAATAGCAATTACCTGATGATCGATGATTGGGGAATCGGCGAGGAACTTGATCGGAGAAACCAGATTCATCCACAATTTTATCGCAATAAGATTTGGGGTAGGAGAGAGTTGGAAATTTAGGGCAGCACAGATCAGAGAAGCAGTAGCGGAATGAGAGAAATTAGGGTTATTAAGTTTTTATACGACCCAGATCCACATACTGGTTGACAAAATTCATAAAACGGGGCTCCACAAAATGCACCTAAGAAGCCCTAATTAAGCGATACGTGGCCCAAAATACTTTCATGTGGTGGAACAAGAGAAATTAGGATTATGTAGTTTATATATGATCCAGATCCACTTACGTTGACAAAAATCATAAAACGGGGCTTCACTACAGAAAAAGCGGACCCGGTATTTTTCTGTCAAAATGCACCTAAGAAGCTCTAATTAAGCGACACATGACCCAAAATACTTTCATTTATTATAGATAATTGATAAGCTTATTTCATTTTTTATTACTTAAAAGTACTTATTGTTGATATGTTTTTTTGCCATTATGTTGACTTGTATTTTATTAGTTGATACAAATATTTTTGCGTTAACTAAACTATTTGTACTTAAATAATTTGTAACTTAAAAAGAGTAAATTATACAATCGTCCTTTTTATTTATGTACTAAATTTCACTCTTTGTCTTTTATTTTTAAAATCATACAAAATATCCTTGATTTTATAATTTTTGCACGTTCTTTGTCCTTTAAGCTAACTAATGTTAACTTTAAGGTAAAATTATCATTTTGCCTAGAAGAAATAATCTTAATTTTATTTATAAAGGATATAACCTGTAATTTATTTCAGTTCTTTTCTTTTATTTTTTTTGTGTTTTCTTTCTTTTGATTCTAATTAATTTAACGCAATCGATTGCTTTAAAATTTTCTTAAATAATCAATCAACAATTTTTATATAAAATATATATTTTTTTATAATTTATTTATTTTCATTTGTTTGATTAAATTATTTTCTTATATTTTATTTTACAAGTAATGTAATTTTTATGTTATATTTTTACATAAACCGTTGGTGTGATCGGGTTATTTTTAAACACTTTTACTATTAGTATATGTTATTTCAACGAAATTTACAACAAAATATGAAGAAAAATAAGCACATTGGTCACGTTACGACGAGCAAGTCTAAAAAATAGATAAAAAAACATGCCGCAATGCTATATTTTGAGATGAGCGTACGTCGGGCATATTATAACACGTCTAAAATAACCGGTTGCTTTAGAAATGACGTTACAAATTTTGAAACTTTATAGAAAATCATAGTTTAAATCGACATGTCTTAACGCACAACCGACATGCTTATTTTTCTCCATTTTTTTGGTTTAAACTTTGTTCATATAACATATAATATTTGTGGAAGTGATAAAAAATTAACTCGATAACACCAATGGTTTACGTGAAACATAGTATAAAAATTTATATTATTTGTAAAAATAAAAGAGGAAATAATTTAATCAAACAAATGAAAATATGTAATACAAAAACATAATTTTTATAAAAATACATTAATTAATGAAATACAAATTTTAAAGTAATCGATAAAATAATAGTGATACATTTAATAAAATAAAATGTTAGTACATAATGTCTATGTCTTAGTCTTGGATCGAGTCTGTTTAGTTTTGGCTAGATTATGCTAGAAATGAAGGGTATTTATGTAAATGGTACACAAGTTCGCCCGGAGATGAATGAAAGAACAAGTTCGGCCGAACTTGTTCAAGACAAGTTCGCCCGAACTTGTTATCCCCCAAGCGAACTTGTGATACTATAAATAGGTGACTTGATTTCTTTATTTGTAACTTCTGCAGCTTTGTCACATGTACGGCGAAGCTCTGCTCGATCAGGATTTGACATGTACTGAACATTTAAGATCAATAAACAATGATTAAACAGTAAATCTTGCATATTCGATTAACACGTCATATAGTTTCCGCCTATACGAACGTTAGATACCAATTTAGGTTCATATGCTTACAATGGAGCGATCTAACAAGTGGTATCAGAGCCTGGATACCTGAATTAGTGCAATCATAGCAAGATCTACTCTTATTCTACCTCTTTCTATCATTTTTTTAACTTTTTCAAGATAAACCAATGAATTCACGAATAAAAGTTGCTGATTTTTTAATATGTCATATAAAATACACTTGTGGTAAACCCCTGAGAGTTTAGACATCAAATTCAAACGAATTGATATCAAAAAGTTCAAAAAACCATGATTTGCAAACTTGATTTGGTCGAACTTGAGATCAAGTTTGCCCGGACTTGATTAAAATTCATTGATTTTAATCAAGTTCGCCCGAACTTCACTGATATTTCAAGAGTTTTTCATACAAGTCTGCTTGAACTTACTTATTTTCTTCAAATTCCTATCAAGTTCGCCCGAACTTGATTAAAGTTTGTTGAAAACTAGTATAAGTTCGCCCGAACTTAGTAATTCACTTGAAATCGACATAAGTTCGCCCGAACTTATATCAGGATGAAAATTTTCAAAAGTTAAACACAAGTTCGCCCGAAATTGTGTAAAAACAAATCTGATTTTTCTCAAACTGCAAGTTCGCCCGAACTTATCAGTGTACTGATTATTTTTCGAAGTTTGTGAACGTGTGTTTTCAGTAAAATTCGTCAGTTTTTGAAGATGGAAGATCTACACAGTGCTTTTATGACTGCTACACATCAAACGCTCAGATGGTTAACCAAGTTAACATCGATAACGAAATCGGCACATCCGTGAAACCGCCAAAACTCATGAATATGGATGAGTACGAGGGTTGGAAAGAGAAGTTTTCTAACTGGGTGCAAGCTACGTATTTCCACAGTTGGGTTGCTGTACAGACTGGCTACACATGGCCTTGGGATGAAAGTGATAATGAGGTCGATATCATCAAGTTTTCAACCTTACAAAAGGAAGCATACATCACCGAGAAGAAAATGATAAGTTTGATCCAACAGTCGGTGAAAGAAGATATATTGGTGCTATTACCGTAATATAAGATTGCACAGGAATTATGGACATCCTTGCAGAAAAGGTACCAGGGAAGTGCAGAAATGGTCAAAAGCAAGAAAGCGATAATCATGAAAGAATTCGATATATTCACGATGATTAAGGGTGAAATGATGAAACAGATGATCGAAAGATTTTGTCATCTGAAAGTGATCATGAAGAGATACGGGCTTGAGAAAAAGGAAGAAGAATACATAGATAAACTGGCTGACGCGTTGCCTGAAGGTGATTGGACGACATATCTCATGGTTCTTAAAGAAAGTCAGAGCTGGCAGTTCTTTAAACTATCCACGTTCATTGACAAACTGGAGGGTCATGAGATGGAGTTATTAAAGATAGCTAAATCAAGGACTGCTAATGTGACTCAAGATGTAGGGCTGTACTACAAGTCTGGAGTGCAAGATAATATCACTAGCCCGAAAATCCAAAACGCTTTTAGCGCGAATCTGAATTCTTCAAATCATTCGCCGTAGAGTCAAACACAATCATATCCGAAATATGATCAAAGTTCGCAGAGTTCTTCATTTACAAGTACGGGTTCAAATCAGAATAGTCAAGTGAATTCTGATCCAAATGTGTTCAAATGCAACATTGCAGTCAACCTAAACAATGCAGTTTTTGAACAAGTCGCTAAACAACACATGGTACTTCTCGCCACAGTGTTAGAATCACATGAAAGTTTGGTGGCCGGGAAGATTGGTAATCCGGAAATGACCGCCGAAGATTATGATAAGTAGATGAAGAAGAGCTTGAGCTGATGGACATCAAATGGTCCTTAGCTTCAATCATTCGGAGAGTTACAAAGTTTGTTGCTCTTACCGGCAGAGACATCGGAAATTCAAGCAACAAACTGGGTTTCGACAAAACGAAAATCACTTGCTTCAGATGCCGACAAAAAGGGCACTTCAAGAGAGAATGCAAGAATCCAGAAGCAACTGGCAATCAAAGTCCATTTGGAGGTGGCAATAAATACTACAAGAAGTCGCTACAGTACAAACCATTCCCAAAGAAGACTCGAATCGAAATCCAAGAAAAACCAACCAAAAACACAGAAAAGGCAATGGTCGCTTCAAATGAAGATGATGGTTTTGATTGGAACTCATATATTGCCAAAAAGACCGGTGTTGCTCTTATGGCCGAGATCATGGAAGACACATCTGCTGAGGATGCAGCCATGGAAAATGCATTACTAGAAGAGTACATGCAACAAGCTAAGGAGGAGGAAATTTATCAGCACACAAAAATGTAGGGTATCCTTTCCCCTAACATGTCTACTAGTTTTGCAGGTTGTTTTGGCAATACAACATCTTTGGAGCATGTTGCTGAAGAAAAACCTGTGGTTGAGGAGGTTATCAACGTAACCAAGGAAATGAATGAAGAAAACCTTACAGAGATCGCCAACAAGGCTATGATGGCAAATCTGACGAAGGTAAGTCCAGAAGTAACGGTACAAATTGTTGAAGTAGAAAAACCATGTAAAAATGTGTTGAACCGTGTATTCAATGTGCTGAAAAGTCTCAGATCATAGCCGAAATCAATGTGCATAATAATAATTTCAAATACGATTATCGCACAATGAAGGAGATATATGACAAAATGAAAGATGATTACAGCAGGTTGGATGATAACAACATCGAGCAAGATGATACTATCATAATGTTAAAAGATATTTTAATGGAAAAACAAAAAGCTATTAACATTTATATAAACAATATTGCTGAAGTAAAACAAGAGCTTCAAGACATGAAAATCGAAACCGAAAGGGTTCGACAGCTTCTGAAAAGCTATACCACAAATGCCTACGTCATTGATCACATTCTTCCGACGATTCAATCGGAAGAAAATGTTCAGAAAGCCAAAGGTAAGAAACATGGAGACTATAGCAATGTTCCACCACCCCTATGCGAATAGTATTGTCGCAAAAAGGCTGAGGGGATGGAAAAGGCGCTCAACATTGAAATTTTAACCGAAAAGAAAAATGAGATGCCTGAGAACATCGATATAACCTACACGAGTGATGATAGTGAAGCAGTGGTTAAGCAAGTTGTTGATAAAGTTTTGAGTGAATCTGATGATGGCAACTATGAAAGCGCCAACTCGAGTTCGAACAATTCTGATTCACAATCCGAAGATGACGATAAATCATCGGAAGATAGCCTAAGTGATGATCCTAACGTTGTCATGTACAAAGTTAAGGACTCTGATAGACTATACTTCGACGATAGCTTTCCGATTCGGAATGTGAAAGAAGATCAACTTGATAAATTCTTCAAACTCGTTGAGGTTTCATCAGAAGATTTGGAAATCAATGAAAAGAAGTTTTACTCCAAACTTAAAAGAAATAACTATCGAAGGAATGGTGGTGACTTTCCGGAACATAGGAGAGTTGGATTGGGTTTGGATGTGGAAGAAGAACCGAATAAGAAAAAGTCACCATTTCGCGAATACAAAGATAAAAATATGACATTCGTATATGGGACCAGCACAGTTCAAGAAAAAAGTTTGATTGGAAAGCAATCAAACGATGAGTTTAAGAAAGCAAAAGAACTTCGAGATAAGGCCAAAGCCACAAGTGGTGTAAAATCCACTAGTGGACATTCTCATGATGATCGGACTTGCTTCAAATGCAATGAAGTTGGTCACATTGCACGCAAGTGTCCGAAATCTAAGCCGGTCTATCCTCGAAGAAAACAAGTTCAGACGTTGAAAAACCTAAGCAACCAAAGTTTGTAAAACCTGTCACAATTCTGAAAAGAAATGATTCTAAACTTGAAGTTAAACCTAAAATCAAATTTGAAAACTCAACTTTCAAAAAAGATGAAACTTCCAAGACAAATGAATCAAGGTTTTACATTAAAAAGGCACAAGCTAAATCATAATCCTGGATTGCTAAAAAGAAATCATCAACATCTGAAGTTACCAAGTCTGAGTTAGTTAAGACTGGTAACAACAAAGAGTCTATATCTGAGATTAAAACCGAAAATGTCAAATCTTCAAAAGGTAAAAAGAAAGTTGAAATTGAAAGTGGTAACAACGGTGACATCTCAGATGGTGATTTTAAGGATGATTATGAAGCTTTTTATCCCAAACCCAAGACCAAAAAGGCTTGGGTCGCGATTTTTAACTAAATGATAATGTGTGCAGGGGCTCCAGAGATCCGTTCTTTCAAAGTGGATTATGGATAGTGGAGCGTCAAGGCACATGAAAGGGATGAAAGCTCTTCTCTTTGACATCAAGGCAGTTAATAGAGGATATGTTGGTTTTGCCGGTAATCAAGGAGGAAGGATTGTTACCAAAGGAAAACTTTCCAATGGCGTAGTATCGTTTGATCGTGTGAATTACATTGTTGAGCTAGAGAACAATCTTCTAAGCATCTCGCAGATTTGTGATAAACAGTTCACGATGCATTTCAATGATAAAGAGTGCATCATTTTAAAGTCGGGTTTTAAGATTCCTGATGATTGGATTCTGATGTGCGCCCCTCGTGAGAACGATCTTTATGTTTTAGATATGGGTGTCGCTACCACATCATCAAAATCGGCTCAATGTTTATCACAAAAGCCACGGAGAAAGATTCTCTTCTATGGTATCGAAACATGGGGCACATTCATCTACGAAAAATGAATTTTCTGGTTCATAAGACTTGGTCGAGGGAGTGAATCTTCGAAGCTTCCACATGATGGATCACTGTCTAGAATGTAAGTAAGGGAAGCATTGTAACATCCGTCAAAAACCGGGTTAACCAAACCCGCTTCGTTTATTAACTGAACAACCAGTTAAAAATTTCGTTGCGTATTTAATGCTTAAATTAATTTTAAAAGATACATAATTAATAAGTATATTAGAATATAAAATTTATATTTGAAAATGTATTAAAAATAGTGAAATAAAAATTAATTACTGATGTCGGGTTTCGAACCCGGGTCAGCCGAGAGTATCACAAAGTCTTAACTCACATCCATCCAACCACTCCGCCACTTGTGTTGTTTGATAACATATTGAAACAATTAATACATAAAATAAATCTGGAAAATCAAACCCAGTCAACAGCGCGCCCAAATCCGCAGACGCCGGAAAATCCGACGATTTCGCCAATTATCGTCGGTTACTTTTGACTTAACGTAAGAATTAACGACGCCATCGGTTATAACCGATGTCCAGTTCCGCGACATCCGTCGTAGCCGCCGGAGAACGACTGACCAATGAATCGAGACTAGAAACAGACCCAATTCAACTTGATTCTTCCCTATAAATGCACACCCTAACCTCTGGTAAACTTTTCGCTCAAAATCGCACGGATTCTTCAATCAATTTCACTCGCCGGAATTCTCTGCAAGTCGCCGGAAAACCGAGACTTTCATCAACACGGTAAATACCTCGACTTTTTCTGTTTCATTCAATTATTAGATGAATTATAACATCACTCCATCACCCAGAATCAACCCCAGACGACATTGCCGGATTTTCTGTTTTCGCCGGAAAACTTCTGGAATTTCCAGAATCTCGCTGTTAATCGGTATGATCATCTAAGCATCCTGTTAATCGTTGCTCAGTAATTCAATTTTATATCTAATCAATCAAAACTGTTATTTGACCCGAACAGAGGAAGCTCACAAAACAGAGCCGGCGATCCTTGCCGGAGTTCTGAAAAAGATGACCTGTTCCGGTACTTTCTTTCCCCAAACCCTCTCCGTTCATTACCTTTCAATTGCTCATAATATTCGTTAACCGAATTAAACAAGAAACAGTTGGTTTAACCGTTGTCTGTGTTTTGAACGAAGAAGACGAAGTCGTGTATGATATAAGAGTAATTAAAATCGGTATTATAAACGGGTTAGACACACAGTCCAGCGGTGGACTGTGTGCAAACAATACGCATACGTCCCGAGTTCGATCCTTGACACACGCACATTCGCTGTAATAAAAATGTTTTTTTTTAAACCGAACCGGATCCACACGTAGTAAGATGTTAAGTATAATAAAAACCAGAATAATTACCAAGTTAGACACACAGTCCAGCGGTGGACTGTGTGCCAAACTAAACCACAGGTCCCGGGTTCGAGACTTGTGGAGAGCACCGAGTCGATACCATTAAATTCTTTTTAAAATAAATGATTTTCGAATTAACTTAAATAGTGTATAAATATAATTAAAAACAGAAATATTTCGGGTTAGACACGTAGCTCAGTTGGTAGAGCTCCGTGCACGCGTACGGGAGGTCACGGGTTCGAGTCTCACTCAGTGCAAATATATACTCGACCGAACCGGTCAACGGTCAACAGTCCTGGTCAACGGTCAAAGTCAAAAAGTCAACATTTATTTTATTTTTTATTTTTTTATTATTTATTATTTAGTTTAAAAATCAATTAAACATACTTAAAAATAACGTTTTTAAAGTTAGAAAATAACCTTAAACTCACAAAAATATATCCAAAAATCCTACTAAAATTGATTAATAAAATCCGCTTATTTACCGAACCGTTATGTTATTATCTAGGTTAGTTTCTCTCGTGGTTAAAGCCAAATTCGTGCGCATTCATCATCAATCCAAGAAACGCAACCACTGTGAGTGAATTCTTACAAACTCCCCTTTTTATTCACGTTTTGGGGTGTATCATGTGTCGCTTAAACTAATTCGTTAATTCAAATTCGTGCTATACCATATTATGATCTAAACTTAGAATGTAAATATTGTTTGTAGTTATGTATTACATATTGTCAAGTTGTATGCAAATTATTTGTTAGGCCCATCAGTTCCTCGTGGGAGACGAGTTGAACAACGCGTGCCTTAAAACTCATTCATTAGGCCCATCAGTTCGTAGAACAACGCGTGCCTCAAAACTCATTCATTAGGCCCATCAGTTCTCGTGGGAGACGAGTTGAACAATGCATGCCTCAAAACTATCTATTATTGTATGTGTGTGCATTATTTAATATTAAGTGTTTTGTGAATAAATTTACATCTACATTTACGCATATGTGGTTATGCACTTTATTTTATAATCAATTCAATAAACTTGTTTAAATGTTTTTCATAGGATTCACTCGCCAACTTTTTGTTGATCCAAAAACCATTTTTACACATGATACAGGTGAACAGGATGAAGCAAGGAAAACATAGGAAATGCCTTAGAAGAAAATAATGAAGTCTAGAAAGATGTATAGAACATGTTGTAATCATGATTGTATGATCTCCTTTAAATTGTAATAATAAATATGAAACATTAAAATAAATGTCATGAGCTTTGATGAAAACCCAATCATGCCCGATCACCTTTTCCGCTGCGGGTCGGGGTGTGACAGATTGGTATCAGAGCTTTTGACTATAGGGATATAGGATAGGTTATTAGACCCTTAGAGCCTATACTATAGTTGATTAGATTTTAATTGTTTATGTGGTTATATGCAAACTCATGATGTTTATTTCTTTCATATTTATTACATACGCAAATGCATGCAAACACTTCCGATACTACATTTTTGTGATACATAGTGAATTATACTTACAGTCAAACATACATACTTACATACATATTCATCATACATATTTCAATGCTCAAATCATCATCATACTTCCGTTATTCAAGATTTTGTCCATTTTTCATTTTTCAAATCTCATCAAAGTGAGTTCTGCGACGGGCATGTAGTAACTGTAAGGGTAGAAGTACCGGTAGTCGGAACGTCCTGTCTAGGTTGGCATTCGTATAAATCCAATATAACGGACCAGTTTGCCTACCTGGGGACTAACGATGAGAGTACGAAGGACCTATTAGGCCAAAGCATGCCACACCAAACGTCGTTCGAACTAACCCCACTTTGAGGTGTCACCGTGTCCACACCTGGATACATTCCGAATATCATACGTTACATACATATTTCTCGATTTTCTCCGGGTTTTAGTGTACGTAACCAGGCTAACACATGCGAACCATATGAAAAACCCGGTAGTCATGGGGACCCACATGATTACGAAGGTGAAGTATGGCGGCATGCAAGGCCCAATTACGAGCAAAGCCCAAGACATCCTATGGATGTAGTAGATTTATTATTCTATATTTATTTTATGAATGTTCATTCCTAAATACGACACATGATCCCTAAAACATCCAACTCATACTCTTGATATGTATACCTTGTAGATGTCTTCTAATTCCGCTAGTAGAAAGATGAGATCAGGAAAAGCCCGCGAGCGCATGGCTGCCAAATCGCTCAACAAATGGCTGCCGTAATACCCAACATTGTAGTTCAAGTTCAACAAGCCCTTACCGCTAATCCCGTCAATCAAGAAGATCAAAACATTGTCAATCCTCCCCCAAAAACCACTAAATGCACCTACAAGCATTTCAAATCCTGGATCCTCCAAAATACGAAGGAACGGAAGGTGTCACCGCTCTCCTCATTGGTTTGAGGAAATGGAAAACACTTTTCTAAATTGCGATTGCCCCGATGATCGCAAAGTGCGATATGCTACCGGTCGTTTGCTTGGAATAGCACTTACATGGTGGAATATAGAGAAGGTCAAACGAGGTGTTGAAGATGCTATGACTTTGACTTGGGAAAAGTTGAAGGAAATCATGACAAGACGGTTTTGCCCAAGAAGTGAAATCAAGAAATTAGAGGATGAGTTCTATTCCTTGAAACAAAAGGAAGGCGACCACACCACATACAACAAGAGATTCCTCGAGTTAAATCAAATGGTTCCCAACTTGTTCACTCCCCTCTACCGTTTGATCGAGACTACATTCGAGGTCTTCCTTCAAAAATTCAAGACTCTGTAATAAGTACCACACCTGCAACCTTGGAAGCAGCAATGGAGTTAGCTACAGAGCTCACCGAGAACCGCATACGGAACAAAGAATTCAAGGAGGAGAAGAAGAAGGATAAAGCATCAACTGAAACCTCAAACTCCACCCAAACCGAATCCCCTTCTCAACCCATTTCTAAGAGAAAACGAGATGGGCAACTTTTCGCTGTCACTCAACGCAATAACCAGCCTCACAAGCCGTACCCCTCCAAGCTATCACAATCACTCAAGTAGCACCCAACTCAACTTACCCAAATAAGAAACCTTACCTTGACCTCACCCTCAATGCAACACCTGTTTTTATCACCATCCATCTACCTTACCTTGTCGACTATGTGCGAATTGTGGACGCTATGGTCATTTGAGCAAGGTTTGCCGCACCCCTCAAACCCAAATCTCACCCCCTACTCAAAACATGATCCAAACATATCAACAACCCCAATACCCCATGTTACCTTATGTTCGACTTGTTTTAATTGTGGCGACCCTACCCATTATAGAAACACGTGCCCTTGATTGGTTAACATCATAAACGCCCAAGCTCAAGCAAACCCAGTTAACCAAGCAAATCAAGGAAACCTAACCACTAGGCCACCAGCAAGAGGAAGAGTTTTCAACATCAACACCAATCCTGTTGAAGATAATGACCGCCCAAACGAACCACCCAACTAGTCTCCTTCACCAAAAATCAAGATTCAACTCCAACCGCTTCGTTTTTATGTTTTTCTTTATGTTATCTCAATTTTCACGTATCTCAATTATAAATTGGAAATTTATCTAAAAATCTTAATGCGAATTACTATTTCAGTTTTGTTTTATACTCATTGATTTAACATTCATATCATCATACATCTCAACGTATTTCAATCTCATTATTTAAAGAAGTTGGGCTGTGTCTCACTTCTACATAGACTAACCTCTCCATCATAACAAACGAGAGAGGAACTGTCATCATTCAAACATGTATACTATCAGAATTAAGACTCAAGCTTTGGTTGTTGTGTTTGTTTATGTTTTAGAGTCACATAGGACTAATCATAACTTACTGATAAAGCCAATGAAAATTTGACAAGAATATGGTGGATACGCCGCTGGTACTTCCTATATATAAGTATTCTTGTCAAAGGATCAGAGGCATTGTCAGGCGGTTATGAGAAGTTCCATGTAGGATTTAGTAATGTCTTGGTTGAAGTTTGTTTTATACTCACTGATTTAGCATTTATATCATCTCATCATTTAAAGAAATTGGATTGTGTTCCATTTCTACATAGACTAACCTCTCCATCATAACAAACGAGAGAGGTACTGTCACCATTCAAATCTGTACACTATCAGAATTAGGACTCAGGCTTTGGTTGTTGTGTTTGTTTATGTTCTAGAGTCACATCATAGAACCAATCATAACTTACTGATAAAACCAATGAAAATTTGACAAGAATATGGTGGATACGCCGCTGGTACTTCCTATATATAAGTATTCTTGCCAAAGGATCAGAGGCATTGTCAGACGGTTATGAGAAGTTCCATGTAGGTTTTAGTAGTAGAAGTTTTGTTTTAGGATATAACCTTATCTTTCCAAACATATCAAAACTCTTGCGCATGAAATCATACTTAGTGAATCAACTCTGTTTCTAAATATTCTTTACCGTAGGCAACAAAAAGCGATTCCTGCAGCAGGGTACTCAACCCTTACAAGGAACGTTACCGCCTCAAGCAAAAATTTAAACTCTTACTCCCTTCTAAGTATGTAATTGTCAAATTAAAACACCATCCTTTGAGTCAAACATGCCACTACTTAAATTTGGGGACGAAATTTCTAAAAGTAGGGGATACTGTAACATCCGTAAAAAACCGGGTTAACCAAACCCGCTTCGTTTATTAACCGAACAACCAGTTAAAAATTTCGTTGCGTATTTAATGCTTAAATTAATTTTAAACGATACATAATTAATAAGTATATTAGAATATAAAATTTATATTTGAAAATGTATTAAAAATAGTGAAATAAAAATTAGTTACTGATGCCGGGTTTCGAACCCGGGTCAGCCGAGAGTATCACAAAGTCTTAACTCACATCCATCCAACCACTCCGCCACTTGTGTTGTTTGATAACATATTGAAACAATTAATACATAAAATAAATCTGGAAAATCAAACCCAGTCAACAGCGCGCCCAAATCCGCAGACGCCGGAAAATCCGACGATTTCGCCAATTATCGTCGGTAACTTTTGACTTAACGTAAGAATTAACAACGCCATCGGTTATAACCGATGTCTAGTTCCGCGACATCCGTCGTAACCGCCGAGAACGCTGACCAATGAATCGAGACTAGAAACAGACCCAATTCAACTTGATTCTTCCATAAATGCACACCCTAACCTCTGGTAACTTTTCGAATCGAGACTAGAAACAGACCCAATTCAACTTGATTCTTCCCTATAAATGCACACCCTAACCTCTGGTAAACTTTTCGCTCAAAATCGCACCGATTCTTCAATCAATTTCACTCGCCGGAATTCTCTGCAAGTCGCCGGAAAACCGAGACTTTCATCAACACGGTAAATACCTCGACTTTTTCTGTTTCATTCAATTATTAGACGAATTATAACATCACTCCATCACCCAGAATCAACCCCAGACGACATTGCCGGATTTTCTGTTTTCGCCGGAAAACTTCTGGAATTTCCAGAATCTCGCTGTTAATCGGTATGATCATCTAAGCATCCTGTTAATCGTTGCTCAGTAATTCAATTTCATATCTAGTCAATCAAAACTGTTATTTGAACCGAACAGAGGAAGCTCACAAAACAGAGCCGGCGATCCTTGCCGGAGTTCTGAAAAAGACGACCTGTCCGGTACTTTCTTTCCCCAAACCCTCTCCGTTCATTACCTTTCAATTGCTCATAACATTCGTTAACCGAATTAAACAAGAAACAGTTGGTTTAACCGTTGTCTGTGTTTTGAACGAAGAAGACGAAGTCGTGTATGATATAAGAGTAATTAAAATCGGTATTATAAACGGGTTAGACACACAGTCCAGCGGTGGACTGTGTGCAAACAATACGCATACGTCCCGAGTTCGATCCTTGACACACGCACATTCGCTGTAATAAAAATGTTCTTTTTTTAAACCGAACCGGATCCACACGTAGTAAGATGTTAAGTATAATAAAAACCAGAATAATTACCAAGATAGACACACAGTCCAGCGGTGGACTGTGTGCCAAACTAAACCACAGGTCTCGGGTTCGAGACTTGTGGAGAGCACCGAGTCGATACCATTAAATTCTTTTTAAAATAAATGGTTTTCGGATTAACTTAAATAGTGTATAAATATAATTAAAAACAGAAATATTTCAGGTTAGACACGTAGCTCAGTTGGTAGAGCTGCGTGCACGCGTACGGGAGGTCACGGGTTCGAGTCTCACTCAGTGCAAATATATACTCGACTGAACCGGTCAACGGTCAACAGTCCTAGTCAACGGTCAAAGTCAAAAAGTCAACATTTTTTTATATTTTTATTATTTATTTATTTAATTTAAAAATCAATTAAAAATACTTAAAAATAACGTTTTTAAAGTTAGAAAATAACCTTAAACTCACAAAAATATATCCAAAAATCCTACTAAAATTGATTAATAAAATCCGCTTATTACCGAACCGTTATGTTATTATCTATGTTAGTTTCTCTCGTGGTTAAATCCAAATTCGTGCGCATTCATCATCAATCCAAGAAACGCAACCACTGTGAGTGAATTCTTACAAACTCCCCTTTTTATTCACGTTTTGGGGTGTATCATGTGTCGCTTAAACTAATTCGTTAATTCAAATTCGTGCTATACCATATTATGATCTAAACTTAGAATGTAAATATTGTTTGTAGTTATGTATTACATATTGTCAAGTTGTATGCAAATTATTTGTTAGGCCCATCAGTTCCTCGTGGGAGACGAGTTGAACAACGCGTGCCTTAAAACTCATTCATTAGGCCCATCAGTTCGTAGAACAACGCGTGCCTCAAAACTCATTCATTAGGCCCATCAGTTCCTCGTGGGAGACAAGTTGAACAACGCGTGCCTCAAAACTATCTATTATTGTATGTGTGTGCATTATTTAATATTAAGTGTTTTGTGAATAAATTTACATCTACATTTACGCATATGTGGTTATGCACTTTATTTTATAATCAATTCAATAAACTTGTTTAAATGTTTTTCATAGGATTCACTCGCCAACTTTTTGTTGATCCAAAAACCATTTTTACATATGATACAGGTGAACAGGATGAAGCAAGGAAAACATAGGAAATGCCTTAGAAGAAAATAATGAAGTCTAGAAAGATGTATAGAACATGTTGTAATCATGATTGTATGATCTCCTTTAAATTGTAATAATAAA
Source organism: Scalesia atractyloides (assembly GCA_947069175.1). Lineage (NCBI taxonomy): Eukaryota > Viridiplantae > Streptophyta > Magnoliopsida > Asterales > Asteraceae > Scalesia > Scalesia atractyloides. The sequence continues at coordinate 54,995,403 of CAMTDV010000024.1, read as the reverse complement.
TATGAAACATTAAAATAAATGTCATGAGCTTTGATGAAAACCCAATCATGCCCCGATCACCTTTTCCGCTGCGGGTCGGGGTGTGACAAGCATATAAGTCACATCCTAAGAAGATTCTGAATTCTTTAAAGTTGCCGCTTGAACGACTACACATGGATCTTTTTGGTCCTGTGAATGTCCGAAGTATTTCAGGAGACTTATACTGCTTAGTCGTCACAGATGATTATTCTCGATATTCGTGGGTATTCTTTCAAGAGTCTAAAGATGAAACATTCGACAATCTGGTGATTCTCTTCAAGAAGCTCGAAAATCTATATCATCTCCCTGTCAGACGTATTCGCAGTGACAACGGCACGGAGTTCAAGAACAACAAGATGAAAGAGTTTTGCAACGCCAAAGGAATTCTGCACGAATTTGTGCACCTTATACTCCACAACAAAATTGCGTAGCTGAGAGGAAGAATAGAACTTTAATCGAAACAGCAAGAACCATGCTTGTAGACTCGAAACTTCCTGTTAGCTTTTGGAGTGAGGCAGTTGCAGCGGCATGCTACACTTTAAACAGGGTCTTAACTGTCAAACCGACTAAAAAGACATGTTTTAAAATGATCAACCGAAGGAAACCAAATTTGAAATATCTAGAGCCATTTGGTGCACCATGTACAGTGATTGATCAAGATGGTAAATTTGGTGTTAAATCGCTTGAAGGTTTCTTTGTCGGATATGCTAGTCTGCTAAGGAGAGTATATGTTCCTGCTTTGAGAAAGGTGATCGAAGCACAACACGTTGATTGCTTTCGGTACACAACTCCTATTCAGAGAAAAGGTGATGCGTGGTTGTTCAATTACCAAGATTTGTGGAAGTCATTCGACTTGCCAGAAGAACTGTCTGACGAAGAACTTGCAGCTCTTTATTATCTTCAACAGTCGGCAAACCAAGAACAGATTATTAGGCCAATTGTGGTTAATCAACCCGTGTCGGTACTTCATCTTCTAGTACAGGTCCAAGTAATAGTGGTGTTCTGATTGAACAAGTTTCTGAAGAAGAACCTACTATAACTCAAGCAAGTGTTTCCACTGAACCAGGAAATACAACTACAGAGCCCAATGCTTCTCAGAATCAAAATTCGGACTCTGATGAAGCACCGACTTTCGATGATGATGGAGAAGAATCTTCTTTAGATGATGAATCCGAGCAGATATCCAACATGTTGAATCAATCTGCTGGCCTGAGCAATCAAAATGAAGCTACATCAAGTACTCGTAATGTTGATCTGATCGTTGATCTGAATATTTCAAATCAGAATAGGACGGTTGATGTTCCTAGCGAAGAGATGCCACGATCTTATTCTTATCATCCTTCAACGGATATTATTGGAGAATTACAAACTGGTGTGCGAACAAGAAGCCAAATCAATAAAGCACTAAGTTGTTTCTATACCCGAGTTGCTCTAACTCAAGACTACTGCTATTATTCATGTTTTATATCTCAAATAGAGCCAAAGACAGTGAATGAAGCTCTGGGTGACGAGAACTGGGTGATAGCGATGCAAGAAGAATTGCTACAGTTTGAGAAACTAGGAGTCTGGAGGCTTGTAGACTTACCATCGAAGCAGAAAGCTATAGACACGAAGTGGGTCTTCAAGTGCAAAAGGGATGATCGAGGTGTGATTGTTAGAAACAAAGCTTGGATGGTTGTCAAGGGTTTCCACCAGCAAGAAGGTATTGACTACACAGAAGTTTATGCACCTGTTGCACGCTTAGAGTCAATCCGCATTTTCCTTGCATTCTCAGCTTGGAAAGGTTTTAAGGTGTACCAGTTAGATGTGAATCTACATTTCTCTATGGTAAGCTACGCGAACAAGTGTACGTCGGCCAACCACCGGGGTTCGTCGATCCTCTGAACAAGAACAAAGCTTATCTCCTAGACAAAGCCTTCTACGGATTACATCCGAGAGCTTGGTACGAGACATTATCTCAACATCTCATTGGAAACGGCTTTATAAGAGGCATAATGGATAGTACACTGTTTACCAGAGAAGTCGGAAGCCATCTAATCATCATACAAATCTACGTGGATGATATAATCTTTGGTTCAACGGATGATAGTCTTTGCAAAGAATTCGAAAAGATCATGAAGAAAAATTTTCGAGATGTCTTCTATGGGAGAAATGAAATTCTTTCTCGGATTATAGGTGGATCAGTTACCAGACGGCATATTCATTCATCTAAAGAAGTATGTTCACAATATTCGCAAGAAGTTTGAAATGGATAGCTCGAAGCCGCTTTCGACTCCGCTGGCACTGAATCATGGGAGTTGCATTGACGAGACAGGAACCAAAGTGGATGATACGCTCTATCGATCGATGACAGGATCTCTCATGTATCTGACGGCATCTGGCCCAGATATTATGTATCCTACCTGCCTTTGCGCGAGACATCAGTCCATCTTCGAGTGTCACACATGCAGATAGTCAAGAGAATATCCCGGTACTTGAAGGGATGTCCAAGCACCGGCTTGTGGTATCCAAAGAACGATTTTGATCTGACGGATACGTTGACTCAGACTTCAGGGTGGACAAGCTGAATTCTAAATCTACAGCGGCTGGTTGCTAGTTCTTCGGAACTCGTTTGGTAACGTGGCAATGCAAGAAACAAACCACGGTCTCTCTTTCTACCTGTGAGGCAGAATACGTTTCTGCATCTAGCTGTTGTTCTCAAATCCTTTGGATTCAACAACGGATGAGGGACTTTGGATTGCAATTTCTTGATACGCCTTTATATGTAGATAATAAGGCAGCACTCGACATCACCAAAAATCCTGTTCATCACTCTCGTACTAAACATATAGAAATTCGTTATCACTTCATTCGTGACTGCTACGAAAACAATTTGGTGCGAATAGAAAAAATCCACACCGATGAACAAAAAGCTGATTTTTATACCAAAGCATTTCCTTTAACAAGATTTAAATATCTCATGAGGCTTAACGGTATTTAAAATTTGTTATATCTTTTAGATTAGTATTTCTTAAAAAACTAAAATACAAAATATGTTTTTGATTTTAGGGGGAGAAATATTTGAGAAAATACAAAAAACATATGAAAATTTTCAAAAAGTACAAAAACATTGAAAACGACAAAAAGAATTTGTTGTCACAAAGGAAATGATAGTACATCAGTGGACTATCACAGTATGCTAAAGAATTGTAAAGTTTAAAAGTGATAAACAAGTCTTACTGTGGATGTGTCGATAGGCTTTACACGTTCAGTAAATTGTTTCTGAGATATAAACAAAATTTTACAACTGCTTAATCTTGTGGATTAACATCTCTCGGATATATGGACTTAGTACTCCGAAATTTCGTTTGCGAGATTGCCTGATTCTGAGATACGAGGTCTTCATAGATAGTTGATATCTGGGGTATTATACAAGTTCTTCTGATTTTGCGTAAGCAATAGCCTAGAACTTCTATAATGCTTTTGCTATAATCCCATAATCTGCATGAAACCTGAAAAGAATTGAAAGATCTAATCATTTTTCAATTTAGACCCTGAACTTTTCAAAATTTACCAGTTTTAACAATCCACTCAGTTGACCAAGTCCAACCTAATGACCTTGGTTAACCGATTTCTTGCCGAGTCCAAGTTAATGATCTCGGTTTGACCCGTTATGAACAAATTGTTGGTTTTTCACAAAATCAAGTTTCAAATTATGAACTTTTCATCGTTTTTGCTTATTAGATTTTACAGATTAGCTCCCAGCCCATTATCAATTAGATTTCCACCAGTTTAGCACCTTACCAGACTTCGAAGATCCGTTCTCCATCATTGGCTTGTTGAAAACAATGTAGAAACAAAATCTTTTTGTATTTTTGTATGTTTATGTTAAAACATACTGAAAATCTTTTGGTTTTAATCTTTAAAGCAGATAAACTATGTACAAAACAAAGTAAACTATGTACACACATATTTTTGTGAATTCGTGTCTAAGGATCATAACAGTTGTTTGAGATATATCACCAGTATCGTTGACCTTTTGATGACTTTAAGTTTTAGACTTGTTTACCTAGATTGTCGATATGTTTGTCCACTAAAACTTCGGTACATTTCTCAATTGTTTCAAGATATGTTAGGTATGAATTATGAAACTTGACTTAACTATGGTTCCCATCTCAAAATATACTCCCGTATCAAGATTCCCTAGATTTCATCTTACAGGTGAGTATAGCGTAATTGATATCTGTATCTGGGTTAATGCGAAGCCTTGAGAGCTCAGGTTAATACCACCGTATCGACAAAGAAATGAAGGCTCGACTTATAGGTGTGTTCCATTTAAGGAATATTTTAAGCACTGCAAATGATTAGATCTTTCGATTCTTTTAAGGTTTGCATGCAATTTAGGGGATTATAGCAAAAGCATTATAGAAGTTCTAGGCTATTGCTTCTGCAAAATCAGAAGAACTTGCATAATACCCCAGATATCAACTATCTATAGAGTGGATTGTTAAAACTGGTAAAATCTGAAAAGTTCAGGGTCTAAATTGAAAATTTTGAAAAATAAGGGTTTGAAATTGATCAAGTTCGCCCGGACTTGTAATCAAGTTCGACCGAACTTGTACAAGCTTGAAATGTGTTATCAATTAATAAGTTCGCCCAGACTTATGTCTGATTTTAATTAATTGGTATCATAAGTTCGCCTGAACTTGTCGACTATAAATACAAATCAAGTTCGCCCGAACTTCATTACTCGTCTTTATAAACTGGAGCGAACTTGAGTGCGATTTTGAGCGAATTGTGAAATTGACACCTATACGTCGAAGTGCTGCCCGATTTGAACCTGATTAGTGGTGAATCACACACAACTCTCATGGCTATGGTGAGAATTCGTGACTTGGACCGTAAATTGATAGAGTTTGGACTGGTTTAGATCTGTGTTAGATGATTAGACATGTTTTAGACGATTAATGAAGAAATTGAACACTAAATCATCTTAAATAAACTAAATCGATCATAATAATGTTATTAATTCGATCAGAAGGTCTTGAATTCATGATTGCAGGTGTTGGTTGGAATGATGACAAGTTCGCCCGAACTTGTCAAAAGGTTCTTTGAACCAAGTTCGGCCGAACTTGTTATCAGGTGTTAAGAAGTTGTAAAAATTATAAGTTCGCCCGAACTTCCCATCAAAACTGTAGAAATGATTTTCATAACTAGTTCGCCCGAACTTGTATGGAAAATGATTGAAACTGATTGACAAGTTCGCCCGGACTTTTGTAATGTGTTGTGTGTTATGTAAGTTCGCCCGAACTTGTAGTTATAAAATGTCAAAATTGGACAATCAAGTTTGCCTGAACTTGATAGAAATTTGTGAAAAATGTAAAATTTCGACTAATTTCGTCTTGATTTTCATGTTTGCAGAATATTCAGCTGTTGTTTCACAAGTTTCATAACATGTGCATCACGCTAGACAAAGCTATATGTCCATCACTCGGAGCATTTGATGATATTCTCGTGTTTATGGAGCGGATTCCGATACATAAAGCTATTACTGAAAAGACAGTGGTCTACAGCTCTCATGTATACAGATTTTGGAGTTCTGCAGCAATGAATGATGACGATACAGCGATCAATTCTGTGGTTCATATTGAGAAGAAGATAAGGAGATTACTTTGACAGAGGCTGATATTCGAAAGGTTCTAAACTTCAATGACAACAAGGATGATCCTATGATGCTCCATGAGAGAATGGTTCGAGGATGTTTTTATCGAATGGGGTACAAGGGGCACGTGAATGAGTCAACTCTGAAGAAAGGATCAGTTCCTAATCTTTACAAGTTTTTGATGCATGCTATTATTCATCGCCTTCAGTCATCGTAAGGCAGGTTTGGACGATGTGAAGACTACATTGCTGCATGGCTACAACGCTTATTCTAAACAAGAAATTCAACTATTCAAAGCTGGTTTTCATGCATATGAATAATAATATTGGATCGAATAGATTGGTGATGTATCCGAGGTTTATACAAATGTTGATCGATGATAAATTCACCTGGATGATACTACAGTGAAAAAGCTTATCACTTTCCAGAAACAATCATCTGCACCTATTGCAAAACCTTTATTTGGTGCAATAGCTTCTGAGAACTACGTTGCGCCACCAGAATACAAATGGCGTAAAGATGATAGTGGCGACGAGAAAGAACGAAACGCTGAGCTAGAATGGTTATCGACGTTTAAAGAGAAAAGAAGTGATTGGTTTTTGAAGAAGGTTGTTGTTTAAGAAAAGAAGAAAACATCGCGAAAGCCGAAAAAAGTTGATACTATGCTGGAAGATGAGGAAGAGCCTGAAAACGTTCAACATGAAGCTGGTTCGAGTGCAGCAGTTGTTATTGAAAGCCAAGAGGCAGAGAAACCAACTCAGGAAGATGAGGTGATTTCTTCGACATCAGATAATGATGAAAATAGTGATGATTCGTTAGAAAAGGCCACTAAAAAGTCCATTGCTGAGAAAGAGGCCGAGAAAGTTAAAGAGACTGACGCAGATTACGAGCCTGAACAAGAAAAAAGATTCAGATGAGGAGAGACCAAAGAAGAAAACAAAACGAGTAAAGTCTTCAGCAACTAATGTATCTACGAAGACTACAGGGTCTCTAAATACAAAAGGAAAGAAAGTCCAAAAGGCAAAGAGCAGATGTTACATCGGAAAGCCGAATTGCTCGAAATTCCAGTGATACAATCTCAAGATCATCCAACTACTGCTAAACATGAAAGTTCAACTCCTAAAGCGTCTACACCAAAGAGTACTCTTAAATCTACACCAAAGACGACTCCTAAATCGAAGTTATTCAGAGATATTCCTAACGAGCCAGTGGACATTTAGGATTTGAATGATTTCTTTCCAGAACCAGATGTCGATGAGCTTGAAAAGCGTGTGAAAATTCTGGAAGACAAAGTAGCAAAGAATGAAACTGAGAAAGCTGAGTTAGAGAAGCTGGTGAAACAGAGTTGTTGGGATTGAACCCTATGAAAGGAACAGATGATATAAAGCCAAACAACACTATCCGAGCTTTGGTTCAACTATCAGAGGTTACATCCTCTGATGTACTTACACTACTTTCCCTAAAGACTGCTCATCCTATCATCTGCCTTCACAAAGCTTCAAGGTCTGCCAGAGTTAACAAGGACAGAGGATAGGAATCAGAGTTTAGTCATTAGCTTAGTTAATCAATGTAACAGTGCCAAGCACTGATAGTTAGTATAAGCAGTGTTTAGAGTTAGTTACATATTGTTTCCTGTTACTATCAACCCTGACGTCATCAAAGATGCTCAGAGGTTAGATAGTTAGTATAAATAGGCAACTCTTGTAATCTTTAAACTCGTCTCTTAAAGATCAACTTTCGCATATCATCTTCTCTGCATTTTCTCATTACCAGACTGTAATTACAAAGGCTGAGGGGGAGTTTGTGAATCACATGCAAGTTAATTAACTTGAAAGCATGATGATGATGAAAACAAACGACCATTGCTTGTAGTAAAAGTTTTCCATCTTATTCCGCTGCAAATCTCTTTTGATTCAATCATTTTCCATTTTTGAAACAAAAAACTACAAGTAATTCAACTCACCTACTTATAAAAAGGTTCCTCATGCTTACGCAGACTACAAAAAGCCTTCAAAGCAAAGAGTAAATAGGCACCCTTATGGATACAATCATCTGATAGATAATGGCCAAGAGCAAAGGTTACAAGAAAATTTCAAAACCACTGACCATTGTCCTAGACTTGAGGCTAGACCACCTGTGACCCCATTCAAGCTATTTTGGCTTTGGAGACCAATCTTAACTGATCCATGTACTTAAATGTGCAGGGACCCTCTACTTGCATTGATAGCTTATGGTATATAGATAGTGGAGGTTCCAGGCACATGACAGGATGTAGAGCCCTTCTCAAGGACTTCATGGCTCATGGGGAGGGTGATATATCTTTTGGTAATAACTCAAAGGGAAAGGTTTTAGGGTCTGGATCGGTTCTGGCTGGTAAACTCAAGTTTGAAAATGTGAATTTGATTGACAATCTGAAATTTAACCTGCTGAGTATCTCACAAATGAGTGACAAAGGATATGGATACTTCTTCACTAAGAAAACTTGTCAAATTGTGGGACCAGAGGTTGTTAAAAGGATTGATTAAATCATTACTAAGAGCAAAGCACAACTCACTACACACAGAAGTGGGAATGTGTATGTGGTAGATATGCTAAAAGATAATCCTATGTCTGGGACATGTCTATTCTCAGTTGCTTCTAGCAAAGAGACTGAGTTATGGCAGAGAAGACTTGGACACACAAATCTTAAAACTATCACCACACTCTCAAAACAAAGTCTTGTAAGAGGCTTGCCTCACAAGCAATTTTCCTGTGATAAACATTGTGTTTCCTGTTTAAAAGGCAAACAACATAAAAGTTCTTTCAAATCAATTGAAGAGTCCAAAACAAGCCAGTGTTTACAACTGTTGCACATGGACTTGTTTGGCCTAGTGCAAATCATGAGCTTAAAACACAAAAGGTATTGCCTAGTGATAGTTGATGATTTCTCTAGGTTTACATGGACCTTCTTTCTTCATTCTAAGGATGAAACTGCAAGCATTTTGCAAAACTTTGTCAAACAAGTAGAAAAGCAATTTGATCTTCCAGTAAAAATCTTTAGAAGTGACAATGGAACAGAGTTTAAAAATAGGGAGTTGGATGCTTTTTGTGAGTCAAAAGGAATTGTTAGACAATATAGCATTCCAAGAACTCCAGAACAAAATGGGGTGGTTGAAAGGTAAAAAGAACTTTAATTGAATCAGCAAGGACTATGCTAGCAGATTCTGGTTTACCCCTGTCCTTTTGAGCAGAGGCTGTAAACACTGCTTGCTATGTTCAAAACAGAGTTTTGATTAACCCCAGGCATCAAAAGACTGCCTATGAGATTTTGTATAAAATTAAACCTCTGATTTTATATTTTAAAATTTTTGGCTGTCCATGTTTCATTTTGAACTTAAAAGATTCTATATCTAAGTTTGCAGCCAAAATTGATTGTGGTTATTTTCTGGGATACTCAACCACTACCAAAGCCTACCGAGTTTTTAACTCTAGGACAAAGTGTGTTGAAGAAACTTTGAATGTGAAGCTCAATGAACTATCATCACTGAAAATCCCAGCAAATCCTGCAGAGCTTTTTTATTTAGATAAATTCACCTTTGCTGATGTTTCTATCAAGCTAGATAATGCAGGTATACCACAATCATCTGAAGAAGATCAAGATTAAGGGTATGACTGTGTGCTTCCACAAACAAAAGTCTATTATTCAAACAGAGGATCAAGTGCTACAAGCTCTTGTATAAACTCTGCCACTTCTGGGTCAACAGTGGTTGATCCTTAAACCTCTGCCAGTTCACAAAATCAAACATCTGTTGATAAAAGTCCTACATCTGGGCACCAAAATCATCATAATGTTACCTCTATACCACCAATACTACCACCACCATTCTCATCAGTGGCTGATACTTCAAGTTCATCAGCAAAGGTTAGCTCAGATGATACACATTTGCAGCCATCACCTCAAAATGCTATTGTTCCATACCAAGGTGATTTGATTTATCTCAAAAGCCATCCAGCAGATCAAGTTATTGGCAACATCAAATTGGGGTGCTCACAAAGGGAAGCCAAAATATTTGTCTTTTGCTGGTTTTCTATCACTCATACAACCAGTCAAGTACCAAGATGCACTAAAAGACAACAGCTGGGTAGAGGCCATGGAAGAAGAACTCCTTCAGTTCAAAAGACAACAAGTTTGGGAGCTTGTGCCACTGCCAAAAGATGTAAGTCCAATTGGCACAAAGTGGGTCTTCAAGAACAAAACTGATGAAAGGGGTATTGTTGTAAAAACAAAGCAAGGCTCGTGGTTCAAGGCTACAGACAGGAAGAAGGTATAGACTATGATGAGACTTTTGCTCCTGTAGCAAGGTTGGAAGCTATTTTCCTGTTCTTAGCTTTTCTGCTAACCACAACATAAAGGTGTTTCAAATGGATATAAAGAGTGCATTTTTGTATGGAAAAATCAAAGGAGACGTGTATGTATGTCAACCTCCAGGTTTTGAAGATGCATTCCATCCTGATCATGCCTACAAGCTCAACAAAGCATTGTATGGCTTGAAACAAGCACCAAGAGCCTGGTATGAAACTCTATCCACTTTTCTCTTATCAATAGGGTTTACTAGAGGCAAAATAGATAAAACCCTGTTTTTAAAATGGAAAGGAAAAGATTTGATGCTTGTCCAAATTTATGTGAATGCCATTATTTTTGGATCCACAAGCACTGCTATGTGTGAAGAGTTTCGAAAACTCATGGCAACAGAGTTTAGATGGGTGCAATGGGTGAGCTCCAATGTTTTCTTGGTCTTCAAGTTAAACAATTGCACAATGGTACATTTATCCATCAAAACAAGTATGTGAAAGAACTGCTTAAAAAGTTTGATATGGATGATTGTAAACCATGTAGCACACCCATGGCAACCTCCAAGCTAGTCACCATTGATGGTAAAGATGACCTTCTTGATCAAACTCTTTATCGAAGCATGATTGGGTCTTTATTGTACCTAACTACATCAAGGCCAGACATCATGTTTGCAACATGTGTTTGTGCCAGATCACAGGCATTACCTAGAAAGTCTGACCTTATTGCTATAAAAAGGATATTCAGATACATAAAAGGTGCTCCCACACTTGGTATCTAGTATCCAGCTAATGGGAATATTGAGCTTTCAGGTTTTTAAGACAGTGATGTTGCTGGGTGTAAAACTACAAGGAAGTCCACATCAGGAGGATGTCAATTCCTAGGTGATTGTCTAGTGTCTTGGAAAAGCAAAAAGCAGGTTGCAATTCAACATCCACTGCTGAGGCAGAGTATATTGCTGCTGCTAGCTGCACTGCTCAACTCTTGTGGCTTCAAAACCAGTTGGATGATTTTGGTATCATTGCACTAAAGACTCCACTCAAATTGGACAGTTAAGCTACTAAAAATATCATCAAAAATCCAGTTTCTCATTCAACTACAAAGCACATTGACATCAGACATCACTTTGTGAGAGATTGCTATGAAAAAGGTTTGATTTCTTTGCATCATGTCCATACTTCAGATCAATAGGCAAATGTTTTAACCAAGGCATTGGATACATCTACCTTTGAAAAACTGATCTCAAGGCTTGGTATGCTAAACATGGATTAAAAAACAAGTTTTCTGGTAAATCCATGTGTACATAGCATCAAAATGTTTTCAGAAATTCACAAATTCCTTAAAAATAGTTCAAAATTGAAAATTTTTTAATAAATCTCTAAAAGTCTGATCACAACATCTGTTTGCTCAAAACCTCTGATAGGCTTTAAAATCTTATCCACTGATACAGTGTATCCTCTGACTTCTATTTTTCACCTCTTCAAAATCACTGATGGCTATCCTCTGATAGTGTTAACAAAATCAGTATTGTCCAAACCACTGTCCTAAAACAGTGTTTTGCCACATCAACGGCTACTTTTCTCATCAGAGGTTACACGTGGCCAGATGTTAGCCATCCGATCTTGCAACAGATGCCACGTCATGTTCACTTTTTCAAAACCCTTATAAAACCCCTGTTTTATCTCACCAGTGGTTACCCTAAACTCTGTTGATTTCAAAATCTCAAAACAGATTTTCTCTCAAACACCATGGCTCCTAAATCAAAATCTTCAAAATCCAAAGCTAAATCACAAGAATAACCTTCACCTTTCACTCTCATAATCAAAACCCCACACAACTACACTGCCATACTTGAACAAAACAACGCAAATACTCGCTATCATCCAATGATTCGAATTTTGCAAAAGTCTAAATTCTTGCACATGTTAACTGTCAAAGCCCCCATTTACATTGATGCTCTCCGTGATTTCTGGAAAAATGCAAAGGTTCACTCATCTACTGATGGTGTTGCTTATACAATAATTTCAATAGTAGGGGGAGTGTTGATGCAAATTAGCCCCCAATCGATCTCTCAAGTCTTCAAGTTAAATGACATACAACACCCTGTGTCATTTCCAATTAATGAGATCCAAGCAGAGTTTCAGGAAAGAGGTTATATCTGCCAGATGAAAGGTATGACCATTTTTAAACCTAACTTTCCTGCTAAGATGAGATTTTTCTTTCACACCATTCTTACTTGTCTCTCAGCAAAATCCACTACTTTCAATGAAATCCCATTGAACATGCAATATCTGGGGTATGCAATTTTAACTGACACCGATTTGAACTACTCCCAGATACTGTTCAATGATCTTGTGAATAACTTTAAAAATATTGAAAAAAGAAAAGCTTTTTTATGCATCCACGTTTCTTGAGTGTTTACTTACTGGATAATTAAAGGTCCTGCAAGTAAAATTGGCGTTGTGGTTAATCAGGCAGCCTTAATCATGAAACTTTCACAAGAATAACAAAGCAAGATAAATTTGATAAAACACACGTAGAGGAGGATGAGCAAGTTTTACAAGAACAAAATGTTCAATCTCAACCTCTTGCTACTGAGCCCACTGCTCTTGGTGATCAGGGCAACACAACCGCTGCCCTGAAACCCACACCAAAAATTTCCAAAAAGAAACCCAAAACAATCTCCAAAAAGCCCACCAAACCCAAAAAGGGTCCTCTAGAAGATGAGATCCCAGAGGTTAACCCTGTGACATCACTAAAGTCACAAACCACTGCTGCTACTTCTTCATAGTAGATGGTTCAAAGATCTCCCACCGGCTTTGAAACTCCTCCTTCTTCCTCACAAAAGGAAAGGGTTGTAGACACAGGGACACCACTTTATGAAGCTCTAGATCCACTTGGGTCTATCTTCCACAACCCCTCTCCCAGGGCAATGTTGCTTTCTACTCAACCACCTTCATCGATACCTTCACTTCCACCTAAAATTGTACCATTGCTGAATGCAATTGAATTAGTTCAGACACAAACCAACACTTCTCAACAACCTATTACTGAGAATATACTTCATCAAAGGCTGTGTCTGATTCTTTATTCATTGCTAGCCCATAAGAAAATGAAGAGGCTACATCCCTTGGGTTATATGTAACCCATGGTGATATTTCAACACAAGCAGCCACTACAATTGCTGAACTCCCTAGTTCTCAGTTGGACAGTGGTTTCATTACTAAGACTTGGTTGAAGGCAACCACTGCTGAGGTAACAACTGTTACCTCTATTGTGGGAAGTCCCCAGTACCAAGACAAAGGGGCGTCTATGTTTGAAGCTGTCCTTAAACCACTGCTCATGATAACATAGATATAATTACCACTACTGGTAGGAGTTCAGGTGATCCTATTAAATTAGGTGATGATCTAAAATAGCAGGATTTGATGGAGAGAGTGACCAGAATAGAAAACTCTGTTGGTGAAATCAAAGATTTACTAAAGCAGATGATAGCTACAAAAAGTCAACCCTCTGTTCTCTCCACTGCTGATCTCAAAGAAGCTCTTAACCCTCTGTTTCAACATCAACAACGTTATTTGGATTTACAACACAAGGATCATGTGAATAATGTTCGAAACATGTTTGAATCAAAGTATCAAGACACTGCAGCAGACATTAAAGCCATCAAAGCACATCTACTCACAACCACTGACCATGCACCTCCAACGGTTATATTTGTTACAATAGATGAAGCCAAAAAGGGGGCGAAACCTTTGGGTCCAAAGAAGCTAACAATAGATGATGACAAGGCCATACCTACATTGAACATTCCAAGGCCTGATGGTTCAAAAAATATTGATTTGACTGATGAAATTATGGCCAAGGCAAGGGCTAGTCACAAGAAGAATGTGATTGAGGAGAGTAGAGTGTTGGTTGAGAAAAAGATTGATCAACAAAAAGAAAAAGGAGAGGTTGGTACTTCTTCAAAAAGAGTTCCTGCTAGAAAAGCCAGGCAACCAACATCCACACCTCCTAAAACTAAGCCTAAACTAGTCCAACCATTAAAACCTCTGCCTCTCAAAAACCTATCACATCTTCAAAACCACAACCCACATCCACTCAAGTAGATGTTACAGCAATTGTTGTGTCAACATCTGTTGATACAGCAGAGGTTGATATAGATGCATCTCTATCCACTACCATAATCACATTTCCCACATCAACTCAACCACTATCTACACCACCAAAAATCCCACAACCACCATCACCCACCTTAAGGTTTAAAAGGAGAAATATCACAAAAGTGATAAATGATGATGAGATCTCTGCACCTCTTCCAATATCATCAACACCAGTGATCCCCACATCCGTGCTTATAACTTCTTCAACTCTTAAAGTCATTCCTGCAGCAAAGTTGTACCCTCTTGATTTACCAGCAGTCAAGGAAGAGATTCTAAGTTTCTTTTCAGAGGAGGACCCTGACAAAAGAACAATTCTATCCCTTGATGGCTATCCAAGACTAGCAAATGTTGATGCTATCTAGAATTGAAAAAGAAGCAAGCAGAGGATATTGCCAAAAGAGAATCCGCTGGTAAAAATGATAGAGAAATACAGATTATCATGTCCTTTCAACTGAGTAAGGTCACCATTCTGCAAAAATTTGTCAAGGATCTGAGCAACCAGTTGTCAGTAAGGGAAGATAAGTTGCTCAAGAGTGAACTCATTGAGTATATCATGGAAAAGAAGATGTAAGGAAACAAGGCCTCAGTTCAGGGATTGGAGCATAGATGAGCTGAGAGAAGAAATCAATAGAATGCAAGAAATGTTGAAAGACCCTCTCAAAAAGCCAACTCCTCCCAACTAGGATTTATACAAAAAATATATCTCTGAAAATATCTTGAAGTTGAAGAGAATGAAGCAAGAACTGATCCAAAATCATTATGGTTCCAAAAACCAAGTGATGAGATGGGGTGAGGTGAGAGTGATAGACACCTACAGAAGTTTGGAAGAGAGAAGGAAAAATGATCCATCCATGCCTCCCAAGCCTGATTACTCAAAAGAAGATGCTATTCTCAGAGCTCAACTCTCCAAAAGGTCCAAGCTCAACATCTGCCCATTCCACACTTGCCCCGCAACACAGGAAAAAAGCAAGGGGAGATGAACGAAAAGATTGACAAAGAGTTTGAGGATACATTTATCAAAGAAGGGATTCAGAATATGATTAATTATCACACAGATGATACAAGTGCCAAGCTGGCTAAAGACTTATCAATGTTAGCTCATTCACAAACCTCAGCAATAAAAGCTCCTTCAAGAAAACCATCAGACCTAAAAATTCTAAAATGGAAGGTCGATAAAGACACCCATGAATTGACATTGCTCAAGTCTAATGGTGCAGCCACTAAACTATCCATGAAAGCTGCTTATGAGCTTATAGTAGAAGACTTCCAAGAACTACTATGTTTAGAGCTGGTGAAGGATGCTGATGACATGGAATCTCTTAACTTTGAACTTCAATTCAAAGGTCAAATAAGAGAAGCCCTTCTGAGGAATAAAAACCAAGAATAAAGTGTTTTTGGCATCATCTGTTCCAGGGGGAGATTGTTGGGATTGAACCCTATGAAAGGAACGGATGATATAAAGCCAAACAACACTATCCGAGCTTTGGTTCAACTATCAGAGGTTACATCCTCTGATGTACTTACACTGCTTTCCCTAAAGACTGCTCATCCTATCATCTGCCTTCACAAAGCTTCAAGGTCTGCCAGAGTTAACAAGGACAGAGGATAGGAATCAGAGTTTAGTCATTAGCTTAGTTAATCAATGTAACAGTGCTAAGCACTGATAGTTAGTATAAGTAGTGTTTAGAGTTAGTTACATATTGTTTCCTGTCACAATCAACCCTGACGTCATCAAAGATGCTTAGAGGTTAGATAGTTAGTATAAATAGGCAACTCTTGTAACCTTTAAACTCGTCTCTTAAAAGATCAACTTTAGCATATCATCTTCTCTGCATTTTCTCATTACAAAACTGTAATTGCAAAGGCTCAGGGGGAGTTTGTGAATCACATGCAAGTTAATTAACTTGAAAGCATGATGATGATGAAAACAAACGACCATTGCTTGTAGTAAAAGTTTTCCATCTTATTCCGCTGCAAATCTCTTTTAGTTCAATCATTTTCCATTTTTGAAACAAAAACTACAAGTATTCAAACTCAGATCCTAACAAGAGTGAAGTGGAGAAAAAATTATGTCTGACAAAGTCAAATTCTTAGAAGGCGATCGAGGGTATTTGAAAGCTTTAGTAGAAAGTTTGAGGGATGCTAATGAAAGATTGACTAAAGAGATAGCAGAGCTACGATCAGAACGCGATATGAATGATCGAAGATTCAACAGGCTGCAGAAAGTTCCTAACAATAGTTTGGGAATAGATTTTGATGCTGAATATGCGTGTATAGATCTGCAGGAAGCCAAAGAAAAGGCAGAAAAAGAAATGGCTGAACAGGGCAAGGGAAAGAATGTGATTGAAAGCATGTCCGAGGTTACTGAATCAGTGTAGAGTCTGCAAAAGCTTCTGAGTCTGTGATTATTCCAGAAACAGAAACAGAAAAGAAAAAGACGATGAAGAAGCTGAAGATAAAGATGATGATGATGAACAAGCAGACGATACTAAAGACGACTCTAACAACGATGATGGTAATAATGATGATGATCAGGGTGGAGTCGGTCTAAAAGTTGTTGATGCTAAAGTGAATGAAGAGTTTGATTTTTCGTCGTTGCTGAATGATGAATCGAATAGAATGGATGATCAAACTCAGGGGGAGCAAACAGGGGATGCAGAACAGAAAGAGGATGTTGATATGACAAATGCTATTAATTCTACTATGTCTATTGTTGCGGTTCCTACAAAGCCATTAATTTTGATGCTCGAACATAATGTTGAGGAAGGCGAATATGTGCATAACTACTCAAAAGAAGATTTAGCGAAGCTGATTGATGTTGATGCTGAATCATTTGATTTTGATTTTGAAGAACAAGTTCTGAATGTGAATACGTTTGAGCCGAATGAGTATCATTACAAACGTAGATATGAAGCTGATGGTTACAACAAGGTTATTGTTAAAGATTGGTATTCGGATGATGAGAAAGATGAAGCTAAGAAGTACGTTGGTCCGAACACTGATAGTTTTCCAACTTTTGAGGAAATGTACGAGCAGCTAAGTGAAGACATGTTGAAAGAAAAGATTGAAGAGTCTGTACGAGAAGGTAAAATCCCAAAACCAATGACGAGAGAAGAGATTGCGCAAGCGAAGAAATCCTGGTTTAAAGAGATACCAAGAGAACGAAAGTTTCAACGTCCATTAGCATTCTTTACCAGAGATAAAGATGTGTCGTTTCGAGATATATTGAGCTGGGGGTAGTTTAAAGAGTTAAACGTTTATTCCATTAAACATGAATTTGGAGTTTAATACTTCAGATACTTGGCAGATTTCAAAACTATTCCATACTGGGATGTAGAAGAATTAGTACAGACGAGGAATGTTACATACCACATGAAGTTTATTGATCATTGCTATGGAAAATGATCAAATTCGAAGCAACAAAAGGTTTCAGGTACTGGAAGCCATTCATTCCTTAGCGCCGTATCAAAACTAACAAAAAGACCGCAGAGAAAGACATAACGTTGATTATGAAACGTCCGAGAGCATTGAGAAATATGCCCCTACTGCCGATTGAACAGAATTTCTATCCACTATTCAAGTGGTGGCAAGTGGATCCCACAACATGTTAAGCAGTGATTGTTCTAAGATTTGAAGATCATTTGGATATCACTAAAGAAAGGGTTGAAATGTTTGGGATGGAAGGTTTGAGAGGGCTGTGGAGAACGATTCGCATACTAGACCCGATGAGGCTAGTGAACTGCTCGAAGGAGGATATCAAATGTCTAGTCTACAACAAGATTTGTTATGAAGAACGTGAAAAAGAGCAAGCGATGAAATATCAGAGGGTTGTAAATGTATGTTATGCACACAAGGTTAATTCTGGAAGAATGTGGGAATCCAGCTGGAGGGAACTTGAATGCAAAGAGTTTTGAAAGGAAGAAGCGCGTATTGAACATATACATGAGATGGGTAGGGAGGCGAGACTCACACGTTTCCAATTCATGAAAAAAGTGCCACCTACAGATCAAACGCCAATTCCAGAGCAAGAACGTCGTAAAAAGCCAATCAAGAACTTCTTTGGAAGTGTCAGGCAAAAGTAGAGCTTTGAAGACTGATCAAGACGAAGACAATATCCAAGGGGGAGTCTGTTAGTACATAATGTCTATGTCTTAGTCTTGGATCGAGTCTGTTTAGTTTTGGCTATATTATGCTAGAAATGAAGGGTATTTATGTAAATGGTACACAAGTTCGTCCAGAGATGAATGTAAGAAAAAGTTCGGCCGAACTTGTTATCCCCCAAGCGAACTTGTGATACTATAAATAGGTGACTTGATTTCTTCATTTGTAACTTCTGCAACTTTGTCACATGTACGACGAAGCTCTACTCGATCAGGATTTGACATGTACTGAATATTTAAGATCAATAAACAATGATTAAATAGTAAATCTTGCATATTCGATTAACACGTCAAATAGTTTCCGTCTATACGAACGTTAGATACCAATTTAGGTTCCTATGCTTACAATGGAGCGATCTAACATAAAAAGAAAAGAAAAAAAAAAGAAGTTAAGTAAATTACAGTTATGTCCTCAATAAATAAATTTTTGATTATGTCCTTTGGGCAAAATAGTCTTTTTACCTTAAAATTGGCTAAAAAATTAACACGAGTTAGCTAAAAGGACAAAAGCGTGTAAAATTTACAAAATAAAGAGCCTTTGGCGTGATTTTTGATGAAAAAAGACAAAGTGACCAATTTAGTATACAAATAAAGGACAATCGATGCAATTTACTCTAAGATATATTTCCATTTTAAACAACCATTTTATTGGATAATATAAATAAAAATAGTCATATTATATAGTTATATAATTACGTTAATTAAACTATTTTACTTGAATAATTGTAAGTTAATTGTGTGTGTATATATATATAGTGAAAGCGTAAAATACAATATCCCTTAACGTACAATACGTACAAGATGAAATTATAACATACGTAATTAGTTTTATAACATGCGTGATTAGCTTTTTACCCAATGCGTGATTACTGATTTTGTACATGCGTGATTATGGTTTTCATCCTGCGTGATTGATGTGCTAAAAGTAGTTTAATTAAAACAACCTAATTTAACCTATTCTAGACTCAAAGTAATACTCTAAACTCTCTAAAACTCAACTAAACTACTAACCAGCAAGTGAACCGATGACTAGTCAAGCTAAGATAAGTCCGGATATCGAACCCACAAGACTCGATTAAACTACGCTAATAACTTTATCTAGACTAAGACTGACATGCACATGACTAATTGTTTATTTGCTTGATGGGGGTGGGGGTTTACTAAAAATCCTAAAAGTGCAATTAAATTAAACTAATTAGCTAGATTAACTAGACTCGACTTTGGACGAAGGTTTTACTCAGTGGTGACGAAGACTACCTAGGTTGGAATCCCCCTTGTAATCAAAACGCTTCCTATCAGATAATTGATGTGATTTGGATCTGGGATCTTTAGATTCTAAAACCCTAAGAGAAACCAAACAGGACCTCCAGTCCTTCTCCTTCTTGGGAATTCGCCTATAGAACTCTATAAGGTTGTTATGAACACTGGTTAACTAGACTTCCTTTGGGTTATCTATTTTCTAGAAAATGCACTAATATGATTAACTACCTCGTAGTGGAAAGTCTAAGGCAACTAAGGGATTCGATTTGGTTTAGTAGACAAAGAAGTGGTAAGGAAAGTAAAACAAGATTCTCTCGAAACCTAATCCTACAATTCACCGATCTTGACCTACTATAACCTACCACTTTCAATACTAAGGTTCGCAGAATATTGAAGTTGAATTAACTCTCGATTACTGTTCTATGGCTTATTGGCCAATTCACCACAAGATTACCCGAACCCGCCAAGACCTGAATACTAACACAAATTCATTATATGAAAGACATTCAATAGAATTTATGTGAAACAGATAAACAATAATTAATCAAGCAATAATACGCATATGCACCAAATCAAAGAACCAAAGTCGTTTACTTTACTAGAAAACCCAAAACAACATCAATATCCAATAAAAATTTAAACTTTAACAAGGGTTCATCTTTAACCTAGGTAGTTTAGAAAGTTTAGCCAATAATCATTGTTGCAAAGATCAAAACAAGAGTTTAGGAATTCATCATAACAAGAGAGAAAAGAAAGAAACAAGATAAATTGGAAAGTAAAATAGATTAGATCTTCAATCTCTTCACTTCCAGCTCCAAATCAATGATTCCTCAGCTTCCTTCCTTCAAAACCATTCAGCTCTTGAATGTAGACTTGAACTCTAAAATTCGTCTTTAGGGTTTATGGGATGATGAAGATGTATATATAGTTTTCCCATAACCGAAAACTTTTCCATTCACCGGTCACGCTCCGCGACCGTGCTAATTCCTGGCACAAATCTATCAGCCTCTCGGACCCCGCGAGAGGATTAGCTCTTGCCTGTCGTGGCCTGCCAGAAGGTGTGAGGCCTAGATTTTGTTGTCGTTTCGTCCCTCGAGCTTCCAATTACGTTCCGGTACTTGGTTTCTTTGTATTTTACCTCATGTTTTCGCACTTTTCAGCTGTTTCTATTAGCCAAGACCTGCAACACATAACCGGATCAAAAGCATGCACATTCTACTATAAACTGACGCTAATACTAACGAAAACTATACTCGATAAATGGATGTATTTTGCAATACATCAAATATCCCACACTTACTCTTTTTTCGTCCCTGAAAAAGAATTATACAAACGGAATCATAGACGGATAAATACTCGGTTCAAAAGCAAGATTAATTATTAAGATCGAAACTTATGTTAGCTGCGATTGCAAATATACGTGTCCACTCAAACTCGAATCCGGTTCCAAGCCCTTATCATGCAATTAATGTTTAAGTTCGTCAATCAACCTAGGGTCTCACACTAGAAGCCGCAGTATCACCTAATCCCGTCTCAAGCTTTTAGAACAAAAGGAACAAGTCATTCGACCCATTTCCTAACCGTTTTATACCAAAATTAAAAGAATTTAATATCAATTTTTTACTTTCCATTTTTTTTATTTTAGAGCACTAGACTTTTTCTTACCTAACCCTAGAGGCTGTCTCAACCAGAGTCACCATCCCCGAGAGCGAAACTTGAGCGTCTGTAATTTTGCAATCTATTTTAACTAATCCTAGAGGAAACCTAAGTCAGAGTCACTAACATGTGCATATATATACATATTTTTTTACAATGAATTTTACACACGGTTCGGTTTTAAATTTATAAAAATGATTTATACCTCAACATTAAAACACATACGAAAGGGCAAGTGTACCCCGTCATATATGTAGTAAAGTATCGGTAAGAACCAAGTATCGATCCATGGATGCGGGCGTAGACGATAATACTAAACCTTTGTCAATATTCTATCGGTATAAAAAGATAGGTTGATAAAGTGTTTAAACTAAAAATGACTAAAACAAATATTTTTGTTTCTTTTTATTTTTGTAAACATAAGGACTCCAAATATGAAAAATAGAAGTATAGCCTTGCTTTATGAACAACCGGAATATGTTAACTAAGTCGATTATGCCACTAAGTCACTTGGTCAATTTTCCATTTTTCAAGAGAATTAGTATCCCTTTCGGGAATCCTAACATGACAACTCTTCGGAAAGTTAAAACGATAAACACACTTTAACCACCTAAAGTTGTTCTTTAACGCCATATTGATTAATGTTCATGAAAATCCCTTAAAAAGAAGTTAGTCATCCGTTAAGAGTTTTCTAACCTCACTTAATCAAGGAAAGTTACACCGATAAACACAATGCAACCACCGAGACAAGCATAACCTAGATTAAGTCATAACCGAGTCTATTTTACAAATCTTAAACATAAATTTACTAAGAAAACAATTTTGGCCGAAACTACTAACTAAGCTTATGATTTATGTTAAGAATTCATAACGACACCATCTAACCCACTAAGGTCCTTACGCGACGGAAAGTACTCTTGATAATATTAATTACCCCTTATCAACCCAATACCCATTTCTAGTCTCATGGGGTGAACATTTTTAACTAAGCTAAAGGTTCACTAATGCAAGATTAATTAGGCTTCTTCTTTTAAATATCCTAACTAACCATGAACTAATCATCCAAGACAATTAACTATAATCAAGAATCCAATATAAATAACAAGGTTGCAAAACAATCATCAAGGATTAACATAAAAAGTTGTTAAGTGTCATTACAAACATGATTAACATCTAATGGTTGTTTAACAAGCAAGGAATTCAAAGTGCCATGAGGCTACAATATTACATAAACAAAAATCTAAAAGCTTGAAACATAATCAAAATTATGGAAAGATTCAAGAACCAAACCATAGACAAGCTAAAGATCGTAGAACCGGATGATAATGGAGCTTCTAGGCACAATGGGGCTTGAATCGGAGCAAAACATGTTGTTACCGGAGCCCAAAAATCGCCAGAAAACGCTCCCAAAAAGTCCAGTCTTCGATCCGTCTGCCCTATTTTTATAACATTTCATGTCCCGCACGGTCGTGCACTTTATCCGCACGGCCGTGCACTATTAGCACAATTTGTTGACATCATCTTATCCGGATAAGGTTTTAAAAATGGCACGGCCATGCCAAGATTGGCACGGCCGTGCGTGTCCGAGATAATCTGGCATTGGAGTCGCACTGCAGTTCACACTAGGAAAATAGCAACGCAGGGTCGTGCTAAACTTCCGCACGGCCGTGCACGCCATGAACAAAGCTTGCATTGGAGTCGCATTGGCAGTGCACAAGAGGAAAACAGCAACGCACGGTCATGCCAAACTTCCGCACGGCCGTGCGCGTCTTTAACACTGCTTGCACCAGGGTTTGCACGCTCGGTGCAACCCTTCTGATCTGGGACGTCACAGCCGTGCCAGTCCTCTGCACGGCCGTGCACTATCTGAATCTTCACAGAAAGTCCGCAACTTCGTCGTTTCGCCTGGAAAATCCTTGTTTTCTGCATCTTCTTGTCCTGCACACTGTTTAAGGCCTGTAAATGAAAACATACGTGATTAAGTATCTAATTATTGATCTTTACGGCCAAAAACGTGTAAAAAGGGGATAAAACAGGGGACTAATTTATGTGTATTTTAACAAATATCAAACATCCCCACACTTGAACTTTGCTTGTCCTCAAGCAAACCAAATTAAAACATAGCTTTGAACAAGATTCAATAATTTACAAACTAATAAATCAATATGCTTACAACTAGGTTAGTCGGTTTTTTGAAAAACCATCGTCAAATAATTTGAACCAAACAAGCCTATGCAAACATATGTAAAGATAACTAAAAAGTCATGAGTCCACTATCGATTGACTTAGCATGCAAATATTCACACATCTCTCAATTTTCACACACTTGGCTATGTTTTGTGAGACATACATAAGATGTGTATGTGTAAACGCTCTATGTCTGGACGATGAATTTCACAATATCATAAGCTTATCAAAAGATCTAATCTCCACCAACTAACATACGGAAATGTGCAAATCAAGAGGTCTTCACGGGTTTTAACGGGAGGCTAGGGTGAAAGGTGTGGAATGGATATTTATAAGTGACTAAATGGTTAAAACTCGGCAATAGCGTTTAACAAGCGTAAATACATAACAACTATATATAGATAATGCAACAAAATGACAAATTTTTCGTTATCGAGCTAATCGACAATATTATAATGTTTTAGCTCTTAAAATTGCTCGGATGTTGTCGTTTTCACCCTGTTTTTAGGGTGTTCGATTTTCTGTTTTTTTTTTACAAATAACTAATAGTAAACGCAAGTTAAACAGTATATAGATCGAGTTTTAACACAAGGGTTTAAAAACAAAAAGGCTAATTTAGGCTAAGTGGGTTAAAGTGGGTGCAATCGGAAAAACACGGGAAAGGCTTAACATGGTGAACTAATGGGTAATGGCGGGTAGGGGATATAAACAAAGGAAAAGGCTAACACAAAAAGGGTGTCCTAAGTGCCTCCATCACTTTTACACAATTCTACATATATATGGTCTCGATAAGTATGCTAATGACAAGTTCTAAATCATGCAAGACATCCGGCTCACTCCTATTCCGAATAAACATATAACGAATTACAAGACTCAAACAATGCTCTCATGACGGAAGGAATGGGTAAAAGTGTGAAAATTAACATGCAAGTCTTTCTTTTGTTTGTCACGCTTTTTTGTTATCTTTTTCGATTTTTATTCGGCTTGTCGGTTCTTTATCGTATCTGATGTTTTCTAAAACACAACTAACCGTTTATTTAATTTATAGCTAATTCTGTTTTTTTTGCATATATACAAGCAGACAAACAAAGTTACGCAAATAACCCCTCCCCATATTTGAACTTCGCATTGTCCCCAATGCGAAATCCAATAAAGTAAAAAAGGATAAAATACTCCCCTAAGGACGAAGAAGGTGCAACAGTTATTCTCCAACTCGCAAGCATGTGCCTCGTCAGTGCATACTCCAAATACCTGTATACACATCACCATAAAACACGACCCAAAAGAAAACAACACATCGATCACAAAGCTAAAATATAGATAATAAAAGTACTAATACCATCCATACATAAAAAAACATAGAAATAAATAAAACAAATGTCTGAAAATGAAAGTACATGTCCAAGGGTGTTTGAAATGTCAACCAAAATGAACCCCCCAAATAAGCTAATAGTAGTAGATAAAAACAGCAAATAGCGGTGCTCCCCAACTACTCGTCTATATCATCACCATGACCAGCACCGGAAGACCCCGCCCCGCCTTGGTTCCCGAATGGAAACTACGGAGGGTCTCCGAATTGGTTGGGGAACGCGCTCTGAAGGCCCCCAAAAATGTATGAAAATCCAGCTTGCATCTCCTGCCTCATGTAGGGTTCACCCGCATCTGATTAAACTGCTGGTAGAACTCGGGATAGGATGGGATGCCTGGTGGCCAACCTTGGTAGTGCTGCTGCGGGTTTGGTGGTTGCTGAACGAACGGTTCATTCTCATGCTCCTCTTCGTGCTCTTCTTCTTCTTCTTGTTGTGGTGGTAGAGGGTCCCATATCTCTCCCTGCAATCCTCTCAGTCTAGGGCCATTGTCGGTATCCTCCGTTAGCCCCATGAACTTTAGTGTGCGAAGATCAACGTCATACCCATGAGTAACCAATGTGAGACCGTTTACCACCTCATCTGTCATGACCCCCGTGGCGTACGCAAGCTCAGTTACATACTCCCCTCCATGGATTTCGCTACTCAGAGTTTTGCCCATGCTGCTTACAAAAAAATCTGCCATGCGCGCAGCAAGATTGAAGTGCACCCCTTTAACAATCGAGTATAAGAAGATCAAATCTGGGGTGGGACAGTTGTCGGAACTTTCCATTCGTCCGGCCACAGTGTAGCTAATAACCTGGTACAAAACCCGGAGTAATGGATCCCTAAAGCGTGTTGCCTTGGCTTTTCTTGGATCATATGCTGGCCCGACCGCTACTTAGGCCCAAAACGCTGCTCTAGCAGTGTCATTGTCAAAACCAGTGATGGAGGTGAACAAGTTGGAGTCTAACTCCTCTTCGGTATAGATACCTAATCTCTTGCCGAGTCTTGCAACTGACCAGCTGTGCCACTGACCTCCGAGCCTAAATCTTACTCTCATGGTGTGTCGGAAGTCGGGGTCCGCATCTCCTTTTGGTTTTGCATAGGAGTATGATGCGAGGAATTCTAAGGTAAGTTCCAAATAAACTGGCCGTCTGATTATAAGCAGTCGTGACATAGGCACTGAAATCATGTCGGTAAGCCTATCAGTTTGGTTTAGTGCCTGTATGGTACTCCAACTCAGCCTCCTTGGTTCCCCAATCTTGTTCCTCCAACTCCACAAAGCTTACAATTTGTTGATACATGGTCGCTCTTTGTTGTTTTTGGGATCGAATTGGAGAAAAGGGGGTTTGGAGCGGCTGCACATGACTGTCTTAGGGTTTTATGAACCTTTTTTACTGAATAAAGTTACATTTATACCCCTGTAACTGGTGTGCATAAAAAGTCGCGCACGACCATGCGAAATTTGGCACGGGTGTGCGGATCATGGAGTGCACCGGTGTGCACTAGGGTTCTCGGCTCGCACGGGAGTGCGAGGGTCACGCACGGGCGTGCGTGACCGGCACCCAGGTTGGCACAGCAGTTCTATGAAGATGCAACGCGTCGCACGGTCGTGCAAGACTTTTGCACGGCCGTGCGTGATCTGGCAGTTTTTCAGACAG
Source organism: Scalesia atractyloides (assembly GCA_947069175.1). Taxonomy (NCBI): domain Eukaryota; kingdom Viridiplantae; phylum Streptophyta; class Magnoliopsida; order Asterales; family Asteraceae; genus Scalesia; species Scalesia atractyloides. Next base: position 54,968,978 of record CAMTDV010000024.1, on the reverse strand, counting down.
ATTCAGACAGAATGCTTCCAACTCACTTTTTACCATACAATCACTCAAATTTGCAGGTTATAAACTGTTTGTGCAAAATTTCAACTTCGGAACATTATAAGACATGAATCAAAACAGTACGAACTAGCTAATAACCGAAAAACACACCGAAACTATGAAAAACGTAAAAACTGAAAATCAAGACAAAACTACCCCTACGCTCGCTGAATGCGCATGCTACATTTTTTATCATCGAGTCGGTAGCATAGACTCTCCTCCCCACACTTAGTACGCGTGTGGGGCGTAGAGATCAATCATCTCCACCTCCGAGTCAACCGGTCCGCCAATGTATCGCTTCAACCTATGACCGTTGACTTTGAAAGTTACACCATCCGCATTCTCAATCACGATGGTTCCATATGGGAACACCTCCTTCACCGTGTATGGTCTCGTCCATCTAGAGTGTAACTTCCCCGGAAATAAACGTAACCGCGAGTTATAAAGCAACACAAGACTCCCGCTTGGAATTGTTTTTGGTCCATCAAGCGCTTGTCGTGCAATCTCTTGGTCCATTCTTTGTACAACACGGAGTTCTCATAGGCGTGATTTCGTAACTCCTCAAGCTCATGGATCTGTAAAAACCAGGCTTCACCTCCGCTTTTCAAATCCAAGTTCGCTGCTTTCAATGCCCACAACGCCTTATGCTCCAATTCCACCGGTAGATGGCACGCTTTGCCGTAAACCAACCTAAAGGGAGTAGTCCGTATAGGTGTTTTGTAGGCTGTCCTAAATGCCCAAAGCACCTCATCTAACTTGTCTGACCAATCCTTGTGGTTCTTACTAACCAACCGCTCAAGGATTCTTTTCAACCCCCGGTTCGTGACCTCCACCTGCCACTCGTTTGCGGATGGTAGGGCGTGGATAACCTATGGCGTACACCATATCGGAACAAAGCTCTATCAAGCTGCGTATTACAAAAATGGGTCCCTCGGTCACTGATAAGTGCTTTCGGAGCACCGAACTGGGCAAACAAACTCTTCAAAAACCTCACGACTACCCTGGCATCATTGGTGGGCAAAGCTTGTGCCTCTGCCCACTTCGATACTTAGTCTACCGCAACCAGGATGTATTTATTCCCACGTGAGGGGGGAAACAGACCCATGAAGTCTATACCCCATACATCAAAGACTTCACAAACCTGGATCCACTCCTGAGGCATTTCATCTCGTGCGGATATCTTAGCGGCTCTTTGGCACCCATCGCAAGCACTAACCGATCTCTGCGTGTCACGGAAGATAGTAGGCCAATAAAACCCAGAGTCCAACACCTTTTTCGCGGTGTAGTTCGCACTGTGATGACCTCCGGCAGGTCCCTCGTGACAATGGCGCAGGATGCTATTCGCCTCCTCTCCAGAAACGCACCTCCTAATCACCTGATCCGCACCAACTCGAAATAGATAAGGGTCGTCCCAAATGTAGTACTTGAGATCTGCGAAAAATTTCCTCTTTTGCTGATGTGTAAGTCCTTTAACAAGGATCCCACAAGCAAGATAGTTCGCAAAATCCGCAAACCAAGGCGACTCCTCACTCACCTCTACACTCATGAGAAACTAGGGGGGAAATTGTCATTTATCGGCTCCTCCCGTGCTCTCTCCGCATCTCCGTGCTCAAGTCTAGAAAGATGATCGGCCGCTACATTCAACGATCCCTTCTTTTCTTGAATCTCGATATTAAACTCCTGCAACAATAGGATCCACATGATAAGACGCAGTTTAGCATCCTGCTTGCTAAACAGATATTGAATGGCTGCGTGATCAGTGTACACAATCGTCTTGGACAGCACTAGGTACGATCTAAATTTATCAAACGCAAAAACTATTGCTAGAAGCTCCTTCTCCGTGGTGGTGTAATTCTCCTGCGCATCATGAAGAGTCTTGCTGGCGTAGTAGATCGGGTGGAAGTGCTTATCCTTCCGCTGTCCTAACACGACCCCTATCGCGTAGTGACTAGCATCGCACATGATCTCAAACGGTAAGGTCCAATCCGGCGCGACCAGTATAGGGGCCTCTACGAGCTTTTGCCTAAGAAGGTTAAAAGCCTTCAAGCACTCGTCACAAAAAATGAACGGAGCATCCTTTTCCAACAAACGGGTCATGGGTCTAGCGATTTTCGAGAAATCTTTAATGAATCATCTGTAGAACCCCGCATGACCGAGAAAGCTCCGTATCTCTTTAACCGAGGTGGGAGGTGGAAGTTGAGAAATGATATCAACCTTCGCTGGGTCGACTTTCATACCTGCTTGCGAGATCTTGTGCCCAAGTACTATGCCCTCTCTTACCATAAAGTGGCATTTTTCCCAATTAAGCACAAGACTCGTCTCCTCACACCTTTTAACATCTTCTACAAATTTTCCAAGCAATGATCGAAGGAATCCCCAAACACTGAGAAGTCATCCATGAGAACCTCCATGGAATCCTCGATCATATCATGGAAAATCACTATCAGGCAGCGCTGGAAAGTAGTCGGTGCATTGCACAACCCGAAAGGCATGCGCAGGTAGGCTAATGTGCCGAATGGACATGTGAAAGTAGTCTTCTCCTGGTCCTCAGGAGCGATAGGAATCTAAAAATACCCGGAGAACCCATCCAGAAAACAGTAATAGGACTTCCCTGACAGACGTTCCAACATCTGGTCGATGAATGGAAGCGGGAAGTGGTCCTTGCGGGTGGCATCGTTGAGTTTGCGATACTCGATGCAAACTCACCATCCCGTGACCGTACGGGTCGGAATAAGTTCGTTCCTATCATTTGTAACTACCGTCATACCACCCTTTTTGGGCACTATCTGTACGGGACTAACCCAAACTGAATCAGAGATAGGATCGATTAAACCTGCATCTAACAACTTGATTACCTCCTTTTTGACAACTTCTTACATGTTCGGGTTTAATCGTCTCTGCGGCTGTGCACACGGCTTGTAATCATCCTCCATAAGAATTTTATGAGTGCAGAATGAAGGATTGATTCCTTTAATGTCCATGATCTACCATGCTAAGGCTTTCTTATGAAGTCGCAGAACCTCAAGAAGTTTGCTCTTTTCGTCGCTCGACAAAGATGCTGATATGATAACCGGCAAACGGCACTCCTCGTCTAGAAACGCATACTCAAGATGTGGCGGAAGCTCCTTAAGCTCCAAGGATGGAGGATCTTCAACGGTTGGCTTCGACTTCTCCTCTACCCCACGATCAATCTTTGTAAATCAATCCGGACTCTGGGAACCATCATCACCAATTTGATAGACTGGCTGCTCGAAATCGTGGCCCTCCTGCGTAATGCATCTAGGTCCCCACACAACAAAGGTGTGTCCGAAACAATCTCCTGATCGTCCCCTGGAAATGGGTGCTCACATACGTATCAAAAATGTCTATATAATACAGAACATCATCCTTACTCTAGGGGTGCTGCATTGACCACTTGATATCGAAGGTCACATGCTCATCATTCACTCGGAGTGTAATCTGCCCCGCAGCTACATCTACAATCGTCCGCGCCGTGTTCAAGAATGGCCGCCCGAGTATTAGAGCCACCCTAGAGTCTTCATCCATATCCAAAATGACAAAGTCCACAGGAAACACAAACTTGTCAATCTTGATAATCATATTCTCGACAAACCCCCATGGATACTTTATGGAATGATCTGCTAAACGAATGCTCATCCTAGTAGGTGACGGTTCACCTAGATCTAACTTAGCAAAAACCTTATACGGCATAAGGTTAATGCTTGCTCCCAAATCCGCCAATGCGTGACTAACCGACATATTGCTAATAAGGCACGGAAGAGTAAAGCTGTCCTGGATCTCCCATCTTTGTAGGCAGATGATTCTGAAGTATGGCTGAGCAACTCTCATTCATCACTACACAGGACATTTCCTCAAGCTTCTGCTTGTTCGAGAGGATGTCCTTAAAAAACTTCGCATACTTAGGCATCTGAGCTAAAGCCTCGACAAATGGTATGTTTATATGTAACTGCATGAATAACTCTAAAAACTTACCCTATTGTTCTTCATTCTTCTGCTTCTTTAGCCTGCCTGGGTACGGAACTAGAGGAGTATAATCTTTGACTGGCTCACGTGGCTGTGCGGTACTTGCTGGGTCTAGCCTAGTGTGCACCTTGCCTGAAGCGTCAGTCTGGACCGTCTCAGTGATCGGTGGTGATGCCGATATGTCAGGTCCGTGGTTTTTCCACTCCTCGTTATCACGGCATTTACATGCCCTCGTGGATTCGGCTCAGTGTTGCCTGGAAGACCACCCTGGGGTCTCTCCGACATCATCTTCGCCAACTGCCCTACCTGATTCTCAATATTCTGAATCGAGGCCTTCTGACTCCGCATCTCTCCCTCGGGGAGCTAAGAAACTTTCTTCGTTTTGTTGGTAACGTTTCTCAGCTAGCTGATTCGCACTAGTAGAGCTACTTAGAAGCTGAGCCATCATCTCCTCCAGCTTAGAATTATCTGAAGAGCCTTGTTGCTGAGAACTACTCCCGGATCCTGATTCGGGTATGAATAAGGTCGGGGCTAGTAGGATTGATTTTATGGCTGAAATGACTGGCCTTGAGCTTGCTGTGGTGCTGGAGCTCGCTGACTTAATCCAAGCGGGTTTTGATTACCCGTGTTTGCCTTCCATCCAAAGTTCGGGTTATTCTTCCATCCCGGATTATATGTGTTGCTGTAAGGATTATTTTGCGACCTTGCTTGATTGCTGACGGAGTCTACCTCCTCCTGGCCCGCAAACATAGCTCCTTGGTCACATGCACCTTGCTCGTGCGAAACTCCCATTGGTCACATCCCGAACTGGCCTGTGCCACCGTCTGGGATTTAGCGAATTTGGTCGTCAATGCCGCGATATGTGCCGAAATAGCTGTATATTCGTCAACAGCATGGACTCCTAGGCAGGATGATGATGAACGGTTCCTCTCTCCACCATGACGTGAACTCGATTTTAACACAGCTTTCTCGATAATTGTGTAAGCTTCATTCGGCGTCTTCGTCCCTAGATCCCACCTGCACACACATCTAAACGTTCCTGCGTCTCATAGTTTAGGCCCTGGTAAAAGTCAACACTAACTGTCTTTTGGAAAGACCGTGGTGTGGAACATCAAGTAACAAATCTCTAAATCGCTCCCAAGCCGCATGTAAGGACTCCCCGTCATCCTGTCGAAACATCATGATACGATTCCTAAGCTTCGTCGTCTTCTCTGGCAGAAAATACTTTTGTAGGAACGTCCACGATTAGCACGGGAACCTAAATTTGTTATCTATTGTCCGATTAGGCAGAAACTAATGACAAGTTAACCAAATAACAAGAATTACTCGTTTAATAGTTGTTTTCATTGATCTAAAGTTCAATACATTCGAGATCCGGATCCGACAGAGCTTCGCCGTCTCTGTGCCAAAATATCTCCAAGTTCTAAATGAGATCAACATGCTAGCTATACATAGGCAGTGAAGTTCGCTAGAGTATGAAGTGAGTTCGGGCGAACTTGCCTTAGCAAGTTCGGCCGAACTTGACAATCCATGAGACTCTCAAGCGAACTTGACCCTATTTCACATAAATACTCCGTATTTCTAGCCTATTCAACTCGAACCTATACAGACTCAATACAAGACTAATATATAAACGTTATACACCAATAGACTCCCTCTTGGATATCTACTTTATCTTGTTCGGTCTTCAGAAACTCTTGTTTAATCAAGACTCGTTCTCGTGTAATGACGAAGGCAACATGCATATGCACCAACAGACTCCCCCTTGGATGTTGCCGCAGTCTTCTTCTTTCATAGACATCTTTGACAATAATCATCCTTGTCAGTCTTCAAGTGTGATAGTCTTCTTTGAACGCCTCGTAATCATCAGACTTCAAATAAGTTCCTGAGTCTTTATCTTTATCCTTATATAAGCATTAAACTTTATGATCTTCAAACTTTCTCTTTCCCTTCAATTTATCTTGATAAAACTTTTAATCTCCATGTTCCCCCTTGCTGTGAGCTGTGTTCCCCCTAGCTTTGAGCTTTATCTTCAATCACGTTTCATCCTGCTCCCCCTAAAACTTTACTTCTGTTTCAAAGTACTTGGGAATTCAAATAAACATTTCAGATTCTAAACTTTGAAATTTTGTACCACATATATTACATACCACCTGTACACAAACTTGTATTTCAAATTTTAATCTTCATTTTTCAGTTATTTCAAGTTCAAATTAATGAACTTGAAACATTTAACATTCAAAACCTTTTTCAATTCATTTAATTTTTCAATTATTGAAATGAAATCCACTTAGTTGATCAAGTCCAAGTTAATGACATTGATTAACTAATTTTGTTAACCAAGTCCAAGTTAATGACCCTGTCTAAACCCGTTGTGAACACTTGGTATTATCTTCAATTTTAAAGTTTTCATATTAATGAACTTTTTCTTACCAGACTTCAATAATCCATTCTCCAACATTGGCTCATTGAAAATCTTTTTGGATTTAAAAAGTAAGTAAAGTATTTACAAAACTTTTTAACAAGTAAAGAAAACTATGTACGAAACAATTTACAGACGTATTTTTGTGAATTTGCGTCTAAGGATCATATCAGTTTTATTGAGACATATCACCAGTACCTTTGACCTTTTTGAGACTTTAAGTTCTAAACTTGTTTACCTAGATTGTCGATATATTTGTCCACTTAAACTTCATCACGCTTCTCAATTGTTCCAAGATATGTTAGGATATGAATTATGAAACTTGACTTAACTATGGTTCCCACCTCTTGAATATACTCCCGAATCCAGATTCCCTAGATTTCATCTTACAGGTGAGTATAGCGTAATTGATATCTGTATTTGGGTTATGCGAGGCCTTGAGAGCTCAGGTTAGTACTACCGTACCGATAAAGAGATGAAGGCTTGTCTTTCAGGTGTGTTCCACTTAAGGAATCTTTTCAGCATTGCAAATGATTAGATCATTTGATTTTTTTCAAGTTTGCATGCTATTTGGGGTTTATAGCAAAAGCATTATAGAAGTTCTAGGCTATTACTTCCGCAAAATCAAAAGAACTTGTATAATACCCTAGATATCAATCATCTATAAAGACCTCGTATCTCAGAATCAGGCAACCCTTCAATCGAAATTTCGGAGTACTAAGTCCATATATCCAAGATGTGTTAATCCACAAGATTAAGCAGTTGTAAAATTTAGTTTATATCCCGGAAACAATCTACTGAACGTGTAAAGCCTATCGACACATCCACAGAAAGACTTGTTTATCATTTTTAAACTTTACAGTTCTTTAGCATACTGTGATAGTCCACTGATGTACTATCATTTCCTTTTTGACAACAAATTCTTTTTGTCTTTTTTAATGTTTTTGACTTTTCAAGTTTTTCATATGTTTTTTATTTTTCAACAACTTTTTTAAAATTTTCTTACCCCCCTAAAATCAAAAACATATTTTTGGATTTTAGATTTTTAACAAATTCTATTCTAAAAAGATAACAAACCAATGTGGATCCCGTGACCTCGTCGTCCGATCCTTTTTCTCAATCATGTATCTGCAATTGTTTAACAAACGAACATTAAACTCATTTACCACTTGTAAAAGCAGTTTGAACTTGTAAGAACTTTTGAAATCAGTTTTTCTTGTTCAACGGTGTGGATTTTCATAATTTTGACTTTTAAAAAAAAAAATCTTCTTAACTACTCCCCCTCAAAATGTCAAAGATTTTAACATTCTAGATAAGTAAAAAGTTATGAATCTCCTTAATCCCGAATCAACTTTGATAAGCTGGATCTTGGAACTCCTGCACATGAAAAGATTTAGTTAAAAAGTTCAACCAAGCCTTCTTGGTCTTCGGTTTTGGATATAACTCCTCATACACCTCTTCGTAATCACTTTCGTATGCTCTTTGATAAGCATATTCAACATCACAACCTTCAAACTCACAATCAACGTTACTTTTATGTTTCTTGATTGATTTGACATTTTAGGTTTTATCACAAACAACCTTCACTTTTTCAGGTGATTTCTTTCTAGCAATCCATGCTTGAGAATTAACTCTAGCTTTCTTGATATAAAACCGAGAATCAATGTTTGACTTTGAACTCTCTCCTTTTTGAAAAATTGAATTTTCAAACTTTGATTCATTTTTAGATTTTATTTCAAGATTGGATTCAGCATTACGTTTCATTTCTTTGATGTCAACGTTTCTTTTTACAATCCTGATTTAATCATTTTCAGATTGCTTTTGTTTACCTCTTTTGAAACTTCTTTTCTTCGGGGATACACAGGCTTAGACTTTGGACACTTGCGAGCAATGTGACCAACTTCATTACATTTGAAGCAAGTCCGAGTGTCATGAACCTGTCCACTAGTGGGTTTTACTCCACTTGCGGACTTAGCCTTGTTACGAAGTTCCTTTTCTTTCTTGAAATCATCGTTTGAATTCTTACCGATCAAGCTTTCTTCTCGAATCGTGCTCGTTCCATACACAAACTTTATGTTCTTACATTTGTATTCCTGGAACGTTGACTTCTGATTCTTCTTCGGTTCATCTTCTGCTTCTTCCAAACCTAAACCTGCTCTCCTGTTCTCAGGAAAATCACCACCGTTTCTACGGTAATTGTTAAAATTCCGTTTCGGTTTAGAACAAAACTTCTTTTCATTTTTCTCGAGATCATCTGATGAAACTTCCACAAGTTTAAACAGCTTATCGATTTGATCTTCTTTCGCATTCTGAATCGGAAAGCTATCATTGAAATATAATCTATCAGATTCCTTAACCTTGTACATGACAACGTTAGGATCATCACTTAGATCATTTTCTGATGATGTATCGTGACTTTCAGATTGTGAACCAGAAGTGTTTGAACTCGAGTTGGTGCTTTTAAAGCTGCCGTCATCAGAATCATTTCCCAAAACATTCTTTACCACATCTTTTACCACCGATTCATTGTCATCGTTTGATTTCATAAGATCTACGTCAATGTTCTCAGGCAATTTAACTTTCTTTTCTGAAAGAAGTAAAAGATTAAATGCCTTTCAATATCATCATCTTTCTTGCAGCAGTAACTTGCAAGAAATGGTGGTGGAACATTTCCGTAAACTTTACGCTTTGAATTATCAACATTTTCCGCCGACTTGATCGTAGGAAGAATGTGATCAATGACATATGCGTTTGTGGTGTAACTCTTTAGTAATTGTCTGACTCTTTCTGTTTCAATTTTCATTTCGTGAAACTCACGCTTTGTCTCAACAATTGTATTATGTACATGTTAATTGCCTTTTTTTTCAATAACTGTGGCTTTTAACATGGTGACATTAGCGTTGAGTTCACTGTTAGCTCTTTCAACATGTTTATATTTGCCTGATATGTTGTCATAAGCTTCTTTTATGGTTCTGTAATCATAACGAAAGTTTTCGTTATGTTCAGTCAATTCTCTTATGACTTTGACTTTATCCAGACAGGGTTCACAAGGACTTGCGCACTTTGTGCAAGGTTTTTCAATCTCCACAATTTTCACAACTTCCTTTTCAGACATGCTTACCTCTGCTTTTACCTTTTCGGCTTCTGCTCTTAACTCTTCTTGTTATTTCATCTCAAGGTAAGCTATTCCTTCTTCCTCTGTTTGTTGTATGTATATCTCCAGAACTGCATCCTCCAGGACAGCTTCTTCCCTAGCTCTCTGCATTAATGCTTCTTGAATAGCATTTTTGATAGCAGCATCCACAAATGATGTATCCGATTCATCCACAACCTTTGCCATCATAGCAACACCAGTCTTCTTTCCGATGTATTTGTTCCAATCGAAACCATCATCTTCATGATTGGCAACAAGTGCTTGTTCGGCTTTCTTTGCAGGTTTATCTTCAACTTCAACTTGTGTTCTATTCGGATATGATTTTTATTGCAGCGCTTTCTTGTAATATTCGTTACCGGTTCCAAAAGGCTTTTGGTTTCCACTAGCTTCTTGGTTATGGCATTCACGTTTGAAGTGCCCTTTTTGTCGACATCTGAAACAAGTAACTTTCGTTTTGTCGAACCCAAGTTTATTGTTAGAATTACCAATATCCCTTCCAGTGAGTGCTACAAATTTTGAAACACTCCGGATAATCGATACTAAGGACCAATTAATGTCCATCAGTTCCAACTCTTCCTCATCTACCTGATCGTAATCCTCAGCTATCATTTCAGGATTTTCGATCTTTCCAGCAACAAGACTTTCATACGATTCCAGAACAGTAGCAAGAAGTGCTATGTGCTATTTCGCAACTTTTTCAGGAAACACATTCTTTAAATCAACTACTATGTTGCATTGGAAAACATTTGAATTAGAAGTGGATTGGCCTGTCTGATGAGATTGACTTTGAGAAGAAGAATTTGAACCAACATATGAATAACCAGTGTTTGGAGAATACTGATTTTGTGACGATTGATCTGATGTATTCATGTTTGCACTAAATGCCGTTTGGATTTTTGGACTTTGAATCGGAGTATCTGGAACACCACCTTTGTAATACACTCCGACATCCTGAACAACATTAGTATTTTTGGATTTTGCAATCTTCATCAATTCCATTTCATGACCTTCAAGTTTGTCAATGAAAGATGACAACTTAAAAATGCCTCCAAGATGGACTATTCTTTAAAATCATCAGATACGTTGTCCATTCTCCTTTTGGAAGTGCATCGGCCAGCTTCTCAATCTGGTCTTCGTTAGTTCTCTTGATATCATGTCTTCGGATTTGGACCATGAGGTGACAATATCTATCAATCATTTGCTTCATTGTTTCTCCTTTGATCATCGTGAAGATCTCAAATTCTTTCTTTATCAAAGCCTTTTTGCATTTGATCATTTCATCACTTCCTTTGAATTTTTCGCAAAGAGAATTCCATAATTCTTGAGAAGTATCATATTCTGGTAATAATATCAAGATATCTTCTTTGACAGATTGTTGTATCAAGCTGATCATCTTTTTTTCAGCAACATATTTCTCTTTGTCAATCGCTAAAAACTTGTTCAGTGGAAGATCTTGATCACGTTCATCTTTGGGCCATGTATAACCATCTTCCATCGCAACCCAGCTGTTGAATTGATTCGCTTGAATCCAATTAACAAACTTTTCTTTCCATCCCTCGAACTCGTCCATACTCATCAACTTCGGTGGTTTCTAAGTAGTTCCCATTTCATTATCGAGGTTCATCTGTTTAACCGCATTTGAATTTGACGTTGAGGCTTGTGCTACTCCAGCTGCAAACGCGTTATGGAAATCTTCCATTTTGAAAATTGAGACACGTACGCTGAAAACACTTGAAACTTTGAAAAATATTAGAACTAACTACAAGTTCGGTCGAACTTGTAGTTGAAGGATAAAAATTTTCCGTTTTAATCCAAGTTCGGTCGAACTTGGATAAAGAATTTCAAAGATTTTTTATTTTGAGCGAACTTGTGAAAATTATCAAGAAACAGATAAGTTCGGTCGAACTTATGTCTTGACTTGAAAAAAAAAACTTCCCTGATCAACCTCGAGCAAACTTGCAGAAAGAGTTCGATGAGAATTAAGCAAGTTCGGGCGAACTTAGCTAAAATCCTTGAGATTTATCAAGTTCGGCCGAACTTGATAGAATATCAATGAAATTGTAGCAACTTCGAGCGAACTTAGCCCAAATTCCTTCAAAAATACCTCAAGTTCGAGCGAACTTGGTAAAAGCTTACTGAAAAAGTAACTTTTTACCTCAAGTTCGGTAACAAGTTCGAAGAAAATGAGTTTGTCAAACTTGGTTTTTGCAACATTTCGACATCAATTCTTTTGATTTTAGTCTCCAAACTCTCAGGGGTTTATCTATGATGTATTTAACATGTTATATTCAAAATTGAACAAAATTTGTTCGTGAATTCTTCATTTTTGTTCAGAAGTTAAGAAAAATAGAAGAATGGAGATGAAATAGAGAGATTCTTGTCTTGATTTCAACAAATTCAGGTATCCAGGCTCTGATACCACTTGTAGGAACATCCACGATTAGCACGGGAACCTAAATTTGTTATCTATTGTCCGATTAGGTGGAAACTAATGACAAGTTAACCAAATAACAAGAATTACTCGTTTAATAGTTATTTTCATTGATCTAAAGTTCAATACATTCAAGATCCGGATCCGACAGAGCTTCGCCGTCTCTGTGCCAAAATATCTCCAAGTTCCAAATGAGATCAACATGCTAGCTATATATAGGCAGTGAAGTTCGCTAGAATATGAAGTGAGTTCGGGCGAACTTGCCTTAGCAAGTTCGGCCGAACTTGACAATCCAAGAGACTCTCAAGAGAACTTGACCCTATTTCATATAAATACTCAGTATTGCTAGCCTATTCAACTCTAACCTATACAGACTCAATACAAGACTAATATATAAACGTTATGCACCAATAGACTCCCTCTTGGATATCTACTTTGTCTTGTTCGGTCTTCAGAAACTCTCGTTTAATCCAGACTCGTTCTCGTGTAATGACGAAGGCAACAGACATATGCACCAACAACTTTTGCATGAATAACTCTGCCAATTCATCCCAAGTCCTGATTGACCCTGCTTGAAGTGACATAAGCCAAGATATAGCTTTGTCTCGCAAAGAAAACGGAAAAAGTCGCAAGCGAATTGCGTCATCTGAAACAACCCGTATCTTGAAAGTAGAACACACTTCCAAAAATGAAGCAATATGTCGACCGGGATCCTCATGCTCTCGTCCATCAAACTGCACAGAATTTTGCACCATGTTAATAATACTAGATTTTTTTTCAAAATTAGGCGCTAATATCGTCGGTCGGACGATGCTCGGCTCCAAACCTCCACCTCCTGGTTGGTTCGTCTCGTTCAATGGCCTATCGTCGTCCGCCATGGTTGTGCTCCCTTTGTCCCTCGGTCTCAGAGGGTACACCGGCTCGTCCCTGTCTGCCTCCAGCTGTCGCGCAACCGCGCGAATTCTCTCTGGAAGTCTCCTCCTCATATCACGTTCGGGTTCGTCAGATGGTTCAACAGTGGCGGGTGCGGGGGTTGAGGACACCAACCTGCGATCGAAAAACAGCCAAGCATGAATATTATATTATAATAATTTTTTTTGCTGCTGTAATAGCAACGAATTTTCTGTTTTTAATCATAAAAATTCTTTAAAAATCGGAGGTGTGTCAAAAATTTTATAAAAAATCCCAAACTAATAAAAACGCTCGAACCGGTCATTAACAATATTGTTTCATGGTTCTGAAAATTTCAACAAATGAACGAATAAGTAGTTCGACTTCGAACAAATAAATGGAATAAACATCGCATAAATCTTTGAACAAATTCGAAAATTGAATAAATTAAATCGGCTAAAAATAAATATTTGCAAACAAACTAATAAATGAGACATAAAATATTTACGAGTATTCACAAGTATGTACACCGGTAAAATATTGACTCGGGTCGTTCCTAAAGCTTACCACATCCCCGGCAACGGCGCCAAAAACTTGACGTGTGCGTATATATACATATTTTTTACAATGAATTTTACAAACAGTTCGGTTTTAAATTTATAGAAATGATTTATACTTCAACACTAAAACACACACGAAAGGGCAAGTGTACCCCGTCATATATGTAGTAAAGTATCGGTAATAACCAAGTATCGATCCATGGATGCGGGCGGAGACGATAATACTAAACCTTTGTCAATATTCTATCGGTATAAAAAGATAGGTTAATAAAGTGTTTAAACTAAAAATGACTAAAATATAATATCTTTGTTTCTTTTTCTTTTTATAAACATAAGGACTCCAAATATGAAAAATATAAGTATAGCCTTGCTTTATGAACAACTGGAATATGTTAACTAAGTCGGTTATGCCACTAAGTCACTTGGTCAATTTTCCATTTTTCAAAGACAATTAGAATCCCTTTCGGGAATCCTAACATGACAACTCTTCGGAAAGTTAAAACCATAAACACACTTTAACCACCTAAAGTTGTTCTTTAACGCCCTATTGATTAATGTTTATGAAAATCCCTTAAAAATAAGTTAGTCATCCGTTAAGAGTTTTCTAACCTCACTTAATCAAGGAAAGTTACACCGATAAACACAATGCAACTACCGAGACAAGCATAACCTAGATTAAGTCACAACCGAGTCTATTTTACAAATCTTAAACATAAATTTACTAAGAAAGAAATTTTGGCCGAAACTACTAACTAAGCTTATGATTTATGTTAAGAATTCATAACGACACCATCTAACCCGCTAAGGTCCTTACGCGATGGAAAGTACTCTTGATTAATATTAATTACCCCTTATTAACCCAATACCCATTTCTAGTCTCATGGGGTGAACATTTTTAACTAAGCTAAAGGTTCACTAATGCAAGATTAATTAGGCTCCTTCTTTTAAATATCCTAACTAACCATGAACTAATTATCCAAGACAATTAACTATAATCAACAATCCTATACCAATAACAAGGTTGCAAAACAATCATCAAGGATTAACATAAAAAGTTGTTAAGTATCATTACAAACATGATTAACATCTAATGGTTGTTTAACAAGCAAGGAATTCAAAGTGTTTTTTCCATGAGGCTACAATATTACATAAACAACAATCTAAAAGCTTGAAACAAAATCAAAATTATGGAAAGATTCAAGAATCAAACCATAGACAAGCTAAAGATTGTAGAACCGGATGATAATGGAGCTTCTAGGCACAATGGGGGCTTGAATCGGAGAAAAACATGTTGTTACCGAAGCCCAAAAATCGCCAGAAAATGCTCCAAAAAGTCCAGTCTCCGATCAGTGAGTTCTGCCCTGTTTTTATAACATTTCAGGTCCCGCACGGCCGTGCACTTTATCCGCACGGCCATGCACTTTATCCGCACGGCCGTGCACTATTAGCACAATTTGTTGACGTCATCTTATCCGGATAAGGTTTTTAAAATGGCACGTCCATGCCAAGATTGGCACGGCCGTGCGTGTCCGTGGCATTGGAGTCGCACTGGCAGTTCACACGAGGAAAACAGCAACGCAGGGTCGTGGTAAACTTCCGCACGGCCATGCGCGCCCTGAACAAAGCTTGCATTGGAGTCGCACTGGCAGTGCACAAGAGGAAAACAGCAACGCACGGTCGTGCCAAACTTTCGCACGGCCGTGCGCGTCTTTAACACTGCTTGCACCAGGGTTTGCACGCTCGGTATAACCCTTCTGATCTGGGATGGCATGGCTGTGCCAGTCCTCTGCACGGCCATGCACTATCTGAATCTTCATAGAAAGTCTGCAACTTTGCCGTTTCGCCTGGAAAATCCTTGTTTTTTGCATCTTCTTGTCCGGCACGCTGTTTAAGGCCTGTAAATGAAAACAAACGTGATTAAGTATCTAATTATTGATCTTTACGGCCAAAAACGTGTAAAAAGGGGATAAAACAGGGGACTAATTTATGTGTATTTTAACAAATATTAGTCACCATCCCCAACATAGATTACATAGGTCTCGTCTTCTTATTTCAATCTCGCTCATTTTATTCTAGTTTTTTCTATGATAAAAAAATTCTAACAATTTTAGCTTATAACGACATTCCTTATACTATTTTTGGCGGTTTAAGCTTCCCACTTTTCCTAGATGAGTACCCACTAGTAAACCGACAATTAAGGTATATTTAGATCAAAGGAAACTAGAACCGAATTGGGCCTACTCACACATCGCAAACTAGACACAAGCTCAACTATTAAACTCATATTATTATTATTTGAACCTGAATAAAACCCGACTTTTCTATCATTTTCTGTCTTTATTTTGCAAACTTCTTAAACAAGAGACATTTTCTAAATTTTTCAATTTTTTTGGATTTTTCGAATTTTCTATTTTTTTCAATTTTTCCGACTCTTTTATGACTCAACTACCTAAACTAACACTACAACTCAAGTGTCCCATCCCCACACTTAAACGACTTAGCTGATATGCAAGATTGTCAATGTGCTTGTCAATTCCACATATGCCCTCCAATCCAAACACGCTCAGCAACAATTCCTAATTCTCACACGCGAACGGAAGCGGAAAAAATCACACCATACCTATCAATAAACAAAATATACCAAAAGCATAACACAGATAGATAATAGTGTCTAGCCCAACCAACCACAAACATCATCAACCAACCCTACCCAACCAACCAGTCTAAAAGTATCCAACATAAGTACAAACCATAAGAAGATGAAAACAGAAAAAAAGAAAAACAAAAGATAAGGCTCCTAACATTGCTGCTGCCTCCACGCACTAATCATCTTCTTCCTCCTTCTCAGACGCCTGATAAACCTGATATTCATGCACTCCCTCATGCCACTAGGTCCCGGCTGAGCCGACTACTGAAAGTAAGATCGGACATCCATGCGCAGATTCTCCATCATATGCCTCAACCCATCCTCTAGCCGTTTCTGACCCTCTCGTGCATCCTTCTACTTTCGTCCATAACCTGCCTAACCCCACCGAATTGCTCCTCGACATACCCATGCAAATCACCAACACCCATCTCCATCCTATCATATAATGAATCTAAAGTAAGTGGGTCCGGTCGAGGCTGTCACAACGGATACTGTCTAGCCGGTAACTCCTGCCTAATAACCGGCCTCTGATAACGAGTAGGAATAGCAGACTGCATAAATACTGCAGCATTAGAACCATGTGGAGGCTGAACCTACGGACCTGCTCTCATGGGCTCCCAAGTAACCGGCTCGGTATGTGTCAGAATACCCACAGCCTGTAGATCCTTCACATTCACGCAACACAGGTCTGGTCCCTCTCTCATCTGCACTCTCGGATATGTATCCAAAACACCCAAACTGTCACACCCCGACCCGCAGCGGAAAAAGGTGATCGGGGCATGATTGGGTTTTCATCAAAGCTCATGACATTTATTATAATGTTTCATATTTATTATTACAATTTTAAAGAAGATCATACAATCAAATCATACAAGTACAACATGTTCTATACATCTTTCTAGACTTCATTATTTTTCTTCTAAGGCACTTTTCCTATGTGTTCCTTGCTTCATCCTGTCCACCTGTATCATGTGTAAAAATGGTTTTTGGGTCAACAAAAAGTTGGCGAGTGAACCTAGTTGGAAAACATTTATTATTGATTTCTTGTTGTATTTAATATGGAAAAATTGTCAATTAAATCATATGTGAGCAAACGTAAATAAACATACAACAACAATAACAATAACAAATAAATACAATAACAAACCACCTTGCATGAATATATAACATGAATGATAATGTAAATGTTGGCAACGTCTCGTTCACGCTCATAGGTAATGGGGAACGGACGGCCTATGATGAATGTATGTGCGATCAAGGCTCAATCAAACGGAGCCGATCGTATGTTGGCTACGCCTCGTTCACGCTCATAGGTAATGGGGAACAGCTCACGCTCATAGGAATGGGGAGCGGCGGCCTATGATAATGTATGTACTGAAAATGATAAATTTAATCTAAACATTAACCACACAAACAGTTGATACATATTGAATACACATTTGATCATGGATATGATGGATGCACAATTGTTTAAATGAAATAAATAATAAGACACATGATATACCCCAAAAACGTGATTAAAACGGGGATTTTGTAGAGATTCACTCACAGTGGGTGCGTTTCTTGGATTGATGATGAATGCGCACGAATTCGGATTTAATCGGCAAGGGAACTAACCTAAATAATAACATAATAGTTCGATAAATAAATAAACCTTATTTGAGATTAGTATTTTTAATTAGTGTTCTTAATGGGATTGTTCGGTTTATTTTTGTGAGTTCAAGGAAATTTTTGAACTTTAAAAATATTATTTTTAAGTATTTTTAATTGATTTTTAAATAAAATAAATAAATAAAAGAAAATAAAAATTTTGACTTTTTGACCAGTTGACCGTTGACCAGTTGACCGTTGACCGTTTGACTTTGACCGGTTCGGCCGTGTATTTGTTTGCACTGAGTGAGGTTCGAACTTATGACCTCCCGTACGCGTGCACGCAGCTCTGCCAACTGAGCTACGTGTCTAACCCGAAATATTCTGTTTTTAATTATACTTATATACTTGTTAGGTTATACCGGAAATTAAAAGGATTTAAATTAACGAACTGGTGAGTACTTCATGAATCGAACTCGTGGTTTTAGTGTAATTGTGCACCCAGCCCAACCAACTGGGCTGGGTGTCTAACCCGGATATCTATGGATTTTTATTAACTTTAAATACTATTCGCTCTGTTTTATATTTAAGTGCAAAAATGTTTGATTTAAATCAGGAACTCATTGCCACGACTGAGACTCGAACCGGGTGTTTGTGCAGTGTGTTTGCACACAGTTCACCACTGGACTGTGTGTCTAACTTGGTTATTATTCCGGTTTTTATTAAAATTAAATACTAACTGGAAGGTTCCGTATTTGGGTTTTATAAAAAAAGGGTTGAATATTGTGACGAATCGGAACAGGGACAGACTCGAACTCGGAACGTATGCTTTATAATCGCACACAGTCCACGGCTGGACTATGTGTCTAACCCGAGATATAACCCGATTTATATTAAATATATACACAATCCAAAACCTCATCTTCTTCGTTAAAACAACCCAGAACTCAAAAATCCGACTGTTTCGATTCATTAGTCAATCCCTTTAGTAAATTGTAAATAACTTCATATGAGATTAATAAAAATGAGAGAGATAGTGTAAGATATACCGAACAGAGATCCCCTGTTTCTCCGGCGAGACTCCGATGACAGCAGGTTATTCCGGCGACGTGTATCTTGCGGCAGAGGATCTTCAGGAAGTTTGAGGTGAGTGTGGGTGACTTCGGTATGAGCTCTAAAAGTCTTATTTTAGAGTAAGCAGAAGGGATGAAATGAATTCGGTTTTCCAGTGATAACTTCCGGTTAACTTGCAGAGGATTCCGGCGACTTGCGGCGAGGATTTCTGAGCGAGTTAGAGAGAGTAAGCTTGATAAACTCGCTAGCTCAAATGATAAATAAAGTATAACTCAGATTGAATTATATTTTCGGTTTCGAATTCCAAAATCATACGTATGGTTTACGATTGAATGAGTGGCTTTAAGGTTTTTCAGTTATAACCGACGTTTATCATCAGTTACACTCGTTAAATCGTAAGGAAATCGTTAATTGAGCTTGATTGCGTTTTCGACAGTTACTGGTTTCCGCCCTTTTTGAATCGCAGGTTTGTTCCTTGTTTGTATATATCAATTAAATTGTTTGAATAAAAACCAATCAATGTGTGTAGCTCAGTGGTGGGTGTTGCGTGTGGGTTCGATGGAGACCCGGGTTCGAAACCCGGCGTCCGCAAATAATTTTTATTTCATTAATTATTATAAATTATTAATTATAGTTTTTAAATTATAATATATTTATTAATTATGTATCGTATAAAATTAATTTGAGCATTAAATACGCAACGAAAATTTTAACTGGATGTTCGGTTAATAAACGAAGCGGGTTTGGTTAACCCGGTTTTTGACGAATGTTACAGTGATGGTGTTTTAGTTTGACAATTACATACTTAGAAGGGGGTAAGAGTTTAAATTTTTGTTTGAGGCGGTAACGTTCCTTGTAAGGGTTGAGTACCCTGCTACAGGAATCGCTTTTTGTTGCCTACGATAAAGAATATTGATAAACAGAGTTGATTGACTAAGTATGATTTTATGCACATGAGTTTTGATACGTTTTGAAAGATAAGGTTATACCCTAAAACAAAACTTCTACCACTAAAACCTACATGGAACTTCTCATAACCGCCTGACAATGCCTCTGATCCTTTAGCAAGAATACTTATATATAGGAAGTACCAGCGGCGTATCCACCATATTCTTGTCAAATTTTCATTGGTTTTATCAGCAAGTTATGATAAGTTCTATGATGTGACTCTAAACACAACAACCAAAACTTGAGTCTTAATTCTGAAAATATACATGTTTAAATGATGACAGTACCTCTCTCGTTTGTTATGATGGAGAGGTTAGTCTATGTAGAAGTGAGACACAACCCATCTTCTTTAAATGATGAGACGGAGAAACGTCGTGAGGTATGATGTTATGAATGTTAAATCAATGAGTATAAAACAAAACTGAAATAGTAATTCGCATAAGATTCTTGGATACAATTTCCAATTTATAATTGAGATACGTGAAGATTGAGATAAACATAAAGAAAACATAAAACTAAGCGGTTGGAGTTGAATTCTTGATTTTTGGTGAAGAAAACAAGTTGGGTGGTTCGTTTGGGCCATCATTATCTTCAACAGGATTGGCGTTAATGCTGTAAACTCTTCCTCTTGCTGGTGGCCTAGTGATTAGGTTTCCCTGATTTGCTTGGTTAACTGGGTTTGCTTGAGCTTGGGCGTGTATGATGTTAACCAATCGAGGGCACGTGTTTCTAAAGTGAGTAGGGTCGCCACAATTAAAACAAGCTCGAACATATGGAAACATGGGGTATTGGGGTTGTTGATATGTTTGGATCATGTTTTGATAAGGGGTGAGGTTTGGTTTTGAGAGGTGCGGCAAACCTTACTCGAATAACCATCGCGTCCACAATTCGCACATAGTCGACATGGTAAGGTAAATGGATGGTGATAAAAACAGGTGTTGCATTGAGGGTGAGGTCCAAAGTAAGGTTTCTTATTTGGGTAAGTTGAGTTGGGTGCTACTTGAGTGATTGGGATAGCTTGGAAGGGCACGACTTGTGAAGCTGGTTGATTGTGTTGGGTGACAGCGAAAAGTTGCCCATCTCGTTTTCTCTTAGAAATGGGTTGAGAAGGGGATTCGGTTTGGGTGTAGTTTGAGGTTTCAGTTGATGCTTTATCCTTCTTCTTCTCCTCCTTGAAGTCTTTATTCCGTATGCGGTTCTCGGTGAGCTCTGTAGCTAACTCCATTGCTGCTTCCAAAGTTGCAGGTGTGGTACTTATTACAGAGTCTTGAATTTTTTGAAGGAAGACCTCGAATGTAGTGCTCGATCAAACGGTAAAGAGGAGTGAACAAGTTGGGAACCATTTGATTTAACTCGAGGAATCTCTTGTTGTATGTGGTGTGGTCGCCTTCCTTT
Source organism: Scalesia atractyloides (assembly GCA_947069175.1). Lineage (NCBI taxonomy): Eukaryota > Viridiplantae > Streptophyta > Magnoliopsida > Asterales > Asteraceae > Scalesia > Scalesia atractyloides. The sequence goes on along the minus strand of CAMTDV010000024.1, from coordinate 54,947,846 downwards.
TGTTTCAAAGAATAGAACTCATCCTCCAATTTCTTGATTCCGCTTCTTGGGCAAAACCGTCTTGTCATGATTTCCTTCAACTCTTCCAAGTCAAAGTCATAGCATCTTCAACACCTCGTTTGGCCTTCTCTGTATTCCACCATGTAAGTGCTATTCCAAGTAAACGACCAGTAGCATATCGCACTTTGCGATCATCGGGGCAATCGCAATTTAGAAAAGTGTTTTCCATTTCTTCAAACCAATGGAGGAGAGCGTGACACCTTTAGTCCCTTCTATTTTGGAGGGTCGCGGATTTGAAATGCTTGAAGGTGCATTTAGTGGTACTTAGGGGAGGGTTGACAACATTTTGATCTTCTTGATTGACGGGATTAGCGGTAAGGGCTTGTTGAACTTGAACTACAATGTTGGGTATTACGGCAGCCATTTGTTGGGCGATTTGGGCAGCCATGCGCTCGCGGGCTTTTCCTGATCTCATCTTCCTACGAGCGGAATTGGAAGACATCTACAAGGAATACATATCAAGAGTATGAGTTGGACGTTTTAGGGGTCATGTGTCGTATTTAGGAATGAACATTTATAAAATAAATATAGAATAATAAATCTACTACATCCATAGGATGTCTTGGGCTTTGCTCGTAATCGGGCCTTGCATGCCGCCATACTTCACCTTCGTAATCATGTGGGCCCCCATGATTACCGGGTTTTTTCATATGGTTCGCATGTGTTAGCCTGGTTACGTACACTAAAACCCGGAGAAAATCGAGAAATATGTATGTAACGTATGATATTCGGAATGTATCCAGGTGTGGACACGGTGACACCTCAAAGTGGGGTTAGTTCGAACGACGTTTGGTGTGGCATGCTTTGGCCTAATAGGTCCTTCGTACTCTCATCGTAGTCCCCAGGTAGGCAAACTGGTCCGTTATATTGGATTTATACGAATGCCAACCTAGACAGGACGTTCCGACTACCGGTACTTGTACCCTTACAGTTACTACATGCCCGTCGCAGAACTCACTTTGATGAGATTTGAAAAATGAAAAATGCGACAAAATCTTGAATAACAGAAGTATGATGATGATCTCAATATGAGAACATTGAAATATGTATGAATGAATATGTATGTAAGTATGTATGTTTGACTGTAGGTATAGTTCATTATGTATCACAAAATGTAATATTGGAAGTGTTTGCATGCATTTGTGTATGTAATAAATATGAAAGAAATAACATCATGAGTTTGCATGTAACCACATAAACAACTAAAATCTAATTAACTATAGTATAGGCTCTAAGGGTCTAATAACCTATCCTATATCCCTATAGTCAAAAGCTCTGATACCAATCTGTCACACCCCGACCCGCAGCGGAAAAAGGTGATCAGGGCATGATTGGGTTTTCATCAAAGCTCATGACATTTATTATAATGTTTCATATTTATTATTACAATTTTAAAGAAGATCATACAATCAAATCATACAAGTACAACATGTTCTATACATCTTTCTAGACTTCATTATTTTTCTTCTAAGGCACTTTTCCTATCTGTTCCTTGCTTCATCCTGTCCACCTGTATCATGTGTAAAAATGGTTTTTGGGTCAACAAAAGTTGGCGAGTGAACCTAGTTGGAAAACATTTATTATTGATTTCTTGTTGTATTTAATATGGAAAAATTGTGCAATAATCATATGTGAGCAAACGTAAATAAACATACAACAACAATAACAATAACAAACAATAACATACAATAACAAACCACCTTGCATGAATATATAACATGAATGATAATGTAAATGTTGGCAACGTCTCGTTCACGCTCATAGGTAATGGGGAACGGACGGCCTATGATGAATGTATGTGCGATCAAGGCTCAATCAAACGGAGCCGATCGTATGTTGGCAACGCCTCGTTCACGCTCATAGGTAATGGGGAACAGCTCACGCTCATAGGTAATGGGGAGCGGCGGCCTATGATAATGTATGTACTGAAAATGATAAATTTAATCTAAACATTAACCACACAAACAGTTGATACATATTGAATACACATTTGATCATGGATATGATGGATGCACAATTGTTTAAATGAAATAAATAATAAGACACATGATACACCCCAAAAACGTGATTAAAACGGGGATTTTGTAGAGATTCACTCACAGTGGGTGCGTTTCTTGGATTGATGATGAATGCGCACGAATTCGGATTTAATCGGCAAGGGAACTAACCTAAATAATAAAAATAATAGTTTGATAAATAAATAAACTCTCATTTGAGATTAGTATTTTTAATTAGTGTTCTTAATGGGATTGTTCGTTTATTTTTGTGAGTTCAAGGAAATTTTCTAACTTTAAAAATATTATTTTTAAGTATTTTTAATTGATTTTTAAATAAAATAAGTAATTAAAAGAAAATAAAAATTTTGACTTTTTGACCAGTTGACCGTTGACCCAGTTGACCGTTGACACGTTTGACTGTTGACCGGTTCGGTCGTGTATTTGTTTGCACTGAGTGAGGTTCGAACTTGTGACCTCCCGTACGCGTGCACGCAGCTCTGCCAACTGAGCTACGTGTCTAACCCGAAATATTTCTGTTTTTAATTATACTTATATACTTGTTAGGTTATACCGGAAATTAAAAGGATTTAAATTAACGAACTGGTGAGTACTTCATGAATCGAACTTGCGGTCTTAGTGTAATTGTGCACCCAGCCCAACCAACTGGGCTGGGTGTCTAACCCGGATATCTATGGATTTTTATTAACTTTAAATACTATTCGCTCTGTTTTATATTTAAGTGCAAAAATGTTTGATTTAAATCAGGAACTCATTGCCACGACTGAGACTCGAATCGGGTGTTTGTGCAGTGTGTTTGCACACAGTTCACCACTGGACTGTGTGTCTAACTTGGTTATTATTCCGGTTTTTGTTAAACTTAAATACTAACTGGAAGGTTCCGTATTTGGGTTTTATAAAAAAAGGGTTGAATATTGTGACGAATCGGAACAGGGACAGACTCGAACTCGGAACGTATGCTTTATAATCGCACACAGTCCACGGCTGGACTGTGTGTCTAAACCGAGATATAACCGATTTGTATTAAATATATACACAATCCAAAACCTCATCTTCTTCGTTAAAACAACCCAGAACTCAAAAATCCGACTGTTTCGATTCATTAGTCAATCCCTTTAGTAAATTGTAAATAACTTCATATGAGATTAATAAAAATGAGAGAGATTAGGTGTAAGATATACCGAACAGAGATCCCCTGTTTCTCCGGGAGACTCCGATGACAGCAGGTTATTCCGTCGACGTGTATCTTGCGGCAGAGGATCTTCAGAAGTTTGAGGTGAGTGTGGGTGACTTCGGTATGAGCTCTAAAAGTCTTATTTTAGAGTAAGCAGAAGGGATGAAATGAATTCGGTTTTCCGGCGATAACTTCCGGTTAACTTGCAGAGGATTCCGACGACTTGCGGCGAGGTTTTCTGAGCGAGTTAGAGAGAGTAAGCTTGATAAACTCGCTAGCTCAAATGATAAATAAATTATAACTCGGATTGAATTATATTTTCGGTTTCGAATTCCAAAATCATACGGTTATGGTTTCGACGATTTGAATGAGTGGCTTTAAGGTTTTTCAGTTATAACCGACGTTTATCATCAGTTACACTCGTTAAATCGTAAGGAAATCGTTAATTGAGCTTGATTGCGTTTTCGACAGTTACTGGTTTCCGCCCTTTTTGAATCGCAGGTTTGTTCTTTGTTTGTATATATCAATCAAATTGTTTGAATAAAAACCAATCAATGTGTGTAGCTCAGTGGTGGGTGTTGCGTGTGGGTTCGATGGAGACCCGGGTTCGAAACCCGGCGTCCGCAAATAATTTTTATTTCATTAATTATTATAAATTATTAATTATAGTTTTTAAATTATAATATATTTATTAATTATGTATCGTATAAAATTAATTTGAGCATTAAATACGCAATGAAAATTTTAACTGGATGTTCGGTTAATAAACGAAGCGGGTTTGGTTAAGCCGGTTTTTTACGGATGTTACACAAACTCTCAGTTATCCAAGTAACATACGACCGACAATAAATACGGGCTCCCGGACCACCTCTCCACAACCTCCTCATAGACCATGCCAACACACTAGCTAAGTTTGCCGGTCTCTGCTCAACCATATACATCAAACACAACAAACTAACCTGATTCACCTTGTTGTCACCCTATCCCCAGCCTACCAGAGTAGTTGCCAAAATCTTGTGCAAAAACCAATAAACCAGATCAATGATGTCGGAGGCTACCATGTTGTTCGAATACGGTGCTGTGGAAATCGTGCCCCAGAATCTCACTAACTTATCCTTCTTCAGACTATATGGATGTTTCTTAGCAAACACCCCCTCAGACTACTAAAGAACTCTGGTGACTGTACCTCCTGCTTAGTATAGAATTGTGTATCAACTGCATACTAAGGCATAGTCATCTCATATACCTGCCTACCCAAGGAAAACGAGACCGCATCCTTCTCACCATAACTACCCTGCTTATGCTCGAATGTGGCATGAAACTCCAAAGTCAACTCCTTATACTGATGAGCATCACAATCTAGCACCCTCCTGAATTTATCACCCAACAGCTGCTCAACTCTATCTCTTTGACACAAACGGTCCAACATAGCCCAGTCAATCCTCCTAAACGGTAGCAGATCTACCGTAATCAAAACACCAACCTAGCATACTCATCTGAATCCAACGCAAACTGCAGTAACGGGCTATCGTCAGCCTCGTGCTCCTCCCATGAGGAATAATCAGATCCGGTCGATAGTCTATCTTCCTTTTATGAAAATCCGGTGGCAGAGGTAGAGTCTCAGCTGGATCTCCCTGCGGATGTGCGGGAGGTCATCTCTTCTTCTTTCCCGGTCTACTCGATGATCCTTCACCTGACATTCTGCAAAACCAACCAATTCAAACAGGCAAAGGAAAACAAACCGTTATATCACAAACTATTTTTGGTATTTTTTGATTTTTAATATTTTTGTATTTTTATTTTGTTCTTCAAAAGGGAAACGACCATATAGCATTTCATTCGTGGTCGCTACCAAAAAAGACGCTTTACAAAAGACATTTAGGTGATCGCTAGCAAATTACCAATTTTAGACCAAATCTCGCTCGAATGGAGATTGAGTACGGGCGAGTGGTCTTTGAATCATAAATGCATAACATAACCTAAAGACACCTTAAACTCGGACAAAACACTAAAACACGACCGACACACAAACCAAGACTCGAACTGAATTAACTCATAAACTAAACTCAATGTACACTACCTCCTCCCGGCACTTTAATCGTCCTCGAATAATACCCAAGTTCCAAACAAATCATCATTGAGTCCCAAACAAAACAAAGATCAAAACTTTAATGTGTCAGCAGTGGAAATGGGTCAAGCATCCTGTTAAAAATTGTGACCGGTAAACTTTGATTGGTACAAGTCCGTGGTAACCAGACGTGATACGTGTATCAGGATATTGTTATGTGCGATACCCATGACGAAACAGGTACACCTTAATTGGTCCTAAACGTTAAGCATGATTAAAACAATAAATGCGCGTAAACCTTGCAAATTGCATGACTTGTGTGCTATGCTAAACAATCTCTGTTATGCCTCGAAGGAATCTGAGAGCACGTCATGGTTAACATGATACTATTAAGGACAACGATGCGAGGTTGGTGTCCTTAGCCATGAACAACGTGTTAAACGGAGACTTGACGTTTAACAGCGCACTAAACCTTTGACGTTGATTATTAGGGTATCGGTAGCATCATTTAAGATTCTGAGTTCCAGGAACAACTTAGTTTTGTTCCATAGACTGTGACATAAGGTGTGAAAATAATCGAAGCCCGGGCACGCAAAACGAAGCAGCTCCCGGTTAGGGAAACGCCTTCGTTCCGGGAATAACATAAGGCAACCAAATGTGCAAGGAACGATTGATCAAACTTAAAAACAATTAAACGAACGTCATACGAGACTCTTATGATTAAAACGTAACCATGCTCGGATTTTGAGACGGTTATGCCCAATTTTTAAAACCGAGTCTTTTGACAGTAAGAACGCGAAAAACGGAGCCCGTTTCGTAAATCGAGAACGCGTCCGGGACCCAAAAATGAACCTAAACACAACATGGAATATAAACATCATCTTTTAACGCGTATTACGAAGCACGAGGTGGCCCCAAGTGGGGTAGGGGTACCCCATATTTTAATATATTTTTTTCTTTTAAATTCCTTAATTTCTTTCAAAATTACTTCATTCTTTCAAATTTGCTGCACCAAAACCCATCCTTCAGCTGATCTTCATCAAGAACAAGTCTCAAATCAAAGGTATTAACTTGATTTCATAAGGTTTTAAGCATGATTTATTGGTTAAACATGGTTTAGGTCATGAAAACCCTTTTTAATCCATGAATTTTGAAGGTTTAAACAAGTTTAGGGGCTAAATAAGAACACCATGGGAATTCCCTGGGGTTATATGGCAGCCATGGTTACAAATATTTGGGTTTTGATACCCTAATCAACACCTATTCGACAAAAATCGCATAACTATTCGAATAACCGAAAAACAATGAAACAAAGCTTGATTGATCTAAGTTCTAGCATATTTGGGTTGTACTTGATGTTTAGGTACTGATATAGCACCCACCCACTTTTGGACTCACAAGAAGTGCTTGGAATCGAAGCTTTCGCTAGGTATATTATCCGAAAATCGAAACTAGCATAGGCAGAATCTTGTTTTAGCTATAACCTTGTCCGTGACGCTTGGATTGAGCTGAAATTTGGTGTGTTGATGTAGGGTATTGTCAGAAAGGTCCACGTAAAATTTTAGAATTTTTGTAATTTTCTAAGAATTTTGGTGAATTTTTAACTGTTTTACAGAAAGAATTTCAGAAAAATAATCAAACGAATTCAATAAATCACCAAATTTAACAGAGACACTAAGGACATATGGGGAATATTCTGGAATAATTCGGAGTCCATTGGTTGAGTTTTGATTTGGGTTAAAAATCCGTGTTTTTGGGAGTTTTCGGTAGCCGGGAACGCACCAAAACGAAATCGAAAAAATCTCAAACTTTTGTGCGAAGTTCCTGGACATGTAAAAGGTGTTCTGAAATTTTTTTGGTCTTTTTGAACTATTGATGGTATTTAGTTTTAATTATGTTGTTAAAAAGATTTTATAAATAATATATTTAAAGAAGTAAAATACCAAAATAAATTCCTAGAAAATTTTCCACAATCTACAGATTTTTACAGATTTATATAAAAATTTATAGATTTAATATAAATTATAGATTAAATTGGAATTTATGGAATTAAAAATAGATTATTTTAAATCAATTTCGACGGTTTACCGTATAACAAACCTGCTGGAACCGGGAACTGACCCAACCCGATAAATACTATAATTGGAACACCGGGAGTATTCCGGGAGATTCCCGGGCAAATTGGGCACTATGGGTGTGTCCTATGACCGTTTGGGAGAATTCCTGACGGTGAAAACGGAAACTCAAATTTGTGCGACCTAGACTCCCTAAACCCTCAAATTCCCTTAATGGAAAGTTAATCATTCTTAAATAACCACGTGATGGCATTATTGGTATTCCCGTACCATTATCCGAACACATTACACTATTGACTTTGGCTGGCACGCGAACCGGTGCCTAGAAGCCAAACTGAAAACTAATACGACCCTGACGTCCATCACCATACCAGTGTACTATAGACTCAATCCGGGGTAAAAACTCCTGACCAGATCCAAGTTATAACCATTACCAACTTAGATACTGATTTGAGTCCATACTTGCATGTGGGTTATTAAAGTTGATCCAGTTGCTTGATCACTCTTGTGTTGAGATCAGTACTCGCACTGTGAGTTTCACTTCCCCGCTTTTAAATTATTTTCGGTTTTCTGGGGACTTGCATGTTAAAAACTGTGTTGATTACACCAATGTGGAGTGAGTTTCACTTCCCCACTTTTGAATTGTTTTACTATTTTCTGCGGACTTGCATGTTACAAATTGTGTTGATTACACCAACTTGGGAGTGAGCTTCACTCCACTACTTTTAAACTGTGATACTGATTCTGAGATGATTGGCATGTTATGAAACTGTGTTAATTGCACCAACTTGTGATGATGTGAATTATCTAACACACGAACTACCTCCCCATTACAAGTGATTAATATGAGCCATGGGCAGTGGATAGTACTATCGGTCTGATGAACCAAGGCCGCGCCCGACAGGAAGGTCAGCAACCAGTTCTGCACGCATCCTAAAATTGGTTTTGTTGTTAGGCATAACTACTATGGGGCGTTGAACTGCACGTGACGCAGTTGGTGGACCGGGAGTGTCTTTGTGACACGGTTCGGTGGCCGGGAGTGTCTGGGATGACACTGCCCGGGATAAAACAGTCAGGTTTCACTTGCTTCCTCGTGTAATTCCATCTGTGATTATGACTGTGACCGTCATTGTGACTAAGACTGTGACAGTCATTGTGACTAAGACTGTGACCAGTGCAATTAAACTTGTTAACACATATTGTTACACAACAACTAAACCGGTGGAACTCACGCAGCGTTTAGCTGACCTTTTTTAAAACTAACATGCATTTCAGGTAACTTGAGATTGGTGTGATCCGTGTATGTTGTTCAAGACGTGTTTACAGCCGAATACTGATATAAATGCATGCAGCTTAGAAGACTTATGTGGTTCATGGGAACACGCTGTTGTAACATACATGTGGTATGTAATCAACATTTCGTAAGTAATAAAATATAGTGTCTTTATAAACAATGTTCTTGTACCAGAGGTGTCTGTTGCATCCCGTAATTTTTTCTTCCGCTGCAAGTCAGGGTGTGACAAAAGATGGTATCAGAGCCATTGGTTATAAAGAATTAGGTGCCTTTAAGGAATCCTAGACTATAACTACAGGCTCGGACTTTAGTGGACATCCTTGGAAAAATTAACCTCCAATAAAGGTAGTCAGTGAACATCGTAAAGCACCCTATTGGCAAGTACCAGGATGGCCTGGTGGGGCAAGTGGGTTATTATGGTCCGAAACGTAATAACAGACTTGCTCATACGAGGCAGTGTTGGGAAAGTCGCGGTAATGAACACATTTAAATACGTGAAGTGATACATATGTGCACCAAGGTGATAGTGTGTGAATGTTTGTGCGTGGATTGACACATGAATTGGGATTGGTGGATAATGCGCTATTACATATGCCTTCGGGATAGGCCGAAAACTGACATTACAGTCCATTCCAAATTCCTACTGACCACATGTTTAATATACACTAGAGTTGGATTCCTATCACTCGCATAGTTGTTACCTATACTTTATGATGTGAGAAACCAAGCCTTTAGTGCGATATGACCTCACCAACTCTATCTTTATAATTAGTATAACAATGAAGGCATATCAGAATGGTATTCAAAAAGAACATAAATATATAAAGAACGCGCAGGTCGTTCTGATAGACTAGGAGGACGTGTACAGATCCTCACTTCACTTCTGATTGTTATCCAACCACAGAGTTCAAACATCTCCTGAAACTTTTTCGTCCTTGAATCCGCGATTCATTTGATGGTCCGTGGGATTCTCCTTCTGCTTATAATTTCGGCTCTAGCTTTCACATCGTGTGATACTATAATACTTAGTGGCATTCATTAGCACGTGTTTCGATATATGTTATATCTGAATATGACGATCTCTGGGTTATGGAGAAGGTATGGGATGCGCGAATAAGTTACCCTTTCTGTTGTCATTCGATGTCATGGGGTATAGAGGTTGTGATGATACATATTTCTTTGAAACGCTTTGCAATGTAGAACATCGTTTCATGTGACCATCGGTTACATTTTGTTCTTTTACGGTTATTCACTGTTTCGGATTTTAGTTGGTTAGTCGCAAAAAGCAATATTAGGCCCGGATATCTTGGTAAATGGAACATTGATCATGTATATGAGTGTGGTGGATATGCTGCGGTACTTCCTATATATAAACACCTGGCTACATGATCAAGGTACCGTTACTCAGGGCAGACAGGCTTCATGTGCGATTTGTTCGGTTATGTTTTGGGCAATGCGGTATTGAGGCTTTGACCCTGGTGGATGCGATAGATGACGCCATAGTTGTCGTAACCATGATATCTATATATGTTTGTAGTAATTTTAAATGAAAAATAGTTTGGGGGTTGACATATAACGACCTTTGGCTTAATCCGGGAAAGGTCCTTTTTTTGAAATTATAGTACGACTTTCTAGGGGTACTACACCTCGGTAATACTCCGTACTGAACTGTTTGGGTATAGCCGGGGATAGCTTACCCACATCGATGACCCAATGATTGATTCGCGATAAGTAACAATGTTCTGTCTTTGGTCAGACAATTCAGCTTAAGTTATTTCTTTTGGCGGGATCTGCTAGAACGTATAGTCATTTATTCGAAATCATTACGTTACGGCGAACAAACTATACTCATGTCGCCGACCGTCATCTATGAAACTATTCGGTTGAAGTATATATTTCCTTTGCTAACCGTCGTCCGTTAGTGATACAACCTCTAAGCGTAAGTAAGAACACGTAATTATTACCGGTATTGATAACCCAAGAGGATTTGGGGGGTAACAAATAAATGGAGAAACTCATCCGTCGTAATCAAAGATCGGCAAGAGGTTGTGTGGATGCAGATGTGATTATAATTAGACTTGTGGAACGAGAATAATTTTGTCCATATTCCTCGTAACCGTTAATACTTCGTATTAACCAAACACTCATATGTATACGTTTATCTATAAATATACAACATTAACCGCGGTCTAATCCAAGTGTCAATTTGGTAAATGTCGGTTGAGGGTGACATAACCCATGTACGAAGTAAGAAAACTATAATGAGAAAGTAATCCGATTCATTGCTTCAAATCACTTCAACTCTCCTTACTAACACTTGGAAAGTGTTGAGGTCCGGTACATATAAATTACTAAACTATAACCCTATTTTTAAACAATGTTCAACCATGCTGCGGTATGTTAGCTTCCTATGGAATTATGATAGGTATTTCAGCGATAGAACCAAGTGGCGTACAACCTTGAATCCTATCGATTTAGTTCAAACTAATACCAGGTAAATCCCCAATAACTTGAAGTAGTAATGAATGAGCAGTACGAAGGAACCGTAACGAAACTATCTCCTAATGTATATTTAGTAAATAAAATGACACAAAGCGAATTTTCGTCGGATGATTATTTTATTTATATATCTATAATTCGAAGGACGACATTTAAAAGAATCATATAAAATGTTTATATAGCAAGCGATCCCTTGTTTTTAGCTCGCATAACTTAGTAAAAATATATTCCAATAAAAGACGAGATCGCCTTTGAATAGTATTCGAGTACTGTAATATGATGATTAACCTATGTGACAACTCTTATTTACATCTTCCAACTCTAGACTACACGGGGTCCTGACCTGAATTCCTTCGGTAACCCTGAGATACTAAGTCTTGAATCAAGATCACCCGTAGGAGGGAGGTGAATTCATGCTAGAAATCGCATAAAGGGATACATGGTTCTTTGATTCCTTTTGATTAAGGCTTTTCACATCACGATACCCTACGCTTGTGAGTAACCAAAAGTATGCGTTAAACGTGTTGCTTGTCCTCGTGAGTATACGAGAAATAAATTCTTTAGACCAGGGAAGTATTATTGAACCACCCCTCGTCTCCCTTTGAATGGTTGGTACCCTCAATTGATTTCAGTTCGATCAATTTAAATGAGTATTCGTAAAATACAATGCTACAAGAAACCCGATTCTTCGTATTTTCGAGTTACGAAAATTCTTGTGTTACTTAAGGAAACAAGAACGGGAGAAATCTTAAGTATAATACTGTATATATACATATATACCTGGGTATTTGTACCACGAGTGAAATTCCCGATCGGGGGGGGGGGAGGGGTGATTGTAAGACGCTGTTGCGCTATCACTTGCGCGATTACCGCCTCGGTCCTTTGTGATGAGCGTTTCAGGGCCATCCTATTATAAACAATACTTATATACAAGTATCAATGTCACCTATTCAATCATCCCATATCACACAATTTTGTCGCACGCATGAGTCCACAACATGTATAACCAACATCATTATCCTGTATCTAATAGTATCCGCTATCATACAACAGTTAAAATTGCACTTAGACTTAACCAAAAAGGGCCAGTGCTTAAATGTACGGTCAAAGCATGTCACTGGAGTGACGTATATACGCCATACTATGAAAAGCACAACTACCATGCATGAAGGAACACGGTCAAAACCAAACTCTCTTTGAAATAGGAATAGTCACGAGTTGTCCGAATACCGTAATTGGTGTCTTTTGTGCGCTGAACCCACTTGGGGAAAGCTACACCAGAAATCTAGTAGTCCCGATCATTACAGATGAAGGGACTAGTGAATCTTCCGAATACATCCCTCGGATATCATGTCCATCCAGAGGGGGAATTCCTTTGATAAGCACGTATTATATACTTAAAATAAGAAAAAGACTTCGATGCAACAACTAATTCTCAACATGGGGAGAGTTACTTAACATACGATACGAATTGTAATACCTTGATGTGTGATACCAAGTCAAACCCAATGACCAAAGTGTAAATTAGTGCTTGGGTGGATTCGCCGACTGGCTGCGAAATGACATTCATAACTTCTATTCGTACCCTAGCCGTCAGAGTACTAGACTTACCTCGATTGATTACGACTTTCGTTCAGCCTTTCCTAAAGTTACCTTTGTGATTTCAAGAGGTTGCCGAGCAATTGTGAATCTATGTTAACACTTTTCCCAGCAGCACGTATTCCTTCCGTGTCCTATTGGGAAACAGAACTGACTAATCCTACGACAAAGGGGCGAGAAACTCAACGACCCTAGTCTTGACCAACTATAGGGCCAGATCTTCCTTTCTTGTGCACATTATTACGGATATGAGGTTAACGGGGAAAATCATATTTAATGGTCAATGGTCCCTATCGGAATTGGGGTGACTATGGATTTGGGCTTTAGCCCATGGTTTCATCAAACCACACGAATTTCCCAATCTAAACCAAGATGGTTTTGCGTGAACGAACTCGACGAAACCCTTACGTATACTCGGTGATTCAAATGGCGGAGGTGCCAAGATGGGGAAGCAACATATCTTCTTATCCTCATATACGGTTCAGATTATACCAAGTCCGAGTTTGACTCGAAAAACCACGAGACCGAGACGGTCATGGGGTGATTAACCACCTTGTGACTAGTATGGGCTATATTCGCCTATGCATTAGGTAATCTTTTGAGAACATGATGGGAAACGATTACTTCTCATTGTCTGCATTAACGACATCCTTATGAAACATTAGTCCAGCGTGGCTATGTTCCTACCCTGCGAAGGGAACACCATCGATGGGGAACCTTGATTCGATGACTCGTTACTTAGTCATCTTTTACCAAATTACCTGTACATCTACGATCAATGCCGATCCCATGTGTAGGAGCATCATAGTGATACTTTTGATCGTTAGACATTCACCACGCCTTAAGCATTTCCATGTTATATAGTAGCATTCTAAATGTGGTGCTACTGGAATTAAAACCGCATTGGGTGCACACCCTATCATTCCCAGTATATGGGAATTTTTATATGATATCTCTCGGAGAATCACCTCGATGTCATCAAAGTTACTAAGTTGTTTCCTTCTGGAAAAAAGAAAGATAGTTGTACAACAGCTGGAGGCAAGCTCCCGAAACTTAACACAAATAGGAATTATTACTGTAGAAATTCCATATCCCTATGACGTAATCCGACTACTGGTAAGTAGTGCGAGCACACCACTGATGTAAGTATGCAGATTCGTTATTACTCGTGTACATGCTCACCTTATGGCAGCCTTAGGCTCTTAAAAGTCTTTCTGTTTCTTATTCCCTACCATAGAGCAGGGACTCTCGTGGTCGGCTAGTATTAGTCAAAGATATTCACGTACACGACAACAAGGGAAGATTGTGACGCACCACTCGGTGAGACCGAATTTATTCCCTTAACACAAACATGCGGAGCAGGATGCTCACCATTGCGACGTTCGCAACGAACCCTGGGAGGGTATCCATACTCCTCCTCTATAAGGGGTGTTCAATAACTACTAAACAAAATCGTAAATGAAACTTATGGTGTATCACTGGTGAAGATAATGAATGCAAAGAAGGCATAATAATTGCAGTTATCTGCAAGCTGAATACGAGACTACTGTTCTACTGTGAGTCCAACAACACTCTCACTTTCAGATTGGAAGTGATGACAAACATTACTCATAACAATACGTAGGAATGGTGGATGGACGAATTGCACTACTACTATGTAGCACAATTATCATCCCCGTACGATGATGATACCACACGAAAAGCGAAAACATACTTTTCTGTCAAATGACTGACACGAATATAAATATAGAGCTTTCCAACGAATTACTAAACGAAATTTTGAGGACGAAATTCTTTTAACCGGGGGAGACTGTAACAATTGTGAAAAATCCCGGTAAACTTTGATTGGTACAAGTCCGTGGTAACCGGACGTGATATGTGTATCAGGATATTGTTATGTGCGATACCCATGACGAAACAGATACACCTTAATTGGTCCTAAACATTAAGCATGATTAAAACAATAATTGCGCGTAAACCTTGCAAATTAGATGACTTGTGTGCTATGCTAAACAATCTCTGTTATGCCTCGGAGGAATCCGAGAGCACGTCATGGTTAACATGACACTATTAAGGACCAACGATGCGAGGTTGGTGTCCTTAGCCTTGAACAACGTGTTAAACGAAGACTTGACGTTTAACAGCACATTAAACATTTGATGTTGATTATTAGTGTACCGGTAGCATCATTTAAGATTCCGAGTTCCAGGAACAACTTAGTTTTGTGCCATAGACTGTGACATAAGGTTTGAAAATAATCGAAGCCCGGGCACGCAAAACGAAGCAGCTCCCGGTTAGGGAAACACCTTCGTTCCAGGCATAACATAAGGCAACCAAATGTGCAAGGAAAGATCGATCAAGCTTATAAACACTTAAACGAACGGCATACGAGACTTTTATGATTAAAACGTAACCATGCTCGGATTTCAAGACGGTTAGGCCCAATTTTTAAAACCAAGTCTTTGACAGTAAGAACGCGAAAAACGGGGCCCGTTTCGCAAATCGAGAACGCGTCCGGGACCTGAAAACGAACCTAAACACAACACGGAATATAAACATCATCTTTTAACGCGTATTACGAAGCACGAGGTGGCCCCAAGTGGGGTAGGGGTGCCCCAAGTGGGGTAGGGTACCCCATATTTTAATATATATTTTTCTTTTAAATTCCTTAATTTCTTTCAAAATTACTTCATTCTTTCAAATTCCCTGCACCAAAACCCTTCCTTCAGCTGATCTTCATCAAGAACAAGTCTCAAATCAAAGGTATTAACTTGATTTCATAAGGTTTTAAGCATGATTTCTTGGTTAAACATGGTTTAGATCATGAAAACCTTTTTTAATCCATGAATTTTGAAGGTTTAAACAAGTTTAGGGGCTGAATAAGAACACCATGGGAATTCCCTGGGGTTATTTGGCAGCCATGGTTACAAATATTTGGGTTTTGATACGCTAATCAACGCCTCACAAAAATCGAATAACTAATCGAATAACCGAAAAACAATGAAACAAAGCTTGATTGATCTAAGTTCTAGCATATTTGGGTTGTACTTGATATGTAGGTACTGAATATAGCACCCACCCACTTCTGGACTCACAAGAAGTGCTTGGAATCGAAGCTTTCGCTAGGTATATCATCCGAAAACCGAAACTAGCATAGGCAGAATCTTGTTTTAGCTATAACCTGGTCCGTGAAGCTTGGATTGAGCTGAAATTTGGTGTGGTGATCTAGGGTATTGTCAGGAAGATCCACGTAAAATTTTAGAAGTTTTGGAATTTTCTATGATGTTTGGTGAATTTTTAACTGTTTTACTGAAAGAATTTCGGAAAAATTATCAAACGACTTCAATAAATCACCAAATTTAACAGAGACGTTAAGGAACATATGGGGAATCTTTTGGGAAAATTCGGAGTCCATTGGTTGAGTTCTAATTTGGATTAAAAATCCATGTTTTTGCGAGTTACGCACCGAAATGAAATCGGAAAAATCTCAAACTTTTGTGCAAAGTTCCTGGACATGTAAAAGATGTTCTGGAATTTTTTTGGTCTTTTTGAACTACTGATGTTATTTAGTTTTAATTATGTGGTTAAAAATTGTTTTATAAAAAAATTATTTATAAGTAAAATACCAAAATAAATTCCCAGAAATTTTTCCCACAATATACAGATTTTTACTGATTTGTATAAAAATTTACAGATTTTTATATAAATTATAGATTAGATGGGAATTTAAGGAATTAAAATAGATTATTTTAAATAAATTTCGGCGGTTTACGGTATAACGAACCTGCCTGAACCAGGAACTGACCCAACCCGACAAATACTATATTTGGAACATTGGGAGTATTCCGGGAGATCCCTTGGCAAATTGGGCACTATGGGTGTGTCCTAAGACAGTTCGGATGAATTCCCGAGGTGAAAATGGAAACTCAAATTTGCGCGACCTAGACTCCCCAAACCCTCAAACTCCCTTAATGAAAAGTTAATCATTCGTAAATAACCATGTGATGGCATTATTGGTATTCCCGTACCATTATCCGAACAAATAAACTATTGACTTTGGCTGGCACGCGAACCGGTGCTCGGAAGCCAAACTGAAAACTAATACGACCCTAACATCCATCACCATACTAGTGTACTATAGACTCAATCCGGCGTAAAAACTCCTGACCAGATCCAAGTTATAACCATTACCAACTTAGATACTTATTTGAGTCCAAACTTGCATGTGGGTTATTAAAGTTGATCCAGTTGCTTGATCACTCTTGTGTTGAGATCACTACTCGCACTGTGAGTTTCACTTCCCTGCTTTTAAATTATTTTCCGTTTTCTGGGGACTTGCATGTTAAAAAACTGTGTTGATTACACCAATGTGGGAGTGAGTTTCACTTCCCCACTTTGAATTGTTTTACTATTTTCTGCGGACTTGCATGTTACAAATTGTTTTGATTACACCAACTTGGGAGTGAGCTTCACTCCACTACTTTTAAACTGTGATACTGTTTCTGGATGATTGGCATGTTACGAAACTGTGTTAATTGCACCAACTTTGATGATATGAATTATCTAACACACGAACTACCTCCCCATTACAAGTGATTAATATGAGCCGTGGGCAGTGGATAGTACTATTGGTCTGACGAACCCAGGTTGCGCGGACAGGAAGGTCGGCGACCAAGGCTGCACGCGTCGTAAAATTGGTTGTGTTGCTAGGCATAACTACTATGGGGCGTTGAACTGCACGTGACGCAGTTGATGGGCAGGGAGTGTCTTTGTGACACGGTCCGGTGGCCGGGATGTCTGGGATGATATGGCCCGGGGTAAGACAGTCAGGTTTCACTTGCTTCCTCGTGTAATTCCATCTGCGACTATGACTGTGACCGTCATTGTGACTAAGACTGTGACTGTTATTGTGACTAAGACTGTGACCAGTGCAATTAAACTTGTTAACACATATTGTTACACACAACTAAACAAGTGGAACTCACTCAACGTTTAGCTGACCTTTTTAAAAACTAACATGCATTTCAGGTAACTTGAGATTGGTGTGATCCGTGTATGTTGTTCAAGACGTGTTTACAGCCGAATACTGATATAGATGCATGCAGCTTAGAAGACTTATGGGGTTTATGGGAACACGCTATTGTAACATACATTTAGTATGTAATCAACATTTCGTAAGTAATAAAATGTAGTGTCTTTATAAACGCTGCAAGTCGGGGTGTGATAAAAATGTCATTTTTTATTCCAAAAATACTAACCCCCATGCCCACACTCAATGTTTAATCATCACCGGAAACAGAGCCAAAAACTTGATGTGCTAAAAGTAGTTTAATTAAAACAACCTAATTTAACCTATTCTAGACTCAAAGTAATACTCTAAACTCTCTAAAACTAAACTAAACTATTAACCGGCAAGTGAACCGATCGACTCTAGTAAAGCTAAGGTAAGTCCAGATATCGAACCCACAAGACTCGATTAAACTACGGTAATGACTTTATCTAGACTAAGACTGACATGGACATGTCTAATTGTTTATTTGCTTGATGGGGGTGGGGGTTTACTAAAAATCCTAAAAGTGCAATTAAATTAAACTAGTTAGCTAGATTAACTAGACTCGACTTTGGACGAAGTTTTTACTCAGTGATGATGAAGACTACCTAGGTTGGAATCCCCCTGTTATCGAAACGCTTCCTATCAGATAACTGATGTGATTTGGAACCGGGATCTTTAGATTCTAAAACCCTAAGAGAAACTGAACATGACCCCTAACCCTTCTCGGGAAGACACCTATGGAACTCTATAAGGTTGTTATGAACACCGGTTAACTAGACTTCCTTTTGGTTATCTATTTTCTAGAAAGTCCCTAATATGACTAACTACCTTGCATTGAAAAGTCTAAGGCAACTAAGGGATTTGATTTGGTTTAGTAGACAAAGAAGTGGTAAGGAAAGTAAAACAGGATTCTCTCGAAACCTAGTCCTAGCAATTCACCGATCTAGACCTACTAACAACCTAGCACTTTTCCATACTAAGGTTCGCATAATATTGATGCTGAATTAACTCTTGATTACTGTTTCTATGGTTTATTGGCCAATTCCCAACAAGATTACCCGAACCCGCTAAGACCCGAATACCAACACAAATTCATTATATGAAAGACATTCAATAGATTTATGTGAAACAGATAAACAATGATTAGTCAAGCAAGAATACGCATATGCACCAAATCAAAGAACCAAATTCGTTTACTTTACTAGAAAACCCAAAATCAACATCAATATCCAATAAAAATTGAAACTTTAACAAGGGTTCATCTTTAACCTAGGTAGTCTAGAAAGTTTAGCCAATAATCATTGTTGCAAAGATCAAAACAAGAGTTTCAAAGCAGGAATTTCATCATAACAAGAGAGAAAAGAAAGAAACAAGATAAACCGGGAAAGTAAAACCAATTAAATCTTCAATCTCTTGACTTCCAGCTCCAAATCAACGATTCTTCAGCTTCCTTCTTTAAACCGTGCTAAATCAGCTCTTGAATTTAGCCTTGAATACCAAAATTCGTCTCTCGGGTTTTTAGGATGATGAAGATGTATTTATAGTTTTCCCATAACCCAAAACTTTGCCATTCACGAACTTGCTGGAAAAGAAAACCTCTCGCTGCCCACGAGAGGATTGTCTTCACCGGTCGCGCCCCGCGACCATGCTAATTTCTAGCAAAAATCTATCAGCGTCGCAACACGCGAGAGGATTAGCACTTGCCTGTCGCAGCCCGCCAGAAGGTGTCAGGCCCAGATTTTTTTGTCGTTTCGTCTCTCAAGCTTCCAATTACGTTCTGGTTCTTGGTTTCTTCGTATTTTACCTCGTTTTTCGCACTTTTCAGCTGTGTCTATTAACCAAGACATGCAACACTGTTGGTGCAGAATGTCTATGTCTTAGTCTTATATCGAGTCTGTATTGTATAGAGCTGGATAGGCTAGGTAGTGAAGTATTTATAATATGTTTTATCCAAGTTCGCTCCAGATTCACATGTTTAGACATGTTCGGCCGAACTTGCATAGGCAAGTTCGGACGAACTTCCACATGATGAGCGAACTTGTAATCCTATAAATACCTAGCTTGTGTGTCTCATTTGTAACTTTGGCATTGTAGAGGCGAAACTCTGTCAGTCTGTAATCTGAATGTTTAATCAATGAAACTGATGATTAACTGATTAATCCTTGTCTATTGGTAATATGACGTAATATTTCCGCTATTATGGACGTTAGATATCAAATTTTGGTTCCTAAGGATCGAGGATCAGTCCTACAAGTGGTATCAGAGCTAGAATAGCCTGATTTGATAGTATCAAGACAAAAACACTTCTATTTCTACTCAATTCTTCTTTTTCTTTAACTTTTGATCACAAAATGAAAATTCATGGTCAAAATCTTTTGAATTTTGAATATATCATGTAAAATACAACAAAGATAAACCCTTGAAAGATTGGAGACCAAATTCAACCGAATTCATGTCGAAATTTTGAAAAAACCATGTTTTGAAAACTGTCTGGAACGAACTTTGTTGGCCATGTTCGGCCGAACTTGCACTAAAACATCACTTTTCAAGTGATTTTTTAGTAAGTTCGCCTGAACTTAGGTGATTTTTTAGGAAATTTGAGTCAAGTTCGCCCGAAGATACTAAATTTTCATTAGTTTTACATCAAGTTCGACAGAAGTTGTGTAAATTTAAGAAGATTTTAAGTAAGTTCGCCCGAACTTGCTTGTATTTCATCAAAGTTCTTTTGAACAAGTTCGCTCGAAGATCTGTTTAATTGTGGTGATAAGTTCGACCGAAGATAAACGAATTTTTCAAAGTAAACCTTACAAGTTCGACCGAACTTGGTAGAAAATTCAAGAATTCTTCATTTGTCACTACAAGTTCGACCGAACTTGTAGTAGGACTAACTATTTTCAAAGTTTTTGAAAAAATTTCAGCATACACGTTTCGTGATTCACAATGGAAGATCAACTAAGAGATTATATGTCCGGAGCTAGTTCGTCAAATGCCAATGTGATTAATCAAGTCAATCCTGATAACGAAATGGGAACGACAGTCAAACCGCCCAAGCTGATGAGCATGGACGAATACGAAGCATGGAAAGAGAAATTTACCTACTGGGTTCAAGCCATGCACTTGCTAGTTGGGTGTCAATTGAAAGGGCTACACTATTCCGGTAGATGAGCATCAACAAGTTCTTGAAAAGTACAACTACTCGACAGCTCAGATAGACGAATACATTGCAGAGAAAAATATGATCAGTCTCATCCAACAGTCTGTCAAAGAAGATATTCTGATTCTGTTACAAGAATATACTACTGCAAGAGAGCTTTGGTTGTCGTTACAGAAGAAATACCAAGGTAGTGCCGAACTGATCAAAAGCAAGAAGGCTCTCATTTTGAAAGAATTTGATATTTTCAGCATGCTAAAGAATGAGACCATTAAGCAAATGATTGAGCGTTTTTGTCACCTCAAAGTGCAAATGCGAAGACACGGTCTTGAGAAGACGGAACAAGAATACATCGACAAACTTGCTGACGCACTACCAGAGGGTGAATGGACTACGTATTTGATGGTTCTGAAGAATAGTGATAAGTGGGATTTCTTCAAGTTGTCAACATTTATCGATAAACTCGAAGGCCACGAAATGGAGCTTCTGAAGATAGCAAAGTCAAAGAACGCTAATGTAGTTCAAGACATTGGTTTGTACTACAAAACCAGAATGCAAGATAACATTTCGAGTCCAAAAATTGGAACTGCTTTTAGTGCAAACATGAATGCTTCTCCACAGAACCAGAATCATTCACAGCCTCAGTATGACCAAAGTCCACAAAATTCTTACTCGGGCACTGGTTCAAATTCAACATTCCAAAGTCAAGCAAATCAGAACCAACAGCAAAGTTCTGATCTGAATGTTTACAAGTGCAATATCGTTGTGAATTTGAACATTGTTGTTTCAGAAGAAGTTGCAAAACAACATATATCACTACTCGCTACCGTCTTAGAATCTTATGAATGTCTTGTTGCCGGCAAGATAGTAAACCCCGAGATGACCGCAGAAGATTATGACCAGGTAGACGAGGAAGAGCTCGAACTAATGGACATCAAATGGTCCTTAGCTTTGATAATCAGGAGAGTGACAAAGTTAGTTGCACTCACGGGCCGTGACATAGGAAACTCCAGCAACAAATTGGGTTTTGACAAGTCCAAAGTCACGTGTTTTAGATGTCGACAGAAGGGACATTTTAAAAGAGAGTGTAAGAACACCGAGGCAACCGGAAATCAAAGTCCTTTCGGAGGAGGGAATGAATATTACAAGAAGGCGCTTCAATATAAACCGTTCCCGAAGAAAACTCAGATTGAGATCCAAGATAAGCCGAACAGTAGTACCACAGAGAAAGCCATGGTTGCATGTACAGAAGATGACGATTTTGATTGGAATTCTTATATTGGGAAAAAGACCGGAGTTGTTTTGATGGCAGAGATAGTTGAAGATAATTCTGCAGAGGAGGCAGCGGCAGCAGCAGAAGCAGCAGCTTTCGAATAAGTCATTCTGGAACAATACTTGCATCAACAGCAAGAAGAAGAGGAATATATCCATATGCAGAGGCAAGGAATTTTATCCTCTAATTCTTGGGATAGTTTTGCAGGTCACTTTGATGGAAGCACGAAAGAAAAAGTGGTTGAGGAGAAAAAGATTGATGAAGTGATTGTTAATATCACTCAAGAAATGAAAGTCGAAGACCTCAAGGACATGGCAGATAAAGCTTTAATGGCAAATCTAACCAAGGTAGGTCCAGAGGTAAAGATTATCGAGAAAGAAGTTGTTAAAGTACAAGTTGTAGAGGTTGAGAAACCTTATACAAAATGTACTAAACCATGTGTCGAATGTGCCGAAAAATCAAAGATCATCGCTGAAAAAAATGTGCTTAACGATTTGTTAAAATATGATTATCGCACAATGAAAGAAGCGTATGATAAAATGAAAAATGATTACGGCAGACTCGACAGAAATAACACATAACAACATGATAATATAAGAATGTTGAGTGGTACAGTAATGGATAAACAAAGAGCAATTAACATGTATATCAACACCATTGCTGAAATCAAACAATAACTTCATGATATGACAATTGAAACTGAAAGAGTTCGACAATTGTTAAGAAGTTATATCACTAACGCGTATCTTATCGATCACATTCTTCCAACAGTCTCATCGGAAGAAAAACCTAAAACGAAAGCAGGCAAAGAATATAGCAATGTTCCTCCACCCCTTTGCGAAAAATACTGTGTTAAATCTGCAGACGGGATGGACAAGGCACTCAATGTTGAATTACTTTCTGAAAACAAAAACGAGTTGCCAGAACATTGATATAGTCTATGCTAAATCTGATGATGATAACAACGCTGTGGTTAACAAAGTTGTTGAAAATGTTTTATGTGATTCTGATGATGGCAGCTTCAAAAGCGCCAACTCGAGTTCAAAGAATTCTGATTCACAATCTGAAAATGATGATAAGTCGTCAGAAGATGGTCTAAGTGACGATCCTAATATTGTATTGTACAAAATTAAGGATTCTGATAGACTTTATTTTGATGATAGCTTCCCGATTCAGAATGTGAAAGAAGAATTGCTTGATAAATTCTTTAAACTCGTGGAAGTTACATCAGAGGAATTGGTAATCAATGAACGAAAATTCTATTTCAAACCTAAAAGAAACAATTATCGAAGAAACGGTGGTGATCATCCGGAAAATCGGAAAGCAGGGTTGGGTCTAGAAGAAACTGATGAATCTGTAATGAAACCGTCACCATTTCATGAATATAAAAACAAAAACATGAAGTTTGTATACGGGACGAATACAGTTCATGAGGAGAATTTGATTGGTAAGCAATCAAGTTCAAAAACGAAAAAGAATTCGAGATAAAGCCAAGGTTACAAGTGGTGCCAAAACCTCAAGTAGTGTTAAACCACAAATTAAAGGACATCCACTTGATAATCGGACATGTTTCAAGTGCAATGAAATTGGTCATGTGGCACGACATTGTCCGGAATCAAAACCGGCTTATCATCAAAGAAGAGATTCTAATATTGTGAAACCAAAGCAGCCAGTGTTTGTAAAACCTGTAAAGATTTTGAAACGAAATGAATCAAAACCAAAAGTTAAACCAAAGTCTGAAAAGATTTTTGAAAATTCCATTTTCGAAAAAGGTGAAACTTCTAGGTCTAATGAAAACAAGTTTTACATCAAAAAGGCTAATATCAATCTCAAACCTGGATTGCCAAGAAAAGGTAACAACATCTGGTGTGGTTAAGTCTGAGCTGGTAAAGACTGACAACACAAAAGAATCAAAGACTGAAATCACTAAGTCTGAGCAGGTAAAGACTAGTGAGAATGTGAAAGAAATTAAAACAGAAATTAAAACCAATAATGTCAAATCTGTAAAGATAAGAAAAAAGTGAAATTTTCAAACATTAACATTGTTGAAACAGATGATGAATTTGATTTTGATGATGTTGATGAGTTTGAATATGCTTTTGTTGATGGTTATCCTGTAAAACCTAAGACCAAGAAGGCTTGGGTAGAGCTTTTCACCTAATTTCTAAATTTTGCAGGGGCTCCAAAGATCCGTACTTTCAAAGTGGATTTTGGATAGTGGAGCGTCCAGGCACATGACAGGGAATGAAGGCATTGCTATTCGACATTAAAGCTATCAATGGTGGATATGTTGGATTTGCAGGAAATCAAGGTGGAAGGATAATCGCCAAGGGAAAACTCTCTAATGGCGTAGTTTCTTTTGATCGCGTGAACTATATTGCAGAGCTTGAGAACAATCTTCTGAGTATATCGCAGATTTGTGACAAGAAATTTACAGTTCATTTCAATGATAAAGAGTGTATTATCTTGAAGCCGGGATTCAAAATTCCAGATGAGTGGATTCTAATGCGAGCACCACGAGAGAATGATTTATATGTTCTTGATATGGGTGTTGCTACCACTTCATCACAATCAGCATAGTGTTTTGTATCAAAGGCTACTGAAAAAGATTCTATTCTTTGGCATCGAAAAATGGGGCATATTCATTTGCGAAAAATGAATTCTTGGTTCATAATGATCTTGTAGAAGGCGTAAATCTTTGAAGTTTTCAAATGTCTGATCATTGCTTGGAATGCAAGAAGGGAACGCAGATCAAGAAATCTCATCCGAAGAAAATTCTAAACTCAATCAAGTTGCTTTTAGAACGTCTCCACATGGATTTATTTGGTCCTGTAAATGTTCGAAGCATATCAGGAGACTTATATTGCTTGTGGTGACAGATGACTATTCGAGATATTCGTGGGTATTCTTTCAAGAATCAAAAGACGAAACGTTCGAGAACTTGGTTATTCTATTCAAGAAACTCGAGAACATTTATCATCTGCCGGTCAGACGCATTAGAAGTGACAAGGCATAGAGTTTAAGAATAACAAAATGAAGGAATTCTACAACGCAAAAGGGATTTTGCACGAGTTTAGTGCTCCCTATACTCCACAGCAAAACGGAGTTGCTGAACCGAAGAATCGAACTTTGATTGAAACTGCGAGAACCATGCTTGCAGATTCTAAACTTCCAATCAGTTACTGGAGTGAAGTAGTTGTTGCGGCTTGCTACACGCTAAACAGGGTTCTCACTGTCAAACCAACAAAGAAAACGTGTTTTGAGATGATAAACCGACGGAAGCCAAATTTAAAGTTTTTAGATCCATTCGGTGCTCCTTGTACCGTAATAGACCAAGATGGCAAATTCGGAGCTAAATCTCTCGAAGGTTTCTTTGTCGGATATGCGAGTCCGTTGAGAAGAGTATATGTTCCTTCATTGTGAAAGGTTATTGAAGCACAGCACGTGGATTATTTCAATTACACGGATCCTATTCAAAGGAAAGGTGACGCGTGGCTGTTTAACTATAAAGATCTATGGAAGTCATTTGACTTGCCCAAAGAACCAACTTACGAAGAAGTTGCAGCGTTATACTATCTTCACCAGTCAGCGAATCAAGAGCAAATTGTTCGACCAATTGTGGTTAATCAACCCACGTTGGAACCATCTTCTTCTGAAACATTATCTTCACCCACTACTCTTCCAACAAATGCTTCTACTGAACCAATGAATACAGCAACGGAGCCCAGTATGCCTCAAAATCAAGATACTGATTCAGATGAAGCACCAACATTTGATGCTGATGAGGAATCATCTTCCTCAGATGAAGAAGTGGAGCAGATAACAAGTCTTCTTAATCAATCTGCAGTCCCAAACAATAGAAATGAAGCTTCATCAAGCTCTCCAAACATTGAATTAGTTGATGATCTCAACATCACGAATCAGCAAAACTCAGTAGATGTTCCAAGTGAAGAATTGCCGCGATCATATTCCTATCATCCGTCAACAAATATTATCGGAGAACTTCAAACTGGTGTTAGACTCGAGGGAAAATTAATAAAGCACTCAGTGGTTTCTACACACGTGTTGCTACAACCCAGAACTATTGTTTCCATTCATGTTTCATCTCTCAGATTGAGCCTAAGACAGTTAATGAAGCTTTAGCAGATGAAAACTGGGTACAAGCAATGCAAGAAGAATTATTGTAGTTTGAGAAGTTGGGTGTGTGGAAGCTTGAAGATATACCAGAAAATCAGAAAGCAATTGATACAAAATGGGTCTTTAAGTGTAAACGGGATAATAAAAGAGTTATTGTTCGTAACAAAGCTAGGCTGTTGTCAAGGGATTTCACCAGCAGGAAGGGATAGACTACACATAAGTCTATGCACCAGTAGCTCGATTGGAATCTA
This sequence comes from Scalesia atractyloides, assembly GCA_947069175.1. Lineage (NCBI taxonomy): Eukaryota > Viridiplantae > Streptophyta > Magnoliopsida > Asterales > Asteraceae > Scalesia > Scalesia atractyloides. Next base: position 54,921,197 of record CAMTDV010000024.1, on the reverse strand, counting down.
TTCGAATATCTCTAGCTTTCGCATCATGGAAAGGATTTAAGGTCTATCAATTGGATGTCAAATCAGCTTTTCTGTTTGGCAAATTACGCGAGAAGGTGTACATTGGACAACCACCGGGGTTTATCGATCCACTTAACAAGAAGAAAGCATACCTACTGGATAAAGCACTCTACGGTCTACACCAAGCCCCGAGAGCTTGGTACGAGACGTTATCGCGACATCTCGTCAGAAATGGCTTTATCAAGGAACTGTGGATAGTACTCTTTTCACCAGAAAAGTTGATCGCCATCTGATTATAGTTCAAATCTACGTTGACGACATCATCTTTGGATCTACAAATGATAGTCTCTACAAAGAGTTTGAGGGAATCATGAAAAAGAAATTCGAAATGTCCTCGATGGGCGAAATGAAGTTCATTCTTGGTTTGCAAGTAGATCAGCTTCCGAATGGTATTTTCATTCATCAGACTAAGTATGTTCACGACATCTTGAAGAAGTTTGGAATGGAAAGCTTGAAGCCTCTATCTACGCCTCTTGCTCTCAACCACGGTATTTGCGTTGACGAGACTGGAGCCAAAGTTGACGAGACGTTATACAGATCGATGATTGGATCACTGATGTATCTGACCGCATTGCGCCAAGATATTATGTATCCAACCTGCCTATGCGCCAGATATCAGTCAAGCCCGAGGATCTTACACATGCAGATCGTGAAGCGTATCTTCAGATATCTGAAAGTATGCCCAAGCACCGGCTTGTGGTACCCGAAGAAGACAATTTCGACCTCACAGGCTATGCTGATTCCAATTTTGGTGTAGATAAGTTGAATTCTAAATCAACTACAGCGGGATGCCAGCTCTTCGCAACAAGAATGGTAACCTGGCAGTGTAAGAAACAGACTACGGTTGCTATCTCTACCTGTGAAGCTGAGTATATCTAGGCCTCCAGTTGTTGTTCACAAATTCTGTGGATTCAACAACAGATGAGAGACTATGGGCTGCAATTTCTAGACACTCCGCTGTATGTTGATAACAAGGCAGCCATCGATATAACAAAAAATCCGGTTCATCACGTTATCATTTCATTCGTGATTGCTACTAAAAGAAATTGGTACGAATAGAAAAAATCAACACCGATGAACAAAAGGCTGATTTTTATACCAAACCATTTTCATTATCACGGTTTAAATACCTGTTGAGAATTAACGGTATGAAAAATTTGCTGACAGGTGCGGACGCTAAGGTTGAATACGGATCAGACGACGAGTTCGCGTGATCCACATTGGTTTGTAAATATCTTTCTAGTTTAGAATTTTATTAAAAACTAAAATCCAAAAAGATGTTTTTGATTTTAGGGGGAGAAATGTTAGAGAAAATAAAAAAACATTCGAAAAATTTTAAAATCCAAAAACATATAAAAATTCAAAATGTTCAAAAACATTGAAAAAGAACAAAAAGAATTCAGTGTCATAAAAGAAAATGATAGTACATCAGTGGACTATCACAGTATGCTAAAGAAATGTAAAGTCTTAAAAAGTAATAAACGAGTCTTACTACGGATGTGTCGATAGGCTTAACACGTTAGTAAACTGTTTTCGAGATATAAGATAAATTTTACAACAGCTTAATCTTGTGGATTAACACATCTTGGATATATGGACTTAGTACTCCGAAATTTCGTTTGAAAGATTGCCTGATTCTGAGATACGAGGTCTTTATAGATAGTTGATATCTGGGGTATTATATAAGTTCTCCTGATTTTGCGGAAGCAATGGCCTAGAACTTCTATAATACTTTCGCTTTAAACTCCAAAATTGCATGCAATATTGAAAAGTATCGAAAGATATAATCATGTGCAATGCTGAAAAGATTCCTTAAGTGGAACACTCCTTAAAGACGAGCCTTCATCTCTTTGTCAGTACGGTAGTACTAACCTGACATCTCAAGGTCTCGCAAAACCTAGATACAGATATCAGTTACGCTATATTCACATGTAAGATGAAATCTAGTGAATCTGGATAAGGGAGTATATTCAAGAAGTTGGAACCACAGATAAGTCAAGTTTCATAAATTCTATCTTAACATATCTTGAAACAGTTGAGAAATGTGGTAAAGTTTAAGTGGACAAACATATCGACAATCTAGGTAAACGAGTATAAAACTTAAAGTCATATAAAGGTCAACGATACTGGTGATATGTCTCAATCAACTGATATGATCCTTTGACACGAATTCACAAAAATATGTCTATAAATATGTTTGTACATAGTTTACATTGCTTATTTCATTTTATTTTAGCTTTTCAGATTAAAATCAAAAAGATTTTCGGTGTGTTTTAGCATAAACTTACAAAAATACAAAAAGATTTTATTTCTACATTGTTTTCAGCAAACCAATGTTGGAGAACAGATCTTCGAAGTCTGGTAAGATGCTAGAACTGGTGGGAATCTCTTTGACAATGGGCTGGTAGCTAATCTGTTAAAATCTGAAAATTAAAACTATGAAAAGTTCATTAATTGGAAACTTTGATTTTTGAAAATATCAACAGTTTGTTCGTAATGGGTCAAACCGGGGTCATTAACTTGGACTCGGCAGACAAAATCGGTTAACCAAGGTCATTAGCTTGGACTTGGTCAACTGAGTGGATTTTCGTAACTGGTAAAAAGTTGGAAAGTTCAGGGTTAAAAATGAAAATTTTGAAAAAGTTCGAAATTTTTGAGGTTTGGCAAGTTCGGCCAAACTTGCTAAACAATTCGAGCTTAATAATCAGCAAGTTCGACCGAACTTGCAGATGGCTGTTTGTTAGTTTTACGATAAGTTCGCCCGAACTTCTCTGGGCCTCAGATGGGCTTAACAAGTTCTCCCGAACTTGACATGGTATAAACATCATTCAAGTTCGGCTGAACTCATTCACTTGATATCAGAACGTTTTGAGCGAACTTGGGTTTTTGAGAGAATTTGTGAGATATTGTCAATTTTAAGCCGTTATACTGTCCATTTGAAGATAGTTTTTTTGTGATTAGCACACCAACTACTATGGCAGAGGTAATTAATTGATGATAAACCATAACTGAACTGATAACAAACAAAACCAAATCAAAAATTTTAAATCTGATAGTTTTAGGTGTTATTGGACAAAATTGAACATAGATCTTTGATCTACACTTAAAACCAACCATGAAACTGTTTTTGATTGAACTAAAATGCATGTTTGCATGCTGAAACTTGGTTGGTCTGATTGAAGAAGACGACAAGTTCGGCCGAACTTGTTGTCAAGTTTGACCGGACTTGTCCAAAACACACCTGAACAAATAAGAAACATGTTCGACTGAACTTGACATTGAAATATCTTTAATCTAAACATGTTCGACCGAACTTATGTTAACAAAAAAAAAATGATTTGTTTGTATTGTAAGTTTGACCGAACTTGGTCTTTAACATAAAACATGCATCTCATACATGTTCGGCCGAACTTAGAAAAATTGATTAATAAAAGCTGTAAGTTCGCCCGAACTTGCATTAAGGAAAAATTTGAACATGTATGTTACATGTTCAGGCGAACTTGTTAAATTCAGTGTGTTTAACACTAATCAAGTTCGCCCGAACTTGATTAAAGTGTTAGAAAAAATGTTAGAAAAATTTTTGTTATTTTTTCTCAAAAAGCGTGCTAATTGTTTTATGTCGTTTTTCATGCGCGTGTTGTCTCAGTTGAGCTTTCTAAAACTCACAACACATGTGTTACGCTTGACAAATCTATTTGTCCGTCGCTGAAGGAATATGACAGCATTTTGAAGTTTCTTGAAGATAGTCATATTCGCTGAGCTATTACTGAGCGCACTGTATCTTATCGATTTCATGTTATTCACTTCTGGATGAACGCGAATCTAAGTGCTGATGAGAAGACAATCTCTTCCACAGTACAGGTTGGTGATGAGATAAAGCGGATTACAGTTACTGAAGGCGATATTCGAAGAATTTTAGAGCTTAAAGATAAACAAGATGATCCGATTCATCTAGATGAGAAGATGGTTCGCGGATGTTTCTTCCGCATGGGATATAAAGGGAGTGTGAATTAACCAACACTGAAGAAAGGGGAAGTGCCAAACCCCTATAAACTTTTGATGCATGCTCTAATTCATACGTTCAGCCATCGCAAAGCAGGGTTAGATGATGTTCAAGATTATTTGGCTAGCATGGCAACGGCGCTTATTTTGAAGAAGCCGTTCAACGTTTCTAAGATGGTATTCGTTCACATGTCGAAGAATATGGAGGATTCAAGACTGTGTTTATATCCAAGATTTATTCAGATGCTGATCGATGAGAAGTATCCTAACATTGCTCGAGATCCTAATGATGTTCTTTATCTGGTTCATCTCGACGAAACCACAGTGAAGAAGGTTATCAAGTTTCAGAAACAAGCTTCAGCTCCTATCGCCAAACCAGTATTCGGAGCAATTAAAGATTCAGATTATGTATCGCCGCCTGGGAATAAATGGAGAAAGGAAGGTAGCGATGACGAAAATGAGCTTAAAGTTGAACGAGAATGGTTTAAAGAGTTTAAACCGAAGGCAAGAAGTGAATGGTTTTTGAAAGATGAAGCTGATAAACCAAAGAAGAAGCGAGGGTCAAAGAAAGTTGAGATATTGCTTGTTGATGAGGAGGAGACTGAGAATGTTGAGGCAGTGGCTGGATCTAGCGCTACAGTCGTTAATGAAAGTCAAAAATGGAGAAAACGACTCAAGAAGAAGTAATTTCTACTACATCTGAACATGAAGATTCTGATAAAGAGCCTGAAAAGACAGAGGCCGAAATAAGAGCAGAAAAGGAAAAGAGACTTGATGCAGACTTTGATCCGAATGCAGAAATAGAATCTGATGAGGAGAGGCCTAAGAAAAAGACTAAAAGAACAAAGTCGCCTGCAATCGAAATTTCTAAGAAAAGTACAAGGGTCACCTCACACGAAAGGGAAACGAAAGGCCAAGAAAGCTCAGAAAGTCGTAATCAAAAGATACAAAAGCAATATACAAAGCACAGAAGCCACACAAGAACCTTCTGGTGCTCAGGAGAAAGGAGCAACACAAGAACCTCCTGTTATCATTCATGCTGAAGCAGAAAGGCAAGGAGTTACACAAGAACCTCCTATGTCTGAGTTTGTTGAAGTTCCGATTGTTGAATTGCCGAGTGCTCAAAAGACTTCTATTCCTGAAAGCTCTACACCAAAAAATTCTACACCAAAAACTGCGACACCAAAAGACTCAACACCAAAGACGCCGAGGGGAAGTATGTTTGGTGATATGCCACGTGGTCCTATAAGTCTTGAAGACTTGGATGAATTTTTCCCTAAAAGAATGCTGAGATGTTAGAGAAGCGTGTGAAGGTTTTGGAAGATAAGGTGCGAAGATTAAGTTAGAAAAGGCTGAGCTCGAAAAGAAGGTGAATAAAAGCGAAGTCGAAAAGGAAATTCTTGATGATAGAGTGAAGGTGCTTGAAAATGAAAGAGAATATTACAAGGCGCTGATTGAAAGTCTGCAGGACGCCAACGAAAAATTACAAATAGAGATTGCAGAATTAAATAAAATTCAAACTCTAAATGATCGAAGATTCATCAGATTACAAAAGGTGTTATCCAATAATCTAAATATTGATTTTATCGCCGAATACGATCGTCTGGATCGTCAAGAAGCCAAGGAGCATGCTGAAAAAGAATTGGCTGAGGGTGGTAAAGGGAAGCAGGTAGAGGGAGAAGCCCCTAAATCTACTACAGAGAAATCTTCTGATGTTCCCGAGAAATCTACTGAAGATGCTTCAAAAGCTTCTGAATTTGATATACAAAAGGTTGACGAATCTGTCAAGCCTTCTGATCCTATTGTCGTGACTGAAGAAAAAGACGATGATGAAGCCGAGAAAGAGGATAAGAATGAGAATGAAGAAGAGGAAGGATATGAAGATTGGAATATAGGGGAGGATGATGACGATTTTGATCAGGGTGATGATGATTTTGATTAGGGTGGTACTGGCTTAAAGATCAATGAAGCTAAAGTTTCTGATGAATTTGATTTCTCTGATCTGATGAATGATGAATCGAATCAAATGGAAGATAAAAGCCAGGGGGAGTCAGGGCAAAAAGGGCCTTCATATGATATTGATATGTTAGATGTTGATCGGTTTGTGAAGCCTATGATTGTAGTACCTACGAAACCTTTGATATTGATGTTGGAGCATAATGTTGAAGAAGGTGAGTTTGTACATAATTATTCGAAAGAAGATCTGGCGAAGCTAGTTGAAGCTGAAGTTGAAAACTTGGAGTTTGATTTTGAGGAGATAATGAATGTTGATCAATTTGAGCCAAAAGAGTATCAGTATGAAAGAAGATTTGAAGCTGATGAATACAACCGTGTGATTGTTGAATACTGGTCCTCAGATGATGAAACAGAAAAGAAAGATACGTATGTTGGTCAGGATTCAGAAAGCTTTCCTACATTCGAAGAAATGTATAAACAGCTGAATGAAGACATGTTAAAAGATAGGATTGTTGAAGAGCGACATGAAGGAAAAATTCCTAGGCCAATGACCAAAGAGGAAATAGCTGAAGCAAGAAAGACCTGGTTCAAGGAGATGCCTCGTGAACGTAAGTTTCGACGTCCACTAGCATTTTTCTCCAGAGATAAAAAGGTTTCTTTGGGAGATATTTTGAGTTGGGAATGGTTTATGAAGCTCAACGTTTATGCAATCAAAAGAGAGTTTGGAGTACAATACTTCAAATATCTTGCTGATTTAAAGACTTTGTCGTATTGGGATATGGAAGAGCTAGTGCAAACAGTGAATGTCACTTATCAGATGAAGACGGTTGATCTGTTATGGAAAATGATAAAGTATGAAGCTGGAAAAGGTTGGAATCACTGGAAGCCGTTTATTCCGAGGCGCAGAATAAAGATTAACAAGGTTACAGGAGAAAAGGACATAACGTTGATTATGAAACATCCTAGAGCCATGAGGAATATGCCGCTTATGCTGATTGAACAGAACTTTTATCCTTTATTCAAGTGGTGGCAGATTGATTCAGCTACTTGTGAAGTAGTGTTTGTTTTAAAGTTTGAAGATCACTTAGATATTGCTAAGGAACGAGTTGAAGTGATGGGTTATCAGGGTATGAGAGGATTGTGGAGGACGATAAGGATTTTAGATCCTATGTGGTTGGTAAACTGCTCGAGAGAAGATATAAAATGCCTTTTCTACAGTAAGATTGTTTTTGAAGAAAGAGAAAAGGTACAGGCGATGCAGTATCAGAAAGTTGTCAATGTTTGCTATGCACGTAATGTGAATTCAGGGAAGATGTGGCAACAAAGTTGAGGGATCTGGAGAGAGTAGAATTCTTAAAGGAAGAAACCAGAAGTGAGGCGATTAAAGAGAAGATGGAAAAAGCGGTAAGAGAAAGTTCGCTCAAAATGGCTAACTTCAAAAGACCACCGCCAACTGATCAAACGTCGGATCCGAAACAAGAGAGACGAAAGAAGCCCTATAAGAACTTCTTTGGTCGGGTACGTTAATGTTTATATGAAGAAAGAGTTTTGAAGACTGATAAAAGATGAAGACGATATCCAAGGGGGAGTCTGTTGGTGCAGAATGTCTATGTCTTAGTCTTATATCGAGTCTGTATCGTATAGAGCTGGATAGGCTAGGTAGTGAAGTATTTATAATATGTTTTAGCCAAGTTCGCTCCAGATTCACATGTTTAGACATGTTCGGCCAAGTTCGGGCGAACTTACACATGATGACTGAACTTGTAAACCTATAAATACCTAGCTTATGTGTCTCATTTGTAACTTTGGCATTATAGAGGCGAAGCTCTGTCAGTCTGTAATCTGAATGTTTAATTAATGAAACTGACGAATAACTGATTAATCATTATCTATTGGTAACACGGCGTAATATTTCCGCTATTATGGACGTTAGATATCAAATTTAGGTTCCTAAGCATCAAGGATTGGTCCTACAAACACATATCCGGATCAAAAGCATTTGGCTCTAGGGTTTATGGGATGATGAAGATATAGTTATAGTTTTCCCATAACCCAAAACTTTGCCATTCATGAAACTCGCTGGAAAAGAAGTCCTCTGGCGGCACGCGAGAGGATTGTGTTCACCGATCGTGCCCCGCGACAGTGCTAATTTCTTGCACAAATCAGCCTCTCGCACCCCGCAAGAGGATTAGCTCTTGCCTTTCGCGGCCCGCGAGAATGTGTTAGGCCCAGATTTTGTTGCCCTTTCGTCCCTCGAGCTTCCAATTACGTTTTGGTACTTGGTTTCTTCGTATTTCTCCTCGTTTTTCGCACTTTGCAGCTGTTTCTATTAACTAAGACCTGCAACACATAACCGGATCAAAAGCATGCACATTCTACTAAAAACCGACACTAATACTAACGAAAACCATACAAACTATACACGATAAATGGATGTATTTTGCAATATATAAGTGATTAGGGTTTTCAGGTTTATAACGTGCGTAATTTTCATCTCATACGCATAGTTCGTTTAGTGAATATTGTATGTTAAAAGACCTATATACACACACACACACATATATATATTCATAATTTTATCTCTAACGATACACCACAAATTTGTCACACCCCGACCCGCAGCGGAAAAGGTGATCAGGGCATGATTGGGTTATCATCAAAGCTCATGACATTTATTAATACGTTTCATATTTATTATTACAATTTAAAGGGAACGATACATTCATAATTACATCATGTTCTACACATCAATCTAGACTTCATTATTTTCTTCTAAGGCATTTCCTATGTTTTCCTTGTTTCATCCTGTTCACATGTATCATGTGTAAAAACTGGTTTTTGGATCAACAAAAAGTTGGCGAGTGAATCCTATGAAAAACATTTGTACAAGTTTATTGAATTGATAAAATATAGTGCGTAACCACATATGAGTAAATATGGATGTAAACTTATTCACACTTAATATTAAATAATGCACAACATACAATAATAGATTGTTTTGAGGCACGCGTTGCTCAACTCGTCTCCCACGAGGAACTGATGGGCCTAATGAATGATTTGCATACAATCTTGACAATATGAAATACATAACTACAAACAACATTTACATTCTAAGTTTAAGTCATAATATGGTATGGCACGAGTTTAAATAACGAACTAGTTTTAGTGACACATGATACACCCCAAAACGTGTAATTAAAAAGGGGAGTTGTAAGATTCACTCACATTGGGTGCGTTCGGTTGATGATGTTGAATGCGCACGAAGTTTGATTTAACCACGAGTGAAACTAACCTAGATAATAACATAATGATTCGGTAAATAAGTGGATTTTATTAATCAATTTTTGTAGTATTATTGGATATATTTTTGTGAGTTTAAGGCTATTTTCTAACTTTAAAAATGTTATTTTTAAGTATTTTTAATTGATTTTTAAATAAAATAAATAAATAAAAATAATAAAAAAATGTTGACTTTTTGACCGTTGACTTGTTGACCGGTTTTATTGTGTAATTGTGTGCGCCGGGTGAGGCTCGAACCCGAGTCCTCCCGTTCGCGTGCACGCAGCTCTACCAACTGAGCTACGTGTCTAACCCGAAATATTTCTGTTTTTAATTATATTTATATACTAATTGAATTAATCCGAAAATCATTTATTTTAAAAACGATTTTAATGTCTCGCTCGGTGCTCGCCACAGGTCTCGAACCCGGGACCTGTGGTTTAGTTTGGCACACAGTCCACCGCTGGACTGTGTGTCTAACTTGGTAATTATTCTGGTTTTTATTATACTTAACAGCTTACTGAAGTTAACCCGGTTCGGTCTCTAAAAAAAAGACATTTTATTTCTGTTAGGGTGCGTGTGACAAGAATCGAACTCGGGACGTTATGCATATTGTTTGCACACAGTCCACCACTGGACTGTGTGTCTAAGCCGTTCATAAAACTGTTTTTGATTGATCTTATATCATATCAGTACTTCGTCTTCTCCGATTAAAATTTCCGATTATGACAATTCAACTGATTTATGTCTCATTCGATTTTCAAGCTTTATAAGTAATTGAAAGGTAAGGAATGGAGAGAGTTTGGGGGAAAGAATATACCGATCAGCGTCTTTCACAGAACTCCGGCGAAGACTCGTCGGCTCTGTTTGTGAACTTCGGCTGTTAGAGTCAATAACCAGTTTTGTTCGATTAGTTATGATATGGAGGTACTTAATCAAGGATTTACAGGAGTTTGGAGGGTTATACCGATTCACAGCGTAAGATCAGAAGTTTCAGAGGTTTTTCCGGCGAGAGCTGAATATTCCGGCTACGTCGTCTGGGATAGATTCTGATGGTTGGATTGAAGTTAGTAACAGTCTAACATCGGATTAAAACGGAAAGAATCGAGGTATTTACCGTGTAGATGAAATCTCGGTTTTCCGGCGACTTGCAGAGATTTTCCGGCGTGTGATATTACGTCGAGAATGGGGGTGATTGTGAGCGAAAAGGCTATCAGAGGTTAGAGGGTGTATTTATAGGAAAGAATCGAGATGCATGTGGTCTGATTTCTGTCTTGATTCGTCGGTTAAAATTTTCGGGCGGTTATGACCAAAGTCGCGGACTGGACATCGGTTATAACCAATGCAATATTTATTATTCGCGTTAAGACACAAGAAACCGACCGAGAAAGGCGAATTTCGTCGGGATTTCCGACGACTGCGATTTGGGCGCGTCTGGGACTGGATTTGATTTCTGAGTTTCGTTATTTGAATTAATTGTTTCTAATAATGAACAAGAAACACAAGTGGCGGAGTGGTTTGATGGATGAGAGTTAAGTCGTTGCTGTATCTGGTTAACCCGGGTTCGAAACCCGGCTTCAGCCTTTTATTTTTATTTCATTATTTTTAATACTTTTTCAAATGTAGCATTTATATTCTAATATACTTATTAATTATGTATCGTTTAAAATTAATTTGGGCATTAACTGATTGTTCGGTTAATAAACGGAGCGGGTTTGGTAAATCCGGTTTTTGACAGATGTTACAGTATCCCCTACTTTTTAGAAATTTCGTCCCGAAATTTAAGTAGTGACATATTTGTCTAAAAAGGATGGTGTTTAGTTTGACAGTTACATACTTAGAAAAAGAGTAAGAGTTTAAATTTTTTTTTGTTTGAGGCGATAACGTTCCTTGTAAGGGTTGAGTAACCTGCTACTGGAATCGCTTTTTGTTGCCTACGGTAAAAATATTGATAATCGGAGTTGATTCACTAAGTATGATTTCATGCGCAAGAGTTTTGATATGTTTGGAAAGATAAGGTTATATCCTAAAACAAAACTTCTAATACTACAACCTACATGGAACTTCTCATAACCGCTTGACAATGCCTCTGATCCTTTGGCAAGAATACTTATATATAGGAAGTACCAGCGGCGTATCCACCATATTCTTGTCAAATTTTCATTGGTTTTATCAGTAAGTTATGATTGGTTCTATGATGTGACTCTAGAACATAAATAAACACCACAACTAATGTCTGAGTCCTAATTCTGATAGTATACATGTTTGATTGGTGACATAATCCCATTTCTTTAAATGATGAGATGATATAAATGCTAGATCAGTGAGTATAAAACAAACTTTAACCAAGAAATTACTAAATCCTACATGGAACTTCTCATAACCGCCTGACAATGCCTCTGATCCTTTGGCAAGAATACTTATATATAGGAAGTACCAGCGGCGTATCACCATATTCTCGTCAAATTTTCATTGGTTTTATCAGTAAGTTATGATTAGTCCTATGTGACTCTAAAACATAAACAAACACCACAACCAATGTCTGAGTCCTAATTCTGATAGTATACATGTTTGATTGGTGACATAATCCCATTTCTTTAAATGATGAGATGATATAAATGCTAGATCAGTGAGTATAAAACAAACTTTAACCAAGAAATTACTAAATCCTACATGGAACTTCTCATAACCGCCTGACAATGCCTCTGATCCTTTGGCAAGAATACTTATATATAGGAAGTACCAGCGGCGTATCCACCATACTCGTCAAATTTTCATTGGTTTTATCAGTAAGTTATGATTAGTCCTATGTGACTCTAAAACATAAACCAACACAACAACCAAAGCTTGAGTCTTAATTCTGATAGTATACATGTTTGAATGATGACAGTACCTCTCTCGTTTGTTGTGATGGAGAGGTTAGTCTATGTAGAAATGGAACACAATCCAATTTCTTTAGGTGATGATGTGATATGAATGTTAAATCAATGAATGTAACACAAATTTTCAACCAAGACAATACTAAATCCTACATGGAACTTCTCATAACCGCCTGATAATGCCTCTGATCTTTTGATAAGAATACTTATATATAGGAAGTACCAGCGGCGTATCCACCATATTCTCGTCAAATTCTCATTGGTTTTATCAGTAAGTTATGATTAGTCCTATGTGACTCTAATACATAAATAAACACAATCAACCAAAGCTTGAGTCTTAATTATGATAGTATACATGTTTGAATGGTGACAGTACCTTTCTCGTTTGTTATGATGGAGAGGTTAGTCCTTGTGGAAGTGAGACATAACTCAACTTCTTTAAATGATGAAATTGAAATACGTTGAAATGTATGATGAACAAACTTCGACCAAGACATTACTAAATCCTACATGGAACTTCTCATAACCGCCTGATAATGCCTCTGATCCTTTGACAAGAATACTTATATATAGGAAGTACCAGCGGTGTATCCACCATATTCTTGTCAAATTTTCATTGACTTTATCCGTAAGTTATGATTGGTTCTATGTGACTTTAAAACATAAACAAACTGAAATAGTAATTCGCATTAAGATCCTTGGATAAGATTCCAATTTATAACTGGGATACGGAAAAATTGAGATAACATAAAGAAACGTAAAAACTAAGCGGTTGGAGTTGAATCTTGATTTTTGGTGAAGGGGACTAGTTGGGTGGTTTCGTTTGAGACGTCATTATCTTCAACAGGATTGGCGTTGATGTTGAAAACTCTTCCTCTTGCTGGTGGCCTAGTGATTGGGTTTTCTTGATTTGCTTGGTTAACTGGGTTTGATTGAGCTTGAGCGTTTATGATGTTTAACCAATCGAGGGCACGTGTTTCTAAAGTGGGTAGGGTCGCCACAATTGAAACAAGCTCGAACATATGGAAACATGGGGTATTGGGGTTGTTGATATGTTTGGATCAAGTTTTGAGTAAGGGGTGAGGTTTAGTTTTGAGGGGTGCGGCAAACTTTGCTCAAATGACCATAGCGTCCACAGTTCGCACATAATCGACAAGGTAAGGTAGATGGATGGTGATAAAAACAGGTGTTACATCGAGGGTGAGGTCCAAGGTATGGTTTCTTATTTGGGTAAGTTGAGTTGGGTGCTACTTGAGTGATGGGGATAGCTTGGATGGGCATGGCTTGTGAAATTGGTTGATTACGTTGGGTGACAGCGAAAAGTTGCCCATCTCGTTTTCTCTTAAAAATGGGTTGAGAAGGGGATTCGGTTTGGGTGGAGTTTGAAGTTTCAGTTGATGCTTTATCCTTCTTCTTCTCCTCCTTGAAGTCTTTATTCCGGATGCGGTTCTCGGTGAGCTCTGTAGCTAACTCCATTGCGGCTTCCAAGGTTACAGGTGTGGTACTTATTACAGAGTCTTGAATTTTTGACGGAAGACCTCGAATGTAGTGCTCGATCAAACGGTAGAGGGGAGTGAACAAGTTGGGAACCATTTGATTTAACTCGAGGAATCTTTTGTTGTATGTGGTGTGGTCTCCTTCCTTTTGCTTCAACGAATAGAACTCATCCTCTAATTTCTTGATTTCGCTCCTTGGGCAAAACCGTCTTGTCATGATTTCATTCAACTCTTCCCAAGTCAAAGTCATAGCATCTTCAACACCTCGTTTGGCCTTCTCTGTATTCCACCAAGTAAGTGCTATTCCAAATAAACGACCAGTAGCATATCGCACTTTGCGATCATCAGGGCAATCGCAATTTAGAAAAGTGTTCTCCATTTCTTCAAACCAATGGAGGAGAGCGGTGACACCTTCAGTCCCTTCGTATTTTGGAGGGTCGCATGATTTGAAATGCTTGTAGGTGCATTTAGTGGTATTTGGGGGAGGATTGACAATGTTTTGATCTTCTTGATTGACGGGATTAGCGGTAAGGGCTTGTTGGATTTGAACTACAATGTTGGGTATTACGACAGCCATTTGTTGAGCGATTAGGGCAGCCATGCGCTCGCGGGCTTTTCCTGCTCTCATCTTCCTACGAGCGAGGCTAGAAGACATCTACAAGGAATACATATCGAGAGTATGAGTTGGATGATTTAGGGATCAGGTGTCGTATTTAGGAATGAACATTTATAAAATAAATATAAAATAATAAATCTACTACATCCATAGGATGTCTTGGGCTTTGCTCGTAATTGGGCCTTGCATGCCGCCATACTTCACCTTCGTAATCATGTGGGCCCCCATGAATACCGGGTTTTTCATATGGCTCGCATGTGTTAGCCTGGTTACGTACACTAAAACCCGGAGAAAATCGAGAAATATGTATATAACGTATGATATTTGGAATGTATCCGGGTGTGGACACGGTGACACCTCAAAGTGGGGTTAGTTCAAACGACGTTTGGTGTGGCATGCTTTGGCCTAATAGGTCCTTTGTACTCTCATCGTTAGTCCCCAGGTAGGCAAACTGGTCCGTTATATTGGATTTATACGAATGCCAACCTAGACAGGACGTTCCGACTACCGGTACTTGTACCCTTACAGTTACTACATGCCCGTCGCAGAACTCACTTTGATGAGATTTGAAAAATGAAAAATGCGACAAAATCTTTGAATAACGAAAGTAGGAAGATGATTTGAATATGTGAACATTGAAATATGTATGATGAATGTGTACGTAAGTATGTACGTTTAACTGTAAGTATAAACAAATATGAAACAAATAAATATCATAAGTTTGCATGTAACCTCATAAACAATTAAAATCTAGTCAACTATAGTATAGGCTCTAAGGGTCTAATAACCTATCATATATCCCTATAGTCATGGCTCTGATACCAATCTGTCACACCCCGACCCGCAGCGGAAAAGGTGATCGGGGCATGATTGGGTTATCATCAAAGCTCATGACATTTATTATAACGTTTCATATTTATTATTACAATTTAAAGGGAAAGATACATTCATAATTACATCATGTTCTACACATCATTCTAGACTTCATTATTTTCTTCTAAGGCATTTCCTATGTTTTCCTTGCTTCATCCTGTTCACCTGTATCATGTGTAAAAATGGTTTTTGGATCAACAAAAAGTTGGCGAGTGAATCCTATGAAAAACATTTGTACAAGTTTATTGAATTGATAAAATATAGTGCGTAACCACATATGAGTAAATATGGATGTAAACTTATTCACAAAACACTTAATATTAAATAATGCACAACATACAATAATAGATTGTTTTGAGGCACGCGTTGCTCAACTCGTCTCCCACGAGGAACTGATGGGCCTAATGAATGATTTGCATACAATCTTGACAATATGAAATACATAACTACAAACAACATTTACATTCTAAGTTTAAGTCATAATATGGTATGGCACGAGTTTAAATAACGAACTAGTTTTAGTGACACATGATACACCCCAAAACGTGTAATTAAAAAGGGGAGTTGTAAGATTCACTCACATTGGGTGCGTTCGGTTGATGATGTTGAATGCGCACGAAGTTTGATTTAACCACGAGTGAAACTAACCTAGATAATAACATAATGATTCGGTAAATAAGTGGATTTTATTAATCAATTTTTGTAGTATTATTGGATATATTTTTGTGAGTTTAAGGCTATTTTCTAACTTTAAAAATGTTATTTTTAAGTATTTTTAATTGATTTTTAAATAAAATAAATAAATAAAAATAATAAAAAAATGTTGACTTTTTGACCGTTGACTTGTTGACCGGTTTTATTGTGTAATTGTGTGCGCCGGGTGAGGCTCGAACCCGAGTCCTCCCGTTCGCGTGCACGCAGCTCTACCAACTGAGCTACGTGTCTAACCCGAAATATTTCTGTTTTTAATTATATTTATATACTAATTGAATTAATCCGAAAATCATTTATTTTAAAAACGATTTTAATGTCTCGCTCGGTGCTCGCCACAGGTCTCGAACCCGGGACCTGTGGTTTAGTTTGGCACACAGTCCACCGCTGGACTGTGTGTCTAACTTGGTAATTATTCTGGTTTTTATTATACTTAACAGCTTACTGAAGTTAACCCGGTTCGGTCTCTAAAAAAAAGGCATTTTATTTCTGTTAGGGTGCGTGTGACAAGAATCGAACTCGGGACGTTATGCATATTGTTTGCACACAGTCCACCACTGGACTGTGTGTCTAAGCCGTTCATAAAACTGTTTTTGATTGATCTTATATCATATCAGTACTTCGTCTTCTCCGATTAAAATTTCCGATTATGACAATTCAACTGATTTATGTCTCATTCGATTTTCAAGCTTTATAAGTAATTGAAAGGTAAGGAATGGAGAGAGTTTGGGGGAAAGAATATACCGATCAGCGTCTTTCACAGAACTCCGGCGAAGACTCGTCGGCTCTGTTTGTGAACTTCGGCTGTTAGAGTCAATAACCAGTTTTGTTCGATTAGTTATGATATGGAGGTACTTAAACAAGGATTTACAGGAGTTTGGAGGGTTATACCGATTCACAGCGTAAGATCAGAAGTTTCAGAGGTTTTTCCGGCGAGAGCTGAATATTCCGGCTACATCGTCTGGGATAGATTCTGATGGTTGGATTGAAGTTAGTAACAGTCTAACATCGGATTAAAACGGAAAGAATCGAGGTATTTACCATGTAGATGAAATCTCGGTTTTCCGGCGACTTGCAGAGATTTTCCGGCGAGTGATATTACGTCGAGAATGGGGGTGATTGTGAGCGAAAAGGCTATCAGAGGTTAGAGGGTGTATTTATAGGAAAGAATCGAGATGCATGTGGTCTGATTTCAGTCTTGATTCGTCGGTTAAAATTTTCGGGCGGTTATGACCAAAGTCGCGGACTGGACATCGGTTATAACCGATGCAATATTTATTATTCGCGTTAAGACACAAGAAACCGACCGAGAAAGGCGAATTCGTCGGGATTTCCGACGACTGCGATTTGGGCGCGTCTGGGACTGGATTTGATTTCTGAGTTTCGTTATTTGAATTAATTGTTTCTAATATTGAACAAGAAACACAAGTGGCGGAGTGGTTTGATAGATGAGAGTTAAGTCGTTGCTGTATCTGGTTGACCCGGGTTCGAAACCCGGCTTCAGCCTTTTATTTTTATTTCATTATTTTTAATACTTTTTCAAATGTAACATTTATATTCTAATATACTTAATAATTATGTATCGTTTAAAATTAATTTGGGCATTAAATACGCAACGAAATTTTTAACTGATTGTTCGGTTAATAAACGGAGCGGGTTTGGTAAATCCGATTTTTTACGGATGTTACAAAATTAACGATACTTGTAATTGAATATGTAAAGAAATTAATAACTTAGGAAAGAGAATGTTGATAAGAGCATTCACATTGGAGACTGCATCTCCATTTATTAATTTAAATTAAAAAGTACAGTTTTATCTAAATTTTTATTAATATCTAAAAATTTGTCACATCCAACTCTTTATCTCTATCTTTATCTTACTCACATTAACTTATTTTATTATTTTCTCTTCCTACGCACTCATAAAAAATCTAGAGAGTTTAATATAACACTCTAAATATAGTGGTGTATTTTAGTCTCTTTATATTGTTGTCTACTATTGAGGTTCAATGTAGTAGCATTTTTGTTGTTTCTTTTATTTTTTCCTTAATATTATATAGAATGCCCACATATAGAGACTCCAATGTGAATGCTGTAAGTACCTCTTTTATTTTAATTTTGTAAATAATTAGTTTCATTATAATTTATTCAACATCATATTAATCATCAGAAAAAAAATAATACTAAACTATGAAGTGATACATTCTAACCTGACTTGGTCTTATTTATGTAATTGTGTAAGTGGGAAGGTCCGTGTGTTGCAACGGGTATGTCTGTTTTGTTGCCTTGTAGTTGTTGTTGGGGTTATGATGTCTGTATGACGTTTGTGGGCGACAACATTTTTATGGAAATAAAAGATGAAATTACAATATTAATCTCCAATTACCACCAAACACTAATAAATTCATTACTATCTTATAGTATCATATTTAGTAAAAGGTTTAACCCATGTGTAGACAATCAAGCATGCGATTGTTGAGCTTTTCCATAATGGTCAAAATTCATATCAATATTATTTTTCAAAACAGCTATATACTCACATTTTTGCCATCTAAACACATGTTTGATACAATAAAGATAGATTTATTATTTAGTAGTGATTAATGATGTTTTTGTTTTGGTGTTTCTTTGGTGTCATGTAGGCTTCAACTTAAATATGGACAAATACTTAAAATATAATTTTAATATTCATCTTATAATTTGCATGCAACATTACAAAACATATATAGATTCTTCCTCCCAACGAAAGTACCTTATGCAAAATATAAAATAAGATTCTAGTTAATGGATATTATAGGATTCTATGTGCTTATCTGATGACTAACTTCTAGGTAACTTTTTCACACCAAACAAAGACATATTGTTTGGAAATTACCTTCAATATGAATTTTAAAGAGCAAGGCGTAGAAATGGAAGAACATGACAAAAATATGTGAATTTGACGTAGATTTGTTCTTGACCTTTGGTATGCCATCTTAAAAAATTATGAAAATTACCATAAAGGTAAAAAAACATAGTTTCTTTAATAAGGTAATATAGATAATATGTTTTGTATGGTTTTTATTACAATCGATAAAAGACAGAAAAAAAACATATGCATAGATCGTTATACTTAACAATTTCACATAAAAAAAATTATACTGGTTTGAGTGTGAAACATATAATTCAAAATTTCCTTCATTTTTCCATACTAACTAAAATATATTATAGGTTTATAATATAAATTGGATAAGCTTTTGTTATGATTAATGTGTGTAATTTGTACATACAAGTTGTAACACCTTTTAATCAATAATATTAAGTGGACAAAAACCCATTTCATAAGAATTTCTCCTCAAATCCAAAATTTAGTGTTATTTTTATAGCATCATTAGTACATCTAACAATCTTCACCAAATAATAACTTGATATTAAAAAACCGTTAAGAGTAAATTACACAGATAAATAAAATAATTAATAATAATAATAATTAATAACAGTAAGAGTTAAATATTGGTTGGTTTTTGTGGTTTGCCATATTTGTAGACTTGCTCCACTGGCTTCAAAAATTACAGAGTTGATCCCAGTAGTTGCAATTTTTAACTCAGCCGATCCTTATCACTAACCTCTTTTAGACTTTTCAGTTTAGTTTGTATGAAATAACTATATTATCATTAAACAATTAAAAGAAATAAAAAAATATAAAGGAGATGACCCACTATTCATCTTCCCCAATCTCTCTCAAAAACTCTATTACCTGTCACTTCCCCACTTTACTCTCTAAATATACAACCACCCCAAATCACCACTACTGTACCAACACCAGCCGTTGTACCACGCCAGTACCAGTTAACCACCACACCACTGTACCATCAACATCAGCTGAACCACCACCGATATACCACCACCACAACTGTACCACCAGCACTAGCTGAAACCACCAACACCACTGTACCACCACCGCAATAACCGCTGTACCACCCACCACCACGCCGTCTCAAATGACTCAAAACCACACTGCTGCTTCTTGTCCAACTCACTAAAAAACGTACCTGAAGCTCATAGCCAATGGATCTAGCATAAATCAGAACAGAGATCACCCTCTACCGTCAGAATTGAAGAGGACCACCACTGGATCGTAGCCACTGGCTGTTGCGTCGCTAAAATCTGTTGGTTGCGCTGTGCCACCCTGGTTGTTATTGGGTTCGGTGGTCAGTTCTTCCTCCACCCTCAAGCACGCTCTCTCTCTATCTTTCTCTCTCTCTCTAAATGTGCAGAATGTGTGTGTTTAGGGGGTTAGGGTTGTATATGTGGATGAAAATGAGAATGGAAAGAGACAAGAGGGTGGTTGTGTATAGTGGAGGAAGATGATGCGGGGCCCATTAGTATTAGTTTTTTTAATTTTAGGGGTAATCTAGTAATTTTATACACACTTAACTGAGAAATTAACCTATATTAGTGATATGGATTACCCGAGTGCAAAAATTGCAACCACTGGGATCACTTATGTAATTATTAAAGCCTCGGGACTAAGTCTGCAAAAATGACAAACCTTAGAAACCAACCAGTCATTGAACTCTATTAATAATAATAATAATAATAAAAGGTAATTTTATTTTTAAAATAGTAAATTGTCAATGGGTTAAAGTAAAAAATTTTAAAAACGTAATGTATATAACTATACTAGTGGGGTGGCCGCGTGATGCTGCAAGAAATACAACACTTAGGTTGTATTTTTTGAGGTGTGTACAAGGTGATTCGGGTTAATTTGGAGCCATAACCATAAAATTTGAATCTAAATTATATCTAAAAATATAAACTCATTTTAGCATATAGAAAAGGAAAGGTGACTTTGTGTGATGTTGCGGGCGTATGTATATAGAATAGCATATTTTGCTTCACCAATGTTCAAAATTAATTCCTTTAAAACGCTTCATTTCTCCGGGTTTGTAAAGGAAGGCACATTTCACCCACTGTTGGGAAAAGTTAGAACACGGTAACATAGGTTCCATTATTACCATGTGATATAGGAGAACATTAATTGGTCTAAACGTACATATCAGGAACAAGGTTAATAATATATAAATTAAATATAGAGATAAGTATGCAATTTGAATTCACATGAATTTAAAAAAACATGCTTTTAGCAAATCTTTTTAAATGAAGCAAAGTCCATACAAAATTGATTGAAACTTAAAGAACGAGAATTATGTGAGCAATAAAAAATTAAACAAAAACAGACTTAACAAATATTATATTTTTTTGAATGGTAAAACTTAATAATAAGTTCTTGACAGGTAAGATTTTCTCACCCTTGGTACATCAATCATCACAAATTCAATTTGGAAGACACAAAGTTTCTTCACAGTGGCATTTGATGAAGTCACGTAGACATGTAAAACAACACACTTATAAAGAACACAAAACATAATAACATATCAAATATTATATATACATAATATATTATATATATTATATATATTATATATATAATGGGAAGGTTCATTGGGGAACACTAAAAAAGTGGGGAACAGTGGGGAACCGACTCAAACGACCTCCGATTAGACTCATTCTAGCGGCGTTAGAAGCGGCTCGTCGAACCCTAACTAGGATCTCTTAACCCTAAACCCTAAATCCTAATCCCTAAACCATAAAGCTAAAAAATAAGGCTAAAACCTAAGCTAAATTGTAAAATCTAAGCTATAAACCCTAAAAGTAACTATAAGCTAAACCCTAAAACCCTAAACCTTAAAGCTAAACCCTAAATACTAATGATTAACCCTAAAACTAAACCCTAAAGCAAAACCCTAAGGCTAAACCCTAATATAAGACCCTAAATCCAAACCCTAATATATTTAGGGTTTAGGGGTTAGGGTTTAGGGTTAAGAGATCATAGTTAGGGTTCGACGAGTAGGTTCCAACGCTGCTGGAATGAGTCCAATCGGAGTTCGTTTGAGTCGGTTCCCCACTGTTCCCAATGACCTCACACTATATATATATAATATATATATATATATATATATATATATATAATATA
Source organism: Scalesia atractyloides (assembly GCA_947069175.1). NCBI lineage: Eukaryota > Viridiplantae > Streptophyta > Magnoliopsida > Asterales > Asteraceae > Scalesia > Scalesia atractyloides. The sequence continues at coordinate 54,899,309 of CAMTDV010000024.1, read as the reverse complement.
TATATATATATATAGGGGATAGATAATGAGAAAACTAGTTTAAATGAGAAAACCAAAATACTAAATAAAAAAGCCAAAAAAACATATCAAAATTTTGTTTTTTTTTTATTTTTTTTAAAATCGCTATATATATTATATAAAAAAACTTTTTAAAAATAAAAAATAAAAAAAAACATATAATGCACATGTGCAACATATACATATGATGCACATGTGTAGTACACATATAGTGCACATGTGCATTACAAGTTTTTTTTTTTTGAGAAAATTTTTTTTATACATAAAATGCAGCGATTTTTTATAAAAAATTGAAAAAAAATTGTATGTTTTTTATGTTTTTTTTTTTTGCTTTTTTAGTTAGTATTCTAATTTTCTCATTTATATGTAGTTTTCTCATGATCCTCTCCTATATATATACACACACGCAAGTTTAAAAATTCGAGTTGTTCAAGAATTAAGAAATGTATGTTTATATATTCGGTTTATCTTAATATTTCTCTAGAATTAGTGAGGTACCTGGAAAGCACTGTAGCACAAGACTAAAAGATGTCATGTTAAATGGATAAATTTATGATCATACGTGATAACAAAATTACCTAAAAAACCTAAAAGCATATCCATTAAAACCTAAAAGCATACCAAATTAACGGAAATGATAAAGAAAGTTACCTAAAAAATGATGATGAATGAGATGATCCGGAAGAAATGGAAAAAATCTCCAATGAACAAACCCCTGGTCATACCCCTTCTTATAAGTATGAATGAGTGTACAGGTCTGACTCATCTTTATTACTATGAGAACTCGTTTATAACAAAATTGTTTATTTTACGAATGAGAGTTGTTACCTTATGATTAATGGTTACACAATCCCAATATGAAAAGGAAGTTCAAAGGGTTGTGGAAGAAGAGATTTTCCAAAACCATAAACAGCTTAAACATTCTAGGGTTCATATTTCTTACCAAGTTTCCAACTTAATGACTAAGATTAATGATTCTTCGAGTTATTCCTCATGATGATGATCCTTCTTATTTTGGCATTATTTAAGAATCGAGTTTATAAGCTGTTAAGGTTCTCAAAACTGAAAGGCTGTGAAGGTCCTTACCAAGTTAGGGATGCAAGATGCTATGAACTCATGAAAGAAATTTGTTTTCCTGAGATGTTGTGTGGCTATAAAACCATAAATATGTAAAAGCTAATAAAACCGTGTTGATGCATGATGTCTATCGTCTGCGTCTTAGGTGTCGTTTGATTGTACAGGGTTAGTATTGTCAAATGTTAAAGTTATGTTGAGTTTGTAACCACTTCGGACGAATCCAATTCGTACGAAGTGAACACTTCGTACGAATTGACAGTTTGGTGCGAAGTGGTAGGTCTATATATATGTGTGTTGGGTCTTTCACTGTAATAGTTTTTGCGAAACAGGCGGCGAAGCTCTGCCTGATTGTAAACGTTTACTTATTGAAAGAAATCAATGTTTAAACAGTAATTCTTGTGTATTATCACTATTTCATATAAATTCCGCATATATGGACTAGAAACAAATCTAGGAACCTTTGATAAGGAGGAAAACGGTCCTATAAGTGGTATCAGAGCTCAAGGAGCCGGATTTGAAGACTTCGACACAAGATTTACTTCTATTTCTACTCCATTTTTTTCAATTTTCACTTTTAAAATGAATCTACGGTTAAAATAGACTGATTTTCAAATATCATGTGTAAAATTGACCATATATAAACCCTTGAGAAGATCAGATCATAAAACAATCGTTTTCATGACGAAAATTGAAAATTTCATCATTTGGTGAACATAATTCGCATGAATTGATAAAGGCAATTCGTACGAAGTGCACAGACAATTCGTACGAAGTGACATTATTAATCAACTCGCACAAAATTTTAAACCAGTTCGTACGAAGTGACTTGTTCAATTCGTACGAAGTGGATAGTTGCTAATTGTTTTCAAGTTTTTGACTGATTTCAGAAAAATTCAGTTCGATACGATGGATAATATGGAGTTTTTCAATGTGTTTGCCATGAATGTAGTCAAGACAATGAATGTTGTTGCACAAATGAATCTGAAACCGAGATGGGAACTACTGTCAAACCGCCGAAACTCATGAATCTCGAAGATTATGAGAGCCGGAGAGAAAAGTTCGAAAACTGGGTTCAAGCCAATCACTTTAATAGTTGGCTTGCAGTTACAACCAAATATTCTCCACCGAAATATGAGAACGATTTGGAGAAAACCATTACTAATTTCACTCTAGAATAGAGAGACAAATATGTTAATGAAAAGAAGATGATGAGCTTGTTATTGCAATCTGTCAAAGAAGATCTTATGATGCTATTACAACATGACAATTATTCTCAAACTCTGTGGAATGCACTGCGATTGAAACATCATGGAAGCACAGAAATGAGAAAGAGCAAGAAGGCATTGTTGAGGAAAGAATTTGACATTTTCAATCTTATGAAGGGGAATCCATGAAACAACTAATTGAACGATATTGTCATCTAGTTGTCCAGATGAAGAGACATGGTATTCTAAAGACTGATGAGGAGCTTGTAGATAAACTGGCAGATGCTCTGCCAGAGGGAGAATGGTCCACATATTTGATGGTGTTAAAAAATGGAATTGAATACAGTGGATACCGTCTACCACAGTTTATCGAGAAACTTGAGGGTCATGAAAGGGAGCTACAGAAGATGGCAAGATCTAAGAGTGCACAGACGGTACAAGATGTTGGTTTGTATTACAAGACTGGATCATCTGAAACACAAAGCCCAAGAGTACAAACAGCTTATAGTGCTAATACTTCTGGAAATTCATTTTCAAATCAATCAAAGTCTCAATCATTTTCAAGCTTCAATCCAAATACTCCTCAGACACCTCAAAGCTCAAACTCTTTCCAAAGCCAATCAAATTAATCAAGTCAAGCCAGTTCAAAACCAAAGATTTTACAGTGCAACATTGTTGTAAATCTGAACAATGCTCTAGATTTTACAGAACAGATAGCCAAACAACATATTGCACTACTTGCATCGGTTCTTGAGTCTTATGAAAGTTTAATTGTTGGAATAATAGGAAATCCAGAAATAACAAATGAAGATTATGATCAAATTGATCAAGAAGATGGATATAAAATGATGTATGGCATCTAATGTTCGATGAGCACAAAGATTCATTGAAATCGCTGGTAGAAAGGATTTGGGGATTATGGATGGTAAATTGGGTTTGACAAATCGAAGGTTACATGTTTTAAATGTCAAGAAAGGGGACATTTTAAGATAGAGTGCACGAATCGGGAAGTGAATGGTAATCGGAATCCTTTTGACAATGACTATTACAAGAAGGCAATCTACCATCAACCATCTCCTACTCGTTTAAGGGCTATTCAAATAGAAGATGCTTCATCAAGTTCTAAAGAAAAGGCCTTGGTCGTAGCACAAGAGGATGAAGGCTTTAACTGGAATAAATATGCCTCCAAAAATGAAAGCTTAGCTTTATTGGCAGAAATCATCGAGGAACCAGAAACTAGAATGGATGAATGTTCGGAGACTTCTATTTTTGATGAAGAAGTATTAGAAGAAGTTATTTTAGAGGAATAGCTTCAACAACGATATGAGGAAGAAAAAATGTTCAATAATGATTTCAAGAATAGAATTCCACCTGATATGATTTCTTCTTTTGCAGTATATTTCAGTACTGGATTTCATGGTAAGTCAGTGGATACAGTGAAACCAGAGGTTGAAGAAGTGATCAATGTTGAGAAAGAGATAACAGTTGAAAATTTGACAGTAATTGCAGATAAAGCGATGATGGCCAATTTGAAAGATGTAGATTCTGATACAGAGAAAAAGGAGTCGGATAATGAGAAAGAATTTGTAAAGGAAGTGGTGAAAGTGCAAATTGTCGAGGTTGAAAAACTTTGTACAAAATGCACTAAGAATGTGAAAATTGTGTTGAAAAGAATAAAAACATTAAAGAAATAGTAAAACATTCGGAAAATTTCAAATATGATTACAGAACAATTTTCACACACCAACCGATGGCGGAAAAATCGGAGCGAGACGAAATAAATTGCTCATCACACATAACACTATTTGCGACATTAATTAAGTTCAAAACCGATTTCAATCATAATCGAAATTGTCAAATACTATACAAGAAATTCAAATTACAACATTGAAAAGATAAATATGACAAAACTCAACATAACAAAACATAATCGAATCTAGTACCTTGAGCGTGTTTCTAGTCATCCCTACTAGATTCATCATGGCGTTAACATCAACCTGTAACATTTTTAAAATAAAGGTTCAATGCAAAGGCAAAGGCGAGTACACAAGTTTGTAATAATATAGCATAAGTATAAAAGCATTTTCTCGAATCCACATGGTAATTATAAATAAGGTATCTAGCATGCAACACTATATGTCAAACCCAAAGTGTCCACAAGAATTTAGTGTCACTTGCTATAAAAGTAACGAGACTAGTTTACGAATACAAGACTTAACAAGACCCCGACGGACAGCGTGCTACTCCTATAGCGATATAAATGTTAAGTTCTGTCTAGCAAAGTTAATGACATAAAGCATGTATGATTCTTGCATGGACCTAAGTAAACAAGTAGCATGTATAAGGATTGAGATTTCAAAGCATGATTAAATGTGTGTTGTGCATTTGATATATTAACATGGGACAACCCAAAGTGTTTTTAAAAGTAAAATGGGTCAAGTGTACTCACGGTTTTGCAAGCTTCGAACTTGGTAAATCCGTGAAGAGTTGATTGGTTTGGAGTTTAGAACACTGAGTCACCCTACAAGGGTAAGAAAAGGTGTGTAAGTTCAAGGAGTGAAGAATGAATGGAAGGATTCGGACTTGAAGATTAAATATCAAAAGTATGTTCAAGTGAAAGTAATATCCAAGTTCTAAGAGTTTGTTTATGCACCATAACTAGTAGTTTCATGGGTCTCAAATTGCCCATTGGAATCATAACAAGGGCTCGAGAATCTTTGATATGATAGCTTAGGTTTATGATGGTTAATCATGGTTTTATTAAGATCACAAATTCGGCCATATTTTATATAGTTACGTATAGTTTATATTATAATAATATCCTAAAACTAAGTCCAATCATAGATTATCATGTAGCATCATGAATATCAAGCATGGAGGTTAAAACCCCATTATATAGTTCACCACTACACAAACCATCTTGGAGATGATTCGGAGGGTCATGAAAAACAAGAATATAAATCTAACTATTACAAGCTCAAGTGATCAAATACACTTCAACCCGGGTGAGCCATTTCCGACATAGAAAGAGTTAACTAAGTGTCGGAGGCTAGACATGGTTAAGGTACTTTGATTCTAGTAAATCACTTTGAGTGTTCAGACACAAGACCAAATGAAGGAGTGGAACTTAGTTTGGAAAGCCCAAGCTTCCATTCGTTCACATTTCACAAGTCACAAGTTCACCATATTGAAGACGGTGTCTTGTGCTTGTTTTCATCACTCGATTTTCCATGTATAAACTGAAATAAAAATGAGTTTTTGAACTCAAACTTTGATGGAAATCACCTCTACAGAAACCCACAACCATAGACTAAGTTGTGAGCTTTGTGGGTACAAGATTCCACCTAGTTTCTATCAAGAACATAAAGATTTAGAAAGAAGAAAATGAGCAGAAAATTTGCTGCACTTTGGGCCTTGTTTTGGATGAGGATTCACCTTAGTTTTACCAAGCAAACTTGTGAAAACTTTTCTAGAGGTTATCCATGTGGTTTTGAAAAAGAAACAAGAAGAAAATCAAAGTAGAAGAGAGTTAAACTCATGTTTTATGGCTGAAAGTTCCTGATGAACTTGCTAAAAATCAATTGTGTTTATAAGTGCTTTTAAAGAGGTTTTAGTGTTGTAAAAGTGGGGAAGTGGCTGATTATAAGTTGTATTTATCGGGGGAAAGGATTAGGGTTTAATTTTCTGGGCTGTGGATGCAATTAGGGGAGTTAAGCTAGAGAAACAAGCCCAAACAAGCCACAAGCGTTGCTGCCCTCTTTTTATTTTTTTTATTTTTTTGTTAATTAATGTTATATATTGGGTTATTTGATGTTTAATATTATATACATAACATGTATTATCGTTTGGTAGCTTATTTTAGGTGTATGGACATTATAATCTCATGTATATATAAAAAAGAACATGTTTCTAAAAGAATAAAGAGTTTGGATATTAAACAAGTGTGTAACATTTGATGAAGCATCTAATAAGTATAATTCTTGCGATTGATTGACCGTGTGCCTTGTATGAATGAAATGCTTAAGGATCACGAATTAAGTATCAAACAAACGTATGTATTAATGTAAAACTGATGTATAAATGATGTATATTCCACATAAAAGATTCATTTCATTACGATCAAAGTCTCGGATTTACAATAGCTTGAAGCGAATAACAATTACAAAGGAAACGAGTTTCCAAAAATAGAATTATGATACAACCTTTCTAATTGAGGAAGGTTTTGAAAAAGCCGGGCGTTACAGTCTCCCCTCCTTTAGGAATTTCGTCCCGAAATTTAGGAAGATGCAACAAATAGATGCGGATACTTAGCCTTCATATCACTTTCGAGTTCCTAAGTGAATTCAGTGCTACGTTTACCTTCCCATCGCACTTTGACTATGGGAATGCGACTGCGCCTAAGCTGCTTGACTCCTCGATCCATGATTTCGACATGTTGCTCCAAAAAGTGCAACGTCTCGTTGATTTGAAGATCTTCGAGTGGAACCTGAAGACCTTCTTCAACTAGACATTTCTTTAAGTTTGAGACGTGGAAGACAGGATGCACATTGTTGAGTTCTTGAGGTAGGTCAAGTCGATACGCTACCTGGCCAATCCTTTCGAGAATTTTGAAAGAACCTACGTAGCGAGGTGCGAGTTTCCCCTTCTTACCAAATCGAACTACGCCCTTCCAAGGAGATACCTTGAGAAGTACAAAGTCACCTACTTCGAATTCCAAGGGTTTGCGACGCTTGTTAGCGTAACTCTTTTGTCGGCTTCTGGCCTTCAACAAGTTGTCTCGAACCTGTAAAATCTTGTCCGTCGTCTCTTGTATAAGCTCGGGACTGGTGATTTGAGCTTCTCTAATCTCGTCGCGAACGACACTTACGACCATACAATGCCTCGAAAGGTGCCATGTGAATACTCGCGTGATAACTGTTTTTGTACGAGAATTCGATCAAAGGCAAGTGCATATCCCAGTTGCCACCAAAATTGATTACGCTTGAACGAAGAATATCCTCTAGAGTTTGGATAGTACGCTCGGGTTGACCGTCAGATTGAGGATGGAAAGTGATACTAAGATTGAGGTGAGTACCAAGAGCGTTTTGAAAGGTTTGCTAAAGACGCGAAGTGAAACGACCATCACGATCCGAAATGATGCAATGGGGATACCATGACGACAAAGGATTTCATCCGTATAGATATGAGCCAATTTCTCGACTTTGTAATCTTCACGAATGGGGAGGAAATGAGCGGATTTGGTTAATCGGTCAACGATAACCCAGATACTATTGTGACCAGAAGAAGTGCGAGGTAGTTTAGTGATGAAATCCATAGCTATGCTCTCCCGTTTCCAAACAGGAATTTCTGGTTGGTCGAGTAAACCAGAGGAACGTTGGTGTTTGGCTTTGACTTTGGAACAAGTAAGACATTTTGAAACGTAGAGAGCGATATCCTTCTTCATGCCAGGCCACCAATAAAATGTACATAAGTGTTGGTACATCTTATCAGCGCCAGGGTGAATGGAATATCGAGATTTATGGGCTTCATCCATCAAGGTGTTTCGAAGGTTGCTACGATCAGGAATCCAGATACGATTGAGGTAGTAAAGAATGCCATCGGGCTTAGACTCGTTAATGGCTGAGTATTATGCCTTGCTAATAAGCTCATGAAGTTTTCCCAAGGCTTGGTAGCAACGAATACTCTTTACATGAGTTTTACGACTAAGTGCATCAGCTATAACATTCACTTTGCCAGGGTGGTAGCGAATATCGCAGTCGTAGCCGTTTAACAATTCTACCCACGACGTTGACGCATGTTGAGTTCACTTTGATTGAAGATGTGTTGAAGGCTCTTATGGTCGGTGAAAACCGTACACTTAGTACCATAAAGGTAGTGTCGCCAAATCTTCAATGCAAAATAACTGCACCAAGTTCAAGGTCGTGTGTAGTATAGTTCTTTTCATGGATTTTGAGTTATCTCGATGCGTAAGCAATAACCTTGTCCCGTTGCATAAGAACGCAACCAAGACCTTGATTTGAGGTGTCGCAATACGTGACAAAATCGTCGTTTCCATCGGGAAGTGTGAGGATAGGAGCATTATAAAGCATGTCCTTGAGCGTTTGGAAAGATTCCTCTTGTTCAGGACCCCAAACAAAAGGTCTATCTTTCTGAGTCAAGGAAGTGAGAGGAATGACGAAAAGTTCGAAATGAAGCGACGATAATAACCAGCTAAACAAAGAAACGAATGAATTTCAGACGGAGACTTAGGAGCAATCCAATTCTTCACAGCTTCGACTTTCGCGGGGTCAACGTGAATACCGAGTTCGTTCATGACATGACCTAGGAATTGAACCTCCTTTAGCCAGAATCCACACTTGGAGAATTTGGCGTAAAGACGTTCGGTACGGAAGAGCTGGAGGATAAGTCGTAAGCGATAAAGGTAAGGTTTGCACACATAATTCATCAAATCCATGAACATCGTAGGTGCGTTGGTCAAACCAAAAGGCATGACCACAAACACGTAGTGCCCATAACGTGTACCAAACGCGGTTTTGGGTATATCTTCTTCGAGAACTCGAAGTTGATGGTAACCAGAACGAAGATTGATTTTCTAGAAACCCTTTGCACCTTGAAGTTGATCGAAGAGATCGTCAATGCGAGCATGGATATCGGTTTTTTTACTGTAAGCTTATTGAGCTCACGATAGTCAATGCACATCTGAAATGTTCCATCTTTCTTTTTGATGAATAAAATGGGAACGCCCTAAGGGGAAGTACTAGGCGTATAAAGCCTTTATTAAAAAGCTATTGAAGTTGGCTAGATAGCTATTGCATGTCCGTGGGTGCTAGACGATAATGAGCCTTCGCAACAGGAGTTGCGCCAGGAATGTGATCGATGCGAAAGTAAACAGAACGAGGAGGAGGACTAGAAAGATCCTCTGGAAAGACGTCAGGGAAATCGCAAACAACAGGAACGTCACTCACGCTTGGACCCTTCTCTTTCTTTTCCACAATGTGGGCGAGAAAGGCGAAGTATTCCTTACGTAAGTACTTGTTCGCTTGGATACACGACATAAGCTTAAGACCCTTAGATGGTTTCTCCCATAGACGTGTAAGGAATCACCATTAGGTAAAGGAAGACGGATGAATTTTTCGGAACAAACGACTTTAGCACAAACTCGCCTAAGCCAATCCATGCCTACTATGATATCAAAGCTACCCAATGGCATGGGTATGAAGTCAATTGAGAACGTATGATCGTTAAGAATCAGGGAGAATTTAGAAAGGACAGATGCAACAGTGACGGATTTACCATTTGCGACATTGACAGCGAATGATCTTGGTAACTTAGAGCATTTACACTTCAGCATGGGTTCGAAATCAATAGATACAAAACTTTTATCTGCGCTAGTATTGAAGGTCCGTGATCAGGCGGTTCTAGACGAAAGTTAGTGGATAGACGAAACCGATTCGGTAGAATGTTATTACAGAAAGGAGTAGAAGTAGAATGCAGCGGAAGTCTTCATTCACCTAAAGAATATACATCTTTATAAGTCCAGCTGCCGGAGTTCCCGGAGAGAATCCGGCAGCACCTCCCCGTAGGGATGCCAAAAACTTTTTAATGACAAAATGAACAACACACCTATATATAGGGAGACAAGTTCATTGGAGTGGAAGTGAGTTCCGGCGAACTTGACTATGTCAAGTTCGGCCGAACTTGACATTAACATGCACTCTCAAGCGAACTTGGCCCTGCAATAGTCAAGTTCGGGCGAACTTGACTAAAGGCACATCAGGTTCGGGCGAACTTGACCAATATAGGTCAAGTTCGGGCGAACTTGATCCCTTTTACACTGAAATCTCCTTATTTCGGTCGTGTGTTCGATTCTAACCTATACAATATTCAACACACGCTCTATCTAGCCTATTCGACAAGTGACAAACACCAGGTGCACCAACAGATTCCCCCTTGTTCGTCACTGTCGAATCTTGGTCTTCAAATTTGAGCCGTGTTTGAATATTCTGCAACTTCAATCAAGGTATCTGCCGATGTTGTCGAAACACGTCAACAAATTCCCCATTAATTGATGATCCGAGTTTGCATTATCAACGTTAGATTCCCCCTAAAATCTCCAGTTCAGATATTTGTTGCACAGTTTCCAACCTCCTCTGATTTGCTTGACCGACAGATTATTTTGAATAGACACCAATTTGAAGCTCATCAATGCAGCTTCCCCATTTCAACTTAAACCACATCCGCGTTCAGTTTAGCGCATATCTCCCATGCTCGATCTTCCGATCTTCAAAACTCAAGCAATTGATAGAAACTTCAAAATACCACACCGGTAAACTTCAAATCAATGTTTACCCGCAAAAATCTGAAATCCCAATTTCTGTAATCACTCCTGGTCAGCAAATCGGTAATCTTTTTCAATCAGCAAATCATCATTGGAACCAAATCATCTGGTAACACTTTGAATCTGAGAATCACTCGTCCATGATCAAAATCACATTCTTCCTCTTCAGTCACAATGCAAGATATATAGCTATCTCCGGTAGACCAGCGCCACTTAATCAACAAGCATCATCATCCAACGGCGGTTAGTCCAAAGAGAAGAATGATTCATCTGCTTGAAGACTAAAAGTAATGGCCACCAAAGTTATCATCAGATTTCCTTGATAATTTTGAAACCATCCGTCTGCGGAGCTAGTCATTAATTCCTAAGATCATCACCGAACATTTTGAACGTTCTCAGTTCCTCACTGGTACTAACGACTGCTAATCCAGCTAACTGTTCCTTCACTGGAGATCAGGACTCTAACCCTTAAGCATCAATCTGAATCATGATCTGAATAATCTAAACTTCCTGTGATCACAGAATCCCAAATGGATAATCTCTTTCATCAGCAACTGGCACACTTCTTTGTCTGGAAGATCCGATCCCATAAATCATCTTCCTTAATCATGGTACCACGTACAACCCGGGGCAACTGAAACTACAAAGCATCCTTATCTCCTGGAGTTAGTCCAGTCAATAATTCATGTGCAAAGCAGAGTTAAAGATAGGCAGTCGTGTGTGCTTCCAAACCATACGCGTGACTCAGGTGTCAATCCACAACCATGGCCGCAGAATATGATAAACAACTCCTCCAAGACTCAGTTATGTAACCACCTGCTTTCAAACTAGACATCAACTTGATCAATTTACAAATGAATCTTGAATCTCTGTATTTCCCGGTTAATCTATAGTCGGAAACCACCGGAATACTGTTGTAGTGTCACGAATTTCAAAAATGCCGGAATCTTCATAAGATGAAAATTTTTTATTCCCCCTCATTTTTGCAAAATTCTGACCATACCAATTTTTTCACTGAAATTCCCCATCAAATCCGGAATTTTCAATATTTAACAAATGCGGAATTTACTTTAAGGCCCATCGGTAGTCTTCATCCCTAATGATCACCAAATTGCTTTGGTATCAATGACTACCCTTTCATCTTCAACCATCTCTAACCTCATCATCTCAGCCTCTCTCTAAGGCCTCCGACGGTGTCCCCGAACAGTGAGTATCGGACGTTAAAATTCAAAAAAAATTCTATCACCAATTTTTTCTGGACACCCGTCTCATCAAACTGAGCAATAATTTTTTTAGGCATCCTGACAAGTTCGGGCGAACTTTATGACAAGTTCGAGCGAACTTAGTCAGTTTGTGACAAGTTCTGGCGAACTTGGTTGGCCACCACCAAGTTCGGGCGAACTTGCATGAAATAGACAAGTTCGGGCGAACTTGTGCTTAATTTAAAAGAAAATCAGTCAAGTTCGGAGAACTTGAGAGAAATCTTGAAAAACCTTGTCAAGTTCGGGCAAACTTGACCTCCACAGGTCAACTTCGGCCGAACTTGGTCTCCCAAATCAGCCTTTTTTCATATTTTTTCGATCAAAAATCCTTATTTCTTTGAATTTCGAGATGATTCCACCATAGATCTGGTCGAAAATGGTGTTCTAACAATCCTATCCATTCAATTTTAGATTTTGTCTGTGGATTGTATGTTTATTTGATGATTTACGTCTAAAACCCCTCCTAATGTCCATAAACGTCCAAATTCATGAGCGTAGGTGATAACCGTAGCTCTGATACCAATTGAAGGTCCGTGATCAGGCGGTTCTAGACAGAAGTTAGTGGATAAACGTAAACCGATTTGGTAGAATGTTATTACAGAAAGGAGTAGAAACAGAACGCAGCGGAAGTCTTCATCATACCGAAAGAGTATATATCTTTATAAGTCCAGCTGCCAGAGTTCCTGGAGAGAATCCGGTAGCACCTCCCCGTAGGGATGCCAAAAACTTTTTAATGACAAAATGAACAACACACCTATATATAGGGAGACTAGTTCGTTGGAGTGGAAGTGAGTTCGGGCGAACTTGACTATGTCAAGTTCGGCCGAACTTGACATCAACATGCACTCCCAAGCAACTTGGCCTTGCAATAGTCAAGTTCGAGCGAACTTGACTAAAGGCACATCAAGTTCAGGCGAACTTGACCAATATAGGTCAAGTTCGGGCGAACTTGATCCCTTTTACACTGAAATCTCCGTATTTCGGTCGTGTGTTCGATTCTAACCTATACAATATTCAACACACGCTCTATCTAGCCTATTCGACAAGTGACGAACACCAGGTGCACCAACAAGTATAAAAAGACAAGAAGCATAGACATGGTTGACAAGAAACGTACCAGTTATGACGTCATTAGCGTTCTGCGCCTGAGCGGCGGTGAGAACGAAAGCTCTGCCTCAAGCTTCTTGAGGCTGTTGCTGCTGTTGTTGCTATTGCTGGTTGTTGTTGTTGTGTTGCGGGCAAACATTGGCGAGGTGATTAGGATCGCCACACTTGAAGCATGCCCGAATAGTAGCGACTTGGGGTTGAGCTTGGTTAGGGGAAGGGTTTGCAACAATGGCTTGGTCTTAGGTAGGCTTCAGGTTTAAGCGACAACGTTCGGATATATGCCCAAGCTTATTACAAGTTGTACATTTGCGACACGGGGTGTTAGCGGGATGGTGATAAGGGCAATGGTTACACTTGGGCCATGGCCCAGTGTAGTTCCTCTTTGGTGCTTCAAGGGTTGAGGTAGTGGAAAATGATTGTAAAGGTATCGGGTTTTGCGGAGTAAACAACCGCACAGTTTTGACTAGAAGCTTCACTTCTTGTTCTTGTTGTTCTTGTGAGGTGGGGGGGCTGAAGGTTCAGTAGTGGTGGTGTTGGTGGTAGCTTGGTGTGCATTCCTCGTGGAAGCCTTGTTGTAGGTTCCATCAAGGATGCAATTGTTGTTAAGTGGGCGGATATGCTGAAAGCGTCATCAAGGGTTTTGGGACATGCGGATGTAAGATGGTTCTTCAAGACAGATGGAAGGCAAAGGATGAATTTGGCAATGGCTTTGGGAACGTGTCGACTTTGCTGAGTTGTTTAAAGGCGCTATAAGGCCAGCGTTGTTGCTCCCAACCTGCTTCAATTCGCAAAACTCGTTTTCGAGTTTCTAAAGCTCGTGGGGAGGAAAAAATTCGTCCTTCATCAATTGTTTTAGTTCTGCCCATGGTAAGGCGTAGGCTGCATCGTTTCCTCATTTGTTACGCTCGGAGGTCCACAATTCGAGAGCCCTATAATGAAATACCCCTGTAGCGTTCAAGGTTCGTAGGTTATCAGGACACCTGCTTTGAAGGAAGGTGAGTTCTATGGCATCGAACCAATTCATCATGGCGGTGGAACCATCAGTGCCAGTGAATTCGAGTGGCTAACATGCCATGAACTTTTTGAAAAGAAACGTCGTTTTAGGTGTCTCCACCTTGGAATCGACGGAGGCATTGGGGGATTCGGTGGTAGACGGTGTTTGATCTTGCTCACCATGTCAGGTATAACTCGGGCCATCTACTCGGCCATCTACTCAGTGATTAACCCTACGAGATCTTTCTTTGATATTGTGTCCTCGTTGTTGTTGGAACCCGTTTTCGAACCAGATCATGACTTCTTGGACTTCTTGGACTTCTTGGTCGAGCTTGGGGAAGACATCTAGAGGAACGAAAGAGAATGAAAGGATGAAACTTGATCATAATGTAAAATGAGTTTAGCATGTATAAGCATGTAAGTATCATGTAGCACATACGATTCATATAAATTGCATGTATTCGAGATGTATTCAACAAGTCTAATCACGTATGAATGCCTAAAAAGAGTATAAATTTAGTTTGTTCACGGGAGTTATTATTGTTTTTTATTGCGAGAGATGTGCGAATTGTGCATCGTTTTTGAAATGAACGAGGGTAACGAGTATTAAAACACATAAAATTGAGATAACATAAAAGATAGGCTTAACAAAACATTGGATTGTTTCGGGTTTAGAAACTTCGACTATTCCAAAGTGGTTCATAAGTTCTTTCGAGTTAGGGAAACATGCTTTGGCCTAATAGGTAAAATACTCTTGTCGAGAAGCGATTAACGGTATTTTACCCTTCTAGTTACTACATGTCCCTAGTTAATCGAATATTTGAGACTTTGGCGAGATTGAAAATCGAGGAATGGGACTAGTTGACAAGGTGCGGGTTTCACCCCTAACTTGACAACATCGTACCCTAAGTGTGGTTGTTTCTTACTAAATGAGGAGCATATTCCGACTCGCTAGTAAGATCCACTAGAGTATGAAATGGAAGTTTCCCATCAAGATGTGGATATCACTACTAACTTGATGGTGTAACTACGTGAGAAATCGAGCCTATCTTGGTGCAAACTGTCTCGTTTGTATCACGAATGTCTTCAAGTCTTCAAAAGTGTATTGTGTAAATGTCTTAGGAAAGACATATTGTAAGTATTAAGACAAAAGAAGTAGAAAGAGCAAATAGGAAGAATTTAACATTTTAAACATGAAGTAAGAATGGTCATGTATGGTACCTACTATAGACTAGGTAGAACATGGCAATTCTGCCTAATTCCCTACAGTTATAGCTCTAATACCAATCTGTCACACCTCAACCGATGGTGGAAACATCAGAGCAAGACGAAATAGATTGCTCATCACACATAACACTATTTGCGACATTAAGTAAGTTCAAAACCCATTTCATTCATAATCAAAATTGTCAAATACTATACAAGAACTTCAAATTACAACATTGAAAAGGCAAATATGACAAAACTCAACATAACAAAACATAATCAAATCTTGTAGGACCGACCTCAATGCATAGGAACCTAGATTTGATCTCTAATGTCCATAATAGCGGAAATATTATGACACGATTACCAAATAACAAGAATTAGTCAATTAATCGTCAATTTTATTGATATAACGTCGTGTCTCCAAATTGACAGAGCTCCGCCTCAAAGATGCCAAAGTTACAAATGACAATGACAAGCTAGCTATTTATAAGGTCACAAGTTCGCTGGTGGATAGGTAAGTTCGGGCGAACTGGCTGAACTTGACTTCACAATGTCATCACGAGCGAACTTGTCCTAAACATACATAAATACTTAGTTTCGCTAGCCGATTCACATCTAATCTATACAGACTCGATATAAGACTAAGACATAGACATTCTGCACCAACAGACTCCCCCTTGGATATCGTCTTCGTATTTTATCAGTCTTCAAAACTCTGTCTTCAAATAAACTTTAACGAACACGACCGAAGAAGTTCTTGAATGGCTTCTTTCGTTGTTCTTGTTTCGGATCTAGTGTCTGATCTGTAGGAGGCACTTTGTTCATGTACTGAAACCTTCTGAGCCTTGCCGCCCTACCTTTTTCGTGTATTTCCTTAAGACGCTTCTCTTCCTTCAAAAATTTAACTCTTTCAAGTTCCTTCCAACTTGTTTCCCACATTTTCCCGGAGTTAACTTCTTGAGCATAACATACATTAACGACCTTCTGATACTACATACCTTGTATCGTTTCTCGTTCTTCGAATACAATCTTGCTATAGAACAGGCACTTTATATCTTCTCTAGTATCCTGATTGTTCTCCACAGACCTCTCATTCCATGAAACCCTAATACTTCAACCCTTTCTTTAGTGATATCCAGATGTTCTTCGAATCGTAGTACTATTTACTGCTTCACACGTGTTAGGAACAATCTGCCACCACTTAAACACTGGATAGAAATTATGTTCAATCGGCATCAATGGCATGTTCCTCATCGCTCTCGGTCATTTCATGATTAACGTTATATCTTTTTCCCCTGTCTTTTTGTTTATTTCGATGCGACGGCCTGGAATAAACGGCTTCCAATATCTAAAACCCTTTATCGCTTCAAACTTGATCATCTTCCATAACAACTGATCAATAAACTTCATCTGATATGTGACATTCATGGTTTGAATAAGTTCCTCAACATCCCAGTATGATAGAGTCTTGAAATCAGCCAGATACTTGAAGTATTGCACCCCAAATTCCCTTTTGATTGCATAAACATTCAGCTCCTTGAACCACCCCCAACTCAGGATATCTCCAAACGACACATCTTTATCTCTGGTAAAGAATGCTAGAGGACGTCGAAACTTACGTTCACACGACATCTCTTTGAACCAGGATTTCTTAGCTTGAGCTATTTCTTCCTTCGTCATTGGTTTCGGAACTTTACCTTCACGTATTGATTCTTCAATTTTCTCTTTCAACATATCTTCATCCAATTGCTTGTACATTTCCTCGAAAGTAGGAAAACTATCAGTATTAGGACCAATGTACTTCGCATCTTCATCCTTTTCATCATCAGAAGACCAATCTTCAACTATAAATCTGTTATATTCATCAGCTTCAAATCTTCTCTAATAGTGATACTCATTAGGCTCAAACGTGTTCACATTCAACACTTGCTCTTAAAAATCAAAATCTAGAGATTTTGCATCAACTTCAATCAACTTTGCCAGATCTTCCTTAGTATAGTTGTGCACGAACTCGCCTTCCTCTACATTGTGTTCAAGCATAAGTATCAGAGGCTTTGTCAGAACTGCAGTAACAGGCTTTGCAGACATATAAACTTCAGTCATATCTATATCATCAGATGGCCCTGTTTGCCCTGACTCCCCCTGAATCTGTTCATTCATAGCATTTGCCTCATCATTAAGAAGACTTGTGAAATCGAAGCTTTCGTTCACTGTCGCATCAACCACTTTAATCCTGTACCACTAGGATCATCATCGTTACCTCCATCATGGTCAGAATCATCCTTAAGATCATCAGTCGGTGGTTCATCATCCTTATCTTCATCTCCTGCTTCATCATCATCTTATTATCAGTAGCAGTTACAGGATCAGAAGGTTTGACAGATTCGTCAACCTTAAAACATCAGACTCAGAAGCTTTCTCTACATACTCATCAATAGGCTTATCGGCAGCTTCAGAAGATTTAGGTGCTTCACCTTCAACACCTTTGCCCTTACCACTAGCTGCAAGCTCTTTTTCAGCTCTTTCTTTTGCCTCTTTCCTATCCAGATGATCATACTCAGCAATGAAATCAATACCCAGAGTATTAGATAATACTTTCTGCATCCTTGTAAACCTACGATCATTTAGGGCTTAAATCGTTTTCAGATCAGCAATCTCTGTCTGCAGCTTCTCATTAGCATCTTGTACACTTTTGATCAAAGCTTTGAAAAATTCTCGTTCACTTTCCAGCACTTTTATCTTGTCATCCATAATCTCTTTTTCCACTGAACTTTGATTTACCTTCTTGATTAGCTCAGCTTTCTCTTCTTCATTCTTTTCCACTCTATCTTCCAATTCTTTGACACGCTTTTCCAGAACATCAATGTCTGTGTCAGGGAAGAACTCATCTAAATCCTGAAGATCCACCGGTTCATTTGGAATATCACCATATAGATTTGACTGTTACTTCTTTGGTGTTGACTTAGGAGTAGCAGCTTTTGGAGTTGACTTTTTTGGAGTTGCTTTCCTCGGAGTTCAACTTTCAGAATGAACAGCTTTAGGATCAGGTGATTGAATCACTGGTACTTCAAGTAAATTAGACTCAGGAGGTTCTTGTGTTGCTCCTGGCCTTTCAGCTTCAGATGGAATGATAACAGGAGGTTCTTGTGTGACTCTCAGCTTCGACTGTAACAACAACAGGAGGTTCTTGTATATGAGGTTCTTGTGTAACTCCTTTCTCCTGTGCGCCAGAAGGTTATTGTGTAACTTCTGCGCTTTTAGGCTTCCCAATATGTCTCCTGCTTGCTGGCTTTTGAGCTTTCTTTGTTTTCTTTCCTTTCATCATTTGGAGATCCTGTGGTTTTTTTGTTGAAGCCACTGCAGATTTTGCACGCTTTGCCTTTTTCTTCGGCCTTTCCTCATCAGAATCTTTTTCAAACTCAGGCACATACTCAGCATCGCCTTTAGTTAGCTTTTCTTTTTCAGCTTCGGCATCAACAATCTTTTACCTCTTTTCAAGAGAATCATCAGAATCATCGTCGTTCTCGGAAGTAGCTGAAATAACATCATCTTCTTGAGTAGCCTTTTCAATTTCCTGACTCTCATCACTACCGTTGCACTCGATCCAGCTTCAGTTTGCACATTAACAGGCTCATCTTCATCGACCAGCATTGTATCAACCTTCTTTGTTGCGCGCTTCTTTTTCTTTTGGTTTCAGTTTAAGGAACCAGTCACTACGCGCTTTAGGCTTAAACGTCTTGAACCACTCTTTTTCTGCATTCAACTCTTTTTCGTCACCACTACCATCATTCCTCCACTTATCAGGCGCAACACAATTTTCATTCTTTATCGCCCCAAATATTGGTTTTGCTACAGGTGCTGAATCCTGTTTCTGGAACTTTATCAATTTCTTCACTGTTGTTTCATCGAGGTAACTGAAATATAGGATGTCGTTTGAATCACGTGCAATGTCTATAAACTTTTCATCAATAAGCATCTGCACAAACCTCGAATACAAACACAATCTAGTATCATCCATATTCTTCGACATATGTGTAAACACAAGCTTTGAGTAGTTATACGGCTTCTTCAAGATTAACGTCGTTGCCATGCAGGCCATATAATCTTGAACATCATCAAGACCCGCCTCTTTGTGACTGAATGTGTGAATGATTGCGTGCATGAGAAGCTTGTAGGGATTAGGAACTTCCCCATTCTTCAATTTCGGCTTATTTACACTTCCCTTGTATCCCATCCGATAGAAACAACCTCGTACCATCTTTTCATCTAAGAAGAAAGGATCATCTTTGTCATCGTTGAATTGCAACAAGCAGAGCTTAGCACTGAGCAGATGTTAAGGCAATCAGATGTTAGGTGCCTTGTCATTGAGGGAAGTTGTGAACCAAAACACTGTTTATTCTGACCATTTAGCAGAGACCTGTTTTGGCATTTTATCATATGTTCTTTTGTAGGGGTCAATCCCAACAATCTCCCCCTAGAACAGATGATGCCAAAACTCTTCTTTATTCTTGATCTTTATCCTCTCATCAGTTTTTCCCTGATTTGTCTCTTGAATTGTAGTTCAAAATTCAGGGAATTTTCATCATCTTCATCCCTGCACAGTTGAAGTTCCAAAACATCTTGAAGGTCAGCTACACCCAAGCCTAGTCATCCTTCCTTGTTATATAATCAACTTCCCATTGGACTTGAGCAGAGTCAATACATGGGTCTGTTTGTCAGACATCCACTTTAGTATTTTTGAGTTTAATGGGTTTCTTGGGAGAAGTTTTATTTGTGATAAGTTTGGTGAAGTTGGTCTGCTTGATAATGACGTGGCAGTGATAGTGGGTGGATCCTAATAATCTGATGAATTAGCATTCATTTTTGATTCTTTCATGTTTTCATCTTCTTCTTTCATGTATTTTATCCATTTGATGCCCTTTCCTTTGATTGAAGGCTTGGATGTATTAATCTAAGGCAAGATCTGCATGTGACTTAGTTTTCTTGAACGTATTCCAGTCTGGTGCAATCTTCCTTATTTGAGGATCATTCTTCATTTTCTCACACCTGTTTGCTTCTTGTTGAAGAGCTTTGAGTGGCCATTCTTCAGATTGATGCTCTTCAGCTTGGTATGGTTTGTCTCTCATGATAATTTACTATGAAATCTCTTCTTAGTTTCTTTTGAATATCAGCATCAGGTGATTGAGTTGACCTCTTCTTGTTCAAGTCTTTTGCAAAGTCTTCAAGTTTCTTAACTTTACTAAGTGCATGTTGTTTTCGACTTGACAAGTAGGTTTCACCTTTCCCTTTACTCTCTTCTTTTGCAATGTTATTGGCTTGTTTAACTTTTAATTTCAGATACTCCTCAATGTTCCTTGGGGCTCTGTAGGAAAAAAGAGATGGGAATGTTCTTTTGGATGGATTATCCTCTTTGAGAAATTGTAACATTTCATCTTTAACTGCAAGCACTTCAAAAGGATAACTTACTGCCAGAGGTATTTGTCTTATTGGATTACGGCCAGTAGGTGATTGAGTAAGTGGGTTTTATGTTGGTGATGATGGAGGGATAAAAGGTTATAGATTGGTTAGAGTAAGTGGTGTAGATGTGGGTATATCATTAGTCACTTTGAATTTTTTTTTCTTGTATAGACTGAGATTGGTGAATGAGTTGTTGTGGAGGTGTGTGTTACAGGGATATGAATTTAAGAGGATATGATAGCAGTGGCTTGGCTAACAGCTGGTGAAGGAACCGTTGTCTCAACCACTATTGTTCTAACATCTGTTGTTCCTTTTGTAGTCACAACATCTGTTGCAGTGAAGGTTGGTAATGAAGGTGGTGGTATTGTTTTCTGCTTTTTAGCAGGTGATTTATGAGGTGGGGTTGTTGGTTTAGGTGCAGTAGTGGATATAGTACCGGTAGTGGTTTTGAGACTAGCAGTGGTTTGCTCTTTAGGTTCTTGTGTTGGTGATTTCTTTCAGCTTGGAGTGCCAAAATCCTTTGTTGGGATTGAACCCTACAAAAGAAAGATGATAGAAAGCCAAAACAGGTCTGCTCTATATGATCCTAAATAAACAGAGTTTAGATTCACTCCTTTCAAAAACCAGCTACCAAACCACTGCTAGTCCTAACAACTGCCCTGTGCCAAAGCTCTGCTAGTTATAAAGTCTGTTGATTCACCAAATCTCTGATGAGTCAAAGATCTGCTGAAAAGTCAAAGGTCTGCTAGAAGCCAAAGGTCTGATCACCCTTTTAAGAACCTCTATCAAGTACTTCATCAGAGCAAATGCTTATCAGCGGTTAGGATCATCCTTTGCAAACATTGTTTAGGTTAGGCGGTGGTTAGAGTTTGTTATTGTTGTTAGATGTCACTGTCAAGATGATGTCAGCTTAGTCTATAGTGGTTAGATTAGTACTATAAATAGATAGTGCCTGTACTGTTCTATTAAGCTTTTCACACCTTCACTTTATTGTACATTCTTCTATGTGTGTGTGTGTAAGCTCGGTCTGAGGGGGAGTTTAGTGATTCATACATGTAAGTTATCTTGTAATCATTTCTATCTTATGAGTAATGAAAAAATTTTTATGATGAAAACTTTCTCTAGTTGATTGTGTTATAAAGTTTTAGTTGTTCTTCCGCTGCAAATTCTCTATGATTTATCATTTAGTATCAAATTGGCTAAAACAATACAATCAATCCAAACTCAGATCCTAACAATTGGTATTAGAGCTTGGTTGTTCAAATTGATCTAACCGTCAATTTGAATTAAAAAGGATCGGCTCGATCTCGTTGATATTGTGCTAATTCTTAATTGTTGAAAACAGAGTCGAAATTGTATGGAAGTTCACAATTCATGTGGTTTTATTGATTATGTTCGAGTCTACGTTGATTTCGGGATTATTTGATGTAGAGGATACATATCAGTTTCATATGAATAACTGTGATGAACTTTTAAATCATAAATTCTTCAAAAGAATTGCTGAAAGTCTATCAGATCTAATTGATTCACTTATCACGAAATTTTCTACAAATTTTATAGTAAAATTTCTTGTTGATATCAGGTATTGTATTGTTCTTCAATTTTTTTGTTGAAGATAATACACCTTGAGTTTTGCTTGTTTTTTATAGACAAAACTTAAGTACCTACCTAAAGTAGAACCCTATTTTTTGAAAGGGAAGCTTTCCTCTGATAGTGAATCAAGAGGACTCTGGATGAAACCAGTTCAAATCAGATTCAAGTGTCCTTGAAAACCTGCCCCTACAGACAAAATAGTTGTACTATCTGAGATATTCAACCGCTGTCAAAGCCTGTAAAGTGTCTGTACACAAGGACAAGCATGTAAATATTGAAAATATCAGAAAGACATTTCAAATGGTCTGTCAAAACTAACCTTGCAAACTATCAAAATTTTTATCAAACACATTGACATAAGACATCAACTGTGTGAGGGATTTCTATGAAAAAGGTCTGAAATCTTTACAACATGTCCAAAACAAAGATCAACTAGCAGATGTGTTACAAAAGCACTTGATGCTTCCATATCTGACAGCTTGATTTCTAGGCTTGGAATGCTAAGCATGGATTAAAAACAAATTTCCTTGTGATCCATGTGTAAATAGCAATAAAATGTTTTTAGAAAAATCAGAAGTTTACCCTTAAAAATAGTTAAAATTGAGCTTTTCAATAAATCCTTAAACTCTGCTCAAAGCTCTGATTGCCTAAAAACACTTTTGGATAAAAAAATCTATCCACTAATGTGAAACCTCTGATAGAATTAAACCTTTGGTCACAAACACTGATAAGTTATTCTGTCAGTGGTTAGCCAAACAACTGTCTTCCATTGTTCAAACAGAAGTTACACGTGGACATATGTTATTCGACAGTTGCTGCATCAGATGCCACGTCATCGTCACTTTTTGAAAACTCTATAAAACCCTAAATCATCCACAAAGAGTTTTCACTTTTATTGTGCTATTTCAAAATCTCAAAATCTGATAATCATGGCATCCAAAGCGAAAATCAACACAGGAAACACCAAAACACACTCTCAACATAAAAAATCCACACAACTATCTCTGTACTCTTGAGAAGACAAAGAAGAATACAGAATTTCATGAAATTATCGATATATTGTCTTCCTCAAAGTACAAGACTCTGTTAACATGTAACGCACCAATTTATCAAAATGCCCTTCGAGATTTCTGGGCAAATGCTGAAATTGAAAATCTGAATCAAAAACCTTGGGCAATCACGTCAAAAGTGGGAGGGATCTTGGTACCAATAACCCCACAAACCATCTCAGAGGTTTTTTAGATGAATGACCTAGAAGGTAAAACTTCCTTCCCCAAAAGTGAGTATCAAATTATTTTGAAAAACAAAGGGTATACAGGAGACTTATCAAAGTTAACCATGAAAAAGGGAAAATCCCACCTCCTATGAAATTTTTGTTTCATACCCTGCTCACATGTGTTTCAAATAAAACAGCTGGGTTTGATGAAATACCATTGAAAATTAAATACTTGGGGTATGCTATTTTGTCTAAATCTGATTAAAATTACTCCCAAGTATTATTTATTGATTTGGTAACAAACCTAGAAAATATGAAAAACAAAAGGGAAAATGCTTTTCTGATATTTCCTAGGTTTTTAAGTTATTATCTAAAACAGAAAATTCCGAATGAAAGTGCACATGTTCTTGTTCAAGGTGTGTCTTTCCAATTAAATAGTCTATCATCTGAAACGTATACTCGCCTTATGGCAAAAGAGTCAAAAGTTTCAAAAATACAAGCAGGGGAGTCTGAGCAAAATTTAGATGAGTCCACATCTGCTCCTCAAATTCCAGCTGCTGAGCCCACTGCTCTTGGTGACCACAGCAGCAAAACCACTGCTGTGCAACCCACACCAAAAACTCCTAAAAAGACTAAACAGAAACCATCAAAACCCCCCAAACCTATCAAGAAGGACCTTCTAGAAGATGAGATCCCAGAAGTTAATCAAGTGACAACACAAAATTCACATGAAACCACTGCTGCTACTTCCTCACAGCAGATGGTAGAAAGATCTCCACCCAAAACAATGACTCCTCATGATTCCTCACAAAAGGAAAATGTTGAAAGCATAGGGAACCCACAACTGATAACATCACCCTCATTTGAGAGTATGTTAAAATGTCCATCTCCCAGGATAAATCGGCTTTCTACAACACTCTCCATATCCCAAATCACAACAACCACCACTATCACTGTTTGAAACTCTTGATAGTCAGTCACAAAAAGGCCACTCTCACCAACACATTACTGAGAGCAAAACCTCAACAATGGCTGTGTCTGACAAAAATCAACTAGTTATCCCACAAACAGTTGAGGAGGCTACATCACTTGGATTTTCTGAAATCCTTGTTGATAGTTTAACAGGAGCAGCTACTACAGATGTTGAATCCACTGATTTACATATGGACAGTAGTTTCATATATAAGTCTCTTTTGAAGGCAACCACTGTTGAGGATACCCAGGTAACCTCTGTTGCAATTGGAAGACCCAGTACCAAGAAAAAGGGGCATCTAAGGTTGAAGCAAGTGATAAATCACATGCTCATGATACCCTAGATAAAACAACCACCTTGGGTAGGAGCTCAGATGATCCTATTAACTTAGGAGATGAGCTAAAACATAAGAAATTGACGGATTAAGTCACAAAGATTGAGGCCTCAGTGGGAGATATCAAAGATGTGCTGCAACAGATGTTACATTCAGCAAAATCTGAGACACTACTCAATCCTCTGCTCAAGCCACCAGAATTGCAACACAAATGTATCCTCTGCTTCAACAACACATTCAGCATGCTAATCAGTTATATTATTCAAAAGTGCAGACATTTAAAGAAGAAGTTGAAGCAAGGTATAAAGACACACGGGAAGAGCTTAGAGAAATCAAGAGATTTCTCATTCCTGGCACTACCCCTGCACCTATCTTTGAAAGAGCTGATGATGCCAGGGGAGAAAAATGACTCTGAGGAAAATCACTCAGTAACTTCTGCTGAAACATCTGTCAAAGAAAAAGAAAAGGGAGGTGATGAAACCCTAAAAATTCAAGCAGATGATGAAGATACACAAATGAGGATAGTTCAAAGTCATGACAGGATAAAAGAGAAGGAGATGAAGGATGCCACTGCTAGTCTCAAAACCACTGCTGGTTCTAAAACGCCAACCACTGACGGTTCTATTGTATTGCCTTCCTCCTCTCAGCAACCACCTGTCACAGTAGCAGATGTTGATACTACCCAAAGTACAGAAGATGTTATGACAGCAGTGGTTTGCACAAATGCCCCTGCACCAAAACTGGTTTATGCTAAAAAAAGAAGAAGAATGGCTATAGTGAAAAATGATGATATACCATCTTCACTTGTTGACCAAACAGATCCAAAACCAAAACCCACCCATTCACCATCAGTACAAATTAGGTTTGCTGAGTCACTCAAAGGCCAAAATCAAACAAGAAATATTCCAATGGAGACATCATATCCTTTAGAGTTGGCTGCAATAAAGGGAGAAATGCTACAATTCTATAGAAAAGCTGATCCATCCAAAAGAACCTTCCCATCTCTTCACGGCTATAGAAATCCCAAAACCATTGAGGATTATCTAAAACTAAAGACTAGGCAAGCCAAAATTATAGCTAAAAAGGAGACTGAAGGAAAGGGAAATGCTTACTTATCAAGATTGGAACAGCATGAGCTAAGTAAAGTCAAGAAATTAGAAGAGTATGCAAGTGAATTAACTGAGAAAATGACTATGAATTCTCCAAAAGATGATCCTCAAATGAAGCAAAGGGTAAACCTCATCAGATTCATCATGAAAGAAAAACCCTATCAAGCTGAGGATAACCAGTTCAAAGAGTGGTCCATCCTAGCTCTCAAGCAAGAAGGAGACATAATTGACAGGATGAAGAAAGACCCTCAAATAAGACAGAATGCACCAGATTGGAAAAATGTTAAAAACCTAAGTGCAGATATGGTCTTGGAAACAACCATTCAAGCCCTCAACCAAAGGAAGAGGCAGCTGCAGATGGATATGCAAGATCAGCAAAGGGATGCAAACAAAAGTAAGCAGGCTATCACTAAGGAACCTTAGCCTGACCTGAATAAAGGACCATTGAAGCCTTTACCTAATTCTGAAGGTTTTTTTCCAAGGCTTTCAAAAATTTTAGCTTTTCAATTCTTATCACAAATAACTCCTCTCCCAAGAAACCCACTGAACTCAAAAAATACTAAAGTGGCTCTCTGATAAAAAACCCATGTGTTGACTCTGCTCAGGTCCAATGGGAAAGTTGTTAGTATGCCAAGGAAGGATGCACTAAGCCTGGGTGTAGCTGACTTTAAGATCTTTTGGAACTACAACTGTGTAGGGATGAGGATGATGAAGATTCCTTGAACTTTGAAACAAAACTCAAAGAACAAATCAGGGAAAAACTAATGAGGCATAAAGATCATGAATAAAGAAGAGTTTTGGCATCATCTGTTCTAGGGGGAGATTGTTAGGTTTGAACCCTACAAAAGAACAGATGATAGAAAGCCAAAACAGGTCTGCTCTATATGATCCTGAATAAACGGAGTTTCGATTCACTCCTTTCAAAGACCAGCTACCAAACCACTGCTAGTCCTAACAACTACCTTGTGCCAAAGCTCTGCTAGTTATAAAGTCTGTTGATTCACCAAACCACTAATGAGTCAAAGATCTGCTAAGAAGTCAAAGTTCTGTTGGAAGCCAAAGGTCTGATCACCCTTTTAAGAACCTCTGTCAAGTACTTCATCAGAGCTTATGCTTATCAGCGGTTAGGATCATCAGTGCTTTGCAAACAGTGTTTAGGTTAGGCAGTGGTTAGAGTTTGTTATTACTGTTAGATGTCACTGTCAAAATGATGTCAGCTTAGTCTTTCAGTGGTTAGATTAGTACTATAAATAGACAGTGCCTGTACTGTTCTATTAAGCTTTTCACACCTCACTTTATTGTACATTCTTCTCTCTGTGTGTGTGTAAGCTCGGTCTGAGGGGGAGTTTAGTGATCATACATGTAAGTTATCTTGTAATCATTTCTATCTTATGAGTAATGAAAAACATGTTATGATGAAAACTATTATCTCGTTGATTATGTTACAAAGTTTTAGCTGTTCTTCCGCTGCAAATTCTCTATGATTTATCATTTTAGTATCAAATTGGCTAAAACAATACAATTATCCAAACTCAGATCCTAACATCCTTTATAAGAGTCCTTTTTCTTGTATCTTCATCATCTGCTTGAATGTCTAGGGTTTCATCAACTCCCTTTTTCTTTTCTTTGAAAGATGTTCCAGCAGAAGTTACCAAGGATTCCTTTTCAGGTTCTGGCTTTTGCTTTGTCATATTATCCACAGACTCAGTTTTCTCCCCCTTCTTGGCATCATCGTTTGTGAAGACAGGTGCAAAGGAAGTGCCAGACTTCTTTGTAAGGAATTCTTTAATAGCCTTGAGGTCGGCCTGAGTTTTTCTATATCTTTCATCAACCAAATCTTTGAGCATTTTCACATGTATTTCATGTTGATGATCAGCAAGTTGGCGTTGTTATTCAAACAAAGGATATACTTGTTTGATTATATTAGCGGTTTGAAAAGCAGAGGATTGAGTAGTGTTTTAAGACTTTGGAGCTTCTAACATCTGTTGCAACATATTTTTGATATCTGCCACTGATGTTTCTATTTTAGTAACTCTCTCTGTCCGAACTTTATATTTTAGATCATCACCTAACTTAATAGGATCATCTGAACTCTTTACCAGAAGTGGTAGTTATATCTATGTTATCATGAACAGAGGTTTCAACCCTTGTTTCAAAAACAGATGCCCCTTTTTCTTGGTACTTGGGACTTCTTTCTACAGCAGAGATTTCCTTAGGAATTCCAACAGTGGTTTTAACACCAACAGTGGATACCATGGTAGCCTCAGTAGAAATTGCCTTCAAGGGAGACTTACTTATGTAACCACTGTCCAGATGTAAATTAGTGGATTCAACATCTTAGTAGCTGCTCCACTTGAACTACCAATAAGAATTTCATGAAATTCAAGTGGTGTAACCTCCTTAACTGTTTGTGGGTTAGTCAATGAAATTTTATTAGACACGGCCTTTGTAGAGGATATATTCTCAGTAATGTGTTGATGAGAGAGGCTGTTTTGTGTCTGACTTCCAATGACCTGAAACAGATACTTCAGGGTTGATTTAATTTGAGATGTGGGAGTGGTGTGGAGA
The DNA here is from genome assembly GCA_947069175.1 of Scalesia atractyloides. Taxonomy (NCBI): domain Eukaryota; kingdom Viridiplantae; phylum Streptophyta; class Magnoliopsida; order Asterales; family Asteraceae; genus Scalesia; species Scalesia atractyloides. The sequence continues at coordinate 54,870,850 of CAMTDV010000024.1, read as the reverse complement.
GAGAATTTGCCCTGGGATAAGGACAGTTCAACATACTCTCAAGTGAGGGTAATGTTTCAAATTGTGGTGTCCCTGTGCTTACAACATGTTCCTTTTGTGAGGAATCATGAGGAGTAGTAGTTTTGGGTGGAGATCTTTCCAGCTGTTGTGAGGAAGTAACAACAATGGTTTCTTGTGACCTTTGTGTTGTCACTGGGTTAACTTCTGGGATCTCATCTTCTAGAAGACCCTTTTTATTGGGTTTGGTGGGCTTGGTGGATTTCTTTTTGGTCTTTTTGGTGGTTTTTTTGGAGGTTGCACAGCAGTGGTTGTACTGCTGTGGTCACCAAGAGCAGTGGGCTCAGTAGCAGGTGGTTGAGTTTGGGTAGGTTGTTCTAATAAATCTTCCTCTACCACCTCTACTTGGGTTTTTGAAACTTTATCTTGATTAGAAATGCGTGTAATAGTTTCATGACCCATAGCTCCTGCCTTGCTAACTCGGCCAATTTCAGAATCATCTCCAGGTAATTGATTTTGAAGATATATGCTTAAAAACTTGGGATGTATCAGATTAGCCTTTTCTTTTGCAATATTATAGTAGTTATTAACAATGTCATTGAACAAGACCTGGGAAAAATTAAAAATTGAATCAGTCAAAATAGCATATCCCAAATATTGCATGTTCGATGGTATTTCATTAAAACCAGTAGTGTTTGCTGAGAGACATGTCAAAATAGTATGAAAGAAAAAATCTCATCTCAGCAGGGAAATTTGGTTTGTATATAGTCATACCTTTGAATTTACCAGCATACCCTCTTCTAGTAAACTCCACTTGGATCTCACCCAGAGGAAATGTCACAAGATATGACATGTCATTCAATTTAAAAACCTGTGAGATCGGTTGTGTTGTAATTTGCATCAAGGTTTTTCCCACTCTTGAGATTATTGCATAAGGAAATCCCTCTGTTGAGTGAACCTCAACATTTGCCCAAAATTGTCGGAGCGAACCTTCATAATTTTGGGTTTTTGCCGTCACCAACTCCTTGAATTTTGATTCCTTTAGTAACTGAATCATTGTGTGATATCTCATATTTGACTGAGTTTCTTCTAAGATAGCAGTGTAGTTATGATCAACGTGAATGTCGATGACACGGGTTTAGATTTAGCTTTTGATTTTGCCTTAGATTTTGTTTTGGGAGCCATGATTTTGAGTAAAAACTGTTTTGAGATTTTTGAAATCGACACAGTTTGGTGAACCCTCTGTTCTTGATAGAACATGGTTTTTATAGGGTTTATGAAAAAATGATGATGACGTGTCAACTGATGCAACAACTGTCGAATAGCATCTACCCACATGTAACCTCTGTTCTGTAAATGGAAGACAGTTGTTTGGCTAACCACTGTTGGAAAATATGATCAGTGGATAGGAACAGTGGTTGCAACTATCAGAGGATACACCTTTTGATAGTGGATAGATTTTTCTAAACAGACATTGTTTTTATGCTATCAGTGCTTTAAACAGACTTTGAGGATTTATTGAAAAATTCAATTTTAAACTATTTTTAGGGATGGATTTTGATTTTCAAAAAACATATTTATGCTAATTCCACATGAAATACAAGTGACCTTGTTTTAATCCATGATTAGCATTCCAGATCTAGAGATCAAATTTTTAAGGACAGATGATTCCAATTTTTGGTTCATATATCTCTCAGCTGATCTTTAGACTAAACATGTTATAAAGAAATCAAACCCTAATAGCAACCCCTCATAAATGATCTCTGATGTCATCAGTGTTTGGATATCAAGTGATGGCAATGATTTTGATGCTGTTTTAATCAACAACTGTTGAACCAGCAGAGGATAAGCTTAGGAAATAGTTGTGAACATCTGTTGCTCTAATGATAAGACATGTGAGTATCTGCAAAATTAGCCTAGAAAAGCATAATATAAGATAATTCTGTCCATCAATAGATTTCTTTTGATCCATTTTCAAGGAAGAGTAACTCCCTCTCTCTAAAAATAGAAAGGTTTTACTTCCTGACATGTTTTGAGCTTTAACTATCTAAAAACAAGTGAAAACTCAACATGTATTACTTTCCAGAGAACAAAAATACTGAAAAGCAATAACACATGTCCTCATATATACATGAAATTTTGTAGGACCGATCCTCGATGCTTAGGAACCTAAATTTGATATCTAACGTCCATAATAGCGGAAATATTACGTCGTGTTACCAATAGCCAAGAATTAATCAATTAATCGTCAGTTTCATTGATTAAACATTCAGATTACAAACTGACAGAGCTTCGCCTCTACAATGCCAAAGTTACAAATGAGACACACAAGCTAGGTATTTATAGGATTAAAAGTTCACTCATCATGTGTAAGTTCGGCCGAACATGTCTAAACATGTGAATCTGGAGCGAACTTGGCTAAAACATATTATAAATACTTCACTACCTAGCCTATCCAGTTCTATACAATACAGACTCGATATAAGACTAAGACATAGACATTCTGCACCAATAGACTCCCCCTTGGATATCGTCTTCGTCTTTTATCAGTCTTCAAAACTCTGTCTTCATATAAACATTAACGTACCCGACCAAAGAAGTTCTTGTAGGGCTTCTTTCGTCTCTCTTGTTTCGGATCCAGCGTTTGATTAGTTGGCGGTGGTCTTTTAAAGTTAGCCATCTTGAGCGAACTTTGCCTTACCGCTTTTTCCAACTTCTCTTTAATCGCCTCACTTCTTGTTTCTTCCTTCAAGAATTCAACTCATTCCAGATCCTCCACTTTGTCTGCCACATCTTCCCTGAATTCACATTACGTGCATAGAAAACATTGACAACTTTCTAATATTGCATTGCTTGTACCTTTTCTCTTTCTTCAAAAACAATCTTGCTGTAGAAAAGGCATTTTATTACTTTCTCGAGCAGTTTACCAACCACATAGGATCTAAAATCCTTATCATCCTCCACAATCCTCTCATACCCTGATTACCCATCACTTCAACCCGTTCCTTAGCAATATCTAAGTGATCTTAAAACTTTAAAACAATCACTGCTTCACAAGTAGCTGAATCAATATGCCACCACTTGAATAAAGGATAAAAGTTCTGTTCAATCGGCATAAGCGGCATATTCCTCATGGCTCTAGGACGTTTCATAATCAACGTTAAGTCCTTTTCTCCTGTAACCTTGTAAATCTTTATTCTGCGCCTCAGATTAAACGCTTCCAGTAATTCCAACCTTTTTCAGCTTCATACTTTATCATTTTCCATAACAATTGGTCAACCGTCTTCATCTGATAAGTGACATCCACTGTTTGCACTAGCTTTTCCATATCCCAATACGGCAAAGTCTTTCAATCAGCAAGATATTTGAAGTATTGACTCTCTTTTGATTGCATAAACGTTGAGCTCCTTAAACCATCCCCAACTCAAAATATCTCCCAAAGAAACATTTTTATCTCTGGTGAAAAATGCTAGTGGACGTCGTTACGTTCACAAGGCATCTCCTTGAACCAGGTCTTTGTTGCTTCAGCTATTTCCTCTTTGGTCATTGGCCTAGGAATTTTTCCTTCACGTAGCTCTTCAGCAAGTCTATCTTTTAACATGTCTTCATTCAACTATTTATACATTTCTTCGAATGTAGGAAAGCTTTCTGAATCCTGACCAACATACTTATCTTTCTTTTCTGTTTAATCATCTGAGGACCAGTCTTCAACAATCACACGGTTGTATTCATCAGCTTCAAATCTTCTTTCATACTGATACTCTTTTGTCTCAAATGTATCAACATTCATTATCTCCTCAAAATCAAACTCCAAGTTTTCAACTTCAGCATCAACTAGCTTCGCCAGATCTTCTTTCGAATAATTATGTACAAACTCACCTTCTTCAACATTATGCTCCAACATCAATATCAAAGGTTTCGTAGGTACTGTAGTCATAGGCTTCACAAACCGATCAACATCTAACATAACAATATCATCTGAAGGCGCTTTTTGCCCTGACTCCCCCTAGCTTTTATCTTCCATTTAATTCGATTCATCGTTCATCAGATCAGAGAAATCAAATTCATCAGAAACTTTAGCTTCATTGATCTTTAAGCCAGTACCACCCTGATCAAAATCATCATCACCCTGATCAAAATCGCCATCATCCTCCCCTACATTCCAATATTCATATCCTTCCTCTTCTTCATTCTCATTCTTATCCTCTTTCTCGGCTTCATCATCGTCTTTTTCTTCAGTCACGACAACAGGATTAGAAGGCTTGACAGATTCGTCAACCTTTTGTATATCAGACTCAGAAGCTTTTGAAGCATCTTCAGTAGATTTCTCGGGAACATCAGAAGATTTCTCTGTAGTAAATTTAGGGGCTTCTCCCTCTACCTGCTTCCTTTTATCACCCTCAGCTAATTCTTTATAGCACGCTCCTTGGCTTCTTGACGATCCAGACGATCGTATTCGGTGATAAAATCAATATTCAGATTATTGGATAACACCTTTTGTAATCTGATGAATCTTCGATCATTCAGAGTTCGAATTTTCTTTAATTCTGCAATCTCTGTTTATAAATTTTCGTTGGCGTCCTGCAGACTTTCAATCAGCGCCTTGTAATATTCTCTTTCATTTTCAAGCACCTTCACTCTATCATCAAGAATTTCCTTTTCGACTTCGCTTTTATTCACCTTATTTTCGAGCTCAGCCTTTTCTAACTCAATCTTCACAACTTTATCTTCCAAAACCTTCACACGCTTCTCTAACATCTCGGCATTCGTTTCAGGGAAAAATTCATCCAAGTCTTCAAGACTTATAGGACCATATGGCATATCACCAAACATACTTCCCCTTGGTGTCTTTGGTGTTGAGTCTTTTGGTGTCGCAATTTTTGGTGTAGACTTCCTTGGTGTAGAGCTTTCAGGAATAGAAGTCTTTTGAGCACTCATCGATTCAACGATCAGAACTTCAAGAAACTCAGACACAGGAGGTTCTTGTGTAACTCCTTGCCTTTCTGCTTGAGCATGAATGATAACAGGAGGTTCTTATGTTGCTCCTTTCTCCTGAGCAACAGAAGGTTCTTTTGTGGCTTATGTGCTTTGTATCTTGCTTTTGTATCTTTTGCTTATGGCTTTCTGAGCTTTCTTGGCCTTTCGTTTCCCTTTCGTGTGAGGTGACCCTGTAGTTTTCTTAGAAATTTCGATTGCAGGAGACTTTGTTCTTTTAGTCTTTTTCTTAGGCCTCTCCTCATCAGATTCTATTTCTGCATTCGGATCAAAGTCTGCATCAAGTCTCTTTTCCTTTTCTGCTCTTATTTTCGGCCTCTGTCTTTTCTGGCACTTTATCAGAATCTTCATGTTCGGATGTAGCAGAAATTACTTCTTCTTGAGTTGTTTTCTCCGTTTCTTGACTTTCATTAACGAATGCAGCGCTAGATCCAACCACTGCCTCAACATTCTCAGTCTCCTCCTCATCAACAAGCAATGTCTCAACTTTCTTTGACCCTCGCTTCTTCTTTGGTTTATCAGCTTCATATTTCAAAAACTATTCACTTCTTGCCTTCGGTTTAAACTCTTTAAACCATTCTCGTTCAGCTTTAAGCTCATTTTCGTCATCGCTACTTTCCTTTCTCCAATTATTCCCAGGCAGCGATACATAATCTGAATCTTTAATTGCTCCGAATACTGGTTTGGCAATAGGAGCTGAAGCTTGTTTCTGAAACTTGATAAGCTTCTTCACTGTGGTTTTGTCGAGATGAACCAGATAAAAAACATCATTAGGATCTCGAGCAATGTTAGGATACTTCTCATCGATCAGCATCTGAATAAATCTTGGATATAAACACAGTCTTGAATCCTCCATATTCTACGACATGTGAATGAATACCATCTTAGAAATGTTGAACGGCTTCTTCAAAATAAGCGACGTTGCCATGCTAGCCAAATAATCTTGAACATCATCTAACCCGGCTTTGCGATGGCTGAACGTATGAATTAGAGCATGCATCAAAAATTTATAGGGGTTTGGCACTTCCCCTTTCTTCAGTGTTGGTTTATTCACACTCCCTTTATATCCCATGCGGAAGAAACATCCGCGAACCATCTTCTCATCTAGATGAATCGGATCATCTTCTTTATCTTTAAGCTCTAAAATTCTTCGAATATCGCCTACAGTAACTGTAATCGGCTTTATCTCATCACCACTTGAATTAAGGATAAAAGTTCTGTTCAATCGGCATAAGCGGCATATTCCTCATGGCTCTAGGACGTTTCATAATCAACGTTATGTCCTTTTCTCCTGTAACCTTGTAAATCTTTATTCTGCGCCTCGGAATAAACGGTTTCCAGTGATTCCAACCTTTTTCAGCTTCATACTTTGTCATTTTCCATAACAATTGATCAACCGTCTTCATCTGATAAGCGACATTCACTGTTTGCACTAGCTCTTCCATATCCCAATCCGGCAAAGTCTTTCAATCAGCAAGATATTTGAAGTATTGTACTCCAAACTCTCTTTTGATTGCATAAACGTTGAGCTCCTTAAACCATCCCCAACTCAAACTATCTCCCAAAGAAACATTTTTATCTCTGGTGAAAAATGCTAGTGGACGTCGAAACTTACGTTCACGAGGCATCTCCTTGAACCAGGTCTTTCTTGCTTCAGCTATTTCCTCTTTGGTCATTGGCCTAGGAATTTTTCCTTCACGTAGCTCTTCAGCAATCCTATCTTTTAACATGTCTTCATTCAGCTGTTTATGCATTTCTTCGAATGTAGGAAAGCTTTCTGAATCCTGACCAACATACTTATCTTTCTTTTCTGTTTCATCATCTGAGGACCAGTCTTCAACAATCACACGGTTGTATTCATCAGCTTCAATTCTTCTTTCATACTGATACTCTTTTGGCTCAAATGTATCGACATTCATTATCTCCTCAAAATCAAACTCCAAGTTTTCAACTTCAGCTTCAACTAGCTTTGCCATATCTTCTTTCGAATAATTATGTACAAACTCACCTTCTTCAACATTATGCTCCAACATCAATATCCAAGGTTTCGTCGGTACTGCAGTCATAGGCTTCACAAACCGATCAACATCTAACATATCAATATCATCTGAAGGCCCTTTTTGCCCTGATTCCCTGGCTTTTATCTTCCATTTGATTCGATTCATCGTTCATCAGATCAGAGAAATCAAATTCATCAGAAACTTTAGCTTCATTGATATTTAAGCCAGTACCACCCTGTCAAAATCATCATCACCCTGATCAAAATCGTCGTCATCCTCCCCTACATTCCAATATTCATATCCTTCCTCTTCTTCATTCTCATTCTTATCCTCTTTCTCGGCTTCATCATCATCTTTTTCTTCAGTCACGACAATGGGATCAGAAGGCTTGACAGATTCGTCAACCTTTTGTATATCAGACTCAGAAGCTTTTGAAGCATCTTCAGTAGATTTCTCGGGAACATCAGAAGATTTCTCTGTAGTAGATTTAGGGGCTTCTCCCTCTACCTGCTTCCCTTTATCACCCTCAGCCAATTCTTTTTTAGCATGCTCCTTGGCTTCTTGACGATCGAGACGATCGTATTCGGCGTTAAAATCAATATTCAGATCATTGGATAACACCTTTTGTAATCCGATGAATCTTCGATCATTCAGAGTTTGAATTTTCTTTAATTCTACAATCTCTGTTTATAATTTTTCATTGGCGTCCTACAGACTTTCAATCAGCGCCTTGTAATATCCTCTTTCATTTTCAAGCACCTTCACTCTTTCATCAAGAATTTTCCTTTTCGACTTCGCTTTTATTCACCTTCTTTTCGAGCTCAGCCTTTTCTAACTCGATCTTTGCGAATTTATCTTCCAAAACCTTCACATGCTTCTCTAACATCTCAGCATTCGTTTCAGGGAAAAATTCATCCAAGTCTTCAAGACTTATAGGACCATGTGGCATATCACTAAACATACTTCCCCTCGTCGTCTTTGGTGTTGAGTCTTTTGGTGTCGCAGTTTTTGGTGTAGACTTCCTTGGTGTAGAGCTTTCAGAATAGAAGTCTTTTGAGCACTCGTCAATTCAACGATCGGAACTTCAACAAGCTCAGACACAGGAGATTCTTATGTAACTCCTTGCCTTTCTGCTTCAGCATGAATGATAACAGTAGGTTCTTGTATAGGAGGTCCTTGTGTTGCTCCTTTCTCCTGAGCAACAGAAGGTTCTTTTGTGGCTTCTGTGCTTTGTATCTTGCATTTGTATCTTTTGCTTACAGCTTTCTGAGCTTTCTTGGCCTTTCGTTTCCCTTTCGTGTAACGTGACCCTGTAGTTTTCTTAGAAATTTTGATTGCAGGCGACTTTGTTCTTTTATTCTTTTTCTTAGGCCTCTCCTCATCAGATTCTATTTCTGCATTTGGATCACAATCTGCATCAAGTCTCTTTTCCTTTTCTGCTCTTATTTCGTCCTCTGTCTTTTCAGGCTCTTTATCAGAATCTTCATGTTCAGATGTAGCAGAAATTACTTCTTCTTGAGTCGTTTTCTCTGTTTCTTGACTTTCATTAACGACTGAATCGCTAGATCCAGCCACTGCCTCAACATTCTCAGTCTCCTCCTCATCAACAAGCAATGTCTCAACTTTCTTTAACCCTCGCTTCTTCTTTGGTTTATCAGCTTCATCTTTCAAAAACCATTCCCTTCTTGCCTTCGGTTTAAACTCTTTAAACCATTCTCGTTCAGCTTTAAGCTCATTTTCGTCATCGCTACCTTCCTTTCTCCATTTATTCCAAGGAGGCGATACATAATCTGAATCTTTAATTACTCCGAATACTGGTTTGGCGATAGGAGCTGAAGCTTGTTTCTGAAACTTGATAAGCTTCTTCACTGTGGTTTTGTCGAGATGAACCAGATAAAAAAACATCATTAGGATCTCGAGCAATGTTAGGATACTTCTCATCGATCACCATCTGAATAAATCTTGGATATAAACACAGTCTTGAATCCTCCATATTCTTCAAAATGTGAACGAATACCATCTTAGAAATGTTGAATGGCTTCTTCAAAATAAGCGACGTTGCCATGCTAGCCAAATAATCATGAACATCTTCTAACCCGATTTTGCGATGGCTGAACATATGAATTAGAGCATGCATCAAAAGTTTATAGCGGTTGGCACTTCCCCTTTCTTCAGTGTTGGTTTATTCACACTCCCTTTATATCCCATGCGGAAGAAACATCCGCGAACCATCTTCTCATCTAGATGAATCGGATCATCTTCTTTGTCTTTAAGCCCTAAAATTCTTCGAATATCATCTTCAGTAACTGTAATCGGCTTTATCTCATCACCACTTGAATAAAGGATAAAAGTTATGTTCAATCGGCATAAGCAGCATATTCCTCATTGCTCTAGGACGTTTCATAATCAACGTTATGTCCTTTTCTCCTGTAACCTTGTAAATCTTTATTCTGCGCCTCAGAATAAACGGCTTCCAGTGATTCCAACCTTTTTCAGCTTCATACTTTATCATTTTCCATAACAATTGATCAACCGTCTTCATCTGATAAGTGGCATTCACTGTTTGCACTAGCTCTTCCATATCCCAATACGGCAAAGTCTTTAAATCAGCAAGATATTTGAAGTATTGTACTCCAAACTCTCTTTTGATTGCATAAACGTTGAGCTCCTTAAACCATCCCCAACTCAAAATATCTCCCAAAGAAACATTTTTATCTCTGGTGAAAAATGCTAGTTGACGTCGAAATTTACGTTCACGAGGCATCTCCTTGAACCAGGTCTTTGTTGCTTCAGCTATTTCCTCTTTGGTCATTGGCCTAGGAATTTTTCCTTCACGTAGCTCTTCAGCAAGTCTATCTTTTAACATGTCTTCATTCAGCTGTTTATACATTTCTTTGAATGTAGGAAAGCTTTCTGAATCCTGACCAACATACTTATCTTTCTTTTCTGTTTCATCATCTGAGGACCAGTCTTCAACAATCACACGGTTGTATTCATCAGCTTCAAATCTTCTTTCATACTGATACTCTTTTGTCTCAAATGTATCGACATTCATTATCTCCTCAAAATCAAACTCCAAGTTTTCAACTTCAGCATCAACTAGCTTCGCCAGATTTTCTTTCGAATAATTATGTACAAACTCACCTTCTTCAACATTATGCTCCAACATCAATATCAAAGGTTTCGTAGGTACTGTAGTCATAGGATTCACAAACCGATCAACATCTAACATATCAATATCATCTGAAGGCGCTTTTTGCCCTGACTCCCCCTAGCTTTTATCTTCCATTTGATTCGATTCATCGTTCAACAGATCAGAGAAATCAAATTCATCAGAAACTTTAGCTTCATTGATCTTTAAGCCAGTACCACCCTGATCAAAATCATCATCACCTGATCAAAATCGTCATCATCCTCCCCTACATTCCAATCTTCATATCCTTCCTCTTCTTCATTCTCATTCTTATCCTCTTTCTCGGCTTCATCATCGTCTTTTTCTTCAGTCACCACAATAGGATCAGAAGGCTTGACAGATTCGTCAACCTTTTGTATATCAGACTCAGAAGCTTTTGAAGCATCTTCAGTAGATTTCTCGGGAACATCAGAAGATTTCTCTGTAGTAGATTTAGGGGCTTCTCCCTCTACCTGCTTCCCTTTATCACCCTCAGCCAATTCTTTTTTAGCACGCTCCTTGGCTTCTTGACGATCCAGACGATCGTATTCGGTGGTAAAATTAATATTCAGATTATTGGATAACACCTTTTGTAATCTGATGAATCTTCGATCATTCCGAGTTTGAATTTTCTTTAATTCTGCAATCTCTGTTTATAAATTTTTGTTGGCGTCCTGCAGACTTTCAATCACGCCTTGTAATATTCTCTTTCATTTTCAAGCACCTTCACTCTATCATCAAGAATTTCCTTTTCGACTTCGCTTTTATTCACCTTATTTTCGAGCTCAGCTTTTCTAGCTCAATCTTCGCAACTTTATCTTCAAAAACCTTCACACGCTTCTCTAACATCTCAGCATTCGTTTCAGGGAAAAATTCATCCAAGTCTTCTAGACTTATAGGACCATGTGGCATATCACCAAACATACTTACCCTTGGCGTCTTTGGTGTTGAGTCTTTTGGTGTCGCAGTTTTTGGTGTAGACTTCCTTGGTGTAGAGCTTTCAGGAATAGAAGTCTTTTGAGCACTCGTCGATTCAACGATCAGAAATTCAACAAACTCTGACACAGGAGGTTCTTGTGTAACTCCTTGCCTTTCTGCTTCAGCATGAATGATAACAGGAGGTTCTTGTATAGGAGGTTCTTATGTTGCTCCTTTCTCCTGAGCAACAGAAGGTTCTTTTGTGGCTTCTGTGCTTTGTATCTTGCTTTTGTAGCTTTTGCTTACGGCTTTCTGAGCTTTCGTGGCCTTTCGTTTCCCTTTCGTGTGAGATGACCCTATAGTTTTCTTAGAAATTTCGATTGCAGTCGACTTTGTTCTTTTAGTCTTTTTCTTAGGCCTCCTCATCAGATTCTATTTCTGCATTCGGATCAAAGTCTGCATCAAGTCTCTTTTCCTTTTCTTCTCTTATTTCAGCCTCTGTCTTTTCAGGCTCTTTATCAGAATCTTCATGTTCAGATGTAGAAGAAATTACTTCTTCTTGAGTGTTTTCTCCGTTTCTTGACTTTCATTAACGACTGCAACACTAGATCCAGCCACTGCCTCAACATTCTCAGTCTCTTCCTCATCAACAAGCAATGTCTCAACTTTCTTTGACCCTCGCTTCTTCTTTGGTTTATCAGCTTCATCTTTCAAAAACCATTCACTTCTTGCTTCGGTTTAAACTCTTTAAACCATTCTCGTTCAGCTTTAAGCTCATTTTCGTCATCGCTACCTTCCTTTCTCCATTTATCCCAGGCGGCGATACATAATCTGAATCTTTAATTGCTCCGAATACTGGTTTGGTGATAGGAGCTGAAGCTTGTTTCTGAAACTTTATAAGCTTCTTCACTGTGGTTTTGTCGAGATGAACTAGATAAAAAACATCATTAGGATCTCGAGCGTGTTAGGATACTTCTCATCGATCAGCATCTGAATAAATCTTGGATATAAACATAGTCTTGAATCCTCCATATTCTTTGACATGTGAACGAATACCATCTTAGAAATATTGAACGGCTTCTTCAAAATAAGCGACGTTGCCATGCTAGCCAAATAAACTTGAACATCATCTAACCCGGCTTTGCGATGGCTGAACGTAAGAATTAGAGCATGCATCAAAAGTTTATAGGGGTTTTGCACTTCCCCTTTCTTCAGTGTTGGTTTATTCACACTCCCTTTATATCCCTTGCGGAAGAAACATCCACGAACCATCTTCTCATCTAGATGAATCAGATCATCTTCTTTATCTTTAAGCTCTAAAATTCTTCGAATGTCGCCTTCAGTAACTCTAATCGGCTTTGTCTCATCACCAACATGTACTATCGAAGAGATTGTCTTCTCATCAGCACTTAGATTCGCATTCATCCAAAAGTGAATAGCATGAGATCGATAAGATACAGTGCGCTCAGTAATAGCTTGGCGAATATGACTATCTTCAAGAAACTTCAAAATGCTGTCATATTCCTTCAGTGATGGACAAATAGATTTGTCAAGCGTAATACATGTGTTGTGAGTTTTAGAAAACTCAACTGAGACAACACGCGCTGCAATCTGTGCATGAAAAACGACATAAAACAATTAGCACGCTTTTTGAGAAAAATCACAAAAAAATTTCTAACATTTTTTCTAACATTTTAATCAAGGTCGCCCGAACTTGATTAGTGTTAAACACACTGATTTTAACAAGTTGGCCCGAACATGTAACATACATAATCAAATTTTTCCTTAATGCAAGTTTGGGCGAATTTACAGCTTTTATTAATCAATTTTTCTAAGTTCGGCCGAACATGTATGAGATACATGTATTATGTTAACAATTTCGGTCGAACTTACAATACAAACAAATCATTTTTTTGTTAACATAAGTTCGGTTGAACATGTTTAGATTAAAGATATTTCAATGTCAAGTATGGTCGAACATGTTTCTTATTTGTTCAGGTGTGTTTTGGACAAGTCCGATCGAACTTGACAACAAGTTTGGCCGAACTTGTCGTCTTCTTCAAACAGACCAACCAAGTTTCAGCATGCAAACATGCATTTCAGTTCAATCAAAAACAGTTTCATGGTCGGTTTTAAGTGTAGATCAAAGATCTATGTTCAATTTTGTCCAATAACACCTAAAACTATCAGATTTAAAATTTTTTATTTGGTTTTGTTTGTTATCAGTTCAATCATGGTTTATCATCAATTAATTACCTCTGCCATAGTAGTTGGTGTGCTAATCACCAAAAACTATCTTCAAATGGACAGTATAACGGCTTAAAATTGACAATATCTCACAAATTCTCTAAAAATCTCAAGTTCGCAACGTTCTGATATCAAGTGAATGAGTTCGGCCGAACTTGAATGGTATTTATACCATGCCAAGTTCAGGCGAACTTGTTAAGCCCATCCTGATGCCCAGAGAAGTTCGGGCGAACTTATCGTAAAACTAACAAACAACCATCTGCAAGTTCGGTCGAACTTGCTGATTATTAAGCTCGAATTGTTTAGCAAGTTCGGCCGAACTTGCCAAACCTCAAAAATTTCAAACTTTTTCAAATTTTTCATTTTTAACCCTGAACTTTCCAGCTTTTTACCAGTTATGAAAATCCACTCAGTTGACCAAGTCCAAGCTAATGACCTTGGTTAACCGATTTGTCTGCCGAGTCCAAGTTAATGACCCCGGTTTGACCCGTTACGAACAAACTGTTGATATTTTCAAAAATCAAAGTTTCAAATTAATGAACTTTTCATAGTTTTAACTTTTCAGATTTTAACAGATTAGCTACCAGCCCATTGTCAAAGAGATTCCCACCAGTTCTAGCATCTTACCAGACTTCGAAGATCCGTTCTCCAACATTGGTTTGCTGAAAACAATGTAGAAATAAAATCTTTTTTTATTTTTATAAGTTTATGCTAAAACACACCGAAAATCTTTTTGATTTTAATCTGAAAAGCTGAAATATAATGAAATAAGCAATGTAAACTATGTACAAACATATTTACAGACATATTTTTGTGAATTCCTGTCTAAGGATCATATCAGTTTATTGAGACATATCACCAGTACCATTGACCTTTATATAACTTTAAGTTTTAAACTCGTTTACCTAGATTGTCGATATGTTTGTCCACTTAAATTTTACCATATTTCTCAACTGTTTCAAGATATGTTAGGATAGAATTTATGAAACTTGACTTATCTATGGTTCCCACTTCTTGAATATGCTCCCGTATCCAGATTCCCTAGATTTCATGTTACAGGTGAATATAGCATAATTGATATCTGTATCTGGGTTGTGAGAGACCTTGAGAGCTCAGGTTAGTACTACCGTACAGACAAAGAGATGAAGGCTCGTCTTTAAGGAGTGTTCAACTTAAGGAATCTTTTCAGCATTGCATATGATTATATCTTTCGATACTTTTCAATATTGCATGCAATTTAGGAGTTTAAAGCAAAAGTATTATAGAATTTCTAGGCCATTGCTTCCGCAAAATCATAAGAATTTATATAATACCCCAGATATCAACTATCTTTAAAGACCTTGTATCTCAGAATCAGGCAATATTTCAAACGAAATTTCGGAGTACTAAGTCCATATATCCAAGATGTGTTAATCCACAAGATTAAGCAGTTGTAAAATTTAGTTTACATCTCGAAAACAGTTTACTGAACGTGTTAAGCCTATCGACACATCTGCAGTAAGACTCGTTTATTACTTTTTAAGACTTTACATTTCTTTAGCATACTGTGATAGTCCACTGATGTACTATCATTTCCTTTTATGACACTGAATTCTTTTTGTTCTTTTTCAATGTTTTTGAACATTTTGAATTTTGTATGTTTTTGGATTTTAAAATTTTTCGAATGTTTTTTGTATTTTCTCTAACATTTCTCCCCCTAAAATCAAAAACATCTTTTTGAAAAGATATTTACAAACCAATGTGGATCACGCGAACTCATCGTCCGATCCGTATTCAACCTTAGCGTCCGCACCTGTCAGCAAATTTTTCATACTGTTAATTCTCAACAAATATTTAAACCGTGATAATGAAAATGGTTTGGTATAAAAATCTGCCTTTTGTTCGTCGATGTGGATTTTTTTTTCGTACCAATTTCTTTTCGTAGCAATCACGAATGAAATGATAACGAATTTGAATGTGTTTTGTGCGTGAGTGATGAACCGGATTTTTAGTTATATCGATGGCTGCCTTGTTATTAACATACAGCGGAGTGTCTAGAAATTCCAGCCATAGTCTCTCATCTATTGTTGAATCCATAGAATCTGTGAACAACAACTGGAGGCCGAGATATACTCAGCTTCACAGGTAGAGAGAGCGACCGTAGTCTGTTTCTTACACTGCCAGGTTACCATTCTTGTTCCGAAGAACTGGCATCCCGCTGTAGTTGATTTAGAATTCATCACATTCTGAATCGGGAAGCTATCATTAAAATATAGTCTATCAGAATCCTTAAGTTTGTACATTAAAACAATAGGATCGTCACTTAGACCATCTTCTGACGACTTATCGTCATTTTCAGATTGTGAATCGGAATTCTTTGAACTCGAGTTGGTGCTTTTGAAGCTGCCATCATCAGAATCACTTAAAACATTTTCAACAACTTTGTTAACCACATCGTTGTTATCATCATCAGATTTAGCATAGACTATATCAATGTTCTCTGGCAACTCGTTTTTTTCATAAAGTAATTCAACATTGAGTGCCTTGTCCATCCCGTATGCAGATTTAACACATATTTTTCGTAAAGGGGTGGAGGAACATTGCTATATTCTTTGCCTGCTTTCGTTTTAGGTTTTTCTTCCGATGAGACTGTTGGAAGAATGTGATCGATAACATACGCGTTAGTGGTATAACTTCTTAACAATTGTCGAACTCTTTCAGTTTCAATTGTCATATCTTGATGTTGTTGTTTGATTTCAGCAATGGTGTTGATATAAATGTTAATTGCTCTTTGTTTATCCATTGCTGTACCACTCAACATTCTTATATTATCATGTTGTTCTGTGTTATTTCTGTCGAGTCTACCGTAATCATTTTTCATTTTATCATACGTTTCTTTCATTGTGCGATAATCATATTTTAACAAATCGTTATGCACATTGTTTTCAGCGATGATCTTTGATTTTTCGGCACATTCGACACATGGTTTAGTACATTTTGTACAAGGTTTCTCAACCTCTACAACTTGTACTTAAAAACTTCTTTCTCGATAATCTTTACCTCTGGACCTACCTTGGTTAGATTTTCCATTAAAGCTTTATCTGCCATGTCCTTGAGGTCTTCGACTTTCATTTCTTGAGTGATATTAACAATCACTTCATCAATCTTTTTCTCCTCAACGACTGGTTCTTCCGTGCTTCCATCAAAGTGAACTGCAAAACTGTCCCAAGAATTAGAGGATAAAATTCCTTGTCTCTGCATATGGATATATAACTCTTCTTCCTGCTGTTGATGCTAGTATTGTTCTAGAATGGCTTGTTCGAAAGCTGCTGCTTCTGCTGCCTCCTCTGCAGAATTATCTTCAACTATTTCTGCCATCAAAGTAACTCCGGTCTTTTTCCCAATATAAGAATTCCAATCAAAACCGTCATCTTCTGTAGATGCAACCATGGCTTTCTCCGTGGTACTAGTATTTGCTTTTCTTGGATCTCAATCTGAGTTTTCTTCGGGAACGGTTTATATTGAAGCGCCTTCTTGTAATGTTCATTCCCTCCTCCGAAAGGACTTTGATTTCCGGTTGCCTCGGTGTTCTTACACTCTCTTTTAAAATATCCCTTCTATCGACATCTAAAACACGTGACTTTGGATTTGTCAAAACCCAATTTGTTGCTGGAGTTTCCTATGTCACGGCCCGTGAGTGCAACGAACTTTGTCACTCTCCTGATTATCGAAGCTAAGGACCATTTGATGTCCATTAGTTCGAGCTCTTCCTCGTCTACCTGGTCATAATCTTCTGCGGTCATCTCGGGGTTTCCTATCTTGCCGGCAACAAGACATTCATAAGATTCTAAGACGGTAGCGAGTAGTGACATATGTTGTTTTGCAACTTCTTCTGAAACAACATTGTTCAAATTCACAGCGATATTGCACTTGTAAACATTCGGATCAGAACTTTGCTGTTGGTTCTGATTTGCTTGACTTTGGGATGTTGAATTTGAACCAGTGCTCGAGTAAGAATTTTGTGGACTTTGGTCATACTGAGGCTATGAATGATTCTGGTTCTGTGGAGAAGCATTCATGTTTACACTAAAAGCAGTTCCAATGTTTGGACTCGAAATGTTATCTTGCGTTCCTGTTTTGTAGTACAAACCAATGTCTTAAACTACATTAGCGTTCTTTGACTTTGCTATCTTCAGAAGCTCCATTTTGTGGCCTCCGAGTTTATCGATAAATGTTGACAGCTTAAAGAAATCCCACTTATCACTATTCTTCAGAACCATCAAATACGTAGTCCATTCACCCTCTGGTAGCGCGTCAGCAAGTTTGTCGATGTATTCTTGTTCCGTCTTCTCAAGACCGTGTCTTCGCATTTGCACTTTGAGGTGACAAAAACGCTCAATATTTGCTTAATGGTCTCATTCTTTAGCATGCTGAAAATATCAAATTCTTTCAAAATGAGAGCCTTCTTGCTTTTGATCATTTCGGCACTACCTTGGTATTTCTTCTGTAACGACAACCAAAGCTCTCTTGCAGTAGTATATTCTTGTAACAGAATCAGAATATCTTCTTTGACAGACTATTGGATGAGATTGATCATCTTTTTCTCTACAATGTATTCGTCTCTCTGAGCTGTCGAGTAGTTGTACTTTTCAAGAACTTGTTGATCCTCATCTACCGGAATAGTGTAGCCTCTTCAATTGACACCCAACAAGCAAAGTGCATGGCTTGAACCCAGTAGGCAAATTTCTCTTTCCATGCTTTGTATTCGTCCATGCTCATCAGCTTGAGGGTTTGAATGTCGTTCCCATTTCGTTATCAATATTGACTTGATTAATCACGTTGGCATTTAACAAACTAGCTCCGGACATATAAGCTCTTAGTTGATCTTCTGTTGTGAATCACGAAACGTGTATGCTAAAATTTTTCAAAAACTTTGAAAACAGTTAGTCCTACTACAAGTTCGGTCGAACTTGTAGTGACAAATGAATAATTCTTGAATTTTCTAACAAGTTCGATCGAACTTGTTAGGTTTACTTTGAAAAATTCGTTTAACTTCCGTCGAACTTATCACCACAATTAAACAGATCTTCGAGAGAACTTGTTCAAAAGAACTTTGATGAAATACAAGCAAGTTCGGGCGAACTTACTTAAAATCTTCTTAATTTTACACAAGTTCGGTCGAACTTGATGTAAAATTAATGAAAATTTAGTATCTTCGGGCGAACTTGACTCAAATTTCCTCAAAAATCACCTAAGTTCGGGCGAACTTACTAAAAAATCACTTGAAAAGTGATGTTTTAGTGCAAGTTCGGCCGAACATGGCCAACAAGTTCGTTCCAGACAGTTTTCAAAAACATGTTTTTTTCAAAATTTCGACTTGAATTCGGTTGAATTTGGTCTCCAATCTTTCAAGGGTTTATCTTTGTTGTATTTTACATGATATATTCAAAATTCAAAAGATTTTGACCATGAATTCTTCATTTTGTGATCAAAAGTTAAAGAAAAAGAAGAATGGAGTAGAAATAGAAGTGTTCTTGTCTTGATACTATCAAATTAGGCTATTCTAGCTCTGATACCACTTGTAGGACCGATCCTCGATGCTTAGGAACCTAAATTTGATATCTAACGTCCATAATAGCGGAAATATTACGTCGTGTTACCAATAGACAAGAATTAATCAATTAATCGTCAGTTTCATTGATTAAACATTCAGATTACAGACTAACAGAGCTTCGCCTCTACAATTCCAAAGTTACAAATGAGACACACAAGCTAGGTATTTATAGGATTACAAGTTCACTCATCATGTGTAAGTTCGCCCGAACTTGCCTATGCAAGTTCGGCCAACATGTCTAAACATGTGAATCTGGAGCGAACTTGGCTAAAACATATTATAAATA
This sequence comes from Scalesia atractyloides, assembly GCA_947069175.1. Classification (NCBI taxonomy): domain Eukaryota; kingdom Viridiplantae; phylum Streptophyta; class Magnoliopsida; order Asterales; family Asteraceae; genus Scalesia; species Scalesia atractyloides. Next base: position 54,851,642 of record CAMTDV010000024.1, on the reverse strand, counting down.
CTTCACTACCTAGCCTATCCAGCTCTATACAATACAGACTCGATATAAGACTATGACATAGACATCTACACCAACAATTTTACTATTAAAAATTAAGTAAAAATTTATTGATAACTGAATTAATTAGATCTGATTGATGTCCTAAGTCCTTCTTTGAGGCAATGTTTAACTTGACATACATCAGTAACCTGAATTTACCTGTAAGCAGTGGTTGCACTTCAGCGTGTTTGGTAGCAGATGTTTGAGTAGAGATGAAAATTTCATTTTAGGGTTTCCTTTTAAAGTACTAGCCTGTGAGCTCTCAGGTGTTTTATGTTTATACTCTTTTCTTTTTAACCTTAAAAGTTTTGAGATAAACACACTTTCAGAGTTTTGTGAATTTTCTTCTTTTCCCTTTTAACCTTTCCATAGTCGAATAACATTCACTGGAAGGTTTTTAAGGAAAGAATAATCAAACCAGAATCATTTACATTAATGTTTTGAGAACTTTAGATATTTTTGCAGAAATGCTTATGCTAAAATTTACATTACTTTTGATCCGGTTTTCTAAACATCAACTCATAACCTTTAAAAATTTTCATAACTTTTGTTCATCATATAGATCTTGTTCCTAAGATAGGTTCACCTTAATCTTTTAAATACATTAGATGAAATCTTAGCAACCATCAATCATAGAATCATCACAAATTTTAACACAAAGACTCGAAAACACATAAAACATGATTTGGCTCTTACTCTGTTTTCCAACAATTACGATTAACATAGTATCACAAAAATTGAGCTGATCTTTTTACGTCAAATCGATTGTTAGATCGAATTTGACAGACCAAGCTCTGATACCAATTGTTAGTATCTGAGTTTGACCTGATTGTGTTGTCTTAAACAAATTGAACATAAAATAAGATAAAACATATAAAACTTGCAGCGGAATACGATTTAAAACTTTGTAACACAATCAAATGGGAGATTAGCTTTCATCACACAATGTTTTCATTACTCAAAAGATTGAAAAAAGATTACAAGTAATTACATGCATGAATCACTAACTCCCCTCAGCCTGAGCTTCACACAGATTAGATCGTACAAGATAAGTGTGTGTGTGTGTGTGAGCTGAATAGAACAGTACATGCACTGTCTATTTATAGTACAAATCCGATCCTCTGAAGCATCTTTGCTGACATCACCAAGACAATGACATCTAACTAACCTAACAACCTCTAACCACTGCTAATGCTAACCTCTGATATAATTATAAAACACTGATCGTTATCCATATATGATGCCATCCACTGATGAGCTTAACCATTGTTGAAGCGTTACCATATGTTCTTCAAAGGGTGATCATACCTTTGACTTTTAGCAGACGTTTGACTTCAAGTAGAGGTTTGGTCTTCAACAGTCTTTACAACCAGCAGAGCTTAGCACTGAGCAAATGTTAAGGCTATCAGATGTTAGGTGCCTTGTCATTGAGGGAAGTTGTGAACAAAAACACTGTTTTTTTGGACCATTTAGCAGAGACCTGTTTTGGTATTTTATCATCTTTCTTTTGTAGGGGTCAATCCCAACAATGGGTCACATTCATTTGAGAAAAATGAATTTTCTGGTTCATAACAACCTAGTGGAGGGTGTGAATTTGAAAAGTTTCCATTCGAACGAAGATTGTTAGCTGCAAGAAGGGGAAGCAGCAAAACAAATCTCACCCGAAGTTACTGAATTCGATCAAATTACCACTAGAAAGACTTCACATGGATCTCTTTGGACCTTTCAATGTTAAAAGCATTTCCGGAGATCTGTATTGTCTGGTTGTTACAGATGATTATTCAAGATTCTCATAAGAATTCTTTCAAGAGAGTAAGGATGAAACTTTTCAGTTGCTGGTGATACTATCTCGAATGCTTGAAAAATTGTATCATTTGCCAATCCGAAGAACAGAAGTGATAACGGAATGGAATTCAAGAACAACCGCATGCTCGAATTCTACAATGATAAAGGTATTCTTCATGAATTCAGCGCCCCCTATACTCCTCAACAAAATGGAGTAGCTGGACGTAAGAATTGCACACTTATTGAAACTGCTAGAACAATGCTTGCGGATTCGAAGTTACATGTAAGTTTATGGAGTGAGGCTGTTGCGCCTGCATGTTATACTTTAAACAGAGTGTTAACTGTAGAGCCTCATAAAAAGACATGCTTTGAACTTCTCAAGCAACAAAAGCTGAACTTGGAATTCCTTGAGCCTTTTGGATCTCCTTGCATGATTATTGATCCTAATCGAAAATTTGGTGCGAGATCATTAGAAAGGTTTCTTCGTTGGTTATGCTAGTCCACTTCGACATGTATTCTTACCAAGTTTGAATCAAGTAATTCTAGCTCAACACGTTGATTGTAGAAGATATACAATGCCAACTCAGAAGGCAGGTGACTCTTGGATGTTCAATTATGAAAGTTATGGAATTCTGTTGACCTAACAGAGGAGCCAAACAAAGAAAAACTTGAAGTGTTGTATCATTTACATCAATCTGCAAATCAAGAACAAGTTCCAAGGCTGACAGTGGTAACTCAACCATCTACAGGTACTAATGATTCTGAAGAGGGTCCAAGTAATTTGCAAGATGAACCAGTTGTTGAACCAGTGATAAATTCAACAGAGCCCAATTCTTCTCAAACAAATGATTCTGATTCTGAAGATACACCGACTTATGATCAAGATGGAGAATCTAGTTCCGATGATGAATCTGAGCAGATAACGAATTTGTTAAATCAATCTACAGGTCCTAGTACTCCAAATGAAGCATCTACAATTAATACTGTTGCTGATTCAGTGGCTGAACAAAACATCACTAATCTAGAGAACGAAGTAGTGGTTTCCGATGAAGTGATGCCTAGGAATCTATCTTATCATCCCTCTGATAACATTATTGGCGAACTGCGTGTAGGAGTTAAAATGAGAAATCAAATTAACAAAGCTCTTAGTTGTTTCTATAGAGTAGCTTCTGTTCAAGAATATTGTTCTTATCGTTGTTTTATCCCGTAGATCGAACCAAAGACTGTAAAAGACGCAATAGTTGATGAAAGTTAGGTCAACGCTATGCAGGAAGAACTGCAGCAATTTGAGAAATTAGGAGTTTGGAATCTTGTAGATCCTCCCACAAATCAAAAAGCCATTGAAACTAAATGGGTCTTCAAGTGTAAATGTGATAATCAAGGAGTGATTGTTCAGAACAAAGCTCGGCTCGTTGTCAAAGGATTTCGTCAACAAGAAGGAATTGATTACAAGAAGTCTATGCTCCGGTTAAAAAGAATGGAAGCCACCGCATATTCCTGGCGTTTGCATCATGGAAGGACTTCAAGGTGTACCAGCTAGATGTCAAATCAGCTTTTCTCTATGGAAAGGTGAAGGAGCTAGTGTATGTCGGATAACCACCGGGGTTTGTCGATCCACTAAACAAGGACAAGGTTTATCCACTTGGCAAAGCTCTATATGGGTGGCATCAGGCCCTGAGAGCCTGATATGAGACGTTATCTCAGCACCTGTTAGACAACGGCTTTACAAGAGGAACAATGGGTAGTATGCACTTCACACAAGAAGTTGGTAGTCATTTGCAGATAATACAAATCTATGTGGATGACATCATTTTTGGTTCCACAAATGATGAACTATGCAAAGAGTTTGAAGAAATCATGAAGAAGAAGTTCGAAATGAGTTCAATGGAAGAAATGAAATTCTTCTTGGGATTATAGATTGATCAACTTCCTGATGGTATTTTTATTCATCAAACTAAATATGTTCATGACATTTTGTAGAAGTTTGAGATGACTAGCACTAAACGCTTTCAACACCATTGGCGATCAATCGTGGGATCTGCCCAGATGAACATGGAGCCAAAGTTGATAAGACTTTATATCGGTCAATGATAGGATCTTTGATGTACCTGACAGCTTCATGTCCTGACATCAGGTATCCTACCTGCCTGTGCGCCCGTTATCAGTCCAATCCTCAAGTATCACATTTGATGATCGTGAAAAGAATATTCAGATATTTGAAGGGTTGCCCTAGCACCGGCTTGTGGTATCCAAAGAACGCCAACTTTGATCTCACGGGATATGCTGATTCTGATGTCGATTATGACAAACTTAACACAAAGTCTACAACGGCTGGTTGCCAGTTCTTCGGAACACGCTTAGTAACGTGGCAGTGCAAGAAGCAAACCACGGCCGCTCTCTCGACTTGTGAGGCTGAATATATTTCAGCTTCCAGTTGTTGTTCACAATCATTATGGATTCAACAACAGATGAGAGATTTTGGATTGCAGTTTCTTGACACACCTTTATGTGTAGACAATAAGGCAACAATTGACATAACTAAAAATCCAGTTCAACACTCTAAAATCAAACATATTGAAATTCGATATCACTTTATTCGTGATTGTTATGAACAAAGGCTGATTCGAATAGAAAAATCTACACTGATGAACAAAAGGCTGATTTTTATACCAAACCATTTCCTTTACAAGGTTTAAGTACTTAAGGAGACTAAATGGTATGAAAAATCTTATGTCAGATGGGGATAACGAGGATGAATATGGATCGGACGATGAGTTCTCGTGATTCACATTGGTCTGTCACATTCTTTTTAGTTAGAATTTCTTTCTTTATAAAACAAAAAATTCAAAAATATGTTTTTGATTTTAGGGGGAGAAATTAGTGTAGAAAATACAAAAACATAAAAATTAAAAAATGTACAAAAACATGAAAAGGACAAAAAGAGTTTTATGTAAAAGAGGAAATGATAGTACAACAGTGGACTATTACAGTATGCTAAAGAATTATAAAGTTTAAAAGGTTTAAACAAGTCTTATTGTGGATATGTCAGTAGGCTTTGCACGTTTAGTAGATTGTTTCCGGATATAAACCTAAATTTACAACTTCCTAATTTGTGGATTAACATCTCTTGGATATACGAACTTGGTACTCCGAAATTCCATTTGAGAGATTGCCTAATTCTAAGATACTAGGTCTTTATAGATAATTGATATCTGGGGTATTATAAAAGTTCTTCTAATTTTGCATAAGCAATGGCCTAGAACCTGTATAATACTTTTGCATGAAACCCAAAAACTGCAGCATATTGTAAGTATCGAAAGATCAACAATTGTAGAATAAAAGATTCCATATGGAACACTACCATAAAGTCGAGCCTTCATCTCTTGTCTGTACGGTGGTACTAACCTGAGCTCTCAAGGTCTCGTATTACCCAGATACAGATATCAGTTAGCTATACTCACCTGTAAGATGAAATCTAGGGAATCTTGATACGAGAGTATATTCTGAGATGGGAAACACAGTTAAGTCAAGTTTCTTAATGTTACTTAACGTATCATGGAACAATTGAGGAATTTATTAAAGTTTAAGAGGAAAATATACTCACAATCAAGATAAATTTGTTTAAAATCTAAAAGTCTAATAAGGTCAACAGTATTGGTGATATGTATCAGACAACTGATATGATCCTCAAATACAAACTCAGAAAATATGTCTGTAAATATGTTTGTACATAGTTCATTTTCATCTTAGATAAACCCCAAAAAGATTTTAGGAAGTGTTTTAGCATAAACTTTTGAAAATAAAAAAAGATTTTGTTTCTATCTTCCTCTTGACAACCGATGATGAAAAACGGATCTTCAGAATCTAAAAGGTGATGAAGAAGGAGAAATCCAGAGATCAATGGGTTGGGAGCTAATTTGAAGTGTTAAAAATACTTTGAAATGACTAAAAGTTCATTAATTTGAAACTTTACATTGCCGAAAACATTAGTTTGTTCATAAAAAGGGTCAACCAAAGTCATTAACTTGGACTTGGTAGACAAATTGGTTAACCAGGGTCATTAACTTGGACTTGGTTATCAATGTTCAAAGAATAAAAATTGAAAACGGTTGAAAATTTGAAAGCCCAATTCGTACGAAGTGCACACTTCATATGAACTGATCAAAAGTGGGTATAAATAGAAGCAATTCGTACCAATTGCTTATTAATCATTGTTTGTCTTGAGAGAGAGAGATTCTGTGCGAACTGAGTGAATTGCAATCTAAGTGTCGTTATTCTGCCAAAATTTACATTGAAAGGGTTGATTTGCATACTCTATTCAATGGGCAAGGTAATAGGTCATGAATTAACCATAAATTTGAATGATTTTGAACGATCGAAAATTAAAACTTAGATCTAGGTTGTTTTAACGGATAAAACTCAAAATTGAACCTAGATAAGTGTAAATCGGCATGCTTAGAATGTTATAGAACGATCATGTTAAAAATCTTGAAAAATTGTTGTTGCAGGTTTGTTGGGGACGATGAACACTTCGTACGAAGTGTCAATTCGTACAAAGTGCATATATAATAATTTTACAAGTTTCAATTCGTACAAAGTGGCTGGTTGAAATTGGAAATGTTAATTCGTACGAAGTGTTCTTGTGAATATTGTATATCTGTTTAGATTAATTCGTACAAATTAATCAAAGTCCAATTCGTACGAATTGCTAATGCAAAATTTTGAAATTTTTTGACATATTTCTAAGTGTTTGATTTGTTTGTGACGTGCAGGAAAAGAAGACGAATTTTTCAAAGTTTCACAACACATGTTGTGTGTTAGACAAGTATAAATTTCCAAGATTAGCATTGTTTGCTGATATTTTGGATTTCATGGGACGTATTCGGATCACTAAAGTTTTGACACATCAACATACTATGTATAGATCACATGTGGAATAATTTTGGAATGCGGCGAAGTATGTAGAAGCTGAAAAGACACTATATTTTGCGCTAAAAATTGATGATAAAGATTTTAAAGTCAAGATAACTGAAGCTGATGTCCGTAGAGTTTGGATTTTAAAGATAAAGAATCAGATCCGGTTGGGTATCCAGAAAGAATGGTAAAAGGGTGTTTCTACCGTATGGGATATCGAGGATACGTTAATGCAACAACATGGAAGAAAGGAAAACTTGGGCGTCCGTACAAATTTTTCATTCATTCTCTAGTACACGCCTTGAGTCATAGAAAAGGTGGTTTTAAATCATTCAAGATTATCATATGTGCATGGGAACGACACTAGTTTTGAACTTGCCGTTCAACTTTTCACATGTCATTTTTTATACATGACGTAGAATACTGGTGATGACAAATTTCCGCAGTATCCAAGATTTGTACAAATGCTACTTGATGATCAATTCAAGAATTTAAGAAGATTGATAGCGATATCTTGTATTTGCATCACATGGATGATGATATGTTACAAAAATTGAATCAGTACTTGAGGCAAGCTACAGAGCCAATCCCGAAGGCGGTGTTTGGTGCTATTGTAAAAAAGGATTATGTCGCACCTGAAGTAGGAAAATGGCGAAAAGCTATAAGTGGGGACGAAAAGGATGTGATAGAATGTTTGGAAGGGTTTGTCGAAAAAAGAAGTCGTTGGTATACTAAAGCTGAACCAGAAAAGAAACGCAAACATCCTGTGAAGAAAACTCCCAAGACTATTCTGATAGACGACCCAGAAGATCAGCCAGAGGATATTGTCAAAGAGACTCCAGAGGCAAATGTTGACACTAAGAATGTTGAAACCGAGAAGGTTGAAGCTGAGAATCTCGAAGGGATGAGTCAGAAGATTCGACTGATGTGCGTGAAAGGCAGATTCGAGAAGAATTAAAACAGGAGAAGTTGAAAAAGAGGGGAGATGATGTATATGTACCATCTGAGCATGAATCTGAAGAAGAGAGGCCGAAAAAGAAAACTAGACGTGTTAAGATTAAAGCAGGGGAGGTAAAAAGACTACAGGGTCGCCAGCTGCTAAAGCTAGAAGGAAGCTGTTGAAAAAGATGAAACCAGTGTCTGAAATAGCTGTATCTACTCCACCAACCTCACCTATACACACCACACCACCTGTTTCTCCCACTCACATATGTCACACCCCGTTTTTTTTGACGGATGTTACAACATACAATCTCCACCCACTACATCACAACCACCTAAATCTCCTCAACCACAATCTATCCACAAACAAACAACACCTAAATCAACCCCCAAACGATCAACTCCCAAGTCTACACCTAAACAAATTACACCTCAAAGCCAAACTTCAGAACGTGAATTTCAAGAAGTTTTTGGAAACATTCTCTTACCACCATCTAATTTTGCAGAAGGGATGTCTACTGATGAATTTGCAGATATGTTTAACGAATCTAAGCTTGTTAAGTTGGAAAATCGAATCAAAATGTTGGAAGAACAGATTAAAGCTAACAATGCTGAGAAGGAGGTGTTAGATGCGAGAATAAAGTTTATTGAGAATGATCGGGAATATATGAAAGCTGTTATTGAGAGCTTAAGTACTGATAACAAGAGATTAAGGAAGGTTGTTAATGATTTGGAAAACGAACCAGTGCAAAGCAACAGAAAGTTTGATATGCTTCAGTGTGTGCTTGCAAACAATTTGGGAACAGATTTTTCCATGGAGTACAACCGTTTGGAAGTACAAGAAGCAAAAGAAAGAGTTGAAGAAAGAGAAAGAAAGGCTGCAACAGATTCAGCAATGCAAGGCAAAGGTAAAGGTGTATCTGAAGGAATCACTGAACCGTTAACGCTTGATCCATTACCAATTGGTGAAAATTCAAAGATTGTTGAAGAATCTGTGATGGGAATGATTGCGGTAGGCCAAGTAGTTGATATTGCTGATAATCCTATGTTACAAAGGATTGCTGAACTACGACGTCTGAGAGCCGAACGTGCTAAAGTAGCAGATGATGAAAAAGATGATGAAGAAAACGATGATGATGAATCAAAGAATGACGATGTCAAGAAAGGTGATTCAGAAAATAAAGACGACGACGATGATGATAATCAAGGAGGAGTTGGTGTTACTGTAGAATCGGCAAGGGTTAATGAAGATTTTGATTATGATGTTGTTTTAAATGATGAGGTAAACCAAGAGGATGCACCAACTCAGGGGGAGCAGAAAGAACAAGTTCACGATGAAGAACAATCAGGAATCTTCACAGCTACTCTATGTACGGCTGTTCCTGACTGTTACAAGCCCCGTGTATTCTATTGGGAGTACAATGTTGAAGAAGGAGAGTTTGTTCATTCGTATTCGAAAGAAGAAATTGCTAAGTTATTAGAGATTGACGAAGGACATTTAAGTTTGATTTTTAAGAGGAACTGAATAACATCAGTGCTCTGGAACCTAACGACTATGTTTAAAGCTGAAAGAGAGTGCCAAAGAGAGTGTCTAAAGCTGAAATTGCTAAAGCAAAGAAGACGTGGTTTCGGGAATTGCCAAAGGAAAGAAAGTTTAGGCGACCGTTAGCATTTTTCACAAGAGATAAGGATAAGTCGCTGGGGGATATTCTGAGCTGGGGATGGATTCCTGAGTTGAACGTATATGTTATTTAAAGAGAATTTGGAGTGCAATATGTTCGATATTTGTGAGATTTAAAGACGTTTCCATTCTGGGATATTGAGGAGCTTGTGTAGACTCGAAGTATCAATTATCTAATGAAGTTTAACGATCATAGACTATGGAAGTTGATTAAATACGAAGCAACTCACAGGTTCAACAGATGGAAGCCTTATTCCGAAACGAAGAGTACAATTCGATAAAGTCACAAAGAAGAAAGATGTGACGTTGGTAATGAAGAGGCCCCGTGTAATGAAGAACATGTCTCTAATGAAGATCGAGCAAGATTTTTATGAGTACTTTCAGTGGTGGCAGGTCGATCCTGAAACAAGTGAAGTTGTGATTGTTCTGAAAGCTGATGAGAATATGAAGATTATTGAAGAGTTAACTCCAGAAATGACAGAGCGTAGATGCATTTGGGGAATCTGGAGGACGATACGCATACTAGACCGATGTGGTTAGTTAATTGTTCGAAGGAAGATGTAAAGTGCTTATTCTTCAACAAGATATGTTTTGACGAGAAAGAAAAGACACAAGCGACGCAATACCAGGGTGTAATCAATGTCTGCTATGCACATGGTATTAATTCAGGGCGTATGTGGGAATTGAAGTGGAGAGAGCTTGAACGTGAAGAATTTTTGAAAGAAGAGAAAAGATTGGAAGCTATAAAAGAAAAGGGAAAAGCGGCGCGTCTCAGGAGGTTTCAGTTCATTAAGTGGGTGCCTCCAACTGATCAAACACTGATACCATCACAAGAGAGACGTAGGAAGCCATATAAGAATTTCTTTGGGCGATAACGTTAAATTTGAAGACTGACCAAGACTGCGACAACATCCAAGGAGAGTTTGTTGATGCACGATGTCTGTTGTCTACGTCTTAGGGCTAGTTTGATTGTACAGGGTTAGTATTGTCAAATATTAAAGTTATGTTGATTTTGTAACCACTTCGTATGAACTATCCAATTCGTACCGAAGTGAACACTTCGTACGAATTGACAGTTTGGTGCGAAGTGATAGATCTATATATATATATATATGTATATATATATATATATATGTGTGTTGGGTCTTTCATTGTAATAGTTTTTGTGAAATAGACGGCAAAGCTCTACCAATTTCAGACTGATTAAACGTTTACCTAATGAATGAAATCAATGTTTAAACAGTAATTCTTGTGTATTGTCACTATTTCATATAAATTCCGCATATATGGACTAGAAACAAATCTAGGAACCTTTGCTAAGGAGGAAAACGGTCCTACAAACTGCTTTAGAGTTGAAGGTCCGTGATCCGGCGGTTCTAGACGGAAGTTTGGGCAAAACATAACCGATTCGGTAGAATGTTATTCAGAAAGGAGTAGAAACAGAATAAGCGGAAGCATATGTTCATTCATACCGAAAGAGTATACATCTTGACAAGCTGGCGGAGTTCTGGAGAAAATCCGCCAGCTTCTCCCCTCTGGGAGCTCCAAAATTTACATTACAATGAACACACACCCTCTATATATAGACATCAAGATCAACTCGTACAAACTGGCATGGCTTGTACGAAGTGGCTACACTTCGTACGAGTTGACTACTCTTCGTACGAAGTGACCACTATGTACCAAGTGACATTATAAACTCTGTTCAGTTCTTACTTGGGTCGTGTGTTCGTATCTAATCTATACAATATTCAACACATGCTCTATCTAGCCTATTCGTACAGTGACGGACACAAAGTGCATGAACAATTTCCCCATTGTCGTTACTGTCGAAGCTTGATCTTGAAATCTCAAAGACATGTTTGAATATTCTACAACTTCAATCAAGGTATCTGTCGATATCGTAGAACGCGTCCAAAAATTCGATGATTCGGGTTTGTATTATCAACATTAAACTCCCCCTGAAAGCTCAAGTTCAGATTTCTGTTTGCACGGTTCCCAAACTCCTCTGATTTGCTTCACTTACAAATTTTCTTGAATAAACAACATCTTGAAGCTAATCAATGCAGCTCATCCGTTTCAACGATAACCGCATCCAAGTTCAGTTTTTGAATAAGCACTATAGCACTGAGAGCCTATTCCGCAAAACTCCTAATCTTTCAAAAGCTCAACCGGCCATTGATTGAAACTTCGAATTACCACACCGGTAAACTTCAAATCAATGAATATCCACGAAAATCTGAAATCCCAATTTCCGTAATCACGTTTAAGCATACTCCTGAAAGATTGATTAGCAAATCGGTAATCTTCTCAATCAGCAAATAATCATCGGAATCAAATCATCTGTCAATACGCGGTAATCTTCTCTTCTTCGTTCAAGTTCATACATGTAATCTTCATCTTTCACAACGATCCCAAATGTATAGTCTATTTCCTGACCAACTGGTACACTTCTTTGTCTGAAAGATCCATTGTATCATCTTCTTTAGTCATGATTCCTCATACAATCCAGAGCACTGAAACTACAAAACATCCACATCTCCTAATTACTCCTGAAAACAGTTCATTTTATTTGCAGAGTTAAAGATAGCAGTCGTGTGTGCTTCCATCACTATAAGAAGACTTTAGTGTCAGTCCACGACCATGACCTTAGAATCCAATAAACAACTCCTCCAAAACTCAGTTATGTAAACCCCCCCCCCCCCGCTTTAACAAAAAGTAGAAATCAACTTGATCTCATCACTAATGAACTCAGACTACACTTTAATCTCGTACAGAAAAATCCAAGACACTTTGCATCTTCAAATAATCTACATCGATAACCACCCGAATATTGTTGCGGGGTCACGAATTTCAAAAATGCAGGAATCTTAATATATACGTGAAATTTTATGCCAAGTTCACTCCGTACGAGGTGAGGGGCAACTCGTACGAGGTGGCCAACAGTATCCGGCATTTTCGAAATTCGTAGTCACCCGAATAATCTAACCAATTGAAGGTCCGTGATCCGGCGGTTATAGACACGAGTTTGGGAAAACGTAACTGATTCGGTAGAATTTTATTAAGAAAGGAGTAGAAACATAATCAGCGGAAGCATATGTTCATTCATACCGAAAGAATATACATCTTGTCAAGCTGGCGGAGTTCTGGAGAAAATCCACCTGCGTCTCCCCTCCGGGAGCTACAAAAGTTACATTACAATGAACACAAACCCTCTATATATAGACATCAAGACCAACTCGTACGAACTGGTATGGCTTCGTACGAAGTGGCTACACTTTGTACGTGTTGACTACTCTTCGTACGAAGTGACACTATAAACTCCGTTCAGTTCGTACTTGAGTCGTGTGTTCGTATCTAATTTATACAAAATTCAACACGCGCTCTATCTAGCATATTCGTACAATGACGGACACAAAGTGCATCAATAAGAGTTTGGTGTTTAAATTAAACAATGCAGAGTAGCATGGTCATGATTCTAACCTGTACTCGAATATAACAAATTTATCAAAGTAGACAGTTTGTTATGTTAGATCTGTGAGCCACGATTTCGTCATGATTTTAACATGTATTCGATATGTCAGCGGGTTTTGTATTATTAAACAGTTCTAGAATCGCTTTTAAAAAGAAAATAATTGAATTAATTAGAAAAGTGATAGTTGTATTATTGAAGGGTTAGAATCTAATTTACCTAATCGGAAGTCTTCAAAGTTGAAGCTAGAACTGTTGTTTCATGCTTCGTGAGATAAATTTGTATGGAAGGATTAATAAATAGATGGGAGAATGTGCACCGCCCAGAAAATCAAAGGAGGGCTTAGGTCTATATATTGGTATTCTAATTCTAATTAAATTAATAATTAAACTAACTAATAACTAATATTAAATTAAAATAATAAATGGGGGCTCAAAAGTGACGCCCTTTTACAAATGAGTCATTCACTAATTCAAATGGCTTAAAGTAAAATCATTTTCTTTATTAACCGGATTTATGGTCCTTTAATGAGAAAGACAATTAATAAAATGACTGTAATTTAAAATCATTTTCTTTGTTATTTGAATTTATGCCCTTTCAATGAGAAAGACAACTATGCCCCCTTACTGAGGTAATTAAGGTGCTGTTTGTTTTTATATAAAACGTCTGCGCAGGCTCTTCTGTCTGTGCGGCGCAAACCACACGCAGACATTGCCATGCGCAAACTGTTTGTTTTTCCGAAAAAGTTTCTTAAAAATTGTTCAACCATAAGCACTAAAAATATTTAAGAGTTAAATGCATGGTTAGTCCCTGTGGTTTGCGAAATTGCAGACTTGGTCCTAATGGTTCACTAATTAAACACTTAGTCCTTGTGTTTGTCATTTTTGCACTGGGATAATCCTTATTACTAACGTATGTTAAATTTCTCAGTTAAATGTGTGTGAAATGACTGATTTAACCTTAACTAATTAAAAAAATATAAAAATGAGTGAGGTCCCTCATCTTCTTCCTCTTCCCTCATCTCTCTCTCTTGTAAAATCCATCACCACCTCAAACCCACCATCACCTCCACCGCCGCCGCCGCCTTTCTTCCTCGCCGCCATGTCAGCCGCCGGCGGTTGCTTCGACCCAGCCTCATCTTCTTCCTCTTTCTCCCCCCTTTACTCAACTTCCAAGAATTTACAATCTGAAATGGTGTGTGGATGAAAACTCACTAACTGAAAATGATGTGTCGTTGTACGGTGGTTGCTGGTGGAGGAAGTTGAGAAGTTATCAAGATTAAATTTGAGAAGTACCCACTAACTGAAATGGTGTGAGGATGAAACCTCGGAATTTAAAATCTGAAAAAGATTGATAATTTGGTGTTAATTTGTGATTTTAATTGCAATACTTAGGAATTGTATATTGATTATGTATATTACAAATGAGAACTGATACAATTTAAATGGAAATGACGTAAAACGGATCCTATCATTTTCCTTCAAGAAATCTTTATTTTCTAACAATTTGGGTATGGATGATTCCAAGAATTGATCAAGATTGAATTTTGAGATATATACCCACTAACTGAAATAGTGTGTAGATGAAGACAAAGAGGTTAGAATTTGAAAAAGATTGAAAATTTGGTGTATTTTGGGTACGGTGGGATTGACGGTGGCGGTGGTGGATTGACAATAAAATTGGAGGTGGAGGTGGTGGGTTTGAGGTTTGAGGTAGAGGAGGTGGTCGAAGGTGACGGCGGAGGAGGTGGGTATACGGTGGAGGTGGTGGTTGCAGGTTGTGAAGGAGAGGTGGTGGTGCTGACTGGGTTTTTGAAAGAGAGAGAGAGGGAGTGATGAATAAGATGAGTAGTGAGCCCCTCTTCATTATGTTTTGTTTTTATTTTTTTAATTATTCAAGGGTAATATAATAATTTCACATATACTTAACTAAAAAATCTAACAAAAGTTAGTGGTAAGGACCACCCGCGTGCAAAAATTGAAACTACTAGGACCAAGTGTGTAATTAGTGAACCATTAGGATCAAGTTTGCAATTTTTGCAAACCACAGGGACCAACCAAGCATTTAACTCAATTTTTAATTACTTAATTTTTGCAGGTATTCTTGGAAATGCTTTATAATATAGTATAGATAAGCACTATAAATTATAATTACTTAATTTTGCTGGTATCCTTAGAAATGATTTATAATATAGTATAGATATACAATTACCAACCTACTGAACTCTAAAACAAACTTATTTCCCTTTCTTTCCAAAAAAAAAAAGACTTTTAAATCTACCACCACACACATTTATTTGCTATACATGCAAACACAAGATGTGGGAATAGTGTCAGGCCATTGTCCTGAATAAAAACGATTTACCCCAACTTAGAATTACGATTTTCCCCTGGTTCAAAATTAAGGCATTGCTATCGTTATAGATTTCGACAAATTACGATTATACCTATGTCAAAATTACGATTTTGCCCCGGTACAAAATTACGGCCTGTCATCGTTGTAGATTTTTTACAAATTACGATTTTACCCTTGGAGAAATTATGATTTTGCCCCTGGTTCAAATTTACAGTTTTGCCATCGTTATAGCTTTTGATAAATTACGATTTTAACCCAGACAAAATTTCCCCTTTTCAAAATTACATTCTTGCCTTTGTTTTTGTTTATTTTTTTCTTGCAAAGCTATGATAGTGTTTTTTTATAATTGGTCGATTCAATGTAATTTTTATTCGCTAGCGCTCACTCATTGGTCATGACAAATTACAGTTTTGCCCTCAGTTTAAACTTACAGTTTTCACATCGTTTTCTTTTCTAGTAAACCTATGATAGTGTTTTGTTTAAATTGGTACAGAAATATTTGTCTAGCGCGCCGCAACGCGGGCGGGGAATAGTGCCAGACAGCTGTCTGGCACTTCCTCATTGGTCCAGCCAAATTACGATTGTGCCCTTTTTAAATTTATAGTTTTGACATTGGTTTCATTTTTATCTTTCATCCGAACCAAATTATGATTTTGCCCTCAGTTTAAGTTTACAGTTTTCCATTGTTTTTGTCCCGGGTGTAAACTTAAAATAATGATGTCGTTTTAATTTTTTTTACAAAACTATGGTAGTCTTTTGTTTTAATTGGTTGACCCGGTGCCAGCCACACGCTCATTTTTCCTGAAAAATTACAATTTTGCTCTTAGTTTAAAATTATAGTTTTTCCATCGTTTTAGTTTTTTTAGCATAAGTATGGTAATTTTTTGTTTTAATTTGTTAACTCTATGTAATTTTTTTTTTTAGATCGTGTTATGAGTAGTATGTATAGATAACCAAAACATAGACGTACATTTTATGAGAGAAAAGAATTCGGTTTAATGACCCGCAACGCAGGCGGAGAAAAATTAGTGATAATGCAATTCAAAGCGTTGTATCGGTATAATGGACATTTATTCCTTTTTATCCACCGAAACAATTTTTTACCAACACTTCTACCTCTAAAGTCAAAACCACTAACCTTATCATACCTGTCGGATTCTCAAACTATAGCGGCGATGGATACACCATAATGGAACCGACACAGACATTCAACTAATGTCGTGACTTAATTACACAACCCGAAAAATTGATATGGTTCTAACGGATGTCGGCCTCTTCTTTGTTTGGAGTCAAATCAAAGGAAGGAGATAGAGGCGATGGAGTTGGCTTCTCACGCATATCCGTCGGCTTTCCATGTTACGAAGGGGTTCATGGCGAATAAGGATTCAGGGGGTGGATGGGTTTGAGATATACGGATGTGAAAATTTATAAATCACATTGTAATTGTTTTTGGTCTTAATAAGAATATTAAAACATGTGAGACAAAATTTGTACAAGGATAGTTGCTATTAACGTTTTTTATGAGTTAAATGTCATTTAAGTCTCTGTGATTTTTCATTTTACCAATTTAGTTTAAATGTTTTATTTTTCTTCTGTGAGTCTAAAAATGTTTCACCGTTGCCATTTTAATCCACTGAGTTAACTTAATATATATATTCTGTTAACGAGAAAGACAATTCGGTCATTTTACATGTAGTTCTATTAACTAGAAGGGCAATTGAGCCATATAAAATGACCAAATTGCACTTCTCGTTAACAAAAAATGGATGAATTTAACCTAGTAAACTAAAATTGCAACGATGAAACTTTTTTGGACCTATAGGTGAAAATTGAAACCTTTGGAATAAACTAACAAAATAACTCAAATCACAGGGACTAAAATGACATTTAAGCATTTAACTCTTTTTTTATTGTATATACGATAAGTTGAAAATCAAACAAAAATAAGTAAAAATAGCACAATTTTTCTTTTACGATATAAATTCAAGTTATTACCATATTTGGGAACAGCCGATGTCCGTAAACATTAAATCTGTATAATTTAAAGTTTATTATCAGTTACGTTGTTTATGATCAGTTACGTTTTTTCTTTCAACCCACATGTACCATCAGTGCAATTTATCCTTATTATTAAAATAATAATAAGTTAAGGGTCCCTTAGTTGGACGGTAATGTCCACTAGTCCGCAAATGAAAATAAATAAATAAATAAATAATGTTAGGTGTTAATTAGGTAAGACACAAAATAAAAGATTTGGTAAATCAGGTGGAAATATATTTAAAATGAAATAGCAACAATGTTGAAGTTGACCAAAAGAATGTCGTCAAGATTCGCAATAAAAATCCCTTAAGTTTCAGCATCGAACTTGATTAATTAGATTGTGTTACCGACGCTATGCCTTTCTCTGTAGACTAAATGCATGTTCCACTTATAAAATACATTTCTAACGTCAATTTACATGTTTAACAACTTAAAACCCATAACTTCCATCACCACTAACGATGATTTTGACATGAAATTCTTGTTGGCGCACTCGAATATGACAAACATATATCATAATATGATACAAGATATCATAGAGTATAATTTAAAATTTTACTTTGATGAAGAATGAAAATTGGTATGAACTCTTGTCGTGCCTTTCCTAGTGCCTTCTCTATATTTGCTCACGACATCACTAGAAGAGTTGAAGTCATTGTTTGAAATTCATATTTTTCATTGATAATTATAATAAAGTACACGACTCAACCCACAACCTATATACTATCATAAGCATCATAACCATGCCTAGTTTTGGACATGGAGTTTTAGGATGTACAACAATGGAGTTTTAGAGTTTTTTTTATTTGAAGTTTCAGATGTATATCAATGGAGTTTTAGGGTATGTTTAAGTTAGAGTTAATTATAAAGATAGTCCTTATTGTTTATTCAGTGGCGGATCAAAGAATTTTTTCCTATGAGTTCACTTTTTTGGATAGTTAAATTTTCAAAAAAACCATGCGTTAGAATTTTCGGGCCGGGTCGGGTCACGGATCATAATAAAGACTTAAATTTCATAGCATTATCCCAAAATTCAAGTTTCAAAAAAAAAAAAGAACTAAAATTGCTAAAAACCAAAAGTTCATATAAAATAAAACCAAAAAATGAAAGATACTTACCTCAAATATCGCCTATTTCTGCTCAAAATTGTCGAGGGGATGACTCGATTGAATCATGGAGAGCTATGAAGTGGATGAGTCAACTATGGTGATTTTCATGATGAGCCAGATTTTGCTCTTCTTGAATAGCATTAGGCATGCTATTTTGTTGAAAGACATCAACATAATTTTGAGCGTGATATTTCTCTTGTTAAGAACTGAAGATTATGTGTTGTCGTTACTAATTGAATAACATTAAGCATGTTATTTTGAGAATGACATCACCATAACCTTTAGTCTTATTTTGCTCTTGTTGCCAATGATATGTAGATTCTATCTAATACATGTATGGCAATCTTTTAACTTCAAGAATTTACAAGGAAAAAAAAGATTGGTGCTTCAAGTGTATATCCTTACTATTTGAATAGCATTAAGTAATCTTTGAGCACGAGTGGGGTGCAAGTTATAACATTATACAAAATGTTCCAAAAAACAGGCTATGGCCTGGATTCGGACATACAACCAGTTGGATACAAATCCGGTACTTAACCAGCGCGCCACTTGAGAGTTTTGTTATGGGTTCACCTCATATTTATTTATGGGTTCACTTTATTATTTCTATATACGTTTCTACCAATATTTTGAAACCGAATGGGTTCTTGGGAACCCGGACTTCTCTACATAGGTCCACCCCTGGGTTTATTGAAAGTAACGACTTTGAGTATTACCTTATTTTATTTAACAGGTTCAAATTCAGGTTCAGGTTCTATGGTTTCGATTTGTAACACCTTTGAGTATTAAGGCTAATTTTTGTGAGTTTTTATGTTCAGTCAACATAAAATGACTTGAATACCCTTATATAACTTTCTGTTAGTACTTAAAGATGTTACTTTCAATAAACCAAAGGACTATCTGTGTAGTTAACTCTAAAATGTATAAAAACTCATTATATTTGTAAAAAAAAACATATTATAAAATATGCTATGTTATATATTTAATAATTATATTCCTAAAATTAATATATACTACCAAATGTCTATTAGAAGTACGTCGTCAAAAAATGACTCTTACTTCAAATCTAATTTAACTGTATTTATGTTTAGATAAGTTATCGACCTGTGTATGTCTTACACGAGCTTAATGATTGTTCAACACAAATAAATAAGATTAGAAAGAAAATTATTTTTGTTGTGTTACATTTATATAATAGTAATCGTGTATTAAACTAGTTTAATGATAATTTGACATAAATAAATAAGATCAAAAACAAAATTAGTTTTTGAATTCTATTGATTTTTTGAAAAAATAAATAAAAATTAATGAATAAGTAATTGATATTAAAAGAATATTGACGTTGTATTTGTTGATTAAATAATTTGTGTAATATATGTTTAATATTATTGAATAACTTTAATCGTATATACTTACTTTTTATTTAATGTCAAATGTGCAATAAACGTTTTTTTTACATTAAAAGATACAAATGAATAGTAACTAATATTTTAAAAAGCATACACTATTTATTAATGGTTTAAATAAGTTTTTGTAACCTATGTTAAATATTATTAATGTAATCATTAAAAAGTAACTTTTATAATGTCAAATATATATTAAACGTATTCTTTTTACCTAAACAATTACAAAGTATAGTGTATAAATAATATAAAGTTCACCAACTTGTAACATAACACTATTAGGAAACTGGAAAATTCGGACCACAATTTCCGACAAAACATATTTGGTCGGAAAATTCCGACCACTTTCTAGCAAATTACCGACTAAAATTAATACTTGGTTTTTGCAACTAATTTCCGCCATTTAACGACAAAAATATTTATGGTCGGAAATTTATAGGAAACTTCCGACCAAGTTCCAACAAAAAAAAGAATAAAAGAAAAAAAAGTTTCTCAGAAACTTGTCGGAAAACGTAGAATGTGATCATACAAATTATTTATATGATACCTGTTAGGGGCAGATTTCTATCGAGTCTGGGTCATTTATCCTGAGGTTTAACCTGGATCATCTATCCTTAACAGATAAAATAGAGAGTCTGAGGATCAAGGATCCTTATCCATATATGCGCTTACTAACAATTGTTCTCTTGTTTCGTTAACATTTAGATGCAGGTCTTGGACGAAGAAAGCACTTGGTCAAGCAGTGTTAGGGCATAGATTTTTATAACTATAGATCCTGTATCCTCCTGGATCACTTATCCTTAGCGGATGGTGCAGGGGCTTGGAGGATCAAGGATCCTTAACATTACTTATGATTTCTAACAATTCTCCACGTTTTTAATGCTTATACACAGGTAATGGACGACGTGGACTTAGTCTTTGCTATAATCTCGTCGAATATGCTTCATATAGCACGCGCTTGATGAGGAATAGCCGTTATGGAGAACATGGGGGGACTTGCACCTTTTTCGGAGAGTTTGTTACATAGATGTTTTCTAATTTATAAGGGGATGACAATCTCATTTTAGAAACATAATCTTTTTCACCGAATACTCTGATATTCACTGGCGAAACACACACTTACACACTAGAAAATCGTTGTATTGAGCTTGTTATCATCTGAAGTTGTAATCTTTTTTATGCAATAAAGTTGGTGATCGGTAGTTTCCATCACCCGAGGTTTTTTATGCCGGAGATCTTCATCGATCAAGGGCTTTTTCCTCGTATAAATCTATGTGTTCATCGTCGTTTATATTTCATCTTTGTTCACCCAATTGTTCGACATACAAGCATCCAACCTCACAAAAATCAGATTTGGTTACATTATCATTGTTGTGATTTTGGAACAAAACAGTTTGGCACCCACCGTGGGGCAATCGGTGCTTCAATTCTAAAAAATCCCGTTCATTTCATTCATTTCTATTCATTTCCATTAATCACATGGCTTCTCAGGGAAAATCCACTTCAAATGCCATGCCGGCGGTTACCTCATCTCAAGCCAGTGCACCGTTGCCTCCTATCCCCCTGCATTCCAGAAGAATGCTGAAAATTCTCAGAAGAAGACATCATCTGTCTTCGCAGGATCAAAAACCTCTGTTGTTTCTTCATCTACAACTACTAACAATGATGTTTCTACTTTGATTTTGCAGATGAAAGGCTACATGGAACAACAAGAGAAAACCAACCAGAGGATCCTTTGCGAGATTGATGAAATAAAGAAGCAAAAGAGGCCAGTGGAAAATCAGTCTTCACTCATGCCTAGAGCATTGGATTTTGCTACTCCATCGTCAACAATCCAGCAATCCAAAGGATCCACGACTCAACCCCAAGGATCCTATATCCTTCAGCAAGGATCACTAGTAATGACGCAGCCTCAAGGATCCTATATCTTCAGCAAGGATCATTGGAGACAACTCAGAATCAAGGATCCTTCCTCCATTCGGAAGGATATATGGAGACGTTTACAGCTCAAGGATCCTACTTTCAGAATCAAGGATCCTCGTTTCAGGTTCAAGGATCCATAGATTACCCTCCAAGGCCTTTAGCACCAATGTATCCAGGATCCAACATCTTTCGAGATCAAGGATCCTCAAGGAGTCAGCCATTCAGAAGTGAAGTTCTGAAGTACATGAAGGGGATTTCATTCCTATACAGACCATTGCTTCATCTGGTCCTACCATTGCATCAGACATGTCTTTCCCTAGATATACTTCTAGGATACCAGTTCCAAATCAATCAGGATGTAACAATTTCAATACATCTTTTGGTACTAATTATGGTTCCAAGCAGGATACAGGTATCAATCAGGCTATGGCACGAGAGCTTCAGAAGCTTAAGGATATGATATCCAGCGTCCCAAGAGTGGTTAAACCCATTCCTGAGATCCAGGATGGAAGCCATAGAGTGTCTCGTTTTGCGTCTCCTATATGCAATGCTGAGATACCAAAACGCTTTCAAACCCCCAACATGAAGCTATACGATGGTACAACTAATCCGGAGGAGCATGTGGCACAATACCGGGAAAGGATGGAGATCAGCCCCATTCCAGAAAGGTTGAAGGAAGCCTGTCTTTGCAAGGGTTTCGGATCCACACTTACTGGACCAGCTTTAAAATGGCTGCTAAGTCTTCCTCCTTACTCAATTACTTCATTTTCTCATCTAGTTAATTTGTTCAATAACCAGTTTTCATGTAGTAGAACCTTTGATCGATTAACTAGTGATCTATATAGAATAACTTAGGGATATGATGAATCACTTAGAGATTACATCACTAGATTTAGTAGAGAATCCTTAGAAATCCGTAGTTTAGATATTTCCACGGGTGTGGAAGCCTTTAAAATGAGATTACTAAAAGATTCTCCATTCTATGATGATCTTGTTATGACACCTTGCAGGAATCTAGATGAAGTAAGAAACAGGGCCTTGAGATTCATCCGATTAGAGGATGACAAGAGAATCCAGGATAGGTTGTCAGGATCCTCAAAACAGGAGAATCAAGGATCCTTTTACAAGAATGATCGATCCAAGCAATACTCCGAGCATGACAATCAGAATGTCCATGCGGATTAACAAGAGGAAGACGATGAAGATTATCCTCATATTTCTGAATATTGTTTTTCTGCTGATAACACTGAACTAATCCTTACTTTGTAGAATTTAGGTGA
Organism: Scalesia atractyloides; assembly: GCA_947069175.1. Taxonomy (NCBI): domain Eukaryota; kingdom Viridiplantae; phylum Streptophyta; class Magnoliopsida; order Asterales; family Asteraceae; genus Scalesia; species Scalesia atractyloides. Next base: position 54,828,699 of record CAMTDV010000024.1, on the reverse strand, counting down.
CAAGGCTAGATGGTCGGGGAAAGATTAGTCGAAATGGTGTGCTTATCATAAGGATTTCGGTCACCTCGCTGATGAATGTATAGCACTAAGGAAGGAAATAGGCTATCTTTTGAGCAAAGATTACCGGAAGAAGCTGCTCGGAAGGAAGAAGTCAAGGATCCAGGATCCTGAAAAAGTTCCTGAAAGAGCACCTCCACCGCCGGCAGATGCTCAGATCATTAACTTCATCTCTGGAGGCTCTGATATTTGTGGAACCTCATTTTCTGCAGCTAAAAGGCACGCCAAGGAGACAAAGATGAAGAATGGAGAGAGACCTCTTCGAACGACCACTATAACCCAGCAGAAAGTGATATCCTTTGATGAGGATGACCGCGTTGACATACAGGATCTTCATCACGACGGTTTAGTCATTAAGTTGTTTATTTCTAACCATTTTTGTTCGAAGGACCATTATTGATGGAGGAAGCTCTGTGAACATAATCCAGTTGGATGTCCTCAAAAGAATGAATATTCCTAAATCCAAAATTGTCCGAAGTTCGTCGGCGCTCGTAGGATTCAGTGGAGAAACAAAAAATACATTGGGTGACATCAAACTCCTGATCTACATAGAGGGAGTAAACTCTATTCATAAATTATGTGTTATTGATTGCTTATCCTGCTGTAATGTTACTCTTGGCAGGTCTTGGATACATGACAAGAAGGCAGTCCCCTCAACATACCATCAATGTGTAAAGCTACCAACCCCATGGGGAGTGGTAAAGATAGAGAGTGATCAGCAGGAGGCGAAGAACTGCTACACTTCTTCAATGAAGCCAACTTCGAAGCCAAGGGAAGCATAGCAATTAAAGTATCCACCAAGGGACATCATGGAGACAAGAGAGCAGGACGTCAAGGATATACTGCTAGACCCTGAGGATCCTGAATCCAAACTTTTTATAGGATCCAGGATCCTGGATAGCATAGAGCAGGATCTGGTATCCTTCTTAAAGAATAGAAAGTCTACCTTCGCTTGGAACCTGAAGCTACACTCAAAACCCTAAAGGATTACTTATCCTCTGCACCAGCCCTGATGAAATCAGAAGATGGAGAACCATTATCCATATGTTTAGCTGTTTCAGATAAAGCGGTAAGTGCGGTCCTCGTTAAGGATCATGAAGGCCAACAACATCCAGTGTACTATGTAAGTAAAAGTCTACTTGATGCTGAGGCCAAGTATTCTCATTTAGAGAAGCTAATTATTTCTTTAATCATGGCTTCTACTAAACTTAGACATTATTTTGAAACTCATACTATTGTTGTTAAGACCAACTTCCCAATTAAGAATGTCCTCAGGAAGCCTGAGATGTCAGGAAGATTGGCAAAATGGGTAATCAAACTTAGTGGTATGACATTAAGTATGAGCCTAGGACTGCCATTAAATCCCAAGCTTTGGTTGACTTTGGGGCTGATTCAGTAGTGATCTACAAAGGGAAGCTAAATTGGAAGTGAAACAACTTGAGGAGAGCAAGGATCCTTGGACACTCTTCACAGATGGAGCTTCAAATGTCAAGAGAAATGGACTAGGCTTACTACTAAAATCGCCACAGGGGGACATTATACCCCAATCCGTTGCATATGATTCCAAACTGCCAATAATGGATCAGGTATCTTCAAGTGTATTTAGCTAAGCAAAGGATCAGGTATCTTCAAGTGTATGTAGATTCATTATTAATTACTAATTATTATAATGGTTCACATACTGTCAAAGGAGAAAAGCTAATATTTAGAAATAGTCAGGAAACTGGCAGATTCTTTTGGGCTTGTCCCCAGTCTATTTGGGCTTGTCCCTAGTCTATTTGGGCTTGTCCCGAGTGTGTTGGGCTTGTCCCCAGTCTATTGCTTTTTCAGTTTGACACAGGTACCTAAAGAAGAGAATGCAGAAGCAGACGCTTAAGCTAACCTTTGATCATCCCTAAAGATGCCAGAGGATGTCAAGATACCTATCATCCATGTTTTGTCTCCTGCAATTGAAGAAAATGAAGCAATGGAGATAATGGAGGATGCTGCAATTGTACCTAGTAATGATGTGCAGTCAAATTCAGGATCCTGGATCCTTCCAATTTTACATCCTGAAAGGGGAAATTCCCATAGGGAAAAACCTAAAGCCTTCAAGATTAAGGTATCCCAATTCGCCATATTAAATAACATGTTGTATAAGGTATCTCTTGCAGGTCCCTATTTGTGGTGCATTAAGGATCCAGAGGTTCAAGAAGTCTTGAAGGATTTTCAAGAAGGAGACTGTGGAAATCACACTGGGGGCAAAGCACTATTTTCAAGGATCCTCAGAACAGGATACTACTGGCCTACGATGAAGAAGGATACTGTGGAATACGCAAGAAGATGTGATGCTTGTCAAAGGCATAGTAACATTCTATATCAGCCAGCAGAACCTCTACATCCTATATCCTCTTCTTGGCCATTCATGAGATAGGGAATGGATATAGTAATAGAACTTCCAAATGCACCCGAAGGGAAAGTATTTATGCTAGCCATGACAAACTACTTCTCCAAATGGATAGAAGCGGGAGCTTTTACTCAAGTATGAGAAAAGGAAGTTATATCCTTCATTAAGTGAAAATTATTACTAGATTTGGAATTCCTTCCTAAATTATTTGTGATAATGGATCCCAATTTATTTGGAGTAGAACTACTAACTTTTGTGATGAATGGCCAGTTATCAACAAAGAATGCTGGAGCATATAACAAAAATGTGTGAAGATTTCAAGTTGGTGATTTTGTGCTAAGGACAACATTCCAGAACACTACTAATCCGTTTGATGGCAAATTAGCACCAAAATGGAAGGTCCCTACTTGATAGAAGCTGAAGTTAGAAAGGGGGTATATCGCTTACTGACTATGGATGGGATCTTCTCCCAAGAGCTTGGAATGTTGTTCATCTGAAGAAATACTTCATGTGAAAAGGATCAAGGATCCTTAGAGATTTCAGTACCCTGACTTAGGAACAAGGATCCTCAAAGGATAATGATCCTTATTTCGGTAACATCTTATTTTCACTATCTTTATTTTATACTTATTATTCATTATAAGGAAAGGATGTTAAACATTTAACATATACTTTTATCAAGTTTTAAGTTTTTGCAGAACTATTACAAAGGTTCAAGTGGTTGGCCAACCCTCCAAACTTTTGGGTTTATCCCCAGATTTTGGGCTTGTCCCCAGCTTAAGGTATCTATTACCTTTGACGGTTTAAAGGTTTTCACCCTTCACACGAATTGGGTTTCGACACCCTCGCCAATTGCGCACGTTATCCAAGTATAGTTCGAGGTAATGGGACCAGTACCCGCTTTAGGGGCTGACAATTTCATTGTTGTTGGCTATATTTAGGATCCTAAGTATAATGGTAGACGTACCCTACATCCGTTCCTAAGGTTTCTAACGTTTTCACGTTAGCTGAGGTTTCAGCATTTTCATGTCGCTCACGTTTGGATAGATAGCAGTTTGGGCCATACTCCAGTTTACACCTGTTTATTTGGGCTTGTCCCCAGTTTGTTAGGCATGTCCCCAGTTTATTTGGGCTTGTCCCCAGTTTGTTGGGCTTGTCCCCAGTTTGTTTGGCTTAGTCCCAAGTTGATTTCAACAGGTTTTGGAGCCTCGAAGATTCACAAGTTTATTCGAAAAGGATCCTGGATCCTTAAAAATTATCTAACGGTGACTAGTTTGTTTGTACAAGGGTAATTCTCAAGAATACAAAATCCTAACTTGGATTTTCTGGTATGCTTTATTCTTATTCTTGTTTATCTTATTGACCTCACCCTGAACCTTGCAATTAAGGGTATGTGACTTATCTTCATATATCTAATCAGATTTTATCTAAGATTATTACACAAGGATTGGTAATTTTTTGAAAACCTGAATTTTTATAAATTCTTATAAGGAGAACCTTATTATATTTTACAAATATTCTATTTGAATAAAGAGTCACAAACATATCGAAACAAAACTTGGAACACAAATATAGCTAAAATATTATATATAAAACCACGTAAGGTTGCCAAAATGCTCAACCCGAGCTTCTCCAGCGATCCGTGGCCTATCCACTCGGGTTGATACAGGGTGTTACTAATTGTTTTAAGTGCAGGAAGGTTAAGAACGAAGGGTCTAAAAGGTTTAATCCTCCACAAATAGAATGATTTTCTGATCCTTAAAGAAAAGGGAGTTATCTCTAACCCTATATTTTGCAATGATGATTATAGCAGGTCTTATCAGTGACGTCAAGTTGTGCAACTGCTAGTTCGCATCCAACGGAAATATGAAAGACTTGATTCACATCTTATCTGCCATATTGGGGGCAATTGTTAGGGCATAGATTTTTATAACTATGGATCATGTATCCTGAAGTGTTGCCTGGATCACTTATCCTTAGCGGATGGTGCAGGGGCTTGGAGGATCAAGGATCCTAAACGTTACTTATGATTTCTAACAATTCTCACGTTTTTAATGCTTATACATAGGTAATGGATGACGTGGACTTAGTCTTTGCTAGAATCTCGTCGAATATGCTTCATATAGCACGTGCTTGATGAGGAATAGCCGTTATGGAGAACATGGGGGGACTTGCACCTTTTTTTGGAGAGTTTGTTACCTAGATATTTTCTAATTTATAAGGGGATGACAAGCTCATTTTAGAAACACAATCTTTTTCACCGAATACTCTGATATTCACTGGCGAAACACACACTTACACACTAGAAATCGTTGTATTGAGCTTGTTATCATCCGAAGTTGTAATCTTTTTTATGCAATATAGTTGGTGATCGGTAGTTTCCATCACCCGAGGTTTTTTATGCCGGAGATCTTCATGATCAAGGGCTTTTTCCTCGTACAAATATCTGTGTTCATCGTCGTTTATATTTCATTTTTGTTCACTCAATTGTTCGACATACAAGCATCCAACCTCACAAAAATCAGATTTGGTTACATTATCCTTGTTGTGATTTTTGACCAAAACAAGCAGGAATATCAGGGAATATGCTCCTATTCGAGCACATGCATGAGACTGGTGACTGTTAATGATGAACGTGGATGGCTAGCTTGATTTACGGATAGTTAGTTAACTAGGATTTCTTAGATATTTGTAAGGGGTATTGAACTCGATGAAAAACATATTAACTCACGCACTTTTACGTGCAACACTTCTTCTACTCTCTCTCGAATACACACACTAGAAACCCTTGTAACAAGCTCAATACTTCCAAAGTTGTAACCTTTATTGTTCAATATAGTCGGTGATCGGTAGTTTCCATCACTCGAGGTTTTTGTTGCCGGAGATCATTCATTGATCAAGGGCTTTTTCCTCGTACAAATCATCGTGTTCATCATGGTTTACATTTCATATTTTTTCACACAATTGTTCATTGTATCAAGCATTCAACCTCACAAAATTAGTTTGGTTAGATTATCCTTAGTGTTATTTTTGACCAAAACAGTTTGGCGCCCACCGTGGGGAAATCGGTGCTTCAATTCTAAAAACCTCATTCATTTCATTCATTTTTGTTCATCTCCATCAACCACATGGCTTCTTAGGGAAAATCTGCTTCAAGTGCCATGTCGGCATTTACCTCTTCTCAAACTAGTGCATCGTTACCTCCCATACCCCTGCACCCTTGAGGAGTGCTGACAATGCTCAAAAGAAACCAACACCCGTCTTCTCAAAGGCTCCTATTGTTTCTTCCTCTACACCTACTAACAGTGATCTTTCTACTTTAATTTTGCAGATGAAAGGATACATGGAACAGCAGGACAAGACTAACCAGATGATCCTTCGTGAAATTGATGAAATCAAGAAATAGAAAGGTCAGCAGAGGATCACTCTCCTTTGATGCCCAGGTCGTTGGATTTTGCCACTCCAGCGTCTACAACCCAACATTCAAAGCATCTGGTGTTCAGTATCAAGGCTCCTCAGGATTGCAGCGTGGATCACTGGCGATGACGTAACCACAGGGATCTCATTATCAACCTTATGGATCCTCATTTCAACCTCAAGGATCCTTATTTTAGCATCAAGGATCCTTCCTTAGTTTGGGAGGATACTTGGAGACAGTTCCATCTAAAGAATCCTATTTCTAGCCCCAAGGATCCTCATCACAGGTTCAAGGATCCATGGATTCTCCTCCAAGGCCTTCAGCACCCATGTATCCTGGACCCAACATTTTTCAGGATCAAGGATCCTCAGGGAGTCAACCATCCAAGAGTTCTGAAGTTCACATAGGGACTTCATTCCCATGCAGACTATTGCTTCATCTGGTCCTACTGTTACACCTGAAGTGTCTGGTTTTGGATATACTTCTCAGATACCGGTTCCAAATCAATCAGCAGGTAACAATTTCAATACACCTTTTGGTACTAATTATGGTTTCATGCAGGATACAAGTATCAATCAGGCCATGGCCAGGGAGCTCCATAAGCTTAAGGATATGGTATCCAGTTTCCCAAGAGTGGTTAAACCCATTCCTAAGATACCGGATGGAAGTCATAAGGTGTCTCGTTTTGCACCTCCTATATGTAGTGCCAAGATACCAAAACGCTTTCAAACTCCCAACATGAAGCTGTATGATGGTACAACTAATCCGGAGGAGCATGTGGCACAATACAAGGAAAGAATGGAGATCAACCCCATTCTAGAAAGGTTAAAGGAAGCATGTCTTTGCAAATGCTTCGGATCCACACTCATTGGATCAACATTAAAATGGCTGCTAAGTCCCTTCCTTACTCAATTACTTCATTTTCTCATTTAGTTAATATGTTCAATAATCAATTCTTGTGTAGTAGAACCTTTGAACGGTTAACTAGTAATCTGTATAGGATAACACGAGGCGGTGATGAATCGTTAAGAGATTACATCTCTAAATTTAGTAGGGAATCCTTAGAAATCCCTAATTTAGACATTGCCACTGCTGGGGAGGCATTTAAAATGGGATTGCTTAGGATTCCTCCATTTAAGATGATCTTGTTATGACACCTTGCAGGAATTTAGATGATGTCAGGAACAGGGCCTTGAGATTCATCCGTTTAGAGGATGACAAGAGAATCCAAGAAAGGTTATCAGGATCCTCAAAGCAGGAGAAGCAAGGATCCTTCTACAAGAATAATCAATCCAAGCAATACTCTAAGCATGACAACCAGAATGTGCACGCAGTTGAACAGGAGGAGACGATGAGTATTATCCTCCTATTTCTGAATACTATTTTTCTGCTGATAACAGTGAACTAATCCTTGCTATGAAGAATTCAGGTGACAAGCTAGGTGGCCACGAAAGAATGAGAAGTCCACATCTAACAAGGATAAATCCAAACGGTGTGCTTATCATGAGGATTTCGGTCACCTCACTGATGAGTGTGTAGCATTGAGGAAGGAAGTCGATTATCTTCTCAGCAAAGGCTACCTGAAGGAGTTGATTGGAAGGAAACGATTAAGGATCCAAGATTCTAAGAAAGTTCCTGAAAGAGCTACTCATCCACCAGCAGATGCCCAGATTATAAGTTTCATCTCCGGAGGTTCTGATATTTGTGGAACCTCGTTTTCTACTGTAAAGAGGCACGCTAAGGAAACAAAGATGGAAATGGAGAAAGACCAGTTTGAACATCAACTCTAACTTAGCAGAAAGTGATATCTTTTGATGTGGATGATCGTGTAGATATACAGGATCCTTATCACGATGGTTTAGTCATTCCTTGTTTATTTCCAACCATTTTGTTTGCAGGATCCTCATTGACGGAGGAAGTTTGGTGAACATAATCCAGTTGGATGTCCTCAAGAGAATGAACATTCCTGAATCCAAAATCGTTCCAAGATCATCAGTGCTCGTGGGATTCAGTGGAGAAACAAAGAATACATTAGGGGACATCAAACTCCTAATTTATGTTAGTACATAATGTCTATGTCTTAGTCTTGGATCGAGTCTGTTTAGTTTTGGCTAGATTATGCTAGAAATGAAGGGTATTTATGTAAATGGTACACAAGTTCGCCCGTAGATGAATGTAAGAACAAGTTCGCCCGAACTTGTTATCCCCCAAGCGAACTTGTGATACTATAAATAGGTGACTTGTTTTCTTCATTTGTAACTTCTGCAACTTTGTCACATGTACGGCGAAGCTAACTATTATGATCAATAAAACAATGATTAAATAGTAAATCTTGCATATTGGATCAACACGTCATATAGTTTCCGCCTATACGAACGTTAGATACCAATTTTGGTTCCTATGCTTACAATGGAGGATCTAACATTTTGAACGTGATTGAAAGCATGCCCGAGGTTACTGAATCAGTGGTAGAGTCTGCAAAAGCTTCTGAGTCTGTGATTGTTCCAGAAACAGAAACATAAAAGAAAGACGATGAAGAAGCTGAAGATAAAGATGACGATGATGAACAAGAAGACGATACCAAAGACGACTCTGACAACAATGATGATAATGATGATGATGATCAAGGAGGAGTTGGTCTGAAAGTAAAAGATGCGAAAGTGAATGAAGAGTTTGATTTTACTTCGTTGCTGAATGATGAATCTAATAGAATGGATGATCAAACTCAGGGGGAGCAAACAGGGGATGCAGAACAGAAAGAGGATGTTGATATGACAAATGCTATTACTTATGCTATGCCTATTGCTGCGGTTCCTACAAAGCCATTAATTCTGATGCTCGAACATAATGTTGAGGAAGGCAGAATATGTGCATAACTATTCAAAAGAAGATTTAGCAAAGCTGATTGATGTTGATGCTGAATCATTTGATTTTGATTTTGAAGAACAAGTTCTGAATGTGAATACGTTTGAGCCGAATGAGTATCATTACAAACGTAGATATGAAGCTGATGATTACAACAAGGTTATTGTTGAAGATTGGTCGTCAGATGATGAGAAAGATGAAGCTGAGAAGTACGTTGGTCCGAACACTGATAGTTTTCCAACTTTTGAGGAAATGTACGAGCAGCTAAATGAAGACATGTTGAAAGAAAAGATTGAAGAGTGTATACGAGAAGGTAAAATCCCTAAACCAATGACGAAAGAAGAGATTGCGCAAGTGAAGAAATCCTGGTTTAAAGAGATACCAATAGAACGAAAGTTTCGACGTCCACTAGCATTCTTTACCAGAGATAAAGATGTGTCGTCGGGAGATATACTTAGCTGGGGTTGGTTTAAAGAGTTGAATGTCTATGCCATTAAGCGTGAGTTTGGAGTTCAATACTTCAAATACCTGGTAGATTTCAAAACATTGCCGTATTGGGATGTTGAGGAGCTGGCGCAGACTAGAAACATCACATATCACATGAAGGTTATTGCTCAGTTGTTGTGGAAAATGATCAAGTTGGAAGCGACGAAAGGTTTCAGGTACTGGAAGCCATTATTCCGAAACGACGAATCAAAACATATAAGAAAACTGGTATAAAGGATATAACATTGATCATGAAGCGTCTAAGAGCAATGAGGGTTGTAAATGTCTGCTATGCACATGAAGTTAACTCTGGTAGAATGTGGGAATCCAACTGGAGGGAACTTGAACGCAAAGAGTTTTTGAAGGAAGAAGCGCGTATTGAACGTATACATGAGAAGGGTAGGGAAGCGAGATTTGGACGTTTCCAATTCATGACAAAAGTGTCACCTACAGATCAAACGCCAATTCAAGAACAAGAACGTCGTAAAAAGCCAATCAAGAACTTCTTTGGACGTGTTAGACAAAAGTGGAGCTTTGAAGACTGATCAAGACGAAGACGATATCCAAGGGGGAGTCTGTTAGTACATAATGTCTATGTCTTAGTCTTGGATCGAGTCTGTTTAGTTTTGGCTAGATTATGCTAGAAATGAAGGGTATTATATGTGAATGGTACACAAGTTCACCCGGAGATGAATGTAAGAACAAGTTCGACCGAACTTGTTCAAGACAAGTTCGCACGAAATTGTTATCCCCCAAGCGAACTTGTGATACTATAAATGGGTGACTTGTTTTCTTCATTTGCAACTTCTGCAACTTTGTCACATGTACGACGAAGCTCTGCTCGATCAGGATTTGACATGTATTGAACTATTATGATCAATAAAACAATGATTAAATAGTAAATCTTGCATATTGGATTAACACGTCATATATTTTCCGCCTATACGAACGTTAGATACCAATTTAGGTTCCTGTGCTTACAATAGAGCGATCTAACAAGTGGTATCAGAGCCTGGATACCTGAATTGGTGCAATCATAGCAGGATCTACTCTTATTCTAACTCTTTCTATCATTTTTTAACCTTTTCAAGATAAAACAATGAATTCACGGATAACAGTTGCTGATTTTTTAATATTTCATGTAAAATACACTTGTGGTAAATACCTGAGAGTTTGGACATCAAATTCAAACGAATTGACATCAAAAAGTTCAAAAAACATGATTTGCAAACAAGTTTTGGCCGAACTTAACATTAAGTTCGCCCAGACTTGATTTAAATTCTTTGATTTTAATCAAGTTCGCCCGAACTTGACTGATATTTCAAGGGTTTCACATACAAGTCCGCTCGAACTTATTCAATTTTTCTTCAAATTCTTATCAAGTTCGCTGGAACTTGATTGAATTTTGTTGCAAATTTACTATAAGTTCGCCTGAACTTAACAATTCACTTGAAAGTCAACATAAGTTCGCCCGAACTTATATCAGGGAGAAATTTTCAAAAAAATCAAACACAAGTTCCCCGAACTTATGTAAAATCAAATCTGATTTTTCTCAAGCTGCAAGTTCACCAGAACTTGTCAGTGTACTGATCATTTTTCGAAGTTTGTGAACGTGTGTTTTTCAGTAAAATTCGTCGGTTTTTCAAGATGGAAGATCTTCACAGTGCATTTATGTCTGCTACAACATAAACGCTCAAATGGTGAATCACGTGAACATGGACAACGAAATGGGCACATCCGTGAAACCGCCGAAACTCATGAATATGGACGAGTACGAGGGTTGGAAAGAGAATTTTTCAAACTGGGCGCAAGCTACGTATATCCACAGTTGGGTTGCTGTACAAACTGGCTACACATGGCCTTGGGATGAAAGTGATAATGAGGTGGATATCAGCAAGTTTTCAACCTTACAAAAGGAAGCATACATCGCCGAGAAGAAAATGATAAGTTTGATCAAACAGTCGGTGAACGAAGATATACTGGTGCTGCTACCGGAATATAAGACTGCAAAGTAATTATGGACATCTTTGCAGAAAAAGTATTAGGGAAGTGCAGAAATGGTCAAAAGCAAGAAAACGCTAACTATGAAAGAATTTGATATATTTATGATGATTAAAGGCGAAACGATGAAACAGATGATTGAAAGGTTTTCTCATCTAAAAGTGATTATGAGGAGACACGGGCTTGAGAAGAAAGAAGAAGAATACATCGACAAACTGGCTGACGCATTGCCTGAAGGTGATTGGACGACATATCTCATGGTTATTAAAGAAAGTCCGAGCTGGGAGTTCTTTAAACTATCCACGTTCATTGACAAACTGGAGGGTCATGAGATGGAGTTGTTAAAGATAGCTAAATCAAAGACGGCTAACGTGACTCAAGATGTAGGGCTGTACTACAAGTCTGGAGTGCAAGATAATATCTCTAGCCCGAAGATCCAAACCGCTTTTAGCGCGAATCTGAATACTTTGAATCATCCACCGCAGAATCAAACACAATCATATCCAAAATATGATCAAAGTCCGCAGAGTTCTTTGTATTCAAGCATAGGATCAAATTCTTCATATAAGAGTCAAGCAAATCAGAATAATCAATCGAATTCTGATCCAAATGTGTACAAATGCAACATTGCTGTTAATCTAAATAATGTTGTTTCTGAACAAGTTGCTAAACAACACATGACACGTCTCGCTACAGTGTTAGAATCATATGAAAGTTTGGTGGCCGGGAAGATTGGTAATCCGGAAATGACCGCCGAAGATTATGATCAAGTAGATGAAGAAGAGCTTGAACTGATGGATATTAAATGGTCTTTAGCTTCAATCATTTGGAGGGTTAACAAAGTTTGTTGCTCTTACTGGCAGAGACATCAAAAATTCAAGCAACAAACTAGGTTTCGATAAAACAAAAGTCACTTGCTTCAGATGCCGACAAAAAGGGCACTTCAAGAGAGAATGCAAGAATCTAGAAGCAACGGGGCATCAAAGTCCATTTGGAGGTGGCAGTGAATACTATAAGAAGTCGCAACAATACAAGCTATTCCCAAAGAAGACTCAAGTCAAAATGAAAGAGAAACCAAACAACAACAACACTGAAAAGGCAATGGTCGCTTCAAATGAAGATGATGGTTTTGACTGGAATTCATACATTGCCAAAAAGACCGGTGTTGCTCTTATGTCCGAGATTATGGAAGACACATCTGCTGAGGATGCAGCCATGGAAAGTGCATTATTAGAAGAATACATGCAACAAGCTGAGGAGGAGGAAATTTATCAGCATACAAAGATGCAGGGTATCCTTTCTTCTAACATGTCTACTAATTTTGCAGGTTGTTTTGGTGATACGACATCTTCAGAGCATGTTGCTGAGGAAAAATATGTGGTTGAGGAGGTTATCAATGTATCCAAAGAAATGAATGAAGAAAATCTTACTGAGATCGCCAACAAGGCTATGATGGCCAATCTAACAAAGGTAGGTCCAGAAGTAAAGGTACAAGTTGTTGAGGTTGTAAAACCATGTAAAAAATGTGCTGAACCGTGTATTCAATGTGCTGAAAAGTCTCAGATCTTCGCTGAAATCAATGTGCATAAAAATAATTTCGAATACGATTATCGCACAATGAAGGAGGCATATGACAAAATGAAAGATGATTACAGCATGTTAGATAATAACAACATTGAATAAGATGATATTATCAGAATGTTATTTAATGGAAAAACAAAAAGCTATTAACGTTTACATAAACAACATTGCTGAAGTAAAACAAGAGCTTGAAGACATGAAAATCGAAACCAAAAGGGTTCGACAGCTTCTAAAGAGTTATACCACAGATGCCTATGTCATTGATCACATTCTTCTAACTATTCAGTCGGAAGAAAATGTCCAGAAGGCCAAAGGTAAGAAACATGGAGACTATACCAATGTTCCACCACCCCTATGCGAAAAGTATTGTCGCAAAAGGGCTGAGGGGATGGAAAAGGCACTCAACATTGAACTTTTAACTGAAAAGAAAAATGAGTTGCCTGAGAACATTGATATAACCTACACGAGTGATGATGGTGAAGCGGTGGTTAAAAATGTTGTTGAAAATGTTCTGAATGATTCTGATGATGGCAGCTTTAAAAGTACTAACTCGAGTTCAAACAATTCTGATTCACAATCTGAAGATGACGATAAATCATCGGAAGATAGCCTAAGTGATGATCCTAACGTTGTCATGTACAAGGTTAAGGAATCTGATAGACTATACTTCAATGATAGCTTTCCGATTCGGAATGTGAAGGAAGATCAGATTGATAAATTCTTCAAACTCGTTGAGGTTTCATCAGAAGATTTGGAAATCAATAAAAAGAAGTTTTATTCTAAACCTTAAAGAAACAACTACCGAAGGAATGGTGGTGACTTTCCGGAACATAGGAGAGCGGGCTGGGTTTAGACGTAGAAGAAGAACCGAATAAGAAAAAGTCACCATTTCGCGAGTACAAAGATAAAAACATGACATTCATGTATGGGACGAGCACGGTTCAAGAGGAAAGTTTGATTGGAAAGCAATCAAATGATGAGTTTAAAAAAGAAAAGGAACTTCGAGGTAAGGCTAAAGCCGCAAGTGGTGTAAAACCCACTAGTGGACATTCTCATGATGATCGGACATGCTTCAAATGCAATGAAATTGGTCACATTGTACGCAAGTGTCCGAAATCTAAGCCGACCTATCTTCGAAGGAAGACAAGTTCAGATGTTGAAAAATCTAAGCAACCAGAGTTTGTAAAACATGTCACAATTCTGAAAAGAAATGATTCTAAACTTGAAGTTAAACCTAAAACTAAATTTGAAAACTCAACTTTCAAGAAAGGTGAAACTTCCAAGACAAATGAATCAAGGTTTTACATAAAAAAGGCAAACATAAAATCACAATCCTGGATTGCTAAGAAGAAATCATCATCTGAAGTTACCAAGTCTGAGCTTGTTAAGACTTGTAACAACAAAGAGTTTAAATCTGAGATTAAACCGAAACTGTCAAATCTTCAATAGGTAAAACAAAAGTTCAATTTGAAAATGGTAACAACAGTGACATCTCAGATGGTGATTTTGAGGATGATTATGAAGCTTTTATCCCAAAACCAAGACCAAGAAGGCTTGGGTCACGCTTTTTAACTGAATGATAATGTGTGCAAGGGCTCCAGAGATCCGTTCTTTCAAAGTGGATTCTTGATAGTGGAGCGTCAAGGCACATGACAGGGATGAAGCTATTCTCTTTGAAATTAAGGCAATTAATGGTGGATATGTTGGTTTTGCCGGTAATCAAGGAGGAAGGATCGTCGCCGAAGGAAAACTTTCCAATGGCGTAGTATCGTTTGATCGTGTGAATTACATTGCTGAGCTTGAGAACAATCTTCTAAGCATCTCACAGATTTGTGATAAACAGTTCATGGTTCATTTCAATGATAAAGAGTGCATTATTCTAAAGCCGTGTTTCAAGATTCCTGATGATTGGATTCTGATGCGCGCCCCTCGCGAAAAAGATTTATATGTGTTAGATATGGGTGTCGCTACCACATCATCGAAATCGGCTCAATGTTTTGTCACTAAAGCCATGGAGAAAGATTCGATTCTATGGCATCGAAAAATGGGGCACATTCATCTTAGAAAAATGAATTTTCTGGTTCATAACGACTTGATTGAAGGTGTGAATCTTCGAAGCTTCCACTTGACAGATCACTGTCTTGAATGTAAAAAGGGGAAACATATTAAAAAGTCACATCCTAAAAAGATTCTGAATTCCATAAAGTTGCCGCTTGAACGTCTTTATATGGATCTTTTTAGTCCGGTGAACGTCCGAAGTATTTCAAGAGATCTATACTGCTTACTCGTCACAGATGATTATTCTCGATATTCATGGGTTTTCTTTCAAGAGTCTAAAGATGAAACGTTCGACAATCTGGTGATTCTCTTCAAGAAGCTCGAAAATCTATATCATCTCCCTGTCAGACGTATTCGTAGTGATAACGGCACGTAGTTCAAGAACAACAAGATGAAAGAGTTTTGCAACGCCAAAGGAATTCTGCACGAATTCAGTGCACCTTATAATCCACAACAAAACGGTGTAGCTGAGAGGAAGAATAGAACTTTGATCGAGACAGCAAGGACCATGCTTGCAGACTCTAAACTTCCTGTTAGCTTCTGGAGTGAGGCGGTTGCAGTGGCTTGCTACACTTTAAACAGGGTCTTAACTATCAAACCGACTAAAAAGACACGTTTTGAAATGATCAATCGAAGGAAACCAAATTTGAAATATCTAGAGCCATTTGGTGAACCATGTACAGTGATTGATCAAGATGGTAAATTTGGTGCTATATTGCTTGAAGGTTTCTTTGCCGGATATGCTAGTCCGATAAGGAGAGTATATGTTCCTGCTTTGAGAAGGGTGATTGAAGCGCAACACGTTGATTGCTTTCGGTACACAACTCATATTCAGAGGAAAGGCGATGCGTGGTTGTTTAATTACCAAGATTTGTGGAAGTCATTTGACTTGCCTGAAGAACCGTCTGAGGAAGAACTTGCAGCTCTTTATTATCTTCAACCGTCAGCAAACCAAGAATAGATTATAAGGCCAATTGTGGTTAATCAACCCACTCCTAGTTCTACATCTTCTTCTGGCTCAGGTCTGAGTAATAGTGGTGTTCCAGTTGAACAAGTTTCTGAAGCAGAAGCAACACTTACTACAACTCAAGAAAATGTTTCCAATGAACCAGGAAATAAACCTCAGAGCCCAATATTTCTCAGAATCAGAATTCCGACTCTGATGAAGCACCGACTTTCGATGATGATGGAGAAGAATCCTCTTCAGATGAAGAGTCCGAGCAGATAACTAGTATCTTGAATCAATCCACTGGCCCGAGCAATCAAAATGAAGCTATATCAACCACCGGGGGTTCATCGACCCACTGAACAAGAACAAAGCTTATCTTCTAGACAAAGCCTTATACGGATTACATCAAGCCCCGAGAGCTTGGTACGAGACATTATCTCAACATCTCGTTGGAAACGGCTTTACAAGAGGCGCAGTGGATAGTACATTATTTACCAGAGAAGTCAAAAGTCATCTAATCATCGTACAAATCTATGTGGATGATATCATCTTTGGTTCAACGGATGATAGTTTTTGCAAAGAGTTCGAAAAGATTATGAAGAAGAAATTCGAGATGTCTTCTATGGGTGAAATGAAATTCTTTCGAGATGCCAACCACCGGGGTTCGTCGACCCCCTGAACAAGAACAAAGCTTATCTTCTAGACAAAGCCTTATATGGATTACATCAAGCCCTGAGAGCTTGGTACGAGACGTTATCTCAACATCTTGTTGGAAACGGCTTTACAAGAGGCACAGTGGATAGTACATTATTTACTAGAGAAGTCATAAGTCATCTAATCATCGTACAAATCTATATGGATGATATCATCTTTGGTTCAACGGATGATAGTCTTTGCAAAGAGTTCGAAAAGATCATGAAGAAGAAATTCGAGATGTCTTCTATGGGTGAAATGAAATTCATTCGAGATGCCAACCACCAGGGTTCGTCGACCCGCTGAACAAGAACAAAGATTATCTTCTAGACAAAGCCAAATACGGATTACATCAAGCCCCGAGAGCTTGGTACGAGACGTTATCTCAACATCTCATTGGAAACGGCTTTACAAGAGGCACAGTGGATAGTACATTATTTACCAGAGAAGTCAGAAGTCATCTAATCATTGTACAAATCTACGTGGATGATATCATCTTTGGTTCAACGGATGATAGTCTTTGCAAAGAGTTCGAAAAGATCATGAAGAAGAAATTCGAGATGTCTTCTATGGGTGAAATGAAATTCCTTCGAGATGCCAACCACCGGGGTTCGTCGACCCGCTGAACAAGAACAAAGCTTATCTTCTAGACAAAGCCTTATACGGATTACATCAAGCCCCGAGAGCTTGGTACGAGACTTTATCTCAACATCTTGTTGGAAACGGCTTTACAAGAGGCACAGTGGATAGTACATTATTTACCAGAGAAGTCAGAAGTCATCTAATCATCGTACAAATCTATGTGGATGATATCATCTTTGGTTCAACAGATGATAGTCTTTGCAAAGAGTTCGAAAACATCATGAAGAAGAAATTTGAAATGTCTTCTATGAGTGAAATGAAATTCTTTCTCGGATTACAGGTGGATCAGTTACCAGACGGCATATTCATTCATCAAACAAAGTATGTTCACAATATTCTCAAAAAGTTTGAAATGGATAGCTCGAAGCCGCTTTCGACTCCGCTGGCACTGAACCATGGGATTTGCATCGACGAAACAGGAACCAAAGTGGATGATACGCTCTAGCGGTCGATGATAGGATCTCTCATGTATTTGACGGCATCTCGCCCAGATATTATGTATCCTACATGCCTTTGCACGAGATATCAGTCTAGTCCTCGGTGTGTCACTCATGCAGATAGTCAAAAGGATATTCCGTTACTTGAAGGGATGTCCAAGCACTGGCTTGTGGTATCCAAAGAACGATAATTTTGATCTGAAGGGATACGCCGATTCTGACTTCAGGGTGGACAAGCTAAATTCTAAATCTAGAACGGCTGGTTGCCAGTTCTTCGGAACTCGTTTGGTAATGTGGCAATGCAAGAAACAAACCACGGTGTCTCTCTTCTACCTGTGAGGCAGAATACATTTCTGCTTCCAGCTGTTGTTCTCAAATTCTCTTGATTCAACAACAGATGACGGACTTTAGTTTGCAATTTCTTGATACGCCTTTATATGTAGATAATAAGGCAACAATCGACATAACCAAAAATTCTGTTCATCACTCTCGTACTAAACACATAGAAATTCGTTATCACTTCATTCGTGACTGTTACGAAAGAAGTTGGTGCAAATAGAAAAAATCCACACCGATGAACAAAAAGTTGATTTTTATACCAAAGCATTTCCTTTAACAAGATTTAAATATCTCATGAGGCTTAACGGTATTAAAAATTTGCTGACAGGTGCGGAAGCAGAGGTTGAGTACGGATCGGACGACGAGTTCACGTGATCCACATTGGTTTGTTATATCTTTTATCTTAGTATTTCTTAAAAAACTAAAATACAAAAATAAGTTTTTGATTTTAGGGGGAGAATTATTTGAGGAAATACAAAAAACATATGAAAAAATTCAAAAAGTACAAAAACATTAAAAAAGAGAAAAAGAATTTATTGTCACAATGGAAATGATAGTACATCAGAGGATTATCACAGTATGCTAAAGAAATGTAAAGTTTAAAAAGTGATAAACAAGTCTTACTGTGGATGTGTCGATAGATTTTACACGTTCAGTAAATTGTTTCTGAGATATATACTAAATTTTACAACTTCTTAATCTTGTGGATTAACATCTCTCGGATATATGGACTTAGTACTCCAAAATTTCGTTTGAGAGATTGCCTGATTCTGAGATACGAGGTCTTTAAAGATAGTTGATATCTGGGGTATTATACAAGTTCTTCTAATTTTCGGAAGCAATAGCCTAGAACTTCCATAATGCTTTTGCTATAAACCCCTAAATTGCTTGCAAAACTTCAAAAGAATCGAAATATATAATCATTTCCAGTGCTTAAAAGATTCCTTAAGTGGAACACACCTATAAGTCAAGCCTTCATCTCTTTGTCGATACGGTGGTATTAACCTGAGCTCTCAAGGCTTCGCACTAACCCAGATACAAATATCAATTACGCTATACTCACCTGTAAGATGAAATCTAAGGAATCTTGATAGGAGAGTATATTCTGAGATGGGAACCATAGTTAAGTCAAGTTTCATAATTCATACCTAACATATCCTGGAACAATTGAGAAATGTGTCAAAGTTTCAGTGGACAAACATATCGACAATCTAGGTAAACAAGTTTAAAACTTAAAGTCATCAAAAGGTCAACGGTAGTGGTGATATGTCTCAAACAACTGTTATGATCCTTAGACACGAATTCACAAAAATATGTCTGTAAATATGTTTGTACGTAGTTTACTTTGTTTATTTGCTTTACAGATTAAAACCAAAAAGATTTTCAGTGTGTTTTAGCATAAATTTACAAAAATACAAAAAGATTTTGTTTCTACATTGTTTTCAGCAAACCAATGTTGGAGAATGGATCTTCGAAGTCTGGTATGGTGCTAAACTGCTAAAATGGTGGAAATCTAATTGACAATGGGCTGAGAGCTAATTTCTAAAATCTGATAAGCCAAAACAATGAAAAGTTCATTAATTTGAAACTTGATTTTGAGAAAAACCAACAGTTTGTTCATAACGGGTCGAACCGAGGTCAGTAACTTGGACTCGACAGACAAATCGGTTACCAAGGTTATTAGCTTGGACTTGGTCAACTGATTGGATTGTTAAAACTGGTAAAATCTGAAAAGTTCAGGGTCTAAATTGAAAATTTTGAAAAATGTTAAGTTTGGAATTGATCAAGTTCGACCGGACTTGTAATCAAGTTCGACCGAACTTGTATAAGCTTGAAATGTGTTATCAGTTAAAAAATTCGCCCGAACTTATGTCTTATTTTAAAAAATTGGATTCATAAGTTTGCCCGAACTCGTCGACTATATATACAAATCAAGTTCGCCCGAACTTCATTACTCGTCTTTACAAACTGGAGCGAACTTGAGTGCGATTTTGAGCGAATTGTGAAATTGACACACATACGATGAAGTGCTGCCCAATTTGAACTTGATTAGTGGTGATTCACACACTACTCGTCATGGCATTGGTGAGAAACTTGAATTTGGACCGTGAATTGAGTGTTTATGAGAGACTTAGATTTGTAATGAACTGGTTGGACATGTTTTGGACTTTATAGAACAAAATGAACATTAAAACTTGTTGTATAAACATAAATGACCATATACATGCTAAAAATTTGATTCAAATTGGTCTTGAAATGGTATTGCAGGTTTTAGTTGGGACGATGACAAGTTCGCCCGAACTTCTCAAAAGGTTCTTTGAACCAAGTTCGGCCGAACTTGTCCTCTGGTGATGAAATGTTAAGTTTGCCCAAACTTCCCATCAAACTTGTATAAATGATTTCCATAACAAGTTCGCCCGACTTGCATGCAAAATGATTAAACTGATTGACTAGTTTGCCTGGACTGTATGCTTGTTATGGTTATATATTAGAAGTCCAACCATGGTTGCAAAAGTCGCTAGGCGCTCCCTAGTCGGTTGACTGGGGAGTTGAGAGTACTCGGTCTATGCGAAGAGTAATCGGGGAGTACTCGGACATGTTAAATTATAAAGAAATTACTTTTTGGAGATTAAATATATGTCAAATAACATAATTTACTAATATTTATAACAAAATACCTGAAAATGATATTCACTTTTTAATATGATAGGCATAGAAATGATGTTTTATTATTATTTAAGTCAAACTAGGCCCGTGTTGACCAACTACATCCAATTATGGCAGAGGTTGACCGCGGTTGACCAACTCCGAGTAATTAGGCGGAGTCGAAGAAAGTCGCTCGGCAACCTACCTTGTAGCGACTACTCGGGAAGTACTCGGCCTTGGAAACCTTGTTTTACAACCATGAGTCCGACCGAACTTAATGTTTTAAATTGTCAAATTGACCTATCAAGTTCGCCCGAACTTGATAGAAATTTATGAAAATTGTAAAATTTCGACTAATTTCGTCTCGATCTACATGTTTGTAGAATATTCAGCTGTCGTTTAACAAGTTTCATAACACGTGCATCATGCTAGACAAAGCTATCTGTCCATCACTCGGAGCATTTGATGATGATATTCTCGCATTCATGGAGCGGTTTCTGATACATAAGGCGATCATGGAAAAGACTGTGGTGTATAGATCGCATGTCTATAGATTCAGGAATTCTGCAGCAATGAATGAGGATGATACAGCAATAAAATTTGTGGTTCGTGAAGGTGAAGAAGATAAGGAGATTACTGTAACAGAGGCTGATATCAGAAAAGTTTTGAACTTCAATGACAACAAAGATGATCCAATGATGCTGGATGAGAGAATGGTTAGAGGGTGTTTCTGTCGAATGGGGTACAAGTTCACGTGAATGAGTCAACTCTGAAGAAAGGATCAGTCCCTAATCCTTACAAGTTTTTGATGCATGTTATTATTAACGCCTTCAGTCATCATAAGGCAGGTTTGGATGATGTGCAAGACTACATGGCCTGCATGGCTACATCGTTTATTCTCAACAAAAGATTCAACTATTCAGTGCTGGTTTTCAGGCATATGAAGAATAAAATTTGATCGAATAGATTGGTGATGTATCCGAGGTTTATACAAATGTTGATCGATGATAAATTCAAGAAGATAGCGAAAGATCCGAACGACATTGTGTATCTGAGTCATCTGGATGATACTACAGTGAAGAAGCTTATCACTTTCCAAAAACAATCATCTGCACCTATTGCAAAACCTTTATTTGGTGCAATTGCTTCTGAGAATTACGTCGCGCCACCAGAGTATAAGTGGAGGAAAGATGATAGCGGTGATGAAAAGGAACGAAATGCTGAGCTAGAATGGTTATCGACCTTCAAAGAGAAAAGAAGTGATTGGTACTTGAAGAAAATTGTTGTTCAAGAGAAAAAGAAAGCATCGCGTAAGCCAAAGAAAGTCGATACTATGTTGATTGATGAGGAAGAACCTGAAAATGTTCAACACGAGGCTGGTTCTAGTGCTGCCGTGATTATAGAAAGTCAAGAAGCAGAAAAATCAACGCAGAAAGACGATGTGATTTCTGCAACATCTGAAAAAGATAATAATAGTGATGATTTGTTGGAGAAAGCAACAAAAAAGGCCATTGCTGAGAAAGAGGCGAGAAAGTCAAAGAAACTGATGCTGACTACGAGCCAGAACAAGAAAAAGATTCGATGAGGAGAGACCGAAGAAGAAAAGGAAACGAGTAAAGTCTTCAGCAACTGATGTATCTACGAAGACTACAGGGTCTCCGAAAATCAAATGGAAAGAAAGCTCAAAAAGCAAAAAGCAGACGTTATATTGGAAAGCCGAAGAGCACAGAAGTCACACAAGAACCTTCTGGTGCAAAATATTCAAGAGCTACACAAGAATCTCCTGCGACTGAAACTTTAGTACAGACAAGAGTCACACAAGAACCTCCTGAGTCTGAATTGATCGAGATTCCTGTTATACAATCACAAGATCCTCCAACAGCTTCTCAATTTGAAAGCTCAACACCTAAAGCGTCTACACTGAGGAGTACGCCAATGTCTACACCTAAGACTACTCTGAAGTGAAAGTTATTTGGAGATATTCCGACTGAGCCGGTGGATATTCAAGATTTGAATGATTTCTTTTCAGAATCAGATGTCGATGAGCGTGAAAAGCATGTAAAAATTCGGGAAGACAAAGTAGCAAAGAATGAAACTGAGAAAGCTGAGTTAGAGAAGCTGGTGAAACAAAGTGAAGTGTAGAAAGAAATTATGTGTGACAAAGTCAAATTCTTAGAAGGCGATCGATGGTATTTGGAAGCTTTAGTGGAAAGTTTGAAGGACGCTAATGAAAGATTACTTAAAGAGATAGGAGAACTACGATCAGAACGTGATATGAATGATCGAAGGTTCAACAGCTACAGAAAGTTCTGACTAATAGTTTGGGAATCGACTTTGATGCTGAATATGCACGTATATATCTGCAGGAAGCAAAAGAAAAGGCAGAAAAAGAAATTGCTGAACAGAGCAAGGGAAAGAATGTGGGATACGAGCTGGAGGGAACTTGAACACAAAGAGTTTTTGAAGTAAGAAGCGCGTATTGAACGTATACATGAGAAGGGTAGGGAGGTGAGACTCAGACGTTTCCAATTCATGACAAAAGTGCCACTTACAGATCAAACGCCAATTCCAGAACAAGAACGTCGGAAAAAACCAATCAAGAACTTCTTTCGACGTGTCAGATATAAGTAGAGCTTTGAAGACTGATCAAGACGAAGACGATATCCAAGGGGGAGTCTGTTAGTATATAATGTCTATGTCTTAGTCTTGGATCGAGTCTGTTTAGTTTTGGCTAGATTATGCTAGAAATGAAGGGTATTTAGGTAAATGGTACACAAGTTCGCCCGGAGATGAATGTAAGAACATGTTCGGCCGAACTTGTTCAAGACAAGTTCGCCCGAACTTGTTATACCCTAAGCGAACTTGTGATACTATAAATAGGTGACTTGTTTTCCTTCATTTGTAACTTCTGCAACTTTGTCACATGTACAGCGAAGCTCTGCTCGATCAGGGTTTGACATGTATTGAACTATTATGATCAATAAAACAATGATTAAATAGTAAATCTTGCATATTGGATTAACACGTCATATAGTTTCCGCCTATATGAACGTTAGATACCAATTTAGGTTCCTATGCTTACAATGGGGCGATCTAACAATTTACATAGAGGGAGTGAATTCTATTCAAAAGTTTTGTGTAATAGAATGCTTATGTTGTTGTAATATTATCCTTGGCAGGTCATGGATACATGATATGAAGGCAGTCCCCTTGAAGTATCACTAGTGTGTCAAGCTACCAACACCATGGGAAGTCGTGAAGATAGAAAGTGACCAGCAGGAAGCCAAGAACTACTACACATCCTTAATGAAACCAGCTTTAAAGCCCAGGGAAGCATAGCAATTAAAGTATCATCCGAGAGACGTCATGGAGGCTGGAGAACAGGAAGTCAAGGATATTCTGCTAGATCCTGGGATCCTGAATCCAAAGTCTTCATAAATTTGGTATTGATATCCTTCTTAAAGAGATGAAAATCTACTTTTTCTTGAAAACATGAAGATATGACAGGTATTTCAAAAGATGTTATCACTCATAAACTTGGTATTGATAAGTCTTTCAGGACAATACACCAAAAGAGGAGAAAGTTTGCACCAAAAAGAAATGCCATCATCTAAGAAGAGGTAGACAAGTTACTAAAGGCATGTATTATTAGAGAGGTTAAGTATCCAAGATGGTTAGCCAATGTGGTTGTTGTTCAAAAGAAAAATGGAAAGTGGAGGGTATGCATTGATTTTACTGATTTAAACAAGGCATGTCCCAAGGATGCTTTCCCGTTACCCCATATTGACACCATGGTGGATGCTACGACGGGTCATGAGCTGTTAACTTTTAAGGATGCTTCATCTGGATTTCAACAAATTCAGATGGAACCATCTGATAAAGAGGACACAACATTCATGACACCCACCGACATATATTGCTATATTGTTATGCCCTTTGGTTAAAGAACTGCAGGTGCTACATTCAAAAGGTTGGTGAATATGATGTTCAAGGAGCAACTTTGATACACGATGGAAGTTTACATAGATGACATGGTAGTCAAATTCAAAAAAGCTGAGGATCACCTGAAGGATCTTGAAGTAGCATTTAACATCCTGGACCATTACAACATGAAAATGAATCCGTCCAAATGCCATTTTGGGGTCAAAGCTGGAAAAATTTCAAGATATATGGTGACGAAAAGAGGAATCGAAGGCAGTCCAGAGCAAATCACGGCCATTGTGAACTGTTGATGCATATGTATGTTCCCTACGTCATCTTATAATATCGAGTCTGTATTTAGGAGTGAAATGACGAAGTTTATGTATGTTTTAGGCCAAGTTGCTTGAAACGTATGTTTTGTAGTCAAGTTCGGCCGAACTTGACTAAGCAAGTTCGCCCGAACTTGCATTCCTCTAGCGAACTTGACATCCTATAAATAGGAGCCTTGTCATTTCATTTGTAACTTTCAGAGATTGTGTCAAGATAGAGGCGAAGCTCTATCCAAGTGTTTCCAGGATCTGTAAAGTCTACACATTAATGAAACAGTGATTAATCAGTGAATAACTTGTATCCAATGTCGCCTATGCAAATGGATTCCGCACGTTTACCTTAGGTTTACCAAATTAGGACCAGAAAGATCCGTACAACGGAGCCTCAATTGGTATCAGAGCAGGATTGGCCTAATTTGAAGACATTGGACATAGAACATCTCATCTTCTACTCATTTCTTCTATTTTTAACTTTTCTTGGACAAATCACGGACAAAATGAACTGATTTTCAAGTGTAATATGTAAAATCCATAATAGTAAAACCCTTGAAAAGATCAGAGCTTAAAACAAACGAATTCATGCCGAAAAATTGAAAAAACATGTTTGAAATCATAACTTCGCTCGAACTTGACTGAAAATTTCACTTTTTGAGTGATTTTTCATCAACTTCGCCCGAATTTGATTAATTTTTCAAGATTTTTAGTGCAGTTCGCTCGAACTTGACTTAATTTTCATCAGATTTTATCAAGTTCGCCCGAACATGATCATTTTTTATTGAAATCTTTTACAAGTTCGCATGAACTTGCTGTTTTTCTTGAAATCTTTCACAAGTTCGTCCGAACTTGCTGTTTTTCTTGAAATCTTTCACAAGTTCGCTCGAACTTGTATTCAAGGTGAATTTTTCATAAAATCTCAACAAGTTCACTCGAACTTGTTAAATAGCTGAGTTTCACACGCTGTGACAAGTTCGACCGAACTTGTCAAAGGTTTCTTAAAAAAAAGAATAAAAAAATAATAAAAAAGGCATGAAAGTCCCAAAAAATGTCTCGAACATTATATATCATTAGATTCGTATTGACGAGACGAGTTTAAATCTCTAATCTGATAAAAACAGTTTTCCGAAAAATTTTTAAACGTTTTTAGCGAACCGATTGTCGATTAAGAAGTCAAATTTTACTAAAATTTTCTGTTTGCTAATCATATTTCAAGTGTTTTTGAACAAAAGATAAATTTGGAAAACGAAATGGGGTCTGTGAAGCCGCCAATGTTGATGAGTATAGATGAGTATAAAGCCTGGAATGAAAAATTCGAGGACTGGGTACGAGCAAATCACCTCTATGGTTGGGTTGCTATTCAAACTGGATTTAAATGGCCAGTTGATGAACGTGGAGCTGAGCTTTCAGTATCAAAATTTACAACTCAACTGAATGCTACATATGCCCATGAGAAGAATATTCTAACCTCGTTACATCAATCGATAAAAGAAGAAATCTTGGTTTTGTTACCAGAGTACAAAACCGCACAGGATTTGTGGAAATCTCTAGGGCTAAATATTTGGAAAGAGCTGAGATGATTAAGAATAAGAAGCTGCTAATCAAGAAAAAGTCTGATCGTGTTAGTGATCAAGGAAATGATTGGGAAGCACAAAGTTCAAATGATTAGTTTAAGAGAGAAAGAAGTATGATTGCGAAGGACTGTGAAGAACAAAGTTCAAGAATGTCTACAAATGAGGTTTCAAGTTCTGAATTTGTGTGCTCAAATTGTGAAAAATCCAGATCTGATATTGTCAAACTTTTGAAAGATGTTGAAAGTTTGACATTAGAAAATAAAAAGTTAAAAGAAAATGAATAGAATTTTGAAAACAAAATAAAAATTTTAGAAAATGAAAAATTACAAATGATAATAGATTTTCAAAATGAAATAAAAATGTTTAAATATAGAAAATCAAAAAGCAATAAATTCTCATATTGAGAAAATTGCTCAACTTGAAAAAGAAGTTGAGACTGTTAAAAATAAAGCTGGTAATTCAAAAAAATTATTGAAAGGTTTTGTGACCTCCTCTTTAAAGTTAGACTATATATGTCCAAAACCAATCAATAATAATAAAAAGGAAAATCCAATAAGTGACAATGTCACAATTATGACAATGTCATAATTAAGGATTGTGATGATGATACCGATGATGAAAGAGCTAAAAATGATAAACATGAAATATTTTTAAAACTAAAAGAAAAATTAAAGAAACTTTTCTACAATCTACCGAGAAAGGTGAATGCTCAACGCAAAAACCTTCTAAGCAGAATGGAGAACGAAAAAAAAAAACAAAGTTTTAAAAATTCTGAAAATTTTCAAAAGAAGAATAATAGCTCCTCGGTACGATCATCCAATCAATATAGAAATTCACAAAAATTTGTAAATCAAAACTTACAAAGATTTGAAAATAAGTGGTGCGGTCGGACCGCAGTGCTTCAACGTCAAATCAAAGTTACAGACGAAGTAGGAAAGATGGCTACCACACGTCAAATCAGTGTTATGATTTGAGTGTATGGTTTGCTAAAAAGGATCAGTATGAGAACAGGAAGTGTCATAAATGTGGAGTAACTGGACACATTGCTAGAAAATGTTTTCAAATTAATCCTAAACCTGCTCATATTGATAACAAAAATTCTGGAGTACCAACTCAGATTTTGAAACAATGTACGGAAACTACAAACAAGGTGAAACCAGTTATTACTAAGTTTTCAAATTTTGAAACTGGTGAATCCTCGAATAGTAAAGAACAAAAAGTTTCTATATTGTATTTCAAGAAAGCTTTAACGAAAAATCAATCATGGTTGGTAAAAGAAAAGGAAGTTACACAATCAGTGAAAATTGAAAGGTTAGAGGACTTTCCAAAACTTTAGCAAGTCCAAAATAAACCTGATTGTGTAAAGAAAATCAAAATTAAGGTTGAAGAAACAACTCCTAAGACTGCAAAGGCTTGGGTGTTATATTCAACTAATCATTTGATTTTTTGTGCAAGAACTTTTGAGATGAACGCAAATTATTAAGAATGGAGTTCCGTGGCACACTTTGAAGACGGGTCGGGTTATCAAGATCTATATAAAGGCCTTATTACATTTCTATAATGTTTACTTTACAATTTTTGAAAAAAATTTTGGAGAAAATATTTTGAAAACACATTCCAATAACGTTTACTTGAAAATTTTACAAAATTTTGAAGAAAATTTGAAAAACTTTCACAGAACCCTCACTGTTGAACAGACAAAATTCATGGATATAAATGTTTTATACACACAAAAGTGTCAAGATTTTCGTCATCATGAGGGGGAGAGTGCTTAAAAGAAAATTTGTGAAGCATTAATGGATGGCGAATTAAAGTGATTCTCATCGGTTGGTCAATGTTTTTCTAAAAGCTAAAATACAAATATATGTTTTTGATTTTAGGGGGAGAAATTTTTTTTCAGAAAATCCAAAACATATTAAAAGCAAAAAGTACAAAAACATTGAAAAAGGCAAAAGAGTTTTGTGGATAAAAGGAAATGATAGTACATCAGTGGACTATCACAGTATGCTAAGGATTTGTACAGTTTAAAAGTGATAACAAGTCATATTGTGGATGTATCGATAGGCTTTACACGTTCAGTAAATTGTTTCTATGATATAAACTAAATTTTACAACTGCTTAATCTTGTGGATTAACATCTCTTGGATATATGGACTTAGTACTCCAAAATTTCGTATGAGAGGTTGCCTGATTATGAGATACGAGGTCTTTATAGATGATTGATATCTGTGGTATTATACAAGTTCTTCTGATTTTGCAGAAGCAATAGCCTAGAACTTCTATAATGATTTTGCAAAAATCCTCTAAAACTTCATTCAATTGAAAATATCGAAAGATACTATAGTTGCAGTTCAAAAGATTCCATTGTGGAACACTACCTTATAAGTCGAGCCTTCATCTCTCTGTCGGTACGATGGTACTAACCTGAGCTCTCAAGGTCTCGCACAACCCAGATACATATATCAATTATACTCACCTGTAAGATGAAATCTAGGGAATCTTGATGCAGGAGTATATTCTGAGATGGGAACCAATGTTAATGAAGGTCCGTGATCAGGCGGTTCTAGACGGAAGTTAGTGGAAACACGTAAACCGATTCGGTAGAATGTTATTACAGAAAGGAGTAGAAACAGAATGCAGCGGAGGTCTTCATTCATACCGAAAGGGTATACATCTTTATAAGTCCAGCTGCCGGAGTTCCAGGAGAGAATCCGGCAGCACCTCCCCGTAGGGATGCCAAAAACTTAAATGACAAATGAACACACACCACCTATTTATAGGGAAAGAGCCAAGTTCGCTTGACATGTGCATATGAGGTCAAGTTCGGGTGAACTTGTCTATCATATGACAAGTTCGGCCGAACTTGTCTGCCACATGTCAAGTTCGAGCGAACTTGTTCCCTTTTACACTAAAATCTCCATATTTCGGTCGTGTGTTCGATTCTAACCTATACAATATTCAACACACGCTCTATCTAGCCTATTCGACAAGTGATGAACACCAGGTGCACCAACAGTTAAGTCAAGTTTCTTAATTCAACATAACGTATCCTGGAACAATTGAGAAATGTGTTGAAGTTTAAGAAGAAAAATATATCGATAATCTAGGTAAATTTGTTTTAAAACTTAGTGTCAAAAGGTCAATGGTTATGATCCTTTAACACAAACTCAACAAAAATATGTTTGTAAATATATTTGTACATACATAGTGTTTGATATTCATTTCATAAAACAAAAAGATTATATTATCTTTTAGGTTCGACCGCTGATGATGAAAAACTGATTTTCAAAGTCTAGAGTTGCTGAATAAAATTTAAAAATGTTTGAAAATTGATCTGAAAAGTTTAAAAGTTCATTAAGTTGAAACTTACATTTGAATAAAGACATCAGTTTGTTTCAAAATGTTTTAATCAAGATCATTTAAGTTGAACTTGATACATGAATCAGATATTCAAGGTCATTAATTTGGAGTTGATTAACTGAGAGGGATTATAACTGATAAAAAGATTAAAATTTGAAAAATTTGTGTTTAAAAGTTTCAAAGTTTCAAAGTTTGAATCTGAAATGTTTCTTTGAGTGTTTGAAAGAACTTTGAAACAGGAAGTTAATTTAAGGGGGAGCTGGATAAAACACATTGATTAAAGATCCCAGAAAGCTCAAAGCAAGGGGGAGCATGGTGATTAAAGTTTTATAAAGACAAGCTCGAGAAGAAAATAGAAAAGGATTGTAGATGCTATGAAGATCAAGGAAGTTAAAATTATTCAAGAAATAAAGATCAAGAGAACATTAAAGACTCAAGAACTTAATTGAAGAATGATGACTACGGCAACATCCAAGGGGGAGTCTGTTGATGCATATGTCTGTTTCATACGTCATCGTATAATATCGAGTCTGTATTTAGGAGTGAAATAACGAAGTTTATGTATGTTTTAGGCCAAGTTCGCTTGAAACGTATGTTTTGTAGTCAAGTTCGGCCAAACTTGACTAAGCAAGTTCGTCCGAACTTGCATTCCTCCAACGAACTTGACATCCTATAAATAGGAGCCTTGTCATTTCATTTGTAACTTTCAGAGATTTTGTCACGACAGAGGCGAAGCTCCGTCCAAGTGTTTCCAGGATATGTAAAGTCTACACATTAATGAAACAATGATTAATCAGTGAATAACTTGTATCCAATGTCGCCTATGCAAACGGATTCCGCACGTTTACCATAGGTTTGCCAAATTAGGACCAGAAAGATCCGTACAACGGACCCTCATGAACATCAAATCTTCTGCCAATGCCAATGATGTGCAAAGATTGACTGGAAGAACTGCAGCCTGGAACAAATTCATTTCAAAATCCTCAGAAAAATGCAAGGATTTCTATGACATTCTGAGGAAAATTAAGAAATTTCAATGGACTGAGAAGCATGAAGCTGCTCTTAAGGCTCTCAAGGATTACATATCCTCAGCACTAGCCTTGATGAAACCAGAAAATGGCGAGCCATTATCCTTATACCTAGCTGTTTCAGGTAAGGCGGTAATTGCGGTCCTTGTCAAGGATCACGAAGGCCAACAACATCCGGTATACTATGTAAGTAAAAGTCTACTTGATGCTGAGGCGAGTTATTCTCATTTAGAGAAACTCATTCTTGCTTTAATCATGGCTTCTACTAAACTTAGAAATTATTTTGAAACTCACACTATTATTGTCAAAACTAATTTCCTATTAAGAGTGTTCTCAGGAAGCCTGGGATGTCGGGAAGGATGGCGAAGTGGGGAGTCAAGCTTAGTGCATATAACATTAAGTATGAACCTAGAACTGCCATCAAGTCCCAAGCTCTAGCTGACTTTGTGGCTGATTTCAGTAGTGATCTACAAAGGGAAGCTGAATTAGAAGTACAACAACTTGAGGAGACCAAGGATCCTTGGATACTCTTTACAGGTGGAGCTTCAAATGTCAAGGGAACTGGACTAGGCTTACTACTAAAATCACCATTAAGGGGACATTATACCCCAATCTATTGCATGTGAATTTCAAACCACTAATTATGAGGCAGAATATGAGGCCTTGATAGCAAGTTTGCAATTAGTTGAGCATATGAGGATCAGGTTTATTCAAGTATTTGTGGATTCTTTATTAATTACTAATCATTATAACGGTTCCTGCACTGTTAAAGGTGAAAACTTAATCAAATATTTGGAGATAATCAGGAAACTGGCAGATTCTTTTGCTTTTTTCAGTTTAACACAGGTACCTAGGGAAGAGAATGCAGAAGGTGATGCCTTAGCCAACCTTGGATCATCACTAAAGATGGTAGGGGATTTAAAGATACCTATCATTAATGTGTTCTCCCTACAATTAAGGATAACGAGGCCATGGAGATAATGGAAGATGCTGCAATTATACCACTGATGATGCATAGTTAAATTCAGGATCTTGGATCCTCCCAATTTTTAGATACATTCAGAATGGAGAAATTCCCATTGGAGAAACTCCTAGAACCTTCAAGATTAAAGTATCCTAGTTTACTATATTGAATAGCATGCATATAAGAGATCTCTTGCAGGTCCCTATTTACGGTGCATCGAGGATCCAGAGATTCAAGAAGTCTTAAAGGATTTTCATGAAGGAGACTGTGGGAATCACACAAGGGCAGAGCACTATTTTCAAGGATCCTCAGAAACAGGATATTACTAGCCTGTGGAATACGTGAGGAAATATGATGCTTGCTAGAGACATAGTAATATTCTTTATCAAGCGGCCAAACCTCTGCATCCTATATCCTCCTTTTGGCCATTCCTGAGAAGCAGAATGGATATAGTAGGAAAACTTCCCAAGGCACCAAGAGGCAAAGTGTTCATGGTAGCTATGACAGATTATTTCTCTAAGTGGATAGAAGCAGAATCCTTTGCCTATGTCAGAGAAAAGGAAGTCATATCCTTTATTAAAAGAAATATTATAACAAGATTTGGAATTCCTTCCGAAATTGTTTGTGATAATGGATCCCAGTTTATTAGGAGTCGTAATACTAACTTTTGTGACAGCTGGGGGATTAGGATGGTAACATCAACACCAGTCCACCCACAAGCTAATGGTCAGGCAGAATCATCCAATAAGATCATCATCAACAACTTGAAGAAAAAGCTTGGATCTAAGAAAGGCAAATGGGCTGAAGAGTTACCATACGTACTATGGGTACCTAAGAATGCTACGGGTCAAACTCCTTTCTCCCTAGTCTTTGGAGCTGAAGTAGTGATCCCCACAGAAATGGTAGTTCCTACAGCTATAACAAGCATCCGTGATCAAGAAGCAAATGCTGAGACTCGGACTCTAGACTTGGATACTGTGGAAGAGCTTAGAGACTTGGCAAGGATAAGGTTGGCCAGTTATCAACAGAGAATGGCTGGCGCTTATAACAAGAATGTCAGGGTTAGAAGATTTCAAATTGGTGACTTGGTATTGAGGAAAGTATTCCAGAATACCACGAATCCTGTTGATGGCAAGTTGGCACCAAAGTGGGAAGGTCCTTATCTTATTGAACCTGAAGCTGGAAAGGGGACATATCGTTTTCTAACCATGGACGGTGATCTTCTACCAAGAGCTTGGAATGTAGTTCACTTAAAGAAGTACTTTATGTAGTAAGGATCAAGGATCCTTAGAGTTCTTGATGTTTAGTTCAGACAGAAGGATCCTCAAAGGAAATATGATCCTTTCCTTGGTAACATTTTACTAGTTCTTTCATATCATATTTTTTACTATTCATTATGAAAAAAGGATGTTAGATTTTTAACATCCAATTTTATCAAGTTTTAAGTTTTTTGCAGAATTATTACAAAGAATCAAGAGGTTGGCCACCTCTCCAAGATTATTGGGCTTGTCCCCAGCTTAAGGTATCCATTACCTTTTAAGGTTTAAAGGTTTTCACCTTTCACATGAAATGAGTTTCAACACCCTGCCAGTAGCGCACGTTATCCAAGTATATAGTTCGAGGCAATGGGACCAGTACCCGCTTTAGGGGCTGACAATTTCATTGTTGTTGGCTATATGTAGAATCCTAGGCATAATGGTAGACGTACCATACATCCGTTCCTAAGGTTTCTAACATTTTCACGTTAGCTAAGGTTTTGACATTTTCATGTCACTCAAGATTGGTTAGTTGCCAGGATCTAAGGTTTCTAACGTCTTCATGTTAGCTGAAGTTTGATCTTTTCATATTACATAAGATTGGGCTTGTCCCCGGTTTGTTGGGCTTGTCCCCGTTTTTGGCTTGTCCCCAGCTTATTCGGGCTCGTCCCCAGTTATCTATTCTCTTGATGATGTTTGGCTTAGTCCCAAGTTATTAATTTCAGGTTCTCGAAGAAAGGATCATGGATCCTCAAATCTTAATTAGTTCCAGTGATTTATTTATGCAACAGTATGTTCTAAGGATATAGAATCTTAACTTGGATTTCTTGGTATGATTTATTCTTAATGTATTACCCTCAACCTTTGATTTGATAAGATATAATCCTTGGTCATAAAATATTCAGCCTTTTAAAGACTTTCATATAGTAAACACTTAGTGTCCTTTTTAACAATTGAAGATTTTTCAAGTTTTTTGGAAAAAAGTTAATCAACATGAATTTAACTTAACAAAATTTCAAACATAAAAGAAATACACAACACCAAAGATAGTCAAAAGCTTGAGTTTTATTTATACGAACCTTTTAAAAGGTTGTCAAAATTGCCGACCCAAGTTTCTACAAGCAATACGTGGCCCGTCCACTTGGGTTGGCAAAGGGTGTCCATACTAACGGTTCAGTAAGTGTAGGAAATTAAAGGAGAGGGGCGTCAAAGGATTCATTCTCCACAAACAGGAGGACCCATCCACCTTTGCCCCCATATTGTCTGAAGGATCAGTGATCCTTAAACCAAAAGAAACTATTGTTTAGTTGTAGACCATATCGTTAAAACTAAAATAGCATAAACAACAAAAAAAACAAAAAAGTGGGCTCTGGCCTAGACATTAATATCCTTCATTGCCCACATAAGAAGCACCACTTCCACTACATCAGCACCTCCTGCATCACCTTTAGCAACCTCCATCGCCTCCTTGGTTCCACTAGTTCTAGCTTCCAGCATCTGAACCGGCTCCTCCTCATCACCGAGCTCCAGAAGTCTTGCCTCCCATCCAGCTAGGTCCCATGAAGAGCGGTCAAAGGTAGGATCCGTTGCCTCCTTGATAATTTTGATCCTGTCCTTGAGGATAGCTTTGGCGGCATTGATTTTGGCCTCTTCGGTTGCATTTTTCTCTGCCTCATCAGCCTGCCTTTCGGCTTCCAAGACCTTCTTCTCCAGGAGCTTGCTGTCTTTTTCTAGCCTGGATATCCTTTTGTCCTTAGCAACAGCCATGGATCGAAGATCAGCAAGATTGTCCTCAAGTTCAGCCAGGCTCCTATCCCTATGGGCCTTCAACCGGACGAACTCTGCAAAAAAGCAACATGTCAAGTTAGCATCAAGTATCCTTCAAGAGAGACACCAATGATAGTGGATAATAATGGATCAAGGATCCTTACCTTAGCAACAAAATCATGGAGCAGCCGTTTAACCTACATTTCGTCCTCCTTTGTCTCCATGGGCTTCTTTCTCTTGGAACCAGCTTTGCCCCTGGTGATGACAGGTTTAAGCTCTGGGAAGCTTGGACCCTTGGTCAGCTCCTTCTTGTGTAGCAAGGGGAATGATGCTGTCAACGTCGTCAAGGCCAAACTTGGTGGCTGACTTGCTAGTGGATTTCTGAGCACCTACATCAAAAAAATCAAAGATAAGTTTTTCTAATCCTTCATACCTTTTCCTTTAGAAAATCATTTCTATTGAAAACATAAAACTTACTTGACATTGTGTAGGAAGTGGAAGTGTTGGCTACTGGATCCTTTGTCCTTGGTTTGAATGTTCTGACTGTTGAATCAAGAGCCCAAAACACAACAACTCTTTCTTTGGTTCCAGGTGACTCGGCAAGACGTTCGAAATTGGTTACAACATAAAAAATCAATTAGCAGAAGTAATTGATCTCTTGTAACAATTATTCGAGGATCCTATATCCTACCCTTTTGGATCCACTTTTTGGGTAAACTACTCCCTAGGGGAATAAAGTCCCTTCGCACAAAGAAGAACTGATTCTTCCAAGTTGAACTGTTTTGAGTAGGTTTGAGAATGGGTACGGGCTGCTGAGGTTTGGCTTTCAACAAGAAACGGTGAGAATCATGGTAACCAAGCTGTAAAGGTAAGAGAGCTCTGACAGGTTAAAATCGACCCCTTCTTTGCTGATGATTTGTTCAAGGGTGTATAAGACCCTCCAAAGCATAGGTATTGCTTGGTTGTAGCTTATGCCATTCAGGGTGAAGAACCATTGGGTAAAATCAAGGAAGGGGTAAGAATAACCGATGAGGAATGGAAGGGCTGGGAAACAAACCCAAATGGGTGAAACTGCGTCGCTTTTCATCGAAGAATCAAAAGGTCGAAACACCGCTTCAGGAGGAAAACATGGGAAGATACTCTCAATTTCAGGATCGGTGAACTTGCACTAGAGGTGAGCATAAAACCGAAATAACGAACCGCAACCGAAATAACCAAAAACCGAAATAACCGAAGGGTTGGTTATTTATATTTTTGATAACCACATGTTGCGGTTTGGTTATGGTTTTTATTAGTTTTATAACCGCAAATAACCGAACCGAACCGAACCGAATGTTTTAAATATGGCCGAATCCATAAGACCATAGGTTTTTAAGTTAGTGTTTAATTGTTTAGCCATGGCCCAATCCATATTTTTCTTTGGTGAAGCGTTTAAGTCTTTTAACCATGACCCAGCCACATAACACGTGGAAGTAAAATATAGTTGAAAATTCCACAAGCTTGTGTATATTTATTTTTTGCGCATGATATTTGCATAACCCACACATTTAAATCCTAACTTTAGAAACGATAAAATTACTGACCTATAACCGAACCGAAACGCATTAACCGCAAATAACCGATTAACAAAAACCGTAATAACCGAACCTAATGGTTATGATTTTTTGATAAGCGAAGTGTGCGGTTATGGTTTCGAATTATAGGCAATAAGCGAACCAAACCGCACCATGCTCACCCCTAACTTGCACAACTCCTGTGAGGGGTTTAATAGCAGGTTTTGGGTTTGGGGTACTTATCCTTCTCTGGGTCTTGTCGGGTGTGGATCGAGTAGAAATCTTTGCCATGATCGAGAAAAAGAAGTAAGAGAGTTGCGATGGAAAAGTAAAGAATTTTTGGGAGAAGAAAAGATTACCTGATTTGCTCCTAGGATGTTGGTGCATAATGTCTATGTCTTAATCTATTATCGAGTCTGTATTGTATAGAGCTGGATAGGCTAGGTAGTGACGTATTTATAATATGTCTTAGCCAAGTTCGCCCATGGTTCACATGTTCAGGCATGTTCGGCCGAACTTGCATAGGCAAGTTCGGGCGAACTTGCACCTCCTTGGGTCGAACTTACTGGTCTATAAATACCTAGCTTGAGAGTCTCATTTGTAACTTTGGCATTTCAGAGGTGAAGCTCTGTCAGTTTCTAACCAGAACGTTTGATCTATAAAACTGACGATTAACTGATTAAATCTTGTCTATTGGTAAACACGATGTAATATTTCCGCTATTATGGACGTTAGATATCAAATTTAGGTTCCTAAGCATCGATGATCGGTCCTACAAGTGATATCAGAGCTAGAACAGCCTGATTTGATAGTATCAAGACAAGAACTCTTCTATTTCTACTCCATTCTTCACTTTTTCTTAACTTTTGAACATAAAATGAAGAATTCATGGCAAAATATTTTTAATTTTGAATATATCATGTAAAACACAACAAAGATAAACCCTTGAAAGTTTGGAGACAAAATTCGACTGAAATCATGTCGAAATTTTGAAAAAACCATGTTTTTGAAAACCTCTAAAATCGAACTTGTTACATATGTTCCGCCGACTTAGCATAAAATATCACTTTTCAAGTGATTTTTAAGCAAGTTCGCTTGAACTTGGGTATTTTTGAAGGAATTCTAGATAAGTTCGCTCGAACATACAAATTTTCATTGATTTTACACCAAGTTCGACCGAACTTGAGAAAAATCAAGGAAATTCTTATGTAAGTTCGCCCGAACTTACTTGTGATTCATCAAATCTTTTAACAAGTTCGCTCGAAGTTTTGTGATTGAATTTTGTCATAAGTTCGCTTGAAAAGAAAATTTTCAAAGTAGATCTAACAGTTCGACCGAACTTGTTAGAAAATCAGAGAATTCTTCATTTGTCACTACAAGTTCGACCGAACTTGTAGTAGGACTAATCAATTTTAAAGTTTTTGAAAGTTTTTCAGCATACACATTTCATGATTCACAATGGAAGATCAATTAAGAGCTTATATGTCCAGAGCTAGTTCGTCAAACTCCAACGTGATTAATCAAGTCAATCTTGATAACGAAATGGGATCGACCGTCAAACCGCCCAAGCTGATGAGCTTGGACGAATTTGAAACATGGAAAGAGAAATTTACCTACTGGGTTCAAGCCATGCACTTCGCTGGCTAGGTATCAATCACAAGAAGCTACACTGTTCGGTAGACGAGCATCATCATGTTCTTGAGAAGTACAACTACTCGATAGTTCAGAAAGATAAATATATCATCGAGAAAAAGATGATCAGTCTCATTCAACAGTCAGTCAAAGAAGATATTCTGATTCTATTACAAAAATATACTACAGCAAGAGAGCTTTGGTTGTCGTTACAGAAGAAATACCAAGGCAGTGCTGAAATGATAAAAAGCAAGAAAGCTCTCATTCTGAAAGAGTTTGATATCTTCAGCATGCTAAAGAATGAGACCATTAAGCAAATGATTGAGCGTTTCTGTCATCTCAAAGTGCAAATACGAAGACACGGTCTTGAGAAGACGGAACAAGAATGCATCGACAAACTTGCTGACGCACTACCAGAGGGTGAATGGTCAACTTATTTGATGGTTCTGAAGAATAGTGATATGTGGGAATTCTTCAATTTGTCAACCTTTATCGATAAACTCGAAGGCCACGAAATGGAGTTCTGAAGATAGCGAAGTCAAAGAACGCTAATGTTGTGTCACAACCCGACCCGCAGCGGAAAAGGTGATCGGGGCATGATTGGGTTTTCATCAAAGCTCATGACATTTATTATAACGTTTTCATATTTATTATTACAATTTAAAGGGAAATCATAAATCATAATTACAACATGTTCTACACATCTTTCTAGACTTCATTATTTTCTTCTAAGGCATTTCCTATGTTTTCCTTGCTTCATCCTGTTCACCTGTATCATGTGTAAAATGGTTTTTGGATCAACAAAAATTGGCGAGTGAATCCTATGAAAAACATTTAAACAAGTTTATTGAATTGATTATAAATAAAGTGCGTAACCACATATGAGAAAATATAGATGTAAACTTATTCACAAATCACTTAATATTAAATAATGCACACACATACAATAATAGGTTGTTTTGAGGCACGCGTTGCTCAACTCGTCTCCCACGAGGAACTGATGGGCTTAATGAATGAGTTTTGAGGCACGCGTTGTTCTACGAACTGATGGCCTAATGAATGAGTTTTAAGGCACGCGTTGTTCAACTCGTCTCCTACGAGGAACTGATGGTCCTAACAAATAATTTGCATATAACTTGACAATATGTAATACATAACTACAAACAATATTTACATTCTAAGTTTAAATCATAATATGGTATGGCACGAGTTTGAATAAACGAATTAGTTTTAGTGACACATGATACACCCCAAAACGTGTAATTAAAAAGGGGAGTTGTAAGATTCACTCACATTGGGTGCGTTCGGTTGATGATGTTGAATGCGCACGAAGTTGGATTTAACCACGAGTGAAACTAACCTAGATAATAACATAATGGTTCGGTAAATAAGCGGATTTTATTAATCAATTTTAGTAGGATTATTGGATATATTTCTGTGAGTTTAAGGCTATTTTCTAACTTTAAAATGTTATTTTTAAGTATTTTTAATTGATTTTTAATTTAAATAAATAAATAAAAATAATAAAAAAAATGTTGACTTTTGACCGTTGACCATAAGCGTTGACTGTTGAACCGTTGCCTTGTTGACCGGTTTTATTGTGTGTATGTATGCGCCGGGCAGGACTCGAACCCGAGACCTCCCGTACGCGTGCACGCAGCTCTGCCAACTGAGCTACGTGTCTAACCCGAAATATTTCTGTTTTTAATTATATTTATAAAACTAATTAAGTTAATCCGAAAATCACTTATTTTAAAATAAAGATTTAATGTAACGACTCGGTGCTCTCCAAAGGTCTGAACCCGGGACCTGTGGTTTAGTTTGGCACACAGTCCACCGCTGGACTGTGTGTCTAACTTGGTAAATATTCTGATTTTTATTATACTTAACATCTTATTGAGTTAACCCGGTTCGGTTTAAAAAAAAAGCATTTTATTACAGCGAATGTGTGTGTGATAGGAATCGAACTCGCGTCGTGTGCATATTGTTTGCACACAGTCCACCGCTGGACTGTGTGTCTAACCCGTTCAATATACTAATTTTAATTAATCTTATAATATATCTGAACTTCGTCTTCTTCGCTTAAGATACTGATTATGATAATTCAACTGATTTATGTCTAATCCGATTAACAAGCTTTATAAGTAACTGAAAGGTAATGAATGGAGAGAGTTTGGGGGAAGGATG
Source organism: Scalesia atractyloides (assembly GCA_947069175.1). NCBI lineage: Eukaryota > Viridiplantae > Streptophyta > Magnoliopsida > Asterales > Asteraceae > Scalesia > Scalesia atractyloides. The sequence goes on along the minus strand of CAMTDV010000024.1, from coordinate 54,788,576 downwards.
TACCGATTAGCGTCTTTCACAGAACTCCGGCGAAGACTCGTCGGCTCTGTTTGTGAACTTCGGCTGTTAGAATCAATTAACAGTTCTGTTCGATTAGATATGATATTGAGATACATAAACAAGGATTTACAGAAGTTTGGATGATTATACCGATTCCCAGCGTAAGATCAGAAATTTCAGAGGTTTTCCGGCGAGAGCTGAATATTCCGGCTACGTCATTGGGATTGATTCTGATGGTTGGATTGAAGTTAGTATCAGTCTAACAACGGATTGAAACGGAAAGAGTCGAGGTATTTACCGTGTAGATGAAATCTCGGTTTTCCGGCGACTTGCAGAGATTTTCCGGCGAGTAAAATTACGTCGAGAATTTGTGTGATTGTGAGCGAAAAGGTTATCAGAAGCTTGTGGGTGTATTTATAGGGAAGAACATCGATGAATTTAGTCCGTTTACGTCTTGATTCGTCGGTCAATAATTTTTCCGGCGGTTATGACTGATGTCGCGGACTGGATATCGGTTATAACCGATGCAATAGTTATTATACGCGTTAGACACAAGAAACCGACAGAGAAAGGCGAAATCGTCGGGATTTCCGACGACTGCGAATTGGGCGTGTCGATTTAAAATCAAGATTTTGATATTTGAATTAATTGTTTTGATACATTACTAAAGAACACAAGTGGCGGAGTGGTTTGGTGAATGAGAGTTAAGGCTTGGCTGACTCGGTTGACCCGGCTGACCCGGGTTCGAATCCCGGCAGCCTTATTTTATTTTTATTTCACTATTTTTAATACATTTTCAAATATAAATTTTATATTCTAATATACTTGTTAATTATGTATCGTTTAAAATTAATTTGAGCATTAAATACGCAACGAAATTTTTAACTGGTTGTTCGGTTAATAAACGAAGCGGGTTTGGTAAATCCGGTTTTTTTTTTACGGATGTTACAGTATCCCCTACTTTTTAGAAATTTCGTCCAGAAATTTAAGTAGTGACATATTTGTCTAAAAAAGGATGGTGTTTAGTTTGACAGTTACATACTTAGAAAGGGGTAAGAGTTTAAATTTTGTTTGAGGCGGTAACATTCCTTGTAAGGGTTGAGTACCCTACTACAGGAATCGCTTTTTGTTGCCTACGGTAAAAATATTGATAAGCAGAGTTGATTCACTGAGTATGATTTCATGCGCAGGAGTTTTGATATGTTTGGAAAGATAAGGTTATATCCTAAAACAAAACTTCTAATACTACAACCTACATGGAACTTCTCATAACCGCCTGACAATGCCTCTGATCCTTTGGCAAGAATACTTATATATAGGAAGTACCAGCGGCGTATCCACCATATTCTTGTCAAATTTTTGTTGGTTTTATTAGTAAGTTATGATTGGTTCTATGATGTGACTCTAGAACATAAATAAACACAACAACCAATGTCTGAGTCTTAATTCTGATAGTGTACATGTTTGAATGGTGACAGTTCCTCTCTCGTTTGCTATGATGGAGAGGTTAGTTTATGTAAAAATAGAAGACAATCCAATTTCTTTAAATGATGAGATGATATGAATGCTAAATCAGTGAGTATAACACAAACTTCAATCAAGACAATACTAAATCCTACATGGAACTTCTCATAACCGCCTGATAATGCCTCTGATCCTTTGACAAGAATACTTATATATAGGAAGTACCAGTGGCGTATCCACATATTCTTGTCAAATTTTCATTGGTTTTATCAGTAAGTTATGATTGGTTCTATGTGACTCTAAAACATAAATAAACACAACAACCAATGTCAGAGTCATAATTCTGATAGTATACATGTTTGAATGGTGACACAATCCAATTTCTTTAAATGATGTGATGATATGAATGTTAAATCAGTGAGTATAAAACAAACTTCAACCAAGACATTACTAAATCCTACATGGAACTTCTCATAACCGCCTGATAATGCCTCTGATCCTTTGACAAGAATACTTATATATATGGAAGTACCAGCGGCGTATCCACCATATTCTCGTCAAATTTTCATTGGTTTTATCAGTAAGTTATGATTAGTCCTATGTGACTCTAAAACATAAACAAACACAACAACCAAAGCTTGAGTCTTAATTCTGATAGTATACATGTTTGAATGATGACAATACCTCTTTCGTTTGTTATGATGGAGAGGTTAGTCTATGTAGAAAATGGAACACAATCCAATTTCTTTAAATGATGCGATGATATGAATGTTAAATCAGTGAGTGTAAAACAAATTTCAACCAAGATATTACCAAATCCTACATGGAACTTCTCATAACCTCCTGATAATGCCTCTGATCCTTTGGCAAAAATACTTATATATAGGAAGTACCAGCGGCGTATCCACCATATTCTTGTCAAATTTTCATTGGCTTTATCCGTAAGTTATGATTAGTTCTATGTGACTCTAAAACATAAACAAACACAATCAACCAAAGCTTGAGTCTTAATTCTGATAGTATACATGTTTGAATGATGACAGTACCTCTCTCGTTTGTTATGATGGAGAGGTTAGTCCATGTAGAAGTGAGACACAGCTCAACTTCTTTAAATTATGACACTGTGATATGTCGTGAGGTATGATGATATGAATGTTAAATCAATGAGTATAAAAACAAAACTGAAATAGTAATTCGCATTAAGATCCTTGGATAAATTTCCAATTTAAAATTGAGACACGTGAAAATTGAGATAACATAAAGAAAAACATAAAACTAAGCGGTTGGAGTTGAATCTTGATTTTTGGTGAAGGGGACTAGTTGGGTGGTTTCGTTTGGGCCGTCATTATCTTCAACAGGATTGGCGTTGATGTTGAAAACTCTTCCTCTTGCTGGTGGCCTAATGGTTGGGTTTTCTTGATTTGATTGGTTAACTGGGTTTGCTTGAGCTTGGTCGTTTATGATGTTAACCAATCGAGGGCACGTGTTTCTATAATGGGTAGGGTCGCCATAACTAAAACAAGCTCGAACATAAGGTAACATGGGGTATTGGGGTTGTTGATATGTTTGGATCATGTTTTGAGTAGGGGGTGAGATTTGGTTTTGAGGGGTGCGGCAAACCTTGCTCAAATGACCATAGCGTCCACAATTCGCACATAGTCGACAAGGTAAGGTAGACGGATGGTGATAAAAATAGGTGTTACATTGAGGGTGAGGTCCAAGGTAAGGTTTCTTATTTGGGTAAGTTGAGTTGGGTGCTACTTGAGTGATTGGGATAGTTTGGAGGGGTACGGCTTGTGAGGCTGGCTGGTTGCGTTGGGAGACAGCGAAAAGTTGCCCATCCCGTTTTCTCTTAAAAATGGGTTGAGAAGGGGATTCGGTTTGGGTGGAGTTTGAGGTTTCAGTCGATGCTTTATCCTTCTTCTTCTCCTCCTTGAAGTCTTTGTTCTGGATGCAGTTCTCGGTGAGCTCTGTAGCTAACTCCATTGCTCTTCCAAGGTTGCAGGTGTGGTACTTATTATAGAGTCTTGAATCTTTGAAGGAAGACCTCGAATGTAGTGCTCGATCAATCGGTAGAGGGGAGTGAACAAGTTGGAAACCATTTGATTTAACTCGAGGAATCTCTTGTTGTATGTGGTGTGGTCGCCTTCCTTTTGTTTCAACGAATAAAACTCATCCTCTAATTTCTTGATTTCGCTCCTTGGGCAAAACCGTCTTGTCATGATTTCCTTCAACTTTTCCCAAGTCAAAGTCATAGCATCTTCAACACCTCGTTTAGCCTGCTCTGTATTCCTCCAAGTAAGTGCTATTCCAAGCAAACGACCGGTAGCATATCGCATTTTGCGATCATCGGGGCAATCGCAATTTAGAAAAGTGTTCTCCATTTCTTCAAACCAATGGAGAAGAGCGGTGACACCTTCAGTCCCTTCGTATTTTGGAGGGTTGCAGGATTTGAAATGCTTGTAGGTGCATTTAGTGGTATTTGGGGGAGGGTTGATAACATTTTGATCTTCTTGGTTGACAGGATTAGCGGTAAGGGCTTGTTGGACTTGAATTATAATGTTGGGTATTACGGCAGCCATTTGTTGAGCGATTTGGGCAGCCATGCGCTCGCGGGCTTTTCCTGATCTCATCTTTCTACGAGCGAGGCTAGAAGACATCTACAAGGAATACATAACAAGAGTATGAGTTGGATGTTTTAGGGATCAGGTGTCTATTTAGGAATGAACATTTATAAAATAAATATAAAATAATAAATCTACTACATCCATAGGATGTCTTGGGCTTTGGTCGTAATTGGGCCTTGCATGCCGCCATACTTCACCTTCGTAATCATGTGGGCCCCCATGATTACCGGGTTTTTCATATGGTTCGCATGTGTTAGCCCTTTGGTTAGTACACTAAAACCCGGAGAAAATCGAGAAATATGTAACGTATGATATTCGGAATGTGTCCAGGTGTGGACACGGTGACACCTCAAAGTGGGGTTAGTTCGAACGACGTTTGGTGTGGCATGCTTTGGCCTAATAGGTCCTTCGTACTCTCATCGTTAGTCCCCAGGTAGGCAAACTGGTCCGTTATATTGGATTTATACGAATGCCAACCTAGACAGGACGTTCCGACTACCGGTACTTGTACCCTTAAAGTTACTATATGCCCGTCGCAGAACTCACTTTGATGAGATTTGAAAAATGAAAAATGCGACAAAATCTTTGAATAACGAAAGTATGAAGATGATTTGAATATGTGAACATTGAAATATGTATGATGAATGTGTATGTAAGTATGTATGTTTGACTGTAAGTATAATTCACTATGTATCACAAAATGTATTATTGGAAATGTTACATGCATTTGTGTATGTAATAAATATGAAACAAATAAATATCATAAGTTTGCATGTAACCACATAAACAATTAAAATCTAGTCAACTATAGTATAGGCTCTAAGGGTCTAATAACCTATCCTATATCCCTATAGTCAAAAGCTCTGATACCAATCTGTCACACCCCGACCCGCAGCGGAAAAGGCGATCGGGGCATGATTGGGTTTTCATCAAAGCTCATGACATTTATTATAAAGTTTCATATTTATTATTACAATTTAAAGGGAAATCATACAATCATAATTACAACATGTTCTACACATCTTTCTAGACTTCATTATTTTCTTCTAAGGCATTTCCTATGTTTTCCTTACTTCATCCTGTTCACCTGTATCATGTGTAAAATGGTTTTTGGATCAACAAAAAGTTGGCGAGTGAATCCTATGAAAAACATTTAAACAAGTTTATTGAATTGATTATAAATAAAGTGCGTAACCACATATGAGAAAATATTGATGTAAACTTATTCACAAATCACTTAATATTAAATAATGCACACACATACAATAATAGGTTGTTTTGAGGCACGCGTTGCTCAACTCGTCTCCCACGAGGAACTGATGGGCCTAATGAATGAGTTTTGAGGCACGCGTTGTTCTACGAACTGATGGGCCTAATGAATGAGTTTTAAGGCACGCGTTGTTCAACTCGTCTCCCACGAGGAACTGATGGGCCTAACAAATAATTTGCATACAACTTGACAATATGTAATACATAACTACAAACAATATTTACATTCTAAGTTTAAATCATAATATGGTATGGCACGAGTTTGAATAAACGAATTAGTTTTAGTGACACATGATACACCCCAAAACGTGTAATTAAAAAGGGGAGTTGTAAGATTCACTCACATTGGGTGCGTTCGGTTGATGATGTTGAATGCGCACGAAGTTGGATTTAACCACGAGTGAAACTAACCTAGATAATAACATAATGGTTCGGTAAATAAGCGGATTTTATTAATCAATTTTAGTAGGATTATTGGATATATTTCTGTAAGTTTAAGGCTATTTTCTAACTTTAAAAATGTTATTTTTAATTATTCTTAATTGATTTTTAATTTAAATAAATAAATAAAAATAATAAAAAAAATGTTGACTTTTGACCGTTGACCATAAGCGTTGACTGTTGACCGTTGACTTGTTGACCGGTTTTATTGTGTGTATGTATGCGCCGGGCAGGACTCGAACCCGAGACCTCCCGTACGCGTGCACGCAGCTCTACCAACTGAGCTACGTGTCTAACCCGAAATATTTCTGTTTTTAATTATATTTATATACTAATTAAGTTAATCCGAAAATCACTTATTTTAAAATAAAGATTTAATGTAACGACTCGGTGCTCTCCACAGGTCTCGAACCCGGGACCTGTGGTTTAGTTTGGCACAGAGTCCACCGCTGGACTGTGTGTCTAACTTGGTAAATTTTCTGATTTTTATTATACTTAACATCTTACTGAGTTAACCCGGTTCGGTTTAAAAAAAAGGCATTTTATTACAGCGAATGTGTGTGTGATAGGAATCGAACTCGCGTCGTGTGCATATTGTTTGCACACAGTCCACCGCTGGACTGTGTGTCTAACCCGTTCAATATACTAATTTTAATTAATCTTATAATATATCTGAACTTCGTCTTCTTCGCTTAAGATTACGGATTATGATAATTCAACTGATTTATGTCTAATCCGATTAACAAGCTTTATAAGTAATTGAAAGGTAATGAATGGAGAGAGTTTGGGGGAAGGATGTACCGATCAGCGTCTTTCACAGAACTCCGGCGAAGACTCGTCGGCTCTCTTTGTGAACTTCGGCTGTTAGAATCAATTAACAGTTCTGTTCGATTAGATATGATATTGAGGTACATAAACAAGGATTTACAGAAGTTTGGATGATTATACCGATTCCCAGCGTAAGATCAGAAATTTCAGAGGTTTTCCGGCGAGAGTTGAATATTCCGGCTACGTTGTCTGGGATTGATTCTGATGGTTGGATTGAAGTTAGTATCAGTCTAACAACGGATTGAAACGGAAAGAGTCGAGGTATTTACCGTGTAGATGAAATCTCGGTTTTCCGGCGACTTGTAGAGATTTTCCGGCGAGTAAAATTACGTCGAGAATTTGTGTGATTGTGAGCGAAAAGGTTATCAGAAGCTTGTGGGTGTATTTATAGGGAAGAACATCGATGAATTTAGTCCGTTTACCGTCTTGATTCATCGTCAATAATTTTTCCGGCGGTTATGACTGATGTCGCGGACTGGACATCGGTTATAACCGATGCAATAGTTATTATACGCGTTAAGACACAAGAAACCGACAGAGAAAGGCGAAATCGTCAGGATTTCCGACGACTGCGAATTGGGCGCGTCGATTTAAAATCGAGATTTTGATATTTGAATTAATTGTTTTGATACATTACTAAAGAACACAAGTGGCGGAGTGGTTTGGTGAATGAGAGTTAAGGCTTGGCTGACTCGGTTGACCCGACAGCCTTGTTTTATTTTTATTTCACTATTTTTAATACATTTTCAAATATAAATTTTATATTCTAATATACTTGTTAATTATGTATCGTTTAAAATTAATTTGAGCATTAAATACGCAACAAAATTTTTAACTGGTTGTTCGGTTAATAAATGAAACGGGTTTGATAAATCCGGTTTTTTTTACGGATGTTACATGTTGTTCAAGACGTCGGTTTGTACTACAAAACCGGAATGCAAGATAACATTTAGAGTCCAAAAATTGGAACTGCTTTTAGTGCAAACATGAATGCTTCTCCACAGAATCAGAACCATTCACAGCCTCAGTATGACCAAAGTCCACAAAGTTCTTACTCGAGCACTGGTACAAATTCAACATTTAAAAGTCAAGCAAATCAGAACCAACAGCAAAGTTATGATCCGAATGTTTACAAATGCAATATCGCAGTAAATTTGAACAATGTTGTTACAGAACAAGTTGCAAAACAACATATGTCACTTCTGGCTACCGTCTTAGAGTCTTATGAATGACTTGTTGCTGGTAAAATCGGAAATCCCAAGATGGCCGCAGAAGATTATGACCAGGTAGACGAGGAAGAGCTCGAATTAATGGACATCAAATGGTCATTAGCTTCGATCATCAGGAGAGTGACAAAGTTCGTTGCACTCACAGGCCGTGACCTAGGAAATTCCAGCAACAAATTGGGTTTTGACAAAACCAAAGTCACGTGCTTTAGATGTCGTCAAAAGGGGCATTTTAAAAGGGAGTGTAAGAACACCGAAGCAACCGGAAATCAAAGTCCTTTCGGAAGAGGAAATGAATATTACAAAAAGGCACTTCAATATAAACCATTTCCGAAGAAAACTCAAATTGAAATTCAAGAAAAATCTGACAATAGCACCACTGAGAAAGCTATGGTGGCATCCAGTGAAGATGATGGTTTTGATTGGAACTCTTCTTACGTTGGGAATAAGACCGGAGTTGCTTTGATGGCAGAGATAGTTGAAGATAATTCTGCAGAGGAAACAACGACAGCAGAAGAAGCAGCAGCTTTCGAACAAGCTATTCTGGAACAATACTTGCATCAACAGCAGGTAGAAGAGGATATATCCATATGCAGAGACAAGGAATTTTATCCTCTAATTCTTGTGACAGTTTTGTAGGTCATTTTGATGGAAGCTCGAAAGAACAAGTGGTTGAGGAGAAAAAGATTGATGTAGAGATCATCAATGATACCAAAGAAGTGAATGCCGAAAACCTCAAGGACATGGCAGATAAATCTTTGATGGCGAATCTAACCAAGGTAGGTCCAGAGGTAAAGGTCATCGAGAAAGAAGTTGTTAAAGTACAAGTTGTAGAGGTTGAGAAACCTTGTACAAAATGTACTGAACCTTGTGTCGAATGTGCCGAAAAATCAAAGATCATCACTGAAAACAATGTGCATAACGATTTGTTAAAATATGATTATCGCACAATGAAAGAAGCGTATGATAAAATGAAAAATGATTATGGCAGACTCGACAGAAATAACATCCAACAACATGATAATATAAGAATGTTGAGTGGTACAGTAATGGATAAACAAAGAGCAATTAACACCTATATTAACACCATTTCTGAAATCAGACAACAACTTCAAGACATGACAATCGAAACTGAAAGAGTTCGACAATTGTTAAGAAGTTATACCACAAACGTGTATGTTATCGATCACATTCTTCCGACAATCTCAACGGAAGAAAAACCTAAAAAGAAAGCGGGCAAAGAATATAGCAATGTTCCTCCACCCCTTTGCGAGAAATACTGTGTTAAATCTGCAGACAGGATGGACAAGGCACTCAATGTTGAATTACTTTCTGAAAAGAAAGACGAGTTGCCAGAGAACATTGATATAGTCTATGCTAAATCTGATGATGATAACAATGCTGTGGTTAACAAAGTGGTAGAAATTTTTTTAAGTGATTCTGATGACGGCAGCTTCAAAAGCGCCAACGCGAGTTCTAAGAATTCCGGCTCACAGACTGAAGATGACGATAAGTCATCAGAGGATGATCTAAGTGACGATCCTAATTTTGTAATGTACAAACTTATGGATTCAGATAGATTATATTTTGATGACAGTTTCCCGATTCAGAATGTGAAGGAAGAATTGCTAGACGAATTCTTTAAACTCGTGGAAGTCACATCAGAGGAATTGGTAATCAATGAACAAAAATTCTATTCCAAACCTAAAAGAAACAATTATCAAAGAAACGGTGGTGATCATCCGGAAAACCGGAGAGGGGCTTGGGTTTAGAAGAAGAAACTAATGAATCTGTAACGAAACCGTCACCAATTCATGAATATAAAAACAAAAACATGAATTTTGTATATGGGACAAGTACAGTTCATGAGGAGAATTTGATTGGTAAACAGTCAAATGATGAGTTCAAGAAGGAGAAAGAAATTCGAGATAAAGCCAAGGTTACAAGTGGTGTCAAAACTTCAAGTATGGTAAAACCACCTATTAAAGGACATCCACTTGATAATCGGACATGTTTCTAGTGCAATGAAATTGGTCATATGGCACGACAATGTCCGAATCAAAACCGGCTTATCTTCGAAGAAAAGAATATTCAAATGTTGTTAAACCAAAGCAACCAGTGTTTGCAAAACCTGTAAAGATTTTGAAACGAAATAGATCAAAACCAGAAGTTAAACCAAAGTCTGAAAAGACTTTTGAAAATTCCATTTTTGAAAAAGGTGAAACTTCTAGGTCTAGTGAAAACAAGTTTTACTGTAGGACCGATCCTCGATTCTTAGGAACCTAAATTTGATATCTAACGTCCATAATAGCAGAAATATTACGTCGTGTTACCAATAGACAAGAATTAATCAGTTAATCGTCAGTTTCATTGAATAAACGTTCAGATTACAGACTGACAGAGCGTCGCCTCTACAATGCCAAAGTTACAAATGAGACACACAAGCTAGGTATTTATAAGACAACAAGTTCGGCCCAATATGTACAAGTTAACCCGAACTTGCCTATGCAAGTTCGGCCGAACATGCCTAGACATGTTAAGATATGGGTGAACATGGCTAAGACACTTCATAAATATTTCTTAACCTAGCCTATCCAACTCTATACAATACAGACTCGATATAAGACTAAGACATAGACATTATGCACCAACAGACTCCCCCTTGGATATCGTCTTCGTCTTTTGTCAGTCTTCAAAACTCTGTCTTCATATATACATTAACATACCTGACCAAAGAAGTTCTTGTACGGCTTCTTTCGTCTATCTTGTTTCGGATCCGGCATCTGGTCAGTTGGCGGTGGTCTTTTGAAGTTAGCCATTCTGAGCGAACTTTGTCTTACCGCTTTTTCCATCTTTTCTTTGATCGCCTCACTTCCGGTTTCTTCTTTAAGGAATTCTACTCTTTCCAGATCCCTCCACTTTGTCTGCCACATCTTGCCAGGATTTACATTATGTGAATAGCAAAAATTGACAACTTTCTGATACTGCATCGCCTGTACCTTTTCTTTTTCTTCAAAAACAATCTTGCTGTAGAAAAGGCATTTTATATCTTCTCTCGAACAGTTAACCAACCACATAGGATCTAGAATCCTTATTATCCTCCACAATCCTCTCATACCCTGATAACCCATCACTTCAACTCGTTTCTTAGCAATATACAGATGATCTTCAAACTTTAATACAATCATTGCTTCACATGTAGCTGGATCAATATGCCACCACTTGAATAAAGGATAAAAGTTCTGTTCGATCGGCATAAGTGGTATATTTCTCATGGCTCTAGGAAATTTCATAATCAACGTTATGTCCTTTTCTCCTGTAACCTTGTTAACTTTTATTCTTCGTCTTGGAATAAACGACTTCCAGTGATTCCAACCTTTTTCAGCTTCGTACTTAATCATCTTCCACAATAATTGATCAACTGTCTTCATCTGATAAGTAACATTCACTGTTTGCACTAGCTCTTCCATATCCCAATACGACAATGTCTTTAAATCAGTAAGATATTTGAAGTATTGCACTCCAAACTCTCTTTTGATTGCATATACGTTAAGCTCCTTAAACCATCCCCAACTCAATATATCTCCCAAAGAAACATCTTTATCTCTGGTGAAGAATGCTAGTGGACGTTGAAACTTACGTTCACGAGGCATCTCCTTGAAACAGGAGTTTCTTGCTTCAACTATCTCTTCTTTGGTCATAGGTTTAGGAATTTTCCCTTCTCTTAGCTCTTCAGCAATCCTCTCTTTCAACATATCTTCATTCAGCTGTTTATACATCTCTTCAAATTTAGGAAAACTTTCTGAATCCTGACCAACATACTTAGTTTTCTGTTCTGTTTCATCATCTGAGGACCAGTCTTCCACAATCACACGATTATACTCATCGGCCTCAAACCTTCTTTCATACTTATACTCTTTAGGTTCAAATGTGTTTACATTCATAACCTCTTCAAAATCAACTCCAAGTTTTCAACCTCAGCTTCAACTAGCTTTGCCAGATCTTCTTTTGAGTAATTATGTACAAACTCACCTTTTCAACATTGTGTTCCAACATCAGTATTAAAGGCTTCGTAGGTACTGCAGTCATAGGCTTCACAAAATGATCAACATCTAGTAAGTCAATATCATCTGAAGGCCCTTTTTGCCCTGACTCCCCCTGGCTTTTATCTTCCATTCGATTAGATTCATCGTCCATCAGATCAGAAAAATGAAATTCATCCGAAACTTTAGCTTCATTGATCTTTAAGCCTGTACCACCCTGATCAAAGTTATCATCTCCTTGATCAAAATCATCATCGTCATCCCCTACATTCCAATCTTCATAACCTTCTTTCTCTTCTTCATTCTTATCTTCCTTCTCGGCTTCTTCATTGTCTTTCTCTTCGGTAACAATGATAGGATCAGAAGGCTTGACAGATTCGTCAACCTTTTGTATATCAGACTCAAAAGCTTTTGAAACATCTTCAGTAGACTTCTCGGGGACATCAGAAGATTTCCCTTCAGTAGATTTAGGGGCTTCTCCCTCTACCTGCTTCCCTTTACCACCCTCAGCCAATTCTCTTTCAGCATGTTCCTTGGCTTCTTGACGATCCAGACGATCGTATTCGGCGCTAAAATCAATATTTAGATTATTGGATAACATCTTTTGTAAACTGATGAATCTTCGATCATTCAGAGCTTGAATTTTCTTCAATTCTGCAATCTCTGTTTGAAAATTTTCATTGGCTTCCTACAGACTTTCTATCAACGCCTTCTAATATTCTCGTTCATTCTCGAGCACCTTCATTTTATCATCAAGAATTTCGTTTTCGACTTCGCTTTTATTCACTTTCTTTACGAGCTCAGCCTTTTCTAACTCAATCTGCGCAACTTTATCTTCCAAAACCTTCACACGCTTTTCTAACATTTCAGCATTCGTTTCAGGGAAAAATTCATCCAAGTCTTCAAGACTTATAGGACCATGTGGCATATCACCAAACATACTTCCCCTCAGTTACTTGGGTGTTGAATCTTTTGGTGTTCAGCTTTCGGTGTAGACTTCTTTGGCGTAGAGCTTTCAGGAGCAGAAGTCTTTTGAGCACTCAGCGATTCAGCGATCGGAACTTCAATAAATTCAGACACAGGAGGTTCTTGTATAACTCCTTGCCTTTTAGCTTTAGCATGAATGATAACAGGAGGTTCTTGTGGAGGAGTTTCTTGTGTTGCTCCTTTCTCCTGAGCACCAGAAGGTTCTTGTGTGGCTTCTGTGCTTTGCACTTTGCTTTTGTATCTTTTGCTCACCGCTTTCTGAGCTTTCTTAGCCTTTCATTTCCCTTAAGTATGCGGTGACCCTGTAGTTTTCTTTGATATCTCGATAGCAGGAGACTTTGTACGCTTTGCATTTTTCTTAGGCCTCTCCTCATCAGATTCTTTTTCTGCGCTCAGATCAAAATTTGCATCCAATCTCATTTCTTTTTCTGCGCTTATTTCAGCCTCTGTCTTTTCAGGCTCTTTATCAGATTCTTCATTTTCGGACGTAGCAGAAATTACTTTTTCTTGAGTCGACTTCATTGTTTCTTGACTCTCATTAACAACTGCAGCGCTAGATCCAGCCACTGCCTCAACATTCTCAGTCTCCTCCTCATCAACAAGCAAAGTTTCAGCTTTCTTTGTCGCTCGCTTCTTCTTTGGTTTATCAGCTTCAGCTTTCAAAAACCATTCACTCCTTGCCTTCGGTTTGAATTCTTTAAACCACTCTCGTTCAGCTTTAAGCTCATTCTCATCGTTGCTACCTTCTTTTCTCCATTTGTTTCCAGGTGGCGATACATAATCTGAATCTTTAATTGCTCCGAATACTGGTTTCGCAATAGGAGCTGAAGCTTGTTTCTGAAACTTGATAGGCTTCTTCACTGTGGTTTCATCGAGATGAACCAAATAAAGAACGTCATTCGGATCTCGAGCAATGTTGGGATACTTCTCATCGATCAGCATCTGAATAAATCTTGGATATAAACACAATCTTGAATCCTCCATATTCTTCGACATGTGAATGAACACCATCTTAGAAACATTGAAGACTTCTTCAAAATAAGCGCCGTTGCCATGCTAGCCAAATAATCTTGAACATAATCTAAACCGGCTTTGCGATGGCTTAACGTGTGAATTAGAGCATGCATCAAAAGTTGATAGGGGTTTGGCACTTCCCCTTTCTTCAGCGTTGGTTTATTCACACTCCCCTTATAACCCATGCGGAAAAAGCATCCGCGAACCATCTTCTCATCTAGATGAATCGGATCATCTTCTTTATCCTTAAGCTCCAAAATCCTTCAGATATAGCATTCAGTAACTGTGATTGGCTTTATCTCATCACCAACTTGTGTTGTAGAAGAGATCGTCTTCCGTCAGCGTTTAGACTCGCGTTCATCCAGAAGTGAATAATATGAGATCGATAAGAAACGGTACACTCAGTAATTGCACGACGAATGTGACTATCTTCAAGAAACTTCAAAATGCTGTCATATTCTTTCAGCGACGGACAAATAGACTTGTCAAGCGTGATGCATGTATTGTGAGTTTTGGAAAACTCAACTGAGATAACACGCGCTCGAACCTGTGCATGAAAAACGACATAAAACAATTAGCACGCTTTTCGAGAAAAAATCACAAAAATTTTTCTAACACTTTAATCAAGTTCGGGCGAACTTGATTAATGTTAAACACACTGATTTTAACAAGTTCGCCCAAACATGTAACAAACATGTTCAACTCTTTCGTAATGCAAGTTCGGGCGAACATACAGTTTTTATCATTCAATTTTTCCTAAGTTCGGCCGAACATGTATGAGACACATGTTACACATTAAAGAACAAGTTCCGGCAAACTTACAATACAAACAAATCACTTTTTGTTAACATAAGTTTGGTCGAACATGATTGCATCACAAGCACTTCAACAATCAAGTTCGGTCGAACATGTTTCTGGTTCATTTAATTATGTTTTGGACAAGTCCGGTCGAACTTGACAACAAGTTCGGCCGAACTTGTCGTCTTCTTCAACAGATCAACCAAATTCAAACATGCAAAAGTGCATTTCTGTTCAATCAAAAAAAATTTCACGTTCGATTTTAAGTATAGATCAAAGATCTAGGTTCAATTTTGTCCAATAACACCTAAAACTATCAGATTTTAAGTTTTAGATTTGGTTTTGTTTCTTTAACCATTCAATCATGGTTTATTCTTAATTAAGTATCTCTGACATAGTGATTGGTGTGCTAATCACCAAAAACTAACTTCAATCGGACAGTATAACGGCTCAAAAGTGCCAATTTCCACAAATTCTCTCTAAAAGCTCAAGTTCGCTCAAGTTGTTCTGATAACAAGTAAATGAGTTCGGCCGAACTTGAATGGTATTTATACCATGTCAAGTTCGGGCGAACTTGTTAAGCCCAACATGAAGGCCCAGACTAAGTTCGAGCGAACTTATTGTAAAACTAACAAACAACCATCTGCAAGTTCAGTCGAACATGCTGTTTGTTAAACTTGAATTGTTTAGCAAGTTCGGTCGAACATGCCAAACTTCAAAATTTCAAACTTTTTCAAAATTTTCACCTTTAAACCTGAACTTTCGAACTTTTTACCAGTTATGAAAATCCACTCAGTTGACCAAGTCCAAGCTAATGACCTTGGGTAACCGATTTGTCTGCCGGTCCAAGTTATTGACCCCGGTTTGGCCCGTTATGAACAAACTGTTGATATTTTCAAAATCAAAGTTTCAAATTAATGAACTTTTCACATTTTATCTTTTCAAATTTAACCGATTAGCTCCCAGCCCGTTGTCAAAGAGATTCCCACCAATTCTAGCATCTTACCAGACTTCGAAGATCCGTTCTCCAACATTGGTTTGCTGAAAACAATGTAGAAATAAAATCTTTTTGTATTTTTAATGTTTATGCTAAAACACACCGAAAAGCTTTTTGATTTTAATCTGTAAAGCTAAAATAAAATGAAATAAGCAATGTAAAATATATACAAACATATTTACAGACATATTTTTGTGAATTCATGTCTAAGGATCATATCAGTTGATTAAGACATATCACCAGTACCGTTGACCTTTAAATGACTTTAAGTTTTAAACTCGTTTACCTAGATTTTTGATATGTTTGTCCACTTAAACTTTACCACATTTCTCAATTGTTTCAAGATATGTTAAGGTATGATTTATGAAACTTGACTTATCTGTGGTTCCCACTTCTTGAATATACTCCCGTATCCAGATTCCCTAGATTTCATCTTACATGTGAATATAGCGTAATTGATATCTGTATCTGGGTTGTGAGAAACCTTGAGAGCTCAGGTTAGTACTACCGTACATACAAAGAGATGAAGGCTCGTCTTTAAGGTGTGTTCCACTTAAGGAATCTTTTCAGCATTGCATATGATTATATCTTTCGATACTTTTCAATATTGCATGCAATTTGGGGTTTAAAACGAAAATATTATAGAAGTTCTTGGCCATTGCTTCCGCAAAATCAGAAGAACTTGAATAATACCCCAGATATCAACTATCTATAAGGACCTCGTATAACAGATTCAGGCAATTCTTTCAAACGAAATTCGGAGTACTAAGTCCATATATCCAAGATGTGTTAATCCATAAGATTAAGCAGTTGTAAAATTTAGTTTATATCTCGAAAACAGTTTACTGAACGTGTTAAGCCTATCGACACATCCGCAGTAAGACTCGTTTATCACTTTTAAACTTTACATTTCTTTAGCATACTGTGATAGTCCACTGATGTACTATCATTTCCTTTTTATGACACTGAATTCTTTTTGTCCTTTTTAATGTTTTTGAAAATTTTGAATTTTTATATGTTTTTGGATTTTAAAATTTTTCGAATGTTTTTGTATTTTCTCTAACATTTCTCCTCCTAAAATCAAAAACATCTTTTTGGATTTTAGTTTTTAATAAACTTGTAAACTAGAAAGATATTTACAAACCAATGTGGATCATGCGAACTCGTTGTCCGGTCCGTATTCAACCTCAGTATCCGCACCTGTCAGCAAATTTTTCATACCGTTAATTCTCAGCAAGTATTTAAACCGTGAGAAAGAAAATGGTTTGGTATAAAAATCAGCCTTTTGTTCATCGGTGTGGATTTTTTCTATTCGTACCATTTTCTTTTCATAGCAATCACGAATGAAATGAAAACGAATTTCAATGTGTTATGTGCGTGAGTGATGAACCGGATTTTTAGTTATATCGATGGCTGCCTTGTTTTCAACATACAGCAGAGTGTCTAGAAATTGCAGACCATAGTCTCTCATCTGTTGTTGAATCCACAAAATCTGTGAACAACAGCTGGAGGCCGAGATATACTCAGCTTCACAGGTAGAGAGAGCGACCGTAGTCTGTTTCTTACACTGGCAGGTTACCATTTTTGTTCCGAAGAACTGGCATCCCGCTGTAGTTGATTTTGAGTTCAACATATCTACACCAGATATCTGAAGATACGCTTCACGATTTGCATGTGTAAGATCCTCGGGCTTGACTGATATCTGGCGCATAGGCAGGTTGGATACATAATATCTGGGCGTGATGCCGTCAGATACATCAGCGATCCAATCATCAATCTGTATAACATCTCGTCAACTTTGGCTCCAGTCTCGTCAACGCAAATGCCATGATTTAGAGCAAGAGGCATAGATAGAGGCTTCAAGCTTTCCATTCCAAACTTCTTCAAGATGTCGTGGACATACTTAGTCTGGTGAATGAAAATACCATCCGGAAGCTGATCTACTTGCAAACCAAGAAAGAACTTCATTTCGCCCATCAAGGACATTTTGAATTTCTTTTTCATGATTCCCTCAAACTCTTTGAAGAGACTATCGTTTGTAGATCTAAAGATGATGTCGTCAACGTAGATTTGAACTATAATCAGATGGCCATCAACTTCTCTGGTGAAAAGAGTACTATCCACAGTTCCTCTAATAAAGCCGTTTTCGACGAGATGTTGCGACAACGTCTCGTACCAAGCTCTCGGGGCTTGGTGTAGACCATAAAGTGCTTTATCCAGTAGGTATGCTTTCTTCTTGTTAAGTGGATCGACAAACCCTAGTGGTTGTCTAACGTACACCTTCTCGCGTAATTTTCCATACAGAAAAGCTGATTTGACATCCAATTGATAGACCTTAAATCCTTTCCATGATGCAAAAGCTAGAAATATTCAAATAGATTCCAATCGAGCTACTGGTGCATAGACTTCAGTGTAGTCTATCCCTTCCTGCTGGTGAAATCCTTTGACAACATGCCTAGCTTTGTTACGAACAATAACTCCTCTATCATCACGTTTACACTTAAAGACCCATTTTGTATAAATTGCTTTCTGATTTTCTGGTAAGTCTTCAAGCTTCCACACACCCAACTTCTCAAACTGCAATAATTCTTCTTGCATTGCTTGTACTCAGTTTTCATCTGCTATAGCTTCGTTAACTGTCTTAGGCTCAATCTGAGAGATGAAACATGATTGGAAACAATAGTTCTGGGTTGTAGCAACACGTGTGTAGAAACCACTGAGTGCTTTATTAATTTGCCCTCGAGTTCTAACACCAGTTTGAAGTTCTCCGATAATATTTGTTGACAGATGATAGGATATGATCGTGGCAATTCTTCACTTGGAATATCTACTGAGTTTTGCTGATTCGTGATGTTGAGATCAACAACCAATTCAATGTTTGGAGAGCTTGTTGAAGCTTCATTTTTGTTGTTCGGGACTGCAGATTGATTAAGAAGACTTGTTATCTGCTCCACTTCTTCATCTAAAGAAGATGATTCCCCACCAGCATCAAATGTTGGTACTTCATCTGAATCAGAATCTTGATTCTGAGGCATAATGGGCTCCGTTGTTGTATTCATTGGTTCAGTAGAGGCATTCGTTGGAAGATTAGCAGATGTTGATAATGTTTCAGAAACTTTTTTAGCCGGAACACCACTATTGTTTGAACTTGCGCCAGAAGAAGATGGATCCAACGTGGGTTGATTAACCACAATTGGTCGAACAATTTGCTCTTGATTCGTTGACTGGTTAAGAAAATATAACGCTGCAACTTCTTCGTCAGTTGGTTCTTTGAGCAAGTCAAATGACTTCCAAAGGTCTTGATAGTTAAACAGTCATGCGTCACCTTTCCTTTGAATAGGATCCGTGTAGTTGAAACAATCCACGTGCTGTGCTGCAATAACCTTTCTTAATGAAGGAACATATACTCTTCTCAACGGACTCGCATATCCGACAAAGAAACCTTCGAGAGATTTAGCTCCGAATTTGCCATCTTGGTCTATTACGGTACAAGGAGCACCGAATGGTTCTAAGAACTTCAAATTTGGTTCCTCCAGTTTATCATCTCAAAACATGTTTTCTTTGTTGGTTTGACAGTGAGAACCCAGTTTAGCGTGTAGCTAGCCGCAACAACTGCTTCACTCAAGAAGCTGATTGGAAGTTTAGAATCTACAAGCATGGTTCTCGCAGTTTCAATCAAAGTTCAATTCTTCCGTTCAGCAACTCCATTTTGCTGTGGAGTATAGGGAGCACTAAACTCGTGCAAAATCCCTTTTGCGTTGCAGAATTCTTTCATTTTGTTATTCTTAAACTCTGTGCCGTTATCACTTCTAATGCGTCTGACCGGCAGATGATAAATGTTCTCGAGTTTCTTGAATAGAATAACCAAGTTCTCGAACGTTTCGTCTTTTGATTCTTGAAAGAATACCCACGAATATCTCGAATAGTCATCTGTCACGACCAAGCAATATAAGTCTCCTGATATGCTTCGAACATTACAGGACCAAATAAATCCATGTGGAGACGTTCTAAAGGCAACTTGATTGAGTTTAGAATTTTCTTCGGATGAGATTTCTTAATCTGCTTTCCCTTCTTGCATTCCAAGAAATGATCAGACATCTGAAAACTTCGAAGATTTACGCCTTCTACAAGATCATTATGAACCAAGAAATTCATTTTTCACAAATGAATATGCCCCATCTTTCGATCCAAAGAATAGAATCTTTTTCAGTACCCTTTGATACAAAACATTGTGCTGATTGTGATGAAGTGGTAGCAACACCCATATCAAGAACATATAAATCATTTTCTCGAGGTGCTCGCATCAGAATCCACTCATCTGGAATTTTGAATCCCGGCTTCAAGATAATACACTCTGTGTCATTGAAATGAACTGTAAATTTCTTGTCACAAATCTGCGATATACTTAGAAGATTGTTCTCAAGTTCTGCAATATAGTTCACGCGATCAAATGAAACTACGCCATTGGAGAGTTTTCCCTCGGCGACTATCTTTCCACCTTGATTTCCTGCAAATCCAACATATCCACCATTGATAACTTTAATGTCGAATAGCAATGCTTTCATTCCCGTCATGTGCCTGGATGCTCCACTATCCAAAATCCACTTTGAAAGTACGGATCTTTGGAGCCCCTACAAAATTCAAAAATTAGGTGAAAAGCTCTACCCAAGCTTTCTTGGTTTTAGGTTTTACAGGATAACCATCAACAAAAGCATATTCAAACTCATCAACATCATCAAATAAAATTCATCATCTGTTTCAACAATGTTAATGTTTGAAAATTTCACTTTTTTCTTATCTTTTACAGATTTGACATTATCGTTCTTAATTTCTGTTTTAATTTCTTTCATATTCTCACTAGTCTTCACCTGCTTAGCCTTAGTGATTTCAAACTTTGATTGTTTTGTGTTATCAGTCTTTACCAGCTCACACTTAACAACACCAGATGTTGTTGACCTCTTCTTGGCAATCCAGGTTTGAGATTTGATATTAGCCTTTTTGATGTAAAACTTGTTTTTATTAAACCTAGAAGTTTCACCTTTTTCGAAAATGGAATTTTCAAAAGTCTTTTCAAATTTTGGTTTAACTTTTGGTTTTGATTCATTTCGTTTCAAAATCTTTACAGGTTTTACAAACACTGGTTGCTTTGGTTTAACAACATTTGAATCTTCTTTTCTTCGAAGATAAGCAGGTTTTGATTTCGGACATTGTCGTGCCAAATAACCAATTTCATTGCACTTGAAACATGTCCGATTATCAAGTGGATGTCCTTTAACAGGTGGTTTTACTTTACTTGAAATTTTGACACCACTTGTAACCTTTGCTTTATCTCGAAGTTCTTTCTCCTTCTTGAACTCATCATTTGACTATTTACCAATCAAACTCTCTTCATGAACTGTATTCGTCCCATATACAAAATTTATGTGTTTGTTTTTATATTCATGAACTGGTGACGGTTTCTTTACAGATTCATCAGTTTCTTCTTCTAAACCCAACCCCGCTCTCTGGTTTTCCGGATGATCACCAACGTTTCTTCGGTCGTTGTTTCTTTTATGTGTAGAATATAATTTTCCTTCATTGATTAACAATTCTTCTGATGTGACTTCCACGAGTTTAAAGAATTTATCAAGCAATTCTTCCTTCAGATTCTGAATCGGGAAGCTATCATCGAAGTATAGTCTATCCGAATCCTTAATTTTGTACATTACAGTATTAGGATCATCACTTAGACCATCTTCTGACGACTTATCATCATTTTCAGATTGTGAATCAGAATTCTTTGAACTCGAGTTGGCGCTTTTGAAGCTGCCATCATCAGAATCGCTTAAAACATTTTCAACTACTTTGTTAACCACAACATTGTTATCATCATCAGATTAGCATAGACTATATCAATGGTCTTTGGCAACTCGTTTTTCTTTTTAGAAAGTAATTCAACATTGAGTGCCTTATCCATCCTGTCTGCAGATTTAACATAGTATTTCTCGCAAAGGGGTGGAGGAACATTGCTATATTCTTTGCCCGCTTTCTTTTTAGGGTTTTCTTCCGTTGGAATTGTTGGAAGAATATGATCGATAACATACGCGTTAGTGGTATAACTTCTTAACAATTGTCGAACTCTTTCAGTTTCAATTGTCATATCTTGAAGTTGTTGTTTGATTTCAGCAATGGTATTGATATAATGCTCTTTGTTTATCCATTACTGTACCACTCAACATTCTTATATTATCATGTTGTTCGGTGTTATTTCTGTCGAGTCTGCCTAATCATTTTTCATTTTATCATACGCTTCTTTCATTGTGCGATAATCATATTTTAACAAATCGTTATACACATTGTTTTCAGCGATGATCTTTGGCTTTTCGGCACATTCGACACAAGGTTTAGTACATTTTGTACAAGGTTTCTCAACCTCTACAACTTGTACGTTGACAACTTCTTTCTCGACAATTTTTACCTCTGGACCTACCTTTGTTAGATTCGCCATTAAAGCTTTATCTGCCATGTCCTTGAGGTCTTATACTTTCATTTCTTGAGTGACATCAATAATCACTTCATCAATCTTTCTCTCCTCAACCACTTGTTCTTTCGTGCTTCCATCGAAGTGACCTCCAAAACTGTCACAAGAATTAGAGGATAAAATTCCTTGTCTCTGCATATGGATATATTCCTCTTCTTCCTGTTGTTGATGCAAGTATTGTTCTAGAATGGCTTGTTCGAAAGCTGCTGTTTCTGCTGCTGCCCCTGCTTCAGCTGCTTCATCTGCAGAGTTATCTTCAACTGTCTCCGCCATCAAAGTAAGTCCGGTCTTTTTGCCAATATAAGAATTCCAATCAAAACCGTCATCTTCTACGGATGCAACCATGGCTTTCTCCGTGGTATTACTGTTTGGCTTTTCTTGGATCTCAACTTGAGTTTTCTTCGGGAAAGGTTTATATTGAAGTGCCTTCTTGTAATATTCATTCCCTCCTCCGAAAGGACTTTGATTTTTGTTTGCCTCGGTGTTCTTACACTCTCTTTTAAAATGTCCCTTCTGTCGACATCTAAATCATGTGAGTTTGGATTTGTCAAAACCCAATTTGTTACTGGAGTTTCCTATGTCACGGCCTGTGAGTGCAACGAACTTTGTCACTCTCCTGATGATCGAAGCTAAGGACCATTTGATGTCCATTAGTTCGAGTTCTTCCTCGTCAACTTGGTCATAATCTTCTGCGGTCATCTCGGGGTTTCCGATCTTACCGGCCACAAGACATTCATAAGATTCTAAGATGGTAGCAAGTATTGACATATGTTGTTTTACAACTTCTTCTGAAACAGCATTGTTCAAATTCATTGCAATGTTGCACTTGTAAACATTCGGATGAGAACTTTGTTGTTGGTTCTGATTTGCTTGACTTTGGAATGTTGAATTTGAACCAGTGCTCTAGTAAGAATTTTGTGGACTTTGGTCATACTGAGGCTGTGAATGATTCTGGTTCTGTGGAGAAACATTCATGTTTGCACTAAAAGCAGTTCCAATTTTTGGACTGGAAATGTTATCTTGCATTCCGGTTTTGTAGTACAAACCAATGTCTTGAACAACATTAGCGTTCTTTGACTTCGATATCTTCAGAAGCTCCATTTCGTGACCTTCGAGTTTATCAATAAATGTTGACAACTTGAAGAAATCCCACTTATCACTATTCTTCAGAATCATCAAATACGTAGTCCATTCACCCTCTGGTAGTGCGTCAGCAAGTTTGTCGATGTATTCTTGTTCCGTCTTCTCAATATCGTGTCTTCGCATTTGCACTTTGAGTTGACAGAAACGTTCAATCATTTGCTTATTGGTCTCATTCTTTAGCATGCTGAAAATATCGAACTCTTTCAGAATGAGAGCCTTCTTGCTTTTGATCATTTCGGCACTGCCTTGGTATTTCTTCTGTAATGACAACCAAAGCTCTCTTACAGTAGTATACTCTGGTAACAGAACTAGAATATCTTCTTTGACAGACTGTTGGATGAGACTGGTCATCTTTTTCTCTGCAATGTATTCGTATCTCTGAGCTGTCGAGTAGTTGTACTTCTCAAGAACCTGTTGATGTTCATCTACAGGAATAGTATAGCCTCTTTCGATTGACACCCGGCCAGCGAAGTGCATGGCTTGAACCAAGTAGGTAAATTTCTCTTTCCATGCTTCGTATTCGTCCATGCTCATCAGCTTGGGCGGTTTGACGGTCGTTCCCATTTCGTTATCAAGATTAACTTGTTTATCACGTTGGCGTTTGACGAACTAGCTGCTGACATATAAGGTCTTAGTTGATCCTCCATGGCGAATAACGAAACGTGTACGCTGAAAATTTTTCAAAAACTTTGAAAACAATTAGTCCTACTACAAGTTCGGTCGAACTTGTAGCAACAAATGAAGAATTCTTGAATTTTCTAACAAGTTTGGTCGAACGTGTTAGATTGATTTTGAAAAATTTGTTTATCTTCGATCGAACTTACTCTTTGAACAAACACATAGAACTTCAAGCGAACTTGTCAACAATTTCGATGAAATACAAGTAAGTTCGGGCGACTTTACTTAAAACTTTCTTGATTTACACAAGTTCGGTCGAACTTTATGTAAACTTGATGAAAATTCAGTATCTTCAAGCGAACTTGACTAAAATTTCTACAAAAATCACCTAAGTTCGGGCGAACTTACTAAAAAATCACTTGAAAAGTGATGTTTTAGTGCAAGTTCGGCCGAACATGGCCAACAAGTTCGTTCCTTAGGGTTTTCAAAAACATGTTTTTTTCAAAATTTCGACATGAATTCGGTTGAATTTGGTCTCCAATCTTTCAAGGGTTTATCTTTGTTGTATTTTACATGATATATTCAAAATTCAAAAGATTTTGACCATGAATTCTTCATTTTCTGATCAAAAGTTTAAAGAAAAAGAAGAATGGAGTAGAAATAGAAGTGTTCTTGTCTTGATACTATCAAATCAGGCTGTTCTAGCTCTGATACCACTTGTAGGACCGATCCTCGATGCTTAGGAACCTAAATTTGATATCTAATATCCATAATAGCGGAAATATTACGTCGTGTTACCAATAGACAAGAATTAATCAGTTAATCATCAGTTTCATTGAATAAACGTTCAGATTACAGATAGACAGAGCTTCGCCTCTACAATACCAAAGTTACAAATGAGACACACAAGCTAGGTATTTATAAGATAACAAGTTCGGCCCAATATGTGCAAGTTCTCCCGAACTTGCCTATGCAAGTTCAGCCGAACATGCCTAGACATGTTAAGATATGGGCGAACATGGCTAAGACACTTCATAAATATTTCTTAACCTAGCCTATCCAGCTCTATACAATACAGACTCGATATAAGACTAAGACATAGACATTATGCACCAACATTTACATCAAAAAGGCTAATATCAAATCTCAAACCTGGATTGCCAAGAAAAGGTCAACAATATCTGGTGTTGTTAAGTCTGAGCTATTAAAGACTGACAACACAAAAGAATCAAAGTCTGAAATCACTAAGTCTGAGCAGGTGAAGACTAGTAAGAATGTGAAAGAAGTTAAAATAGAAATCAAGAACAATAATGTCAAATCCGTAAAAGATAAGAAAAAAGTGAAATTTTCAAACATTAACATTGTTGAAACAGATGAGTTTGATTTTGATGATGTTGATGAGTTTGAATATGATTTTGATGATGGCTTTCCAGTAAAACCCAAGACCAAGAAGGCTTGGGTAGAGCTTTTCACCTAATTTCTAAATTTTGCGGGGGCTCCAAAGATCCGTACTCTCCAAGTGGATTTTGGATAGCGGAGCATCCAGGCATATGACGGTAATGAAGGCGCTGTTATTCGACATTAAAGCCATTAATGGTGGGTGTGTTGGATTTGCTGGAAACCAAGGCGGGAGAATTGTAGCAGAGGGAAAGCTTTCAAACAGAGTCGTGTCATTCGATCAAGTTAACTACATTGCAGAGCTTGAGAACAACCTCCTCAGTATTTATCAAATTTGTGATAAGAAGTTTACTGTTCACTTCAACAACAAAGAATGCATGATCATAAAGCCGGGTTTTAAGGTGCCAGATAATTGGATCCTCATGCGAGCATCGAGAGATAATGACCTTTATGTTCTTGATATGGGAATTGCCACTACTTCTTCACAAACAACACAATTTTTGAATCAAAAGTAACTGAAAAAGAATCAATCTTGTGGCATAGAAAGATGGGTCACATTCACCTGAGCAAGATGAATCATTTAGTCCATAATGATTTAGTTGAAGGCGTGAACTTGAAAAGTTTTCAAATGTCAGAAAATTGTCTCGAGTGCAAAAAGGGAAAGCAGGTAAAGAAATCTCATCCGAAAAAGATTCTTAATTCAATAAAGCTGCCTCTTGAAAGACTTCATGTCACACCCTCAATTTCCACTTGCGGAGTTTTACCGCGAGGCGTGTGAACAAACCAGAATCTGAGACACTAGTAACGTCGAACGACTCTATATGATTTGTTAATACGTTTTCCAAAATCATTTGTTTAACCATTCATAGTTAATTTTAGATTGCCTTAGTTTGGTTTCAATGTTTAGCGGAAGCATTAGTTCTTAAAGTTGAGCGGAAGCATAAAAATAAAGTAAAGGAACGGGCTCCAACACAAACGCCAAAACTAAAGAAAAATCCAAATAATTGTTTGTAAATGAGACTCGATAAAAAGATGTCTTGATCATTGCAAGTGAGTGCACCTAGAGCTCCTAGCGTCCTGAGAAACATGTAAAGAAACAAGTGTCAACATTAAAGAAGAGTGAGTTCACAGGTTTTCATAAGTTCATTTGTTCGGTTATAAGTTTGTTTCCCCCGTTATCCCTAACCCGGGATAACGATTTAGTTCCATTATTCCTTACCCGGAATAATAATGATGTTCCATTATTCCTAACCCGGAATAATAACGTTGTTGGTTCCATTATCCCTAACCCGGGATAATATTGTTGATTCGTAATTAAGTTCAATGTTAATATATATAGGTAGCTAGCCTAAAGTTATGTCACGTAAGTGTTCGCGATCGAAGCTGACTGTTGTGCCTCCGTGTTGCCAGGCCTATCACTGACCATGGCGAAGTTAGGCCAAATTATTCACCCGTTGACCATACCCGGTCGGCTAGCGCGACTAGCTCGGATGGGGCTTGTCGGGCCCAGTAGTACTACTTATAATTCCCCCGCTATTAAAACCCAATACTAACGATCCGAGAGATTGTCGAGGACTTGTGTGATATAGCTGCTTAGTGACCATAACGTTACATTAACATTAACTTAGTTACCGATAGTTATGTGACGTTAATTTCATATAACGTAAAGAGATTGAGTTGAAGAGTGTATACATGTTTCTCCCCCTGTTGTTTAAAACCGGATAAAATTAGGGGCTGTGAACTCACCTTTAGTTGCTCGGTTAGTGTAACACAGATGTAGCAATGATGGGACCGCTAATTGCGTCCTAACAAGTCAATTGATTTAGAGTTAGTGTGTGAACACACTGATACAAACCCTACACGTAATTAACACACAATGCGGTACACACAATAACAAATCCTAACACTCAATCATGCATGCAAGTATCATCATACCAACATAGTGATCAAACCAACCTATCATGAACACAAATCAATCCATACAACACTTTGGTACACACATTCGCAAGTTATCAAGTTTCAGCTTATATACTCATAATTAGGCTGTTTTCGAGGATTTTTATAAAATAGTTCCAACATTCCAAAAATTCCAATTATTTTACAGAAGGTGTCAACTATAATGTAGAATTTTATATAAATTTTTCAAGTCCTAACACTTTACCAATTATTCATATATATTAATATGCTAGGCTGCAGTCAGATTCGTCGCTTTCTGACTGCAGTCCACGGGAGAATTTATTTAAAAATCACCGTTCGTCCAATTAACAAAATTCCAGTGGGAGTTTCCCGGAAATTTCCATATCTAGTTTCTGTACAAATTTCGTGATTCGACTCTCTACAGATTATTAGATCCGACTCGATAAACAACTAACAAATTTTCAGAATTTTCACAGCTTCAGTTACTGAACTTAATTGGCCACTTAAAAATACCAAACGAATTCAGAAAAATATGAATCCAGCGCCATTAGAAGCATTTTTCAAAAATCTACGTTTTAGACTTCAGAAAATCCGTTTTTCGATAAATAATAACCAAGTTACAGCCAGTTGAAGTTGGCTGTAAACACCATTCAGCATCCTGTTTTCAGCATTTTATCGCAATATAACACGCTTAAACAATCGATATGTTAAATATAAACGATCAAGAACAGATTTTTCCAATCATATATCATCATATACATCATACCCATGCAAACTCTAATCATAACATATAGTTTTTATCACCAGAACGCAGCCTAATGATTCTTGATTCCACTAATCATCATAATCGCAAACTATCATTAATTATCGGACTAAACATCATACACCTTAATAATAATGAATCTATCACTACATTCAAGCATGATCAAGAGTTTATAATCCTAGTAAGACTTTGCAAACAATGATAAACTCTAACCTTTAAAAATGAAGATCAATGATCCGAGAATTAGATGGGAATGGATTCGGTTTGAAGGTGATCGCGACCGAGAGCAAGGAGTAGGGAGATTTGTCGCGACCGAGAGCAAGTGGAAGAGATGGGCTGCCGTCGGCTTCCTTGGATACTAGGGTTTCTCTTTTTTTTTGTAAAGCACAACTCATGTATACATGCATATATATAGTGCAAGGGGAAAGAAAAGGATCAAAGGGTTTGGGCGACTAGCTTGCGGCTGCAAAGGGGTTTGGGGGGGGCGGTTTGGGTTTAAAACTTGATCCCCAAGTTTTGGTTAACTCCTTTAGTCGCAAGGAAATGAGGTTGGCTCGTGTCGCGGCTCGGTTCGATTTGTCTATATATTTACTATATCTTTTATAAATAATCACCATGAAATCAAAACATAACATAATCACTCACCAAGCTTATAAGCGTTTAATATACATAGCACGTAATTCATTTGACAAGTTCACGAAATTATCGTAATTATTTCGAGCGTGCAATTTAAGTCTCCGAATCAATTTAGCGTAGGAACGAATAACCGTGAAGTAGTGCGTTTAAGATGTCTGAAAAACCGGGATGTTACATTATCCCCAAGTTGAAAGAATTTTCGTCCCGAAAATTGAGTAAACGCGGTTTAGAACGCAGCGTACATGTTTAGAGTGCCACGCACAAAGATTTAGTTTGTTAACAATGGTACACGAAATTGCAAGAAATTCCCAAGTGCCACGCACAAAGATTTAGTTCGTTAACAATGGTACACGAAATTACAAGAAATTCCCAAGTGCCACGCACAAAGATTTAGTTCGTTAACAATGGTACGCGAAATTACAAGAAATTCCCAGGTTGTCACATCATCCCCATGTTAAAAGAATTTTTGTCCCGAAAATTTTAGTTGGTGGTATCGTTAACTTGTTGCTCAGCTGCAAAGAGGTGTGGGTATTTGCTTTTCATTTGGTCCTCTCTTTCCCACGTGAACTCCGGTCCACGCTTAGAGTACCAACGAACCTTGACGATTGGAATCTTGCTGTGCCTTCGAGTCTTGATCTCACGATCCATGATCTCGATAGGTTGTTCCACAAAGTGCAGTTGTTCATCCACTTGAATCTCATCCAATGGAACGACTAGGGTTTCATCTGATAAACACTTCTTCAGATTTGACACGTGAAAAACGTTGTGAACTCCACTGAGTTCGGCAGGAAGGTCTAATTGATAAGCTACGGGTCCGATACGTTTCAAGATCACAAACGGACCTACGTACCGTGGGTTTAGTTTGCCTCGTTTCCCAAAGCGGATTACACCCTTCCAGGGTGACACCTTCAGTAGGACGCGGTCGCCTACTTGAAATTCGAGCGGTTTGCGTCGTTGATCAGCGTAGCTTTTCTGTCGATCTCGTGCCGCCGCCATGCGGTTTCTGATTTGTACAATCTTTTCAGTAGCCTCAAGTATCAACTCAGGGCTTGTGAGTTGACTGTCACCGACTTCTGCCCAACAGACCGGTGATCTACATTTACGACCGTATAATGCCTCAAACGGTGCTGCCGATATACTCGTATGGTAACTGTTGTTATACGAGAATTCCACTAAAGGCAGGTGGTTTCCCAACTATTCTCGAAGTCTACCACCCATGCTCTAAGCATGTCTTCCAAGGTCTGTATGGTCCTTTCGCTTTGACCATCAGTCTGAGGGTGATAAGCTGTGCTCATATCTAAGCGTGTGCCCAACGCTTTCTGAAGTGACTGCCAAAAGCTGGACATGAAGCGAGCATCTCTGTCTGAGATGATGGACGTTGGCACTCCGTGCCGAGAAACTACTTCCTCAATGTAGATGCGAGTCAACTTCTCCATCTTATCTGTTTCTTTAATAGCTAGGAAGTGTGCGGACTTAGTTAAACGATCCACGATCACCCAGATGGTATCGCAACCACCCAAAGTTCGCGGGAGTTTAGTGATGAAATCCATCGAGATCTGATCCCATTTCCACACTGGGATCTCAGGTTGTTGAAGTAGCCCCGATGGCTTCTGATACTCTACCTTGACTTTTGCAAAGTCAAACACTTGCTCACGTAGGTGGCTATAACAGCTTTCATGTTGGGTGTCACACCCTCAATTTCCACTTGCGGAGTTTTACCGCGAGGCGTGTGAACAAACCAGAATCTGAAACACTAGTACGTCGAACGACTCTATATGATTTGATAATACGTTTTCCAAAAATCATTTGTTTAACCATTCATCGTAGATTTTATATTGTCTAAGTTAGTTACCAATGTTTAGCGGAAGCATTAGTTTTTATGGTTGAGCGGAAGCATAAAATAAGTAGAGAAACGGGCGCCAACACAAACGCCAAAACAAATGAAAAACCCAAAACAATGTTTGTAAATGAGACTCGATAAAAGATGTCTTGTTCAATGCATGTGAGTGCACCTAGAGCTCCTAGCGTCCTGAGAAACATGTAAAGAAACAAGTGTCAACATTAAAGATGAGTGAGTTCACAGGTTTTCATAAATTCGTTTGTTCGGTTATAAGTTTGTTTCCCCCGTTATCCCTAACCCGGATAACGACTAGTTCCATTATTCCCAACCCGGAATAATAATGTTGTTGGTTCCATTATTCCCAACCCGGAAATAATAATGTTGTTTGATCCATTATTCCTAACCCGGAATAATAATGTTGATTCGTTCCATTATTCCTAACCCGGAATAATAAAGTTGTTGTTTCCATTATCCCTAACCCGGGATAATATAGTTGATTCGTAATTAAGTTCAATGTTAACATATATAGGTAGCTAGCCTAAAGTTATGTCACGTAAGTGTTCGCGATCGAAGCTGACTGTTGTGCCTCCGTGTTGCCAGGCCTATCACTGACCATGGCGAAGTTAGGCCAAATTATTCACCCGTTGACCATACCCGGTCGGCTAGCGCGACTAGCTCGGATGGGGCTTGTCGGGCCCAGTAGTACTACTTATAATTCCCCCGCTATTAAAACCCAATACTAACGATCCGAGAGATTGACGAGGACTTAAGTGATATAGCTGCTTAGTGACCATAACGTTACATTAACATTAACTTAGTTACCGATAGTTATGTGACGTTAATTTCATATAACGTAAAGAGATTGAGTTGAAGAGTGTATACATGTTTCTCCCCCTGTTGTTTAAAACCGGATAAAATTAGGGGCCGTGAACTCACCTTTAGTTGCTCGGTTAGTGTAGCAAAGAAGTTGTAAGGGATGGGACCGCTAATTGCGTCCTAACAAACCAATTGATTTCAAGTCAGTGTGTGAACACACCAATACAAATTCTACACGTAATTTACGCACAAAGTGATACACACATCAAAATACCTAACACTCAAACATGCATGCAAGTATCCTCATGTGAACATAGAAATCAAAACAATTTATCATGAACATAATCCAATCCATGCAACAATTTGGTGCACACAATCACAAGTTACCAATTTCAGCTTACATACTCATAATTCAGCTGTTTTCTAGGATTTTTATAAAATAGTTTCAACGTTCCAAAAATTCCAATTATTTTACAGCAGTGACAACTATATTGTAGAAATTTATATAAATTTTTCAAGTCCTAATTCTTTACCATTTAACCATAAATATTAATATACTAGGCTGCAGTCAGATTCGTCGCTTTCTGACTGCAGTCCACGGAAGAATTTATTTAAAAATCACTGATCGTCCAATTAACAAAATTCCAGTTGAAGTTGCCTGGAAATTTCCATACCTAGTTGCTGTACAAATTTCATGATTCGACTCCCTACTGATTATAAAATCCAACTCGATAAACAACTAACAAAACTTCAGGATTTTCACAGCTTTAGTTACTGAACTTATTTGGCCACTTAAAAATATCAAACGACTTCAGAAAAATATGAATCCAGCGCCATTAGATTCGTTATTCAAATCTACGTTTTAGACTTCAGAAAATCCGTTTTTCGACAACTAACTACCGAGTTACAGCCAGTTGAAGTCGGCTGTAACTATCACTCAGCAATCTGTTTCAGCATTTTATTACCACTAATTCGCATAAACCGTCAATATAATGAACCTAGGCGATCAAGAACCGATTTTTCTAATCATAGATCAATACATATATCATATCCATGCAAACCCTAATCAATATCTCTAGTTTTTATAAACAAAACACACTTGCAAACTATTAGTTCCGAAAACAATCATACATGCAACACTTTGATAATTCAGCCGATTAACAACATACTCACTACATTCAAACACATATAATCCGAATATGATCTTGCAAACAATTATAAATCCTAACCTTTAAATCAAGCTTAATGAACCGTGAGTAGATGAGGAACCGATGATCAAGGATAGTTGCGACCGAGAGGATGAAAGGAACAAGCTGCTCGCGACCGAGAAGGTGATGTAGGGCTGATCAGATCAAGATGATGAAGGAAGAGGTTGCTCGCGATCAATGGAACAAGAGTAAGGCTGTTTGCGGTCGAAGAGAATGAACAAGGGCTGCCGTCGGCTTCTTTCTCACTAGGGTTTCTTGTGTTTTTGTTTTTGTGAAGCAACATGCATGTGTGTTTGTATATATAGCGCAAAGAGGATCAAGAAAAGGGAAATGGGTTTGCGGTTTGGGCTTGTTCTCGGCCGAGAGTGGTTTGGGTTTAAAACTTGGTTCACTCCTAGAGTCACAAGGAATCGAGGTTTTCGTGTCGCGGTTCGGTTCGTGTACATGTTTACCATAATTATTTTATAACTAAAACAATCACATAATCGCACATCACGTATTCACTAACTCGTACACGTTTAATACGTAGCATATAATTTATTCGACAAGTATTGCGTTTAAGTTATCCGAAAAACCAGGATGACACATTATCCCCATGTTGAAAGAATTTTCGTCCCGAAAATTGAGTAAACGTGGTTTAGCATGCAGCGTACATGTTTAGAGTGCCACGCACAAAGAGTTAGTTCGTTAATGATGGTACGCGAAGTTACAAGAAGTTCCCAAGTGCCATGCACAAAGATTCCCAAGTGCCATGCATAAGGATTTAGTTAACAATGGTACGCGAAAGTATGAGAAATTTCCAGGTTGTCAAATCTGGTATCGTTAGTTTGCTGCTCAGTTGTGAAGAGGTGTGGGTATTTGCTTTTCATTTGGTCCTCTCTTTCCCACGTGAACTCCGGTCCAAGCTTAGAGTTCCAACGAACCTTAACGATCGGAATCTTGCTGTGCCTTCGAGTCTTGATCTCACGATCCATGATCTCGATAGGCTGTTCAACAAAGTGTAGTTGTTCATCCACTTGGATCTCATCCAATGGAGTGACTAGAGTTTCATCTGATAGACACTTCTTCAGATTTGACACGTGAATTACGTTGTGAACTCCACTGAGTTCGGCAGGAAGGTCTAATTGATAAGCTACTGGTCCGATACGTTTCAAGATCACAAACGGACCTATGTACCTTGGGTTTAGTTTGCCCCGTTTTCCAAAGCGGATTACACCCTTCCAGGGTGACACCTTTAGTAGGACGCGGTCGCCTACTTGAAATTCGAGCGGTTTGCGTCGTTGATCAGCGTAGCTTTTCTGTCGATCTCGTGCCGCTGCCATGCGGTTTCTGATTTGTACAATCTTTTCAGTAGCCTCAAGTATTAACTCAGGGCCTGTGAGTTGACTGTCACCGACTTCTGCCCAACAGACCGGTGATCTACATTTACGACCGTATAATGCCTCAAACGGTGCTGCCGAAATACTCGTATGATAACTGTTGTTATATGAGAATTCCACTAAAGGCAGGTGGATTTCCCAACTATTTCAAAAGTCTACTACGCATGCCCTAAGCATGTCTTCCAAGGTCTGTATGGTCCTTTCGCTTTGACCATCAGTCTGAGGGTGATAGGCTGTGCTCATATCTAAGCGTTTTCCCAACGCTTTCTGAAGTGACTGCCAAAAGTTGGACGTGAAGCGAGCATCTCTGTCTGAGATGATGGACGTTGGCACTCCGTGCCGAGAAACTACTTCCTTAATGTAGATGCGAGTCAACTTCTCCATCTTATCTATTTCTTTAATAGCTAGGAAGTGTGCGGACTTAGTTAAACGATCCACAATTACCCAGATGGTATCGCAACCACCCAAAGTTCGCGGGAGTTTAGTGATGAAGTCCATCGAAATCTGATCCCATTTCCACACTGGGATCTCAGGTTGTTGGAGTAGCCCCGATGGCTTTTGATACTCTACCTTGACTTTTGCACAAGTCAAACACTTACTCACGTAGGTGGCTATATCGGCTTTCATGTTGGGCCACCAATACGCAACTTTAAGGTCTTGATACATCTTATCCGAACCCGGATGGACAGAGTATCGGGATTTGTGAGCTTCATCCATGACTAGCTCTCTGAGGTTTCCGTAGAGAGGTACCCATATGCGATTCATGAAGTACCGGGCTCCATTGGGTTTTACTTCCCAATCGCGTTCCATTTTTCCCACCGATTCGGCCTTGATGTTTTCCTCCTTAACTGCTTCTAACTGGGCGTCGTGTATTTGTTCGGGTAGCCCCGAATGAATAGTGAGTTGTAATGCTCGTACACGGCGAGGTTTCAAGTGTTCCTTCCTACTGAGGGCATCAGCTACCACGTTAGCTTTACCCGGGTGATACCGAATGGCACACTCATAATCGTTCAAGAGTTCGACCCAGCGACGCTGTCGCATGTTCAACTCCTTCTGATCAAAGATGTGTTGGAGGCTCTTGTGGTCTGTAAAGATTGTGCACTTCGTTCCATAGAGGTAGTGTCTCCAAATCTTAAGTGCAAACACTACTGCTCCCAATTCCAGGTCATGCGTCGTGTAGTTTTTCTCGTGAACCTTCAGTTGGCGGGACGCATATGCAATGACCTTATCGCGTTGCATGAGTACGCATCCCAACCCCTGGATGGAAGCATCACAATATACTACAAAGTCATCTGTCCCTTCCGGCAAGGACAGAATGGGTGCACTGCAAAGTTTCTGCTTTAGCAATTGAAATGCTGCTTCTTGCTTGTCACCCCAAGCATACTTGATGCCTTTCTGGGTGAGGGTAGTAAGCGGTTGGCGATCTTTGAAAATCCCTCGATGAAACGTCTGTAGTAACCAGCCAAACCCAAAAATTGGCGGATCTCCGTCGGTGTCCTGAGTGCTTCCCAGTTTTTGATGGCTTCAATCTTGGCAGGGTCTACGTGGATACCCTTTTCATTTACGATATGCCCAAGAAACTGAACTTCCCGAATCCAGAAATCACACTTTGAAAGCTTGGCACATAGCTTCTCCTGTTGAAGTAATCCTAACAGTAATCGTAGATGTTCAGCATGTTCTTCTTCACTTTTGGAATAGATGAGTATCTCATCGATGAACACAATGATAAACTTGTCGAGGTATGGTTTACACACACGTTCATGAGGTCCATGAACACCGCAGGTGCGTTGGTGAGACCGAAGGGCATGACCAAGAACTCATAATGGCCATACCGAGTACGAAATGCCGTCTTGGCGATATCCTCCTCCCTGATGCGTAGCTGATGGTAACCGGACCGTAGGTCAATCTTGGAGTAGTAGCTTGACCCTTGAAGTTGGTCGAAAAGATCGTCGATGCGAGGTAACGGGTATCGGTTCTTGACAGTAACCTTGTTGAGTTCCCTGTAGTCGATGCACATGCGGAAGGTCCCGTCCTTCTTCTTGACAAAAAGGACTGGAGCTCCCCATGGCGAAGCGCTTGGTCGGATAAATCCCTTTTCTAACAGCTCCTGAAGTTGGGTAGACAGCTCCTGCAGCTCGGCTGGAGCTAGGCGGTATGGAGACTTGGCGATAGGAGTTGCATGGTTCGCCAATTCGATTTCAAACTCCAATTGTCGATGAGGTGGAAGACCAGGTAATTCCTCTGGGAATACATCGAAAAATCACAGACGACAGGGATGTCTTCTATACGTTTCTCGTCCTTAGGCTGTTCGGTAACCAGTGAGAGTAAAGCGAAGGAGTTCTTTCTCCGAAGATACTTCTGCGCTTGCATGTAAGAGATGATGTTGGTGACGGCGCTTGCCTTCTCGCCTTGCACCGTCAAGATTTCGTCATTAGAGAGCGGAATACGGATAGATTTTTCGAAGCAGAGAACTTCAGCCGGACGTCGGATAGCCAGTCCATTCCGACTACCACGTCAAAACTTCCCAGGGTAGTTGTCATTAGATCAATGGTAAAAGTGTGACCCGCGAGTTTGAGTTGACAGCCGGATACTATATGGGTCACGTCTACAGATTTACCATCGGCTAGTTCTATGATATAAGGGGTCTCTAATGGTTTAGGCGTGAGATTTAGGTTCTTCCTAAAAGACTCAGATATAAAGCTCCTATCCGCACCCGTATCAAAAAGCACAGTAGCAAAATGTTCATTAAGGGGAAACTTACCGGTGACCACGTTCGAGTCGTTTCTGGCCTCTCCGCGGCCCAATGTAAATGCGCGACCTTTGGCACCTCCTGTGCCACCATTTCCATTATTGTTGTTGTTATTGTTGTTGTTGTGGTTATTGTGGTTGTGGTTGTTCCCACCATTGTTGTTGTTGTTACGCAGCTGTGGGCAGTCTCTTTTGAAGTGGGCAGTGCTACCACACTGATAGCATCCCCGTTAACACCCTGTTGTGGGCCTTGGGGTTGATTTTGGTTATGTCGGGACATGATTTCCCCACGACAATCCTTTGCCGCATGTCCCACCTTGCCACATCGTTGGCAGCGATTCCCGGCACAAGGGCCGTGATGATGAAGATTACAGCGGGTGCACTGCGGCTTTCGACCTACATAGCCGCTTGCGTTCTGGTTGTTGTTGTTGTTGTTGGCGGGCTGATTTTGGTGACCCCGGTGGCTGTTGTAATGATTGAACCGTTTCTAGTTCCCCTGTTGTGGCTGAGATGACGAAGACTGTCGAGCAGACGAGTCTTCAAACTTTCTTTTGTTATCAGGGGCAACTTCAGTTGTACCCCGTGCTGGCAACTTCTTTTGTTCCACCGCCTTATCGGTGAGTTTGTGCGCCAAGCGGATTGCTTGATGTTCAGTTGCAGGGTTACTAGCCATTACCATACCCTGAATCTCTGGAACCAGACCCCCAAGATAGAACTCGAGTCTTTTCTCCACAGTGTTGGCCAGATCGGGACACAGAAATACCAAGTCATGATGTTTTGCTGTGTATGCTTCTATTTCAGATCCCACCATCTTGTGGTTCCATAAGGTTTGCTCCAACTGTTGCACTCTGTCTCGCGGACAGTACTCTTCTTTGATTAGGGCCTTAAACTCGGCCCAGGCCATAGCATTTGCAGCAATAAGTCCACGCGTTTGGACTTGTGCATTCCACCAAGTTAGTGCCCCATCTTCCAGTGTTGAGGCTGCATACTTGACCTTGTTGGCCTCTAGATAGTTGCACATTTCAAATACTGATTCAGATTTTTTGATCCAGCGGACCAGTCCAATGGGTCCTTCTGCCCCCGAGTATTTGCTTGGTTTCGCGTCGAGGAACATCTTGTAGGGGTTAAAACCCCCTCCTGTTGACAGAGAACAGGTAGTCAGCGAGGAATTCTACTAGCCCAACTATTAGATTTTCACATGAAAATTTAATAATGGTTACCTTCCGGTTGGTTCTGAACACCCGCTAGAGCTGCGTTCACGTGCTCTTGAATCATGGCAGCTAGTTCTTCTCGGGCGTCATGTTAAGGTTTCCACGTCGTCCAGTTGCCATTTAGATCTTTGAAATACAACATAAACACACCCCGATAAGTCTATATATCCAATATAGTTATCCTATTTCGTACTTAAATAATTATCAAGTTATGTCAACTCAAATATATTAAATAGTCAAAAGAAATACTTGATTAAATGAAGTTTCAACGTCTTACAAAGTGCCAACCAAACATATGAATTCACTATAAAGTCTCAAGTTTAAACACAAGTGGGAAAATAAATAGACTGAAGGAAAGTAAATAAAATAAGCGAGACGTGTCAGTCGTCTATGTCTCCATCCCCCAGATCACTATCGTTGCCGTCATCCTGCGCGGCATTCCCGGCTTCTACAGCTGGGTCCTCCTCCGGATCCTCCTCTGGATCCTCCTCTGGGTCCTCCTCTGGGTCCTCTTCCGGATCCTCCTCTACCGGCACTGGAGGGGCCGGTGCTGGTGCAGGTGCTTGATTTTGCTCTAGCTCCCGAATGTTCCAACTATTTTCCAGGACTCTGTCTTCGAGCCAGTCGGCTCTTATCTGCTCAGCACGCAGATCTCTGGCTAAGGTGTTACGAGCTATCTTACTCGTATGTTGCTCTTCCTCGAGCGAGTCGGTTTTACCTGTCAGTTGTCGGATCATCCACCCTTGTGCTAGGATGGTTTCCTGCATTCTTTCTAATTGTTCTTGTTGTTTCTGTATCATGTTTCTAAGTAGGTCATTTCCTACTTCTACAGGGTTAACCGGTTTGACCGGCACAGCGATGATTGGGCGTGATGACGACTCCTCCCCAGAGCGAGCCTTTTCCTCGCAGCTGAGCGTGTTTCCACGCCATAAGATGGTAAGGGTTCCACCGTAGGTGCCTTTCCTGGCGCTCTTGGTGGCGTAAGTTTGTCGGATGATGATGACGATGATGATGATGACATTGCCTTTTAGGTTGTGTGGTTAGTTACGAGTTGTTTTCATTTCTTATTATGAAGTCATAATCTACATAACACAGTTGTGGTACATCGCATAACAAGATATAACAGTTCGGTGCCAAACTACGTCTAGTGTCGTGTATTCAGCTACAGTTTAGGTCTACTTCTAATGCAAACCTGGTTCTCTATAGCTAGTGGCTCTGATACCAATCTGTCACACCCTCAATTTCCACTTGCGGAGTTTTACCGCGAGGCATGTGAACAAACCAGAATATGAAACACTAGTACGTCGAACGACTCTATATGATTTGATAATACGTTTTCCAAAAATCATTTGTTTAACCATTCATCGTAGATTTTATATTGTCTTAGTTAGTTACCAATGTTTAGCGGAAGCATTAGTTTTTATGGTTGAGCGGAAGCATAAAATAAGTAGAGAAACGGGCGCCAACACAAACGCCAAAACAAATGAAAAACCCAAAACAATGTTTGTAAATGAGACTCGATAAAAGATGTCTTGTTCAATGCATGTGAGTGCACCTAGAGCTCCTAGCGTCCTGAGAAACATGTAAAGAAACAAGTGTCAACATTAAAGATGAGTGAGTTCACAGGTTTTCATAAATTCGTTTGTTCGGTTATAAGTTTGTTTCCCCCGTTATCCCTAACCCGGGATAACGACTAGTTCCATTATTCCCAACCCGGAATAATAATGTTGTTGGTTCCATTATTCCCAACCCGGAATAATAATGTTGTTTGTTCCATTATTCCTAACCCGGAATAATAATGTTGATTCGTTCCAATATTCCTAACCCGGAATAATAAAGTTGTTGTTTCCATTATCCCTAACCCGGGATAATATAGTTGATTCGTAATTAAGTTCAATGTTAACATATATAGGTAGCTAGCCTAAAGTTATGTCACGTAAGTGTTCGCGATCGAAGCTGACTGTTGTGCCTCCGTGTTGCCAGGCCTATCACTGACCATGGCGAAGTTAGGCCAAATTATTCACCCGTTGACCATACCCGGTCGGCTAGCGCGACTAGCTCGGATGGGGCTTGTCGGGCCCAGTAGTACTACTTATAATTCCCCCGCTATTAAAACCCAATACTAACGATCCGAGAGATTAACGAGGACTTAAGTGATATAGCTGCTTAGTGACCATAACGTTACATTAACATTAACTTAGTTACCGATAGTTATGTGACGTTAATTTCATATAACGTAAAGAGATTGAGTTGAAGAGTGTATACATGTTTCTCCCCCTGTTGTTTAAAACCGGATAAAATTAGGGGCCGTGAACTCACCTTTAGTTGCTCGGTTAGTGTAGCAAAGAAGTTGTAAGGGATGGGACCGCTAATTGCGTCCTAACAAACCAATTGATTTCAAGTCAGTGTGTGAACACACCAATACAAATTCTACACGTAATTTACGCACAAGTGGATACACACATCAAAATACCTAACACTCAAACATGCATGCAAGTATCCTCATGTGAACATAGAAATCAAAACAATTTATCATGAACATAATCCAATCCATGCAACAATTTGGTGCACACAATCACAAGTTATCAAATTCAGCTTACATACTCATAATTCAGCTGTTTTCTAGGATTTTTATAAAATAGTTCCAACATTCCAAAAATTCCAATTATTTTACAACAGGTGACAACTATATTGTAGAAATTTATATAAATTTTTCAAGTCCTAATTCTTTACCATTTAACCATAAATATTAATATACTAGGCTGCAGTCAGATTCGTCGCTTTCTGACTGCAGTCCACGGAAGAATTTATTTAAAAATCACTGATCGTCCAATTAACAAAATTCCAGTTGGAGTTGCCCGGAAATTTCCATACCTAGTTTCTGTACAAATTTCATGATTCGACTCCCTACTGATTATAAAATCCAACTCGATAAACAACTACCAAAACTTCAGGATTTTCACAGCTTTAGTTACTGAACTTATTTGGCCACTTAAAAATATAAAACGACTTCAGAAAAATATGAATCCAGCGCCATTAGATTCGTTATTCAAATCTCTACGTTTTAGACTTCAGAAAATCCGTTTTTCGACAACTAACTACCGAGTTACAGCCAGTTGAAGTCGGCTGTAACTATCACTCAGCAATCTGTTTCAGCATTTTATTACCACTAATTCACATAAACCGTCAATATAATGAACCTAGGCGATCAAGAACCGATTTTTCTAATCATAGATCAATACATATATCATATCCATGCAAACCCTAATCAATATCTCTAGTTTTTATAACAAAACACACTTGCAAACTATGATTTCCGAAAACAATCATACATGCAACACTTTGATAATTCAGCCGATTAACAACATACTCACTCATTCAAACACATATTATCCGAATATGATCTTGCAAACAATTATAAATCCTAACCTTTAATCAAGCTTAATGAACCGTGAGTAGATGAGGAACCGATGATCAAGGATAGTTGCGACCGAGAGGATGAAAGGAACAAGCTGCTCGCGACCGAGAAGGTGATGTAGGGCTGATCAGATCAAGATGATGAAGGAAGAGGTTGCTCGCGATCAATGGAACAAGAGTAAGGCTGTTTGCGGTCGAAGAGAATGAACAGGGCTGCCGTCGGCTTCTTTCTCACTAGGGTTTCTTGTGTTTTTGTTTTTGTGAAGCAACATGCATGTGTGTTTGTATATATAGCGTAAAGAGGATCAAGAAAAGGGAAATGGGTTTGCGGTTTGGGCTTGTTCTCGGCCGAGAGTGGTTTGGGTTGGTTGGTTTGGGTTTAAAACTTGGTTCACTCCTAGAGTCACAAGGAATCGAGGTTGGTTCGTGTCGCGGTTCGGTTCGGTTCGTGTACATGTTTACCATAATTATTTTATAACTAAAACAATCACATAATCGCACATCACGTATTCACTAACTCGTACACGTTTAATACGTAGCATATAATTTATTCGACAAGTATTGCGTTTAAGTTATCCGAAAAACCAGGATGTCACATTGGGCCACCAATACGCAGCTTTAAGGTCTTGATACATCTTATCCGAACCAGGATGGACAGAGTATCGGGATTTGTGAGCTTCGTCCATGACTAGTTTCTGAGGTCTCCGTAGAGAGGTACCCATATACGATTCATGAAATACCGAGATCCATTGGGTTTTACTTCCCAATCGCGTTCCATTTTTCCCACCGATTCGGCCTTGATGTTTTCTTCCTTAACTGCTTCTAACTGCGCATCGCGTATCTGTTCGGGTAATCCCGAATGAATGGTGAACTATAGTGCTCGTACCCGACGAGGTTTCAAGTGTTCCTTCCTACTGAGGGTATCTGCTACCACGTTAGCTTTACCCGGGTGATACCGTATGGCACATTCATAATCGTTCAAGAGTTCGACCCAGCGACGCTGTCGCATGTTCAACTCCTTCTGATCAAAGATGTGTTGGAGGCTCTTGTGGTCTGTATAGATTGTGCATTTGTTCCATATAGGTAGTGTCTCCAAATCTTAAGTGCAAACACTACTGCTCCCAATTCCAGGTCATGTGTTGTGAAGTTTTTCTCGTGAACCTTCAATTGTCGGGACGCATACGCGATGACCTTATCACGCTGCATGAGTACGCATCCCAATCCCTGAATGGAAGCATCACAATATACTACAAAATCATCAGTCCCTTCCGGCAAGGACAGAATGGGTGCACTGCAAAGTTTCTGCTTCAGCAATTGAAATGCCGCTTCCTGCTTGTCACCCCAAGCATACTTGATGCCTTTCTGGGTGAGGGTGGTAAGCGGTTGCGCGATCTTTGAAAATCCCTCGATGAAACGTCTGTAGTAACCAGCCAAACCCAAAAATTGGCGATCTCCGTCGGTGTCCTGGGTGCTTCCCAGTTTTTGATAGCTTCAATCTTGGCAGGGTCGACGTGGATACCCTTTTCATTATATGCCCGAGGAACTGAACTTCCCGAATCCAGAAATCACACTTTGAAAGCTTGGCATATAGTTTCTCCTGTTGAAGTAATCCCAGCAGTAATCGTAGATGTTCAGCATGTTCTTCTTCACCTTTAGAGTAGATGAGTATGTCATCGATGAACACAATGACAAACTTGTCGAGGTATGGTTTACACACACGGTTCATGAGGTCCATGAACACCGCGGGTGCGTTGGTGAGACCGAAGGGCATGACCAAGAACTCATAATGGCCATACCGAGTACGAAATGCCGTCTTAGCGATATCCTCCTCCCTGACGCGTAACTGGTGATAACCGGACCGTAGATCAATCTTGGAGTAGTAGCTTGACCCTTGAAGTTGGTCGAAGAGATCGTCGATGCGAGGTAACGGGTATCGGTTCTTGACAGTAACCTTATTGAGTTCCCTGTAGTCGATGCACATACGGAAGTTCCCGTCCTTCTTCTTGACAAAAAGGACTGGAGCTTCCTCATGGCGAAGCGCTAGGTCGGATAAATCCTTTTTCTAACAGTTCCTGAAGTTGGGTAGACAGCTCCTGCAGCTCGGCTGGAGCTAGGCGGTATGGGGCCTTGGCGATTGGAGTTGCATGGTTCGCCAATTCAATTTCAAACTCCAATTGTCGATGTGGCGGAAGACCAGGTAACTCCTCTGGAAATACATCAGAAAAATCACGAACGACGGGGATGTCTTCTATACGTTTCTCGTCCTTAGGCTGTTCGGTAACCAGTGCGACCAAAGCGAAGGAGTTCTTCCTCCGAAGATACTTCTGTGCTTGCATGTAAGAGATGATGTTTGTAACGGCGCCTGCCTTCTCGCCTTGCACCGTCAAGATTTCGTCGTTAGAGAGCGGAATACGGATAGATTTTTCGAAGCAGAGAACTTCGGCTCGGACGTCGGATAGCTAGTCCATTCCGACTGCCACGTCAAAACTACCCAGGGTAGTTGTCATCAGATCAATGGTAAAGGTGTGACCCACGAGTTTGAGTTGACAGCCGGATACTAAATGGGTCACATTTACAGATTTACCATCGGCTAGTTCTATGACGTAAGGGGTCTCTAAGGGTTTAGGCGTGAGTTTTAGGTTCTTCCTAAAAGACTCAGATATAAAACTCCTATCCGCACCCGTATCAAAAATCACAGTAGCAAAATGTTCATTAATGGGAAACTTACCGGTGACCACGTTCGAGTCGTTTCTGGCCTCTTCGCGGCCCAGCGTAAATGCACGCCCTTTGGCACCTCCTGTGCCACCATTTCCATTGTTGTTGTTGTTATTGTTGTTGTTGTGGTTATTGTGGTTGGGGTTGTTCCCACCATTGTTGTTGTTGTTACGAAGCTGTGGGCAGTCTCTTTGAAGTGGGCAGTGCTACCACACTGATAGCACCCCCGATTAACACCCTGCTGCTGACCCTGGTGTTGATTTTGATTTTGTCGGGACATGATTTCCCCGCGACAATCCTTTGCCGCATGTCCCACCTTGCCACATCGTTGGCAGGGATTCCCGGCACAAGGGCCGTGATGATGAAGATTACAGCGATTGCACTGCGGTTTTCGACCTACATAGCCGCTTGTGTTCTGGTTGTTGTTGGCGGGCTGATTATTGTGACTCCGGTGGCTGTTGAAATTATTGAATCGTTTCTGGTTCCCCTGTTGTGGCTGGTATGACGAAGACTGTCGAGCAGACGAGTCCTCAAACTTTCTTTTATTATCAGGGGCAACTTCAGTCGTACCCCGAGTTGGCAACTTCTTTTGTTCCACCGCCTTGTCGGTGAGTTTGTGCGCCAACCTGATTGCTTGATGCTCAGTCACAGGGTTGCTAGCCATTACCATACCCTGGATCTCAGGGACCAGACCCCCAAGGTAAAACTCGAGTCGTTTCTCAACAGTGTTGGCCAGATCGGGACATAGAAATACCAGGTCGTGATGTTTCGCTGTGTATGCTTCGATTCAGATCCCACCATCTTGTGGTTCCATAATGTTTGCTCCAATTGTTGAACCCGGTCTCGTGGACAGTACTCCTCTTTGATTAGGGCCTTAAATCGGCCCAGGCCATTGCATTTG
Source organism: Scalesia atractyloides (assembly GCA_947069175.1). Classification (NCBI taxonomy): domain Eukaryota; kingdom Viridiplantae; phylum Streptophyta; class Magnoliopsida; order Asterales; family Asteraceae; genus Scalesia; species Scalesia atractyloides. Next base: position 54,743,652 of record CAMTDV010000024.1, on the reverse strand, counting down.
CAGCAATAAGTCCACGCGTTTGGACTTGTGCATTCCACCAAGTTAGTGCCCCATCCTCCAATGTTGAGGCAGCATACTTGACTTTGTTGGCCTCCAGACAATTGCACATTTCGAACACTGACTCGGACTTTTCGATCCAGCAGACCAGTCCTATGGGTCCTTCTGCCCCCGTGAATTTGCTCGGCTTCGCATCGAGAAACATCTTGTAGGGGTTAAGACCCTCTCCTGCTGACAGAGTACAGGTAGTCAGCGAGAAATTCTACTAGCCCAACTATTAGATTTTCCCGCGAAAATTTAATAATGGTTACCTGCCGGTTGGTTTTGAACACCCGCTAGAGCAGTATTCACGTGCTCTTGGATCATTGCGGCTAATTCTTCGGGCGTCATGTTGAGGTTTCCGCGACGTCCAGTTGCCATTTTAGATCTTCGTAAGACAACATAAACACACACCGATAAGTCTATATATCCAATATAGTTATCCTATTCCATACTTAAATAATTCCTCAAGTTATGTCAACCCAAATAAATTAAACAGTCAAAAGAAATACTCGATTAAATAAAATTTCAACGTCTTACAAAGTGCCAACCAAACATATGAGTTTACTATAAAGTCTCAAGTTTAAACATAAGTAGGAAAATAAATAGACTGAAGGAAAGTAAATAAAATAAGCGAGACGTGTCAGTCTTCTACGACTCCATCCCCCAAATCGCTATCGTTGCCGTCATCCTCCGCGGCGTTTCCAGCTTCTATATCTGGGTCTTCCTCCAGATCCTCCTCTGGATCCTCCTCTACCGGCACTGGAGGGGCCGGTGCTGGGGCGGGTACTGGTACAGGTGCCTGATTCTGTTCTAGTTCTTGAATTCTCCAGCTAGACTCAAGAACTCTGTGTTCGAGCCAGTCAGCCCTTAGCTGCTCGGCACGAAGATCTCTTGCTAAAGTGTTACGAGCTATCTTACTCGCATGTGCTCTTCCTCAGCGATCCAGTCTTACCTGTTAATTGTCGTATCATCCATCCCTGTGCTAGGATGGTTTCATGCATTCTTTTTAGTTGTTCTTGTTGCTTTCTTATCATATCTCTAAGTAGGTCGTTCCCTACTTCTAACGAGTTAATCGGTTCGACCGGCATAGCGATGGTCGGGCGTGAGGACGACTCCTCCCCTAGAGCGAGCCTTTTTCTCGCAGCTGAGCGTGTCTCCACGCCATGAGGTGGTGAGGGTTCCACCATAGGTGCCTTCCCCGGCGCCTTTGGTTGCAAAAGTTTGTCGGATGATGATGATATGATGACATTGCCTGTTGGGTTGTGTAGTTAGTTACGAGTTTGCAATTCATATATTCACATAACATAGTTGTGGTATAACACATAACAAGATATAACAGTTCAGTGCCAAACTAAGTCTAGTGTCGTGTAATCAGCTATAGTTTAGGTCTACCTTTAATGCAAACCTGGTTCTCTATAGCTAGAGGCTCTAATACCAATCTGTCACACCTCAATTTCCACTTGCGGAGTTTTACAGCGAGGCGTGTGAACAAACCAGAATCTGAGACACTAGTAACGTCGAACGACTCTATATGATTTGTTAATACGTTTTCCAAAATCATTTGTTTAACCATTCATAGTTAATTTTAGATTGCCTTAGTTTGGTTTCAATGTTTAGCGGAAGCATTAGTTCTTAAAGTTGAGCGGAAGCATAAAAATAAAGTAATGAACGGGCTCCAACACAAACGCCAAAACTAAAGAAAAACCCAAATAAATGTTTGTAAATGAGACTCGATAAAAAGATGTCCTTGATCAATGCAAGTGAGTGCACCTAGAGCTCCTAGCGTCCTGAGAAACATGTAAAGAAACAAGTGTCAACATTAAAGAAGAGTGAGTTCACAGGTTTTCATAAGTTCATTTGTTCGGTTATAAGTTTGTTTCCCCCGTTATCCCTAACCCGGGATAACGATTTAGTTCCATTATTCCCAACCCGGAATAATACTGATGGTTCCATTATTCCTTACCCGGAATAATAATGATGTTCCATTATTCCTAACCCGGAATAATAATGTTGTTGGTTCCATTATCCCTAACCCGGGATAATATTGTTGATTCGTAATTAAGTTCAATGTTAATATATATAGGTAGCTAGCCTAAACTTATGTCACGTAAGTGTTCGCGATCGAAGCTGACTGTTGTGCCTCCGTGTTGCCAGGCCTATCACTGACCATGGCGAAGTTAGGCCAAATTATTCACCCGTTAGACCATACCCGGTCGGCTAGCGCGACTAGCTCGGGTGGGGCTTGTCGGGCCCAGTAGTACTACTTATAATTTCCCCGCTACCTAACCCAATACTAACGATCCGAGAGATTGTCGAGGACTTGTGTGATATAGCTGCTTAGTGACCATAACGTACATTAACATTAACTTAGTTACCGAATAGTTTAAATGACGTTAATTTCGTATAACGTAAAGAGATAGAGTTGTAGAGTGTATACATGTTTCTCCCCCTGTTGTTTAAAACCGGATAAAATTAGGGGCCGTGAACTCACCTTTAGTTGCTCGGTTAGTGTAACACAGATGTAGCAATGATGGGACCGCTAATTGCGTCCTAACAAGTCAATTGATTTAGAGTTAGTGTGTGAACACACTGATATAAACCCTACACGTAATTAACACACAATGCGGTACACACAATAACAAATCCTAACACTCAATCATGCATGCAAGTATCATCATACCAACATAGTGATCAAACCAACCTATCATGAAACAAATCAATCCATACAACACTTTGGTACACACATTCGCAAGTTATCAAGTTTCAGCTTATATACTCATAATTAGGCTGTTTTCGAGGATTTTTATAAAATAGTTCCAACATTCCAAAAATTCCAATTATTTTACAGAAGGTGTCACTATAATGTAGAATTTTATATAAATTTTTCAAGTCCTAACACTTTACCAATTATTCATATATATTAATATACTAGGCTGCAGTCAGATTCGTCGCTTTCTGACTGCAGTCCACGGGAGAATTTATTTAAAAATCACCGTCTGTCCAATTAACAAAATTCCAGTGGGAGTTTCCGGAAATTTCCATATCTAGATTGCTGTACAAATTTCGTGATTCGACTCTCTACAGATTATTAGATCCGACTCAATAAACAACTAACAAATTTCAGAATTTTCACAGCTTCAGTTACTGAACTTAATTGGCCACTTAAAAATACCAAACGAATTCAGAAACATATGAATCCAGCGCCATTAGAAGTTTTTTTCAAAAATCTACGTTTTAGACTTCAGAAAATCGGTTTTTCGATAAATAATAACCAAGTTACAGCCAGTTGAAGTTGGCTGTAAACACCATTCAGCATCCTGTTTTCAGCATTTTATCGCAATATAACACGCTTAAAAATTGATATGTTAAATATAAATGATCAAGAACAGATTTTTCCAATCATATATCATCATATACATCATACCCATGCAAACCCTAATCATAACATATAGTTTTTATCACCAAAACGCAGCCTAATGATTCTTGATTCCACTAATCATCATAATCGCAAACTAGCATCATTTATCGGACTAAACATCATACACCTTAATAATAATGAATCTATCACTACATTCAAGCATGATCAAGAGTTTATAATCCTAGTAAGACTTTGCAAACAATGATAAACTCCAGCCTTTAAAAATGAAGATCAATGATCCGAGAATTAGATGGGAGTGGATTCGGTTTGAAGGTGATCGCGACCGAGAGCAAGGAGTGAGGAAGACTTGTCGCGACCGAGAGCAAGTGGAAGAGATGGGCTGCCGTCGGCTTCCTTGGATACTAGGGTTTCTCTTTTTTTTTTGTAAAGCACAACTCATGTATACATGCATATATATAGTGCAAGGGGAAAGAAAAGGATCAAAGGGTTTGGGCGACTAGCTTGCGGCCGCAAAGGGGTTTGGGTGGGGCGGTTTGGGTTTAAAACTTGATCCCCAAGTTTTGGTTAACTCCTTGAGTTGCAAGGAAATGAGGTTGGCTCGTGTCGCGGCTCGGTTCGATTTGTGTATATATTTACTATATCTTTTATAAATAATCACCATGAAATCAAAACATAACATAATCACTCACCAAGCTTATAAGCGTTTAATACACATAGCACGTAATTCATTTGACAAGTTCACGAAATTATCGTAATTATTTCGAGCGTGCAATTTAAGTCTCCGAATCAATTTAGCGTAGGAACGAATAACCGTGAAGTAGTGCGTTTAAGATGTCTGAAAAACCGGGATGTCACACTTCACATGGATCTCTGGAGATCTCTAATGCTTGGTAGTAACTGATAATTATTCTTGATACTCGTGGGTATTATTCCAAGAAACAAAAGATGAGACATTTGAGAACTTTGTGATTCTATTCAGAAAGCTTGAGAACTCGTACCATCTTCTGGTGAGACGTATTCAAACTGACAATGGTACGGAGTTCAAAAATGCCAAGATGAAGGAATTCTGCAACGAAAAAGGGATCTTGCATGAATTTAGTGCTCCCTACACTCCTCAACAAAACAGAGTTGCTGAACGGAAGAACCTAACTTTGATCGAGACTGCAAGAACGATGTTAGCAGATTCAAAGCTTCCAGTCAGCTTCCGGAGTGAAGCAGTTGCAACAGCTTGCTATACTCTAAACAGAGTCTTAACAGTTAAACCAACAAAGAAGACCTGTTTCAAAATGATCAACCGGCGGAAACCAAACTTGAAGTTCTTAGAACCATTTGGAGCACCATGCACGGTTATCAATCAAGATGGTAATTCGGAGCTAAAAGTCTTGAAGGTTTCTTTGTCGGATATGCAAGCCCACTCAAACGAGTGTATGTTCCTTCACTGAGAAGAGTAATCGAGGCGCAACATGTTGATTGTTTTAACTATACTAATCCTATACAAAGAAAGGGTGATGCATGGTTATTCAATCATCAAGATCTTTGGAAATCGTTCGATTTGCCTGAGGAACCATTAGATGAAGAGATTGCAGCGTTATACTATCTTCATCAATCAGCAAATCAAGAGCATATTGTGAGACCAATTGTGGTTAATCAACCCACGTTGGAAACATCTACTTCTGGAGCTGGTATGAGCAGTAGCGGTGATCAAGAAACTCAAACAGAACCAGTGACACCGACTACAGAACCAATCAATACTATAGTGGTTCCTAATCAATCAGAAGTACATAGTTCAGATCAGATGATGCTCCGACATTTGATGTTGATGGAGATACTTCCTCAGATGAAGAAGTTGAGCAGATTACTAATCTTCTGAACCAATCGGTAAGCCCGAGCAGTGCATCTGGAGTTGAAGTGGCGGTAGACCAAAACATCACTAATCAGGAAAGTCCTGTGGTTGTTCCAAGTGAAGTAATGCCCCGAACATATACTTATCAGCCTTCAGATTTGATAATCGGTGAGCTACAAGCGGGTGTGAGAACACGAAGTCAAATCAACAAAGCATTGAACTGTTTCTATACATATGTTGCTCCAATCCAAGACTACTGCTACTATTCTTGCTTTATATCCCAGATTGAGCCAAAGACAGTTTATGAAGCTTTAGCCGATGAAAATTAGGTACAAGCAATGCAAGAAGAATTATTGCAGTTTGTGAAGTTGGGTGTGTGGAAGCTTGAAGACCTACCAGAAAATCAGAAAGCAATAGATACAAAATGGGTCTTTAAGTGTAAACATGATGATAGAGGGGTTATTGTTCGTAACAAAGCTAGGCTTGTTGCTAACGGATTTCACCAGCAGGAAGGGATAGACTACACAGAAGTCTATGCACAAGTGGCTCGATTGGAATCTATTCGAATTTTTCTAGCTTTTGCATCATGGAAAGGATTTAAGGTCTATCAATTGGATGTCAAATCGGCTTTTCTGTACGGCAAATTACGCAAAAAGGTGTATTTTAAACCGGGGTTTGTCGATCCACTTAACATGAAGAAAGCATACCTACTGGATAAAGCTCTTTACGGACTACACCTGCCCCGAGAGCTTGGTACGAGACGTTATCGCAACATCTCGTCGGAAACGGCTTTATCAGAGGAACTGTGGATAGCACTCTTTTCAACAGAGAAGTTGATGGCTATCTAATTATAGTTCAAATCTACGTTGACGACATCATCTTTGGATCTACAAACGATAGTCTCTGCAAGGAGTTTGAGGGAATCATGAAAAAGAAATTCGAAATGTCCTCGATGGGCAAATGAAGTTCTTTCTTGGTTTGCAAGTAGATCAGCTTCCAGATGGTATGTTCATTCACCAGACTAAGTATGTTCACGACATCTTGAAGAAGTTTGGTATGGAAAACTTGAAGCCTCTATCTACGCCTCTTGCTCTAAATCATGACATTTGTGTTGACGAGACTGGAGCCAAAGTTGACGAGACGTTATACAGATTGATGATTAGATCGCTGATGTATCTGACGACATCGCGCCCAGATATTATGTATCCAACCTGCCTATGCGCCAGATATCAGTCAAGCCCGAGGATCTTACACATGCAGATCGTGAAGCGTATCTTCCGATATCTGAAAGGATGCCCAAGCACCGGCTTGTGGTACCCGAAGAAAGACAATTTCGACCTCACAGGCTATGCTGATTCCGATTTTGGTGTAGATAAGTTGAACTCAAAATCAACTACAGCGGAATGCCAGTTCTTCGGAACAAGAATGGTAACCTAGCAGTGTAAGAAACATACTACGGTCGCTCTCTCTACCTATGAAGCTGAGTATATCTCGGCCTCCAACTGTTGTTCACAGATTCTGTGGATTCAACAGCAGATGAGAGACTATGGTCTGTAATTTCTAGAAACTCCACTATATGTTGATAACAAGGCAGCCACCGATAGAACAAAAAACCCGGTTCATCACTCATGCACAAAACACATTGAAATTCGTTATCATTTCATTCGTGATTGCTATGAAAAGAAATTGGTGCGAATAGAAAAAATCCACACCGACGAACAAAAGGCTGATTTTTATACCAAACCATTTTCTTTGTCACGATTTAAATACTTGCTGAGAATTAATGGTATGAAAAATTTGTTGACAGGTGCGGACGTTTAGGTTGAATACGGATCGGACGACGAGTTCGCGTGATCCTCATTGGTTTGTAAATATCTTTCTAGTTTAGAATTTTATTAAAAACTAAAATCCAAAAGATGTTTTTGCTTTTAGGGGGAGATATGTTAGGGAAAATACAAAAACATTCGAAAAATTTTAAAATCCAAAAACATTGAAAAATTTCAAAATGTTCAAAAACATTGAAAAAGACAAAAAGAATTCAGTATCATAAAAGGAAATGATGGTACATCAGTGGACTATCATAGTATGCTAAAGAAATGTAAAGTTTAAAAGTGATAAACGAGTCTTACTGTGGATATGTCGATAGGCTTAACACTTTCAGTAAACTGTTTTCGAGATATAAACTAAATTTTACAACTGCTTAATCTTGTGGATTAACACATCTTAGATATATGGACTTAGCACTCCGAAATTTCATTTGAAAGATTGCCTGATTCTAAGATTCGAGGTCTTTATAGATAGTTGATATCCGGGGTATTATACAAGTTCTTCTTATTTTGTGGAAGCAATGCCCTAGAACTTCTATAATACTTTTGCTTTAAACCCCCAAATTTCATGTAATATTGAAAAGTATCGAAAGATATAATCATATGCAATGCTGAAAAGATTCCTTAAGTGGAACACACCTTAAAGTCGAGCCTTCATCTCTTTGTCTGTACCGTAGTATTAACTTGAGCTCTCAAGGTCTCACACCACCCAGATACATATATCAATTACGCTATATTCACCTGTAAGATGAAATCTAGGGAATATGGATACGAGAGTAATTCAAGAAGTGGGAACCATAGATAAGTCAAGTTTCATGAATTCTACCTTAACATATCTCGAACCAGTTGAGAAATGTGGTAAAGCTTAAGAGGACAAACATATCAACAATCTAGGTAAACGAGTCTAAAACTTAAAGTCATCTAAAGGTCAACGGTACTGGTGATATGTCTCATTTAACTGATATGATCCTTAGACACGAATTCACAAAAATATGTCTGTAATATGTTTGTACATAGTTTACATTGCTGATTTCATTATATTTCAGCTTTACAGATTAAAATCAAAAAGATTTTTGGTGTGTCTTAGTATAAACATACGAAAATACAAAAAGATTTTATTTCTACGTTGTTTTCAGCAAACCAATGTTGGAGAACAGATCTTTGAAGTCTGGTAAGATGCTAGAACTGGTGGGAATCTCTTTGACAACGGGCTGGGAGCTAATCTATTAATCTGAAAAGATAAAACGATGAAAAGTTCATTAATTTGTAACTTTGATTTTGAAAATATTAACAATTTGTTCGTAACGGGTCAAACCGGGGTCATTAACTTGGACTCGGCAGACAAATCGGTTAACCAAGGTCATTAGCTTAGACTTGGTCAACTGAGTGGATTTTTCATAACTGGCAAAAGGTTGGAAAGTTCAGGGTTAAAAATGAAAAATTTGAAAAAGTTAAAATTTGTTGGTTTGGCAAGTTCGACTGAACTTGCTAAACAATTCAATGTTTAACAATCAGCAAGTTCGGGATGGCTGATTGTTGTTTTAGAGATAAGTTCGCTCGGACTTAACTGGGTCTTCATGATTTGGCTTAGTAAGTTCGCCCGAACTTGACATGGTATATATACCAATCAAGTTCGGTCAAGCTCATTTATTTGATATCTAAACATTATCGAGCGAACTTGAGTTTAGAGAGAACTAGAGCGAAATTGGAATTTTTATACCGTTACGCTATCCAAATCTAGATTGTTTTTGGTGATTTGCACACCAATCACAATGGCAGAGGTATAGATTTGTGATTAAATTATGTATTGACCCTTAAACGAACCAAACATATCTAAAAATTAAAATTTGATAAGATTTAGGTGATGTTACTCAAAATTGAATACAGATCCTTAATCTATATAAAAATTGACCGTATAACATGTTTTGATTGAAGTGAATCAGCCATTTGATTGTTTGAACAAGATTAGAACTTTTGAGGAAGACGACAAGTTCGGCCGAACTTGTTGTCATGTTCGACCGAACTTGCTTTAAAGGCTTATGAATAAAACTGATCAATATGCATCTTCGATCGAACTTGTTCTTGAAAATCTGATTTGTTGTTTTGTGTATAAGTTCGCTCGAACTTATATATTAAACATGTGTTTTAGACATGTTCAGGCGAACTTAGTATAAACAGATTGTTATAACATATATATCAAGTTCGCCCGAACTTGATATTAATGTTAGAAAACTTTTGTGAATTTTTTCTCGAAATGCGTGCTAATTGTTTTGCGTCATTTTCATGCACAAGTACCAGCGCGTATAATCTCTGTTGAGTTCTCTAAAACTCACAATACATGCATTACTCTTGACAAGTCTATCTGTCCGTCACTGAAGGAGTACGACAGTATAATGAAGTTTCTTGAAGAAATTCATATTCGATGAGCTATTACAGAATGCATCGTATCATATCGATCACATATCGTTCACTTCTGGATGAACGCAAGTTTAAGCGAGGATGAGAAGACGATCACTTCATCTGTGCAAGTTGGCAGTGAAGTTAAACCAATCACAGTAACTGAAGATGATATCCGAAGGATTCTGGAGCTCAAAGATAATAAGGATGATCCGATACGTTTAGACGAGAGAATGGTTCGCGGATGCTTTTTCCGCGTGGGCTATAAAGGAAGTGTAAACAAGCCGACGTTGAAGAAAGGGGAAGTGCCTAACCCCTACAAGCTTCTGATTCATGCGTTAATTCATACATTTAGCCATCGCAAAGACGGTTTGGACGATGTACATGATTATTTGGCTAGCATGGCAACATCACTTATTTTAAAAAAGCCGTTCAACGTTTCGAAGTTGGTTTTTACTCACATGTCGAAGAACATGGAGGATTTGAGATTGTGTTTATATCCAAGGTTTATTCAGATGTTGATTGACGAGAAGTATGCCAACATTGCTCGAGATCCGAATGGCGTTCTTTATCTAGTTCATCTCGATGAGACTACAATGAAGAAGCTTATTAAGTTCTAGAAACAAGCTTCAGCTCCTGTTGTGAAACCAATGTTTGGAGCTATAAAAGATTAAAATTATGTCTCGCCACCTGATAAAAAATGGAGAAAGGATGGTAGTGATAACGAGAAAGAGCTTAAAGCTGAACAAGAATGGTTTAAGGAATTCAAACCAAAGGCTAGGAGTGAATGGTTTCTAAAGGCAGAAGCTGATAAGCCTAAAAAGAAACGTGCTGCGAAGAAAGTCGAAACAATGCTTGTCGACGAGGATGAACCTGAATATGTTGAAGCAGTTGCTGGATCGAGCGCTGCAGTGGTTATTGAGAGTCAAGAAACTGTGGAAGCGACTCAAGATGATGTGATTTCTGCTTCTTCTGAAAATGAAGAATCTGATGAAGAAATTCTTGCCAAAGAGCCAGAAAAGACTGAGGCAGAGATTAGAGCAGAAAAGAAAGAAAATTGGATGCGGATTTTGATCCTAATACTGAAAAAGAATCTGACGAGGAGAGACCAAAGAAAAAGTCTAAACGTACAAAGTCTCTAGCAATCGAAATCTCTAAGAAGACTACAGGGTCACCTCATACAAAAGGAAAAAGAAAAGCAAAGAAAGCTCAGAAAGCTATGAGCAAGAGATACAAGAGTAAGGTGAAAAGCACAGACGCCACACAAGAACCTTCTGGTGCTTAGGAGAAAGGAGCCACACAAGAACCTCCTCCACAAGAACCTCCTGTGTCTGGATTTTTTGAAGTTCCTATTGCTGAATCTCCTACTGCTCCAAAGACTTCTGTTCCTGAAAGTTCTACGCCTAAGAAGTCAACACCGAAAATTGCAACACCTAAAGATTCAACGCCAAAGACACAAAGGGGAAATCTGTTTGGTGATATGCCACATGGTCCAATAAGTCTCTAAGACTTGGATGCATTTTTCCCAGAACCTAATGTTGAAATGCTAGAGAAACGTGTAAAGGTGTTAGAAGAAAAAGTGGCACAGAATGAAGTCGAGAAAGCTGAGCTTATTCAGAAGATAAATCAAAGTGTTGTTGAGAAGGAAATGTTAGACGACAAGATGAAAGTGTTAGAGAATGAACGTGAGTATTTCAAAGCACTAAATAAGAGTTTGCAAGACGCAAATGAGAAGTTGCAAACTGAAATAGCTGATCTAAAGACTATTCAAGCATGGAACGATCGCAGATTCAACAAATTGCAGAAATTATTAGCAAACAATCTAAATATTAATTTCATTGCTGAATACGATCGTCTGGATCGTCAAGAAGCAAAAGAGCATGCTGAGAAAGAGCTAGCCGAAAGTGGTAAAGGAAAGCAGGTTGAGGGTGAAGCCCCTAAATCTTCTGCTGAGAAATCTTCTGATGTCCCTGAGAAACCAACTGAAGATGTTTTGAAAGCTTCTGAGTCTGATATCCAAAAGCTTGACGAATCTGTTAAGCCTTCTGATCCTATCATTGTTTCTGAAGAAAAAGCAATGAAGAAGCTGAAAAAGATAAGAATGAAGAAGAAGAGGAAGAAGGATACGAGGATTGGAATGTTGGGGATGATGACGATGTTTTTGATCAAGGTGATGATGATTTTGATCAGGGAGGTACAGGTTTAAAGATCAATGAAGCTAAAGTATCTGATGAGTTTGATTTTTCTGATCTTATGAACGACGAGTCAAATAGGATGGGAGATAAAAGCCAGGGGAAGTCAAGGCAGAAAGGGCCAACTGGTGAAGATATTGATCGTTCTGCGAAGCCTGTGTCTGCAGTACCGACGAACCTTTGATACTAATGTTGGAACATAATGTGGAAGAAGGTGAGTTTGTACATAATTATTCAAAAGAAGATATGGCGAAACTAGTTGAAGTTGAAGCTGAAAACTTAGAGTTTGATTTTGAGGAAATTATGAATGTTAACACATTTGAACCGAAAGAGTATCAGTATGAGAGAAGGTTTGAAGCTGATGAATACAATCGAGTGATAGTTGAAGATTGGTCCTCAGATGATGAATCAGATCAGAAAGCTAAGTATGTTGGTGAAAATTTAGAAAGTTTTCCTACATTTGAAGAGATGTACAAACAGCTTAAAGAAGATATGTTGAAAGATAAGATTGCTGAAGCGTTACGAGAAGGAAAGATTCCTAAACCGATGACCAAAGAAGAGATAGCTGAAGCGAAAAAGTCCTGGTTCAAGGAGGTGCCGCGTGAACGTAAGTTTCGATGTCCACTAGCATTCTTCACCAGAAATAAAGATGTTTCTTTGGGAGATATACTGAGTTGGGGTTGGTTTAAAGAGCTCAACGTATATGCAATCAAAAGAGAATTTGGAGTGCAATACTTCAAATATCTTGCTGATTTCAAGACATTGCCGTATTGGGATATGGAAACAGTGAATGTTACTTATCATATGAAGACAGTAGATCAGTTGTTGTGGAAGATGATTAAGTACGAAGCTGTTAAAGGTTGGAATCACTGGAAGCCGTTTATTCCAAGATCAAGAATAAAGATCAATAAGGTTATAGGGGAAAAGGACATAACGTTAATTATGAAACGTCCTAGAGCCATGAAGAATATGCCACTTATGCCGATTGAACAGAACTTCTATCCTTTATTCAAGTGGTGGCAAATACATCCAGCTACTTGCGAAGCAGTGATTGTGTTAAAATTTGAAGATCACCTGGATATTGCTAAAGAACGAGTTGAAGTGATGGTTCATCATGGTATGAGAGGTTTGTAGAGGACGATAAGGATTCTAGATCCTATGTGATTGGTTAACTGCTCGAGAGAAGATATAAAATGCCTTTTCTACAGCAAGATTGTTTTTGAAGAAAGAAAAGGTACAGGCGATGCAGTATTAGAAAGTTGTTAACGTTTGCTATGCACGCAAAGTAAATTTTGGTAAAATGTGGCAAACGAAGTGGAGGGATCTGGAAAGAGTAGAGTTTCTAAAAAAAGAAACCAGAAATGAGGCGATTAAAGAAAGAATGGAAAAAGCGGTAAGGCAAAGTTCGCTAAGAATGGCTAACTTTAAAAGACCACGGCCAACTGATCAAAAGCTTGATCCAAAGCAAGAACGACGAAAGAAGCCATTCAAGAACTTCTTCGGTCGGGTGCGTTAAAGTTTATATGAAGACAGAGTTTTGAAGACTGATAAAACACGAAGACGATATCCAAGGGGGAGTCTGTTGCTGCATAATGTCTATGTCTTAGTCTATTATCGAGTCTGTATTGTATAGAGCTGGATAGGCTAGGTAGTGAAGTATTTATAATATGTCTTAGCCAAGTTCGCCCATGGTTCACATGTTCAGGCATGTTCGGCCGAACATGCATAGGCAAGTTCGGGCGAACTTGCACCTCCTTGGGTCGAACTTGCTGGTCTATAAATACCTAGCTTGAGAGTCTCATTTGTAACTTTGGCATTTCAGAGGCGAAGCTCTGTCAGTTTGTAACCAGAACGTTTGATCTATAAAACTGACGATTAACTGATTAAATCTTGTCTATTGGTAAACACGACGTAATATTTCCGCTATTATGGACGTTAGATATCAAATTTAGGTTCCTAAGCATCGAGGATCGGTCCTACATAGGATGATGTTTAAAAAGGCGATTCAATGATCTTTAAATAAATTCAAAATCTTATCTCTAACCTAATATCGCAATGATGGTTGTAACCTATCCCATGAATGACGTCAGACGGTGTAACGGCTAGTTACATACAGTGACGGCTAGTCCGCATTAAATGGAAATATGGCGAATCTGATTGCTGTCATATCCGACATCTTTGGGGGCAATTGTTTGGGGCTGATTTCTATTGAGTCTGGATCATTTATCCTAAGGTTTAACCTGGATCATCTATCCTTAACAGATAAAGCAGGGAGTCTGAGGATCAAGTATCCTTATCCATATATACGCTTACTAACAATTGTTCTCTTGTTTCGTTAACATTTTCATGCAGGTTTTGGACGAAGAAAGGACTTGGTCAAGCATGAATATCGGGGAATATGCTCCTATTTGAGCATGTGCATGAGACTGGTGACTGTTAATGATGAACGTGGATGGCTAGCTTTATTTGCAGATAGTTAGTTAACTAGGATTGCTTAGATATTTGTAAGGGTATTGAGCTTGATGAAAAACACATTAACTCACACACTTTTACGTACAACACTTCTGCTACTCTCTCTTGAATACACACAATAGAAACCCTTGTAACAAGCTCAATACTTCCAAAGTTGTAACCTTTGTTGTTCAATATAGTCGGTGATCGGTAGTTTCCATCACCCGAGGTTTTTTATGCCGGAGATCATTCATTGATCAAGGGCTTTTTCCTCGTACAAATCATCATGTTCATCATCGTTTACATTTCATATTTGTTCACAGAATTGTTAATTGTATCAAGCACTCAACCTCACAAAATTAGATTTGGTTACATTATCCTTATTGTGATTTTTGACCAAAACAGTACCTTTATTAAATGACGTTTGCCATCCTTAGTTAATACAACTTTTTTATATTTTGTATTTCTGTTAGTACATAATGTATATGTCTTATTCTTGGATCGAGTTTGTTTAGATCGGGCTAGATTATGCTAGAAATGTCGTATTTGTGTAAATGGTATGACAAGTTCGCCCTGAATGCTGATGTTTTCGGCCAAACTTGTTCTAAACAAGTTCGCCCGAACTTGTTATCCTCCCAGCAAACTTGTACTTGTTAGTACATAATGACTATGTCTTAGTCTTGGATCGAGTCTATTTGTTTTGGGCAAGATTATGTCAGAAATAGTGATATTTATGTAAATGGTAGGTCAAGTTCGCCCGAATATTGGTGTTGGAACAAGTTTGGCCGAACTTGTTCAAGACAAGTTCTCCCGAACTTGTGTTCTCACCAGCGAACTTGACATACTATATATAGGTGACTTGATGTTTTCAAATTTAACTTCTGCAACTTTGTCACTCTGACGGCGAAGCTCTGCCCGATCGGGATTCTACATGTATTGAACATCTGTGATCAATAAAACAATGATCAAACAGTAAATCTTGACTATTTGATTAACACGTCATATAAATTTCGCATATACAAATGTTAGATACCAATTTAGGTTCCTTTGCTTACAATGGAGCGATCTAATAAGTGTGATCAGAGCCTGGATACCTGAATTGGTGCAATCATAGCAAGATCTACTCTTATTCTACCTCTTTCTACCATTTTTTGTACTTTTTCAAGATAAAACAATGAATTCACGGATAAAAGTTGCTGATTTTTGTATATATCATGTAAATACACTAGTGATAAACCCCTGAGAGTTTGGACATCAAATTCAAACGAATTGATATCAAAAACTTCAAAAAGCATGTTTTGCAAACAAGTTTTGCTCGAACTTAACATCAAGTTCGCCCGGACTTGATTAAAATTTCATTGATTTTAATCAAGTTCGCCCGAACTTGACTGATATTTCAAGGGTTTCTCATACAAGTCCGCTCGAACTTATACAATTTTTCTTCAAATTCTTATCAAGTTCGCCCGAACTTGATTGAATTTTTGTTGAAAGTTTACTATAAGTTCGCCCGAACTTAGCAATTCACTTGAAAGTCAAGATAAGTTCGCCCGAACTTAATCAGGGAGAATTTTCAAAATTCAAACACAAGTTCGCCCGAACTTGTGTAAAATCAAAATTTAATTACTCTCAAACTGCAAGTTCGCCCGAACTTATCAGTGTACTGATCGTTTTTCGAATTTTGTGAACGTGTGTTTTTCAGTAAAATTCATCAATTTTCAAGATGGAAGATCTTCACAGTGCATTCATGACTACTTCAGCATCAAACGCTCAAATGGTAAATCAAGTAAACATCGACAACGAGATGGGCACGTCTGTAAAGCCTCCAAAACTCATGTGTATGGACGAATATGAAGGATGGAAAGAGAAGTTTATGGATTGGGTCCAAGCTACATATTTCCACAGCTGGGTGGCAATAGAGACTGGTTATACATGGCCCAGAGATGAGAATGACAATGTTATCGACATCAGCAAGTTCTCAACTTTACAGAAAGATGCTTACGTCGCCGAGGAGGAAAATGATAAGCTTGATCCAACAATCGGTGAAAGTATATATTTTGGTGCTTCTACCGGAATTCAAGACTGCACAAGAGCAATGGAAATCCTTGAAAAACAAATACCAGGGAAGTGCAGAATGGTCAAAAGTAAGAAAGCACTGATCATGAAAGAATTTGACATATTTACGATGATTAAAGGGAAACGATGAAACAGATGATCGAAAGGTTTTGTCATCTGAAAGTGATCATGAGAAGACATGGGCTTGAGAAAACAGAAGAAGAATACATTGATATGCTAGCTGACGCTTTACCTGAGGGTGAGTGGACGACTTATCTCATGGTGCTCAAAGAAAGTGCAAGTTGGGAGTTCTTCAATTGTCCACATTCATTGATAAACTGGAGGGGCACGAGATGGAGTTGTTAAAGATAGCAAAATCAAAGAATTCAAATGTGACTCAAGATGTAGGGCTTTACTACAAGTCAGGAGCTCAAGAGAATAAAATTAGCCCAAAGATCCAAACCGCTTTTAGCGCGAATCTGAATTCTTCGAATTATTCACCACAGTCAAGCTCAATCATATCCGAAATATGATCAGAGTCCTCAGAGTTCATCATTTTCAAGCACAGGATCAAATTCTTCATATCAGAATTAAGCAAATCAGAATAATTATGATCCAAATGTGTACAAATGTAACATTGCTGTTAACCTAAACAATGTTGTTTCTGAACAAGTTGCCAAACAACACATGACACTTCTCGCCATAGTTTTAGAATCATATGAAAGCTTAGTGGCCGGGAAGATTGGTAATCCAGAAATGACTGCCGAAGATTATGATCAAGTAGATGAAGAAAAACTTGAACTGATGGACATCAATTGGTCCTTAGCATCAGTCATTCGGGGGGTTACTAAGTTTGTTGCTCTTACCGGCAGAGACATCGGAAACTCCAGCAACAAATTGGGATTCGACAAAACAAAAGTCACTTGCTTCAGATGCCGACAAAAAGGGCACTTCAAGAGAGAATGCAAGAATCCAGAAGCAACGGGCAATCAAAGTCCATTTGGGGGTGGCAATGAATACTACAAGAAGTCGCTACAGTACAAGCCATTCCCAAAGAAGACTCAAGTCCAAATTCAAGAGAAACCAAACAACAACAACACTAAAAAGCCAATGGTTGCTTCAAATGAAGATAATGGTTTTGACTGGAATTCATATATTGCCAAGAAGACCGGTGTTGCTCTTAAGGCCGAGATCGTGGAAGACACATCTGCTGAGGATGCAACCATGGAAAGTGCATTACTAGAAGAGTACATGCAACAAGCTGAGGAGGAGGAAATTTATCAGCATGCAAAGATGCAAGGTATCCTTTCCCCTAACATGTCTACTAGTTTTGCAGGTTGTTTTGGAGATACGACATTTTCAGAGAAAGTTGCTGAGGAGAAGCCTGTGATTGAAGAAGTTATCAATGTAACCAAAGAAATGAAAGAAGAAAACCTTACAGAGATTGCCAACATGCTTTGATGGCAAATTGACAAAGGTAGGTTCAGAAATTCAGGTAAAGATTGTCGAGGTAGAAAAACCATGTAAAAATGTGTTGAACCGTGTATTCAATGTGCTGAAAAGTCTCAGATCATAGCCGAAAACGATGTGCATAATAATAATTTCAAATACGATTATCGCACAATGAAGGAGGCATATGACAAAATGAAAGATGATTACAACAGGTTGGATAGAAGTAACATTGAACAAGATGATTCTATCAGAATGCTAAAAGCTACTTTAATGAAATAACAAAACGCTATTAACGTTTATATAAACAACATTGCTGAAGTAAAACAAGAACTTCAAGACATGAAAATCGAAACCGAAAGGGTTCGACAGCTTCTTAAGAGCTATACCACAAATGCCTACGTCATCCATCACATTCTTCTGACAATTCAATCGGAAGAAAATGTTCAGAAGGCCAAAGGTAAAAAACGTGGAGACTATACCAATGTTCACCACCCCTATGCGAAAAGTATTGTCGCAAAAAGGCTGAGGGGATGGAAAAGGTGCTCAACATTAAACTTTTAACTGAAAAAAATGAGCTGCCTGAGAACATTGATATAACCTACACGAGTGATGATGGCGAAGCAGTGGTTAAGCAAGTTATTGATAATGTCTTGAGCGAATCTAATGATGGTAGCTTTGAAAGCGCCAACTCGAGTTCGAACAATTCTGATTCACAATCCGAAGATGACGATAAATCATCGGAAGATAGCCTAAGTGATGATCCTAACGTTGTGATGTACAAAGTTAAGGATTCTGATAGACTATACTTCGACGATAGCTTTCCGATTCGGAATGTGAAGGAAGATCAACTTGATAAGTTCTTCAAACTCGTTGAGGTTTCATCAGAAGATTTGGAAATTAATGAAAAGAAGTTTATTCTAAATCTAAAAGAAACAACTACCAAAGGAATGGTGGTGACTTTCCGGAATAAAGGAGAGGTGGGCTGGGTTTAGATGTAGAAGAAGAACCGAATAAGAAAAAGTCACCATTTCACGAATACAAAGATAAAAACATGACATTAGTGTATGGGACGAGCACGGTTCAAGAGGAAAGTTTGATTGGAAAGCCATCAAATGATGAGTTTAAAAAAGAAAATGGACTTCGAGATAAGGCCAAAGCCGCAAGTGGTGTAAAACCTACTAGTGGACATTCTCATGATGATCGGACTTGCTTCAAGTGCAATGAAGTTGGTCACATTGCACGAAAGTGTCCGAAATCTAAGCCGGCCTATCTTCGAAGGAAGACAAGTTCAGATGTTGAGAAACCGAAGAAACTAGAGTTTGTAAAACCTGTCACAATTCTGAAAAGAAATGATTCTAAACAAGTTAAACCTAAAACTAAATTTGAAAACTCAACTTTCAAGAAAGGTGAAACTTCCAAGACAAATGAATCAAGGTTTTACATAAAAAAGGAAAACATAAAATCAAAATCCTAGATTGCTAAAAAGAAGTCATCAACATCTGAAGTTACCAAGTCTGAGCCTGTTAAGACTGGTAACAACAAAGAATGAAAATCTGAGATTAAAATTGAATCTGTCAAATCTTCAATTGGTATCAAATCATCAAAAGGTAAAAATAAAGTTAACTTTGAAAATGTAAATGACAGTGGAGGCTCAGATGGAGATTTTGAGGATGATTACGAAGCTTTTTATCCCAAACCCAAGACCAAGAAGGCATGGGTCGCGCTTTTTAACTGAATGCTAATATGTACAGGGGCTCCAGAGATCCGTTCTTTCAAAGTGGATTCTGGATAGTGGAGCGTCAAGGCATATGACATGGATGAAAGCTCTTTTCTTTGATATCAAAGCTATAAGCGGTGGATATGTTGGCTTTGCCGGTAATTGTAGGACCGATCCTCGATGCTTAGGAACCTAAATTTGATATCTAACATCCATAATAGCGGAAATATTACGTCGTGTTTACCAATAGACAAGAATTAATCACTTAAACGTCAGTCTTAGAGATCAAACATTCTGGTTACAAACTGACAGTGCTTCTCCTCTGAAATGCCAAAGTTATAAATGAAGTAGGCTAGCTAGGTATTTATAGATGCTCAAGTTCCGCCCTAGGAACACAAGTTCGCCCGAACTTGCCTATGCAAGTTCGGCCGAACATGCTTATACATGCACATTATGGGCGAACTTGGCTACAACATACATAAATACTTCGTATACCTAGCCTATTCAGCTCTATACAATACAGACTCGATATAAGACTAAGACATAGACATTATGCACCAACAGACTCCCCCTTGGATATAGTCTTCGTCTTGTATCAGTCTTCAAAACCTCTGTCTTCTTATAAACATTAACGTACCCGACCAAAGAAGTTCTTGAACAACTTCTTTCGTCTCTCTTGTTTTGGATCCGGCGTCTGATCAGTTGGCGGTGGTCTTCTAAAGTTAGCCATTCTGAGCGAACTTTGCCTTACCGCTTTTTCCATTCTTTCTTTGATCGCCTCATTTCTGGTTTCTTCTTTAAGAAATTCAACTCTCTCCAGATCCCTCCACTTCGTTTGCCACATTTTACCAGAATTTACTTCGCGTGCATAGCAAATGTTAACAACTTTC
This sequence comes from Scalesia atractyloides, assembly GCA_947069175.1. NCBI lineage: Eukaryota > Viridiplantae > Streptophyta > Magnoliopsida > Asterales > Asteraceae > Scalesia > Scalesia atractyloides. The sequence goes on along the minus strand of CAMTDV010000024.1, from coordinate 54,723,414 downwards.
TGATACTGCATCGCTGAACATTTTCTCTTTCTTAAAAAACAATCTTTGTGTAGAAAAGGCATTTTATATCTTTTCTAGAGCAGTTAACCAACCACATAGGATCTAGAATCCTTATCGTCCTCCACAAACCTCTCATACCGTGATGACCCATCACTTCAACTCGTTCTTTAGCAATATCCAGTTGATCTTCAAACTTTAACACAATCACTGCTTCACAACTAGCTGGATCAATCTGCCACCACTTGAACAAAGAATAGAAGTCTTGTTCGATCGGCATAAGTGGCATATTCCTAATGGCTCTAGGACGTTTCATAATTATGTCATTTTCCCCTGTAACCTTGTTGATCTTTATTCTTCGTCTCGGAATGAACGGCTTCCAGTGATTTCACCCTTTTACAACTTCATACTTAATCATCTATCACAACAACTGATCAACTGTCTTCATATGATAAGTAACATTCACTGTTTGTACTAACTCTTCCATATCGCAATACGGGAATGTCTTTAAATCAGCAAGATGTTTGAAGTATTGCACTCCAAACTCTCTTTTGATTGCATATACGTTTAGCTCTTTAAACCAACCCCAACTCAGTATATCTCCCAAAGAAACATCTTTATTTCTGGTGAAGAATGCTAGTGGACGTCGAAACTTACGTTCACGCGGACATCTCCTTGAACCAGGACTTTTTCGCTTCAGCTATCTCTTCTTTGGTCACGGTTTAGGAATCTTTCCTTCTCGTAATGCTTCAACAATCTTATCTTTCAACATATCTTCATTAAGCTGTTTATACATCTCTTCAAATGTAAGAAAAATTTCTGAATTTTAACCGACTTAGTTAGCTTTATGATCTGATTCAACATCTGAGGACCAATCTTCAACTATTACTGGGTTGTACTCATCAGCTTCAAACCTTCTCTCATACTGATACTCTTTCAGTTCAAATGTGTTAACATTCATAACTTCCTCAAAATCAAACTCTAAGTTCTCAGCTTCAACTAGTTTCGCCAGATCTTCTTTTGAGTAAGAGTAAATTGCCATTTTGGTCCCTGAGGTTTGGACAATTTTGCCACTTTAGTCCAAATCTCAAAGTTTTTGCATCTGGGTCCCTGTGGTTTCAGTTTTATTGCCATTTTGGTCCAAAAGTGATATTTGTCTTCTAAATCCTACTATCTTTCCTTTTCCTTGGGGGCAAAATGGTGATTTTAAGCATTAATATATACTAGATATATAAATAAACCTCAAACTTTGCTTAAAATGATCATTTTGCCCCTGAGGAAAAGGACAAAATAGCAGGATTTTAGAATACAAAAATCACTTTTGGAACAAAATGGCTATAACACTAAAACCACAGGGACACAGATGCAAAAATTTTGAGATTTGGACTAAAGTGGCAAAATTGCCCAAACCTCAGGGACCAAAATGGCAGTTTACTCTTTGAGTAATTATGTACAAATTCACCTTCTTCCACATTATGTTCCAACATTAGCATCAAAGGCTTTGTGGGTACTGCAGTCACAGGCTTCACAGAACGACCAAAAGTGATATTTGTCTTCTAAATCCTACTATTTTTCCTTTTCCTTGGGGCAAAATGGTCATTTTAAGCATTAATATATACTAGATATATAAATGAACCTCAAACTCTGCTTAAAATGATCATTTTGCCCCTGAGGAAAAGGACAAAATAGCAAATTTTAGAAGACAAAAATCACTTTTGGACCAAAATGGCAATAAAACTAAAACCATAGGGACCCATATGCAAAAAGTTTGAGATTTGGACTAAAGTGGCAAAATTGCCCAAACCTCAGGGACCAAAATGGCAACTTACTCTTTGAGTAATTATGTACAAATTCACCTTCTTCCACATTATGTTCCAACATTAGCATCAAAGGCTTTGTGGGTACTGCAGTCACAGGCTTCGCAGAACGATCAATGTCTAACAAATCAATATCTTCATCAGTTGGCCCTTTCTGCCCTGACTCCCCCTGGCTTTTATCTTCCATTGTATTCGACTCATCGTTCATAAGATCAGAAAAATCAAACTTATCAGATACTTTGGCTTCATTGATCTTTAAACCTGTACCTCCCTGATAAAAATCATCACCACCTTGATCAAAATCATCGTCATCATCCCCAACATTCCAATCCTCATAACCTTCTTCCTCTTCATCTTCATTCTTAACTTTTTCAGCTTCTTCATTGCCTTTTTCTTCAGTAACAATGATAGGATCAGAAGGCTTGACAGATACGTCAAGCTTTTGGATATCAGACGCAGAAGCTTTCGAAACATCTTAGTTGGTTTCTCAGGAACATCAGAAGATTTTTCAGCAGAAGATTTAGGGGCTTCACCCTCAATCTTTTTAGCTAACTTTTTGTCAGCATGTTCTTTTTCTTCTTAACGATCCAGACGATCGTATTCAATAATGAAATCAATATTCAGATTGTTTGCTAACACTTTCTGCAATCTGTTGAATCTTTGATCGTTCAATGCTTTAATATTCTTTAATTCTACAATCTCTGTCTGTAGTTTTTCATTGGGTCCAGCAGACTTTCTATCAACGCCTTGAAATATTCACGTTAATTCTCCAATACCATTATTTTATCATTAAGCAGTTCCTTTACAACCTCACCTTGATTCACCTTCTTAACAAGCTCAGCCTTTTCAACCTCATTCTGTGCAACTTTCTCTTCCAATACCTTCACACGTTTTTCTAACATCTCAGCATTAGTTTCTAGGAAAAACTCATCCAAGTCTTCGAGACTGATTGGACCGTGTGGCATATCACCAAACATACTTCCCCTTGGTGTCTTTGGTGTTGAATCTTTAGGTGTTGTAGCTTTCGGTGTTGACTTCTTAGGAGTAGAACTTTTAGGAACATAAGTCTTTGGATCAGTAAGAGATTCAGCAATAGAAACTTCAACAAATCCAGACACAGGAGGTTCTTGTGTAACTCCTAGCCTTTCAGCTTCAGCATGAACAATAACAGGAGGTTCTTGTGGAGGAGGTTCTTGTGTGGCTCCTTTCTCCTGAGCACCAGAAGGTTCTTGTGTGGCTTATGTGCTTTTCACCTTACTCTTGTATCTCTTGCTCACAGCTTTCTGAGCTTTCTTTGCTTTTCTTTTTCCTTTTGTATGAGGTGACCCTGTAGTCTTCTTAGAGATTTCGATTGCTGGAGACTTTGTACGTTTAGACTTATTATTTGGTCTCTCCTCCTCAGATTCTTTTTCAGTATTTGGATCAAAATCTGCATCCAATTCTCTCTATTTTTCTTCACTAATCTCTGCTTCTGTCTTTTCAGGCTCTTTCGCAGGAGTTTCTTTATTAGAATCTTCATTTTATGAAGTAGCAGATATTACATCATCCTGAGTTGATTTCATAGTTTCTTGACTTTCAATCACACCCGCTACGCTAGATCCATCAACTGCTTCAACATTTTCAGGTTCTTCCTCATCAACAAGCATTGTTTCAACTTTCTTTGACGCTCGTTTCTTTTTCGGCTTCTCAGCTTCAGCCTTCAAAAACCATTCACTCCTTGCCTTAGGTTTGAATTCCTTAAAACATTCTCGTTCAACATTAAGTTCTTTCTCATTGTCGCTACCATCTTTTCTCCACTTATTATCTGGCGGCGATATATAATTCGAATCTTTAATGGCTCCGAAAACAGGCTTGGCAACAGGAGCTGAAGCTTGTTTCTAGAACTTGATAAGCTTCTTCACTGTATTTTCAGCGAGACGAACTAGATAAAGTACGTCATTTGGATCTCGTGCAATGTTGGCATACTTCTCGTCGATCAACATTTGTACAAACCTCGGATATAAGCACAACCTAGAATCCTCCATGTTCTTCGACATATGTGTAAAAACTAACTTTGAAACATTGAACGGCTTCTTCAGAATAAGCGTCGTTGCCATGCTAGCTAAATATTCTCGAACATCATCTAATCCGGCTTTACGTTGGCTGAATGTGTGAATTAGAGCATGCATCAGAAGCTTATAGGGGTTTTGCACTTCCCCTTTCTTCAGCGTCGGCTTGTTCACGCTCCCCTTATAACCCATACGGAAAAAGCATCCACGAACCATCTTCTCATCTAGATGAATTGGATCATATTTGTTGTCTTTGAATTCTAGAATCCGTCGAATATCGTCTTCAGTTACTATAATCGGCTTGAGCTCATTTCCAACTTGCACTGTTGAAGGAATCGTCTTCTCATCAGCACGTAAACTCGCATTCATCCAGAAATGAACAACATGTGATCGAACGAGTGCACTCTGTAATTTCTCAGCGAATATGGATATCCTCTAGAAACTTCAATATACTGTCATACTCCTTCAGTGAGGGATAGATAGACTTGTCAAGCGTGACGCACGTATTGTGAGTTTTGGAGAACTCAACAGAGATAACACGCGCTGGAACCTGTGCCTGAAAAACGATGCAAAGCAATTAGCACGCTTTTCGAGAAAAATTTCACAAAATTTTCTAACACTTTTAATCAAGTTCGGGCGAACTTGATTAGTGTTACAACATTCTAAATTGCACAAGTTCGCCCGGACATGAACAAACATGTAAAACATATTCAAATGCAAGTTCGGGCGAACTTACATTTTTTTCAGATTTTAACAACTAAGTTCGATCGAAGATGTCTCATTTCCTTTTATTTAGTTTTGGACAAGTTCGGCCGAACTTGTCGTCTTCCCCAAAATCCAAACTTGTTCAACACATTCAATCAGTCGTTTCATTCTAATCAAAACAAGTTACCCGGTCGATTTTATGTGTGGATTAAGGATTTATGTTCAATTTTGTCCAACAACACCTATAACTATCAGATTTTAAACTTTTTAGATCCATTCGGTTAGTTTAAGGTTTAAACACGGATTAAACTCCAATGTCTCACCTCAGTCATGGTAATTGGGGTGTAAATCACCAAAAATGGACCACAATCGGGCAGAATAACGACTCAAAAGTGTCAAGTTTGCTCAAAAGCTCTCGAGTTCAAGTTCGCTCAGAGTATTAGGTTTGTGCAGAAGTGAGTTCGGCCGAACTTACTTAGGTACTTATACCTAGGTAAGTTCGGGCGAACTTGCAAAGCCTATTACAAAAACCCAACAATGTTTGAGTGAACTTATTTAAAAGTAACAATCAGCCATCTGCAAGTTCGGTCGAACTTGCTGTTTGTGAAACTTGATATTGTTTAGCAAGTTCGGCCGAACTTGCCAAACCACAAATTTTAACTTTTTCAAATTTTCATTTTGACCCCTGAACTTTCCAACTTTTTACCATTATGAAAATCCACTCAGTTGACCAAGTCCAAGCTAATGACCTTGGTTAACCGATTTGTCTGCCGAGTCCAAGTTAATGACCCTGGTTTGACCTGTTACGAAAAAACTGTTGATATTTTCAAAATCATAAATTAATGAATTTTTTATCATTTTGCCTTATCAGATTTAACAGATTAGCTCCCAACCCGTTGTCAAAGAGATTCCCACCAGTTCTAGCACCTTACCAGACTTCGAAGATCCGTTCTCCAACATTAGTTTGCTGAAAACAATGTACAAATAAAATCTTTTTTTGAATTTTTTAAGTTTATGCTAAAACTCACCGAAAATCTTTTTGATTTTTTAATCTGTAAACTGAGATACAATGTAATAAGCAATATAAACTATGTACATACATATTTACAGACATATCTTTGTGAATTCATGTCTAAGGATCATATCAGTTGATTAAGACATATCACCAGTACCGTTGACCTTTAACTGACTTTAAGTTTCAAACTCATTTACCTAGATTGTCGATATGTTTGTCCACTTAAGTTTTACCATATTTCTCAACTGTTTCAAGATATGTTAAGGTACAATTTGTGAAACTAACTTACCTATGGTTCCCACTTCTTGAATATACTCCCGTATCCAGATTCCCTAGATTTCATCTTACAGGTGAATATAGCGTATTTGATATCTGTATCTGGGTTGTGCGAGACCTTGAGAGCTTAGGTTAGTACTACCGTACAAACAAAAAGATGAAGGCTCGACTTTAAGGTGTGTTCCACTTAAGGAATATTTTTAGCACTGCAAATGATTAGATATTTCGATTCTTTTCAATATTGCATACATTTTGGGGGTTTATAGCAAAAGTATTATAGAAGTTCTAGGCCATTGCTTCCGCAAAATCAGAAGAACTGTATAATACCCCAGATATTAACTATCTATTAAGACCTCGTATCTCAGAATCAAGCAATCTTTCAAACAAAATTTCGGAGTATAAGTCCATATATCCAAGATGTGTTAATCCACAAGATTAAGCAGTTGTAAAATTTAGTTTATATCTGGAAAACAGTTTACTGAACGTGTTAAACCTATCGACACATCCACAGTAAGACTCGTTTATCACTTTTAAACTTTACATTTCTTTAGCATACTATGATAGTCCACTATCATTTCCTTTTATAACACTGAATTCTTTTTGTCTTTTTCAATGTTTTTGTATATTTTGAATTTTTCAATGTTTTTGGATTTTAAAATTTTCTAATGTTTTTGTATTTTCTCTAACATTTCTCCCCCTAAAATCAAAAACATCTTTTTGGATTTTAGTTTTCAATACAATTCAAAACTAGAAAGGTATTTACAAAGCAATGTGGATCACGCGAACTCGTCGTCCGATCCGTATTCAACCTCGGCGTCCGCACCTGTCAGCAAATTTTTCATACCATTAATTCTCAGCAAGTATTTAAATCGTGATAGAGAAAATGGTTTGGTATAAAAATCAGCCTTTTGTTCGTCGGTGTGGATTTTTTCTATTCGCACCAATTTCTTTTCATAGCAATCACGAATGAAATGATAACGAATTTCAATGTATTTTATGCGTGAGTGATGAACTAGATTTTTAGTTATATCGATGGCTGCCTTATTATCAACATACAGCAGAGTGTCTAGAAATTGCAGACCATAGTCTCTCATCTGCTGTTGAATCCCCAGAATCTATGAACAACAACTGGAGGCCGAGATATACTCAGCTTCACAGGTAGAGAGAGTGAACGTAGTCTGTTTCTTACACTGCCAGGTTACCATTCTTGTTCCAAAGAACTGGCATCCCGCTGTAGTTGATTTTGAGTTCAACTTATCTACACCAAAATCAGAATCAGCATAGCCTGTGAGGTCGAAATTGTCGTTCTTCGGGTACCACAAGCCGGTGCTTGGGCATCCTTTCAAATATCTGAATATACGCTTCACGATCTGCATGTGTAAGATCCTCGGGCTTGACTGATATCTGGCGCACAGGCAGGTTGGATACATAATATCTGGGCGTGATGCGTCAGATACATCAGTGATCCAATCATCGATCTGTATAATGTCTCGTCAACTTTGGCTCCAGTCTCGTCAACGCAAATGCCGTGATTTAAAGCAAGAGGCGTAGATAAAGGCTTCAAGCTTTCCATTCCAAACTTCTTCAAGATGTCGTGAACATATTTAGTCAGATGAATGAAAATACCATCCGGAAGCTGATCTACTTGCAAACCAAGAAAGAACTTCATTTCGCCCATCGAGGACATTTCGAATTTCTTTTTCATAATTCCCTCAAACTCCTTGCAAAGACTATCGTTTGTAGATCCAAAGATGATGTCGTCAACGTAGTTTTGAACTATAATCAGATTGCCATCAACTTCTCTGGTGAAAAGAGTACTATCCACAGTTCCTCTGATAAAGCCGTTTCTAACGAGATGTTGCAATAAGGTCTCGTACCAAGCTCTCGGGGCTTGGTGTAGTCCATAAAGAGTTTTATCTAGTAGGTACGCTTTTTTCTTGTTAAGTGGGATCGACAAACCCTGGTGGTTGTCCAACATACACCTTTTCGTGTAATTTGCCGTACAGAATAGCCGATTTAACATCCAATTCATAGACCTTAAATCCTTTCCATGATGCGAAATCTAGAAAAATTCGAATAGATTCCATCGAGCTACTGGTGCATAGACTTCCGTGTAGTCTATCCCTTCCTGCTGGTAAAATCCCTTGACAACAAGCTTGCTTTGTTACGAACAATAGCCCCTCTATCATCACGTTTACACTTAAAGACCCATTTTGTATCAGTTGCTTTCTGATTTTCTGGTAGGTCTTCAAGCTTCCACACACCCAACTTCTCAAACTGCAATAATTCTTCTTGCATTGCTTGTACCCAGTTTTCATCGGCTAAAGCTTCATTAACTGTCTTAGGCTCAATCTGAGAGATGAAACATGAATAGAAACAATAGTTCTGGGTTGTAGCAACGCGTGTGTAGAAACAACTGAGTGCTTTATTAATTTACCCTCGAGTTCTAACACCAGTTTGAAGTTCTCCGATAATATTTGTTGACGGATTATAGGAATATGATCACGGCAATTCTTCACTTGGAACATCTACTGAGTTTTGCTGATTCGTGATGTTGAGATCAACAACCAATTCGATGTTTGGAGAGCTTGATGAAGCTTCATTTTGTTGTTCGGACTGCAGATTGATTAAGAAGACTTGTTATCTGCTCTACTTCTTCATCTGAAGAAGATGATTCCCCATCAGCGTCAAATGTTGGTGCTACATCTGAATCAGAATTTTGATTCTGAGGCATACTGGGCTCCATTGTTGTATTCACTGGTTCGGTAGAGGCATTCGTTGGAGGAGTAGCAGGTGTTGATAATGTTTCAGAAACATTTTCAGCCAGAACACCACTATTATTTGAACTTGCGCCAGAAGAAGATGGATCCAATACCACAATTGGTCGAAAATTTGTTCTTGGTTTGCTGACTGGTGAAGATAATATAACGCTGCAAGTTCTTCGTCAGTTGGTTCTACGGGCAAGTCAAATGACTTCCAAGGTCTTGATAATTAAACAGCCATGCGTCACCTTTCCTTTGAATAGGATCCGTGTAGTTGAAACAATCCATGTGATGTGCTTCAATAACCTTTCTCAATGAAGGAACATATACTCTTCTCAACGGACTCGCATATCTGACAAAGAAACCTTCAAGAGATTTAGCTCCGAATTTTCCATCTTGGTCTATTATGGTACATGGAGCACCGAATGGTTCTAAGAATTTCAAATTTGGCTTCCGTCGGTTTATCATCTCAAAACATGTTTTCTTTGTTGGTTTGACAATGAGAACCCTGTTTAAGTGTGTAGCAAGCCGCAGCAAGCGCTTCACTCCAGAAGCTGATAGGAAGTTTAGAATCTGCAAGCATGGTCCTCGCAATTTCAAACAAAGTTCTGTTTTTCTGTTCAGCTACTCCGTTTTGCTATGGAGTATAGGGAGTACTAAACTCGTGCAAAATCCCTTTTGCGTTGCAGAATTCCTTCATTTTGTTATTCTTAAACTCTGTGCCGTTGTCACTTCTAATGTGTCTGACCAGCAGATGATAAAGATTCTCGAGTTTCTTGAATAGAATAACCAAGTTCTCGAACGTTTCGTCTTTTGATTCTTGAAAAAAAACCCACGAATATCTCGAATAGTCATCTGTCACGACCAAGCAATATAAATCTCCTGAGATGCTTCGAACATTTACAGGACCAAATAAGTCCATGTGGAGACGTTCTAATGGCAACTTCGAAGATTTACGCCATCTACAAGATCATTATGAACCAAGAAATTCATATTTCGCAAATGAATATGCCCCATCTTACGATGCCAAAGAATAGAATCTTTTTCAGTAGCCTTTGATACAAAACATTGTGCTGATTTTGATGAAGTGGTAGCAACACCTATATCAAGAACATATAAATCATTCTTTCGCGGTACTCGCATCGGAATCCACTCATCTGGTATTTTCAATCCCGGCTTCAAGATAATACACTCTTTGTCGTTGAAATGGACTGTAAATTTCTTGTCACAAATCTGCGATATACTCAGAAGATTGTTCTCAAGTTCTGCAATAGAGTTCACGGGATCAAATGAAACTACGCCACTGGAGAATTTTCCCTCGGCGACTATCCTTCCACCTTGATTTCCTGCAAATCCAATATATCCACCATTGATAGCTTTAATGTCGAATAGCAAAGACTTCATTCCCGTCATATGCCTGGACGCTCGCTATCCAAAATCCACTTTGAAAGTACGGATCTTTGGAGTCCTTGCACATTTTAACAATCTATTTAAAAAGCGAGACCCAAGCCTTTTTGGTCATGGGTTGAATTGAATAAGCATCATCAAAATCAAATTCACAATCATCAACGTCATCAAAATCAAATTCATCATCTGTTTCAACAATGTTAATGTTTGAAAATTTCACTTTTTCTTATCTTTTACAGATTTGACATTATCGTTCTTGATTTATGTTTTAATTTCTTTCAAATTCTCATTAGTCTTCACCTGCTCATTCTTAGTGATGTTAGACTTTGATTTTTTGTGTTGTCAGTCTTTACTAGCTCAGACTTAACAACACCAGATGTTGTTTACCTTTTCTTGACAATCCAGGTTTGAGATTTGATATTAGCCTTTTTGATATAAAACTTGCTTTCATTAGACCTAGAAGTTTCACCTTTTTTGAAAATGGAATTTTCAAAAGTCTTTTCAGACTTTGGTTTAACTTCTGGTTTTGATTCATTTCGTTTCTAAATCTTTACAGGTTTTGCAAACAATGGTTGCTTTAGTTTAACAACATTTGAATCTTGTTTTCTTTGAAGATAAGCCGGTTTTGATTTCGGACATTGTCTTGCCATATGACCAATTTCATTGCACTTGAAACATGTCCGATTATCAAGTGGATGTCCTTTAATAGGTGGTTTTACCCTACTTGAAGTTTTGACACCACTTGTAACATTGGCTTTATCTCGAATTTCTTTCTCCTTTTTGAACTCATCATTTGACTGTTTACCAATCAAATTCTCCTCATGAATTGTACTCGTCCCATATACAAAATTCATGTTTTTGGTTTTATTCATGAAATGGTGACAGCTTCTTACAGATTCATCAGTTTCTTCTTCTAAACCCAACCCCGCTCTCCGGTTTTCCGGATGATCACCACCGTTTCTTTGGTAATTGTTTCTTTTAGGTTTGGAATAGAATTTTTGTTCATTGATTACCAATTCCTCTGATGTGACTTCCACGAGTTTAAAGAATTTGTCTAGCAATTCTTCCTTCACATTCTGAATCGGGAAACTGTCATCAAAATATAATCTATCCGATCCTTAAGTTTGTACATTACAAAATTAGGATCGTCACTTAGATCATCCTCTGATGACTTATCGTCATCTTCAGTATGTGAGTCGGAATTCTTAGAACTCGCGTTGGCGCTTTTGAAGCTGCCGTCATCAGAATCACTTAAAACATTTTCAACCACTTTGTTAACCACAACGTTGTTATCATCATCAGATTTAGCATAGACTATATTGTTCTCTGGCAACTCGTCTTTCTTTTCAGAAAGTAATTCAACATTGAGGGCCTTGTCCATCCCGTCTGTAGATTTAACACAGTATTTCTCGCAAAGGGGTGGAGGAACATTGCTATTTACTTTGCCCGCTTCTTTTTAGGTGTTTCTTCCGTTGAGATTGTCGGAAGAATGTGATCGATAACATACGCGTTGGTGGTATAACTTCTTAACAATTGTCGAACTCTTTCAGTTTCGATTGGCATGTCTTGAAGTTGTTGTTTGATTTCAGCAATGGTGTTAATATAGGTGTTAATTGCTCTTTGTTTATCCATTACTTTACCACTCAACATTCTTATATTATCATGTTGTTCGATGTTATTTCTGTCGAGTCTGCCTTAATCATTTTTCATTTTGTCATACGCTTCTTTCATTGTGCATTAATCATATTTTAACAAATCGTTATGCACATTGTTTTCAGCGATGATCTTTGATTTTCGGCACATTCGACACAAGGTTCAGTACATTTTGTACAAGGTTTCTCAACCGCTACAACTTGTACTTTGACAACTTCTTTCTCGACAACCTTTACCTCTGGACCTACCTTGGTTAGATTTGACATCAAAGCTTTATCTGCCATGTCCTTGAGGTTTTCGACATTAACTTCTTTGGTAACATTGATGATCTCTACATCAATCATTTTCTCCTCAACCACTTGTTCTTTCGATCTTCCATGAAAATGACCTGCAAAACTGTCACAAGAATTAGAGAATAAAATTCCTTGTCTCTGCATATGGATATATTCCTCTGCTTCCTTCTGTTGATGCAAGTATTGTTCCAGAATAGCTTGTTCGAAAGTTGGTGCTTCAGCTGCTGCCGCTGCTTCAGCTGCCGCCGTTGCTTCCTCTGCAGAATTATCTTCAACTATCTCCGCCATCAAAGCAACTCCGGTTTTTTTCCCAATGTAAGAGTTCCAATCAAAACCATCATCTTCACTGGATGCCACCATAGCTTTCTCAGTGGTGCTATTGTCATATTTTTCTTGGATTTCAATCTGAGTTTTCTTCGGAAATGGTTTATATTGAAGTGGCTTTTTGTGATATTCATTTCCTCCTCCGAAAGGACTTTGATTTCCGGTTGCTTCCGTGTTCTTACACTCTCTTTTAAAATGCCCCTTTTAACGACATCTAAAGCCGTGACTTTGGTTTTGTCAAAACCCAATTTGTTGCTAGAATTTCCTATGTCACGGCCTGTGAGTGCAACGAACTTTGTCACTCTCCTGATGATCGAAGCTAAGGACCATTTGATGTCCATTAGTTCGAGTTCTTCCTCGTCTACCTGGTCATAATCTTTTGTGGTCATCTCGGGATTTCCGATCCTACCGGCAACAAGACATTCATAAGATTCTAAAATGGTAGCGAGTAGTGACATATGTTGTTTTGCAACTTATTCTTAAACAACATTGTTCAAATTCACTGCGATGTTGCATTTTTATACATTTGGATCAGAACTTTGTTGTTGATTCTGATTCACTTGGCTTTGATACGTTGAATTTGAACAAGTACTTGAGTAAGAACTTTGAGGACTTTGATCATACTGAGGCTGTGAATGGTTCTGATTTTGTGGAGAAGCATTCATGTTTGCACTAAAAGCAGTTCCAATTTTTGGACTCGAAATGTTATCTTGCATTCCGGTTTTGTAGTACAAACCGATGTCTTGAACAACATTAGCGTTCTTTGACTTCGCTATCTTCAGAAGCTCCATTTCGTGGCCTTCGATTTTATCGATAAAGGTTGACAAATTGAAGAATTCCAACATATCACTATTCTTCAGAACCATCAAATAAGTTGACCATTCACCCTCTGGTAGTGCGTCAGCAAGTTTGTCGATGTGTTCTTGTTTCGTCTTCTCAAGACCGTGTCTTCGTATTTGCACTTTGAGATGACAGGAACGCTCAATCATTTGCTTAATGGTCTCATTCTTAGTATGCTGAAGATATCAAACTCTTTCAGAATGAGAGTTTCTTGTTTTATTTCAGCACTGCCTTGGTATTTCTTCTGTAACGACAACCAAAGCTCTCTTGCTGTAGTATACTTTTGTAATAGAATCAGAATATCTTCTTTGACTGACTGTTGAATGAGACTGATCATCTTTTTCTCGATGATATATTTATCTTTCTGAACTATCGAGTAGTTGTACTTCTCAAGAACATGATGATGCTCGTCTACCGGAACAGTGTAGCCTCTTTTGATTGATACCCAGCTAGCGAAGTGCATGGCTTGAACCCAGTAGGTAAATTTCTCTTTCCATGCTTCGTATTCGTCCATGCTCATCAGCTTGGGCTGTTTGACGGTCGTTCCCATTTCGTTATCAAGATTGACTTGATTAATCATGTTGGCGTTTGACGAACTAGCTCCGGACATATAAGCTATTAATTGATCATCCATTGTGAATCACGAAATGTGTACCCTGAAAAACTTTCAAAAACTTTGAAAATGATTAGTCCTACTACAAGTTCGGTCGAACTTGTAGTGACAAATGAAGAATTCTCTGATTTTCTAACAAGTTCGGTCGAACTTGTTAAATCTACTTTGAAAAATTTCTTTTCAAGCGAACATATGACAAAATTCAATCATAGAACTTCGAGTGAACTTGTTAAAAGATTTTGATGAATCATAAGTAAGTTCGGGCGAACTTACTTAAGTATTTCCTTGATTTTACTCAAGTTCGGTCATGAAAAATTTGTATGTTCGAGCCAACTTATCTAGAATTCCTTCAAAAATACCCGAGTTCGCGCGAACTTGCTTAAAAATCACTTGAAAAGTGATATTTTATGCTAACTTTGGCTGAACATATGTAACAAGTTCGATTTTAGAGGTTTTCAAAACATGGTTTTTTCAAAATTTCGACATGAATTCGGTTGAATTTGGTCTCCAATCTTTCAAGGGTTTATTTTTGTTGTGTTTTACATGATATATTCAAAATTCAAAAGATTTTGACCATGAGTTCTTCATTTTATGTTCAAAAGTTAAGAAAAATGAAGAATGGAGTAGAAATAGAAGTGTTCTTGTCTTGATACTATCAAATCAGGCTGTTCTAGCTCTGATACCACTTGTAGGACCGATCCTCGATGCTTAGGAACCTAAATTTGATATCTAACGTCCATAATAGCGGAAATATTACGTCGTGTTTACCAATAGACAAGAATTAATCAGTTAAACGCTAGTCTTATATATCAAACGTTCTGGTTACAAACTGACAGAGCTTCGCCTCTGAAATGCCAAAGTAACAAATGAAGTAGGCTAGCTAGGTATTTATAGATGCACAAGTTCGGCCCTAGGAACACAAGTTAGCTCGAACTTCCCTATGCAAGTTCGGCTAAACATGCTTATACATGCACATTATGGCGTAATATCGTTTGATCGTGTGAACTATATTGCTGAGCTAGAGAACAATCTTCTAAGCATTTCGTAGATTTGTGACAAACAGTTTACGGTTAACTTCAATGACTAAGAGTGCATGATTTTAAAGCTGGGTTTCAAGATTCCAGATGATTGGATTCTCATGCGCGCCCCACGTGAAAATGATTTATATGTGCTGGATAAGGTGTCGCTACAACATCATCGAAATCGGCCCAATATTTTGTCACTAAAGCCACGGAGAAAGATTCTATTCTATGGCATTGAAAAATGGGGCACATTCATTTGAGGAAAATGAATTTTCTGGTTCATAACGATTTAGTCGAGGAGGTGAATCTTCGAAGCTTCCACATGACGGATCACTATCTTGAATGTAAAAAGGGGAAGCAGATCAAAAAGTCACATCCGAAGAAGATTCTGAATTCTAAAAAGCTGCCGCTTGAATGTCTTCATATGGAACTTTTCGGTCCAGTGAACATCCGAAGTATTTCAGGAGACCTATACTGCTTAGTCATCACAGATGAGTAATCTCGATATTCGTGGGTTTTCTTTCAAGAGTCTAAAGATGACACGTTCGACAATCTGGTGATTCTCTTCAAGAAGCTCGAAAATCTATCTCATCTCCCTGTCAGACGTATTCACAGTGACAATGGCACGAAGTTCAAGAACAACAAGATGAATGAGTTTTGCAACGCCAAAGGAATTCTGCACAAATTCAGTGCACCTTATACTCCACAAAAAAACGGTGTAGCTGAGAGGAAGAATATAACTTTGATCGAAACAGCAAGAACAATGCTTGCAGACTCGAAACTTCCTATTAGCTTCTGGAGTGAGGCAGTTGCAGCAGCTTGCTACACTTTAAACAGGGTCTTAACTGTCAAACCGACTAAAAAGACATGTTTTGAAATGATTAACCAAAGGAAACCAAATTTGAAATATCTAGATCAATTTGGTGCACCATGTACATTGATTGATCAAGATGGTAAATTTGGTGCTAAATCGCTTGAATGTTTCTTTGTCGGGTATGCTAGTCCGCTAAGCAGTGTTTATGTTCCTGCTTTGAGAAGGGTGATCGAAGCACAACACGTTGATTGCTTTAAGTACACAACTCCTATTCAAAGAAAAGGTGACACATGGTTGTTCAACTACCAAGATTTGTGGAAGTCATTCGACTTGCCTGAAGAACCGTCTGACGAAGAACTTGCAGCTCTTTATTATCGTCAACAGTCGGCAAACCAAGAACAGATTATAAGGACAATTGTGGTTAATCAACCCACTACTGGTTCTACATCTTCTTCTAGCGCAGGTCCGAGTACTAGTTGTGTTCCAGTTGAACAAGTTTCTGAAGCAGAAACAACACCTACTACAACTCCAGCAAATGTTTCCACTGAACCAGGAAATACAACCTCAGAGCCCAATTTTTCACAGAATCAGAATTCCGACTCTAATGAAGCACCGACTTTCGATGATAATGGAGAAGAATCCTCTTTTGATGAAGAATCCGAGCAGATAACTAGTATATTGAATCAATCTAGTGGCCCGAGCAATCAAAATGAAGCTACATCAAGTACTCCTAACGTTGATTTGATCGTTGATCTGAATATTACAAATCAGAACAGTTCAGTTGATGATCCTAGCGAAGAGATGCCACGATCTTATTCTTATCATCCTTCAACAAATATTATTGGTGAATTACAGACTGGTGTGCGAACAAGAAGCAAAATCAACAAAGCACTAAGTTATTTCTACACCCGAGTTGCTCCAACTCAAGACTACTGCTATTATTCATGTTTCATATCTCAAGTAGAGCCGAAGAATGTGAATGAAGCTCTGGGTGACGAGAACTTGGTGATAGCGATGCAAGAGGAATTGCTACAGTTTGAGAAACTGGGAGTCTGGAGTCTTCTAGACTTATCACTGAAGCAGAAAGCTATAGACACAAAGTGGGTCTTCAAGTGAAAAAGGGATGATCGAGGTGTGATTGTAAGAAACAAAGCTCAGTTGGTTGTCAAGGGTTTCCATCAGCAAGAAGGTATTGACTACACAAAAGTTTATGCACCGGTTGCACGCTTAGAGTCAATCCGCATTTTCCTTGCATTCGCAGCTTGGAAAGGTTTTAAGGTGTACCAGTTAGATGTGAAATCCGCATTTCTCTATGGTAAGCTACGCGAACAAGTGTAGGTTGGCCAACCACCGGGTTCGTCGATCCGCTGAACAAGAACAAAGCTTATCTCCTAGATAAAGCCTTATACGGATTACATCAAGCCCCGAAAGCTTGGTACGAAACGTTATCTCAACATCTTGTTGGAAACGGCTTTACAAGAGGCACAGTGGATAGTACATTTTTTACCAGAGAAGTCGGAAGTCATCTAATCATTGTACAAATCTATGTGGATGATGTCATCTTTGTTCAACGGATGATAGTCTTTGCAAAGAGTTCGAAAAGATCATGAAGAAGAAATTCAAGATGTCTTCTATGGGCGAAAAGAAATTCTTCCTCGGATTACAGGTCGATCAGTTACCAGACGTGTAACACCTCGACCGCGTAAAAACAACAAACCGCGGCAGAAACGTTGGGGAGTCACGTTAATAGATTGTTTCAACAACACGTGGTAATTAAATTTTTGTTTTATTGAAGATTGAAATTACATAGTTACATCGTCTTGGAAATTAAAACAAACTAAATAAACTATTGTCTTTCATATTTTAAGGCACTAAGTCCGCGTCCGATCCTAAGTGAGCATGCATCAACATCAATCATTATTCCCTGAAACATATGTGAAAACGAGTCAGCAAAAATATGCCAGCGAGTACATAGGTTTTATGAGTGTGTCAAATTCATGGCCTTCAATATGTATTTGCAATACCTCGTCAGACTACTAGAGTCGTTAATTGAAAACCGTGTTATCAAAAGGTATTTGGTATTGCAATGATAACTAACCAACTAAAACAAGTTAGTTATAGTTTATAAAAGACTTGTAGCATGAATCTTGACCAAAACATTTGTTTTGTAAATTCGAGTTGTAAATCGTCTTGAAGAAACTTTGTATGGTTTATATCTTTAATAGAAAATCGTTGCGTGTCATTATTTGAAAACCTTTGTTCCAATTGATGCAAATAACGCCACGAATGGAATATGATAAAAGCACTTATATATAGGAAGTACCAGCGGCATATCCACCATTCTTCTATCAATTACACACGTTCTGTTATCTAAATCACTTACGATAAACCAATCGTTCAATGTTTGTGTCATAAACCCATTGTTCATCGTCCGTGTAAACAAATTGTCCTTGTTTTAATTGTGAAAACATTTGGTCGTTTTGGTGAATACATTCAAACCTGTGTTGACTCGTCTATACCACCAAAGGGTTTGTTAAAGTAAACAGTTTAAGTCGTTCCCAAAACTTCCCCACAAACACCGGGAAACTTGGTAACGGGATTGTCAGTCCTATGGTACCATAACTTACTACTGGTCGGCTTGGCCAAAGCTAATGAATTTATTCGTGTCATGTATATAACGCACCAACAAGTTCGTTCACATTATTGAATTCGTCGTGTTTATATAAACCATAGCATTTGTAATTTGAAAACTTGAAAACAATTTAGCACATATGAATCACCCCAAAATATTTTAAAACCATAAAAGTGGGGAGCTATGTATTCACTTGGGGTTCCAAAATAACCTTGAATCAAAGATTAAACAAGCTCAAATGTCCGAGAAATCAAACGTGTCCTAAAATTGGATAACTATGTAAATGTCAGAACTTTTTTTGGCAGATCGGATAGAATGAGGTCTTGTAAACCAAATGAGTGTGGGAACTCATATTAAATGGTTTAACAAAGTCTACATTCTGATTTGAAAAGATTCCTAAGTGCTTTTGACCCATTATAACTCGTTAAGGTAGTTTACGCTAATTAAAGGATCATTCACGTAAAAACGTGTTCGAATGGTTAGATATGTATTATGATAAGTCCAATATGCCAAAATAAGTTTATTATAGTTGCAACATAAGTTTGCATGTCAAAACATTGGTCACATATGCTTAAAGTTGATTTATGCGCAAAAAGGCATTTTGGTCATTTATAGGCATAACAGACGACTTAACATAACACTAACCACACAACGTGACCATAAGGTGTAACCTCAGAAGGTTATTCCCTATGCAACAATGGTCACATATATGTGTTTGGTTTGAATCCTAAGATCGACCAAACGGGTGGGATTCGAAAGTCAAAGCGGTGGTCAAGACCGCTCGACTTACGACCCTAAATAAGCAATAAACTAAAAGTGACGAGTTAAACTTGTCTAACAAGGTTTATAAAACTAATTTGGTATCAAAACAAAGGATTTTGATACCCGAAAATAGCTCCGTCGTATAATGCGCATTTTGCACATCATTAACTGAAACATTGACTCGTCACTTTGAGTAGTAAACGTGGTAATCAGTAGGCACGATCGCTAAGGATCATAACCATCGTGATTACAATCACGTTGCAAAATCTAATTGGACTTTGCTTTGACCAATTAATGGCCAAAGCTGAAAGTCAAACACTGTTTGACTTTTAGCTTGAAATAGCTAAAATGAATGAACAAGGCTAAGTTAGAACACTTACTTGTGCTAAGGCAGCCAAAGATGAAGAAAAGACTTAGAAAACTCAGTTGGGAGACCTCAAACAAAGTGGGAGTTCTCCTCTTAGAGTTATAGAGAGAAAGGGAAGGAATGACAAGTTGAAATGTGAGATCAAGGGCCTATTTATAGATGTGGATGATGGATTTGATGATCACAAGTGTCAAGGACCATTCTAGGATCATTCCACATGTTCAAAGACGTGTCAAGACCACGCTAGAACTTGGAGATCAGAATCTTAGGTTTCAAAGCTGTAAAACAGCTGTCTGCCATTTTTCTGCTGCAACTGAGCATCCCCCGCGTGTCGCGGGAGATCTTGGGGGGTCTCTCGCGTGGCGCCTGGGATTCCTAAAAAACTTGTTTTTCGACACGTTTTGGCACTTTTAACACCCGTTAACCCTATTTTTAAGCTTTACAAGGAAGATAAAGCATAGGGAACTTGAAAAATGCTTGGAAACTTTTTAGATGTCGGTTTGTTTGGTCGTATGGTTGCGGTTTTCGGTTAATTAGGACGAAAATCGTAATGAACGCGCAAATGACTGTGAACGCGTAACGAATGATATTTTTGCATTCAAATCATTAAAATACTAGATTTTAATGATTACAAAAATTTATGGATGTGCGTACATGTTCCGGATAACTATATACGCGAATCGGCATAGTTTCGCAGAATTTTCAAAATAGCCCCTGAAGTTACATAAGCATGTTTTTGCCATACCGAAGCCTTCAAAACTTACTTCTAAGTTATGTAAAGGGTATTTAGGGTATGTTTAGCTTATGTCAGTGTTCCAGAGTGTACGTCACGATAAACTGATTACGTTTGCGTAATAGTTGCGATTTCACTTCCTGAAGTCGTTTAAGAGTTCGGAATCGTGCAAAAATCGAATACGTGCAATTGTCATCTCTGTTAGATATGATGTCCAAAGGAACACCATGATGAGATACAATATCATCGACATAGATCTTGGCGAGTTTGTTAGCAGAGTAATCCTCACGAATTGCCAAAAAGTGTGCTGACTTTGTTAGACGATCAATGATTACCCAAATGGCATCATGACCTCTAGATGTGCGCGGTAGTTTCGTGATGAGATCCATCGGATGTTCTCCCACTTCCATACCAGAATTTCTGGTTGTTCAAGCAAACCAGATGGACGTTGATTTCAGCCTTGACTTTAAGACAAGTTAGGCATTTTGATACATACAAGGCAATGTCTTTCTTCATACCCGACCACCAATACTGGGTACGAAGATCCTTGTGCATTTTGTCTGCACCAGGATGGATTGAATAACGAGACTTATGAGCTTCGTCCATCAATAGGGTGTGAAGGTTGTCTTGACTTGGAACCCACAAACGGTTCAAATAATAGAGTAATCCATTGTCTCTCGTTTCAAGCTCAAGTTGATGGGGTAATTCACTACCCATCATACCTTGTGTAACACAAGTACGTTGAGCTTGGAAAATGCGTGTCTGGAAATCAGATTGAATTCAAACACAATGAAGCTTGACACGTTCCTTACGACTGATCGCATCTGCCACAACATTCGCCTTACCAGGATGGTAGCGAATTTCACAGTCGTAGTCGTTTAAAAGTTCGACCCATCGTCGTTGTCTCATGTTCAGCTGCTTTTGATTGAATATATGTTGGAGAGCTTTGTGGTCGGTAAAAACCACGCATTTCGTACCATAAAGGTAGTGTCTCCAAATCTTGGGGGCAAAAACTACAGCACCTAATTCAAGATCATGGGTCGTGTAGTTCTTCTCGTGGACTTTCAATTGTCTTGACGCATAGGTTATGACTTTATCTTGTTGCATAAGAACACAACCAAGGCCTAGGTTCGATGCGTCACAATAGACAACAAAATCATCATTACCATCGGGTAAAGATAGAATAGGAGCATCGAAGAGTTTTTGTTTCAGAGTTTGGAAAGCTTCCTCTTGATTAGGTCCCCACTCAAAAGGCTTATTCTTTTGAGTCAAAGCGGTGAGGGGAACTGCGATTTTTGAGAAGTTCGCGATGAATCGACGATAATATCCGGCAAGACCAAGAAAAGAGCGAACTTATGTGGGAGTAGTGGGTGTGTTCCAATCCTTAATCGCAGCGATTTTTGAAGGATCCACATGTATACCTTGATCGTTAACTATATGTCCCAAGAATTGAACTTCTTTTAGCAAAACTCGCACTTGGAGAATTTGGCATAAGTTGTTCTGTTTTAGTAGTTCCATAGTTAATCGAAGGTGTTATTCGTGTTCGGCTCGAGACATGGAATAAATAAGAATGTCGTCGATGAAAACAATGATGAACTTGTCCAAATAAGGTTTACAAACCCGATTTATCAAGTCCATGAAAACAGTGGAGCATTTGTCAAACCGAAAGGCATGACAGTAAACTCGTAATTGACCATATCGAGTGCGAAAAGCAGTCTTGGGAATATTTTCTTCGAGCACACGAAGTTGATGATGCCTAGAACGCAGATCAATCTTTGAAAAGTAACTAGCACCTTGTAGCTGATCAAAGAGATCATCAATGCGAGATAGGGGATATCGATTTTTGATCGTGAGTTTGTTGAGCTCACGGTAATTGATACACATATGGAAAGATCCATCCTTCTTTTTCACAAATAGGACAGGAGCGCCCCAGGGTGAATAGCTCAGACGAATGAATCCTTTATCAGATACTCTTGAAGTTGTTTTGATAACTATTGCATCTCAGACGGTGCAAGAGTAAGGAGATTTAGAAAATTGGGTTGGCACTAGGTACTAGATCAATGCGGAACTCAACTTGACGTAAACCAAGTAATTCCTCAGGAAACACCGCAGGATAATCTCGAACAACGGAGATATCCTGAATAGTTTTGCCTTTGCCTTTCTCCCCTATGATATGTGCCAGAAGGCAACATAGTTCTTTTGTAGGTATTTTTGGGCAGGGTTACAAGTCATGAGTTTAAGGTTACTAGCGGGTTTCTCTCCACGAACTTCTAAGACTTCACCAGAGGGAAGAGGTATTCGAACTATCTTGTCAAAACAAATAACTTCGGCATGATGCTTGGTTAACCAATCCATTCCTATGATGATGTCGAAACTCCCGAGTTGCATTGGTGTGAGGTTAATGGCGAAAAGGTGGTTATTGAGGTTCAATTGGCAATCACGAATGATAGAATCTAGTTTAAGACGTTCGCCACTAGCTGTCTCGACAGTCAAGGGCTTTCCTAGTTTAGTTCTTGGCATTGAAAGTAATGGTTCAAAGGCT
Organism: Scalesia atractyloides; assembly: GCA_947069175.1. Classification (NCBI taxonomy): domain Eukaryota; kingdom Viridiplantae; phylum Streptophyta; class Magnoliopsida; order Asterales; family Asteraceae; genus Scalesia; species Scalesia atractyloides. The sequence goes on along the minus strand of CAMTDV010000024.1, from coordinate 54,700,792 downwards.
AAGGACATGAAACTCCTATCGGCACCCGAATCGTAAAGAACAGAAGCAAGATGATTGTTGACAAGGAACATACCGTTAATGACTTCATTATCAGCACGGGCCTCGTTAGCATTAATGTTGAATGCTCGTCCACGAGCTTGGTTGCATTGGCAAATTTCGGGCAATTGTTCTTGTGATGGCCATCTCGCCGCAGTTAAAACATGATCCGGGTGGAAAGTGAGGTCGAACGGGATTTGCTTGGGGCTGGATAGGATTCTGTGCAGCTTGGTTTGGGACAGATCAACAAACGTTGGCCAAGTGGCCAAATCTTCCACAAGTCATACATTGACGACATGGTTGATGAAGCTGGTGGTGACCGTTGCACCGATTGCACAACGGTGCAGTACCAGCATATGGCTTCCTCACATGAGGTTGAGCTGGTTGGTTTTGGGGATCTTGATTGGGTTGAGCGGTTGGTGCTGGTTGTGTAGTAACAACAAAGTTCTGAGAAGCCTTACGCTTCTTTGATCGTTTAGAAGGCTCGACTTTGTTTCCATTTTGTTTTTCTTGAGTGGTTTTGGTGGATGATTTCTTATCGCCTTTGCGATGAAGATTACCCTTTTTAACCTGAGACTCGGCAAAGTTGCAACTAGCTCAAGGCCTGTCGGACAGTGGTTGGTTACTTCCGGTGACAATGTCCTGAACAGGATCAGGCAATCCATCGATATACTTCTCGATCGCCTTATCCAAAGGCGTCACCATTGAAGGACTGAGTAAACTCAACTCCTCGTACCAGTCAGTATAAGCACGATGCTCACCACTATCCTCTTTGAGAATCATAGAATTCATTTTCAAGCGCCCTCTACTCATGACGAGGAAAGAATTCTTTCATCATTAGATCCCTAAGCTCTTCCCAAGTTTGTGCTAAGGCTACATTAGCACCTCTGTCTCTCATAATACCATTCCACCATGTAAGAGCTCTCTTTTTGAATACGGTCGACGCAAACTCAACTTTTCACTCGTTTGGCATTGCACATGACGAAAAGTACTTTCGAGGCTCTCAAACCATTCCAAAAGCCCAGTAGCTCCCTCGGACCCTGAAAACGAAAGTGGTTTAGCGAACAAAATTGTTTATAGCTGCACGGAGCTGGTCCATTATTATTGTTATTGTTGTAGTTGTTCGCTTGATTAAGTTGGGTCATGAGATTTGGGAGTACAGCAGCAATTTTTGAGCGATAATGGCTGCCATTTCGGCATTTTGAGTTGTATCACATCTAGGAGGCATTCTAAAGGAAAACATGGAGGAATATATGTGAGATTGAAATAAATCAGGAGAGGTGTTGAAAATATCGATGAAATAAGGATGGTGGTCATTCGTTCATTTCTCAAAACAAACAAATGACAAACGGTGACTTATCAAAGTAAATGGGTCTTTATAATGTATCGGAAGACATGCTTTAGCCTATAGGTGGATACTCACCCCAAGAGTTCCCAGGTAAGAGTGACTGTTCCGATTAAGTTGATTTGTACGAACACTCTAACCATGGACAGAAAACTCGGGGTACCGGCATCCACCCTTCCAGATTGCATGTGTTCACATTAAAAAAACCCAAACTTTGACGAGATTTGAAAACCTTAAAAGCTTAAAGAGACCGATGATTCATTTTTGATCTTATGCCTTAAATTTTGTTTTGGTTTTGGTAATCACCTAAGGATAGGTGATAGTATTAAATCTAAACGCAAGTAAACTCACGTTAGGGTCCTAGGAAGGTTATAGTCTAGGTCAAAGCATTACTAATAACCTAATTCCCTATAACCAGTGCTCTGATACCAATCTGTAACACGCCGACCGTGTAAAAACAATAAACCGTGGCGGAAACGTCGGGGAGTCACGTTAACAGATTGTTTCAACAACATGTCGTAATTAAATTTGTGTTTTATTGAAGATTGAAATTACATAGTTACATCGTCTTGGAAATTAAAATAAACTAAATAAACTATTGTCTTTCATATTTTAAGGCACTAAGTCCGCGTCCGATCCTAAGTGAGCATGCATCAACATCAATCATTGTTCCCTGAAACATATGTGAAAACGAGTCAGCAAAAATATGCCAGCGAGTACATAGGTTTTGTGAGTGTGTCAAATTCATGGCCTTGAATATGTATTTGCATACCTCGTCAGACTACTAGAGTCGTTAATTGAAAATCGTGTTATCAAAAGGTATTGGTATTGCAATGATAACTAACCAACTAAAACAAGTTAGTTATAGTTTATAAAAGACTTGTAGCCATGAATCTTGACCAAAACATTTATTTTGTAAATTCGAGTAGTAAATCGTCTTGAAGAAACTTTGTATGATTTATATCTTTAATAGAAAATCGTTGCGTGTCATTATTTGAAAACCTTTGTTCCAAGTGATGCAAATAACGCTACGAATGTAATATGATAAAATAGGAAGTACCAACGGCGTATCCACCATGTTTCTATCACATTACACACGTTCGTTATCTAAATCACTTACCATAAACCAATCGTTTATTGTTTGTGTTATAAACCAATTGTTCATCGTCCGTGTAAACAAATTGTCCTTGTTTTAATTGTGAAAACTTTTGGTCGTTTTGGTGAATACATTCAAACCCTGTGTTGACTCAGTCTATACCACCAAAGGGTATCTTTAAATTGCAATAACAAACCACCAAAGGGTTTGTTAAAGTAAAAGTCTCAGTCGTTCCCCAAACTTCCCCACAAGCACCGGAAAACTTGGTAACGGGATTGTCAGTCCTATGGTACCGTAACTTACTACTGGTCGGCTTGGCCAAAGCTAATGAATGTTATTCGTGTCTTGTATATAACGCACCAACAAGTTCGTTCACATTATTGAAATCGTCGTGTTTATATAAACCATAGCATTTGTAATTTGAAAACTTGAAAACAATTTAGCACATATGGATCACCCCAAAATATTTGAAAATCATAAGAGAGGGGAGCTATGTACTCACTTGGGGTTGCAAAATAACCTTGAATCAAGATTAAACAAGCTCAAATGTCCGAGAAATCAAACGTGTCCTAAAATTGGATAACTATGTAAATGTGGGGACTTTTATCGATGGATCGGATATAATGAGGTCTTGTAAACCAAATGAGTGTGGGAACTCATATTAAATGGTTTAACAAAGTCTACATTCTGATTTGAAAAGATTCCTAAGTGCTTTTGACCCGTTATGACTCGTTAAGGTAGTTTACGCTACTTTAACGGATCATTACGTAAAAACGTGTTCGGATGGTGAGATATGTGTTATGATAAGTCTAATATACCAAAATAAGTTTATTATAGTTGCAACATCAGTTTGTATGTCAAAAATTGGTCACATATGCTTAAAGTTGATTTATGCGCAAAAAGGACATTTTGGTCATTTATAGGGCTTAACAGACGACTTAACATAACACTAACCAAACGACATGACCATAAGGTATAACCTCAAAAGGTTATTCCCTATACAACCATGATCACATATATGTGTTTTGTCGGATCCTAAGATCGACCAAACGGGTCATATTCGAAAGTCAAAGCGGTGGTCAAGAACGCTCGACTTATGACCCTAAGTAAGCACTAAACTAAAAGTGACAAGTTAAACATGTTAACATGTCTAACAAGGTTTATAAAATTGATTTGGTATCAAAACAAAGGGTTTTGATACCCAAAAATAGTTCCGTCGTATAATGCGCATTTTGCGCATCATTGACCGAAACTTTGACTCGTCAGTTTGACTAGTAAACGTGGTAATCAGTAGGCACGAACGCTAAGAATCATAACCATCGTGATTACGATCACGTTGCAAAGTCTAATTGGACTTTTCTTTGACCAACTAATGATAAAATGAATGAACAAGGCTAAGATAGAACACTTACTAGTGCTCAAGGCAGCCAAAGATGAAGAAAAGACTTAGAAAACTCAGTTGGGGGACCTCCAACAAAGTGGGAGTTCTCCTCTTAGAGTTATAGAGAGAAAGGGAAGGAATGAGAAAGTTGAAATGTGAGATCAAGGGCCTATTTATAGATGTGGAGGATGGATTTGATGATCAAAAGTGTCAAGGACCATTCTACGATCATTCCACATGTTCAAAGACGTGTCAAGACCAGGCTAGAACTTGGAGATCACGAATATTGGGTTTCAAAGCTGTAAAACAGCTGCCTGCCATGTTTCTGCTGTAACTGGGCATCCCTCACACATTGCGGGAGATCTTGGGGGGTCTCTCGCGTGGCGCCTGGGATTCCTAAGTTTCAGAATTGCCAGAACAGGCCCTGCAGCCTAAAACATGTTTTTAGACGCGTTTTGGCACTTTTAACACCCGTTAACCCTATTTTTAACTTTACAAGGAAGATAAAGCATAGGGAACTTGAAAAATGCTCGAAATTTTCGAATGTTGGTTCGTTTGGTCGTACGGTTGCGGTTTTCGGTTAATTACGACGAAAATCGTAACGAACGCGCAAATGACCGTAAACGCGTAACGAATGATATTTTTGCATTCCAATCATTAAAATACTGATTTTAATGATTACAAAATTTATGGATGTGCGTACATGTTCCGGATAACTATATACGTGAATCGGCATAGTTTCGCAGAATTTGCAATATAGCCGCTGAAGTTGCATAAGCATGTTTTTGCCATATCGAAGCCTTCAAAACTTATTACTAACTTATGTAAAGGGTATTTAGGGTATGTTTAGCTTATGTTGGGGTTCTGGAGTGTACATCATGATAAACTGATTACGTTTGCGTAATAGTTTGCGATTTCACTTCCAGAAGTCGTTTAGGAGATCGGAATCGTGCAAGAATCGAATACGTGCAATTGTCATGATAAAAATACAAATCTCGAAAATAAAACACAAAATTTTCATTGATTGATAATTCGTTCAGAATTGTTATACGATCGGATCGCCACAAATGTCACAAGACGACATATTCATTTATCAAACAAAGTATGTTCACGATATTCTCAATGTTTGAAATGGATAGCTCGAAGCCGCTTTCGACTCTGCTGGCACTGAACAATGGGATTTGCATTGATGAGACAGGAACTAAAGTGGATGATACGCTCTATCGGTCGATGATAGGAGCTCTCATGTATCTAACGACATCTTGCCCAGATATCAAGTATCCTACCTGCCTTTGCGCTAGATATCAGTCCAATCCTAGAGTGTCACACATGCAGATAGTCAAAAAGAATAATCCGTTACTTGAAGGGATGTCCAAGCACCGGCTTGTGGTATCCAAAGAACGATAACTTTGATCTGACGGGATACGCTGATTCAGACTTCGGGGTGGACAAGCTGAATTCTAAATCTACAATGGCTGGTTGCGAGTTCTTTGGAACTCGTTTGGTAACGTGGCAATGCAAGAAACAAACCACGATCTCTCTTTCTACCTGTGAGGAAGAATACATTTCTGCTTCCAGCTGTTGTTCTCAAATCCTCTAGATCAACAACAGATGAGGGACTTTGGATTGCAATTTCTTGATACACCTTTATATGTAGATAATAAGGCACACGCATAACTAATCTGTTATCTCTTGTACAAACTCATAGAAATTCGTGACTGCTACGAAAAGAAGTTAGTGCGAATAGAAAAAATCCACACCGATGAACAAAAAGTTGATTTTTATGCCAAAGCATTTCCTTTAAAAAGATTAAAATATCTAATGAGGCTTAACGGTATTAAAAATTTGCTAACAGGTTCGGAAGCAGAGGTTGAATACGGATCGGACGAAGAGTTCACGTGATCCACATTGGTTTGTATATCTTTTAGCTTAGTATTTCTTAAAAACTAAAATACAAAAATATGTTTTTGATTTTAGGGGAGGAAATATTTGAGAAAATACAAAAACATATGAAAATTTTCAAAAAGTACAAAACATTGAATAAGACAGAAAGAATTCAATGTCACAATGGAAATGATAGTACATCAGTGGACTATCATAGTATGCTAAAGAATTGTAAAGTTTAAAAGTGATAAACAAGTCTTACTGTGGATGTGTCGATAGGCTTTACACGTTCAGTACTTTGAAATTTCGATTAAGAGATTGCCTGATTCTGAGATACGAGGTCTTTATAGATAGTTGATATCTGGGGTATTATACAAGTTCTTCAGATTTTGGGGAAGCAATAGCCTAGAACTTCTATAATACTTAATGCTATAAACCCCCAAAATGCATGCAAAACTGAAAAGAGTCAAAAGATCTAATCATTTGCAGTGTTTAAAAAGATTCCTTAAGTGGAACATACCTATAAGTCGAGCCTTCATCTCTTTGTCGATACGGTGATAATAACCTGAGCTCTCAAGGCTTCGCGTTAACCCAGATACAGATATCAATTACGCTATATTCACATGTAAGATGAAATCTAGGGAATCTTGATACGGGAGTATATTGTGAGATGGGAACCATAGTTAAGTCAGTTTTCATAATTCATACCTAACATATCTTGGAACAATTGAGAAATGTGTCGAAGTTTAAGTGGACAAACATATCGACAATCTAGGTAAACGAGTTTAAAACTTAAAGTCATCAAAAAGGTTAACTGTACTGGTGATATGTCTCAATCAACTGATATGATCCTTGGACACGAATCCACAAAATATGACTGTAAAATATGTTTTGTACATAGTTTATCTAGTTTACATATTAAAACCAAAGAGATTTTCAGTATGTTTTAGCATAAACTTACAAAAAATACAAAAATATTTTGTTTCTACATTGTTTCAGTAAGCAATGTTGGAGAACGGATCTTTGAAGTCTGGTAAGGTGCTAATCTGGTGGAAATCTAATTGACAACGGGCTGGAGCTAATCTGTAAAATCTGATAAGCCAAAACGATTAAAATTTCATTAATTTGAAACTTGATTTTGAGAAAAACAAATAGTTTGTTCATGACGGGTCGAACCGAGGTCATTAACTTGAACTCGGCAGACAAATCGGTTAACCAAGGTCATTAGCTTGGACTTGGTCAACTGAATGGATTGTTAAAATTGGTATAATTTGAAAAGTTCAGGGTGTAAATTGAAAATTTTGAAAAATTAGGGTTTGAAATTAATCAACTTTGCCCGGACTTGTAATCAAGTTCGACCAAACTTATATCAGCTTATAATGTATTATTACTTATCAAGTTCGCCCGGACTTACGTCTAAATTTAACTGATTGGATTTATAAGTTCACCTGAACATGTCGACTATAAATACAAATCAATTTCGCCCGAACTTCATTACTGTCTTCTTCAAACTAGAGCGAACTTGAGTGCGATATAAGGCGATTTGTGAAATTACACCTTTAAGTCGAAGTGCTGCCGGATTTGAACCTGATTTGTGGTGATTCACACACTACTCGTCATGGCATTGGTGAGGATTCGTGATTTGGAACGTAATTGTATGTGTTTGAGAGTCTTAGATCTGTAAGAATGATTAGACATGTTTGAGACCATTTAAGAACTAATTAAGACTTAAAACATGTTAAACAAACAAAATCGACCGTAAAAATGCCATCAATTTGAACAAAATCATCATGTAATGAGATTGCAGGTTTTGGTGGACAAGATGACAAGTTCGCCCGAATTTGTCAAAAGGTTCTTTGAATCAAGTTCGGCCGAACTTGTCCACTGGTGATGAAATGTTTTAAAATCCATAAGTTCGCACGAACTTACCTAATAAAATTCAAACATGATTTTCTGACAAGTTCGCCCGGACTTGTGTGAGTGAAAGTTTAATTCATAAACATCTACAAGTTCGCCCGAACTTGTGTGGAAAATGATTAAAACTGAAATCAAGTTCGCCGGACTTGAAGATTGTTAGGGTTTTATATGTAATAAGTCCGACCGAACTTAATGTTTTGAATTGTCAAATTGGACAATCAAGTTCGCCCGAACTTGATGGAAACTTGTGAAAATTGAAAAATTTCGACTAATTTCGTCTAGATTTACGTGTTTGCAGAATATTAAGCTTTCGTTCAACAAATTACACAACACAGGCATCACGTTAGACAAAGCTATATGTCCGTCTCTGGAAGCATTTGAATGTATTCTTGAGTTTATGCAGCAGATTCCTATACATAAGGCGATTACAGAGAAAACAATGGTTTATAGGTCGCATGTTTATCGATTTTGGAGTTATGCAGCGATGAATGAGGATGATTCAGCAATCAAATCAGTGGTTCGTGAAGGTGAAGAAGATAAAGAGATTTCTATTACTGAAGAAGACATCCGAAAGGTTCTGACTTCAATGACAACAAAGATGATCCTATGATGCTTGATGAGAGGATGGTTAGAGGATCTTTCTGTCGAATGGGGTACAAGGGGCATGTGAATGAATCAACTATGAAGAAAGGATCGGTCCCTAATCCATACAAGTTCCTGATGGATGTGATTATTCACACATTTAGTCATCAAAAAGCCGGTTTAGACGACGTTCAAGATTATATGGCATGTATGGCCACGGTGCTTATTCTCAACAAAAGATGCAACTTTTCGAAGCTGGTTTTCACGCATTTGAAGAACAACATGGGGTCGAATAGATTAGTGATGTATCCTAGATTTATCCAAATGTTGATAGATGATAAATTCAAGAAGATAGCGAAAGATCCGAACGACATTGTGTATCTGAGTCATCTGGATGATACTAAAGTAAAGAAGCTTATCACTTTCTAGAAACAATCATCTGCACCTATTGCAAAACCTTTATTTGGTGCAATAGCTTCGAGAACTACGTCGCGCCACCAGAATGCAAATGGCGTAAAGATGATAGTGGCGACGAGAAGGAAAGGAATGCTGAATTGGAATGGTTATCGACATTTAAAGAGAAGTGAAGTGATTGGTTCCTCAAGAAAGTTGTAGTTCAAGAGAAGAAGAAAGCTTCGCATAAGCCAAAGAAGGTTGATACTTTGTTGATTAATGAGGAAGAGCCTGGAAATGTTCAACACGAGGCTGGTTCTAGTGTTGCTGTGATTGTAGAAAGCCAAGAGACAGAGAAGACAACGAGGAAGATGATGTGATATCTACAACATCCGATAATGAAGAAAATAGTGATGATTCATTAGAAAAGGCCACTAAGAAGTCAATTGCTGAGAAAGAGGCCGAGAAAATCAAAGAAACTGATGCTGATTATGAGCTTGAACATGAAAAAGATTTTGATGAGGAGAGATCGAAGAAGAAAATGAAACGAGTAAAGTCTTCTGCAACAGTTACATCTACGAAGACTACAGGGTCTGCAAAGACTAAAGGCAAGAAAAGTCAAAAGCCGAAGAGTCGCCGATATGTGGGGCAAAAGAAAAGCACAAAAGTCACACAAGAACCTTCTGTTCCACAACAAACAGGAGTTACAAAAGAACCTCCTACGGCAACAACAATTCAATCATCTGCTGCTCAAGAAACATTAGTACAGACAGGATTTACACAAGAGCCTCCTGAGTCTGAATTAATTGAAGTTCCAGTTATTCAATTTCCAGATCCTCCAATAGCTTCTCAACCTGAAGGATCAACACCTAAAGTGTCTACACCGAGGAGTATGCCAAAGTCTACGCTGAAAACTACTCCAAAGACAAAATTATTCGGTAATATTCCAAATGAGCCTATTGATATTCAAGACTTGAATGATTTCTTCCCAGGTACAGACATTGATGATTTAGAAAAGCGTATGAAAGTTCTGGAAGATAAAGTAGTGAAGAATGAATCAGAAAAAGCTGCTTTGGAAAGTATGGTGAAACAAACCAAAGTGGAGAAAGAGATTCTGAGCGACAAAGTAAAATTCTTGGAAGGTGACAGAGGGTATCTAAAAGCCCTAATTGAAAGCTTACAAGATGCAAACGAAAGATTGATAAAAGAGATAGTGGAATTACGATCGGAAATAGAGTTGAATGATCGAAGATTCTCCAAACTGCAGAAAGTTCTGACGAATAGTCTTGGTATTGACTTTTATGCTGAATATGCATGTATAGATCTGCAGGAAGCTAAAGAAAAAGCAAAAAAAAGAAATGACTGAACATGGGAAGGGTAAAAACGTGATTGAAAGTATGCCTGAGATGTGATATCCCGGGTTTTTCGGATAACTTAAACGCGACACTTGTCGAATAAAGTATATGCTAAGTATTAAACATGTATGAGTTAATGAATACGTGATGTGTGTTTGTGTGATTGTTTTAGTTATAAAATATATGTATATATAATAAATATGCACACGAACCGAACCACGACACAAACACAAACCGAACTCCTTGTGAAACTAGGAAACCTAAAACCCAAGTCTTCGGCCGCGAGATTTAGATCTTAAACCTTAAGCCATTCTCGGCCAAGTGCAAACCAAACCAAACCAACCCAAGTCCTTGGCCGCGAGAACAATCTCAAACCGCAAACTCATTGCGGGATCAATTGTGTGAACAAAGATCAAACCCAAACCGACCCACCCTAGTTCCTCGGCCACGAGCTCAAACCAAAACCGCAATCCTTATCTCTTTGCGCCTATATATACCACACATGCATGCTCCTTCACAATTCCAAAACCCTAACAAGCAAAACAGCCGTCGGCTACCTTCTCTTGCTCCATTGATCACGGAACAGCCAATCGTTCATTCCATTCAACCGCAAACAGCCCTTGTTCACCTCCATTCAGTCGCGAGATCAGTCCTTGTTCACCTCTATTCGATCAACAAAACAGCCTACTCCATCATCATCCTCTCGGTTACAAGCAATCTTTGATCACCGATCCCTTATAGTACTCACGGTTCGTTTACCTTATCATTAAAAGATTAGAATTTATCATATGTTGCTAGATCATATTCGGATACATGTGTCTTCATTTTGTTGTTCTCGGATTGCATGATTGAATGAGATGAATGATTGTTTGCGGATTTGTTAATACTAGATTGCAAGTAATGTTGTTTAAAAAGCTGAATATTATAGGCTGTGTTTTGTTTATAAAAACTAGAGGTGTGAATTAGAGTTGCATGGATATGTTATAGGTATTGAATTATGATTAGAAAAACCGGTTCTTGAACGCCTAGGTTAATAATATTCACGGATTGTGCGAATTAATGGTAACAATATGCTGAAAACAGTTGCTGAGTAATAGTTACAGCCGACTTCATCTGGCTGTAACTCGGTCGTTAGTTGTCGAAAAACAGATTTTCTGATGTCTAGAACGTAGAGATTTGAATAAGGAATCTAATGGCGCTGGATTCATAATTTTCTTAAGTCGTTTGATATTTTTAAAGGGCCAAATAAGTTCAGTAACTAAAGCTGTGAAAATCCTGAAATTTTGTTAGTCGTTTATCGAGTTTGATTTTAAAATCAGTAGGGAGTTGAGTCATGAATTTTGTACAACAACTAGGTATGGAAATTTCCGGGCAACTCCAACTGGAATTTTGTTAATTAGACGATCGGAGATTTTTAAATAAATTCTTCCGTGGACTGCAGTCAGAAAGCGATAAATCTGACTGCAGCCTAGTATATTAATATTTATGGTTAATTGGTAAAGATTTAGGACTTGGAAAATTTATATAAATTTCTATAGTATAAATGTCACCTACTGTAAAAATATTGGAATTTTTGGAACGTTGGAACTATTTTATAAAAATCCTAGAAAACAACTGAATTATGAGTGTTAAGCTGAAATTTGATAACTTGTGATTGTGTGCACCAAAGTGTTGCATGGATTGGATTATGTTCATGATAAGTTGTTTGATTACTATGATCACATGAGGATACTTTCATGCATGTTTGAGTGTTAGATATGTTGTTTGTGTGTATCACCTTGTGCGTAAATTACGTGTAGAATTTGTATTGGTGTGTTCACACACTGACTTGGAATTGGTTTGTTAGGACGCAACTAGCGGTCCCATCTCTTATAACTTCTTTGCTACACTAACCGAGCAAATAAAGGTGAGTTCACGGCCCCTAACTTTATCCGGTTTTTAAACAACAGGGGGAGAAACATGTATACACTCTCAAACTCAATCTCTTTACGTTATACGAATTTAACGTCACATAACTATTCGGTAACTAAGTTAATGTTAATGTAATGTTGTGGTCACTAAGCAGCTTTATCACTTAAGTCCTCGCCAATCTCTCGGATCGTTAGTATTAGGTTTAATAGCGGGGGAATTATAAGTAGTACTACTGGGCCCGACAAGCCCCATCCGAGCTAGTCGCGCTAGCCGACCGGGTATGGTCAACGGGTGAATAATTTGGCCTAACTTCGCCATGGTCAGTGATAGGCCTGGCAACACGGAGGCACAACAGTCAGCTTCGATCGCGAACTCTTACGTGACATGACTTTAGGTTAGCTACCTATATATGTTAACATTGAACTTAATTAGGAAACAACTATATTATCCCGGGTTGAGGATAATGGAAACAACAACTTATTAATTCGGGTTTGGAATAATGGAAACAACAACTTATTATTCCGGGTTTGGAATAATGGAAACAACAACTATATTATCCCGGGTTGAGGATAATGGAAGCAACAACGTATTATTCCGGGTTGGAATAATGGAACCAATACGTTATCCCGGGTTAGGGATAACGGAGAAAACAAACTATAACCGAACAAACGAATTTATGAAAACCTGTGAACTCACTCATCTTTAATGTTGACACTTGTTTCTTTACATGTTTCTCAGGACGCTAGGAGCTCTAGGTGCACGCACATGCATTGAACAAGACATCTTTTATCGAGTCTTATTTATAAATATTGTTTTGGGGTTTTTTCATTTGTTTTGGCGTTTGTGTTGGCGCCCGCTTCACTATTTATTTTATGCTTCCGCTCAACTTTAAAAACTAATGCTCTGCTAAATATTGGTAATTAATTTAGACAATATAAAATCTACAACAAATGATTTTGGAAAACGTATTATCAAATCATATAGAGTCGTTCGACGTACTAGTGTTTCAGATTCTGGTTTGTTCACACGCCTCGCGGTAAAACTCCGCAAGTGGAAATTGAGGGTGTGACAGATTGGTATCAGAGCCACTAGCTATAGAGAACCAGGTTTACATTAGAAGTAGACCTAAACTATAGCTGATTTCACGACACTAGACTTAGTTTGGCACCGAACTGTTATATCTTGTTATGTGATGTACCACAACTATGTTATGTGAAATATGAATGCATAATTGAAACGAATGCAACTCGTAACTAACTACACAACCTAAAGGCAATGTCATCATCATCCGACAAACTTACGCAACCAAGGGCGCCAGGAAAGGCACCTATGGTGGAACCCTTACCATCTTCTGGCGTGGAGACACGCTCAGCTGCTACGAAAAGACTCGCTCTAGGGGTGGAGTCGTCCTCACGCTCGACCATCGTTGTGACGGTCGAACCGGTTAACTCGTTAGAAGTAGGGAACGACCTACTTAGAGATATGATAAGAACGCAACACGAACAACTAGAAAGAATGCATGAAACCATCCTCGCACAAGGATGGATGATCCGACAACTGACAGGTAAAACGGAGTCGCTCGAGGAAGAGCAGCATACGAGTAAGATAGCTCGTAACACCTTAGCAAGAGACCTTCGTGCTAAGCAGCTAAGGGCTGACTGGCTAGAGGACACAGTTCTTGAGTCTAGCTGGGGAATTCAAGAACTAGAACAAAATCAAGCACCTGCACCGGCCCCTCCAGTGCCGGTAGAGGAGGATCCAGAAGAGGATCCAGAGGAGGACCCTGAGGAGGATCCAGAGGAGGAAGACCCAGCTGTGGAAGCTGGAAACGCCGCGCAGGATGACGGCAACGATAGCGATTTGGGGGATGGAGACGTAGAAGACTGACACGTCTCGCTCATTTTATTTACTTTCCTTCAGTCTATTTATTTTCTACTTAGATCTAAAATGGCAACTGGACGTCGCGGAAATCTCAACATGACGCCTTAAGAATTAGCCGCAATGATCCAAGAACACGTGAATGCTGCTCTGGCAGGTGTTCAAAACCCACCAGCAGCAGGAGGGGTTTTAACCCCTACAAGATGTTCCTCGACGCGAAACCAAGCAAATTCTCGGGGGCGGAAAGACCCATTGGACTGGTCCGCTGGATCGAAAAATCTGAATCCGTTTTTGAAATGTGCAACTGCCTAGAGGCCAACAAGGTCAAATACGCAGCCTCAACACCGGAAGATGGGGCACTAACATGGTGGAATGCACAAGTCCAAACGCGTGGACTTATTGCTGCCAATGCAATGGCCTGGGCCGAGTTCAAGGCCCTAATCAAAGAGGAGTACTGTCCACGAGACAGAGTGCAACAGTTGGAGCAAGCCTTATGGAACCACAAGATGGTGGGATCGGAAATTGAAGCATACACCGCAAAACATCATGACTTGGTATTTCTGTGTCCCGATTTGGCCAACACGGTGGAGAAAAGACTCGAGTTCTATCTTGGGAGTCTGGTTCCGGAAATTCAGGGTATGGTAATGGCTAGTAACCCTGTAACTGAACATCAAGCAATCTGATTGGCTCACAAACTCACCGATAAGGCGGTGGAACAGAAGAAGCTGCCAGCACGGTGTACAACTGAAGTTGCCCCGGATAACAAAAGAAAGTTTGAAGACTCAACTATTCGACAGTCTTCGTCATCTCATCCGCAGCAAGGGAACCAGAAGCGGTTCAATCATTTCAACAGCCACCGGGGTCACCAAAATCAGCCTGCCAACAACAGCAACAACCAGAAAGCAAGCGGCTATGCAGGTCGAAAGCCGCAGTGCAACCGCTGTAATCTCCATCATAACGGCCCTTGTGCCAGAAATCGCTGCCAACGATGTGGCAAGATGGGACATGCGGCAAAGGATTGTCGTGGGGAAATCATGTCCCGACAAAATCAAAATCAACCCCAGGGTCAGCAGCAGGGTGTTAACCGGGGATGCTATCAGTGTGGTAGCACTACTCATTTCAGAAGAGACTGCCCACAGCTGCGTAATAACAACAATAATGGTGGAAACAACCACAACCACAATAACCACAACAACAATAATAACAACAACAATAATGGGAACGGTGGCACAGGAGGTGCTAAAGGTCGCGCATTTACATTGGGCCGCGGAGAGGCCAGAAACGACTCGAACGTGGTCACCGGTAAGTTTCCCCTTAATGAACATTTTGCTTCTGTGCTTTTTGATACGGGTGCGGATAGGAGCTTTATATCTGAGTCTTTTAGGAAGAACCTAAATCTCACGCCTAAACCATTAGAGACCCCTTATGTTATAGAATTAGCCGATGGTAATTCTGTAGATGTGACCCATATAGTATCCGGCTGTCAACTCAAACTCGCGGGCCACACCTTTACCATTGATCTGATGACAACTACTCTGGGTAATTTTGACGTGGTAGTCGGAATGGACTGGCTATCCGACGTCCGGGCTGAAGTTCTCTGCTTCGAAAAATCTATTCGTATTCCGCTCTCTAACGACGAAATCCTGACGGTACAAGGCGATAAGGCAAGCGCCGTCACCAACATCATCTCATACATGCAAGCGCAGAAATATCTTCGGAGAAAGAACTCCTTCGCTTTACTCGCACTGATTACCGAACAGCCTAAGGACGAGAAACGCATAGAAGACATCCCTGTCGTCCGTGAATTTTCCGATGTATTCCCAGAAGAACTACCTGGTCTCCCACCCCATCGACAATTGGAGTTTGAAATCGAATTGGCAAACAATGCAACTCCTATTGCTAAGGCTCCATACCGCCTAGCTCCAGCCGAGCTGCAGGAGCTGTCTACCCAACTTCAGGAGCTATTAGAAAAAGGATTTATCCGACCAAGTGTTTCGCCGTGGGGAGCTCCAGTCCTTTTTGTCAAGAAGAAGGACGGGACTTTCCGCATGTGCATCGACTACAGGGAACTCAACAAGGTTACTGTCAAGAACCGATACCCGTTACCTCGCATCGACGATCTCTTCGACCAACTTCAAGGGTCAAGTTACTACTCCAAGATTGATTTACGGTCTGGTTACCATCAGCTACGCGTCAGGGAGGAGGATATCGCTAAGACGGCATTTCGCACTCGGTATGGCCATTATGAGTTCTTGGTCATGCCCTTCGGTCTCACCAACGCACCTGCGGTGTTCATGGACCTCATGAACCGCGTGTGTAAACCATACCTCGACAAGTTTGTCATTGTGTTCATCGATGACATACTCATCTACTCCAAAAGTGAAGAAGAACATGCCGAACACCTACGATTACTGCTAGGATTACTTCAACAGGAAAAGCTATATGCCAAGCTTTCGAAGTGTGATTTCTGGATTCGGGAAGTTCAGTTTCTCGGGCATATCGTGAATGAAAAGGGTATCCACGTAGACCATGCCAAGATTGAAGCCATCAAAAACTGGGAAGCACTCAAGACACCGACGGAGATCCGCCAATTTTTGGGTTTGGCTGGTTACTACAGACGTTTCATCGAGAGATTTTCAAAGATCGTACAACCGCTTACTACCCTCACCCAGAAAGGCATCAAGTATGCTTGGGGTGACAAGCAAGAAGCAGCATTTCAATTGCTGAAACAGAAACTTTGCAGTGCACCCATTCTGTCCTTGCCGGAAGGGACAGATGACTTTGTAGTATATTGTGATGCTTCCATTCAGGGACTGGGATGCGTACTCATGCAACGCGATAAGGTCATCGCGTATAAATTTATATAAATTTCTATAGTATAAATGTCACCTACTGTAAAAATATTGGAATTTTTGGAACGTTGGAACTATTTTATAAAAATCCTAGAAAACAACTGAATTATGAGTGTTAAGCTGAAATTTGATAACTTGTGATTGTGTGCACCAAAGTGTTGCATGGATTGGATTATGTTCATGATAAGTTGTTTGATTACAATGATCACATGAGGATACTTTCATGCATGTTTGAGTGTTAGATATGTTGTTTGTGTGTATCACCTTGTGCGTAAATTACGTGTAGAATTTGTATTGGTGTGTTCACACACTGACTTGGAATTAATTGGTTTGTTAGGACGCAACTAGCGGTCCCATCTCTTATAACTTCTTTGCTACACTAACCGAGCAAATAAAGGTGAGTTCACGGCCCCTAACTTTATCCGGTTTTTAAACAACAGGGGGAGAAACATGTATACACTCTCAAACTCAATCTCTTTACGTTATACGAATTTAACGTCACATAACTATTCGGTAACTAAGTTAATGTTAATGTAATGTTGTGGTCACTAAGCAGCTTTATCACTTAAGTCCTCGCCAATCTCTCGGATCGTTAGTATTGGGTTTAATAGCGGGGGAATTATAAGTAGTACTACTAGGCCCGACAAGCCCCATCCGAGCTAGTCGCGCTAGCCGACCGGGTATGGTCAACGGGTGAATAATTTGGCCTAACTTCGCCATGGTCAGTGATAGGCCTGGCAACACGGAGGCACAACAGTCAGCTTCGATCGCGAACTCTTACGTGACATGACTTTAGGTTAGCTACCTATATATGTTAACATTGAACTTAATTACGAAACAACTATATTATCCCGGGTTGAGGATAATGGAAACAACAACTTATTAATTCGGGGTTGGAATAATGGAAACAACAACTTATTATTCCGGGTTTGGAATAATGGAAACAACAACTATATTATCCCGGGTTGAGGATAATGGAAGCAACAACGTATTATTCCGGGTTGGAATAATGGAACCAATACGTTATCCCGGGTTAGGGATAACGGAGAAAACAAACTATAACCGAACAAACGAATTTATGAAAACCTGTGAACTCACTCATCTTTAATGTTGACACTTGTTTCTTTACATGTTTCTCAGGACGCTAGGAGCTCTAGGTGCACGCACATGCATTGAACAAGACATCTTTTATCGAGTCTTATTTATAAATATTGTTTTGGGGTTTTTTCATTTGTTTTGGCGTTTGTGTTGGCGCCCGCTTCACTATTTATTTTATGCTTCCGCTCAACTTTAAAAACTAATGCTCTGCTAAATATTGGTAATTAATTTAGACAATATAAAATCTACAACAAATGATTTTGGAAAACGTATTATCAAATCATATAGAGTCGTTCGACGTACTAGTGTTTCAGATTCTGGTTTGTTCACACGCCTCGCGGTAAAACTCCGCAAGTGGAAATTGAGGGTGTGACAGATTGGTATCAGAGCCACTAGCTATAGAGAACCAGGTTTACATTAGAAGTAGACCTAAACTATAGCTGATTTCACGACACTAGACTTAGTTTGGCACCGAACTGTTATATCTTGTTATGTGATGTACCACAACTATGTTATGTGAAATATGAATGCATAATTGAAACGAATGCAACTCGTAACTAACTACACAACCTAAAGGCAATGTCATCATCATCCGACAAACTTACGCAACCAAGGGCGCCAGGAAAGGCACCTATGGTGGAACCCTTACCATCTTATGGCGTGGAGACACGCTCAGCTGCTAGGAAAAGACTCGCTCTAGGGGTGGAGTCGTCCTCACGCTCGACCATCGTTGTGACGGTCGAACCGGTTAACTCGTTAGAAGTAGGGAACGACCTACTTAGAGATATGATAAGAACGCAACAAGAACAACTAGAAAGAATGCATGAAACCATCCTCGCACAAGGATGGATGATCCGACAACTGACAGGTAAAACGGAGTCGCTCGAGGAAGAGCAGCATACGAGTAAGATAGCTCGTAACACCTTAGCAAGAGACCTTCGTGCTAAGCAGCTAAGGGCTGACTGGCTAGAGGACACAGTTCTTGAGTCTAGCTGGGGAATTCAAGAACTAGAACAAAATCAAGCACCTGCACCGGCCCCTCCAGTGCCGGTAGAGGAGGATCCAGAAGAGGATCCAGAGGAGGACCCTGAGGAGGATCCAGAGGAGGATCCAGAGGAGGAAGACCCAGCTGTGGAAGCTGGAAACGCCGCGCAGGATGACGGCAACGATAGCGATTTGGGGGATGGAGACGTAGAAGACTCACACGTCTCGCTTATTTTATTTACTTTCCTTTAGTCTATTTATTTTCTACTTAGATCTAAAATGGCAACTGGACGTCGCGGAAATCTCAACATGACGCCTTAAGAATTAGCCGCAATGATCCAAGAACACGTGAATGCTGCTCTGGCAGGTGTTCAAAACCCACCAGCAGCAGGAGGGGTTTTAACCCCTACAAGATGTTCCTCGACGCGAAACCAAGCAAATTCTCGGGGGCGGAAGGACCCATTGGACTGGTCCGCTGGATTAAAAAATCTGAATCCGTTTTTTAAATGTGCAACTGCCTAGAGGCCAACAAGGTCAAATACGCAGCCTCAACACCGGAAGATGGGGCACTAACATGGTGGAATGCACAAGTCCAAACGCGTGGACTTATTGCTGCCAATGCAATGGCCTGGGCCGAGTTCAAGGCCCTAATCAAAGAGGAGTACTGTCCACGAGACAGAGTGCAACAGTTGGAGTAAGCCTTATGGAACCACAAGATGGTGGGATCGGAAATTGAAGCATACACCGCAAAACATCATGACTTGGTATTTCTGTGTCCCGATTTGGCCAACACGGTGGAGAAAAGACTCGAGTTCTATCTTGGGAGTCTGGTTCCGGAAATTCAGGGTATGGTAATGGCTAGTAACCCTGTAACTGAACATCAAGCAATCCGACTGGCTCACAAACTCACCGATAAGGCGGTGGAACAGAAGAAGCTGCCAGCACGGGGTACAACTGAAGTTGCCCCGGATAACAAAAGAAAGTTTGAAGACTCAACTATTCGACAGTCTTCGTCATCTCATCCGCAGCAAGGGAACCAGAAGCGGTTCAATCATTTCAACAGCCACCGGGGTCACCAAAATCAGCCTGCCAACAACAGCAACAACCAGAATGCAAGCGGCTATGCAGGTCGAAAGCCGCAGTGCAACCGCTGTAATCTCCATCATAACGGCCCTTGTGCCGGAAATCGCTGCCAACGATGTGGCAAGATGGGACATGCGGCAAAGGATTGTCGTGGGGAAATCATGTCCCGACAAAATCAAAATCAACCCCAGGGTCAGCAGCAGGGTGTTAACCGGGGATGCTATCAGTGTGGTAGCACTACTCATTTCAGAAGAGACTGCCCAGAGCTGCGTAATAACAACAATAATGGTGGAAACAACCACAACCACAATAACCACAACAACAATAATAACAACAACAATAATGGGAACGGTGGCACAGGAGGTGCTAAAGGTCGCGCATTTACATTGGGCCGCGGAGAGGCCAGAAACGACTCGAACGTGGTCACCGGTAAGTTTCCCCTTAATGAACATTTTGCTTCTGTGCTTTTTGATACGGGTGCGGATAGGAGCTTTATATCTGAGTCTTTTAGGAAGAACCTAAATCTCACGCCTAAACTAGTAGAGACCCCTTATG
Organism: Scalesia atractyloides; assembly: GCA_947069175.1. Classification (NCBI taxonomy): domain Eukaryota; kingdom Viridiplantae; phylum Streptophyta; class Magnoliopsida; order Asterales; family Asteraceae; genus Scalesia; species Scalesia atractyloides. Next base: position 54,680,442 of record CAMTDV010000024.1, on the reverse strand, counting down.
TTATAGAATTAGCCGATGGTAATTCTGTAGATGTGACCCATATAGTATCCGGCTGTCAACTCAAACTCGCGGGCCACACCTTTACCATTGATCTGATGACAACTACTCTGGGTAGTTTTGACGTGGTAGTCGGAATGGACTGGCTATCCGACGTCCGGGCTGAAGCTCTGCTTCGAAAAATCTATTCGTATTCCGCTCTCTAACGACGAAATCCTGACGGTACAAGGCGATAAGGCAAGCGCCGTCACCAACATCATCTCATACATGCAAGCGCAGAAGTATCTTCGGAGAAAGAACTCCTTCGCTTTACTCGCACTGATTACCGAACAGCCTAAGGACGAGAAACGCATAGAAGACATCCCTGTCGTCCGTGAATTTTCTGATGTATTCCCAGAAGAACTACCTGGTCTCCAACCCCATCGACAATTGGAGTTTGAAATCGAATTGGCAAACAATGCAACTCCTATTGCTAAGGCTCCATACCGCCTAGCTCCAGCCGAGCTGCAGGAGCTGTCTACCCAACTTCAGGAGCTATTAGAAAAAGGATTTATCCGACCAAGTGTTTCGCCGTGGGGAGCTCCAGTCCTTTTTGTCAAGAAGAAGGACGGGACTTTCCGCATGTGCATCGACTACAGGGAACTCAACAAGGTTACTGTCAAGAACCGATACCCGTTACCTCGCATCGACGATCTCTTCGACCAACTTCAAGGGTCAAGTTACTACTCCAAGATTGATTTACGGTCTGGTTACCATCAGCTACGCGTCAGGGAGGAGGATATCGCTAAGACGGCATTTCGCACTCGGTATGGCCATTATGAGTTCTTGGTCATGCCCTTCGGTCTCACCAACGCACCTGCGGTGTTCATGGACCTCATGAACCGCGTGTGTAAACCATACCTCGACAAGTTTGTCATTGTGTTCATCGATGACATACTCATCTACTCCAAAAGTGAAGAAGAACATGCCGAACACCTACGATTACTGCTAGGATTACTTCAACAGGAAAAGCTATATGCCAAGCTTTCGAAGTGTGATTTCTGGATTCGGGAAGTTCAGTTTCTCGGGCATATCGTGAATGAAAAGGGTATCCACGTAGACCATGCCAAGATTGAAGCCATCAAAAACTGGGAAGCACTCAAGACACCGACGGAGATCCGCCAATTTTTGGGTTTGGCTGGTTACTACAGACGTTTCATCGAGAGATTTTCAAAGATCGTACAACCGCTTACTACCCTCACCCAGAAAGGCATCAAGTATGCTTGGGGTGACAAGCAAGAAGCAGCATTTCAATTGCTGAAACAGAAACTTTGCAGTGCACCCATTCTGTCCTTGCCGGAAGGGACAGATGACTTTGTAGTATATTGTGATGCTTCCATTCAGGGACTGGGATGCGTACTCATGCAACGCGATAAGGTCATCGCGTATGCGTCGCGACAACTGAAGGTTCACGAGAAAAACTACACGACGCATGACCTGGAATTGGGAGCAGTAGTGTTTGCACTTAAGATTTGGAGACACTACCTCTATGGAACGAAGTACACAATCTTTATAGACCACAAGGGCCTCCAACACATCTTTGATCAGAAGGAGTTGAACATGCGACAGCGTCGCTGGGTCGAACTCTTGAACGATTATGAGTGTGCCATTCGGTATCACCCGGGTAAAGCTAACGTGGTAGCTGTTGCCCTCAGTAGGAAGGAACACTTGAAACCTCGCCGTGTACGAGCATTACAACTCACTATCCATTCGGGGCTACCCGAACAAATACGCGACGCCCAGTTAGAAGCAGTTAAAGAGGAAAACATCAAGGCCGAATCGGTGGGAAAAATGGAACGCGATTGGGAAGTAAAACCCAATGGAGCCCGGTATTTCATGAATCGCATATGGGTACCTCTCTACAGAAACCTTAGAGAGCTAGTCATGGATGAAGCTCACAAATCCCGATACTCTGTCCATCCGGGTTCGGATAAGATGTATCAAGACCTTAAAGCTGCGTATTGGTGGCCCAACATGAAAGCCGATATAGCCACCTACGTGAGCAAGTGTTTGACTTGTGCACAAGTCAAGGTAGAGTATCAAAAGCCATCGGGGCTACTCCAACAACCTGAGATCCCAGTGTGGAAATGGGATCAGATCTCGATGGACTTCATCACTAAACTCCCGCGAACCTTTGGTGGTTGCGATACCATCTGGGTAATTGTGGATCGTTTAACTAAGTCCGCACACTTCCTAGCTATTAAAGAAACAGATAAGATGGAGAAGTTGACTCGCATCTACATAAAGGAAGTAGTTTCTCGGCACGGAGTGCCAACGTCCATCATCTCAGACAGAGATGCTCGCTTCACGTCCAACTTCTGGCAGTCACTCCAGAAAGCGTTGGGAACACGCTTGGATATGAGCACAGCCTATCACCCTCAGACTGACGATCAAAGTGAAAGGACCAAACAAACCTTGGAAGACATGCTTAGGGCATGCGTCGTAGACTTCGGAAATAGTTGGGAAATCCACCTGCCTTTAGTGGAATTCTCATATAACAACAGTTATCATACGAGTATTTCGGCAGCACCGTTTGAGGCATTATACGGTCGTAAATGTAGATCACCGGTCTGCTGGGCAGAAGTCGGTGACAGTCAACTCACAGGCCCTGAGTTAATACTTGAGGCTACTGAAAAGATTGTACAAATCAGAAACCGCATGGCGGCGGCACGAGATCGACAGAAAAGCTACGCTGATCAACGACGCAAACCGCTCGAATTTCAAGTAGGCGACCGCGTCCTACTAAAGGTGTCAACCTGGAAGGGTGTAATCCGCTTTGGAAAACGGGGCAAACTAAACCCACGGTACGTAGGCCCGTTTGTAATCTTGAAACGTATTGGACCCGTAGCTTATCAATTAGACCTTCCTGCCGAACTCAGTGGAGTTCACAACGTATTTCACGTGTCAAATCTGAAGAAGTCTATCAGATGAAACTCTAGTTATTCCATTGGATGAGATCCAAGTGGATGAACAACTTCACTTTGTGGAACAGCCTATCGAGATCATGGATCGTGAGATCAAGACTCGAAGGCATAGCAAGATTCCGATTGTTAAGGTTCGTTGGGACTCTAAGCGTGGACCGGAGTTCACGTGGGAAAGAGAGGATCAAATGAAAAGCAAATACCCACACCTCTTCGCAACTGAGCAGCAAACTAACGATACCAGTAACTAAATTTTCGGGATGAAAATTCTTTCAACATGGGGATGATGTGACAACCTGGAAATTTCTCATACATTCGCGTACCACTGTTAACTAAATTCTTGTGCATGACACTTGGAAATTTCTCATACATTCGCGTACCACTGTTAACTAAATTCTTGTGCATGACACTTGGAAATCTTTGTGCATGGCACTTGGGAACTTCTTGTAACGTTGCGTACCATCATAAACGAACTAACTCTTTGAGCGTGACACTCTAAACATGTACGCTGCATTCTAAACCGCGTTTACTCAATTTTCGGGACGAAAATTCTTTCAACATGGGGATAATGTGATATCCGGGTTTTTCGGATAACTTAAACGCGACACTTGTCGAATAAAGTATATGCTAAGTATTAAACGTGTATGAGTTAATGAATATGTGATGTGTGTTTGTGTGATTGTTTTAGTTATAAAATATATGTATATATAATAAATATGCACACGAACCGAACCACGACACAAACACAAACCGAACTCCTTGTGAAACTAGGAAACCTAAAACCCAAGTCTTCGGCCGCGAGATTTAGATCTTAAACCTTAAGCCATTCTCGGCCAAGTGCAAACCAAACCAAACCAACCCAAGTCCTTGGCCGCGAGAACAATCTCAAACCGCAAACCCATTGCGGGATCAATTGTGTGAACAAAGATCAAACCCAAACCGACCCACCCTAGTTCCTCGGCCACGAGCTCAAACCAAAACCGCAATCCTTATCTCTTTGCGCCTATATATACCACACATGCATGCTCCTTCACAATTCCAAAACCCTAACAAGCAAAACAGCCGTCGGCTGCCTTCTCTTGCTCCATTGATCGCGAACAGCCAATCGTTCATTCCATTCAACCGCAAACAGCCCTTGTTCACCTCCATTCAGTCGCGAGATCAGTCCTTATTCTCCTCTATTCGATCAACAAAACAGCCTACTCCATCATCATCCTCTCGGTTACAAGCAATCTTTGATCACCGATCCCTTATAGTACTCACGGTTCGTTTACCTTATCATTAAAAGATTAGAATTTATCATATGTTGCTAGATCATATTCGGATACATGTGTCTTGATTTTGTTGTTCTCGGATTGCATGATTGAATGAGATGAATTATTGTTTGTGGATTTGTTAATACTAGATTGCAAGTAATGTTGTTTAAAAAGCTGAATATTATAGGCTGTGTTTTGTTTATAAAAACTAGAGGTGTGAATTAGAGTTGCATGGATATGTTATAGGTATTGAATTATGATTAGAAAAACCGGTTCTTGATCGCCTAGGTTAATAATATTGACAGATTGTGCGAATTAATGGTAACAATATGCTGAAAACAGTTGCTGAGTAATAGTTACAGCCGACTTCATCTGGCTGTAACTCGGTCGTTAGTTGTCGAAAAACAGATTTTCTGATGTCTAGAACGTAGAGATTTGAATAAGAAATCTAATGGCGCTGGATTCATAATTTTCTGAAGTCGTTTGATATTTTTAAAGGGCCAAATAAGTTCAGTAACTAAAGCTGTGAAAATCCTGAAATTTTGTTAGTCGTTTATCGAGTTGGATTTTAAAATCAGTAGGGAGTTGAGTCATGAATTTTGTACAACAACTAGGTATGGAAATTTCCGGGCAACTCCAACTAGAATTTTGTTAATTGGACGATCGATGATTTTTAAATAAATTCTTCCGTGGACTGCAGTCAGAAAGCGATAAATCTGACTGCAGCCTAGTATATTAATATTTATGGTTAATTGGTAAAGATTTAGGACTTGGAAAAATTATATAAATTTCTATAGTATAAATGTCACCTACTGTAAAAATATTGGAATTTTTGGAACGTTGGAACTATTTTATAAAAATCCTAGAAAACAACTGAATTATGAGTGTTAAGCTGAAATTTGATAACTTGTGATTGTGTGCACCAAAGTGTTGCATGGATTGGATTATGTTCATGAGAAGTTGTTTGATTACTATGATCACATGAGGATACTTGCATGCATGTTTGAGTGTTAGATATGTTGTTTGTGTGTATCACCTTGTGCGTAAATTACGTGTAGAATTTGTATTGGTGTGTTCACACACTGACTTGGAATTAATTGGTTTGTTAGGACGCAACTAGCGGTCCCATCTCTTATAACTTCTTTGCTACACTAACCGAGCAAATAAAGGTGAGTTCACGGCCCCTAACTTTATCCGGTTTTTAAACAACAGGGGGAGAAACATGTATACACTCTCAAACTCAATCTCTTTACGTTATACGAATTTAACGTCACATAACTATTCGGTAACTAAGTTAATGTTAATGTAATGTTGTGGTCACTAAGCAGCTTTATCACTTAAGTCCTCGTCAATCTCTCGGATCGTTAGTATTGGGTTTAATAGCGGGGAATTATAAGTAGTACTAATGGGCCCGACAAGCCCCATCCGAGCTAGTCGCGCTAGCCGACCGGGTATGGTCAACGGGTGAATAATTTGGCCTAACTTCGCGATGGTCAGTGATAGGCCTGGCAACACGGAGGCAAAATAGTCAGCTTCGATCGCGAACTCTTACGTGACATGACTTTAGGCTAGCTACCTATATATGTTAACATTGAACTTAATTACGAAACAACTATATTATCCCGGGTTGAGGATAATGGAAACAACAACTTATTATTCTGGGTTTGGAATAATGGAAACAACAACTTATTATTCCGGGTTTGGAATAATGGAAACAACAACTATATTATCCCGGGTTGAGGGTAATGGAAGCAACAACGTATTATTCCGGGTTGGAATAATGGAACCAATACGTTATCCCGGGTTAGGGATAACGGAGAAAACAAACTATAACCGAACAAACGAATTTATGAAAACCTGTGAACTCACTCATCTTTAATGTTGACACTTGTTTCTTTACATGTTTCTCAGGACGCTAGGAGCTCTAGGTGCACGCACATGCATTGAACAAGACATCTTTTATCGAGTCTTATTTATAAATATTGTTTTGGGGTTTTTCATTTGTTTTGGCGTTTGTGTTGGCGCCCGCTTCACTATTTATTTTATGCTTCCGTTCAACTCTAAAAACTAATGCTCTGCTAAATATTGGTAATTAATTTAGACAATATAAAATCTACAACAAATGATTTTGGAAAACGTATTATCAAATCATATAGAGTCGTTCGACGTACTAGTGTTTCAGATTCTGGTTTGTGCACACGCCTCGCGGTAAAACTCCGCAAGTGGAAATTGAGGGTGTGGACGAGATTACTGAGCCGATAGCTGAGTCTGCGAAAGCTGAAGATAAAGATGATGATGATGATGATAATGCAAATGATACGAAAGACGACTCTGACAACGATGATGGTAATAATGATGATGATCAAGGTGGAGTCGGTCTAAAAGTTATTGATGCTAAAGCGAATGAAGAGTTTGATTTTACTTCATTACTGAATGATGAATCAAATAGAATGGATGATCAAACTCAGGGGTAGCAAACAGGGATGTAGAACAGAAAGAAGATGTTGATATGTCTGATGCTATTACTTCTGTTATGCCTATTGCTGCAGTTCCTACTAAACCATTGATTCTGATGCTCGAACACAATGTGAAAAAGGTGAATATGTGCATAACTATTCGAAGGAAGATATAGCAAAGCCGATTGATGTTGATGCTGAATCATTTGATTTTGATTTCGAAGAGCAAGTTCTGAATGTTAATACGTTTGAGCCGAACGAGTATCATTACAAACATATATATGAAGCTGATGAGTACAACAAGGTTATTGTTGAAGATTGGTCTTCGGATGATGAGAAATATGAAGCTGAGAAGTACGTTGGTCCGAACACTGATAGTTTTCCAACTTTTGAGGAAATGTATGAGTAGCTTAACAAATATATGTTGAAAGAAAAGATAGGTGAGTCTGTACGTGAAGGAAAAATCCCTAAACCGATGACAAAGGAAGAGATTGCGCTAGCAAAGAAGTCCTGGTTTAAAGAAATGCCAAGAGAACGAAAGTTTCGATGTCCATTAGCATTCTTTACCAGAGATAAAGATGTGTCGCTAGGAGACATACTTAGCTGGGGTTGGTTTAAAGAGTTGAACGTTTATGCCATTAAACGTGAGTTTGGAGTTCAATACTTCAAATACCTGGAAGATTTCAAAACATTGCCGTATTGGGATGTTGAGGAGCTGGTGCACACTAGAAACGTCACATATCACATGAAGTTTATTGATCAGTTGCTGTGGAAGATGATCAAATTCGAAGCAACAAAAGGGTTCAGGTACTGGAAGCCTTTCATTCCTAAGCGTATAATCAAAACAGATAAGAAGACTGGGATAAAAGATATAACGTTGATAATGAAACGTCCACGAGCGATGAGGAATATGCCCCTAATGCCTATCGAACAGAATTTCTATCCTCTGTTTAACTGGTGGCAGGTTGATCCTAATACTCATGAACTAGTGCTTGTTCTAAAGTTTGAAGATCATTTGGATATCACTCAGGAAAGGGTTGAAATGTTTGGTGTAGAAGGTTTGAGAGGGCTGTGGAGAACAATTAGAATAATAGACCCGATGTGGCTAGTGAATTACTAAAAGGAGGATATCAAATGTTTATTCTACAGTAAGATCTGTTACGAAGAACGTGAAAAGGAACAAGCGATGCAATATCAAAGGGTTGTAAATGTTTGCTTTGCACCTGAAGTTAACCCTGGTAGAATGTGGGAATCGAGTTAGTGAGAGATTGAACGCGAAGAGTTTCTGAAACAGGAAAGGCGTCATGAACAGTTCCTTGAAAGTACAAAGGAGGCAAGGTTAAGACGTTTTCAATTCATGACGAAAGTGCCACCAACAGATCAAATGCCGAATCCATCGCAAAAAAGAAGAAAGAAGCCGATAAAAAACTTCTTTGGACGCGTAAAGCAGAGATAGAGCTTTGAAGGCTGATCAAGACGAAGACGATATCCAAGGGGGAGTCTGTTAGTCATAATGTCTATGTCTTAGTCTTGGATCGAGTCTGTTTGTTTTGGGCAAGATTATGTCAGAAATAGTGATATTTGGCAGGTCAAGTTTGCCCGGAATATTAGTGTTGGAACAAGCTCGGCCGAACTTGTTCAAGACAAGTTCGCCCGAACTTGTGTTCTCACCACCGAACTTGACATACTATATATAGGTGACTTGATGTTTTCATTGTAACTTCTGCAACTTTGTCACTCTGACGGCGTTGCTCTGCCCGATTAGGATTCTACATGTATTGAACATCTGTGATCAATAAACAATGATTAAACAGTAAATCTTGACTATTTGATTAACACGTCATATAATTTCGCATATACTAACGTTAGATACCAAGTTAGGTTCCTTTGCTTACAATGGAGAGATCTAATAGTACTACCATATATAGGTGACTTGTGTTTGTCATTTGTAACTTTTGCAACTTTGTCACGCGGAGGCGAAACTCTGCCCGATCCGGATCTTACATGTAAATGGACTTAGTGATCAGTAAACAACATTTAAACGAGTAATCTTTGCATATCTGATTAACACGTCACATAGTTTCCGCCTATATGAACGTTAGATACCAATTTAGGTTCCTGTGCTAATCAAGGAGCGATCTAACAAGTGGTATCAGAGCCACGGATACCTGATTTGGTGAAATCATTGCAAGATCTACTCTATATCCACCATTTTTCTAACTTTTTCAAGAAAAACAATGAACCTACGGATAAAAGTTGCTAAAATTTAAATATGTCATGTAAAATACACTAATGATAAACCACTGGGAGTTTCAAGATCAAATTCAAATGAATTGATATCAAAAAGTTGAAAAAACCATGTTTTGCAAACACATGCTGGCCGAACTTGACATCAAGTTCGCCCGGACTTGATTAAAAATTCATTGTTTTTAATCAAGTTCGCCCGAACTTGAATGATTTTTAAAGGTTTTAGTATATGTCCGCTCGAACTTGCTAGATAATTTCAACACTTTTAATCAAGTTCGCACGAAGTTGACCAAATCTTGTTGAAATTCATTTACAAGTTCGCCCGAACTTGTTAAACTCTTGAAATTCTTACAAGTTCGTTCGAACTTATATCAGGGTGAAAAATTTTGAAGACCTGATTTTTATCAAATTTCAAGTTCGCCCGGACTTGTCAGTGGACTAAACATTTTTTGAAGTTCGCCAACGTAGTTTTTCAGTAATAGTCGTCAGTTTTTCAAGATGGAAGATCTTCACACTGCTTTTATGACGACTTCAGCATCGAATGCTCAAATGGTGAATCAAGTGAACATTAATAACAAGATGGGTACATCTGTGAAACCACCAAAACTCATGTGTATGGATGAGTACAAGGGGTGGAAAGAAAAGTTCACTAACTGGGTTCAAGCTACATATTTTCACTGCTGGGTTGCAATAGAGACTGGTTATACATTGCCTAGAGATGAAAATGATAATGTTATAGACATAATCAAGTTTTCAACTGCACAAAAGGATGCTTACGTCGCCGAGAAGAAAATGATAAGTTTGATCCAGCAGTCGGTGAAAGAAGATATATTGGTGCTTCTACCAGAATATAAGACTGCACAAGAACTATGGAAATTCTTGACGAACAAATCCTAGGGAAGTGCAGAAATGGTTAAAAGCAAGAAATCACTGATCAGAAGGAATTTGACATATTCACGATGATCAAGGGCGAAACGATGAAACAAATGATCGAAAGGTTTTGTCATCTGAAAGTGATTATGAGGTGACATGGGCTTGAGAAGACGGAAGAAGAATACATTGATAAACTGGCTGACGCATTGCCTGAAGGTGAATGGACGACATATCTCATTGTGCTTAAAGAAAGTCCGAGCTGGGAGTTCTTCAAACTATCCACTTTCAATGATAACCTAGAGGGGCATGAGATGGAGTTGTTAAAGATAGCCAAATCAAAGAATTCAAACGTTACTCAAGATGTAGGGCTCTACTACAAGACAGGAGCTCAAGAGAATATCACTAGCCTGAAGATCCAAACCGCCTTTAGTGCGAATCTGAATTCTTTGAATCATTCACCACAAAGGAAAACTCAATCATATCCGAAATATGATCAGAGTCCTCAGAATTCTTCATTTTCAAGCACATGTTCAAATCAGAATAATAAATCGAATTCTGATCCAAATGTGTTCAAATGCAACATTGCGGTCAACTTAAACAATGCCGTTTCTGAACAAGTCGCTAAACAACACCTGGCACTTCTTGCCAAAGTGTTGGAATGTTATGAAAGTTTGGTGGCTGGGAAAATTTGTAATCCTGAAATGACCGCAGAGGATTATGATCAGGTGGACGAACAAGAGCTTGAGCTGATGGACATTTAAATGGTCCTTAGTCTCAATTATTCGGGGGGTTACTAAGTTTGTATCTCTAACCAGCAGAGACATCGGGAATTCAAGTAAAAAATTGGGGTTTGACAAAACGAATGTTACTTGCTTCAGATGCCGATAAAAAAGGCACTTCAAAAGAGAATGCAAGAATCCTGAGGCAAATGGGAATCAAAGTCCATTTGGAGGTGGCAGTGAATACTACAAGAAGTCACTGCAATACAAGCCATTCCCAAAGACAACTCAAGTCGAAATTCAAAAGAAACCTTCTAACACCACATAAAAGGCAATGGTTGCTTCAAATGAAGATGACGGTTTTGACTGGAATTCATATATTGCCAAGAAAACCAGAGTTGCTCTAATGGCTGAGATCATGGAAGATACATCTGTTGAAGATGCAGCTATGGAAAGTGTAATGCTAGAAGAATACATGCAACAAGCAGAGAAGAGGAAATCTATCATCACACAAAGGTGCAGAGTATCCTTTCTCCTAACATGACTACTAGTTTTGCAGGTTGTTTTAGTGATACAACATCTTCGGAGCATATTGCTAACGAAAAATAGTGGTTGAGGAAGTCATTAACGTGACTAAAGAAATGAATGAAGAAAACCTCACAGAGATCTCCAACAAAGCTATGATGGCAATCTGACAAAGGTAGGTCTGGAGGTAAATGTACAAATCATTGAGGTTGAAAAACCATGTACGAAATATGCTGAACCGTGTGTTCAATGTGCTGAAAAGTCTTAGATCATAAGTGAACTCAATGTGCATAATAACAATTTCAAATATGATTATCGCACAATGAAAGAGGCTTATGACAAAATGAAAGATGATTACAGCAGGCTTGATAATAACAACATTGAACAGCACGACATAGCGAGAATGTTAAAAGCTACATTAATGGAAAAACAAAAAGCTATTAACATTTACATAAACAACATTGCTGAAGTAAAACAAGAACTTCAAGATATGAAAATCGAAACTGAAAGAGTGAGACAGCTTCTGAAAAGTTGTGAATGCTAGGATCGGACCCAACTTGTGAGCTTCCGTCAGATTTGTTCAGCTAACAGAGGTGGAATTCATTGTTAGATGATTGAACAAACAAAGAACAAGCAAGATGATTACTGTTTAACCGTCTGTATCTTGTATTGATTAACTTCGTAAAGATTACAGACTCGAGCAGGGCTTCGCCTCTGATCACCAAAATAGCATCCTAGACAAACATCCTAAGTCACCTATTTATAGGCAAGACTTGACAACAACTATGGACTAGGACCATAGATTTTCGCACGATTTCGTGAAATCCATAAGTTTCTGTGAAAATCTAGCTATCAACAAAAACAAAACTTTCAACATATAACTTTTGACGCTGCGAAACCCTATCTATACAACCGACTCATCCTAGACGTAGGCAATAGGCATATGTGCACCAACAGACTCCCCCTTGGATGTTGCCGCAGTCTTGGACAGTCTTCAAAACTTTTCTGCAAAAATCTTCAAACATATTTGACTTGAATTATCCAAAAATTCGCTTAGGTGGCTTCCGACGCTCCTCTGAAGCAATAGGAGTTTCATCTGTGGGTGGAGGTCGATTGTACGTGTTCCCGAACTTGAATCTTTCTCGAGTAGCCAGCTTCCGTCGTGCCTCGATTCTTTCTTCATTCTAATCTTTCTTTTTCTTTTCTTTATCTTCAAGCTTTCTCCATGATGTATTCCAGTCTTTACCTGAATTAATATTGTTAGCATAACAAACATTTACAATCTTTTGAAACTGCAAGGTCTGCTCTTTATCTTTTTCTTCATAACTGATCTTGACGAAGAATAGGCGTTCGATATCTTTCTCTGAGCAGATGACAAGCCACATCGGATCCAAAACTATGATCGCACGCCACAACCCATAAATTCTCTTGTGCATGATCACGGTTTCAGATAGAACTTCAGATATATCCCACGACCCTTCATCAGGCTTGACACAAATAACAGCCTCTCCAGTACTTGAATCATAGTGCCACCATTTGAAGATTTTGTAAAAATCTTGTTCTATCTTCTTCAAAGGCATATTCTTCATGACACGTGGCCTTTTGACAATCAAAGTCACATCCTTCTCTTGTGTCACTGGATCAATCTTTGTGATGGTGCGTGGTTTAGGTGGTTTCCAGTAGTTGAAACCATGTTCAGCTTTAAACTTAATTAGCTTCCATAGACGTTGATCATTTGGTCGTAACTTCGTACTAAACGTCTTGGTCTGCACCAACTCCTTCACATCCCATTCTGGCAGAGTCTTTATATCACCCAATTCCTCAATCCATCTAGTTCCTCAATCCATACCCATCTAGTTCCTCAATCCATCCCCAACTGATAATGTCACCCAGAGATGCATCAGGGTCTCTGGTGAAGAAGGCTAATGGACGACGGAAATTTCTTTTAGGCGGCATCTCCTTGAACCACTTTTTCTTCATTTCTATGATCTATTCTTTTGTCGTGGTTAGGAGTCGTACCCTCTTTCACTGCCTCTTCTACTTTTCGCTTTAGCATATCATCGTTCATTTCAGCAGTCATTTCGTCAAGGATAGGAAACACATATGTTTCTTCACCTGTATACCTTGCCGCTTCATTATCATCATCTGAATCCGAATCTTCAATGATCACACTGTCATAATCGTTTTCCTGTGGGATGTATTCAAAAACATAGTCATTTGGCTCTGAGTTTGTGTTCTTTAATCCCTCTTCAAAGTCGAACTCAAATGAATCTTCTTTTAGGCCAAACATTTCTGCAAGATCAGCCTTCGAGTAGATATGGACGTATTCTCCTTCTTCGATATCGTGCTCAAGGTAGATGACTTTGGGTTTTGGCATTATCTCATCAACTTCGATCGATGTCCCCCTGAACCTGTTCATCTGTTAGTTCATATCTATAGTCGTTCATGTAAGCATCAACAATCATACTTTCATTATCATACATGTTAAGTACAGATTCAATCCCTTCCTTCTCTATTGCTTCACACGTTTCATCTACCATCTCATCAATCTCTTTCTTCAATTCCCTCTGAGCTATCGCTTTTTCTTTCGTCATTGACTCTAAGATCCCTTCCCCCTGAAGCACAAAACCCTTACTTATGTCAACAGTTGGATCATAGATGACTATCTAAGAAGATACTGGCATGGATTCAGCTTCCGGCGCAGATTGTTCAATCACAGGATCCGATGAGGCAGCAGCTTCATGCACAGTTTGTTGGGACATGAATATCATCAATCTTTTCTTTCCTCTGCCTTCTGCATTTGATAGAGCTTTCGAAGCTTGTTCTCTTTCTGCAACTCTTTGTCTAGCCTCCTCTTATCTGTGAGAGAGATGCCCAGAGTTCGAACCAGAATTTTCTTCATGAGATCAACCTGCCTGTTTTTCGATTCTTTTCTGCTTCATACTCTTCTATCTTTTTGATTATCCTCTTATTTTCAGTCTCATATCTACTGAGGGTTGTCTTCAGAACCTCTCTATCATTTTCCATCACTTTAATCCTTTCCTCATAAACAGTAACTTTCTATGTAGCTTGAAAGAATTTCTCGTTGTCATCAGTAACCAACCTTTGAATCTCCCTGATACTATCTCTATCTGACTCAAGAATCTTGATCTTCTCATCAGCATTCTTTAACCATGCTTCCAACTCTCCAAGTCTCCCAACATATACATCATCAGCTGTGAAATATTCTCCCCTGGGATAGCCTCATAATCAAAGTAATATCATCAAAGGTTGTGTCTATTGGAGGATGTTGTTGTGTTGGATGAGCCGATGATGTCGTTTGCACCTAATAAACAGCAGGTGGAGTGCCAATAGGCTATCATGGAGGAGATATAACTGGAGGTTCAACTACTGGTGGAGGAGATGGAACAGGAATCTCTATAGTAGTGTGTTGAGGAGGAGGAGATGCATATTGAGCAGTCTCACTTGGGGGTTCAACAGTTGGAGGGGGTTGAGACGTTGGAGGAGGAGATGGCGCATGTTCAGAGGATGTTTCAACTGTTTGAATAACTGGAGTCTCAGCAGGCCTTATCTTTATCTTGATCCTAAGCTTCTTAGCAGTAGACTAAGGCTTTCGAGCTGAAGTATGTTTAACTCTTTTTCCAGTTTTCTTTCTCGCATGCTTGACAACAGATAACTCTTCTTCAGCCTCAGATGGCTCATATGTAGTGTCATCATCTCCCGTAGCCTTGCGTTTCTTATCCTCAGCTAACTTCCTTTCTCTTTCTATTCTCTCCTGTTCTTTCATTTATCTTTCTTTCCTCTCTCCTTCCCTCCTATCTTCAGAATCAGTACTCGAAATGGCCCTTCTTCATGACCACACCTGCTTTTGTTTCAACACCAACCATTTTCTCAATCTCTTCAGCGGTGTCTTTGACAGGTTCTTCATGAGTTGCTTCTTCGGTGCGCACAATTTCTTCAACAAGAACTTGTTCAACATCAGGTTCATCAATCAAACCTGTACCAACACTTGGTTGTTTCTTTTGGTGCTTGGAGGCTGAAGAGGAAGTCTCTGATGTTTTCTTTCTCTTTGTAGTAGAGGAAGTAGAACCTACTTTCTTTCTACCATAATGGCCCTTTTCTCCCTCGCCTTTGACATACCATATGCTTCGCTTTTCGATGAAATCTTCCATCATGTTCCATTCTTCGCTTTCATCACCATTGCCCTCATATCTCCATTTACCTTCTGGCGGAGCAACATAATCAGCCTTGACAAACATACCAAAGATAGGCTTAAATGCTGGAGCCTTTCCCCCTTTACGGTAGTTGCTGATGTGGTGGAGATCTGACTGGGACATATGCTCTAACTTCAATATATCATCCTTCTTTTTCTCGAGATTGGGGTGTAGGTGGTTGAGGATCATCTGAACAAATCTAGGATACTGCAAGAATCGACCCTTACCCAAATTCATCACCATCTAATCAAAAATCATCTTGCTAAAGTTGTAAGGCTTGTTTAGAATCACTCTACGATATACACATGTGATAATCTACTAGATCGTCCCATCCTCCTTTCCTGTGGCTTAAGGAACGTGTGATGCAGTGAGCTAGGAATCTTTAGGGCAGCCCTAGCCGGTTGATCTTGAAAGGAGCAGAGTTCACATAACAATTGTAGCCCACTCTGTAAAAGCATCCTTTGATGAGTTTTTCTTTAAAGCCAGTAGGAAAGCTGCTTTCATCTCTAAGATGCAACACTGTTCGTATAAAAATCTTCTGTGATTGTGATCTCTACATCATTCACTCCTACTCTGACTGCTAACGTAACAGCCCTTGAATCGACTTGTAACTCTGCTGCGGCCCAAAAACGGTCAACGTGAGATTCATAAACGTCTTGTTTTTCTATGAGAGCATAATATACCGGTAGCCTCTCAAGAAAGTCTATATACTGTGAACATGGAGCAAACTTTGGCACATCTTTATCGATTAAGCTAGCAGGAGTTGTGCATCTGGTGGAACTCATATGCGGTTTTCTGTGAAACAGAGAGACGTGAAAATTTAGACAAAAAATTTTTCAACAACACAAAATCCTCTAAATTTTTGTACGAAAACGACTCTACATAACTCTTCAAAATTTTTGTGCGAAAATTGTAGAAGCCGGTTTAATAATTTCATCTCAGAATTTTCGTGCAAAAATGATATATTTTCGTGCGAAAATCTGCTTCTTTCCCAACAGTTAATCAAAATGAACCGACTTAGAACACTTGTAATTTTTGTCATTTTCTCGAAATTGAAACGGTAAACCTTAGTTAAACTTGCCGATTTTAACGTTGGATAGTTCAATTTTAAGTTTCATCGGCTAGTTTATCCTAGAACTACGTTTTAGTCCGTTTTAGTCCGTTTTAGGTCCAAATAGTTCAAATTTACGGTTCAATCTTGGTGTTATACCTTTTCCATTTCAAAAGGTGTGCAAATCAACCTCCCTAATGTATCAAATAAGTCGGAAAGCGAGCGTAACGAGCGATAGAGTAAAATTGCTTCAGAGAATCCGCACCAAAAGTTCTAACACGTTTTTGTACGAAATGAATAACTCATGCTCTTACATATAGCCTTGGAATTTTCGTACGAAAATTGACTGTCTGTATCCTTGCCAAATTTTGTGCGAAAATCGCAATTTTCGTGCAAAAATTGTTGACCTTTTGAAATGTTCTCAACTTTCCAACTTTTTCGTTTGTTTTCAGTTTTAATTATCCCACAGTTGTCCAAGTCCAAGTTAATGACCTTGTTTAACTATTTTGGCTACCAAGTCCAAGTTAATGACCTTGGTTGACCACTTTCTTACCAAAACTGACATTGTCCTTTTGATTTTAAGTTTCAATTTAAAGTACTTTTCAACATTTCAAACCAGACTCAGTTTCCAGATTAGCTCCCAACCCGTAATTCTAACGATTTTCTTCTGCATTCTGTCGCTTTAGACTTTGAAGATCTGTTTTCCATCATTGGTAGTCAAAAACTTTTAAAGAAGAAAAGAACCCCTTTTTGAATTTTTTGAATACTTCTAAACTAGAAAATCTTAAAGCAATATGTATAAACATATCTACAGACATATTTTTGCGAGTTTGTGTTAGAGGATCATATCAGTTTATTGAGACACATTACGAGTACCGTTGCTCTAGATGAAACTTTAAGTTCTTAAACATATTTTCTTTAGATTGTCGGTATACTGATCCACTTAAACCTTTACACATTTCTCAACTGCTTCAAGATATGTTAGGTATTTTTAGTAACATGGCCTAATCTGTGTTTCCCACCTCAGATATACTCCCCATCGAGATTCCCTAGATTTCATCTCACAGGTGAATATATCTAACTGATATCTGTGGAGGGGTGAAATGCGAGACATTGAGAGCTCAGGTTAGTACTTCCGTACAGAGAAAGAGATGAAGGCTCGACTTTAGGTGGTGTTCCTCTTTGGAATCTTTTAATTTTTGTAATGCAGATTGTCGTATCTTTTCATGACATTTTTCTTCGTTTTTTATGCAGCTTTGGGGTGAATAATGTGAAAGTATTATACAAGTTCTAGGCCATTGCTGACGCAAAATCAGAAGAACTCATATAATACCCCAGATATCAACTAAATATAAAGACCTAGTATCTCAGAATATGGCATTCTCTCAAATGAAATTTCGGGGTACCAAGCCCATATATCCGAGGGATGTTAAGCCAAAAATTTACCAGTTTATCTTTTTAGGTTTATATCCTAAAGTAGTTTACTAAACATGCGAAGCCTACCGACATATCCTTAAAAAGACCTGTTTAGACGCTTTTAAACAATACATTTCCTTAGTGTACTGTAATGGTCCACTGATGTACTATCATCTCTTATTATACATAAAACTCTTTTTGTATTTTTTAATGTTTTTGTATTTTTCATGATTTTTCAATGTTTTTGTATTTTTGATGATTTTTCAATGTTTTTGTATTTTTTCATGATTTTTCAATATTTTTGTATTTTTCACATCTTTTTCTCCCCCTAAAATCAAAAATATAATTTTGGATTTTTGTTTTTAAGAAAGCATGTAAACTATTTACAGAAAAGTATTTGACTTACCAGTGAGGATCATGTCCCAACATCGTCATCCTCAAACTCAACCTCATAAATATCCCCTGATGTCAGATTCTTTAAACCGTTTAATTTTGAAAGATTTCGAAATCTTGCTCTGTCAAAAGCTTTGGTGTAAAAATCTGCTTTTTGGTCATCAGTGTGGATTTTCTCAATTCGTACTAACTTTTTCTCGTGACAGTCACGGATAAAGTGGTATCGAATATCAATATGTTTAGTGCGTGAGTGTTGACAAGGATTGACCGTGATATCAATAGCCGCCTTGTTATCTACTAATATGGGCGTATCAAGAAATTGCAGACCGTAGTCTTTCATCTGTTGATGTTTCCACAGTATCTAGGAACAACAACTGGATGCTGAAATGTATTCAGCTTCACAAGTAGAGAGAGCGACCGCGGTTTGTTTCTTGCATTGCCACGTTACCAAACAGGTTCCGAAGAACTCGCAGACTGTCGTTGTAGATTTAGCGTTCTGCTTGAAGCAACCAAAATCAGAGTCAGAGTAACCCGTAAGGTTGAAATCGTCTTGATGTGGATACCACAAGCCGGTGCTTGGGCATCCTTTCAAATAGCGCATGATTCTTTTGACGATCAACAGATGTGATTCCTTCGGGGTTGACTGATATCTGGCGCAAAGGCATGTGGAGTACATGATATGTGGTCTTGAACGTGTGAGATACATCAAGGATCCGATCATGGAGCGATATAATGTTTCATCAACTGTTTCTCCATAGTCGTCTAGAGAAATGCCGTGGTTTGTGGCTAAAGGGGTAGATGTGGGTTTAGTTCCTGTCATGTCAAATTTCTCCAACACGTCATGAACATACTTCGGCTGGTGAATGAAAATACCGTCTGGCAGTTGTTCAACCTGAAGCCCCAAGAAGAATTTCATCTCTCCCATGGCGCTCATTTCGAATTTTTCTTTATGACTTTCTCAAAGTCCTTACACAGCTGTTCATTTGTCGATCCAAAGATAATATCGTCCACGTAGAATTGCACAATAATCAGATGTCCATCTACTTCCTTGGTAAAGAGGGTGCTGTCTACTGTCCCTCTGGTGAATCGGTTAGCCATAAGATGTTATGAAAACGTCTCGTACCAGGCTCTCGGGGCCTGGTGTAACCGTAAAGAGCTTTGTTCAGCAAGTAGACCTTATCCTTGTGAATTGGATCGACAAACCCCGATGGTTGGCCGACATATACCTCCTCTTTTACTTTACCGTACATGAAAGCAGAATTTACATCCAATGGTACACTTTAAAACCTTTCCATGAGGCGAATGCCAGGAAAATGTGGATAGCTTCTAGACGTGCGACTGGGGCATAGACCTCGTTGTAGTCTAGCCCTTCCTACTGACAAAACCTTGAACTACGAGCCGAGCTTTGTTACGAACAACAACTCCTCTATCATCTCTTTTGCACTTGTAAACCCACCGAGTGCTTATCTTTTTGTTCTTTGGTGGTAGGTCAACAAGTTCCCAGACTCCTAATTTCTGGAACTGCAACAATTCTTCCTGCATTACTTTGACCCAACTTTCATCTTTAAGAGCATCTCTGAAGTTTCCTGGTTCTACCTGAGAACGAAACAACTATAAGAAAAATTATTTTGAAGTGGAGCAACTTTAGAATAAAAACAACTTAGATCCTTATTGATCTGATTTCCGTTTTTACCCCAGCTTGTAGTTCTCCAATGACGTTGTCTATTGGATGGTAGGAGACTGATCTCAGCATATTTCGCCTAGAACATTTACTGAGCTTTCCAATTTGAGATATTCTGATCTGCAGCTTGTTCTGAAGAAGTAGCCTCATTTCTAGCACTGGTTTCTGTAGCTTGATTGTTAAAATAACTTGTAATCTCTTTTGATCCTTCATCAGACCTGGATCCCCCATTATCAAAGGTAGGATCTTGTTAAGGTTCTGCTTCTGCTGGCTGAGAAGAAGATGGTTCTGCAGTATTCTGAACTGGTGGAACAACTGGTTCTGACTGATTGTTGCTCGGACCTGCTTCTGAGGAAGGTGTTGTTGTTGGAGAGATAACCAATGGCCCTGTTACTTGCTCTTGATTCGATATCTGATGTTGTTGAAATAGCAAGATATGTTTTTCCTCAGACGTTTCTCCAGGCAGATCAAACGAATTCCACAACCCTTCGTAATTGAACAGCCAAGGATCTCCAGGTTTTTGCATGGGCTTTGTGTATCTCTGTCAATCAACGTGTTGAGCAACAATAACCTGATTCATGTTTGGTAGACAGACTCTCTTTTGCGGACTTGCATACCCTACGAAAAATCCTTCCAAAGATCTGGCTCCAAATTTTCCTTCCGGGTCCAATACAGTACACGGTAATTCAAAAGGCTCCAAAAACTCTAGATTATGTTTTCACTGGTTAAGAAGTTCAAAGCATGTTTTTTTTGTGCTTCTTCACAGTCATTATGTGGTTAAGGGTGTAACATGCAGATGCAACAGCTTCGCTCCAAAAGCTAATAGGTAACTTTGAATCGGCAAGCATTGTGCGTGCAGTCTCGATAAGCGTTCTGTTCTTTCATTCAGCTACTCCATTTTGTTGAGTCGTATAGGGGGCACTGAACTCATGATGAATACCTTTAGCATTGCAGAATTCGAGCACCTTGTTGTTCTTAAACTCAGTACCGTTGTCACTTCTGATTCTTTTGATAGGCAGATGGTAAAGATTTTTAATCCTTCGAAATAAGATCATCAAATTTTCAAACGTTTCATTCTTGCTTTCTTGAAAGAAAACCCATGAGAATCTTGAGAGGTCATCGGTTCCGACCAGGCAGTATAGATCTCCTATAACACTTTTCACATTGACATGCCCAAAGAGATCCATGTGTAAAAAGGGAAAGCAGATCAAGAAATCTCATCCGAAGAAAATTCTGAACTCAATCAAGTTGCCATTAGAACGTCTCCACATGGATTTATTTGGTCCTATAAATGTTCGAAGCATCTCAGGAGACTTATACTGCTTGGTCGTGACAAATGACTATTCGAGATATTCGTGGGTATTCTTTCAAGAATCAAAAGACGAAACGTTCGAGAACTTGGTTATTCTATTCAAAAAACTCGAGACCCTTTATCATCTGCCGTCAGACGCATTGGATGTGATAACGGCACCGAGTTTAAGAATAACAAAATGAAGGAATTCTGCAACGCAAAAGGGATTCTGTACGAGTTTAGTGCTCCCTATACTCCACAGCATAACGGAGTAGCTGAACAAAAATCAGAACTTTGATTGAAACTGCGAGAACCATGCTTGCAGATTCTAAACTTCCAATCAGCTTCTGGAGTGAAGCAGTTGCTGCGGCTTGCTACACGCTAAACAGAGTTCTCACTATCAAACCAACAAAGAAAACATGTTTTGAGATGATAAACCGACGAAAGCCAAATTTGAAGTTCTTAGAACCATTCGGTGCCCATATACCGTAATCGATCAAGATGGCAAATTCGGAGCTAAATCTCTTGAAGGTTTCTTTGTCGGATATGCGAGTCCATTGAGAAGAGTATATGTTCCTTCGTTGAGAGAGGTTATTAAAGCACAGCATGTGGATTATTTCAACTATACGGATCCTATTCAAAGGAGAGGTGACGCGTGTCTGTTTAACTATCAAGACCTTTGGAAGTCATTTGACTTGCCTGAAGAACCGTTTGACGAAGAAGTTGCAGCGTTATATTATCTTCACCAGTCAGCGAATCAAGAACAAATTGTTCGACCAATTGTGGTTTATCAACCCACGTTGGATCCATTTTCTTCTGGCGCAAGTTCAAGTAATAGTGGTGTTCCGGCTGAAAATGTTTCTGAAACATTAGTAACACCTACTACTCCTCCAACAAATGCTTCTACTGAACCAGTGAATACAACAACGGAGCCCAATATGCCTTAAAATCAGAATTCTGACTCAGATGAAGCACCAACATTTGATGCTGATGGGGAATCATCTTCTTCAGACAAGGAAGTGGAGCAGATAACAAGTCTTCTTAATCAATCTGTAGACCCGAGCAACAGAAATGAAGCTTCATCAAGCTCTCCAAATGTTGAATTGGTCGTTGATCTCAACATCACGAATCAACAAAACTCAGTAGATGTTCCAAGTGAAGAATTGCCGCGATCATATTCCTATCATCCGTCAACAAATATTATCGGAGAACTTCAAACTGGTGTTAGCACTCGAGTTCAAATTAACAAAGCACTCAGTTGTTTCTACACTCGCGTTGCTCCAACCTAGAACTATTGCTTCTATTCATGTTTCATCTCTCAGATAGAGCCAAAGACAGTTAATGAAGCTTTAGACGATGAAAACTGGGTACAAGCAATTGAAGAAGAACTATTGCAGTTTGACAAGTTGGGAGTGTGGAAGCTTGAAGACCTACCAAAAAATCAAAAAGCGATTGATACAAAATGGGTCTTTAAGTGTAAACGTGATGATAGAGGGGTTATTGTTCGTAACAAAGCTAGGCTTGTTGTCAAGGGATTTCACCAGCACGAAAGGATAGATTACACGGAAGTTTATACACCAGTAGCTCACTTGGAATCTATTCGAATCTTTCTAGCTTTCGCATCATGGAAATGATTTAAAGTCTATCAATTGGATGTCAAATCGGTTTTTCTATACGGAAAATTACGCGAGAAGGTGTACGTTGGACAACCACCAGGGTTTGTCGATCCACTCAGCAAGAAGAAAGCATACCTACTGGATAAAGCTCTTTATGGTCTACACCAAGCCCCGAGAGCTTGGTACGAGACGTTATCGCAACATCTCGTCGGCAACGGCTTTATCAGAGAAACTGTGGATAGTACTCTTTTCACCAGAGAAGTTGATGGTCATCTGATTAAAGTTCAAATCAACGTTGACGACATCATCTTTGGATCCACAAACGATAGCCTCTGCAAGGAGTTTGAGGGAATCATGAAAAAGAATTCGAAATGTCCTCGATGGCCGAAATGAAGTTCTTTCTTGGTTTGCAAGTAGATTAGCTTCCGGATGGTATTTTCATTCATCAGACTAAGTATGTTCATGACATCTTGAAGAAGTTTTGAATGGAAAGCTTGAAGCCTCTATCTATGCCTCTTGCTCTAAATCACGGTATTTGCGTTGACGAGACTGGAACCGAAATTGACGAGACGTTATACAGATCAATGATTGGATCGCTGATGTATCTGACGGCATTGTGCCCAGATATTATGTATCCAACCTGCCTCTACGCCAGATATCAGTCAAGCCCGAGGATCTTACACATGCAATCGTTAAGCGAATCTTCAGATACTAGAAAGGATGCCCAAGCACGGCTTGTGGTACCCGAAGAATGACAATTTCGACCTCACAGGCTATGTTGATTCTGATTTTGGTGTAGATAAGTTGAATTCAAAATCAACTACAGCGGGATGCCAGTTCTTGGGAACAAGAATGGTAACCTAGCAGTGTAAGAAACAGACTACGGTCGTTCTCTCTACCTATGAAGCTGAGTATATCTCGGCCTCCAGCTATTGTTCACAGATTCTGTGGATTCAACAGCAGATAAGAGACTATGGTCTGCAATTTCTAGACACTCCGCTGTTTGTTGATAACAAAGCAGCCATAGATATAACTAAAAATCCGGTTCATCACTCACGCACAAAACACATTGAAATTCGTTATCATTTCCTTCGTGATTGCTACGAAAAGAAATTGATGCGAATAGAAAAAATTCACACCGACGAACAAAAGGCTGATTTTTATACCAAACCATTTTCTTTGTAACTTTAAATACTTGCTGAGAATTGATGGTATGAAAAATTTGCTGACAGGTGCGGACACTGAGGTTGAATACGGATCGGACGACGAGTTCGCGTGATCCACATTGGTTTGTAAAGATCTTTCTAGTTTAGGATTTTGTTAAAAACTAAAATCCAAAAATATATTTTTGATTTTAGGGGGAGAAATGTTAGAGAAAATACAAAAACATTCGGAAAATTTTAAAATCCAAAAAAATTGAAAAAATTCAAAATGTACAAAAACATCGAAAAAGTAAAAAAGAATTCATTGTCATAAAAGGAAATGATAGTACATCAGTGGACTATCACAGTATGCTAAAGAAATGGAAAGTTTAAAAGTGACAAACGAGTCTTACTGTGGATGTGTCGATAGGCTTAACATGTTCAGTAAACTGTTTTCGAGATATAAACTAAATTTAGCAACTGCTTAATCTTGTGGATTAACATATCTTGGATATATGGACTTAGTACTCCGAAATTTCGTTTGAAAGATTGCCTGATTCTGAGATACGAGGTCTTTATAGATAGTTGATATCTGGGGTGTTATACAAGTTCTTCTGATTTTGCAGAAGTAATGGCCTAGAACTTATATAATACTTTCGCCTAAATCCCCAAACTGCATGCAATATTGAAAAGAATCGAAAGATCTAATAATTTGCAGTGCTAAAAGGATTCCTTAAGTGGAACACACCTTAAAGATGAGCCTTCATCTCTTTGTCTGTACGGTAGTACTAACCTGAGCTCCCAAGGTCTCGCACAACCCAGATACAGATATCAATTACGCTATATTCACCTGTAAGATGAAATCTAGGGAATCTGGATACGGGAGTATATTCAAGAAGTGGGAACCACAGATAAGTCAAGTTTCATAAATCTTGCCTTAACATATCTTGAAATAGTTGAGAAATGTGGTAAAGCTTAAGTGGGCAAACATATCGACAATCTAGGTAAACGAGTTTAAAACTTAAAGTCAGTTAAAGGTCAACGGTACTGGTGATATGTCTCAATCAACTGATATGATCCTTAGACACGAATTCACAAAAATATGTCTGTAAATATGTTTGTACATAGTTTACTTTGTTCTGTACATAGTATTTCAGCTTTACAGATTAAAATCAGTAAGATTTTCATTGTGTTTTAGCATAAACTTGCAAAAATACAAAAAGATTTTATTTCTACTTCGTTTTCAGCAAACCAATGTTGGAGAACGGATCTTTGAAGTCTGGTAAGATGCTTGAACTAGTGGGAATCTCTTTGACAACGGGCTGGGAGCTTATCTGTAAAATCTGAAAAGACAAAATGATAAAAAGTTCATTAATTTGAAACTATGATTTTGAAAATATCAACAGTTTGTTCATAACGGGTCAAACCGGGGTCATTAACTTGGACTCGGCAGACAAATCGGTTAACCAAGGTCACTAACTTGGACTTGGTCAACTGAGTGGATTTTCATAACTGGTAAAAGGTTGGAAAGTTTAGGGTTTTAAAATGAAAATTTGAAAAAGTTTGGTTTTAGGGTTTGGCAAGTTCGACCGAACTTGCAGATGGCTGTTTTTCATATGTTCGCCCGAGCTTGTCTGGGCTTTGTTAATGGGCTTGTAAGTTCGCCCGAACTTACCTAGGTATAAATACCTGAGTAAGTTCGGTCGAACTCATTCAACTGTTTTCAAAACCTCTGAGCGAAGTTAAGCATATTTGAGAGTATCTTAAAGCGTTGATCGAAAGTCTGCAAGATGCGAATGAGAAAATGCAGACAAAAATTTCGAGTTAAAGTCAATTCAAGTCCTAAATGATAGAAGATTCTCTAGGATGCCAAAAGTTTTATCTAATGCACTGGGTATCGACTTCATTGCTGAATATGATCGTCTAGATCAACAGGAAGCTAAGGAACGAGCTGAAAAAGAATTAGCAGAGAGTGGCAAAGGTAAAGGGGTTGAAGGTGAAGCTCCTAAGTCTTCTGATACTACAGAGAAACTAGTTGAAGATGTTTCCAAAGCTTCTGAGTCTGATATTCCAAAGGTTGACGAATCTGTCAAGCCTTCTGATCCTATCATTGCTTCTGAAGAAAAAGATGATGAAGAAGCTGAGAAAGATGATAAAGAGGATGAAGAGGAAGGAGGTTACGAGGATTGGAATGTTGGTGATGATGATGATGATTACGATCAAGGTAGTGATGATTTTGATCAGGGTGGTACAGATATAAAGATCACTGAAGCGAAAGTATCTGAAGATTTTGACTTTACTTCACTTATTGATGACGAGTCAAATAAAATGGAAGATAAAAGTTAGGGGGAGTCAGGGAAGAAGGACCTTCAGATGATATTGATGGGACAGATTGATCGATCTGCTAAGCCTATTACTGCAGTACCCACGAAGCCATTAATGTTGACGTTAGAACATAATATGGAAGAAGGGGAGTACGTGCATAACTATTCGAAAGAAGATCTTGCGAGATTAGTTGAAGTTGAAGCTCAAAGCTTAGAGTTTGATTTCGAGGAAGTTTTAAATGTTAACACATTTGAACCAAATGATTATCAATATCAAAGACGATTTGAAGCTGACGAATACAATCGAGTAATTGTGGAAGATTGGTCTTCAGATGATGAAACAGATCATAAAGAAAAGTACATTGGTTTCTAATTCAGAAATTTTTCCTACGTTTGTGGAAATGTACAAGCAGTTAGATGAAGACATGTTGAAGGAAAGAATTGCTGAATCAGTTCGAGAGGGTAAAGTTCCTAAGCCCATGACCAAAGAAGAAATAACTCAAGCGAGGAAGTCTTGGTTCAAAGAGATGCCACGTGAACGAAGGTTTAGACATCCTCTAGCATTCTTTACCAGAGAAAAGATGTTTCTTTGGGGGATATATTGAGTTGGGGATGGTTTAAAGAGCTGAACTATATGCAATCAAGAGGGAGTTTGGAGTGCAATACTTCAAATATCTTGCTGATTTCAAGATATTACCGTATTGGGATGTGGAAGAGTTGGTACAAACTGTGAACGTTACATACCATATGAAGGTTGCTGATCAGTTATTATGGAAAATGATCAAGTATGAAGTGGTGAAAGATTCAACTACCGGAAGCCTTTTATTCCTAGCCGCTGAATTAAGACGAACAAGAAAACAAGAGAAAAGGACATAACGTTAATTATGAAACGTCCAAGAGCCATGAGGA
This sequence comes from Scalesia atractyloides, assembly GCA_947069175.1. Classification (NCBI taxonomy): domain Eukaryota; kingdom Viridiplantae; phylum Streptophyta; class Magnoliopsida; order Asterales; family Asteraceae; genus Scalesia; species Scalesia atractyloides. The sequence goes on along the minus strand of CAMTDV010000024.1, from coordinate 54,653,372 downwards.
ATATGCCGCTAATGTCGATTGAATTTTTTCAATTTTTTTGGATTTTAAAATTTTCCGAATGTTTTTGTATTTTCTCTAACATTTCTCCCCCTAAAATCAAAAATATATTTTTGGATTTTAGTTTTTAACAAAATTCTAAACTAGAAAGATCTTTACAAACCAAGGTGGATCACGCGAACTCGTCGTCCGATCCGTATTCAACCACAGTGTCCGCACCTGTCAGCAAATTTTTTATACCATCAATTCTCAGCAAGTATTTAAACCGTTACAAAGAAAATGGTTTGGTATAATAATGAACCTTTTGTTCGTCGGTGTGAATTTTTTCTATTCGCATCAATTTCTTTTCGTAGCAATCACGAATGAAATGATAACGAATTTCAATGTGTTTTGTGCGTGATTGATGGACCAGATTTTTAGTTATATCTATGTTGCCTTGTTATCAGCAAACAGCGGAGTGTCTAGAAATTGCAGACCATAGTCTCTTATCTGCTGTTGAATCCACAGAATCTGTGAACAACAGCTGGAGGCCGAGATATACTCAGCTTCACAGGTAGAGAGAACGACCGTAGTTGTTTCTTACACTGCTAGGTTACCATTCTTGTTCCTAAGAACTGGCATCCCGCTTTAGTTGATTTTGAATTCAACTTATCTACACCAAAATCAGAATCACATAGCCTGTGAGGTCGAAATTGTCATTCTTCGGGATACCACAAGCCGGTGCTTGGGCATCCTTTCAAGTATCTGAAGATTCGCTTCAACGATCTGCATGTGTAAGATCCTCGGGCTTGACTGATATCTGGCGCTAGAGGCAGGTTGGATACATAATCTTGGGCACGATGCCGTCGATACATCAGCGATCCAATCATAATCTGTATAACGTCTCGTCAACTTTGGTTCCAGTCTCGTCAACGCAAATACCGTGATTTAGAGCAAGAGGCATAGATAGAGCTTCAAGCTTTCCATTCAAAACTTCTTCAAGATGTCGTGAACATACTTAGTCTGATGAATGAAAATACCATTCGAAGCTGATCTACTTGCAAACCAAGAAAGAACTTCATTTCGGCCATCGAGGACATTTCGAATTTCTTTTTCATGATTCCCTCAAACTCCTTGCAGAGACTATCGTTTGTGGATCCAAAGATGATGTCATCAACGTTGATTTGAACTATAATCAGATGACCATCAACTTCTCTGGTGAAAAGAGTACTATCCACAGTTTCTCTGATAAGCCGTTGCCGACGAGATGTTGCGATAACGTCTCGTACCAAGCTCTCGGGGCTTGGTGTAGACCATAAAGAGCTTTATCCAGTAGGTATGCTTTCTTCTTGCTGAGTGGATCGACAAACCCTGGTGGTTGTCCAACGTACACCTTCTCGCGTAATTTTCCGTATAGAAAAACCGATTTGACATCCAATTGATAGACTTTAAATCATTTCCATGATGCGAAAGCTAGAAAGATTCGAATAGATTCCAAGTGAGCTACTGGTGTATAAACTTCCGTGTAATCTATCCTTTCGTGCTTGTGAAATCCCTTGACAACAAGCCTAGCTTTGTTACGAAAAATAACCCCTCTATCATCACGTTTACACTTAAAGACCCATTTTGTATCAATCGCTTTCTGATTTTCTGGTAGGTCTTCAAGCTTCCACACTCCCAACTTGTCAAACTGCAATAGTTCTTCTTGCATTGCTTGTACCCAGTTTTCATCGTCTAAAGCTTCATTAACTGTCTTTGGCTCTATCTGAGAGATGAAACATGAATAGAAGCAATAGTTCTAGGTTGGAGCAACGCGAGTGTAGAAACAACTGAGTGCTTTGTTAATTTGACCTCGAGTTCTAATACCATTTTTGAAGTTCTCCGATAATATTTGTTGACGGATGATAGGAATATGATCGCGGCAATTCTTCACTTGGAACATCTACTGAGTTTTGTTGATTCGTGATGTTGAGATCAACGACCAATTCAACATTTGGAGAGCTTGATGAAGCTTCATTTCTGTTGCTCGGGTCTGCAGATTGATTAAGAAGACTTGTTATCTGCTCCACTTCCTCGTCTGAAGAAGATGATTCCCCATCAGCATCAAATGTTGGTGCTTCATCTGAATCAGAGTTCTGATTTTAAGGCATATTGGGCTCCGTTGTTGTATTCACTGGTTCAGTAGAAGCATTTGTTGGAGGAGTAGTAGGTGTTACTAATGTTTCAGAAACATTTTCAGCCGGAACCCAGTATTACTTGAACTTGCGCCAGAAGAAAATGGATCCAACGTGGGTTGATAAACCACAATTGGTCGAACAATTTGTTCTTGATTCGCTGACTGGTGAAGATAATATAACGCCCAACTTCTTCGTTAGACATTTCTTGGGCAAGTCAAATGACTTCCAAAGGTCTTGATAGTTAAACAGACACGCGTCACCTCTCCTTTGAATAGGATCCGTATAGTTGAAATAATCCACATGCTGTGCTTTAATAACCTTTCTCAACGAAGGAACATATACTCTTCTCAATGGACTTGCATATCCGACAAAGAAACCTTCAAGAGATTTAGCTCCGAATTTGCCATCTTGATCGATTACGGTATATGGCGCACCGAATGGCTCTAAGAACTTCAAATTTGGCTTTCGTCGGTTTATCATCTCAAAACATGTTTTCTTTGTTGGTTTGATAGTGAGAACTCTGTTTAGCGTGTAGAAAGCCTCAGCAACTGCTTCACTCCAGAAGCTGATTGGAAGTTTAGAATCTGCAAGCATGGTTCTCGCAGTTTCAATCAAGGTTCTGATTTTCATTCAGCTACTCCGTTTTGCTGTGGAGTATAGGGAGCACTAAACTCGTACAGAATCCATTTTGCGTTGCAGAATTCCTTCATTTTGTTATTCTTAAACTCGGTGCCGTTATCACTTCCAATGCGTCTGACCGGCAGATGATAAAGGGTCTCGAGTTTTTTGAATAGAATAACCAAGTTCTCGAACGTTTCGTCTTTTGATTCTTGAAAGAATACCCACGAATATCTCGAATAGTCATTTTTCACGACCAAGCAGTATAAGTCTCCTGAGATACTTCGAACATTTATAGGACCAAATAAATCCATGTGGAGACGTTCTAATGGAAACTTGATTGAGTTCAGAATTTTCTTCGGATGAGATTTCTTGATACCACTTGTGAATGCTAGGATCGGACCCAACTTGTGAGCTTCCGGTCAGATTTGTTCAGCTAAAGAGGCTGAATTCATTATTAGATGATTGAACAAACAAAGAACAAGCAAGATATTATTGTTAAACCGTCTGTATCTTGTATTGATTAACTTCGTAAAGATTACAGACTCGGGCAGGGCTTCGCTCTGATCACCAAAACAACATCCTGGACAAATATCCTAAGTCACTTATTTATAGCAAGACTTGACAACAACTTAGGACTAGGACCTGAGATTTTCATAAAGATTTTCGTGCGAAAATTCTAGCTATCAACAAAAACAAAACTTTCAACATATAACTTTTGACGCTGCGAAACCCTATCTATACAACAGACTCATCCTAGACGTAGGCAATAGATATATGTCCACCAACAAAAGTTATACCACGAATGCTTATGTCATTGATCATATTCTTCCAACGATTCAGTGGGAAGAAAATGTTTGGAAAGCCAAAGGTAAAAAACGTGCAGATTATAGCAATGTTCCACCACCCTTGTGCGAAAAGTATTTCGCAAGAAAGCTGAGGGGATGGAAAAGGCGCTCAACATTGAACTTTTAACTGAAAAGAAAAATGAGCTGCCTGAGAACATTGATATAACCTACACAAGTGATGATGGCGAAGCAGTGGTTAAAAATGTTGTTGAAAACGTTTTAAATGAATCTGATGATGGCAGCTATAAGAGCGCCAACTCGAGTTCGAAAAATTCTGATTCACAATCTGAAGATGACGATACATCATCGGAAGATAGCCTAAGTGATGATCCTAACGTTGTCATATACAAAGTTAAGGATTCTGATAGACTATATGTCAACGATAGCTTTCCGATTCAGAATGTGAAAGAAGATCAGCTTGATAAATTCTCAATTCGTTGAAATTTCCATCAGAAGATTTGGAAATAAATGAAACTAAGTTTTACTCTAAACCTAAAAGAAACAACTACCGAAGAAATGGTGGTGACTTTCCGGAACATAGGAGAACAGGTTTGGGTTTGGATTTAGAAGAAGAACCGAATAAGAAAAAGTCACCATTTCGCGAATATAAAGATAAAAAATGACATTTGTGTATGGGACTAGTACGGTTCAAGAAGAAAGTTTGATTGGAAAGCAATCTAATGACGAATTCAAAAAGGAAAAGGCTAAATCCGCAAGTGGAGTAAAACCCACTAGTGGACATTCTCATGAAAATCAGACTTGCTTTAAATGCAATAAAATTGGTCATATTACGCGTAAGTGTTCGAAATCAAAGCCCATCTATCATCGAAGAAAGACAAATTCAGATGTTGAAAAGCCTAAGCAACTAGAGATTGTAAAACCTTTCACAATTCTAAAAAGAAATGAATCTAAAATCGAAGTTAAACCTAAAACTGAATCGAAGTTTAAAAATTCAACTTTTGAGAAAGGTGAAACTTCCAAAATGAATGAAAACAAAGATTCAAGGTTTTACATAAAGAAAGCAAGGGTTAAATCACAATCCTGGATTGCCAAAAATACAACAACATCTGAAGTTGTTAACTCTGAGACAGTTGGAACAAAAGTCGACAAAGTGTCTGTTTCAAAAGATAAAACTGAATATGTCAAAGTTTGTCCAAAACATTCAAAAGATAAGGGAAGGTCAAGTTTGAGAATGATAATGTCGATGAAGTTTTAAGTGATAATTGTGAGGCTTGTGAGGATGATTATGAAATTTATTATCCCAAATCCAAGACCAAGAAGGCTTGGGTCGCCCTTTTTCACTAAATGTTAATGTGTGTAGGGGCTCCAGAGATCCATTTTATCGAGGTGGATTCTAGATAGCGGAGCGTCAAGGCACATGATCGGGATGAAAGCACTACTCTTTGATATCAAAGCGATTAATGGAGGGTATGTAGGCTTCGCTGGAAATCAAGGAGGCCGGATTGTAGCTGACGAAAAGCTTTCAAATGGCATGGTATCTTTTGATCGTGTTAATGATAAGGAGTGCATGATTCTTAAGCCGGGTTTCGTGATTCCGGATGATTGGATTCTCATATGTGCTCCTCGCGAAAACGATCTCTACGTGTTTTGATATGGGTATTGCTACAACATCATCGAAATCGGCTCAATGTTTTGTCACAAAAGCCATGGAGAAGGATTCAATTCTATGGCACAGAAAAATGGGGCATATACATCTGAGGAAAATGAATTTTCTGGTTCATAACGATTTAGTCGAGGGGGTGAATCTTCGAAGCTTCCATATGACGGATCATTGTCTTGAATGCAAGAAAGGGAGCAGAAAAAGAAGTCACATCCTGAGAAGATTCTGAATTCTATAAAGTTGCCGCTTGAATGTCTACATATGGATCTTTTCGGTCCGGTGAACGTCCGAAGTATTTCTGGAGATCTGTACTATTTAGTCGTCACAGATGATAATTCTCGATATTCATGGGTTTTCTTTCAAGAGTCTAAGGATGAAACATTAGATAATCTGGTGATTCTCTTCAAGAAGCTCGAAAATCTATATCATTTGCCTGTCAGACGTATTCGAAGTGATAATGGCACAGAATTCAAGAACAACAAGATAAAAGAGTTTTGCAACGCCAAAGGAATTCTACACGAATTCAGCACACCCTACACTCCACAACAAAATGGTGTAGCTGAGAGAAAGAATAGAACTCTAATTGAAACAGCAAGAACCATGCTTGCAGACTCCAAACTTCCTGTTAGCTTCTGGAGTGAGGCGGTTGCAGCGGCATGTTATACTTTAAACAGGGTCTTAACTGTCAAACAGACTAAAAAGACTTGTTTCGAAATGATTAACCGAAGGAAACCAAATTTGAAATATCTAGAACCGTTTGGTGCACCGTGTACAGTGATTGATCAAGATGGAAAGTTCGGTGCTAAAACGCTTGAAGGTTTCTTCGTTGGTTAGGTTAGTCTAAGGAGAGTTTATGTTCATGCTTTGAGAAAAGTAATCAAAGCACAACACGTTGATTGCTTTCAGTACACACTCCTATTCAAAGAAAAGGCGATGCATGGTTGTTCAATTACCAAGATTTGTGAAAGTCATTCGACTTGCCAGAAGAACTGTTTGATGAAGAACTTGTAGCTCTTTATTATCTACAACAGTCAGCAAATGTTGTTGCAGAATGTCTATGTCTTAGTCTTACATCGAGTTTGTTTAGATTAGATGTGAATAGGCTAGCGAAATCAATTATTTATGTATTAAAGGGTCAAGTTCGCTCGTGATGATTTTGTGAAGTCAAGTTCGGCGACCAGAACTTCCTCCTCCACCAGCGAACTTGGGAGCCTATATATAGCTAGCTTGTTTGTTTCATTTGTAACTTTATGCACTTTGAGGCGAAGCTCTGTCAAATTGGAGGCTTGATGTTATATCAATAAAATTGACGTTTAACTGATTACTTCTTGTTATTTGGTAATCGTGTCATAATATTTCCGCTATTATAGACATTAGATATCAAATCTAGGTTTCTATGCTATCAGGATCGGTCCTACAAGTGGTATCAGAGCTAGAATAGCCTGAATTGATTGATATCAAGACAAGCACTTCTAAATCTACTCCATTCTTCTATTTTTCTTAACTTTTACACTAAAATGAAGAATTCACGGGCAAATTCTGTCCAAATTTGAATAGACATGTTAAATACATCATAGATAAACCCTGAGAGTTTGGAGACTAAAATCAAACGAATTGGTGTCAAATTGTTACAAAAACCATGTTTTCCAAAACCATTTTCATCGAACTTGTAAGCCAAGTTCAACCGAACTTGACTTAGGAACTCACTTTTTGAGTGATTTTCTATCAAGTTCGCTCGAACTTGAGATTTTTTAAAGAAAAAGTGTCAAGTTTGCTCGAACTCACTCAAATTTCATTGAGATTTTATCAAGTTCGCTCGAACTTGATAAAATTCAGGAAGTTTACAATAAGTTCGCTCGAACTTGCAAACTAATCTTGAAGATTGTGATAAGTTCGATCGAAGTTAGTCTCTCAGGATCTTTTTCAAATCAAAACGTATATGTTCGACCGAACTTGTGTGTAAAAGTCTGAAATTCTTCATCCAACTACAAGTTCGACGGAACTTGTAGTAAATCTAACAATTTTCAAAGTTTGAATGTGTTTTAGCGTACGTGTGTCGATATTCGCGATGGATGATCTTCAGAGAGTGTTTATGTCAGGAGTGGGTACGTCCAATGCCAATTTTATACAACAAGTCAACCTTGACAACGAAATGGGCACGTCTGTCAAACCTCCGAAGTTATTGAGTATGGACGAGTACGAAGGATGGAAGGAGAAGTTCAGTTATTGGGTTCAAGCCCTGCATTTCCAAAGCTGGGTGGCTATTGAGAGAGGTTATGTTGTTCCGTTAGACGAGAATCAGCAAGTTCTGGAAAAGTACAAGTACACCACAATAGAAAAGGATGAGTACATTGCTGAGAAAAAGATGATCAGTCTGATTATACAATCCGTTAAAGAGGATATTTTGGTCTTATTGCCCGAATACACGACTGCGAGAGAGCTATGGTTGTCACTGCAAAATAAATACCAAGGAAGCGCAGAGATGATCGAGAGTAAAAAAGCTCTATCTTGAAGGAATTTGATATTTTTACCATGTTGAAGGGCGAGACAATTAAACGAATGATTGAGCGTTTTTGTCATCTGAAAGTCCAAATGAGGAGACACGGTCTAGAGAAGAAACCAGAATACATCTATAAGCTTGCTGATGCCTTACCTGACGGAGAATGGACTACTTACCTCATGGTCTTGAAAGAAAGTCCGAATTGGGAATTCTTCAAGCTGGCTACATTCATCGACAAACTAGAAGGTCATGAGATGGAACTTCTAAAGATCGCAAAGTCGAAGAATGCTAACATTGTTCAAGATGTTGGTATATATTACAAGAACGGAATGCAAGACAATGTTTCAAGTCCAAAGATACAAACAACATTCAGTGCAAATATGAACTCTTTGCCACAGAATCATAATCCATCATATCCTCAATATGTTCAAAGTCCACAGAGTTCTTCGTTTTCGACCACTAGTTCAAATTCTTCATATCAAAGTCAAGCAAATCAGAATCAACAAATGAATTCTGATCCGAATGTGTACAAGTGTAACATTGTGTCAATCTAAACAATGTTGTTTCTGAGCAATGTTGAGGCGCTATTGTGTTCGTCACTTGTCGAATAGGCTAGATTGAGCGTGTGTTGAATATTGTATAGGTTAGAATCGAACACATGACAGAAATACGGATATTACAATGTAAAAGGGTCAAGTTCGCTGCTGATGATCATGTGAAGTCATGTTCGGCCGAACTTGACATAGTCAAGTTCGCCCGAACTTCATTCCCCACCATCGGACTTGTCTCCCTATATATAGGTGTGCTGTTCATTTGGTCATTTGAGTTTTTGGCATCCCTACGGGGAGGTGATGCCGGATTCTCTCCAGGAACTCCGGCAGCTGGACTTATAAAGATGGATACTCTTTCGGTATGAATGAAGACTTCCGCTGTATTCGGTTTTTACTCCTTTCTTAATAACATTCCACCAAAACTGTTATATACGTTTATCTACTAACTTCCGTCTAGATCCGCCTGATCACGGACCTTCAATTGGTATCAGAGCTACGGTCATGACCTATGCTCATGAATTTGGACATTTATGGACATTAGGAGGGGTTTTAGGCGTAAATCATCAAATAAACATACAATCCACGGACAAAATCTAAAATTGAACGGATAGGATTGTTAGAAAACCATTTTCGACAAGATCTATGGTGGAATCATTTCGAAATTCGAAGAAATAAGGATATTGGATCGAAAAATGTGAAAAAAGGCTGATTTAGGGAATCAAGTTCGCCCGAACTTGACCTGGATTTTCATGATTTTTCATCAAGTTCGCCCGAACTTGACAAAGAATTTCATGATTTTTCATCAAGTTCGCCCGAACTTGACATGGATTTTGAAGATTTATTATCATGTTCGCCCGAACTTGACTTTTCTTTGAAATTAAGCACAAGTTCGCCCGAACTTGTCTATTTCATGCAAGTTCACCCGAACTTGGTAATGGCCAACCAAGTTCGCCCGAACTTGTCACAATCTGACTAAGTTCGCCCGTACTTGTCATACAAGTTCGCCCGAACTTAATCGTATTGATGGGATGAGTGTCCTCCAGAAAAAATTTGGCGATAGAAATTTTTTCGAATTTTCGAAGACCGAACCGGCATGTTCGAGGACACCGTCTAGAGCTTCAGAGTACAGATTTGGTGATACGGTCACAGAATTTTGAAGATAACTGGAGAGTCATTGATACCGATGCAGAATGTTGATCATTTGGGTGTCGTGACTAGTAATGGGCCTAAACGTTAATTCCGCATTTGTTAAAAACTGAAAGTTCTAGATTTCAGGGGGAATTTCAGTGAAAAATTTCAGTATGGTCAGAATTTGCAAAAATGAGGGGAATAAAAATTTTCAATATTTGAAGATTCGGCATTTTTGAAATTCGTGACTACTGCAACAGTATCCGGGTGGTTACCGATTGCAGATTTACCAGGAAATACAGAGGATCGAGATTCATTGGGTATTTCAAATTGATGTCTAGTTTGAAAGCGGGTGGTTATATATCTGAGTCTTGAAGGAGTTGTTTATCAGATTCTGAGGTCATGGTTGTGGATTGACACCTGAGTCGCGCGTATGGTTTGGAAGCACACACGACTGCCTATCTTTAACTCTGCTTTGCAAATGAACTATTGACTGGACTAACCGCAGGAGATAGGGATGCTCTTATTGTAGGTCCGGATCTGTTCACCGAAGAACACAAACTCTACGTTTAATCCGGTTTAACGTGTGGAATCGTTAAACCGAACCGTAATCGTGACAGCGAATCGTGTATAATCAACGTTTATTACGTTCTAATCGACAACCGGACAGAGTTTCAACGTCTAATTGACAAAATCGACTCGATCTAGATCGGAACCATATGAATGTTCTTGAGAGAGATCTTGAGCGAAGTTGATGTCCCTATGTTGTTCCTCTCCGAAGTTGTTGTTCAGCTTGATATTTATAGGCCATGCATGCACACTTTGACCGAACTTGATTGTTGAAGTCCAATCCGCCCGAAGTTGTATAACTGATCTCACCTCAAACAAATATAGATTGTTGTGATGTCATTCGCATGATGTAATGATGATGCAGAAATTATGATGTCATCACATAAATGTGATGACATCAATCCCAATCATGCCTGGTCTCTACGCGCCGTGCCGTACCGAAACCTATCCTGACCTAAACAACTCTAATATAACCTAGCGAAACCTCTGTCCGGTATAATACAGACTCAAGACACTTGACGTAACTAGTACAGTTAGATTTCTATCTATGGCCACTCGGATAGTGCACTAACAGTCTCCCCCTTGGACATAGCTAAAAATCTATGATGTTTAGTATTGAACGGACCTTGAATAACATCTTCAAGTGAAACCGTAGTCTCCCCCTTGATTGATGCTCCAAATCTCTAAGATTTGACTTTTTAGAACAAACACACTATCCACACACAAACAGTTTCTTAACAGTCACGTTGGTCCGACTCACATTCAACATTATGAGGTTTCCATAGAAGATTTTGAAAGAAAATCTTTTTGGATTTTGGATTTTGAATTTTGAATTTCGAATGTAGAAATGTAAACAAACTGAAATGAAATATTTATAGTTTATATTTTTGTGAGAAAATGTGCTAAAGGATCATATCAGTTCACTGAGACAAATCAGCTGCACCGTTGATCTAGATGAAACACTCAGTTTAAACAATTCACATGGATTGTCGATATTGTTGTCCACTTAAACTCAAACTAGAAACTTCGTAATGGGTTAATGATAATTAAGGTACATTAATTTGCACTAAGTTCTTATAGACCCCACGATCTCAGCATATCCCCTCATCATGTAATACACTGACTCAAGTAATGCCTTTAAACTTTCATCAACTGTGATTTGTGTGAAAATAATGCAGAATGTTTAAACATTAACAATCAGCTCGATCTTTCGATACGCAGAGAAAGTCCAATGTTTAAACAAAATAAAAACAAGTTGAAATTGTTTAGATCTTAACCACCAGTTCGATATTCTCATATACACAGAGGTGATCTAAGATTTAAACAAAACACCAAGTAAAATAAAGCAGAAACGTTTAGGCACTAACATCCAGTTCGATACTTTCGTATATGCAGAGGATGTCCAATGCTTAAACAAAATAAAGAAATAAAACAAGCTTAAATCTTTTGAAAATGAAAACACAATCACAGTGACTTTTTCAGTAAGATGTGAAAGTTCACAAACTAACCGGTTTTTATGCTTTTCAGCATTCAGCGATTACCGAGTAGGCACACACTCACAAAGGACAAAACTAAGTACTATGCTTTCAATCGCGTTTTCCTCTAGAACTAGGTTTTTTTATTTAAGTTTGTATCGTTTTTGCAAAACTACTATTCTAGCTGAGCCTACCAACACATCTTTGGTGAGATTGTTTAACCATTTTAAACAATACATATCTTTAGCATGCATGATAGTGTAGTGATGTACTATCATTTCCTCTTTTTACACAAGTAATCTCATTTTTCATTTTTTAATGTTTTTGATATTTTGAGATTTTCTATCGTTTTTGGCTTTTTGAAAATTTTTATCTATCTAAAATGATTTTGAAATGATATTTTTCAGTTTTACAAGAATTTTTTATTTTTGACAATGACAATAATGACAATTTTAAATTTTTTCTCCCTCTAAAATTGAAAACATCGTTTCGAAATCGAAAAAAATCTTCCATTTTAACCGTTTAACGACTTTTTACGAAAGTGAACGCGAGACTACCATTTTGTTTGTGTGGAACACCAATTCTTTCAAGTTATTTCCACTGCACGAACAACCACTACTTCTGAAATGATGCATGCTTGAAGTTTGGTTATCCGTTCTCTCTTTTGTCCTCAGATTTGTATTTGATGAATTCATTTTACTTGACTGATCACTCTTTGTAGAGTAAAACGATTCTCCAGAACTTGTATTTGAAACGCTCGTATCAAAGGACAAAATCTTTTCCAAATACTCTCTAACTTTCTTTCTCTTTTTCCTTAATTTGTCTTCTGTCCTTGCGATAATTTCGCTTTCTATTCTTTGGGCTTTTCCTCTGGTTTACGGTCTTCTTCACAACTTTTCTGTACTCCCCCTAAAATTTATCCGACGATCTTCTCTTCGAATTTATCGGAGAATTTCTAGAAACGTGACCTTTGATTTGACAATTATAGCATCTTTTCGAATCAAATCTCTTTCTTTGGCAGTTAACAGCAATATGTCCACATACTCCACAGTTGTAACACACCATGTTATCATACTGATCTTCTTTATCAAACCATACACTCAAATCATAACATTGTCTTGATGTGTAGTAGTCATCTTTTTTGCTTCTTCTGTAAACTTGATTTGACGTTGAAGCACTGTGGTCCATCCTGCACCACTTATTTTCAAATTTTTGTGAAATTTTTATAATGATTGGATGATCGTACCGATAATCTTTTATTTTTCTTTTGAAAATTTTTAGAATTTTTGGAACTTTGTTTTTCCTTTTGTTTTCGTTCTCCATTCTTCTTAAAAGGTTTTTGCGTTGAGCATTCACCTTTTTCAGTAGATTGTAAAACAGTTTCTTGAAATTTTTCTTTTAGTTCCAAAATATTTCATTTTAATCATTTTTATCATCGGTATCATCATCACAATCCTCAATTATGACATCGTCATAATTTGTGACATTGTCACTTATTAAAACTTCTTTTTTTATTCTCATTGATCGGTTTTGGACATATATGATCTAGAATCAAAGACGAGGTCACAAAACTTCAATTTCTTTTCTAAATCAACAGCTTTATTTTTAGCATTCTCAACTTCATTTTCAAGTTGAGTTATTTTCTCAAGATGAGAATTTATTGCTTTTTGATTTTCAATATTAATTTTTTCAACAACAGATTTTTCATTTTCTAAAATTTTTATTTTATTTTTCAAATCATTTTCTAATTTTATAGATTTTTGTTTTCTAATGTCAAACTTTCCACATCTTTCAAAAGTTTGACATTATCAGATCTGGATTTTTCACAATTTTGGGCACACATATTCAGAACTTGAAATTTCATTTGTTGATGCACTTGTTCTTCATTCTTTGGAATTGATCTATCTTGATTGTACCTGCAGAAAAAATTTCAGCAACATCAACATGATTCATATTTTCATCTATATAACAACCCCTCTTAATATCATATTTCAAAACATATTTTGTTTTAACACATATATTGATTCTTCTGCTTATTTCAAAAACCACATCCAAGCTTATTTTATCCAGCTTCTCTTCTATCAAAGCTTTCTTCTTCTTTGTAATTTCTAAATCGTGGTTTTTTAAGCTTAAAGAAAAAATCATTTAGATAAAACTTTGAAAATCTCGAATCCTTTTTCAATTCAATCAAATATTCATCCCACTCAGACGATAATGCTTCTGCAAATTTTGATATCAATTCAGCACTTGACATTCTTATATTGTATTCTTTTAAATTGACATGTAATGCATCATACCGTTTTTTTAACTGATCCAACGATTCATCTTTTTGACAAAAAAATATTCAAATCTCTTAACCCAAGTATTTTTATTATCATTTTTATTACTCGAATATCAAATACCATCAAACCAATCATTTATTCTTTCAAGCTTATCATTTTTCATTTCGTCAAACATTTTAAACACAATTTCTTTGTTAAGCCACTTGGTTCAAAAATCTCAACTCGAAAACACTCCAATACTTGCAACAATCTTTACCCACAAATGCTCACTAATAAACCCAAATCAAACTTTTAATCCAAACCCAATTCACACTAGAAGACCACACAAAAATCATAGTCCAAAAACTATACTCAAAAGATTTCGTCCACATAACTAAACTGGTTCAACTTGAAACCAAAAATTTCAGCCAACAACCGTCAACAAAATCTTCAGGCCCAATTAATTGATTAATATTTTGGCCACTCAAAATTTTGGTCCACAACTACAATCTAATTGTCTGACCACAACCCAAATTCATTGATTATATCACATCCAGATTTCAAATATGATTCAACCTATTACAAAACCAATTAATTTTGATTTGATTTATTAAACGAGAATTTCTAGATATGAGATTATTACTATTTTTTAATATGAAAACCCTAATACTTATCTCAACCAAACCTAACGTTCCTTGTAACCTTCACAAATATAAACCCTATTTTTTTATTCAGCCACCTCTTTTTTATTATTTTTAAACCTACAGAACCGCAGCAATTTTAAACAATAGAAAAATAGACTTTGTTTTGTTTGGTTGTTTATTTTATTAATACTAATATCAGAATTAAACACCTGCAATCCGGTTCAGACCTGAATCTACGATGAATACGAAATACAACTAAACACGCAATTTCAATTCGATTCTTTCTTCTATGAATCTAATAATACGATACCAAAACTAAAAGCTTAAAGATCTTAGAGCATCAACACATCAACCTGTAATTCAAAATCAGTTTTCACAAACTGTACAAGAACAACTCGAACTATATATCATCATCTCTGTACTACTTCGCTCAAACACCACTCAACAAAAACCTGCAATCATTATCGAATTTCCTTCTTCTTCGTTTGTTCAATCACTGTACAACCTAAACCATTTTTTTCTTAACAAACAAGTGTCGCAAATGGTCCTATCTTATAACTTTGTTCTTCTTCGTTTCAACCAACTAACAATACAAACCAACTGATACTCATCTTCTTCAATACAACACAGAATCAGCAACAACAACACACCTCTAATTCGATGATCATCAATCAGATTCAACCTATCCTAATTCTTTCTTTTTGCACAAACACTGACAGCTAATACATTCTCAATTCTTTTTTAAAACATAGCAAACAACATCAGCAAGATTCTGATCTAAGCAAAACTGTGACTTTGATTTCGGTTCAAATTCGACATCAGTTAGTGTTACATATGAACAAACACAACATATTCAGATTGTTTTGAGTTGATTACTCTGTTTAACATGTTCAAATATGTAAATTTAAACCGGAAACAATCCGAAATCTTATGAAAAATGTTCGAAATGTTGAAATACTCAATCCGAAACAAACTGAAATCACCAAAACAGATAGAAATGAAAAAAATTTGTTCCGAAATACCCCAAATCAGTTTGTAAAACACAAATGACGCACCGAAAAAGATCAAAATTCAGCGAAGATGAAACGAAATCAATCCGAATGCATCGAAACTCGTCCGATTCGATCAACGATTACACGCAGAACTTCCGAAGCTCTGATACCAATTGTAGGTCCGGATCGGTTCACTGAAGAACACAAACTCTGGTTTAATCCGGTTTAACATGCGGAATCCGTTAAACCGAACCGTAATCGTGACAGCGAATCGTATATAATCAACGTCTGTTACGTTCTAATCGACAACCGGACAGAGTTTCGACGTCTAATTGACAAAATCTACTCGATCTAGTCGGAACCGTATGAATGTTTTTGAGAGAGATCTTGAGCAAAGTTGATGTCCCTATGTTGTTCCTCTCCGAAGTTGTTGTTCAGCTTGATATTTATAGGCCAAGCATGCACACTTTGACCGAACTTGATCGTTGAAGTCCAATCCGCCCGAAGTTGTATAACTGATCTCACCTCAAACAAATATAGATTGTTGTGATGTCATTTGCATGATGTAATGATGATGGAGAAATTGTGATGTCATCAATCTCGATCATGCCTGCTCTCTACGCGCCGTGCCGTACCGAAACCTATCCTGACCTAAACAACTCTAATATAACTTAGCGAAACCTCTGTCCGGTATAATACAGACTCAAGACACTTGAGGTAACTAGTAAAGTTAGATTTCTATCTATCGCCACTCGGATAGTGCACTAACAATTTAAAAAAAAATTCAATATTTGAATATTCCAGCATTTTTGAATTTCGTGACTACTGCAACAGTATCCGGGTGGTTACCGATTGCAGATTAACCGGGAAATACAAAGTATCGAGATTCATTGGGATTTCAAATTGATGTCTAGTTTGAAAGCGGGTGGTTACATAACTGAGTCTTGAAGGAGTTGTTTATCAGATTTGAGGTCATGGTTGGGGATTGACAACTGAGTCGCGCATATGGTTTGGAAGCACACACGACTGCCTATCTTTAACTCTGCTTTGCACATGAACTATTGACTGGAGTAACTGCCAGGAGATAGGGATGCTCTTTAGTTTCAGTTGCCCTAGGTTGCACGTGGTACCATGATTAAAGAAGATGATTTATGGAACGGATCTTTCGGATAAAGCTGTGTTATCAGTTGCTGACAAAATAGGTTATACATTTGGGATTCTGTGATCACAGTAAGTTCAGAGTTTTTCAGTTCATGATACAGAGTGATGCTTAAGGGTTAGAGTCTTGATCTCCGGTGAAGGAACAGTTAGCTTGATTAGCAGTCACTAGTACCAGTGAGGAACTGAGGACTTCAAAACGTTCGGTGATGATCTTAGGAATTAATGACTAGCTCCGCAGACGAATGGTTTCAAAATTACAAGGAACTCTGATGATAACCTTTGATGGCATTATTTTTAGTCTTCAAGCAGATGAATCATTCTTCTCTTTGGAATAACCGCCGTTGGATGATGATGTTTGGTGATTAAGTGGCGTTGGTCTACTGAGAGATAGCTATATATCTGGCATTGTGACTGAAGAGGAAGAATGTGATTTTGGTCACGGACGTATGTTTCCCAGATTCGATGTATTACCAGATTATCTGTTTCGATGAAGATTTGCTGATTGAGCATATTACCGATTTTCAAAATTTGAAGTTTTCCGATGCAGTGATTGAAGTTTCTATCAATTGCCGGTTGAGTTTTTCATACTTTAGGAGTGTGTGGAATAAACTCTCGATGCTCAACACATATTCAAAAACTGAACTCGGATGCGGTTATCGTCGAAATGGAGAAGCTGGTAAATTGATTAGCTTTGAGTTGATGGTTATTCGAGAAAATTTGTCGGTCAAGTAAACAGGGGAGTCGGAAACCACGCAACCAAAGATCTGAACTGGAGATTTCAGCGGTATTGAAAGTTGATAATGCAAACCCGGATCATCAATTAAGGAGGAATCTGTTGACGTGTTTCGACGACATCGCAGACACCTTGATTGAAGTTGCAGAATATTCAAACACGGCTCAAAGTTTTGAAGTTCAAGATCAAGCTTCGATAGTAACGAACAAGGGGGAATCTGTTGATGAACTATTGTGTTCGTCACTTGTCGAATAGGCTAGATTGAGCGTGTGTTGAATATTGTATAGGTTAGAATCGAACACATGACAAAAATACGGAGATTACAATGTAAAAGGGTCAAGTTCGCTGGTGATATCATGTGAAGTCAAGTTCACCCGAACTTCATTCCCCACAACGAACTTGTCTCCCTATATATAGGTGTGTTGTTCATTTTGTCATTTGAGTTTTTGGCATCCCTACGGGGAGGTGCTGCCGGATTCTCTCCAGGAACTCCGGCAGCTGGACTTATAAAGATGTATACTCTTTCGGTATGAATGAAGACTTCCGCTGCATTCTGTTTCTACTCCTTTCTTAATAACATTCTACCGAAACTGTTATATACGTTTATCCACTAACTTCCATCTAGAACCACCTGATCACGCACCTTTAAGCAAGTTGTAAAACAACACATGTGACTACTTGCCACAGTTCTAGAATCGTATGAAAGTCTGGTAGTAGGTAAAATTGGCAATCCTGAAATGACCGCAGAAGACTACGATCAGGTGGAGACGAAGAAGAGCTTGAACTGATGGACATTAAGGGGTCATTAGCTTCTATCATTGGAAGGGTGACAAAGTTAGTTGCACTCAGAGGCCGAGATATCGGAAATTCAAGCAACAAGCTAGGGTTTGACAAATCAAAGGTCACTTGTTTCAAATGCCGCAGAAAAGGCATTTTAAGAGAGAATGCAAAAATCCTGAAGCAACGGGCAATCAGAGTCCATTTGGAGGTGGAAACGAATACTACAAGAAGTCGCTTTAGTATAAACCATTTCCGAAAAAGACTCAACTTGAGATTCAAGAAAAATCATCCAACAATACCGAGAAGGCAATGGTTGCTACCAATGAAGATGATGGTTTCGATTGGAATTCTTACATTGGAAAGAAGACAGGAGTTGCATTGATGGCTGAGATTGTCGAAGATACATCTGTAGAAGACACACTATGGAGAATGCTCTACTGGAATAATATCTGCAACAACAGGAAGAAGAGATGTATCTTCACATGAAGACACAGGGTATTTTAACGCCTAATTCAACTTATAGTTTTGCAGGTAACTTTGATGGAAGTTCCAAGGAGCAAGTGGTCGAGGAGAAATCGATTGATGAAGAAGTTATCATTGATGTTGCTCAAGAAGTGAATGCTGAAAACCTCAAGGACATTGCCAATAAAGCTATGATGGCAAATCTTACCAAGGTAGGTCCAGAAGTAAAGGAAGTTGTCAAAGTGCATGTTGTAGAGGTTGAGAAACCTTGTACAAAATGCACCGAGCCATGTGCTAAATGAGCCGAAAAATGACAAATCTTCGCTGAACTCAATGTACATAACGAACATTTCGAATACGATTATCGTACAATGAAGGAAGTGTATGACAAAATGAAAGATGATTATGGCAGGCTGGATAGAAATAATATTGAACAACATGATACTATAAGGATTTTGAAAGGTACAGTATGGATAAACAAAAAGCAATTAATATCTACATTAACACCATTGTTGAAACCAAACAGCAGCTTCAGGTCATGAAAATTGAAACAGAACGTGTTCAACAACTTCTAAGAAGTTACACAACTAATGCTTATGTCACACCCTCAATTTCCACTTACAGAGTTTTACCGCGAGGCATGTGAACAAACCAGAATCTGAAACACTAGTACGTCGAACGACTCTATATAATTTAATAATACGTTTTCAAAAATCATTTGTCGTAGATTTTATATTGTCTTGATTAGTTACCAATATTTAGCGGAAGCATTAGTTTTTAAAGTTGAGCGGAAGCATAAATAAGTAGTGAAGCGGGCGCCAACACGAACGCCATAACAAATGAAAAACCCAAAATAATATTTGTAAATAAGACTCGATAAAAGATGTCTTGTTCAATGCATGTGCGTGCACCTAGAGCTCCTAGCGTCCTGAGAAACATGTAAAGAAACAAGTGTCAACATTAAAGATGAGTGAGTTCACAGGTTTTCGTAAATTCGTTTGTTCGGTTATGAGTTTTGTTTTCCCCCGTTATCCCTAACTCGGGATAACGATTCAGTTCCATTATTCCCATCCTGGAATAATAATGATGTTGGTTCCATTATCCAAACCCGGAATAATAAGTTGTTGTTTCCATTATTCCAAACCCGGAATAATAAGTTGTTGTTCCCATTATCCCCAACCCGGGATAATATAGTTGTTTCGTAATTAAGTTCAATGTTAACATATATAGGTAGCTAGCCTAAAGTTATGTCACGTAAGAGTTCGCGATCGAAGCTGACTGTTGTGCCTCCGTGTTGCCAGGCCTATCACTGACCATGGCGAAGTTAGGCCAAATTATTCACCCGTTGACCATACCCGGTCGGCTAGCGCGACTAGCTCGGATGGGGCTTGTCGGGCCCAGTAGTACTACTTATAATTCCCCCGCTATTAAAACCCACTACTAACGATCCGAGAGATTGACGAGGACTTAAGTGATAAAGCTACTTAGTGACCATAACATTACATTAACATCAACTTAGTTACCGAATAGTTATGTGGCGTTAATTTCGTATAACGTAAAGAGATTGAGTTTGAAGAGTGTATACATGTTTCTCCCCCTGTTGTTTAAAAACCGGATAAAGTTAGGGGCCGTGAACTCACCTTTATTTGCTCGGTTAGTGTAGCAAAGAAGTTGTAAAGGATGGGACCGCTAATTGCGTCCTAACAAACCAATTGATTTCAAGTTAGTGTGTGATCACACCAATACAAATTCTACACTTAATTTACGCACAAAGTGATACACACAAACAACATATCTAACACTCAAACATGCATGCAAGTATCCTCATGTGAACCTAGTGATCAAAAAACTTATCATAAACATAAACCAATCCATGCCACAATTTGGTGCACATAATCACAAGCTATCAAATTTCAGCTTAACACTCATAATTCAGCTGTTTTCTAGGATTTTTATAAAATAGTTCCAACGTTCCAAAAATTCCAATATTTTTACAGCAGGTGCCATTTATACTGTAGAAATTTATATAAATATTTCCAAGTCAGATTTGTCGCTTTCTGACTGCAGTCCACGGAAGAATTTATTTAAAAATCACTGATCGTCCAATTAACAAAATTCCTATTGGTGTTGCCCGGAAATTTCCATACCTAGTTGTTGTACAAAATTCATGACTCGACTCCCTACTGATTATAAAATCCAACTCGATAAACAACTAACAGAATTTCAGGATTTTCACAGCTTTAGTTAATGAACTTATTTGGCCCTTTAAAAATATCAAACGACTTCAGAAAATTATGAATCCAGCGCCATTAGATTCGTTATTCAAATCTCTACGTTCTAGACATCAGAAAGTCCGTTTTTCGACAACTAATGACCGAGTTACAGCCAGATGAAGTCGGCTGTAACTATTACTCAGCAAACTGTTTCAGCATTCTATCGCATAAACCGTTCATATTATTAACCTAGGCGATCAAGAACGGTTTTTCTAATCATAGATCAATACATATAACATATCCATGGAAACCCTAGTTCATACCTCTAGTTTTTATAAACAAACACAGCCTATACTTTTCAGATTTCAAACAACATCACATGCAAACATTATTACCAAATCGGCTATCCTAACCTTTCATTCAAACATACTTGGCAAACTTATAAGTTCCAAAAACAATCATACATGTAACAATGATAAATCAGCCGATTCAATCAACACAATCGTTTCATTCAATCATTCAATCCGAAAAACAACAAAATCAACACACATGTAATCGAATATGATCTTGTAACATATGATGAATTCTAACCTTTAATAACTAGGTAAGTAAGCCGAGACTTGGACAAGAATGGATTCGGATGTTCAAGCAAGATCACGATCGAAGGAATGAGATGAACCACTTGCTGTCGCGACCGAGAGATGATGATGGAGTAGGCTGTTTTGTGATCGAATAGAGGTGAACAAGGGCTGATCTCGCGACCGGATGGAGGTGAACAAGGGCTGCCGACGGCTGTTTTGCTTTTAGGGTTTTGGAGTTGAGAAAGATCATGCATGAGTGTGTGTATATATAGCGCAAGATGAAGGGTTACGGTTTGGGTTTGGTCTTGCGGCCGAGATATGTTTGGGTTGGTTCGGTTTGGGTTGTACGCAATGGGTTTGGGGTTCGGGTTGCACACAGGGTTGGTTTGGTTTGCACTTGGCCGAGAATGGCTTAAGGTTTAAGGTTTAATCTCGCGGCCGAAGACTTGGGTTTAAGGTTTGGGTTAGAACTCGGTTCACTCCTAGAGTCACAAGGGGTTTAGGGTTGGTTCGTGTCGCGGTTTGGTTCATGTACATATTGCCATGATTATTTTATAACTAACGCAATCACATAACACAATCACATAATCGCACATCACGTATTCACTAACTCGTACACGTTTAATACATAGCATATAATTCACTCGACAAGTATTACGTTTAATTTGTCCGAAAAACCCGGGATGTCACATTATCCCCATGTTGAAAGAATTTTCATCCCGAAAATTGAGTAAACGCGGTTTAGAATGTAGCGTACATGTTTAGAGTGCCACGCACAAAGGGTTAGTTCGTTAATAATGGTACGCGAAGTTACAAGAAGTTCCCAAGTGCCATGCACAAAGATTCCCAAGTGCCAAGTATGAGAAATTTCCAGGTTGTCACATCATCCCCATGTTGAAAGAATTTTCGTCCCGAAAATTTAGTTACTGGTATCGTTAGTTTGCTGCTCAGTTGCGAAGAGGTGTGGGTATTTGCTTTTCATTTGGTCCTCTCTTTCCCACGTGAACTCCGGTCCACGCTTAGAGTCCCAACGAACCTTTACGATCGGAATCTTGCTGTGCCTTCGAGTCTTGATCTCACGATCCATGATCTCGATTGGCTGTTCCACAAAGTGTAGTTGTTCATCCACTTGGATCTCATCCAATGGAATGACTAGAGTTTCGTCTGATAGACACTTCTTCAGATTTGATACGTGAAAAACATTGTGAACTCCACTGAGTTCGGCAGGAAGGTCTAATTGATAAGCTACGGGTCCGATACGTTTCAAGATTACAAACGGGCCTACGTACCGTGGGTTTAGTTTGCCCCGTTTTCCAAAGCGGATTACACCCTTCCAGGGTGACACCTTTAGTAGGACGCGGTCGCCTACTTGAAATTCGAGCGGTTTGCGTCGTTGATCAGCGTAGCTTTTCTGTCGATCTCGTGCCGCCGCCATGCGGTTTCTGATTTGTACAATCTTTTCAGTAGCCTCAAGTATTAACTCAGGGCCTGTGAGTTGACTGTCACCGACTTCTGCCCAACAGACCGGTGATCTACATTTACGACCGTATAGTGCCTCAAACGGTGCTGCCGAAATACTCGTATGATAACTGTTGTTATATGAGAATTCCACTAAAGGCAGGTGAATTTCCCAACTATTTCCGAAGTCTACTACGCATGCTCTAAGCATGTCTTCCAAGGTCTGTATGGTCCTTTCGCTTTGACCATCAGTCTGAGGGTGATAAGCTGTGCTCATATCCAAGCGTGTTCCCAACGCTTCCTGGAGTGACTGCCAGAAGTTGGACGTGAAGCGAGCATCTCTGTCTGAGATGATGGATGTTGGCACTCCGTGCCGAGAAACTACTTCCTTTATGTAGATGCGAGTCAACTTCTCCATCTTATCTGTTTCTTTAATAGCTAGGAAGTGTGCAGACTTAGTTAAACGATCCACAATTACCCAGATGGTATCGCAACCACCCAAAGTTCGCGGGAGTTTGGTGATGAAGTCCATCGAGATCTGATCCCATTTCCACATTGGGATCTCGGGTTTTTGGAGTAGCCCTGATGGCTTTTGGTACTCTACCTTGACTTTTGCACAAGTCAAACACTTGCTCACGTAGGTGGCTATATCAACTTTCATGTTGGGCCACCAATACGCAGCTTTAAGGTCTTGATACATCTTATCCGAACCCGGATGGACAGAGTATCGGGATTTGTGAGCTTCATCCATGACTAGCTCTCTGAGGTTTCCGTAGAGAGGTACCCATATGCGATTCATGAAATACCGGGCTCCATTGGGTTTTACTTCCCAATCGCGTTCCATTTTTCCCACCGATACGGCCTTGATGTTTTCCTCCTTAACTGCTTCTAACTGGGCGTCGCGTATTAGTTCGGGTAGCCCCGAATGAATAGTGAGTTGTAATGCTCGTACACGACGAGGTTTCAAGTGTTCCTTCCTACTGAGGGCATCGGCTACCACGTTAGCTTTACCCGGGTGATACCGAATGGTACACTCATAATCGTTCAAGAGTTCGACCCAGCGACGCTGTCGCATGTTCAACTCCTTCTGATCAAAGATGTGTTGGAGGCTCTTGTGGTCCGTAAAGATTGTGCACTTCGTTCCATAGAGGTAGTGTCTCCAAATCTTAAGTGCAAACACTACTGCTCCCAACTCCAGGTCATGCGTCATGTAGTTTTTCTCGTGAACCTTCAGTTGTCGCGACGCATACGCGATGACCTTATCACGTTGCATGAGTACGCATCCCAATCCCTGAATGGAAGCATCACAATATACTACAAAGTCATCTGTTCCTTCCGGCAAGGACAGAATGGGTGCACTGCAAAGTTTCTGTTTCAGCAATTGAAATGCTGCTTCTTGCTTGTCACCCCAAGCATACTTGATGCCTTTCTGGGTGAGGGTAGTAAGCGGTTGTGCGATCTTTGAAAATCCCTCGATGAAACGTCTGTAGTAACCAGCCAATCCCAAAAATTGGCGGATCTCCGTCGTTGTCTTGGGTGCTTCCCAGTTTTTATGGCTTCAATCTTGGCAGGGTCTACGTGGATACCCTTTTTATTTACGATATGCCCAAGAAACTGAACTTCCCGGATCCAGAAATCACACTTTGAAAGCTTGGCATATAGCTTTTCCTGTTGAAGTAATCCTAGCAGTGATCGTAGATGTTCAGCATGTTCTTCTTCACTTTTGGAGTAGATGAGTATGTCATCGATGAACAAAATGACAAATTTGTCGAGGTATGGTTTACACACGCGGTTCATGAGGTCCATGAACACCGCGGGCGCATTGGTAAGACCGAAGGGCATGACCAAGAACTCATAATGGCCATACCGAGTGCGAAATGCCGTCTTAGCGATATCCTCCTCCCTGACGCGTAGCTGGTGGTAACCGGACCGTAAATCAATCTTGGAGTAGTAGCTTGACCCTTGAAGTTGGTCGAAGAGATCGTCGATGCGAGGTAACGGGTATCGGTTCTTGACAGTAACCTTGTTGAGTTCCCTATTGTCGATGCACATGCGGAAAGTCCCGTCCTTCTTCTTGTCAAAAAGGACTGGAGCTCCCCATGGCGAAACGCTTGGTCGGATAAATCCTTTTTCTAATAGTTCCTGAAGCTGGGTAGACAGCTCTTGCAGCTCGGCTGGAGCTAGGCGGTACGGAGCCTTGGCGATAGGAGTTGCATTGTTCGCCAATTCAATTTCAAACTCCAATTGTCGATGGGGTGGAAGACCAGGTAGTTCTTCTGGAATACATCGGAAAAATCACGGACGACAGGGATGTCTTCTATGCGTTTCTCTTCCTTAGGCTTTTCGGTAATCAGTGCGAGTAAAGCGAAGGAGTTCTTTCTCCGAAGAGACTTCTGCGCTTGCATGTAAGAGATGATGTTGGTGACGGCGCTTGCCTTATCGCCTTGTACCGTCAGGATTTCGTCGTTCGAGAGCGGAATACGGATAGATTTTTCGAAGCAGAGAACTTCAGCCCGGACGTCGGATAGCCAATCCATTCCGACTACCACGTCAAAACTACCCAAGGTAGTTGTCATCAGATCAATGGTAAAAGTGTGACCCGCGAGTTGGAGTTGACAGCCGGATACTATATGGGTCACATCTACAGAATTACCATCGGCTAATTCTATAACATAAGGGGTCTCTAATGGTTTAGGCGTGAGATTTAGGTTCTTCCTAAAAGACTCAGATATAAAGCTCCTATCCGCACCCGTATCAAAAAGCACAGTAGCAAAATGTTCATTAAGGGGAAACTTACCGGTGACCACGTTCGAGTCGTTTCTGGCCTCTCCGCGGCCCAATGTAAATGCGCGACCTTTGGCACCTCCTGTGCCACCGTTTCCATTGTTGTTGTTGTTATTATTGTTGTTGTGGTTGTTGTGGTGGTGGTTGTTCCCACCATTGTTGTTGGTGTTACGCAGCTGTGGGCAGTCTCTTTTGAAGTGGGCAGTGCTACCACACTGATAGCATCCCCGGTTAATACCCTGCTGCTGACCCTGGGGTTGATTTTGATTTTGTCGGGACATGATTTCCCCACGACAATCCTTTGCCGCATGTCCCATCTTGCCACATCGTTGGCAGCGATTCCCGGCACAAGGGCCGTTATGATGAAGATTACAGCGGTTGCACTGCGGCTTTCGACCTGCATAGCCGCTTGCGTTCTGGTTGTTGTTGTTGTTGTTGGCGGACTGATTTTGGTGACCCCTGTGGCTGTTGTAATGATTGAACCATTTCTAGCTCCCCTGTTGTGGCTGAGATGACGAAGACTGTCGAGCGGACGAGTCTTCAAACTTTCTTTTGTTATCAGGGGCAACTTCAGTTGTACCCCGTGCTGGCAACTTCTTTTGATCCACCGCCTTATCGGTGAGTTTGTGAGCCAGTCGGATTCTTGATGTTCAGTTGCAGGGTTACTAGCCATTACCATACCCTGAATCTCCGGAACCAGACCCCCAAGATAGAACTCGAGTCTTTTCTCCACAGTGTTGGCCAAATCGGGACACAGAAATACCAAATCATGATGTTTTGCGGTGTAAGCTTCAATTTCAGATCCCACCATCTTGTGGTTCCATAAGGCTTGCTCCAACTGTTGCACTCTGTCTCGTGGACAGTACTCCTCTTTGATTAGGGCCTTGAACTCGGCCCAGGCCATTGCATTGGCAGCAATAAGTCCACGCGTTTGGACCTGTGCATTCCACCATGTCAGTGCCCCATCTTCCAATGTTGAGGCTGCGTACTTGACCTTGTTGGCCTCTAGACAGTTGCACATTTCAAAAACGGATTCAGATTTTTCGATCCAGCGGACCAGTCCAATGGGTCCTTCCGCCCCAGAGAATTTGCTTGGTTTCGCGTCAAGGAACATCTTGTAGGGGTTAAAGCCCCCTCCTGCTGACAGAGAACAGGTAGTCAGCAAGGAATTTTACTAGCCTCACTATTAGATTTTCACACGAAAATTTAATAATGGTTACCTGCCGATTGGTTCTGAACACCCGCTAAAGCTGCGTTCACGTGCTCTTGAATCATGGCAGCTAGCTCTTCGGGCGTCAAGTTAAGGTTTCCACGTCGTCCAGTTGCCATTTAGATCTTCGAAACACAACACAAACATACCCCGATAAGTCTATATATCCAATATAGTTATCCTACTTCGTACTTTAATAATTATCAAGTTATGTCAACTCAATATATTAAATAGTCAAAAGAAATACTTGATTAACTGAAATTTCAACGTCTTACAAAAGTGCAAATCAAACATATGAATTCGCTATAAAGTCTCAAGTTTAAACACAAGTGGGAAAATAAATAAACTGAAGGGAAGTAAATAAAATAAGCGAAACGTGTCAGTCGTCTACGTCTCCATCCCCCAAGTCACTGTCGTTGCCGTCATCCTGCGCGGCATTTCCAGCTTCTACAGCTGGGTCCTCCTCCGGATCCTCCTCTGGATCCTCCTCTGGATCCTCTTCAGGGTCCTCCTCTGGATCCTCTTCCGGATCCTCCTCCACCGGCACTGGAGGGGCCGGTGCTGGTGCAGGTGCTTGATTTTGCTGTAGCTCCTGAATGTTCCAACTATTTTCCAGGACTCTTTCCTCGAGCCAGTCGGCTCTCATCTGCTCAGCACGCAGATCTCTAGCTAAGGTGTTACGAGCTATCTTACTCGTATGATGCTCTTCCTCGAGCGAGTCGGTTTTACCTGTCATTTGTCGGATCATCCATCCTTGTGCTAGGATGTTTTCCTACATTCTTTCTAACTGTGCTTATTGTTTATGTATTATGATTCTAAGTAGGTCAATTCCTACTTCTACAGGGTTAACCGGTTCAACCGGCACAGCAATGGTTGGGCGTGATGACGACTCCTCCCCCAGAGCGAGCCTTTTCCTCGCAGCTGAGCGTGTCTCCACGCCATAAGATGGTAAGGGTTCCACCATAGGTGCCTTTCCTGGCGCTCTTGGTGGCGTAAGTTTGTCGGATGATGATGACGATGAGGATGATGACATTGCCTGTTAGGTCGTGTAGTTAGTTACGAGTTGTTTTCATTTCTTATTATGAAGGCATAATCTACATAACACAGTTGTGGTATATTGCATAACAAGATATAACAGTTCGGTGCCAAGCTACGTCTAGTGTCGTGTACTCAGCTATAGTTTAGGTCTACTTCTAATGCAAACCTGGTTCTCTATAGCTAGTGGCTCTGATACCAATCTGTCACACCCTCAATTTCCACTTGCGGAGTTCTACCGCGAGGCGTGTGAACAAACCAGAATCTGAAACACTAGTACGTCGAACGACTCTATATGATTTGATAATACGTTTTCAAAAATCATTTGTCGTAGATTTTATATTGTCTTGATTAGTTACCAATATTTAGCGGAAGCATTAGTTTTTAAAGTTGAGCGGAAGCATAAATAAGTAGTGAAGCGGGCGCCAACACGAACGCCAAAACAAATGAAAAACCCAAAACAATATTTGTAAATAAGACTCGATAAAAGATGTCTTGTTCAATGCATGTGCGTGCAGCTAGAGCTCCTAGCGTCCTGAGAAACATGTAAAGAAACAAGTGTCAACATTAAAGATGAGTGAGTTCACAGGTTTTCGTAAATTCGTTTGTTCGGTTATGAGTTTGTTTTCCCCGTTATCCCTAACCCGGGATAACGATTCAGTTCCATTATTCCCATCCTGGAATAATAATGATGT
Organism: Scalesia atractyloides; assembly: GCA_947069175.1. NCBI lineage: Eukaryota > Viridiplantae > Streptophyta > Magnoliopsida > Asterales > Asteraceae > Scalesia > Scalesia atractyloides. Next base: position 54,624,899 of record CAMTDV010000024.1, on the reverse strand, counting down.
TGGTTCCATTATTCCAAACCCGGAATAATAAGTTGTTGTTTCCATTATTCCAAACCCGGAATAATAAGTTGTTGTTCCCATTATCCCCAACCCAGGATAATATAGTTGTTTCGTAATTAAGTTCAATGTTAACATATATAGGTAGCTAGCCTAAAGTTATGTCACGTAAGAGTTCGCGATCGAAGCTGACTGTTGTGCCTCCGTGTTGCCAGGCCTATCACTGACCATGGCGAAGTTAGGCCAAATTATTCACCCGTTGACCATACCCGGTCGGCTAGCGCGACTAGCTCGGATGGGGCTTGTCGGGCCCAGTAGTACTACTTATAATTCCCCCGCTATTAAAACCAATACTAATGATCCGAGAGATTGACGAGGACTTAAGTGATAAAGCTACTTAGTGACCATAACATTACATTAACATCAACTTAGTTACCGAATAGTTATGTGGCGTTAATTTCGTATAACGTAAAGAGATTGAGTTTGAAGAGTGTATACATGTTTCTCCCCCTGTTGTTTAAAAACCGGATAAAGTTAGGGGCCGTGAACTCACCTTTATTTGCTCGGTTAGTGTAGCAAAGAAGTTGTAAAGGATGGGACCACTAATTGCGTCCTAACAAACCAATTGATTTCAAGTCAGTGTGTGATCACACCAATACAAATTCTACACTTAATTTACGCACAAAGTGATACACACAAACAACATATCTAACACTCAAACATGCATGCAAGTATCCTCCTGTGAACCTAGTGATCAAAACAACTTATCATAAACATAAACCAATCCATGCCACAATTTGGTGCACAAATCACAAGCTATCAAATTTCAGCTTAACACTCATAATTCAGCTGTTTTCTAGGATTTTTATAAAATAGTTCCAACGTTCCAAAAATTCCAATATTTTTACAGCAGGTGCCATTTATACTGTAGAAATTTATATAAATTTTCCAAGTCCTAAATCTTTACCATTTAACCATAAATATTAATATACTAGGCTGCAGTCAGATTTGTCGCTTTCTGACTGCAGTCCACGGAAGAATTTATTTAAAAATCACTGATCGTCCAATTAAAAAATTCCTATTGGTGTTGCCCGGAAATTTCCATACCTAGTTGTTGTACAAAATTCATGACTCGACTACCTACTGATTATAAAATCCAACTCGATAAACAACTAACAGAATTTCAGGATTTTCACAGCTTTAGTTACTGAACTTATTTGGCCCTTTAAAAATATCAAACGACTTCAGAAAATTATGAATCCAGTGCCATTAGATTCGTTATTCAAATCTCTACATTCTAGACATCAGAAAATCCGTTTTTCGACAACTAATGACCGAGTTACAGCCAGATGAATTCGGCTGTAACTATTACTCAGCAAACTGTTTCAGCATTCTATCGCATAAACCGTTCATATTATTAACCTAGGCGATCAAGAACCGGTTTTTCTAATCATAGATCAATACATATAACATATCCATGGAAACCCTAGTTCATACCTCTAGTTTTTATAAACAAACACAGCCTATACTTTTCAGATTTCAAACAACACACATGCAAACATTATTACCAAATCGGCTATCCTAACCTTTCATTCAAACATACTTGGCAAACTTATAAGTTCCGAAAAAAATCATACATGTAACAATGATAAATCAGCCGATTCAATCAACACAATCGTTTCATTCAATCATTCAATCCGAAAAACAACAAAATCAACACACATGTAATCGAATATGATCTTGTAACATATGATGAATTCTAACCTTTAATAACTAGGTAAGTAAGCCGAGACTTGGACAAGAATGGATTCGGATGTTCAAGCAAGATCACGATAGAAAGAATGAGATGAACCACTTGCTGTCGCGACCGAGAGATGATGATGGGGTAGGCTGTTTTGTGATCGAATAGAGGTGAACAAGGGCTGATCTCGCGACCGGATGGAGGTGAACAAGGGCTGCCGACGGCTGTTTTGCTTTTAGGGTTTTGGATTGAGAAAGATCATGCATGAGTGTGTGTATATATAGCGCAAGATGAAGGGTTACGGTTTGGGTTTGGTCTTGCGGCCGAGATATGTTTGGGTTGGTTCGGTTTGGGTTGTACGCAATGGGTTTGGGGTTCGGGTTGCACACGGGTTGGTTTGGTTTGCACTTGGCCGAGAATGGCTTAAGGTTTAAGGTTTAAATCTCGCGGCCGAAGACTTGGGTTTAAGGTTTGGGTTAGAACTCGGTTCACTCCTAGAGTCACAAGGGGTTTAGGGTTGGTTCGTGTCGCGGTTTGGTTCGTGTACATATTGCCATGATTATTTTATAACTAACGCAATCACATAACACAATCACATAATCGCACATCACGTATTCACTAACTCGTACACGTTTAATACATAGCATATAATTCACTCGACAAGTATTACGTTTAAGTTGTCCGAAAAACCCGGGATGTCACAGCTTATGCCATTGATCATATACATCCCACGATTCGTCAGAAGAAAATGATAAACAATCTAAAAAGAAAATTGGTAAAGAATACAACAATATTCCTCCACCCCTATGCGAGAAGTATTGTCGCAAAACTGGTTATGGGATGGATAAGGCACTCAACATTGAGTTGTTATCTGAAAAGAAAAACGAGTTGCCGGAGAACATTGATGTAGTCTTTACTAAATTAGATGATGAGAATGCGGTGGTTAAAAATGTGGTTGAAAAAGTTCTGAATGATTCTGATGGTGGCAGCTTTGAGAGCGCCACCTCGAGTTTAGACAGTTCTGACACAAATTCTGAAGATGACGATACATCATCGGAAGATGATCTATGTGATGATCCTAACGTTGTCATGTACAAGGTTAAGGATCTGATAGATTATACTTTTATGAGAGTTTTCCAATTCAGAATGTCAAAGAAGATCAATTGGATAAACTGTTCAAACTGGTTGAAGTTATATCGATGACCTGGAGAAAAATGAAAAGAAATTCTATTCAAAAACAAAAAGAAATTACAATAACTACCAAAGGAATGGTGGTGATCATCCGGAAAACCGGAGAGCTGGGTTGGGTTTAGAGGAATCTAATGAATCTAAAAAGAAAACGTCACCATTTCATGAGTACAAAGATAAAAACATGAAATTTTTTATAGGACGAACACTGTTCATGAGGAGAGTTTGATCGGAAAACAATAACACGATGGATTTAAGAAACAGAAGGAACTTCGAGATAAGGCGAAAAGCCACAAGTGGTGTAAAATCCACTAGTGGACACTCACATGATAATCGGACTTGCTTCAAGTGCAATGAAGTTGGTCATATTGCACGCAAGTGTCCGAAAGCAAAGCCGGCCTATCTTCGAAGGAAAGAAAGTTCAGATGTTGTGAAACCAAAGCAACCAGAGTTTGTAGAACCTCTAATGATTTTGAAGAAATGAATCAAAACCTGAGGTTAAACCTAAAATTGAAAAGAAATTTGAAAATTCAACTTTCCAAATAGGTGAAACTTCTAGGTCAAATAAATCACAGTTTTACATTAAATCACAAGCCTAGATTGCTAAGAAAAAGACAACAGCATCTAAGGTTATCAAGTCTAAGCTTGTTAAGACTGATAACAAAAAAAAAACAAAATCTGAGACAAAATCCGAAACTATCAAATCTACAAGTGGTAACAATTCAAAAGGTAAAGACAAAGTGAATTTTGAAAATGTAAACGACAGTGGAGACTCAGATGGAGATTATGAAGATGATTACCAAGCTTTCTATTCAAAACCAAGACCAAAAAGGCTTGGGTCGCGCTCGTTAACTAGATTCTAACATGTGTAGGGGCTCTAGAGATCCTTACTTTCAAAGTGGTTTCCGGATAGTGGAGCATCAAGGCATATGACGGGAATGAAAGCTCTTTTGTTCGACATAAAAGCTATCAATGGCGGATATGTTGGATTTGCTAGTAATCAGGGTGGAAGGATCGTCGCCGAAGGAAAACTTTCCAACGGCGTTGTATCATTTGATCACGTGAACTACATTGCAGAGCTGGAGAATAATCTTCTGAGCATATCGCAGATTTGTGACAAACAGTTCACGGTACATTTCAATGACAAAGAATGTATTATTATGAAGCCAAGTTTCAAAATACCTGACGAGTGGATTCTGATGCGAGCTCCGCGCAAGAATGATCTATATGTCTTAGATATGGGCGTCGCTACCACTTCATCGAAATCAGCGCAATGTTTCGTGACAAAGGCTACTGAAAAAGATTCTATTCTTTGGCATCGGAAAATGGGGCATATTCATTTACCAAAAATGAATTTCTTAGTTCATATGATCTGGTAGATGGTGTAAATCTTCGGAGCTTTCATATGTCTGATCACTGCCTAGAATGTAAAAATGGAAAGCAGATCAAGAAATCACATCCGATGAAAATTCTGAACTAAATCAAGTTGCCGCTTGAACGTCTCCACATGGATTTATTTGGTCCTGTAAATGTTCGAAGTATTTTAGGAGACTTATACTGCTTGGTCATAACAGATGACTTTCGAGTTACTCATGGGTTTTCTTCCAAGAATCAAAAGATGAAACATTCGAAAACTTGGTGATTCTTTTCAAGAAGCTAGAAAACCTTTATCATCTCCCTGTACAACGAATTCGCAGTGACAATGGCACAGAGATCAAGAATAATAAGATGAGAGAATTTTGCAACGCTAAAGGGATCCTGCACGAGTTTAGTGCGCCCTATACTCCGCAGCAAAACGGTGTAGCTGAAAGGAAGAACAAAACTTTAATCGAAACTGCAAGAACCATGCTTGCAGAGTCAAAGCTTCCAGTCAGCTTCTGGAGTGAAGCAGTTGTAGCGGCTTGCTACACACTAAACAGAGTTCTAACTGTCAAACCAACGAAGAAGACATGTTTTGAAATGATTCACCAACGGAAGCCAAACTTGAAATTCTTAGAGCCATTTGGTGCACCATGTAATGTAATCGATCAAGATGGTAAATTGGGAGCCAAATCACTTGAAGGTTTCTTTGTCGGGTATGCGAGTCCGCTAAGACGTGTATATATTCCCTCATTGAGAAAGGTTATTGAAGCACAACATGTGGATTGCTTTAACTATACGGATCCTATTAAAAAAAGAGGCGACGCATGGTTGTTCAACTATCAAGATCTTTGGAAGTCGTTCGACTTGCCGGAAGAACCGTATGAAGAAGAATCGCATCGTTATATTATCTTAAACAGTCGGCGAATGAAGAACAAATTATTAGACCAATTGTGGTTAATCAACCCACGTTGGATATTTCATCTTCCGAAGCAGGTCCAGTAATAGCGGTGTTCAAGTTGAAAACGTTTCTGAATAGAGGTACCACCTGCTACAACTCCATCGAATGAATCTTCTGAACCAAGAAACGCAACAACAATGCCAAGTATGTCTTAGAATCAGAATTCTGACTCTGATGAAGCGCCGAAGTTTGATGATAATGGTGAAACCTCATCGGATGAAGAAGTTGAGCAGATATCTAACATGTTGAATCAATCTGCTAGTCAGGGAAATCAGAACGAAGCTTCATCAAGTGCTCCTAATGTTGAATTGAACGGTTATTTGAATGTGTCGAATCAGCAAAGCTCAGTTGATGTTCCTAGAGAAGAAATGCCACGATCATATTCTTACCATCCTTCAACGAATATCATTGGTGAATTACAAACTGGTGTGCGTACACGAAGTCAAATCAATAAAGCACTTACTTCTTACTTATGTTTCATATCACAAATAGAGCAAAAAACTGTTAATGAAGATCTGGGTGACGAGAACTGGGTGATAGAAATGCAAGAGGAACTGTTACAGTTCGAGAAATTGGGTGTCTGGAGGCTTGTAGACTTACCACCGAAGCAGAAAGCTATTGATACGAAGTGGGTCTTCAAGTGTAAAAGAGACGATCGGGGTGTAATAGTCAGAAACAAAGCTCGGTTGGTTGTCAAAGGTTTCCCACGTATTGATTACATAGAAGTATATGCATCGGTTGCACGATTAGAGTCTTTCCGCATTTTCCTCGCGTTCGCAGCTTGGAAAGGATTTACAGTGTACCAGTTGGATGTAAAATCTGCATTTCTCCACGGTAAACTTCGTGAACAAGTGTACGTCCGCCAACCACCAGGGTTCGTCGATCCGCTGAACAAGAACAAAGCTTATCTCCTAGATAAAGCCTTATACGGATTACACCAAGTCCTAAGAGCTTGGTACGAGACGTTATCGCAACATCTCGTTGGAAATGGCTTTACAAGAGGCACAGTGGACAGTACTTTGTTTACCAGAGAAGTCGGATCTCATCTACTCATTGTACAAATCTATGTGGATGATATCATCTTTGGTTCTACAGATGATAGTCTTTGCAAAGAGTTCGAAAAGATCATGAAGAAGAAATTCGAGATGTCCTCAATGGGTGAAATGAAATTCTTCCTCCGATTACAAGTCGATTAGTTACAGAACGGCATATTCATTCATCAGACAAAGTATGTTCATGGCATTCTCAAGATGTTTGAAATGGATAGCTCAAGCCGCTTTCGACTCCGTTAGCACTAAATCATGGGATTTGCATTGACGAGACGGGAACCAAAGTTGATGACACACTCTATCGATCGATGATAGGATCTCTGATGTATCTGATGGCATCTCACCCAGACATCATGTATCCTACCTGCTTATGTGCGCGATATCAGTCTAGTCCTTGAGTGTCACACATGCAGATAGTCAAGCGAATCTTCCGTTACTTGAAGGGATGTCCAAGCACCGGCTTGTGGTATCCAAAGAACGACAATTTTGATCTAACGGGATACGCTGACTCAGGCTTCGGAGTGGACAAACTGAACTCGAAATCTACAATGGCAGGATGCCAATTCTTCGAAACACGTTTGGTAACGTGGCAGTGCAAGAAACAGACCACAGTCTCTCTCTCTACCTGTGAGGCAGAATACATTTCTGCTTCCAGCTATTGTTCTCAAATCCTCCGGATTCAACAACAGATGAGGGATTATGGTTTGCAGTTTCTTGATACGCCTTTATTCGTAGATAACAAAGCAGCTATCGATATAACCAAAAATCCCGTTCATCACTCACGTACTAAACATATTGAAATTCGTTATCACTTCATTCGTGATTGCTATGAAAAGAAGTTGGTGCGAATAGAAAAAATCCACACCGATGAACAAAAGGCTAATTTTTATACCAAAGCATTTCCTTTAACAGGATTTAAATATCTAATGAGGCTTAACGGTATTAAAAGTTTGCTGACAGGTGCGGAAGCTGAGGTTGAATACGGATCGGATGACGAGTTCACGTGATCCACATTGGTTTGTCATATCTTTCTAGTACAGTATTCCTTAAAAAAATCTAAAATCCAAAAATATGTTTTTGATTTTAGGGGGAGAAATATTTGAGAAAATATAAAAACATATGAAAATTTTCAAAAATGTACAAAAACATTGAAAAAGACAAAAAGAATTCGGTGTCACAAAAAGGAAATGATAGTATATCAATGGACTATCACAGTATGCTAAAGAAATTTAAAGTTTAAAAGTGATAAACAAGTCTTCCTGTGGATGTGTCGATAGGCTTACTGTGGACTATCAGTACAAGTAAGAAATGAAGTAAAAGAGATCACGAAGATATTCGCAGGATCTTACATTTTAAGGACGACAAAGATGATCCTATTTTTTTAGACGAAAAGATGGTACGAGGTTGTTTTTATCGTATGGGCTACAAGGGAAGCATAAACAAGCCTACGTTGAAGAAAGGGGAAGTCCCAAACCCTACAAGCTTCTTATGCATGCTATTATTCACACATTCAGCCATCGTAAAGCGGGTCTCGATGATGTAAAAGATTTACATGGCCTGTATGGCAACAACGTTGATTCTGAAGAAGCCATATAACTATTCGAAGCTTGTATTCACACACATGTCGAAGAATATGGAAGACACAAGATTGTGTTTATATCTGAGGTTCGTGCAGATAATTATCAACGAGAAGTTTACAGACATTGCACGTGATCCAAACGACATTTTATACTTCAGTCACCTCGATGAGACTACAGTGAAGAAATTGTTAAAGTTCCAGAAGTAGGATTCAGCACCTGTTTCGAAACCAATATTTGGGGCATTCAAAGATGAAAATTATGTTACGCCAGCTAGAAATAAATGGAGGAACGATGGTAGTGGTGACGAGAACGAATTGAATGAAGAAAAAGAATGGTTTAAATCGTTCAAGTCAAAGCTCGCAGCGAATGGTTTATAAAGGCTGAGGTCGAAAAAGAAAAAGAAGCGTGGTGCTAAGAAAGTTGATACCATGCTGATAGACGAAGATGAGCTGTAAACTTGCAAACAAAGGCTGGTTCTAGTGCAGCGATTGTTATTGAGAGTCATGAAGCTGAAAAGACTACTCAAGAGGATGATGTTATTTCTGCAACTTCCGAGAACGATGATGATAGTGATGATTCTCTCGAGAAGGAAACCAAGAAAGCTATAGCAGAAGAGGAAGCAGAAAAGGTCAAAGAAACTGATGCTAACTTTGATCCTAATCTAAAAAAAGAGTCTGATGAGGAGAGACCCAAGAAAAAAGCAAGAAGAACAAAGTCTTCAGCAACTGAAATATCAAAGAAGACTACAGGGTCTCCACAGGCTAAAGGAAAGAAAACAAAGAAAGCTCAGAAACCAGCTAGTCGAAGATACATGGGAAAGCCAAAAAGCGCAGAAGTGACACAAGAACCTTCTGGCACACAGGAGAAAGGAGTTACACGAGAACCTCCTGTTATCATTTCTTCTGAAGCTGAACGTCCAGGAGTTACACAAGAACCTCCTGTTATCATTTCATCAGAGGCAGAAAGGCCAGGAACAACACAAGAACTTCCTGAGTCTAATTTACTTGAAGTACCAGTGATTCAGTCTCCTGATCCTAAAGTTGTTCAACCACAAAGCTCAACACCAAAGAAATCCACACCAAAGGATGCTACTCCTAAATCAACACCAAAAACTCCAAAGTCAAAGATATTTGGTGATATTCCGAATGTGCAAGTGGATCTTCAATATCTGGATGATTTCTTTCCTAAATCAGATGTTGATGTTCTTGAAAAGCTTGTCAAGATTTTAGAAGATAAAGTACAAAAGAATGAAGAAGAGAAAGCCAAGCTAATTAAGAAAGTGAATCAAAGCTCAGTGGAGAAAGAAGTGATGGATGATAAGATAAAGGTGTTGGAAAGCGAACGAGAATTCTTCAAGGCACTAATTGAAAGTCTACATGATGCTAATGAAAAGCTGCATACAGAAATTGCTGATATGAAAACGTTACAAGCCCTAAATGATCAAAGATTTACAAGGATGCTGAAAGTGATACCAAACAGTCTTTTATTGATTTTATTGTTGAGTATGATCGTTTCGATAGGCAAGAGGCAAAAGAAAGAGTAGAGAAAGAACTTGCAGCAAGTGGTAAAGGTAAAGGTGTTGAAGGTGAAGCACCAAAATCTTCTAATGCTGCTGAAAAGTCTGTTGATGAGTCTGAGAAAGCTTCTGAGTCCGAGATTGCTAAGGTTAACGAATCTGTCAAGCCTTCTGATACTGTAATTGCTACTGAAGAAAAGGACGATAATGAAGCAGAAGATGAAGATGAAGATAAAGATGATGACCCACCAGCTGATGATCCAAAATATGATTCTGACCACGATGGAGGTAATGATGATGATCCAAGTGGTACAGGGATAAAGGTGGTTGATGCAATAGTTAATGAAAGCTTTGATTTTTCTAATCTCCTGAACGATGAGGCGAATACTATGAATGATAAGAATGAGGGGGAGTCAGGGCCAACAAAGCCTTTGATATTGATGCTTGAACATAACGTCAAGGAAGTCGAGTTCGTGCACAATTATACTAAAGGAAGATCTTGCCAAGTTGATTGAAGTTGATGCTGAATATCTGGATTTTGATTTCGAAGAACAAGTCCTGAATGTAAATACTTTTGAGCCTAACGAGTATCATTATCAGCATAGATTTGAGGCAGACGAGTATAACAGGGTTATAGTAGAAGATTGGTCTTCGGAACATGAGAAAGATGAAGCTGCAAAGCACATGGGTCCTAACACAATAGTTTCCCTACTTTCGAGGAAATGTACAAGCAATTGGCTGAAGATATGTTAAAAGAAAAGATTGAAGAATCTATTCATGAGGAAAAGTCCCAAAGCGATGACAAAGGAGGAAAAAAGCTCAAGCTAAGAAATCCTGGTTCAAAGAGATGCTGCGTGAACGTAAGTTTCGACGTCCTCTGGCATTCTTTACAAGAGATAAAGATGTGTCGTTGGGAGATATTCTAAGCTGGGGATGGTTTAAGGAGGGAATGTATTTGCTATACATAAATAATTGTCTTATTTCAAAACACTACCTTATTGGGATGTTGAGGAGCTTGTTCAAACAGAAATGTCACATATCAAATGAAGTTCATTGATCAGTTATTTTGGAAAATGATCAAGTTTGAAGCGACAAAGGGTTTTAGATATTGGAAGCCATTCATTCCAGGTCGTCGCATCAAAACGAACAAGAAGACAGGGGAAAAAGATATAACATGAATCATGAAACGACCGAGAGCAATGAGAAACTTGCCTTTGATGCCTATCGAACAAAAATTTTTATCCGGTGTTTAAGTGGTGGCAGATTGATCCTAACACATGTGAAGCAGTGATAGTATTACAATTTGAAGAACATTTGGATATCACAAAGGAAAGGGTTGAGATGTTAGGGTTTCAAGGTATGAGAGGGTTGTGGAGAACGATCAGGATACTAGACCTGATCTGGCTAGTGAATTGTTCGAGAGAAGATATCAAATGCTTGTTCTACAGCAAGATAGTGTTTGAAGAACATGAGAAAGATCAAGCCATGCAATATCAAAGGGTCATTAACGTATGCTATGCACGTGAAGTTAACTCTAGAAAGATGTGGGAAACGAGCTGGAGGGATCTAGAACGTGTTGAATTTTTGAAGGAAGAAAAGCGTCTTGAAGAAATACACGAGAAAGGTTGGGCGGCAAGGCTCAAAAGGTTTCAATTTATGAACAAAGTGCCTCCTACAGATCAGACGCCAGAACCAAAGCAAGAAAGACGAAAGAAGCCGTTCAAGAACTTCTTTGGTCGTGTGCGTTAAAGTTTTATTGAAGACAGAGTTTTGAAGACTGATAAAAGACGAAGACGATATCCAAGGGGGAGTCTGTTGGTGTAGAATGTCTATGTCTTAGTCTTATATCGAGTCTGTTTAGATAGATGTGAATAGGCTAGTGAAATCAAGTATTTATGTATTAAAGGGTCAAGTTCGCTCGTGATGATTTTGTGACAGTCCAAGTTCTCCTCCCGGAACTTATCTATGTTTGTTTCATTTGTATCTTTGTGCAATTTGAGGCGAAGCTCTGTCAAATTGGAGACTTGATGTTATATCAATAAAATTGACGTTTAACTGATCAATTCTTGTTATTTTGTAATCGTGTCATAATATTTCCACTATTATGCACATTAGATATCAAATCTAGTTTCCTAAGCTATCAGGATCGGTACTACAAGAACCAAGAACATATTATAAGGCCAATTGTTGTTAATCAACCCACTGTCGGTACTTCGTCCTCTGGTGCAGGTCCGAGTAATAGTGGTGTTCCAGTTGAACAAGTATCTGAAGCAGTAGTGGAACATACTACAACTCCAGCAAATGTTTCCACTGAAACCAGGAAATGCAACTACACAGCCCAATATTCCTCAGAGTTAGAATTCCGACTCTGATGAAGCTCCGACTTTCGATGATGATGGAGAATCCTCTTCCGGTGAAGAATCCGAGCAGATAACAAGCACGTTGAATCGATCTGCGGGCCCGAGCAATCAAAATGAAGCTACATCTAGTGCTCCTGAAGTTGATTTGATCGTTAATCTAAATGTCACAAATCAAAATAGTACGGTTGATGTTCCTAGTGAGGAGATGCCACGATCTTATTCTTATATCCTTCAACAAACATTATTGGAGAGTTACAGACTGGTGTGCGAACAAGAAGTCAAATCAACAAACATTAAGTTGTTTTTATACTCGAGTTGCTCCAACTCAATACTATTGCATTATTCATGTTTTATATCTCAAATCGAGCCGAAGACTGTGAATGAAGCTCTGGGTGATGAGAACTGGGTGATAGCGATGCAGGAAGAGTTATTAAAGTTCGAGAAACTGGCAGTCTAGAGACTTGTTGACTTCCCACCAAAGCAAAAAGCGATACACACGAAGTGGGTCTTCAAGTGCAAGAGAGTGATCGAGGTGTGATCGTTAGAAACAAAGCTCGGTTGGTTGTCAAAGATTTCCACTAGCAAGAAGGAATTGACTATAAAGAAGTCTATGCACCGGTTGCACGTTTAGAGTCAATCTGCATTTTCCTTGCATTCGCAGCTTGGAAGGGTTTTAAGGTTTACCAGTTAGATGTGAAGTCCGTATTTCTCTATGGTTAGTTACGCGAACAAGTGTACGTCGGCCAACCACCATGGTTCGTCGATCCGCTGAACAAGAAAAAAGCTTATCTCCAAGACAAAGTCTTATACGGATTACATCAAGCCCCCCCCGAGAGCTTGGTACGAGACGTTATCTCAACATCTCGTTGGAAACGGCTTTACTAGAGGCATAGTTGATAGTACATTGTTTACCAAAGAAGTCGGAAATCATCTAATCATCGTACACAAATCTATGTGGATGATATCATCTTTGGTTCAACAGATGATAGTCTTTGCAAAGAAGTCGAGAAGACTATGAAGAAGAAGTTCGAAATGTCTTCAATGGGCGAAATGAAATTCTTCCTCGGGTTACAAATTGATCAGTTACCAGACGGCATATTCATTCATCAAACAAAATACGTTCATGATATTCTGAAGAAGTTTGAAATTGATAGCTCGAAGCCGCTTTCTACTCTTCTGGCGCTGAATCACGGAATTTGCATCGACGAAACATGAACCAAAGTGAATGATACGCTCTATTGGTCGATGATAGGATCTCTTATGTATCTGACGACATCTCGGCCAGATATCATGTATCCTACCTGCCTTTTCGTGAGATATCAGTCCAGTCCCGAGTGTCTCACATGCAGATAGACAAGAGAATATTCCGTTACTTGAAGGGATGTCCAAGCACCGGCTTGTGGTATCCAAAGAACGATAACTTTGATCTGACGGGATACGTGCTTCTGACTTTGGGGTTGACAAGCTGAATTCAACGTCTACAACGGCTGGTTGCTTGTTCTTCGGAACTCGATTAGTAATGTGGAAATGCAAGAAACAAACCACAGTCTCTCTCTCTCTACCTGTGAGGCAGAATACATTTCTGCTTCCAGCTGTTGTTCTCAAATCCTATGGATTCAACAACAGATGAGGGACTTTGGATTGCAATTTCTTGATATGCCTTTATATGTAGATAATAAGGTAGCAATCGACATAACCAAAAATCCTGTTCATCACTCTCGTACTAAACACATAGAAATTCTATCACTTCATTCGTGACTGTTATGAAAAGAAGTTGGTGCGAATTGAAAAAAATCGCACATGAAAAAATCTGATTTTGATACCAAGCATTTCCTTAACAGATTTAATTCAATTTACGGCTTAACGTATTAAAAAGTTTTATGACAGTTCGGGGCAGAGTTTGAATAGATCGTGACGATGAGTTCACATGATCCACATTGTTTGTTTATACTTTCAGATTAGTATTTCTTAAAAAAGCTTAACGATTAAAAAAATGTTACATTTTAGGGAGAAATTTGAAAATATACAACAATACATATGATTTTCCAATAAGTACAAAAACTATGAAAAATAAAAATGTTTTGACGATAAAACATTAAAAGACATAAAGAATTTATGTGACAAGGAATATAAATTAATACTATCACAGTATCTAAAAATAACATTTAAATAGACAAGCTTAGAGATGTTTGATGTTACACTTAATAAATGTTAATAAATAAATTTACAATGTAATCTTTGATAACATCTGTATATGCTAGACTGAAATTGTATTTAGAGATGCTGATGAAACAGTCTTTTAGATTGTTGATAGGGTATATACAAGTTTTCTAATTTTGCTGAAGATATAACTAAACTTTACAACTTGCTTAATCCCTTATGCGATTAACAATTCTCGGTTTAATATTGCTTAGTCTTAAAATTCCTTATGAACACTTAGTCGAGCATTCTGTAGATACGAGGTTTTAACTGATTTTCAGGTGATTACTAATAAAATTCTTCGCTATTTTGCTGAAGATGCAATACTAGAATCTTCTAGAATGCTTTGTATAAACCTAGTTAAGTAATGCATAACAATAAAGAATCTTGGAAATTGAATTTTGCGTGCTTTAAAGTCACTTAAGGGGACAATCTAGTTAATGACGTTTTAACTTTAGTCGCACGGTACGGTGATATTAACACTGATATGATCTTTAGCATAATCCAAAAAATATGTCTAAATATGTTTGTATATTTCACCTGTAAGATGAAATATAGGTCTTGATACGATAGTTTATTCTTACGAGATGTAAACCAAAAGTTTCAATGTTTTTCTATGAATTCAAATAACTTTAACATTATTGGAAACAATGTTGGAGAATGGTTCGAAGTCTTTAAGTGGAACAAACAATGACAATCTAGCTAATTTAAATGATAAAAACTTAAAGTCATCTAAAAAGTCAACGATTCATAGGGATACACAATAACTTGGATAGAATCTTAACACGAATTCAACAAAATATATGTTAAAATATGTTATTGAAAAGTTTACTGGTTAAATTGTAAATATATGTACAATTGATTTGTTATCTATCGCTGACTGAATTAAACCAAAAAGTTTCAGATGTGTGTTTTCATACTGAAATACAAAAATATTTTATTTCTACATTAGTTTCTACAAGCCAATGTTGGAGAATGGAACTTCGAAGTCTGGTAAGGTGCTAAACTGGTGGAAATCTAATTGACAACGGCTGGGAGCTAATCTGTAAAATCTGATAAGCCAAAACGATTAAAAGTTCATTATTGAAACTTGATTTTGAGAAAACCAACAGTTTGTTCATAACGGGTCGAACCGAGGTCATTAACTTGGACTCGCAGACAAATCGGTTAACCAAGGTCATTAGCTTGGACTTGGTCAATTGAGTGGATTGTTAAAAATGGTAATAATTGAAAAGTTCAGGGTCTAAATTAAAAAAAATAAAATTTTGATTTTGGATTGATCTAGTTCGCCCGGACTTGTAATCAAGTTCACCCGGACTTGTATATGCTTTTAAAGTGTCATCAGATGACAAGTTCGCTCGGACTTGTTACTAATCTTAACTGATTGCTGTTGCAAGTTCGCCCGAACTTGTTAGGTATATATATGAAACAAGTTCGACCAGACTTCATTACTTGATCTTCACAACTCAGAGCGAATTTAGGCGATTTTAAGTGAACATCAAAATTGACACTTTAAGTCAAATTGCTGCCAAAATTAAACCTGAATCTTAGTGATTTGCACACTAAGGATCATGGCTATGGTGAGTGATTTTGATTTGAATCGTTTTTGACCGTATTTGAACAATGTCAATCTGAACAAGCTTTAAAACTAAGATCTAGGATATTATAGGACGAATTGGATCATTCAAATTGTTAAATAACATTAATCGACCCTTAACATGCCTTTAATTTTATTCAAATTGACTTGAACATGCTGTTACAGGTACTGAATGAACAAGTCTTACTGAGGATGTGTTGATAGGCTTTACACATTTAATAAATTGTTTCTGAGATATAAACTAAATTTTACAACTGCATAATCTTTTGGATTAACATCTCTCGGATATATGGACTTAGTACTCCGAAATCGCATTTGAGAGATCGCCTGATTCTGAGATACGAGGTCTTTATAGATAGTTGATATCTAGGGTATTATACAAGTTCTTCTGATTTTGCGAAAGCAATAGCCTAGAACTTCTATAATGCTTTTGCTATAAATCCCTAAACTGCATGCAAAATTGAAAAGAATCGAAAGATCTAATCATTTGTAGTGCTTAAAAGATTCCTTAAGTGGAACAAAAATTTAAGTCGAGCCTTCATCTCTTTTCGATACGGTGGTATTAACCTGAGGTCTCAAGGCTTCGCATTAACCTAGATACAAATATCAATTACGCTATATTCACCTGTAAGATGAAATCTAGGGAATCTTGATACGGGAGTATATTCTGAGATGTGAACCATAGTTAAGTTAAGTTTCATAATTCATACCTAACATATCTTGGAACAATTGAGAATTGTGTCGATGTTTAAGTGGACAAACATATTTACAATCTTGGTAAATGAGTTTAAAACTTTAAGTCATCAAAAGGTCAACGGTACTGGTGATATGTCTCAAACAACTGATATGATACTTAGACACGAATTCACAAAATATATGTCTGTAAATATGTTTGTACATAATTTACTTGTTAAAATTCTGTAAATAGGTCTGTACATAGTTTATCTGCTTTACAAATTAAAACCAAAAAGATTTTCAGTGTGTTTTAGCATACTTGAAAAATACAAAAATATTGTATTTCTACATTAGTTTCTACAAGCCAATGTTGGAGAATGGAACTTCGAAGTCTGGTAAGGTGCTAAACTGGTGGAAATCTAATTGACAATGGTCTGGGAGCTAATCTGTAAAATCTGATAAGCCAAAACGATTAAAAGTTCATTAATATGAAACTTGATTTTGAGAAAACCAACAGTTTGTTCATAACGGGTCGAACCGAGGTCATTAACTTGGACTCAGCAGACAAATCGGTTAACTAAGGTAATTAGCTTAGACTTGGTCAATTGAGTGGATTGTTAAAACTGGTAATAATTGAAAAGTTCAGGGTCTAAATTAAAAAAATGAAAATTTTGATTTTGGATTGATCTAGTTCGCCCAGACTTGTAATCAAGTTCACCCGGACTTGTATATGCTTTTAAAGTGTCATCAGATGACAATTTCGCTCGGACTTGTTACGAATCTTAACTGATTGCTGTTGCAAGTTCGCCCAAACTTGTTAGGTATATATATGAAACAAGTTCGACCAGACTTCATTACTTGATCTTCACAACTCAGAGCGAACTTAGGCGATTTTAAGCGAACATCAAAATTGACACTTTTAAGTCAAATTGCTGCCAAAATTAAACCTGAATCTTAGTGATTTCCACATTAAGGATCATGGCTATGGTGAGTGATTTTGATTTGAATCATGTTTTGACTGTATTTGAACAATGTCAATCTGAACAAGCTTTATAACTAAGATCTAGGATATTATAGGACGAATTGGATCATTAAAGTTGTTAAATAACATTAATCAACCCTTAACTTGCCTTTAATTTGATTCAAATTGACTTGAACATGCTGTTACAGGTATTGAATGAAAACGATGAAAGGTTCGCCCGAACTTGTCAATTGGTTCGGTGAACCAAGTTCGACCGAACTTGTCCTCAAATCTGAAAAATGTTGAATGGCTTACAAGTTCGCCCGAACTTGTTTAATAAAATTCAAAAATTCATAAAAGATTGATAAGTTCGCCCGAACTTATCTGTCAATCAATCAATAGGCGTTAACAAGTTCGCCCGAACTTGTTTGGAATTCAATGCAACATGTTCAAGACAAGTTCGCTCGGACTTACTTGAATTGTAATGTTTATATGTAATCAAGTCCGCCCGAACTTGATATTGGGATTTGTGAAAATTGTTAAACTTTGCTAATTTCGTCTCGATTTTCATGCTTGCAGAATATTCACCTCTCGTTTAACAAGTTTCAAAATACGTATATTACGCTCGACAAGACTGTCTGTCCATCTCTTGAAGCATACGCCAGTATTGTTGCTTTTATGGAGTGTATTCTGATTCATAAGGCGATTATGGAAAAGACAATGGTATATCGATCGCACGTATATAGATTCTGGAGCTCAGCGGCACTAAATGAAGATAGTACAGTGATAAAGTCGATCGTCCGCGAAGGAAACAAAGATAAAGAATTCATAGTATCTGAAGCAGACATCCGAAAAGTTCTAAATTTCAACACAATTCTGAAGATCCAATGATGCTCGATGAAAGAATGGTGCGAGGTTGTTTCTGTAGAATGGGTTATAAAGGGCACGTAAACGAATCTACTTTGAAGAAAGGGGGAGTTCCAAATCCATATAAGTTTCTGATGCACGCAATCATTCACGCTTTTAGTCATCGTAAAGCGGGATTGGATGACATACAAGATTACATGGCTTGCATGGCTACAACCTAATTCTTAACAAGAAATTCAATTTTTTCTAAGCTTGTATTCACGCATATGAAGAACAACATGGGATCGAATAGGCTTGTGATGTATCCGAGATTTATTCAGATGTTGACCGACGATAAGTTCAAGAAGATTGCGAAAGATCCGAATGATGTCGTGTATCTCAGTCATATGGATAAAGTTACTCTAAAGAAGTTGATAACATTCCAGAAGCAGGCTTCAGCGCCGATCGCAAAGCCTTTATTTGGTGCATTAGCTTCTGCTAATTACATTGCACCACCAGAGTACAAATGGCGAAAAGATGATAGTGGCGATGAAAAAGAAAAGAATGCTGAATTAGAATGGCTGTCAACATTCAAAGAGAAACGTAGCGACTGGTTCTTAAAGAAAGTCGCTGAAGAGAAAACGAAAGTTACTCGAAAGTCAAAGAAAGTTGAAACTATGCTTATCGACGAAGAGGAGCCTGAAAATGTACAACCTGAGGCTGGTTCAAGTGTTGCAGTTATTATTGAAAGTCAAGAGGCAGAGAAAACTACACAAGAAGATGATGTTATATCTGCAACGTCTGACAAAGATGAAGATAGTGACGATACGATAGAAAGAGAAACAAAGAAAGCTGCTGCCGAAAAGGCACTTGAAAAGCATAAAACAGGGGATGCTGACTACGAACCGGAGTCTGATAAGGGTTCAGATGAGGAGAGACCTAAAAAGAAAGCAAAACGCGTTAAGTCTTCTGCGAAAGATACAACAACGAGCACAAAAGGCAAGAAAAATCAGAAACCTAAAAGCCGCCGATACATTGGAAAGAAAAAAGGCACAAAAGTCACACAAGAACCTTCTGCTGCAATAAAAACAGGAGTTACACAATAACCTCATGCGGCTGCAACAATATGAACTTCTACTGTCCAAGAGACGATGGTACAGACAGGAGTAACACAAGAACCTCCTGAGTCTGAATTGCTCGAAATTCCAATCATACAATCACAAGATCCACCGACAACTTCTCAACCTGAAAGTTCTACACCTAAAGAAGTTCTACTGTCTACACCAAAGAGTACACCAAAGTTACACCTAAGACTACTCCGAGGTCGAAACTATTTGGAAATATTCCTGATGAGCCAGTGAACATTCAAGATTTGAATAACTTCTTTCTAGATTCTGATGTCGATGAACTTGAAAAAAGAGTTAAGGCGTTTAGAAGATAGAGTTTCAAAGAACGAAGCCGAGAAAGCTATGTTAGAAAAGTTGGTGAAACAAAGTGAAGTTATGAAGGAGATATTGACCGACAATGTGAAATTTCTGGAAGGTGATAGAGGTTATCTGAAGGCCCTAATTGAAAGTCTGCACGATGCAAAGGAAAGATTACAAAAAGAAATTGCAGAGCTACGATCTGAAAGAGATTTGAATGATTGAAGATTCTCAAGGCTGTAGGAAGTATTGTCAAATAGTCTGGGAATAGATTTTACTATATAGTATGCTCGAATAGATCTGCAAGAGGCTAAGGAAAAAGAAGAGATTGAATTGGCTGAACAGGGAAAGGGAAAACATGTTATAGAGGGAATGCCAGAATCAACAAAAATAGTGATTGAATCTGCAAAAGCTTTTGAGTCTGTTATTGCACCAGAAATAGAAAACTGAACAAAAAGACGATGAAGAAGCTGAAGATGATAATGATAATGATGAACATGTAGATGATACGAAAGACGACCCTGATAATGATGATGGTAATAATGATCAGGGAGGAGTTGGTCTGAAAATTGTTGATGCTAAAGTAACAGATGAGTTTGATTTTTCTTCGTTGCTAAATGATGATGCTAATAGGATGGAAGATCAAAGTCAGGGGGAGCAGAAAGGGCAAACAGGGCAAAAGGATGTTGATATGACTAAAGCGATTACTGCAATGCCTGTTGCTGCTATACCGCGAAGCCAATGATACTGATGTTAGCACATAATGTTGAGGATGGTGACTTCGTTCACAACTATTCAAAAGAAGATTTGGCTAAGCTGCTAAACGTTGATGCTGAAATGTTTGATTTCGATTTCGAAGAGATGCGGTGAACATTGTTACATCGAACCGAACGATTATTGTTATAAAAGAAGGTCTGATGCTGACAATTACAACAAAGTGATTATTGAAGATTGGTCGTCAGATGAAGAAAAAGATGAAGCTGAAAAGTACGGTGGTCCGAATACTGATAGTTTTCCAACTTTTGAAGAGATGTATGAGTAGCTTAATGAAGATTTGCTGAAAGAGAAAATAGTAGAGTCTGCACGATATATCATTGGGTGACATACTGAGTTGGGGTTGGTTGAAAGAACTAAACGTTTACGCCATCAAAAGAGAGAGGTTGGTGTTCAATATTTTCGACACATGGTAGATTTCAAAACACTTCCATACTGGGATGTAGAGGAGTTGGTACAAACAAGGAACGTAACTTATTATATGAAGTTTATTGATCAGTTATTGTGGAAGATGATCAAATTTCAAGCGACGCAAGGGTTCAAGTACTGGAAACCGTTCATTCCAAAGCGTCGAATCAAAACGAACAAAAAGACTGGTGAAAAGGATATTACATTGATTATGAAGCGTCCGCGAGCGATGAAAAACATTCCCCTAATGCCTATTGAACAGGATTTCTATCCATTATTTAAGTGGTGGCAAGTTGATCCTACTACATGTGAAGCAGTGATTGTGTTGAAATTTGAAAATCATCTGGATATCACTAAAGAAAAAGTTGAAATGTTTTAGACGGAAGGATTGAGAGGGTTATGGAGGACGATTCGTATAGTAGACCCGATCTGGCTAGTGAACTACTCGAAGGAGGATATTAAATGTTTATTCTTCAGTAAGATATGTTATGAGGAGCGTGAGAAGGAACAAGCAATGTAGTATCAAAGAATCGTGAATGTTTGTTACGCACATGGAGTTAATTCTGGAAGAATGTGGGAATCCAGTTGGAGGGAAGTTGAGCGCAAAGAGTTTTTGAAGGAAGAAAGGCGAATAGAACGTATACACGAAAGGGGTAGAGAGGCAAGACTCAGACGTTTTCAGTTTATGACTAACGTGCCGCCTACTTAACAAACGCTGATTCCGTCGCAAGAACGAAGAAAGAAACCAATCAAGAACTTCTTTGGCTGCGTTAGATTGAAGACTGATCAAGACGAAGACGATATCCAAGGGGGAGTCTGTTAGTACATAATGTCTATGTCTTAGTCTTGGATCGAGTCTGTTTAGGTTGGGCTAGATTATGCTAGAAATGTCGTATTTATGTAAATGGTATGACAAGTTCCCCGGAATGCTGATGTTGGAACAAGTTCGGCCGAACTTGTTATCCTCCCAGCGAAATTGTACTACTATATATGGTGCCTTGTGTTTGTCATTTGTAACTTTTGCAACTTTGTCACGACAGAGGCGAAGCTCTGTCCGATCCGGATTTACATGTAATTGGACTTAGTGATCAATAAACAACATTTAAACGAGTAATCTTTGTATATCTGATTAACACGTCACATAGTTTCCGCCTATATGAACGTTAGATATCAATTTAGGTTCCTGTGCTAATCTAGGAGCGATCTAACAATTTCAAAAGATAATAACATGTACATCCATTATATAATTAATATAAATATGATTACAGTTAAATTTTTATATATTTGACAAAAAAAAGTATCGCTACATGATACAAAATATTAATAAACGTGACAAAAACTAGCATATATTCATCTTCATTTGCCAATTTTTGGCCTTAATATGCATACATAATTATAATTATTATTATTTATTATTATTAATTATTATTATTATTATTTGGTAAGTTTTCTATGCGAAGGGTGTTTTACTACATGCTTTGGGTGATTTTCAAAAAAAGTTGTTAAAATTTTACTTTTAACCCAAATTTTAGAATTTCTTGTAATTTAAACTTCACAAAATTGAACTTTTTTTTACTTTAAAGCCAAAACTTTTTTTATTTTACAATTTAACGTCAACTTTTTTATATTTAACTTTGTTTGCTTATACTTTTCATCTTTTGCAGATTCTCATTTTACGTTTCGTACTAAATTTTTCGAGTTATGACGAAGCAAGGTGTGTGTGATTCAACATTTTTACGATTCGTTCATAATTTTGTGAGGTGATACGACACGACGTCCATGTGTAGTTCAAGATTTTACGTCTATTGTTTTTCATTTCATAAGCCTGTCGCAACGCGTGAGTCATTGATTGACTTTGTTGTATTTTTTATATGTTCTATCTTTCGGTTTCTTACCCTTTTAACCTCACAAAAATGATTTTTTACTTTTAATCCAAAACTTTTTATCTTTTGTAATTTAATCTCACAACTTTTAAACTTTCAAATTTGTTTCCTTATACTTTCATCATTCCCAATTTCGTACTAAATTTTGCAAGTTCATACAACGCAACATACGTGTGTGGTTCAACGTTTTTACGTTTTGTTCATAATTTTGATAGTTAACACGGCGCAACGTCCATGTGTTGTTCAATGTTTATACGTCCATTTTTTCTTATTTGTCAAGTACGTCGTAACGCATGACTCCTAGATCGACTTAGTTATTAACTTAAATGTTCTACATTACGGTCTATTTCTTCGCTTTAACACGCCACAACTTTAGCATTGGTGGTCGCTGACGGTTGTGTGAGATTGATGCTATTTGACTTGCTTTTACGCCCCCGCTGCAACGCGGGAATGGTTAATTCTAGTTATTATTAATTGAGATAATAACTAATAACTAATTAATGTATACTCTTATTCTCTTTCCAGCAAAAGCATGTTTCCCAAATTCCAGCCCAAATCCCAAGAGCATTTCCAATTTTTTAGACTTATCCCAAAATCCCAAATCCCACCTTTTTACACTTCCTTTATTATTTATAAGCTAATCCAAAAAAACCCTAGCCACCACCAAAGCATGCTCTCTGCCGCTCCTCTCACTGCGGACAACTGAGAGAAGAACTTTTAAGGTGCAAAACTTACAATCTTAAGTGGATATGTTGCATAACCGAGTTGAAGAGGCACAACGACAAGTGAGAGAAGAAATGCAACAACAAATAGCTGAGCTATCGATACAATTTGGTAATCAAGGCAATTCTCCATCGTAGTCTAGGTTAAGTTTGTTGACTTTTATAGTTGAACTACAAATTTGATAACCGTATCATATTTTGTGGGGAACTTCTAATTCGAAAACGATCGTATTTTTGTCGATAATCTTGTAACTTGATAACGGTGTTGAATTTTGTGGTTGAAATTTTTTAGATGAATATGATATCATATCGTATCTAAATATTTGTAAATAGGAATTTATAACTTTTTAATTAAGTAGGATTTTATATTTTTTATGACTAAAAGAGCTTGGTCGAAAATCGAAACATAGTTTTCTTTCGGAAATATATCGTTAAAAATCATCGGAATTGTGTCGGAAATTGTAGTTAGAAATCAGTCGGAATTTTGTCGGAAAAATGTAGTCAGGGAAGTTTGTCGAAAACATTATCGGAATTTTTCGGAAAAATGTAGTCAAAAACTGGTCGGAAGTTTGTCGAAAACATCATCGGAATTTTGTCGGAAATCATCATCGGAATTTTGTGGGAAAACTTTACCGACCTAATTTTTCCGACTAAACCCACTTTCTTAGAAATTAGTCGGAAACACCGTTTTCCAACCAAATTCCGACAAAAAACTTGGTCGAAAATAGGTGTGTTTTTTTAGTAGTGTAAGCTAAATGCAACATTATTTGATAAATATAAATCTAAACTTTTTACATTTAAAAATTTGCATTGAATAAGTACAAAATTGAAAAAGCTTTCTTATAAAGAAGTTACAAAAGATCAATAACTTATCTAAACATAAATACAATTAGATTATATTTGAAGGGTCATTTTTGGTAATATATATTAATTTTAGGAATATAATTCTAATAGACATTTGGTAATATATATTAATTTTAGGAATATAATTATTAAATATTTTTTATGCATCATGTTTTATAATATGTTCTGTTAACAAGTATAACGAGATTTTATATTTTTAGAGTTAATTACACCGATAGTCCTTGTGGTTTATTGAATATAACATCTTTGAGTACTAACAAAATGTTATATAAGGGTATTTTAGTCATTTTATGCTTATTAGCAGAAAACTTAACGGAAGTTAGCCTTAATACTCAAAGGTGTTACAAAATTGAAACCATAGAACTTGAAACTGTTAAAAAAATAAGTTAGTACTCAAAGACGTTACTTTCAATAAACCACAAGGACTATATGTATAATTAACTCTTTTAAGTTATTTAGGAAAGACGACACGAAATCCAAGGCTGGAATGATAATTCCAAAACTTTCTAAGCATGTCGAAAACTCAAGTTATATCGCAATCTCAGAGTTATCGAAAACCCATGGGATCTCAATACCCTTTGGTTCCTCGAAAACCTAATCTCAGAGGTAAACCGTATGTGGTCCGAAACTCTTTTTGCAAATGTATTGAATGTCGGAAAGTATTTCATATCGAAAACTTGGCTGAGATCCAAAAACATATAATATATAAAACATATGTTATGTCAAGAACTTAAATTAACTAAATTTTGTGACATATAATGAAAAAATGTAATACTTAGGTTAAGGATTTGACCAAGTTTATAGTCAAACCTAAGGAGAAACAAAGGATTATTGTTTGAACTATTGCTTACTTGACTCGTTTTGTGCAGTAAATGGATGATGTTAGGACTGTCCTCCTCAGCTCGGGAACCTAAATTTGTATCTATTTTCCATATATGCGGAATTTATATGACAAGTTTAACCAAATACACAAGAATTACAGTTTAATCGTCAGTTTATTAAGTCCAAAGATATTACAACTCGAAATCCAAACTGAACAGAGCTTCGTCGTAGAAGTCGCAAAGTTGTTACAATGAAAGAACCAAGACCACCTATATATAGACAAGCAAGTTCGCTCGAAGCTATTCCTAGCTAGATCAAGTTCGGCCGAACTTGATCAACCGACAATAACTTCAGTCGAACTTGTTGATTACAACATAAATACTTCGTCAAATCTAACAATTCAACCTCTAAACATACAGACTCGATCCAAGACCTAGACAATAGACATTATGCATCAACAAACTCCCCCTTGGATATTGTCGCAACGTCTTGATCAATCTTCAATCTTTAGCATCTTCCGAAAAGTTCTTGTATGGTTTCTTTCGATGTTCTTGCTTTCGGATAGGCGTTTAAACTGTAGGAGGTGCCCACTTCATAAATTGAAATCTTCTGATTCTTGCCTCCCTACCTTTTTTCATGAATTTTCTCTAAATGCTTCTCCTCCTTTAAGAACTCCTCTCTTTCCAGCTCTCTCCACCTGGATTTCCACATATGCCCTGAATTAATACCGTGTACATAACAAACATTAACTGCACCTTGGTATTGCTTCTCTTAGACTTCTTCACGTTTATCAAAGCATATTTTCTTGAAGAACAAGCACTTGATATCTTCCTTTGAGCAATTAACTAGCCACATCGGGTCTAGTATCCTGATTGTTCTCCATAACCCCCATATCCTTCTTCGTTCTATCGGCTCTGGAACCTTTTCTTTCGTTATATCCCAATTCTCATCAGCACGCAACACAATCACAGCTTCACATGTTTCTGGATCCGTTTGCCACCACAGAAAGTAAGGATGAAAATCCTGTTCAATGGCCTTCAGTGGCATATTCTTCATTGCTCGAGGACGCTTCATCACCAGCGTTATATCCTTTTCACCCGTTTTCTTGTTGATCTTAATTTTGCGTTTAGGAATAAATGACTTCCAAGTTCAAACCCCCTCGATGCTTCAAACTCTATTACCCTCCACAATCTCTGTTCATTGAACTTCATTTGAAAACTGATGTTACGTGTTTGAACTAGCTCCTTAACATCCCAAAACGGCAATGTTTTAATATCTGTTAGGTGACGGAAGTACTGAACCCCATACTCTCTCTTAATAGCATATACATCAAGGTCTCGTATCCAACCCCAACTCAGAATATCTCCTAGAGAAACATCTTTATCACGTGTGAAGAACGCTAGAGGCCTTTTGAACTTTCTCTCCTTGGGCATTTCTTTGAACCACGAATTTTTTGCTTCGGCAATTTGCTCTTTCGAATAACACTTTTGAATATTACCTGTTTTCACAACTTCATAAATTTTCTGCTTCAACAAATCAACATCTATTTGACTCATCAACTCTTCGAACGTTGGAAACTTGTCAGTATTCAGATTAGAATACTTTTCTGCTTCAAGATCATCGTCAGAATCTTCAAATATCACCCGATCATAATCATCTGCTTCAGCCACTCGTTTATACACATATTCTTTTGGTTCCAGTGTCTTTATATTCACTAACTCTTCCTCAAAATCAAACTCGAATGAATCAGCGTCAACTTCAAACATTTTTGCTAGCACTTCTTTGGTGTAATTGTGTGCAATCTCCCTTCTTCCAAACTTAGATCTAACGTTATCATCAGTGGCTTTTCATACATAGCAGTAACAGGCATAGCAACAACAAGCATCAGTCATATCAACATCCTGTGGCCCTGTCTGCTCAGTAGACTCCCCCTTACTTGGAGTATCCTCCATATTAGCATTATCATCAATTAGGGATTAGAAATCGAATTCACAATGAACTTTTGCAGAATCAACTTTCAAACCAACGCCCCTGATCATTATTGTCATCACCATCATTATCTGAATCATCTTTAGTGTCGTCACCGGCAGGGTCGTCGTCGTCATTATCTTCTTCCTCTTCGTCATCATTCTTTTAGGAACTTCTTCAACTGGTGTAACTTTCAGAACATCTTCAGTAATAACCTCAGATTCAGAAGCTTTTTCAGTTTCAACAACTTTTTCAATCACAGACTCCTCTGAAGTAATAGGGACACCTTCGATAACATTCTTGCCCTTGCCTTGTTCAATCAACTCTTTCTCGGCCTTTTCCTTTGCTTCTTGAACATCCTGACGGTCATATTCTGCTTTGAAGTCGATGCCCAAGCTGTTAGTAAGCACTTTTTGCAATCTGGCAAACCTTCTATCATTCATGTCACGTTGAGACTTCAGTTCTGCTTTCTCTTTCTCTAGTTTTTCATTAGCAACACCCAAACATTCGACCATCGCTTTCAAATAACCACGATCATCTTCGAGAAATTTAACTTTGTCATTCAGAATCTCTTTCTCAACTTCACTCTGCTTTAGCTTCTGTTCAAGAGCTGCTTTATCAATTTCCTTCTGTTTGGCCTTTTCTTCCGAATCTTTAAGTCTTTTCTCCAGTTTATCAATCGGAATGTCTTCAAACCATCCAGAAAGATCTTCAGCAGCAACAGGTTGTGAAATGTTATCAGGAATTTCACCATAAGCATCTTCAAATTGTCTCTCTCTGACACTTTGTGTAGTTTATTGCCTTGATTTCTACGAAGTAGCCTTTGGACTACCAGCAACCTTTGGACTAGAAATAGGTGTACTCCGAACAGGAACTTCTACTGGTGGTGGTTCTTGTGTGACAATGATTGGCTCATTCAGTAGCAGTAGATGGTGGAACAACAGATTCTACGATCAGAATTTCTTGCAATTCAGAAACAAGAGGTTCTTGTGTAACTCCTTTTCTCTGCTTTTGACTCGCATACCTTCGACTTGGCGTTTTCTTTCTTCCACGAGTACTTGGAGAACCCGTAGCTTTCTTAGTATCTCCTGCTTTTGACTTTGTACGCTTTGCTTTCTTTTTCGGACGTTCAAAATCAGAAGCTTCTTCAGTAGAAGGCTCGTAAAGGTCTTCGCCCAACTTTTTCAATCTTTCTTCTTCTTTCTCTTTCTCTGCAGCTTTTTCTCTCTTTTCAACATAATCATCAGACGATTCTTCATCTTTATGTAAAGTCGCAGAGATAACATCGTCTTCCTTTTCTTGGCTTTCAACATTAACAGCCGCTGCACTAGAACTCTCAATATTTTGAATGTCTTCGTCAGGTTCATCAATCATTATAGTATCAACTTTCTTAGAAGCCCTCTTTTTCTTCTGTTTTTCAACTACCACCACGCGCTTTATATACCAATCGCCACGTTTCTCTTTGAAGTTTTCTAAAATCTCAACTTCTTCTTTCTCATCACCACTACCCTCTTTTCTCCACTTATTCTCTGGAGGTGCAACGTAGTGTTCATCAGAAATAGCTCCAAATACAGGCTTAGCAATGGGAGCATAATCTTGTTTCTGATAAATCTTCAACTTTTTGAGTGTCGTTTCATCCATGTGACTCAGATAAAGAATGTCATTTGGATCTTTCACTATATTCTGAAATTTCTCATCTATCAACATCTGCATGAACCTCAGATACATCCCCAAACGTTCTTTACACATGTTCTTCACCATGAAGTTGAATATAACCCTCGAGAAATTGTATTTCTTGTTCAGAATCAAAGCAGTGACCATACATGCCATATAATCTTGAATGTCGTTGAGGCCTGCTTTCCAATGACTAATAGCATGAATGATGGCGTGAATAAAAAGCTTGTAAGGAAGAGGAACACTTCCTTTCTTCATTGTCGGTTCATTCGCGTGCCCTTTATACCCCATTCAGAAGAAACAACCCATGATCATTCGTTCTTCAAAGCTAATAGGGTCACTTGCATCGTCGTTAAACTCTAAGACTCGTCGGATGTCAGCTTATGTGATCAAAATTTCTGTCTTTGTTGCCGACTCGTACAACAGAGTTTATCACTTTATTCGCTTCATCGAATGATGTTGCGTTCCAAAACATATAGACATGCGATCTGTATACGACGTGTTTATCTGTGATCGCCTTGGTATATCGGAATACGTCCCTGAAATTTCAATATCTCAGAAAAAGCCGTCAGCGTCGGATATATCTTCTCGTCAAGTGATATACACGTGTTATGGAATTTATTGAATGATAGCTTGATATTCTACGACAGAAGAAACAAACAAATTAGCACAAAATTTACAATTTTCAATATCACCTCAAGTTCGGGCGAACTTGGATGTCAACACCTAACAATTCAAACAATATCTAACAACTTCGGCAGAACATACATACTAAAACAAAATTTTGACATTTTTATAAGTTCGGGCAAACTTGTTAATGTCACAGATTATTTGAAATGATCAACAAGTTCGGGTGAACTTGCAAAGATATCAAATATTATCCAGAGGGATAACAACTTCACCCGAAGTTGTTCCATAACAACTTTAACAAGTTCGGGCAAACTTGTTATCTTCTCCAAACAACCTGCAACATACCAAACAAGGTCCGATCATCGATTTTAAGGATCTATGAAGATTACTTGTTTACAAAGCATTATTACCGTTCAATTTCATCAAAAATACCCTAGATCTAATTGATTTTACAATTTCAGTCCAAGTCTGTTCGTTCAAGTTCAATTCGTGAATGATTTACACAATCAGTACCTCAGCCATGGTATTAAGTGTGCAAATCACTTAATAACTGGTCTTAATCGGGCAGCCTATCGGCACAAAGTTTGCAATTTCACTTTTCACACAATTCACTAAGTAAGTTCGCTCGAAGATTGAATAACAGATAATATGAAGTTTTGAGTGAACTTGAACTTATATACCGAATCAAGTTCGGTCGAACTTGATTTCAATTCTTTAATAACAATCTCATAACTTGGCCCAAAGTTCAGATAACATTAACAATTTCTCTTGAACAACTTCGGCCGAACTTAGTGAATTTCATTTTCAAATTTTACAATTTTAACCCTGAACTTTCACATGTTTTACTAGTTATGAAAATCCACTCTGTTGACCAAGTTCAAGTTAATGACCTTGGTTAACCGATTTGTCTGCTGAGTCCAAATTAATGACCCTGGTTTGACACGTTATGAACAAACTGATGTTTTTCTTCAAATTTCAAGTTTTAAAGTTTCAAATTAATGAACTTTTCATCGTTTTTCGTGCATTTTGATTTTACAGATTAGCTCCCAACTCGTGGTCGTCAAGATTCCAACAACTTAGCACATTCCGAACTCCGAAGATCCGCTTTCCATCATTGGCTGTTGAAAACAATGTAGAAATAAAATCTTTTTGTATTTTTGAAAGTTTATGCTAAAACACACTGAAAATCTTTTTGGCTTTAAATCTGAAATCAATAAGCTATGTAGAAACATATTTACAGACATATTTTTATGAATTCGTGTCTAAGGATCATATCAGTTGATTGAGACATATCAGTATCATTGACCTTATGATGACTTTAAGTGTCAAACTCGTTTACCTAGATTGTCGATATATTTGTCCTCTTAAACTTCGACACATTTGTCAATTGTTCCAAGATATCTTAGTTAGAATTATGAAACTTGACTCAACTATGGTTCCCATCTCAGAATATACTCCCGTATCAAGATTCCCTAGATTTCATCTTACGGTGAGTATAGCGTAATTGATATCTGTATCTGGGTTATGCAAGACCTTGAGAGCTCAGGTTAATACCACCGTATCGACAAATAAATGAAGGCCCGACTTTAAGGTGTGTTCCAATTAAGGAATCTTTTAAGCACTGCAAATGATTAGATCTTTCGATTCTTTTCAAGTTTGCATGCAGTTTTAGGGTTTTTAGCAAAAAGCATTATAGAAGTTCTAGGCTATTTCTTCCGCAAAATCAGAAGAACTTGTATAATACCCCAAATATCAATCATCTATAAAGACCTCGTATCTCAGAATCAGGCAATATCTCAAAGAAATTTTGGAGTACTAAGTCCATATATCCGAGAGATGTTAATACACAAGTTTAAGCAGTTGTAAAATTTAGTTTATATCCCGGAAACAATTTACTGAACGTGTAAAGCCCATTAACACATCCACAGTAAGACTTGTTTATCACTTTTTATACTTTACAATTCTTTAGCATACTATGATAGTCCACTGATGTACTCATTTCCTTTTTGACACAAAATTCTTTTTTTCTTTTTCAATGTTTTGGTACTTTTTGGTTTTTCATATGTTTTTGTATTTTCTCGAACATTTCTCCCCCTAAAATCAAAAATATATTTTTTTATTTTAGATTTTAAGAATTTCTAACCCTAAAATAAAAAACATTTCACCCCCTAGTAAGCTTGAACCAAGTCCTCGCAGGATCTATACACTGTAGGTCCCTCTATCACGTGGATCGTAATGAGATTGACAATCAACCAAGGGTGCGGAATCCCCTTGATGGATCAAACGAACAAAGAAACAAGTTATGTAGATGAAAACACGAAGAAGTATTTCAAACGATCTTCTATGATTATCAAATCCAATAGTTTTACAATCACTCAAGATCAAACAAGAAATCTCTTAGCCTTTCTCTGTAGATTTCTCACACAAACTCACTCTATAACTCTCTCTTAGTGTCCCACCTAAAACCCTAGTGCAACACTGTTTATATAACACGGCCATGCAAACTGGGCTAGGACCATATACATAATAAACAAACTCGGACTAAACAAATACAAAGACAAACTCGGACCAAAACTAAACATACAATCTCGGATTCATTGTCCTATACTAAACTCGGATTCATGTCTTTCTCGTAAACTCGGACAAGCTTGATCTCGATAAACTCGGACATGATAAACTCGGATTCACCTGATCCTCACATACTCCAAGTCTTGATAAAATATCCAAAGACCAAATCATAAGTTGTTGTCACATAAAATGCACCAACAAACTCACCCTTGACAATAGCTCACAAAGGTAACTCTAGTCTTCAGAATCTCGTAGCCTTTGGTCTTTGGATAGCGTCAACTTCAACATGAATTCTGTCAGCAACAGACTCCCCCTAAGCTGATGCATCCAATCACCAAATCTTTCGAAGATCCAAGTTAGCAATCCAAGAAAGTCTTCATATCTCCCGATCTGCATTGTAGAAAGGAGGTTCTACAAAGCAGCAACAAACTCTCATCTCATTACACAATTTCTCAGCAAAACACTGCTTCAATCTGTATACTAGAAAACAAACATCTCGAGAAACCATAAGAATTTGTCAATAGAGTTAAACAAATTATTATTATTCGAGAGATGATACCACTGTATAACAAATTAAGCAAATTTCAAACCAACACAACATAAAACACTTTTGTCCAACACATTTATAACCGGCAAGGTTTAAAATTTTGGAACTCATCTTCTAACACCGTCTCCCCCAATCGGTAACAACTCCTCCACAAACAACCATTTTCCATACATTAAGAATTTTAAAGAAAAAAGAAAATATTTTTGGATTTTTATATTTTTCTGAAACAAATAAGGAAACCTGTAAACACTCTAATTTTGTGAGAATCACCGGTAAGAAGATCATATCAACAACATCAAACTGTTTTCACACTATTTGATAATTCTTTAATTAATTTTGGTGAATGGCAGTTCAAGATGATTACCAGTATGTTTATCCACTTAAACAAAATGCATGAACATTTCATGTACCGTTACCGTATGATATGTTAAGGTAATATTATTCTGATATACTAGTGTGTCCCACTTCAGGACATACCCCCACGATCAAGGTATGCACAAAGATTCATCGTAGTAGGTGAGTATACCGAAATTCATCCTTTATGTGTTACAACGTTAGATAATTGGTGTTCAGGTCAGTACAACCGTACAGCAGAGAGACCAATATCCAACGAGGGTTAGGGTAAATACCACTTATTTTGGGACGATTTATGCATTTTGCACATTATGAATGACTCTCTAGGAGAGCTTCTTCATATTTGGGATCTTGGCATTTTAGCTCTTTCAAAATATCCTGGTTGTGCCTAGGTCAGCAAATATCTGGATGCAGTAGAAGGATAACCCTGATATCCCGGATGAAATAACAGCATAAAGGCCCAAAACTTCAGATTTTGGCAATCTATCAACGCAAGATTTAAGGTCATTAAACCATATGCCACTGATATGTTACCCACTCATATTCAGTTCGTTAAGTTTATATCATGTTGATAAGTTGATTATTTCATGCTTTTTGCCTACTGGTGCATCATATGATGAAGCTGCTATCACACACTTTAGCAATTTAATTTCAGTGTCAGTGTGACAGTCTAACTTGCTAATGTACTATCATCTCTTCTTTTTCACACAGTGAAAACTCATTTTTCATTTTTCGATGTTTTTGAATTTTTAAGATTTTCTATTTTTTTTATGTTTTTGAATTTTTAATAAAACTGTAAACTATTTACAAAATTCTTATGAAAAACTGGTTATTCAGGATTTCTCATCCCGTTGAGTTCGACTAGATGTTCAAAACGAGCCCTGTCAAATGCTTTTGTGTAAAGATCTGCAAGGTTATCTAGTGTGTCGACTCTATGAAATTCAATCAAGTTCTTTTCAGCACAATCCCGTATGAAATAATGACGAATGTCAATATGTTTTGTTCTACTGTGCTTTACGGATTGTTTGTGATTAAATGGCGGCATTATTGTCTATCATTATAGGAGTACGAGTGAAATTCAAACCGTAATCGCGCATCTGCTGTTGTATCCAGAGAACCTGAGAGCAACAGCTACCCGCAACAATATATTCAGCTTCACACGTAGAGGTAGACACGCAAGACTGCTTCTTGCATTGCCAAGATACAATCCTGCCTCCTAAGAACTGACAACCACCAGTAGTAGATTTTCTGTTAGACTTACATCCTCCAAAGTCTACATCAGTGTGAACAACAAACTTCAGGTCACTAGCAGCTGGATACCACAAACCAAGTTTAAGTTTCCCCTTCAAGTAACGAAGAATACGCTTCACTGCCTTCATGTGAGACTCCTTAGGATTCGCTTGATATCTGGCACAGAGGCACACTGCGAACATGATGTCTGGTCGTGAAGCAGTCAAGTACATAAGAGAATATTCGCTTGAGCTCGATCAACATCTTCCACACTCTCATGATCTGGGCCAAGATTGTTATTCTCGCAGATAGGTGTGTTGAAGGTAGCGCAATCCTCCATTTTGAAACGAGACAAAATGTCATACACATACTTTGTCTAATGAATGAACATCCCATCCATCTTCTGTTCAACTTGTAATCTCAGAAAGTAGGACAGCTCACCCATCGCACTCATCTCGAACTTGCTCTTCATCACCTTTTCAAATTCAACACACATGCTCTCATCAGATGACCCGAAAATGATGTCATCCACGTACACCTGAACCAGCAGAAAATCTTCTTTCTTTCTCTTAATGAATAGTGTACTGTCAATATGACCTCTTTCAAAGCCATTCTTCAACAAATGAGCTGACAGTGTCTCATACCACGCCCTGGGTGCCTGATGCAATCCATATAGTGCCTTGTTCAGCTTATACACCCGATCTAGATAATCTGGATCAGTAAACCCATCTGGTTGTGAGACATACACCACCTCTTGGACTTTCCCATAAAGAAACGCACTCTTCATGTCAAGTTGGTGAACTTTGAAGCCCTTGAATGAAGCAAAAGCTAGGAACAAACGGATTGCTTCCAACCTTGCCACTGGTGCAAACACTTCAGTATAATCAATCCCATCTTGCTGATTGAACCCCTTAATGACTAACCAAGCCTTGTTTCTCGTCACAATCCCTCGGTCATCTTTCTTGCACTTAAACACCCACTTGGTGCCAATCTCTCTTTCTCCTTCAGGCAAGTCAACTAGTTCCCAAACCTTCAACTTCCTGAACTGATCTAATTCCTCTTGCATCGCTTCAACCCAAGAACTATCTTTCAGAGCCATGTGCACATTCTTCAGCTCCTCTTGAGCAATGAAGCAGCTATACGCACACTCATTTATGAACCCTGTCTTAAGTATCAAAGCAAACAAACAGGAACCTTCAATCACACCTCTTCTTATCTGAACACCTGCAGCAGCATCACCTATAATGTTCTCAACTGGGTGATCTCTGTTTGCTCGTGTAGTAGCAATGGCATCAACTTCTAAATTTTCACCCAAATTTGATCCAACCTCCCCCTGAATATTCTGATTTGCAAACGGATTAGTGAAATCCTCCCCCTGAATAGGTTCAGAATCACTATCGCTTGAATCTTCTTCAGCTGCATTAGAGAAGATTCTCGAGCATCTGTTATCGAAATACTCGATCTCAGCATGAAGTCACCCTCTTCATCCTCACTAATCGTAGTTTGGATCAACTGAGACTCATCTGCATTGGAAAACACAGGAATATTAAATGATTTAAAGACACTCTCATAATCATATAATATAGCAGGACCACTTGTTGATTGTTAAGGCGTATAACTCGTGATTTCCACATTAAACACGACCTCAATTTTACCCGTTTTTAGATTAAAAACCCTTTTATTCGATGTGCCAGGTACATAACCTAGAAGGTAGCCCTCATCAGCCACCTCACAGAATTTTTGTTTATCTTTGTTTTTCACAATCGTGCAGGGTAATCCAAATGGTTCAAAGCCTTTCAAATTTGCTTTTTCGTTAAACATAAGTTCACGACATGTTTTGTTAAAATGTTTAACGGTGAAAACTTAATTTAGGACATAACACGCTGTGTTCACATCTTCTCCCTAGAAAAGAACTGGAAGCTTGGAATCAGACAGCATAGTCCTAGCGGCTTCAATCAACGTCATGTTCTTCCTCTCAGAAACTCCATTCTGTTGAGGTGTATAAGGAGCAGAGTATTGATGTTCAATTCCCTTTCGCAAGCAATAGAGATCCAGAATCCGATTCTTGAACTCCATGCCATTATCACTCCTTATCCTCTTGATTCGAGCTTCATGAACATTCTCTAATTTTGTAAAAAGATCTATCAGCAACTCAGCTGTCTCATCTTTTGTACCTAAAAAGAAAACCTATGAATAACATGAATAATCATCAGTGACAACAAGACAATAGTACTTTCCACGTATGCTCCTTACATTCACTGGACCGAAAAGATCCATATGAAGTAATTCATAAGGGGCATCTATGGAATTTACTTTTCAGACTTATGAGGCTTCTTATGTTGTTTTCCCTTTTGACATGGAAGACATTTATCTTCCACGTGAAACCTCTGCACTGGCACCCCTTTCACCAAACCATTTTTAATTATGTAATCCATTTTGCGATAGTGAATATGGACCATGCGTCTGTGCCACAACATCGACTCAGTCTCAGATGCTTTTGATAAAAAAAAACAAGCAACCACATTAGAAGAATCCTTAGCACCCATGTACATGACATAAGTGTCATTCCTCCTTGGTGCTCTCATCACAATCCAATCATCCTGTATCACCAAACCCGGTTTCAACACCAAAGCTTCAGACTTAGTAAAATGGACCGAGTGACCCTTGTCGCATACTTGTCACATGCTCATCAGATTGTGCTTCAGCTGCTCAACATAGATCACTTTGTCCAGTGTGATCTTCCCGTTGGTCACTTTTCCTCTACCCATAAAGTGACCTCCTTTAGCACCCGCAAAATTCACATAACCACCATCTATATTTTCAAACTCGGTCAACAATCTCGCATCCCCCGTCATGTGCCTGGAGCAGCCACTATCAACATACCATAAGTTGATAATCCTCCTTAGCAACTCCTGCACAAATCAACTATCTTAACATTCATCCAACGTCCATCACTCCTAACTGTGTCTTGGATCTATGACCTGTTGATGGAAATGGGGTTTGATTTCCACTAGGTCTCTCGTCCTGGGGTTTCCTATGCAAGTTTGGACTTTGTGACCTTTGAAAATTTTGATTTTGAGACCTTGATTGATTCAAGAATTTTTATAGTTGTAATTTCTAAAGCCATTGTTATAAAAAGTTCGACCACCATTGTTTTGGTATCGATTTTGATATTGACCTTAACTTCTGAAATTATTTGAATAACCATGAAAATTATTCATTCTTGGTGAGTAGCTTCTAGGTCTCTGATATCTGCCAGATGTAGATTCAGGCTGAAATCTTTGTTGATTTCTTTGAAATTTTGAAAATTGTTGAGAACAGTTTCAGCCCTATCTACACCAACAGCAATCCCAACTTATTGCTTAGGAGCAGCCATCTTTTTCTCAACATCACCGCTCTTCATTGATGATTTCTCTCTCTCACTCTCACTCTCACTCACCTGTGCTTCACTCTTTTTGTTAGGACAACAACTAGTTACATGTCCCTTGGTGTGACATTTGAAGCATGATCTTTTGGCAGAAGACTTCTTAACTGAAGTCTCTGGTTTAGATCCACCAGGTGAAGATGATGATGCCTTAGAAGGATTTTGTTTAGTTTGCTCATTTTCATATGTTTCTTGGTTTTTATTTTTGGCAAACTGCACATTGATTCATTTTCAATAACAGTGGTTTCGTTTTTCATGTCACTTCCTTTTACAAAATCAACCTTCTTAACAAAAGTTTGGTTTTTGTTTTTAGGATGTGTACTCTTTGTTTTCAAAATTGGTTTTCTGTTGGTATCCTTCTTGGCATTTTCATTTTCAGACACCCCCACATTCTCTGATGTGGAGCTACTCGCCGCAGTTGACCCAAAATCTGTTAGCTCGTCTTCATTTGGCAAGAAAGAATAGTCATGACCAAGAGGAGGTGGAACTTCATTGAAGCCCTGGAAGCCCAAACTAGTCTTTTCATACTTTTCTTCAAACCATTCATCATGTGTTTCATAACAAAAGATGAATATCTGAATTGACTCAATTTCTTTTCAAGTTCACAAATTTTAAGTTGTGCATCTGACAACTCTTTGCATTTTTCAAAAATTTCTTTTGTTTTCTCACTCATCGTATCATGAGCTAAGTCAATAATATGATTTTTTTCGTTTAATTTACAGGTTAAGATGTTCATTTCCTCTTCGTAACCCTTAATTTTCTTCAAATATGTTGACTCGTTTCTTTTTACGAAAAAGTTTGATTCTTTTACACTTGAGAGCTCATTTAACATATTTTGGTTTTGGGTTGTTAACTCGTCAACCCTAACTTGCAATTCACGACATTTTAAGCAGACAGAACTAACAGGATTAGAATGTACCTCTCCTGTTGATTTGCTTAGATCAGCCATGAATGCAGCAAAATCTGCAGCCATCTTCTTATCTGTAGCATCCTTTTCTTCATCAGACTTTAAATCAACTTCTTCAGCTTCTGCTTGATCAGCATCAACCTTTTCAGCAACAGCCTCTTGCTTTATCTCAGCATTTTTCACTTCTACATCATCCACTGGTACTATCTCAGCCATGAATGCCTGTGTGACATTATCATCACCCTCCAGATGTACACTCCAGTCATAAGAGCCCTCCTGTGAAGTAGAAATCAAGGCCCTTGATGCAGTGTTGATTGATGCATTCCTGTTGCTCGAAACCATGACCAGGAGTATCTTGATAAGATGCACTAGGACGAGACTCAGTCTTTGGTCTTTGACATTCTCTAGCGAAGTGTCCATAACTCTGACAGTTGTAACACCGAACCTTGTACTTGTCAAAACCAACGCTCTTTCCTGCAAACTTTCTACCCGTCCTATTCATAAACCTCTTCACTCATCTAGAGATCATAGCCATTTGCCACTGTAAATCCAACTCTTCCAGGCCATCAGGGTCAATCTGATCATAATCTTCATCAAATGTTGCAGGATCAAAAATCTTTCCCTGAATGTGGTTCTCGTATGATGCGACAAAGGAAGCAAGCAGAGCAAGATGTTCTTCAGCAGCCTTAACACTTAGAGGCATCGATTAGTATTACTGTTGTTATTGCTTGACTGTTGTCTCTTTCCCCGTGTCAATCCTCCTGAAGCAGCAACAAAGCACACATCACCACCGGAATTTGTCACAACCTGATCATTTTCACATGAGAGAAACGCAGTTGCCGAGTCACTTGAAGCATTGTGAGGAGATGAAGATGGACCTCCTTGATAAATTCCCGGATCAAAACATGTTTCCTTCTTCTTCATACTGAGCTCATATGCTCTCAGTTGTCCCACAACTTCTTCCAAGTCCATAGTCTCATAAGCAGCATCTTTCTTGATCATGAGAGTATAGATATCCCACTTGGTAGGAAGAGCATCAAGTAACTTGTCATTTATCTCAACATCATTGTATCCATCTATTTCATAGGTGTCTAGTTCTGACATCAGATGATAATATCTTGTTATAGTGTCTTCTAGAGACTCATTTCTCATGCCCTTGAAGACAGCAAACTGCTTCTTCAGCAAATCTTTCTTGTTCTTCTTCACATCAGGATTACCATCATACCTCTTTTCTAGAGCATCCCACATTTCCTTAGAAGTAGTAAATTTCTTGAATGTATGCTTGATGCAATCAGGGAAGGACATTTTAATAGCCGCTAATGCCTTCTTCTCAGACTCATACATTCTCTTTTCAGCCTCGGACATGTTAGCATATGCAGTCAGTCGTTGTCTGCCTTCAAACTCATGAGTTGGGTTTACGTACCCTTCCTTAATACAGATCCACATACGTGTGCCCTGATATTCAACGAACGATTCAAACCTATCCTTCCACGAAGTATAATTCTGAACTTTCAACATCTTAGGGGGTTTGTTAGCCGTTCCAGCCTCATGCTCCATCCTCAAAAGGTCATTCAAATTGGAGTTCGACATTTTTAACGTAACCTACTAGTTAAAAAGCGGTAAAATATTTTCGAAACTGGTGATTACTAAAATGTACCGTTAGAATCGTCTCAACGATACGAATCCAATGATATATAATGTCAAAAACCTTTTTTTCCTAAAAATCAACTGAGTCTAATGGTGCAACCTGATTGTTCAGAATGTTCACAGAACTATCTCTACACACAAATACGTTTAAAACCCGGTACCTCAGCTGATTACCTCTCCACTTTTTGATCTAAGTCACAAATTCGGAAAATTGGAAGTCTGATAAATCGGAACCTTAAACTGTTGTATTAAACTCGGAACAGATATCCTCCCCTAATCCGGGATTTCTTAAACTCAGAACCCAGATTAAATTTGGACATATAAACCCTGACAATCAGTAAACTCAGAAATGGTACTCAGATCGGTTAATCCGGAACTGGTTAGTGACTGTTAAATTCGGAATTTTATAACTCTCAAATCCGGAAAACTTAAAAGCCAGACCCAGAAGATTAAATCTGGATTGGATAAACTCGGACTTTTAAAAAATACGGAGTTTGTGCCAAAATTCGGAATCTACCCTCCGACCTTCCAAAAGTTTGTGTGTTTTTGGCAAATTGTACAACTGTGACTTCACAGCAGTACGTGTTTACCCACAAACTTAGGAATAAACCTTAGTACAGAAAACTATGATGGCAGAACAACTTTTTCACCCAAAAACAGCTTTTTCAACCAAAAACTTGAATATGTATATTAATCTTGAACGTACAATAAGAGCAAATGCTCTGATCCCAATTGTAGGTCCCTCTATCACGTGGATCGTAACGAGATTGACAATCAACCAAGGGTGCGGAATCCCTTGATGGATCAAACTAACACAGAAAGAAGTTATGTAGTTGAAGAACACGAAGAAGTATTTCAAACTATCTTCTATGATTATCAAACCCAATAGTTTTACAATCGCTCAAGATCAAACAAGAAATCTCTCAGCCTTTCTTTGTAGATTTCTCACACAAACTCACTCTATAACTCTCTCTTAGTGTCCCACCTAAAACCCTAGTGCAACACTGTTTATCTAACATAGCCATGCAAACTGGGCTAGGCCCAAATACATAATAAACAAACTCGGACTAACAAATACAAAGACAAACTGGGACCAAAACTAAACACATAATCTCGGATTCATTGTCCTATGCTAAACTCGGATTCATGTCTTTCTCATAAACTCGGACAATCTTGATCTCGATAAACTCGGACATGATAAACTTGGATTCACTTGATCTTCACATACTCCAAGTCTTGATAAAATATCCAAAGACCAAATCATAAGCTGTTGTCACATAAAATGCACCAACATCCACTGAACGAGACAAGAACTTTACCAAACCACCCTTCTAACCCCCTTCCAAGTAGTTAACGCGCTTTATATAGACTGTAAAGACACGAATAAGCAAATCAATGACATCATGAAGAAATGGTTAGGAAAATTCACTTTCAACATAAGAAACTAGTTATTAAAGTCATTAATACATACCCAATTAAAATGTAGCCGAAAGATTAAAAATCAAAAGTAATACATAAAAGATTTGTTTTCACTAAGTGATGTAAGAGATTAGCCAAGCATGGCCTTTGATTGACAAGAACTCTTACGATCAATCTTGGATCCCGAGACTACTACACACTCTAAAGATGGAAAATTAATGATGATGGTGGGTGTTTGGTGTTGTAGTGGTGGTGGAGTGGTGGCAAAGTGAGAGAGAAATGGTTTGCCAAGGGATGCCTTTAAAGGGAACCAAGCACCTTTATTTATAGTCAGAACAGAGCCTCGGCCACGGCCCGATACCTGCTGGGCACGAGCCGAGGCCACCTTCTTCTCTTCTATGTAGCTGTCAACAGAGGGTCCCACACGCCCCCGTGTCTTCTGGGCACGACCCCATGGTCAACTCTTTACTGTACTAAGAAGATTCTGCGAATCTTAGTGTTGACCACGCCCGTGCTTGGCTAGACACGGCCCCGTGGTGGCCTGAAATCTTCATTTTGTCTTTTATACAGGTCTTGTTATCTGACCACGGCCCATGTCTGGCTGGACACGGCCCCGTGGTGGTCTTCTGTTTCTTTTGTTTTTGTTCTTGGGATGCTGCTGAGGGGTCGGGCAGGTCACGTTATTTCTCCTTCTTGTATTTTTTGTTGGTTTTAGCCGCTAATTTGTTTATTTTATGCTTTTAAGCTCATTTGGTCCTGTAAATTAAAATGGAACAAAGAAACGTGTCTTTTCCAACTTTAGTACTGAAAAGTGGTTGGTTTTACGCCTCGTTTAATGTAATTTATATGTTGCATTTTGTACACATCATTTTCTTATCATATCAGTAACTTTGTCATTTATAATGGGATTGTACTTTAAATAGCAATGATAAAAAGAAGTTACATGTTAATTATTGGTCATTTAAAGGAAACATTTAACTTATACTATTTGTGTTTTTTATGCTTAGGAGCAACAAGATAGTATGCATAAGGAAGGTGGGCATGAAAGAAGTTCCAGTAATGCAAATACAAAAGTTCAGCATCAGAAAAAAGGAATTCTAGTTATTAGGTAAGCAACCTCTATTATGATTATTTAAAGAGTAAATACAATTTTTAACATCATTCAAGACTTTTGTTCTCATCTAAAGTATTGTATCTCATTTTTCACTAGAATTGTCATTTTTGGTCAATTTCTATGATAAACTCGTTAACAATCAAAGTTTGTGATGAAAAAATGGCCGGTGGATAACGGGTCAAAACGTACTTATGCATATTTGTTAATGAAATGTGTTTTTGCATGCTAGAAAGTCCAACCTATAGTACCATCAATATTTTTGTATTCGCTTCTAGATAGTCTTTTTGACTATGCATTATTTGAGCAACTTCACTATTTATTTGTTATACATGACTAGCACATGGCCATAATTAAAATAGAGAACAATTAATTTACCCATGACTAGGATGAGACATG
This sequence comes from Scalesia atractyloides, assembly GCA_947069175.1. Taxonomy (NCBI): domain Eukaryota; kingdom Viridiplantae; phylum Streptophyta; class Magnoliopsida; order Asterales; family Asteraceae; genus Scalesia; species Scalesia atractyloides. The sequence continues at coordinate 54,582,095 of CAMTDV010000024.1, read as the reverse complement.
GTGGTAGTAACCTTTTGCAAATGGTTTCTCAAACAAGTAGGGGAATCTTTACCAACACATGTAACTGTTAGGTGTCGTGGTACAGTTATGGGTGAACCGGGAGTAAGCTGAAAAGAATACAACCATGAAACTTGGTCATCTTTGAAACTTTGTAAGCAATAACACATGTTTATGAAAAACGCAAACAAAAGGTTCATATATGAATGAAAACGAAACCCAAATCGGATCCATTTTCTCAATATAACGGTTGTTTCCTTCAAGTTAGTGTTGTAAGTGATTCTTGAATATGCACGGAATGAACCTTTTGTCTTTTTAGTGGTTCTTCCATCTCTATTAAGATCTATACGAGTCAATCGGGGCAGTTAGCTAACAAACGGGTCAACTCCTAAACACCTTTTTTTGTCGAACTTTTATTACCGGAATAGTTTTATTGTTTTCTTACAATAATAACTTAAATATTTCAGAAAAAAAATATGTAGTAGCTAATATGCATTAAAAAAGATGGCGACTTTTAACTCATGTGACCGGTTCTCAATTTAGATGACCTTTTGCTTTCATTGGACTCCTTTGAGATAAAACAAAACCCATATATATTAATTTTTCTCTCTCATGTTGATGCATATTTGACGAGAGTACCCATATGTTGGGCCTGATCTATCTGACTCCGGCCCAACCCGAGTCAGCATTCTACGAATTCATTCCATGCATATTTTTGCAAACCAAGCCAGAGATCGTGAAAAAGGTTGGCTCTAAATGATGAAATTTCAGTTACCGACCTACCAGGCAATCAAAGTTTGTTGCACTAGAAGCGAATTCACTCGACACACTACCTCCAAATTAATAAATGAATTAAACTTTATGTTATAGTATCACTATTATATTGTTTCTTTATCCTTTTTTTGTGAATCTTAATCGCAGGATGAGATTGTGAGTGCTTCAGGAAGAGTTTGGTATCTCTGTGGAATATGAGAGTGCCAGAGCATAGAAAGTCGATAAAGATGCAGCCAATCTTTTTGAGACAATCTTATAAACTTATGATTATAACCATGTTGCCGAATATGAGGATACAAAAAAAAGATCTAAGCTGTATTTGCAAATATTCTTGCTGTAACATAATGTTGTCAAGGCTGTTCTCTTTACCTACATTTTTTCTTTAATTTGTTTTTGGTTAAATTATGAAGTCAATGCAAATGTGGTTGCAAGAATGATCAACTTATTATCTCCTTTTATTCTACTATTTGAATTTTGTATGTACAATTGGTATATTAAATTGCCATATTAGTTGTATTATCAAAGTTGTTAACTACCTTGAACCTTGTTTCATGTCAATAATGAAAGAAATGGAAATGATTTGTGTTGAGAGTAATATTTTTGGGACAAATTGTGTAGGATATATGCATGTAATTGCTTGGTATGAGTTGAATCGTAATACTTGGAGTTTTACTGTTTATAGTCACATCTCGGAAATTTTGTTGCCGAGTGGTAAAAATCAATTGTCAATAACGCAACTCGAACAGAGGCGCCTAAATTGTAACATCCTTTCCCGGCAGGGTAAAATTAATATTCGTTTTATTAACGGACCGTTTCGGTACTACTATATAAACTCAATATTGTTTCAATTATCTTGTGATCTTAGGGACTGTCTTAGGTGGTGGAGGGTGTGTTCCATCCATACAAGCAACCCTTGAGGCATGGGTCAACATGGTTAATGATTCCCAAAAGGGTTCTTTACCAACACGTTTAGGGATACTTTTAATCTATGGGATTTATGTTGTTCATGGTCATAATAATGCTTAAAAGGCAACAGTCTTTCCTCAAAATGTTGGTCTTGGATTTACCAGATAGAGTACACATAACCAATGCAAGAAAACAATATAACATATGTAGAGTACAACGATTTTATGCATCACTTTTGAACAGAGATCAAGTATTAGTTAGGAAGATTGGGGCAACTACAACACTTGAAGTTAGGGAAACCGGTATACCGTATCTCGGTATACAATATGATTTTAATTATGTATTATTATATATATAATTAAACAACTTGTTAGCTACAGTAATTGTAATTTAACATGTTGGTGACTCAAAATTTTAATTATAGCTTATTATATGATTGGAAGTGAATGAATGACATGTACCTTTAGAGACTCTCTTCCTCATTTTATATTCTAAAACCATATATATGATTAATTTTAACTCATATTTTATTGACTTTAAGATGTAAAGTACAATTTTAAAATTTATTTAATTGTGATTTTAAAATATCCAAATACATGAAGTGTTTCTTTATTTCTAGAAAAATTCATTTAAGTTACAAGTGCTATTTAAAACATTTCCCTAACCACAAAAAATGTTAGTTAACCATCCCAACGATAAAAATTTGGAGATGATACCAATCAGTGTAGTGTCATGTCTTTCGCTTTTTCACAATTAGTTGTTTTCTCCGTTGCTGCGTGATTATTTCAACCGACGTACCTATGCTATTTTTTAATAGTCTAACGCACGGGTTGGTCACGGGTTTGTTTAATTTTTTATATAAACTTTCGAATGTTATCAACAACAAGGTTTCGTTTTACTTATATACAAAGTTACACATGTTTAATAATGTGTGGCCTTCGGTCACGTTTCGATGTCGTTAATTTTTGTTACGGTTTTACGCCTCCACCGCAACACGCGTAGTTACGTTTCAATTTGCAAAGCAGAGCCCCTAGAATGTTCGGCCAGCCACGAAGCGCGGGTTGATGCCCACTAGTTTACGTATAAATAAAATATAGATAAAGACTTTTAAAAAATAAATAAATAAAACGTGTATTCAAATATTAATAGTTATCAGGCTCAATAATGCAAAAGAAAATAAACTATAAGTTATTTAGAGTATCATTTGTGAGCTGAGTTAGATGATAAAGATAGGAATTTGCAAATTGCACTACAAACAAATCAAGCAGCCAGATCAAAAACCCATAATACATCTATTATTTATAACCATTACGAGCCAAAACCTTCTTTGAATTGATCCTATAGTATCGCTTTCTTTTGCATATTCTAAATTTTATAATTTGGAACCGGTCTGGATATCTTAATGAATTGTGTATATAACATTTCGATAGTATTCTCAAAAACTGAATTTGATCATTCAAATAGAAAACAAACACATATATGAATATGATAAACCAAGTTTTATTTGGAAACAACTTGTACTGGAATCAGACGAAACACTCTCCTTCTATACTTAGGGGTTGTATGGCAACTTCTAAATGCTAATCAGTAAGAGGTATGAACCATTAAGTGTTGAATCAATAAGAGGTCTGAACCACTAAAAACCAGTATAATGCTTAACTGTTCAGAGGCAAATGCTTGATCAATTCAGATTAGACGTCTTAACCATTCAGACTCAGTATAATACTTAACCATTCAGAGGCAAATGTCTAAATCATTCAGACTTCTGCTTACGAAACAAACAATCCGAACCATTAAGTACTGAACCAGTAAGAGGTTTGAACTATTAAGAAGATCATTAAGAGGTAAATAAACAACCACTTATTATTATGTGTAGACTCTCGTACAACAACCTAGCAATACAACATCCAACCTTGTAGCAACAATAGGCAAACGCGGGTTCCTAGTACTCCATTTTCATACGTTTTCTTCAAATTAAAGTAGTGGTCAAGTGGTTAGTTTCTTATTTGTTTGTTTAAGTAATTAGTGGGTACTTTTAAGTGGTTAGTCTCTTCGAATTGTATGGCTATTTAACTGTCACAACGTAATTCAATTAATATAGGAATGAAATGATAAATTGAGTCTCTTCTAAAAATCTATAAATTCTTTCGACCTTAAATAGATATGTTTGAAAATTTTCTGAAAGCAATACTAGATAAAAACCAAGAATATACTAATGCATAAACATAACAAATAAAAGGAAAGAATGGACAGATCAACATTGGGTATATTTGGCATGGAGCTTTTAGGAGCTTCTAGCTTTAAGCTTTAAGCCTTGTTTGATTGAAGGAGCTTGAAGCTTGTAGTTGAACGCTCCTACTAGTATGGTTTAAAAGGAGCTACAAGCTTTTAGAGAAAAAATAACTATTTTAACCTCTAAAGCTCCAACTACTCTGTCAAACAGCAAAATATATTTTATTAGTTATGTCCATTTTGATCATTTTATACATTTTATTAAAAGATCTATCGACTCTGTCAAACATCTAAATATATCTAAAAAGCTACAGCTACTAGCTTTCAGCTTCCAGGCACCAGCGACCAGCCACCAGCTACTTTTACCAAACATAGACCTATAATGTATGTAAAAAGTTAGTGTTACATGTTAGTAGGGAAAATAATAAAGGATTAGATGGCATATGTCGTCAAGACTTGAAATTAAAAATCCTATATCATCATTCATCCATGACAATAAGCATTCTGTGTTACGGAAAGTAATAAATATATATCGTAGCGAGACAAGCGGGTTAGAACAGGTGTCACACCCAACCGATGGCGGAAACATCAAGGCGGGACGAAAAAGATTGCTTATTGCTCACAACACTAATAGCGACAATATTTAATCAAACCAAATTTCAATTCGTAAGTAAAATTGTCAAACACAATACATGGGAATTTCAAGTACAACAATAATCAAGACAACATTTGATACAACGTTAATAAACCTAAGCATCATCAACGCTACTCCAATTTCATAGCATCATCATCAACCTGTAACATGTTTTATAATAGAGTTCAATGCAAAAGCAAAGGTGAGTACACAAGTTTGGTGATACATAGCAAGTATAAAAGTATAACTCGAATCCACATGTTAATCGTATGCAAGGTAAATGCTAATCATGCAACACTAAATCAACCCCGAGTTTCACAAGTATAATGAGCTTCCCTCGTCACAAAAGCAACGAGACTAAAAAGTATGAATAAGCTTTAACATAACCCTGACGGGTGGTGTGCTACTCCTATAGCTCTATATATGTCAAGTTAGGCTAGCTAAGTTAATGATTAAGCATGTATGAATCTAGCATATATCTAAGCATAACAAGTATTATGTATTAACGGATTGAGCATGTAAAGCATAAGTTGTGATTTGTGTATTTTGATAGGTAAACATGTTACAACAAAAAAATGTGTAAAAAGGTAAATGGGTCGAATGTACTCACGGTTTTGCAAAAGTGTTCCAACTAGAGAAATCCGCGAGCTTGTTTGTTGGTTAAGGATTGGCACCTTGTCCTTTTACACGAAGAACATAGGTATGAGTATAGTGATTAATGGAAGATTCGTAATATGAGCATGAATAATGAATAATAAGGTAAAGTATGTAGGTATGAAAATAGTCACCAAGGTCTTGCACTCGTTTTTGACACTATGATAACCCATAAGGGTTTGATGTGATTTCATAGGTTTGAAACCTATTAGAATCGTAACAAGAACTACACACTTTGATGATAAACTTAATAACTTGACAAGTGATTAGCTATTCATTATCAAGGGTTCGGCTTTTAGGTTCATTATAATATAGTCCACAGATATATACATAACAATATGCTACAACTAACAAGGATAATCATAGAAGTCATGTAGGAGGTAGGAGGTTGAACCATCCATTTAGGAATCTCATAGGAGTTCACCACTACACAAGTTGTCATAGACGGTCAAGAACAATATTAATCAACAAGAATGTAAATGTATGTTATCACTATACCAAGTAGCCAAGCAAACTACAACCCGGTGAGCCGGCGTTAACACACGTCGAAGGCTAGACGGGGTTGTGTCACTTTCAATCTAGCAAACTAACTTGAGATAATGATGAGAAATCATCAAATATTGTGTGGACTTAGAGTTAGGATAGCCCAAGCTAACCAAAGTAGTCACATATGAACAAGTTCAAGACTTGCATCACTTGTGAGCTTAAAGCTTTTTGAAAACAGAAAGTTTAGGGTGTTAAAACAGCCCTTAGTTCATGTTAACAAGCTTGGTTAGGCTTCACTAATCATAAGCTTGATTAGGATCTCAAGAACACAAGATTGTATGAGATAGAACATAAGTTTTTAAAAGGTTTAATCAAAATAGAAAGTTTGGAGCCCTTTAGGTGGATATCTAGGTCTGGATTCTCCAAGGAGAATCCGTGGAGTCAAACCCAAGGTTTATCCAAGTAGGTTGGAAGAAGAATCAAGCAAAATAAGCAAGATTTGAGCAAGTTATGCTCACTTTTATGAGAGGTGATGATTCTGCTCTGGTTCTTGATTTCCAGCAAATTATGAGTGTTTGAGGATGATTAGAGACAGTTTAGAAAGTAGAAAATGTGTGGAGAACACTTGGTATTTATAAGGGATGAAGGTAGGGTGGTTAGGAAGTGATTAAATGGGGTTTAAGGCCATTGGGGTGGAGGCATTTGTGTGGATTCGTGCATATTTCGCGAGCCAAAAGGGATTCTGCCCGCCCAGACACCCTTACGGACCGTAAGGGTGTCTCCTTGCGGTCCGCAAGGGCCGGGTCCGGGACAAAATTTTGTAGTTTGTTGTTTTGTTGATTTTGGACGGGTTTAAGTGTTGTGTAATGATATTTTATGAACAAATAAAGTATATTAGGCATAAGGGACATGTTCTAAGGTACATGTATGTATAAAATGAATGAGATTGAGTATATGCATTCCGTATAAAGTACGTATGAGGTATGGTTGTCATGTATTTGCAAGTATGGTCACGTTTCGAGTATAATGTATCAATGTATGTATATATGAGCATGTATAACAAGTATTGTGATAAAAAGTATATTTCATTATGATTCAAGTCTCGATTACAAGGATTATAACGAAAGAACGAATACAAGTACAAAGGTTTCCAAAATTTAGGAAGATACAAGACTAGCTTTCTAAACATGGAAAGTATGAAAAAGCGAGGCGTTACAGTCTCCCCTCCTTTAGGAAATTTCGTTCCGAAATTTAGGAAGATGCAATGAAGAGATGCGGATACTTAGTCTTCATATCACTCTCGAGTTCCCAAGTAAATTCAGCGCCACGTTTTCCTTCCCATCGGACCTTGACGATAGGAATTCGACTGCGCCTCAATTTCTTGATTCCTCGGTCCATGATTTCAACTGGTTTTTCCACAAAATGCAATGTCTCATTGATTTGGAGATCTTTGAGTGGAACTTGAAGTCCTTCTTCAGCTAGACACTTCTTTAGCTTTGAAACATGAAATACCGGATGAACATTGTTGAGCGCTTGAGGTAGGTCCAGTCGATATGCTACCTTGCCAATCCTTTCAAGAATCTTGAAAGGACCTATGTAGCGAGGAGCGAGTTTGCCTTTCTTACCAAAATGAACAACACCTTCCAAGGGGATACCTTGAGAAGTACTTGATCACCAATACTAAATTCCAAAGGTTTGTGTCCCTTGTCTGCGTAACTCTTTTGACGACTTTGAGCCTTGAGGAGGTTATCACGGATTTGTAGAATCTTGTCCGTCGTCTCTTGTATTAATTCGGGGCCAGTGATCTGAACATCTCCAATCTCGTGCCAATAAATAGGCGAACGGCACTTACGACCATACAATGCTTCAAATGGAGCCATTTGAATACTAGTGTGATAACTATTATTGTATGAGAATTCTACCAAGGGCAAGTGCGAATCCTAATTGCCGCCAAAATCGATTACACAAGAACGAAGCATATCTTCCACAGTTTGGATTGTACGCTCAGTTTGACCATCAGACTGCGGGTGAAAAGCGGTGCTAAGGTTAAGACGAGTGCCAAAGGCGGATTGAAAGGCCAAAGGAGAGAGGTGAAACGAGCGTCACGATCAGAGATAATATCAAGAGGAGTACCATGACGACTGATGATTTCCTTCGTGTAGATGCTAGCCAATTTCTCGACTTTGTAATCTTCACGAATGGCTAAAAAGTGTGCGGATTTGGTCAAACGGTCAATGATGACCCAAATGCTGTCATGACCAGAAGGAGTACGAGGCATCTTGGTGATGAAATCCATAGCAATACTCTCCCATTTCCAGACAGGAATTTCTGGTTGTTCGAGTAAGCCAGGGGGCATTGATGTTCAGCTTTCACCTTTGAACAAGTAAGACATTTCGAGACGTAAAGGGCGATATCTTTCTTCATCCCAGGCCACCAATAAGATGCACGCAGATCGTGGTACATTTTGTCAGTGCCAGGAGAATGGTGTATCGGGATTTGTGGGCTTCGTCCATCAAGGTGTTCTGAAGGTTGAGACGATCGGGAAACCAAATGCGTTCATGGTAGTAAAGAATACTATCAGGTTTAGATTTGAGTGGGTTTTCGACTCCACAATTCAACTCGTCATCGAGGTTACCCTCGTTAATAACGGGAAATCATGCTTGGCGAATTAGCTAATGAAGTTTTCCTACGATTTGGTAGCAAGGAATACTCTTAACATGAGTCTTACAACTAAGTATATTGGCTACAACATTCGCTTTACCAGGGTGGTAGCGAATATCACATTCGTAGTCGTTTAACAATTCTGCCCAACGACGTTGACGCATGTTGAGTTCCTTTTGATCCAAGACAGGTTGGAGGCTCTTGTGGTCGGTGAAGACCGTACACTTTGTACGATAAAGGTAGTGTCGCTAAATCTTTAATGCAAAAACAACTGCACCAAGTTCAAGGTCGTGCGTAGTATAGTTTTTCTCATGTATTTTGAGTAGTCTCGAAGCGTAAGCGATGACCTTGTCCCGTTGCATAAGAACGCAACCAAGACCTTGATTTGAGACATCACAATACACGACGAAATCGTCGTTTCCATCAGGGAGTGTAAGGATAGGAGCATTACAAAGCATGTCCTTGAGGGTTTCAAAAGACTCCTCTTGTTCGGGACCCCAAACAAAAGGTTTATCCTTTTGGGTCAAAGACATTAAAGGAACGGCAATCTTGGAGAAGTTCGAGATGAAACGACGATAGTAACCAGCTAGGCCAAGAAACGAATGAATTTCAGAAGGCGATTTAGGTGTAATCCAATTCTTCACAACTTCTATCTTTGCAAGGTCAACATGAATACCAAGTTCATTGGCGGTGTGACCAAGGAATTAAACCGCTTTTAGCCAAAATTCACACGTAGAGGCATAAAGACATTCAGTATGCAAAAGCTGAAGGATAAGTTGCAAATGTCGCCCATGTTCTTCTTTCGTCTTGGAGTAGATGAGATATCGTCGATGAATACGATTACGAAACGATCGAGGAAAGGTTTACACACGGGGTTCATGAGATCCATGAACATTGCAAGCGCATTAGTCAAACCAAAAGGCATGACCACGAACTCGTAGTGTCCATAACGTGTGCGAAATGCGGTTTTTGGTACATCTTCTTTGAGAACTAGAAGTTGATGGTAGCCAAAACGAAGGTCGATCTTGGAGAAACACGTCGCACCTTGAAGCTGATCAAAGAGATCGCCAATGCGAGGAAGAGGATATCGGTTTTTTATTGTAAGCTTGTTCAGCTCACGATAGCACATTCGAAATGATCCATCTTTCTTTTTAACGAATAAAACGGGAGCGCCCCCAAGGAGAAGTACTAGGGCATATAAAGCCTTTATCAAGAAGTTCTTGAAGCTGGCTCGATAGCTCTTGCATTTCCGAGGGTGCTAGACGATACGGAGCTTTTGCAACAGGAGTTGCGCCAGGAATGAGGTCAATACGAAAGTCAACGGAACGAGGAGGCGGAGGACCAGGAAGATCCTCAAGGAAAACGTCAGGAAATTGACAAACGACGGGAACATCACTTATGCTTGGGCCTTTGTTTTCTTTTCCACAACATGGGCGAGAAAGGCAAAGTACTCCTTACGCAAGTAATGTTCGTTTGAATACACGACATAAGTTTGAGACCTTTAGAAGGTTTCTCGCCATAGACGTGTAATGAGTCATCGTTAGGAAGGGAAGGCGAATGAACTTCTCAGAACAGACAACTTCAGCACGAACTCGCCTAAGCCAGTCCATGCCTACTATGATATCAAAGCTTCCCATTTGCATGGGTATGAGGTCGATGGAGAACATATGGTCGTTAAGGATCAAAGAACACCCAGAAAGAATAGAATCAACAGAGATGGTTTTGTTGGTGCACGTATGTTTATTGCCTACGTTGTAAATTTTGTCAAAAACGGGTTTCCAAACCCGCTCCGTTTTGTAATCGAATATCAAGTTATAAATGTCACGTTGCGTATTTATGGTTATTTTGATTTTTAATGATACATAATTAATAAACAAACTAAACTATAAAAATTATTTTTTTAAAAAGTATAAATAAAATAAATAAAAATAAAATGTGGCTGTTGGGACTCGAACCCGGGTCAGCCGGGTTGAAACCCAAAGACTTAACACACACACAAAAAGACATCACCATCCGCCACTTGTTGTTTTCTGTAAATATTAAGAAACAATAAAATTTTATGGTTTTCCATGAAACAACCGGTTACGCCATCTGTAACCGAATTCGGTCGTCAAACGTCCAAAGACGTTTGGTTGATCGCGGTTTACCGATTATAACCGCTACACCGACGTTTTCAATCAAGTTGCTTTGAATGAACTTGAATTCTAGAAGTGAATCGGTTTTTATAACCGAAAACTTTCAATTCCAGCATAACATCAATCTCTGTTCTCTCTCGCGACGCAAACACACTCTACAAACTCTCAATTTCATTTCCGCACAATTTTCAGTCCACCGGAGAAGCTTTTTGAACTCGCCGGAAAGTTTCTGCAGTTCGCCGGAAAACCGTATTCTTCATCAAAACGGTAAGTCTTTCAATACCATCGTGGTCTAACAATTGTTAAGCTATTTCTAACTCAAACCTTTCAATTGAAATCAAATTCAGACGCTGTTATCGGATAATTCCAGTTCGCCGGAAAATTTCTGGAAATCTTTATTTTCATCTGTGAAACGGTAAGGACATTCAAACACTCTGTAAACGTTTGTTTAGCACTTCAATTCCACGATTAGCTAATCAAAACGGTTAATTTGCTTGCTCAGTTGAAGTTCATAAAAACAGAGCCGACACCTTACCGGAATTCTGTGATAAATCGTTCACCGGTATGTTTACTTCTAAATATCGTTTCTGCCATTTCATATTAGTCTGTACAATGTTTATCAATCGAATTAAACAAGATATAATGGTGTAATCGCAGTCTGTAATTTTGAAATGAAGAAGACGATGATAGTTTGATTATAAGTTTAATAAAATCTGGATATTATCTCGGGTTAGACACACAGTCCAGCGGTGGACTGTGTGCATATACATATCCACACGCCGCGAGTTCGATCCCTGATACACGCACCCTCTATGTAATAAAAACATTTTATTTTTCTAACTGAACCGGGTTAAGTTACGTTAGTTGTTAAGTATAATAAAAATTTGTATATTAACCTAGTTAGACACACAATCCAGCGGTGGACTGTGTGTAACGTTAAAGCACAGGTCCCGGGTTCGAGACCTGTTAGTAACACCGGTTCGATGATTTAAAATGTTTTTGAAAATAAAAGAATTTTGGATAAGCCGAGTTAATATATAAGTATAATTAAAAACAGAATTATTTCAGGTTAGACACGTAGCTCAGTTGGAAGAGCTGCGTGCACGCGTACGGGAGGTCTCGGGTTCGAGCCTCACCCAGCGCATGTATTTACACAATAAACCGGTCAAACAGTCAAGAAGTCAAACGGTCAACGGTCAGCGAAAAAGTCAACACATTTTTATATTTTTATTTATTTAATTTAATTTAAAAATCAATTAAAAATACTTAAAAATAATGTTTTTAAAGATAGGAAATAGACTTTAACTCGTAAAAATATATCTAAAAAGCCTATTAAAATTAATAATAAAATCCACTCATTTACCATATTTTCCGTTATTATTTAGGTTAGTAATTCTCGTTGTTCAACTCTTCCAACTCGTGCGCATCTCACCATCTCCAATCAAACGCACCCAATGTGAGTGAATCTTTACAAATTCCCCATTTTAATCTGTATCATGTGTCTGGCTATTTATTATATTTAAATCATTGTGCATACATCATATCATGAACAAATGTGTATTCAGTTTGATCCAATTGATTGTGTGGTTATTGTTAGATTTAATTCATTATTTTCAGTACATGCAATTTCATAGGCCGCCGCTCCCCATTACATTATGAGCGTTGAGCATGTTCCCCATTACATTATGAGCGTGAACCTTGCGTGCCAACATACGATCGCTCCGTTTGATTGAGCCTTGATCGCACAGACATTTATCATTTTCAGTACATGCAATTCGATCGGCTCCGTTTGATTGAGCCTTGATCGCACAATTTCATTCATGTTATCTATCTATGCAAGTTGTTATGTTATGGTATGCTGTTGGTATGTTATTGTATGTTATACTTTGTGGTTAACATTGTTACTGATTGATTAATTACATTTGCTCACTTATGATTATCACAATTTTTCCTTGATAAAATAACAAGAAAATCAATTATAAATGTTTATCTAACAAGGTTCACTCGCCAACTTATGTTGACCCAAAAACCCCCATTTTTACACATGATACAGGTGAACCAGCTGCAGCCAGAAACACATAGGATTGGCCTAGAAGAATAAAATGGTTTAGAGCTTGGAATTGTTTAGTTGGTTATTTTCTTTGTATTTGTATGGACATGTTTGGATATTTGAGAATGTAATTTTGATTTAAATAAATATGAAACATAATAGTAATATCATGAGCTTTGGTGATAACCCAATTATGCCCCGACTCTTATTCCGCTGCGGGTCGGGGTGTGACATACGTCTAGGACGAGTCTGTTGTATAGTTAGGGTTTCGCAGTGTCAAAAGTTTGTTTTGAAAAGTTTTGTATAATGTGTAGTATTTTTGCACGAAAATCTGTAAGGATTTTTGCACGAAAATTTCGTGCGAAAAAACATTATCCTAGTCCCCAGTTGCTGTCAAGTCTTGCTTATAAATAGGTGACTTAGGATGTTGTCTAGCATGCTGTTTTTGGTGATCAGTGGCGAAGCCCTGCTCGAGTCTGTAATCGTTTCAACGTTAATTAATATACAGACGGTTAAACAGTAATCATTACTTGTTCTTTGTTTGTTCAATCAGCTAACAATGAATTCCGCCTCTGCTGGCTGAGCAAGTCTGACCGGAAGCTCACAAGTTGGGTCAGAGCCTTAAGGTCTGATTTGTGAACAAACAACCAAGTTTCAGCTGGATTCAACCTTCAAGTTCAAGATTCATCCATTGGAAACTCTTCTTCTACTCTTACTTAGAACTTATTCTAGATCTGAAGGATTTCATAAACAATTTGGATTAGGCTATTAGTATAACGTGTTAAAATAAACTCTAAACAGTTCACTGAAACACACAAACCTAAAATCCATCAAAATCATGCTTGAAATCATCAAAAACGTGAAATTGTGAACAAGTGTTCGAAGCAGACAAGAATTTTCGCACGAAACACTAGTTTTCGTACGAAAATCAGGAAGTATACCTCTGAAAAGTTCGAATTAAATAAGACATAATTTTCGCACGAAAATTCAATATTTTCGCACGAAAATTCAATATTTTTGCAAGAAAATCCAGAACATTTTTTCGTACGGAAAATTCTCAAGTTTCTTCATATTTTTCAGTCAGTTTCAAGTTAACCAGTTTTAATTTGTTTTCTGTTATAAGTTTTTGTCAAGATGTCAGGTGAAAAAGAATTTCATAACGCGTTTGCCACACAAGCAGTTACAGCTTCCGTAGCAGCTCAGAACATGAATCTAGAAAATGAAATGAGAACCACTACGAAGCCTCCAAAGCTCATGAACATCAAACACCATAAGAGTTGGAGTGAACGATTCAAGAGCTGGGTTCAAGCAACAAATTTAACAGTCTGGTTCGCACTTGAGAACAAGTATCAAGCACCACTGAATGAACTTGGCATTGAGAAAACATTAGCTCGCCTGTCCGATGAAGAACGAGAAAAATATGCTATTGAGAAGAAGATTATGAATCTGCTTCAGCAAGCCATAAAAGAAGAGATCTTAGTTCTCCTGCAACATGACGACGACGCCCAGTCATTGTGGCTCTCCTTACGATTAAGGGCTCAAGGAAGTACTAATGTCAGAAAAGGAAAGAAGGCATTACTGAACAAAAAATTTGAAGTGTTCAATGTTCTTTCGGGCGAAAACATGAAGCAACTCATAGAAAGGTATTGCCACTTGGTAGTACAGATGAAACGTATGGGAATTGTCAAGACGAATGAAGAGCTAGTCGACAAAATGCAGACTCTTTGCCTGAAGGAGATTGGGCAACATATTTAACCATCCTGAAGAATGGAGCTGAGTATGACAGTCTCAGTTTGCCAAGATTCATAGAAAAAATGGAAGGGCACGAACTAGAAATGTAGAAAATGGAAAAAGGCAAGAAATCAAACTCGCAACAGGACGTGAGTCTATACTACAAAGGAAACCCAAACACTCATGTTCAAAGTCTCAAGATCCAAACAACTTTTAATGCCAATTCAAATGCTAGTCCAGCATCCAACCAATCTGGTGGATTCCAAACGTTTGCTTCCTTCAATCCAAACAATCACCAAGGACAACAATCGTCTCAGTGCTCAAGTTAACCACAAAGCAATAAGGAAAGTCAATCAAACTCTAACCAGAGAATCTTGCAATGTAACATCCCAGTGAACCTCCAGAACGCTCAAGACTTCAATGAGTAGACTGCTAAACAACACATGGTGCTACTTGCAGCAGTTCTGGAATCCTATGAAAGTCTAGTAGCTGGAAGAATCGGAAATCCGGAAATGACCAAGGAAGATTACGATCAAATTGATCCTGAAGAGATGGAATTGATTGACATCATGTGGTGCATGGCATCAGTGGTTCAAAGAGCTCAGCATTTTATGGAAATTACAGGAAGAGATGATTTGAGGGGCCTTGACAGTAAATTAGGCTTTGATAAATCCAAAGTCACATGTTTCAAATGCAGGGAGAAAGGGCACTTCAAGCGCGAATGCTCAAACCGAGAAGTAAAGGGCAATCATAATCCGTTTGGGGATGATTTTACAAAAAGGCAATCTATCATTGACCACAACCAGAGAAGAGATTGGCACAGATCGAAGACGGAGCTTCAAATTCTAAAGATAAAGCTCTGGTGGTAACACAAGAAGATGAAGGGTTCAATTGGAATAATTTCATCTCCAAAAGGAAAGCCTTGCTCTCATCGCTGAAATCAGAAAAGAGCCTGAGTCTTCGAAAGAAGATTCAGAAGAAGAAATTGAAGAAGTTTTGGCTGACTACTTCAAACATCAGCGAATGAAGAGGAACATCTCGAAGGTACTCCTAAACCCTGTTTATTTTACAAAATTCTGAAAACTTTTGCAGGTAGCTTTGAGTCTGGACATACAGAAGAAAATTCTGATGAGAGGAACTAATCGATGTGACAAAACCTGTTACACTGGAAAGCTTAACAGACATTGCCAAAAAGCGCTCATGGCCAATACAAAAGAGGTAGTCAGTGTGGAAGAACAGGTAGAAAAGGTTGAAACATCTAAAGAAACAATCAAAGCTCAAACTGTCGAATTGGTCAGCCCGTGCTTAAAATGTGTAGAAGCATGTGAGCAATGTGCTGAGAAAGAGAAAGCTTTTAAAGAACACCGTAAAAGATAAGCTGTCATACGATTACAACACCATAAAAAAATCATACGATAAACTCAGCAGGACCATTCGACAGTATGAGAAAATTGTCAAAGAAGATGACCAAACTCTTTCAATGCTCAAAGCAAATGTGATGGACAAACAAATGGGCATTAATTTGCACATTAACACAATTGCTGAGCTAAAAAATGAGCTGGAGAAAACAAAAATAGAAACAGAAAGAGTCAACAAATTGTTAATCAGTTACTCTACCAGCATGTATGTCCTCGATCACATCCTTCCAAAATCAGAAAACAACAAAGAAGGTAAGAAGAATGATAAAAGCCATGGAAAATGTTACGATCATGTTCCACCCCCTATGTGGAATAGCAATGCTAAGAAACATCCTGACGGATGGAAAAGGCGCTAAACTTAAACTTACTCACTGAAAAAGAGTAACGAGATGCCTGAAAATCTTGATGTAACATATTCCAAGTCTGAGAAGGAATGCGAATCCGAGGTGGTAACCAAGGTGGTTGAAAATGTTTTTGAAATCTGATAGCACAGTTTATGAAAGTGCTGAGTCAAACAATGAGAAATCAGAGTCGAGTTCACCTTCTGGAAGTGAGAAAAGTTTTCATGAAAATTTCATTACAGCATCAGACAATAGTTTAAATGATGATCCTAATGTAGTTATCTACAAACTGAAAGGATCAGAAAAACTATATACTGATGAAAATTTTCCAATCCAGAATGTTAACTTTGACAGTGTCACAAATTCTTTAAACTCATTGAAGTTGACACATCTGATCTAGAAAAGTAAGTTGCTGGTTTCTACTCAAAACCAAAGAAGTCAAACAAAATCATTCATCCAAGAGGTAGAGGTTATCCTAAAAACAAAAGGGATGGGTTAGAGTTTGTTTTTGGAACTAACACTGTTGAAGAAAAAGAAATCATTAACAAACAAACCAACAAAGAGTTTAAGAAAGAAAAAGAGCTTCGTGAACAGGCTTTGGAACACTCCGTTGGAAACGAAAGTAGAACTTGCTACAGATGCAACAAGGTTGGGCATATTGCACGACTTTGTTCTCAAAATCATCAAAAACCTGTTCATGAACAAAGAGGTTTACAGTAGATGAGAAAAAAAGGGTCCAAAGTTTGTGCCAACAAAAGTTTTAAAGAGAAAAGATATTTTTAGTTCTAATAAGGAACCATCAACTGAGATAATCTAAAAATTTGAAGTGGGAGAAACCTCAAAGAAAAATGAATGAAAAGAATCTAATACCTATATCAAAAAGGCATTTTCAAGGGCACAAACCTGGGTAGCCAAAGCAAAAACATCTACTGTAACCCGAAAATCAACCAATGTTCCAGTCAAGTCAAAAGATAAGACTGAATTTAAGACTGGACAATGGTTGAGATTAAGAAGGATGACAAAGTTGCCAAAGTTCCAAAAGTCGACATTGTCATCCCACCCAAGACCGAAAGGGCTTGGGTCTCTCTGTTTAAATAATATGCTTTTCATGTGTGTAGGGGCTTCCAAGGTCAATCATTTCAAAGTGGATCATGGACAGTGGAGCTTCTAGGCACATGGCAGGGATGTCGTCTTTGTTGTACAATGTAAAAGCCATCAGGGGAGGATATGTTGGGTTTGCCGGAACACAGGGCGGCAGGATGGTGGAGAAGGAATTTTGACAAACGGAGTTGTATCTTTCGACAAAGTGAACTACATTGCTAAGCTCGAGAACAATCTTTTGAGCATTTCACAGATCTGTGATAAGAAGTTCACAACTCACTTCAACGACAAACAATGTCTTATTCTTAAGCCTAGTTTCATACTTCCTGAGGAGTGGATTCTCATGCGCGCTCTGCGAGAAAATGATTTATATGTCTTAGACATGAGCGTCGCATCCACTACTTCAAAGGAATGATAGTGTTTTGTATCAAAGGCCACTGAAAAGGAATCAATTCTATGGCATAGGAAGATGGGCCACATTCACCTAAGGAAGATGAATTTTCTGGTGCACAACAATCTAGTGAAATGGGTGAATCTAAAAGATTTTCATTTATCAGATGACTGTATCAACTGCAAAAAAGGGAAGCAGCACAAGAAGTTCACCCGAGAAAGCTTCTCAACTCCATCAAGCTTCCACTAGAAAAGCTACACATGGATCTCTTTGGGTCTGTTAATGTGAAAAGTATTACAAGAGATCTTTACTGTCTGGTCGTAACCGATGACTTCTCAAGATTCCCATGGGTTTTCTTTCAAGAAAGAAAGAATGAAACATTTGAAAATTTGATGATCTTGTTTTGAAAGATTGAAAACCTGTATCATTTGCCTATCAAGAGAATCAGAAGTGACAACGGTACTGAGTTTAAGAACAACAAGATGCTCGAATTCTGCAATGCTAAGGGAATTCATCATGAGTTCAGTGCCCCCTATACTCCTAAATAAAATGGAGTTGCTGAACGAAAGAACAGAACGCTCATCGAAACTGCACGCACAATGCTTGCTGATTCAAAGTTACTTATTAGCTTTTGGAGCGAAGCTGTTTCATCTGCATGTTACACCCTTAACCGCGTAATGAATGTCAAGAAGCACAAAAAGACATGCTTTGAACTTCTTAACCAACAAAAACCTAACCTAGAGTTTTTGGAGCCTTTTGGATCACCGTGTACCGTATTGGACCTGGAAGGAAAATTTGGAGCCAGATGTTTGGAAGGATTTTTTGTAGGCTATGCAAGTCCGCAAAAGAGAGTTTATCTACCAAGCATGAATCAGGTTATCGTTGCTCAACACGTGGATTGCTAGAGATACACAACACCCATGCAAAAACCTGGAGATCGATGGCTGTTCAATTACGATGGGTTGTGGAATTCGTTTGATCTACCTAAAGAACCATCTGAGGAAGAACTCATGTTATTTCAACAACATCAGATATCTAATCAAGAGCAAGTAACAGGGTCGTTGGTAATCTCTCCGACACAACAACACCTTCCTCAGAAGCAGGTCCAAGCAATACTCAGTCAGAACCAGTTGTTCCACCAGTTCAGAATACTGCAGAACTATCTTCCCCTCAGCCAGCAAATGCAGAACCTGAACAAGATCCTACCTTTGATAATGGGGATTCAAGTTCCAATTAAGGATCAGAAAAGATTACAAGTTATCTTAACAATCAAGCTGCCGAAACCAGTGCGAGAAATGAGGCTACTTCTTCAGAACAAGCTGCAGATCAGAATATTACAAATTTGGAAAGCTCAGTAAATGTTCCAGGCGAAGTGATGCCGAGATCCGTCTCCTACCATCCAATGGATAACATCATTGGAGAATTGCAAGCTGGCGTGAAAACGCGAAATCAGATCAATAAGGATCTAAGTTGCTTTTATTCCAAAGTTGCTCCACTCCAAAATAAATTTTCTCATAGTTGTTTTGTTTCTCAGGTAGAACCAGGAAACATCAGAGATCCTCTTAAAGATGACAGTTGGGTGGAAGCAATGCAGGAAGAATTGTTGCAATTCCAGAAACTAGGAGTTTGGGAACTTGTTGACCTACCACCAAAGCAGAAAAAGATAAGCACATGGTGGGTTTACAAATGCAAAAGAGATGATAGAGGAGTGGTTGTTCGAAACAAAGCTCGGCTCGTAGTTCAAGGTTTTCATCAGAAGGAAGGGATAGACTACAACGAGGTCTACGCCCCAGTCGCACGTTTAGAAGCTATCCGCATTTTCCTGGCTTTCGCCTCATGGAAAGGTTTCAAAGTATACCAATTGGATGTGAAGTCTGCTTTCCTGTACGGTAAGGTAAAAGAGGAGGTATATGTCGGCCAACCACCAGGGTTTGTCGATCTGATTCACAAAGATAAGGTCTACTTGCTGAACAAATCTTTGTACGGTTTACACCAGGCCCGGGAGCCTGGTACGAGACGCTTTCAAAACATCTTCTGGCTAACCGATTCACCATAGGAATAGTAGACAACACCCTCTTTAACAAGGAAGTAGATGGACATCTGATTATTGTACAGATCTATGTGGACGATATCATCTTTGGATCGACAAATGAACAGCTGTGTAAGGACTTTGAGAAAGTCATGAAAGAAAAATTCGAAATGAGCGCTATGGGAGAGATTAAAATCTTTTTGGGGCTTCAGGTTGAACAACTTCCAGACGGTATTTTCATTCACCAGACGAAGTATGTTCATGACGTGTTGGAGAAATTTTACATGACAGGAACTAAACCCGCATCTACCCCTTTAGCACAAAACCATGACATTTTCCAGACGACTATGGAGAAAAAGTTGATGAAAAATTATATCGCTCCATGATCGGATCCTTGATGTATCTCACAGCTTCAAGACCAGATATCATGTACCCTACATGCCTTTGCGCCAGATATCAGTCAAGCCCTAAGGAATCATATCTGTTGATCGTCAAAAGAATCATGCGCTACTTGAAAGGATGCCCAAGCACCGGCTTGTGGTATCCATGTCACGACGATTTCAACCTTGCGGGTTACTCTGACTCTGATTTTGGTTGCTGCAAGCAGAACGCTATATCGACAACGGCAGGCTGCCAGTTATTCGGAACACGTTTGGTAACATGGCAATGCAAGAAACAGACCGCGGTCGCTCTCTCTACTTGCGAAGCTGAATACGTTTCAGCATCCAGTTGTTGTTCCCAGATACCGTAGATACAACAACAGATGAGAGACTACGGTCTTCAATTTCTTGATACGCCCATATTCGTAGATAACAAGGCGGCTATTGATATCACGGTCAATCCTTGTCAGCACTCACGCACTAAACATATTGAGATTCGATACCACTTTATCCGTGACTGTCACGAGAAAATGTTGTTTCGAACTGAGAAAATCCACACTGATGACCAAAAAGCAGATTTTTACACCAAAGCTTTTGACAGAGCAAGATTTCGAAATCTTTCAAAATTAAATGGTTTAAAGAATCTGACACCAGCGGATATTTAAGAGGTTGAGTTTGAGGATGACGATGTTGGGACGTGATCCTCACTGGTAAGTCAAAATGTTTTCTGTAAATAGTTTACATGATTTCTGAAAAACAAAAATCCAAAAATATGTTTTTGATTTTTAGGGGGAGAAAAAGCTGTGAAAAATACAAAAACATTGAAGAATCATGAAAAAATACAAAAACATTAAAAAATACAAAAAAGAGTTTTGTGTATAAGAGGAGATGATAGTAAATCAGTGGACCATTACAGTACGCTAAAGAAATGTATTGTTTTTTTTAAAATAAAAAAAATAAAAATAAAAACTTCTAAGCAGGTCTTTCTAAGGATGTGTCGGTAGGCTTCGCACGTTCTGTAAACGGCTTTCAGGATATAAACCTAAAAAGATAAACTGGTAAATCTGTGGCTTAACAACTCTCGGATATATGGGCTTGGTACCCCAAAATTTTGTTTGAGAGAATGCCAGATTCTGAGATACCAGGTCTATATATTTAGTTGATATCTGGGGTATTATACGAGTTCTTCTGATTTTGCGTCAACAATGGCCTAGAAATTGTATAATACTTTTGCTTTATTCACCCCAAAGCTACATAAAAAATGAAGAAAAATGTCATAAAAAGATACGACATTCTGCAGTACAAAAATGAAAAGATTCCCAAGAGGAATACCACCTAAAGTTCAGCCTTCATCTCTTTCCCTGTACGGAAGGTACTAACCTGAGCTCTCAAGGTCTCGCAATTTCACCCCTTCATAGATATCAGTTAGATATATTCACCTGTGAGATGAAAGCTAGGGAATCTCGATGCAGGAGTATATTCTGAGGTGGGAAACACAGATTAGGCCATGTTGCTAAAATTACCTAACATATCTTGAAGCAGTTGAGAAATGTGTAGAGGTTTAAGTGGATCAGTATACCGACAATCCAAAGAAAATTTGTTTAAAGATCTTAAAGTTTCGTATAGAGCAACGGTACTGTAATGTGTCTCAATAAACTGATATGATCCTCTAATACAAACTCGCAAAAATATGTCTGTAATATGTTTGTACATATAGCTTTGAGTGTTTCTAGGTTAGAAGAATTCAAAAATTCAAAAAGATCTTCTATTTTCTACTTTAATTTTTACTGACAGTGATGGAAAACCGATCTTCAAAGTCAAAAGCGACAGAATGCAGAGGAAACTCACTTGAATTACGGGCTGAGAGCTAATCTGGAAACAAAGTCTGGTTTGAAACGTTGAAAAGTTCATTACTTTGGAACTTAAAATTCTAAGGATAATATCAATTTTGGTCAAAGGTGGTCAACCAAGATCATTAACTTGGACTTGGTAGCCAAAACAGTTAAACAAGGTCATTAACTTGGACTTGGACAACTGTGTGGATAATTAAAACTGAAAACAAACGAAACATTGAAAAAATTGGGAACATTTCAAAAGGATCAACAATTTTCGCACGAAAATGAATTCCATTGGCCAAACCTCAAAAGCCAAATTTTCGCACGAAAATTGATGACCTATATATAAGTGAGAGGTTAACAGTTTCCGCACAAAATCTATTAGTTTATTTGGTGCGGATTCTCTGAAGTATATGTGCTCTATCTCTCGTTACACTTGCTTTCGACACATTTGACACATTAGGGAGGTTGATTTACACACCTCTTGTAATGGCTAAGGTATTCACCGAGATTGAACCGTGAATTTGGACTACTTCAAACCTTAAACGAACCTTAAGAAGGATCTAATTCCTCTACCACAAAGAGAAAGAAAACGTCAGAAACTTCATCTTCAGCCACCAAGCGCCAAAAGAAACTAAGTGTTAGTACAGGACTAGTTGATGAACCTGATGTTGAACCGGTAACAGTTGAAGAAACATGCAAACGACAGAAGTAGTTCATGTTGAAGAATATGTCGAAAGATACTACTGCTGATATCGAACGAATGGTTGGTGTTGAAACCGAGGCGGGTGGTGGCGATGACGAAGGGCCATCATAAAGCACTGACTCAGAGGATAGGAGAGAACGAGAAAGGAAGGAAATAGAAAGAAAAGAGCAAGAGAGGATAGAAAGAGAGAGAAAGTTGGCTGAAGAAAAGTATCGAAAGGCTACAGGTGATGATGATACTAATCTGAGGCCGAAGAAGATATCTCTGTTGTCAAGCCTGCAAAGAAGATAGTTGGTAAAAGAGAAAAGCGTGATGCAGCTCGAAAACCTGAGTCTACTGCAAAGAAGCTGAGGATCAAGCTAAAAACAAAGCCTTCTGAGACTCCAGCTGCTCCAACAGCTGAAATATCATCTGAACGGCCTCCATCTCCTCCTCCAACGTCTCAACTTCCTCCAGTTATTGAAACACCAAGTGTGTCTGCTCAACATGTATCTACTCCTCCTCAGCACGCTACCACAGAGACTCATGTTCCATCTCCTCCACCAATAGTTGATCCTCCAGTTGTTTCTCCTCCACGACAGCCTATTGGCACTCCTCCTACTGTGTCTCAGGCGCGGGCAACTTCATCAGCTCATCCTACACAGCAACATCCTCCAGCAGACACAGCCTTTGATGATTTTTTCTTTGATTTCGGTGCTATCCCAGGAGGAGAAAGGCTCACGGCTGATGATCTATATGTTGGGAGGCTTGGAGAGTTAGAGACCAAGTTAAAGAATGCTGATGAGAAAATTAAGATTCTTGAGTCTGATAGAGATAGTATCAGGGAGATTCTGAGGTTGGTTACTGATGATAGCGAGAGATACTTTTAGGCTTCACAAAAAGTTACTGCTTATGAAGAAAGGATCAAAGTACTGGAGAATGAGAGAGAGATCCTAAAGGCAACACTTAGTAGCTACGAGACAGAAAATCAGAGGATAATCAAGAAGATGGAAGAGTACGAGGCTGAGCGAGAGTCGAACAACAGAAGGTTGAGCTTATGAATAAAATTTTGGTTCGAACTCTGGCATTTCGTTGCTGATGAGATAGAGAAAATTGAGAGAGGGGAGGCAAGGCAAAGAGTTACAGAAAGGGAAAAAGCCTCGAAAGCTCTATCAGATGCCGAGGGCAGAAGAAAAGAAAAGATTGATGATATTCCTTCCTCTAGCTCAATATGCAGGAAACTGTGGTTTCATTCGGATCTTGTGATCGTACAATCTGCGCCGGAAGCTGAATCCGTGCTAGTATCTTCTGAGATAGTCGTCTGTGATCCAACCGATGATGTAAGCAAGAGGTTCATACTTCAGGGGGAAGGGATCTTAGAGTCAATGTCAAAAGAAAAGGCGATAGCTCAAATGGAATTAGAGAGGGAGATTGATGAGATGATAGACAGGAACGTATGATCATTTAGAGAAGGAAGGTTCGAATATGTAGCAAGTTTATTTGATAATGAAAATACAATTGTTGACGCTTACATGAACGACTCTATTTTTGAACTAACAGATGAAAAGGTTCAGGGGGAGTCATCGATTGAAGTTGATGGGATAGTGCCAAAGCCCAAAGTCATCTACCTTGAGCATGATGTCGAAGAAGGAGAGTATGTTCATAACTACTCAAAAGCTGATCTTGCAGAATTGTTTGGCTTACAAGAAGATTCATTTGAGTTCGACTTTGAAGAGGAGTTAAAGAACACAAGCTCAGAGCCGAATGACTATGATTTTCAAGACACCCCGCAAGCAAACGATTATGACAGAGTCATCATTGAAGATTGGGATTCAGATTATAATGAAGAGGCAAGATATACAGGTGAAGGAACAGATGTGTTTCCTACCCTTGATGAAATGACTGCTGAAATGAACAATGAACTGTTAAAGCAAAAAGTTGAGGAGGCAGTGAAAGAGGGAACGACCCCTAAACCACCGACGAAAGAAGAAATCATTGAAATGAAACATAAGAGGTTCAAGGAAATGCCGTCTGAAGAAAGTTCCTTCGTCCATTAGCTTTCTTCACCAGGGACCCTGATGCATCTCTGGGTGACATTATCAGTTGGGGATGGATCGAGGAACTAGATGTGTATGCGCTGAAACGTGAGTATGGAGTTCAATACTTCAAATGACTAGATGATATAAAGACTCTACCAGAATGGGATGTGAAAGAGTTGATACAAACCAAGACGTTTAATATGAAACTACGACCGAATGATCAACGTCTTTGGAAGTAATTAAGTTTGAAGTTGAACATGGTTTTAACTTCTGGAAACCTCACAAGCCACGAACCGTCACAAAGATCGATCCAGTAACGCAAGAAAAGGATGTGACTTTGATTGTGAAAAGGCCGCGTGTTATGAAGAATATGCCCTTGAAGAAAATGGAACAAGATTTTTACAAGATCTTCAAATGGTAGCACTATGATTCAAGTACTGGAGAGGCTGTTATTTGTGTCGAGCCTGATGAAGGGTCATGGGATATGTCTGAAGATCTATCTGAAACCGTGATCATGCACAAGAGAATTTATTGGTTGTGGCTGCGATCAGAGTGTTGGATCTGATGTGGCTGGTCAATTGCTCAGAAAAGGATACCGAACGCTTATTCTTCATCAAGATCACTTATGAAGAAAAAAACAAAGAGCAGGCCATGCAGTTACAGAAGATTGTGAACGTTTGTTGTGCTAACAATATCAATTCAGGTAATGACTGGAACACCTCGTGGAGAAAGCTTGAAGATAAAGAGCAGAAAAAGAAAGATCAAAATGAAGAAAGAATCAAGGCAAGACGAAAGTTGGCGTCTCGTGAAAGATTCAAGTTCGGGAACACGTACAATCGACCTCCTCCTACAGATCAAACTCCCATTGCTTCAGATGAGCGTTGAAAGCCACGCAAACGCTTTTTCGGATGATAAAGTCAAATATGTTTGAAGATTTTTGTAGAAAAATTTTGAAGACTTTCCAAGACTGTGGCAAGATACAAGGGGGAGTCTGTTGGTGCACATATGTCTGTTGCCTACGTCTAGAGAAGTCTGTTGTATAGTTAGGGTTTCGCAGCGTCAAAAGTTTGTTTTGAAAAGTTTTGTATAGTGTGTAGTATTTTCGCATGAAAATCTGTAAGGATTTTCGCACGAAAATTTCGTGCAAAAATCCAATGTCCTAGTCCCTAGTTGCTGTCAAGTCTTGCCTATAAATAGGTAACTTAGGATGTTTGTCTAGCATGCTGATTTTGGTTATCAGTGGCGAAGCCCTGCTCGAGTCTGTAATCGTTTCAACCTTAATCAATATATAGAAGTTTAAACAGTAATCATCGCTTTTTTTTGTTTGTTCAATCAGCTAATAATGAATTCTGCCTCTGTTAGCTGAGCAAGTCTGACCGGAAGGTCACAAGTTGGGTCCGATCCTAGCATTCACAGGTTTCACCGTTTGCGACTTCGACAGCGAAATGATTAGGCAATTTGGAACGTTCGCACTTAAGTAATGGTTCAAATTCGACAGACACAAAACTTTTATCGGCACCGGTATCAAATAGACATGAAGCATAAATATTGTTGACAAGGAACGTACCAGTGATGACGACATTGGAGCTTTGAGCCTGTGCAGAGTAAGCACGAAAGCTCATCCTTTAGCAGGCTGAGGCTGCTACTGTTGTTGAAGTTGACAAACTTGGTTGAGATCGCCACACTTGTAACATGCTCGCACCCGGGAGCAATATGTCATAGAGGTTGAGGTTGGTTGGGAACTAAGGCTTGATCTTGAGTGGTTCTGAGGGGTTGACGACAACGGTCGGCGAAATGCCCAAACCTGTTATAGTTCGCGCATTTGCGACACGGGGCGGTTGTAAGATGGTGGTAGGTGCACCGATCACACTTGGGCCAAGTTCCGGTGTAGGTTCTCTAGGGTGGTTTGGTGTTTGGGGTACTGGAAACGGAGTTCAATGCTGTTGGGTTGGGCAGAGTAACGACCGCATAATTCTGAACAGAAGCCTTCCGCTTCTTGTTCCTGTTATTGTTTTTCTTGGCTTGGGAGGGTGAGGGTGAGGTAGTGGTGGTGTTGGTGGTAGCTTGGTGCGCACTCTTCGTGGAGACCTTGTCATAGGCTCCATGGAGAATGCAGTTGTGGTTGAGCTCGATAGCGATGCTATAAGCATCTTCGATGGTTTTGGGGCTTGCGGCGGCTACATGGTTCATCAACTCAAGGGAGAGGCAACGGATAAACTTGGAGATTGCCTTGGGAACAATATCCACTTGTCCAGGACAAAGGATACTCAGTTGTTTGAAGCGTGCGATCAGTCCTTCGGCGTCGCTCCCCTTTTGGGCAAGATTCCAGAATTCATTTTCAAGTTTCTGGGTCTTGTGAGGGGGCAAGAATTTGTCCTTCATAAGCTGCCTTAGCTCTTCCCAAGGTAGTGCGTGGGCTGCTTCATTGCCATGTTTGTTTCTCTCAGTGGTCCACCACTCGAGGGCTCTCTCACGAAAGACTCCTGTGGCGTTTAAGGTTCCAGCTCATCAAGGCATCCGCTTTGCAAAAAGGTGAGTTCGATCGTGTTGAACCAGTTCATCATAGCAGTAGCGCCATGATTACCAGTGAATTCCATGGGCATTACAAGCCATGAAGTGTTTGAACTGGAACGTCGCATTGGGAGCGTCCACCTTTGAGTAAACAGAGGATTTGGGGGTTTCATGGATGGATTGGATTTGGCTCACGATGTTGGGGATAATCTTAGCCATCTGTTCGGCCATCTGCTCAGCAACTTGCCTTACCAGTTCCTGCTTGAAGATAGAGTCCCCTTGGTTGTTTGAACCCTTCTTGGAGCCCTTGGATTTCTTTGAAGTGTTGATACATATGTCAGTTGCCTGCGTCATCGTATTACGTTGAGTCTGTGTTTCGGAGTGAAACGTTAAGTTTATATGTGATATAAGACAAGTTCACCCAAACTTGTAGAGCACATGAACAAGTTCGTCGGAACTTGTCCTGTGAAGGACAAGTTCGCATGAACTTGGTCATGTCTCATTCCGGGCGAACTTCTGCTGCTATATATAAGTCTTTGGTTTCTCATTTGAAAGATTCAGAGATTTTGTCACGACAGAGGCGAAGCTCTGTCCAAGTGTTTCCAGGATCTGTAACGTCTACACATCAATGAAACAATGATTAATCAGTAACAAACTAGTATCCAATGTCGCCTATGCAAACGGATTCCACACGTTTACCTTAGGTTTGCCAAATTAGGAACCGAACGATCCGTATAATGGACCTGCAAGTGGTATCAGAGAAGGATTGGCCTAATTTGAAGACATTGGACATAGAACATCTCATCTTCTACTCATTCCTTTCATTTTTAACTTTTCTTGGACATTTCACGGACAAAATGGACTGATTTTCAAGTATAATACCTAAAATCCATAATAGTAAAACCCTTGAAAAGATCAGAGCTTAAAACAAACGAATTCATGTCAAAAATTTGAAAAAACTATGTTTGAAAACACATGTTCGCTCGAACTTATCATCAAGTTCGCTCGAACTTGGCTGAAAAATTCACTTGAGTGATTTTTCATCAAGTTCGCCCGAACTTGATTGATTATTCACTGATTTCAGTCAAGTCGCTCGAACTTGCTAAGATCTCTTCATATTTAATCAAGTTCGCCTGAACTTGATCAAAGTTTGGTGAAAACCTCAATAAGTTCGCCTGAATTTGCTAAGTCTCTTAAAATTCCATACAAGTTCGCTCGAACTTGTATTCAGAGTGAAATTTTCATAAAATCTCAACAAGTTCGCCCGAACTTGTTAAGTAGCTAATTTTCACAAGCTGTGACAAGTTCGCCCGAACTTGTCCAAAGTTTCTAAAAAACGTCTCGGACATCATATATCGTTAGATTCGTATCGACGAGACGAGTTTAAAGCTCTAATCTGGTAAAAATGGTTTTCTGAAAAATTTTAAACGTTTTTAGCAAACCGATACGTTAATATTGTCGGTTAAAAATTCAAATTTTTCTTAAAATTGCTAATCATTTTTCAAGTGTTTTTGAACGACAGATTAGTGTGGAAAACGAAATGGGGTCTGTGAAGTCACCAATGTTGATGAGTATAGATGAGTATGAAGCCTAGAAAGGAAAATTCGAGAGCTGGGTACAAATAAGTTTCTTCCACGTTTAGGTTGCCTTTAAAACTGGATTTAAATGGCCAGTTGATAAACATGGAGCTATTCTCGCAGTATCAAAGTTTACACCAGAATAGAATAATGCATATGTCCATGAGAAGAAGATGATCAGTTTGTTACAGCAATCGATAAATGAAGATATCTTGATTTTGCTACTAGAATGTGATACGGCACAAAAGCTGTGGAATGCTCTGCTGCTAAATATCTAAGTGTGCTGAGATGATCAAGAGCAAGAAGGCTCTAATCATGAAAGAGTTTAACATCTTCACAATGATCAAAAGCGAATCAATGAAACAAATGATAAATCGCTTCTGTGAGTTGAAGATTCAGATGATAAAACATGATATTCTTAAAACAGAAAGAGAGTACATTGACAAGTTGGCAGATGTACTTCCGAAAGGTGAATGGACAAATTACTTAAACGTATTAAAGGAAGTCCGAGCTGGGAATTTTTCAAGGTTTCTACCTTCATTGAAAAATTAGAGAGATATGAAGTAGAATTACTAAAGAAGTCTGATCTTGTCAGTGATCAATGAACTGATTTGGAAACGCAAAGATCAAATGATCAGTTGAAGAAAGAAGGGAGAATAATGACAAAGAACTGTGAAGCACAAGTTCAAGTACATCTACAAATGAGTGTTCAAGTTCTAGACCAATCTGCCCAGTTTATGATGTAGATATCTATCGGGCAGATAATGCCAAACTCTTGAGTGAGATTGAGAGTTTGACATTAGAAAATAAAAAATTAAAAGAAAATGAAATGAATTTTGAAAAAAAATAAAAATTTTAGAAAATGAAAAATTACATATTGTAGTAGATTTTTAAAATGAAATAAAAATGTTTAAAAATGAAAAAAGTTGTTTTTGAAAAATTAAATATAGAAAATCAAAAAGCAATAAATTCTCATATTGAGAAAATTGCTGAAGTTGAAAAAGAAGTTGAGACTGTTAAAAATAAAGTTGTTAATTCAGAAAAGTTATTGAAGGTTTTGTGACTTCCTCATTAAAGTTAGATCATATATGTCCAAAACCGATCAATGTTAATAAAAAGAAAATTCCAATAAGTGATAAATTCACAAATTATGACAATGTCATAATTGAGGAATGTGATGATGATACCGATGATGAAAGAGCTAAAATTGACAAACATGAAATATTTTTAAAACTAAAAGAAAAATTCCAAGAAACTGTTCTACAATATACTGAGAAAGGTGAATGCTCAACGCAAAAACCTTCTAAGCAGAATGGAGAACGAAAACAAAAAGAAAAACAAAGTTTTAAAAATTCTGAAAATTTTCAAAAGAAAAATAAAAGCTCATCGGTACGATCATCCAATCATTATAGAAACTCACAAAAATTTGTGAATAAGTGGTGCAGGTCGGACCGCAGTGCTTCAACGTCAAATCAAAGTTATAGAAGTAGCAGGAAAGATAGCTACCACACGTCAAATCAGTGTTATGATTTGAGTGTATGGTTGCTAAAAAGGATCAGTATGAGAACATGAAGTATCATAAATGTGGAGTAACTAGACACATTGCTAGAAAATGTTTTCAAATTAATCCTAAACCTGTTCATATTGATAAGAAAAATTTTGAAGATTTGAAAGTACCAACTCAGGTTTGGAAACAATGTACAAAAACTACAAAGAAGGTGAAACCAGTTATTACTAAGTTTTCAAATTTTGAAACTGGTGAATCCTCGAATAGTAATGAACAAAAAGTTTCTACATTGTATTTCAAGAAAGCTTTAACGAAAAATTAATCATGGTTGGTAAAAGAAAAAGAAGTTACACAATCAGTGAAAATTGAAAGGTTAGAGGACTTTCCTAAACCTAAGAAAGTCCAAAATAAACATGATTGTGTAAAGAAAATCAAAATTAAAGTTGAAGAAACAACGCCTAAGACTAAAAAGGCTTGGGTGTCACTATTCAACTAATTGTTTGAAATTTTGTGTAGGAACTTCTGAGATGAACGCAAATCACTGAGAATGGAGTTCCGTGGCACACAATGAAAACGGGCCGGGTTATCAAGTTCTATATAAACTCCTTATTACATTTCTATAACATTTACTTTACAATTTTTTGAAAATATTTTGGAGAAAATTTTTCGAAAATACATTCCAATAAACGTTTACTTGAAAGTTTTACAAATTTTTGAAGAAAATTTGAAAAAGTTCCACAGAACCCTCACTGTTGAACAAGATAAAAACTCATGTTCAGTAAATTGTTATAAACACAAAAGTGTCAAAGTTTTTGTCATCATGAGGGGGAGTGTGCTTAAAGGATATTGTGAAGCAGTAATGGATGGAGAATTGAAGTGCTTCTCATCAGTTGGTCAATGTTTTTTCTATAAATAAAAATTTTCAGAAAATCCAAAAATATTTTAAATACGAAAAGTACAAAAACATTGAAAAAGGCAAAAGAGTTTTGTGTTAAAAAGGAAATGATAGTACATTAGTGGACTATCATAGTATACTAAGGATTTGTAAAGTTCAAAAAGTGATAAACAAGTCTTACTGTGGATGTGTCGATAGGCTTTACACGTTCAGTAAATTGTTTCCGCGATATAAACTAAATTTTATAACTGCTTAAACTTGTGGATTAACATCTCTTGGATATATGGACTTAGTACTCCCAAATTTCGTTTGAAAGATTGCCAGATTCTGAGATGCGAGGTCGTTATAGATGATTGATATCTGGGGTATTATATAAGTTCTTCTGATTTTGCGTAAGCAATGGCCTAGAACTTGTAGAATACTTATACATTAAAACCTAAAACTGCATTAAATTGGAAATATTGAAAGATACTACAATTGCAGTTCAAAAGATTCCAAAATTGGAACACTACTTTAAAGTCAAGCCTTCATCTCTTTGTCGGACGGTGGTACTAACCTGAGCTCTCAAGGCCTCGTACAACCCAGATACAGATATCAGTTACGCTATACTCACCAGTAAGATAAAATCTAGAGAATCTTATACGGGAGTATATTCTGAGATGGGAACCATAGTTAAGTCAAGTTTCTTAATTCTACATAACGTATCTTGGAACAATTGAGAAATGTGTTGAAGTTTAAGAGGACAAACATATCGACAATCTAGGTAAATTTGTTTAAAACTTAGTGTCGGAAAAGGTCAATGGTACTAGTGATATGTCTCAGAAACTGATCTGATCCTTTAACAAAAACTCAACAAAAAATATTCCTGTAAATATGTTTGTACATACTTAAAGTTTGATATTCATTACATAAAATAAAAAGATTATATTATCTTTTAGTTTTGACCACTGATGATGAAATGCTGATTTTCAGAATCTAAAACTGCTGATCAAAAGTTTGAAAAATTCAAATTGATCTAAAATGTTTAAAAGTTCATTAAGTTGAAACTTACATTTGAATAAATGCTTAAGTTTAGTGTCAAAATGTTTAATCAAGTTCATTAAGTTGAACTTGATACATGAATCAGATATTCAAGGTCATTAATTTGGACTTGATAAACTAAGAGGGTTTAAAACTGATAAGAAGATGAAAATTTGATATGTTTGTATTTAGAGATTTCAAAGTTTGAATCTGAAATGTTTTATTTGAAAGTTTGAGGAACTTTGAAACAGGAAGTTGATTTTAAGGAGGAGCTGGATAAAACATGTTGATTGAAGATACAAGAAAGCACAAAGCAAGGGGGAGCATGGTGATTAAAGTTTTATCAAGACAAGCTCGAGAAGAAAAGAGAAAAGGATTGTAGATGATATGAAGATCAAGGAAGTTAAAGTTATTCAATAAATAAAGATCAAGAGAACATTAAAGACTCACGAATTCAATTGAAGAATGATGACTACGACAACATCCAAGGGGGAGTCCGTTGATGCATATGCCTGTTGCCTACGTCATCGTATTACGTCGAGTCTGTGTTTCGGAGCGAAACGTTAAGTTTATGTGTGATATAAGACAAGTTCGCTGGAACTTGTAGAGCACATGAACAAGTTCGCCCGAACTTGTCCTGTGAAGGACAAGTAAGCTCGAACTTGGTCATGTCTCATTCCGGGCGAACTTGTATCGCTATATATAGGAGTCTTTGGTTTCTCATTTGAAACATTCAGAGATTTTGTCACGACAGAGGCGAAGCTCTGTCCAAGTGTTTCCAGGATCTATAACGTCTACACATCAATGAAACTGTAACATCCGTCAAAAACGGATTTACCAAACCCGCTCCGTTTATCAACCGAACAGTCAGTCAAAAATTTTTGTTGCGAATTAAATGCCCAAAATATTTTTAAACGATCCGTAATCAATTATTATACGGGAATATATATTTAGTTTTTGAAAAACTGTTGAAAATCGCAAAATAAAAATGAATTGCTTCTGCCAGGTTTCGAACCCGGGTCTGTACCGGTTCATCATCAGCGTATCTCTCAACACACAAACCACTGCGCCACTTGTTCCGTTTGTTAAATAATAGGATCATTTAAATCATAAAGTAACGTTATAAATTCAAAACCGGCGCCCAAACGGTTCAGTCGTCGGAATCCCGGAAATCTCGCGAGTTTTAACACCACTTTCAGTTATAACGTAAACCATTAACAATACATCGGTTATAACCGATGTTTGAAGTCCGCGACACCTTTCTATAACCGCCGGAAATTTTAAAACAACGAATACAGTCGGAATTCAGACCAAGTGCTTTGACGATTTGCACTATAAATCCACCCACAACCCACGACAAACACTTTCGCTCAAAATCACACCTTTTCTCGGCGTAATTCCACTCGCCGGAATAAATCTGTTCGTCGCCGGAAAACCGGTTTCCCCATTGCCGAGCTTTTCTGAACCTCTGAAGCTTATACCGGAGATACCCATACTCTTTCCAAGCTTTTCGGAGATTTGCTGCTGCAAGACACCTGACGCCGGAGTTGAATCCTGTCGCCGGAGTTCTGCCGGAAAACAGAGGATCCAGTCGGTATACCTCTCCGCCCAGTTTCTTTTCCTTTTCACTTTTATCTTACCTTATTCGACTGTAAAACACTAATAAACCGATAAAAAAACCTTGAACCAGTCAGTCGACTTTCTCTGGTTATACTTTGATGAAGAAGACGAGGTACTCGTTATATTATAAGTATAATTAAAATCATGAAATTAATCGGGTTAGACACACAGTCCAGCGGTGGACTGTGTGCACATAAAACGCTAAAGGTCTCGAGTTCGAATCCCGTTTCACACGCTGCCTTAATAAAAATCAAATTTTTGTTTAACTGAACCGGAGTTGATACAGTTATATGTTAAGTATATTAATAACCGGAATAATAACCAAGTTAGATACACAGTCCAGCGGTGGACTGAGTGTTTGTTTATATCACAGGTCACGAGTTCGAGTCCGGTCTTCAGCACCGACTCGGACAATTATCTCTTCTTTTTAATTAAGGCAGAAAAGGAAATAACTAATTAGTATTTAAGTATAATAAAAATCGAATGATATAACATGTTGAACACACAGTCCAGCGGTGGACTGTGTGTTGGATTAAACCACAGGTCCCGGGTTCGAGACCTGTGGGGTGCATGACCGTTTCGCTTAAAATGTTTTTAAAATAAAATGAATTTCGGTTTAATCTAATTAATATATATATATAATTAAAATCAGATATATAACGGGTTAGACACGTAGCTCAGTTGGTAGAGCTGCGTGCACGCGTACGAGAGGTCTCGGGTTCGAGCCTCACTCAGCGCACAATAATATGCCATCGAACCGGTCAACGGTCAACCGGCCGGTCAACGGTCAGAAAAAAAAATAATTTTTTTTATTATTTTTATTTAATTATTTTAATTAAAAATCAATTATAAATACTTAAAAATAACATTTTTAAGGTTAGGAAATAGCCTCAAACTCACAAAAATACACCCAACAATCCTACTAAAATAGATTAATAAAATCCGTTTACTTACCAAACCATAATGCGATTTATCTAGGTTAAATCTCACTCGTGGTTAAAACCACTTCGCGTGCAACCAACGTCATCAACCGAACGCACCCACTGTGAGTGAATCTTACAACTTCCCCTTTTTAAATTACACGTTTTGGGGTGTGTCATGTGTTATGAAAATAATCAATTTATTTATTTAAACTCGTGCCATACCACATCATGACTTAAACTTAGATTGTTTTTTTTTATTGTTGTGATTTACTTATTTCCATTTGTCATATTATATGAAACTCATACATTAAGCCCATCAGTTCCTCGTGGAAGACGAGTTGAACAACGCGTGCTACAAATCAAATTCATTATTGTTTATGTGTATATCATTGAGTTGTATTGTTTGTAGTTGTGTCATTCATATCATCATGTTTATGCAATTCATTCATCAGGCCCCTTAGTTCCTCGTGAGAGACGAGTTGAGCATCGCGTGCCTTTAATTGTTCCATTATTATTCATGAGTGTTTCATTTAACATCTTATGATTGTTGATCAAGTTACATCTAATTTTACTCATGTTTGGTTGGGCACATATTTCATAATCAATTTAAATAAATTGTTCAAATGTTTCCCATAGGATTCACTCGCCAACATTATGTTGATCCAAAAACCTTTTTACACATGATACAGGTGAACAGGTTGAAGCAAGGAAAACATAGGATATGCCTTAGAAGAGAACAAAGAAGTTTAGATTGTTAGTTAGATCATGTTGTAGCAATCATTGTAAATTTCCATTTAATTTGTATTAATGAATATGAAACGCTTAATAAATGTCATGAGCTTTGATGATAACCCAATCATGCCCCGATCACCTTTTCCGCTGCGGGTCGGGGTGTGACAGATTGGTATCAGAGCCATGACTATAGGGATATAGGATAGGTTATTAGACCCTTAGAGCCTATACTATAGTCTGCCTAAATTTTTAATTGATTAGGTGGTTACATACAAACTTGTGATATTTATTTGTTTCATATTTGTTTACATTTCAGTCAAACATACATGCTTATATACATATTCATCATACATATATACATATTCATTATACATATATCGATGTTCATGTATTCAATTTATTTTCATACTCTCATTATCCAAAGATTTTGTGCAATTTTCAAATCTCATCAAAGTAAGTTCTGCGACGGGCATGTAGTAACTGGAAGGGTACAAGTACCGGTAGTCGGAACGTCCTGTCTAGGCTGGCATTCGTATAAATCCAATATAACGGACCAGTTTGCCTACCTGGGGACCAACGATGAGAGTACGAAGGACCTATTAGGCCAAAGCATGCCACACCAAACGTCGTTCGAACTAACCCTACTTTGAGGTGTCACCGTGTCTACACCTGGACACATTCCGAACATCACATGTTGTATACATACTTCTCGATTTTCTCCGGGTTTTTGTGTACGCAACCAGGCAGAAACCGTGCGAACCATATGAAAAACCGGTATTCATGGGGGCCCACATGATTACACAGGAAAAGTATGGCGGCATGAAGGGCCTAACAGCGAGCAAAACCCAAGACATCCAATGGATGTAGTAATTTATTTATCTATAATTATTTTATGAATGTTCGTTCTTGAATGCGACCCATGATCCCAAAAGCATCCAACTCATACTCTTGTCATGTATTCATTGTAGATGTCTTCTAACCTCGCCCGTAGGAAGACGAGAGCAAGAAAAGCCCGCGAACGCATGGCTGCCTTAATCGCTCAACAAATGGCTGCTGTAATACCCAATATTGTAATCCAAGTTCAACAAGCACTTACCGATAATCCTGTCAATCAAGCAAACCAAAACATTTTCAACTCTCCCCCAAATACCACTAAATGTACCTACAAGCACTTCAAATCATGCGACCCTCCGAAATACAAAGGGACTGAAGGTGTCACTGTTCTTCTCCATTGGTTTGAAGAAATGGAGAACACTTTTCTAAATTGCGATTGCCCTGACGATCGCAAAGTACGATATGCTACCGGTCGATTATATGGGATAGCACTTACTTGGTGGAACACAGAGAAGGCCAAACGAGGTGTGGAAGATGCTATGACCTTAACTTGGAACGAATTGAAGGAAATCATGACCAGACGATTTTGCCCAAGGAGCGAAATCAAGAAGTTAGAAGATGAATTTTACTCATTGAAGCAAATGGAAGGAGACCACATCACCTACAACAAAAGATTCCTCGAGCTACATCAAATGGTTCCCAACATGTTCACTCCCCTCTACCGTTTGATCGAGCACTACATTCGTGGTCTTCCGTCAAAGATTCAAGACCCTGTAATAAGTGCCAAGCCTGCAACTTTGGAAGCAGCAATGGAGCTAGCAACAGAGCTCACTGAGAACCGAATCCGAAACAAAGACTTCAAGGAGGAGAAGAAGAAGGATAAAGAATCGACTGAAACCTCCGACTCCACTCAAACTGAATCCCCTTCTCAACCCAATCCTAAGAGAAGAAGAGTCGGGCGACTTTTCGCTACTACCCAACGAAATCAACCAGTTTTTCACGCCATACCCATCCGAGCTATCCCAATCACCCAAGTGGCACCCAACTCAGCTTACCCAACTAAGAAACCATATCTTGGACCTCACCCTCGATGCAACAACTGTTTTTATCACCATCCCCATACCCTACTTTGTCGTCTATGTGCAACTTGTGGAAGCTATGGTCATTTGAGCAATGTTTGTCGCACCTTCCAAAACCAAACCTTTTCCCCTACTCAAAACATGGCCCAAACTTATCAACAACCCCAATACCCCATGTTCCCATATGCTCGAGCTTGCTTCAATTGTGGCGACCCTACCCACTTTAGAAACACATGCCCTCAATTGGTTAACGTTATCAACACTCAAGCCCAATCAAACCCAGTCAACCAAGTAAACCAAGAAAACCCAACCACTATGCCACCAGCAAGAGGAAGAGTCTTCAATATCAACGCCAATCCTGTCGAAGATAATGACGGCCCAAACGAAGATACTCAGCTAGTCCTCTTCGCCGAAGATCCAGATTCAATTCCTGTCGTTTAGTTTTATGTTTTTTTTCCATGTGTAGACTGTTAGAGAAATTATTGGATATTATATATTATATATTGTTTTCAGTATATGCTTTTGCCGAGGCCGTGGCTCCCCATCCATCGAGGTTGAGTTGGATCCCCATTTTATTATGTGGTTGATCTTGGCGTGCCCGCACGATCGGCTCCGTTTGTTTGAGCCTTGATCGGTTATTTCATTTTACATTTCAATACATGCAATACGCTCGGCTCCGTTTGATTGAGCCTTGAGCGCACATTTCAAATTACATTTCCAGTTCATGCAATACGTTCGGCTCCACCCGATTGAGCCTTGAGCGCACATTTCAATTTCATTATCAGTATCTTGTGGTTGTGGTGTTTGTAGTAGAGTCGCATCGAACTAACCATAACTTGCGGATAAAGTCAATGAAATTTTGACAAGGATATGGTGGATACGCCGATGGTACTTCCTATATATAAGTATTCTTGTCAAATGATCGGAGGCATTATCAGGCGGTTATGAGAGGTTCCATGCATAGGCTGTTTGTGTGGTTAAGTTATTCATTTTCAGTACATGCAATACGCTCGGCTCCACCCGATTGAGCCTTGAGCACACCATTTCAATTTCAGTACATTCAATACGTTCGGCTCCGTTTGATTGAGCCTTGAGCGCACATCCATTTCATTTTCAGTACATGCAATACGATCGGCTCCGTTCGATTGAGCCTTGATCACACAGATATATTTCATTTCAGTAATTTATGTTTGTTCTATTGATTGTAGAGTTATAGGACTAATCATAATTCACTGATAAAACCAATGAAAATTTGACAAGAATATGGTGGATACGCCGCTGGTACTTCCTATATATAAGTATTCTTGCCAAAGGATCAGAGGCATTATCAGGCGGTTATGAGAAGTTCCATGTAGGATTTAGTATTGCCTTGGTTGGAATTTGTGTTACATTTATATCATTATGTTATTTAAAGAGATTGGAATGTGTTCCATTTCTACATAAACTAACCTCTCCATCATAACAAACGAGAGAGGAACTTCCACCATTCAAACATATATGCTATCAGAATGTGGATTCAAATATTTGCTGTTGTGTTTATTCATGTTCAAATATTTGCTGTTGTGTTTATTCATGATCAAATATTTGCTGATGTGTTTATTCATGTTCAAATATTTGCTGATGTGTTCATTCATGTTTGAATATTAGCTGTTGTGTTTACTTATGTTCAAATATCAGTTGTTGTGTTTTTAATTATGTTCCATATAGATTGTAGTGTTAGAAGTTTTGCCTTAGGACATAACCATAATTTTCCCAAACGTATCTAAACTCTTATGCATGATATCATTTTTAGCAAATCATTCCTGTTTATCAATACTTATACAGTAGGCAACAAAAAGCGATTCCTGAATAGGGTACTTAACCCTTACAAGGAACGTTACCGCCTCGAACAAAAACTTGAACCTTTATTTTTCTAAGCATACAACTGTCAAACAAAACATCATCATTCTTTTAGTCAAATATATCACAATTTAAATTTCGGGACGAAATTTCTAAAAAGCAGGGGATACTGTAACATCCGTCAAAAACGGATTTACCAAACCCGCTCCGTTTATCAACCGAACAGTCAGTCAAAAATTTTCGTTGCGAATTAAATGCCCAAAATATTTTTAAACGATCCGTAATCAATTATTATACGGGAATATATATTTAGTTTTTGAAAAACTGTTGAAAATCGCAAAATAAAAATGAATTGCTTCTGCCGGGTTTCGAACCCGGGTCTGTACCGGTTCATCATCAGCTTATCTCTCAACACACAAACCACTGCGCCACTTGTTCCGTTTGTTAAATAATAGGATCATTTAAATCATAAAGTAACGTTATAAATTCAAAACCGGCGCCCAAACGGTTCAGTCGTCGGAATCCCGGAAATCTCGCGAGTTTTAACACCACTTTCAGTTATAACGTAAACCATTAACAATACATCGGTTATAACCGATGTTTGAAGTCCGCGACACCTTTCTATAACCGCCGGAAATTTTAAAACAACGAATACAGTCGGAATTCAGACCAAGTGCTTTGACGATTTGCACTATAAATCCACCCACAACCCACGACAAACACTTTCGCTCAAAATCACACCTTTTCTCGGCGTAATTCCACTCGCCGGAATAAATCTGTTCGTCGCCGGAAAACCGGTTTCCCCATTGCCGAGCTTTTCTGAACCTCTGAAGCTTATACCGGAGATACCCATACTCTTTCCAAGCTTTTCGGAGATTTGCTGCTGCAAGACACCTGACGCCGGAGTTGAATCCTGTCGCCGGAGTTCTGCCGGAAAACAGAGGATCCAGTCGGTATACCTCTCCGCCCAGTTTCTTTTCCTTTTCACTTTTATCTTACCTTATTCGACTGTAAAACACTAATAAACCGATAAAAAAACCTTGAACCAGTCAGTCGACTTTCTCTGGTTATACTTTGATGAAGAAGACGAGGTACTCGTTATATTATAAGTATAATTAAAATCATGAAATTAATCGGGTTAGACACACAGTCCAGCGGTGGACTGTGTGCACATAAAACGCTAAAGGTCTCGAGTTCGAATCCCGTTTCACACGCTGCCTTAATAAAAATCAAATTTTTGTTTAACTGAACCGGAGTTGATACAGTTATATGTTAAGTATATTAATAACCGGAATAATAACCAAGTTAGACACACAGTCCAGCGGTGGACTGTGTGTTTGTTTATATCACAGGTCACGAGTTCGAGTCCGGTCTTTAGCACCGACTCGGACAATTATCTCTTCTTTTTAATTAAGGCAGAAAAGGAAATAACTAATTAGTATTTAAGTATAATAAAAATCGAATGATATAACATGTTGAACACACAGTCCAGCGGTGGACTGTGTGTTGGATTAAACCATAGGTCCCGGGTTCGAGACCTGTGGGGTGCATGACCGTTTCGCTTAAAATGTTTTTAAAATAAAATGAATTTCGGTTTAATCTAATTAATATATATATATAATTAAAATCAGATATATAACGGGTTAGACACGTAGCTCAGTTGGTAGAGCTGCGTGCACGCGTACGAGAGGTCTCGGGTTCGAGCCTCACTCAGCGCACAATAATATGCCATCGAACCGGTCAACGGTCAGGTCAACGGTCAACCGGCCGGTCAACGGTCAGAAAAAAAAAAAAAATTTTATTATTTTTATTTAATTATTTTAATTAAAAATCAATTATAAATACTTAAAAATAACATTTTTAAGGTTAGGAAATAGCCTCAAACTCACAAAAATACACCCAACAATCCTACTAAAATAGATTAATAAAACCCGTTTACTTACCAAACCATAATGCGATTTATCTAGGTTAAATCTCACTCGTGGTTAAAACCACTTCGCGTGCAACCAACGTCATCAACCGAACGCACCCACTGTGAGTGAATCTTACAACTTCCCCTTTTTAAATTACACGTTTTGGGGTGTGTCATGTGTTATGAAAATAATCAATTTATTTATTTAAACTCGTGCCATACCACATCATGACTTAAACTTAGATTGTTTTTTTTTATTGTTGTGATTTACTTATTTCCATTTGTCATATTATATGAAACTCATACATTAAGCCCATCAGTTCCTCGTGGAAGACGAGTTGAACAACGCGTGCTACAAATCAAATTCATTATTGTTTATGTGTATATCATTGAGTTGTATTGTTTGTAGTTGTGTCATTCATATCATCATGTTTATGCAATTCATTCATCAGGCCCCTCAGTTCCACGTGAGAGACGAGTTGAGCATCGCGTGCCTTTAATTGTTCCATTATTATTCATGAGTGTTTCATTTAACATCTTATGATTGTTGATCAAGTTACATCTAATTTTACTCATGTTTGGTTGTGCACATATTTCATAATCAATTTAAATAAATTGTTCAAATGTTTCCCATAGGATTCACTCGCCAACATTATGTTGATCCAAAAACCTTTTTACACATGATACAGGTGAACAGGTTGAAGCAAGGAAAACATAGGATATGCCTTAGAAGAGAACAAAGAAGTTTAGATTGTTAGTTAGATCATGTTGTAGCAATCATTGTAAATTTCCATTTAATTTGTATTAATGAATATGAAACGCTTAATAAATGTCATGAGCTTTGATGATAACCCAATCATGCCCCGATCACCTTTTCCGCTGCGGGTCGGGGTGTGACAGAAACAGTGATTAATCAGTAACAAACTAGTATCAATGTCGCCTATGCAAACGGATTCCGCACGTTTACCTTAGGTTTGCCAAATTAGGACCCCAACAATCCGTATTAGGGACCTACATGAAGAACTTGGAGGAGACATCTAGGGTTGAAATAGAAAGGAAAAGGATGAGACTTGGTCATAATGTAAGAAAATAAGTTTTGCATGTTTAAGCATGGATATATCACGTATGTTGCATATATTTGACGAGTATGCAACAAGTATTTAACAAGTATAATCATGTATGAATCCGTATAAGGAGTGCAAATTTAGTTTGTTCACAGGATTATTATTGCTTTTGATTGCGAGAGACGTGCGAATTGTGTAACGGTTCGAAACGAATAAGGTAACAAGTATAAAATCACATAAAAATGGATATAACATAAAAGATTGGCTCAATAAAACATGGTATTGTTTCGGATAGAGAAACGTCGATTATTCCAAGGTGATTCATAAGATCTTTTCGAGTTAGGGAACATGCTTTGGCCTAATAGATAAAATGCTCTCGTCGAGAAGCGATTAACGGCATTTTACCCTTCCAGTTACTACATGTCTCTAGTCAATCGAAAATTCGAGACTTTGGCGAGACTGAAAATCGAGGAACGGGACTTAATCAACAAGGTGCGGGTTTCACCCCTAACTTGACGATTTCGTACCCTAAGTGCGGTTGTTTCTTACTAAACGAGGAGCATATTCCGACTCATTTGTAAGATCCACTAGAGTATGAAATGGAAGTTTTTCATCAAGATGTGGATATCACTCCTAACTTGATGGGCTAACTTCGTGAAAAATCAAATAGGTGGAATGAGAGATGTCACCAAAAATTGTAAGTCATTGGACCAATATTGGTGCAAATCGCCTCGTTGCATCATGAGTGTCTTCAAGTCTTCGAGTGTATTGTGTAAATGTCTTAGGAAAGACATCATGTAAATTTTCAAGACCAAAAGAAAAGAAGAAGCAATGATGGGAGAATAAAGTTTTAAGCATAATACAAGAATGGTAAAAAAAAATGGGACACTTAAACTATAGACTAGGTCGAACATGGCAATTCTACCTAATTCCCTATAATTATGGCTCTGATACCAATCTGTCACACCCCAACCGATGGCGGAAACATCGAAGTGGGACGAAAAAGATTGTTCATTGCTCACAACACTAATAGCGACAATATTTAAACAAACCAAATTTCATTTCATAATTAATATTGTCAAATACAATACATGGGAATTTCAAGTACAACAATAATCAAGTCAAAATTTGATACA
Organism: Scalesia atractyloides; assembly: GCA_947069175.1. Lineage (NCBI taxonomy): Eukaryota > Viridiplantae > Streptophyta > Magnoliopsida > Asterales > Asteraceae > Scalesia > Scalesia atractyloides. The sequence goes on along the minus strand of CAMTDV010000024.1, from coordinate 54,538,967 downwards.
ACGTTAATAAACCCAAGCGTCTATGTGTGTATCTAGTCATCAACGCTACTCCAATTTCATAGCATCATCTTCATCAACCTGTAACATGTTTTAAAATAGAGTTCAATGCAAAAGCAAAGGCGAGTACACAAGTTTGGTGATACATAGCATAGTATAAAAGTATAATTCGAATCCACATGTTAATGGTATGCAAGGTAAATGATAATCATGCAACACTAAATCAAACCCGAGTTTCCACAAGTATAATGAGCGTCCTCGTCGCAAAAGCAACGAGACTAAAAGTATGAATAAGCTTAACATAGATCCCCAACGGGTGGTGTGCTACTCCTATAGCGCTATATATGTCAAGTTTAGCTAGCTAAGTTAATGGTTAAGCATGTATGAATCTAGAATGTATCTAAGCATAACAACTATCATGTATTAACGGATTGAACATGTAAAGCATAAGTTTTAATTTGTGTATTTTGATAGGTAAACATGTTACAACCCAAAAATGTGTAAAAACGGTAAATGGGTCGAGTATACTCACGGTTTTGCAAAACTGTTCCAACTAGAGAAATCCGCGAGCTTGTTTGTTGGTTAAGGATTATGCACCTTGTCCTTCTACACGAAGAACATAGGTATGAGTATGGTGATTAACGGAAGATTCGGAATATGAGCATGAGTAATAAATAATAATGTAAAGTATGTAGGTATGAAAATAGTCACCAAGGTCTAGCACTCGTTTTTGACACTATGATAACCCCTAAGGGTTTGATGTGATTTCATGGGTTTGAAACCTATTAGAATCGTAACGAGGAACTACACACTTTGGTGATAAACTTAATAACTTGACAAGTGATTAGTTATTCATTATCAAGGGTTCGATTATTAGGTTCATTATGATATAGTCCATAGATATATACATAATAATATGCTACAACTAACAAGGATAATCATAGAAGTCATGTAGGAGGTAGGAGGTTGAACCATCCATTTAGGAACCTCATAGGAGTTCACCACTACACAAGTTGTCGTAGACAACAAGGACGGTCAAGAACAATATTAATCAACAAAAATGTAAATGTATGTTATCACTATACCAAGTAGCCAAGCAAACTACAACCCGGTGAGCCGGCGTCGACACACGTCGAATGCTAGACGGGGTTGTGTCACTTTCAATCTAGCAAACTAACTTGGGATAATGATGAGAAATCATCAAATGATATGGGGACTTAGAGTTAGGATAGCCTAATCTAACAAAAGTAGTCACACATGAACAAGTTCAAGACTTGCATCACTTGTGAGCTTAAAGCTCTTCGAAAACAGAAAGTTTAGGGTGTTAAAACAGCCCTTAGTTCATGTTAACAAGCTTGTTTAGGCTTCACTAATCATAAGCTTGATTAGGATCTCAAGAACACAAGATTGTATGAGATAGAACATAAGTTTTTAAAAGGTTTAATCAAAACATAAAGTTTGGAGCCCTTTAGATGGATATCCAGGTCTGGATTCTCCAAGGAGAATCCGTGGAATCAAACCCAAGGTTTATCCAACTAGGTTGGAAGAAGGATCAAGCAAAATAAGCAAGATTTGAGCAAGTTATGCTCACTTTTATGAGAGGTGATGATTCTTCTCAGGTTCTTGATTTCTAGTAGATTATGAGTGTTTGAGGATCATTAGAGAGAGTTTAGAAAGTAAAAAATGTGTGGAGAACACTTGGTATTTATAAGGGATGAAGGTAGGGTGGTTAGGAAGTGATTAAATGGGGTTTACGGCCATTGGGGAGGAGGCATTTGTGTGGATTCGTGCATATTTCACGAGCCAAAAGGGATCTGCCCGCCCAGACACCCTTACGGACCGTAAGGGTGTCCCCTTGCGGTCCGCAAGGGCCGGGTCCGGGACACAATTTTGCATTTTGTTGTTTTGTTGATTTTGGACGGGTTTAAGTGTTGTTTAATGATATTTTATGAACAAATAATGTATATTAGGCATAAGGGACATGTTCTAAGGTACATGTAAGTATAAAATGAATGAGATCGAGTATATGCATTGCGTATAAAGTACGTATGAGGTATGGTTGTCACGTATTTGGAAGTATGGTCACGTTTCGAGTATAATGTATCAATGTATGTATGTATGAGCATGTATAACAAGTATTGTGAAGAGAGAGGGGTAGAGAGAGAATGGGGGTATTTCAGTATTTGTTTTTTTTATATACTTAATACATATACATATATATAATATACATAAATACATATTTCTATATTATATTAGATTTTTAAATTTGTTTTGTTTTATTTGTTAAATAAGTTTTAAAAAAAAGGTAAAAAGACTAAAATAGCCTTGTATTATCTAAGTTAACAAAAAAATTAACTGAGTTAGCGTTAAAGAATATAACATGCAACATTTAAAACATTAAGTACAAAAATCATCAGTTTTAAACATAAAGGACACCGCTTGAAAACAGGTATGAAGATAAAGGACCGAACGTGCAATTCACTCAATTTGTTATAAGAAAACGTTTTACTTGTGGCTAATTTTTTGCATTCCTCTGTGTTTTAGTTGACCATTTTTATGTTTTCAATTACTATAGTTATTTTAGTCTCATCAAAATAACTTTTGGTATATTGAATTTTACTTAACAATATACGAAATTAAAAATAAATATTTATACGAGTTACAAGTGTGAAATACACACTCGTTTATGACTATTCTACTGATGAGATCCTACTAATTGAATTCTCTAATTGTCACTAATTATAACTGTCAGCTCTTGACAGCCCACAAAAACATTTTGATGGGTTTTCCATAAAGAAACATAAAGAAAGTATATGAAAAGAATTTGCACATTTGTTTTTGTTATTACTAATAAATTATAAGACTGAACTCTTGATAAGTGTTATAAAATCAATTTGATATGAAAATGTTTGACATCGTTTGAGATCAGGGCAGACCTAAGTTATGACAGGGGGCGGATGCCCTCTTTGTAAATTAGTCATCGCCCCCTTTGAAATCTTTGGAGCATATGTGAAGCAAAACCAAAAAAAAGATAAAAGAAAGTTTACCGGAAAATAAATATTTGCAAGGGAAAGAGCTCTTCAATTGACAAACTAAAATGAAGAAGACACAAAATTACTATGTTGTCACCACACCCCATATCCTAAACTCTTCAATATTATTCATTTGTTTTTTACCATTAAGGTTATCTATATAATATAATAAATGAGATGAATTTAGGACACTTGGCGTGTTATGGTGGAGCCTCAAGCTGATTTTGGGAGGAAATGCATCTTCTTCACTTAAATTTTTTTATGTGAGATCCATTTTAGTCCGGGTCGTCCATTACCCGATTCTCGGATCCATATGAAAGCATCCTTTAATTCAGAACTCCCAACCCTAATTCATTCTTTCAGCCGTTTATGTCTTTCTCTCTCTGGCTTCACTCTACCTCGTCTTCAAACTTGGATCTATGGATTATTTGCATTGAAGAACCTAAAAATCTTTGTTTTCATATGACAAATTCAAATATCTACAATCGGAGATTCATATTCATCGATCGATTGTAAGAGTTAATCCTAACCTTTTTCCTTTTCATATTGCTCATATATTTTATCTTAGATCTTTGATTTTTGATGTTATTAATATTGTTTGAATTTTGGTTTTTCATATGATCAAAACTGTAACAATCACATAATGATCATTTACCATTCAGATTCAAGAATCAATTGTGTTCTTTATTTTTACATTGGTTGATTTCTTAATTTTCATCAAATCAAAATTGTGGTTACCAATTAGGGTTTTTCTATTTCTCATAAGTGAAGAAGATGATCAAATTCAATATTGATGATTTCATTATTTTTCGTTAGATTGATAAGCTTAAGTATGTTTGTTTTTTATTAAGCTTCAGTGTCCAGATCTGATCGATATCATTATGTATGTATATAGATTCGCTTAGATTTTTGAGTTTAATCGATGTGGTAGATGTTCACGGAGATTCTACAATTTTAATCCAAGGTATGTTGATTTATTTGGTGTTAATGTACTTTTATATGTTAATCGAAGTTTTTAATCTTCTGCTTTTTGCGTTAAATTCTAATCATTAAAACTAGATCTATATGATATGTGGTTCTTTTCACTTTGATTCTTCAATCTTCATAAAATGTATGTTTTTCTTTCATGTTTTATCATTAACACTGTATTAATTCTTTAGTTATTCTTTAATTTGTAATTATCATTTATTAACTTCTTAATTAAGACCAATACAATTATTATTTTACTAACTTTTAATTTTACAACATTTATTTTACTAACATAGTTGTTAATTTATATAAAACTCATTTTATATTTTATTGAACAATTAGTATACTACAATTTCAAATTCGAATTTAACTTCTCTTTCCTCAATTAAATATTTGACTACGTTATTTCTTAATCAAATCATTAAAACTATTTCAATATCTTATATATTAATATGATACTCATATATTGTAGGTGTTGAATTCTTGAGGGATTCTCAAACTATATTGGAATCAGAATCATTTGGTGTTCATATGTCGGAATTTGAATCTATTCCTCCTAAATTTTTCTAAGGTTATATCAAATGTTTTTTAATTTTTTTTAGTTTTGATTACCATTTTTTAAAATTATATCTATGTATTTGTTTTGATTACCATTTTTTTTAAAAGGCTACCATTTTTTTACCTTTACCTGAATTAAAACTTAGCAGGTAAATATATATTTTTTACACTATCGTTTTTATTCCTTTTCTCATTAAGGGTTGTTTTTTTAATATAGGTATCGTTAAGTAATATCAAAATCAATAAAAACCGGTTGAGCTCCTGAATAAAAACATATAAACAGGTAAAGTTTTTTATAATTTTAGTAAGTTAAATTGAAGAACCAGTTGTTGTATTAACATTTTGAACACCAGAACTACACTTGCTGTTAGGGAATATGTTAAAGATCTCTATGCTCAAACACAAGCATTGAGGTAACCTTTTTAATTAAAAAGGGATCTTTTCATGTATCTTTTTTGTATAATTAGACGGAATCACATGATTGATCATTGGATTGCAGAGTTACCGCATGGTTTCAGTAAATAAGGATGTGAGTTTTCATTTCTTAGACTTAAGGTATGGTTACTTTCTATTTCAGTTATTGCTATAGAGATAGGAATTTGTTCTCATCTCACTTTATTTATAGAAATTAATTACTGGTCTAAACTTTTTTTTCAATTTGAAGTGATGTTTAATATCTATCTTTTCCAAACTATATAACGCTAAAATTTTATACAAACTATGGTTTGGTTTGGGACCAAACTGGTCGGAAAGGGGAAGCGGGTCACTTGAATAGGCCTGTCTTTGGTTTGTTAGTAGTACTTTTTCAATTTTTCCAGTTAGAATATATATATATATATATATATATATATATATATATATGCTTGGCAAAATGGACATGTCGGATTGGGAGTCGGGTCAAATTAGGCCCGGCCAAAATAGATTTTAAGCAAGACGAGTTCGGAAAAAAAACTCGGGTCAAAACAAGTTATGCATGCAATGGACACAAATTAAAGAGTCCTTTTTACAAAAAAACAAAAAAAAATGACAAATCGGCATATTAGTCAATTAGGTGACTTTCAATGGCATTTTCATCAAAACTCACTATTGAAGCCTTTACACTCCATACTTATGCTTACACAAGTTTGGATATTGTTCACAATAAGTTTTAACCATTTATGTATGAATTCAACATATGTTCAAGTCGGTACTAACATATAATTCCTATAAATACAATGATTATTGATTTTGACATAGTAGACATCTTCCAAAAAAAAATTCGTTTTCATTTTGTATCTGAAAGTTGAATATGGTTATCTTTCCAATTTTAGTATAGATTGTGAAATGAGTGTGTGAATACCAAACTAATATATGATTTGTTTTATTGGAAAACTCAAAATCCCCTGTTGTATTTTCCTAATTTTTAAGTTGCGGTCAAATGTATTGGTTAACATTCAGATGTTAATTTTTTTTATTGAAAACTCAAAATCCCCTGTTGTATTTTCCCAATTTTTATGTTGCGGTCGAATGTATTGGTTAATATTTAGATGTTAATTTTTTTGGGATATTGTTTTTAAATAACCCAAACTTTCACCAATTGACCGATAACATTTCCAACTTTCGATTTGTACATCAGCACTCCCAACTTTCAACTTATTGGCCATAACACTCCCTGTGACTGTAGGATCGGCCCCAACTCGTGAGTTACCGGACTGATTTGCTCAGCTAACAGAGGCGGAATTCATTGTTAACCAAGTGACCAAACACACGACAAGATCAATGATACTGTTTAACACGTCTGAATCTTTATATCAATAACTTGGAATGATTACAGACATAAACGAGCAGGGCTTCGCCTCTGATCTCCAAAAACAGCATGCTAACACAAACACCCAAGTCACCTATTTATACTAAACAGATTTCGCACTAAAGGGACTTGGGTGGGATTTCGTATGAAAATCAGTTTCGTACGAAATCTTCACATTTCGTACAAAGTCATTACATAACAAATAAAACTTAATATTTAACACTAGCAAAGCCCTAATTACGTAACTAACTCATCCTAGACGTAGGCAATAGACATTAGTGCACCAACAGACTCCCCCTTGGATGTTGTCGCAGTCTTGGATGGTCCTCAAAACTTCTTCTTCAAAAATCTTCAAAAAGTATTTGATGCATTTAACTGAAAAAGTTCGTTGGAGGCTTACGACGCTCCTCAGACGGAATTGGAGTTTGATATGTTGGAGGAGGTCGATTGTATGTGTTGCCGAACTTAAATCTTTGTTGTGCAACAATCTTTCTTCTTTCTTCAATCACGGCCTCTTTCTTGTCATTCTTTTTCTTCTCCTTATCTTCAATCCCTCTCCATGATGTGTTCCAAGCTTTACCTGAATGAATATCATGAGCATAAGAATGTTAACAATCTTGTGTAACTGCAAATCTTGAACTTCATCCTTGTCTTTCTAGCTGATCTTTACATAGAACAGACATTCAATGTCTTTCTTGGAACAATTCACCAGCCATATAGGATCTAAGACACGGATCCCTTTCCATAACCCATAAATACGTTTATGCATGATAACAGACTCTGATAATTCTTCTGAAATCTTCCATGAGACTTTATCGGGTTCTACACAAATAACTGTTTCACATGTACTTGAATCACAGTGCCACCACTTAGAGATCATGTTGAAGTCTTGTTCCATTTTGATGATCAGCATATTCTTCATCGCACGCGGACGCTTGACGATCAAGGTAACATCCTTTTCTTGTGTGACCGGATCGATCTTGGTAACCTTTCTCGGATAATGTGGCTTCCAACGAGGAAAGTTGTGCATGGCTGTCACACCCCAACCGATGGCAGAAACATCGGGATGAGACGAAAACTGGATTGCAAGAGATTTCATAACGCTAATAGTGACAAATATTTATTAAATCCTTTTCACGATGCTTGAACTAGGAACTCCTCAAGTTTAAAGTGAGTATTGCACAATAAATATTCAAATAAATAAATCTCATTGCATTAAAATGATTTTCGTACAAGTATTGAAATTGAAATACAACAGGATTGAAAATAAATTACAATATGACGAACATTAAAATTAAGTGCGTTTCTAGGAAATCCTACTAGATTCGTTGGTCGCAATCCTGCAACATGTAATAAAAGCATGGATCAGTACAAAAGCACTAACGAGCAAACAAGTTTGAATTTAAGTTTATGTATAAAAATTGTCTTAGATCCACATGGCATATCATATTTAAATTGACCGAGCAAACATAAACAACTTGTGCATATCAGAAAGTATATAATTAAAATCCTTAACTAACATACATAATAACCTAAGCATAGTAATATCACGAAATTTCAAGTCGAAACTAATAAGCATAAATAACCTAAGCATAACAATGAACGAGCTCGATGGTTTGAGTATTAAAATATGATCGATTGCATAGCGTGCATTTTGTATACATGTTGCACCCAAAATGCGTTAGAGAGTAGAAAGGGGTCGAGTATGCTCACAGTTCTTGCAATGCTTCCCTTGGAAATCCCACGAAGAGTGGAAGAGTTTGTGAACGCAACGCCGCGGTTATCATACATGGGTAACGAAGGAATATAGAAGTTTAGAGGTTGCCGAAGTGTTATAAAACAAGTATATATTTATATTTTGCCCTTTTGAAATGATTACTTTAATTTCAAGAATCTTAGGCGTATGATAAGCACCCTTCAAATCACGAAATGTTACGAAAAACGGGCAAAGTTTCCTCTGTTTTTTTGGCTAACCCGACAACACAAGTTGTAGACATAAAAATCAATAATTTTCAAAACATTATATATATTTATACGGTTTCATACAATTTTTTTCAAGTCCGGTGCTATGATTAAAATATATTTAAAACAAAACAATATGAACATAACTCGCGTTGCAATGGTTATACCGTATCTCGCGTTGACTGAGGTGACCTTAGCTGACCATAGTTGACTCGGGCTCGACCGCAGTTGACCGTGGCTGAGTGCGAATCCGTACCAAACCCAAACTGAACCGAAACGTCACCCAAGTGGAATCCCAAGTTGACCCGAATCTCACGAAATGCCTGAACCCGAATCTAATGAAACTTGAACCAGACACTGAAACGAGTATGAACTGAGTTAACCCGGATTGAACCGAGTAAACTCACACCACAACAGAGTTTAGCTTGAACAGGACATGACTGTCACCACAGTTGTCATTGGTTGCCGGAAAACACGGTGTTCCAACCGCTTTTGAATCTGAAACGAAACGAATCATAATCTGAGACTTAGAATCGACTAGCAAACAAAATCAAACCTGAGACGAAGACAACCTGATCCCGAGACCGACGTGAATCAACCGGAAACAAACTCAAAATAGATCGGAAAAACTCGAACAAGAACTCGAACCCGAAACTCGTCCCCGCCACAGGCGACGGCGCTGCGCCGTCGCTCCTCGTCCCGGTTTCTCTCTCATATCATCGCTCTCTCTCTCATCGTTCTCGTTGTCTCCCTCTCTTCTCCGTTTGTGTTAAATGCCGCCGTAGGCCACCACCACAAAGGTGGTCGGCCGTTCAATCGAGCAGGGGTGGGATGGGGTTTGGCGTGGTTGCTTGAGGCGGAGAGGGGAGTTTGGTGTGGTGGTTTGAGGCGGAGAGGGCAAGGTGAGGGAGTTGTGGTTGTTAGCCGGAGAAAGAGCATGAGATGGGTGCTCGGAGATGGTCGCCGGAATTCGCCTCCGGTGACCAAAGGTGTGAGAGAAAGGGGCAGAGGGTGTGGGTCTGTAGGCGGGGGTGTCTCTCTGTGGGTGAGTGTGTTTGTGGTTATGATATAACTAGGGTTTAGCTATTAGGTAAGGTTTTGGTATTGGGCCCAAGGCCCGTTAACTCGTCCTAGGGTTTTTGAGTGGCTCGGACGCGACTGCGAGATCCGTTTTTGAACCCGAGCGTCGTAAAAAGGCGCATAATACTATTTTAGGGGTTGAGATTATGTCGAATCGAGTCGGTAGTTGACGTCGATCGCGAAATTGCAAAATGGAACCGATTCGCGTATAAATATATTTTTGAATAGTTGATTGTACCAATAACGACTAATAATATATATGTATATACATATATTTTTATTATGTTTTAACGCCTCAAATTATGATATAAATATTTATTTTCTAAAACAAGGATGCGAAAAAGCGAGGCGCTACAGTCTCCCCTATATTAGGAAATTTCGTCCCGAAATTTTTTCAAGAGGAAGACCTTAGAATAAGTTAGCATTTCGTAGTATGTTTGTATAATCGAGAATAGATTGCGAGTGATCAAAGTTTGTATTAAATATAGCAGGGAACCACCGAATTTCTCAAGGCACGTTTTCACGAAAGTTTGGTAATATGGTAATAACACTTATATATAGGAAGTACCAGCGGTGTATCCACCATGTTCATACCCTATTACGTCTGTTTCGCTAATCGTTGCCATGTTACATTTCGTGTCACGATCAGGGTTTATTATTGTATTACAAGGGAGAATGATAGCGTGTAGAAATTTAAGTATGCAAGCATGATTGTGTGAGAGTGTATAGAGTATGAGTATGAGTATAAGTGTGTGTATATGCACATTCTTGTACAATACGCATGATATATTGTTGTTAACCAAGATTAACGCATTACTGGCATGTGAATAAACAGGTCAAACCATCGTGTACCACAATGTAGACTACCCATCATCGTCGGAACGAAGAGGGTGTAAAATAGTTTACTTAACATGACCTCAAGAATACGGGCGGATGCTACTCCTATAGCGCTACACAAGCGCTATACATGTGAAGGTAGGCTTGATCAGAGTTAATGAAGAGTTCATCAAATAACGTGTGAATAAACAAGTCAAACTATCGTGTATTGCAATGTTGACTACCTAATATCATCGTAACGAAGAGGGTGTAAAATAGTTTACTTAACATGACCTCAAGAATACGGGCGGGCGCTACTCCTATAGCGCTACACAAGCGCTATACATGTTAAGGTGTGGCTTCTTTCGAAGTTAATGACAAGTTTATCACATAAGAACGTTCCAGTAATCCCAAATCAATTTTAATGTTTAGTATGCACCTATTGAATCGTTGGGTAATAGATTTTGAATAAATGAGAAGTTTGTTGTGCATAAATTCGATTCTAGTATAATGGTTGACTTCGAAATGAACGTGGGGATAAGCATTATATTGCATAAAATTTAAGATAATGTGAAAGAGAGGCTTGATAAAATGTTGGAGTGTTTCAGGTTTAGAAACTTCGACTATTCCAGAGTGAATCGTAAGTCCTTTCGAATTAGAGAGACATGATTTGGCCTAATAGGTATAATACTCCTGTCGCCAGGCGATTAACGGTATTTTACCCTTCCAGTCAGTACATGCCCCTAATTTGATTGAAAATACAAAACTTTGGAGAGATTGAAAATCGAAGAGCGAGACCAGTCGTCAAGGTGTGGATGTCAATCCTAGCTTGATAATTTCGTCCCAAAAAATGTGGTTTATTGAACGAAGCAAGATATAATCTCGAGTCGTCAATAAGGATCCACTAGATTATGAAATGGAATTTTCCATCAAGATATGGGTATCACTCCTGACTTGATGGTGAAATTCGCGTAAAATATCATGTAAGGTGGATTGAAATTCGTTAACAAAGGTGGGAATCACCCCTATTTGATGAGTCATTTCGATTGTGGAATACGAGTGTCTTCAAATATGTGTTGCATATAATGCCTTAGGAAAGACACTTTGTATAATCAAGACAAAAGAAGAGATAGAAGCAAAGTAGGAAGAATTAACATTTTAGCAAGAATCAAGAATGGTCGAAATTTGGTACTTAAACTATAGACTAGGTCGAACATGGCAATTCTACCTAATTCTCTATAGTTATGGCTCTGATACCAATCTGTCACACCCCAACCGATGGTGAAAACATCGGGATGAGACGAAAACTAGATTGCAAGAGACTTCATAACGCTAATAGCGACATGTATTTATTAATTCCTTTTCACGATTCTTGAACTAGGAACTCCTAAAGTTTAAAGTGAATATTGCACAATAAATATTCAAATAAATAAATCTCCTTGCATTAAAATGATTTTCGTACAAGTATTGAAATTGAAATACAACAGGATTGAAAATAAATTACAATACGACGAACATTAAAGTTTAAGTGCATTTCTAGGCAATCCTACTAGATTCGTCGGTCGCAATCCTGCAACATGTAATAAAAGCATGGATCAGTACAAAAGCACTGGTGAGCATACAAGTTTGAATTTAAGTTTATGTATAAAAATTGTCTCAGATCCACATGGCATGTCATATTTAAATTGGACGAGCAAACATAAACAACTTGTGCATATCAGATAGTATATAATTAAAATTCTTAACTACTATACATAATAACATAAGCATAGCAATATCATGAAATTTCAAGTCGAAACTAATAAGCATAAATAACCTAAGTATAAAAATGAACTAGCTCGATGGTTTGAGTATTAAAATATGATCGATTGCGTAGCGTGGATTTTCAATACATGTTGCACCCAAAATGCGGTAGAGAGTAGAAAAGGGTCGAGTATGCTCACAGTTCTTGCAACGCTTCCCTTGGAAATCCCACGAAGAGTGGAAGATTTTGAGAACGCAACGCTTCGGTTATCATACATGGGTAACGAAGGAATAGAGAAGTTTGAGGTTTCCGAAGTGTTATAAAACAAGTATATATTTATATTTGCCCTTTTGAAATGATTTCTTTGATTTCAAGAATCTTAGGCGTATGATAAGTACCCTTCAAATCACGAAATTTTACAAAAAGGGCAGAGTTTCCTCTGTTTTTTGGCTAACCTGACAACACAAGTTGTCGATATAATGTCAAACTCAACAATTTTCAAAAATATTATATACTATTCATACGGTTTCATACATTTTATTTCAAGTTCGGTGCTATGATTAAAATATTTAAAACGAAATAATATGAACATAATTCGCATTGCAAAGGTTATACTGTATCTCGTGTTGACTGAGTTGACCTTAGCTAACCCGAGTTGACTCAGGTTCGACCGCACTTGACCGTGGCTGAGTACGAAGCCATACCAAACCCGAACTGAACCGAAACATCACCCAAGTGGAAACCCAAGCTGACCCGAATCTCACGAAACGCCCGAACCCGATCTGAAACGTGTATGAACTGAGTTAACCCGGACTGAACCAAGTTAACTCACACCACAACAGAGTTGAGCTTGAACCAAATACGACTGTCACCACTGGTTGCCGGAAAACATGGTGTTCGAACCGCTTTTGAATCTCAAACGAAACGAATCATAATCTGACACTTAGAACCGACTAGGAAATGAAATCAAACCTGAGACGAAGACAACCTGATCTCAAGACCGACGTAAATCGACCAGAAACTCAAAATAGATCGGAATAAACTCGAACAAGAACTCGAACCCGAAACCCGCCACCGCCGCAGGCGACGGCGCTGCGCCGTCGCTCTTCATCCCCGGTTCTCTCTCATCTTGTCGCTCTCTCTCTTCGTTCTCGCCGTCTCCCTCACTTCTTCGTCTGTGTTAAACGCCACCGTAGGCCACCACCACAAAGGTGGTTGACCTTTCAATCGAGAAGGGGTGACGGGGTTTGGCGTGGTTGCTTGAGGCGGAGAGGGGAGTTTGGTGTGTGGTTTGAGGGAGAGAGGGGAGATGAGGGAGTTGTGGTTGTTATCCGGAGAAAGAGCAGGAGAGGGGTGCTCAGAGATGGTCGCCGAAATTTGCCTCCTGTGACTGGAGGTGCAAGAGAGAGGGGCAGATGGTGTGGGTCTGTATGCATGTGTGTCTCTCTGTGTGTGAGTGTGTTTGTGGTTATGATATAACTAGGGTTTAGCTATTAGGTAGGGTTTTGGTGTTGGGCCCAAGGACCGTTAACTCGAGCATCGTAAAAAGGCGCATAATACTATTTTAGGGGTTGAAATTATGTCAAATCGAGTCGGTAGTTGACATTGATCGCGAAATTGCAAAATGAAACGCACCGATTCACGTATAAATATATTTTTGAATAGTTGATTGTACGAATAACGATTAATAATATATATGTATATACATATATTTTTATTATGTTTTAATCCTTCGAATTATGATATAAATATTTATTTTCTAAAACAAGGATGCGAAAAAGCAAGGCATTACATTGGCCTCGTACTTGATAACTTTCCACAGCTCCAGATCGTGATTGAATAATTTTGACTGTGTCAGTCCGTATCATCCCAATAAGCAATGTTTTGATATCCTTCAAGTGCCTGAAGTACTGCACTCTGAATTCCCTCTTAATTGCGTACACATTTAGCTTTTCAATCCAACCCTAGCTAATGATATCTCCTAACGAAGCATCAGGATCTCTGGTGAAGAAAGCTAAAGGACATAAAAACTTTCGTTCTGCTGGAACTTCTTTAAACCATTTCTTTTTCATCTCAATGATTTCTTCTTTAGACTTTTGTTTAGGGACTGATCCAGATCTCACCGCCTCTTCAACTTTGCTTTTCAATAAATCATCATTTGCAGACGAAATTTTTTTTGCAAAGGTTGGGAAGACGTATGTACCCTCTCTGGCATAAGTAGCAACATTGTTATAAGATTCGACATAATCCCAATCCTCTATAATCACATGATCATAAACGTTATCATCTGGAACTGGCTGAAAGACATAATCATTTGGTTCAATACTCGTGTTGTTCAAATCATCTTCAAAGTCGAACACAAATGATTCTTCATTAAGACCATATAACTTTGCTAATTCAGCTTTGGAGAAGTTGTGAACATACTCCCCCTCTTCAACATCGTGTTCCAAATAAAATATTCTAGGTTTAGGCACAACAGGAACAGTCGATGATGAAGTCGCTGTGGGGATTCCTGTTTACCTTGAACCTTGTGCCATATCACTGGACTTCCCCTGAACTAGATCTGCAGTGTGTTGATTAGCGGAGTCGTTCAAGTACATAGAAACATCAACATTTTATTCATAACAGAATCGGTTACACGAATCCCAGAACCTCCAACACTATCATCATCATCCTTTCTACCACTAACACCGTTATCCAACTCTAACTCATCGAAGTATGAATCAACCTCGTCATCTATCTCTTTATCCATCTGACACTTTTTCTCCAACTTTTTTTCCATATGCTTGTGAAGCTTCTCTGGTAGGCTTGATAAGTCAAACTCTGCTTCACGAGACAATCCTACCAAGACAAACTGTGGAGGCGGAGGTTTGTAGACAACCATGGCTAGAGATACTGGCTCGGATTCAGCTTCCGGCACAGTGTGAACAATCACAGGATCCGCAGAAACTTCAGCTTCAGGCTCAAAATTTCTCATCACAGGAATTTCATCTATCTTATTCTTCCCTTTGCCTTGAGCCTTTGACAATGCTTTTGCAGCTTGTTCCTTTTCTACTATTCTTTGTCTCGCTTCTTCTCTCTCTATCTTCTCAATTTCAACACCCAAAGAGATACCCAGATAACCAGAATCTTTTTCATCAACTCTATCTGTCTGTTGTTTGACGTTCATTCAGACTCATAATCTTCCATCTTCTTTCTCATCCTTTCATTTTCTGTCTCATAACTCTGTAGAATAGCATTCAAATTCTCCCTTTCATTCTCCAGCAACTTGATCTTTTCCTCGTATGTAGAGACCATCTTTGTTGATCCCAAGAATTTCTCATTATCATTAACCACAAGCCACAAGATCTCCCTTATATTATCTCTATCAAACTGAAGCTCCTTAATTCGCTTCTCAGCTTTCTTGATTTTGGCTTGTAACTCTCCAAGCCTTCCTTCATATACTTTATCTACTGAAAAAGCTTATCCTCCGGGAATTGCCCCAAAATCAAATAAGAAATCATCAAACCCTGCATCAAAAGTTCCTTGTGTTGGGTGAGAGGATGATTGTTGTATTGGTTGTGATGTGGTAGGAGGAGTGAGAATAGGAGGACGTGGAGGAGAGGGCATTGGAGCATCTGGCGTAGGGTGTTGAGGAGGTGGAGATAGTGGTTTTTGTGGGGAGATAGGGCGAGGGGAAGGTTGTGGAGGAGTTGGTATTGGTTGTGGAGGAGGTGGAGTAGATGTCTCAACAGTTGTTGGAATAACTAGAGGATCAGCAACCTTTGTTCTCAACTTGATTCTCAATTTACCCACAACAGACTCAGGCTTCTTAGCCACAACATGTTTTACTCGTTTTGCAGCCGGTTTCTTTGCAGGTTTGATAATAGAAAACTCTTCCTCAGACTCTGATGGAATGAAATCAACATCGTCATCACTATTTCTTTTCTCTTCTTATCCTCCAACATCTTCTTCTTTCCCTCTTCTTCATCCTTTTTCAATTGATCCTCAGAATCAGAACTAGAGGACGATCCTTTATCACTTTCACCGCCTTCAACTGTACCATATGCATGTGTCTCTATGTTTGCGGTCATATCTTCAACACTTTCAACATTCTCTTTTACTTGAACAGACTCAGTAACAGGTACTTCCTCAGGCTCTGGTTCATCGACCAAACCAGTACTAACATCAACTTTCTTCCGTTGTCGTTTGGGAGCAGATGAAGAAGTTTCAGCAGACTTCTTTCTCTTTGATGAAGTCTTTCAAGCATCAGTAGGTTCGGTTCTCTTATACGATCCATCCTTTTCTACCCATCATCTTTAACATACCAATGACTTCTCTTTTCTTCAAATAGTTTTAACTTCTCCATCTCTTCTGATTCATCTCCACTCCCTTCTTTTCTCCATTTGCCCGCTGGTGGAGCCTGATAGTCTTTGTTGATGAACTAGCCAAACAGTGGCTTGTATGTGGGTCTCTCTTGTTCTTCTGGTAAGAGCTGATGTTGTGTAGATCAAAAAGAGTCATGTGTTCTAGCTCTAATAAATCATCTTTCTTCTTCTCTAGGTTTGGATGTAAGTGATCTAACATCATCCGAACGTACCTAGGATATTGCAAGGATCTTCCTTTCCCCAAATTTATAACCGTTTGCTCACTCTTATCGTTAATATCCAAAACTTTTCCAATCAGTTCTTCTGTAATAGCCACCTCCACTTCTTTGTCGTTTACCTTCACAACTGATATGATAGCACGTGGCGATTCCTGCAACCTGGCGCACTTCCAAAATAGCTCAATGTGGGATAAATAAACGTCATGCTTCTCCGTCAGTGCCTTGAATATCGGAATTCTCTTCAGAAACTCGTGAATATCCAAAAAAGCTCAGAGAATTCTCCTACATCATCATTTAGTAAGCAACATGCATTATGCATTGGGCCGAACTCAGGCCTGTTTACCTGGAATTACAAAATGCACAAAAAAAGTTAGAAATATTTTAAACATTTAAGACTTTAAGATTTTCGTACAAAATTATATTAAATTTCCGCAGGAAAATAACCTCAGTTCAGCTTTATGAACAACACAAATTTTCGTACGAAATTGAGATTTTCGTACGGAAATCCTGGTTTCGCACCAAATTAACAAGTTTAATACCGAACCTAAAACGTGTGATTTTTATGAAATTGAACGGTCATTTTTAGTCTAAAAGTGCCGATAATTATGATTATGTGATCATTTTTAAATTTTACCGGCTCAATGACCCTAAAAACTACGTTTTAAGTCCAAGAAGTCCAAATTTCGTCAAATTGACGGTCCAAACGTCAAATTATACCTTCATCATTAGATAAAACTTTAAGTTCTTAAACAAATTTACATAGATTGTCAGTATACTGGTCCACTAAAACCTCTACACATTTCTTAACTGCTTTAAGATACGTTAGGTAATTTTTAGCAACATGGCCTAATCTGTGTTTCCCACCTCAAAATATACCCCGCATCATGATTCCCTACATTTCATCTCACATGTGAATATATCTAATTGATATCTGTAAAGGGGTGAAATACGAAACCTTGAGAACTCAGGTTAGTACTTCCGTATAGAGAAGGAGATGAAGGCTCGACTTTAGGTGGTGTTCCTCTTGGTAATCTTTTAATTTTTGTACTGCAGAATGTTGTATCTTTTTATGACATTTTCATCATCTTTTATGCAGCTTTGGGGGTGAATAATGCGAAAGTATTATACAAGTTCTAGGTCATTGCCGACGCAAAATCAGAAGAACTTGTAAAATACCCCAGATATCAACTAAATATAAAGACCTAGTATCTCAGAATCTGGCATTCTCTCAAACGAAATTTCAGAGTACCAAGTCCATATATCCGAGAGATGTTAAGCCAAGGATTTACAAGTTTATCTTTTCAGGTTTATATCTCGAAAGCAGTTTACTGAACGTGCGAAGCCTACTGGCACATCCTTAGTAAGACCTGTTTAGACACTTTGAAACGATACATTTCTTTAGCGTACTGAAATAGTCCACTGATATACTATCATCTCCTCTTATACACAAAACTCTTTTTGTCTTTTTTAATCTTTTTGTATTTTTCAAGATTTTTCAATTTTTTTTGTATTTTTCAAGTTTTTCAATGTTTTTGTATTTTCCATAACTTTTCTCCCCCTAAAATCAAAAATGTATTTTTGGATTTTTGTTTTTAAGAAAGTAGGAAAAATATTGAAAAACATGTGACATACCGATGAGGATCACATCACAACATCGTCATCCTCAAACTCAACCTCATAAACATCCCCTGATGTCAGATTCTTTAAACCATTTAATTTTAAAAGATTTTGAAATCTTGCTCTGTCAAAAGCTTTGGTGTAAAAATCTGCTTTTTGGTCATCAGTGTGGATTTTCTCAGTTCGAAACAACGTTTTCTCGTGACAATCATGGATAAAGTGGTATCGAATTTCAATATGTTTAGTGCGTGAGTGTTGGCAAGGATTGATTGTGATATCAATAGCCGCCTTGTTATCTATGTCACACACCTCAATTTCCACTTACGACGTTTTACCGCGAGACGTGTGAACAAACCAGAATCTAAGACACTAGTACGTCGAACGACTCTATATGATTTGATTATACGTTTTCCAAAATCATTTGTTGTCGATTTTATATTACCAATATTTAGCATGAGTATCAGTTTTTAAAGTTGAGCGGAAGCATAAATAAGTAATGACGCGGGCGCCAACACAAACGCCAAAACAACTTGAAAAATCCCAAAACAATATTAATAAATGAGACTCTATAATGATGTCTTGTTCAATGCGTGTGCGTGCACCTAGAGCTCTTAGCGTCCTGAGAAACATGTAAAGAAACAAGTGTCAACATTAAAGATGAGTGAGTTCACAGGTTTTTATAAATTCGTTTGTTCGGTTAGAGTTTGTTACTCCGTTATCCCCAACCCGGGATAACATATCAGTTCCATTATTCCAACCCGGAATAATAAGTTGTTGTTTCCAATATTCCCAAACCGGAATATTAAGTTGTTGTTTCCATTATCCCCAACCCGGGATAATAAGTTGATGTTCCAATATTCCAAACCCAGAATATTAAGTTGTTCCGTAATTAAGTTCAATATTAATGTATATAGGTAGCTAGCCTAAAGTCATGTCACTAAGTGTTCGCGATCGAAGCTGACAGTTGTGCCTCCGTTTTGCCAGGTCTATCACATGACCATGGCGATGTTAGGCCAATCATACACCCGTTGACCATACCCGGTCGGCTAGCGCGACTAGCTCGGATGGGGCTCGTCAGACCCAGTAGTACTACTTATAATTCCCCCGCTACTTAACCCAAATACTAACGATCCGAGGAGATTGTCGAGGACTTAAGTGATAAAGCTGCATAGTGACCATAACATTACATTAACATTAACTTAGTTACCGTATCGTTATGTGACGTTACATTCGTATAACGTAAAGAGTTTGAGTTTGAGAGTGTATACATGTTTCTCCCCCTGTTGTTTAAAAACCGTATAAAGTTAGGGGCCGTGAACTCACCTTTATAAGCTCGGTTAGTGTGGCAAAGATGTTATAAGAGATGGGACCGCTAGTTGCGTCCTAACAAACCAATTAATTACACGTCAGTGTGAAATCACACCAATACAAATTCCACACGCAATTTACTCACAAAGTGATACACACAAACAACATATCTAACACTCAAACATGCATGTAAGTATTCTCATGTGATCATAGTAATCAAACAACTTATCATAAACATATTCCAAATCCATACAACACTTTATACATACAATCACAAGTTATCAACTTTCTGCTTAACACTCAATTATTCAGCCGTTTTCTAGGATTTTTATAAAATAGTTCTAACATTCCAAAAATTCCCATATTTTTACAGTAGGTGACATTTATACCATAGAAATTTATATAATTTTTCCAAGTCCAAAATCTTTACCAATTAGCCATAAATATTAATTCACTAAGCTGCAGTCAGATTTACCGCTTTCTGACTGCAGTTCACGGAAGAATTTATTTAAAAATCACTGATCGTCCGATTAACAAAATTCCAATTGGAATTGCCCGGAAATTTCTATACCTAGTTACTGTACAAAAATCATGACTCAACTCCCTACTGATTTTAAAATCTAGCTTGATAAACAACCAACAAAATTCCAGAATTTTAACAGCTTTACCTACTGAACTTGTTTAGCCCTTTAAAAATATCAAACGGTTTCAGAAAATTATGAATCCAGTGCCATTAGATTCCTTATTCAAATCTCTACGTTCTAGACATCTGTAAAATCCATCTTTCGACAACTAACGACCAAGTTACAGCCTGATGAAGTCGGCTGTAACTATTATTCAGCAGACTGTTTCAGCATTATAGTTACAATTATTTCGCACAATTCGATCATACGGTTAACCTAGGTGATTATAAGCCGATTTCTACTCATAGATTAAGACTAATAACCTCTCCATGCAAATCTACTCAATAACTTCTAGTTATTATAACAAAACACACTTGCAACCTCATGAGATCCGCAAACAAGTATACATGCATATCAACAATGATTAATTCAGCCGATTACATCTAATACATCTAATATCCGAAAACAATCATGCGTATATATATACAGTCAATTCAGCAGGCTACTTGTAAGCACATATAGTCCGAAGACAATACAATCAATTCATTCAAGCACTTAGGATTTCCGCAAACAAGTATTCACAAGAACATAAACAAGATAGCCGATTACTTATTCAACATATAAGACCCGACACAACTAATCAATAAATCATTCAAACATATATTTAACCGAAACATAATCTTGTAATCAAGTGTAGTCCTAACCTTGAATAACTAGACAACAAGCCTAGATGTGAACAAGTGCGACTCGGCTGCTGCTTGCTGAGACCGAGAGAAGGAAAGCTGATCTCGCGACCGAAACCGAAAAGGGACTGAAGGTGACCGACTGTTAGCGACCGGGAGAGTGAAAAGAACAAAGCTGATCAGATCAAGATGTTGAAGAATGAGGTTGCTTGCGGTTGAAGAGGTGATCAAGTGGAAGAGGTGGGCTGGTTTGCGATCGGAGAGAGCCACCGACGGCTGTGTTTCTTTAGGGTTTTGGAGTTGTGAAAGAAGTCATGCAAGAGATGATATATATAAGCGCAAAAGAGATAGGATTGCGGTTTGGTTTAGTACACGGCCGCATGGGACTTGGGTGGTTTCGGTTTGGGTTTGGCCTTGGCCGAAACTTGTTTGGACTTGTTCTCGGTTTGGGTTTGGGCTTGATCTCGCGGCCAAAGGTTAGGGTGAGTTGGTTTGGTTTGGGGTTTTGGCCGAGTGGTTCTAGGTTTGGCATGCAACGGTTTTCCGTTTAGGTTGTTCTCGGCTGAGTAGTTGGAACTCTAGGTCTAGGTTTGATCCTTGTTTTCTTCTAGCCGAAGACTTAGGTTCAAGGTTTAACTTTGTGAACTCCTAGAGTCACCATGAACCAAGGTTTAGAACGTGTCGCGGTTCGGTTAAGTTCGTGCACGTATTAAATCTAAATATTCAATCACTAAAACAATCACACACAACACACAACACGTATTCATTTAATTCGTACACGTTCGTACACATAGCACATAATTAGATTGACACGTATTACGTTTAAGTTATCCGAAAAACCCGGGATATCACATTATCCCCATGTTGAAAGAATTTTCGTCCCGAAAATTGAGTAAACGCGGTTTAGCATGTAACGTACATGTTCAGAGTGCCACGCACAAAGAGTTAGTTTGTTAATGATAGTACGCAACGTTACAAGAAGTTCCCAAGTGTCATACACAAAGATTTCCAAGTGCCATGCACAAGAATTTAGTCAACAATAGTACACGAAAGTATGAGAAAATTTCCAGGTTGTCACATCATCCCCTTGTTGAAAGAATTTTCGTCCCGAAAATTTAGTTACTGGTATCGTTAGTTTGCTGCTCAGTTGCAAAGAGGTGTGGGTATTTGCTTTTCATTTGGTCCTCTCTTTCCCACGTGAACTCCGGTCCACGCTTAGAGTCCCAACGAACTTTAACGATTGGAATCTTGCTGTGCCTCCGAGTCTTGATCTCACGATCCATGATCTCAATAGGCTTTTCCACGAAGTGTAGTTGTTCATCCACTTGGATCTCATCCAATGGAATAACTAAAGTTTCATCTGATAGACACTTCTTCAGATTTGACACGTGAAATACGTTGTGAACTCCACTGAGTTCGGCAGGGAGGTCTAATTGGTATGCTACGGGTCCAATTCGTTTCAAGATTTCAAACGGGCCTATGTACCGTGGGTTAAGTTTGCCCCGTTTTTCCAAAGCGGATTACACCCTTCCAGGGTGACACCTTTAGTAGGACGCGATCGCCTACTTGAAATTCGAGCGGTTTGCGTCGTTGATCAGCGTAGCTTTTCTGTCGATCTCGTGCCGCCGCCATGCGGTTTATGATTTGTACAATCTTTTCATTAGCCTCAAGTATTAACTCTGGGCCTGTGAGTTGACTGTCACCGACTTCTGCCCAGCAGACCGGTGATCTACATTTGCGACCGTATAATGCTTCAAACGGTGCTGCCGAAACACTCGTGTGATAGCTGTTGTTATATGAGAATTCCACTAGAGGCAGGTGAATTTCCCAATTATTTCCGAAGTCCACTACGCATGCCCTAAGCATGTCTTCCAAGGTTTGTATGGTCCTTTCGCTTTGACCATCAGTCTGAGGGTGATAAGCTGTGCTCATATCCAAGCGTGTTCCCAACGCTTTCTGGAGTGACTGCCAGAAGTTTGACGTGAAACGAGCATCTCTATCTGAGATGATGGACGTTGGCACTCCGTGCCGAGAAACTACTTCCTTAATGTAGATGCGAGTCAACTACTCCATCTTATCCGTTTCTTTGATAGCTAGGAAGTGTGCGGACTTAGTTAAACGATCCACAATCACCCAGATGGTATCGCAACCACCCAAGGTTCGCGGGAGTTTAGTGATGAAATCCATTGAGATCTGATCCCACTTCCACACTGGGATCTCAGGTTGTTGGAGTAGCCCCGATGGCTTTTGATACTCCACCTTGACTTTTGCACAAGTCAAACATTTACTCACGTAGGTGGCTATATCCGCTTTCATGTTGGGCCACCAATACGCAGCTTTAAGGTCTTGATACATCTTATCCGAACCCGGATGGACAGAGTATCGAGATTTGTGAGCTTCATCCATGACTAGCTCTCTAAGGTTTCCGTAGAGAGGTACCCATATGCGATTCATGAAATACCAGGCTCCATTGGGCTTTACCTCCCAATCGCGTTCCATTTTTCCCACTGATTCGGCTTTGATGTTTTCCACCTTAACTGCTTCTAACTGGGCGTCGCGTATTTGATCGGGTAGCCCCGAATGAATAGTGAGTTGTAGTGCTCGTACGCGATGAGGTTTCAAGTGTTCCTTCCTGCTGAGGGCATCGGCTACCACGTTAGCTTTACCCGGGTGATACCAAATGGCACACTCATAATCGTTCAAGAGTTCGACCCAGCGACGCTGTCGCATGTTCAACTCCTTCTGATCAAAGATGTGCTGGAGGCTTTTGTGGTCAGTGAAGATTGTGCACTTCGTTCCATAAAGGTAGTGTCTCCAAATCTTAAGTGCAAACACTACTGCTCCCAATTCTAGGTCATGCGTCGTGTAGTTCTTCTCTTGAACCTTCAGCTGTCGTGACGCATACGCGATGACCTTATCGCGTTGCATGAGTACGCATCCCAATCCCTGAATGGAAGCATCACAATACACCACGAAGTCATCTGTCCCTTCCGGCAAGGACAGAATGGGTGCACTGCAAAGTTTCTGCTTCAGCAATTGAAATGCTGCTTCTTGTTTTTCACCCCAAGCATACTTGATGCCTTTCTGGGTGAGGGTAGTGAGCGGTTGTGCAATCTTTGAAAACCCCTCGATGAAGCGTCTGTAGTAACCAGCCAATCCTAAGAATTGGCGGATCTCCGTTGGTGTCTGAGGTGCTTCCCAGTCTTTGATGGCTTCAATCTTGGCAGGGTCTACGTGGATACCCTTTTCATTCACGACGTGCTCGAGAAACTGAACTTCTCGGATCCAGAAATCACACTTCGAAAGCTTGGCGTATAGCTTTTCCTGTTGAGGTAATCCTAGCAGTAATCGTAGATGCTCAGCATGCTCTTCTTTACTTTTGGAGTAGATGAGTATGTCATCGATGAACACAATGACAAATTTGTCGAGGTATGGTTTACACACACGGTTCATGAGGTCCATGAACACCGCAGGTGCGTTGGTGAGACCGAATGGCATGACCAAGAACTCGTAATGGCCATACCGAGTGCGAAATGCGTCTTAGCGATATCCTCCTCCCTGACGCGTAGCTGGTGGTAACCAGACCGTAAATCAATCTTGGAGTAGTAGCTTGACCCTTGAAGTTGGTCGAAGAGATCGTCGATGCGAGGTAACGGGTATCGGTTCTTGACTGTAACCTTGTTGAGTTCCCTACAGTCGATGAACATGCGGAAAGTCCCGTCCTTCTTCTTGACAAACAGGACTGGAGCTCCCCATGGCGAAACGCTTGGTCGGATAAATCCTTTTTTAGCAGCTCTTGAAGTTGGGTAGACAGCTCCTGCAGCTCGGCTGGAGCCAGGCGGTATGGAGCCTTGGCGATAGGAGTTGCATTGCTTGCCAATTCGATTTCAAACTCAAATTGTCGATGTGGTGGAAGACCAGGTAGTTCTGCTGGGAATATATCAGAAATATCACGGACGACAGGGATATCTTCTATACGTTTCTCGTCCTTAGGCTGTTCGGTAATTAGTGCGAGTAAAGCGAAGGAATTCTTTTTCCGAAGATACTTCTGCGCTTGCATGTATGAGATGATGTTGGTGACGGCGCTTGCCTTATCGCCTTGTACTGTCAGGATTTCGTCGTTAGAGAGTGGAATACGGATAGACTTTTCGAAGCAGAGAACTTCAGCCCGGACGTCGGATAGCCAGTCCATTCCGACTACCACGTCAAAACTACCTAGGGTAGTTGTCATCAGATCAATGGTAAAAGTGTGGCCCGCGAGTTTGAGTTGACAGCCGGATACGATTTGGGTCACATCTACCGATTTACCATTGGCTAATTCTATCACATAAGGGGTCTCTAATGGTTTAAGCGTGAGATTTAGGTTCTTCCTAAAAGACTCAGATATAAAGCTCCTATCCGCACCCATATCAAAAAGCACAGGAGCAAAATGTTCATTAAGGGGAAACTTACCGGTGACCACGTTCGTGTCGTTTCTGGCCTCCCCGCGGCCCAGTGTAAATGCGCGACCTTTGGCACCTCCTGTGCCACCGTTCCCATTATTGTTGTTATTATGGTTGTTGTGGTTATTGTGGTTTTGGTTGTTTCCACCATTGTTGTTGTTGTTGCGCAACTGTGGGCAGTCTTTTCTGAAATGAGCAGTGCTACCACACTGATAGCATCCCCGGTTTATACCCTGCTGGTGACCCTGGGGCTGATTCTGATTTTGTCGGGACATGATTTCCCCACGACAATCCTTTGCTGCATGTCCCATCTTGCCACATCTTTGGCAGCGACTTCCGGCACAAGGGCCGTGATGATGAAGATTGCAGCGATTGCACTGCGGCTTTCGACCTACAGAGCCGCCTGCATTCTGGTTGTTATTGTTGTAGTTGTTGTTGTTGTTGTTGTTGGAATGATTTTGATGACCCCGGTGGCTGTGGTAATGATTGAACCGTTTCTGGTTCCCTTGTTGCGGATGTGATGACGAAGACTGTCGAACAGTGGAGTCTTCAAATTTTCTTTTGTTATCTGGAGCGACTTCTGTGGTACCCCGTGCTGGCAGTTTCTTCTGTTCCACCGCTTTATCGGTGAGTTTGTGAGCCAATCGGATTGCTTGATGTTCTGTTACAGGGTTACTAGACATTACCATGCCCTGAATTTCCGGAACCAGACCCCCGAGATAGAACTCGAGTCTTTTCTCCACCGTGTTGGCCAATTCAGGACACAGAAATACCAAGTCATGGTGTTTTGCAGTGTAAGCCTCAATTTCCGATCCCACCATCTTGTGGTTCCATAGAGCTTGCTCTAACTGTTGCACTCTGTCTCGTGGACAGTACTCCTCTTTAATCAGGGCCTTGAACTCAGTCCATGCCATTGCATTTGCAGCTAACAGTCCACGTGTTTGGACTTGGGCATTCCACCATGTCAGTGCCCCATCTTCCAGTGTTGAGGCTGCGTATTTGACCTTGTTTGCCTCTAGGCAGTTGCACATTTCAAAAACGGATTCTGATTTTTCGATCTAGCGGACCAGTCAAATGGGTCCTTCCGCCCCCGAGATTTTGCTTGGTTCCGCATCGAGGAACATCTTGTAGGGGTTAAAGCCCCCTCCTGCTGCTGGTGGGTTTTGAACACCTGCCAGAGCAGCGTTCACGTGTTTTTGGATCGTTGCGGCCAATTCTTCGTTGACATGTTGAGGTTTCCGCGACGTCCAGTTGTCATTTCAAATAAACTAAAGAAAACAAACGGGGATTGGCGAGACGGGTTATTCCTCTACGTCTCCATCTCCCAAGTTGCTATCGTTGCCGTCATCCTCCGCGGCGTTTCCAGCTTCTACAGCCGGGTCTTTCTCCGAATCCTCCTCTGGATCCTCCTCTGGGTCCTCTACCGGCATTGGAGGGGCCGGTGCTGGTGCAAGTGCTTGATTTTGCAGTTCCTGAATGTTCCAACTATTTTCCAGAACTCTGTCCTCAAGCCAGTTGGCTCTTATCTGCTCAGCACGCAGATCTCTGTCTATGATGTTACGAGCTATCTTACTCGTATGATGCTCTTCCACGAGCGAGTCGGTTTTACCAGTTAGTTGGCGGATCATCCATCCCTGTGCTAGGGTGGTTTCATGCATTCTTTCTAGTTGTTCTTGTTGCGTTCTTAACATATCTCTAAGTAAGTCGTTCCCTACTTCTAACGAGTTAACCGGTTTGACCGTCACAGCGATGGTCGAGCGTGAGAACGACTCCTCCCCCAGAGCGAGCCTTTTCCTCGCAGCTGAGCGCGTTTCCACGCCATAAGATGGTAAGGGTTCCACCATAGGTGCCTTTCCTGGCGCCCTTGGTTGCGTAAGTTTGTCGGATGATGATGAGGATGATGATGACATTGCCTTTAGGTTGTGTAGTTAGTTACGAGTTGCATTCGCTTCAATTATGCATTCATTTTTCACATAGCATAGTAGTGGTACATCGCATAACAAGATATAATAATTCAGTGCCAAACTAAGTCTAGTGTCGTGATATCAGCTACAGTTTAGGTCTACTTCTAATGCAAACCTGGTTCTCTATAGCTAGTGGCTCTGATACCAATCTGTCACACCCTCAATTTCCACTTACGGAGTTTTACCGCGAGACGTGTGAACAAACCAGAATCTAAGACACTGTACGTCGAACGACTCTATATGATTTGATTATACGTTTTCCAAAATCATTTGTTGTCGATTTTATATTACCAATATTTAGCATGAGTATCAGTTTTTAAAGTTGAGCGGAAGCATAAATAAGTAATGATGCGGGCGCCAACACAAACGCCAAAACAACTTGAAAAATCCCAAAACAATATTAATAAATGAGACTCTATAATGATGTCTTGTTCAATGCGTGTGCGTGCACCTAGAGCTCCTAGCGTCCTGAGAAACATGTAAAGAAACAAGTGTCAACATTAAAGATGAGTGAGTTCACAGGTTTTTATAAATTAGTTTGTTCGGTTATAGTTTGTTACTCCGTTATCCCCAACCCGGGATAACATATCAGTTCCATTATTCCAACCCGAATAATAAGTTGTTGTTTCCAATATTCCCAAACCGGAATATTAAGTTGTTGTTTCCATTATCCCCAACCCGGGATAATAAGTTGATGTTCCAATATTCCAAACCCGAATATTAAGTTGTTCCGTAATTAAGTTCAATATTAATGTATATAGGTAGCTAGCCTAAAGTCATGTCACTAAGTGTTCGCGATCGAAGCTGACAGTTGTGCCTCCGTTTTGCCAGGTCTATCACATGACCATGGCGATGTTAGGCCAATCATACACCCGTTGACCATACCCGGTCGGCTAGCGCGACTAGCTCGGATGGGGCTCGTCAGACCCAGTAGTACTACTTATAATTCCCCCGCTACTTAACCCAAATACTAACGATCCGAGGAGATTGTCGAGGACTTAAGTGATAAAGCTGCATAGTGACCATAACATTACATTAACATTAACTTAGTTACCGTATCGTTATGTGACATTACATTCGTATAACGTAAAGAGTTTGAGTTTGAGAGTGTATACATGTTTCTCCCCCTGTTGTTTAAAAACCGTATAAAGTTAGGGGCCGTGAACTCACCTTTATTAGCTCGGTTAGTGTGGCAAAGATGTTATAAGAGATGGGACCGCTAGTTGCGTCCTAACAAACCAATTAATTCCACGTCAGTGTGAAATCACACCAATACAAATTCCACACGCAATTTACTCACAAAGTGATACACACAAACAACATATCTAACACTCAAACATGCATGTAAGTATTCTCATGTGATCATAGTAATCAAACAACTTATCATAAACATATTCCAAATCCATACAACACTTTATACATACAATCACAAGTTATCAACTTTCTGCTTAACACTCAATTATTCAGCCGTTTTCTAGGATTTTTATAAAATAGTTCTAACATTCCAAAAATTCCCATATTTTTACAGTAGGTGACATTTATACCATAGAAATTTATATAATTTTTCCAAGTCCTAAATCTTTACCAATTAGCCATAAATATTAATTCACTAAGCTGCAGTCAGATTTACCGCTTTCTGACTGCAGTTCACGGAAGAATTTATTTAAATATCACTGATCGTCCGATTAACAAAATTCCAATTGGAAGTTGCCCGAAAATTTCTATACCTAGTTACTGTACAAAAATCATGACTCAACTCCCTACTGATTTTAAAATCTAGCTTGATAAACAACCAACAAAATTCCAGAATTTTAACAGCTTTACCTACTGAACTTGTTTAGCCCTTTAAAAATATCAAACGGTTTCAGAAAATTATGAATCCAGTTCCATTAGATTCCTTATTCAAATCTCTACGTTCTAGACATCAGAAAATCCATCTTTCGACAACTAACGACCAAGTTACAGCCTGATGAAGTCGGCTGTAACTATTATTCAGCAGACTGTTTCAGCATTATAGTTACAATTATTTCGCACAATTCGATCATACGGTTAACCTAGGTGATTATAAGCCGATTTCTACTCATAGATTAAGACTAATAACCTCTCCATGCAAATATACTCAATAACTTCTAGTTATTATAACAAAACACACTTGCAACCTCATGAGATCCGCAAACAAGTATACATGCATATCAACAATGATTAATTCAGCCGATTACATCTAATACATCTAATATCCGAAAACAATCATGCGTATATATATACAGTCAATTCAGCAGGCTACTTGTAAGCACATATAGTCCGAAGACAATACAATCAATTCATTCAAGCACTTAGGATTTCCGCAAACAAGTATTCACAAGAACATAAACAAGATAGCCGATTACTTATTCAACATATAAGACCCGACACAACTAATCAATAAATCATTCAAACATATATTTAACCGAAACATAATCTTGTAATCAAGTGTAGTCCTAACCTTGAATAACTAGACAACAAGCCTAGATGTGAACAAGTGCGACTCGGCTGCTGCTTGCTGAGACCGAGAGAAGGAAAGCTGATCTCGCGACCGAAACCGAAAAGGGACTGAAGGTGACCGACTGTTAGCGACCGGAGAGTGAAAAGAACAAAGCTGATCAGATCAAGATGTTGAAGAATGAGGTTGCTTGCGGTAGAAGAGGTGATCAAGTGGAAGAGGTGGGCTGGTTTGCGATCGGAGAGAGCCACCGACGGCTGTGTTTCTTTAGGGTTTTGGAGTTGTGAAAGAAGTCATGCAAGAGATGATATATATAAGCGCAAAAGAGATAGGGTTGCGGTTTGGTTTAGTACACGGCCGCATGGGACTTGGGTGGTTTCGGTTTGGGTTTGGCCTTGGCCGAAACTTGTTTGGACTTGTTCTCGGTTTGGGTTTGGGCTTGATCTCGCGGCCAAAGGTTAGGGTGAGTTGGTTTGGTTTGGGGTTTTGGCCGAGTGGTTCTAGGTTTGGCATGCAACGGTTTTCCGTTTAGGTTGTTCTCGGCCGAGTAGTTGGAACTCTAGGTCTAGGTTTGATCCTTGTTTTCTTCTAGCCGAAGACTTAGGTTCAAGGTTTAACTTTGTGAACTCCTAGAGTCACCATGAACCAAGGTTTAGAACGTGTCGCGGTTCGGTTAAGTTCGTGCACGTATTAAATCTAAATATTCAATCACTAAAACAATCACACAACACACAACACGTATTCATTTAATTCGTACACGTTCGTACACATAGCACATAATTAGATTGACACGTATTACGTTTAAGTTATCCGAAAAACCCGGGATATCACATTATCCCCATGTTGAAAGAATTTTCGTCCCGAAAATTGAGTAAACGCGGTTTAGCATGTAACGTACATGTTCAGAGTGCCACGCACAAAGAGTTAGTTTGTTAATGATAGTACGCAACGTTACAAGAAGTTCCCAAGTGTCATACACAAAGATTTCCAAGTGCCATGCACAAGAATTTAGTCAACAATAGTACACGAAAGTATAGAAAATTTCCAGGTTGTCACATCATCCCCTTGTTGAAAGAATTTTCGTCCCGAAAATTTAGTTACTGGTATCGTTAGTTTGCTGCTCAGTTGCAAAGAGGTGTGGGTATTTGCTTTTCATTTGGTCCTCTCTTTCCCACGTGAACTCCGGTCCACGCTTAGAGTCCCAACGAACTTTAACGATTGGAATCTTGCTGTGCCTCCGAGTCTTGATCTCACGATCCATGATCTCAATAGGCTTTTCCACGAAGTGTAGTTGTTCATACCACTTGGATCTCATCCAATGGAATAACTAAAGTTTCATCTGATAGACACTTCTTCAGATTTGACACGTGAAATACGTTGTGAACTCCACTGAGTTCGGCAGGGAGGTCTAATTGGTATGCTACGGGTCCAATTCGTTTCAAGATTTCAAACGGGCCTACGTACCGTGGGTTAAGTTTGCCCCGTTTTTCCAAAGCGGATTACACCCTTCCAGGGTGACACCTTTAGTAGGACGCGATCGCCTACTTGAAATTCGAGCGGTTTGCGTCGTTGATCAGCGTAGCTTTTCTGTCGATCTCGTGCCGCCGCCATGCGGTTTATGATTTGTACAATCTTTTCATTAGCCTCAAGTATTAACTCTGGGCCTGTGAGTTGACTGTCACCGACTTCTGCCCAGCAGACCGGTGATCTACATTTGCGACCGTATAATGCTTCAAACGGTGCTGCCGAAACACTCGTGTGATAGCTGTTGTTATATGAGAATTCCACTAGAGGCAGGTGAATTTCCCAATTATTTCCGAAGTCCACTACGCATGCCCTAAGCATGTCTTCCAAGGTTTGTATGGTCCTTTCGCTTTGACCATCAGTCTGAGGGTGATAAGCTGTGCTCATATCCAAGCGTGTTCCCAACGCTTTCTGGAGTGACTGCTAGAAGTTTGACGTGAAACGAGCATCTCTATCTGAGATGATGGACGTTGGCACTCCGTGCCGAGAAACTACTTCCTTAATGTAGATGCGAGTCAACTTCTCCATCTTATCCGTTTCTTTGATAGCTAGGAAGTGTGCGGACTTAGTTAAACGATCCACAATCACCCAGATGGTATCGCAACCACCCAAGGTTCGCGGGAGTTTAGTGATGAAATCCATTGAGATCTGATCCCACTTCCACACTGGGATCTCAGGTTGTTGGAGTAGCCCCGATGGCTTTTGATACTCCACCTTGACTTTTGCACAAGTCAAACATTTACTCACGTAGGTGGCTATATCGGCTTTCATGTTGGGCCACCAATACGCAGCTTTAAGGTCTTGATACATCTTATCCGAACCCGGATGGACAGAGTATCGAGATTTGTGAGCTTCATCCATGACTAGCTCTCTAAGGTTTCCGTAGAGAGGCACCCATATGCGATTCATGAAATACCGGGCTCCATTGGGCTTTACCTCCCAATCGCGTTCCATTTTTCCCACTGATTCGGCTTTGATGTTTTCCACCTTAACTGCTTCTAACTGGGCGTCGCGTATTTGATCGGGTAGCCCCGAATGAATAGTGAGTTGTAGTGCTCGTACGCGACGAGGTTTCAAGTGTTCCTTCCTGCTGAGGGCATCGGCTACCACGTTAGCTTTACCCGGGTGATACCGAATGGCACACTCATAATCGTTCAAGAGTTCGACCCAGCGACGCTGTCGCATGTTCAACTCCTTCTGATCAAAGATGTGCTGGAGGCTTTTGTGGTCAGTGAAGATTGTGCACTTCGTTCGATAAAGGTAGTGTCTCCAAATCTTAAGTGCAAACACTACTGCTCCCAATTCTAGGTCATGCGTCGTGTAGTTCTTCTCGTGAACCTTCAGCTGTCGTGACGCATACACGATGACCTTATCGCGTTGCATGAGTACGCATCCCAATCCCTGAATGGAAGCATCACAATACACCACGAAGTCATCTGTCCCTTCCGGCAAGGACAGAATGGGTGCACTGCAAAGTTTCTGCTTCAGTAATTGAAATGCTGCTTCTTGTTTTTCACCCCAAGCATACTTTATGCCTTTCTGGGTGAGGGTAGTGAGCGGTTGTGCAATCTTTGAAAACCCCTCGATGAAGCGTCTGTAGTAACCAGCCAATCCTAAGAATTGGCGGATCTCCGTTGGTGTCTTAGGTGCTTCCCAGTCTTTGATGGCTTCAATCTTGGCAGGGTCTACGTGGATACCCTTTTCATTCACGACGTGCCCGAGAAACTGAACTTCTCGGATCCAGAAATCACACTTCGAAAGCTTGGCGTATAGCTTTTCCTGTTGAAGTAATCCTAGCAGTAATCGTAGATGCTCAGCATGCTCTTCTTTACTTTTGGAGTAGATGAGTATGTCATCGATGAACACAATGACAAATTTGTCAGAGGTATGGTTTACACACACGGTTCATGAGGTCCATGAACACCGCAGGTGCGTTGGTGAGACCGAATGGCATGACCAAGAACTCGTAATGGCCATACCGAGTGCGAAATGCCGTCTTAGCGATATCCTCCTCCCTGACGCGTAGCTGGTGGTAACCAGACCGTAAATCAATCTTGGAGTAGTAGCTTGACCCTTGAAGTTGGTCGAAGAGATCGTCGATGCGAGGTAACGGGTATCGGTTCTTGACTGTAACCTTGTTGAGTTCCCTACAGTCGATGAACATGCGGAAAGTCCCGTCCTTCTTCTTGACAAACAGGACTGGAGCTCCCCATGGCGAAACGCTTGGTCGGATAAATCCTTTTTCTAGCAGCTCTTGAAGTTGGGTAGACAGCTCCTGCAGCTCGGCTGGAGCTAGGCGGTATGGAGCCTTGGCGATAGGAGTTGCATTGCTTGCCAATTCGATTTCAAACTCCAATTGTCGATGTGGTGGAAGACCAGGTAGTTCTTCTGGGAATATATCAGAAATATCACGGACGACAGGGATATCTTCTATACGTTTCTCGTCCTTAGGCTGTTCGGTAATTAGTGCGAGTAAAGCGAAGGAATTCTTTTTCCGAAGATACTTCTGCGCTTGCATGTATGAGATGATGTTGGTGACGGCGCTTGCCTTATCGCCTTGTACTGTCAGGATTTCGTCGTTAGAGAGTGGAATACGGATAGACTTTTCGAAGCAGAGAACTTCAGCCCGGACGTCGGATAGCCAGTCCATTCCGACTACCATGTCAAAACTACCTAGGGTAGTTGTCATCAGATCAATGGTAAAAGTGTGGCCCGCGAGTTTGAGTTGACAGCCGGATACGATTTGGGTCACATCTACCGATTTACCATTGGCTAATTCTATCACATAAGGGGTCTCTAATGGTTTAAGCGTGAGATTTAGGTTCTTCCTAAAAGACTCAGATATAAAGCTCCTATCCGCACCC